>JAWXYG010000010.1:2569984-5139968 GCA_034222035.1 Acacia crassicarpa
TATTCATGCGGGACCCACAACCAAAATAATTCTTCCCCGACACAACTCTCGTGAACTTTGAAAAAAATTGGCCGCGGGACCCACTCAATAATAATTTATTATTTAAATAATATTATATTATAATAATAAAATAATATATATTATATTATATTATTAAAATATTAAAATTTTTAAAAAGAATGTTCACGGGGGCGGCTGGAATGTCACGAGAAAGTTTCTTTTTATAATTTTGGGAAAATTACGTAAAACGACCCAGAGACGAAAATTACACTTAAAGACCCATTTTCCAACTATAAATAGACCTTCCATTTCATTTCATTCTTCACAACTTCTAAGAGTCATAGAGAGAGGTAGAGAGAGAGAGAGAGAGAGTAGAGATATTTGCTTGAGAGTTATAATAGCTGGTTGGTGATTCGGGTATTAGCAAGTAACAGGTAACTCTGAATATTCTTCCTTATACTTGTGAATTATGTATGATTATAAATTTGTTTGTTTACTATTTTGGCAATAATATTTAGAAAATATTTATGGTTTTAAGATCTGGTGTGGGAACTTTGACTTGCAAATCTGCAGAGGTACTATTTATACGTACATTACTATTCACGTATACCGTATTTACTATTCATTTTTACTATTCACGTATACCGTATTTACTATTCATTTTACTATTCACGTATACCGTATTTACTATTCATTTTACTATTCACGTATACCGTATTTACTATTCATAATACTATTCACGTATACATACCGTATTTACTATTCACGTATACATGCCGTATGTACTCTTCATTTTTACTATTCATGTATATATACCGTATTTTACTATTCACAGATACGCATAGTATTTACGATTCATAAATACGCATATTGATGTATAAAACTTTATGGTATAATAATGCATTATTTTGAGTGAACATATTCATCATGGCGGTTGTATTATGATGGGTGGAGTAAGGAGGGATTTGAATGATAAGAATGATTTATGCCACCACTCGGTGCACAGTGGATGGTACTTATTTCAGGGCCCCATCTTCCATGTTTTCCTCTGGCCGGGATTTCATTGGAGATGTGGGACATGTGACACCTCCTTAGTTGTTATCTTAAAGGAGGGGAGCCATAGTCCAGATTTAAGCTCTATACCTTTGGCCGGGTGTATCTTAAGATTTGGTGAGCTTGGAACAATTCAGTCAAATGAATAAGTTTCTATTGGACTATGTGTTAGCCTATGGCTCCAGTCAGCGGTATACGGATGGAGGTGGTATAAGGGAGGCTGCATACTGCATAATGCATTTCTGAACAGATCAAGGATTTGATAGACTGATGAATGATTTGTAAAGACATATGATGAGAACTTCTGAAATAATATATTTATATATATAAAGTCATATTTTATATTGATAACTACTTTTACAAATAATCTTTGTAAGAGAAAGTATGGTATATATTTATATTTATGAAATAAGTTTATGCCTTTTTATCATACATTATTTACTTGTATGCGGTGGAAATATTTAGTAGTTACTGAGATGTGTAATCTCACCCCATATTATCATTTTTCAGGTGAATAACTTAGTAGAAATCAAGGGAATGCACCCATGGAGTGAGCTTTGTAGGCTCTTCTGTACTCCTTTAGTTTATGTTGTGTTATTTTATTTGCCATGAACCTAAAAGACTTCCGCATTTTAAAATAACTCTTATTTATTGGATTTATTTTGGCCCTGTATAAATGGATTTCTACCTTTGGCCATATTGTAAATATGTGTTTGAGTGTTGAATATCCTATATTTGGAGGTGTTACTAATATTTTGGCCAAGATTTTGGTATTGAAAATGAGGCGTTACAATTTTCGCTAGATTTACACTTACCTAGCTAATTTATATGAGTAACAGATGACAATACCATAACAGAATACGGGCATAGTCTTGATTATACAGAATAACTGGCTTAAGTTTGAATTTAATAAGATAAAGTTGAGTTTGGCAGGAAAACTCGAAAATCCTTATGAATCCTAGAATAAGAGATTACAAACATTAGCAAGAAGGCTAGACTATATTATTTCAAGTATCAAGAGCAACAGTTGGTACAATCCCACCACAAGCGTTGACCATCTCAAGTTTAAGTCTATTAATTTCTTCTTGAGCGGCTGCACTTGAGAGAGGACCATCAGAAGACATTGTTTGTCTCAATCTAGCTATTTGCCTCATAGTGCTTCGAATTTTTACATAAGGCCAATGCCTTATTCCTTCCCTATGGCATATTTTCATTAAGACATTTTTGCATAGACGAACTTGTTTAGCCGCTTCTTGTTGAGGTAAATGGAATAAGTCTCTAAGATCATTTATTGACATTGATGCACCTCTAATATTTTGTTCAGCTCTTGATCGGTATGGATTACTAGGTATGGGGACTGAAGGATTATTATTTACAACCATGAGCTCTTTTCCTTTATTGGATATATTTTCTGTATTGGTTGGAAATGAACTATTAGGGAGTTCATTTTGATTTTTAGTCCATTCCAAACCAACACAGAGGGCCTCATAGTAGGCTGATAGGGGATCCGACACCAGGACATACCCTAAAGATTTTTGATTCAAACAATAATTTTCTAGAAAATGTTTGACATCATCTAAATTCTTCTTACCAAAGTCAAATACTTGAGGACTGGAAGAACCTCCTTGTACGTCCTGGTGAAAGACAGCGTGGCATATCATACCAATCCTCCCATGAACTTCAAGTTTATGGTATTGAAGTCCATTGGTATGAATAATCTCTCGTAGAACATGGCAGCAACCGCATGAAAATGGATTAGTAGTCTCAGTCAAGGTAGAAGCAGGATTCCTTGGTTGAGAAGGTACCGTAGACTCCATAAGTTCTGCCACATTACGACACCTTTGGACAGATCGCCTTGATGGACCTGCTTCAGATTCCTTTCTGTTAGTAGTTGTAAAAATAGAATCTTGTATCCTTGGAGGAGGAGTAGGAATGTTAATCGTTGAGGCAGATGAATGAACGTTCATACTTACGGGATTTTGGGGAAATAAAGAAGAATAAGGGTATGATGCATTGTTTGACAAATCAGACAACATGTTAGTCTGATAGTCATGAAGTAAGGCTTCAAGAAAGAAAGGGTTGAATGAATCGGAGACTGGAATAGAGTTACTTGAACCGGCCATGTTTAAGGATAATGTGGAAGGTTATAGTGAAGATTACGATCGGAGAGGAAATGAATATTTTGTGAAGTTTGAGAGAACGTGAAACATTTACTCTTTCTTTACTCGATTTATAGCTGGGCTAGTAACGTCTAGATTTTGTTAAGCAGCATCGGATTCTCATCTGTCGTTGGCTCAGAATAGTGCAGACTTTGTTGTTATGCGGAAAATTTTATGGCACCGCACCCTAGTGCACCCTAGCCACCGTTAGGGGTCGCAGTTTCCTAGACCTTTGCAGACAGAAATCGCTATGGCATTTATTGCTAGCTGTGTTTTCAAGAAAATAAGTTTGGACGTTTATACGCACATTTATCTAAGAAATCTGTCTTGGATGTGCAGCTGACTCAAGATGTCGGAATTGACATTTGAAAATAGGATTTTAAGCATAAGCGTGCTAAGGTGATAGTAATCTTGGGAAGGGTGACTTTCTAATAATATTAGATGAACCGGAGAGAATCCGAAGATTTGAAATGATGATGAGAATAGTATCTATGATGATACTTGGTACCAGAATTAAGAGAATTGGAGTGATAGACAAACCCAGAAAATAGAATTTTTCCTGGATCACTAGTTGGCATGCTAGTACAAAGGAAGAGGGTGAATTATAGAAAATGAAATGGAGCATTTGTGAAATGTTCCCAGTTTAATGGAGCATTGAATAGTAGGATGTATGCTAGATAAGCATGTATAAGGAAGAAGTATATTAGAGGTCTAGATAACCTTTTGAGTTTATATGTTCAAATTTCGAGGACGAAATTTATTGAACAGGGGGAGAATTGTAACATCCTGAATTTTGGACCTAAAGACTAGAAAATTAGCCTATTTTCGGAGGACTATTAGACCCTATTTTTGAAAATAAATTTAGAATCAGTATTTTATTGGACATGAATAGTGTTTACTATTCACAAATACGTACATGAATAGTATTCACTATTCACAAATACGTATTCACTTTTTATAAATACGGTATTTAATCGATATTTTGAGAAATATGAAAATATTTACTATTTACAAATATGTATTTACTATTTAAAAATACGGTATTTACTATTCCTAAATACGTATTCACTATTTGAAAATACGTATTTACTATTCATGCGGGACCCACGTCAAAATAATTCTCCTCCTGCCGACACATTCACGGGAGAAATTTTGAAATTATTGTTTGCGGGACCCACTCAATAATAATATTATTATAATATAATATCTTATACTTTGGAAAACAATAGAAATAAAATTATTTCCAATAAACCGTGAATTAGGTTTTTAAAGTAAGGGTGTTATAATTTAGATACAACTTGCCAATAACATTATCCCACTGTTCGTTCGCTACTTTTTTTTTTTTTTTCTGGTGTCAGTGAGTACTTGTGTTACTCTGAAATTGGTTTTAGAAGCCTTTTTTTTGCAAGTCAAGAAATACTCATCTCACATACTTACTGTTGGAAATTATGTCCTAGGAATAAGTCATTATTCTCAATTTAGTTATCATTTCATTTGCATGTTTATAGTGAGAACTGTATCCTTAGATATATCTTAGAGATTATCCTAAATGTTTCTGGTCGGTCATCTACGCGAGCACGAAGATGAAATAAGACCAGTATAACTTTGATGAGGTACGGAGGTACGAGTCAAAATCATAGGCACTTGTTAGAGTACAAGGTGCTGGACCGACCCACTATGAGAAAGCTGTATGAATTTAGTCATAAGCTTATCTCATGTATAACCGCGTTACGACGCCTTTTGACCTGAGATCATCATAGATTCCTACATGATGAGTCGCTGATCTTTGACCTAGTCAAAAGTCACCTTTGACCGTGTGATGATAAAGGCTTGGATCGAGATCGATGGTTTTCATGCAGAGGAATGTGAATGGTCAGGATGGAATTTGCCCCTCACGTTTGTAAAGATAATACTGGGCCCTTAATGAGTGAGTCTGAGAAACATATGACTATAATACGATGGAAATGAGTTTCCATTTCTAATTAGACTATTCAAGAATTGAGAAAGTAATAGTCAAGAACATGAAGTTAACATTATCCATGCCTCATCCTTGACCAAATTATCGTGTGACAAAAGAGACGTGACATGGTTGTATGATAGATTTGATTAGATCTATTAGATAGATTTAATTAATATATTATTTTAATCCAAATTCAAATTTCAAAATTAATGAGGATTAATTTTGAATATAATACTCCTATCGGGTTTAGAAAAACCTACGGGGCATTTTGTCTGACGTAATAGAAAAGCCGCGAGAAACCTTCAAGAGAAAAAAGGTGAGAGCAAGGTCTGAAGGCGCTAGCACGCTGCCGTTCGTGTTCGAAGGCTGTTCATGTGGATACCGATAGAGGGAGAAGATTCGTAGAGTTTGCTCCTGGTTGATCGAGTAGGTAGCCCACGTGTTCAATTCGAAAGAGACGCTTATTAATTCGCGTAGGTATGGTTTCTAACGAACCTTGATTTAAATGCCGTTGATGGATTCTCTTATGAGATTCGTAAGTTTTATAATTCCGCTGTGTACGAATCGTAACACTCACCCCTTTTTTAGGTGGTGAATATGTTCATGAATGCTACTTTCTCTAATATTAAATATATGAGCTAGTAGAGAGGGACCTGGCTTACCTCTGCTATAGTTGGTGTCCGCTGCGGTCCTTTTCATTAAACTGTGCCATTTTGGTGCAAAAGCTAGTGCCTCTCTCTCTCTTTTTAAAAAAGTATTCTAGATATTGACAGCTACTAAAAAGATACTTCAGGAAACTAAATGGTACTAAAAAAACCACATGATCTTAAAAAATTATTTTAGCATCTTCAAAATATATTTCAAAGTACAGTACTATAAAGATGCTTGAGGATATTGACTGGTACTGAAAAAAATACTTTATAATCTTGAAAAATTATTTTAGGATCTTGAAAAAATATTTTAGAGTAATAACTGCTACTAAAAGGATACTTCACGGTACTAAAAGGATATTTTACGGTACTGCAAAAATTCTTCATGATCATAAAAAAAAATAATTCGTGTACTAACTAGTAATAAAAATTTATTTTATGATATTTTTTCAAGATGCTGAAATAATATTTCAAAATCATGACGTATTTTTAAGTACCATAGTATCTTTTTAGTAGCCAGAAGTACCTAGAATATTGAAACACAAAAAACAAAAAAGAGACACTAGCTTTTGGGCCAAAATGGCACCTTTTAATGAAAAGGACCACAGCGGACACCAAGCACAGCAGAAGTAAGCTAGGTCCAGCAGAGAGAGTTTTTTTTTTTAAATATAAGATATTAATCTACTTTATTTCTCAAATTTGTAATTTTACATATTATGAGGGTTTTCATAAATAGAGTAGTTTTCAATGCAAATAATTAAAAAGGATATTCTAGGAAAACCAAAATACATTTTTTTTAAATACAGTATATGAATAATTTAATTGTATTTTAATATTTATTAATTAGTTATCTAACTCCAATATTTAGAAGCAGTAGAACAATAATGATTTGTGAAAGACTTTTTGTAACCAAATACCAACTCTGGTCCTAAATATAAAAAACTAATTGATTTTTTTTTTAGAGAGTAAGGAAGCTAATGAAATTATTTTAAAGTATTTTTATTTTTTCTGAAAATTAATTTGTTTGACTTATAAATTGATATATAATTTAATTATACACAATGTACGTGATTAAATAACTTATTTAGTTTCCTTAACCTGTTCAAAAAAAGTTCACTGGATCTTATGTTTTAAGAACAAGAGAGAGTAAAATTTCGGTAAATTGCTTCTTTGTGACCAGTTAAGATCAGATGAGTTTCTTGATCTTTAGGCAAAATATTATCCTGTGGTCACCTGTTGGCACTTGGGGCTTTAAGGGTGAAGGGTCAAAAATACACATGACATTTTCCCCCAGGATCGCCCAACACTACGATCTTTCAACTGGATCAAAAATACACACGATGTTACGTTTTTGGGTCGCCCAGCACCACGGCCGTTAGTCAACCGTTAATTTTCGTTAGTTGACCGTGGTGTTGGGCGACCCAAAAACGTAACGTCGTGTGTATTTTGATCCAGTTGAAAGGTTGTGGTGCTGGGCGATCCTGGGGGAAAAGGTCATGTGTATTTTTGGCTCTTCATCCGGACTCTAAAATATAGTAAATGTTCAAAAAAGTTCTCTTAGATTTTATGGTTCATTGAACTTTAATCGCACATTTATAAAATCCTCATATACAATGTGAGTCTATTGTGCATACTCATGGAAGATGGTTTTCTGGTTTAATGATATGTTGCATGTTAATTTAAGACAGCCTTTATTTTTTGTTTGAGAGGAATATTAAACTGTATATACATAGATACACGATGAAAGATTGTTTGAAGCTCTCCCTCATGATCTCATCCACCTGGATTTGTTCTTCAAGATCACCATAATGGTAAATTATGGACATTGGACATTTTACAGATAAGAAAATGCAATCAATGTCGATGGTTCTGTAGTGTAATTATATGTAAACTCACATGTAGAAGGTTTTGAGTTCAATCTTATTGTATCTGCCTCTCTAATTAAAAGAAAAAAGAAAATACATTCAATGGCGAGGCATTATCCTATTTTTTTATTTGATCAAGGCTCTTCCTTCTTAAGATTTAGAGGGTAAATGATTCTTACCGCTTACAATATTCAATGGCGGTGCATTTCCCATATTGTAAAACACAACCTCGACAAATAAGGGCCTCTTTAACTTGTCAATATTGTGTTTGATTAAAAATAAAAGACTATTGCATCAAAAAAAAAAAAAACTAGTTTGGATGTGAAAACTACGAATGGCTCACCAAGTTAGAATCTTCACTTGGTTTTTATTAAAAGGGAAGTTGCGAGTGCAAACTTTTTTAGGTTGAACATTTGAAACTGACTAATCTTAATCATCCAATCATCTTCTCTGGATACCTCTTGAAAAATAGGTATATGCATCACATGCTAGAAACTTTGAGAAGTCCGAAAATAAAAGACTAGTTAATATTGTGAGTTAATTAGTTGTGGGCCGTTATTTTATGACCCTTAAGCCCAATTGACTCATTCAGCCCCAATAAACTCATGGATTAATTGGAGAGGGCTTTTATATCTATATCGAGCCAGGCTTCCAAATTTTACCTCTCAGTCCATTAACGACCATCGAGAACTGATTCATTTGGGCCCCCATTGTTTCCTGGCCCAATATTTGCCCCTACCCTTAGTTTGGTTCACATTTCATGGAGTTAAAAAAGTTGATTGAGCGTAGTATTATATGCTACTCTTTCTATCGTTAATATAGGACATATATGACTAATTTGATTAGATTAAGGAAGTTAGTTAAGTTAATTAATATAATTTATATTTTCTAAAATATTATAGTTATATTTCTTAATTCATTTATTGTCTTTTCTTTTTGATTTTTGTGGAATGAATATTAATAAGGGTAAATTAGAAAAAAATTGATAAATATAAAAGCTATGTTTTATAGTTAGGCTCAAGATCAACTCCTTAAATGTTTCTTATATTAAGAACATGAGGAGCATCACAAACCATCCGTACCATGATTTTTGAGTTCATGTGACAGAATAATTATTATGTGTCAAGAAAGGTAGAAAGGGACAAGGGCAAGACTTTACTTCCACTTTTGGTCGTATACAGGAACAAAATACACTAGGCCTACAAGTTATTTTGTACGTATATTAAATGATCTAATGCTTTATAAACAATTTTTTTTATTGATAGTAGAGCCTGGACTGGAATATTCCACTTATTTGTAATATGATTGTCACTTGCAAAGCAGATGGTTTCTACTTTGATTTTTGAAAGAGTTTTTTTTTTTTTTACAAATTAATTTCACTGAAAGTTCACTAGAGTGAAGTGAAATTTTAGATCTTTGCACGTAATGGAAATTATCTGAAATTTCCCCGAAAAAGCCGGGGGGGAGGGGAGGGGGGGGGGGGGGGGAAGTGAAAGAAATTACTGGTATTATGATCATGTGATCAGATATTGCCAGTAAACAGTTAACTCACAAGTTCGCGTCTCTCTCAAGGGATCGGCTACTCCATCCGTATCTGGAAGCTTAAACCTCTTGCTATAGCCTATACCTCCCTTGTTGGTTTCTCCGCCTTCCACCGACTCCAAGGTTGAAGCTGAATTACGCGCCAAATTCTGCGAATATGGTGTCCTGTTTTCTTCTGGACACCCTCCCCTTCTTTGCTTCTTCCTCCACCCCGCGAAGTTCCCTCTTCCTCCCATCTTTACCCTCTTTCAACACTCACGCCTCCTCCTCCTCCTCTCATTTTCGGGGGTTTGGCCGCCTGGCTCGACTTCCCGGGCTTAGTCAAATGCCAGTGGCCGCCGGTCACTCCGTCGTGGTTAATTCGGTGCCAGTATGTCTTCCTGCTCTGCTCATATCTTCAAATAAGTTCATTTCTTTAGTTTGTATATCTTCGAATCCACCAAAAGTTTTCCCCCTTTTGCTTTGACTATACTTTTTTTTTAGTGACTTAAATTGTTATTAATTGATTGATTGAATATGCTTTTTGGCTGCATATGCGGATGGATTCATACTTTAGAGCATGAAATAGTGTTACTGGGTTTCTAAGTATATGCAGGTGAATTTTAGCACCAGCTCTGTTGATTTGTGCTTGTCGCGATGTATTTCATGACGAGCTTAAATACGAAACTCTATCTGCGACATTTAACGCATGCTTAGATGAGCACTTTCGTAAAACCGATGTTATGATTGTTTAACTTTAATTATGGCGCAGTCCTTTCAGTTGAAGAAATCTGTCTTGCTCTGTCAAGTGTCAAGAGTTCTAGATGTAAAGGTTTGAACCCGTCTGGGGTAAATGATTGGGTTACATGGTACCCTTAATCTAAGAAGCCATCTTTGATAGTTATACTTCAGACGCGCCTTTTTTGATGCTGCAGTTGATGAGCTTTATTTATCTAATTGTCTTCTTGTCGGATGCTTCAATTTGAGGAGTGACAGAGAACAAGGTCAATACTGACATTTTTTTTCTGGAAGTTCCATGTAGAAAGAGGCCTTTCCTCTTGGGAATAAGGGAGGCCATAGCAAATAAAGCCTTTTCCATTTATACAATATTTTCAGTTGATTGCTACAGTTGCAGTCTGAATTCTTAATATATGTTCAATGTATTACCTTAATTTTTATCCGGTAAGCTTTTCTGGCAACATATGCAGCCAAGAAGCGGGGTTTACACTGTTGGTGAATTTATGACAAGGAAAGAGAATTTGCATGTGGTAAAGCCTACAACATCTGTGGATGAAGGTATATTCTCTGCCTTGAGTTTGTGAAATGTCTACTTACATGTTATCATTTCCCTTCGGCTTATATTTAAACACTAACTTTTCCCTGGCCCCCATTTGTGACAGCTCTTGAAGCTCTTGTAGAACACAGAATAACTGGTTTTCCTGTGATTGATGATGACTGGAAATTAGTGAGTTTCCCACGGCTATTTTGTTGGATCATTCTACATTTACTTTTGGATTGATGTCTCTACTATTTGGCGGCTTTCTATCTTCCATTTTTTTCTCAAATTTTTAAAAGCATCCTTATCTTCCCAAAGGTCAAATAAATGAAAAAATATATATATGTATACACACGCACATCAATATTTAAAGTACATTATATAATTTTGTAAACTAATTAAATTTCTTTTCTCTCTCTTATCACACTTTATTCTCACAATTTAATTCCATTTCTCTTGATTACCTCATTACTTCTGAACCATAACTAGTATAATTATACCTGGCCAAAAAATTGTCCACTTGTTATCAGCCTTTGAATATTTTGTACTCTGGATTTTTGTGGGCCGCGTTTATTCTTATTTTAGTTTATTGTTATTGCTGGTCCCGCTGGAGATTAGCTGAGAGGCTATTTCAGTTTTTGAATAATAAATGAGAAGACTCTTTTCGAATTATTATCAGCTCTTTACCATGCTGTTATCGTGACATGACAATTGTGAGTTGTACTGAGCAGATGAAATAGTAAACAGTTCCGCTTTAGGAACATAACTCAGTGGCTATTAAATGTTCTAACAAAATTCAACCAGATGAATTAATTACCAACAACTAATAATGAAATGCTTTAAGTTTCTGCCATTTCAAGTTTTCATGCCCAAAGTCTTATGATTTGTTCATCAAAGTATTGCAGGATGGATCATATGATGGAATAATTTCTGAAGGTTCTTTAATATCTTGCAGGTTGGTGTTGTTTCAGATTATGACTTGTTAGCATTAGACTCAATATCAGGTAAAATGATTTTAGGTATAAATTATCTGCTCCTACTTTGTTTGTTGAAACTGGAAAATATACTTTTCTCATTAAAACGTTGAAGAGTAATTTCAAGAGTGAGGAAATTTTCAAGCATTTCTTAGTATTATAACTCAAGCAATGTGCAATGTTCATTTTCAGGTCGCCCACAGACTAATAATAATGATATGTTTCCAGAAGTTGACAGCACTTGGAAAGTAAGCAGAAGCATCTCTTGCAGTTAATTTTTCTTAAGTTCCTTTTTTATATGGTCTTAACCATTATAAAACTCCTGTTCAGGGAAACCAAAGTTTATGCTGGCATTATTAGAGATAACTAGAGTTGAGCGAGTACATGTTTCATTACTGAGTGTCTAATCAATTAACCATATCATGCCAAGTTGGCTACTAGATTTCACAAGTCATAAGCAAAGGATGTCTGATACTGATTCTTGGCCTGAACTGAAAAAAAGAAAAAAATTTCGCCCAGTCACAGCATATTACTATAATTGGGCATCCTATAATTGCTTCCTCAACAATCTCAGATGGGAAATATTGCACTGTCCAACACCTTCCCTTGACAATTAAAATGAAATAAATGGACAGTTTCTGATGAAGTATTTAGTGGTTATGTCTGAACCTGACCATATTATTTTATTTCAATGATGCATATAATCTTTATGCCTATTATTTTTTCCACCTCACCCATGGCCTGGATTTTTATGAATATGTTCCCTTTCCATGATAAAATTTTGAAAGGAAAACAAGAAACAGTTCAGCTGACCCTCTTAATGTTGTGTGTTATATTCCATTGTGGTTAAAGACCATTCCTTGAGATGCCATGTATGAAATTTATCAGAAGCAATGTCATCCCAATCCTATACAAGAAGGGTAGAAAGGGAAAGAAAAACATTGGCGGAATGCATTACTCTGCATATAAAGTTTCGACTTTCTAATGAACTAGTTGGTTGATTGGTTCAGTAATTGTCGAATAAAAGCTGGCTTTTGTAAAGATTTTAATGGATTGCTGACTTCTATAGTAGTCATTGTCATAGGGAAAGTTAATTTTCAATTTCCTGATGACCTGCAGACTTTCAACGAAGTTCAGAAATTGCTGAGTAAGACCAAGGGGAAATTGGTCGGTGAATTAATGACCCCTGCCCCTATGGTGGTTCGGGAAACCACCAATCTTGAGGATGCTGCTAGGTGCTTATATATCTATTTCATTCTCCCTTTTTGTTTAACTTCCTGTTTCACCTCATAGAAAAGGATGAAAATTTACCTATATGGTTGCTATTAGGTTATTGCTAGAGACAAAATTTCGACGTCTCCCTGTTGTAGATGCTGATGGAAAGCTGGTAAGAGATTCTTGTCCTTCCATTGTCCAATTTTCTGTATATGTATGCTTCTTTAACTTTGGGTTTCTAAGGCACTGTTAATGATCTGAAAGGTCGGGCTGATCACCAGAGGAAATGTTGTCGGAGCTGCGCTTCAAATTAAACGAGACAACGAAAAGAAAGCATAATAGAATTTGGAATCCAGTTAGGGAGGAGTATATTCCCTTTGCGGCCACACAAGATAGCTATGATTAGATTCAAAATTTTGGTTTATGCAATATATATTTTATATATATCATAGTATATCATTGTTTTGCTGTCATCATCAAAACTTTCGCTGCCTGAAGTGAAATGTCTGTTACCCTTCCTGCCAGGAGCCATGTATTTGCTAATTAGAATCTCATGTAGAATGATTGCTGAAAATGATGGGTGAATTTTCAAGGTATTCTATCATTTTCTTAAGATCTTTGGGACTCACCATAGTGCTATAATCTGATTTCTTACGCCGGGCTCTCTCTGTTTTTTTCCCCCTAAGGCCTTATGTGCTCTACAAGTTTCATTTTCCCCTAGTATCAAAAAAAGTTTCATTTCCCCCCTTTTATTGTTTTTAAGAAAAATAATTATAATCAGAGAATGAGGACTCAAGTCACTGTGCTTGCTTTTTTACTTGGAAATAGTGATTGTAACTGAGGGTGCGTCTTTGAGAATAGTAAATTTGTTGTTATGTCATTTGAAAGTCACATGTTCAAATCCTAAAATAAACTTGTGCATCTGTATGGTAAGACTCCATCTAATGAGGGAAGCAGATATCCTTATTGGCGCTCCTCTCATTATCATTTTATTTGAACCCTCCAATTTTGGTCCAAACATTTAAAGGGAGACACATTATCTATGCGGTAATTTGAAGTGTCTCCCTCTAAATGCTTGGATCAAATTTAGACGGTCTAGATGTGTAAGGATAATGAGGGATGATTAGAGACTCATTGATGGGAGAAACCGGATACTCTAACGAGAGGCTTGTGTGTTAGGCTGTACTTTGTATAGTGATTGTACCCATGAAAATAGGGGTGGTTATTTGAGGTTTCTTTCCACTTCCCAAGCTTCTTGGCATGCTTTCGGTTGGGAAACAAGAAAAATAAAGCTCAACAAGGGATAAGAGAATATACATATATATATATATATATATATATATATATATATATATGGCATTTTGCAAGGGTGAACAAAGAATTACAGACCTATTTTAATGTTCTGATTAGTTTTGTCTTATACCACATGTCTTTGTTTTATCTTTTGATGCATTGAGCCCCGCTTTTAGCAGATTCAATCACTCGTGATCATATACAACTTGAGCGTGAGAGGTTAGCTGTTCATTAATAAATTAATGGCACACTAACCTCTAACCCTATGCTATTTCCCTATCTGCTGCCCCATCCAAACTAGTGGAATAAAAAATCACAATTTCTCCGCTAATTATGGAGTAATCTTCATTTAGAGCCTTAAGAATCACATAGATCCAAGTGAGGAACCGAAATATGGGATCCAGCTCAGAGTGAAATGGGTTCATTCAGGAGCTGGAATTTCGTCCATTTAACACGGGAGAATCTTTTACGTGACCGACATGATTTGGATTTGGCATATACAAAGTGTTGTTTAGGAAGTACTCCTGCCTCCTCCCATCTCTAATATAGGATATATTTGAAAGATAGTTGTTTTTTATTCTAAATATAAAATATATTTTTTATGTCATTTAGGGCTCATTTGGATAACGGTAGTAGAAGTGGCTTTTATTTCTGATAGATTTTTCTTAATGGACTTTTTTCTGATGGACTTTTTTGGATGTGATTTTTATTTGAAATAGCGGTGACATAAGTGGTTTCTAGTTCTGAAGTAAGGAGATGTGACTTTAAGGTTTCAAGCTATGTCAAACAATCAATAATCTAACTTCTATTTTCGTTAGGCTTCTGATAGACTTATTTGAGTTTTTGAAGCTATCTTTTCCTAATTTACTTCTATTGATGCTCTCTCAGGTGGAGGCATGTGTACTCTCTAGCCAGTATGCCCTGTGGATTGGGTTTCAAGCGTCCTGCCCTTGGACTGTGGGTGTGGGTGAGCCCAACCCCTTTCCTAAAATTCTCTTATATAAAAAAAACGATAATCAAAGAGAGAGAATGAGAGAATTAAAGAATGTAACTATGTTGTTTGGAAAAATACACATCATATTAACTTTCATAATCTAATCAAATAAATATGTGTTATATTAGGGATATGAGGTTCGAGCAAAAAAAAGTATTAGGGATATGAGGGAGTAATATGAATAAGAGGAAATTAGGAGGAAAAACAAGAAGAAGAGGGCCCATGATGGGTGGTTATGAGGGATCACAAAATGGGTTCGCAATGGTCCCTTAGCTATTGCCTACTCATAATCAGAGCAGAGTAATACCTAACTCTCAATCTGATGGCTTTTAGAGTGTACCTATTTCTCTTTAGTGGTACCCTCCCCCACCTCCTGTCCCCTCCTCCTCATTCTTTATTTCCATAAGCCCAACTTACCCTTTTTATTATTGTCATTTTTTTTATTTTCTGAAAATAAGGCAATATTAGTTAAGGAGGGGTGAGCCTCATTTACTTTTATATATATATATATATGCCTTTTTAACTTAGAGGAATTATCAGGTCCAAATTCGTACGAGTCGATCTCTCTGATGAAAGAAAAGAGCTATCAATGTTACATTTTTCACACGACCTGCCTACTCAGTATTTATGTGGCCTGACTTCGTCTCAAGTCGGTTTGGTGGGAGAAAAGTGCTATCAATGCCACATCTCCCAACCTCGAACCAGATACCAGTCCATTTCACTGGTGTTGGTGAGGGGTGAGCCTTTGACTCAGCCAAGAATTGCTGCTTATTTGCTGACAGTAAGTAATGAGTTCAAATCCTAAAAATATTTTTCCCTTTCCAAACCCAGACTCTATTTGATGGAAGCGGAGCCTTATACACTGTGACTGCGTTTTTTTTTTTTTTTTTAAACGAAAATTAGCTAAACAAGCAATTAAGTAAATATGTACGTGGAAGAATTAGGAAGAAAGAAACATTGAGAAGAACTAAGGAGTTAAAAGAGGCTGCTTTAACTAAATAATTTACATTTTCAACGCCAAAATTTGTTCTGTAAAATCTAGATAGGAAAATACTACGGGCGAGAGGGGCGGGAACAAGGGAAGAAGATACAGCAGTAGTACAGTATTCCTCAGGAAGGCTTCATCAACATCACTTTGCTTCAGCCGCCGCACAACCTCCGTGGCGCATGTTAGTCGCCGCCCACCCCCTCAGTTGCACTCCGGATTCTCCGGTTCCGGCATCTTGTTCAGGTCAACCACGCTCGCTCCGGTGCCGCGAGGCATGAGCTCCGATGCCTTCGCCGACGCGTGGTGCTGATGCTGATGCTGATGGTGGTGATCCGAGTGAAGGGCATCCACCCTAGCGCCGACTTCGATGGCTTTCTTGCGAATCGAGGCCGAGGACAAGTCACCGGCAGCGGCCAAGCAGCCTTCTCCAGCAAGGAGGTCCGGGAAATTAAGGCGAGCGGAAGGTCCTCTGAGATAGAAAACGGCGGTGTCGTAGGCTCTGGCGGCAGCGACAGGTGTAGAATAGGATCCGAGCCAAATCCGAGAACGTTTATTCGGTTCTCTGATTTCAGCGACCCACTTGCCCCACTTCCTCATCCTAATCCCTTTGTACCTTCTCTCTCCTTCGACCCCTCTCTTCTTGGCGCCTAAAGCCGCCTGTTCAGCTTCCATTCTCTGCAAAAACAAACAAAAGGAAAAGAAAAAATCGGAAGAATCAGAGAGAAAGGAGGCGGATGTTGTAGTTCATGAGAAATGGGAAAAGGGAGGAGTGGGAGACGGAGGTGGAGGTGGAGGCGGGGAAGGCTTTTGGAGAGAGGCTCGTGCGACTCGGCCACTAAGCTTTGTAATGTGGGTAATCCTCCACGTCGGTTTTCTTTGAGGCCCATTCTCTTTTATACATCAATTTTCATTATTACATTTTCAAATTAACCGAATTCACCGACAACCACATCATCTCCTTTCCCCTCTCTCTCTCTCTCTCCATTCATTAATTAATTCACCATTCATTTCAAATTTCTTTTCCTTTTTAATTAAGAGTTACCTGACAAACTTATGATGAAAGTTTTTCGTGCCCCAAAAGTTTTAAAGGTGGAGCAAGTTTGATGGTTAGTTGACTAAATATATTTAGCTGTAATCTCTAACTCTGCATGTTATTCATATTATTTTTGTTAAGATATAAATTTGTTCTATAAATCTACATATCATCTACTTTATTTTTTTCAAAAGAACATTTTAAATTTTCGGGGTAAGTTTATATCTTAATAAAAATAACGTTAATGACATAGGGATTGTCAGCTCAATATATTTGATCAATTAAAGGCCAAGATTAATTGAAATAACAACCAGACCAAAATTGTACTTCAAAAAACTTCTAACACAAAATTCCTCCTCAATGAAAACTGTCTGAAAAAAAATTGCCTCTTAACCTTTTAATAAATATAGAGTTAGTAGTGAGACATTTGAATATAGAAGTAGAAAGGCTTTGGGGTCTTGGGCACGAGATTTTTTCCTTAAGTACACACATATTTTTATTAGAGATAATCATGTTTGAGGCCCTCTTGGGTCCTGAATATGAGAACCATTTCTAATGGTTGTTTGAACATGATGTCGTGAAGAACTAACCTCTTTTACTAAATGTATCCCCATTATAAATGCGGAAAATATAGTTTTCGAGTCTAAGAATG
The DNA here is from genome assembly GCA_034222035.1 of Acacia crassicarpa. Classification (NCBI taxonomy): domain Eukaryota; kingdom Viridiplantae; phylum Streptophyta; class Magnoliopsida; order Fabales; family Fabaceae; genus Acacia; species Acacia crassicarpa. The sequence goes on from JAWXYG010000010.1 coordinate 2,587,618, forward strand.
CTTAAATCTAGGGCAATCATGTTAGAAGAAGAAGACGATGATGATGAGACATGACTTCCTATAAATCATACGCCCTGTATGATGTAAACATTTTAGTAAATCAAAATATTTATAAAGCAAAATACATATTTCATTCTTAATTTTATACACGGGATAATTTTGGTCTTTTTAATGTTGTAAATTATTTTTTTAGCCCTATGATCATATGATATAATTAGTCTCGAATTGAAATGATAATGTCTTTTGCCAAATTTTATTATTATTTTTAAAAAATTGAACTTAGTAAATTAGTATTTCAAAAAAATTGTTAATATCTGAAATTTCAATGCTACCATTTTTTATTAATAACATTAAAGTTAGAGTTATGAAAACAAACTTTGCAAGATTCAGGGACTAAAATAAAATATTTTGTGAAATTAAATGATTGCGTGAACCTTTCTACTTTTATATTAATTTTGTTTGCTGTCTTAAATCTTTCTCTTTGTCTCCGTTTGCTCGAGTTCTCCAGGTAACAGTTTGAGAAAGGACTACACGTTTGATGTTTATTTAAATAATCACAATTAATCATTCTGATGAGATAATTTTGATTGTTGGGTTTTTTTTTTTTTTGTTGGTGGAACCACTTTGATTACAGGATATAATGAACTGTTCATTGCTTTTAAAATTTGTCTAATTAAAACATTTAATGGCTTTAAAGTTTAAAACTTGATATTCTTGTAAGTGAAAGCGAGAATTATAAGATAAATCAAACTATTTGGCCGAAAAACCAAATAAAGCAGAATACGAAATATCTAATTGCACAATTTTTGTCTTAAAAATTTGACAATTGACACAACCCATTTAAATCTAATATATTTTTTATTTAAAAACTCAATTCATTTATTAAAAATCGGATGTACATATATTGAAAAAAGGGTTAAGGTACAAAAATACACATGTGTTTTTCTTCGAGGAGCGCCCAGTAGTAAATGTTTTTTTTTTGTGCAAAAGTGCACACGTGGTTACAAATTAGGTGCAAAAATACCGTTTGACTGTTAAGTTTGACTTTGACCGATGACGTGGCATTTCAAAGGTGTAAAAATACACATGTGATTTATCAAGAAGAGCGCCCAACAACAAATTTTTTTTTAATTTAATAATTTTATTTTAATTACTACCCGGTGCTAAAAAGATATTTAGAATACTGTCATGTATTGAAAAAATACTTCATAATCTTGAAAAATTATTTTTAGATCTGAAAAAAATATTTGAGGGTACTAACTGATACTAAAAAAATACTTTGAAGTATTTTTTCTGTACCAGTCAGTACCCTGAAATATTTTTTTCAGTATCCTTTTAGTACTGGTAAACACTTGAAATATTTTTTTAAGATCCTGAAATAATTTTTCAAGATTATGAAGTATTTTTTCAGTATCAGTCAGTATCCTTTTAGTACCGGTCAATACTTGAAATATTTTTTTAAGATCCTAAAATAATTTATCAAGATTATGCAGTATTTTTTTTGAACTAGTCAGTATCCGGAAAAAAATATTTCACGGTACTGACTGGTACTAAAAAGTACTTCTAGGATACTGACTGGTACAGAAAAAATACTTTATAATCTTGAAAAATTATTTTAAGATTTTGAAAAAATATTTAAAGTATTGACCGGTACTAATAGGATACTGACTGATACTGGAAAAAATATTTTAGGGTACTGACTGGTACTAAAAAGTACTTTCAGGATACTGACTGATACAGAAAAAATATTTCATAATCTTGAAAAATTATTTTAGAATCTTGAAAAAATATTTCAAGTATTGACCGGTACTAAAAGGATACTGACGGATACTGAAAAAATATTTCAGGGTACTGACTGGTACTAAAAAGTACTTTTAGGATACTGACTGATACAGAAAAAATACTGCATAATCTTGAAAAATTATTTTAGGATCTTGAAAAAATATTTCAAGTATTGACCGGTAATAAAAGGATATTGACTGATACTGAAAAAATACTTCATAATCTTGAAAAATTATTAATTTTTTTTAAAAAATTGTTGTTGGGCGCTCTTCTTGACAAATCACATGTGCATTTTTGCACCTTTGAAATGTCACGTCATCGGTCATAGTCAAACTTAACAGTCAAAGTCAAACTTAACGGTCAAACGGTATTTTTGCACCTAATTTGTAACCACGTGTGCACTTTTGCACAAAAAAAAAACATTTGCTACTGGACGCTCCTCGGAGAAAAGCACATGTATATTTTTGCATTTTAACCCTTGAAAAAAATTACCTATTTTCGTGACATGTAAAAATTTATTTTGATATATGCTCTTCACTGGTCAGTGCAGAATTTTTAAAATGCAACTTTCTATATTATAAGAGATTATGATCACATTTTTGAAATAATAATTAAAATGCCTTTTAATATAACAGTACAATTTTATCTACAAAAAGAAGAAAAAATTCAGATGATATGGAAATGGAAGTAGCTTTCATCACTTATCCAAGAAGTGAACGTTAGAATCCCAAATCTTCTTCTTCATTTTTTTGGTAGAACAGATTCCTAATTATTATTTATGTGGCAAGCTAGTTGGAAGGAATTCACTATTTGTTGAATTCTTTAATCAGTTTCGATAGAATATACTTATTAAAAAAAATGAAAATAAAAGCATATAAAACAATTCAATGAGAACCATGTGTATGTTTAAATAATACTATATTGCAAGAACATTGATCAAATTTCAATATATATTAATGTTATCTTATCTATCTATCGATAGAGATGCGTGTGTATGTGTGTGGGGGGCTTTCCCTTTCAGATGATGGCATTTCAGACCATCAAGTTGAGTGAAGTTACAATGTTTCTGGGTTTATTTAGGATAGCTGCAAAATATCTCAAAAATCCATCAAACAATGAAATAAACCCAACAGAAGAAAAAAAAAAAAGTTAATTTAGACTGGGATAGCTCAATATTTGATGGACTTTTGTAAAAGAAAAGTCACTTCTGAATTCTGATCAAAGTCACTCTTTTCAAAAACTGAAGAAAAATGTTTGGAATAAGTGATCTAGTAAGTAATCTATAATTAAATATATATTTTTATGTATTCTAATTTATCTATTAGAATATATTTAATTAAATACTTTAGAGTTTTTAATTTCTTTATAATAATTTATTTTAATCAAATTTAAATATAAATTTTTATCTTCAACTATCACCATATATACAACTAACATATATATATATATATATATATAATATTCAATAAAAGTCATATCATTTTCATTTTTCTTAAAATCTTAAACTGACTTTTCAAACGCTATTTTGAATAAGAACTCATCTCGAAAAAAGTCATTTCTGTCGCTACTATCCTAATTATAAATCGTATTTATAATATGAGTTTTATCTCATCTTTTATTTATAAACGTTTGTCTGAAAAAGTTACTTCTGTCACTGTTATCTCAAATTGACACATTTTATCCTTTTGTCCTTGGAAATATACGGTGTTTCTTTGATAATGTTTTTGTGGGCAAATGGTCAATACCATAAGATTTTAGATTTTTCCTTTTTTTTAAAAAAAAAAAAATAAATGGAGGCATCATGTCACACTCTGATGGAAACGTGAACTGCAAGTTGCACTCGAGAAATATTTCATATAATACAAAAGCAATCATCTCCCCAGAATGCATTAGGTAATACTCGTATAAAATAGTGGTTGAAATGCTTAAAAGCAGTTTTCAATCATGATTTATAAAATACGGTGTGTTATGTTAACTTATGTGTACAAGCATTTATAAGCTTCCTAGTAGCTCAACCTTGCATACTGGATGTAATTTTGACTGATTAAATATGAGGCATAAAGTTTGAGTTAGTATCAGTGTTGTAGAAACTAGTGTAAAACGTTTTTATGTTTTTACTAGGTCATATATGCTGAAATACAAGTAAAAACTATCCTGAGTAGAAATTAGTAGAAACTTCACTCAAACACGTATACCTTTTTATAGCTTTTACCGTTTTTACTTTTAAAGAAAAAGAATGAATAAGTTTTTTTTTTTTGGCCCGAAAAAGGATGAAAAGTTAAAAACCCTATTTCAATCATGCATTTTACACTCGGGATTAATGGAGAGTAGAGACTGGATATTTATATATAGTTTTTAGCGTATTTTCATAGTTATAAATGTAAGTTTTTAACATAAATTTTTTTAACATAAGTATTTTTTAATGTTTTATACAGTTATATGACTTATATCTTTTAAATATAAGGTTGTTCATTAAATTTTGAATAGTGATTAAAGATTTTTTCCGTGTATATATATATATATATATATATATATATATATATATATATATATAATTTTGAGTTCTGACCTTAAGTAGTAAAAAGTATAAACTTAACGTTTTGTGTCGTTTCTATGATTTACGTTTCTACCGCCTCTTCTGTGTTTAAGTAGAAACTCAATTTTAATAACATTAGTTAGTATTAAATGTAAAAAACGTTTTTGAGAGATTTAATCCTTTGTTGAACCTAATAATACTTGAGTCTAACTTAATCGTATACTGATATAAAAAATTCAACAATATTTGTTATAAAAATACTAGTATAAATATTGTCAATTATAATTATGTAACATATAATAATAAGATCAATGTTAACATAAAGCCACCGTTTGTATTGTTCATGACACCATAATAAGGAGTATGACAATGATATAAGGTATTTTGCAAAGAAAATAATGATTTATTAGTCACATTGTCCAAAAGTACTCTTTATTAATTGATTGTGAGGTAATTAAATGTTACTACTAAACGAAAGTCACCAAAGACATTGAATTAAAGATTCTCAATATGTTGGAAGTCATGTATTTGATTTCACTTATAACTTTATAAATTATCGACATCTGCCCTTATATCTAACTTTTAATATAAGAGTTATTTAACTAATTATAATAGATTAAAAAAATGATATAAATAAGTTAATTATAATACTGCAACATTAGATCATATATCAATATTAATCTATAAGTTAGATAAACTAGTTTAATTAAACATGATAAAAATAAAAGATAAAATAAATTGTGATATTATATTTGAGGTCATATTCAACTCTAGCCAACTTATACAAAGGAGTGCAAATTATGAGAAATAGAAGTACACTACACAGTTTACCATATAAGCATATATTCGTCAATTAGAACTCCTAAACAAGACTTCTTTGCAGGGATGGAGCTTCTTGTGGATTAATGGGGCCATGGTTCAAAAAAAAGAAAATTCATAAATATTTAATGAAAATTATATTATTTTTATACATTTGACTTAAAAATTTATATATTTATCACAAAAATTTATACATTTGGCCCCCAAATATTTTTTCTTTTTAATCAGCTCATGAATATATATTTGGCCCCCAAATATTTATTTCAAGCTTCGTCCCTGCTTTGTTTTAAAAAGTTGGTTGAAAGAAGTTTGGTTTCAGGTTATATATAAAGATCAGAGTTGTCAAATGGTAAGCAAGATTTTATGGTTGATCGATCTCATTTGAAGGAAAAGAAATTTGACAATTCATCGCCGAATAATCATTTCTCCCGAAGCCATCATATATGTATAAATTTCTTCTACCCTTTTCATTTGCATCATTATCATGGGATTTTTTATTCTCACAGCTCCACTTTAAAAGAATTTTTATGGAGAAATAATCATATGCTTTCAGATGATGTTTTCTTTTCTTTTTTTTTTTTGGGTCAAAGTGCTTCAAAACATTTCTCTTCTCGTGTTTAAATTGAGGAAAGATCATAACCTCCACTTTTAGCTTATTGTGTTAGCAAATACTCCCTTCAGTCCCAAATATAAGATAAAATTGATTTTTTTTAGAGAGATTAAAGAAGTTAAATAGGTTATTTAATCATATCATATGTTAAGTATCTTTAAATTATATATTAATTTATAAGTTAGGCAAAATAGTATGGAAAAAATAAAAATATAAGTATTTTAAAATAATTTAATTAACTTCCTTAATATATTAAAAAAAATAACAATATCTTATATTTAAAACCAAAATAAATATTTTTTGTGTGTTCCTGCTAATCCCTCAAAGACAACTAGTATCGCTTGGAAGAAAATCCTTTCACTTATTTCTAACACAGGATGTTTAAATGCTCCCTTATTCGGGATTTCACTCTTGTACTAATTTTTTAAGGAAAATATTTAACATGTACTCTAGGTATTAATGAATACTCTAATTTTTTCTTGTTTTAAAAAAATATATTCAATTCAAGAATTAATTATTATTAGTACCTGAAAAGTGATTTTGTGGTGAGGAGGAGCGATGGTGGGCGCCGTTTGTGACCGAGTGCAGCAGGAAAAACAAGCTTTTTGGCAAAACTTACTTTTAATTTTTGGCTAAAGTATATGTTTAGTTCTTGTAATCTTTAAGTTTATAAAGTATATGTTTGATTTTTTAATGTTAACGCCGTTAGTCTGAATTAACAAAAAATACTGACCCAATAATTTTAAGCGATGACTGTGTGATTAAATGCTAACTAAGCATGCTTTTATATTGGTATTTTAATAAATTAATATTTTAAAACCTATTAATTAAAAAATATTTAATCTTGACATACTATTCTACGGTTTTTCACCATTTGTGAAAATTAATTTTTTTATCTTTTCAATTAATAGGATTTAAAATATTAATTTATTAAAATACTAATATATAAACATGCTTGATTAGCATTTAATTACACAGTCATTAAATTATTGAATCAGTATTTTTTGTTAAGTCAAACTAACAGTATTAATATTAAGGGGCCAAACATATACTTTACGAACTTAAAAGATTAAAATGATATCAGGAATAAAAATGAAGAACTAAACGTATGCTATACCTTTTCGTTTTTAAAATGAAAATAATAAAAATTCTGTAATTTAAATAATTGAGTGGTGGCGGCATAGGGGTAGGTCGGTGGGTCGGTGGATAGATACCCACTATGATATGACTTTCCCGCCACGCAATATCGATGAGTTTTCATGGGTAAATTTGTCTTTTTGCCAGGGATATTCTCGAAATTAAGTTTTTTTATTATGGCCCACTTAGTAATTTACTCAACTTGGGACGTCCCACTAATAATTTCAAGAGGCGGCTTAATCCCATTATTTTTCTATTCAAACTTTCATAATTAACAATTAAACTCTAATCAAGCTTACATCAACGTGCTTAGTACAAACACTCTGAATCCCATGACTCGTACAATAAATAATAAAGATATTTGAAAAAAAAAGAGAATCTTTGTGTGTGATTCCATAATACATACGTCTCTCCAATCCTATAATTGTTCGGTATCAGTTTCCTTACTCGGCTTTGGTTGAAGGGGGCAAGCGGCTAGGAGATCTGGGCGGTCCAGATCTCCGTCCATATTTCTTTTCCTTTTTTTTTAAATAGGATTTTTTAAAAATTATTGAAGTTCTTTTTTTTTAGTTTCAGTTAGTATCTCTTAAAATATTTTTTCAAGATCCCTAAATAGTTTTTTAAGATTATAAAACATTTTTGGGTAACAGTCAGTATCATGGAGTATTTTTTTAGTACTAGTACCTAAAATATTTTTGTAAGGATACTGAAAAATATTTTAAGGTACCGGAAAAAAGCAGTCAATACGCTAAGTATCTTTTTACTACTTGTTGGTACTCTAAAATATTTTTTTAGGATCTTAAAAAAATATTTTAGAGTACTAAATGATAGTAACAAGATATTTTAGTATATTAATTGCACTGAAAAAAGTACAATTTTTTTTTTTTTTAATGGACAGTCCAAATCCCCAGACTGCCCAGGTCTCCTAGACACTGGTCCCCTAAGGTACGAGCGCAGGGAAACTGAATCCATAATTGTTCATGTTTAATTTGTTCATATCGAGGAAATCCATCCCCTGCGTTCCCAACAGATCTTGGTACATTCCTTAGTCCTTACAGCAAAATTAATTAACAATTTCCTATCCTTTTTTCTCCATAAAAAATTTTGAAAATTTTGAATCTTTGTGTGTGATTCCATAATACATACGTCTCTCCAATCCCATAATTGTGGAAGCACATAAGGTGTTTCTTCCTTATGTGCTTCTTACATGTTTCTTCTTTTAATTAGAGGGACAAATAATTTTTTTAATTTTTTAAAATTTTTTATATATTCTATATATTTAGATTAAATTATATGCTGCTTTCTAAATTTTTTTTGGCACCCAGTATCTCAAATTAATTAGTTTTCAGTATACTGATGTTGCAGGACATATTTCTGAATGCAGAATTGGAAACTAATTAATTTGAGATACTGGGCGCCAAAAAAAATTTCAGAAAGCAGCATATAATTTAATCTAAATATATAGAATAAATAAAAAATTAAAAAAAATTGCTTGCCCCTCTAATTAGAGGGAGAAGTATATAAGAAGCACATAGGGGAGAAGCACAGAATGTGGACCCCATAATTGTTCGGTATTAGTTTCCTCACTTGGCTTTGGACGAAGGGGCAAGCGCCTAGGGATTTGGGCGGTCCAGATCTCCATCCATATTTCTGTTTTCTTAATAGGATTTTTTTAAAAAAATTATTGAAGTTTTTTTTCAGTTCCAGTTAGTATCCTGAAATATGTTTTTAGACTAGTTATTATCCTAAAATACTTTTTCAAGATCTCCAAATAATTTTTTAAGATCATGAATATTTTTCGGTAATAGTCAGTATCCTGAAGTATCTCTTTAGTATCGATACCCTGAAAATATTTTTTTTATGGATATTGAAAAATATTTTAAGGTATTGAAAAAAAGCCGTCAATACGCTAAGTGTCTTTTTATTACTAATTAGTTCTCTAAAATATTTTAGAGTACTGGATGAAGGATAGTAACAAGATACTTCGGTATATTAATTGTACTGAAAAAACTTCAATTATTATTATTATTATTTTAAATGGACAGTCTAAATCTCCAGACTAGCCAGGTCTCCTTGACACTGGCCCCCTAAGGTACGAGCGCGGGGAAACTGAATCCATAATTGTTCATGTTTAATTTGTTTATATCGAGGAAATCCATCCCCTGCGTTCCCAACAGATCATGGTACATTCCTTACTGCAAAAGTAATTAACAATTTCCTATCCTTTTTTCTGCATCAAAAATTTTGAAAATTCATTACATATTTGGGAAGAAATATCGACACTCAAAATAATCTATTTTACATATAAATTAGTAAAAAAAATAAATTTCAATAATAAAATTTTAAAGTTTAAACACTTGCCTTTATTTGTTTGTTTGTTTGTTTTTTTAATAAGAAGACACTTCCCTTTATAAGGAATAGATCAGATTCTTATTAACTACTTTGGTGGCAAAAAGTAGCTTTCGAGCTTATATGGACATATAAAAGGTATTATAGCCAAACAACTTGTTCGCGTTATTATTATGATTAAGGTATATCACTTTGCTTTTATTTATTAGGGATTTTCAATATGTTCTATTGAGATTAAGAAAAATATTAAATTCCATTAATTTTGACTTAAAATGAAATATATTCCAAACTTTATCTATATTTAATATGAAGGAGAGAGTGAGGGCTGAGAGATTAAAAAAAAAGAAAAAGAAAAAAAGAATTATGAGCAGAATTTTACATTCATTATAATAAATTTAATTAAATAAGTTGTATTAATGAAAAAAAAAACTCTTTTTACCCTATAAATAGGATCAGAAAATTAATTTGCAAGTGGAACCAAAATGTCTCTTGACCTTGAATATATATATATATAAAAGGTCTCTTGAACTCTCACATCATTAATTCCCTATAAAACGCAAAGAACATGGGCATTCCTTTCTAATTGCTAAATGTAAACGTTTTTAAAACCTTAATAAAACAAAAAGGATTGAAACTCAACACTAGCAAAAGTAAAACTAAAATTAATTAATAATAATGAAGCTGCCCAGATTTTAATTTTGGTGGTGAAATTGCTTAATTAGAGATGTATTAAGCGTGCCAGTGTTTTAGTAGCGCAGTGGCATGAGAGCTTGGCTCCCCTCCCCTATTATGTGTGTGTGTGTGTGTATATATATATATATATAAAGAGATGTATTAAGCGCATGTTTTTAATTGGAAAATTTTGCAAGATGTTATTAGTTGGGAGACTTGGGAGCTAGGCTAAGCTTTAAGCCTGGTTGGCGTACAACTGTTCATTGCAATTGCATTAAGTTAACACGTTTTATTGTACGTAACCAATTTAAAAATAAACCATGCTATCAACGATTTTTGAATTGTACTGTGTTACAAGTGTTATTATATAATACCATTTTGTTCTTATTTCTAAGTTTATTTTGATTAAATTTTACATATCAATAAGAGGTAGTTAACTTAATGATTATGGAGTAAATTTTTAACTTTGCTCTTATTTATGATTGAGTATTTTTTTTTCAATTGTTTATTCTCTCTCTATCTTCATGAATACAATTAATATGGATAAAATTATTACAATATCATTTATTACATAAAATTGAACTTATAAATAGGACCAACTTTTTTAAAAAAATAAAAAATAAAATGGACTTATAAATAAGACTAAAGTGGCAACAGATCCCTTTGTTGAAGGCCTTGAGATCTAGGGTTGAAAGGATGTCCTAATAATCCATCATGTATGACTTGGTAAGAGACGGTCGAAACACATTGCATGAGTAATTGAATGATCCTTTTGGGAGGGAAAGTCATCTTCTCGAGTATTTCCACAGAAAATGCCATGACACCTTGTCGTATGCTTTGGCTATATCAAGTTTAATTGCACACCAACCAACTTTGCTCTTGAATCTTTCTCATACATTCTGAGGCCAAAATAGTATTGCCAATTATGAGTCTGCCCTTGAGAAAAGCATTTTTATTTAGAGTGATTAAATCACCCAGAATCTCCTTTAACCGATTACGCAGAACTTTTGAAATTAGCTTATATATATGACATTATATAAACTTATAGGCTAGAAATCCTTTTAAAGTGCAATGGTTATTGCACTTTGGAAGTAGCACTATCAGGGGTCAATTCAATTCCTTGAGAATATATCCTTGCTTAAAGATTTGATAAACCATTGAAATAATGTCTGGGTTTAATGAAAGATCAGAATTAAATTATATAATAATATATAAACATGAGACATTAATTACAATTTTTCTATATGACATGAACTTCAAGGTATAGTTAAGAATTTATATCTTTTGAAATGAAAAACGATCATGAGAAAATTTTAAGTAACCAATTAGCCCAACAATATCTAAACTTTAACTTAGAAGTTTGTATATATCAGACAACTGTATAAGTCCTGTATAGAAATTGCTTTTATTGAACTCAACAAAACAAACATAATTTAATTAGTAGGAACCATAAAATTGTATTAAAAAATTGAATTACATTCTAATTTTACTTCTCACAAATAGTATAATTTAATACTTTATGTCATACTGTGACAGGAGGGCATTTTCAAAATAATTCATTAAATGCTGAAAATAATTTATGGCTATGACTTTCTTTTAAAATATGCTCAATATATATAGGACGAGAGAGATTGCATTATTTTCTATACTCATACCAGTTTTTATCATCAAATTATTTTTTTGCCAGCATCGTCAAATTATTAATCAGAGCATGACACAATTAAGTATATTCATTTTTTTTTTTGACCTAGAGTATATTCAATATATAATATATTTGATATATGTATAGTTTAATTTTGTCAATGTCTCGGAGCATGTTGTAACTTATAAGGTGTGTTTGGATTAGTGGTAATATAATAGAAGTTGCTTTCTTTTGATTTTATTTTTGCAAAAGTAAGTTAGACTAAAAGTTAGATTGTGCAATATGATCTATATTTTGATTGACTTTTAACAATGTCATTTTGATAATCTCATTCGGGTTAGTGGTGAGAGAAGTGACTTATTTTTTATCTGACTTTTACAGAAGTAAGATAGGAAAAACTAAAATTGTAAATGTGATTTGTGTTTCGATTGACGGTGGTAGAAGTGACTTTTTTTCCCCCCCAAACGAAGACGTGTTTAAATTATAATTTAAAAAGTTAGTTAAGATAGAAAATGACTGAAAAAGACATGAACCTTATTGAACACTATATATATTAATATTAGTTGTATATATTGTAGTAATTGAAGATAAAAATTAAAATTTGAAAAAAGCTATTAAATTATTATTAAGACAGAATTTACTTTTTATTGAGAGATTAATGAAGCTAAATAAACTACTTAATTATTTTATATCTTGTGTATAATTGAATTATATATCAGTTTACCACTCTGGTCCTATTTATAAGTCCAGTTTGACCAAATCTCACATACCAAGAAAAGTTAGTTGACACAATGATTATGGGGTAAATTTTCAACTTTGCCCTCATTTATGATTGAGTACTTTTTTACTGTTTCTTCCCTCTCTATCTTTATGGGTGCAATTAATAGGGGTAAAATTGTCACAATCTCATTTATTTCCAAAACTGGACTTATAAATAGGACCAAATTTTTTGGTCAAACTGGACTTATAAATAGGACCAGAGTGGTATAAGTTACACAAAATAATTTGAAAAAAAAAAGATAAATATAAATATTTTAAAGTAATTTAGTTAGTTTCATTAATATTTCTAAAAAAATAAAAAATAATCATATCTTATATTTAGCAACAAAGAAGTCCATGAGACAAAGAAAGACGATCAACCCTGAGAGTGAAGAATCTTGCCGGAAAATTAGCATGTTGCTGGAAAGCTCATGATCTCACCAGAAATCGTAGAGGAACTATGAGAAGGTCGAAGCTGTGTCTCTAAAGAAGAAGGTTGAATGTATCCGGTCAGTGGCGGAGCCAGACTTTTTTATTTATGTCCGCATAATTAGTAGAGGGTATTTGGGGGTTCGGGGGCAGTGCCCCCAATTTTTTTTTTTTGGGAAAATTTTAAATGTATTAAAACATAAAAAAATATAAACAAGAAAAGAAAAGAAAACTTGAACTTAACATAAAAAAATAATCATTAAGAGTCAACTAAGCTATTACAACAGAAAGATTACAAAAGCATTCTTTGATTCTTCAGTTCTTGAAAATATTATATTATATCTTCATCATCAATCTTATTAAACATATCACGTTCAACATAAGTGTGTTAAGAGTTCTCTAAGATTATGTAAGGTGAGTTTGAATTGTTTACAATAAAAGAATTAAATTTCTTCTTAAGACTTTAAATCAAGTAAGAGAAGAATGAAATATTTATTTGTGGGTATTATGATGTAATTTTTTAAAGAAAAAAATAAAAAAGAATAACGCACTAAACCTGAGTCACTGGAGAGAGTATTCAACGACATGCGAATTGCAAGGAAAAGAATAAAGCACCAACACGGGAATCGAACTGGGGACATTTGCGTGACAGGGCAAATATTTTACCACTAACCCATTGTTGCTTCTTCATGAGATATTCCTTCTAAATATATATCTATGCTAAAAATTTTATGTCTGCACTTGCAGACACATGCCCAAACGTGGCTCCGCCACTGTATCCGGTGAAGTTCAAAAGGAAGAAGGTCACCACCAGAAAGTTTAGAAACTCGCTGGACTTAGGGCCCGTTTGGGAAAGCAGTGAGAAAAGTGGCTTTTGTTTTTGATGGACTTTTCTTAATGGACTTTTCTCTGATGGACTTTTCTCTGATGTGATTTGTGTTTGGGATAGTAGTAGCAGAAGTGGCTTTTGTTTGTAATGGGAACTTGTTTGGCATAGCTTAAAAAAGTTGGATGAGATGGAAAATGACTGAAAAGGGCATGAAGCAAATTCACACACACACACATATGTGCCCTATAAAATGTAATAATTTGGGATAAAAAATCAAAAATAAATATAAATTTACCAAATAAAATGGTAAAATTCTATTAAATAAATTACAATACAATAAAGTGCTTAATCAAACCACTCCTTTTAAAGTCTTAAAGTGTGTTTGAATTAATTTTTATTTTTATGAAAGATTTTATTTTAATTTTTTTATATTAAAAAAAAAAACAAAATTCTGAAACCATTTTTTAACTCAATTAATTATATCAAAACCTTACGGGGAAAAATTTCAATGGACCAAATCCATATCCATTAAAACTGAGGATTTTCTCCAGTTCATTTTTCATATTTTCCCTCACACTTCGAATCTTGTAAAAACCGCCAGAGAGTCAGGGATGAAGTAATTGCTCACGGATGAGAGCAGGCGAAGAGAAGAATTGAAGAGGAGAGGATGGGGGAGAGAGAAGACACAGGACTTTTGGGGGCATAATGGTCTGAAAAATATAAACTCCTTTTCAATGGACTTCAATGGGGTAATAAGCACCCCCATAAGTGCTTCAGAAAAAAAACCACATTACCCCAATAAGTCCATCAATTTTTTTCTCTTCCCAAACAGGCCAAAATTACTTGATGGACTTATTATCCCATTTAATGAGATAATAAGTCCATTTTGCCTGTTGCCAAACAGGCCCTTAGTCACAAGAAAGTTCAGAAACTCTACTTCTGCTTCCACAATAGCCCAGGTGGACCCAACCCGTCGGCCATGATAGTGGTAGAAGCTCCAGCCACTGATGCCTCAAAGACACTGTTCAGAGTAGTAGTGATGATGGACGACCCCTTGATGCGTCCAACGCTCTAGCCCATTGAGTCCAATGCTTTGTCTCAGAGCGTACGTAGCTGGAAAACGGGCTTTTATTATAAGCCCGACACATTGAACGTTTACCCAAACGACACCTAAACACGCTGCTGCTGCTTGCCGGGCTTTTTCTTTCTTCCACTGTGTTTTCCCCCCCCCCCCCCCCCCCCCCTCAATGTTGCCACCATCGTGAACCCAAACACGTTGAAAGTAAATTTTTTTTTTTAGATGATTAATGCAAAAGTAAGTTTTGGTATAAAATTACTTAAAAGGATATGAGTTTAATAAAAATAAAAATAGTCAATGTTTATTGGGAAACATTTGAGAAATACTAAATCACTTAAATTTTATGAAAAATTGGGGGGAAAAAAATCCCCCTTTAAACCTCAATTAGAATACTATCATTCTTCGTATATATAAACTTATCAGGTTATTCATACAAATTAAATTTTTAATGAGGAATTTTTTCTGATTTCTCTTAAATTTTATTATTTATTTTTTCTTTAGATACTTTCATAAATAAGAATAAAATTGAAAAACAATTGTTTTTAACCTTTAAGTAGATTTATATAATTAGGACCAAAATTTTCATCTATAAGTAAACTTATAATAAGAATCAAAATATTATTTCAACAAAAGAAGGTGGTACCCAATATCTTTTCTTTATAAGGTATTTAATTTTTTTTTTCTCTTTCCATGATAGAAACTTCTTCTCTTTCTATGGTGGAAAAACCAAAAACATAAAATTTTGGCTTATAGCTTAAAACAATTTTTCCTCAAAAACCCAATTAAAAAAACACTGATTCAAACATTACAAAAGGTTAAGAAGTGACTTTTGACTGTTGAGATACACGTTTGGCCTTCAAACATAATTCCAAACACACCCTAAAGTCAACTAAAAGAATATCGTATTAGCGGGTGAAATCATTCACGGTTTGTCGCGAAGTTTTATTCACAAAAAATGTCTTTCAAATAATAAGAAAGATATCGTAAATATAGAAGAAAGTTATTGATTTTGTTCACTTTTTTGTTTTTGTCAATTTTGAAGAGATGCGAACTCGATCTTTTGGGACACATTATTAAAGCACATAACTGATACACACTAACTCAAATAAAATCTTTCATTTAATAATTTAATTGATTTCAAATTATTATGTATATACAAATACAATAAACTTTTCTTTTTGGATGGATTTGGAAATTCTGAAACTTAATTATTAACTATTGTTGTTGGATTGATGTGATAACTCTAAAGTGACACTTTATCTTAATTAGTTAACTTTGTTCTACAATTAAAGTCAGATGAAATAATTCATTTTATATCGGCGTTTTATCACTCTTAAAATAGATCTAAAAATGCTGCTTTGGATGATGTTTCTGCATGAGTGGGATGATAGGTTTTGCTTTCAGCAGAAGCAAAATAAAAGTAGTGGAAGGAGCTTTTATCAATATTAATAATACAGACTTTACTAGTAGCAATTACTTCTTGCAGCCAAACCACGTTGACGTTGCCCAAGCCAAATATCAATAAGCAATACTTCTAAAAATCTTAATTAATAAGCTTTATTTATGTTTCCACTCTTTTTTCTGCAATTCGTGTTCCTTAGTTTAAGGCCTTGACATATCAAAAGTTACAGACTTGTATTCACCAAAAAGAAAAAAAGTTACAGATTGAATCTTTCATTCGCAATGGTCAACAAAAGTTACAGACTTTAAATGTTTCACTCGCCTCTTTACAAGAAAACAACAAAACCCTAATATCTAGTGTGAGTGACATATGTACAATTTATTCACATGCAATGGTCAAGATGGACCAGATCTTTCGGCTCCAGAAAAGGGCTGACACTTTTTTTTTTTTATTAATATTTTTATTTTCTGAATTAAGATCTGTAGACTTTATAGCAAAGAATCCAGATACAATCAAGACTTAAATCCTAACATACCATCATGACATTTAAAAACTGCCGTCACGCTAATTGGAGTTTCAACCGAAAAAAAAAGGTGAAAAACAGATAGACACGAAATGGTTTAAAGTAGCCGAATACTTTTTGTTAGTTGGTGATATGAAAACATTTAAGAAAATGAGCTGAGAATAAAAAATAATAGAAAAGAAGAAGTGGCCGGAGACAGTGATGGCCAGTACTCATAATCATAGATGGGTGGGTCTTCGATTTTAAAGGGAGAAAGAAAGAAATCAATAATTGTTCATAGAGACAGAAAGAAGGAAGAGGAAGAAGAAGAAGAAATTATACATGGAGTGATCAGTAAGGAATATAATGGAGATTGAGTGATATATTTTGAAGTCAACTTTTGTAAGGTTTAAGATTTGAGAGAGTGGAATAGAAAATGTGCCGACGACTCAATTCCATAAGAGGAAGGAGATGGGAAACTTGAATGGTCAAATGCAGTGTAAAGAGTGTGTGCAGTATTTGAATACAACTTTAGTTTTTAAATTTTCGTTTTCGTTGATCTATTCTTTCTTCTGTATTGTAAGACATGATTTTTTTTTTTTTTTAATGTAATACTCTCTCCGGTCTTAATTATAAAACTAAGTTTGTAATGCAATTAGAATCAAATTTATAGTGTAAATTGAACCACAAACTTAGTCTTATAATTAGAATTGGAAGTAGTACCTTTTTGCTTTTCAGTAAAATAAGGTGCCCATAGTTCAATGTTATAGTGTTATATTGGTGAGACTGAAAATTTCTCCCGTGTCATGTGTTCTAATTTGACATATCATACCAATAAAATAAGGTGCCTATACGCTTTCGCCAATTGAAAAAATAAAAATAAAAATAGATAAAGTCGTTAGTTCAAGTCTTACTATCAATCTAATAATCTTATTGGTGGGGCGACAAAATACATAACTATACTTAAATATTACTAATACTCCACATAACTATACTTAAATATTACTTGTCTTGGTCCTAAATCAGCACTAGCTTCATTTCAAAATACGTTCTACGTTTAAGACGGAAAGTAATACAGTAGCTTTTATATATGAAGACAAGATTAAGCAGGTAAGTTTTGTCCTTCAAGTGAGATGTATTTTAATTTGTTTCTTTCTGCTTCTTGTTTGTTCATTTGGAATGACACACTTATAAAGGTTAGACTCAATGTAGTACGCATCTGATATTTATCTTCAATTATGAGCAAATGGAAGATATTTGCATATAGTTGAAAATATATTGTACATTGTTGAAAAAGAGTTGCACACACTTAGATATCTTTGAAGAATAAATTTTGTAATGAGAAGATTTTAAGCGATTTTCCCATTTATATATGTATTTGATTTCTCTCCATTGACCTTTTTTAATTTATTTTATTTCATTATAGATTTTTGGACTAAAATGTAACCATTTTTAATTTATTTTTTATTTTATAATAATTCAAAATTCTGTTAATATTATTGTTAACATTAAATGTTAAAATTTTGATCTAACCATTGAATGAGAAAAGATGAGAAGTGGAGGGGGAAGTGAGCAGGGAAAAGATCCAAATCCAATTTGTATAATTCATTCGGTCCATAATATAAGTAATTTTTAGAAAAGTACCTTGATCGCTTATTGATTTACAATATGAGTCACTTGAAGTGTAACTAATATTTATTCATCAATTTTACCTAAATTTTTATATATTTTTCTCAACAAACAAAATTTAATATAGGCATTATTGTTAAAAACTAGCGTAAAAACGGATGTCTTTATAGGAGTCATACATGTTAAAACGCAAGTGAAAATTACCCCTCAACAGAAATAGGTACGTTTTTATCATTTTTAATTAAGAAGATTGGGAAGATGTAGACAATTTAGTATTGATGCTCGTGATGAGGAAAGTTTAATTAAAGTTTGTAACATCCTGAATTTTGGACCTAAAGACTTGAAAACTAGCCTATTTTTGGAGGACTACTAGGCTCTCTTTTCGGAAAGTGATAAATTTGAAATCAGTATTTTGTGGGACCCGTGAATAGTATTTACTATTCACGTATACGTTTTTACTATTTACAAATACGTATTTAAAAATATATATATATATGTTATTCACAAAGACGTATTTAATACTTGAAATTTGTGAAATATGAATAGTATTTACTATTCACAAATACGGTATTTACTATTTAAAAATACGGTATTTACTATTTATAAATACGTATTATTATTCGGTGGGACCCACGTCACATTTAAACTTCTTCCCCTCGCCTGCCTTGCAATTCTCGTGGGTTGTTTTATAAATTCACGCGGGACCCACTCAATAATAATTTATTATTTAAATAATAATATTATATTATAATAATAAAATAATATATATTATATTATATTATTAAAATATTCAGAAACGGCAGAAGCGTAGCACCCCACGAGGAAAATGTTTTTATATTATATAATTTTATAATTTTGTAAAAATAACGCCTAAGGACCCATTTTCCAATTATAAATAGAGGCTTCATTTCTTCATTTTCTTCACACCAAACTCAGAGTACAACGATTGAGTTTAAGAGAAGAGTGAGATTTCTTAGAGTTAGAGAGAGAGTTTAGAGTAAAGTTCTTGGAGTTGAAGAGAAGGAGCAAGAACTTCAAGGGTAAGTTCTTTAGTTCTTAAGTTTTGGTAATTTGTACCTGAAATGCCTATAGAGTTTCTTCTGAATATGCTCTGTGGCTGCAGCTTAGTCTGATCTATCACATCAGAAAAGAATTATCCTTGGGCAGTAAATATTATTTACTAGCACAGTAAAAAATATTTACCGGCACGGTAAAAATATTTTTACTGGTACTATTCACATGAATAGTGAATATCCAACATAGTTTCCGCAAATGCTGAAAATTAATGGTCACTGATAAAAATGATATTATAGGATATCTGTGAACCTTTACCGCTGCTGCTATTATACCGCTGTTTTCCGTTAGAAGTACCGTTTTCGTCAAACGTACCAAAACATCATCAACGAAGGTACGGACGCGTATTGTAACCTTAACTCTGATACTTATGGTATGCTTATATGTGATAGATAGTCTGAAATTCTGTTTTTGAAAATTGATCATACACATACAACTTGATACGGGTTATAGTCTTGATAACGCCGTTATGTTTTCCTAGCGCTGAGGACACGGATGTACACCGTGGCACTGGTGAATAGTGCAGACTATAATAACATGCATATTGCAGTGGCTGTGTTATGTTATTATGTGAATATATGAATAATGTATGTGATTATTGCTGTTTTGACATGAATATTTGTCATACATATTTGATACATAAGCATGAGGTTAACCGTTACCTGAGGTTCAATGGGTATTGAACCTCAGCTCTTACTGTAGCTTCAGGATTTTCGGAGTGAACAGAAACAGAAACAAGGGTAAGCAGCAGGCAGAAGGACTAGCTGGAGAAAGTCCTGTAGATATGTATAGTCTTTCAAACTCTTTGTATCAACAAACCAGTACACTACAGTGGTTGAATATCAGTTACTTTGTATTTAAAATCATTTCGTTGCTCAACTCTGGTTAAATTATTTTGAACTCTGATCAAAAAATTTCGAAAATGCTTTAGAAAAGTTGGGGTGTTATAAAGTTAAAGTGGGAGAATCTTTAGATGGTCATGATTTAAATATTTCAAGTCTTGCAAGTAAACTTATTATAAAAGTAAGAGAAAAAGACATTGAGAACATGAAACTAATACAAAATGATGTGTTTGATTTAAATCAATTGATATACTTTAGAAATTGTTAAACTTTATTTTTTTGATGTTTTGAAACTTGATTGTAGCAATTATTAAATTCTTTTTATGTTTTTAGACCTATATATTATATAATCATGTGACTTGTATATTTTAAATATGAAGTTGTTTATTGAATTTTGAGTAATGAATTATACTTTTTACACACAAATATATTCTCTACCCAAAAGCTTTACGTTTTATGTTGGTTTTGTTATTTACATTTCAATCACCCTTTCCTGTTATACGTAGAAACACAATTTTCACAATTAAGAGATACGCATCTGATTCCACAAACCAAATCCAAGAGGTGATGGTATTTAACTCGATCCGCAGCACACGCCGGCCAACTCGACACCCACATTAATTCGGATAACTACAAAAAAAATAAAATAAAGGAAGCGGGTCCCACGTCGAGTCGTTTCTCTTGTATTTTTCCTTTTAGGAAGAATCAAATTGCATGGCAGGTCCCGCCAAATCTGAGACCTGAATCTCAACACTCTGCTACCCACTGTCCCACTACTTCTTTTACCAGAAGCTTCACTTCAATGGCTGAAGCCGATCATCAGCTTAAACTCGTCTTTCTACCATTCCTTTCAACAAGCCACATCATCCCCGTTGTTGGTACTGCCAGAATCTTCGCCATCTTCAGCGTCGACGTCACCATTATCGCCATCCCAGCCAACGCCGTCATCTGCCAGAAGTCCATCGACCGGCATTCATCAGAACCCACGCTGTCAAATTCCCATTCGCTGAGGTGGATCTTCCTGAAGGCATCGAAACCTTCAATGCCAATACTCCTCGCGACAGGTGTTCAAAATCTCCCAGGGAATATTGATCTTATCAAGGACCACTTCGAGCAGCTGTTTCAGGATTACCAAGCTGACTGTATCGTCACCGACATGTTCTTACCTTGGAGTGTCGAAACTGCGGCTAAGCTGAACATTCCCTGGTTGATTTTCCTCGGCGGAACCTCGCTCATGCTCTTGATGATGCCATCGAGAAGCACTAGCCTCACACGAAAGTAGAATCCGACAGTGAAAGCTTCGTAATTCCTGAGTTGCCTGACGAGTTAAAGATGACACCTTTGCATGTTTCAGATTCGATCAAGACAACAAACATGCTCCCGAGGTAGTAAATGATCAAAGATTCAGAGAGAAAGAGCTTCGGGTCTCTGTTCAATAGCTTCTCCGCTCTCGAAGGGGTTTACACCGAGCATTACTAGAAAATCATGGGAACTAAGAGCTGGGCTGTGGGCCCGGTTTCCGCATGGGATGCCTGTTTGGGCTGGCGGTGACCCAACGTTTGCAGGTAAAAAGGTCAGTCTCAGTTGGATGAAATTCCACGGAAAAAAGCCCAAATTAGCCTGTTTGGGATAACTTATTTTTTAATGGACTTAAAAAAAAAAAAAGTTCCTTATGCTTCAATGCTAGCTTGCGATCTACCGAAACTCTTCCTCAAACTACGAAACCTCCCCGCGGCTCTCTCTTGCCCCAAACCATTGTTCCGCTCCTCTACGTGTGATTTTGCCTCGCCGGTGGTGTCTAAGCCGCTGGCGAGCCTCCTTTTGGTCCACAATCGCGGGCAAAGTGCAGATCGACCCTCGGAGGGTCAGGTGAAGGACAGATTTAGGGCGGAACAGGGACATAGAGCGGTGGCCGTCCTCCGTTGTCGGCGCCGGTTCTCCTCTGGTCTCCGTCTTCAGTGCCTTCCCAGCTCCGGCGGCCCTCGGTTCTCTGGTCGCATCGGTGGCTCTCCCTCGTCTTCGGCGGTGGGTGTTTTTGTTTCGTCTCCCTTGTCTTCTCTGTGGGTGGTCTCTGGCTCGCCGGTCGTTGCTAGCTCGACGGTGACCCCTAGCTTGACAGTGGTCTCTGGCTCTGCGGTGGTGTCCGGCGTGTGGGTGGCTTCCGACGGAGGGGGTGGCTCTTCTTTCCTTTTCCGTTTGTTATTATCGTTTCTTAATTCTAGTTGTCTTCTGTTATTGTGGCTTTGTTCCTCTGGTGGCTGTGTTTGTTGTCTGATGTTGATGTTGGGGTTTTGCATTATTATGGTAATGTTATTTGTGGTGGACTGGATTTGTGATTTTGGGGGAAGAGTTTTATCGATGGTTGCTGCTAGTCTGTGCTTGATCTATGTGAAGACCATTGCTAGGATTGTTCGAGGGGGGCAAATCCATGTCGCCTATGTTAACCGGAATCTGTTTGGTGGATGGCTAATGTCACTAGGTTTTCTTCAATGGATGACTAAGAGTATTCTTCAGGACCTCAGTGGTCTCTTTGTATCTAAGGTTGGGTGTTTTCTGTCCTGTACCCTTAGTAAGGGTGTTTATGTAGCTGACCTATGTGCAGCGGTTGCTTATAAGGAGGTGTGCCCAATCGGGTGGATTTTGCAACCAACACCTTCTTTCATGTCCTTTCTAACCTTGGATATCCAGGAAGCAGATGAAGTCCTTGAAGTTACTTTTATTACTCTGTGTTTTGTGGTGACTAGATCTCCTTATTGTTGGTTTGGTGTTGTCTATTTGTTAGTCTCCATATTTTGTTTTGTTCTTAGTTTAGGTTGTTATCATCAGTGTATGTGTTTGATGTAACTTTTTTTATTAGTATCAATATATGTTCCTATTTCAACAAAAAAAAAAAAAAAAGCTAGCTTGCGAGCGTCCAGAAGCCCCATCGTTTTGTCCTTTTTTTGCCTAGTGTCCCCTTCTATCCAAATTAAATTTTTGTTTCGAAAGGGAAATAAATTTCAATTACCAATGTATTAACCTGTAAATAGAATTAGAGAATCAGAGACCAATTATTTAGTACTCCCTTCGCTCCTAATTATATGACATATTTAACCAACTTTAGGGAGATTAAGGAGAGAAGTTAAATTAGTTAATTTTATTCATTTTCCTAAAATGCCCTTATATAAATTTAAAATGACAAAAGTAAAAGTAAATAACAACTCATACCACATACCTCTTTAACCTAAAATTTTTTTTTCTACATGCTTTCTAATTAAAATAATACTATTGTTATATTCACATATATGTGTGTATATATGTATAGGTAAACACACACACATATCTATATATACATATATATGAATACACACACATACATATATGTATATATATGTGTGTGTGTTTATATATGTACACATACACATATATATTAACAACACACACACACACTCACTTGTGTGTGTGTGGATACACATAAAAAAAAACACACACACACATACACACACGTGCGTGTGTGTGTTTATATATATACACATACATATATATATTGACAACACACACACTCACAAATATATATGTGTGTGTGTGGGGGGGGGGGGTTTATATATGTGTCTATGTATATTTGTGTGTAGACACACATATAAAAACACACACACACACACACATATCTCTATGTGTATGAATATGTATATGTGTGTGTCTATATATATATATTGGCAAATTAATGACAATTAATCGATAAACATATTAAAATCTAATAATTTAAAAGTTTCAATGATTGGAAGAGTTTACACATCTATATATATATAATTATATTCACAAAAAACCAAACACACTTGAGAAAATAAAATAAGGGTATTTTAGGAAGAAATTGACAAAATTTAGAATGTTGTCCTATAATTAGGATCAAAACCAACTTCTAAATGTTGTCTTATAATTAGGACCAGAGGGAGTACTTTATTTATTGTGTATTAATTTTTCTAATAATCAATTAATTTTTTTTTTCAAATTATAATTAAAATTAAAATTTTTATCTTCAATTATTTCAATATATACAACTAATATGTATATGTAGTATTCAATATGATTTTTGTAATTTTCAGTTATTTTCTATTTCAACTGATTTTTGAAATAATAATCCAAACACTCATCAATTTAGAAAAAAATTACTTCTACAAAAGTCAAACAAATAATTTAAATACCAATCACATTTACACCTGACTTTTTATATTTTTTATCAGCATCTACAAATAGAAAATAAATTTCCCACTGCCAACCCAAACCGAAGGCAAGGATAAAGCCAAGAGAGGACGTGCCAATGTCGAAGAAGAAGGTTGGCTTAAATGGCTCAACACAAAAACAGAGGACTCTGTTATTTATGTGGGTTTTGAAAGCATGAACAGGTTCCCTCCTTCTCAACTGATCGGAATAGCTCATGGCCTGGAATCTTCAGGCCACGATTTCATGTGGGTGGTTCCAAAGAAGCAAAAATGCGATGAAGGTTTTGAATTTCAGGAGGAATTTGAGAAGAGAGTCAAAGAAACAAACAGGGACTACGTGTTTAAAGGTTGGGCTCCACAATTACTGATACTGGGCCATCCTGCAATTGGAGGGATTGTGACTCACTGTGATGGAACACATTAATGGAGAGCGTGAACGCGGGCTTGCCAACGGTGACGTGGCCTTTGTTCGCAGAGCAATTTGAGAACGAGAAGCTGCTTGTGGATGTGCTCAGGATTGGACTAGCTGTGGTATCGAAGGAATATAGAAACTGGAATGATTTTCCAGAAGAAGCAGCAGTGACGAAGGAGGAGATCATAAAGGCCACAGCTTCGTTAATGGGTGACGGAGAAGGAAAGCGAAAGAGCAAGGCCAAGAAGCAAAGAAAGCAATAGAGGTTGGTGGGTCATCGTACAACAGTGTTAAGGAAATAATTGAAGAGATCAGATTATTCAAGAGCCGCCAGGTTATGGCCAAGGCTTGATTATTCAATTGAATATAAGAAAATCTATGGCTTGTGCATGATGGGAATAAAGAAAGACGTGGATTGGCTTTGTTTGTTGATGAATTTCTGACTGAGAGAATGAAGAGGGAATGTTTCAAGAACGAAGCGTCTTTATGGCTATCGCTTCTTTATAAGAAATCTAGCCCCTGCCTTAGTAGGGAAACCAATTCCCTGAAATTAGATCTCTCTCTCTCTTTAAAACTGAGGAAACATGTAAAAATGATGCCGCAATTATCCGTAAGCGAACAAATATATATATATATCGTCACAAAAACAAATGAATGAGAAGAATAGAGTGGGCTTAAGATCCTCCTTTTGAGGCACAAAGCTAAAAGAAAACTAAATTTGGCGTCTATTCATGATTAATGCAAAAAGAATTAGTTAAACCTTTCAACTAACGCAACCTAACTCAATTGGCTCGTAGTTGGGTATTCTTGAGCATTTAGTTAGGAGCTCGATCCCTGACAATGTATATGGAGAAAGTTATCTGGCCAGAAATAATGCCTTTTCGGGACAATTACTATTGGCGGATGATACCCCTAATTTCTATGAAAGAAAAAAAAGGAATAAGTTATACCTAGAGCTGGGAATCAGGGCCGGCCCGGCCCATCAGGGCCGGCCCGTGAAGGGCCAGGGCCTAACAGGGCCGGCCCTCCAGAGCCCGAAATAAGAAAAACACATGTTTTTCAAAGCCCGGCCCGAGAGCACCAGGGCCAGGGCTGGCCCGCAGGGCCCAGAAATTACTATTCCAAATTTTAACTTTTTTTCCGTCGCTTTTTTTAAAGAAATATAATCAGTAAATTACAATACGAATCATCCAATAAATAACTACAATCACTAATTTATAATCCAAAGCAAACTATCTTCACAAATAACTCACATAAAACATAAAAAGTATATTATAAATTTCTTTTCCCGCATCATGAACACATCCATAATCTTTATTTGCAACAAATAATAAACCAAATCATAAAATTAGAGTATAGTTATTATATATTTGTAATTAAATGGATAAATAACTTATAACAAATACAAAATATATATAAATTAATACATTTAAAAAGGAAAAAAAAGTAAAAGCTACAGTGAAAAGGGCTTGCAGGGTCGGCCCGTGGCCCTCCAGGGCTGGCCCGTCTAAGCCCGTGGCCCTTCAGGGCCGGCCCTCCAGGGCCAATTTCAAAAATTTCGTCTATTTTTAAGGCCCGGTCCTTGACGGACCAGGGTTAAATGTGTAACACCTCAATTTCAATACCCGAAAACTTGGCCAAAATATTTGGAATACGTCAGATGTAGGATATTCAACATCCAAATACATATTTACAATATGGCCAAAGGTAAAAATCCATTTATACAGGGCCAATTTTAAATCCAAAATAGTATATCAGAGTTTTTTTAAAATGCGGAAGTCTTATGGTCATGACAAATAAAAATAACATAACATGAGCTTTTCATATGTGCCTTCCCTGATTTCCCTACTAAATTATTCACCTGAAAAAAAATAAACATAATAACCGTAAGATCCAAAGATCCTCGTAACCATTGGTTATTCAGAAATATACATGCAAACCAAGATCGAGAACATATTTATAAATTCACAGTAATTAAAATATATGCCTTTATATAAAAACCTTTCACAAAAGTTCTCGACTCGGTTACCAAAACTCCCTCCCAAAAAGGGTTCCAAAACATCATAATTTACTTTCCAATATTTCACAAGAGATCTCACATATGCAATCTGCCAAACAAATATTGATGCATGGATCATCCTTATCACCCTGATCACCTCTTATAACCGTTGACTGGAGCCATCTAACACATGACACATCCTCAAACAAAACATATCCATTACTCATAACTATCCAACGAAACATATCCATTACTCATAACTTCAACATGGCTCCCCTCCTTGTAATCACAATTAAGGAGGTGTCAAACTGAACCCGGTTAAAAGAAAAGTGATACCAAGGGATCCAAGAATATCCACTCTCATCAAAACAACTTTATTAGATTTCAAATCAAGCCTTCCATAGGCACAACAAATCCCAAAACAGTTAATAAATATGAATACATATATACATTTGACAAGTATATAAAAGAATAACCAAGGTTACCTCAATTCCAAGCTTATTTTTACCATGCTCCAATGCTCTTAATACCAAATAATTTCTATCATTATTCTCCGACTCTCCTTCCTCGTCTCTCTCTCTCTCTCTATGTGTTTTGAGTGCTTGTATTGTGAAAGAAATGAGAAGGGGTGAGGTATTTATAGAGTTTGGGTCTCAACTACTTTTCAAAAATCACATGTCCATCTACTACACATCTACCATTTATCTACCATTCATTTGTCCATCTACTACTCATCTACCATTTATCTACCATTCATATGTCCATCTACCATGTAACTACACATCTCCATCTACCATCTAACTACCATTCATATGTAGCTACCATACATATCTCCATCTACCATCTAACTACCGAATACTCATCTTCCGATCAAATATCACATGCTTATCTACTTCATAACCATCTACCATTCAAGTTAATATCTGATTTCTTTACCCTGATTGCATCGAAAAATACTGATTATCAAGAACCTAGTAGCTTTCTTATTTCAAACTTAGTCCTAAAATTAATTAGTTACTATTAGAAAAATTGGGATGTTACAATTCTCCCCTCCTAAAAAGGAATTTTGTCCTCAAAATTCATTATCTTCCGCTGCGCCACTCTGATAAAATATCAAACCTTATTCACAATCTAACCTTAATCACAACCTCAAACCATAAATCCTCATTAACAATCATAGATATCACAAGGACACTAGACAGGTTAAACAATTAACCAAATAAATTTCCAAATCTAAATGTAGGGAAGTGCACATGTTATGAAATTTAATTTGCCACGACCTCAATTTTTTAGAAAACTGTTAGAAAATCAACAAATTGGCCAGAACCTTTTAGCTCTGATACCAAAAATGTAACACCTCAATTTCAATACCCGAAAACTTGGCCAAAATATTTGGAATACGTCAGATGTAGGATATTCAACATCCAAATACATATTTACAATATGGCCAAAGGTAAAAATCCATTTATACAGGGCCAATTTTAAATCCAAAATAGTATATCAGAGTTTTTTTAAAATGCGGAAGTCTTATGGTCATGACAAATAAAAATAACATAACATGAGCTTTTCATATGTGCCTTCCCTGATTTCCCTACTAAATTATTCACCTGAAAAAAAATAAACATAATAACCGTAAGATCCAAAGATCCTCGTAACCATTGGTTATTCAGAAATATACATGCAAACCAAGATCGAGAACATATTTATAAATTCACAGTAATTAAAATATATGCCTTTATATAAAAACCTTTCACAAAAGTTCTCGACTCGGTTACCAAAACTCCCTCCCAAAAAGGGTTCCAAAACATCATAATTTACTTTCCAATATTTCACAAGAGATCTCACATATGCAATCTGCCAAACAAATATTGATGCATGGATCATCCTTATCACCCTGATCACCTCTTATAACCGTTGACTGGAGCCATCTAACACATGACACATCCTCAAACAAAACATATCCATTACTCATAACTATCCAACGAAACATATCCATTACTCATAACTTCAACATGGCTCCCCTCCTTGTAATCACAATTAAGGAGGTGTCAAACTGAACCCGGTTAAAAGAAAAGTGATACCAAGGGATCCAAGAATATCCACTCTCATCAAAACAACTTTATTAGATTTCAAATCAAGCCTTCCATAGGCACAACAAATCCCAAAACAGTTAATAAATATGAATACATATATACATTTGACAAGTATATAAAAGAATAACCAAGGTTACCTCAATTCCAAGCTTATTTTTACCATGCTCCAATGCTCTTAATACCAAATAATTTCTATCATTATTCTCCGACTCTCCTTCCTCGTCTCTCTCTCTCTCTCTATGTGTTTTGAGTGCTTGTATTGTGAAAGAAATGAGAAGGGGTGAGGTATTTATAGAGTTTGGGTCTCAACTACTTTTCAAAAATCACATGTCCATCTACTACACATCTACCATTTATCTACCATTCATTTGTCCATCTACTACTCATCTACCATTTATCTACCATTCATATGTCCATCTACCATGTAACTACACATCTCCATCTACCATCTAACTACCATTCATATGTAGCTACCATACATATCTCCATCTACCATCTAACTACCGAATACTCATCTTCCGATCAAATATCACATGCTTATCTACTTCATAACCATCTACCATTCAAGTTAATATCTGATTTCTTTACCCTGATTGCATCGAAAAATACTGATTATCAAGAACCTAGTAGCTTTCTTATTTCAAACTTAGTCCTAAAATTAATTAGTTACTATTAGAAAAATTGGGATGTTACAAAATGGGCCGGCCCGATGGGCTCGGCCCGTTTTACCGGCTCTAGTTATACCTTTCCCATCTACTTCTTTTCCACGTCTCTTTTCTAATATTAAATTAAAATTTAAGTAGCTTATATTTAATGTTCTATAAAATTATGAATAAAAAGTCAAATTATTTTTTAAAAAATAAGTGCATCAAGACTGCTATTTTTAGTCATGATAGTTTAAACCATTAATAAAAAATATTGAACAAAATAATTTTATAAAACATTGAATATCGACGGCTCAAATTTTAATCTAGCACTATAGATGGGTGGCATAGAGAAGTGGATGGAAAATATAAATGAGAGAAGCCATGTCCAAAACCTACATGGGCAGCAAAGATCCCCCCTGCCCCCCCCCCCCAAAAAAAAATCCATCCTTAATTTATTGTAGAAAGCCCTGAGGGAGCTGGGAGAAAAGATGATGTTGGAGTATGGAGAGTTTTTGTTGACGGCTCGTCGAACGCCAAAGAAGGGGGAGTGGGAATTATTGTAGAAAGCCCTGAGGGAGTTTTATTGGAACATTCTCTTCGTTTCAATTTCCAAACTTCTAATAATCAGGTAGAGTATCGTCGGATTATTACAGGCTAATGAAACCAGGCCAAGGGCCCCCTCATGATGAAATACCTCGGGAGAGTGAAGGAGATGATGATGGAATTCGAAGATGTTAAAGTAACACATATCCCGAGAGGGCAAAATGTCAGGGCTGATATTTTGTCCAAATTAGCAAGTACTAAGAGCTCCGAGAATCATTGAACAGTAATTCAACAAAATCTTTCAGAGCCAAGTTGTGTTATGGCTGTCTCAGGATCCAAAGATTGGCGAAAACCAATCGTTGACTACCTGGAAAGAGGTGCTTCGCCAGATGACCCGATTGAGGCAAAGAAATTGGAAAAGCAAGCAACGGTGTATACAGTAGTTGATGATCAGCTTTATCGTAGAGGTTTGCATTGCCTAATGTTGAGGTGCCTTAGTCCATCGAAAGCCGAGTATGGGCAACATATGGGTGCTAAGGCGTTATCTAAAAAGGCTTTGAGAGCCGGATACTATTGGCCAACCATGATGGCAGATTCTAAGGATCATGTGCAAAATTGTGACAGTTGCCAAAAGCATGGTAACATAATGTGGCTCCCCCCGACAGAGTTAAAATCAATCTCGGCGCCGTGGCCTTTCTTTAAATGGGGTTTGGACTTGCTTGGACCATTTAAGGCGGCTCCGGGACAATTGCGATGGCTAATAGTGGCTGTCGATTATTACACCAAATGGGTAGAGACTGAACTGGTGGCGACAATCACATTCGCGCGAGTACAGAAATTCCTAGCTAGGAATATTATATCTCGGTTTGGAATACCAGCAAAAATCATCACAGATAATGGAACCCAGTTCGTTGACAAGGGTTTTCAGGAGATGGTAGCTGACTTTCACGTCTATGGAGCATCATCAATCTAATGGGCAAGCTGAGGCGGCTAACAAGGTCATTGTTGAAGGACTAAGAAAACGGATGGACGAGGCAAAATCCGATTGGGTGGAGCAGTTATATAACGTTTTGTGGGGATACCGAACCACTATTCAGACTGTAATAGGAGAAACACCTTTCAGGTTGACATACGGTTACGAATCTATGATCCCGGTTGAGATTGGCTAATCCTCGTGGAGAAGAATTAAAGCTCAGCATGCGGAAGAGGAGAATAATGAGGCTTTGGCAATGGAATTAGATTTGATCGACGAGGTAAGAGTCAAAGCCCATTGCTGAGACTTGGCTGCAAAACAACTTATGGCCGCAAAATACAATAGAAGGGTAAGGCCTCGTTCTTTTGAAAAGGGCGATCTTGTGCTACAACGGGCCGATATCGGCAACAAGAATGCTAAGGAAGGAAAGCTCGTGCCAAATTGGGAAGGTCCTAATCGAGTAAGAGAAAATCTCAGATAGGGAGCTTACGAGTTTGAAACATTGCAGGGAAAGGCGGTCAAAAGAACGTGGAACGCGAACAAGTTGAAGATTTATTATAGCTAAAGTGTGAATCCTCAGAAGTAGGCCACAGGTTTGAAATCTATAATATCCTCCCTAGGAACAATGTAAAAACGACTATGTCGTTAGACTTATGAATAAAAAGAAGCTTTTGACAGAAAAAATGATGGCAAACTCCTTGATTTACATTTATTAAATGTCTCTCAAATTCGTTATCAGGAAAAAGGTTAGGACGTGTTTCCAGGGGAGCAGATGTGTTCCCTTGGAAACGCGGTAACACCAGAATGAGGAAGACATTGTCTAAGCGTATCCCTTTGGGACACGGTAATGCCTACATGATGGTTGACACGTGTTTCTTCGGAACACGGCCCAAATTAGCGCAAGACGTATTTTTCCGGGATGTAGAAATGCCCATAGGACAAAGCGTGTCCCCCCTCGAGATGCGGTAAAAACCGAGAAGCCCCATGTGGCAATAATGCATTAAGCTTGGTGTAGAGAAGCAAGCCGTCACAACGACCTTGATCAAGTCAGAATGTTTAGAGATCGGATGCGATACTAAACAAACAAGGTGACAGATGTCTCTTACACCGTGATGAATTCTGGTAAGTCACTTAGGCAGGTATTCGTGCCCATGAGTGATCCCAGACCCGTATTCTGTGCAGTAATGTTGTTGATAATGTTTAGTCATTCAAATGAATTAATGAACATGAAGAAAAAGAGACAAGCAATTCTCAATCGTGGCTGACAAAGAGTGAACAGTATATCCTTGAAATGAAGTAAATTTTTTATTCATAATATGGTATTTACAAAAGCGAAGTCGGTTTCATAAAACCGCTAGAAGAGTCAAAAAGCACAAAAGGGGTATTAGTTCCCCAAAGTAGAAGGAGCCACATTGGAAGTCTGGCCTTTAGAGGGACGGGGTTCTTGCCGTGGCCCCTATTCCCTCGCCTTCATCCTCATCTTCGTCTTCCGTCAAATAGACATTGGGGACGGTACCAGAAGGAGGAAAAAGAGGGACTATTTGACCATGTCTGACCCATGACATGCAATCCATCCCAAATGCGTTAAAGGAAATGTGGGGATTCAGGAGCTTGATCTGTGCTATGGCGTTACCAAAGGATTCGGCTACCAACTTCTTTATGCCATCATCCTTTATCTTGATCACCTCTTGGGTAGACTTCACAGCGGCCATATGAGGGTTGAGCTCGGCGAGATATTCCTGTTTTTCCTGCTAGGCTTGGGCTAGGGTTTTCTTATCCCAAAGGCTTTCTTACCGAAGTTGATTTAACTCTGACATAGCTTTGCCCGAGATTTCTTTTTTCCTTCTCCAGTTCTTTTTCCATCTCACTCCTGGCCGCTTCCGCTTCCGCTTCCCGCACTTTTGCTTGAGCTTCTTCTAAAATGGAAGATGTTAGCTCGTCTGATTTGCGAACATGTTCTACAAATTCGAGTTTGACCTTGTCGAGCTCATCAGCTTGCCGGGAATATTTCACGTTCAATGTAGCTAGGGCTCGTGCAAAGCTGGCGCCCCGCAAGAGGCGAAGTTCTGTATCGTATAGCTCTTCAAGCTGAGATGTGGTATATTTTTTGGGCTCAAAAAAGTGCTTGGGAAGCCTGATCGCTTTGCTAATTTGAGGGGGCACTCCTTCGTTCCAGATAACGCCATAAGGGAATGTTGGACTTAAAGGCGGTGGAGGGAGACTGGTAGAGGGAAGGTCGGTAGGGTTCTCCGGCGGAACATCAGTAGACGAGGTGGGTATTGTTGATTTTGGAGGTAGGGCTGTTTGAGCAAACAGGGATTCTTGGGCTGAGTTAACTCGTTAGGATTTCCTAGCGCCTGTCGATGTGGATTTTGGCCCGGCTCATTTCTCCATCGTCCTTGTTGTCTCAAAGCCGAGTATAGCTAGGGCAGTAGCAAAAGCTGGAGTTGGTTCCATTCTCGGTTCTGTGAAACACATGTAAAGAAGTTAGATATCTGGCTGGCATAAATGAAACATAAGACAGTTAAACTGGCACATACTCGTTGGGGCCTTTTTCGTCTGTTCAGGTGTCAAAATGAAATCTGATGACCAACATCAACGATTTGTTTTTTCAGAAAGGTCATTGATTTCTTTTCGGCAGCCGAAAGGGAATGGGAAGGAAAATCATAGGTTGAAGAAGATTTGTGATGGTGGTCAAGGGTCCAGTAGAGGGGGAATCTTCCCTCTACTTCCCTGAATTTATACCGATGGAGGAACCAAGGGTATTGCTGGGGCATCACTGCTACTTTGAAAAATGAATTTTTGAGACTTTTCCATGACTCGGTATAAACTTTAAAAAGTTTGCGGCCGCGGACACTACGCAGGGAGGTCCAACCTTTCTTCGTCAGATTGTCGGTGCCGGAGTCCACCGTTTTGTCAGTATTTTTCTTAGTTTTCTCGCTACCGGCCTTATGAACAGAGTAAAAAGAGAAAAAGACAGGAAGGGTGTAAGCCAGGTCTTTTTGCTTGCAGTAATTTTCAAAAGCAATAGCGAAGGCCCAACTGTTTGGATGAAATTGGGAGGGAGCAAGTTTCAAGTGATGAAGAAGCGACAATTGGAATTCGGTAAATGCGAAGTGCATGCCGAGCCGAGATATGCAGTCCTTGTAAAAGAAAAAAAAAGTGAGGATCATCTCTACTCTCTCGGTAGCTAGCAATGGATTCGGTAAGGCGGGGAATGAGAAACTCGCAGTCTTTACTATTTCGTAGGCCAAGTGCTGAAATTCCTGGCGCAGTTATGGTGCTTTTGGTACTTAACACATCATCAACCCATGGGGATGATGACTTAGATGAGTCCGAGGTTCCAGTAAAATTTGATTCTCCGGTAGCAGATAGCTCAGTGCGACGTGACGGTGAACCCATTTATACCTATAATAAGCAAAGAAAAAAGAAAACAGAGTCAGAATTGGAAAAAATACCTCGGATAGAAAAGCCGCTCCAAGGAGCCTCAAATACTCCTAAATTGGAATCGTGCGGGCTTCCCGAGGAAGGGGTAGGATGTAGGTTAAGCTTATGGCGGCAAGAGGCTAGCATTTGAGTAATTTCCGAGCTACGATCGTTGTCTGAAAGCTCGATGCTCGAGAAAAGGCATTCATCACACGAATCGATGGCTGTTGATCCACGTTCGTTTGGAGGCATAGGTTCTAGCCGGGTTCGGGGATCATCTTGTCTCGATATAATTGAACTTCTACTTAAAAGATTAAGGGCATCGAAATGGATTCCCAGAGGAAAGGGGTTGGGGTTATCCGGCAGTGGTCTTTGGGATTTTCTTTTGCTAATGCTCCCACTGGATTTACCAAGAAGAGCAACTTGTTTCTCTTCTTTAGAATGACCCACCGACCATAACCAATATTTGGCACTGCTAGAAGCCTTTTTAAGTATTTCTCTATCCTCTTCAGAGATGGGTCTCCCGTACATATCAACGTGTGGAGGACTGTCGGGATCCATGAGAAATTTTAAGAGCAAAATTGGTGTCACCCAGTAAACCCAGAAATCCTAGTTGAATACTCAGGAAAGCAAGTAATGGAGTCTAGGTAAAGGCCTCAAAAAGAGGAGAAATGTACGGATAATCGGTGCAAATCGAGATAAAGAAGAAAGGTTGAGGGAATACCTGATTCTACGAAAATAGATGGAAAGCTGGGATTCGAAAATTTGAAGAAAGGAAGAACTTCAAGAGAAATCTTCCTCAGAATGGGGTGAACGCTTCACGAAGAAAGTATTAGGAAGAGGCAGAAGATATGAATTTATAGGCGTTTTGAATTCAAAACATCAAGGGTATTAGAGGTAATTTATATAGAAGATCGGGTCCGAAAATTTAGAAAGCACAATGATGGCGATTGTGAAACGACGTGTGCATTTAATGTGCACGAATTCCAATGGTAGCGAAATGACATCAGAAGTAGAGAAAACCGGTTCGTATCTGCTATAGTCTAGAGTTGGGGTTACATATGTGGCAGGAGAATATGAATTCGGTGATAGGCAGGTAGTGACAAAAGAAGTCTCGGCTATCGTTCAAGAGTAACTCGTCACACAAGATAGGGGGCAAGTAGTGGAAGATTATCTCAACCCTGCTAAACACATCTCGGAACGACCGAGTAGAAAGGAATATTGAAAGAAGCGTGAACAAAATAGCAGGTTGTAGCCGGTCAAGTAACCTCGATAGTCTAGAGCCCTAAACTCCCGAGCTTGGGAGCAACTTTTACGGATCCAAATATTGGGCTCAGGATGGAATGGCCCAATAAAGACATATAAGGAGGAAAGCCCCCCGTTAGGTAAGTGAAACGCTAATCTGCCTATAATCCCGGCACTAATCTTGAACGTACAGGTAGTGGAGCAGAAACATGTAGTGGAGCAGGCACTCGTCAAGTAATGGAGCAGGGTGTAACAACCTTAAAGGCGCCCTTGACCTTCAGAACGAAACCCTAGGTAATCTCTATAAATAGGAGATTACCCCAAGGTACACATTCGATTCATAGTCTTTTACTATTTGGTTACACTGCACTCACTCCCCTCTTTGGCTAGACACCATTCTTGTGTAGTACAGTGATCTCCTGACGTTTTGTGGTGTCTTCCTCATAGACATCGTAGAACTGTCCTATCTTCGGAACTTCTACCCCTTATCCCAGAGAGAATAGTAGATCCTAAACCAACCCATCACTAATCCTTTGAGATCAGACACTTGTGTTTGCAGAATCGAACAAGCTTATTTCAAAAGCTTCCTTTCTGAGCTTATCAAACGAGCTTATATCCGTTACGACAAAAAAAAAAAGAACTCCTTTGTGAACTCTCATTTCTTCTCCATTGCTCTCTCTCTCTCTCTCTTTCTCAAGCGATTTGATCTGTGGATATTTAACCGAGGTCAAGCTTTAGGAGCTTGGATTGTGGATCTGGGCTTCGATCTGGTCTACTCATGGAAGTTTGAAATTTCTCTATCGTGGAAACACACAACAAGAAGGAGGAGAGAGAGAGAGAGAGCGATCTGGAATTTGATGATAAAAGAAAGAGGAGATGAATGACCGAAGAAGAGAGAAGGAGATGATAAAAGCAAGGAGGAGGAGAGTGATCTTTGGATGCTTATTGAGGGCCATATGATGAAATGAAAGCCTTCTACTTCTTTCTTTCTTTCTTTTTTTTTTTTGATACAGCCTTCTACTTCTTTCTTGTCACATGGAAGACCAAGAAAGCCTTCTACTTCAATTCTTTCTTGAAGTTTCATCACCTTTATTCAAATAAAAGAAAATAAATTAAGGAAAATGATATTAAGAAAGATAGGCTTGGGCTAACAGGGAAGGGAGACATATTTTGTAGATAATTGTGATACAATTAAATCTCAAATTGTACCGGACCTAATTTCTTAATTACTTATGTAGTATTTATTTGATCAAGTTATGTATTTTAGCATTGCCAAATTTTATAATTTAGCATTTTTCATATTTTTGGTAATTTTGATTTTAATTTTTTTTAATAAATATCTCAAAAGTCATTTATCCATAAACTACTTATGCAACAACCAATTTAAACATAAATCATATTTCATAATCGAACTTTTCCATAAGTACTATTGGCCACTAATATAGTTTTGCAATAAAAAGCCATCACACGCATGTAAGCTTTTAACATGTCAATATGGTTTCAACAACAAAGAGGCTACATAAAATAGCAGCTACCCTAGCTAGTTGACTTAAGTCAAATTAAAGCATAGGGCACAAGGAAGAAATAGTTACCAGTAAAATCAAAAGAAGAGAAAGCTATAAAATGAATGGGAGGTGCACCTTGAAGATCAACCAACAATAATACTTAAGGTGGGACGTTGTGGGAGATAAAATCTATGACTTCATTGAGGATTGTTTTGATAACCCCGACAAGATGGCCACTATTAATAAGTCCAACATTGTGCCCATACCTAAAGTGGATAACCCATCTTCGTTAAGAGAGTTTCGTCCCATATCTTTGTGCAATGTGAGCTTCAAAATCATTACAAAGGTTTTGGCGAATAGATTTATAGGCATTATGGGACATCTTATAGGGCCTGAGCAATTTGTCTTTATACCCAACAGATCAATTTGTGATAATATCCTAATTGTACAAGAAATCATTCATTCTATGAGTAGAAAGGGTAGGAGGAAAGGCTTTGCTGCAATAAAGATTGATATGGAGAAAGCTTACGATAGGCTTGATTGGAGATTTATAGAAAATACGCTTATGTGTTTAAATTTGGAAAGACATTTTATTGATCTCATTATGGCTTGTATATCCACCACTTCTATGTCTATTCTCTGGAACGGGGATGAAACCCCGAGCTTCACTCCTACTAGAGGTGTTAGACAAGGAGACCCTTTAAACCCGTACATCTTTGTCCTATGCATGGAGCGTCTTAATCACTTCATTAAGAAGGAATGTCAGACTCGACGATGGAAACCTTTTACTTTCAAAAGAGGAAGTCCCCAGATCTCCCATCTCTTCTTCGCTGATGACCTTATTCTCTTTGTAGAAGCTTCTTCTGATCAAATGGTTGAGGTTCAGAAAGTGATGCAAATTTTCTGGGCACAGAATCAATTTGGAAAAATCTAGAATGTTTTGTTCTGCAAATGTTCATTTTAATAGAGCTCTTGAGTCAAATGCTTGGAATTGGAATAACGTCAGATTTGGGGAAATATTTGGGTGTGCCCATTATACACAAAAGAGTCACAAAAACCACGTATCATTCAATTGTGCAAAAGACTCGAAAAAAACTGTCCATGTGGAAAAGTAAATTCCTAACTATCGCTGGCCGCTCAGTTTTGATTAAATCCGTGTTATCATCTTTACCCAGTTACTATATGCAGACAACTCTCCTTCCCATCTGTACTATAAATGAGATTGATAAGCTCTCGAGGAAATTCCTTTGGTCGCAGGATGAGGATGAGAAGAAAATGCATCTTATTGCTTGGGATAAAATTACCCAAGCAAAGAAGCAGGGAGGTCTTGGAGTAAAAAATCTTAGACGTCAGAATAAGGCGTTCATTATGAAACTCTGTTGGGACCTCCTCAATAAAAAACATGCTTTGTGGGTTCAATGTCTTTGGGCTAAGTACAATTGTGGAAATTCATCTGTGCCTAAATTTCAAAAAAGAGAAACTCATCATCAGCTTGGAAGGCCATTGTTGACGTTTGGGATAAATTTATGGGCGGAGTTGGGAGGAAGATTAATAACGGGGAGGACACGAAATTCTGGTGTGATCTTTGGCTTCCTCTGGAGCATCCCCTACTAACATTTGTCCATAACCCATCCGTAATAAATGAAGATGAATCCGTGAGGGGTCATTTATTGATGAATGGTAGATGGGATACTTGCAGGTGGAAGGGAATTCTTCCTTCTGGCATAATCAATATAATATCTAGAGCGCACCCACCTAGTAGCAACTCCCCTGACGGTTTCACTTGGAGAGCAGCGAAAGATGGAGGATTTTATGTTAAATCGGCTTATCGATATCTCTCTGGCCGGGAAAGGGAAAATAGAAATCACTTCTGGTCCCTATTGTGGAGATGGCAGATTCCGGAAAAGGTTAAATATTTCATGTGGTAGGTTGGGCATGAAAGACTTGCCACTAACTCTTTCAGAGCCAAAATTGGTCTTACAAATAACAATCTTTGTCCTTTCCATTATAATAGTGGTGAGAGTATTCTTCATGTAATCAGGGACTGCGAAAGGGCAAGAAAATTTTGGAAAGAAATTTTAAGGCCTAACTACTTTTCCCAGTTTTTTGCAGGTAATTTGCAGGTTTGGCTTAATTGGAACACCCATCACAAGCCAGGAAAAGGAAAATTTCAGAATTACCCTTGGTCGAGAATATTTAGCTTGGGGTGTTGGATCATTTGGACATCCAGATGCAAATACATATTCCAAGGCAAAAGCAGTGACACCAGGGAGATGCTTCATTTGTAATTATTTTATATATGAAAGTACTGTCAATCATAATTTATCTCACCAGATTTTTCAACTTGGCAGGATTGAGGAAAAGTCTTGGACTCCCCCTCCTGCGAATGTGGTTCGCATTGATGTTGATGGATCAGTTAGACAACATTTTCAGGCAGCGTGCGGAGGAGTGGTCAGAGATTCTCAAGGACACTGGTTAATGGGGTTTTACAAATTCCTTGGTTCGCATACCGTTGTGGAGGCGGAGCTATATGCCATCATGTTAGGACTGACAATGGCTCAAAAGTTGGGTCTCCAGCAAGTTCTGCTCTACTCTGATTCTTTGGATGCTATCAATATAATCATGAGAGACTGTTGTTATGATGACCATCCACTAAGAGATATCATCAGTGATATTAGAGATCTTCTCTTTCGGGACTGGGACGTGAAGCTTTGCAATACATCGAGAGACAACATTGCATGTGCTGACTATTTGGCTAGGGAAGGCCATGTTGCTCCTCCTGATGCGGATGTAGTCACTATCCCAACAATTCCTATAGGATGTCTTTATATGGTGTTGAAGGACCAATTGGCCTGTCGGTCTTAGTCCTGCAGCTAGTTTGTCATATCTAGGACTAGGTTTCCATAGTCTAGTTCCTAATTTACCTTCTCAAGCTACGGCTTGCCTGTTCTATGAAAAAAAAAAAACAATAATACTTAAGACATACACAACTAGTTTTAAAGATACTGGTCTATATGTGGCTTGTTGTAGTTTACAGCTAGGTATTATATGAAAGAATGATGAAAAAACATTCAAATTTTTTTGGGAAAACTTGATCCCAATGGCCTGATCCATTCGAGGCGAGAAATACCTAGGATAGGGACCGATTTCCCTTCCTGAACTCTTCTTCAAGATGATACCAGAAATAGGTTTTTCCAATCCCGTTCATCCTGAAAACACCAATAATTTTGGCCTAAACCATGGTTTTGAAAGTGAAGTAGCCGGACATGCTTTCAAGACTTAAAATAGCTTTTACCCCTCAAAACCATGATTTTGGTTAAGTTACCCAAATTGTTAATTTCTGTATTGAAGTTGTCAACACTTAAATATCAAAATTTCATATTCCTATTAGATTTTTTTATTTATTCTTTGACTAATTTAGTAAATATTTTTAGGTTTTTGTAGTTCAAATGATATTTTTCGGTTATATTTTTTTTATTTTTTAGGTATAAAAAAAAGGAAAGATTGCATTTAGGTCTCAGGCAAAAAGAAAATATCTTGAAATCTCAAAATTGCATTAAGTCTTGTGAGATTTTTTTGTAATAAATTTTAATTTCGCTGAAAAGTCCAGAATTAAAATCTATTGTAAAAAAGTTTTATGGGACTTAAATACAATTTTAAAATTTTTAGGGACATTGTATCATATTTGCTCTGGGGCGTAAATACAATTTAACCCAAAAAAAAAAAGACCTCTCCTGAAAAGAGTACGAGGAGTAATATTATAATAGCGAGGTTTTGGCACGATGTCTATATTGAGTAATATTATAATAGCCAGGTTTTGGCATTGAGTAATATTATAATACCGAGGTTTTGGCACGATTTCTATATTGAGCAATATTATAATAGCCAGGTTTTTCCCACGAGGAGTTTTGTTTCTCCTATATCACGTCCTTCATGGAAGAATCCAATTGCACTGACACACAAAATCTGATACCTCAATCTCAACACTCTGCTGCCCACACCTTCTCTTACCAGAAGCTTCACTTCAATGGCTGAAGCCGACCATCAGCTTAAACTCGTCTTTCTTCCATTCTTTTCAACAAGCCACATCATCCCCCTCGTTGATATTGCCAGAATCTTCGCCATCTTCGGCGTCGACGTCACCATAATCGCCACCCCAGCTAACGCCGCCATCTTCCAGAAGTCCATCGACCGGGATTCGGCTCGCGGCCGGCCCATCAGAACCCACACCGTCAAATTCCCATTCTCCGAAGTGGATCTCCCGGAAGGCATCGAAACCTTCAATGCCGATACTCCTCGCGACATGACGTACAAAATCCACAGAGGGCTCTCTCTTCTCAAAGACCAGTTCGAGCAGCTGTTTCAGGATTACCAAGCTGACTGTATCGTCACCGACATGTTCTTTCCTTGGAGTGTAGAAACTGCGGCTAAGATGAACATTCCCAGGTTGATTTATGTCGGTGGAAGCCGCTTCGCTCATGCTCTTGGACATTCCATCGAGAAGTACGAGCCTCACACTAAAGTGGAATCCGACACTGACACCTTCGTAATTCCTGGGCTGCCTGACGAGATAAGGATGACACTTTTGCAGGTTCCAGATTCTCTAAGAACAACAAACGAGTTCACCTATATGATGAAAGCGATCAAAGATTCAGAGAGAAAGAGCTTTGGGTCCCTGTTCGACAGTTTCTCTGTTCTTGACGGGGCTTACCTCGAGCATTACAAGAAAGTCATGGGAACTAAGAGCTGGGGTGTGGGCCCGGTTTCCGCTTGGGCTAATCAAGGCGAGGATAAAGCCAAGAGAGGGCG
Source organism: Acacia crassicarpa (assembly GCA_034222035.1). Lineage (NCBI taxonomy): Eukaryota > Viridiplantae > Streptophyta > Magnoliopsida > Fabales > Fabaceae > Acacia > Acacia crassicarpa. The sequence continues at coordinate 2,629,560 of JAWXYG010000010.1, forward strand.
TGCCAAAGTGGAAGAAGAAGAAGGTTGGCTTAAATGGCTCAACACAAAAACAGAAGAGTCTGTTATTTATGTGAGTTTTGGAAGCATGAACAGGTTCCCTCTTTCTCATCTGATCGAAATAGCTCATGGCCTGGAATCTTCAGGCCACAATTTCCTCTGGGTGGTACCCAAGAAGCAGAAAGGAGATGAAGGTTTTGAATTTCTGGAGGAATTTGAGAAGAGAGTCAAAGAAACAAACAGGGGCTACGTGTTTAAAGGTTGGGCTCCACAATTACTGATACTGGACCATCCTGCAATTGGAGGGGTTGTGACTCACTGTGGATGGAACACGGTGATGGAGAGTGTGAACGCAGGTTTGCCGATGGTGACTTGGCCTTTGTTCGCAGAGCAATTTGAGAACGAGAAGCTGCTTGTGGATGTGCTGAAGATTGGAGTAGCAGTGGGATGCAAAGAATGGAGAAAATGGGATGATTTTCCAGAAGAAGCAGCAGTGACGAGGGAGGAGATTAGTAAGGCTGTAGCTCTGTTGATGGGTGATGGAGAAGAAGCTAAAGAAAGGAGAACGAAAGCGAAAGAGCTAAGCCAAGAAGCAAAGAAAGCAATAGAGGCTGGTGGGTCTTCGTACAACAGTGTAAAGGAAATAATTGAAGAGATCAGATCATACAAGAGAGGCAAGGTTATGCACGAGGCCTGATTCATTTGAGTACAAAAATCTATGGTTCAGGGGAGCATGCATGCCAAGTGTTCTGTCGGCGCTGTTTCTGTACTAAGCTCTGTTGTTGTTGTTGTTGTTTTTTTTTTTTTGGGGTCAAAGGCACTAAGCTCTGTTGGATCTAAAGAAACCACGCAAAAAAAAAGTTTCAGTAGTTCAGGGACCGAATAAAGATATGATGCTTTGTCATATTATCACGAAGGAAGTGATTTTGTCTTGCGTTGGTGAGTATGGTCGAGCAAGAAGCAGCATCATGCGGACGCGGTTAAAACGTCTCATTTGTTTATTTTGTGTGAAATTATTAAGAAAGGATGCATTTCCTTTTTTGTGTACAAAAAGGATGCATTTTTGTCTCTATTTATAGGGAATAAATTTGTAGGGGCATTTTTTTTTAATTGGAGGTGATCCCAATTTTAAACAAGCTCCATTCTTTATAAAAAAGCACTTTTAACCTCTATTTGTTAAGAACGGACATTAAAAATGTTTTTATGTAACGGTGAGAAGTGACTAAAAACTGCTGTAACATGAAGAATACTCCTCCATCCTTGATTATAAATAATTTCAGATACACGATTTACGTTTATCAAGAAAACAATTAAGATCAAGTAAAAACAATATGTATTTTTTCTAATTATGCTTATATTTGAAAAAAGTTGAGAGAGATAATAAATATAACAAATACCAACATGTAAACTTAAAAAACGTACAATAAATACTTTGATGAATCTAAAATGAAAGATATATTAATATTTTAAGTAGAGTTGGGAATCAGGGCCGGGCCGGTCCGACAGGATCAGGGGTAAGGAAAACATATGTTTTTCAAAGCCCGGCCTGATAATACAAGGGTCAGGGCCTAAAAATTACTATTCTTAATTTTAACTATTTTTCCTTCGATTTTTTTCAAATAAATATAATTAGTAAATTGCAACCATTAAAGTTCTAATCTATCAAATAAATGTTATCAACATTAATATCTAAATAATATAAATCATTCAATAAATAAACACATTCATTAATGGGTTAAAGGCCATTTTTGCCACGGAAGTTTCCCAAATGGAGCGCCCAGCACCCGGAAGTTTTTGGGGTACCAAATTTGCCCCGGAAGTATGAAAAAGGTAGCAAATTTGCCCATCCGTTGATTTTGACCGTTAAGTTTGACTAACTGTCCACGTGGCATGTCACCTCATCACACGTGGCATGCCACCTCATCAACTAATAAAAGTTAAGTATCATTTTTGCCCTGGAAATTTTCATTCAAGAGCAATTTTGCCCTGGAAGTTTTCATTGAGGAGCAATTCTGCCCCGGAAGTTTACAAAAGTAGCAATTTTGCCCTTCTTTCTTCCAATATTAAATTTGACTATTAAATCAGTCAAAGACCACACATGTCATGCATTGAAAAAGTCGAACTTGGAGTAAAAGAAGGAGATCCTTGAGATGTTGAGCTCAAGGTAGTCAAAATTTGTGAAGCCGAACTGGTCACAGGAAGCATCACTTATGATCTAAGCAAATGATCAGCTTATACAAATTGCAGAGCCAACCTAATTAAGCCCGAGGCCCTCCAGGGCCGACCCTGCAGGTCCAACTTCAAATTTCTGGTTTATTTTTCAAGGCCGAGCCCTGTAGGGCCAGGGCTTAAACGGGTCCAGTCCGATTTCCCGGCTCTAGTCCCTGTGACCAGTTCGGCTTCACAAATTCTGACTGCCTTGAGCTCAACATCTCAAGGATCTCCTTCTCTGACTCCAAGTTCCACCTTTTCAAGGCATGACATGTGTGGTCTTTGACTGATTTAATAGTCAAATTTAAAAGAAGGGCAAAATTGCTACTTTTGTAAACTTCCGGGGCAAAATTGCTCCTCAATGAAAACTTCCGAGCCAAAATTGCTCCTTATTGAAAACTTCAAGGGCAAAAATGATACTTTTGATTGATGAGGTGGCATGCCACGTGTGATGACGTGGCATCTACGTGGACTTCCGTCACTTTTGGGTAAATTTGATACCTTTTCAATACTTCCAGGGCAAATTTGGTACTCGAAAAACTTCCGGGTGCTGGACGCTCCATTTGGGAAACTTCCATGGCAAATTTGATATTTAACCCTTCATTAATTTGTAATAAAGAACAAATAAACACAAAGAATATGTTTTTTCCTTTAAAAAAAATAAACAAAGGAATGGCTTTATGTATGCTCACGACAAAATGCCTTTCCCTCTCGTAATTTTGTGTATGTCTGCAGATTCCTTCGGTTTTGGTTCATGCATGATTTTATTGACAGGTAAAAATAACTATATTTATTCTACACAAAATATATTTATAATTTATTACTTATATAATATTGTAATACCAAAGTATGTGTTTATTTAATATGAAAACATCCATTCTTTAAAATTTATAATAACTAATTATGTGTTTTAATACAAAATAATAATAAACATAAAAAATGGTTATAGTTTAAACTAAAAAAAATCTAAGTAATTACAAATAAATACATTCATGAAGTAGAAATCTAAGTAATTTTTTTTTTTAAAAAAAAGCTATAGTTAAATAGGCCTAATGGGCTGACTCGAGGCCCTACAAGACCGGCTCGATTAAGCTCGAAACCCTGCAGGATTGGCCTTACAGGGCCTATTTTAAATTTTTGATATATTTTTTAAGCCTGAGATCTACAGGGTCAAGGTTTAAACGAGCCGAACCCGATTTTCTGGCTCTAATTTTAAGACATTCATTTATAAATTTAAAACTTATATTTTGAAAACGAGCCACTAGGTTGCAGGCCACTAGTTTTCAGTTGTGTGATTTCGTAGCCTCGTGGCGTGGCGTCTAACACCTCCTACCTATTGGCCATGTCAAGGGCTTGCCTCGTTGCATGGTCCTTGATCTTCAGCGACATTTCTCTTCATGGGCTCTCTTATTCCACTAAACCTTGTTTCCTTTTCTTTTTGTTGGTGGGTATTATATGTTTCTGGCGACGTGGGGCACATGTTGCTATTTCGTGGGGTTGACGCTTTATTACTTCTGCCTGTACACCCTTTTGGGACACTAGTCTAGTTTAGGAGGTCATTCCTAGTAGTAGTTTCAAAGTTTAATTCATATATAGTTTGTGGTTGTATAATATAATGTATAGATGAGATGGTACCAAATGACACCTGGACCATAGTGTGAGACCCACCAATTCTAAAAATAATGGAAGTTTGCTTTGGTTAACAACGTTCACATTTTTGCCCCATTTTAAAAAATTTATAAATATTTTTACATCCAAGTTTATGACGTCAAATATATTTTTAACAAAAATTTATAGGTATTTTTGTACCTTAACCCTTTAATATATGTTTGAATTGACTTTTATAAAAAAGTCTGTTTGAAAAGTTTGAACTGGATCTCATATTTTATATAATTTGATTTTTGATTGTGCCAAGGTGTGGTTCACTTGTGTTGAAGATCTAGTTAAATATAAGGAGGATGCCTCAACACCTTGAAGCATGAGGAGAAATAATTTTATGCATTACTTGGAGTTTTAATGCAAATATTTTAGTAAAGTTAAGGTTAAAAATAATTTGAAGTTTTTTTTAAAAAAATTATTATCTTACTTCAGTTTTTTATTTTTAATTTTTTTTTCTTTTTCCCATCTTTATATCCAGCCAAGCGATCATCTTCTCACGAACTTGAAGGAGATTGAAAAGACCGTTTCGTGCATCTTGCGAGCGATTCTTCTTCAAGGAGCAACGAAGAGTGAGAGGGAAGATGTGAGCTTTTGAGGAAGAAATTTTGGGGTCGTCCAATGTGGTGGAGCTTCACAAGTCTCAAGGTCTCAATGACGCTGATGTCCTCACCGGCTCCGCCGTTTCAAACTCCAACATCTCCATTGCCGTCGCTCCTCCTCCCACCTCTACAAATCAGAGTACTCGAGATTGGCTAGAACTGGTATCCTTCGTACTCCCTGTAACCATAGGCGGACCCACATGTTAGATTAGGGGGCCAGTGCCCCTTAAATTTGGGATTTTTTAATTTTATTTTAAATTAATATATGTTTGAATGATTATTTACTTTTAAATTAAGTATCCACATTTAATATATTAAAATTATACTTCGTAATCGGATGAATGATGAATAGTTAAATAATTGTTTAGTACCTTATATCGAAAAAGATGTATTTGATAGCATTGATAATAAGACAATTATGATGGAATTCCAAAAAATAAGGCCTAGAAAAATTATATTGTAATTATTTTTATTGTAAAATACGTTTGTTATTAAAATACTATATGTATTTGAACTTATTGAGTGTCCACCCTTCATTATAATTTATGTAACTATATTTATTTATAACCATACTTAGTCTTGTTTTTCTAAATAACATGTTAGCAAAATAATTACCTCTCTTATTACATCATCAGTATTCACTTAATTTCATAAATATTTTTTGATATATTTTTGTTTTCTTGTTTATATTCTTTTGTTTTTAATGAATTTAAAACTTTTCTTAAAAAAAATTTGGGAGACAACCCCCGAATATCCAACTAATTATGTCTCCTTCTATAATTTTCGAAGTCCACCCCTACCTATAACATGACGCAAGCCAATTAGCTCCATAAAATAGCTTCGGCTTCACCGTGGTTACAGTCTTTAAGATCATTCTTGCCCCAATCCATAAATGGGTTTTTTTTTTTAAAAAAAAAAATTTATGGACTAAAAATCAATGAATTTAAGATAGTGGATGTTGAAAGAATATTTTAAATATTAAATGTGACTGAAAAATATTTCTAAATCTAAGACTATAAATTAATTAATTTAAGATATTTGGTGTAAAAAATGTTCCAGAGTATATCTTACAATTTAATCCAAATAAATAAAAATACATTTAAAAAAAGATCTCCACTATAAAATTAGAGAGAGATGAGCACTACATGCTCATCTTTTGGATGAATATAGAATGTAAACCCTTCTCGCCTCTCTAAAGTTAACTTACTCTCTTTTTTTTTTTTCGTTTACAACTGGGAAACCTCAAATCAAACTATGCTATTACAGAGTCTCATAATTCCAACGCCATCCAAATCTGCACGGAGCATATCAACCAGACCTTCAGGTGGTTCACAGAAAAAATGAATCCCAATCTCTAGATCTAGAGCATACGACGCAAGGAGGTCTGCGCACCGGTTGCCTTCCCTAAAGACATGGGAGATAGTCACCCTCCAATCCTTATCTAGAAGTTTCTGTATACAGCGAACCATAGACTTCGTCAGGAGGGGAGACTCCTCAGGCTTGTCAATCAGATTCAGGGCTAACATGCAATCGGTCTGTACTGTAACATCTCGAAAGCCTAGGGACCAGGCTAGCGTAAGTCCATCCAATATCGCCCACAGTTCAGCCTGCAGCGAGGAGCAACTACCGACATTCCGACAACAGCCAGCCAACCACCTACCTTCATGATCCCTTAGAAGACAACATGCTCCAGTTCTTGAAGGCTCCCCTCTTCTCGAACCATCACAGTTGAGGGCAACTAACGGGTGGGACGACCTAACCCAGGAAACTAATCATTGCTGTGGCGGTGGGCGATCTCCGTGTAGATTACCATTAAATGCAGTGTGTAACATCCTGAATTTTGGACCTAAAGTCTTGAGAATAAGTCTATTTTTGGAAGACTACTAGGCTCTATTTTCGGAAAGTGATAAATTTGAAATCAGTATTTTGTGGGACCCATGAATAGTATTTACTATTCATGTATACGTTTTTACTATTTACAAATACGTATTTAAAAAAAAAATATATATATATGTTATTCGCAAATACGTATTTAATACTTGAAATTTGTGAAATATGAATAGTGTTCACTATTCACAAATACGTATTTACTATTTAAAAATGCGGTATTTACTATTCCTAAATACGTATTTACTATTCATGCGGGACCCACGACCAAAATAATTCTCTGCAAACTTTCCCGTGAGTGTCAAACTTTCTTGTGAACTTTGAAAAAATTGGCCGCGGGACCCACTTAATATTAATTATAATAATATTATATTATTATTATTTTATTTTATTATTTAAAATATTAAAATATTATTAAAATTCTTTTTGAAAGGTTCACAGGGCTGAGTCACGGGAAGATTTTTTTTTATAATTTTGGGAAAATTACGTAAAACGACCTAGAGACGAAAATTACACTTAAAGACCCATTTTCCAACTATAAATAGACCTTCCATTTCATTTCATTCTTCACAACTTCTAAGAGCCATAGAGAGAGGTAGAGAGAGAGAGAGAGAGAGAGAGTAGAGATATTTGCTTGAGAGTTATAATAGCTGGTTGGTGATTCGGGTATTAGCAAGTAACAGGTAACTCTGAATATTCTTCCTTATACTTGTGAATTATGTATGATTATAAATTTGTTTGTTTACTATTTTGGCAAGAATATTTAGAAAATATTTATGGTTTTAAGATCTGGTGTGGGAACTTTGATTTGCAAATCTGCAGAGGTACTATTTATACGTACATTTACTATTCACGTATACCGTATTTACTATTCATTTTACTATTCATGTATACCGTATTTACTATTCACGTATACATACCGTATGTACTCTTCATTTTTACTATTAATGTATATATACCGTATTTTACTATTCACAGATACGCATAGTATTTACTATTCATAAATACGCATATTGATGTATAAAACTTTATGGTATAATAATGCATTATTTTGAGTGAACATATTCATCATGGCGGTTGTATTATGATGGGTGGAGTAAGGAGGGATTTGAATGATAAGAATGATTTATGCCACCACTCGGTGCACAGTGGATGGTACTTGTTTCAGGGCCCCATCTTCCATGTTTTCCTCTGGCCGGGATTTCATTGGAGTTGTGGGACATGTGACACCTCCTTAGTTATTTTAAAGGAGGGGAGCCATAGTCCAGATTTAAGCTCTATACCTTTGGCCGGGTGTATCTTAAGATTTGGTGAGCTTGGAACAATTCAGTCAAATGAATAAGTTTCTATTGGACTATGTGTTAGCCTATGGCTCCAGTCAGCGGTATACGGATGGAGGTGGTATAAGGGAGGCTGCATACTGCATAATGCATTTCTGAACAGATCAAGGATTTGATAGATTGATGAATGATTTGTAAAGACATATGATGAGAACTTCTGAAAAATATATATATAAAGTCATATTTTATTATTTTTTTTGTATTGATAACTACTTTTACAAATAATCTTTGTAAGAGAAAGCATGGTATATATTTATATTTATGAAACAAGTTTATGCCTTTTTGTCATACATTATTTACTTGTATGCGGTGGAAATATTCAGTAGTTACTGAGATGTGTAATCTCACCCCATATTATCATTTTTCAGGTGAATAACTTAGTAGAGATCAAGGGAATGCACCCATGGAGTGAGCTTTGTAGGCTCTTCTGTACTCCTTTAGTTTATGTTGTGTTATTTTATTTGCCATGAACCTAAAAGACTTCCGCATTTTAAAATAACTCTTATTTATTGGATTTATTTTGGCCCTGTATAAATGGATTTCTACCTTTGGCCATATTGTAAATATGTGTTTGAGTGTTGAATATCCTATATTTGGAGGTGTTACTAATATTTTGGCCAAGATTTTGGTATTGAAAATGAGGCTTTACATTTTTGGTATCAGAGCAAAGGTTCTGGCCAATCTGTAAATTTCCTATCAGTTTTCTAAATAAAAATTTTGAGGTCATGGCAAATTAAATATCATAACATGTGCATTTTCCTTTATAGCTTTGGATTCTTTTTACCAATTTTCTTGTGACATTCATGATAGGAGAAGAATGGGTTAATCAAAATATTCAAGTGATTGATAATGAGGATTTATGATTTGAGGATATGATTGAGATTAAATTTCAGAGCTGCGTAGCGGAAGTTGGTAAGTAGAAAATTTATTGAATATTGGATTCTGTAGGCCCAAAATTACTTTCTAGGATGAATATTTTTATTGGTGTCTAGGAAAGTGATTGAAAGACTAAGCCCCTATTTGATGTTTATTCAATTAGTTGCCGTTGTAAAAAGTATGAAGAGATTTTCGCTAGATTTTCACTTACCTAGCTAATTTATATGAGTAACAGATGACAATACCATAACAGAATACGGGCATAGTCTTGATTATACAGAATAACTGGCTTAAGTTTGAATTTAATAAGATAAAGTTGAGTTTGGCAGGAAAACTCGAAAATCCTTATGAATCCTAGAATAAGAGATTACAAACATTAGCAAGAAGGCTAGACTATATTATTTCAAGCATCAAGAGCAACAGTTGGTACAATCCCACCACAAGCGTTGACCATCTCAAGTTTAAGTCTATTAATTTCTTCCTGAGCGGCTGCACTTGAGAGAGGACCATCAGAAGACATTGTTTTTCTCAATCTAGCTATTTGCCTCATAGTGCTTCGAATTTTTACATAAGGCCAATGCCTTATTCCTTCCCTATGGCATATTTTCATTAAGACATTTTTGCATAGACGAACTTGTTTAGCCGCTTCTTGTTGAGGTAAATGGAATAAGTCTCTAAGATCATTTATTGACATTGATGCAGCTCTGATATTTTGTTCAGCTCTTGATCGGTATGGATTACTAGGTATGGGGACTGAAGGATTATTATTTACAACCATGAGCTCTTTTCCTTTATTGGATATATTTTCTGTATTGGTTGGAAATGAACTATTAGGGAGTTCATTTTGATTTTTAGTCCATTCCAAACCAACACAGAGGGCCTCATAGTAGGCTGATAGGGGATCCGACACTAGGACATACCCTAAAGATTTTTGATTCAAACAATAATTTTCTAGAAAATATTTGACATCATCTAAATTCTTCTTACCAAAGTCAAATACTTGAGGACTGGAAGAACCTCCTTGTACGTCCTGGTGAAAGACAGCGTGGCATATCATACCAATCCTCCCATGAACTTCAAGTTTATGGTATTGAAGTCCATTGGTATGAATAATCTCTCGTAGAACATGGCAGCAACCACATGAAAATGGATTAGTAGTCTCAGTCAAGGTAGAAGCAGGATTCCTTGGTTGAGAAGGAACCGTAGACTCCATAAGTTCTGCCACATTACGACACCTTTGGACAGGTCGCCTTGATGGACCTGCTTCAGATTCCTTTCTGTTAGTAGTGGTAAAAATAGAATCTTGTATCCTTGGAGGAGGAGTAGGAATGTTAATCGTTGAGGCAGATGAATGAACGTTCATACTTACGGGATTTTGGGGAAGTAAAGAAGAATAAGGGTATGATGCATTGTTTGACAAATCAGACAACATGTTAGTCTGATAGTCATGAAGTAAGGCTTCAAGAAAGAAAGGGTTGAATGAATCGGAGACTGGAATAGAGTTACTTGAACCGGCCATGTCTAAGGATAATGTGGAAGGTTATAGTGAAGGTTACGATCGGAGAGGAAATGAATATGTGGAGGTTTTGTGAAGTTTGAGAGAACGTGAAACATTTACTCTTTCTTTACTCTATTTATAGCTGGGCTAGCAACGTCTATATTTTGTTAAGCAGCATCGGATTCTCATCTGTCGTTAGCTCAGAATCATGTAGACTTTGTTGTTATGCGGAAAATTTTATGGCACCGCACCCTAGTGCACCCTAGCCACCGTTAGGGGTCGCAGTTTCCTAGACCTTTGCAGACAGAAATCGCTATGGCATTTATTGCTAGCTGTGTTTTCAAGAAATTAAGTTTGGACGTTTATACGCGCATTTATCTAAGAAATCTGTCTTGGATGTGCAGCTGACTCAAGATGTCGGAATTGACATTTGAAAATAGGATTTTAAGCGTAAGCGTGCTAAGGTGATAGTAATCTTGGGAAGGGTGACTTTCTAATAATATTAGATGAACCGGAGAGAATCCGAAGATTTGAAATGATGATGAGTTGTGCCAATTAACCCGAGAGCATTCTTCACTCTCTGAGTATCCGAAGAACTCTATGAATTTGTCACAGATAATTCAAAGACTAAGGTTTTTGGATAAACATGTTGGAAGATCGATGGAAAGGTATGAAATGGTGATCCTTAGGAATGCCAGAAAGATGTTAGAATAAATATAGTAAATATTGAGGATAGGCTTTAATTTAATCTAAGCTGAAATAGAACTTAAAGAACGAAATGAGCCTTTGTGATATTGCAGGTTGAGGTAGAATTAGAACCTTGTGAATGCTGCTGAGGTTGTAGATAGTCTTCGTATAATCCAAGAATTAGATTAGGAATTGTGAATCATGATCTTAGTATGTATAATGGGTATTTTTGGGGAAACACGAATTATCAGTTGATGTTGAGGTTATAAGAATCAAATTGTAAACTTGACTATTAATGTCTGGGAATATTTGAGAATAGACTTGAATTCAATCTGAGTTAAGATAGTATGTCTAATTATGAAAGTATGAAATTCGGTGATTTATGTTATAATATTAGTATGTTATTTGGGTGTGATTAATAGATAACTATGAGAGGAACAGATGATATTTAGTATATGTCTTTGAGATACTAAGGATTGAATTCGAATCATGTGAACAATGCTGAGGTTGTGAGAATAATATTTGAATGTTCTAGATCTTAGTCTAGGAATTGTGAAACATGAATTTAGAATGTTCTATGGGTATTATGTTAGTTCTCAGAGTGTTTTGATGATCACTGACAATTGTAAACAATAGTGGAAAGATTTGACAAGTCAAGGATGTTTAAAACTCATGATTTTTCTATCTGTCAAAATCAAACTCGAGCCTATGAGTGATGAACTCGAGCCTGTATTTAACAGAAAGCATGAACTTGCAAAACCAAAGTTCAAACTTGAGACTAAACCTGAAGTTTATAATTAAGCCTTTGAAAGTTCGCATGAACTCGAGCCTATAACTGTTGAACTCGAGCCTATGTTTAACAGAAAGCATAAACCTGTCAAACCAAAGATCAAACTTGAGACTGAACCTGAAGTTCAAAATTAAATCCTTGAAAGTTTGAGTGAACTCGAGCCTACCATTTAATGAACTCGAGTTCGCCATTGACAAAGTTTTTTTTTAACTTTTGAAAACCTATTACAAACTCTAAACCTCTACTCAAACCTCAAGTTTGAAAAAGTTCAAAGAAGATATTAAGTAAAAGAACTCGAGCCTGTCATGATGAACTCGAGTTCATCCTTGGCAGGACAAGTTTGTTTAAACTTGAAAACAGAACATTGTCCTTAAACTGGAGCCTAAACTCTTCAGACTCGAGCCTAGTTTTGACCGAGAGCCTTCAGAATATTTTAGAGAGAACTAAACTCGAGCCCAAGCTTCTCAAACTCCAGTTCAAAAGTTCCAGAGAGTAATTAGCCATTTTCAAAAGTTTCAAACTCGAGCCCACTTGTCTTAAACCTCCAGTTTGTTTTATGTTAACCCTTTTTGAAGTTCTCTAAGAAAAGAGAACTCGAGTTCATCATTAATGAACTCGAGTTCGTGTTCTTACAAACCTCAGGTTTACACACAAACCTCCAGTTTGATTTTGACAGAACCGAATTCTCAAAATGAATAAAGGCCGAACTCGAGCCTAACATTATGAACTCGAGTTCAGACCTCCAGAACAGAAAAACGCATTTAAACTCTGATATGTCAAATTTGATTCTTTCTTCATGTTTCAAATTACCCATTGAATCTAATCATTATATCTATCTCTTATATATGTAAGTGATCTGTTCTAACAAGTTTATTTATGAGATAACAGAAAGAATTTGAATTAGACAGAGATTCAATTGGAGCAACACTTTATGCAACTTGGATTATTTTATCTTATCCTTCAAGACAAGATTAAATGCATGACAGGTTGGCATTACAGACAGTACAATCACCTCTGAAGAAAGCCAAACGTGATTATTCTAAAAACAGAATGTCATGGGCCACCAATATTCAAATGCAAAAGCTACAAACACCCAAATCTGGAAAGTAGCAACAGAATATTACCCATCAGCTTCTGCAGTACCTTTACACATGGAAGAACACTCACAACAGTCACATTTTCGAATGGGAACAAGCTTCAGTGGATTATTAACGTTCAAATGGTTCAAACAATTATAAATGACTGAGGAACTGAAGCCAAAGAAAAACAACTAATGAACAACTACTCTACTCGAAAATAATCATCCTGAGTTGTTCTTTTCATTAGGCTGTATCTTTGATACATTGTACTTCAGTATTTATCTTATCTACTCTTTGAGAGAGTCTTTCTTGTAATCATTCATTGATTGAGATAACCACAAGTCAGGGGACTTGGTGGTTGGGAGTATTGATTGCATCTTGTAAGGGGGAGTGAGTTCTAGTGAGAGAACTACTCTGAATACAGAGATTGTAATCAAGTCTTGTGAAGTTAGTGGATTGAAAATCCCAAGTGAGGCTTGGGGACTGGATGTAGGTCAGAGAAAAGGCCGAACCAGTATAAATTGATCCGTGCAAAGCTTCTCTACTCCTCTCTTCATTTATCCTCTGCTTTAACTTGCACAAAACAGAGCCAAGTCATTAAAATTTTATAGATACCCAATTCACCCCCCCTCTTGGGTATCAAGGTCCATTCTTTCATATTATTGAGGACACATGATATCTCTGTCTTGCTGATATTGAAGTTCTAAGAGTTGATTTGTAATTTGACAATTATCATTTTTGGGGAAAGTTTGAGGATAGTTCTTAAATGATATAAGCTATGGAGTATGATGAATCTAGTATAAATGTAATATAACAGTTCAACTTAACAGTTGTATTGATTCTTTAGGAGACTGAATTGATTGAATAAATTGAGATATTAGAATATGGTATTAATTGATTTGAGAGAAATAGGGAACAAAATGTGATACCAACATGTATAAGGTGTTCAGAGATTGCCAACTGTTTAACTAGCATAGGAAATGATCTTGATAATAGAATCTTTCTTTAGAAATAATGAATTGAGTGTTTCATGGATGAGTTGAGTAGAATAAGTTGGAACCTGGAATGTATTCGGAGTTGGTGACTATTTAAAATAGTTGCTAGGTCCCTGAGTATTTGAATTTTGAACTTACCAATGCACTTGCTGTGTTTGGAAATTTTTACGCAATATTTACAACAGGATTTAAGACCAGTTTGTAATCGACATTTATAAACTATGATGTCTCATGGAATGAATCCTTGCGAAATTCGAACAAGAATTGACTTTTACATTATGATTGTGGTGGAAGGTGTACAAGCTAGAAGAGGTTGGAAACTGTTGTGGATATACTTAGTTTGCGGAATCTTGCCAAATGTACTTGTTTTTGAATTACTTGCCATTGGTGAAAGCTAGATTTAGTAAGTAAGTGTTTTCTTAAACTTGAATTGAGGAAGCACGGGTATAGGATAGACGAGCAGAGGCTTGAAGCGGTAAGACCCGTTGAGCTAGTTTGCGTATGGTGGTATCTCTAGGCTATAAGACTTATGTGCCTAGTATTGTGTTTGTTGCCTATCATGGTAACATTAGACCTGTATGTCTAAAGTTTATCTTAAGGTTGGTAGAATAATCAGATTATATCATGTTGTGGTTATTATGGCCTGAGGGTAACTTCTTAAGCTGTAAGATCTGAATATCCAGTGTCGTGGTAATACAATGAAATAAGCAGAAAGGAAGAATGAACTGGCCTGTGAGGCCAGTGTAACCAAGCGCTCAAATAAGGAACTAGTGGATCCTGTGTCTGAATATTACTTTGGGTACAGGATGAACGAAAATTGTGTTGTGTGCTTGGTGAGCATGTTTGGGAAAGAGATAGGACTTAGGGATAATATGATATATAAAGCTGAGTCGGAGCGGATTGTTGATGCGGGGGATAAGCAATTGAGGAACAAGGCTATTAGCTTGTAAAGGTTGTGTGTAAAGGAATGGCTCCTAGAGATGCTACTTGGGAAACGGAGGAGAGCATGTGACAAGCTTATCCACATTTATTTAAATAGGTTAGAATTCTTACCATATTACAAAATTTTGGGGACAAAATTTTTTTTAGGAGGGGAGAAATGTAACATCCTGAATTTTGGACCTAAAGTCTTGAGAATAAGTCTATTTTTGGAAGACTACTAGGCTCTATTTTCGGAAAGTGATAAATTTGAAATCAGTATTTTGTGGGACCCATGAATAGTATTTACTATTCATATATACGTTTTTACTATTTACAAATACGTATTTAAAATATATATATATATATATATATATATATGTTATTCGCAAATACGTATTTAATACTTGAAATTTGTGAAATATGAATAGTGTTCACTATTCACAAATACGTATTTACTATTTAAAAATACGGTATTTACTATTCCTAAATACGTATTTACTATTCATGCGGGACCCACGACCAAAATAATTCTCTGCAAACTTTCCCGTGAGTGTCAAACTTTCTTGTGAACTTTGAAAAAATTGGCCGCGGGACCCACTTAATATTAATTATAATAATATTATATTATTATTATTATTTTATTATTTAAAATATTAAAATATTATTAAAATTCTTTTTGAAAGGTTCACAGGGCTGAGTCACGGGAAGATTTTTTTTTATAATTTTGGGAAAATTACGTAAAACGACCTAGAGACGAAAATTACACTTAAAGACCCATTTTCCAACTATAAATAGACCTTCCATTTCATTTCATTCTTCACAACTTCTAAGAGCCATAGAGAGAGGTAGAGAGAGAGAGAGAGAGAGAGTAGAGATATTTGCTTGAGAGTTATAATAGCTGGTTGGTGATTCGGGTATTAGCAAGTAACAGGTAACTCTGAATATTCTTCCTTATACTTGTGAATTATGTATGATTATAAATTTGTTTGTTTACTATTTTGGCAAGAATATTTAGAAAATATTTATGGTTTTAAGATCTGGTGTGGGAACTTTGATTTGCAAATCTGCAGAGGTACTATTTATACGTACATTTACTATTCACGTATACCGTATTTACTATTCATTTTACTATTCATGTATACCGTATTTACTATTCACGTATACATACCGTATGTACTCTTCATTTTTACTATTAATGTATATATACCGTATTTTACTATTCACAGATACGCATAGTATTTACTATTCATAAATACGCATATTGATGTATAAAACTTTATGGTATAATAATGCATTATTTTGAGTGAACATATTCATCATGGCGGTTGTATTATGATGGGTGGAGTAAGGAGGGATTTGAATGATAAGAATGATTTATGCCACCACTCGGTGCACAGTGGATGGTACTTGTTTCAGGGCCCCATCTTCCATGTTTTCCTCTGGCCGGGATTTCATTGGAGTTGTGGGACATGTGACACCTCCTTAGTTATTTTAAAGGAGGGGAGCCATAGTCCAGATTTAAGCTCTATACCTTTGGCCGGGTGTATCTTAAGATTTGGTGAGCTTGGAACAATTCAGTCAAATGAATAAGTTTCTATTGGACTATGTGTTAGCCTATGGCTCCAGTCAGCGGTATACGGATGGAGGTGGTATAAGGGAGGCTGCATACTGCATAATGCATTTCTGAACAGATCAAGGATTTGATAGATTGATGAATGATTTGTAAAGACATATGATGAGAACTTCTGAAAAATATATATATAAAGTCATATTTTATTATTTTTTTTGTATTGATAACTACTTTTACAAATAATCTTTGTAAGAGAAAGCATGGTATATATTTATATTTATGAAACAAGTTTATGCCTTTTTGTCATACATTATTTACTTGTATGCGGTGGAAATATTCAGTAGTTACTGAGATGTGTAATCTCACCCCATATTATCATTTTTCAGGTGAATAACTTAGTAGAGATCAAGGGAATGCACCCATGGAGTGAGCTTTGTAGGCTCTTCTGTACTCCTTTAGTTTATGTTGTGTTATTTTATTTGCCATGAACCTAAAAGACTTCCGCATTTTAAAATAACTCTTATTTATTGGATTTATTTTGGCCCTGTATAAATGGATTTCTACCTTTGGCCATATTGTAAATATGTGTTTGAGTGTTGAATATCCTATATTTGGAGGTGTTACTAATATTTTGGCCAAGATTTTGGTATTGAAAATGAGGCTTTACATTTTTGGTATCAGAGCAAAGGTTCTGGCCAATCTGTAAATTTCCTATCAGTTTTCTAAATAAAAATTTTGAGGTCATGGCAAATTAAATATCATAACATGTGCATTTTCCTTTATAGCTTTGGATTCTTTTTACCAATTTTCTTGTGACATTCATGATAGGAGAAGAATGGGTTAATCAAAATATTCAAGTGATTGATAATGAGGATTTATGATTTGAGGATATGATTGAGATTAAATTTCAGAGCTGCGTAGCGGAAGTTGGTAAGTAGAAAATTTATTGAATATTGGATTCTGTAGGCCCAAAATTACTTTCTAGGATGAATATTTTTATTGGTGTCTAGGAAAGTGATTGAAAGACTAAGCCCCTATTTGATGTTTATTCAATTAGTTGCCGTTGTAAAAAGTATGAAGAGATTTTCGCTAGATTTTCACTTACCTAGCTAATTTATATGAGTAACAGATGACAATACCATAACAGAATACGGGCATAGTCTTGATTATACAGAATAACTGGCTTAAGTTTGAATTTAATAAGATAAAGTTGAGTTTGGCAGGAAAACTCGAAAATCCTTATGAATCCTAGAATAAGAGATTACAAACATTAGCAAGAAGGCTAGACTATATTATTTCAAGCATCAAGAGCAACAGTTGGTACAATCCCACCACAAGCGTTGACCATCTCAAGTTTAAGTCTATTAATTTCTTCCTGAGCGGCTGCACTTGAGAGAGGACCATCAGAAGACATTGTTTTTCTCAATCTAGCTATTTGCCTCATAGTGCTTCGAATTTTTACATAAGGCCAATGCCTTATTCCTTCCCTATGGCATATTTTCATTAAGACATTTTTGCATAGACGAACTTGTTTAGCCGCTTCTTGTTGAGGTAAATGGAATAAGTCTCTAAGATCATTTATTGACATTGATGCAGCTCTGATATTTTGTTCAGCTCTTGATCGGTATGGATTACTAGGTATGGGGACTGAAGGATTATTATTTACAACCATGAGCTCTTTTCCTTTATTGGATATATTTTCTGTATTGGTTGGAAATGAACTATTAGGGAGTTCATTTTGATTTTTAGTCCATTCCAACCAACACAGAGGACCGCATTGTGTGGATAACCTCCTGGGCAATTATCACATTATCAGCAATTTGTCTGCCGGCCACAAAGCTTGCCTGGTTTGGGAGGACTAAACGGGGTAGCCACTTCTTGAGACGGTTTGCCAGTACTTTGGTAATAATCTTGTAGGGGACGGTGCAAAGACTTATGGGCCGAAATTCCTTGATGAATTCTGGAACCGGGACCTTCGGGACTAGAGTGATGAGGGTCTCGTTTAATTCAGGGTCCATGTGCCCTTCTTCAAACAGCCGGGAGACCATACAGAAGAGTGACGGCCCCACATGCTTCCATTGCTGCTGGAAAAATGCTGCATGTAGCCCATCAACACCAGGAGCTTTGAGAGGGCTCATTTGGAAACATGCCGAATGAGTTTCACCAAGTGAGATTGTACTGTCTAAGGATCTCAGGACCGCACTCTCAATGGGAGGAAAGCAACCTCTTATAGGATATGGTGGGACGGTCAAAGCGTCTTTCGTATACAATTTTTTGTAGAAATTAAAAGCCTAGAGACGCAAAGTTTCGGCATCATGGCACCACTCACCAGTATCTCCCCTCAAAGCCGATATCGCTGACCGTCGACTACGTTGTATAACAATGGCGTGAAAATATGCTGTGTTGCGGTTCCCCAAGTTAATCCAATCTCTTCGGGCCCTTTGTACCCAGGTTAGATGCTCTTGCTCACATGTCAACTCAAATTCCTTTCGCAGCTCTCCTTCCAATTGATCAAGGCGAGGAGAAGGGTGAGATTCTTGGGCTTTTTGGATGCCACCAAGCCTTGCTAGGAGTCTTCGTTTCCGATGATAAATATTACCAAAAACCTTTTTGTTCCATTTCTGGGCCGAGGCTGTGAATTTCTTTATACTGGTGACAATAGGATCAGACGCCGACCAATTTTCCTGAACTAGGGTCCCAAAAGAGTTCGAGGAGGCCCAGGCTGCCAAGTACCTGAAAGGCGGTGGTTGACGAGGGGGCCTGTCTCCATTGCCAACTTGGATACATAAGGGGCGGTGATCTGAACTGAGTTTCGGTAGGTGCTTCACTAGGGACCTAGTAAATTTATTAATCCATAGAGGGTTCCCCAGGGCACGATCAAGTCGCTAAAGAAGAGTACCTCGACGCCAAGTAAACTTGGGGCCCGAGAAACCTAAGTCCGAAAGAGCGTTGTCAAATATGAAGCAGCGAAACAATTCACAGCCACGTGCCCGTAGTTCTACACTACCCAATTGTTCTTCAGCATTAAGAATAGTTTTAAAGTCCCCGACAAGAAGCCAAGGTGATGTTACAGTCGTTGCTATATCTGATAGCGTAGGCCACATTTCTTTCTGCACTGTGTTATTTGGGCTCCCATAGATTGTAGTAAAAAGGAAGATATCAATCCCCCCTTGCTAACTAATACGGGTATGGATGAATTGTGGATGGCACACTTCAACTGAGATAACCAGATCCCTGTTCCACATTAACCAGATTCTGCCAGAAAAACCTTGCGTCTCCAAGCGGTAGGAAAATTCAAAACCAGAGCGTCTAATGAAATGGTCCGCTTGTAGCCCTGAGATTCGTGGTTCAACCAACACAGCCATAGATGTTTATGCTCTATCACAAATTGCCTAAAGGTGTTGAAAAATCCTCTACTAGCTGCCCCTTGGCAGTTCCAAACTAGAATCTGCAAAACCATAAAGAAACAAGGTTAAGCAGTTAATCCCGACCCTGACGGGTCATCGTCCATATCAGTACGTGACGGCACCGGGTCCGTTTGACAGAGTGGTGACACTTGTATATCTTTCGGCCCCTCAAGTTCCTCCCGCAGCACCTCCAGGGCGTCCCTGCTTATATTCTTCCCAAGTGGTTTCTTACGAACCTTGAGATTCCTTGAAGAGGAGGCTTGCAGTTTGACCCCACGTGCCACCGGCTTCACTGCTCCATCCACTGTCTTGGAATTTTCCTTCCCCCGTACCTGCGCTGTTTGCACTGGATGCTCAGCAGTTCCATTATGTGGGACGTTCACATCTACCGATGTAATAGTCTCCAAGGCATGCCGAGATTTCTGCAAAGCCACCACTGTGTGTTTGTTAGAATCAAGCGACGTTTCCGTCATAACAATGTGGAAGGGAAGGGAGGCGGTAATGCCAGTGACAGGTGGCTCCGTCATGTTGCTGAGAACCCGAGGGTCTGGGATGGGGGGAGTATCCATTTCATGGGGACCAGTAGACACTTGGCGTACAACAGTTGCAGGAGGGGTCTCAGTCATGCAATCCGAATCAGCTATTTCAGTTACAGTGGATGGGATCACAGGTTTCTTGGAGGGAATTTCCTTAGACTCCTTCTTCCTATATTCCTGGGCCGGGCGAGTCTTCACCTCCTTTGGACGATGTGGGCTTTGTGTACGAGGCCCACTATTACTATTGCCACCTTTGCCCCCATTTCCTCGGCCCTGATTATTAAATGTCTCCCTAGGATCACGCCCCGATTGCTGAGGATTTGTATCCTTCCCATTATTCCGCTCATCAGTCGGCACAGAATTTGCTAGCTCCTCACATTCAAATAAAACATTATAACGCGATCCCTTCTTAATTTCTGATCCCGTATGTTTCATATCCTTCCCCTTATTCAGCTTGTTTCCTTTCCTAGGATACCGAACCTGCATCCAAGTTCCATACGGGGAGGGTGGTTCCTCCGCCGCAGCAACGCCTATGTTCATCGGGCAATCCTGGTTAGCGTGTGAAATGACTGGTGCACGAGAAGACTCCCTTTATTCCTGTGGGTTCACCTTGGCGCTTTGTAAGTCCAGCACCTTACACTACTCCTTTGTATGGCCGAACTTGCCGCACTGAAAGCATATGGTCGGTAGCCCCTCATATTCGATTCGATACGCCTTGCCATCTACTCTGATGCAAGGAATCAACGGCTGTAGTAGGTCAATTAAGACAGCAATCCTAGCATATTTCCCTCTACCTCTTGACTCCGTCATATAGTCAATTTTGATAACCTCCCCTAGCAGCTTACCAATCGCTCGTAGGGTGCTTTTGTGGTAGTACCGGAAGGAGAGTCCCGGAATTCGAAGCCACGTAACCACCTTAGACACCACAGAGGACAACGGGTCAAAGTCAAGCGCCCATGGTTGCACAGTAAGATAGGCTCCAAAGAACATCCACGGTCCGCCCATCAAGGCCCTAGTATAGTCCTCTGGATTCTCAAAGGACGCTAAGTAGAAGTTCCCTTCCATAGCGACAAGCTGGTACGAGCCCTTGGGCTTCCATAAGGCCTTCGTTCTTATTGCCAGATCTTGATAAGAGATGAAACGACCAAGCAGTTTGATGATCAGAGTGCGTTCCATCCCTTTCACCAACGTTTCACGTACTTCCTTTGTGAACTCAATAGATGGAATGCCACCCTCCCTACTAATCTTGAAGTCATCATCCGAGAGCACTATCTCACCCCCGAGGCACCTAGCATTCCCATTATTATCCAGATTCAAGAGTTTGTTCCGATAGGAAATACCCTGCAGAGATCCTTTATCAGTCATTTCTACGTCCTTCTCTCCAGGGCTGCCATCCTCGCCTCCATCCTCACCATCCGGCCGTATGCGAACTTTTTTGGTTGATCGGAGCCATTCCTCTGAGAGCGGAGGGGAAACCTCTTTGTCACTCGGAGCCATCACGACTCAAAAATAAAGTTTTTCCTTAACTTACTCTCTTTAATGTGAAATATTAACATCAACTAATTCAATAGAGATTAAAAATTAGCAATTAACTCATTAAATATATGTTTATTTCGCTCACCTTTGCGGATATCCAATATGGTGTTAAAGGAGAGGGAAAAATATATTAGTTTTGAATTTATATGTTTTTCAATAATTTAAAATTTTATAAATAATTTTACAAAACTTAAATTTGAACTAGTCAAATTTTTATCTAACTGTTAATGAAAATAGACGAGAAGTGAAGGGGAAAGTGGGCGGGAGAAAATCAGAATCCAATATACGTATATACGTGTATCACCCTTCTCTTTATTATAATTCTTACATTTCATTAAGAATCTATCCTTTCCAACCAGAATAAGAAAAGGAAAAATGCCATTAAAATACTATTTAAACTTGCAAAATCCCTAGAAATCTGTCGAATTTGTAAAAAGACCTAGAGGTACCAAAGACCTATGACAAATATGCAAATTCAGGTGGAAATTATCCTTTTACCCTTGTTTTAAATAAATAATAATTAAAAAAAAAAACCTCACTGCCGGCGGTGGCCACCGGCTGGCTAGCCGCCGGCCTTGGCAATTGTCGAGAATTTCCAATTAATGGCAATTCTCATACTTAATGAGAATTGTCAGGCCGGTCGCCAGCGATGAGGGTATTTAATTTTTTTTATTTATTTAAAACTAAGGGTAAAAGGAAAATTTCACCCGAATTTGTATATCCCTCATTTGGTCTTTTTGTACTTCTCTGTCTTTTTACAAATTCGGGAGACTTTTAGAAGTTTTACAAATTCAGATGGCATTTACTTAAAATTTTCTCATTTAAAAAAAAAAAAGTAAAATGGGGAAACGTAAGAAAATAGTACCTATAAGTGACTTAAATTTAAGACATTTTTTCTTTCTTTTTAAAAGTGAATTACCCGCTTCGATATGTAATATAGTTCACTACAACTAATTTTTCAAAACTTAAAAAACAGTAGTTACCATGTAAAATATGTCTTAATTTTTTCCCCCCAACTTTATGAACATTAAACAAGTTGTTGAATTGGAGGGAAAATGATATCGGCTTCCGCTATTGTTTATAATTCATGAGTTTAATGTTTCTATTTTTACTGTAGAAATATTTTTTTCTCTCACATTCACATAAAAGTAAATGAGTTTCATTAATATTTTCTCTTTCTTCTCTTTATAATGAGACCCACTCACTTTCATGTGAATGTAGAGCTGAGAATCAAGGTCGGTCCGACTCTGCAAGGCCCGGGTAAGAAAAACATATGTTTTTCAAAGCTCGGCTTGAGAGCACCAAAGCCTGAGCCTGGAAGTTATATTCCAAAATTTAACTATTTCTCCTCCGTTTTTTTAAAAAATAAAATTAGTAAATTAGAACAATTATGGTTTTTATTTATCAAATAAATTTTGTGAACATTAATGTCTCCACAATACATTTAATGCAATAAATAAACGTAGTCACTAATTTATAATCAAGAGTAAACTATTGTCCATAAGTAACTCACGTAAAGCATAACAAGCTTGCCATTAAGCAATATGAGTACGATGACTATCATTTTCATATGCTCACTTCTATCATCAATTTCAAAGACATTTGATTGTGTTTCACTTTGAGTAATAAGCTCTGCTTCATGGGTAAAAAACTAAAAATATCAAGAATATCATCAATCACATCATGAATACATCCATAATCTTTATTTGCAACAAATTTTAAACAAAATTATAAAATTAAAGTATAATTATTATATATTTGTAATTAAATGGATAAATAACTCCATAATAAATACAAAATCTTAAATAGTTTTTGTTGTAGAACAAGGTAATTCTTTAGGTTTATTTAGTTCATTATATATATTATTTATTAAAAAAAACAGCCCATAATGAATATGAGGTCGAGTTTTCTGTATTCCCATGTAATTAATTTGCTGGTGGGGGAGAAAGTGGGAATCAGGAAGTTTAGAAGTTTTTACTTTTTGGCCAACATGGTTAGCCGATGAAAACCTATAATTTTCTCTTCAGGCTGCAGATAAATTGACCCTAAAACTCATCGGTGAAATTAAATGAAAGTCAAGTATCAGCAATGTGGGTAAGGGGAAAAGCACCAATATAAATTTTTTTTACAAAATGCCACTAGTCACGTAACAAAAGTATATGCCACTGACATATTTTGTGTCATAATGTGTCAGTGGCGTAAAAGATCCCCATACTACTCAATTATTGAGTCGCATGAGGGAACCATACTATGGTTCCTTTAAACTTCTAGGTCGTCTGAAGAGAAATTATAGGTTGTCATCGGCTAATTGTGTGGGTCAAAAAGTAAAAACTTCTAAACTTCCTGATTCCCACTTTCTCCCCCATCAGCAAATTAATTACATGGGGATACAGAAAATTCCGACATCATATTCATTATGGGCTGTTTTTTTAAAATAAATAATATATATAATGAACTAAATAAACCAAAAGAATTACCTTGTTCTACAACAAAAACCATTTAGGATTTTGTATTTATTATAAAGTTATTTATCCATTTAATTATAAATATATAATAATTATACTTTAATTTTATAATTTAGTTTAATATTTCAAGATACTGAGTAATACTAAAAATACTTCAAAATCTTTTTTTAAAAAATCCTATTAAAAAAAACAATTGTAGAGATTTGGACCATCGGACCTCCCTAGGTGTCTGGGGTCTGTTCCTCTCACCTTCTCTCTCTTATTTTCTCTCACCTTTCAATCTGGATCGTCTAAATCTTGATCCAACGGTCTAAAGCTAAAAAAAAATTGTTGCTTTTTGTCTTTTTCAAAAAAGACAAAACAATAAATTTTTTTTTAAAGATCTGGATCATTGGATCAAGATTCGAATGATCCAAATCGAAAAGTGAGAGAAAATGAGAAAAAGGAAGCGTGAGAGGATCCTCTCACAGCGCGTGGCCGGCCAGGAATATTCCTGGATAGCGAGGTTTTGGCACGACATCTATAATGAGTAATATGATAGTAGCCAGGTTTTTTCCACGAGGAGTTTTGTTTCTCCTATGTCACGTCCTTCTTGGAGGAATCCAATTGCACTGAGCCACACAAAATCTGAGACCTCAATCTCAACACTCTGCGCTCCCTACACATTCTCTTACTAGAAGCTTCACTTCAATGGCTGAAGCCGACCATCAGCTTAAACTCGTCTTTCTTCCATTCTTTTCAACAAGCCACATCATCCCCCTCGTTGATATTGCCAGAATCTTCGCCATCTTCGGCGTCGACGTCACCATAATCGCCACCCCAGCTAACGCCGCCATCTTCCAGAAGTCCATCGACCGGGATTCGGCTCGTGGCCAACCCATCAGAACCCACACACTCAAATTCCCATTCTCCGAAGTGGATCTCCCGGAAGGCATCGAAACCTTCAATGCCGATACTCCTCGCGACATGACGTACAAAATCCACAGAGGGCTCTCTCTTCTCAAAGACCAGTTCGAGCAGCTGTTTCAGGATTACCAAGCTGACTGTATCGTCACCGACATGTTCTTTCCTTGGAGTGTAGAAACTGCGGCTAAGATGAACATTCCCAGGTTGATTTATGTCGGTGGAAGCCGCTTCGCTCACGCTCTTGGACATGCCATCGAGAAGTACGAGCCTCACGCGAAAGTGGAATCCGACACTGACACCTTCGTAATTCCTGGGCTGCCTGACGAGATAAGGATGACACTTTTGCAGGTTCCAGATTCTCTAAGAACAACAAACGAGTTCACCTATATGATGAAAGCGATCAAAGATTCAGAGAGAAAGAGCTTTGGGTCCCTGTTCGACAGTTTCTCTGTTCTTGACGGGGCTTACCTCGAGCATTACAAGAAAGTCATGGGAACTAAGAGCTGGGGTGTGGGCCCGGTTTCCGCTTGGGCTAATCAAGGCGAGGATAAAGCCAAGAGAGGGCGTGCCAAAGTGGAAGAAGAAGAAGGTTGGCTTAAATGGCTCAACACAAAAACAGAAGAGTCTGTTATTTATGTGAGTTTTGGAAGCATGAACAGGTTCCCTCTTTCTCATCTGATCGAAATAGCTCATGGCCTGGAATCTTCAGGCCACAATTTCCTCTGGGTGGTACCCAAGAAGCAGAAAGGAGATGAAGGTTTTGAATTTCTGGAGGAATTTGAGAAGAGAGTCAAAGAAACAAACAGGGGCTACGTGTTTAAAGGTTGGGCTCCACAATTACTGATACTGGACCATCCTGCAATTGGAGGGGTTGTGACTCACTGTGGATGGAACACGGTGATGGAGAGTGTGAACGCAGGGTTGCCGATGGTGACTTGGCCTTTGTTCGCAGAGCAATTTGAGAACGAGAAGCTGCTTGTGGATGTGCTGAAGATTGGAGTAGCAGTGGGATGCAAAGAATGGAGAAATTGGGATGATCTTCCAGAAGAAGCAGCAGTGACGAGGGAGGAGATTAGAAAGGCTGTAGCTCTGTTGATGGGTGATGGAGAAGAAGCTAAAGAAAGGAGAAGGAAAGCGAAAGAGCTAAGCCAAGAAGCAAAGAAAGCAATAGAGGTTGGTGGGTCTTCGTACAACAGTGTAAAGGAAATAATTGAAGAGATCAGATCATACAAGAGAGGCAAGGTTATGGACAAGGAGGCCTGATTCATTTGAGCACAAAAATCTATGGTTCAGGGGAGCATGCATGCCAAGGGTTCTGTCGGCGCTGTTTTTGTACTAAGCTCTGTACCGAATAAAGATATGATGAAAAAATGTTTCAGTAGTTCAGGGACCGAATAAAGATATGATGCTTTTTTTTTTTCGTTTGAATAAAGATATGATGCTTTGTCATATTATCACGAAGGAAGTGATTTTGTCTTGTGTTGGTTATGTATGGTCGAGCAAGAAGCAGCATCATACGGGGTCTTCTTCCTCTCACCTCCCCTCTCACTCATTTTCTCTCACCTTTTAATCTGGATCATCCAAATCATATCCAACGATCCAAATCTAAATTTTTTTTTTGTTTTGCCTTTTTCAGGGCAGGTGAGAGGATTCTCTCGCCATCATGCGGACGCGGTTTTAACGTCTTAATTACTCTCAGTCAAATCTATTTCGTCTTATTTTCTGTTAAGATTAGAACTCTCTTTATTGTTTGTTTATTTTGTGTGAATTTATTAATTAAGAAAGGATGCCTTTTTGTGTTTATTTATAGGGAATAAATTTGTAAATGCATTTTTTTAAAAAAATTGTAGGTGATCCCAATTTTAAAAAAAGCTCCCTTATTTGGAAAAAATACTTTTAACCTCATTTTTTAAAAGAAGGACATTCATGTTTTTAAAACTAGGGGTCGAAAATGACTCTAAACGCCTGTTAGAAACACACGTTAAAAGTATTTTCTAGAGCAATTAAAAGTATTTTCTAGAATAATGGAAAGTGACTAATAAATGCCCTAACATGAAGAATACTCCTCCATCCCGACTTATAAATTTCAGATAAACGATTTACGATTATCAAGAAGACAATTAAGATTGAATTAACACACTATATATTTTTCTAACTATGCTTATATTTGGAAAAAGTTGAGAGAGGCAATAAATATAAAAAATACCATCCGCATGTAAAATTCAAAAAAAGTACAATAAATACTTTGATGAATCTAAAATAATAGATAATTTTAAGACAATCATTTACAAATTTAAAACACATATTTTGGAAACAGGCCACAACTAGGTTGCAGGCCACTAGTTTTCACTTTTCAGTGGGTGATTTCATAGCCTCGTGGCGTCTATAACACCCCCTATCTATAGGCCATGTCAAAGCTTGCCACGTTGCATGGTCCTTGATCTTTAGTGATATTTCTCCTCATGGCACTCTTATTCCACTAAACCTCGTTCCCTTTTTTTAATTATTTTGTTCTTTTTCACATCTTTATATCTGGCCAGGCGATCATCTTCTCACGAACGAAATCAGTTTTTCTACCTATCCCACGGAGAGCTTTTTCAGATCTGAACTGTCTAGATTTGATTTAAACGGTTCAGATGTTTTTTTTTTAAATTGTCAATTTTTAAATGAAAAAATCTTTTTTTTAAAAATATGTTAGTTGAAAAATTATCTTTATTTTAGATTCTCTACCCATTAAAATAATTATTTTTTAAAAAATAAATAGTAAAAGAAATTAAATTTAGACCGTCCAAATCCCATCTAGACGATCCAGATGGGAATTACTCTCCTTAGGATGGTTTGGGAAACTGGATCCCTCACGAACTTGAAGGAGATTGAAAAGACCGTTTCATGCATCTTGCGGTTCTTCTTCTTCTTTTTTTTTTTTTTTTTTGCATTACAAGGGCAGGACTAATGTCCTGAAGTACAAAGATGGGATCGAACCCACGACCTCCCCATCTATGGGGAGAAGACATACCACTGGGCTACTAGGCCCGTGGTATCTTGCGGTTCTTCTTCAAGGAGCAAGGAAGAGTGAGTGAAGATGTAAGCTTTTGAGGAACAAATTTTGAGGTTGTCCAATGTGGTGGAGCTTCACAAGTCTCAAGGTCTCACTGACGCTGATGTCCTCGTCGGTTTCGCCGTTGCAAACTCCAACATCTCGATTGTCGTCCCTCCTCTCCCCACCTCTGCAAATCATAGTACTCGAGATCGACAAGAACCATTATCCTTCATACTCCTTGTAACGTGACAGCCCCAAAAAGTAGCTTCAGCTTCACCGTGGGTTACAGAGGATCCGGATCCTCTCACAGTCCTCCCTCTCCTTTTCTCTTATAGTTTGATCTGGACTGTCCAAATCTTGATCCAATGGTCTAAATTTAATTTTTTTTTATTTTTTTGTCTTTTTCGTAAAAACAAAAAAATAAAAATTTGTTTTTTTCTTTTTAATTTGGACCGTTAGATCAAGATTTGGACGGTCCATATTGAACTGTGAGAGATGGGAAGAGAGAGGGAAGAGGAGAAAATCTGATTCCGGGTTACAAATCATTCTCGCCTCAATCCGCCCAAATAAAAGGGACTTAAGATATGGGGTGTTTTGAACCTGTTACGGACCTGTACTAGACCTAATAACGGATGTAACATCCTGAATTTTGGACCTAAAGTCTTGAGAATAAGTCTATTTTTGGAAGACTACTAGGCTCTATTTTCGGAAAGTGATAAATTTGAAATCAGTATTTTGTGGGCCCCGTGAATAGTATTTACTATTCACATATACGTTTTTACTATTTACAAATACGTATTTAAAAAATATATATATATATATATATGTTATTCGCAAATACGTATTTAATACTTGAAATTTGTGAAATATGAATAGTGTTCACTATTCACAAATACGTATTTACTATTTAAAAATACGGTATTTACTATTCCTAAATACGTATTTACTATTCATGCGGGACCCACAACCAAAATAATTCTTCCTCCCGACACAAAACTCTCGTGAACTTTGAAAATTTTGTCAGCGGGACCCACTCAATAATAATTTATTATTTAAATAATATTATATTATAATAATAAAATAATATATATTATATTATATTATTAAAATATTATTAAAATTTTTAAAAAAACGTTCACGGGGCGAGTCACGGGAAAGTTTTCTTTTTATTTTGGGAAAATTACGTAAAACGACCCAGAGACGAAAATTACACTTAAAGACCCATTTTCCAACTATAAATAGACCTTCCATTTCATTTCATTCTTCACAACTTCTAAGAGCCATAGAGAGAGGTAGAGAGAGAGAGAGAGAGAGTAGAGATATTTGCTTGAGAGTTATAATAGCTGGTTGGTGATTCGGGTATTAGCAAGTAACAGGTAACTCTGAATATTCTTCCTTATACTTGTGAATTATGTATGATTATAAATTTGTTTGTTTACTATTTTGGCAAGAATATTTAGAAAATATTTATGGTTTTAAGATCTGGTGTGGGAACTTTGATTTGCAAATCTGCAGAGGTACTATTTATACGTACGTTACTATTCACGTATACCGTATTTACTATTCATTTTTACTATTCACATTTACTATTCACGTATACCGTATTTACTATTCACGTATACCGTATTTACTATTCATAATACTATTTATGTATACATACCGTATTTACTATTCACGTATACATACCGTATGTACTCTTCATTTTTACTATTCATGTATATATACCGTGTTTTACTATTCACATATACACATAGTATTTTACTATTCACAGATACGCATAGTATTTACTATTCATAAATACGCATATTGATGTATAAAACTTTATGGTATAATAATGCATTATTTTGAGTGAACATATTCATCATGGCGGTTGTATTATGATGGGTGGAGTAAGGAGGGATTTGAATGATAAGAATGATTTATGCCTCCACTCGGTGCACAGTGGATGGTACTTGTTTCAGGGCCCCATCTTCCATGTTTTCCTCTGGCCGGGATTTCATTGGAGTTGTGGGACATGTGACACCTCCTTAGTTATTTTAAAGGAGGGGAGCCATAGTCCAGATTTAAGCTATATACCTTTGGCCGGGTGTATCTTAAGTTTTGGTGAGCTTGGAACAATTCAGTCAAATGAATGAGTTTCTATTGGACTATGTGTTAGCCTATGGCTCCAGTCAGCGGTATATGGTTGGATGGTGATATAAGGGAGGGTGCATACTGCATAATGCATTTCTGAACAGTTCAAGAATTTGATATAATGATGAATATTCTGTAAAGACATGAGATGAGAACTTTTGAGATATATATGTTTTATTACCTTCTATATAAATAATTTTGTATGAGAAATTATGGATTCTACATATATATTTGAAATCAGCCCATACCTTTTTGTCATATATTATTTGCTCGTGTACGGTAGAAATATTCAGTAGTTACTGAGACGTGGAATCTCATCCCATATTAACATTTTTCAGGTGAATATCTTAGTAGAGAGCAAGGGAAGGCACCTATGGAGTGAGCTATGGAGGCTCTTTTGTACTCCTATAGTTTATGTTATGTTATTTTATTTGCCATGAACCTAAGACTTCCGCTTTGTATTGAACTCTGAAATCTTTTTCTGAAATTTATTTTGATTTTGAATTAAACTTTATTTGAAACGGTAATGTAATCTAATGATTTGGATAATGATACACCCTATTATTGGAGGAATTACAAATATTTTGGCCAAGTTTTTGGGTGATGAAAATGAGGTGTTACATTTTTGGTATCAGAGCATGGTTCTGGCCAATCTGTTGATTTCCTAACAGTTTTCTAATTAAAAATTGAGGTCGTGGCAAATTAAATATCATAACATGTGCATTTCCCTTAATAGTTTTGAATTCTATTTATTTAATTTTTCTTGTGACATTCATGATAGGAGAAGAATGGAATAGTAATAAGAAAAAGTCAGGTGATTGATAATGAGGATTTATGATTTGAGGAGGTGATTGAAATTATGAGCCGCGTAGTGGAAAATGGTAAGTAGAAAATTTATTGGATATTGTAGGCTGTAACACCCCAACTTTTCTAAAGCATTTTCAAAATAATTTAACCAGAGTAGGGCAACGAAATGATTTTAAATACAGAGTAACTGATATTCAACCACTGTAGTGTACTGGTTTGCTGATACAAAGAGTTCGAAAGACTATATATATCTACAGGACTTTCTCCAGCTAGTCCTTCTGCCTGCTGCTTACCCTTGTTTCTGTTTCTGTTCACTCCGAAAATCCTGAAGCTACAGTAAGAGCTGAGGTTCAATACCCATTGAACCTCAGGTAACGGTTAACCTCATGCTTATGTATCAAATATGTATGACAGATATTCATGTCAAAACAGCAATAATCACATACATTATTCTCATATTCACATAATAACATAACACAGCCACTGCAATATGCATGTTATTATAGTCTGCACTATTCACCAGTGCCACGGTGTACATCCGTGTCCTCAGCGCTAGGAAAACATAACGGCATTATCAAGACTATAACCCGTATCAAGTTGTATGTGTATGATCAATTTTCAAAAACAGAATTTCAGACTATCTATCACATATAAGCATACCATAAGCATCAGAGTTAAGGTTACAATACGCGTCCGTACCTCCGTTCGGTGTGAATAGTAATTTACTATTCATGTATACGGCACTATTCATGTATACGGTACTATTCACGTATACCGTATTTACTATTCATTTTACTATTCACGTATACCGTATTTACTATTCATAATACTATTCACGTATACATACCGTATTTACTATTCACGTATACATACCGTATGTACTCTTCATTTTTACTATTCATGTATATATATCGTATTTTACTATTCACATATACGCATAGTATTCACTATTCATAAATACGCATATTGATGTATAAAACTTTATGGTATAATAATGCATTATTTTGAGTGAACATATTCATCATGGCGGTTGTATTATGATGGGTGGAGTAAGGAGGGATTTGAATGATAAGAATGATTTATGCCACCACTCGGTGCACAGTGGATGGTACTTGTTTCAGGGCCCCATCTTCCATGTTTTCCTCTGGCCGGGATTTCATTGGAGTTGTGGGACATGTGACACCTCCTTAGTTATTTTAAAGGAGGGGAGCCATAGTCCAGATTTAAGCTATATACCTTTGGCCGGGTGTATCTTAAGTTTTGGTGAGCTTGGAACAATTCAGTCAAATGAATAAGTTTCTATTGGACTATGTGTTAGCCTATGGCTCCAGTCTGCGGTATAAGGGAGGTGGTGATATAAGGGAGGCTGCATACTGCATAGTGCATTTCTGAACAGTTCAAGAATTTGATATGATGATGAATATTCTGTAAAGACATGAGATGAGAACTTTTGAGATATATATGTTTTAATACCTTCTATATTGATGACTATTAGTATAAATTATTTTGTATGATAAATTATGGAATCTATATATATATATTTGAAATCAGCCCATATCTTTTTGTCATATATTATTTGCTCGTGTACGGTAGAAATATTTAGTAGTTACTGAGATGTGTAATCTCACCCCATATTAACATTTTTCAGGTGAATAACTTAGTAGAGATCAAGGGAATGCACCCATGGAGTGAGCTTTGTAGGCTCTTCTGTACTCCTTTAGTTTATGTTGTGTTATTTTATTTGCCATGAACCTAAAAGACTTCCGCATTTTAAAATAACTCTTATTTATTGGATTTATTTTGGCCCTGTATAAATGGATTTCTACCTTTGGCCATATTGTAAATATGTGTTTGAGTGTTGAATATCCTATATTTGGAGGTGTTACTATTATTTTGGCCAAGATTTTGGTATTGAAAATGAGGCGTTACATTTTTGGTATCAGAGCAAAGGTTCTGGCCAATCTGTAAATTTCCTATCAGTTTTCTAAATAAAAATTTTGAGGTCATGGCAAATTAAATATCATAACATGTGCATTTTCCTTTATAGCTTTGGATTCTTTTTACCAATTTTCTTGTGACATTCATGATAGGAGAAGAATGGGTTAATCAAAATATTCAAGTGATTGATAATGAGGATTTATGATTTGAGGATGTGATTGAGATTAAATTTCAGAGCTGCGTAGCGGAAGTTGGTAAGTAGAAAATTTATTGAATATTGGATTCTGTAGGCCCAAAATTACTTTCTAGGATGAATATTTTTATTGGTGTCTAGGAAAGTGATTGAAAGACTAAGCCCCTATTTGATGTTTATTCAATTAGTTGCCGTTGTAAAAAAAAAAAAAGTATGAAGAGATGTTCGCTAGATTTTCACTTACCTAGCTAATTTATATGAGTAACAGATGACAATACCATAACAGAATACGGGCATAGTCTTGATTATACAGAATAACTGGCTTAAGTTTGAATTTAATAAGATAAAGTTGAGTTTGGCAGGAAAACTCGAAAATCCTTATGAATCCTAGAATAGAGATTACAAACATTAGCAAGAAGGCTAAGAAGAGTAGACTATATTAATTCAAGCATCAAGAACAACAGTTGGTACAATCCCACCACAAGCTTCGACTATCTCAAGTTTAAGTCTATTAATTTCTTCCTGAGCGGCTGCTCTTGAGAGAGGACCATCAGGAGACATTGTTCTTCTCAATCTAGCTATTTGCTTCATAGTGCTTCGAATTTTTACATAAGGCCAATGCTTTATTCCTCCCCTATGGCATATTTTCATTAGAACATTTTTGCATAGACGAACTTGTTGAGCCGCTTCTTGTTGAGGTAAATGGAATAAGTCTCTAAGATCATTAATTGACATTGATGCAGCTCTAATATTTTGTTCAGCTCTTGATCGGTATGGATTACTAGGTATGGGGACTGAAGGATTATTATTTACAACCATGAGCTCTTTTCCTTTATTGGATATATTTTCTGTATTGGTTGGAAATGAACTATTAGGGAGTTCATTTTGATTTTTAGTCCATTCCAAACCAACACAAAGGGCCTCATAGTAGGCTGATAGGGGATCTGACACCAGGACATACCCTAAAGAATTTTGATTCAAACAATAATTTTCTAGAAAATGTTTGACATCTTCTAAATTTTTCTTACCAAAGTCAAATACTTGAGGACTGGAAGAACCTCCTTGTACGTCCTGGTGAAAGACAGCGTGGCATATCATACCAATCCTCCCATGAACTTCAAGTTTATGGTATTGAAGTCCATTGGTATGAATAATCTCTCGTAGAACATGGCAGCAACCACATGAAAATGGATTAGTAGTCTCAGTCAAGGTAGAAGCAGGATTCCTTGGTTGAGAAGGTACCGTAGACTCCATAAGTTCTGCCACATTACGACACCTTTGGACAGGTCGCCTTGATGGACCTGCTTCAGATTCCTTTCTGTTAGTAGTGGTAAAAATAGAATCTTGTATCCTTGGAGGAGGAGTAGGAATGTTAATCGTTGAGGCAGATGAATGAACGTTCATACTTACGGGATTTTGGGGAAGTAAAGAAGAATAAGGGTATGATGCATTGTTTGACAAATCAGACAACATGTTAGTCTGATAGTCATGAAGTAAGGCTTCAAGAAAGAAAGGGTTGAATGAATCGGAGACTGGAATAGAGTTACTTGAACCGGCCATGTTTAAGGATAATGTGGAAGGTTATAGTGAAGGTTACGATCGGAGAGGAAATGAATATGTGGAGGTTTTGTGAAGTTTGAGAGAACGTGAAACATTTACTCTTTCTTTACTCTATTTATAGCTGGGCTAGCAACGTCTATATTTTGTTAAGCAGCATCGGATTCTCATCTGTCGTTAGCTCAGAATCATGTAGATTTTGTTGTTATGCGGAAAATTTTATGGCACCGCACCCTAGTGCACCCTAGCCACCGTTAGGGGTCGCAGTTTCCTAGACCTTTGCAGACAGAAATCGCTATGGCATTTATTGCTAGCTGTGTTTTCAAGAAATTAAGTTTGGACGTTTATACGCGCATTTATCTAAGAAATCTGTCTTGGATGTGCAGCTGACTCAAGATGTCGGAATTGACATTTGAAAATAGGATTTTAAGCGTAAGCGTGCTAAGGTGATAGTAATCTTGGGAAGGGTGACTTCCTAATAATATTAGATGAACCGGAGAGAATCCGAAGATTTGAAATGATGATGAGTTGTGCCAATTAACCCGAGAGCATTCTTCACTCTCCGAGTATCCGAAGAACTCTATGAATTTGTCAAAGATAATTCAAAGACTAAGGTTTTTGGATAAACATGTTGGAAGATCGATGGAAAGGTATGAAATGGTGATCCTTAGGAATGCCAGTAAGATGTTAGAATGAATATAGTAAATATTGAGGATAGGCTTTAATTTAATCTAAGCTGAAATAGAACTCAAGAACGAAATGAGCCTTTGTGATATTGCAGGTTGAGGTAGAATTAGAACCTTGTGAATACTGCTGAGGTTGTAGATAGTCTTCATATAATCCAAGAATTAGATTAGGAATTGTGAATCATGATCTTAGTATGATGGGTATTTTTGGGGAAACACGAATTATCAGTTGATGTTGAGGTTATAAGAATCAAATTGTAAACTTGACTATTAATGTCTGGGAATATTTGAAAATAGACTTGAATTCAATCTGAGTTAAGATAGTGTGTCTAATTAAGAAAGTATGAAATCCGGTGATTTATGTTATAATATTAGTATGTTATTTGGGTGTGATTAATAGATAACTATGAGAGGAACAGATGATATTTAGTATATGTCTTTGAGATACTAAGGATTGAATTCGAATCATGTGAACAATGCTGAGGTTGTGAGAATAATATTTGAATGTTTTAAATCTTAGTCTAGGAATTGTGAAACATGAATGTTCTATGGATATTATTGAGGACACATGATATCTCTGTCTTGCTGATATTGAAGTTCTAAGAGTTGATTTGTAATTTGACAATTATCATTTTTGGGGAAAGTTTGAGGATAGTTCTTAAATGATATAAGCTGTGGAGTATGATGAATCTAGTATGAATAATCGGGGTTTTAGAAATAGGATGATGAATCTGAAAGTTGGTAGGGGATCTAAAGGGTTGCTACTAGTATAAATGTAATATAACAGTTCAACTTAACAGTTGTATTGATTCTTTAGGAGACTGAATTGATTGAATAAATTGAGATATTAGAATATGGTATTAATTGATTTGAGAGAAATAGGGAACAAAATGTGATACCAACATGTATAAGGTGTTCAGAGATTGCCAACTGTTTAACTAGCATAGGAAATGATCTTGATAATAGAATCTTTCTTTAGAAATAATGAATTGAGTGTTTCATGGATGAGTTGAGTAGAATAAGTTGGAACCTGGAATGTATTCGGAGTTGGTGACTATTTAAAATAGTTGCTAGGTCCCTGAGTATTTGAATTTTGAACTTACCAATGCACTTGCTGTGTTTGGAAATTTTTACGCAATATTTACAACAGGATTTAAGACCAGTTTGTAATCGACATTTATAAACTATGATGTCTCATGGAATGAATCCTTGCGAAATTCGAACAAGAATTGACTTTTACATTATGATTGTGGTGGAAGGTGTACAAGCTAGAAGAGGTTGGAAACTGTTGTGGATATACTTAGTTTGCGGAATCTTGCCAAATGTACTTGTTTTTGAATTACTTGCCATTGGTGAAAGCTAGATTTAGTAAGTAAGTGTTTTCTTAAACTTGAATTGAGGAAGCACGGGTATAGGATAGACGAGCAGAGGCTTGAAGCGGTAAGACCCGTTGAGCTAGTTTGCATATGGTGGTATCTCTAGGCTATAAGACTTATGTGCCTAGTATTGTGTTTGTTGCCTATCATGGTAACATTAGACCTGTATGTCTAAAGTTTATCTTAAGGTTGGCAAAATAATCAGATTATATCATATTGTGGTTATTATGGCCTGAGGGTAACTTCTTAAGCTGTAAGATCTGAATATCCAGTGTCGTGGTAATACAATGAAATAAGCAGAAAGGAAGAATGAACTGGCCTGTGAGGCCCGTGTAACCAAGCGCTCAAATAAGGAACTAGTGGATCCTGTGTCTGAATATTACTTTGGGTACAGGATGAACGAAAATTGTGTTGTGTGCTTGGTGAGCATGTTTGGGAAAGAGATAGGACTTAGGGATAATATGATATATAAAGCTGAGTCGGAGCGGATTGTTGATGCGGGGGATAAGCAATTGAGGAACAAGGCTATTAGCTTGTAAAGGTTGTGTGTAAAGGAATGGCTCCCGGAGATGCTACTTGGGAAACGGAGGAGAGCATGCGACAAACCTATCCTCATTTATTTAAATAGGTTAGAATTCTTATTATAGCGAAATTTTGAGGACAAAATTTTCTTTTAGGAGGGGAGAAATGTAACATCCTGAATTTTGAATCTAATATCTTGAACATAAACCTATTTTGGGAAGACTAGTAGGCTCTATTTTTGGAAAGTGATAAATTTGAAATCAGTATTTTGTGGGCCCCGTGAATAGTATTTACTATTCACGTATACGTTTTTACTATTTACAAATACGTATTTAAAAATATATATATATATATATATATATATGTTATTCGCAAATACGTATTTAATACTTGAAATTTGTGAAATATGAATAGTGTTCACTATTCACAAATACGTATTTACTATTTAAAAATACGGTATTTACTATTCCTAAATACGTATTTACTATTCATGTGGGACCCACGACCAAAATAATTCTTCCTCCCGACAGAAACTCTCGTGAGTTTTGAAAATATTTCACGCGGGACCCACGTAATAGTAATTTACTATTTGATTTATAATATTATATTATTTAAAATATTAAAATATTATTAAAATTTTTTAAAAATGTTCACGGGGCGGCTACTTAGTCACGGGGGAGATTTCTTTTTAATTTTTAGGAAAATTACGTAAAACGACCCAGAAACAAAAATTACACTTAAAGACCCATTTTCCAACTATAAATAGACCTTCCATTTCATTTCATTCTTCACAACTTCTAAGAGCCATAGAGAGAGGTAGAGAGAGAGAGAGAGAGTAGAGAGATATTTGCTTAAGAGTTATAATAGCTGGTTGGTGATTCGGGTATTAGCAAGTAACAGGTAACTCTGAATATTCTTCCTTATACTTGTGAATTATGTATGATTATAAATTTGTTTGTTTACTATTTTGGCAAGAATATTTAGAAAATATTTATGGTTTTAAGATCTGGTGTGGGAACTTTGATTTGCAAATCTGCAGAGGTACTATTTATACGTACGTTACTATTCACGTATACCGTATTTACTATTCATTTTACTATTCACGTATACCGTATTTACTATTCATAATACTATTCACGTATACATACCGTATTTACTATTCACGTATACATACCGTATGTACTCTTCATTTTTACTATTCATGTATATATATCGTATTTTACTATTCACATATACGCATAGTATTCACTATTCATAAATACGCATATTGATGTATAAAACTTTATGGTATAATAATGCATTATTTTGAGTGAACATATTCATCATGGCGGTTGTATTATGATGGGTGGAGTAAGGAGGGATTTGAATGATAAGAATGATTTATGCCACCACTCGGTGCACAGTGGATGGTACTTGTTTCAGGGCCCCATCTTCCATGTTTTCCTCTGGCCGGGATTTCATTGGAGTTGTGGGACATGTGACACCTCCTTAGTTATTTTAAAGGAGGGGAGCCATAGTCCAGATTTAAGCTATATACCTTTGGCCGGGTGTATCTTAAGTTTTGGTGAGCTTGGAACAATTCAGTCAAATGAATAAGTTTCTATTGGACTATGTGTTAGCCTATGGCTCCAGTCTGCGGTATAAGGGAGGTGGTGATATAAGGGAGGCTGCATACTGCATAGTGCATTTCTGAACAGTTCAAGAATTTGATATGATGATGAATATTCTGTAAAGACATGAGATGAGAACTTTTGAGATATATATGTTTTAATACCTTCTATATTGATGACTATTAGTATAAATTATTTTGTATGATAAATTATGGAATCTATATATATATATTTGAAATCAGCCCATATCTTTTTGTCATATATTATTTGCTCGTGTACGGTAGAAATATTTAGTAGTTACTGAGATGTATAATCTCACCCCATATTAACATTTTTCAGGTGAATAACTTAGTAGAGATCAAGGGAATGCACCCATGGAGTGAGCTTTGTAGGCTCTTCTGTACTCCTTTAGTTTATGTTGTGTTATTTTATTTGCCATGAACCTAAAAGACTTCCGCATTTTAAAATAACTCTTATTTATTGGATTTATTTTGGCCCTGTATAAATGGATTTCTACCTTTGGCCATATTGTAAATATGTGTTTGAGTGTTGAATATCCTATATTTGGAGGTGTTACTATTATTTTGGCCAAGATTTTGGTATTGAAAATGAGGCGTTACATAGGCCAAAAAAAAAATCTTTTTAGGGGAGAAATATTTTCAGTAATCGTTGGTGTCTAGGGAAGTGATACAAGGACTAAGCCTTTATTTTATGGTTATTTAGTTGTCAAAAGTGAAGAGATTTATACTGGATTTACACTTACCTAGCTAATTGATATGAGTAATAGATAATAATACCATAGCAATATAGACATAGTTTAGTTAGTATATATATATATATATATATAGTATGTTGTAGTATAAACAAGTGGTCAATGTTCTTATCGCCATTTGAATATAAGGATTTTATAACAAAGGTTACAGTAAGGGATAGTCATAAACAAGAAGGCTAAGAAGAAAAAGACAACAATGCTTCAAGTACGAAGAGCAACAGTTGGAACAACCCCACCACAAACTTCGACCATTTGACGTTGTAGGTTGCTAATTTCTTCTTGAGTAAAGGCTCTTGTAACGGAATCTTGATGACTCATTTGTCTCCTTAGTATAGTGACCCGCCTTATAAGCTTCGAAAGCTTTTTATAGGGCCAATCTTCTAAACCTCCTTTGTTACATATCGACTTTATAGAATGTTTGCTTAGGTTTACCTCCTTGCTAGTTTCCTCGAGAGTTAGATGAAAAAAATTACTAAAATCCTTCAGCGACATTGACTCTATTCTCTGGCGCTGCTCCAAGGTTGCCTTATATGTTTCACTTAGTTTGAGGGCTGAATATTTATCTTGTGAATCATTTCCTACCACGGGTTCTTTTCCTTTGGAAGTTATGTTCTCTGCATTGATTGGGAATGAACTACCGAGGGGCTCTTTTTGAGTATTAGTCCATTCCAAACCAACGCAGAGAGCCTCATAATAGGCTGATAATGGATCTGGCACCAAGACATACCCTAATGCTTTCTGATCTAAACAATATTGTGTTAAAAAAAGTTTTATTTCTTCTAAATTTTTATTACTAAAATCGAATGTGTGAAAACTGTTAGCATTAGAAGAATATTTTTGTATATCTTGGTTCAAGACTGCATGACATATCATACCTATTCTTCCATGAACCTCAAGCTTCTTGTAGTGAAGCCCATTGGTATGAATGATTTCCCGTAAAACGTGGCAGCAACCGCAGGAAAATGGGTTAGTGGTATTAGTTAAAAAGGGAGCAGGATCCCTTGGCTGAACAGGTGGAGTTGACTCCATGAGTTCTGCCATATTGCGACATCTTTTGACAGGTCGCTTTGATGAGCCAGTCTCAAATTCTCCTCTGTTAGCAACTATAGTAGTAGCATCTTGAACCCTTGAAGTAGAAGTAGGATCATTAGACATTAAGGTAGAAGGAGGGATGTTCATTTCATAAGGAAATGGAGGGAGTAAGGAAGAATAGGTGAATGACACATTGTTAAATAAGCCAGTCATCATGCTAGACTGATTATCACTTAGTAAGGCTTCAAGGTAGAAAGAATCGTAAAAGTTAGAAGTTGGAGTGTAGTTGCTTGAACCTGTCATATTTGAAGAAGTGGTAAAGAGAGAATTGTGAACAAAGATCGATGTAAGAATAACTGGTATACTCAGAAGACTGAGAACGTGTGAGATTGATATTCTTCTTCCTCATTTTATAGTCTAAGCAATAGTTTTATCATGAAAATTGAGCAGTGCCGGATCTTGAGTTGACATCACGGAAATTGAATAGTGCAAAATCTTGAGATGACTGCTAGCTCGGGACTGTAGCTTTTTGGTTTACGCAAACCTAAACAGCACCGCATCTTAGTACAACCCGACGAGCCCTAGCTACCTTTATAGGTCGAAGCCTTTTTAACTTTTTTTTTGGTGCAGACAAAGATCGGTGTAGCATTTATTGCTGGCCGTGTTTCCAGAAAATTTAGTTTGACAAATACACGCTGCAAGCTGATTGTTTTAAGATCGCATCTTTTGGAAGTTTGTCTTGGAGCGTGTAGTGGGTGGATGTTGGATTGGCATTTGAAAATAGAAACCTGAGAGTAAGCATGCTCAATTGAAACAATTTAGAGTAAGGTGATTTTTTCACGGTTTAAGGTTTGAATACCTTGTGGAATTAAAAAGAGAGGGATGAATTTAGTGAATATGGTGAGATTATAGTGATGTCTTGTTCCATTTAACTCAAAAGTATCCTTCATTTTCTGGGCATACGGAGAACTCAATGAATTGTCTCAGATAATCCAAGGACTAAAGCTTTAGGATGAACATGTTGGAAGACTTCTGGAAAGTATGAAAATAGAGATCCTTAGGAATGCCAAGAAGATGTTATTATGAATGTGGTAGAAAGCAGATAGATTCAATCTGAGTTGATTTACGAAAATAAGAAATTAGTGGATCCTGTGCCTGAATATTACTTTGGGTACAGGATGAATGAAAATTGTGTTGTGTGCTTGGTGAGCATGTTTGGGAAAGAGATAGGACTTAAAGATAATATGACATATAAAGCTGAGCCGGAGCGGATTGTTGATGCGAGGGATAAGCAATTGAGGAACAAGGCTATTAGCTTGTAAAGGTTATGTGTAAAGGAATGGCTCCTGGAGATGCTACTTGGGAAACGGAAGATGCGACAATCCTATCCTCACTTATTTAATTAGGTAAGTAGAATTCTTACTATATCGAATTTTGAGGACAAAATTCCTTTTTTTGGAGGGGAGAAATGTAACATCCTGAATTTTGGACCTAAAGTCTTGAGAATAAGTCTATTTTTGGAAGACTACTAGGCTCTATTTTCGGAAAGTGATAAATTTGAAATCAGTATTTTGTGGGCCCCGTGAATAGTATTTACTATTCACATATACGTTTTTACTATTTACAAATACGTATTTAAAAAATATATATATATATATATGTTATTCGCAAATACGTATTTAATACTTGAAATTTGTGAAATATGAATAGTGTTCACTATTCACAAATACGTATTTACTATTTAAAAATACGGTATTTACTATTCCTAAATACGTATTTACTATTCATGCGGGACCCACAACCAAAATAATTCTTCCTCCCGACACAAAACTCTCGTGAACTTTGAAAATTTTGTCAGCGGGACCCACTCAATAATAATTTATTATTTAAATAATATTATATTATAATAATAAAATAATATATATTATATTATATTATTAAAATATTAAAATATTATTAAAATTTTTAAAAAAACGTTCACGGGGCGAGTCACGGGAAAGTTTTCTTTTTATTTTGGGAAAATTACGTAAAACGACCCAGAGACGAAAATTACACTTAAAGACCCATTTTCCAACTATAAATAGACCTTCCATTTCATTTCATTCTTCACAACTTCTAAGAGCCATAGAGAGAGGTAGAGAGAGAGAGAGAGAGAGTAGAGATATTTGCTTGAGAGTTATAATAGCTGGTTGGTGATTCGGGTATTAGCAAGTAACAGGTAACTCTGAATATTCTTCCTTATACTTGTGAATTATGTATGATTATAAATTTGTTTGTTTACTATTTTGGCAAGAATATTTAGAAAATATTTATGGTTTTAAGATCTGGTGTGGGAACTTTGATTTGCAAATCTGCAGAGGTACTATTTATACGTACGTTACTATTCACGTATACCGTATTTACTATTCATTTTTACTATTCACATTTACTATTCACGTATACCGTATTTACTATTCACGTATACCGTATTTACTATTCATAATACTATTTATGTATACATACCGTATTTACTATTCACGTATACATACCGTATGTACTCTTCATTTTTACTATTCATGTATATATACCGTGTTTTACTATTCACATATACACATAGTATTTTACTATTCACAGATACGCATAGTATTTACTATTCATAAATACGCATATTGATGTATAAAACTTTATGGTATAATAATGCATTATTTTGAGTGAACATATTCATCATGGCGGTTGTATTATGATGGGTGGAGTAAGGAGGGATTTGAATGATAAGAATGATTTATGCCACCACTCGGTGCACAGTGGATGGTACTTGTTTCAGGGCCCCATCTTCCATGTTTTCCTCTGGCCGGGATTTCATTGGAGTTGTGGGACATGTGACACCTCCTTAGTTATTTTAAAGGAGGGGAGCCATAGTCCAGATTTAAGCTATATACCTTTGGCCGGGTGTATCTTAAGTTTTGGTGAGCTTGGAACAATTCAGTCAAATGAATAAGTTTCTATTGGACTATGTGTTAGCCTATGGCTCCAGTCTGCGGTATAAGGGAGGTGGTGATATAAGGGAGGCTGCATACTGCATAGTGCATTTCTGAACAGTTCAAGAATTTGATATGATGATGAATATTCTGTAAAGACATGAGATGAGAACTTTTGAGATATATATGTTTTATTACCTTCTATATAAATAATTTTGTATGAGAAATTATGGATTCTACATATATATTTGAAATCAGCCCATACCTTTTTGTCATATATTATTTGCTCGTGTACGGTAGAAATATTCAGTAGTTACTGAGACGTGGAATCTCATCTCATATTAACATTTTTCAGGTGAATATCTTAGTAGAGAGCAAGGGAAGGCACCTATGGAGTGAGCTATGGAGGCTCTTTTGTACTCCTATAGTTTATGTTATGTTATTTTATTTGCCATGAACCTAAGACTTCCGCTTTGTATTGAACTCTGAAATCTTTTTCTGAAATTTATTTTGATTTTGAATTAAACTTTATTT
The DNA here is from genome assembly GCA_034222035.1 of Acacia crassicarpa. NCBI lineage: Eukaryota > Viridiplantae > Streptophyta > Magnoliopsida > Fabales > Fabaceae > Acacia > Acacia crassicarpa. Next base: position 2,673,676 of record JAWXYG010000010.1, read on the forward strand.
GAAACGGTAATGTAATCTAATGATTTGGATAATGATACACCCTATTATTGGAGGAATTACAAATATTTTGGCCAAGTTTTTGGGTGATGAAAATGAGGTGTTACATTTTTGGTATCAGAGCATGGTTCTGGCCAATCTGTTGATTTCCTAACAGTTTTCTAATTAAAAATTGAGGTCGTGGCAAATTAAATATCATAACATGTGCATTTCCCTTAATAGTTTTGAATTCTATTTATTTAATTTTTCTTGTGACATTCATGATAGGAGAAGAATGGAATAGTAATAAGAAAAAGTCAGGTGATTGATAATGAGGATTTATGATTTGAGGAGGTGATTGAAATTATGAGCCGCGTAGTGAAAAATGGTAAGTAGAAAATTTATTGGATATTGTAGGCCAAAAAAAAAATCTTTTTAGGGGAGAAATATTTTCAGTAATCGTTGGTGTCTAGGGAAGTGATACAAGGACTAAGCCTTTATTTTATGGTTATTTAGTTGTCAAAAGTGAAGAGATTTATACTGGATTTACACTTACCTAGCTAATTGATATGAGTAATAGATAATAATACCATAGCAATATAGACATAGTTTAGTTAGTATATATATATATATATATATATAGTATGTCAACCTGCAAATCCACAACAGGCCGAGGCAAGTCAACAGCAACGAGCTTAAGAACTACCGCAACCTGAGGACATCCTAGAGGGTAATACCACGAATCAAGGGAATGACGTTTCCGACACGGCATCTTCCCCTCCCATAGTCGCCAAGCCTTAGGACTAGGCAGCTCAAGAAATCCCAGTTCCAAACCCAAATTTCCTTCTCCTGCAAAAAACCCAGGAGTTAATGCTGAGGTGATTGGAGAACATGGAAAAGAGCAGTAACCTCCAACGCCAAGAAGATCTCAGAATAATCTAACAGATGATGGAAGACCGATTCAAACCGTTCAAGGCATTGTTACTGTAACATCCTCAAAATTCACTTAACATAATAAATAATTAAGGTTTCATTAACAACTAAGTAAGGCTCCATCATTTACGAAAATATACAAAAGTAAATCAGAATATGTTGAATGAGCCCTAACGTGGCAATATACAATCATCCAACATAAACCAAAAAGACAGAAGCACTACTTTTAGCAGAGTAGCCTAAGCTTCTGTGGTCTTCCCTGATGGACCCGGACAGGAATTATTACTTGAAAAATGTGGTAACCATCAATCCAACTTATTATGAATATTAATATGTGCTAGTGAGGTGCCAGGTGGAACAATTTATATAACAAAATATTAAAAATATAGTTCACCAATATCCGCATCACAAAATTTCATATTATAAATTATGTATCATAAATTAGGTATTACAATTTTTCATTAACACAATTCCCAAGATGCCTCCCACTAATCCAACTGAACCGCCTTATTTCCTCCGACTAGACCCATGGGCTAAGTTACATCCATGTTACTAGTTACTCAAAAGCTCAATGGTTATGTGATCAGGATCGGCCAAAATCCTCAGAGTACATGTCCTAGACCATGAGCCTTTTCCCCTCATTGAACATGTGGGGTGTCGTATGCCCTCATTGAACAAGTGGGACAATAGAAAGCCAACCATCATGCATCAATGGAGGCCTCACCACGTGGTGGAATAAACTACTTCATTTCTTCCCAATTCAACCCTTTCCATAATTATCATAATAAATATGATAATATCAAAATTCTCAATTCTTATACAGAAATAAATAAACAAATATGTATATATTCACAATTCAAATCATAAGGTTATACAAGACAATTTTTATTAAGATATTCATAATCAGTTCATAAAATACTCAAACAACATACTAATACACATAATAAGTGGAAAGTGGTTACCTCTCGCCGAAGCTAACTACAATCACACTGCTCTTAATCCAAGAGCTCAACACACACCAAAAATCAATCTACCACAACCAATTTATTAACCATTAATAACTCTTCTAAAACTCTACATATAATTATAAAATTAAAAATATACAACTTTTTTAAATAACAATAGTAATAACAATTATTTACTTTATCTTTATTATTTTTATTTGTATTTATTATTATTTCTCTACAAGTATTTTAAACTCTCAAAGCTTATTTCAATACTTTAAATTAGGAGTTTAAATAAATATTAACAACATAAAAATATATTTTATATTATATATATATATTTATTGTTAATAACGATACCATATGATATAAATACTTGGATCATATTATATTTATCAAGCAAAAGATTAATCAAACATCATCGTTTTTAATCATATACTTAAAAATATTATTTATTTATTGTTTAATAATTAATAATAAGGTTAAGCTATGGTCATTGAAGTTTTTTTTTTAATCAAACATCATTGTTTGATTAAAAATGATTGAAGCTATATGATATAAATACTTGGGCCAAGAATAAGATGCCAACGTGGTTAAGTGTTCTATGGTTAATATCAATAGCCATAAATCATTTGCATCACGTGTTTTTGACAGCAACGTATTTCTTATTCTTCTTCTTAATAATATTATTTATTACTATTTATTATTTTTATTATTATTTTACCATTTATTAATATTTCTTTTATTTATTTTATCATTTACTCTACAATTAGTTTAAACTCCTGGAGGCTATTCTAAGATTAAATACGTCTTCAACACTTTAAATTAGGAGCTTAAATAAATATTAACAACTTAAAAATAGATTTTATTATATAATATATATATATATATATATATATATATATATATTTGTAAATAATATTATAAATGAAATAATATAGGAGTGAGCTAGATTAAATCCTATTATATAGGAGAAAGTTGGATCAGATTTTATCTTTCTGATTTCATGATATTAGATCAATAAAATAACTTCCAATGTGTGTGTATATATATATTCCATATGCGGCGTTTTTTGGCAGTAAGCTTAGGTTTCTTTTATATATATACACACACCAATAAAAAGTGTTTCTTATATCATTCCCAGTCTTAGCGTCATCCGTGCATTTACAAATACCCACAGATTTTTTTCCTATTCTCCTTCCAAGTCCAACGACGCCATACATATATATACTTATACACTCCACAACAAGACTCATGTTATTCCCTTTTGAGTACCGTTTCTTGCATATATATATATATATATATATATATATATATATATATATATATATATATATATAGACAGTAAAAGCTTTCCTCTCCTCCTATCCCCAAAGATAATATATATATATATATACTCTATTCATATGGCAGTAACAGTTTCAGTTTTCCCTTCTTATGCAATAACTTAAACACTCACTTGTGTGTGTGTGTGTGAGCTAGTATATATATATTTGCAGCGATATGGCATTCCCACTTCCCCATTTCAATTTCATAGGACAGCAACGTATATTAGTAGAAGAACCCGTGACTTACCTAAGGTCTAAGCTTGTTAGTTGTGATTTCCGTCATCAACGCCTTTCACCCCTGTTAAACGCAGAGGAGGATGATCACAAGTATAACCACAGTTCAATCTCTTTCCCTCACGGTTCTTGCTCTCTCTCAGTCTCCCTCTTAGCTGGTTGAAACAATACCATGATACACAGAACAGCGAGCCTGAATATATAACGAGCCGAGGGTTTGCCCGAGGAAAAACAAACGATGGACCGAGAGGTTATGGACAGAGAGTTTATAATGAGAGGGGGGGGGGGGGGGGGTTCTAGGCTCAAGAAGCATGACGTTTCTGACTTTGCTATGCCGAACCATGAAAGTAGCTGAATTGAATCTCCTTTTCCGCGTTTTCGTTAGACGCACTGTGATTTCTTGCATGTCTCCAACTGATATGGCTGTCTCTTTTTTTTTTTTTCCCTTTTATTTCCTCGCGTTGCAGCTGGGTACTGGGTCCGTTGGAGATTGAATATTAATCAAACATTGAAAGTTCTATTGGGCCGAAAGGAGATATCAACGTGGTTGGCTTGATATGGGCTTAAGGCAGCAGTATTATGAGATATCTAATATGTTGTTTCTTTTCTTTTCTTTTAATATTATAAGGAAAATAAGTTCCTATTTTTTTTAAAAAAAAAATTATTCTAGGCCATAAAATATTAATTTTATAATTCTGTGGCCTAAAATTATTACGTACAAATATTCCTTGAATTTATTCTTTTCCTGTAAATTTTTCAAGGAAAATGAGCTTTTATTTCAAATAATCAACTTCATAATTATTCAAGCCAAATTTCACAATTTAATTTCCCATACAATATTCCAAATTTTCAAATCCCGGAATTTGGGATGTTGTAATTGAAATACCTCCAATAGGGATGATCAATATCCAAGTCATTAAAATACATATTCATTTCAAATAAAATTCATAATACAGAGAAAAATAAGTTTTCAAAATGTTTTAGAGTTAAAAATACAAAGCGGAAATCTTAGAGTCATGACAAATAAAAATAACATAACATAAGCTACAAGACTACAAAAAAACCTTCAAAGCTCACTCTATAGTCCCTTCCCTTACTCCTTACTAGAATGTTCACCTAAAAAATGTTAATATAGGATGAGATTTCACGTCTCAATAACTACTTAAAATTTCTACCGTACACAAATTATATGACAAAAAGTAGGATTTTATTACATATATAATATATATTTGGGATAAGGAGCAATTTTACACATGTGCTTTTCCCCCAGAAGCGCCCAACACCACGTGCTTTTTCCTGGACCAAAAATATGTTGGAAATTATGCCCTAGGGGCAAGTCATTGTTCTCCATTAAGTTGTCATTTCAAACGCATGTTTATGGTGATAACTATATCCCTGGATATATCTTATAGATTATCCTAAATGTCCCTGGTCGGTCATCTACGCGGGAGTGAAGATGAGTTAAGACCAGTATGACTTTGATGAGGTATGGAGATACGAATCAAAGTCATAGGCACTTGTAAGAGTACAAGGTGCTGGACCGACCTACTATGAGAAAGCTGCATGGATTAAGTCATAAGCTTATTTCATGTATAACCGCGTCACGACACCCTATGACCTAAGATCATCATGGATTCCTACATGATGAGTCACTAGTCTTTGACCTAGTCAAAAGTCACCTTTGACTGAGTGATAATAAAGGCTGGGATCGGGATCAATGGTTTTCATGCGGAGGAATGTGAATGGTCAAGATGGAATTTGTCTCTCACATTTGTAGAGAGATAATACTGGGCCCCTCGATGAGTGAGTCTAAGAATGTATGGCCATACTGTGATGGAAAAGAGTTTCCATTTCACTTATTAGACTACTCGAGAATCGAGAAAGTAGTAGTCAGGAACAGGAAGTTGACATTATCCATGCCTCATCTTTGACCAAATTATCGCGTGACAAAAGGGACGTGACATGGTTGTACGATAGGTAGTATCGTGTCATCAATCCTCATATGAATTGGGTAGTCGCAATGTCTTGCTAGAGGCCACTTGCGACTTGTGTGTTGGTACAGTATTGGCCCACTGCCAATCTCATATGGGCCTACAAGGTCGCACACAAGAATAATCCAACACGGGTAAAAGTGTCCAAATTCATTGAATCTCAGATTAATCTGAGATTTAATGAAAACTGGATTTAATCTGGGCTAAATATATATATGTGTATATATATTGAAATTCGAAAATAATATAGTAATATTATTTAATGGAGATTATAATATTATTATATAATATTTGTTTTATATTTAATTTATTTGGTAAATTAAATATCTAAAACAAATAGAGATATTGTATTTTATTTAATTTTCGAATAAAGATATCATTATTAATTTAATTTAAATTGAGATCAGAGTTAATTAAATAGATAGATATCATTTCTCGGATTTAATTTATAGAGATAAATTAAATCAGAAGGCTTTTTAATTTGGATTAAATAAATAGATTGGATTAAATCTATCAGATAGATTTAATTAATATATTTTTAATCCAGATTCAAAATTCAAATTTTCAGATCTGGCTTTTAATTCGGATTAAATAAATATTATTATATTAGATCTATCAGATAGATTTAATTAATATATTTTAATCCAGATCTAAAATTTGAATTTAAAAAAAAATTAATGAGGATTAATTTTATATAATACGCTGAATGGGTTTAGAAAAACCTACGAGACTTTTAGTCGAACGTATTAGAAAGTCGCGAGAAACCCTAGAGCAAAAAAGAGAGAGACGCACAAGAGGCGCTAGCAGCTGCCGTAGCCGTGTTCGGGGATTGTTCGTGTGGATACCAGTAGAGAAATCCGATTCTAAGAGTCGTCTTCTGTTGATCGAGAAGGTAGCCCATCAGTTCAAAGAGAACGAGACGCGGACGAATTCACTACCGTTTGGGTTTTCTTGATCACCACGAGAAAATGTGCGCAAAGGTTTGTGTAGATTCTTGAGCTACTAGTTCGCTAAAATCAAAGGAAAACCTCCTGCTCCAGATGATTCCGAATTCTTTAAGGTACGATTCAAGTTCCTTAACCTTGATTTAAACGCGCCTGAGTGATCCTCCGGATGGGATTCGGAAAATATTTTAATCCGCTTCGTGTATGGATCCCAACAGTGGTATCAGAGCCAACTCAACTCGCGTTTAAATTGGGTTTTTCTACATGCTATATGCGATATGTATGCAAGAAACCGAATCTTTGTATTCAAGAAATCGAATCTTTGTATGCAAGAAACTGAATCTTTGTATCAAGAAATTGAATCTTGTATGCTTTATAATAAAATAGCTACGTTAGGATTTGAATCGTTCAAATTCGCGGCCACATCTGAATTGTTCAGAGCGCACAATATTCGAAATTGTCCGTCACGTTCACGCGCATCGAAGACGTTCTGAATCGTTTAGAATTTTCGATCATGCTCGGACATTAGTGACACAGGGGTCCCAGACAACGCCCCTGGGGGTTTGAAATTAAGTTTTATGAAACTCTCTCTCTAAAACAATGTAATGTTTTCTAAAGCTCTGGGGGCGCTGCCCCCTACCCCCGTAAGGACCAGCTATTGTTTGTAACGCGAGAAATGAAATTGTTTGTAGCGAGAGAAACTAAATCATAATATATAAAATTAGAGAATTTTAATCATGAATTATTATATGTCATAATTTACCTTTCAAAGTGTTGTTTGGGTATGGTGAATAATATGGCTCTAGATTTTACAAGTGTTGTAAACTTAAATATGTGTTTTCTCTTATTATTTAGAGAAGTCTCCTCATTGGCTTGAGAGGACTCTAGGTTAGATGAGCCATGTTGTTGCATGAGTGTTAATTATGTTTTGATATGATCACTGTATAATTAATTTAGATTCTATATGAGATATACAATAATGATTGCATTCATATAGGTAGAATTAATAAAGATAAATTAAATTGGCAGTCTTTTATTTTAGATTAAAACAAATAGATCAGATTAGATCTGTTGGACAGATTTAATTAATATTATTTTAATCTAAAATTTGATTCAATATTAATTGAGATTAATTTTGAATATTTTAATACGGCCAATTAGAGTTTTAGAAATCCTATAAGATATAGATCTAGTCGTATTAAAATGAAGCGACAGCCGCAAGTCTCAATAATTTAATCATAATGATTTATTTCATAATTGTATGAATTAACATATGTTATGATTAATTTAGAGTTCTAATTATGATTTGATTAGAGCACTCATAATTAATTTAGAGTTTTAATTATGATTTGATTAGATCACTCATAATTAATTTAGAATTAAATTAATAGGATTAATTTGATTATATCTAATAATACCCTCCAAATAAAATCTTAAGTCACAATGCCATCAATAAATGAATACTTGTCAAAATCTCGATCACCCATTTGTATGTTCCACCAAAGTGGATGCATTTGAGTAATCTTGGGGAGACAAGAGAGAGTAATGGTGATACTCTATATTCATTGTTGTCCTGACTTAATTGAGATCATCAAAACGGTTTTAGATCTCAAAGCATTGGATGGTATTAAAATGCTAGGTCATATGATGATCGAATCCCATAAAGATCTAAGAGTTACATGGGATGTAATTGACAAAGAGGTTGCCTACCTAAATAACTTGATTTTAAGCGTCCTGCCAAAGTGGACTTAAAATTAAGCCAAATATGGAACTTAGTCCACTAATTATAATGAGGGTTATTAATTCAGTGGGAGGTTACTGATTAAACTTTGTATATCTTTTAAATTGTAGAATCATATCGAATAGTAACACTGCAACACCATCAATGTGATCGGTCTTTGAGAAGGACGAACTCGATGAGACAAACTTTCTTGACATGTTTGGGAACTTAAGCGTTGATCCTAAACACGAAAGAAAGGAGTATCTTATCGATCAACCCATCCCTGACAAGCCTACAACTGATGATCCAAGAGATCAGACTGATGCTTATATGAAGCATCAGGATGACTCTATGGATACAAGATGCCTAAAGCCTGCCACTGTGGTTCCAGACCTCGATGGAGATCTAGAACACATAGAGGTGTCTGAGATGATTTATCATCCTATGGAAATGTTCCAGCAACAGGCAAGTCAAGAGAGGTATGAGACCACAAAGGCCTTATTCTCCTGCAAGATGGCTAAAAGTGAATCAGTTAGTCTTCATTTTGTTGAAAATGAAAGGCTACATTGATCACCTTGAAAGGTTTGGATTCCCCATTCCCCATATCCTAGAAAGTTATGATGACTTTGTCATAGATTACAACATGAACAATATGGAGGAATCAATTTCTGAACTGCATGGGATGCTCAAAACTGTTGAGCAGAGCCTTGAGAGGAGGCCCAGTACGGTTTTGTCCGTTTAGAGAGGAAGGGGTATGAAACGGAAAGCCAAGAAGGCAAAACCTCCGAAGGAAGGGGTCTACTTCTTCTACAATGAAATTGGTCATTGGAAGAAGAATTGCACACTCTACCTCGAAGATCTAAAAAGAACAAGAAGGATAGCGGGCTATCGCTTCAGGTATTTATGTCATAGACATTTGCTTTTCTACTTCCTCAAACATGGGTATTAGATACTACATGTGGTTCACGCATTTGTATAAATGTATAGGATCTCAAGGACAGTAGAAAATTGAATGGACATCTGTGACATAAAGAATCAATTCAAAAGATTTGAGTCCTACCTTCCTATGGCATTGTCGTCTAGGCCATATAAATGAGAAACGCATTTCGAAACTCCATTACAGATGAATTTCTGAAGTCATTTGATTTTGAATCATTTGATACATGTGAGTCTTGTTTATTGGGAAAGATGACAAAGGCACCTTTTACTGGACACAGTGAGAGAGCCACCGATTTATTGGGCCTCATACATACTGATGTGTGTGGACCAATGAATACATCTGCCAGAGGAGGTCGTTTACACTTCATTACATTTATAGACAATTTCAGGAGATATGTGTATATCTGTCTGATGAAACATAAAGTCTGAAACTTTTGAAATGTTTAAAATGTTTCAAAATGAAGCGCAAAACCAACTTAGCAAAACAATCAAGGCACTTTGATCTGATCGAGGTAGTGAATATTTGAGCCAAGAGTTCATTGACCATCTTAGGAGTTGTAGGATTATCTCACAATTTACTCCTCCAGGAACACCTCAATGGAATGGTGTTTCTGAACGGAGGAATTGAACTCTATTAGATATGGTTCGATCTATGATGAGTCAAACAGATCTTCCACCTTCCTTTTGGGGCCATGCTCTAGAAACAGCTATGTTCACACTAAATCGTGTTCCGTCAAAGGCAGTTGAAAAGACACCATATGAGATATGGATTGGGAAGAAACCCAGTTTGTCATTTCTTAAGATTTGGGGATGTGAGGTTTATGTTAAACATCAAGCCTCTGATAAATTATCATTCAGATCCTCAAAATGCCTTTTGTGGGGTATCCTAAGGAAACTAAAGGATACTATGTCTACAATCCCACCGATCACAAAGTGTTTGTTATTCGGGTTGGTGTTTTTTTTAGAAAAAGAGTTTATCTCTAAAAGAACCAGTGGGAGTAAGGTGAACCTCGAACAAGTTCGAGAGTCACAGGACAATGTAGAACCACAGACGGAAACCGGAGAAGACTCACAACAAGTTTTGAGCCTACTCAAGTAACACAAGGCCCACGAAGGTCCGATAGATCACGGCTACAGCCTCCGAGATATGGATTTCTGATTACTGGAAGTCGTGATGTTTTGCTCATTGAGCAGAATGAGCCAACGACCTATCGAGACGTCGTAGTGGGACCAAACTCCAAAAAATGGTTGGATGCCATAAAGTCTGAAATGCAATCCATGTACGACAATAAGGTATGGACCTTAGTCGATCCACCTGAAGGTGTAAAAACCGTTGGGTGCAAGTGGGTTTTCAAAGAGAAAACTGACATGGATGACAAAGTAAATGTCTTCAAGGCACGACTGGTTGCAAAAGGATTCACTCAAACTCATGGTATGAACTATGATGAAACCTTTTCCCCAGTTGCAATGGCCAAATCAATCAGAATCCTTCTTGCCATTGCATCATATTATGACTATGAGATATGACAGATGGACGTCAAAACAGCCTTCCTTAACGGAAAGCTGCTTGAGGATGTGTACATGACACAACCTGAGGGTTTTGTGCATCCAGAGGACTCTGGTAAAAAGATCCATTTATGGATTGAGGCAAGCATCTCGGAGTTGGAATCATCGTTTTGATGAAGTAGTCAAAGAGTTTGGATTCATTCAAAACATGGATGAACTTTGTATTTACAAGAAGGTTAGTGGGAGCACAGTTGTACTTCTAGTGCTTTATGTTGATGACATCCTACTAATTGGGAATGACATTCCTACCTTGCAGAGTGTCAAGTCTTGGTTAAGAAAGTCTTTCTTAATGAAAGATTTAGGCGAAGCCACTTATATCCTTGGGATAAGGATCTATAGAGATAGATCCAAGAGGCTGATAGGCCTAAGTCAGAGTACATACATAGACAAGATACTGCATAGGTTCAGTATGCAGGATTCTAAAAGAGATAACATGCCCATGTCTCATGGCATCTATATCAGTAAGGATCTGTATCCTAGTACACAAGATCAAAGAGACCGCATGAGTAAGATTTCATATGCCTTCGCGATTGGATCTATCATGTATGCCATGTTATGTACTCGACCGGATGTGTCATTTGCCTTGAGTATGACCAGTAGATACGTCTAAGATCCCGGTGACGGCCACTGGACTACGATCAAGAATATCCTTAAGTACTTAAGAAGGACTAAGGACTTTTTCTTGGTATATGGTGGCTTGGAGGATGAGCTATGTGTAACTAGTTACACAGATGTGAGTTTCCAAACTGACCAAGATAATCTAAAATTGCAATCAGGACATGTATTCCTGTTGAATGGTGGTGTGGTGAACTGGAAGAGCTCTAAGCAGAGCACTGTAGCTTATTCTGCAAAGGAAGCTGAGTATATAGCAGCATAAGATGCAGCTGAGGAGGCTGTTTGGATCAGAAAGTTCATCACTGAACTAGGGTGTGGTTCCTACCATCTCAGATCCAATAGTTTTGTTCTGTGACAATAACGACGTTATTGCGCAGACCAAGGAGCCTAGGTCACATTAAAGGACCAAGTATATACTCAGGCAATTTCTCGGGGAAATCAGAGATAAAGGTGATATAAAAGTATGCAAAGTACCAGGAGAAGACAATGTAGTTGATCCTCTTACTAAGCCGCTTGCACAAGCAAAACATGATCGTCATGTTAGGACAATGAGAATTAGAGTAATTAATGATTGCGCCTAGTGCAAGTGGGAGTCTGTTGGAAATTATGCCCTAGGGGCAAGTCATTGTTCTCCATTAAGTTATCATTTCATACGCATGTTTATGATGATAACTATATCCCTGGATATATCTTATAGATTATCCTAAATATCCCTGGTCGGTCATCTACGCGGAAGCGAAGATGAGTTAAGACCAGTATGACTTTGATGAGGTATGGAGATACGAATCAAAGTCATAGGCACTTGTAAGAGTACAAGGTGCTGGACTGACCCACTATGAGAAAGCTGCATAGATTAAGTCATAAGCTTATCTCATATATAACCGTGTCACGACGCCCTATGACCTGAGATCATCATGGATTCCTACATGATGAGTCACTAGTCTTTGACCTAGTCAAAAGTCACCTTTGACTGAGTGATGATAAAGGCTGGGATCGGGATCAGTGGTTTTCATGCTGAGGAATGTGAATGGTCAAGATGGAATTTGTCCCTCACATTTGTAGAGAGATAATGTTGGGCCCCTCGATGAGTGAGTCTAAGAAATGTATGGTCATACTGTGATGGAAAAGAGTTTCCATTTCACTTATTAGACTACTCGAGAATCGAGAAAGTAGTGGTCAGAAACAGGAAGTTGACATTATCCATGCCTCATCCTTGACCAAATTAATAATATTATTTAATGGAGATTATAATATTATTATATAATATTTGTTTTATATTTAATTTATTTGGTAAATAAAATATCTAAAACAAATAGAGATATTGTATCTAATTTAATTTTCGAATAAAGATATCATTATCTATTTAATTTAAATTGAGATATTGTATCTCAGAGTTAATTAAATAGATAGATATCATTTCTCGGATTTAATTTATAGAGATAAATTAAATCAGAAGGCTTTCTAATTTGGATTAAATAAATAAATTGGATTAAATCTATCAGATTGATTTAATTAATATATTTTTAATCCAGATTCAAAATTTGAATTTTCAGATCTGGCTTTTAATTCGGATTAAATAAATATTATTATATTAGATCTATCAGATAGATTTAATTAATCTATTTTAATCCAGATCTAAAATTTGAATTTTAAAAAAAAATTAATGAGGATTAATTTTATATAATACGCTGAATGGGTTTAGAAAAACCTACGGGACTTTTAGTCGAGCGTATTAGAAAGCCGCGAGAAATGTAACATCCTGAATTTTGGACCTAAAGACTAGAAAATTAGCCTATTTTCGGAGGACTATTAGACCCTATTTTTGAAAATAAATTATAACTCAAAATCCTTGAACTAAGTAGTAAACAACTGCACATATTATGAATCAGTGAATTTTTGTCTCGAAGATGGTGTCACCCGAAGTAATTTCTGTTACCGGCAGTGTCCGACTTAAAATCTTTGACAGATTACGAAATACCCTGAATGAGATCAAAAATTCAGTTAACCTAGATATTTCAAAAGAGGAAGAACAGAACTTCAAGGCTTTGCTTTTGGATTTTTGAGATTTTGCAAAAGATCTCGCGATTAGGATACCGAACAGGGAATTTTATCAGTATTTTATTAAAATAATATTAAACCAAAATGTGCAGCACCTCGTGGTGCATTTTTTATATTTTTATATTTTAGGGAAAATTACGTAAAATGACCCAGAAGCAAGAAATTACGCTTAAGGACCCATTTTCCAACACTATAAATAGAAGCTTCATTTCTTCATTTTCTTCACACCAAACTCAGACCACAATGGTTGAGTTTAAGAGAAGAGTGAGGATTCTTAGAGTTAGAGAGAGAGTTTAGAGTAAAGTTCTTGGAGTTGAAGAGAAGGAGCAAGAATTTCAAGGGTAAGTTCTCTTGTTCTTGAGTTTTAGCTTTTAGTTTTGGTAATTTGTACCTGAAATGCCTATAGAGTTTCTTCTGAGTATGCTCTGTGGCTGCAGCTTAGTCTGATCTGTCACATCAGAAAAGAATTATCCTTGGGCAGTAAATATTATTTACTGGCACAGTAAAAAATATTTACCGGCACGGTAAAAATATTTTTACTGGTACTATTCACATGAATAGTGAATATCCAACATAGTTTCCGCAAATGCTGAAAATTAATGGTCACTGATAAAAATGATATTATAGGATATCCGAGGATTCCGGAGTCAGATTCGAAGGAAGTCCGTATACGTGAATAGTGCCGTATACGTGAATAGTGCCGTATACGTGAATAGTACCGTATACATGAATAGTGTCGTATACATGAATAGTAAATTACTATTCACATCGAACGGAGGTACGGACGCGTATTGTAACCTTAACTCTGATGCTTATGGTATGCTTATATGTGATAGATAGTCTGAAATTCTGTTTTTGAAAATTGATCATACACATACAACTTGATACGGGTTATAGTCTTGATAACGCCGTTATGTTTTCCTAGCGCTGAGGACACGGATGTACACCGTGGCACTGGTGAATAGTGCAGACTATAATAACATGCATATTGCAGTGGCTGTGTTATGTTATTATGTGAATATATGAATAATGTATGTGATTATTGCTGTTTTGACATGAATATCTGTCATACATATTTGATACATAAGCATGAGGTTAACCGTTACCTGAGGTTCAATGGGTATTGAACCTCAGCTCTTACTGTAGCTTCAGGATTTTCGGAGTGAACAGAAACAGAAACAAGGGTAAGCAGCAGGCAGAAGGACTAGCTGGAGAAAGTCCTGTAGATATGTATAGTCTTTCGAACTCTTTGTATCAGCAAACCAGTACACTACAGTGGTTGAATATCAGTTACTCTGTATTTAAAATCATTTCGTAGCCTTACTCTGGTTAAATTATTTTGAAAATGCTTTAGAAAAGTTGGGGTGTTATATTTTGGTATCAGAGCAGACATCCTGGCACGGAGTTAACTAAGTTACTCCAAACAGTCCGATATCTAGAAAGGGGTTCTGTGGTTGGCAATCAGTTTCCTTGAATTCGTAGAGCCTTCCACAAAAACACCTGCCTAGTCGGATTGTCTGAGTAGCGGAGTTAGGTTCTAAGCTTTCAAAAGTGTTTTATCTGGTATGAACCCGACTCAGTTACAGTAAACCATTGGTGCCGAAGGTAGGGCCGAGTCTATGTGGATCAGCCAATCAGTCACCCTAGCACGGTGAGGCTCCCATGATAGACGCCTACCTGGCCAATCGGTTTGACTAACTAAGTTAGGCTCTAAGCCATGGTTTTAAAAGTATTTCGAAAAAAAAACAAGTACAAGTACTGATACAATACTGGTGTTGTGATACAAAAAGGACGTACATCCTAAGGAAAAGGGTTAGGCTCGGGAGGCCTTGATATAGAGTAGATGGCACAGAATATGGTTTCTGTTGTTAAACTTTAAGACTTTTAATATGGGAATCGGAATCTAAGTTAAATCCCCGCTCAGAGTTTCAAGGGAAGTGGTACAGAGAAGTCGGTACGACTTAAGTTTTCCGGTAGACAGTAACCTACTGTTTAGGTTTCCCTTGGATAGTAACCTATCGATTTAATGTCCTTGTCAAAATAATAACTTGTTAAGGTACCCTGAGAAGAAAATCCCTACCTTGTAGAGGCCAGACACCATGCGTGCAAAGGGGCGTGGCTCCGGGGACGAAGATCTTTTGATTAAGTCCTTGACGGTGGTGATCAATTGACAGAAGAAGGAAAGTACCCAGTAATTCTGGGGAGACAGTTATGTCATACTAGTGCCTATGAGAGTTGTAGGTACCCAGTAGTAAGTATACCAATATTAGTACCAAGAATCAATAGACATTATGAAGTTAATATTGCTTAGGCGAACTATGACCCCTGTGAGAGTAGGAACACTGAGAAAATATGAGTGAGTTTTGCCTAGGTTCCAAATACCTAAGAGATAGTTCCTTAGCAGAACCATACGAAAGCTGGAAACCTCAGTAGCCACCAGGTTATGGTCTCAATGTGGGACCAAGAATCATAGAGATATTAGTGGCTAATAGATTTCCCAAGAAGTAGGTGATTACCCAATAGGGAAAGTTGAGTTAAGAATTATGCTTGGAGCTAAATAGAAAGTGAAAGTCCACAAATAGAATGACCCTAGATAAGATGGCAGACATAGAAACAACGGTTTATGAAACTACTAAAGGATAGGAACCTGTTAAGATTTGAGTTCTCATTATAATGATTCAAAGACGATCACTGGCGCTACTTATGGAAAGTTTGTCGGAGAAGGATACCTACGGGGAGTTCTGATCAAGGAGGTTTACCTACAGAGGATGCTAACCGGAAAAGCTGACTGGTCTGAGAAGACTAAGTGAAGCACCGAGTAATGTGCCGTAGAGCAGAGCCACCGTGACGACGAACCGTAGAGTGGAGCCGCTGTGACAACAAACCATAAAGTAGAGTTACCAGTGCATCGGTTCTCAAGGTAAGTACATTATAATGAATCTCACATTGAATAGGTTCCCTAGAGAAAAGACTGTTGTAACTTAGTATATCGTCATGGTTTGCTCCAGTGCTATACAGCATATATTGTGTTTATAGGCTAGCAGAAGCCCATAGTTGTCAGACAACGAATATGAGAAGTGTCCAGAAAATTTTGTGAGATCCGAGGATAGCGAACGATGTTTGAAATAGCTGGAAGATTAAAGTAGAACAAACTAAGTATTTTATGGATAGTTTGAGTAGCCAAGGACAGAGGTTCCAATGCGTGTAATTAGTGATGACCTTCTAATGTTAGTTGTCTGATTCCTAAGTAAGATTTTAAAATTGAATTTTTGAACTTGCCAATACACCTGCTGTATTAGAAATTTTGAAATTTATTTGTTCAAACATGTGGATTTTTTTTTGAAGCTGAGTTTTCAAATGAAATGTTTTCAACAGAATTTGAGACCACAGCGATGATTATTTTGAAATGATATTGTCTTGTAAAAAAAAAAGGTTTTTGATAGAACCCAGAGTTTGAAACTGAGTTTTTAACTATGTTGTGGTAAAGTCAATACAAAACTGGAAGGACAGAAGCTGTTGTAGATGTACACAGTTTGCTGGGTCTTGCTAGATGTTTTAAAATGTTTGAAATCGCTAACCTTTGATAAATGTTTTTTTTTTTGAACAAAAAGTTTTGGAGGGATTTTGGTTTGAGAAAATGGAAATCGCACCAGCAGTGAACGCACCCAATCCATAACATTTCGCCTAGGGCGTATGTTTTGATTAGTAAAACCTGACTGTCTATGACTGGGCTGAGTTCCGCTAGATAGGGTTGCTACTTTATGTGCCAGTGTGAACACTGGGTCTCCTGAGAGAGGGGCGGAGGTTCTCCCACATTGTTGATAGTACTGTTGAGACTGGATTTGAGGATTGGGGTAAGGCGCTCACTGTACCAAATGGTTAAAATGATGGTGTGTACTCTCAATTGTAAAATTTTGTGAAATAAATTAGCTCCCTCAAAGATATGTGCCGGTAATAAAAGTTTTTGAAAATGATCCGGCAGTGAAAAATGTTTTCACGAATTTGTGATGGCAGCGATTAAGTTTAAAAATGTTATAGCACTATTACTTTGTGGTATAGTGCAGATTGTGAAATGTACTGAAACCACGGAAATTTTTCATGTTTGAAAATTTGAAAATGAGACAAGAAAATAATTTTGGGTAGCAATGACATGATTGTCGACGCTATCGTGTTGAAAAGAAAAGCAGTGTAATTGGGAATTATGGTACAGGAACAGCAACTATTAGAAAGGTTTGGAATACTGAATTAGTTAAGTCAAATAATAGCTTTGGATTCTTTTTACCAATTTTCTTGTGACATTCATGATAGGAGAAGAATGGGTTAATCAAAATATTCAAGTGATTGATAATGAGGATTTATGATTTGAGGATGTGATTGAGATTAAATTTCAGAGCCGCGTAGCGGAAGATGGTAAGTAGAAAATTTATTGAATATTGGATTCTGTAGGCCCAAAATTACTTTCTAGAGGATGAATATTTTTATTGGTGTCTAGAAAAGTGATTGAAAGACTAAGCCCCTATTTGATGGTTATTCAATTAGTTGCCGTTGTAAAAAGTATGAAGAGATTTTCGCTAGATTTACACTTACCTAGCTAATTTATATGGGTAACAGATGACAATACCATAACAGAATACGGGCATAGTCTTGATTATACAGAATAACTGGCTTAAGTTTGAATTTAATAAGATAAAGTTGAGTTTGGCAGGAAAACTCGAAAATCCTTATGAATCCTAGAATAAGAGATTACAAACTTTAGCAAGAAGGCTAGACTATATTATTTCAAGCATCAAGAGCAACAGTTGGTACAATCCCACCACAAGCGTTGACCATCTCAAGTTTAAGTCTATTAATTTCTTCTTGAGCGGCTGCACTTGAGAGAGGACCATCAGAAGACATTGTTTGTCTCAATCTAGCTATTTGCCTCATAGTGCTTCGAATTTTTACATAAGGCCAATGCCTTATTCCTTCCCTATGGCATATTTTCATTAAGACATTTTTGCATAGACGAACTTGTTTAGCCGCTTCTTGTTGAGGTAAATGGAATAAGTCTCTAAGATCATTTATTGACATTGATGCACCTCTAATATTTTGTTCAGCTCTTGATCGGTATGGATTACTAGGTATGGGGACTGAAGGATTATTATTTACAACCATGAACTCTTTTCCTTTATTGGATATATTTTCTGTATTGGTTGGAAATGAACTATTAGGGAGTTCATTTTGATTTTTAGTCCATTCCAAACCAACACAGAGGGCCTCATAGTAGGCTGATAGGGGATCCGACACCAGGACATACCCTAAAGATTTTTGATTCAAACAATAATTTTCTAGAAAATGTTTGACATCATCTAAATTCTTCTTACCAAAGTCAAATACTTGAGGACTGGAAGAACCTCCTTGTACGTCCTGGTGAAAGACAGCGTGGCATATCATACCAATCCTCCCATGAACTTCAAGTTTATGGTATTGAAGTCCATTGGTATGAATAATCTCTCGTAGAACATGGTAGCAACCACATGAAAATGGATTAGTAGTCTCAGTCAAGGTAGAAGCAGAATTCCTTGGTTGAGAAGGTACCGTAGACTCCATAAGTTCTGCCACATTACGACACCTTTGGACAGGTCGCCTTGATGGACCTGCTTCAGATTCCTTTCTGTTAGTAGTTGTAAAAATAGAATCTTGTATCCTTGGAGGAGGAGTAGGAATGTTAATCGTTGAGGCAGATGAATGAACGTTCATACTTACGGGATTTTGGGGAAATAAAGAAGAATAAGGGTATGATGCATTGTTTGACAAATCAGACAACATGTTAGTCTGATAGTCATGAAGTAAGGCTTCAAGAAAGAAAGGGTTGAATGAATCGGAGACTGGAATAGAGTTACTTGAACCGGCCATGTTTAAGGATAATGTGGAAGGTTATAGTGAAGATTACGATCGGAGAGGAAATGAATATTTTGTGAAGTTTGAGAGAACGTGAAACATTTACTCTTTCTTTACTCGATTTATAGCTGGGCTAGCAACGTCTAGATTTTGTTAAGCAGCATCGGATTCTCATCTGTCGTTGGCTCAGAATAGTGCAGACTTTGTTGTTATGCGGAAAATTTTATGGCACCGCACCCTAGTGCACCCTAGCCACCGTTAGGGGTCGCAGTTTCCTAGACCTTTGCAGACAGAAATCGCTATGGCATTTATTGCTAGCTGTGTTTTCAAGAAAATAAGTTTGGACGTTTATACGCACATTTATCTAAGAAATCTGTCTTAGATGTGCAGCTGACTCAAGATGTCGGAATTGACATTTGAAAATAGGATTTTAAGCGTAAGCGTGCTAAGGTGATAGTAATCTTGGGAAGGGTGACTTTCTAATAATATTAGATGAACCGGAGAGAATCCGAAGATTTGAAATGATGATGAGAATAGTATCTATGATGATACTTGGTACCAGAATTAAGAGAATTGGAGTGATAGACAAACCCAGAAAATATAATTTTTCCTGGATCACTAGTCGGCATGCTAGTACAAAGGAAGAGGTTGAATTATAGAAAATGAAATGGAGCATTTGTGAAATGTTCCCAGTTTAATGGAGCATTGAATAGTAGGATGTATGCTAGATAAGCATGTATAAGGAAGAAGTATATTAGAGGTCTAGATAACCTTTTGAGTTTATATGTTCAAATTTCGAGGACGAAATTTATTGAACAGGGGGAGAATTGTAACATCCTGAATTTTAGACCTAAAGACTAGAAAATTAGCCTATTTTCGGAGGACTATTAGACCCTATTTTTGAAAATAAATTATAACTCAAAATCCTTGAACTAAGTAGTAAACAACTGCACATATTATGAATCAGTGAATTTTTGTCTCGAAGATGGTGTCACCCGAAGTAATTTCTGTTACCGGCAGTGTCCGACTTAAAATCTTTGACAGATTACGAAATACCCTGAATGAGATCAAAAATTCAGTTAACCTAGATATTTCAAAAGAGGAAGAACAGAACTTCAAGGCTTTGCTTTTGGGTTTTTGAGATTTTGCAAAAGATCTCGCGATTAGGATACCGAACAGGGAATTTTATCAGTATTTTATTAAAATAATATTAAACCAAAATGTGCAGCACCTCGTGGTGCATTTTTTATATTTTTATATTTTAGGGAAAATTACGTAAAATGACCCAGAAGCAAGAAATTACGCTTAAGGACCCATTTTCCAACACTATAAATAGAAGCTTCATTTCTTCATTTTCTTCACACCAAACTCAGACCACAATGGTTGAGTTTAAGAGAAGAGTGAGGATTCTTAGAGTTAGAGAGAGAGTTTAGAGTAAAGTTCTTGGAGTTGAAGAGAAGGAGCAAGAATTTCAAGGGTAAGTTCTCTTGTTCTTGAGTTTTAGCTTTTAGTTTTGGTAATTTGTACCTGAAATGCCTATAGAGTTTCTTCTGAGTATGCTCTGTGGCTGCAGCTTAGTCTGATCTGTCACATCAGAAAAGAATTATCCTTGGGCAGTAAATATTATTTACTGGCACAGTAAAAAATATTTACCGGCACGGTAAAAATATTTTTACTGGTACTATTCACATGAATAGTGAATATCCAACATAGTTTCCGCAAATGCTGAAAATTAATGGTCACTGATAAAAATGATATTATAGGATATCCGAGGATTCCGGAGTCAGATTCGAAGGAAGTCCGTATACGTGAATAGTGCCGTATACGTGAATAGTACCGTATACATGAATAGTGCCGTATACGTGAATAGTACCGTATACATGAATAGTGTCGTATACATGAATAGTAAATTACTATTCACACCGAACGGAGGTACGGACGCGTATTGTAACCTTAACTCTGATGCTTATGGTATGCTTATATGTGATAGATAGTCTGAAATTCTGTTTTTGAAAATTGATCATACACATACAACTTGATACGGGTTATAGTCTTGATAACGCCGTTATGTTTTCCTAGCGCTGAGGACACGGATGTACACCGTGGCACTGGTGAATAGTGCAGACTATAATAACATGCATATTGCAGTGGCTGTGTTATGTTATTATGTGAATATATGAATAATGTATGTGATTATTGCTGTTTTGACATGAATATCTGTCATACATATTTGATACATAAGCATGAGGTTAACCGTTACCTGAGGTTCAATGGGTATTGAACCTCAGCTCTTACTGTAGCTTCAGGATTTTCGGAGTGAACAGAAACAGAAACAAGGGTAAGCAGCAGGCAGAAGGACTAGCTGGAGAAAGTCCTGTAGATATGTATAGTCTTTCGAACTCTTTGTATCAGCAAACCAGTACACTACAGTGGTTGAATATCAGTTACTCTGTATTTAAAATCATTTCGTAGCCTTACTCTGGTTAAATTATTTTGAAAATGCTTTAGAAAAGTTGGGGTGTTATATTTTGGTATCAGAGCAGACATCCTGGCACGGAGTTAACTAAGTTACTCCAAACAGTCCGATATCTAGAAAGGGGTTCTGTGGTTGGCAATCAGTTTCCTTGAATTCGTAGAGCCTTCCACAAAAACACCTGCCTAGTCGGATTGTCTGAGTAGCGGAGTTAGGTTCTAAGCTTTCAAAAGTGTTTTATCTGGTATGAACCCGACTCAGTTACAGTAAACCATTGGTGCCGAAGGTAGGGCCGAGTCTATGTGGATCAGCCAATCAGTCACCCTAGCACGGTGAGGCTCCCATGATAGACGCCTACCTGGCCAATCGGTTTGACTAACTAAGTTAGGCTCTAAGCCATGGTTTTAAAAGTATTTCGAAAAAAAAACAAGTACAAGTACTGATACAATACTGGTGTTGTGATACAAAAAGGACGTACATCCTAAGGAAAAGGGTTAGGCTCGGGAGGCCTTGATATAGAGTAGATGGCACAGAATATGGTTTCTGTTGTTAAACTTTAAGACTTTTAATATGGGAATCAGAATCTAAGTTAAATCCCCGCTCAGAGTTTCAAGGGAAGTGGTACAGAGAAGTCGGTACGACTTAAGTTTTCCGGTAGACAGTAACCTACTGTTTAGGTTTCCCTTGGATAGTAACCTATCGATTTAATGTCCTTGTCAAAATAATAACTTGTTAAGGTACCCTGAGAAGAAAATCCCTACCTTGTAGAGGCCAGACACCATGCGTGCAAAGGGGCGTGGCTCCGGGGACGAAGATCTTTTGATTAAGTCCTTGACGGTGGTGATCAATTGACAGAAGAAGGAAAGTACCCAGTAATTCTGGGGAGACAGTTATGTCATACTAGTGCCTATGAGAGTTGTAGGTACCCAGTAGTAAGTATACCAATATTAGTACCAAGAATCAATAGACATTATGAAGTTAATATTGCTTAGGCGAACTATGACCCCTGTGAGAGTAGGAACACTGAGAAAATATGAGTGAGTTTTGCCTAGGTTCCAAATACCTAAGAGATAGTTCCTTAGCAGAACCATACGAAAGCTGGAAACCTCAGTAGCCACCAGGTTATGGTCTCAATGTGGGACCAAGAATCATAGAGATATTAGTGGCTAATAGATTTCCCAAGAAGTAGGTGATTACCCAATAGGGAAAGTTGAGTTAAGAATTATGCTTGGAGCTAAATAGAAAGTGAAAGTCCACAAATAGAATGACCCTAGATAAGATGGCAGACATAGAAACAACGGTTTATGAAACTACTAAAGGATAGGAACCTGTTAAGATTTGAGTTCTCATTATAATGATTCAAAGACGATCACTGGCGCTACTTATGGAAAGTTTGTCGGAGAAGGATACCTACGGGGAGTTCTGATCAAGGAGGTTTACCTACAGAGGATGCTAACCGGAAAAGCTGACTGGTCTGAGAAGACTAAGTGAAGCACCGAGTAATGTGCCGTAGAGCAGAGCCACCGTGACGACGAACCGTAGAGTGGAGCCGCTGTGACAACAAACCATAAAGTAGAGTTACCAGTGCATCGGTTCTCAAGGTAAGTACATTATAATGAATCTCACATTGAATAGGTTCCCTAGAGAAAAGACTGTTGTAACTTAGTATATCGTCATGGTTTGCTCCAGTGCTATACAGCATATATTGTGTTTATAGGCTAGCAGAAGCCCATAGTTGTCAGACAACGAATATGAGAAGTGTCCAGAAAATTTTGTGAGATCCGAGGATAGCGAATGATGTTTGAAATAGCTGGAAGATTAAAGTAGAACAAACTAAGTATTT
Source organism: Acacia crassicarpa (assembly GCA_034222035.1). NCBI lineage: Eukaryota > Viridiplantae > Streptophyta > Magnoliopsida > Fabales > Fabaceae > Acacia > Acacia crassicarpa. Next base: position 2,697,120 of record JAWXYG010000010.1, read on the forward strand.
TATGGATAGTTTGAGTAGCCAAGGACAGAGGTTCCAATGCGTGTAATTAGTGATGACCTTCTAATGTTAGTTGTCTGATTCCTAAGTAAGATTTTAAAATTGAATTTTTGAACTTGCCAATACACCTGCTGTATTAGAAATTTTGAAATTTATTTGTTCAAACATGTGGATTTTTTTTTGAAGCTGAGTTTTCAAATGAAATGTTTTCAACAGAATTTGAGACCACAGCGATGATTATTTTGAAATGATATTGTCTTGTAAAAAAAAAAGGTTTTTGATAGAACCCAGAGTTTGAAACTGAGTTTTTAACTATGTTGTGGTAAAGTCAGTACAAAACTGGAAGGACAGAAGCTGTTGTAGATGTACACAGTTTGCTGGGTCTTGCTAGATGTTTTAAAATGTTTGAAATCGCTAACCTTTGATAAATGTTTTTTTTTTTTGAACAAAAAGTTTTGGAGGGATTTTGGTTTGAGAAAATGGAAATCGCACCAGCAGTGAACGCACCCAATCCATAACATTTCGCCTAGGGCGTATGTTTTGATTAGTAAAACCTGACTGTCTATGACTGGGCTGAGTTCCGCTAGATAGGGTTGCTACTTTATGTGCCAGTGTGAACACTGGGTCTCCTGAGAGAGGGGCGGAGGTTCTCCCACATTGTTGATAGTACTGTTGAGACTGGATTTGAGGATTGGGGTAAGGCGCTCACTGTACCAAATGGTTAAAATGATGGTGTGTACTCTCAATTGTAAAATTTTGTGAAATAAATTAGCTCCCTCAAAGATATGTGCCGGTAATAAAAGTTTTTGAAAATGATCCGGCAGTGAAAAATGTTTTCACGAATTTGTGATGGCAGCGATTAAGTTTAAAAATGTTATAGCACTATTACTTTGTGGTATAGTGCAGATTGTGAAATGTACTGAAACCACGGAAATTTTTCATGTTTGAAAATTTGAAAATGAGACAAGAAAATAATTTTGGGTAGCAATGACATGATTGTCGACGCTATCGTGTTGAAAAGAAAAGCAGTGTAATTGGGAATTATGGTACAGGAACAGCAACTATTAGAAAGGTTTGGAATACTGAATTAGTTAAGTCAAATAATAGCTTTGGATTCTTTTTACCAATTTTCTTGTGACATTCATGATAGGAGAAGAATGGGTTAATCAAAATATTCAAGTGATTGATAATGAGGATTTATGATTTGAGGATGTGATTGAGATTAAATTTCAGAGCCGCGTAGCGGAAGATGGTAAGTAGAAAATTTATTGAATATTGGATTCTGTAGGCCCAAAATTACTTTCTAGAGGATGAATATTTTTATTGGTGTCTAGAAAAGTGATTGAAAGACTAAGCCCCTATTTGATGGTTATTCAATTAGTTGCCGTTGTAAAAAGTATGAAGAGATTTTCGCTAGATTTACACTTACCTAGCTAATTTATATGGGTAACAGATGACAATACCATAACAGAATACGGGCATAGTCTTGATTATACAGAATAACTGGCTTAAGTTTGAATTTAATAAGATAAAGTTGAGTTTGGCAGGAAAACTCGAAAATCCTTATGAATCCTAGAATAAGAGATTACAAACTTTAGCAAGAAGGCTAGACTATATTATTTCAAGCATCAAGAGCAACAGTTGGTACAATCCCACCACAAGCGTTGACCATCTCAAGTTTAAGTCTATTAATTTCTTCTTGAGCGGCTGCACTTGAGAGAGGACCATCAGAAGACATTGTTTGTCTCAATCTAGCTATTTGCCTCATAGTGCTTCGAATTTTTACATAAGGCCAATGCCTTATTCCTTCCCTATGGCATATTTTCATTAAGACATTTTTGCATAGACGAACTTGTTTAGCCGCTTCTTGTTGAGGTAAATGGAATAAGTCTCTAAGATCATTTATTGACATTGATGCACCTCTAATATTTTGTTCAGCTCTTGATCGGTATGGATTACTAGGTATGGGGACTGAAGGATTATTATTTACAACCATGAACTCTTTTCCTTTATTGGATATATTTTCTGTATTGGTTGGAAATGAACTATTAGGGAGTTCATTTTGATTTTTAGTCCATTCCAAACCAACACAGAGGGCCTCATAGTAGGCTGATAGGGGATCCGACACCAGGACATACCCTAAAGATTTTTGATTCAAACAATAATTTTCTAGAAAATGTTTGACATCATCTAAATTCTTCTTACCAAAGTCAAATACTTGAGGACTGGAAGAACCTCCTTGTACGTCCTGGTGAAAGACAGCGTGGCATATCATACCAATCCTCCCATGAACTTCAAGTTTATGGTATTGAAGTCCATTGGTATGAATAATCTCTCGTAGAACATGGTAGCAACCACATGAAAATGGATTAGTAGTCTCAGTCAAGGTAGAAGCAGAATTCCTTGGTTGAGAAGGTACCGTAGACTCCATAAGTTCTGCCACATTACGACACCTTTGGACAGGTCGCCTTGATGGACCTGCTTCAGATTCCTTTCTGTTAGTAGTTGTAAAAATAGAATCTTGTATCCTTGGAGGAGGAGTAGGAATGTTAATCGTTGAGGCAGATGAATGAACGTTCATACTTACGGGATTTTGGGGAAATAAAGAAGAATAAGGGTATGATGCATTGTTTGACAAATCAGACAACATGTTAGTCTGATAGTCATGAAGTAAGGCTTCAAGAAAGAAAGGGTTGAATGAATCGGAGACTGGAATAGAGTTACTTGAACCGGCCATGTTTAAGGATAATGTGGAAGGTTATAGTGAAGATTACGATCGGAGAGGAAATGAATATTTTGTGAAGTTTGAGAGAACGTGAAACATTTACTCTTTCTTTACTCGATTTATAGCTGGGCTAGCAACGTCTAGATTTTGTTAAGCAGCATCGGATTCTCATCTGTCGTTGGCTCAGAATAGTGCAGACTTTGTTGTTATGCGGAAAATTTTATGGCACCGCACCCTAGTGCACCCTAGCCACCGTTAGGGGTCGCAGTTTCCTAGACCTTTGCAGACAGAAATCGCTATGGCATTTATTGCTAGCTGTGTTTTCAAGAAAATAAGTTTGGACGTTTATACGCACATTTATCTAAGAAATCTGTCTTAGATGTGCAGCTGACTCAAGATGTCGGAATTGACATTTGAAAATAGGATTTTAAGCGTAAGCGTGCTAAGGTGATAGTAATCTTGGGAAGGGTGACTTTCTAATAATATTAGATGAACCGGAGAGAATCCGAAGATTTGAAATGATGATGAGAATAGTATCTATGATGATACTTGGTACCAGAATTAAGAGAATTGGAGTGATAGACAAACCCAGAAAATATAATTTTTCCTGGATCACTAGTCGGCATGCTAGTACAAAGGAAGAGGTTGAATTATAGAAAATGAAATGGAGCATTTGTGAAATGTTCCCAGTTTAATGGAGCATTGAATAGTAGGATGTATGCTAGATAAGCATGTATAAGGAAGAAGTATATTAGAGGTCTAGATAACCTTTTGAGTTTATATGTTCAAATTTCGAGGACGAAATTTATTGAACAGGGGGAGAATTGTAACATCCTGAATTTTAGACCTAAAGACTAGAAAATTAGCCTATTTTCGGAGGACTATTAGACCCTATTTTTGAAAATAAATTATAACTCAAAATCCTTGAACTAAGTAGTAAACAACTGCACATATTATGAATCAGTGAATTTTTGTCTCGAAGATGGTGTCACCCGAAGTAATTTCTGTTACCGGCAGTGTCCGACTTAAAATCTTTGACAGATTACGAAATACCCTGAATGAGATCAAAAATTCAGTTAACCTAGATATTTCAAAAGAGGAAGAACAGAACTTCAAGGCTTTGCTTTTGGGTTTTTGAGATTTTGCAAAAGATCTCGCGATTAGGATACCGAACAGGGAATTTTATCAGTATTTTATTAAAATAATATTAAACCAAAATGTGCAGCACCTCGTGGTGCATTTTTTATATTTTTATATTTTAGGGAAAATTACGTAAAATGACCCAGAAGCAAGAAATTACGCTTAAGGACCCATTTTCCAACACTATAAATAGAAGCTTCATTTCTTCATTTTCTTCACACCAAACTCAGACCACAATGGTTGAGTTTAAGAGAAGAGTGAGGATTCTTAGAGTTAGAGAGAGAGTTTAGAGTAAAGTTCTTGGAGTTGAAGAGAAGGAGCAAGAATTTCAAGGGTAAGTTCTCTTGTTCTTGAGTTTTAGCTTTTAGTTTTGGTAATTTGTACCTGAAATGCCTATAGAGTTTCTTCTGAGTATGCTCTGTGGCTGCAGCTTAGTCTGATCTGTCACATCAGAAAAGAATTATCCTTGGGCAGTAAATATTATTTACTGGCACAGTAAAAAATATTTACCGGCACGGTAAAAATATTTTTACTGGTACTATTCACATGAATAGTGAATATCCAACATAGTTTCCGCAAATGCTGAAAATTAATGGTCACTGATAAAAATGATATTATAGGATATCCGAGGATTCCGGAGTCAGATTCGAAGGAAGTCCGTATACGTGAATAGTGCCGTATACGTGAATAGTACCGTATACATGAATAGTGCCGTATACGTGAATAGTACCGTATACATGAATAGTGTCGTATACATGAATAGTAAATTACTATTCACACCGAACGGAGGTACGGACGCGTATTGTAACCTTAACTCTGATGCTTATGGTATGCTTATATGTGATAGATAGTCTGAAATTCTGTTTTTGAAAATTGATCATACACATACAACTTGATACGGGTTATAGTCTTGATAACGCCGTTATGTTTTCCTAGCGCTGAGGACACGGATGTACACCGTGGCACTGGTGAATAGTGCAGACTATAATAACATGCATATTGCAGTGGCTGTGTTATGTTATTATGTGAATATATGAATAATGTATGTGATTATTGCTGTTTTGACATGAATATCTGTCATACATATTTGATACATAAGCATGAGGTTAACCGTTACCTGAGGTTCAATGGGTATTGAACCTCAGCTCTTACTGTAGCTTCAGGATTTTCGGAGTGAACAGAAACAGAAACAAGGGTAAGCAGCAGGCAGAAGGACTAGCTGGAGAAAGTCCTGTAGATATGTATAGTCTTTCGAACTCTTTGTATCAGCAAACCAGTACACTACAGTGGTTGAATATCAGTTACTCTGTATTTAAAATCATTTCGTAGCCTTACTCTGGTTAAATTATTTTGAAAATGCTTTAGAAAAGTTGGGGTGTTATATTTTGGTATCAGAGCAGACATCCTGGCACGGAGTTAACTAAGTTACTCCAAACAGTCCGATATCTAGAAAGGGGTTCTGTGGTTGGCAATCAGTTTCCTTGAATTCGTAGAGCCTTCCACAAAAACACCTGCCTAGTCGGATTGTCTGAGTAGCGGAGTTAGGTTCTAAGCTTTCAAAAGTGTTTTATCTGGTATGAACCCGACTCAGTTACAGTAAACCATTGGTGCCGAAGGTAGGGCCGAGTCTATGTGGATCAGCCAATCAGTCACCCTAGCACGGTGAGGCTCCCATGATAGACGCCTACCTGGCCAATCGGTTTGACTAACTAAGTTAGGCTCTAAGCCATGGTTTTAAAAGTATTTCGAAAAAAAAACAAGTACAAGTACTGATACAATACTGGTGTTGTGATACAAAAAGGACGTACATCCTAAGGAAAAGGGTTAGGCTCGGGAGGCCTTGATATAGAGTAGATGGCACAGAATATGGTTTCTGTTGTTAAACTTTAAGACTTTTAATATGGGAATCGGAATCTAAGTTAAATCCCCGCTCAGAGTTTCAAGGGAAGTGGTACAGAGAAGTCGGTACGACTTAAGTTTTCCGGTAGACAGTAACCTACTGTTTAGGTTTCCCTTGGATAGTAACCTATCGATTTAATGTCCTTGTCAAAATAATAACTTGTTAAGGTACCCTGAGAAGAAAATCCCTACCTTGTAGAGGCCAGACACCATGCGTGCAAAGGGGCGTGGCTCCGGGGACGAAGATCTTTTGATTAAGTCCTTGACGGTGGTGATCAATTGACAGAAGAAGGAAAGTACCCAGTAATTCTGGGGAGACAGTTATGTCATACTAGTGCCTATGAGAGTTGTAGGTACCCAGTAGTAAGTATACCAATATTAGTACCAAGAATCAATAGACATTATGAAGTTAATATTGCTTAGGCGAACTATGACCCCTGTGAGAGTAGGAACACTGAGAAAATATGAGTGAGTTTTGCCTAGGTTCCAAATACCTAAGAGATAGTTCCTTAGCAGAACCATACGAAAGCTGGAAACCTCAGTAGCCACCAGGTTATGGTCTCAATGTGGGACCAAGAATCATAGAGATATTAGTGGCTAATAGATTTCCCAAGAAGTAGGTGATTACCCAATAGGGAAAGTTGAGTTAAGAATTATGCTTGGAGCTAAATAGAAAGTGAAAGTCCACAAATAGAATGACCCTAGATAAGATGGCAGACATAGAAACAACGGTTTATGAAACTACTAAAGGATAGGAACCTGTTAAGATTTGAGTTCTCATTATAATGATTCAAAGACGATCACTGGCGCTACTTATGGAAAGTTTGTCGGAGAAGGATACCTACGGGGAGTTCTGATCAAGGAGGTTTACCTACAGAGGATGCTAACCGGAAAAGCTGACTGGTCTGAGAAGACTAAGTGAAGCACCGAGTAATGTGCCGTAGAGCAGAGCCACCGTGACGACGAACCGTAGAGTGGAGCCGCTGTGACAACAAACCATAAAGTAGAGTTACCAGTGCATCGGTTCTCAAGGTAAGTACATTATAATGAATCTCACATTGAATAGGTTCCCTAGAGAAAAGACTGTTGTAACTTAGTATATCGTCATGGTTTGCTCCAGTGCTATACAGCATATATTGTGTTTATAGGCTAGCAGAAGCCCATAGTTGTCAGACAACGAATATGAGAAGTGTCCAGAAAATTTTGTGAGATCCGAGGATAGCGAACGATGTTTGAAATAGCTGGAAGATTAAAGTAGAACAAACTAAGTATTTTATGGATAGTTTGAGTAGCCAAGGACAGAGGTTCCAATGCGTGTAATTAGTGATGACCTTCTAATGTTAGTTGTCTGATTCCTAAGTAAGATTTTAAAATTGAATTTTTGAACTTGCCAATACACCTGCTGTATTAGAAATTTTGAAATTTATTTGTTCAAACATGTGGATTTTTTTTTGAAGCTGAGTTTTCAAATGAAATGTTTTCAACAGAATTTGAGACCACAGCGATGATTATTTTGAAATGATATTGTCTTGTAAAAAAAAAAGGTTTTTGATAGAACCCAGAGTTTGAAACTGAGTTTTTAACTATGTTGTGGTAAAGTCAGTACAAAACTGGAAGGACAGAAGCTGTTGTAGATGTACACAGTTTGCTGGGTCTTGCTAGATGTTTTAAAATGTTTGAAATCGCTAACCTTTGATAAATGTTTTTTTTTTTTTGAACAAAAAGTTTTGGAGGGATTTTGGTTTGAGAAAATGGAAATCGCACCAGCAGTGAACGCACCCAATCCATAACATTTCGCCTAGGGCGTATGTTTTGATTAGTAAAACCTGACTGTCTATGACTGGGCTGAGTTCCGCTAGATAGGGTTGCTACTTTATGTGCCAGTGTGAACACTGGGTCTCCTGAGAGAGGGGCGGAGGTTCTCCCACATTGTTGATAGTACTGTTGAGACTGGATTTGAGGATTGGGGTAAGGCGCTCACTGTACCAAATGGTTAAAATGATGGTGTGTACTCTCAATTGTAAAATTTTGTGAAATAAATTAGCTCCCTCAAAGATATGTGCCGGTAATAAAAGTTTTTGAAAATGATCCGGCAGTGAAAAATGTTTTCACGAATTTGTGATGGCAGCGATTAAGTTTAAAAATGTTATAGCACTATTACTTTGTGGTATAGTGCAGATTGTGAAATGTACTGAAACCACGGAAATTTTTCATGTTTGAAAATTTGAAAATGAGACAAGAAAATAATTTTGGGTAGCAATGACATGATTGTCGACGCTATCGTGTTGAAAAGAAAAGCAGTGTAATTGGGAATTATGGTACAGGAACAGCAACTATTAGAAAGGTTTGGAATACTGAATTAGTTAAGTCAAATAATAGCTTTGGATTCTTTTTACCAATTTTCTTGTGACATTCATGATAGGAGAAGAATGGGTTAATCAAAATATTCAAGTGATTGATAATGAGGATTTATGATTTGAGGATGTGATTGAGATTAAATTTCAGAGCCGCGTAGCGGAAGATGGTAAGTAGAAAATTTATTGAATATTGGATTCTGTAGGCCCAAAATTACTTTCTAGAGGATGAATATTTTTATTGGTGTCTAGAAAAGTGATTGAAAGACTAAGCCCCTATTTGATGGTTATTCAATTAGTTGCCGTTGTAAAAAGTATGAAGAGATTTTCGCTAGATTTACACTTACCTAGCTAATTTATATGGGTAACAGATGACAATACCATAACAGAATACGGGCATAGTCTTGATTATACAGAATAACTGGCTTAAGTTTGAATTTAATAAGATAAAGTTGAGTTTGGCAGGAAAACTCGAAAATCCTTATGAATCCTAGAATAAGAGATTACAAACTTTAGCAAGAAGGCTAGACTATATTATTTCAAGCATCAAGAGCAACAGTTGGTACAATCCCACCACAAGCGTTGACCATCTCAAGTTTAAGTCTATTAATTTCTTCTTGAGCGGCTGCACTTGAGAGAGGACCATCAGAAGACATTGTTTGTCTCAATCTAGCTATTTGCCTCATAGTGCTTCGAATTTTTACATAAGGCCAATGCCTTATTCCTTCCCTATGGCATATTTTCATTAAGACATTTTTGCATAGACGAACTTGTTTAGCCGCTTCTTGTTGAGGTAAATGGAATAAGTCTCTAAGATCATTTATTGACATTGATGCACCTCTAATATTTTGTTCAGCTCTTGATCGGTATGGATTACTAGGTATGGGGACTGAAGGATTATTATTTACAACCATGAACTCTTTTCCTTTATTGGATATATTTTCTGTATTGGTTGGAAATGAACTATTAGGGAGTTCATTTTGATTTTTAGTCCATTCCAAACCAACACAGAGGGCCTCATAGTAGGCTGATAGGGGATCCGACACCAGGACATACCCTAAAGATTTTTGATTCAAACAATAATTTTCTAGAAAATGTTTGACATCATCTAAATTCTTCTTACCAAAGTCAAATACTTGAGGACTGGAAGAACCTCCTTGTACGTCCTGGTGAAAGACAGTGTGGCATATCATACCAATCCTCCCATGAACTTCAAGTTTATGGTATTGAAGTCCATTGGTATGAATAATCTCTCGTAGAACATGGTAGCAACCACATGAAAATGGATTAGTAGTCTCAGTCAAGGTAGAAGCAGAATTCCTTGGTTGAGAAGGTACCGTAGACTCCATAAGTTCTGCCACATTACGACACCTTTGGACAGGTCGCCTTGATGGACCTGCTTCAGATTCCTTTCTGTTAGTAGTTGTAAAAATAGAATCTTGTATCCTTGGAGGAGGAGTAGGAATGTTAATCGTTGAGGCAGATGAATGAACGTTCATACTTACGGGATTTTGGGGAAATAAAGAAGAATAAGGGTATGATGCATTGTTTGACAAATCAGACAACATGTTAGTCTGATAGTCATGAAGTAAGGCTTCAAGAAAGAAAGGGTTGAATGAATCGGAGACTGGAATAGAGTTACTTGAACCGGCCATGTTTAAGGATAATGTGGAAGGTTATAGTGAAGATTACGATCGGAGAGGAAATGAATATTTTGTGAAGTTTGAGAGAATGTGAAACATTTACTCTTTCTTTACTCGATTTATAGCTGGGCTAGCAACGTCTAGATTTTGTTAAGCAGCATCGGATTCTCATCTGTCGTTGGCTCAGAATAGTGCAGACTTTGTTGTTATGCGGAAAATTTTATGGCACCGCACCCTAGTGCACCCTAGCCACCGTTAGGGGTCGCAGTTTCCTAGACCTTTGCAGACAGAAATCGCTATGGCATTTATTGCTAGCTGTGTTTTCAAGAAAATAAGTTTGGACGTTTATACGCACATTTATCTAAGAAATCTGTCTTAGATGTGCAGCTGACTCAAGATGTCGGAATTGACATTTGAAAATAGGATTTTAAGCGTAAGCGTGCTAAGGTGATAGTAATCTTGGGAAGGGTGACTTTCTAATAATATTAGATGAACCGGAGAGAATCCGAAGATTTGAAATGATGATGAGAATAGTATCTATGATGATACTTGGTACCAGAATTAAGAGAATTGGAGTGATAGACAAACCCAGAAAATATAATTTTTCCTGGATCACTAGTCGGCATGCTAGTACAAAGGAAGAGGTTGAATTATAGAAAATGAAATGGAGCATTTGTGAAATGTTCCCAGTTTAATGGAGCATTGAATAGTAGGATGTATGCTAGATAAGCATGTATAAGGAAGAAGTATATTAGAGGTCTAGATAACCTTTTGAGTTTATATGTTCAAATTTCGAGGACGAAATTTATTGAACAGGGGGAGAATTGTAACATCCTGAATTTTAGACCTAAAGACTAGAAAATTAGCCTATTTTCGGAGGACTATTAGACCCTATTTTTGAAAATAAATTATAACTCAAAATCCTTGAACTAAGTAGTAAACAACTGCACATATTATGAATCAGTGAATTTTTGTCTCGAAGATGGTGTCACCCGAAGTAATTTCTGTTACCGGCAGTGTCTGACTTAAAATCTTTGACAGATTACGAAATACCCTGAATGAGATCAAAAATTCAGTTAACCTAGATATTTCAAAAGAGGAAGAACAGAACTTCAAGGCTTTGCTTTTGGATTTTTGAGATTTTGCAAAAGATCTCGCGATTAGGATACCGAACAGGGAATTTTATCAGTATTTTATTAAAATAATATTAAACCAAAATGTGCAGCACCTCGTGGTGCATTTTTTATATTTTTATATTTTAGGGAAAATTACGTAAAATGACCCAGAAGCAAGAAATTACGCTTAAGGACCCATTTTCCAACACTATAAATAGAAGCTTCATTTCTTCATTTTCTTCACACCAAACTCAGACCACAATGGTTGAGTTTAAGAGAAGAGTGAGGATTCTTAGAGTTAGAGAGAGAGTTTAGAGTAAAGTTCTTGGAGTTGAAGAGAAGGAGCAAGAATTTCAAGGGTAAGTTCTCTTGTTCTTGAGTTTTAGCTTTTAGTTTTGGTAATTTGTACCTGAAATGCCTATAGAGTTTCTTCTGAGTATGCTCTGTGGCTGCAGCTTAGTCTGATCTGTCACATCAGAAAAGAATTATCCTTGGGCAGTAAATATTATTTACTGGCACAGTAAAAAATATTTACCGGCACGGTAAAAATATTTTTACTGGTACTATTCACATGAATAGTGAATATCCAACATAGTTTCCGCAAATGCTGAAAATTAATGGTCACTGATAAAAATGATATTATAGGATATCCGAGGATTCCGGAGTCAGATTCGAAGGAAGTCCGTATACGTGAATAGTGCCGTATACGTGAATAGTACCGTATACATGAATAGTGCCGTATACGTGAATAGTACCGTATACATGAATAGTGTCGTATACATGAATAGTAAATTACTATTCACACCGAACGGAGGTACGGACGCGTATTGTAACCTTAACTCTGATGCTTATGGTATGCTTATATGTGATAGATAGTCTGAAATTCTGGTTTTGAAAATTGATCATACACATACAACTTGATACGGGTTATAGTCTTGATAACGCCGTTATGTTTTCCTAGCGCTGAGGACACGGATGTACACCGTGGCACTGGTGAATAGTGCAGACTATAATAACATGCATATTGCAGTGGCTGTGTTATGTTATTATGTGAATATATGAATAATGTATGTGATTATTGCTGTTTTGACATGAATATCTGTCATACATATTTGATACATAAGCATGAGGTTAACCGTTACCTGAGGTTCAATGGGTATTGAACCTCAGCTCTTACTGTAGCTTCAGGATTTTCGGAGTGAACAGAAACAGAAACAAGGGTAAGCAGCAGGCAGAAGGACTAGCTGGAGAAAGTCCTGTAGATATGTATAGTCTTTCGAACTCTTTGTATCAGCAAACCAGTACACTACAGTGGTTGAATATCAGTTACTCTGTATTTAAAATCATTTCGTAGCCTTACTCTGGTTAAATTATTTTGAAAATGCTTTAGAAAAGTTGGGGTGTTATATTTTGGTATCAGAGCAGACATCCTGGCACGGAGTTAACTAAGTTACTCCAAACAGTCCGATATCTAGAAAGGGGTTCTGTGGTTGGCAATCAGTTTCCTTGAATTCGTAGAGCCTTCCACAAAAACACCTGCCTAGTCGGATTGTCTGAGTAGCGGAGTTAGGTTCTAAGCTTTCAAAAGTGTTTTATCTGGTATGAACCCGACTCAGTTACAGTAAACCATTGGTGCCGAAGGTAGGGCCGAGTCTATGTGGATCAGCCAATCAGTCACCCTAGCACGGTGAGGCTCCCATGATAGACGCCTACCTGGCCAATCGGTTTGACTAACTAAGTTAGGCTCTAAGCCATGGTTTTAAAAGTATTTCGAAAAAAAAACAAGTACAAGTACTGATACAATACTGGTGTTGTGATACAAAAAGGACGTACATCCTAAGGAAAAGGGTTAGGCTCGGGAGGCCTTGATATAGAGTAGATGGCACAGAATATGGTTTCTGTTGTTAAACTTTAAGACTTTTAATATGGGAATCGGAATCTAAGTTAAATCCCCGCTCAGAGTTTCAAGGGAAGTGGTACAGAGAAGTCGGTACGACTTAAGTTTTCCGGTAGACAGTAACCTACTGTTTAGGTTTCCCTTGGATAGTAACCTATCGATTTAATGTCCTTGTCAAAATAATAACTTGTTAAGGTACCCTGAGAAGAAAATCCCTACCTTGTAGAGGCCAGACACCATGCGTGCAAAGGGGCGTGGCTCCGGGGACGAAGATCTTTTGATTAAGTCCTTGACGGTGGTGATCAATTGACAGAAGAAGGAAAGTACCCAGTAATTCTGGGGAGACAGTTATGTCATACTAGTGCCTATGAGAGTTGTAGGTACCCAGTAGTAAGTATACCAATATTAGTACCAAGAATCAATAGACATTATGAAGTTAATATTGCTTAGGCGAACTATGACCCCTGTGAGAGTAGGAACACTGAGAAAATATGAGTGAGTTTTGCCTAGGTTCCAAATACCTAAGAGATAGTTCCTTAGCAGAACCATACGAAAGCTGGAAACCTCAGTAGCCACCAGGTTATGGTCTCAATGTGGGACCAAGAATCATAGAGATATTAGTGGCTAATAGATTTCCCAAGAAGTAGGTGATTACCCAATAGGGAAAGTTGAGTTAAGAATTATGCTTGGAGCTAAATAGAAAGTGAAAGTCCACAAATAGAATGACCCTAGATAAGATGGCAGACATAGAAACAACGGTTTATGAAACTACTAAAGGATAGGAACCTGTTAAGATTTGAGTTCTCATTATAATGATTCAAAGACGATCACTGGCGCTACTTATGGAAAGTTTGTCGGAGAAGGATACCTACGGGGAGTTCTGATCAAGGAGGTTTACCTACAGAGGATGCTAACCGGAAAAGCTGACTGGTCTGAGAAGACTAAGTGAAGCACCGAGTAATGTGCCGTAGAGCAGAGCCACCGTGACGACGAACCGTAGAGTGGAGCCGCTGTGACAACAAACCATAAAGTAGAGTTACCAGTGCATCGGTTCTCAAGGTAAGTACATTATAATGAATCTCACATTGAATAGGTTCCCTAGAGAAAAGACTGTTGTAACTTAGTATATCGTCATGGTTTGCTCCAGTGCTATACAGCATATATTGTGTTTATAGGCTAGCAGAAGCCCATAGTTGTCAGACAACGAATATGAGAAGTGTCCAGAAAATTTTGTGAGATCCGAGGATAGCGAACGATGTTTGAAATAGCTGGAAGATTAAAGTAGAACAAACTAAGTATTTTATGGATAGTTTGAGTAGCCAAGGACAGAGGTTCCAATGCGTGTAATTAGTGATGACCTTCTAATGTTAGTTGTCTGATTCCTAAGTAAGATTTTAAAATTGAATTTTTGAACTTGCCAATACACCTGCTGTATTAGAAATTTTGAAATTTATTTGTTCAAACATGTGGATTTTTTTTTGAAGCTGAGTTTTCAAATGAAATGTTTTCAACAGAATTTGAGACCACAGCGATGATTATTTTGAAATGATATTGTCTTGTAAAAAAAAAGGTTTTTGATAGAACCCAGAGTTTGAAACTGAGTTTTTAACTATGTTGTGGTAAAGTCAGTACAAAACTGGAAGGACAGAAGCTGTTGTAGATGTACACAGTTTGCTGGGTCTTGCTAGATGTTTTAAAATGTTTGAAATCGCTAACCTTTGATAAATGTTTTTTTTTTTTTGAACAAAAAGTTTTGGAGGGATTTTGGTTTGAGAAAATGGAAATCGCACCAGCAGTGAACGCACCCAATCCATAACATTTCGCCTAGGGCGTATGTTTTGATTAGTAAAACCTGACTGTCTATGACTGGGCTGAGTTCCGCTAGATAGGGTTGCTACTTTATGTGCCAGTGTGAACACTGGGTCTCTTGAGAGAGGGGCGGAGGTTCTCCCACATTGTTGATAGTACTGTTGAGACTGGATTTGAGGATTGGGGTAAGGCGCTCACTGTACCAAATGGTTAAAATGATGGTGTGTACTCTCAATTGTAAAATTTTGTGAAATAAATTAGCTCCCTCAAAGATATGTGCCGGTAATAAAAGTTTTTGAAAATGATCCGGCAGTGAAAAATGTTTTCACGAATTTGTGATGGCAGCGATTAAGTTTAAAAATGTTATAGCACTATTACTTTGTGATATAGTGCAGATTGTGAAATGTACTGAAACCACGGAAATTTTTCATGTTTTAAAATTTGAAAATGAGACAAGAAAATAATTTTGGGTAGCAATGACATGATTGTCGACGCTATCGTGTTGAAAAGAAAAGCAGTGTAATTGGGAATTATGGTACAGGAACAGCAACTATTAGAAAGGTTTGGAATACTGAATTAGTTAAGTCAAATAATAGCTTTGGATTCTTTTTACCAATTTTCTTGTGACATTCATGATAGGAGAAGAATGGGTTAATCAAAATATTCAAGTGATTGATAATGAGGATTTATGATTTGAGGATGTGATTGAGATTAAATTTCAGAGCCGCGTAGCGGAAGATGGTAAGTAGAAAATTTATTGAATATTGGATTCTGTAGGCCCAAAATTACTTTCTAGAGGATGAATATTTTTATTGGTGTCTAGAAAAGTGATTGAAAGACTAAGCCCCTATTTGATGGTTATTCAATTAGTTGCCGTTGTAAAAAGTATGAAGAGATTTTCGCTAGATTTACACTTACCTAGCTAATTTATATGGGTAACAGATGACAATACCATAACAGAATACGGGCATAGTCTTGATTATACAGAATAACTGGCTTAAGTTTGAATTTAATAAGATAAAGTTGAGTTTGGCAGGAAAACTCGAAAATCCTTATGAATCCTAGAATAAGAGATTACAAACTTTAGCAAGAAGGCTAGACTATATTATTTAAAGCATCAAGAGCAACAGTTGGTACAATCCCACCACAAGCGTTGACCATCTCAAGTTTAAGTCTATTAATTTCTTCTTGAGCGGCTGCACTTGAGAGAGGACCATCAGAAGACATTGTTTGTCTCAATCTAGCTATTTGCCTCATAGTGCTTCGAATTTTTACATAAGGCCAATGCCTTATTCCTTCCCTATGGCATATTTTCATTAAGACATTTTTGCATAGACGAACTTGTTTAGCCGCTTCTTGTTGAGGTAAATGGAATAAGTCTCTAAGATCATTTATTGACATTGATGCACCTCTAATATTTTGTTCAGCTCTTGATCGGTATGGATTACTAGGTATGGGGACTGAAGGATTATTATTTACAACCATGAACTCTTTTCCTTTATTGGATATATTTTCTGTATTGGTTGGAAATGAACTATTAGGGAGTTCATTTTGATTTTTAGTCCATTCCAAACCAACACAGAGGGCCTCATAGTAGGCTGATAGGGGATCCGACACCAGGACATACCCTAAAGATTTTTGATTCAAACAATAATTTTCTAGAAAATGTTTGACATCATCTAAATTCTTCTTACCAAAGTCAAATACTTGAGGACTGGAAGAACCTCCTTGTACGTCCTGGTGAAAGACAGCGTGGCATATCATACCAATCCTCCCATGAACTTCAAGTTTATGGTATTGAAGTCCATTGGTATGAATAATCTCTCGTAGAACATGGTAGCAACCACATGAAAATGGATTAGTAGTCTCAGTCAAGGTAGAAGCAGAATTCCTTGGTTGAGAAGGTACCGTAGACTCCATAAGTTCTGCCACATTACGACACCTTTGGACAGGTCGCCTTGATGGACCTGCTTCAGATTCCTTTCTGTTAGTAGTTGTAAAAATAGAATCTTGTATCCTTGGAGGAGGAGTAGGAATGTTAATCGTTGAGGCAGATGAATGAACGTTCATACTTACGGGATTTTGGGGAAATAAAGAAGAATAAGGGTATGATGCATTGTTTGACAAATCAGACAACATGTTAGTCTGATAGTCATGAAGTAAGGCTTCAAGAAAAAAGGGTTGAATGAATCGGAGACTGGAATAGAGTTACTTGAACCGGCCATGTTTAAGGATAATGTGGAAGGTTATAGTGAAGATTACGATCGGAGAGGAAATGAATATTTTGTGAAGTTTGAGAGAACGTGAAACATTTACTCTTTCTTTACTCGATTTATAGCTGGGCTAGCAACGTCTAGATTTTGTTAAGCAGCATCGGATTCTCATCTGTCGTTGGCTCAGAATAGTGCAGACTTTGTTGTTATGCGGAAAATTTTATGGCACCGCACCCTAGTGCACCCTAGCCACCGTTAGGGGTCGCAGTTTCCTAGACCTTTGCAGACAGAAATCGCTATGGCATTTATTGCTAGCTGTGTTTTCAAGAAAATAAGTTTGGACGTTTATACGCACATTTATCTAAGAAATCTGTCTTAGATGTGCAGCTGACTCAAGATGTCGGAATTGACATTTGAAAATAGGATTTTAAGCGTAAGCGTGCTAAGGTGATAGTAATCTTGGGAAGGGTGACTTTCTAATAATATTAGATGAACCGGAGAGAATCCGAAGATTTGAAATGATGATGAGAATAGTATCTATGATGATACTTGGTACCAGAATTAAGAGAATTGGAGTGATAGACAAACCCAGAAAATATAATTTTTCCTGGATCACTAGTCGGCATGCTAGTACAAAGGAAGAGGTTGAATTATAGAAAATGAAATGGAGCATTTGTGAAATGTTCCCAGTTTAATGGAGCATTGAATAGTAGGATGTATGCTAGATAAGCATGTATAAGGAAGAAGTATATTAGAGGTCTAGATAACCTTTTGAGTTTATATGTTCAAATTTCGAGGACGAAATTTATTGAACAGGGGGAGAATTGTAACATCCTGAATTTTAGACCTAAAGACTAGAAAATTAGCCTATTTTCGGAGGACTATTAGACCCTATTTTTGAAAATAAATTATAACTCAAAATCCTTGAACTAAGTAGTAAACAACTGCACATATTATGAATCAGTGAATTTTTGTCTCGAAGATGGTGTCACCCGAAGTAATTTCTGTTACCGGCAGTGTCCGACTTAAAATCTTTGACAGATTACGAAATACCCTGAATGAGATCAAAAATTCAGTTAACCTAGATATTTCAAAAGAGGAAGAACAGAACTTCAAGGCTTTGCTTTTGGATTTTTGAGATTTTGCAAAAGATCTCGCGATTAGGATACCGAACAGGGAATTTTATCAGTATTTTATTAAAATAATATTAAACCAAAATGTGCAGCACCTCGTGGTGCATTTTTTATATTTTTATATTTTAGGGAAAATTACGTAAAATGACCCAGAAGCAAGAAATTACGCTTAAGGACCCATTTTCCAACACTATAAATAGAAGCTTCATTTCTTCATTTTCTTCACACCAAACTCAGACCACAATGGTTGAGTTTAAGAGAAGAGTGAGGATTCTTAGAGTTAGAGAGAGAGTTTAGAGTAAAGTTCTTGGAGTTGAAGAGAAGGAGCAAGAATTTCAAGGGTAAGTTCTCTTGTTCTTGAGTTTTAGCTTTTAGTTTTGGTAATTTGTACCTGAAATGCCTATAGAGTTTCTTCTGAGTATGCTCTGTGGCTGCAGCTTAGTCTGATCTGTCACATCAGAAAAGAATTATCCTTGGGCAGTAAATATTATTTACTGGCACAGTAAAAAATATTTACCGGCACGGTAAAAATATTTTTACTGGTACTATTCACATGAATAGTGAATATCCAACATAGTTTCCGCAAATGCTGAAAATTAATGGTCACTGATAAAAATGATATTATAGGATATCCGAGGATTCCGGAGTCAGATTCGAAGGAAGTCCGTATACGTGAATAGTACCGTATACATGAATAGTGCCGTATACGTGAATAGTACCGTATACATGAATAGTGTCGTATACATGAATAGTAAATTACTATTCACACCGAACGGAGGTACGGACGCGTATTGTAACCTTAACTCTGATGCTTATGGTATGCTTATATGTGATAGATAGTCTGAAATTCTGTTTTTGAAAATTGATCATACACATACAACTTGATACGGGTTATAGTCTTGATAACGCCGTTATGTTTTCCTAGCGCTGAGGACACGGATGTACACCGTGGCACTGGTGAATAGTGCAGACTATAATAACATGCATATTGCAGTGGCTGTGTTATGTTATTATGTGAATATATGAATAATGTATGTGATTATTGCTGTTTTGACATGAATATCTGTCATACATATTTGATACATAAGCATGAGGTTAACCGTTACCTGAGGTTCAATGGGTATTGAACCTCAGCTCTTACTGTAGCTTCAGGATTTTCGGAGTGAACAGAAACAGAAACAAGGGTAAGCAGCAGGCAGAAGGACTAGCTGGAGAAAGTCCTGTAGATATGTATAGTCTTTCGAACTCTTTGTATCAGCAAACCAGTACACTACAGTGGTTGAATATCAGTTACTCTGTATTTAAAATCATTTCGTAGCCTTACTCTGGTTAAATTATTTTGAAAATGCTTTAGAAAAGTTGGGGTGTTATAAGAAACCCTAGAGCAAAAAAGAGAGAGAAGCACAAGAGGCGCTAGCACGCTGACGTAGCCGTGTTCGGGGGTTGTTCGTGTGGATACCAGTAGAGGAAGCCGATTCTAAGAGTCGTCTTCTGCTGATCGAGAAGGTAGCCCACCAGTTCAAAGAGAACGAGACGCGGACGAATTCACTACACTTTGGGTTTTCTTAATCACCATGAGAAAATGTGCGCAAAGGTTTGTATAGATTCTTGAGCTACTAGTTTGCTAAAATCAAAGGAAAACCTCCTGCTCCAGATGATTCTGAATTCTTTAAGGTACGATTCGGGTTCCTTAACCTTGATTTAAACGCGCCTGAGTGATCCTCCGATTGGGATTCATAAAATATTTTAATCCGCTGCGTGTACGAATCCCAACAAAATGCACCACGGCCGTCAGTCAACCGTTAGTTGACCGTTAACACTGATTTGGACTGACACGCTGACGTGGACGATGACAGGGAAGTTGACGTGGAAAAAATTCAAAAATTAGGAAAAAAAATTTTCAAAAAATTATTTAAAAAAATTCAAATAATTCGAAAAAAATTTTAAAAATTAAAAAAAAAGGAAAAAATTCAAATAATTAGAAAAAAATTAAAAAAATTATTTGAATTTAATTCAAAAAATTAGGAAAAAATTAAAATAATTAATAAAAAAATTCAAAAAATTAGAGAGAAGTAAAAAAATTAGGAAAAAGATTAGAAATAAATTAAAAATAATAGAAAATAATTATAATAATTATTAAAAAAATTAAATACCTCCGCTAGTGAGCCCCACCACCGACCAGCCTACCGTCAGGCGTCAGCCACCTCCAGCCGGCGGCGACGGTCGGCTGCCGAGGGCCATCACTCGGTAGAGGCAGTCGGTTATTTTCAGAAACAGGAAAAGAATGTATTTTTAGTCTTTTACGGAATTAAATTTTCATATGAATATTTTTACTCTTCATTTATTTTATGTAGACAATTATTTTTTTGAATTTATTGCTAATTATTTTAATTTTTTCTAATTTTTTGATTATTTTTCCTTATTTTTTGAATATTTTTTTCTAATTTTTTGAATTTTTTTAATAATTATTTTAATTTTTCGTAATTTTTTGAATTAAATTCAAATAATTTTTTGATTTTTTTTTCTAATTATTTGAATTTTTTCCTAATTTTTTAAATATTTTTTCCTAATTTTTTTAATTTTTTCGTAATTATTTGAATTTTTTTCCTAATTTTTTTGAATTTTTTCGAATTATTTGATTTTTTATTATAATTTTTCGATTTTTTTTCTTAATTTTTGAAATTTTTTTCCCCTATTTTTGGAATTTTTTTCCACGTTAGCTTCCTTGTCATCGTCCACGTCAACGTGTCAGTTCACATCAGTGTCACGTCAGCGTTAACGGTCAACTGACGGTTGACTGACGGCCGTGGTACTGAGCGCTCCCAAAATGTAAACACATGTGTATTTTTGGTCCAGAAAAGAGCACGTGATGCTGGGTGCTCCTGGGGGAAAAGCACATGTGTAAAATTGCTCTGAAACCCTATATATTTATATATACAAAAAGTAACATTTAAACATTACTCCCTCTTTACCTTTCTATAAAAAGCAACTACCACTTTAAACTTGTTCCTATTTATAAGAGACATTTAGAGGTTATGTCAAACAAATTTTGTTGCTTTCCCATTTTAACCTCATTTAATTACTATCATTTTATTAATTTCCCCACGTTCTATCTTTGTCTTAAATAAGGGTGCTTTATACCCAAAAAATTACATTTCAAATACGTTCATTGTCACTAACTATTTGATCTGCGTGATTCGATTAAGTGCTCCTTAAAAACAGGAACAAAGGAAGTAATTCTATGGTAAATTTTACAAACATTCTTCCCGCAGTGACTTATTTAATCTACCGGGTTATACTTATAAGGAGTAACATATAACTTCGGTCTTTAATATAAAATATATTTGAAGAGTTGATCTTAGTGCTAAATATAAAATAAAGTTTTCATATTTATTAATCTTTTTTTAATTTACCTCTATTGATGCTCTTTTAACAATAATTAAGAAGGAGAGATTTGAAGAGAATTAATGAATGAGCTAAGCCAAGAAGCAAAGAAAGCGATAGAGGTTGGTGGGTGTTATGGACCTAGGAACATGGGCCACGAAGCCCAATCCACTATGCCATCATCTACGGCAACTACCCCCACTAAAATCGCTACTGACAGCATATCCTGGGATTATGACCCACGAATAGCCGCATATCTCGGACACGAATCCTAACTACCATTCCCTATAAATAGAAGATCACTCCACTGGTGAACGGTACGCTGTATCAACTCACTTCCTTCCTCACTGAGCACACACCCCACACCCAGTGGCTAAACGCTGGTAATCTATTCGAACTACGTTGGCTTTGATCCCTGACTCAGGGTACGTAGGCCCTAGGCATTGTTCCTAGTTCAAGCCATAATCCAGACAGACATAATCCACACACGAACATTTGGCGCCGACCGTGGGGACCCTAAAAAGGTCGACCACAAGGTTTTAAGGTCACGTATCAATGGCAACATCAAAAAGGACTTTAACAGCTCCGAATACTCAGGAGCCGGAGGAACACGGACAGCAAATGGTTCAAGCGGAGCAACATGATCGTACCGACCCCGACATGGATCAGGTTATCGTCGAGACGGAAGAAGAATCGAACGCGGCCGACTCCGACATCCCACAAAATAACGTGTTAGAGCACGAGGAAACTCAAGCCCCTGAAGGCGGTGCACAGGGGGAAGTTCAGGTTATAAACCCGGACATTCTCTTGTTGCAGAATACAATAGGTTCCATCCTGAACAGAATGGAGGGAATGGAAACCCGCCACAACCTGCAAATTCAAGAAAGCGCTCGAGTGCACCAGGAAGAGATGGTCCGAGTTGAGCAAACTGACAAAAGGAATTCTGCAACCAACAAAGATGAGGCGGGGCCAAGTCGGCATGGCTCCCACTCCCATGAAGAACAGCCGAGTAACGGGCGCGACAGAGACTGAAGTAGAGAACGAGTGCAATCACGGGAAAATGACCGAGATAAGCAAAACAGACAGTCAGGCGATAATGGCCATCACGAAAGACAAGGCCGGACTGCCGGCACTAATGAAGAAACTGATAGACGAGATCCAGCGTCAAATAGGACGCAGCAGGGGGGTCAACAACAGGGCAGAAATCCGAGTTCATTAAGGGACCAGATTATATCTTCATCGGACGATAATGACAAGGTGGTGACACCCTTTACCGACAAGATTATGACAGCACCTTATCCGAAACACCTCGACACAAAAGACTTCCCCAAATACGATGGCAGCCAAGACCCACAGATCCATCTCAGAAATTTCAAGATGGAAATCATGGTGAAGGGATACTCAGGACCGGTCGTACCGCGTCTGTTTGCAGGAACTCTCCGAGGGCCAGCACAGATATGGTTTAATAGTTTACCAGCCGGTTCAATACCAGACCTCAAAGATCTAGAAAGCAAATTTCTGCTTCATTTCGTCCCTAGTCGGAAACAACCCAAGACGAAGTTTCAACTCGACCAGATACGACAGGGACCCGGAGAGACTCTACAAAAATATTTAGAGCGATTTAATAGTACTGCTTTGCAAGTTCCCGGGTTGAAGGACGATGTGCAATTACACTGTGTGATGGCGGGCTTAAACAAGAGTTCACAGTTGAAAAATTCGATCATGAAGCGCCGCCCAGCGTCATTGACCGAGTTCAGAGATCGCACGAAGTAGTATATAGAAATGGAGCAGATGGAGGCAACGAATCATACACCAGCCGGAGAATCCTCGAAAAGATCCCCCCCTGGGGGAAGGATCGGTACAATGCCGACAGGCAACGCGACCAAGGTAGGGACAGAAGACCTCGAGGAAGTCGGGCAGAAGGAAAATACGAAACATATGCGCCGCTGAAGGTGCCGCGAGCCCAAATTTGGAAAGAAGTCTCCTCAACTGAAATGAAGCATGTAGAATGACCACGGCCAATGCGGACGAACTAACCCTTAGACAAGTCCCGATATTGTGAATTTCATGACCAAAATGGTCACACGACCGAAGCTTGTTGGGATTTAAGGGATGCGATTGAAAAATTTGTGCGGGAAGGAAAACTCTGTAGATACGTAATACAAACTCAAGGCCGACAAAACAAACGGCCGAACAGAAGTAGCAGCCCGCAGGAAGGGCGAAAAAAGCAACATGGGGACAACGATAAGCGCAGCAATGGGGACGAATTTCCAGAGTCAAAGTTTGTCTGCAATACGATCATGGGTGGTTTTGGAGGAGGAGACTCTTCCAACCAGCGAAAGAAGTATCTTGAGGAGGTCATGTCAATTGCAGACCGACCCAAGTTCAAAAGAGGAAAGAAGAAAGATGAGCCAATATTAGGATTTTCGCAGGAAGACTTTGATGACGTCACACCCGGGCATAATGACGGCCTGGTGATCACAGGGATAATCGACGACTGCCAAGTTAAGAAGGTGTTTGTCGACAATGGGAGTGCAGTAGATATCATCTTATGGGATGCATTCAAGCGAATGAGGCTAGACTCTAAGGATCTGAAACCATGTAGGACCACGTTGACTGGGTTCAACGGCGAAGATACCTGTCCTAAAGGGTTTATTGATTTGAAGTTGACTCTGGGAACCAAAGAGGCTTTTAAGACCGAGATGGTTCGGTTTGTGGTAGCGGATTTCCCCTCACCTTATAATATGATCTTGGGGAGGCCGACTATTCACTCCTGGAACATGCTGGTGTCATCAAACCACCAAAAATTAAAGTTCATCAACAAAAAGAATCAAGTGGTAACGATCAAAGGAGATCAGAAGGACTCCCGTAAATGCTATTTCGAGGCAGTCCAAGAAGACAAATCGGCAAGTAAAGGAAAAGCGCGTAGCAACGCGGTACAAGTAGTTAAGTTGGACCCGAGGGAGGAGGACAAGGCACGCAGAGCAAAGCCCGGCGAAGAGTTAGAAGACCTTGTCCTAGGAGAAGATCCGGAACAGGTCACGAAAATAGGGAAAACGTTGAATCTCGAAGTTCGTGCAGAGTTGCAAAAATTTTTGAAGAATAACAGGGACGTGTTCGCCTGGAGACCGTCCGAGATACCGGGGATTGACCCCGAGTTTTGTTGTCATAGGTTGGCTATTCCACCAGGATCAGCGCCAGTAGCGCAAAAGAAAAGGAACATCGGTTCCGATCGTGGGAAGGCTTTGGATGACCACGCCCAAGAATTACTCGAGGCTGGATTTATAAAGGAAGTACAGTACACCACGTGGCTGTCCAATGTCGTCATGGTGAAAAAACCAAGCGGCAAGTGGCGGGTATGCGTTGACTACAAGGATCTGAATAGAGTATTCCCAAAGGATGCGTTTCCTATGCCCAACATAGACCAGCTAGTGGACCAATCATCCGGATTTCAGTTGCTTTCGTTCATGGATGCGTACTTGGGATATAACCAGATTGCCATGCACCCTGAGGACCAGGATAAGACCACCTTCATCACCAATAGTGCTAATTACTACTATAATGTAATGCCTTTTGGTCTCAAAAATGCAGGGGCAACGTATCAGAGGATGATGACTAAAGTGTTCAAAGACCAGCTTGGGAAAAACGTGGAGGTATATATTGACGACATGATAGTCAAGTCAAAAGAGCAAAGCGGCCATGTCCAAGACCTCGACCAGACCTTTGAGAAGTTAAGGAGGCACAGGATCTGATTGAACCCGGCGAAGTGCGCCTTCGGAGTACCCTCGGGAAAGTTTCTGGGTTTCTTGTTAACAAGCCAGGGCATAGAAGCCAACCCGGAGAAATGCAGAGCAGTTCTGGACATGAAGGCCCCGACAAACAAGAAAGAAGTACAGCAGTTAACTGGAAGACTAGCAGCCTTGACTAGATTCTTGCCCAAGTTGATCGAAAAGTCACTCCCCTTTTTCAAGCTGTTAAAGAAGCAAGCGTCGGGAGGATGGAACTCGGACTGTGAGGATGCCTTCGACAATATTAAGCATTGCTTATCTTTCCCCCCAGTGCTGTCAAGACCAGAGCCTAGTGAGAAATTGATTGTTTACTTATCAGTGGGGGAAGAAGCAGTAAGTGCGGTTTTGATAAGGGAAACCAGTCAGGAACAAAAGCCGGTATATTTCGTGAGTCGGGTCTTGCAGGGGCCCGAGGTAAGATACTAAAAGCTTGAGAAGATGGCGTTCGCCTTACTAACAGCGGCGCGGCGGCTAAGGCATTATTTTCACAGTCATTCTATTGTAGTCCGGACGAACCAACCACTACGGCAAATCCTGCATAAGCCAGATTTAGCAGGTAGGATGACAAATTGGGCAATCGAATTGTCTGAATTTGATATCACGTACGAGGCCCGACAAGCGATCAAATCACAGGCGTTGGCCAACTTCCTAGTGGAGTCGTCTTTCGTCCAAGGACAAGGAGTGAGAACAGAACCTTGGAGAGTCTTTGTGGATGGCTCTTCCAATTTACAAGGAGGTGGCGCCGGGGTTATTGTTGAAAACCCCGAGGGCGTCGCCATAAAACTATCTCTTCGGTTGGAATTCCCGACGTCCAACAATCAGGTCGAGTACGAAGCCTTGTTGGCAGGATTGTCTCAGGCAAAAGAAAGCGGAGCTCAGAAAGTACATGTCTCAACGGATTCACAACTAGTAGCCTCCCAAATTCAGGGGTCATACCAAGTAAAGGGACCGTTGTTGGTTAAATATTTAGCCAAGGTAAAGGAAATCATGGCCCAATTTGATGAGGTGACAGTGGCACATATCCCAAGGGTAGAAAATACAAGGGCTGACATATTGTCCAAGTTGGCAAGCACTAAGTGCCCGGGAAACCTGAGAACCGTCGTCCAACAAAACCTCCCGGTACCAAGTTGTGTAATGTTGATTACGAACTCGGAAGACTGGAGGAAACCAATTGCGGACTACTTGGAGCGAGGAATTATTCCCGATGATGACGCGCGGGCAAGGAACTTGGTAAAAACAGCAGCTGCTTACACGATGGTGGACGACCAGCTTTACCAGAAGGGTATACATGCACCTCTGGCAAAATGTCTCGGGAGCGACCAAGCCCAATATGTCTGGGCAGAAATACATGAAGGCATCAACGGGCAACACATGGGGGCCAAGGCACTTGCGCGGAAGGCTATTCGGGCAGGATACTATTGGCCCACTATGGCTCAAGATGCCAAGGACCACGTCCAAAAATGTGAAAGCTGTCAGAAGCATGGAAAGATCATTAGAATGCCACCATCCGACTTACAGGCAATCACGGCACCATGGCCATTTTTCAAATGGGGCATGGACTTACTAGGACCCTTCAAACCAGCTCCCGGTCAGTTGAAGTGGCTCATAGTGGTAGTAGATTACTTCACTAAGTGGGTGGAGGCAGAACTGCTAGCGACAATAACCTCAGCCAAAACGCAGAAGTTCTTCCAAAGGAACATCATCTCCCGATTTGGGATTCCGGCCGAGATAGTCACGGACAATAGTACTGCAGACCAGGGGTTCCAGAAAATGATGTCCGAGTTTCAAATTAAGCACCACTTCGCTTCGGTAGAACATCCACAGTCCAATGGGCAGGCGGAGGCGGCAAACAAGATCATTGTGAATGGGTTGAAGAAGCGAATGGAAGAGGCCCAGGGTGACTGGGTTGAGCACCTCTACTCAGTACTATGGGCATATCGAACAACTGTGCAGACATCTACGGGGGAAACCCCTTTCAGGCTTACTTATGGTTGCGAGACCATGATACCAGTGGAAATTCGAGAACCTTCCTTAAGGAAGTTGCAAGTTTCTTAGGAGCGAGTTAATAATGAGGCAATTGCAGCCGAGTTAGATATGATTGACGAGGTTCGCACCACTACGCACCTAAGGGATGTGGCTACAAAACGGCTGATCATGGCTCGCTATAACAGGAAGGTAAAGCCCCGCTCCTTTGAGAAGGATGACTTGGTCCTCCGAAGAGCAGACATAGGCAATAAAAATGCCCGAGAGGGAAAGTTAGCAGCCAACTGGGAAGGTCCTTACAGGATCAAGGAGAAACTCAGGGCAAGCGCTTACGTTCTGGAGACTCTCAACGGAAAGGCCCTGAAAAGAACTTGGAATGCTGATAAGCTTAGGGCTTACTACAGTTAAAGTAATTTGCTACATGTTAAGATGCATTATGTTCAATTCTCGTTTGTTCGTTTCTCTGTTCAGACAATTAAATTGCGAGTTTAAAACTTGCTTTTTATTGTGAAGATTTCAATTAATAAAATAATAGGCTACACAGCCGAGTTCAGTCTTATTAAGGCTATCAACACATATATGAACCCCGAGTTGATTCATTTATCATGATACTAAAAGAGCATGTATGAACCCCGAGTTAGTTCATAAATCATGCCACTAAAAACATGTATGAATCCCGAGTGATTCGTAAATCATGAAGCGAGTAAAACGCCAGCGGGATAATCTGCTAAATACGAGTCTAAGCTTGACCGTATAGCGGCAAAGCCGCCAAAAATAGACGGACGGGAACTCGGGTTGGATGATCCGCGGTTACCGTATCGTCCTAAATGGCCATAATAAAAAAGACATGCGCAAATGTTGCAAACGCAAAATTTCGTGAATCATGTAACTCGGCAATTTAAATGCTAAAAATAAAACGAATGCACTTCAATCGACCTTGATCACGTCGAGTGGTTGCCTTGACAAAGAGAAACAGTTTGACAGAAATAGAGATAAACGTAGAAAATCCTATTTACATAAGTCACCTGTTCATTACAAAATAAGCCCAACACGGGCGCAGAGTTTACAAAACAAAAAAGAAAAACGGGGCTGCAAATCAAATAAGTCAAGAACCATCCGGGCCATCCAGAGCCTGTTCATCCCCGGCAGTTTCCTCAGGACCTAAATCAGTTGAAGGAACATCCAGAGAAGGAGCCGGGTGAAAAATCTCGCCTTCAACATAGGCGTTAACATGCGCTTGTGTCAAGTCCAGGGAAAACTGGGGATTCAAAAACCGTGCTTGCTCCAAGGCGTTGTCAAAGGCGTCCATCACCCCCGTCTTTAGCATCTCTACGTCCTTATTGGCATGTTCGAGGGCGGTCTGGCTAGTTTCAAGAGACGATGTTAGCTTTAAAACCTCGTCCTTGTACTTCGTAGCCTCGTTCTGGTATTTCGCCACCTCGTCCTTGTACGTTGCCAATATTGCCAAATCTTGTTCGTGGACTTGAAGGTGATAGGTGACTTCGGATTCTGCCTTGTGGAGCTTGTCACGCAGCCCAATAATCTCGTCCGACAGGCTTGCCTTCTCGGCTTGAGCCACATGAAGCTCTTCTTGGGCTCGAGCTACCCGATCATCGGCTGTCTGCTAATTGGCCTTTAAAAACTTTATTTCTTCTGCCTGTTCTCCAACCCAGTCCTTAAGTTGTGCAGCCAGATGACAAACACCGGCATTTTTCATGTTCAGGTGCTCCAAATCCCTGAGCTCTTTTACCTCCCGGGTTGAAATCCTCTTCCTGTCAAAGAAGTGAGAGGGAGCTTGGAGACCCGCACGAAGACCCGCAGGAATTCTGTTTCCCCAAAGATATGACTTCGGGAGCTTCACTACGGGTCCAGCTGAGGAAACCGGTTCATCAGAGGCCGCCCTCCCGGGCTCAACAACACAAAGGGCCAAAGGAATGTCGTCCTCAGCCTCTTCCTCCGGCTCAGCCTCGAGGGTTTTCTTCTTCCTCAATCTCTTGGTTTTCTTCGTCGGAGGAGGATCAGAAGATTCGGGAATAGAAGCCGCCCTCTTGGTAGCAGGAGTCATAGGCCGAGATGACGTGGCCGCGTCCGGAAGACGGGCGGTGACGTTAAGGTAATCGGGCCTCTTACCCATGGGATCACCAAAAAGACAGAGAAACAAGAGACAAGTTATATAAAATTCTTCAAGAATATACTGCAAGAACAAATAAAGCAATTATCATACCCATAGTGGGTGATTTCTGTACAAAACAAAATATGTAATCGGCCGAGTCCTCTAAGGGCTCTTTATTGACAAAGGTGGAAATGAAAGCGACGGCATCTTTCTCCTGTGCAGTCATATGAGAAAGGGGGTAAAAAAATCCTTGGCCTCAAATCGGTGGTGCTCTCCGGTCCAATACAAGGGGAAACGACCTTCAAGTTCCCCAGAGGCAGAAGTCTGAAGAAACCACGGAACCTTACCAGGCTTGGCAGAAACCTTAAAAAAGGAGTTCTTGAAGCCTTTCCACGAATCCTGAAAGGCTTGAGAAACTTACGACCAAGTGAAGCCCGGAGAGAAGTCCATCCAAACTCTAACAAATCTATGTCTGTTGAAAGGTTGTTCTCTAACGGAACAAAGAAGTAGCAGAACACAGGCACAAAGCAGACTAGGTCATAATTATGACAAAAGCTTTCAAAGGCAATGGCAAAGGCCCAGCCATTAGGATGAAGTTGGGAAGGAGCTATGTGAAAGTGGCGGAGAAGCTGCATTTGGAAGTTGGAGAAAGGAAATTCCATCCAAGTCGGGAAATAACGTGTCTGTAGAAGAAAAAGAAAGGAGTTTCATCCTCCCGACATCCCGAGGCCACTGACTCGCTAGTTGAAGGCCGGGACACGGTATAACAATCCCCACCCCGGATTACTTTAGCGATTGTCTTAGCCGAAGATTTATTCCTCATATCGGTAACGACTTCACTGACGGCATATCGGTTGATAG
This sequence comes from Acacia crassicarpa, assembly GCA_034222035.1. Classification (NCBI taxonomy): domain Eukaryota; kingdom Viridiplantae; phylum Streptophyta; class Magnoliopsida; order Fabales; family Fabaceae; genus Acacia; species Acacia crassicarpa. The sequence goes on from JAWXYG010000010.1 coordinate 2,727,174, forward strand.
TCGCCATTTGGGAAGTACCAGAGGGAACGGACTCGCCGTTCTCTGATTGGTTGGTTTGATGAGTGGAAGAAGACATAAATACCTATAAAAGAAAAAAAAAATACTGAGTCAAAACTCGGGAGTACCTGAATTCTTAAGATTTTCAGGAGTTTGAGACGCCAAATGAAACATCCCAAAAATTTACTTAATATAATAAGTAATTAAGGGTTCATTAACAACTAGGTAATGCCCATTATTGAATAAAATATGCGAATGTAAATCAGAGTATGCAGTATGAGCCCTAACGTGGCATTATACAATCATCCACATAACCATAAAGACAGAAGTGCTACTTTTGGCGGAAGTAGTCTAAGCTTCTGGAGTCTTCCCTGATGGTTCTGCACAAGAGCTATCACCTGAAAAAATGTGGGTAACCATCAATCCAACTTATTACGAATACCAACATATGCTAATGAGGTGCCAAGTGGAACAATTTATATAACAAGATATAAAGAATATAATTCGTCAATATACACGTCACTAAATTTTATATCATAAATTCTATATCAAAATTATATGTCACAGTTCTCATTAAAACAATTCCCAAATTACCTCCCACCAGTCCAACCGAACCGCCTTATTTCCTCCGACTAGACCCATGGGCTAAGTTACATCCATGTTACTGGTGACTCAAAAAGCTCTCTGGTCATGTGATGAGAACCGGCCAAAATCCTCAGAGCACATGTCCCAAACCATGGGCCTTTTCCCCTTATTGAACATGTGGGGTGTCGTATGCCCTCATTGAATTAGCGGGCCCGTCCCTTTCTGAATATATGGGACAATAGAAAGCCAACCATCATGCATTAATGGAGGCCTCACCACGTGGTGGAATAAAATACTTCATCTTCCCAATCCAACCCTTACCATAATTATCAGAGTAAATATCATGATATTAAAATGAACAATTCTTATAAATGAGATAGTAGATATGATAAATATCATGATATAAAAATAAACAATTCTTATACATTAATAAGTAGATATGATAAATATCATGATATTAAAATTAACCATTTTTATACATGAATAAATAATTATGATAAATATCATGATGTTAAAATGAACAATTCTTATATATGAATAAATAAATATATATTCACAATTCAAATCATAAAGTCCCACAAGGCAATTTCTATTAAAATATTTACAATCATTTCACAAACACTCACAAGCAACATATCAATACCCATAAAAAGTGGAAAGTGGTTACCTCTCGCCAAAGCTAATTATTATCCCACTCCTCTTAATTCAAGAGCTCAAACACGGCAAAATCAATCTACCACAATCAATTTACTAATTATTAATAATTCTTCTAAACTCTTCATAAAATTATAACTTATAATTTTATAAGATTAAATATATACAAATTATAATAATAAATTTGAAATGTTTAAAATGGAAAAATTAGACGGTAATTAAAAAGAAAATCAAGGATACCATTGAAAATATTAATTCTCCCTTCATTTTACTATTAGTTAATAACTCACTTCCCCAAATAAATTGTTTTCATAGCATTTAATCGGTAAAAATATTTCATAGATATAAAATCATAAATTTCTAAATTAAAAAAAAATTATTTTAAATTACTATATCAACGAAACAATAAATCCAAACCGATTATAATTCACTATTAATCATCAACTACACATACATAGTCTTCTATTGTCAAAACTCGAAACTTTCCCAAAATCTTAATCCCAAAATATTCATTAACCAACATAATAATACTCCCTTTTGAAAGATAAAAATATATAGAATAACTTTCATGAAGGAAGTTTCTTGAAAAGAAGCTAGTTAAACTACCTAAATTATCTTATAAGATAAAAGACATACCTTAAAATGACCACACCTCTTCTCTATTTCTCTCCTTCCTTCCTCACACTCTCCTCTCGTCACTCTCTTCTGTGTGTGTGTGTTGTGTGCAGATTATGTGTGTGTGTGGGGGTATTTATATACACCAACACACACATTTTTTTATTATTATTTAAAATTGGTGGGAGGCATAGCCTCCCACTAATATGTGTAGTGGGAGGCGTGGCCTCCCACTATCTGATGCAGTGGGAGGCGGCCTCCCACTGCCATGAATAGTGGGAGGCTTGCCTCCCACTTTCATTTTTTTTTTTTAAATTTTTTTTTAAATTTTTATATATATTTTTAAAATATATATATATATATATATATATGTATTTATATTTCTTTCTTTCTCATTTTCTTTTCTCTCTCTCTCTCTTTTTTTTATATATACAATAATTATATTTATCATGTATAATTACTTTATAATTTTATAATTAAATCATAAAATAAAAATTAGGATGTTACACCAAAGGCAATAAAGGAGAGTAAGCGGCAGCAAATCTCCAGGGCCTTTGTTTACAGCGACAACAATCCAAAGTCTGCTCGGCTTCTCGGTCAAGCCCCCGATTAGAAAGGTCAATGTCTTTATACATACATTCCTCGCAAGGAGTGGTAGCCTCGGCCGGGCGACCCCCGGGTGGAACTGTCAAGGGCCACATGTCGAGCAACCAAATGGCCTGGCGAGGCAGCAGATGAAGGCTCAACCACCCGACCTTGATTGGATCTTCGGCCTCTGCTACCTGGGGAGGAACTGGAACCTCGGGAAGAACAACCACCCTGGAAAACAGTAGCACCTCGGGAGGAGCTCCCTCCTCGGGAGGGGCTCCCTCCTTGGGAGGATCCGCTGCCATATGAGGGACGAAGCAAATCTTCCATCTTTTCTTTTTCACCAGGAAGAATTGACCACAACCAGAGTTTAGTTCGGCCAGGAACTCTTTTTAGTAGTTTTCTATCCTCCTCGGGGATGGGCCGACCATACATGTCTACTAGTGGTGGCTGGGGATCCATCTTTTGAAAAACGACTAAAATACTAAGTTGCATGCAGTTGGGATTATTAAGCAGACAAGAATGAAATCAAGAGCTTGAAAAAGCACAAAATGATGCAATAAAGTTAAAGAACAAATGGTTCTGATTTTCCCAGAAATCCCAATCTTCTAACGACTCAGATAAGGTAACCTCGCTATGGTTCTCAAAACTTTCCTTCCTTCAGAGAGGAATTCGGAATCATCATTGTCGTTTAAAACCACCCAACAAGAACAGAAAAACATTTCAATAACACATCAAGAACAGGAACCTAGAAGTACAAAGATGGTAAATAACGAAACAGGGATTTAAAGAAGGCATTCCAAGATCGTTACAATCAATAAAAATGAACAAATTGAAAATGCCAGGAAAGCTTACTTGCAAATCCATAGAAGGATGAAATCTGAGCAAGAAAGGGTAGAGAGAATTGCTCTGCCAAAGAAGAACTTCACCAGATTTGAGATGCGCGAATAGGAAGAACGAAAGAGAGCAACAAGGCACCTATACTTATAAGGAAATCAAGACGTATGACGGTTCACTACCCAGGGGTCTCACCGGTTACGAGGTGCCAGGGAAGGTGACGGTACATATTTCAAAAATATAATTTGAGACGAATCGACGGGGATAGGGCTAAGCCCTATTAAAACCCTAAAAAGTAATCATGACTGATAGGAAATGACGTAGAACATTAATGGGCGCGATAACCGATGGTGGCTTTTCGGAAAACGTGACGTTGCAGATTCGAAGGAAGTGGCTACACGAAACGACACCCTAAACATTCAAGGATAAGTAAATAGGCGGTCATGACGATGGGTATGACCACGAGCTTCCTGACAGAAGGTATCTCGGTTAGCGACACACCTCGGCAGAGGCGAATTTTGGTACAAACCACCGAGTTTTTGGTGAACTCGGCATGTATGACGAGACAAACTCGGTAATTCCCAAAAAAGAGTTGTCAACTTCATAACATACAAGGCCAGATATCCACATTGGCTGGGAGGCGTACTAGAGAGATCTGACAATAAGAATCAGACCGAGTTAGCTCAGATGACACTAAGTCGAGAATAATTAGCGACGCACCCCGACACCCCAGGCACTGGTGTTATCGGGCTGGGGGCAACTGGGCGGATGATAAGTCATTTGCAAAACTGAAAGACGTGTTATCGATAGCCGAGATTAAGTCTCGAAAAATGGCTGTTAAAGCAAACAACAACTCGGATTTGATGCAGGTCTCAGTCGAGCAACCAATACATCCCGGCAGTTCGTAAACCTGAACTACCGGGCTGGGGGGCAACTGTTATGGACCTAGGAACATGGGCCACGAAGCCCAATCCACTATGCCATCATCTACGGCAACTACCCCCACTAAAATCGCTACTGACAGCATATCCCGAGATTATGACCCACGAATAGCCGCGTATCTCGGACACGAATCCTAACTACCATTCCCTATAAATAGAAGATCACTCCATTGGTGAACGGTATGCTGTATCAACTCACTTCCTTTCTCACTGAGCACACACCCCACACCCAGTGGCTAAACGCCGGAATTCTATTCGAACTACGTTGGCTTTGATCCCTGACTCAGGGTACATAGGCCCTAGGCATTGTTCCTAGTTCAAGCCATAATCCAGACAGACATAATCCACACATGAACAGTGGGTCATCGTACAACACTGCTAAGGAAATAATTGAAGAGATCAGATTATTCAAGAGCCGCCAGGTTATGGCCAAGGCTTGATTATTCAATTGAATATAAGAAAATCTATGGCTTGTGCATGATGGGAGTAAAGAAAGTAGTGGGATCGTTTTGTTCTGTTTTTTTCATGAGTGGAAGGATAGTTCCATTTCATCAAAATGGATTTAAAATAAAGTGAAAAACTTTGTAGAGTGTGTGCAACTATAATTCTAATGTGGACATATTTGAATCTACGGTGTAAATCTCTATTTGAATTAGTGGTTGACACTGCTTTTCTTATATGATTTATAATATCCGACATAAAGAGTTTTGTTTTAATTTAGGTGAACATATTTTTCTAATGCCAATTCAAACCGTGTGCTAAGTTTCTTGAACAAATATACATATCTTCAAAGAAATATGATAGCCTTGGTTTTAACTTTTAAGCACGGTGGATATCCAGTCAACTATATCCATGCTAAACAAGTCTCTGCTCATGTCAGTGGTATGGTTTTTCTTTGTATATGAATTTCGGAGCTGAGGTAGCAAAGAGGGGTTGGCACGGTTGCTCAAATTCAAGTTGAACCACGTTTTTTTTTTCTTCCGAGGCGATGGATGGTAAAATATCACAAAAAACTCTCAAGCCTTACGTAACAAAAATCTGTGATTTTTAAAAATAATTGTAAAAATAAATAATTCATAAAATATTTAAAAAAAAAAAAAAAAAAAAGCAGCAACTTCACCAACATGCCAAGGTCCCCAAAAATACATCGCCAACCTGCAGCAAACTTGGCAGAATCTTGGATCTAAGGAACCAACCAAAAGCAAGAAGCAGAAATGAAGAAGGGTGTCAAAGGTTCGCGCGCAGTATCCAGTTCTCCAAAGGTCTCCAGTTCGCTATCTCCACCATTAAATTAAATGAGAAGATGCATACAGAAGCATTAAGGTGGGCGTCGGAGATGAAATCAGGCGTGTCAAGGGTGAAATCCTCTCAGAAGCAAATTTGCAAATGATGAAAAGATCGTAGGTGCCGTCATTATGAGGCAAAATGGGGACGATGAAAGATATCAGTCACAACATCCTCCTTGCTTCCACGCTGTCCTCGCCAAGGGGAAGATTGCTGGAGGTGGGGGAAGAAGGCTATCGGAAGTGAGCGTGGAGATCGGCCCGTAGTAACAATAAAGGCAGAAGAGAGATATGAGGAGATGAAATTAGAAAACTGAGCTTTTTTTTTTAATGGAATTCATTTCCCTGAGTTTAAATGAATATCGAAATAGAATTTTGGCCAGTTCCATGCTACCAAACGTGCTCTTGGTATGTAATTGGCTTCCATTTTCATTTCCATGTACCCAATTCCATCATACCAAACGGGTCCAAAATGTCAAGGCACATTGCCCCAAGATTTGGTACGTTCCAAATTACAGCACCATCGAAGGAACATCAACCAAACCGCAATTGCCAAAAGTATCTATCGATTCCAATGCGACCTCTTGTCCCGCTTGATTACATCTTTTCTCCACCCTTCTTTTCCATGTTTGGCTCAAATCAGAAGCTTGGCGTGGCCACATAGAAGACACTAAAATATCCATTATTCGCATGCATAGAACGATAGAAATGCAACAAAGATCACAAGTAATGCACACCAAATTTCTGCTATCCATGTTCACTATCGAGGATCATTGATTTGAATTTGAAAATGTTATATATCAACATTTGTCCATACCCTCTTAATATGCATAAACAATTAAAACTTGAGATCATCAAGTCCACAGATTTCGGCATAGGAAACCGACAATTAAAAGCCAGTTTTTTTTTTTTTGGACAATAATAATTAAAGATCAACATCTAGCAGAGTATAAATAGTTCCTAACGTAAGCTGATATAGCACTAAACAAGAGCTGGGTATTGCTTTGCCTGCAGCCGCACTCTTCTCTTGTACTCCACCACATCCTGCAAAAACTTTGACGTAAAGATATGCCTTTGATAATAAAGAAAACGACCCAAAATTTTTAACATGGCTAAGCAAATCTGAACACGAATTCCTGTGGCTCTTAAGTACCATCAATCACAACTTAATAAGTCATAAAATGGATAAATATATACCAGAACGCTTCAACAAGATACGATGCAGATTCAGCCAACTAGCCACAGTTGAAGGAATCAAATGTTCAGAGTATTTTAAATTAAATAATGTATTGTAAGACTTCTAGAGAATGCAGGACTATTTTAAATTAAATACCTGGATGAAGAGATGATACCCTTCTGTCTGCGCAGGATCAGAAGGATTAGGCTGGTCAAGTAAGTCTTGTATACCAACAAGAATCTGCTTCACAGTTATAGCTGGTCTCCATCCCTGCATATAGAATATGTTCGAAAACCCATCCACATTGAGAACTGCGAAAGTATACAAATAAACTGTGTAACCAAATTTCACATAGTACTACATTTATCGAGAGAGACAAACTTACACTGTCCTCATTAAGTATAGACAGACAGACGGTTCCGGAAGGGTAGACATTAGGGTGGAAGAAGCCTTGCGGAAATTTACACTTTGGAGGCTTACTAGGGTAGTCTTCACTGAAGTGCAGTGTAAGTGGGAAAAAGCCACCCTCCCAGTCAGTCTGCACCATTTTGCTTACAAGAGTCAGAAAATGTGAAGTGCTTAATTTACACAAGGCCTTGAGAGTAAAATAACTGCCTTATTTCCTAGAAATGTCAAATAAATAAAAAAGAAACAAAGAAAAGCCTTGAAACTTATTTTCCTTCCTTTTAGTTATAGCCTCAGAGTCTTACGTCCCATTACAGATAATTTGATCAATTCAAGGATCCTGACAATGTGCTATCTCAAATCTGGATCCTCTCCATGTAGTAATGTAGTGAGTAAATGCACGGACATAGAAAGAAAACAGCATCGGTGGTAAAAAAGTGAGCAGAGAACACATTTCCACGTTTTTGTGACACTCTCTCCTAAATACATGGCGCATTACAGCAGATGATCTCAATCCATGCTTCCACAATGCAATACTCTAAAATTCAGCATGCCTATGTTTAAGACGCATCAAGACCAGAGGTTCCATCCCCCCTTCCCTGGGCTCAAATTATCATTTATGGATTCTCAAGCTCAAGCAAAGAACCAAACCCTGCTTGCCTTATCATACACTGCGCTCAAAATCCATTTATGATTATATTATGCAAAGTAGGGACTAGGAACTCGAGAGAATGCAAAGGATTGGCTGGTAACTAGCCGATAAGTAAACATTTCCATAGCAATAATATCTAGACCTGACCAAGTTAATCCTATGCGAAAGGCACCCTCAAAGTGCTAGAGTACTAAAACATCTTAGGCCTGGGGCACTGAAATAAGCATGCTGAGATTGAAAAAAGAACTTGAAGATACAATACAAACACAAACAGCAGAAGATAATGCCAAAATTTGTCAAGACAATCCCCCCCCCCCCCCTCGTCACAATGATCTGGTTTGCCCTCCTTAACCATAATATTAGACAAAAACAGGAATTCAGATTCTGCTTCGAGGCAAACGCCAAACGACAACCAGAAACATGATTTCATTATACCTACCAAAGACACAACTATGACTATACAGGCAAAAATTTGATTCCACACGAATCATAATTAAGTCTCCCCCATGTGTGGGAGGGTATCAGTGGAAGAAGGAAAAAAACAACGTCAAGAAGAAATTACAAATGGACAACCCAAATGATCGAGTAACACATGGGTCAGGCCCTGAACCATCAAATACATTTACTACATAAAAGGAAAGAAAATAGCCCAGTGATTTAAAAAATGCCAGAGAACGCACCCCAGCCTTGCCAGGAATAGTGCAATACCACACCATCAAATTCACAGTACCGTCTGGCAGAGTCTCTGGCTTCGCAACGAAACCCTAAATTACAGACACAAAATACAATCAATCGGGCGACAAACAGAACATTTCCTAAAAAATTACTGAATCAGCATTGGATTAACAGAAAAGGGTAAAAATAACAACAAAAAGAAATTGAGGGAAAGTACGAACATGGGGATGGTTCTTACGCCAAGCCTTTCGTTCCTCGGTAAGGCGTCCACGAGCAATACCCGACATGTCTCCTTCCTCGTTCTTCTCTCTAAAACGCACTCTCTCTCTCTCTCTCTCCCCCTCCTTGCCGAGGAAGTCAGGCAAGTCTGCGTCGCCTCTGAATCTGATATCTTATTTTAATAGACGAAGCAGAAACTGCCTTTCCAGTACCCGTTTGATTCGACAAGAGACTTTGCCTTTATTCAGCGCTTTGTCGAACGGACGGTCCACATCTCATCAAGAGAGGTACTGCATTGTCCTTTATCTGTTTCGAGATTTTAATAAATAACTAAATAAATAAAAATAATGAGCCTCGAAAAGTCAATGTATTTGCCTTTTATTTATTTATTTTTCGTAAAGCTCGCGTGAGAATCACGCCACCGTATACCAGACGCAATCACGTGAGTATGGCATTATTGTGCACTAAATTTAGATACATTCGCTGAAGCCTCCTTGGGTCATTATTGTCTCCTCGTACGAATATATTAAACCGTGAAATAAATAAGTGCTAATAATAATATTTAAAAAAATGGGTATATTTATTATTGATAATATACCAATTAACCTAAAGAATTAACTAAAGAAGGGACCATGATGAAGGTTTTTAAAAAAAAAAAGAAAAACGCAAAATTTTAGTTATGTCATGTCATGTTTTGTTTTGCCAAGGAGTTGTATCATGGTGATTCATTAGGATTGTGACAGATTTCAAGACTTGGACAAGTCTTTAGAAATACCTATTCGTTGGGAAGATTGAATCTCCAAGTCCAATCTCATGCCAAATATGTATGTCAACTTGATAGGAATCCAATGACAATTTTGTCAATTTCGTTGTCTGCATTCAATTTTAAGAGGTGCAGAGATAAACAGGCTCTCAATTAAGTCATTTTATTTTCTTATAAATAAATATCCTTTCTAATCTTGACAAAAAAACACGAAACTTATTTTAGTTTTTTACAAAAAAAAAAAAAAAGTTTGACCCTTATTTATCTTTTTCATGTTTAAAAAATGACATTTTGAAAATTTGTGAGGAATTAAAATATCAACCAATCGACTCTTATCCGTCCTTTTTATAGACTAAAAATGACATTTTCATTTTAAGAAACCAAAATAGGATTGTGTTTTTTATCAAGGACCAGAAAGGATATTTACTCTTTTGGTATTCTATGTAATTTTGTTATTTAAAATATTCAATTTGTATTTCTCAAACTGAATATATAAATAAGATCAGAGTGGGAGTTAGATTTGATGTATCTTTTAGATATTTTAAAAGACTCACTCGGAAGTAACTCAACTTAGAAAAACTCGATGTTTAAATAGAGCAACTCTCTAACACTGATACGACTCAACAAATATAAAAAAATATATTCTTAAAATATTGAGGATAACATAATATCTAAAAATGATTAAATTTCGAAATATCTAAAAGATATATCAAATCTTTCAAATAATTTAAAAAATACAAATTGACTTTGTTTAAATAATAAAATTACATAGAATAAGAAAATAAAATGATTTAATTAAGAGCCTTTTTTTGTTAGGAATTGGGGACCTAATGGTCCCGGACAAAGTCGAACCCTGATATAAAGACTGGATAGGCCAGCGTCATACCACTGCACTACCTAAGTGCTTGGTAATTGAGAGCCCATTTGCCTATGCTTTATTTACACATCTTAAAAGTTGAATGTCACACAAAATATCTAGCAAAACTGAAAAAATTACCCTTTCTAAGTATGACTATCCTCGTATTAAAAGCAATCCTCATAAAATATCATCCTTCTTGAATATAGTAAACTTCAAAATCATGTTAATTTATACTCTTTCTCCCTATCTTATTAATTTAAGTGCATATGTTAAAAAAAAAAAGATAATCCCTGAAATTATTAAATACCTAATAAAAGGAGCAATAACACGTGAAAAAAGTGTAGTATAATAGGAATCCGAGTACTATTGAAAAAAGTGATGGGAACACGTATCAAATTTAAGTTAGGTTCTTTTTTTTTTTTTTTTTTTTGCCCCCTAATGGAGAAATGAGCTGGACTTGTGCCCACAGGAAGAAATGTAGACGGTGAAATCCAGGTGCTTTCTTTGTCATTACCAGGCCCTTTATGTGAACAAAGTCTTCAAATTGGAGCACAAGACAAACAAGGAAAGATGGATTCAAATAACCCTTTTTAGCCTCTGTTTTTTGTGAATTTTTTTATTTATGATTTTTAATCAAAAAAGCAAGACGCCACACCAACAGGGTTGAGTTTTTTTTTAAAAAAAAAAAACATGTACCTATTAGAAAAAGTGCTTACATTTGATTTAGTGCCATTTGGATTATTAATGAAAGAAATGATTTTTTTTCCTTATATGACTTTTCAAACTTGAGGGCTTGTTTGAGAAAGTGGTGAGAGCTAAAAAAGCACGGTGAAAGTAAAATGAGGTTTTTTTTTTTTTTTTCCAAATGGACCTTTAAGGCAAAAGTTATTTTTAAGAAGAAGCCACAAAGACTTGCTTTTCACTATGCATATGGGTTCTGATCACCGTCAATCCAAATATAAATTATATTTACAAACTGACTTTTATTCTACCTTAAGTTTGCAAAAGTCATATTGAAAAAAAATTACTATTGTCACCGCTAATTCAAATAGGCTATTAGATAGGATAAAAATCATATTTTAAATATAATTTATATTTGGATTAACATGGTAGAAATCCATCTATATTGGGAAAAACATGTCTTTGTCGCTTTTTCTTAAAAGCAACTTTTAGCATAAAAGCCCTTTTAAAAAAAAAAAGAAAGAAAGAAAAAGGACAACTCAACACTTTATTTTACTCCCACCAAACTTTTTCCCTTTCTAATACACTTTTTCAACCTCCCACCACACATGCCCTTAATGTCCAACAAGGTTTCATTCGAAGAGGGTTGCTTCGAGTAGAAGATATATGTGCTTAATATATATATATATATATATATATATATATATATATATATGAGTCCTAGCAGTGTTGAACGGTCAAGAATTTAATACATATAATATAATATCAAGTGGTTTGTGAAAAGATATTCTCATAATTAGTTCCTAACAAGTAATTGTGATCACAAGATCAACTTCATAGACCCGAAGAATATTGTTCCTCTTATCAAATATAAAATATTTTTAAAATTTACATTATTCATAAACTACAAAGCACAAACAGTATGGGCCTGTTTGGTAAACCATCTGATAGACTTATAACAAACATAAGTTTTTAAGAGTCTTTCCCCAAAAATTAATCATCAGAGTAGAAGAGCTCAAAGCTCAATGTCTTATAAGGCAAAGGCCAATGTCTACTTCCAACCATTTTTTTAGCAGCTTTGCTGCTCGTCCCCCTATAGAGGTGTTAATTACTTACTGAATGAGTTGTCAATAAAACTTTTTTTGATATCAAAATTTTCTGTGAGAATTTTTTTGACATTTATTTGGTCTCTTAGGACCTTAGAGGAATTTTCCCAAATATTTATTGCTTGAGTTGGCATTAGAAAAATATATTCATATAAGTCGGGATAAAACTCATTTCACACATTCGTCTTATAAACCATAAATCGCATTAAAAAAGTTGCTTGTGTGTGCAATCAATGGTTAGGCACACCCTACCCAATTATTGAAGCGAGATTTGCTTATGGATTTAGATCTGGAATTACTCCACATGGATGGTATTTTTCTGAAATGTTTCCAAATATTTGAGATGAAAAACTTACTGGATATGTAATGTTTTCAAGTGTGGGAATTCAAACCCAGAATTTTAAACTTACTAGAACAAAACATTAATAAATTTTTCTCGTTCAAAAATTAGTCTCGTCAATAGTGAAAGCTAAAATTAATTAAATCATTCTTTTAGATTGGTAATAATTCTTTGCATCATAGTTCATTTTCCTTCTTTAAAAAAACTCCATTAACAATCGGTTGATTCTATTGTACCATTCTTTATTTTAAGAAAGATAAGGAAAAAAAAAAAAGATATCATCGATAACTTCTTTATAATAAGCTAATAAATTTTTTTATTAATGTTATTGAAAATTGAGATATATAATTTATTTGCGTGCTTTTAATCATTTTCGTTTATAAGTAATTATATAAATTTTCAAGTGACATCCTCCAATAATTTTAGCAAAGTAAATATAAGTTCTTTAGTTATTGACGAGGGAAAATCCAAAAAAAAAAAGTTTAATTATCTAAATTATAATTTGGGTCACTAAACTGAAGAAATTATAAATTAAGTTATATGACAAAATTAGAGATTTTGAAATTAGGTCAAATTGCCTCCATGTCCCTTAATCATTTAAAAAGCCCCCCTTAATCCTGATAGTTTCATCATGTACAGAGAATGCAAGCATTGTTAGCTATAGATAATCATTTTGTAGCATAGTTGCTGTCAGGATTTGAAGGTCATTTTCTGAATCCATGGCTGATATAAGAAAGTTTTATGGTGGGTTGGGGTTACGAACTGCGATATAAGTAAGACGGGTCTCCTCTTCAATTTAGAAGTGATATGCCGTCAAAACCAGTACTTGCCCATTTTTTGAAGGCAAACGAATCTACTGGGAAAGTATGGTGTTAAACTAAGCCTCGAGCAAAATTTGCAAAGTCAAAATACAAATACAGGTAATTGGTCCTCTAGTGTGAGGGAAGGGGGGGGGGGGGGGGGAAACGATTATAAGCATCAAGATCACCAAATGTAAATATGCTTGATGTTAAAACCAAAATTAATTTAGTCAAGCGCCTCGTAGCGTGATGACATTAGGGCAGCTTTAGGAGCTGGTCTTCCCCCTTGTCCAAGGTTTGAGCCCTGCCTCCACCCTCCCCCACTGGTTTTATCCAAAAACCAAAATTAATTTAGAAACAACAAGAATTTAGGAATTGTTATGCTAAACTGGAGATGTAAAAACAATGAGAACAAATAAATTTTGTTTCATGTTTGTAATTTATGATGAACAAGTGTAACGGAGTCCTTGTTATGTGTTGTTATTTTTCTGAACACAGCCTATATAATCAGAAACCCAGAACAATATATAAACCCAGACCGAAAAACACAATCAATAAAAGCAACACAAACACAAGAGGAGGGTTCCTCACGTCAATGATAAAATTAAACCTTTAGATTGTTGGAGTAGAATGGGTATTCCGAGAAAAGAAACCTAGGGATTCGGATTGTTGGAGTAAAAAGGGAAATTCATACCCAATTTTTTTCCCGCGTGTGTGTGTAAATAGGGTTCATCACTTATAATGACAATGGCGTTGCTTACAAGGGTTTTCTCACTTATAGAAGGGCATTCTAGATATTTCATCAGATTTTAAAATCTTTAATTAGGACACATAACTTGATCTATAATTTATCAAGTTTAATGACCCAAATTATAATTTGAGTGACTCAACCGTCTTTTAATAGGATTTTCTATATTGAATATAAAAAATGAAAAGATTTTTTAAGACACAATTTTTATTAAATCAGCAACAACTAACAATCTTTGATCAAAATCTTATTTGTTCGTTCATCAACACCATCAAACTGAAATTAATTTAAAGGAGTTCCCATCAAATTCAACCAAAAAAATTCATATTGTAGTACGGGTCAAGATAAGATACGAAAAGCATATTTATAAAAAAATAAAAATAAAAAAAAGACCACATCAGCCAACTCAATAAAATTTTTTGAAAAGGAAAATAAAATTATTCATTATACATAGGTTATTATCTTTTTAGGCTTAATATAACTATTTTTTAACTATTAAATCATTTTTTACGATTAATTTTTAAGTTAAGTTATGTTGCACCGGGCACTATTTTCTGGCCTAGTCTGTAACTCTGTATCAGGCCGGTGGCCTTCTAACATGTTTACATGTTGATAGGCTTGTACGAAATAAATAAAAAGAAGATGCTACAAGAATTCAAAAGTGGTGGTTGATTTTTCTCACCAATCAGTAGCGTATTTCATTCCTTTTGAGTTTATACGTTTCATCGACTCAATAATCAATATGCTATTGTGAAAGTTGAGCTAGAAGGAATGAATAAAATCAAATAAAATAGGTAGTTTCTATCAAAATTTGTCAAAGCATAGTCACTAAGAGCAGGGAAGCCGTTTGCATACAGATGCTGAAATATTTTCCTGAATTTTCACTTCTTGAGCCATAATCGTAGCTAAGAACTATTGGCCTTTATGATTGTTCATGCTTTCTGTTATATATAAGCTATATAAACCCAGTAGATATATTACCTTCAAATGTTACACTCTTCTTAATTTCCTGTATCATCTTCAAGACTTGCCACATAGCTGGTCTCTGCTCAGGTGATATGACAGTGCAAATACTTGCGAGGTCTGTAAGCATTCCTAGCTGCTTATCTTCAGCACCATAGTCATTCCTCATTGCTCTGACCCAATTCTGCAGATCCATAGGCACAAGGAAGGGATGCTGAGAAGGGTATTTGGAAGTTAGAAGCTCCAGCAGAAGTACCCCAAATGTATAGACATCAGATTTAGAAGTAGGTAGGCGATTAGTGTTGCGAGTTTCGGGTGCTTTATAGGCAGCAGTATCAGGATCATCACTGGATGAAGAGTTTGAAAGGAGGGACAGGCTATAGTCTGCAACACGAGCTTCAAAGTCCACTCCAAGAAGGACATTAGAGGACTTTAGGTTGCCGTGGATTAATCTTGATGTTTGGTGGATATATGCAAGTCCATGAGCTATGTCTTCAGCTATCTTCAAGCATGATGTCCAGTGAAGAGGCTTTGCTCTTGCTGATCTTGAACCTGCAAATATATAGCAGATTTATAGATAGTTGTTACCAAGTGGATAGAAACATTAATTACCCTCTCACTTAAGGATTGAGTCCATACAAGTATTCTAATGTTTTTTACAGTTTAAAATTCAACTCAACTTTCACTTTACAACTAAATTTAGAAGACAAATGAAATCATGTGGCAATAGACGAAAAATAATACCACTTTGATCCTATTTATAATTCTCTTTTGATCAAATCACACATACCAAGGAGAGGTAGTTAGCTCAATGATTATGGGGTAAATTTTCAACTTTATCCTCATTTATGATTGGGTATCTTTTAACTTTTTCTTTTCTCTCTATTTACATTGGTACAATAATATGGGCAAAAATGTCACAATCTCATTTATTTGGTCAAAAGGGACTTATAAATAGGACCAAATTTTTTAATCAAAAAGAACTTATAAATAGAACCAGAGTGGTATCCATCACTCATCTTATTTAGAGTACTGAAAATGAGCTCCAAATGAGTAAACTCCCATGATTTTGCAGCGGACTGATTTCAGCAAATATTATAAGTTCCAGTTTTTTTAGTAACAATTTTTAAATGATAATGGATGATTGACCAACAAAAATTCAACTGGATGATGGACTGTCAACATGCCTGAAACATTCAGCCGAAAACGAATCTCCATAGTCAAACTCAAATCACAACCCCAAGAAGAAATCAATTACAAACACCGTGATTGTAGGCATGAGGGCCTTTTCGATCCAGGCAAAAATAATATCTCTCTCTAAGAAAATTTCATAGAGGCAGAAGCAGGTTTCTTTTAGGGAGAAACAATTTTAAAATTGCAAAATTTCAAATCAGATTTGTTACGAAGAATTGCTAAGGGAATAGTGAAACTTAATAAATAATTTACAACTTTTTTTTTTATTATTAAGAAATCCCTGAATTAAAGTTTTATAATTTCAAAGTTTTTTTCCTATGTTTTGAAAAAGGGGAAGAAAAAGTTGTAGACAGTCCAGTTGAAAGATCCATGGATCACAATACAAACTATTAAGGCATTCACTCCCGTGATTGTAGGCATGGGCAGTGTACTGATGACTCTTTCGGACTTGAGTACAGGAAAACAGAGTCTATCAATCAATATGAGCAAAAAAAGTAAAAAACATTGATGAAGACTTGCAAAAAAATTGATGAAGACTTCAAGGAAAGAGAAACTAATTTTTTAATACATTTTATCTTTTTAATTAATAGCAAAAAAACAAAAAAGGTTGCAGACACACCAATCTGAAAGATATGAACCCCGAGCCAACTTCACGGGACAAAACCATTCTTATTAAGCAATCAATCTTGTTAATAATAGATTCATCAAAACAAAATAGCATGAATCCCATCAGTCGAACTCTAGTTAACAGATAACCAAAGGAAATTAAGTGCCTTAGAAATTACCATGAATAAGGTTGAAGAGGCTGCCGTTGGATTGATAATCATAGATCACCAGCCTCTCTGCTTCAGCCTGAAAATAAGCTCTAACCGGTACTAAATTTGGATGCCGAAGCTGACCCACCATTTCCATGTGCCTCTCAAAATTACCACTTGCTCTTGCAGTCTTCCCAGCATCTAGCCTCTTTACTGTCAAAAAGAATCTGCCATCCACCACTGCTTTGTACGTAGTCCCAATTGTACCCCTTCCCAGTAACTCGGCCGACCCTCTCATCAACTGATCCAGCGTATACAATTGTGCCTCCCCACAACAGAACACCAAATTCTCTCTATTATGATTATCAACAACATCGATTTCCTCAATTTTCTTCCCCGGCGAAGCATCCATGGATCCCATTGCCGCCATTTTTGGGTTTTCTAATTTACTCGAAACACTCCGTTTCCTAACCATCGCGATAAACCCTAGAAAAGACGCAATCAGAATCAACGTACCAATGGTGGACCCAATAATCAGGCCGTTACTCTTGTGCTTCTTTCTACTCAGCGAAGAAACGACGATGTTTCCCTGTGATTCGGCGCTTTGCCCCAAGTAGACAGGGGCATTGGAAGAACCAAGGATTGGAGGCCGAAGATGATCACATGCTTTGGAAATAATGTCCCCGCATAGACCTGGATTCCCATAAAACGACGCCGTGTGGAATCGAGCTAGAGTTAAAGTTTCCGGAATCGGCCCTGTAAGGTTATTGCCGGAGACATTGAAGATAAGAAGGGAGGACTGGTTCAACGGCGGAACAGTTCCATTAAAGTGGTTCGAGTCAAGGCGGAGGGTTACTAAACGGTCCAAACTAACTAACTCGACAGGGATCAAACCAGTAAGGTTGTTATAAGATAGAGAAAGGGTACGAAGGCGATGAAGCAAAAGAAACGAAGGAGGTAATGAACCAGAGAAAAAATTATGGTCGAGAAGGAGACCCTTGAGGTTGAAGAGGGGAGAGAGATCGGGGATGGGACCGGAAAGGGAATTATTTTGGAGGCAGAGGACTCGAAGCTGGTCGAGGCGAGAGAGGGTGTCGGAAGCGAAGACGCCGCGAAGACCAGAGCCCTGAAGGAAGAAGCGAACCACTCGGCCCTGTGCGCATTTGACGCCTTGCCATTGACAGTAATCGAAGCGCTCGTGAAGAGCATAGAGAAGCTTGTTGTCGAGGTCGGCTTTGGACTTGAAAGAGAGCAATGAAACGGCGTCGGAGGAGAGGACCAGATTGGAGGAAGCCGGAGAAGACTGATCGGAGAAGACAGTGGTGAGAGTGAAGCAGAAGAAGAAGAAGAGAGGAAAGAGATTTTTCGAATGAAACATTGTGATTGTGAACGGTTGAGTAGGATCGTGTTTGAATTCAGATGCAATTGAGTAGGTTGATGATAAATTGGCACAGACGAGGCGTTGAGTGGAACAGCAAACCGTGCAAGTGACTGTGAGCTCCCATGCACTGGACTGAAGAGTGAGGAGCAAATAATTCCTTTTTTTCTCTTGCTTTTAAAAATGTCAAAAAAGGAAAAACCGGGTCGGGACTCGAGATAAGCACGGGTTGTTACCGGGGCCAGTTTGAATTTGTGGGATTATTAGTGGGGTAACAGTTTTATCCACATGATTTAATATATAATTAATATATGAGATGAGTTTTTTCATGGATTGTGAAACCGGACTGAAGACCAGGAACCGGCCAACTAGCCGTGTAATCGGACCAGTTTGGTGCAAAACCGACCCGATAAACCTGGGTTGACTCGGTAAAACCGGTGTAAACTGGCCGGTTTACAAGGGTTAACCCGGTTCCAGTAATTTTTTTTTAAAAAGACAATCTGATTTGAATATCTGAATATGTCACAAATATATCTGAATATGTCATAAATATTGAAGTATATGGTTATTTTACTACTGATCTAAAGTATTGAAATGATATATAATATGTGAAATTTAGGTTGATGTGATAAGAAATTGATTATTTTCCACTTTTTTTATACCTCACCGGTCTAGCTCGAGTTGACTCTAGTCTGACCCACTAACCTTTAACCCAATACTCCGACCGGTTCAGTCATCGATCCAGGTTTCAGAACCTTGAGTTTTTTCTTAATTTATACAAATATGATTTTTTTAACAGCAACTTAAATAAACCTTTAAATAAAAAAAGATGAGCATTTTATAACTTGTTTGAAATCATGTCCACTTTTCAACTATAAACAGTCATGTCCACTTTTCAACTATAAATAGTCAGTGAATTGTTTATGAATCATAGCTCGTCAATTAAGCATTGAATTCAAGATATTGTGTCGACCCTTTTTTCCCTATAGGTTCAATCATATTTTTCTAGTTTAATACTCTAATTACTCATTTCGTCCTTAATTATAAGGTTTTATTAATCAAATTGGGTTATTTAAGAAAACAGTTAAAACTAGTTTAAAGCAAAAGAGTTTAAGTAAATTCTGGTAATGTGAATTTGAACTATAAACTTGTGAGAGTTTATTTTTATCAATAAATAAGTATCAATATTGTAAAATTGAATAATTAAAATAAAAACAATTTAATTAAAATATATTTTAAATATAAATAATTGAAATTAAATTTATCAACATTCAAAATTACCAAGCTCAATAAAGAAATTTCTATAAAATTCATATATAAAACTATTGAGTATGATCAAATTGAAAAAATTAAGCACGAATTTAAAAGTAAATAAGTATAAGTTTAAGAGTAAGTTAACACAATTTTGTAAATTCAATGTGTAAACTCACGAGTTTAACTGAGTTTGTAACTAGTATGAGTTTAGCAACAATTTGATGCGATTTTGTAAATTATAAACGTAAAAACAATTTACTCGAAGAGTCAACTTGCAAGTATAATACGATGGCTAAAAGTACTAAATATATAGGCAATATCCTCTCTGTCCCTATCTCTCTCTTAAAAAAAAAAAACTTATTCATTTTCATAGGGTCTTTTTTGAGTTTGCCTCTTCTTATAAATGCATTTTACCCATTTTATCCTCAATTAATTTTATACATTGTATTAATTGAAATATTGAGTCATTCCTTTTATTTTCTTGCATCATTTTTCTCCCACACATTCTCTATTCTCTTTCAGCATTTTTCTCATTATTACATTTTTACTTTTTCATAAATAAGGGTATATATGAAATTTTGGTGAAAAAATATTTTTCTATAGATTTATAACTTTTAAATGATTTTAATTTTTTTCTTAAATAACGCAATTCGGTTAAATGACCTTGGGATAAGGGAGTATATTTTTTTCAAATATGTTTTTAGTTTTTTTTTTATAATAATCAATTAGCATTAAAATATCAAATGAGTTACATCATATCTCTACAATCATCCTAGGACTAAATTGTAAAGATTGCAAAATAGTATATTCTACGTTAGCTAATACTTCAATCTATCAAAGACATTTAAAAGCTGTACAATATCCTGTTGGACCATATATGCATTTGAAGACCATTTATCCACATCAATAAACCCCCTCTTCTTCTTGCAAAAGATTGCTAGATGGGAATGAATTAACGGCGGAAATTTGGGCTTGTCTCTTAGGTCAAAAAATGACATGGGCTATACGTTTCAGTAAAGTTTGGATCGAAACAGATTCCACTAAGTGACTTGATCTTATTCTTCATGAGCATAGGACAACTCACAGGGATTCTGGTCTTCTTGATGAAGTGAAATTGTTATTGGGAAGGGCATGGGAAGCAAAGGTTACTTATGTACCTCATTTGTGTAACTGTATGGAGGATTATTTAGCGAAGAGAAGGCTTGAATTGGTCAGGGGTTTCATGAGATTTATTACCCTTTTTGAGGATCTAGCATTACTGCTTTGTCAGGATTGTAATGAGTGTAATATTCTTGTAAATATTAGCTGAGGTGTCTCTTTTATATATATATATATATATATATATATATATATATATATATATATATATAAAAACACAACCTTATAATTAAGACAGAGGTAATATATATAATACACAGTTGGTGAATTGTTTTTCTGAGAAGTTTTTATCAAATGATTTATTAATCAGCTTTTTCCATCATCAATTATAGGTAGAGGGATAATCGAGATTGACCTTAACGAATTAAAAAAAAACAGCTTAAATTAGTGTTAAAGGTGGACATTAATTGGAACTTTCCTTGACGAAAAAGCTTGAGAATTGTCACCCTAAATTAAAAAAGCAGTAATATTGTCTGAATCATGTGACAGCACCGCACGATGCTATTGTGCGGATTCACGAGAACGGTGCGTATAATAATTAATTCAGTTTGGGGATTTTATGGGTAATACATCAATAAAACGTTTAAATCTGTTTCAATATTTAATTAAATCTATTTTATCATCTTGATTGATGGATTTAAAAGGGAGGAAAGATTTTTATGAGCCCAAATTAAAAAAATTTAAAATGGGATTTCAAAATTTTAATAAAAATAAGAAAAATTAATTAAAAACATAAAAATTTGCTCACTCCCATTCCCCACCAAATCCATGGTGCCGAAGAGAGACTTTGAGGAAGTGGGTCTTTACTCTCACACTCATAAATCCGTGAACGTGATGCTCTGAGGAATTATCAAAAAGCAAGAGACAATGGGACAAAATTGAAACATCTTATGAATCACCATGGACAACTTTGTAATAAAAACAAAAACAACTTTTTCTTTTGTCAAAATTATTTATTTATCCCCAATTAATTTAATATTTCACACTGGGGAGGGTGGATGTATCAGGATCCTAATGACTGTGTTGTGTCTTCAAACTTCAGACACAGACACCAACAAAGTCATTGGGACCTTGATCTATCCTATCTTTTCTTCTTGGAATTGGAATTCCAGAGAATATGATAAACGAGAAATTGATACACTGAGTGTCTACTAGGAGCTGCACACTTTGGATGAGGAGATGACCAAACTCAGTGGACAGTCCGAGCCTCCTGGGTCTTACCTCTTGCCCACGCTCAAGGACACTTTAGAGACTGGTCATCACCCCAACCAAAACATACAATACTAGTATACTCAGTACCCCGATTTCCCGTACTCTCTATCAACATGGATCGTATTCTTGATTCTGTTCTGATGCACAGGTTCCTCATAACGAGGCAAGTGCAGAGCATACTTGGAATCTAAGGAGCAGAGAAGACTAACATACTTTGAAATAAAGCTTTCAGGAACAAAGGAAGAAACTTAGAAGGAAGACATATGAGAAAACACTCTGGAGTAGTTTTATTTCTTCCAAGCTTGATTACAACTGAGAAATGCCTCTCCTTATATAGAGAAGCCAAGGCCAATACAAACAAAGCAAAGAAAAATAAAATATTCCCATGATTTTCTCACGGGATTAAAAAATACAAACTCACAAATCATGCCCGACATGCTTTTAATATCTTATTAGTCACGAAAAGCATGGCTAATAAAATATTAGAATCACGGATCATGCTTGGCATGCTTTATATTATTTTATTACAGACAGACGCAGGGACTGACTACCGGGAACTGACCAAAACAAGCTGCCGACACATATAGATAGAGGACTGGAAACCGGATGAAATAGTACTGCCGACACTTAATCCTTGAAGATAGGCTCGTGACTTGGAGAGAGATTATTGTTGTCACTGTCATCATCATAAAGCGTCTGGACATATGCAAGTGGGTTGAGAAAATCAATAAACGAATCTGGACCTGCTGGAACATCACTTGTCTTTTGAGAACAGTATGTCGGAATCTGTGATGATCCTGGTTGGGAGAGTGAGAGCTGGGACAAAGACTCATCTTCATATGGATCTTGAGAATCCAGGAGAATTTTCCCCTGAGAATCCAAAGGAAGAGTAGTCTCTTGAGATGGTAACACCTGATAGGTTGACACATAGTGTGGTTCTGGCTGGTATAGCTTATCATATGCATCAACTTCTTCAGTGTCTGGAACAGGGCCAAGGATTGTGCAGTCTTTTGATACACTCTGGTTGTATTTGGCAAGGATAAGACTGAGCTCCTGAGATTGCAATGGATCGGGTTGAACCCAATCAAGGGATTCTGACCAAAGTATCGCATTTGTTTTTAACTCAACACCATCAGGTTTCTGTGCATGATAAGTCCTGCTAAGAAAAAACACACAAGAAAATCTTTTTTGTTTTGATTTTTTAACATCCCAAAGATTATTGTTATTTATAACATTAAACAGAGTACCTCTCCAGAAGGGAAGAGGGGCAAACAAAGTAAGAAGCTTAATGAGAGAAGAATTCTCATTGCTCTTATCACAGATATAATGATAGACAGGAAGAGGAGCAAGTGCAAAAGAAGTGGTATAAAGAATGGTCATTGACCAGATATACCAGAGGAGTTCATCAGGTATAAGACCTTGGATGAACGGGATGGTAGTGTATGGACAAATAGAACTGAAATGTTGGACTTTTGGGACAAGGTTGGTTTTTTCGAAAAGATGATGGAGCCAAAAGTAAACATACTCTTTAGCGTAATTCTGAAAATCTGTGAAGGAGTGAAGGTCTGAGTTTGGTGGAAGGATGGCTGCTTTGGTGATGTAAGGCATGATGGAAGGAGAAGGGTATTCTGAAAGGGTAAGAATGTAGAGAATCTGAGGTTGAGGAGGAGAGATTTTCTCTGGTCTTGAAAGAAAATCTGCAAGGATATTCTGTGGTCCTTTGAGGTGTTTAACAGAGAATTTATAGCGCGAGAACCAATCTTTCCATCGGAGTAGCTGGGCATCTAGCAGTATCTTTTTCTTTGGATCAAGCATCTTTGGAAAAGATGTGTTGTCCATTTCTATTATAAAATGATATGGACTCAAATGAAAGTTAAATTTCTCGATGCCTCTTTTGACTGCTAGGATCTCTTTGTATGTAGCATGGTAATGCTTTTCCGATTCCTTGAATTGACCACTAGCATGTCCACAATAGTAACGTACTCCATTAATTTCTTCAATAAGTATTGCACCCCAATAATTATCACTTGCATCAGTTTGCAAAATCCTTTGTCCTTGATCTGGGATCTTTAATGGAGGTGGATTCTGAGTAATCTTTTTCAGAGCAACCACTGCATCTGTTTGTTCTTGGGACCATGGTGGAGGATTTTTCTTCAGCATTTTGTACAAATGACTGGTATGATGAGATAACTGGGGGATAAAATCTCTTAAAAAATTAACAATTCCAAGGAACTGTTGTACTTGCTTGTGAGAGAGATTATCATCAGGAAATTTTAGTAATTCCTGTGCAATGTGAGGTCCTGGGCTGTATTCTCCATTTTCAAAATGCATTCCAAGAAAATCAATTTCTGAGACTCCAATATCACTTTTCTTGGAGGAAAGCATTATGCCATATTGGGCAATAATCTGATGAAATTGAGCCAGGAGTGATAGGTGTTCTGCCTCTGTTGCTGAGAATAACAGGATATCATCAATATAAATTAGAGCATTATTGATGATAGGCTCAAAGATCTTGATCATAGCCTTCTGGAACAGTGAAGGTGCTACCTTAAGACCAAAAGGTAGGACAGTCCATTGATATTGAGCATTGGGTATGCAGAACGCCGTTTTGGGCCGGTCTTGTCTTTGTATTCCAAGCTGCCAAAAACCTACTTTGAGATCAAACTTGGAAAAAACATGGGCCGATCCTGTCAATTGAGCAAATAAGGCCGTTGGCTTTGGAAGAGGAAACTTATCATCTTGAAGGAAATGATTAAGAGGCTTATAATCGATGACAAGCCTTTTCTTTCCTCTTTTAATTTCTGATCTTTTTTCAACATAAAATGCCTGGCAAGCCCAATCAGACTTTGTGGGCTCAATGAGTCCTTGTTTCAGCAGTGCAGCACATTCCTCTCGAGCTAGCTTCAAATCTTCTGGATTCATTCCTGGATGTGAAGCCTTAGTCGGATTAATGTCTTCATTCCTTTTAAAAGGAAGGCTGATAAAGAAATCTTCATTTTTCCATAGTGGAAAAGGATGTGGGAATTGATCATGACTGTCAGCACAGTATTGAATCAATTTATCTTTAATATCTGAATATTGTGGAGGAGCATTCTGTAATTCATACAGAGAAGTTATCTCTGTCCAAGGACTGAAATTAGATTTCCATCTGATTCCTTTAGGAAGTATCATCAGATTCTTGGTATGATAAAAGGCATTGAAACCAAGAAGAATGTCCTTTCCTGGAAGTTCACTTCCTAATACTTTGATCTTCAAGGTACATCCTGGGAAGATTTTGATGTTGATCTTTCTCCTTGTAATCAGATCAATTTTGAATATTTTTCCGTCAGCGGTGTAGAAGTACTGATTGTGAGGAACCCATTCTTCAGGCGGGAGAATATGAGGTTTCATCACAGTATGAGATGAGCCTGTATCAATGAAAGCTATTGCTGTAATGGGTTTTGAATATTTCTCTGGAAGAATCTGAACCTGAATATTCGGTAATGGAGTCTTTGGAGAATTCTGGGAATGAAAATGTTGAGTTCCAAGACATCCAATCAATGGGTTTGCAGGCTGAACTAGATTGAGTAGTCCTGGAGAATAATCTTCTTCTTCTGATTGACAAGAGTCATCAGAGTCAGAGAAGGATGAGTCTGTTGATTCGTCAGAAGGCGGAATGACATATTGAGTGTCATTATCCTGTTCATCTTGCTCTTCAAGATAATCTTCTATATCTGCCGTGTTGTCAGATATCATGAAGATCTTATGAAACTTCTGGATCATCTTGATGTCACCTTTGGTCTTTTTAGGACAATTCTTAGCAAAATGTCCTGGCTTTCTGCAAATGAAGCATTTTGATCCTTTGGAGAAGGGTTTCCTAGATTTAAAGAATCTAGGCTTCCTTTTAAGCTTTGATCGTCGAAGCTCCTTATAAGGCTTTTTACCACCTTGAGCAAAATGGCGAAAATGGGATTTCTTCTTTGAGGGACAGAAACAATCCTTCTGATCTTTGCATTTGATTTTCAGGTAAGGCTTCTTGCAAGCCGGTTTGAACTTGTGAGCTTGCTTCTGCATATCTTTGAAAAACTTATGCTGTTCGCAAAGCTTGTCTAAGGCATTGAGGGCCAGCTGGTATAATTCTCCAATAGAGATATCAGTCATTTCTCTGTGGAGAGCATAAATGCTTCTGTTGAGTTCTGCTTGAAGTTCATCTGGTAGCGAAGCAATGAATGTATGTCGAAGATTCACATCATTACCACCATTTAGTAAGTGGTACTTTTGAAGCACTCTTTGATAATGAGTTTGCAGATCCTTTCTTTTCAGCGAGCAACACTTCATCTCAAAGAATTCTTGTTTTTCTCTTTTGCGGATGATGTTGAAATCTCCAAGAAATTCTTTCTGAATTACTTCAAGGAGAATAGTTGGATTTTCTACTTGTACCGCTTGAAGTTTCTGATATGGAGTGAGGTTCTGAAACCAATCTCTGAGAGTTCCTGTGAATCTGGATACAAATTCCTGTAATGCTTCTCTGAGAGGAATTTGATTTGCTGTGACTTGTAGATCTATCCAGGCACTAAACTCTTGAAGTTTAAATCTCCATTTGTCAAAAGGAATACCATCAAATGTAGACCATGGACCATTAACAGGCTTATAGTCATGGTTCATTTGATGTGCTGAATCTTCTGGATGTTCAACAAACGGTTCTTCCATTTCTTCTTCACCTTGTCCTGGTTGGACCATTGCTATTCGAGAAATGTCAGCTGGTTCAACTTCAGAGCTTAAATCAGAGATATCTAATTCTGATTCCTGTGAGCCAGAAGAGTATTGTGAATGAGCAGGTTGATTAGGACTTTGCATTATCCCTATTGAGGGATGAAGTGGATTGTTGGCTGGTGGATTGGGTGTGTAAACTTAAGGAGTAGAGGTAATAGAAGTGACTGATGAATATGTAGGTGGCTGGGTATGTTGAGGATAGAATGTTTCTTGAGGTATGCTGGAGGATGGTTCAGAGATTTTGATACCTGGGTGAGGACTTGGGTCACGAGGTTGAGACGGTGTATAGAAAGGAGGTTTTGGTCTTGGATGCTGTTGTGGAGGTGGCTTTGGCGGAGATGATTGAGCAAACAATGGATAATTGAATTTAAATTGGCTGGTAGAATATGGTTCTGAGGGTGAAAACAAGGAAGGGGGTGAAAAGAGAGAAGGGTAAGGCTCATATATAGACTGGGATTGTTTTCTGGCTATATCAAGTTCAATCCTCTTCAAATCCTGCTGAATGGCTTGGAGTTCAATTTCTTTTTGTCGAAATTGAGGACCCATATATCCATTCTCGATAAATTTTCTTAGCTCTGCATCCAACTTAATAGCTTGCTGCTTTTGATAGAGATATAAGTTCTTAACCTCTTCAGATAATTGATCTATCTGATAGGCTAGACCCTCTGTCTTTGTTGTCAGGGAATCAAGCTTTGAATCAATCTTCTTTAAAGTATTGTTTTGGCAAACAGCATTCTGAGTATGCCAATTCAAGACTTCTTCAGACTGCGTCATTCTAAAATGGCCTTGACCATCAACTGTCTCTGGTACAACATAAGGTCTTGAGGAGAACTTATTGGCTTGATCTGTCTTTCTTTCAAGAGGAGGAAAATTCTGCTCAAAGGGATTGAGCATAGCAATACAGGAGATGGGTTGAGGTGTTGGTAGTGGAACTGTCACCAACGGTTTTGGCGGTTTGACAGCAGCTGGGAAATATTTCTGGACAAGGTCTGTATGACCTGTTTCTATCATCAATTCTGTAAGAGTCATGTCTTTTGAGGATTTAGCTGGAGGAGGAGGTGGCTGCCATCGACGTGTAGAGCGTCTGGTAGACACAGCTTGTGCTGAACCACAATCATCATCATCCTCTGGTTTCTTAGATTGGTGAGATCTACAGGAAGACTGGAAAGTAGTCTTCTTCTTTTGTGCTTTCTTGAGAGCATACTTGCAAGGATATAAGCATCCTTCATCATCTGAGTCTTCTTCCCACCATTCAGGTGTGTCGCACTCACAGTTTGAGTCACACATCCCTGATCCTGGTACGTCCCACAAAAAATGACCATTAACATGGGAGACATAGCAGGGCTTTGCATCCTGATTAACCCAAGCAATTGGAGGGTCTCGTCTGGATGGAGTATAGGCGGGTGTCAAAGTTAAAATCCTTCCTGGTGGATTAATTGGTCCGGAGGAGGTTGGTCTGGTGAATACTGTCTTTACAACACCATTTCCAAGATCTTCAATTGTAGGTGGAGTGGTGGTATGGACATCTGGCTGCTTCTCGTGGAAAAGTCTTTCATAGTTAGTCATCCAGTGCATAGGCATGATCTGAGCGAGTTCTTCTCTGGGAATTTGTCTGGGAATCTGAATGATAGAGGTGTCATCTGCTCTGTTTGAGATGGCAACAAGAGCATCAGTAGTACAGTTGGGAAGCTCAAGATCATAAGCGTGATTCTGGAGACGATAAACAATCTGGTGATGGAGGGTTGCCATGATGGCTTGAGAATCTTGCTCAGCTCCAATAATCTGGACCTGGACTTGTAATCTCCGAGGAAGAGTTCTATCTTGAAGACTAACGTTGTAGTCTGGCTGAATGGTTAAGACAACACTGCCGTTGCTAAGAGTAGTAAGAAGTGCTCCGATAAGAGCATCAGAATACTTCTTATAAGAGGAATCAATGAGAGCTATCTTAGCAGTAACAGGTAAACCTTTTCTGCCATGAAGGGTGAGAACTAGACGAACAGCGCCAAAGTGTAAATGGGTGTATCCTTCAGATCTCCATTTATTAATGAGATCCGGAAAAATCTCAATTGTTGAGTAGAGTTCCTGGGTAGTTGCTGGAAGAGTGCACTGTTCAAGCTTGGTGGATTGAACAATTTCTTTGACATCAGATCTGTTGGTTCTGATCAAAGATCTGAACGAACTGGTGAAAGAATTCTGTCGGTGATAGTAACTGTATGGACTGAGAAGAGGTAAATTGGTACTTCTGAGGGGCTGATCTGGATGATGGGTCACCTCAATGAGGTTTTCTATCTTGTTGGCAAGGGTTCTTTTTATGGACGGAGGTAGATCTTTAGGAATGAAAGGAGAGATAAGATTAGAAATAGAAGTAGTAGATGTACTGGGTGTGTCACTCATGATGTAAAAGTTTGTTCCTTACTCACTATATCTCAAAATATGTTGGCTTTCTCTGCTGGACTCGTTAGGCTTTGATACCACACTGGGGAGGGTGGATGTATCAGGATCCTAATGACTGTGTTGTGTCTTCAAAGCCTAACGAGTCCAGCAGAGAAAGCCAACATATTTTGAGATATAGTGAGTAAGGAACAAACTTTTACATTATGAGTGACACACCCAGTACATCTACTACTTCTACTTCTAATCTTATCTCTCCTTTCATTCCTAAAGATCTACCTCCGTCCATAAAAAGAACCCTTGCCAACAAGATAGAAAACCTCATTGAGGTGACCCATCATCCAGATCAGCCCCTCAGAAGTACCAATTTACCTCTTCTCAGTCCATACAGTTACTATCACCGACAGAATTCTTTCACCAGTTCGTTCAGATCTTTGATCAGAACCAACAGATCTGATGTCAAAGAAATTGTTCAATCCACCAAGCTTGAACAGTGCACTCTTCCAGCAACTACCCAGGAACTCTACTCAACAATTGAGATTTTTCCGGATCTCATTAATAAATGGAGATCTGAAGGATACACCCATTTACACTTTGGCGCTGTTCGTCTAGTTCTCACCCTTCATGGCAGAAAAGGTTTACCTGTTACTGCTAAGATAGCTCTCCTTGATTCCTATTATAAGAAGTATTCTGATGCTCTTATCGGAGCACTTCTTACTACTCTTAGCAACGGCAGTGTTGTCTTAACCATTCAGCCAGACTACAACGTTAGTCTTCAAGACAGAACTCTTCCTCGGAGATTACAAGTCCAGGTCCAGATTACTGGAGCTGAGCAAGATTCTCAAGCCATCATGGCAACCCTCCATCACCAGATTGTTTATCGTCTCCAGAATCACGCTTATGATCTTGAGCTTCCCAACTGTACTACTGATGCTCTTGTTGCCATCTCAAACAGAGCAGATGACACCTCTATCATTCAGATTCCCAGACAAATTCCCAGAGAAGAACTCGCTCAGATCATGCCTATGCACTGGATGACTAACTATGAAAGACTTTTCCACGAGAAGCAGCCAGATGTCCATACCACCACTCCACCTACAATTGAAGATCTTGGAAATGGTGTTGTAAAGACAGTATTCACCAGACCAACCTCCTCCGGACCAATTAATCCACCAGGAAGGATTTTAACTTTGACACCCGCCTATACTCCATCCAGACGAGACCCTCCAATTGCTTGGGTTAATCAGGATGCAAAGCCCTGCTATGTCTCCCATGTTAATGGTCATTTTTTGTGGGACGTACCAGGATCAGGGATGTATGACTCAAACTGTGAGTGCGACACACCTGAATGGTGGGAAGAAGACTCAGATGATGAAGGATGCTTATATCCTTGCAAGTATGCTCTCAAGAAAGCACAAAAGAAGAAGACTACTTTCCAGTCTTCCTGTAGATCTCACCAATCTAAGAAACCAGAGGATGATGATGATTGTGGTTCAGCACAAGCTGTGTCTACCAGACGCTCTACACGTCGATGGCAGCCACCTCCTCCTCCAGCTAAATCCTCAAAAGACATGACTCTTGTAGAATTGATGATAGAAACAGGTCATACAGACCTTGTCCAGAAATATTTCCCAGCTGCTGTCAAACCGCCAAAACCGTTGGTGACAGTTCCACTACCAACACCTCAACCCATCTCCTGTATTGCTATGCTCAATCCCTTTGAGCAGAATTTTCCTCCTCTTGAAAGAAAGACAGATCAAGCCAATAAGTTCTCCTCAAGACCTTATGTTGTACCAGAGACAGTTGATGGTCAAGGCCATTTTAGAATGACGCAGTCTGAAGAAGTCTTGAATTGGCATACTCAGAATGCTGTTTGCCAAAACAATACTTTAAAGAAGATTGATTCAAAGCTTGATTCCCTGACAACAAAGACAGAGGGTCTAGCCTATCAGATAGATCAATTATCTGAAGAGGTTAAGAACTTATATCTCTATCAAAAGCAGCAAGCTATTAAGTTGGATGCAGAGCTAAGAAAATTTATCGAGAATGGATATATGGGTCCTCAATTTCGACAAAAAGAAATTGAACTCCAAGCTATTCAGCAGGATTTGAAGAGGATTGAACTTGATATAGCCAGAAAACAATCCCAGTCTATATATGAGCCTTACCCTTCTCTCTTTTCACCCCCTTCCTTGTTTTCACCCTCAGAACCATATTCTACCAGCCAATTTAAATTCAATTATCCATTGTTTGCTCAATCATCTCCGCCAAAGCCACCTCCACAACAGCATCCAAGACCAAAACCTCCTTTCTATACACCGTCTCAACCTCGTGACCCAAGTCCTCACCCAGGTATCAAAATCTCTGAACCATCCTCCAGCATACCTCAAGAAACATTTTATCCTCAACATACCCAGCCACCTACATATTCATCAGTCACTTCTATTACCTCTACTCCTCAAGTTTACACACCCAATCCACCAGCCAACAATCCACTTCATCCCTCAATAGGGATAATGCAAAGTCCTAATCAACCTGGTCATTCACAATACTCTTCTGGCTCACAGGAATCAGAATCAGATATCTCTGATTTAAGCTCTGAAGTTGAACCAGCTGACATTTCTCGAATAGCAATGGTCCAACCAGGACAAGGTGAAGAAGAAATGGAAGAACCGTTTGTTGAACATCCAGAAGATTCAGCACATCAAATGAACCATGACTATAAGCCTGTTAATGGTCCATGGTTTACATTTGATGGTATTCCTTTTGACAAATGGAGATTTAAACTTCAAGAGTTTAGTGCCTGGATAGATCTACAAGTCACAGCAAATCAAATTCCTCTCAGAGAAGCATTACAGGAATTTGTATCCAGATTCACAGGAACTCTCAGAGATTGGTTTCAGAACCTCACTCCATATCAGAAACTTCAAGCGGTACAAGTAGAAAATCCAACTATTCTCCTTGAAGTAATTCAGAAAGAATTTCTTGGAGATTTCAACATCATCCGCAAAAGAGAAAAACAAGAATTCTTTGAGATGAAGTGTTGCTCGCTGAAAAGAAAGGATCTGCAAACTCATTATCAAAGAGTGCTTCAAAAGTACCACTTACTAAATGGTGGTAATGATGTGAATCTTCGACATACATTCATTGCTTCGCTACCAGATGAACTTCAAGCAGAACTCAACAGAAGCATTTATGCTCTCCACAGAGAAATGACTGATATCTCTATTGGAGAATTATACCAGCTGGCCCTCAATGCCTTAGACAAGCTTTGCGAACAGCATAAGTTTTTCAAAGATATGCAGAAGCAATCTCACAAGTTCAAACCGGCTTGCAAGAAGCCTTACCTGAAAATCAAATGCAAAGATCAGAAGGATTGTTTCTGTCCCTCAAAGAAGAAATCCCATTTTCGCCATTTTGCTCAAGGTGGTAAAAAGCCTTATAAGGAGCTTCGACGATCAAAGCTTAAAAGGAAGCCTAGATTCTTTAAATCTAGGAAACCCTTCTCCAAAGGATCAAAATGCTTCATTTGCAGAAAGCCAGGACATTTTGCTAAGAATTGTCCTAAAAAGACCAAAGGTGACATCAAGATGATCCAGAAGTTTCATAAGATCTTCATGATATCTGACAACACGGCAGATATAGAAGATTATCTTGAAGAGCAAGATGAACAGGATAATGACACTCAATATGTCATTCCGCCTTCTGACGAATCAACAGACTCATCCTTCTCTGACTCTGATGACTCTTGTCAATCAGAAGAAGAAGATTATTCTCCAGGACTACTCAATCTAGTTCAGCCTGCAAACCCATTGATTGGATGTCTTGGAACTCAACATTTTCATTCCCAGAATTCTCCAAAGACTCCATTACCGAATATTCAGGTTCAGATTCTTCCAGAGAAATATTCAAAACCCATTACAGCGATAGCTTTCATTGATACAGGCTCATCTCATACTGTGATGAAACCTCATATTCTCCCGCCTGAAGAATGGGTTCCTCACAATCAGTACTTCTACACCGCTGACGGAAAAATATTCAAAATTGATCTGATTACAAGGAGAAAGATCAACATCAAAATCTTCCCAGGATGTACCTTGAAGATCAAAGTATTAGGAAGTGAACTTCCAGGAAAGGACATTCTTCTTGGTTTCAATGCCTTTTATCATACCAAGAATCTGATGATACTTCCTAAAGGAATCAGATGGAAATCTAATTTCAGTCCTTGGACAGAGATAACTTCTCTGTATGAATTACAGAATGCTCCTCCACAATATTCAGATATTAAAGATAAATTGATTCAATACTGTGCTGACAGTCATGATCAATTCCCACATCCTTTTCCACTATGGAAAAATGAAGATTTCTTTATCAGCCTTCCTTTTAAAAGGAATGAAGACATTAATCCGACTAAGGCTTCACATCCAGGAATGAATCCAGAAGATTTGAAGCTAGCTCGAGAGGAATGTGCTGCACTGCTGAAACAAGGACTCATTGAGCCCACAAAGTCTGATTGGGCTTGCCAGGCATTTTATGTTGAAAAAAGATCAGAAATTAAAAGAGGAAAGAAAAGGCTTGTCATCGATTATAAGCCTCTTAATCATTTCCTTCAAGATGATAAGTTTCCTCTTCCAAAGCCAACGGCCTTATTTGCTCAATTGACAGGATCGGCCCATGTTTTTTCCAAGTTTGATCTCAAAGTAGGTTTTTGGCAGCTTGGAATACAAAGACAAGACCGGCCCAAAACGGCGTTCTGCATACCCAATGCTCAATATCAATGGACTGTCCTACCTTTTGGTCTTAAGGTAGCACCTTCACTGTTCCAGAAGGCTATGATCAAGATCTTTGAGCCTATCATCAATAATGCTCTAATTTATATTGATGATATCCTGTTATTCTCAGCAACAGAGGCAGAACACCTATCACTCCTGGCTCAATTTCATCAGATTATTGCCCAATATGGCATAATGCTTTCCTCCAAGAAAAGTGATATTGGAGTCTCAGAAATTGATTTTCTTGGAATGCATTTTGAAAATGGAGAATACAGCCCAGGACCTCACATTGCACAGGAATTACTAAAATTTCCTGATGATAATCTCTCTCACAAGCAAGTACAACAGTTCCTTGGAATTGTTAATTTTTTAAGAGATTTTATCCCCCAGTTATCTCATCATACCAGTCATTTGTACAAAATGCTGAAGAAAAATCCTCCACCATGGTCCCAAGAACAAACAGATGCAGTGGTTGCTCTGAAAAAGATTACTCAGAATCCACCTCCATTAAAGATCCCAGATCAAGGACAAAGGATTTTGCAAACTGATGCAAGTGATAATTATTGGGGTGCAATACTTATTGAAGAAATTAATGGAGTACGTTACTATTGTGGACATGCTAGTGGTCAATTCAAGGAATCGGAAAAGCATTACCATGCTACATACAAAGAGATCCTAGCAGTCAAAAGAGGCATCGAGAAATTTAACTTTCATTTGAGTCCATATCATTTTATAATAGAAATGGACAACACATCTTTTCCAAAGATGCTTGATCCAAAGAAAAAGATACTGCTAGATGCCCAGCTACTCCGATGGAAAGATTGGTTCTCGCGCTATAAATTCTCTGTTAAACACCTCAAAGGACCACAGAATATCCTTGCAGATTTTCTTTCAAGACCAGAGAAAATCTCTCCTCCTCAACCTCAGATTCTCTACATTCTTACCCTTTCAGAATACCCTTCTCCTTCCATCATGCCTTACATCACCAAAGCAGCCATCCTTCCACCAAACTCAGACCTTCACTCCTTCACAGATTTTCAGAATTACGCTAAAGAGTATGTTTACTTTTGGCTCCATCATCTTTTCGAAAAAACCAACCTTGTCCCAAAAGTCCAACATTTCAGTTCTATTTGTCCATACACTACCATCCCGTTCATCCAAGGTCTTATACCTGATGAACTCCTCTGGTATATCTGGTCAATGACCATTCTTTATACCACTTCTTTTGCACTTGCTCCTCTTCCTGTCTATCATTATATCTGTGATAAGAGCAATGAGAATTCTTCTCTCATTAAGCTTCTTACTTTGTTTGCCCCTCTTCCCTTCTGGAGAGGTACTCTGTTTAATGTTATAAATAACAATAATCTTTGGGATGTTAAAAAATCAAAACAAAAAAGATTTTCTTGTGTGTTTTTTCTTAGCAGGACTTATCATGCACAGAAACCTGATGGTGTTGAGTTAAAAACAAATGCGATACTTTGGTCAGAATCCCTTGATTGGGTTCAACCCGATCCATTGCAATCTCAGGAGCTCAGTCTTATCCTTGCCAAATACAACCAGAGTGTATCAAAAGACTGCACAATCCTTGGCCCTGTTCCAGACACTGAAGAAGTTGATGCATATGATAAGCTATACCAGCCAGAACCACACTATGTGTCAACCTATCAGGTGTTACCATCTCAAGAGACTACTCTTCCTTTGGATTCTCAGGGGAAAATTCTCCTGGATTCTCAAGATCCATATGAAGATGAGTCTTTGTCCCAGCTCTCACTCTCCCAACCAGGATCATCACAGATTCCGACATACTGTTCTCAAAAGACAAGTGATGTTCCAGCAGGTCCAGATTCGTTTATTGATTTTCTCAACCCACTTGCATATGTCCAGACGCTTTATGATGATGACAGTGACAACAATAATCTCTCTCCAAGTCACGAGCCTATCTTCAAGGATTAAGTGTCGGCAGTACTATTTCATCCGGTTTCCAGTCCTCTATCTATATGTGTCGGCAGCTTGTTTTGGTCAGTTCCCGGTAGTCAGTCCCTGCGTCTGTCTGTAATAAAATAATATAAAGCATGCCAAGCATGATCCGTGATTCTAATATTTTATTAGCCATGCTTTTCGTGACTAATAAGATATTAAAAGCATGTCGGGCATGATTTGTGAGTTTGTATTTTTTAATCCCGTGAGAAAATCATGGGAATATTTTATTTTTCTTTGCTTTGTTTGTATTGGCCTTGGCTTCTCTATATAAGGAGAGGCATTTCTCAGTTGTAATCAAGCTTGGAAGAAATAAAACTACTCCAGAGTGTTTTCTCATATGTCTTCCTTCTAAGTTTCTTCCTTTGTTCCTGAAAGCTTTATTTCAAAGTATGTTAGTCTTCTCTGCTCCTTAGATTCCAAGTATGCTCTGCACTTGCCTCGTTATGAGGAACCTGTGCATCAGAACAGAATCAAGAATACGATCCATGTTGATAGAGAGTACGGGAAATCGGGGTACTGAGTATACTAGTATTGTATGTTTTGGTTGGGGTGATGACCAGTCTCTAAAGTGTCCTTGAGCGTGGGCAAGAGGTAAGACCCAGGAGGCTCGGACTGTCCACTGAGTTTGGTCATCTCCTCATCCAAAGTGTGCAGCTCCTAATAGACACTCAGTGTATCAATTTCTCGTTTATCATATTCTCTGGAATTCCAATTCCAAGAAGAAAAGATAGGATAAATCAAGGTCCCAATGACTTTGTTGGTGTCTGTGTCTGAAGTTTGAAGACACAACACAGTCATTAGGATCCTGATACATCCATCCTGATTAACCCAAGCAATTGGAGGGTCTCGTCTGGATGGAGTATAGGCGAGTGTCAAAGTTAAAATCAACTCAATCCTTCAAATCTTATTCATTTAATTTGCTAGTCCTTTTACTTTCTGAATATTCATTTAATCCCTAACTAATTCAATATTTGAAGTTCGGCGCGTCCACTCAATCCTTCAAATCTTATTCATTTAATTTAATCTTCCTTATATTTTCTGAAATTATGTTGTACTAGTAGTGATTGTTGTTAAACTCTCAAGTGGTCTTTTTTAAATTTTTTGTTTTTATATTTATAGTTTACAAAATCGAGTCAAATTATTGATAAATTTATTATTATTCTAAACTGTGTTAACTTTACGAGTTTATATATTGAGTTTATCGTTTTTATGTTTCTAACTCATAAAATTGTGTTAACTCACCTCTAAACTCATATTAACTTATTCAATTTGATTTTTTTTTTCAGCAGCTTTATATATATATTTCTTAGAAATTTGTTTGTTAAACATCTTAAATTATGAGTGTTGATGAATTTAATTTCAATTATTTGGATTTAAAATATTCTTAAATCAAATTATTTTTATATATTTATTATATACTATTAATAGCTATTTAATGGCAAAAATAAACACTTATAAGCTTGATTTGAGTTTACAATATAAATTTACGTTACAATTACGAGTCTGCTTTGTAATAGCTGATTCTGTTTTCCATAATGAATATTTTAGAAGTGTTCAAAAAAAAAATTCGTGAGTTTAACAATCTTATTTATAGTTTCTTAATGATTATAAAACTAAAGGGATAAATTGATTAAATAGTTAAAACTTCCGGAAATAATTTACTGAGCTAAATTTTATGGATTCATTTATAGTTGAATTAAAACTATAAGCACTAAAATAATTAATTTCCTAATTTTTTTATAAAAAAAATAGAAAACATTTTGGTTATGATATCGCAAAAAAGAAAAAGAAATGATATCCTTACATTTAAAAGAAAGAGAAATACTTGTTTCCTTTTCTGGCAAAAAATTTTGTTCGTTTCCTTTAATTCTACATTATTTAATCGTACAAGGTGAAGAAGATCCCTCCTATCTTGCTCCTAGTCAATTCCCTAATAAACTAAAAGGTTAAGAAGCGAATTGGCTAATAAACTATTTGCTCTGGAGCACCCACCACAATTAACTTTTAACTAGACCTTAAATACCAATAAACTTTTTAAAAGGTTAAAATAGCACAAAATCGTTAATAAACAAGGAACGTCCATTAATGCGTCTAAGTTGGGGGAAATAAATTGAGATAAAATACATATATGGTAGGAGGGTGAGAGGAAACACAACAACGGGGCGAGAAAATAATTTAAACCTGGAGACTGAGAAGATTGAAATGAAGGCTCATTCTGTAAGAAGAAAAAAAAAACGTGAGAAATCGAGAGAAAGTCTGAGCGAAATCCATCATCGTCGATGCATTAACAGACGTTAATTTATTTGTAGATTTTGCAGCCCAAGATCAGATTCAATTGAAGACAGAGTTTCATTTTGCAGATCAGATTCAATGAAAGACAGAGTTTCGTTTTGCAACAGTAAATCTTCTAGAGGATCAAATGCAAGAATTGAAATAGAAAGACTGAGTTTACCTAGCAG
The DNA here is from genome assembly GCA_034222035.1 of Acacia crassicarpa. NCBI lineage: Eukaryota > Viridiplantae > Streptophyta > Magnoliopsida > Fabales > Fabaceae > Acacia > Acacia crassicarpa. The sequence goes on from JAWXYG010000010.1 coordinate 2,765,367, forward strand.
TGAGCACAGGAAATTTGATTCTTGTTCACAGTGTAATTTCAAAGTCTTTGATCATCAGAAAATTACCTAGCAGTGAGGACAACGAGGCTAGAGAATTACTCTCAAAGATTCTCCAATCACCTTTGCTACTTGTCTTCGATCACTAGAGAAATATCTAGAAGCGAGGATCGTCTGTTCTTGAAAGAAATGTGGGATTTCAATGGAGAACTTATCCAGGTGCTACTTGTCTTCGATCTACAGCAGTCCAATTGGGATCTGTGATGCCATTCAAAGGCAGAGCTTCTTCAACCGACAGTCAAGACGTGATTTCCAACGACTTTCTAAAATACCGACGTTTATTCACCAGACGTTTTGCACTCACTGACTCATCTCTCAAAGCACCGTGCCACACTCTTTGCCAAACATCGACCTCTCTCCCTCTTCATTCCGGAGAAACTCAAACATTGACCTATCTTCCTGTTTGATCTACTACTCCCTCCGGTCCTTATTATAAGGCACCAACTAACTTTTCTCACAAACCAATAAAAGTAGTTAAAGTCAATAAAGTTATCCTACAATTTAAGTAACTTCCAATATTACCCCTACTAATTCCACTAAACTCTAATATTATATTAATTATTACTCTCACCCACAACCCTCATTAATTAGGGGTAGACATGGAAACAAATAATTAATACTCATTGGAAACAAGCAAGTGCCTTATAAAAAGGACCAAATAAACTTACTAGTTGATGCCTTATAATAAGGATCGGAGGGAGTATGAACTATGATAAAGAGTTGCAGAGATTAGTGTTGTAAGGAAGAGGAAGAATTAGACTCATCTCTCAAAGCACCGTGCAATACTCCTTACTCAACGTCTCTCTCTCTCTCTCTCCTCAATATGGGGATACCCAAATGTCGACCCTTCTCTCTCTTTGATTTGTGATGGACAGGGTGATGAGTTGCAGAGATTAGTGATATGGGGGAAGAGGAAGAAGAGAGCATCCAGTAGGAGGAGGAGTGGAAGAGGAAGGCGGAGGAGGCTGCCTCTAAACTCTAAAGATGAAGAAGATGGAGGCGATGGCAAGGAAGAGGGAGGGAAGGAGTGATTAAAGCCCAGGTGCAGTAACGTCCGTTATTGGTAAAGTAACAATTTTGTGCTCAATTAATCTTTTAAAAAGTTTGTTAGTATTTAAGGTCTAGTTAAAAGTTAATTGCGGTGGGTGCTCCTGAGCAAATAGTTTGTTGACCAATTCGCTCATTAATCCTAAACTAAACAATATATTTAAAATAAACGCATCTATCCAAGAATATGCATAATTTTTTTGTATTTATTTATATTTTTTTCTCTTTATATATTTATTTTTTATTTATCAAAGCGATGCATTGTATATAAAAGTATTTGAATTATAATTATTAGTAGAGATAGAGTCGGTAATTGTAACTAATAGGTAAAAATTATAGAATAGAATTTAGGTATTCATAAAATTATATTTCAACCCCATAAACATTTTAAGATTTGCATTTAGTTCTTCTATGAAACTTTTAATAGGGATTAAGGGAAAAATATTGAAATTTTTGTGAGACTAAAATATAATTTAGAAAACGTCCAGGTTTATTCTGTAATTTTGGGGTCCACCCGTCACCCATTTAGTTCCGCCAACTTCTCAGGCAATGCAGTCATGACTCATGAGTCATTCATTAGAAGAAAGATAGATAATAATTAAATTATGATACTTATTTTTCTGTTTCCAATTACAGTAATATATTATTCTTAAGTAATTATATGAAACTACTCCCTAGCAAGCATATTTGTATTAAAAGGTTATAGGAAAGGCACGCACATAAAAACTTGTTTAGAAATTTTATGGCTTATGAATATTTGAATTCGAGCATTAGTATTTTTTATATAAAATCCTTTTCATTAGTCTCTCTAACATGTCAAATACGATTATCTTTTAGCAATAAATTTTTTCAGTTAGATACTAATAGACAATTTTTTTTAGAAGATTTTTTTTTTAAAAAAAAAATACCACTTAAAATACAAAATGTCAAATATGTAATTTTACAACAAAATAAGTTGTTAATTTCATTACTATTTTTGTTAATCTCATTACCGTTGTTTTTAATAGGATTTTAAAATTCAAATGATATTTTTTTTTTGTCAGTCTTCCATTTTTTTTAAAAAAAATTTAAATTATTAAAAAATTAGTTTATGATAATTTTTTTACTAGTACGGCTACCTAAAAATTAATAATAAAAAATATAACCCTTGGCATTAGTATAGCGCCTTTAAACTTTTCAGGGCAATGTTCTGTCAATGATGGCACCAACGAGAGCAAGCAAGCAAATCACATCGATTAAAAATTTAAAATGCCACCCAACATTATTTAAAAAAGAAAATTAAGAGAATATAGCATAACTGGACCTCACAAGACAATCAATTTTGGATTCCAATACTAATATCAAATATTTCTATTTATATATTATGAGTACGATTGAAAGTTTATTTTATTTTTATATAAAATTAAAGATTTATTCTTACTTCCGTTAAATGGGTAGAGATGTTTTATAACACGGACTACATGATCTATAGGATAAGAGAAAATATGATAATAATATTAGCTTAATATAATTTTTGATCTTTCAAATTTCAAACCATGGGATTTTGGTTTCTTGAGAAGCAAAACGTTTTTATTAAATTATAGGAAATTAAACTTGAGAAATCAAAATCTATAATTTAGAATTTAAGGGACAAAAAGTCATATCATTATGAACAAAATCTTATATCAAAGTTCGGGTAATGGGTACTACCTCCGGTCCTAATTATAAGAGCTAGTTGATTTTTTTTGGAGAAATTAAGGAAGCTAAATAAATTACTTAATTATTTCATATGTTGTGAATCTTTAGATTATATGTTAGTTTATTAGTTAAACTAATTAATTTTTTTAAAAAAAATAAAATACAAAAACTCTAAAGAAATTTAATTAGTTTTCTTAATCACTTTAAAAAAGTTAACTCGCTCTTATAATTAGAATCAAAGTAATATTTTTTTTAGTGGCAGAATAGTTGCAGAAAGGACAAAGATCATGTGTTAAGAAATGAGTTTGTCCATGCAATTGCCACAAGAAAGGACAAACTCTCATCTTTAATGTGCATGCGATTATTGAGTGAATTTTAATTTAATACAGTACATAGCAGCTTTAAGTGAAGGCCAAGTCTTCAAAATGATTTGGCGCAAAAAGCACAAAAAAAAGGTCTTATAATTGAATCCCATATTTAAAATTAATCATGCTCTAATAGTAACAATCATGACCTCCACCATCAGTCATTCACCGATTTACATTATTGGGTCCCATTTACACCTCATCCTAATTGGAAATTGCATAAGCAAAACTACACGCATATAGGGGCTAATTTAAAGAGGCGTAACGTGTCTCTCAATTTGTTCCAGATTCAAATAGGACAATAGTTATAAAAATTATAACTAGAGAAGTAAATTAAGTGTCTATTTGGCTTAGTTTATTTTCAGCTTATCTTATGCTTATAAGTAAAAGTTAGGTCAAACAGAATTTAAAATAAGCTCTTATATTATAAGAGCTTATTTTACAATGAAGAAAAAAACTCTTAAAAAAAAAAGCTGATAAGAGGAGCTTATTTTAAGTTCTTTTTCTTTAAGCCCTACTTTTTCAAGGGAAAATTCTAGATAAATACCTTTTAAATTTGCAAAGCCCCTAGAAGTCCGTTGAATTTGTAAAAGGACTGAGAAGTACAAAGAATCTATGACATGCAAATTTGGTTTGAATTACCTTTTTACCCTTAATTTTAAATGAATAAATAAATAAAGAAAAAACACACCCACCACCGTCGTCGGCCGACTGCCCACCACCACTGCCGGTCGGCCACCATCACCGCCACCGCCGGCCAACCACCACAGCCGGCCACCACCACCGCCACCGCCGGCCAACCACCACGGCCGACCGCCACCGCCACCGCCGGCCAACCACCACCACGGCCGGCCACCACTCCCGCCAGGCGCCACCATTGCCGGTCGGCCGGGCGCCACCACCGCCGCCAACCGGCCACCCACCACCGCCACCGGCCGGTCACCACCACCGTCGGCCCGCCACCACCACCTCGGCCACCACGATATATTTTATAATATACCTTTTAAGTTAATTTTTATTAGAAAAAAAGTGTTTATGACAAAAATTTTGTCAAACAGTTTATTTTTAATTTCAACTTTTAAGCTGAAAAATTTATATAAGCACCAAACAACTTTTAGCTTTTTGAAAAAAATCTCTTTTTTTTAGCTTTTGCTTAAAAGTAGCTTAAAAGCTAAAAATAAGCTAGGACAAACAGTATTTTGATGAAAGTTCTTACATGCTGAAATTATTCTTTAAAAAAAATGCACGTTTGAGAGAGTGTTCAAGAAACATATTTATGTTAGACGAGATAAAATTTTTCTTACATACTTATCTCATACATCTAAATTATATTCGAAAACTAACTTCTAACGCTAATCAAAACATGCACAAAGTGGATAGTGTGTGCCGTTCTCTAGAATTAAAAATTTAAACTGAAAAAAATTAGAATTAAATATTTCAAATAAAGACTTCATGAAAATGATCTCATTTGTCAATTTGGTTAGCGTATACTTTTTTCACTTGTGTGTGTGTGTATATAAGATTGTTGTCAATAGAGTTCAATAATATTATGTGATTTATGTAACGAGATAATGTTGTTGTTATTGTTCTCTATATGCTCTGTCAGGATGATAGTCCAAGCATATATAGTATTCCCTTTGATCCTTAATATATGATATATTTGAGAAGTTGATTTTGATCATAAATATAAAGCATAATTTCGTATTTGTCAATATTTTTATAATTTATTCATATCAATGCTCTCTCAACAATAATTAATTACGAGAGGGAATTGATGAATTAAGAAAAATGATTAGTATGTCTTAAAAAATATATGTCATGTTAACTAACTCAACCAACTTCCTTTATCTAAACAAATTAGACAAATATATTTTATATTAAGTACCAAAGAAAATGGAGTAAAATACACCGTTTCTTTTCTCTGTTTTTTTATCACCTCATCATTCTCTCCCGTTCGTCTTTTCTTTTACCTCCCAAATTTACCTTTCAAAATGAATTGAGAGAATACCCACAGCACAGGGATTGCTGGAACATGATGAACTAAAGTTTTTAAAAGGAACCCAATTATTTAACATCTATGATTGAACATATGCTTAAATTATGAGGCATACTGTATCACTTCACATGGAGGACCCTCTCTGTTTCTCCTCCTCCACAATATGAATAGCCACTGCAACATGCATGATTCTTTTTTTCCTCTAAGCATAGGTATTTTTCAATTAAAAGCATCGGCGGACAGGCATATCTCTCAAAAATTATTTGAACCTTGCTTCGTCACGTTGTGAGGGACTAGCTCCTTCCATTAAACCCAACCTAATGGTAATAAGCCTAACTCTTCTGAATCAACTTTTCACAGCATAGGAGGATAGTGACTTCTGTCTTCTGGGCGAAAGGCCTTCTTTTTATGAAAAAGATCCGCTCTCAACAATATAATCCTAATAGAAAGGTGGATATTGGTACCTTGAACTCTAAATATAACACCTTCGTGTGGTTCCTGACAACATGATGAATCAGGTTTGAATCCGCATGCATTGTCAACAGTGGATCGAATAGAATTCATTCCATTAGACTTCTACAGGAATGCCAAAGTTTGTTTGGGTATCCAGCAGAAATGCCGCCGACGAAAGAGAAGAGGAGGCTATACAACACTTTGTAATTCGTTTGCTGTTGCTGTTCATATTATGGTTGCTGTGTTGTTAAGCCTACTCCTTTGACCAGAACATAAGACTAGACAAGTAACACAAACCTTAGGACTCATGATCTTTCGTGTGTGTGTGTGTGTATTTGAGGTCACAAGCAGTAGTAGTTGCTGATTTGAATACTACCTAAAAAGGAAGGTACGGTACAAGTTTGTGTTTTTTTCTGTATCAATTCTCACTACTGGTATGAACTAGTACCAGGTAGAAAACTTGCTTCTACCTTACAAATATATAAGCATATTTATCCGTACCGGCCATTATATATATAGACAATTAATCACATGTACTAATTCAAAACAGCACTCATCTCATTGCAGGTGATTGGTCTCCTTCAAAGCAGCTCCTTGTTTTTGAAAATTTCTGCAATATTCCAGAGAGAGAGAGAGAATGAGAGGTTTCGTAGGAAATAAAGCTCAAATCAACAAGTAAAAGCGACTTCTGGCTTGTAATTAGTTATTGGGTCGCTGCTTTTTTTTTTTTTTTTTTTGCCTCTCATCTCTGCTCCAACCACTCCCCTAATTGAACACTGTTTCTTCTCTATTGGTCCTGCAATTAATAAACTACATTAGGAAATAAACTTCTGTGAATATAACCAACCACATCAGAATCTGATCAAGACAAGTCATACCACATAAGTAATTTAGACCTAATCGCCATCTCTCTCTCTCTCTCTACCAATGTTTTCGGTTCAAGGATCTTCTTGACGGAGTGTCACTGTAATAAAATGTCGTCAGGTCACTCTCAATCTTCCCTTCACATTTGCTTTAATCCTTCTTTATAATCAAACCATTCTCTCACAATTCTCTCTCAGGGCTCAGAGAATTATCAGAAAAACCAAAAGATGAAGAATACCAACAATTACACTAAACTCATCCTCCTTCATCCTTATATCCAAAAACAAGGAAGCTCCAATCGGATATGGCTTCTGGCTTTTATCTCATTCTTCACTCTAGCGTTCCTGGGTACGCTTATTTACACTCGAGAATCATCTTCTTCAATCACCAATGTGTCCAAAACCTCCATAGTTTCTTCCTCTTCTTCACCATCCCCAGTTTCTGGCTTACCAGTGAATGTAATAAACACGCTTCTACATTATGCTTCTAAGTCGAACGACACGTACCATATGCCACATTCTGATCTCAAACCCATCTCCGACGTGCTTCGAAAATGTTCTTCGCCTTGCAACTTGCTCGTCTTTGGCCTTACACACGAGACCCTTCTCTGGAAAGCCCTGAATCAAAATGGAAGAACCGTGTTCATTGACGAAAACCGGTATTACGCGGCGTACTACGAAGAATTGTACCCTGAAATTGATGCCTATGATGTGCAGTACACAACCAAAAGAAGTGAAATGAAGGAGCTTTTAGCTTCAACAAAAGAGCAGGTAACAAAAGAGTGTAAACCAGTACAGAATTTGTTATTCTCAGAGTGTAAGCTAGGACTCAATGACCTTCCAAACCATGTGTACGAGTTGAGTTGGGATGTTATATTGGTGGATGGGCCACGTGGCGATTGGCCGGACGCCCCAGGGAGGATGGCGGCGATATTCACAGCCGGCGTGCTGGCGAGGAGCAAGAAAGGTGGGAATCCGAAGACGCATGTGTTTGTGCATGATTTTGGTGGAGAGGTGGAGAAGCTGTATGGGAATGAGTTTCTGTGTAAGCAGAATATGGTGGAAGAAAGTGAGACTTTGGGGCATTATGTGTTGGAGAGGATGGATGAGAACAGTGTGCAGTATTGTAAGAATCAGTCGTCTTCTTCATCTTCGTCATCATCAATGGCTTCTTCGTCTTCTTAATAAATCTCTCAAAAGTGTTTGTCGTCAAAGATTACTACTCAGTTAGTCCTCTTAGTCACAAACAGATCAATCTGGGTATTTATTTATGATCATCCTTTTGATTGCTGCTGCTTCATTTTGTTCAAATTAATATTGGTTGGGGCTTGTAAAAAATAATTTTTTTTTTTTTTTTGTCTTGCCTTTTATTTCCCTTGTCTTGCACTGCAAATTGTAATCTTCTTCAAAGAATCCAACCTTTCAAATTTCAATTGATAATGTTGCTTATAATTTAGGGAGAGATTGAAATTGCTGTGAGTACTCTTAAATTTGTCCTTCCACATAATATCATACTGGTTTGATTTTTTTATTCAGTTTCCTACTCATTAAGTGAAATCAAGTAAAGTTATCTTTATTTACGTTGAGAAATAAGAGGAAACGGATTCAATACTCGGCTTTTTTATGTTCAAAGACTATTGAGCAGTTGCAGACTTTCCAATAGGACAAGAAGGTAGTAAGAGTTCAGAAGTTGAGCAGAACCAGTGGCGGGGTTGGCTTCTGAAAGTTCAGCAAAGGAATAGGTGCGATAGCTTAGCTTTTTGAGTTTTACGTCATTTTGGAAGGTAGGGGCTTCAAAAATTTAGTTTTGGTTAAAGTGAACTTGCCACTTGGTTCAATGAATAAGCCGATGCAAAAACTTGGATTGTAGAAGACATCAACTACGTGTTAAATGAAAAAAAGAAAAAAAAAAAACGAAGAAAAAGTGAACTCAGTCGATGAAAAATGGTTGTTGTAGTTTATTTAAAAAAACTTATAAGATTTTTTTTTTTAACTAAGAACAAGAAAAGAATAATAAATATGATATTACCTCTGGCCCTAATTATAAGATCTAATTGACTTTTTTTTTCAGAGATTAAGAAAACTAAATAAGTTAATTAATCAATTCATATATTGTATATCCTTAAATTATATCTTAGTTTATTAGTTAAACTAATTATTTTGAAAAATAAAAATAAAAATACTCTAAAAAAATTTAATTAGTTTTTTTAATCTCTCCAAAAAAGTTAACTAGATCTTATAATTAGGACTGAAATGATTATAAACTTGTTTGGTCTTTGATAATGTACTTTTTCTTGTTGGAAACATTAATTTTGGCCAGCCATTCATTGACATTGGGGGAGACAAGAACAGAGGAACAGGTTTGCAGAAACGGAAGTTACCTCTCTCAAAGCTGCCTTTAGAAGCTTTGTCATCTTTCTTGTTGGTAGCCTGAGTTTTACTCTATTTTTTATCTCTTCATTGTTCATTCTTTTTTTCAATTATAATTTAAAATTTTAGCACACAAATGAAGAAATATAATTAACATGTCAAAATTTCTATTAAACTCTTTATCGTCATCAATTTATTTCATCTATTCTCCCATTAATTATCTCTCTCACTCTATAGTTAAAAGAAACAGATGAAGTAACAAGAGAGTGCTTGCTTGACCAAAACAAAAAAAAAAAACACACACACACACACATTAGTAAGATAATGATGATGAGTAGAGTGGAAAATATGGCAAGTTTGAAAGATAACTTCCATACGATTAATAATGATCCGAGAGTGTCGAAAAAGACATGTAAAGAGCAGGGAAAATGCTGTTAATGATTTGTACATCGGTATTGCTTACCTTGATAATTAGACAAAATCATGGTCATGCATATTTTGCAATCAAGACGACTAGTAATTTAAATTTTAAGCAAACAATTCTTCAATGATTTTTCCCCATGTTATCATTAGCTCAGAAAACATGATCAAAGTCATTAAAAATGAATCTTCTACATCAGTACTTATATCAATGTCTGCAAATTGATGTCAGAACACATTTATTGTCTTATTCTTAATATAAGATATATTTACCTAATTTAATTAGATTAAGAAAATTGGTTGAGTTAGTTAATGTTATATGTAGTTTTTAAAACACTCAAGTCATCTTTCTTAATTCTTTCATCCCCTCTCCTCTTATTATTGTTGATAGAGCATCAATATAGATAAATTAGGAAAAAATTGACAAACATGTAAACTATATATTATATTTAGGATAAGATCAACTTCTCAAATATCTCATATTTTAAGAATATGTCTTATATTACGGACGGGAGAAGTATAAAACATATTTATATAATTTGATTAGATTAAGGAAGTTAGTTAATATAACATTTATTTTCTAAAAAATTACCATTATCTTCTTTAATTCCTTCATTCCCTCCTTCTCCTCTTTGATTATTGTTGAGGATTAGGAAAATATTAAAAAAATAAAAAATAAATATTATTTTTAGGGCCAAAATCAATTCTTTAAATATTATATAAAAAAAAAAAAAAAGAAGGAGTGCTATTTTACTATGGTCGAGAGACGCCTTCTTCGATACAGTAGATAGACGTCTTTCTGCTATTTGACGTACAATCTGCACAGCATCCTAACAGAAACTATTAGCCTCTCATTTGTTATAATGCTTAAGATAAGCTCGCAACTCTTGCAAAATCCAGAATCACAACCAACAAAATCACCATCCAACAATTAATCATCTAAAGGCAGAGAGAGAAACCTTGACCAATTTAGACTTGGCCAATCACAAGCGTTAGCTCAGTACAAAAACCGGTGTCTTGACACCATTACGTGCACAGCACTGTCAAATAACTTAAGAATTAAGTCAACTACAACATGGAGGAAAATTCCTAATTTGAACCAACCTGATGTGTAAACGCTACAAAATTGCATCTGAAGAGAATGAGTAATCTTCCTGGTTTAGCCAGGCGTAATGAGTATAAACTATGGGGCTTTAATTTATAGCTCCGAACCAATTGTTGGCCTTCGGCCGCATCAGTATGTTTGGCCGTTTACTAATAAACCCGCTTCTGTATCTTTGAGATAAAGTGGAATTCTCGTACCTGTGTCCCTGAGACGATCGATCATGTCATAAAGAAACTCAAAAGTCAGTCTGGACTGCTTGTTAAGATCCTCTCTAATGTGAGGCTGAACGCTGAACCAGTCTCCCAGCAATTTATGAACATGAGAACGGATCATTCTCCATGGAACGGGGTACTTTTCACAAAGCTTTAGATACTCTACTAGCAAATCTGCCTGGTCCAGTTTTCCATCTACGCTGGCTACTTCACTACCTGTTGCCCATTCAGTAGTTCGAAATCCAGCAAAGAGAGCTGGATTTTCAAGCAGTGTCTCAGCTGACATCACCCCTTCAACTCCCGTCTCTTCCAAGCAGTCACGAATGTCCTCCAAGTGCCTTATGTTTCCATTGGCAAGGACCGGAATTTTCACTGCATTCTTCACAGCCTTGATGGCTTTCCAGTCAGCTCGGAACTTTTTCCCATCTTTTTCATCCCTTGTCCTGCCATGGACAGCTAAAAGCGAACAACCAGCCTCCTCTAGCATCCTAGCATATTTCAATGTATCTTCCAAGTTTGGAAAGATTCTAATTTTGCACGAAACAGGTACTTGGAGGTTGAGAGCCAATTTTTCCACTAGAGATTTTACCAGAGGAAGGTTATCCATTAGGAAGGCACCATAATATCCCCGTCTAGCAATGCGCTGAGGACACCTACAGAGCCGCATAATTCCAACAAAATTTTGATCAGGAATGTCAAAGCACGCACCATATAGGATACATTAAATTAAAAATTGAATATTATTATCTCAGCTTGAGGCAATCAATCTGAACATCTCAATGCAGGCACTAGGTTAGGTACTTCTCTGTATTCTCTCATAAATATTTCAGACATCACTAACATTTTGTTACTGAAATTGCGAGAGTGCAAGCCAACACCGCTGTCCGTAACTGTTGATTTTATTCATGCAAAACCTTTGGAAGGGCTAATTCTTTGGATGAGGGATATATAAACCTAACCCACCTTTTGGATTACGAATTGAAAGGAGTCAAAATACAAAGCGTTAGATTTCAAGCATGTCGAGGCCTACTTCTCAGTTTTCATGCTACGGTCCTACCAAGTAAATTAATGAAAAACAGCTAGTTGTGGAATCGTATGTACTCTAGCTGAACAATGGAGTGAATAATAATTACAACAGCAATCAAGTAGATTTTTGAGTAAATAGTACGCAAAAAGATCAATTACCCTAGATTGATATCAACATAGTCGCAATACGGCTCAACTCTCCTTGCGGCGTCCAGCAATGTATCAGGATCATTCGCACAGAATTGGACAAACAATGGTCGATCCTCCTGCAGTTACTCCCACATTATTAAAAAAGAAATAATGCAAATAAATTGCCTAGCCGGACGGAACATCAAGCAAGTCATTTAGCTTAACATAAACAGCCACACGAATATCAAATTACCTTGCAAGTAGAGAATTCTTCCTTCCTGTACTTTTCGGTCTCAGTAAAAATGCGAGAGTGCAACATAGGAGTATAAGCAGCTTGGGCACCATATTTGCGGCAGAGCATTCGAAAGGGTAGTTCCGAATTATCAACCATCGGGGCGACTAAGTATTTGGGTCGATCCAACTTAGTCCAATAAGCCCAGGCGCGTTCGACCCGAGAAACCACTGTCAAGCATCTCGCCGGAGAATCCAAGCAAGACGGCCCCATAGCTGGAGCATAAAGTGAACATTCTTGCTCTTGTCGAGTTTCGTCTTGATTCTGATCCGAGCAAATGAGGTTGTCAGGTTCTTCGGCAGGATCTGAATAGGTAGAATCGGTTGGGATCTGAGTTGGGGTTTTGGCCACAGGAAAAGCCATTGGAGGAGGGGTTGCTACAGAGAAATACCTATTGAGACGATGAAAACGATGATGAGAGAGTAGGGAAACAGCGAGGGGTTTGAAATTCATGGGCGTACGATGGGCTTCGCCGAGCAACCCATCGCCGCCAAAGAAGAATATCGTGGGAGTTCCCTTGGAAGGTCTTGAACAGGAGACGACGATGACGCGCTGTTCCGATAAAGTGGGGGTTTAGGCAATTCCTCGCTTGGTAAAACGACTTCTAGCTAATTCAACAAACGGCATGCCGTTTCCTTCCACCAAATGGTTTAAACAGAGTGACAAACAAAAACAATCCTCCAACACAAAAGATAGCCTTAACTTCAATATTTAAAAAAAAAAAAAAAAAAACCCGTATCTTCTTTAATTTAAAAAGGATTATAGTAGTATCTTGTTGGAGAAAAAGATACAAAGAATGCAAGATTTAGAATGGGAAGAGACCATGAGGGACCTTATAATCAATACCTATTTAGGAAACTCTCAAACTATGGTACCATGGTATAAAAAGATCTCTTCCATCAATCAAAATAAAATTTCTTTAACATACTTATTTTGTATATTGTAAAAGGGGAAATCATTTCTGCATCTAATGCAGAAAATTTTTTCACCAACAGCCACTAAACGCTGTCGTTCCGCTTATTTTTTTTTCCCAGCCTAACTCTTCTTCCCAAGCTCCTTGTAGGGTACCCACTGGGTATTGCTTCTCGGATCAGCGTTCTTTTTCCACTCGAACTTCACTGTGGATACTATTTAACCATTGCTTCTTGTTTTCAAATGATTATAACAGCCCTTGTTTTCATTCTTCTAACTTAAGGCAACACACACACACACACACTTATTTGTTTTCTTCTCCAGTTAAACGTAGATGCAACACATATATAAAGAAAAATATGACAGCAAACTAAATCAGTGAAGCGTTTTTCCAAAGTCTAGTGACGCATGTCTGTCTATATACATATTGTGCAATGAGGGAAAGAGGTTCGAAAACGCAACGCAAGCTAAAAATATTATCATGTTTCAATGTTTATCAAGCAGAGGTTTCATGATGTTACTTCCTACATCCTAACAAAAAGAATCTGCGTTAGTCAAACAGGAAGCTAGAAGGAAAGGACTTACACTCAGTTCCATTTTGTGAGGTTCACCAACAGTAACACCCCTGTTGCGGCAACGTTATGCAGAGGAAGAAAAATTACAATAAACTATCTCCCATTCTCTCTCGGTTTCTCGCCTCAGCACTCTCTCTTAGCTAGCTAGGACGTGGCTGTGGCTTTGGGTCATTGGAAAACAAGAACCAATGGTTAAATAGGATCCACGGTGTAGTCCGACTAGGAAAAGAACGCTAGTCCGAGAAGCAATACACAATGGGTACTCTGCGAGGAACTCGAGAAGAAAGTTAGGCTGCAAAAAAAAAATCATTGAAACTATAGCGTTTAGTGCCTGCTACAGAAAAGCTTTTCTGCATTAGATGTAGAAATGATTTCCCCATTGTAAAAACACTTTTGCAAAGCTAATACAAACAGATAGCTAATGGTATATATAAGAGATATTCTATAAGTGAGAAATTGCTAGTTTAATCCCTCTTATAACCTCATGTCATTAATATTTGTCCTTTTAATAATCTTTAAAAAAAACATACTTGAATATTTTTTTTAAAAAAATCCAACCTCAATTAAATTACTTTTGTTATAATAATAGATATTGGCATTGTTGTAAAAACGTCATTCCAAAACGTTGGAACAGACATTTTGACGTTCTGAAATTGCCGGTGAAAAAAAGGGTTGAGACGCAATCGGAGGTGACACGATCGAAATGTCGTTCTGGACAGGCGGAAACGTTGAAATGGCATGTTAGCCGTTCTGAAATTGCCAGTGAAAAAAAGGGTATTTTCATAAAATCCCCTTTTCCTGCCCCAAATTAAACCCTAGTCGACTTTCCTCTTCTTCGATCGATGCTTCTTGCTTTGTTCAGTTTTAGTTCTTCTTCATCTACTGACTGATCGACCACCGTAGCACTCCGACTTCTGCAACTCCAAGTTTCAGTTCTTCGATCGATGCTTCTTGCTCTGATTGCTAGGGCTGGACGGCAAACGGTGACACTGCTTGTTCTTCATCGACGCTGCTCTGATCACTAGGTGGCCGAGACGCCGAGTGCTGGATGAGTGGACGACGACTTTCCTTTTCTTTGCTGGGTATTTTTTCTGTATCATCTGTTCCTTTACTTTGTTGGGTCTTTTTTCTGTATCATCTGTTCCTTTGCTGGGCATTTTTTCTGTTCTGTCTTTAATTCATTTGTTCTATTCCTTATAAATCATTAGATGAGTTGCTGAGTGTTGATTTATGTGCTTAATTTGTTAAATCATCATATGTCTTTAATTCCTTTGCTTAATTTGCTGAGTGCTGATTTATGTTATGTTCCTTAATTTTTTTGTGGACTAAGCCATGGTACCATTTTGAAGTATTTATACTAAGTTCAAATTTCAATGTTTTCTTCTTTCTATGTATTAAATATAGTTTGAAATCACATGGCCTCATCAAGTGGAAATGATAGTAGTAACACTCCAGCTTTTGCAACTCCAAGTGTAAATAACACTACTGTTGGTGTAACATCCCAAATTTTTGGGACTTTAATTTAGAAATGTGTATGGGAAATTTTATTAGGATTTGGCCTGAGTAATTATAATATTAATTACTGAAAATATAGGGCTTGTATTCCTCGAAAATCTTAGAAGAGACTAAATTCAATTAGGGCTTATTTCTTTACGATATGTGAACATGAAAAGTTAGAAACAATTAAAAATAATAATAATAATTAAAAAAAAAATATAATAACAATAATAGAATAAGATGAAACTAATAATAATACCACCACATACACAAACCCAATTGTTGATAACACACACCTGCCTATTTGTTCGAATAGTTCACTTCGGCCCATGCAACTGATCAGCCCATGTTCCCAAATAACTCCGGAAATAGCCAAAGGTTGAGATGGGTAAAACAATGGTAATCTATCAGCCCTTAAACTATCCAGCAGCAGAACGAAAAAAAAAAAAAAGAAAAAGAGAAAGAACCACGTGAATGCCAAGCTCAACTAAACCAAACTAAAACCCAAGCCATTAACTTTAACTAACCAACTAAAGGGTAACGATGAAACCGGATCAGCGAAGTTGGAGCCCACTCGTGATCTCTGCAAAAACGCCATGACCGACAAAAGGTTACCTCACCGTACAGCAACGTTCACGCAAAGCTTCATATCAGCACAAGGGTTTCCCGTCGTTGCAGGTGTTTTCGGCGGTTTGCTGCTCACGCAAGACAGCAGGAATCAGAAACGCAACCTCAGCGGACCGTTAGCTAAGCTTCCTTGGTCTGGTACCTTGGCTCACTATATAACCAAACTCGTTGTTTCTTTAACCTTCACGCTGCTAGAGGAAACACACAGAACCAAAGCAAGCTGAGAGCGTTAGTGAGTTGGGGAAAAGAGTGAAAACCGAGCTGTGCGTGTGAGAGTGGGAGGCTAGCTACTACGTTAATCCGTTCCCTGTTTCTACCTCAGCGAAACAGAGGTGTCTACTCCTCCTTGAAGGCCACAGCTTGCAAGAAGGTGAGTTCTCATCCCTCTAGTTTTGGATTTTCTGGGTGGTGTCATCGGGTATGTATACATATGTGTATATAGAAAACGAAGAAAGAAAATAGGAAAAACAACCCCGGGCTGTGTGCGTGTGTGTGTCGCTGATACATGAAGAACAAAGAGGGAATCCATGCGAGCATAAAACACTTATAAGGGTTGCTGTTTAGGTAGAGCTTGGAACTTGTTTCACTGGCCACACTAAAGATATATATATATACATAGGTTTCATCACTGTATGTAAAGAAAAGGAGAAGAAGACTTTGGTGTTTGAATATATGTGCATGTATAAACTCTAGGTACAAAAAGGGAAGAGAAGGAGAATAATAAGATACCATACACGCATATAATGTTGCTGTCATGCGGAATAATGCACCAGGAAAGAATAGGAAAACAACATACATTGCAAACCGATAGTTCTGGAAAATACACTTTGGAATAGGGGTTTTCTAGTAAGCAAAAACTAGGGCAAATGAACTCATTTAAAACTGAAATTTTGTGGACATATAGTCCACATAAACATCTTTACACCAAGCTTTGAATCACCTTAAACGGAGGTCTGTAGCCCAAGATATGATTTTTCAAAGTTGAGTCAAAAATCTGGGAAAATTCCTGGTATGTTTCTGGTGTCAGTGGATGGCGTTGGATTTCAAACTGACTAAACAAAATCATAAAATTGTGAGATTTTCCAATTGAATAGTAGACACATAGAGGTTTAATTTAATAGGTAATTCGTCGAATTCCGATAAGAATCGAGGGAGATATGATTTTCCAAAGTTTAGCCAAAATCTGAAACGTTTTCTGTAACTTTTGGTGAATAGCGATTTTTGAGCTTGATTTTGAAATGACAAACATTTGAGTTTAATCTTGAAATTTTTACTGTAAATAGTATACATCTGGACCTTTCCAACTAGCCAAAGAACACCTAAAACGGAAGTCTACAACTTTAGTTATACTTTTTGGAAGTTAAGTCACAATTTTGGAGGGTAGTTTTAAGTATTTAGATCTTCTTGAGAGCAACTCTGGGGTAGTATGAAAATATATATATATATATTAATAGATATTTATATGTGACTTTGCAGACTCTCATTGAGAGCTTTGGTGTGACACTTGTGTGATTGCCTATATACTAGGGAGTAACAGGTAACTCTGGATATTCTTCCATATACTTGTGAATTGTATGTGATTGTGAGTAACTATCTTTTATTTAAAATTAAAGGACTGAATTATATGTATATGTGTATGTATTGTAAATTGATATTTATATGAATTGAAGCATGAATTATTGTACCTTGAAATTTAATTATCTTATTGGTGATTTAATATATGTATTGCATGGCGGATGCATATGTGATGGGTTGGAGTAAGGAGGGACTTGTATGTTGAGATCTTTTACCACGTGGTATGTCATCACTCGGTGCACAGTGGATGACACTTGTCAGAGCCCCTTCTTCCATGCTTTTCCTTTGGCCGGGAGTTGCATTGGAGCTATGGGACATGTATGGGACACCTCCTTAGTCGTATTCTTTTAAGGAGAGGAGCCATAGTCCATACTTAAGCTCTATACCTTTGGCCGGGTATATCTTAAGTTTTGGTGAGCTTGTGACAGTCCAGTCAAATGGATGAGTTGCTATTGGACTATGTGTTAGCCTATGGCTCCGGTCAGCAGTTAAGGATGGACGGTGATATAAGGGAGGCTGCATAATGCATATTGTATAATTGTACGGTTTACATTGACATAGAGATAATTAATGTTGCATGAAATTATGGTATAGACAAATATATGTGTAATCAGCCCTTACTTTTTGTCATATGTGATTTGCTTGTGTACGGTAGAAACTTTCAGTAGTTACTGGGATGTCAAATCTCACTCTATATTACCAATTTTCAGGTGATGGTTTTAGTAGGGGGCAAGGGAAGGATCATATGGAGTGAGCCTTGAAGGCTCGGTTGTGCTCCTAGAGCCTATGTTATGATGTTTTATTTGCCATGACTTCAAAACTTCCGCTTCGTATTTTATTATGAAATATTTTGAGAGTTTATGATGACTCAAAAACATATTTTGGATTGACTCAGTTATGTAATTTTAAGGATTTGAGATGTTGAACGTCTATGTTGGGAGATATTCTAAGTGTTTTGGCTAAGGTTTTAGGTGTTGGATTTTGGGTTGTTACAGTTGGGGGGAGAGATTGGCTAGAAATGCTCCTGGAAATAAGTTAGATCCTGCATGGAAGCATGCAATTGAAATTCCAAGAACAAAAAAGCTTAAATGCAAGTATTGTCCCAAAGTAATATTTGCTGGAGTTTTTTTGTGTGAAGCACCATTTGGCAGGAACATCTAAAGATGTTGAACCATGTATATCGGTGCCTAAGGAAGTAAAAATAGAGATGTTGAATCTTCTTGTTGGAGCAAAACAAGGAAAACCAACTCAAATACAAGAGGAAGTTGTTAGTGGTGCTACTGCTACTACTACCTCCTCCGATATTTTTAAGAGAAGTAGATCATCCGCTCCCGTAACCCTCAACACCTTATTGAAGAAGAACTTGAGGGAGGAGGCATGTCTTGACATTTGCACTGCTATTTGTAACAATGGAATTCCTTTCAATTTTGTGAATAGTGATGATTTCAAAAAGATGTGTGAATCAATTGCTAAGCATGGACCAAGTTTCAAGCCACCATCTTATCATGAGTGTAGTGTAAAATACTTGAAGCAAAAATATGATATGACAATGGCTGTTGTTGAAAAGCATAAGGCTTTGTGGAAGAAAATTGGATGCACAATAATAACTAATGGGTAGACTGATAAAAGAAGAAGATCAATAATCAATTTTTGTGTGCATAGCTCTATAGAAATTGTGTTTCTCAAGTCCATTGATGCATCGCACATCACCAAAACAGCTGACAAGATTTTTCAGATGATTGATGAAGTGGTGGTGGAGGTTGGTGAAGAAAACATTGTCCAAGTTGTCACGGACAATGCTGCAAATTATAAAGCTGTTGGGGCTTTGTTGATGGAGAAAAGAAAGAAAATATATTGGACACCTTGTGCTACTCACTGCATTGATTTGATGTTGGAAGATTTAGAGAAGAAAATACCCCTTCATAAAGACACAATTTTCAAGGGGGAAAAAATTACGACTTATATCTATTCAAGAGGATCTCTCATTCCAATATTGCACAGCTTCACTAGTGGCAAAGATTTGATTAGACCCGCCATGACTCGCTTTGCCACATCCTATTTGACTTTGAAATGCCTCCATGACAACAAAAATGTGGTGAAAAGAATGTTCTTGTCAGAAGAATGGAAGAAAACCAAATATGCAAAGTCAACAGATGGAAAGCTCATTGAAAATGTAGTGATGGACAAACACTTTTGGAAAAGGGTTGAGATTTGTTTGATAGGGGCACTTCCTTTGATTGAAGTGATTAGGTTGGTTGATTCAGATGATGCAGCAATGGGCTCCATTTATGAGGCAATGGATCGTGCCAAAGAGAAAATTGAAGAGGATTTCAAAAAAAAAAAAAAACCTACATTGTAAGTGATCATTTAAGTTATTTAATTCAGAGTTAAAGACATTTTAACTCAATTAATTCAATTGTTATCTTTTCTTTTCGTTTTAGTTATCAACCTATTTGGGATGTCATTGATGCAAGATGGGAGAGGCAACTCCATAGGCCTTTGCATGTTGCAGGCTACTATCTTAACCCAAAACAACATTATTCTCCTACATTTAAAGTTGATTATGAAGTAAAGATTGGATTATATGATTGTATACAAAGGATGGTGGCGGATAAGGCTCTTCAAAGACTTATTGATGGGCAACTTAAGGAATTCAAGCATCGTAGAGGCCTTTTTGGGAGTACCTTTGCTATATATGGATGGAGTTGAAACCAAGAGTCCAGCAACATGGTGGGAATCTTATGGTGATGGTGTTCCAGAAATCCAAAAATTCGCTATCCATGTGCTTAGTTTGACATATAGTTCCTCTGGGTGTGAGCGGAATTGGAGTGCTTTTGAAATGGTATATTTTTAATATGAATTGCATTTCATTTCAAAAATATGATATTAGTTTAGTATTAAATTATTTTCTTGTATTTGTTTAGGTCCATACAAAGAAAAGAAATCGTTTGAAGCAAGAGACAATGAATAATGTCGTTTTTGTGATGGCTAACTCAAGATTAGACAACACAAAACATAGAGTGTCTCCACAAATTGATTATAACTTTGATGACATTGAGTCGGATGACAAGTGGATTGTGGAACCAACATGTGAAGATATTTCAGAAGATGTTGGAGTTGGAGAAGATCAAGATTCCCATGGCTTGGATGATCATGATCTGAATGAAGAATTGAGGAACTTGAATGATTTGGATATTTCCAAATTTCTTAGTGGGGGAGGGGATGAAGAAGATGATCTTGATATTGACTTTAACTCCGATGATTTAAATTAGAGATGTTGATCTCTTTTATAATTTTATTGCCTTGGTGTTTTGATTTTAATATGTATTATGATGATTGATGACTGAGTGTTTGGACTTAATACTGTGATGACTTTAATGTATTGGTGTGTTTTAGTTTTATATATGTTGGATTTTATTTTTTTGTAGTACGTAGTAAACTTTTACGTTTTATTTACGTTTTTCATTTTTACGTTTTTGCTTACTCTTACCGTTTCAACGTAGACACTACGTTTTAACAACACTATATATTGGTATAACTTAACCATAGTGGCAGGAACGTACAAGGGCTTTCTATCCTGAAGCATCATAAAGCAGCATTTTGTTCAAAATTCACAACGTCTTCGTCAGCATTGCTTGCTTTAATTGACACTTTGAGAAAGGTGACCTTTTTATTCACTGTTCTTTTTTTTTTTTCACATTGTTTGATTTATAGGCTTAAAAATGCTGCAGTGGGTGGTGTCGTGGTAAAGGCATAAAGATTAACGTTTATAGCGCAGAAAACGTATCGAATGTACGTAAAAGCGTAAAGTTTGTCCTTTATTTGGCTCTTTAATTCCATCTTCATTTGCTTAATCAACACATGAACACTACAGATATCTGGTCTAGAGGAAACCTGTGCACCTGCTACCTCATTCTACACGTGGCGATGTCCTATTGGCTAGCTCCATGTTTTGCTCTAGCTAGCTTCCAAATTTTGTCAAAAATCCACCAGCGAGTCCACATATTCTGGTTATCTGGTAGTTCAGTTTCATTCCTATATTAACTCTAACTTTCTCCTCTGTTTTTCTTACCAACAACCTTTCTTAAGCCCCAAAGCCTTCTCTTCTCTTGAAGCTTTCACTGATATTCTTCCTTTTTCTTCCACATTCCCCCACCAAACATGAATCCCCCCATGACAATACTCATAATAACCTTCTCATTCCTTCTATTCACTTCATCTTTGGCTTCCAGAAGCGACAAGGAGGTCATGAGCATGTACGAGGAGTGGCTAATGAAACACAGAAAAGCATCATACAGTAATGGAGGATTGGTAGAGAAACTTAAGAGGTTCGAGATTTTCAAGGATAACCTCAAATATATAGATGACCATAACGCTCAAAACCACACCTTCAAACTTGGGTTGAATGGTTTTGCCGATTTGACCAACCACGAATATGCAGCCATCTACCTGGGCACTCTTAGTGACACAAAACGCAGGGTCGTCACGGCCAAGAGTGCCTCTCCTCGTTATGCTTTAAACGACAGTGATAAGTTGCCGTCTCATGTGGATTGGAGGTTGCAAGCTGCCCTAACTCCAATCAAAGATCAAGGATCTTGTGGTCATTTCCTTCCCATACCTTCTTCTTGTTTTTACTGTAAATTTGCTTTAGGGTTTTTCCTTATGAGTAATGTTGTCTTAAAATATTTTTTGGTTGAAAACTATTCCAAATAAATTAAAATGAGGTAATGGTAATGCTAATAGTTAAAAATATCATGATTAACATCAATTTTTTGACTATTAACAATAGTTTTATGATGGAAACATAACATTGCTATGTTTTAAAACTTGTGCTATTGAAAATAAAAATAAAAAAAAAATCTAAGATAATATCCCTCCCAAATGAAAATTCTAAGGTATTTAATATGTTTTTAAGGGTATTTTCATACTATTGGGCTCATGAAGCCCAAACTGTAGCCCAGACTGTTTGACATTTTCCTCGACTCTGACGCAGGAAGCTGTTGGGCGTTTTCAACGGTTGCCACAGTGGAAGCGATAAACAAGATCGAAAGCGGTGAGCTCGTCTCTTTGTCGGAGCAAGAGCTTGTGGACTGTGATACATCCCACAACAATGGCTGCCACGGTGGTCTTATGGACTATGCCTTCAATTTCATCGTCAAAAATGGCGGAATCGACACAGAAGATGACTACCCATACCTCGGCATTGATGGCAAATGCGATCCAATCAAGGTCCGTATTCGAATGTCAAATAGAGAAATTCTAGAGCATTATACTCGATTCGTTTATTTCTCAAATAATTTTCGGTGGTGCTTCTTTTATTGTCCTGATGCAGAAGAATGCTAGAGTTGTGAAAATTGATGGGTACGAGCATGTTCCACCGTTTAATGAGGATGCGTTAAAGAAAGCTGTGACTCATCAGCCTGTTAGCGTTGCAATTGAAGCCACTGGCAGGGATTTCCAGCTCTATCACTCGGTAATCTCACTATATTACCTTCCTAATACCTACAATGTAATAATAGAACGATTTTTTTTTTTTAACGTACGATCTCATGGCATAACTGGCAAAATTAAAGAAGAAAAGAACATATAACCAATCTTTATCATTAGTTTAGCAACGCTTTCTTCAAACTTATGCGGTGTGGATGCGATGTCTTTTTATAATTGATAAAATGGAGGGATTACTCTATCACCTGAAATAGTTAACAGTAATACCGGCCCTGTCTGATTTTAACTGTTACTTAGAACATAGGATAGGATTATATGAGTATCTTATCTCAAGCCAATCTCTTGATTTGATGTCACTAATGAATTCTCTGAGAAGAGAGTGAAATATTGTGCAAAAAGCTTAAGATAGGAGTGCGATGAATAAAAATAACTTTTATTTTATGCAGGGGGTGTTTACTGGTGAATGTGGGGCTAACGTAAACCATGCTGTGGTTGTTGTGGGATATGGCAATGAGAATGGTTTGGATTATTGGCTGGTGAGGAACTCATGGGGAACTGTCTGGGGTGAGGATGGTTATGTGAAGATAGAACGTAATGTCCCAAGCACCTTTACTGGCAAATGTGGAATAGCAATGGAGGCCTTGTACCCTGTTAAGAACGCACTTAACTCTGCAAATCCTATTTCAACTCATGGAGATAATGAATTGAAGATTAGCAGTACTTGACTCGCGTTCTGCTTCAGCGTCCCTTTTGGACTTGGAAGAAGAACAAAGTACTAAAAGGTGCAAGAAACTGATGTTTATGTTACCTTATGCTCACTTTGTCAGGGATAGTGAACTCAAGGATAATTTGGTTATGCTCATTGATGTTATGATTACTGTATTATCGATTCATGAACATAAAAACTGAACCTGGAAGTCTGTTGTAGCGGTTGCCGCTCGATAATGTTACTTCTTCTGGGTTTTTTTCTGAAACCCTTAGTTTCGTGTATAGCAAGGTCCTTGCATATTCAAATTGGTTTATCAGGACTCTATACCTCAAATTGTTCTTCAAGGGCAAGTTTTATTTACTAATGTACTTCTCCTAAATCAATGATTCTAGCTACATGCTTGATGCTAAGGGAACTTGGACTATATCTAAAGTCCAGCTCAAATATTAGATTATAATTGGCTTCTGATATCTTACATAATTACGAGTACACTGAAGTAAAAGAGCAACTTGGGATTCTATTTGTTGACATTGATTCTTTATTGACCAGAGGCCTAGAAGGACTTTAATTATAAGAGCTAATTTCATCCCCTAGGCCAAGAGGACAAGGTTTGTTTATTTATGGAGATGATAAGGTTTTTAATACGGAGCATTTAGTTTGCTAATTGGCAACCATGCTGTAGTCAACACTGGCATGTATAATATCCACTTACTTTTGTCAAGATTATTGGTTTCTGGATATGAGTATATTTTGCGGAAGGAAAAATAGTTTCTTATCCTTTTCTTCAGCATTTATTTTTCTTACTTTTTTTTATAAATTTGAAAATAAGAACAATTCTTTATTTTGCAAAATTATTTTTACTTAACTTTATTTCGTATGCTAAACTGATCCTGATTTGCTGAGACATAAATTATAGTATCCCTAAAGTTTTAGCATGCTAAAGTACTCCGTATTAACCATACCAAAGAGGCAAAGAAAAGGTCTAAAGCTGATCTGGAGGGGCAGCAGGGTGTTTGGTGATTAATGAGTTGGAATTTAGATGTTCTGCCTCAACCAACTAATTTTCTAATATATTTTGGAAAGTTGAAATTTGTTTATAGTTGGAAAGTGTTGAACTTGGAGTTAGGAGGTGGGACCCTTCCGGGTGCAGCAAATAAATTAGAATATCTTTTCTTCTATACCACTCTGATCCTATTTATAAGTCCAGTTTGATCAAATCTCACATACCAAAGAAAGACAAGTATCTCAATGATTATGGACAAATTTCCAACTTTACCCTCATTTATGAATGGGTACCTTTTAAAATTTATTGTCAAATCCCTTTATCTTTTTCTCTTTCCAACATGTCTAATCAATCTTTTTCGTCATCATTACTATAGGTAAAATTGTCACAATCTCATTTATTTAGTCAAAATAGACTTATAAAAATGACCAAATTTTTTTGGTCAAAGTGGACTTATAAATAGGACCAGAGTGGTATAAAACATAGTTGACTTTTTTGTTAGAGATTAAAAAAGTTAAATAAGTTACTTAATCATACCATAAATTATATATTATTAGATTATATATCAATTTATAAATCAGATAAATTAATATGGAAAAATCTCAGAAAAATACAATTAAAAATGAGAGAAAAAAAAACAAACAAATTGGTGCTGTCAATTTATTAAATCTCATGTCAGAATTGAAATAGAAATATGAGATTTCCACTTTTAACCAAATGATCAAATTGCCCTAAATTGAGGCACAATTTCAGATATTAATAACAATATCTGTATTTATATTAGTAACATCAGATTTACAATAACGACTTTTCTTTCCTAGTTCACAACTTCATATTCCAAAAATCAACACATGTTTAGAAATAATTTTGAGAGCACAAGTTTTAAAGGTCAATAACAATACCTATATCTATATTAACATTAGATTTTATATTAATATCTTCACTTTCATGTTTCACAACTTCATATCTCAAAAATCAACATATGACATAGATAATTTTGAAATCAACAAGTTTCAAAAGTCAATAACAACATTTGTGTCTATGTTAACAATATTAGATTTTATATTAACAACTTCACTTCCATGATTGACAACTTAACTTAACACAATTTGGTCATTTAGTCAAAATTGAAAATCTTAGATTCCTACCTCAATTTTGATCTAGGATTTGATAACTTGGAAACACTAATTTTTCTTTTCCCATTTTAATGTATTTTTCTGGAATTTTCCCAATTAGTTCGGAAGACAAAACAAAAACATTAAAATAAATTAATTAGTTTCCTTAATCTTTATAAAAAAAGTCAACTAGGTCTTATATTTAAGATTGAAGATGGTATCCTACAGTTATATTTCCTTTCTTCTCCTCACACATACTTGCAAATTGCAAGCGTGGGTAATCAGAAGTTATCTTATTTAATTATGGTCATTGATGTTATTTTGGTCTTTTAAACGAGGAAGGCATGATGAAATCATTCTATAATTATAAATATAAATGTTAATATCTTGCACGTTTCATCCACCCGTGCAGGCCCCCTTTTTTTTTTTTTTTTTGGTCAAAAGGATATTCCATTAATATAAGAGGATTACAGGTAAATGCCCATCAAGAGGGAAAGCACAACACACAAAACAACCATAACGGAAACAGCCTACAGGACAAACTACAACAAAGGAGGAATAATAAATGGGACATGGGCATGTGCACAATTCTTTATTTTTATTTTTTATTTGTCAGACGGGGTATTTTTAGGTCTTTCAATTTTAAATTGAAAAAAAATAGAAAAAGAACTTTAAGATTATAAAATTCTAAATTAGACATTTCTTAAAAAAATGAGTTTTGAATTATTTATCAAATTTCATCGTTGTTTTATTATCTCTTAATAACGAATCTAATTTAAAGTTTATAATTTCAATTTTTTTAAAACCATTTTCCTCTTTAAATTTAAGAAATGAGTTGATCTTCACATTTTGTGAACGGTATATATGTTATATAAGTTTAATATTTTATAAGCATTATAGCGTCATCGTTATAAATTTTTTATATTAACATTGACGTACTTTATTGCTTATGAAAAGCTTGTATTGCTTATGCTCCAAGTTTCCAAAAATTAGACAAATAATAAAGTTAATTGTATGCATAAAGTGTGATCATAATTCCCAAAATTTATGAGAAAATTAATTAAGAAATGAGTTGGTCGTGTGCTGCTTCTTGAAGATGCTCATTATCATCTTCTGATGCCGATTTATATTGCATGATGGAGGCAGCAGGTTGTTCACACTTCATTAATTAAATATGAACATATGCATCAAAATCTGTTCAGATCAATTACGTAACTCTATTAAATATTATCCAATTCTTTTCGCGTCATAACGTTAGCCTCCTCCTTCATCTTCATCATCTGAAACTAAACTTTTCAAGCCACTGTCAAAGATGGTGGCTGTATTCACCAAAGATCTCTTAAGCTGGTACCTTATCACGCTCAAGCTCAAAGAAACCATAGGACCCGGAAACCCATCTTGTCCAACTTCGGGTACCCGATCCATTGAGTTCCCAGACCCAGAGCAGAAACCTCCAGAATCATTACAAATTCCCATCAACGAAGACGACGAAGAAGAAGAAGAAAAGTCACCAGATTCTGAATGGGTCATCTGCATAAAGGAAAAACTCGATCAAGCTCGACAAGATGACGCAGCAAGCTCATGGGCTAAAATCTCAATCTACAAAATTCCACATTACCTACGAGACATCGGAGGTGACGACAAGGCTTTTGTGCCCCAAATCGTCTCATTGGGTCCGTACCACCATGGCAAAAGACGGCTCCGCCAAATGGACCGTCACAAATGGCGTTCACTTCAACACGTCCTAAAGCGAACCAACCATGACATTAAGCTCTACCTAGATTCCATGAAAGAGATTGAGGAAAGAGCAAGGTCCTGTTATGAAGGACCCATCAGTTTAAGCAGCAACGAGTTTGTGGAAATGTTGGTTCTTGATGGTTGCTTTGTGCTCGAGCTTTTCAGGGGAGCCACAGAAGGTTTTAAGAATCTGGGATATTCCCGAAACGATCCAATTTTCGCGATGCGTGGGTCAATGCATTCGATTCAGAGAGACATGATAATGCTGGAGAATCAGCTTCCATTGTTTGTGCTAGATCGTCTTCTTGGGATTCAATTGGGAGACCCAAATTTGAAGGGGCTTGTTGCAAATTTAGCACTCAGATTCTTCGATCCTTTGATGCCAACAGGTGAGCCTGTAACGGAAAGTGAGATAAGCAAATTGGAATCGTCTCTTCAAGGCAATATCCCATTTGACCCTTTGGGTGATCAAGATGGTCTTCACTGTCTTGATGTGTTTCGGAGAAGTCTATTGCGAACAGGGCCTCAAAGATCACCCAAAGTTTGGATTAAACGATGGTCACATTCTCATAGAGTTGCTGATAAACGAAGACAACAATTGATACATTGTGTGACAGAGCTTAAAGAGGCCGGAATCAAGTTCAGAAAAAGGAAAACTGATCGATTCTGGGATATAAATTTTAAGAATGGGATTTTGAGGATGCCGAGGTTGTTGATTCATGATGGTACCAAGTCTCTGTTCTCAAACCTCATTGCATTTGAACAGAGTCATCTAGATTGCAGTAATGATATTACTTCGTATGTGATCTTCATGGACAATCTGATTAACTCTCCGGCCGATGTGGGATATCTTCATTACTGTGGGATTATAGAGCATTGGCTTGGGAGTGATGCTGAAGTTGCTGTTCTCTTTAATCGATTGTGCCAAGAAGTTGTGTTTGACATCAATAACAGTTACCTTTCGCCGTTGTCGGTGGCTCTGAATCGGTATTATGATCACAGATGGAATACTTGGCGTGCTAGCTTGAAGCATAATTACTTTAGTAATCCTTGGGCCATTATTTCTTTTGTTGCTGCTGTGGTTTTGTTGCTTTTGACTTTTGCCCAAACATATTACACTATATATGGATATTACAGACCTGGCAGCTAAGTCCTTTCCAGGGTCGTCGCTTTAATTCGCTTCAAACAATGCATTGCCTGGGTTTGCCATTCTTTGGTTTGGACCAAGTTAAACAACCGATAATTCGATTGTGTTATACTGTTTGGAAACGGGGAGGTTGGAATCACATTGTTGACTTGTTTATTTGACTATTTCCAGTGTAAAACATTGTACGGGGATCAAGTGCGATTCTTCGTTTTCTTTTCTATCTTGGGTGTCATGTGAAAATATAAAACTGTGATTCTTAAAGGGGTTCAGTTTATTTAAGATTGACTGAAGTCTAAACAGTGGGATTATGCCCACACATGAAGTCTAAACAGTGGGATTATGTCACACATAATTTCAGGTCTATTTGGTTTGAGGAGAAAGAGAGAAAATGGAAAGATTTTCGTCTTGGCTGATCATATTATTTGAGAGGGGAGGGAACTCTTTTGTAAAATAAAAATAAAATAAAATAAAAAAATCGCCTCCCCCCTCAAACCCCCCAAATCAAACAATTTGGAGGGATCATAAAAATTGGTGTGTCAATAGACTAAGATACTCCTAGTCTTTTTCTGTTATTCCAAAAATAACCCAAGTGACTCTTAATTTTTAATCAGGATTTTATCTGCTCTGTTCCCCTATTGAAACCCTTATCCCGGTGCCAATTTCTTTCTTCCTCCATGAATGGCTTTCTCAAGTTTGTAATCGATATACTGAGTTTCTTTAACCCTCCCTCTGCAAAACCAAACCCCCCTTAACTTTACCTTTCAACTTCCTTGGATATTTGCGAATCAGTCCTCTGGTTTGTTAACATAAATATCCATGTTAATAGAGATGAATTCAATCAGGTGGGAAATTAACTCATTCCCTTTCACATGCTTCCTCCTCATCATTTATTTGAACCAATTAAAGGGTATATGGCCACTCACAATAAAGGGAGCTATACAAGTTCAGACACAGTAGATAAACTATATCAGTTTGCAACTGAAGTCCAGCAAGTGACTAAAATCAACTAAGAACTAGGTTTCTGCATACATAGAGAGAGATATGGAAAAATAAGATGAAGATGAAGAAGCATAAATTAATTCATAAAGAATAGAGAGAGCCCATTCAAGCTGAGCCCTACTCTGTTTGAAAGTTCCTGTTGGCGAGGTTCACGGAGGAAGAAGAAAGGGTTTCGGATAGGGGAGGGTGGAAGAAAATATTAATTACAAGTTATTATTATTATTATATGAACTCAATAAAAAAATTTAAGTTGATATGGTAGCAGCCAAATTAAAATAACCTGAGTTTGATATTTATGATTAATAAAGTTCAGAAAAAATCACTTATAACATAAATAAAGTTATATAATTTCCCTCTCCTCTCTTCCTGAACCAAATAATATAACATTAAAATCCCTCTTATAACAAAAGGGTAAAATTGTCAATGTGGGAAAAATTTCTGTACCCTCCTCTCATAAACCAAACAAGGTAACGTTAAAATCCCCTCTCTCCTCTTATCAAGAAAAAATGAATTCTATGAAAAGCAACGGCAACACAGTCTAGCTATCCAAAAAAAATGGTCAAAATTACTTCCACTGCAATAGATTGATCAGTACTCATTGCAAGTTATGACAGGGATAACTTTCTACACAGGTTTCATAAAATTTCATGTCATTTAAATAAGAATTCAGCAATAGGAGTATGGCAATTACCCACCTATTTTAAAATCAAAGAAAGTAGGGGGAAAAGAAATATTGAAAGAACACTAGGGAGAAGGGTACTACAGAAAGAGCCCCCAGCCTCTTTCCTTCATAAAACCTAAATCTTTCACTAGGACGTAGAGTCTTCCCAGGTGACAAACCAGTGCTCAACTGAAAGATGAGCATCCAGGACGCCCAGACCAGTCCTCAAGGTAGTCAGGCATAATAATAAGGCACAGATTGCTCCAACTGTTCAAAGAATACTGCATATGCAAACAAGCAACTTGTGGGTCTGCGACTTAAATTAAGCGAAAAAAAGTTCAATCAACCTGAAGGTGAAGAATTCAGTCCCTAGGGGGAAGGGATGAGCTCTCTTCCGTTGTTCTCTTTCCATCATAGCGCTGAATTAAAAATATTGAAATCAAAAGCTTTATAAGTAACATATATGATTTAAAAGGTACACTGCTCAGTACTTCAAAATGAACGCACACCACATCTGTGACCACTAAAAACAAGAAATATTTTACCTGTTTCCCAAATGTGAATGGCACATATCTGTATTTGATCATGTGAGATATCTGTCTCCTCATGGTAACGGAGAATAGGACTACCCAGTAGAAGAGAAGAATTGGCCAAAACACTGGTACATCAAATACGTTAAAAAAGGTCATCACAAACGCAATGCAAAATGCCTTTGTGATTGAGTACCTGCCACAAACGAATATTAAGCATCTTCAGTACAATCAAGATTGGTAACTAACAAATAAAGTTTTCCATGGGCCTTTTCAAAGGACGCAACATCAAGTTGTACCGTAAATAACAAATTTATAACAAACAAATAAAACTTACTCGCAACAGACATCATAAAGCTCCATTGAGCCTATCATCACGTGTGTGGTGATATGAAGAAAAGATATAAAACACAGTAAGGTTTACAAACGAAGCACATTGATCGATCCACACAATAAACTTATTTCCCTAATAGCCTCGCCCCCCCCCCCCCCCCCCAAAAAAAAAAAACATCGCATCAGGAACTCATCACAAATTAAATTGATAGCCGCCATGTCCCAGTCCTCAAGTGTCTCAATTCTCAATTTAAACCACTACGCTCACACTTCCAAGTAAAGCTCATACATATATTCGACCCATTAATTGTATTGTATTGGTAGAAAACCCTAACCAAGAATTTTATACACCAACTGGTTCTGTACACTAGCGCGAGCATACAGCAATGTTCCATAAGTACGTCAAGAAAGAATTGAGCTAAGAATCATTTCAAGTAAGCATTAAGAAACCCTAAAATGGCCAATCATAAATGTCAAACAGCAATCGAAAACCGCCAGGCGAATTAAAGGGGGAAAGAGAGTACAAAAACGTACCAGAACTTAAACTCCGGGAGCCGGCGAACGAAAGGACGAAATTCATCGGAACCCCTGGTGGGAAGTGATGGACCATCAGAGATTTCTTGGATCTCGGGGTCAATCTGAGGGGAGAGAAATCCGATTAGAAGATTGAGGATGTAAATGCCTAGACCATAAGAGACGATGTAGAACCCCTGGACGAAGTAAACGCGGACGACGTAGATGAAGACAACGACTAAGCAGGCGATCCAACGGTGGAGGACGTGCGGTGTCGCTTTGTCGAGCAGATGCTGATACTGCCGGGACACGGCGAATTTCCACCGCGATATGGCAGCCGTCATAGGAAGATCGTCTACGGCGGTGCCGGCGCCGGCTGCTCCCGCGTCCATTGGAGTACCTGTATTAGCTGTTTTTAAAATGGTAGGCGCTTTATTGTCTCCTCCTTCCCCTTCGGCCCCTGTGTTGATATGTGATGAAACTATCGCGGATGCCACATCTGGGTATTCATTGTACGAGATCCCTCTATTCCCGGGTCACGAATCGCACATGGTTTTACCGTTAAGGTTTGGGTCGTTAAATGAAAATATAATACTACCTCCCTCCGGTCTTAATTATAAGATATAGTTAACTTTTTTTAGAGATATTAAGGAAGCTAAATAAGTTATTTAATTATTTCATATGTTGTGCATTTTTAGATTATATACTCCCTCCGGTCCTAATTATAAGAGCTAGTTGACTTTTTTGGAGAAATTAAGGAAGCTAACTAAATTACTTTAAAGTATTTTTATTTTTATTTTTTTCTTCAAACTTATTAGTTTGACTAATAAACTAATATATAATCTAAGAATATTTAACCTATGAAATGATTAAGTAACTTATTTTACTTTCTTAATCTCTCCAAAGAAAGTCAACTAGCTCTTATAATTAGGACCGGAGGTAGTATTAGTTTATGGGGTTTATTTTTCTCATGTTGCATGAGAGAAACAAGATTCCTACAGACACATAAAATGGTAGGACCCACATATATATATAGTGCTAATTATATATATATGTAGGTCCCACCATTTTATGTGTGTGTGGCATGAGATAATACTTCTCCTGCAACATGAGAAATGTTTTTCCCTTAGTTTATTAGTCTAAAGTAATTTAATTAGCTTCCTTAATTTCTCTAAAAAAGTCAATTATGTCTTATAATTAGGACCGGAGGGAGTAGTATTTGTTTTGGAAAAGGGTTAAGATGCAATTTTGCCCTTAAAGTTTACCTCCAGGAGTAATTTTACCCTTTAAGTTTACCTCCAGGAGTAATTTTACCCTTTAAGTTTTGGACATAGTAGTGTTGCCCCTAAAGTTTCAACTCATAGTAATCTTGCCCTCCTCTAATGGTCAAACCAATGTTGACCATTAAGTTGATAGCCTATGCATGGAACACGACACGCTGTTGGCATCCTTAGATGACACTCGGACAAACTTCGTTGAGTAGGAGTGTGAGTGATTTAATATTCGTCCCAATAGCTCAATCTTCTACCCACTGGATATCTTTTACTTGGAAATCTTGAGATCTCAACCTCAAAGCTACCTCTCTGCTTCTTCTCCTCCACCCTTTAATTTATATATTCAAATTCTCTCACCTTCTCTTTCCCACACCAAACTCACTTCTTCTTCTTCTTCTTCTTCTTCAAAATGAGTAGTTCTGCTTTGCAACAAACAAGGCGTAGTCCTCGAACGCTAAGAGATCTTCTCAGTGAGAGTTCAATTCCTTCTCCTTCTCCTTCAAATGGCTTCAAACTGATTCCACAGAAACCAATTCTGTCCACCACCACGCGCAGCCTCTTGGAAATGGACATCAACTCATCCTCCAGGAATTCAAATCCAAGGATTTTCAATTCCCTCCTAAACGCCCTTGTTAAGAGGTTCTACTCTTTCGTGCAGAAGCATCCTTCGATTTTGACCTGGAGCATCTCACGTAGGCTCTCGAGGAAAAGCAATTCCACAAATTGCAGGTGATCGGCGGAAATCAAAGCCCCCATCAGAATCAAGGACATCGTACGGTGGAGATCATTTGGGGACCTGGACGTGGAGCCGGTAGATTTCTCATCCGCCTCCAGTTCTTGTAGCAACAACAAAGGCTCGAGTCGGAGTAACAGTGATTTCTCTTCGTGCGACAGTAATTTCGTGGAGTGTTCCATGCACAGGCTGTCAACTTAACAGTCAACGTTGGTTTGACCGTTGGAGGAGGGCAAGATTGCTACGAGTTGAAACTTTAGGGGTAACATTGCTACGCCCAAAACTTAAGGGGTAAAATTGCTCCTAGAGGTAAATTTTAAGGGCAAAATTGCACCTTAACCCTTTTGGAAAATGACATTTAGTTAATGGGATAGAATATTGTCACTATCAATTTTATGTCACTACCATTTTTTCACCGTTAGATCAGAATCTCATCTACCTTTATCATTTCTCTCTCCTATTGAGATTCTGATCTAATGTTGAAAAAGTGGTAGGGACTTGGTAGTGACATAAAATTGGTAGTGACAATATCCTATCCCTTAATTAATATAGAAAAATCTCATATTGTTAATCTCTCACACTTGTCAATGATTTTTATTTTATTTATCATTACTCAGTTATGAAGCTTTTCTAATATTATTTTTTAATTGAGATTTTTTTAATATTATTTTTATAATTGAGATTTTTCCTATTTATTTCAATTCATTCGAAATCTTAGATCAGTTTGTACTTGGATCTTTAGACTTTGGGCATTCTTGAGCCCCTCAACTGTTATAAGTTATAACCCAAACAACATTTGAATGATACACATTTGGTTGAGTACATTTTTCTTTGTTTTTTAAGTAGTAGTTATTACTTCTCATCTTTTGTATAACTACAAGCTAATCCACTTGTTTGAGGAGATTAATAAATTTAAATAAACTATTTAATTATATTATATATTACATATAGGATAAGGAAATGGAACCGAGCCTGTTTAAATCCGTTTATTTAAGATAAAATATTTAGTACTTTAAAAATATTTGTCATAAATTTAAAATTTTACTGTTTTAATTTAATTTCTTTAAGAAAATGGGGAAAAAAACAAATTTTGTTAAACGGTCTTGAAGCTTGTGGGCCTATCCAAGTCAATGAATAAATAGGCTAGGTTTCAAAATAGAAACCTTTTATGAAAGTCGTTTCTAAACTGGCCTCCTAGCCCATCATAAGCTAGCTCATTTTTTTATAAATCAGATAAATTAATTTTTTCTTAAAAAAACTTATGTTTAAGACTAAAATAAATTTTTAAAATAGTTCTTATATTGTAGAGCAGGTAGTGCATTTTTCTAATCCAAAACAAATCACTAACCAGGGTAATTTCATTTTTATTATTATGGTCTGGAGCTTTTTCCTTTCCAAACAACTTGTTGAAGGCATTTATTCTTAATTTTAGATTTAGATTAAAAAGCACACTCTTATGGTATCAGATAACGAGTTGTAGGATATCACCAAAAATTAAAAATAAAGAGATGTTGGAGTTCCATTAAAAAGCATACAAGTAATAAAGCATTAAGAAATATGATAGGATATTGTCACTACTAATTTTAATCACTACCAAGGTTTTTAAAAACGAGTTTTTACCTAAAAACGGAAGAGGAATAAAAAATCGTAAAACGTAAAATCGTAATATAAACGTAGTTTTTACCTATATATATATATATATAATTTAATTAAAATAGATAAAAATATTTAGATTTTAATAATAAAAATATTTTATGATGAAAATATAAGAAAATATGTATGTGCAATATTATTTTATATATTTTTTTTTAGAAAAGAGACATCTCTCTCATCATGCTATGCTTTGTTTTGTCGAGTGATTCGAGTCTCATCATTCTATACAGCTGGCCACCTTAAATGTGTGTGCAATATTATTTTATATATTTAATAACACCATTGGGACTTAGGAGTATGCAAAAGTCACTACTTCATACGGCTGGCCACCCACTTCATTTAATAAAATCAGACTCTGCCTTCAATCTCTCTCTCACGGTCACGGCCCTTCAGTCTTCCAGTCTCTTCTCTTCGTCTTCTTTCCAGTCAGCCTTCACTCTTCTGGCCTCTTCTCTTCGTCTTCTTTCCAGCCCTCCCTCAAACCTCAACAACGGATTCTTGGAGCCTCCCTCATCTCCGTTCAGGCGATCGCCATCTTCCGTCTTTGGACTAAAGAAGCTCCAACAGTCCGACCTCCGACGAGAGCTCCAACAGTCTTCTTTCCAGTTGGCCTTCACTTTTCCGCTTTGTTAAAAAACGTTTCGTTTCTGCGTTTAAAATCAGCGTTTTTACCGATTTCACTCCATCTACGCTTTCTGCTGCAACGAAACGCGGGTGGCCTGAAATAAAACGTAAAAACGTGTTTTTTATGTCTTAAAACGCGATTTTAAGAACCATGATCACTACCAATATCACTTTCATTTTTTCATCGTTAGATCAGAATCTCATCTACTTTTATCATTTTTTTCTCCTAATCTAAAGTAAAAAAAATGATAGTCACATTAGTAGTGACTAAAATTAATAGTGATAATATTTTATCCCAAAAAGTAGAGCTGTCAATCAGGGCCGGCCCAGAGTAAGAAAAACATATATTTTTTAAAGCCCAGCCCGATAGCACCAGGGCCAGAGCCAGCCCGCAAGGCACGGAAACTACTATTCCAAATTTTAATTATTTTTCTTCTATTTTTTTTAAAGAAATATAATTAGTAAATTACAACATAAATCATCTATCAAATAAACACAGTCACTAATTCATAATAAAAAACAAACTATGTTTACAAATAACTCATATAAAACATAAGAAGCATACTACTAACTACTAAGCGACATTAGTACAATGACTATTATTGTCGTCATCTTCGCCACTATTATCAATTTCAACGACATTTGATTGTTATTCACTTTGAGTAGTAAACTCTGATTCATGAGTAAGAATATCATGAATTTCTTTTCCGGCTTCATGAACACATCTATAATATTTATCTACAACAAATAATAAATCAAATCATAAAATTGGAGTATAGTTATTATGTATTTGTACTTAAATGGATAAATAACCTATAACAGATGAAAAAATACACATAAATTATTAAAGGATCCAACTTCAACAAGTGTTCAACTATAAAAAATAAAGAATAAAAAAATTGAAGGGCCCGATGGCCGGCCTGTGTGAGCCTTTGGCCATTTAGGGTCAAACATCACCTCACTCCTTCAATTCCCAAGTTCGGTCCTTAAAGGGCCGGGGTTAAATGGGTCGGGCCCACCAACAGGCCGCCCCAGTGGGCCCGGTCCGTTTTACCGACTCTACCAAAAAGTATTCGCAAATGAACCGTTTATATAAATAATAATATTTTTTTTTTTGGGTCAAAGATATAAATAATAAAATAGTTTTTAATTGATCGTATATTTATTACATTCTCATATAAGAAAATATATAATTATCATATTTGTCAGTAACAGATAATTATAATATTTTAGTTTTAATTTGGAAACATATAATTAACTTCTATTAACAAGGAAGTAATATATCTGAGAATGAGGCAATGAGCTACGTCGTGTTTATCTGCATCTTTCTTCAACTATTCGCTGAGGTCGGAGCTCAGCCCGAGTAACCAGAGGACAACCCAGTTTAAGCAAATAATCACATTTCCTCTTCAAATTGCAACAGTTGGATTGTTACTAGCCTTCAACGCTCTTCAATGGAAACGTGCTTTAATCCCAAGCTCCTAATCATATGATCCACATTCTTGAATCCGTTTATCTCCTTATAGTTCGTGCAAGATAGATCGAATCGTTCGTCTTCACCTGTAAGTGATTCCCTCATCCTGCATTTTACAAATACGTGTGTATCGTTTCTAGGGACATACTCATGCGTATTTTCGTGTATAACGCGAATCTATCTAATTCTGTATCATCCAAGCATCTTTTTCCAGATCCCTTTTTGTACATTACAGACAGTGGCGTAGCTGCCTGTCTTAAATGCTTGCATTCATGACTAAAGCGAGTTGATTTATAACTTGGAATGAAATTAACTAGCTTATAAAGTAACGGCAGTCATGATCCGTATATGAGATTTATGAAGAAATTTTATCTGAAAATTGTGCTGTCTAGATTTGGTGATATGGTAGATTGGAAATGGTGCATTTATGAATTTACGGAAGACGATGGTAGTTTCCACCGTTATAGGCCTATGATTGCGTTCACTTGTAATTTCATTGGTCTTTAGTCTTTACTGTTTGCCTTCTTTTGTAGTTGTCAATTAGTTAATTGTTCAAGTTGCTTACACCGCTAGCTTTTTCTGTTGCGGTCCAACTCTAATTTGCACCAATTTCCAGACCAGCATTGGGTGACTCATGGAGCCAGCATCTGCGGATTCATCATCTCAAGCTACCAACTCAGCTCCTGATATTGAGCATCATTCCACCAATGTTTCCGGACAAAATGACAATGCCCATGACTCTTCACCCTCCTTATCGGCTACTGACAAATCATCCTCAGTGATTAATCTGAAATTTCCACAGTCCTTTGGAGCAACACAAGGGAACTCGCAGACTGGAGATACTGGGATGTCGAATTTTTCTTTCCTTACCAGTGGACTTGGACGAATACTATCAATTCCTTCTGTTCGAAATGAGACTGCTCCTGCCAACTTAGAAGCTGAGAAGCCTACTTTAATTGAATCGTTCACCAAAGGGTTAGTTGACTCTTCAAAGACTGCAGTAAAGAAGATGCAAGTAACGGCACGCCATATTGTCTCTCAAAACAAACGCAGATACCAGGTCAGTTGTCATAGAATCCTTACGCCTGATTTGATCATATCTCTATTATTGCCATGGTTAAAAATATCCTATTATTTAATATGTCCAGCACTTCTCTCCGGGTTAACTTGCGGCACAATTTTCTTTTATAACTTGTACCCTGGAAAACGCTGGACTTGGAATGTGATGTAGATCCTCTGCTTCCTTTACTTCAATTTAATATCTATAATATGCATGTGCAGCATCATTATGGAATATCTTATATGCATCATTAGAACCAGCGAGGCAGTGAACATTTTTTGTCGATTCATATGCTCTGGTGTTCTACTAGTTCATTGATTCGGTTTATTTTGTTGTTTCTAAATTTTTTATTGATTGAAGACCTTAAGCTTCATTTTTCAAGCTTGTTATCATACCCATCTTTTTTTTGTACTGTTGTTACCTTGGCATGCTTTTGTCTTGTTTTAGTTATAAATGCTGCGCAAAAAAGTCAGATGGTTTTCTTGCATCTTCCATGCACAACTCTAGGGTTCTTACAATAATTGAGAATAATTTTGATAGCTTTTGAAAATGGTTAACCAATACATATGAATCTTCTTTGGTGAAATATACATTGACTATCTAATCCGGTCGAGCACACCGAATTTCACTCTCAATTATCAGTATTAGCAATGCTGATTTTTAATCAAATAATTTATGCAATACATCATAACTTAGACGTAGACATGTTAATTGTTTCCTGCACGGGCATGGATATGGCTCAAGAAAAGCATCTTATATCTAAATTTAGAGTTCTGTATAAACTAGAGGCACAAAATTTTAGTAGCAAGGCTCCCGTTCACGTAAAGTTATACGATTAATCACATCCTGTTAATGGAGTGAAGCTTTCCTCTTTTATTCTTATGAATACAGAATATGTTGATTTTCCGATGGTGCAATTGTCATGGGCTCATGGTAGAGATAGTCATGTTGTGATTGTTTATTGAAAAATGGAGATTTGTCCTGCTTAGGTATCAATTCGATTCCATGAATACTCCAGTATAACTGTATGTGATACTCTATAGGATGCCAACCAACAACATTGTATTGAATCTGTTGAGTTCTGTGTTAAAATGAAATCTCAACTTGTAATAAATTGATCTTTCAACTTTTTGGGGAAATTGACACAGATGTGTGATATTGTTTTCAACTGAAATATCTCTCTTATTCTTCGATCTTCCTAACAGGATGGAGAGTTCGACTTGGATCTGGCATACATTACTGAAAATATAATTGCTATGGGATTTCCAGCTGGTGATTCCAGCTCTGGTGTCTTCGGATATATTGAGGTATATCTACATATATTTATAAAATGTCTTGCATTTACTGTTCAGTTCACTTGTCTCCGTTGTCATTCATTGTATTTTAAAGGAGAGCTTTGGAACAGGGTTTCTATCGCAATCACATGGAAGAAGTGATTAGATTTCTCGAGACTCGTCATGAGGTAACATATATCTGCTTTGATTGTGACCTCTTAATGTCCGCATATTTAATAATACGCCTTACATTTTCAACTTGCAATAAGTTGAAAAGAATAATTCATGCATTTCAAACTTTGCAGTGCTAAATAGTTTTCGCCTAAATTGTGTTCATGACAAATTTGCAAACGGAATTTCTTGATAAAGCCTCCAGAGGATAAACAAAGTCCAGTGATAGAAACAGGGTTTAGAAAGATTCAGGGCCTTAAACTCAACTTTTGGCAGCAATTGTAACCTGCAAAATCATTTACTCTTACTTTCCACAGCATTTATAATAACTATAAAGAGTCTGGTCTAGTCGTCTTCTGTAAAACCTTTTCGCTTTTTGCTTAGCCTTAGTGCCTAAGTTTTTTCTTTGACGCATGCAGGGAAAGTACAAAGTATACAATATTTGCTCTGAGAGGTTGTATGATGCATCACTATTCAAGGGGAAGGTATGATTCCATCTTTCTGTTAATTTTTGCATTCTAATTGATATCTTGGTGTATATATAAAAGTGACAACCTAGCCATCGGATCTGGATGATCGTGTGAGATTTCTAGGACCTATATCATATACGCTTTTTTGTTTACTGCATGAAGCTCATACTCTTCTTCCTTTTATTCGATATCAAGTTTGATTGTCTTATGAATCTGACTTAGTCTTATATCAAACCTGCTGTCATTTTACCTTCTCTACACCGGTTACTTCTATGGCTTTAGAGTGCCTTTGGAGTGCAGAGAATCGCTATTTTGGGTTGTCTTTCTTTCTTTCTGCTTATTTATTTCAGAACAAAGATCGGAAGTTCCAAATTCAATGGTTGAATACATGCATGTTCAGGCTTCAGTCATAACATGAATAGACTAGTATTTAATTATGTCAATTTTGCTAGTAAAAATGATAAACTTTGTCTAGGAATTCCTTATTTTCAATTCAGTTTGTTTGCGAATTTCTTTGTCTCTGGAATAATTCTGTACGACATCCAATAAGAATTAAGAAAGGGTCAAATACATAGCAATATTTTTATACTTCTAATTGAGTCATTAGTGGTAAATAAAAGTACAATGATATGATCCATGCTTGCTCTATTAAACTCTTTACTTTGTTTTCAGGCCGCAAGTTTCCCATTTGATGATCATAATTGCCCTCCTATTGAACTTTTAGCATCCTTTTGTAGAAGTGCAT
Organism: Acacia crassicarpa; assembly: GCA_034222035.1. Taxonomy (NCBI): domain Eukaryota; kingdom Viridiplantae; phylum Streptophyta; class Magnoliopsida; order Fabales; family Fabaceae; genus Acacia; species Acacia crassicarpa. Next base: position 2,806,235 of record JAWXYG010000010.1, read on the forward strand.
ATTCATGGTTAAAGGAGGATATTCAAAATGTGATAGTTGTTCATTGCAAAGCTGGCATGGGGAGGACAGGGGTGATGATTTGTAGCCTTCTTTTGTTTCTTAAGGCAAGTTATGAGTATATGCTTCTAAAGATTGGGAATCTGTTACTGGCTACATTGTTTATTTGTATGTATTGCGTTTATTGATTATCAATAACTTCAGCAATAATTTTGCAGTTCTTCCCAACTGCTGAGGAGGCCATTAATTTCTTTAACCAGAAAAGATGCATTGATGGAAAAGCTCTAGTTCTTCCCAGTCAGATTGTCAGTTTTATTATTATTATTAAGTTTGGCATGTTGTTTAAGACGTTATCCTCTAGACATTTTTTTTCCTGAAATTAAATGTTTATGTGGTTTTTCTAGAGGTATGTCAAATACTTTGAACGGACTTTAACATACTTCAAAGGAGAAGTTCAGCCTGGACGAAGGTAAGATATACTACCTCCAGTCCTAAAATATAAACCTAATTGAATTTTTTTGAAAAGTTAGGAAGCCAACTAAGTTATTTAATTATATCATGTGTTATGTATGAGTAAAATTAAACATCATTTTATAAGTCAAATAAATTAGTTTGAAAAAAAAACGATAAATATAAATACTTCAAAGTAATTTAATTAGTTTCCTTAATCTTATAAAAAAATAGTACTTTTTTCCCCAATGCACCAAAGTCAGAAAAAGGTTTCTGGTTTCTTACCTCAATTTTACAGGTGCATGCTAAGAGGATTTCGGCTTCACAAATGCCCTTATTGGATTAGGCCTTCCATTACGATTTCCGATCATAACGGTAACTTGTATCCAAAATATTCTTTTCATGTGATTCTTTGTCATACTCTGAAGCTATGTTTGGATATCTGTCTATGGAAACCTATCGCACTTTGAACCACATTAAAGCAGGGGGCGAATTCCCAATCGGTTGAAATTGACCCTTGATTAGAAAAAGAATATAAAGTATTCAAATCAGACTTCAAATAGATGTTAAAAAATATTAGGTCAAACAATGCACAAAAGAAAGAGTATAGAAAATGGAATAGTTTGAGTTTTTCTTTAGCTTTAATCCCATTTTCAGCCCACTTTTCCGTTTGAAACTTGATAGTAGAATCTTAGGAGATGAAAGGACCCTATTCAGTTAACATACCTATGCTAGGAATTTAGGAAGACAAAGTAGCATCAGCAAAGGACCAACATGCTTTTTAAGGGTCCAAGTTGACTTTCCATTTTGGTGTGATACTAAGATATTAGCTAACTGATAGGGTGGCTGTTGGGTTATGTGAAAGTTATTCACTTTTATTATATTAACCGTTAGGAGCATGAGGGGAGGTAGGACATATTTTGTGAGAGTTGTAATAAGAGAGGGAATTAGGGACGACCTAAGTCTTTCTTGGCTGATAAGGAGTAGTGTCCTCCTATCAGATTGGCTGTAACCATTTCATTATCAGTTTAGAGCATCTGATTTAGCATTATTTCGGGTGCCCTGAATTGGTCCCTAACAATTTGGCATCAGAGCAAGTTGGACCTTTGGGCAATGGCAGACGAAGTCAGGGAGTTAAGGGAGTCCGTAGCTAGCTTAGCAAGGAAAGTGGACGAACTTTCTAGCATGGCGAAGCAAGTCACAGAACTTACTGAGGGGATGAACCTGATGAGGGAGATATTATTGCGGATGGAGGGTGAAACATCGAAGAAGAACAAAGATAAGAAGGAAATAGGAGAGTCATAGTCAGAGGCAGAGACAGAGAGCCACGGGGAAGCAGAGAAGGAAGTAACAAAATTTCAAAAACTCGAATTACCAGTGTTTGAAGGCGAGGATCCCATCGGATGGTTCTATCGGGTGGAGAGATATTTCGATATCAACGGTGTACCAGAGGCTGAGAAGTTGGAGGTGGCGGTGGTGTGTCTCGAAAACCAAGCGCTCCACTGGTACCAATGGCTAGAAACTCGGAGGGCGTTGAGCAACTGGTTGGAGTTCAAGCAGAAGGCCTTGGAACGATTTCACACGATCCAAAGAGGTGGTGAATATAAGCTATTATTCTCGAATAAACAGGAGGGCTTGGTTCTGGAATATGTCGAAGTATTTGAGCGACTGTCGTTTCAATTGAAAGGCGCAACGGAAGAGTGCCTGATGGGAGCATTTCTTTATGGCTTGAAGAAGGCTATACAGGCTGAACTGGAAGTGGCCGAGGAAACAGACTTGGAAAGGATAATCAGAATGGCTCTACGAGTAGACAACAAGAACCAGATCCTGGAGCTGGATAAGGGTGTTTGGACCCTAAAACCCGCCAGCACCCTTGGGCCCAGAACGTACCCGGCCCAACACAATTACTCTAGGGTGATCCAAGTCTCGGAACCCGCTCGAGTAGCTGCAACAGAGTCTCATCACTCTCACGTTACCAAGTCCGATCTGAAAGCTCAAGAAAACACCACAGCGAGTTCTTCGACCGCGATCTCGACAACTCGCAAACCAGAGTGGGGTCGCCAGTTACCAAACTTAGAGATGGCACGCCGACGGGAGATGGGGCTATGCTTTAAGTGTGGCGAGCGATACAATCCTGCGCATACGTGCCGAGACAAACACCTCCAGGTTTTCCTACTTGACGTTGACGCTAAGAACAAGGACAAGAACGCCAACAAAACAGGGGAGGGAATGGAGGAATTTTCTGAAGCTGACAAGGACCCTACCCGAATTTCCCCTTGAGGACAAGGTGAAGCTTTAGGGGAAGGTTATGAAAGGACCCTATTTAGTTACCCAACCTATGCTAGGAATTTAGGAAGACAAAGTAGCATCAGCAAAGGACCAACATGCCTTTTAAGGGTCCAAGTTGACTTTCCATTTTGGTGTAATACTAGGATATTAGCTAACTAATAGGGTGGTTATTGGGTTCTGTGAAAGTTATTCACTTTTATTACATTAAGCGTTAGGAGCATGAGGGGAGGTAGGACAATTTGTGAGAGTTGTAATAAGAGAGGGAATCAGGGACGACCTGAGTCTTTCTTGGCTGATAAGGAGTAGTGTGCAGTGTGCTTCTGTCAGATTGGCTGTAACCATTTTGTTATCAGTTAAGAACATCTGATTTAGCATTATTTCAGGTGTCCTGAATTGGTCCCTAACAGGAGGATCGTACAACTAATTTTAGAACCATACTATCATAGGTTGCCCTTTTCTCTTTATGATGAACTTTGAATTAAAGTTTCATTTGCCCGGTGGACAAATCATGCATTAGATCCCTAACTAATGTGCAACTATACCTTTCGGGAACTTTAAAACTTCGAGTCCATGAGGTCGTGTCACATGAAATCAAAGGTGGGGGATGTTAGGGAATTGGAACATGGAGTACTTGGGAAAAATAACTAGTGAATTTGACCGATGGTGTGAATGAATTGAGGAACATTTGGTTGTATTTTGCCCTCTCAAGGCTCTGCCATATATCATATATTGTTTTGTTATTCTGTCTAGAAATTGAACGTATTCTTAACTTAATCCTTGAATATGCCCACATTAGTTGTTCTATATTAATGTAATTGACATGCATTCCTATATCTGCGGACGCAAGTTTGTGCTCTTCTTGATGAAATGTCATTTGTCAAGTTGTTATAACCCCCAAGATCTTAGCCTCAAGGGACTTATGCCTTCACTAATCCTCAGGAATTCTTTTCACCACAAAAAAGCATCCAAAAACAAAGGATCTGATGGTAAGTGTGTTAGTTTGGTCAGATAACACCCCCCCCCCCCCCCCCAAAAAAAAAAAAAAAACATTGAAGGATCGTGCAAGCATTTAATTCTTGAATTGTTCTCTTTAATTCATCTTTAGCCCGAAGATTTTTGGATCAGTGCTCCGAAGAAAGGAATTGTGGTATTTGCATTACCTGGGGAGCCTGGTCTAACAGAGTTGACCGGGGACTTCAAAATTCATTTTCATGATGGACAGGGAGATTTCTACTGGTTTGTATTGCACCTACTTCTTTTGGCTCCCAATTACTTAGCCCCTGCCTCCAAATTACTTGTGAATTAGGACTCAAATTTTTCAGAACTCTTTATGTAGAATGGCAGATTTTTAAAGGCCTATTTTTTTGGCAGTTGGTTAAATACAACCATGACGGAAAACAGAAAAATCTTGGACGCCTCGGATCTTGATGGTTTTGACAAGGTATAACGCAGATTTCTTACAAAGTTTTGTCCTTACGCAATTAGTAACCCTTACTGTCTCTTGCCCCATTTTACATATGTTGGTTATTTCTTTGCTTGGCAAATATTTATAACACAACAAAACTGTTACTTTGTCATTCAGAGAAAGATCCCTGCTCCAGGATTTCAGGTCGAAGTAGTAATGGCAGACTATGACGGCACCCTACCTGCGTGGACAAAAGCCAATCCTGCCAGCAAAGGATCTAGTGGTAACACAGGCAATGTCGCAGCCTCAGATGCAAGGCCGGCCTCTGATTCAAGAAAGAGTAAGGCCCCTACAAACGGGGATGATAATGTATTCTCAGATAGTGAAGGCGAGGACACCCAAGATTCAGAGAGCAGGGAATCTAAAGCTGCATCTGATCTCAGATACGGGGAAGGTCATCAAACTTCTGATGCCACTAAAGACCATGTTGGAGCCTTGACCTCAAGGACAAAGCAGCTGTCACTTCAGCGTCAAGAACGTATACAAAATAATGCTTCTGACGAAGGATCAAATAGTCCAAAAATCCAGAAAACTCCCAGGACCCCTAAAAGGGAGTACTCTGGGGAAAATGAGATCAAGGCCATGGCAGCGGATGCTTCAGTTTTTTCTTTCGGAGATGATGAAGATTTTGAAAGTGACTGAGTTTTGTTCGAAATTCTCGGGATTTCGCATATCGCTGCATTGTCCAAAAAAAAAAAAGCATACTTGATGGCAAATGCATTGGGGTTGGACATGACAATATTATTCATTCTATTTTCGGTGTAATTGTTAACCAATTTTTGTGCTATTACATGATTAACATATACCATTCAAGTCACTTTAATTTTCCATGTGTGCTATTACTTGTCATCTTCCAGATCCTCAAAAAGATATTGTCAAAGTTGTAGTCTCGCCTTTGATTTACATGTGTTAAAGCTATATATCAGAATCGCAATCAAAAGAATGGTGGTAGCATAAACCACACGAATGATGACATCCCTATTACCACTTGATACAAAACCTTATTCCCAAAATTTCATGGGCTGATCCCACATGTTTTCTGAAACCCGCATGTGGTGATCCTTGTAATTTCATCTTATACCCTTGTAAGATCAAGGGATCTTCCAACTAATTTAAAGCAAACAAAAGTTTCATTTCAAGGCCGTATCATTTCCTTACTTTCTTGTTCAAGGAGGAAACCATTTTATTTAATATGTCGATTTCCAAATCCTTTTGTTTCAGCTGTTGCTTCAGCGATTCGATCTCTTCTTTCAGCCGTTTATTTAGAGCTTCAATCTCATTCAAGCGGGTGTCACACTTATTAGAGATGGTCATCGCATTCCCTTCAATTTCAGGATCCATCTTAGCTTTCGTCGACACCATCCTGTCAATTTCAAGATCCATCTTTGCTTTCTTCAACACTGTTGTTTCGACCACTTCTAAAGCTCTCTTAGAGCCATTGGGGCGATCAGGTGCCATTTTCCGAACACATACACTGGTTTTCACACCTGTACTGCAACGGAATATGACAAGCTTCTGTGGACGTCCAACTGAATCCTGTCAATAAATCATAGTCCAGAAAGATGTTGCTTTAGCACAGCCTCCATGACAAGCAAGCAGTAACCGCAATGTCGTTCAACTGAAAGTTTCTTACTCATACAATGATACAAATATCAATATGTTCTTTTTTATAAACAAGCTTTAAAAGAACTAATGAGCAAAAAAAAACAAATAAATCAGGTTTTAGGAATTAAAAAATAAGACGTCCAACAAATGCACTGATGCTTGATACTTTTTGAATAGAACTATGCATACCGTTTCTTGGTCACCTTGGAGACTTTCAAAGGCCTCATGGGCCTCTTTTGGATTCTCGAAGATGGCGAGGGCAGAATACATTTCCCCTTTAGGGGGCTGCATTAGAATTCACATGTCACAACAATAACTCAAAAGGCTGTTAAAAAGTACCCTGCTGTCGCTGATATGATGATCTAAATGCCGTCAAATAAAAGTAGAGATATCAAAAGGACACAATCTACCCTAAGTTCTAAATTGTAGTCCCCAGGAATAACTTTATACAGTTCTTGACTATTAACCGTAGATGATATCTTGTGAAGAAGCAGCTTAGCCATTTCACTTTCAAGAACCTGAAAAAAATGTAGGATAATAGTAACCATAAGTTACAATCAACCATAAAATCAATATAACAATGCTAATGCACAAAAACTTACAGGCCCTTGACGCAAGGGAATTGTATTATCAACCCCTCGCTCTATCTTAGCAAGAACAAGCTTCATCGCTGTCATTGCATCATCAAGACAATTATGTGAAGCACCTGTTTCCCGAAGTTCATAACCTAACACAGCCTGTCAAACACGATGACTAAATGTGAATCTAACATCGTCCACATATTCTGGAAATTTTCAAAACCATAGATAAACGCGGCAAAAATTACGACAGTGCATGTACCATAGGGAATCTCTACAAAAATGAACCAATTATCAAATCATAATACTGCTTCATAAACTAGAGATCATGAAATTCAATACCTTATCCTTAACAGAAAAAATATAATATACTTGATACTTGCCTTACATAAAGTATTCAAAGACGGTCTCCTATGAGCATTACAATCTGAGTATTGGAAGATATATGAAGTGTCAATCACTCTAACATAATCTAATTTCAGCGCTGCAACCAGAGAGATTAGTTAATAACTTTTAACCAAGGAGAAGAATATCACAGAGGCAATCCCCTCGTATACACCAAACTTGGAGGTAGATTTAGAGACAGCCAAACAAACATGAACATCAAGATGCTTACCGCGTAGATCATTATGCAAACTATGTCCCACTAATATTGTTCCATCCATTAACATCTTACTCAAAGATTTCTGTTTAAAAAAACAATCTTTACTGTCAATTTAAGCACTTGGAAGCATGATACAGATAATGCAAAAAGTGAAACATCTTACTTGTATCTTAGCCAATGAGCAAGTAACGCCTTCGAGATCCTGAGTATAGACCCCAGTAATCTCTGATCTGTAGTAAGCAATTGCTTTGTTTGGTTGTACAAGTTTTTTAAGTTTGACCTGAAAAGCCAATATCTAAAGTTACTAAATAGTTCAGCTTGTTAAACATAAAAATGAAATACTAATTCACAAGTACAATATTGGTGTCTTAAACAAGCACACACCTTCAAATTGCGGTCAACCACACAGACACTCACTACAGCTTCAGTCCCATCCTCACAGAGAACCATTTCACAATCAATAGCAACCATCTTGGTAAACTTCAGCAACCTGTTTTTTTTCTTAAGGTTTATAACCATCCACTCCTTCATTTAAAAGAAAAGGGAAAAAAAAAAAAAGCAAGACAAAAAATAGATAAGAAGTTGCCTTACTTAAGTAAGAATTCACATAAGCAATATGTTTAAAACCAATGCAAAATTTATTGTTATCAAGTAAGGATGCAGTAAGCATCAAATTGAAGTCATACAAAAATCAAGGACAATGGCACATTATTCACAAGACAAAATCCAACTTCTCGCTGATCAGACAATAAAAAGAATAATGCAAAAAAAAAAAAGTTTTTTCAGAGGACTGAAAGCTAGATCTCTCTAATGCTTTTCATAAACCAATGGAAGGTGCTCGTAAAGAGGCATTGCTATCTAATGAGTGCATATTGAATTGTTTAAGACATTTTATTGTGCATATCTTAATGTTTCCTTTTTATGCATGAGCAGCCATTCTTTCATCTCATTAACAAAACCTTAATAGCAAATATTCAAATTATCACAGAGGAACAAAAGAAATTAAGAAAGATTATTTAATTATTAGCAAATTAGAAAGTACATATCAATATAAAAATAATTTTAAATAATAATAGGAGTATTTTAATTAAGATTATAACTTAGTATTTCTCCTCATCTCCTCCCATTTGCTTTGTGCTAGCTACTGCCTACTGGTTTGGTCGTAGGTCAATTACACATGTGAACAAGCATTTATCAAGAAGTAAAATATCAACCTAGCAACATGCACCATATTCAACATCCAAATCTTATTATATTATGACCCATGCTGAATATATCACTTATAGGTTTGAACATATTTAAAGATAATTTTACATATAAACCAGTCTCACATCTAATCAATACAGATATTCAACAAGGGTCATGGGTTCAGAATTTCAAACGTAAATAAGTTGATCAAAAGGTTTGAGCAATGAGCATAGATAGTCACAGCAAACCTCATCAAGTTCTCCAAATGCATAATCCAATGGATACAATGGGTGCTGCAAAGTTTTTTGGACAAGCCTCTGCACTGTCAACAAAAGAAGTTAAGAATTGCAGTAGAATCACCCAGGAACAAAGACATTGATATTAACACCGTTAAAACTGTCTAGATCCATAAAGCAATGGTTTATAACCTATAACTACAGTAATGGGTAGTTTCAAAGATAAACCATGAGGTGCGGATGCATAAATAAAAATTAAAAAGTGCCCGTCCCTCTAAAAAAAAAAAATAAATATATATATATATATATTTTTTAAAAAAAATAAAAAATAAAAAGTGATTGCTAATATGAAACTCTATATAAAGTCACTTAATAAATTACTAATGATATGTTGATAGAATCTAGAGTGCATGCAGCAAGTTTGACCTTTTGGAAATGGATATCAAATCCTTGATTGAAATATCATACAATATAAAAACTAATCATTAATAAGCAAAGCCCAGATTTAATAACTTAAAGCTAATTTAATCAATAGCAATACAATTAGGTATAGAAAGTTCAAGAAAAACATTTAGTGTGACCTTGTATGTAACAATCACTACGAAACATACCTGCTCAGGGGTGTCATGAGACTTATCATTGAATAACTGAAATAAGTCTCTATTAGAATGGTGTCGCAAGATGGTATCAATAAACTAAGGGCAAAGAAAAGGGTAAAGTTAGCCAAAAAAAAGCAACCAAACCTCCCCACATAGACAGGAAACAAATGAGAGGGATTATCACTTATTAAGGGCATTTATATTAAATGTTCTTCACCTTTAAATCAACCTGCTTTGAAAAGGTTTTTAGAAATGCAACCAATGTCTCATGGGACTTCTTTGCTGGATCGCTCAAATGAGCCCCAAACTTTTTATCATGACTAATTAAGAAGTTCTTCCAGTCTCCTAGCGCACCCTTCATTCCTCTTTTTTGTGCCAATTTTACAATATCAACCAGCACCTACCACATAGATGAAATAATTATTAATTATTTGAATATAACAAAAGTGCCTCCCTAATGATTTTTCCTTATTGTTTCGTTACAAAATAATAGAAGCTAAAAAAGCAGATGTATGTTTGTCAAAGACCGAGAAAGCATCAGAATCAATCTATATAACTAAGTAGTAACTGACTAGCATGCTTAATCATCATCAAGTAAACTAGTTTAACATAAAATGAATATCCATGGGCTAACTAAATTTTTGTAGGGCGGACCTATCCCAAACATACAAGAACTAAACTGACCTTTTTCTCTGCAATGTCTATCTTCCCCTCCATAGTAAGTTCTTCAAAGTTAGATAGATGAATACCTTAAACATTCATATAAAAGAGTGAGCTACAATAAACAAAATTATCCAGTAAGCTACAATACATAACAAAAATGTATATAATCAGTGGTGAAAAAAATCTTCATACTTGTCAATATAAATCCCTAAACATGCATCAATAATATAAATTACAATAAGAAACAAACACTACATCTTTTGAAACCCGCATTCAATAACATTACCCAGCTAGAGTCGCAGCTATTATAGAGAAGATTGACGAAACCAACAATAAAGCAGAAACGAAAAGGAAAAGGCTACTTAGCAACAGAGAATTAACACAACATTAAACCAGCATCAAGTTACTTAGCTACACATAAGACCAACGAATTCAACAATGAAGCAGAGAAGACAAAATAGAGCCGAGAGAGAGAGAGAGAGAGAGAACTGCTAATAGGGGAAGAATGAATCTGCCAATTAATCAACCATCGAACATCCAAATCAGCAGGGGACGAGGAAGGAGTGAATGGGGGAGAATGGAGCTACCAATGAATCTTGTCGGACCTGATGCTCTTCTCCAAGTCGAACCTGCGAACCCTAAGCCAAACCAGCGCAGCGATTGGAACATGAAAGTTAGTTTACTTACATCATCTTTTTTAATTGGGAAAATTTGTTTGCCCCTATTAGGCAAATAATTTCAGAAAAGGCCCACACAATCTGAAAATACCTAGAAAGGTCTAGAGATTCTGACAATATGGAAAAAGGCCCGAAGATTCTGACAGAGTTGTTAATGGGGCTGATATAGTTGTTAGTGGGGGCTGATTGATAGGGCAAAATTTAAAGCTTATGTACTCCGCAAGTATACGGGTCGTATCAAGTAATAAAATGATGAGTAGAGTATCGTTCCCACGAGAACTTAGTACCCACAACTTCAGTTAAGCATTAATCTCGCAATTTCGTTTAAGTTAAGCAAATCAAATTGACTTTAATTAGTAAAAGAAATCAAAACTGAAATTAAAATAACAAAAACTACCAACTAATCGAACGCACAACCTAGAGTCACTAATCCCTTATTTGTTTCCTAAACATTGTTTTCATTAATTTAATTAACCTTAATATCAATTTTGTTAATCTCGGGTATAAATAGCTATAAGTGCCTGTCGGTCCACTTATAACCCTCTCTTAAGGATAATTTGTTATGTCTAACATAATTACTCAGAAGAGGCAACATAACTCGGACACACTCTTCAACAATTATATGGGGCCATTAGGTATATGTCTATCCTAACCGCAAATTAAATCATAATTTAATCCCATATTACTTAATCTGAGAGCTTAATTAAAATTCCCTTCGTCAAGGTAAATCCTAATTCTCTAATTCATATTCAATGATGGCCAGTCACTAAATAGATAGATTCAAACAAGATTAAGCAACCCAAAATTAATATTAATTTTAACTAAACAATGAAAATAAAATCTAATTCATAAATAAGTTCATAGTTACTCTATGTTGCAAAAAGAGTCTAGCCACACATGGCTAAACTAAAATCCATGAAAAGATAAAACTCAAGAATTCAGGTTTAAAAGAATAGAAAGAACTAGAAAAGAAAGCTTCTCCGTCGCCTCCACAGTCCTTCCGTCCTCCTGTAGAGATGATGGAGATAACTAAAATGCTGCTCCTCCCTGATCGGTGTTGTGCGCCTGAATTCCCTCTGGCCTGCGTCTTTGTGCGTGGTCCATTCTCTCTCCTCGTTAGAATCCGTGCGTGTTTCGAATTGTGACCTCCCTGATCTGATGCGTGGTGTTCCAATTTATAATGGTTTAACGGATAAATTTTTGCTTTCTTTTCCCTACGGGTCCCACGGCATGCCTCCACTTTAAAAGATTGGTTATATCCAATCTGATGATCTCTTGTCCATTGTTCTCGTGGATTGAAATTTTAGTATATTATATTATTTAATATATAATATGTCATATCCTTTTTAGTTGAATATTTTGTTGCACCCTTCCTATATTTTCTTCTCTCTTAGATTGTATCATATCTCCTGCAAAATAATATAGGATATCAATAGATTTTCTGTTATGATATTCTTTTATCCTATATTTAATTAACAGACAGATAAATATATAAAAGATAATTAAATAAGTATAAGATATTAATAAATTCAATCAATATATCCCAAAATCTATACTTATTTAGTTATAAAATATCTACTTATCAAACTCCCCCACACTTAAACGTTTGCTTGTCCTCAAGCAAAAGAAAAAGAATTCATTATTTGAAAAGAACATTGCTCATGAAATTCCTAACCAGAAAGCAATAAACCACCACACTTAGATCATATCATCAAATCTGATTTAAGTTAAATGTCTTATAAAAATATATCACTAAGCCAATAGTCTGAAACAATTGTAACAATCTTTTAATATCCCATGATCAAAAGATCGGCACGCAATAAGTTCAACAATAAGATTAGTAAAAGAATATTATGCTACTCAATTTCTCCAGAAAAACTCAAATTCCCCTACTAAACCAAGCTTTTCATTTAATTTACTAGGGATCCTCAGGTAGAAAATAACTCAAGTTTTTTTTTCTCTTTTTTTTTCTCTTTTTTTTTCCTTGAGCCGTTGTAGGTCCCCTTTTGACGCGACTCTGCACATGGGTGATGCAGCACCGGTTACTCAGTTACTCCAACAGGCACCTCAAGAGGCTTTTAGCCTAACTCATAACTCTCTTTGACTTTACCGTTTGACGCGAGTGCCAACATTGGTGATGAAGTGTCCCCGGTTACTAAGTAAGGTCTAGAGAAGTCATTGGAGTTGTGTGCATGTGTGTGTATGTGATTGAAATCTTTTTTTTTTTTTTCACTACCTGAGTCATTTCCCCAACAACAGTTTTACTTCGTTGGCAAGGTTATCATCTAATTTTCTAAAGAAATCATGTAGCAAAAATATTCATAAACTAATAATCTGTTGATCATATTACAAACTAATCTCTATTCTCATAGTCAATCTCAAGATTGTAAAAAAATTCAAGACTTTTAGAGGCTTAGTTAGAACATTTTTTTCTTTTTTCTTTTTTTAAAAAATTTTTTGACTTGATAATATTTTTCTAAGATGGGGAAGGCTCAAAGTTAAGGTCAATCCTAAACAATGTAAAAATCTCAAATTTAAAAAAAAAAATCTTTTCAATTGCATAACTAAAGAAATTATTTCCCTCCCCCACACTTAAATCAAACATTGTCCGCAATGTTGCAAAAATAAAGAGAGAAAAGAACTAGTACTCCCCTGGTTTAAGTCTTCTAATTCTGACGTGGAGTTCTTCCTTTAGTACCATCCATGATATTTCCAATTTCGAGGGAGGAAAGAGTGCACGAGCAAGACTTTGCAACTACAAGAGGAGTAATCATCTTTAAACCTGAATAAAACTGAAAGAAAAAGAAAAAGAAACTAATAATAATAATAATAAATAATGCAAGCAAAACCCTTGGGTTGCCTCCCAAGAAGCGCTAAATTTATAGTCTTCAGCCAGACTTCTCAAAATAAACCGCTAATCATAAGTGTCAAACACCTCAATTATCTTGTCTTCATTCCTTTTCAAGCAATAAGATTTCAAACACAAAAATTGATTATTCCAATTAATTACTTGTACTTCCTTAATTATAGACAATCTTGGATTACAAGCAATCACTGAATTCAAATGAAGCACAACATGCATATCTTTGAGAATAAATATAGGCACTTTTAAGAATTTAGAGCATCCAATAAAACCAACTTGACTCTCATCAGTAAGAGTCAAAACTTCCATAGGAGAATCAATAGCAACAACTCTAGGGACATCCACATCAATTTGATCACCAACATCACAAACTTTAGGCTCCACAGCTGAAACCTCTTCTAGACACCTATTATTCTCATCTAAATCAATTTCAAACCTACAATCATTTTCTACATTATCCATAGTCTCATGTAATTCCATACCTTCAACTTCCTCACAATAATCATTATTAGCATAAGAAGTAGTCCTCAGGATTAAGGAATTATTTTGTTTTATAGTCTTAAGGGTTGAAAAAGTTTGACTCGCTTATACTTTCATATCTTGAACACTTGAGTCAATGCTAGTGAGAATCTCCCTTTGCTCTCTACTAGATTTCTCTAATGCTTCCCCACACTGATCAACTAATCTTTCCAAATTAGATTTTTCCCTGTACTCAATGATGTGTTCTTTAACATACGGATACGAGTAACAAGGAGGGGTATTTTCATAAGAACAATAAACATGGGGATCTTTAAAATTTTGTTGCTTAAAACCTTCACTAGGACAAAATGAGTTATCAAAACAAGCTTGATTCCTAGTGAAATTATCTCTCACAAAATGACTAGTTGTACTATATGGACAATGCTCAAATAAATGATTCCCTCCACAATAAACACAAGAAACATATTGAGAAGAATCTACATATGGATTACAACCATCATTTATGCTCCTTTTATGTTGCCTAGATTCGTTCAAAGAATTTATAATAGCAATCAATCCATCTTGTATAGAAGACGAAGAATTCATCTCCTTTTCAATATTAAGACCAGTGGGTTGCCAATTGAAATCCATGTTTTTAAATTTTTTTTTCAAAAAAAAACTTAAAATAAAATATTTACAAACTCAAACTTAAACTACTAATGCTCAATCAATCCTAACCAAGACAGTTGTGGCACACAAGTCCCCGGCAACGGCGCCAAAAACTTGATAGGGCAAAATTTAAAGCTTATGTACTCCGCAAGTATACGGGTCGTATCAAGTAATAAAATGATGAGTAGAGTATCGTTCCCACGAGAACTTAGTACCCACAACTTCAGTTAAGCATTAATCTCGCAATTTCGTTTAAGTTAAGCAAATCAAATTGACTTTAATTAGTAAAAGAAATCAAAACTGAAATTAAAATAACAAAAACTACCAACTAATCGAACGCACAACCTAGAGTCACTAATCCCTTATTTGTTTCCTAAACATTGTTTTCATTAATTTAATTAACCTTAATATCAATTTTGTTAATCTCGAGTATAAATAGCTATAAGTGCCTGTCGGTCCACTTATAACCCTCTCTTAAGGATAATTTGTTATGTCTAACATAATTACTCAGAAGAGGCAACATAACTCGGACACACTCTTCAACAATTATATGGGGCCATTAGGTATATGTCTATCCTAACCGCAAATTAAATCATAATTTAATCCCATATTACTTAATCTGAGAGCTTAATTAAAATTCCCTTCGTCAAGGTAAATCCTAATTCTCTAATTCATATTCAATGATGGCCAGTCACTAAATAGATAGATTCAAACAAGATTAAGCAACCCAAAATTAATATTAATTTTAACTAAACAATGAAAATAAAATCTAATTCATAAATAAGTTCATAGTTACTCTATGTTGCAAAAAGAGTCTAGCCACACATGGCTAAACTAAAATCCATGAAAAGATAAAACTCAAGAATTCAGGTTTAAAAGAATAGAAAGAACTAGAAAAGAAAGCTTCTCCGTCGCCTCCACAGTCCTTCCGTCCTCCTGTAGAGATGATGGAGATAACTAAAATGCTGCTCCTCCCTGATCGGTGTTGTGCGCCTGAATTCCCTCTGGCCTGCGTCTTTGTGCGTGGTCCATTCTCTCTCCTCGTTAGAATCCGTGCGTGTTTCGAATTGTGACCTCCCTGATCTGATGCGTGGTGTTCCAATTTATAATGGTTTAACGGATAAATTTTTGCTTTCTTTTCCCTACGGGTCCCACGGCATGCCTCCACTTTAAAAGATTGGTTATATCCAATCTGATGATCTCTTGTCCATTGTTCTCGTGGATTGAAATTTTAGTATATTATATTATTTAATATATAATATGTCATATCCTTTTTAGTTGAATATTTTGTTGCACCCTTCCTATATTTTCTTCTCTCTTAGATTGTATCATATCTCCTGCAAAATAATATAGGATATCAATAGATTTTCTGTTATGATATTCTTTTATCCTATATTTAATTAACAGACAGATAAATATATAAAAGATAATTAAATAAGTATAAGATATTAATAAATTCAATCAATATATCCCAAAATCTATACTTATTTAGTTATAAAATATCTACTTATCACTGATATAGTTGTTAACAGGGCTGATTTAGTTGTTAAAAAAAAAATTTTAACAACTAAATTAGTCCGGTTAACAACTATATCAGCCCCCGTTAACAACTATATCAGCCTCATTAACAACTATATCAGCCCCCGTCAGAATCTTGGGGCCTTTTTGGGTATTGTCAGAATCTCTGGGCCTTTTTCCATATCGTCAGATTTTGTGGGCCTTTTCTAGAATTATTTGCCTAATAGGGGCCCTCAAACGAATTTTCCCTTTTTAATTATCTCGTTGCCTTTCTTCCTTGATTACTGTTACGGATAAAATTTAAAAATGATTAACAAATTTTAAAACTACTACTATACTCCCCCTAATCTTTTATTATAAGACATCAACTAAACTAATAAGTTTAGTATCTTTTTTTTTATGTCACTTGTTTGTTCACGATGATCATTAATTATTTTTTTCTTGTACACTTATAATTAATAAAGGTAGGGGGTGAGGATAATAATTCATATAATATTAGAATTTAGTACAATTAATATAAATAATATTACAATTTTTGTTGGTTTGTGAATAAGACCTTGATGATGGAGTATCTTATAACTAGTATTAACATTAACACTCCAAATAATAACACAATAATAAGGGACAAAAAAAATATTTGATGTTTTTCTCTTTGGGTTGTTCTTTCTTTTTCCGCTTTGCATTGCTCGGAAATTTCATTATGATGTTAAAAACGATCTTTGAATGAAAAATATCTTTATTGAAATGTCATTCTGTTCTCAGCTAAAATTTGATGAACGTGCCTTCGTTTTCTCTTTTTTCTTTGTATTTTGCTCAGTTCTTTTATGCTCTCTTGTTTACAGAGAAAGTAGTTCTCTTCATCGCTGTGGTTTCCGCCATTCATTTTTAAGTGTTTTTTTTTTTTTTTTTGCTCCTGTTATAACTCCTCTTGAACTTTTTTTTTTTTTTCAATTCTCTTTCATGTTGATTGTGTTTCCCTAGTTTTTTTTTTTTTTTTTGGTGTTGTTGGTAATGCTATGTTTATTTTTTTATTTCTAGTTACATTTTTGTTTTGCCCCTTCGATTCTTAAGCTTGCAATGAAACATTGAAACCTGATAGGCGAAGAGCTTATATAATCATCCGGTTTGTGCGTGTGTTTGATTCATAGGTTTTTTCATTAAATATTCAACAGCCTTGCTGAGAAATATCGAATTTCTTTACTCTGCCTGATAACTGTTGGTAAGTTTCAGTAATTTTAATTATGGGACTATCGGAGAGAAGGCTTGGTTCTAAGTTTGAGTCATTTGAGAGAAGGGTTTTTGTATAAAAGTTATAAAGCTTAACAAGATGTTCAGAGGGGATAATTTGGTATAACTCTCTATCTATTGTTATTATTATTCAAAATTTCACATCATGAAATGGGCATTCTATTATATCGACATTTGCATTCAATGTTCAGAGGGGATAATTTGGAGCCTTCTTCTAACAAGAACTACTTTAATGTTTGAGTTAAAGGCCTAATTTACCATGGAAGTTTTGCTAATGGAGCACCTAATACCCGGAAGTTTTTTTTGTAACAAATTTGCTCCGAAAGTATGAAAAAGGTAGTAAATTCGCCTCGGAAGTATAAAAAATGTAGCAAATTTGCCCCTCCGTTAAATTTGACCGTTAAGTTTGACTGAGTGTATACATGGCATGTCACTTCATCAACCTAATAAGAGTTAAGTATCATTTTTGCCCGGGAAGTTTTCACTGAGAGCAATTTTGTTCCGGAAGTTTTCACTAAGGAGCAATTTTGCCCCAGAAGTTTTCAAAAGTAGCAATTTTGCCCTTATTTCTCCCAATATTAAATTTGACTATTAAATCAATCAAAGACCACACATGTCATGCCTTGAAAATGTCGAATTTGGAGTCAGAGAAGAAGATCCTTGAGATGTTGAGCTCAAGGCGCCTAGAATTTGTGATACTGAACTGCTCACAGGAAGCATCACTTATAATATAAGCAAATGATCAATCTATACAAACGTAAATAGTATTACTATTGATTTGTTTTACTGACCAATTTTTGAAACAATTCATTTCTCGTTTTGCGTTTCATTTGCTTAGATCATAAGTGATACTTCCTCTGAGTTTTGCAACAGACCTTTCAGTCCCTGTGAACAGTTCGGCTTCACAAATTCTGGCTACCTTGAGCTCAACATCTCAAGGATCTCTTTCTTTGACTCCAAGTTCAACCTTTTCAAGGCATGACATCTGTGGTCTTTGACTGATTTAATAGTCAAATTTAATATTGGGAGAAAGAAGGGCAAAATTGCTACTTTTGTAAACTTCCAGGGCAAAATTGCTCTCAGTGAAAACTTCCAGGGCAAAAATGATACTTAACTCTTATTCGTGTTGATGAGGTGGCATACCACGTGTCATAAGGTGGCATACTACGTGTACACTCAGTCAAACTTAATGGTCAAAATTAACGGAGGGACAAATTTGCTACCTTTTTCATACTTCCAAAGCAAATTTGATACCAAAAAAACTTTCTGGGTGCTGGGCACTCCTTTAGCAAAATTTCTATGGCAAATTAGGCCTTTAACCCTTAATGTTTCTTCCTTTCTTTGTTTTTTGCATGGTCCTTAAATTAATCAGGTTCCTCAATAATTGCAGTATGATTTTTCAACTTTCCTTGAATGAAGACCGTCTTTATTCTTGTTGAAATGTTGAGTCCGTTCTCAACAAACATTAATGTATGGATCTTTGTTTTTCTAATTTTGGTATTTTGTTTAGTTCTTTTTGTTTTCATGTTCCCCATTCTTGATTTGCTTGAACAGTTTCTTGTTTATAGACAAAGAATGATAGGAGATAAGGTTGTGAATTTGGTGCTCTGATTAGTTGAGTTTCTAGTTCAAAGGTCTAAAGACATAAGTTGTTCTTCCAATGGCTACATCAACATCAGTTCTTGATGGTCATTCTGAAGAAAAAAATTGTAAGAAGCCATCTGCAATTCATGATAACCCGCCTGGGTTTGACCGAAATTAGCGACTTCAAGTGATTATTTGCAGAAGGCAGGGACTAGAAGGTTTCCTTCTGCAAGAAGAGTTTCAGCCATTAGAGACTATCCTCCATTTTGTGGGCCTAATGCTCTGAGCGATAAAGGAGGATTGCTATTGCGGCTGTGTGGTTTTTCACTTGGTTCTATATACATTCCTTGTTTGTTCTATTCTGATATTGACTCTGATGGCATATAGAAGGGATGTTAGCTTGATTTGCTTCATTTAGATATGAAGGAAAAATACTTAAACTCGAATCAGTTTATGTTTGGCACAAATTTTATCCTCTGTTTGGTTTGAGTTTCCTTACATAGATATATACAAGAAAGGATTACTAGCATTGTTTATTGATAGGGATTACTATACCTAATATTACGCCAATAGAAGTAATTTTATATATATATATTTTGTGTTTTAGGTCCCTTTTGCTATATATTCTTGAGTAGGGAACATTAATTGGCTTATGTGATGAAAACAGTTGCAGTGGATTGATTGACTCCTCTGAGAATGAGGTTAGAAATTAGATTCCATCATATCCAATGCAAAGTGTGTAGTTTTTGTTGGTTTTACTTCTTGTTGGTATAGAGAAAAATATAACACATGATATGCAAACTCATGACTTATCCCGTTGGTACTGACTTAGGTTGTAAGTGTATGTAGCTGCCATGTTAATCATCATTATGTACACTATAAAATTTATATGCAAAGGATAGGCTTATAGTCTGGTCTTGTGTATATGAATTAGAATGAAAGTATGTATCAAGCATAGTAAAGCTATGTGTATTATGGTTAGTGTCCTGTTTCCAATTCTTTTGCTTCTTAAATGGTGAATTTAGAACCTGTAGTATTATTGTACATAGCACATCTTAATTAGGATGTCTTTATCAGCATCAACAACACTCCATTAGCATCTGAATTAGAATCTATAGTAAGCCTGCAAATCTCTTCCATAACTTGCTTCCACTATTTTTGTATTATCCATAAAAGATCTAGAGTCTACCAAATACATTGTTTTTTAGTTGATTTCATTGGTGATGACACTGGCAACAAAAGGAACCACAAAAGATCAAAAGTCTAGGCAATGTGGCCATAGTACGATCATAACAGTAAATTACTACAATAATTAGGAGGCTCATTTATGTAAAACACTCACCAACAATTAATCTCACAACAATAGACCTGATTTAGGGCAAGGGAAATAGAAACATAGAGGGAAAGAGAAAGACAGAAACATTGGAGTGGGAAAAGCAAATCAGAGGAGAGGGAAGGAGATGAGAAACTGCAGCACAACTTAGAGAGGGAGGAGACAACATGAAGAGCAACTAATCAACATATTATCATTTCATTCAAGTGTGTACATACAAAGGACGACAACTCCTATTATAGGCTAACAGGGAGACAATTTGAAATCCACTAGAAACAGAAAGTACCCACTTGCACTATCTCATTTAATACATCTAATATTAAACACCCGACTTGCTAAATAAACTAAAAACATAAAATAATAGAATATAAGAAGAAGATAGATTTCCTTCTATTTTATTTCTGTTCATTATGATACAATCTTCATGATGTGCAATGGTGTGGGTAAGCTCTTAACTTTCAGCCTGTCTTACTAGTTGCTTTGGCCTTTTCTTGGTAAAATTTGAGCCCATGCTAATTTTCGGTATTAAACCTTCATCGATGTTGACTTTGATATCAAACCTTTGATGTCAACCCGTAATAATTTAAAACTAATCATTTTAAAAAAAATCATGACCGATCATGTAGAGGAGTTCTTTCATATCATCTGAATATTAAAATGTATATGAAGTTTTAATCACTCTAATGCAATCTAAATTGAGCAGTGAAACCAAAGAGATTAGTCAATAGCTCTTACCCACATAGTTGAAATGATTATTAAAATTGACTTAAAATATATATACATAAACTAACTAAATTTTTAAGGCTAATCTAGCCTAAACACAAGAATTGAGCTGACATTTTTTTTAAAACGTCTCTTTTCCCCAATTAATTTATATGGAAAATAGAAACCATCATTGATTTAAGATTTTGATAAGGTGAATATCTAGTCTCTCTCTCTTTTTTTAATTTTTGTTGTTCAAATTATTTAGTCTATTCAATGCTAGACATCATGAGTATAAGTTCTTTAAAGTTCCGAAACTAGATAGATGAATACCATAATCCTTCATAAAACAACGAGCTACCATAAACAAAATAATCTAGCAAGCCGCAATACATAAAAAGAAATTTATATATAAAACTAGCATATTTTGCTCGCCAAATGTTGAAAGAAGGTTGCAGAGTGAAATATGTGCATATTCAGGGTTTAAAAAGTTAGATGATTTGGGGAAATATCTTGGAGCTTACATGTTTAAGGGGAGGAGTAGTAGGAGTCATTTTCAGCATTTACTTGATAAAATGCAAAATAAATTGAGCAGCTGGAAAAGACAAACTCTGTCATTAGTGGGAAGGCTGACTTTGGTCCAGGCAGTCACAAATCAGCTGGCTGTCTTCTCTATGCAACATGCTCGGATTCCTCCTGGCGTTAGACAACAAATGGTGAAGCTGCAAAGGGATTTTGTTTGGCAACGGTCTGAAGAGAAAAGGCCAATACATGCTGTAAGTTGGGAGCTGATTTGCAAAGAAAAAAGAAATGGTGGACTAGGTTTGAGAGAGTTGGAGACAATGAATGAGGCTCTACTAGGACGAGTTGCTTGGAATGTCATCTCCAAGCCACAAAACCTGTGTTCCAGGGTACTGATTGGAAAATATGGTAGACAATGTGTACTTAATAAAGAATGTATAGCAAAGAATTCTGATTCTGAAGTGTGGAAGTGTATAAACAGATTATGGCCTAAGCTGATTACAAATATTAGCTGGGAAGTAGGAAACGGAGAGAAAGTTAGTTTTTGGAACGACAAATGGATAGAGGGAGGAAGAAGGCTGAGGGATGTGTGTACCGAAGCCTTAACGGAAGAGGAGGAAGGGATTACAGTGAAGGAAATGGTAGGGGCTAGTGGTGAAGGGAATATAGAGAAAGCTGGTGGAAAATTAAGTGAGGAGGGCAGCAAGCTATTGATGGCTACCTTGCCTCCAACTGCAAGTAGTGAGGAGGATGATGTTAGATGGGGAAAAAGGCTGAAAGACACTTATGTGGTCTCTGAAATGTATCATATTTTGAGGGAGGAGGTGGATAAAGGGGAACGTGAGTGGGATGTCTTGTGGAAGTGGCAGGGACCAAGGCGTATACAAATCTTCTTGTGGTTGGCAATGCATGGTCGCCTCCTAATTAGCGAAAGGAGAAGTAGGCTAATGGGGGGTGAGGATAGTTGCTATAAGTGTCTGGAGCAGTGTGAAAGCCTAATGCATGTTCTAAGGGACTGTGTTGTGGCACGTGATCTGTGGCTGGAGCTATGGGATGGGAGAATTGCATCTGACTTCATGAATAAACAGGGCCTTGACTGGTTTGGGTGGAATCTAAATTTCCATCGATAGAGTGGAGGCTAACATTTGGAGTGGCTTGCTGGCTCTTGTGGTTATGGAGGAACAAATCCAAATTTGAAGTGGGTTTTGAAATGCCAAGCAATAAAGGGATGGTAGTGGCATGGCATGTTCGTGAAATTAAAAGAGCAAGGTGTGAATTTGGGAAAGCATGCAGAATAAGGCAGGAAGTTGCTGTTAAATGGTTGTCACCGCTGGAGGGGTAGGTTAAAATTAATGTAGATGGGGCCTCCAGGGGCATGAATTGTTTGGCTGGATGTGGGGGTTTATTGCAAGGGAGTGATGGAGTTTTGATGGGAGGTTTTTCACGGAAACTAGGAATTTGTTCAGCCCTGAATGCTGAACTATGGGCTGTGCTAACTAGACTTGAGATAGCATGGAATAGGAAACTAAATAGTGTGGTGCTGGAAAGAGATTCTTTTACTGTGATTCAGATGCTGCGGAAACTGCAGATAGAGGACGATGCTGGTTCACGGATGCTGGTGGCAATCCAAGCTGTCATGGTAAAGTTCTCTAGGTTGATTTTTTCACATGTGTATAGAGAGGGTAACAATTGTGCAGATGTGCTTGCTGATTTGAGTTTGATTCAGGAGGAACAATTTGTTATATTTGATAATCCCCCGTTAGTAGTTAGGAAGTCGTTATTCAAGGATGCTATGGGTTATTCATACCCACGTTTGTGTTTTTTGATCCAGGAATGAGTATTAACTTGATTACAACTGAGAAATGCCTCTCCTTATATAGAGAAGCCAAGGCCAATACAAACAAAGCAAAGAAAAATTATGTTTACTTTTGGCTCCATCATCTTTTCGAAAAAACCTGGACAAGGTCTGTATGACCTGTTTCTATCATCAATTCTATTCTCCAGGACTACTCAATCTAGTTCAGCCTGCAACACTGGGGAGGGTGGATGTATCAGGATCCTAATGACTGTGTTGTGTCTTCAAACTTCAGACACGGACACCAACAAAGTCATTGGGACCTTGATCTATCCTATCTTTTCTTCTTGGAATTGGAATTCCAGAGAATATGATAAACGAGAAATTGATACACTGAGTATCTACTAGGAGCTGCACACTTTCGATCAGGAGATGACCAAACTCAGTGGACAGTCCGAGCCTCCTGGGTCTTACCTCTTGCCCACGCTCAAGGACACTTTAGAGACTGGTCATCACCCCAACCAAAACATACAATACTAGCAGACTCAGTACCCCGATTTCCCGTACTCTCTATCAACATGGATCGTATTCTTGATTCTGTTCTGATGCACAGGTTCCTCATAACGAGGCAAGTGCAGAGCATACTTGGAATCTAAGGAGCAGAGAAGACTAACATACTTTGAAATAAAGCTTTCAGGAACAAAGGAAGAAACTTAGAAGGAAGACATATGAGAAAACACTCTGGAGTAGTTTTATTTCTTCGAAACTTAACTTGATTACAACTGAGAAATGCCTCTCCTTATATAGAGAAGCCAAGGCCAATACAAACAAAGCAAAGAAAAATAAAATATTCCCATGATTTTCTCACGGGATTAAAAAATACAAACTCACAAATCATGCCCGACATGCTTTTAATATCTTATTAGTCACGAAAAGCATGGCTAATAAAATATTAGAATCACGGATCATGCTTGGCATGCTTTATATTATTTTATTACAGACAGACACAGGGACTGACTACCGGGAACTGACCAAAACAAGCTGCCGACACATATAGATAGAGGACTGGAAACCGGATGAAATAGTACTGCCGACACTTAATCCTTGAAGATAGGCTCGTGATTTGGAGAGAGATTATTGTTGTCACTGTCATCATCATAAAGCGTCTGGACATATGCAAGTGGGTTGAGAAAATCAATAAACGAATCTGGACCTGCTGGAACATCACTTGTCTTTTGGGAACAGTATGTCGGAATCTGTGATGATCCTGGTTGGGAGAGTGAGAGCTGGGACAAAGACTCATCTTCATATGGATCTTGAGAATCCAGGAGAATTTTCCCCTGAGAATCCAAAGGAAGAGTAGTCTCTTGAGATGGTAACACCTGATAGGTTGACACATAGTGTGGTTCTGGCTGGTATAGCTTATCATATGCATCAACTTCTTCAGTGTCTGGAACAGGGCCAAGGATTGTGCAGTCTTTTGATACACTCTGGTTGTATTTGGCAAGGATAAGACTGAGCTCCTGAGATTGCAATGGATCGGGTTGAACCCAATCAAGGGATTCTGACCAAAGTATCGCATTTGTTTTTAACTCAACACCATCAGGTTTTTGTGCATGATAAGTCCTGCTAAGAAAAAACACACAAGAAAATCTTTTTTGTTTTGATTTTTTAACATCCCAAAGATTATTATTATTTATGACATTAAACAGAGTACCTCTCCAGAAGGGAAGAGGGGCAAACAAAGTAAGAAGCTTAATGAGAGAAGAATTCTCATTGCTCTTATCACAGATATAATGATAGACAGGAAGAGGAGCAAGTGCAAAAGAAGTGGTATAAAGAATGGTCATTGACCAGATATACCAAAGGAGTTCATCAAGTATAAGACCTTGGATGAACGGGATGGTAGTGTATGGACAAATAGAACTGAAATGCTGGACTTTTGGGACAAGGTTGGTTTTTTCGAAAAGATGATGGAGCCAAAAGTAAACATACTCTTTAGCGTAATTCTGAAAATCTGTGAAGGAGTGAAGGTCTGAGTTTGGTGGAAGGATGGCTGCTTTGGTGATGTAAGGCATGATGGAAGGAGAAGGGTATTCTGAAAGGGTAAGAATGTAGAGAATCTGAGGTGGAGGAGAGATTTTCTCTGGTCTTGAAAGAAAATCTGCAAGGATATTCTGTGGTCCTTTGAGATGTTTAACAGAGAATTTATAGCGCGAGAACCAATCTTTCCATCGGAGTAGCTGGGCATCTGGCAGTATCTTTTTCTTCGGATCAAGCATCTTTGGAAAAGATGTGTTGTCCATTTCTATTATAAAATGATATGGACTCAAATGAAAGTTAAATTTCTCGATGCCTCTTTTGACTGCTAGGATCTCTTTGTATGTAGCATGGTAATGCTTTTCCGATTCCTTGAATTGACCACTAGCATGTCCACAATAGTAACGTACTCCATTAATTTCTTCAATAAGTATTGCACCCCAATAGTTATCACTTGCATCAGTTTGCAAAATCCTTTGTCCTTGATCTGGGATCTTTAATGGAGGTGGATTCTGAGTAATCCTTTTCAGAGCAACCACTGCATCTGTTTGTTCTTGGGACCATGGTGGAGGATTTTTCTTCAGCATTTTGTACAAATGACTGGTATGATGAGATAACTGGGGGATAAAATCTCTTAAAAAATTAACAATTCCAAGGAACTGTTGTACTTGCTTGTGGGAGAGATTATCATCAGGAAATTTCAGTAATTCCTGTGCAATGTGAGGTCCTGGGCTGTATTCTCCATTTTCAAAATGCATTCCAAGAAAATCAATTTCTGAGACTCCAATATCACTTTTCTTGGAGGAAAGCATTATGCCATATTGGGCAATAATCTGATGAAATTGAGCCAGGAGTGATAGGTGTTCTGCCTCTGTTGCTGAGAATAACAGGATATCATCAATATAAATTAGAGCATTATTGATGATAGGCTCAAAGATCTTGATCATAGCCTTCTGGAACAGTGAAGGTGCTACCTTAAGACCAAAAGGTAGGACAGTCCATTGATATTGAGCATTGGGTATGCAGAACGCCGTTTTGGGCCGGTCTTGTCTTTGAATTCCAAGCTGCCAAAAACCTGCTTTGAGATCAAACTTGGAAAAAACATGGGCCGATCCTGTCAATTGAGCAAATAAGGCCGTTGGCTTTGGAAGAGGAAACTTATCATCTTGAAGGAAATGATTAAGAGGCTTATAATCGATGACAAGCCTTTTCTTTCCTCTCTTAATTTCTGATCTTTTTTCAACATAAAATGCCTGGCAAGCCCAATCAGACTTTGTGGGCTCAATGAGTCCTTGTTTCAGCAGTGCAGCACATTCCTCTCGAGCTAGCTTCAAATCTTCTGGATTCATTCCTGGATGTGAAGCCTTAGTCGGATTAATGTCTTCATTCCTTTTAAAAGGAAGACTGATAAAGAAATCTTCATTTTTCCATAGTGGAGAAGGATGTGGGAATTGATCATGACTGTCAGCACAGTATTGAATCAATTTATCTTTAATATCTGAATATTGTGGAGGAGCATTCTGTAATTCATACAGAGAAGTTATCTCTGTCCAAGGACTGAAATTAGATTTCCATCTGATTCCTTTAGGAAGTATCATCAGATTCTTGGTATGATAAAAGGCATTGAAACCAAGAAGAATGTCCTTTCCTGGAAGTTCACTTCCTAATACTTTGATCTTCAAGGTACATCCTGGGAAGATTTTGATGTTGATCTTTCTCCTTGTAATCAGATCAATTTTGAATATTTTTCCGTCAGCGGTGTAGAAGTACTGATTGTGAGGAACCCATTCTTCAGGCGGGAGAATATGAGGTTTCATCACAGTATGAGATGAGCCTGTATCAATGAAAGCTATCGCTGTAATGGGTTTTGAATATTTCTCTGGAAGAATCTGAACCTGAATATTCGGTAATGGAGTCTTTGGAGAATTCTGGGAATGAAAATGTTGAGTTCCAAGACATCCAATCATTGGGTTTGCAGGTTGAACTAGATTGAGTAGTCCTGGAGAATAATCTTCTTCTTCTGATTGACAAGAGTCATCAGAGTCAGAGAAGGATGAGTCTGTTGATTCGTCAGAAGGCGGAATGACATATTGAGTGTCATTATCCTGTTCATCTTGCTCTTCAAGATAATCTTCTATATCTGCCGTGTTGTCAGATATCATGAAGATCTTATGAAACTTCTGGATCATCTTGATGTCACCTTTGGTCTTTTTAGGACAATTCTTAGCAAAATGTCCTGGCTTTCTGCAAATGAAGCATTTTGATCCTTTGGAGAAGGGTTTCCTAGATTTAAAGAATCTAGGCTTCCTTTTAAACTTTGATCGTCGAGGCTCCTTATAAGGCTTTTTACCATCTTGAGCAAAATGGCGAAAATGGGATTTCTTCTTTGAGGGACAGAAACAATCTTTCTGATCTTTGCATTTGATTTTTAGGTAAGGCTTCTTGCAAGCCGGTTTGAACTTGTGAGCTTGTTTCTGCATATCTTTGAAAAACTTATGCTGTTCGCAAAGCTTGTCTAAGGCATTGAGGGCCAGCTGGTATAATTCTCCAATAGAGATATCAGTCATTTCTCTGTGGAGAACATAAATGCTTCTGTTGAGTTCTGCTTGGAGTTCATCTGGTAGCGAAGCAATGAATGTATGTCGAAGATTCACATCATTACCACCATTTAGTAAGTGGTACTTTTGAAGCACTCTTTGATAATGAGTTTGCAGATCCTTTCTTTTCAGCGAGCAACACTTCATTTCAAAGAATTCTTGTTTTTCTCTTTTGCGGATGATGTTGAAATCTCCAAGAAATTCTTTCTGAATTACTTCAAGGAGAATAGTTGGATTTTCTACTTGTACCGCTTGAAGTTTCTGATATGGAGTGAGGTTCTGAAACCAATCTCTGAGAGTTCCTGTGAATCTGGATACAAATTCCTGTAATGCTTGTCTGAGAGGAATTTGATTTGCTGTGACTTGTAGATCTATCCAGGCACTAAACTCTTGAAGCTTAAATCTCCATTTGTCAAAAGGAATACCATCAAATGTAAACCATGGACCATTAACAGGCTTATAGTCATGGTTCCTTCGATGTGCTGAATCTTCTGGATGTTCAACAAACGGTTCTTCCATTTCTTCTTCACCTTGTCCTGGTTGGACCATTGCTATTCTAGAAATGTCAGCTGGTTCAACTTCAGAGCTTAAATCAGAGATATCTGATTCTGATTCCTGTGAGCTAGAAGAGTATTGTGAATGAGCAGGTTGGTTAGGACTTTGCATTATCCCTATTGAGGGATGAAGTGGATTGTTGGCTGGTGGATTGGGTGTGTAAACTTGAGGAGTAGAGGTAATAGAAGTGACTGATGAATATGTAGGTGGCTGGGTATGCTGAGGATAAAATGTATCTTGAGGTATGCTGGAGGATGGTTCAGAGATTTTGATACCTGGGTGAGGACTTGGGTCACGAGGTTGAGACGGTGTATAGAAAGGAGGTTTTGGTCTTGGATGCTGTTGTGGAGGTGGCTTTGGCGGAGATAATTGAGCAAACAACGGATAATTGAATTTAAATTGGCTGGTAGAATATGGATCTGAGGGTGAAAACAAGGATGGGGGTGAAAAGAGAGAAGGGTAAGGCTCATATATAGACTGGGATTGTTTTCTGGCTATATCAAGTTCAATCCTCTTCAAATCCTGCTGAATGGCTTGGAGTTCAATTTCTTTTTGTCGAAATTGAGGACCCATATATCCATTCTCGATAAATTTTCTTAGCTCTGCATCCAACTTAATAGCTTGCTGCTTTTGATAGAGATATAAGTTCTTAACCTCTTCAGATAATTGATCTATCTGATAGGCTAGACCTTCTGTCTTTGTTGTCAGGGAGTCTGTAACATCCTGAATTTTGAATCTAATATCTTGAACATAAACCTATTTTGAAGACTAGTAGGCTCTATTTTTGGAAAGTGATAAATTTGAAATCAGTATTTTGTGGGCCCCGTGAATAGTATTTACTATTCACGTATACATTTTTACTATTTATAAATACGTATTTTAAATATATATATATATATATATATATATATATATATGTGTGTGTGTTATTCGCAAATACGTATTTAATACTTGAAATTTGTGAAATATGAATAGTGTTCACTATTCACAAATACGTATTTACTATTCCTAAATACGTATTTACTATTCATGCGGGACCCACAACCAAAATAATTCTTCCCCGACACAACTCTCGTGAACTTTGAAAAAAATTGGCCGCGGGACCCACTCAATAATAATTTATTATTTAAATAATATTATATTATAATAATAAAATAATATATATTATATTATTAAAATATTAAAATTTTTTTAAAAGAATGTTCACGGGGGCGGCTGGAATGTCACGAGAAAGTTTCTTTTTATAATTTTGGGAAAATTACGTAAAACGACCCAGAGACGAAAATTACACTTAAAGACCCATTTTCCAACTATAAATAGACCTTCCATTTCATTTCATTCTTCACAACTTCTAAGAGTCATAGAGAGAGGTAGAGAGAGAGAGAGAGAGAGTAGAGATATTTGCTTGAGAGTTATAATAGCTGGTTGGTGATTCGGGTATTAGCAAGTAACAGGTAACTCTGAATATTCTTCCTTATACTTGTGAATTATGTATGATTATAAATTTGTTTGTTTACTATTTTGGCAATAATATTTAGAAAATATTTATGGTTTTAAGATCTGGTGTGGGAACTTTGACTTGCAAATCTGCAGAGGTACTATTTATACGTACATTACTATTCACGTATACCGTATTTACTATTCATTTTTACTATTCACGTATACCGTATTTACTATTCATTTTACTATTCACGTATACCGTATTTACTATTCATTTTACTATTCACGTATACCGTATTTACTATTCATAATACTATTCACGTATACATACCGTATTTACTATTCACGTATACATACCGTATGTACTCTTCATTTTTACTATTCATGTATATATACCGTATTTTACTATTCACAGATACGCATAGTATTTACGATTCATAAATACGCATATTGATGTATAAAACTTTATGGTATAATAATGCATTATTTTGAGTGAACATATTCATCATGGCGGTTGTATTATGATGGGTGGAGTAAGGAGGGATTTGAATGATAAGAATGATTTATGCCACCACTCGGTGCACAGTGGATGGTACTTATTTCAGGGCCCCATCTTCCATGTTTTCCTCTGGCCGGGATTTCATTGGAGATGTGGGACATGTGACACCTCCTTAGTTGTTATCTTAAAGGAGGGGAGCCATAGTCCAGATTTAAGCTCTATACCTTTGGCCGGGTGTATCTTAAGATTTGGTGAGCTTGGAACAATTCAGTCAAATGAATAAGTTTCTATTGGACTATGTGTTAGCCTATGGCTCCAGTCAGCGGTATACGGATGGAGGTGGTATAAGGGAGGCTGCATACTGCATAATGCATTTCTGAACAGATCAAGGATTTGATAGACTGATGAATGATTTGTAAAGACATATGATGAGAACTTCTGAAATAATATATTTATATATATAAAGTCATATTTTATATTGATAACTACTTTTACAAATAATCTTTGTAAGAGTAAGTATGGTATATATTTATATTTATGAAATAAGTTTATGCCTTTTTATCATACATTATTTACTTGTATGCGGTGGAAATATTTAGTAGTTACTGAGATGTGTAATCTCACCCCATATTATCATTTTTCAGGTGAATAACTTAGTAGAAATCAAGGGAATGCACCCATGGAGTGAGCTTTGTAGGCTCTTCTGTACTCCTTTAGTTTATGTTGTGTTATTTTATTTGCCATGAACCTAAAAGACTTCCGCATTTTAAAATAACTCTTATTTATTGGATTTATTTTGGCCCTGTATAAATGGATTTCTACCTTTGGCCATATTGTAAATATGTGTTTGAGTGTTGAATATCCTATATTTGGAGGTGTTACTAATATTTTGGCCAAGATTTTGGTATTGAAAATGAGGCGTTACATTTTTTGTATCAGAGCCAAGGTTCTGGCCAATCTGTAAATTTCCTATCAGTTTTCTAAATAAAAATTTTGAGGTCATGGCAAATTAAATATCATAACATGTGCATTTTCCTTTATAGCTTTGGATTCTTTTTACCAATTTTCTTGTGACATTCATGATAGGAGAAGAATGAGTTAATCAAAATATTCAAGTGATTGATAATGAGGATTTATGATTTGAGGATATGATTGAGATTAAATTTCAGAGCTGCGTAGCGGAAGTTGGTAAGTAGAAAATTTATTGAATATTGGATTCTGTAGGCCCAAAATTACTTTCTAGGATGAATATTTTTATTGGTGTCTAGGAAAGTGATTGAAAGACTAAGCCCCTATTTGATGTTTATTCAATTAGTTGCCGTTGTAAAAAGTATGAAGAGATTTTCGCTAGATTTTCACTTACCTAGCTAATTTATATGAGTAACAGATGACAATACCATAACAGAATACGGGCATAGTCTTGATTATACAGAATAACTGGCTTAAGTTTGAATTTAATAAGATAAAGTTGAGTTTGGCAGGAAAACTCGAAAATCCTTATGAATCCTAGAATAGAGATTACAAACATTAGCAAGAAGGCTAAGAAGAGTAGACTATATTAATTCAAGCATCAAGAACAACAGTTGGTACAATCCCACCGCAAGCTTCGACTATCTCAAGTTTAAGTCTATTAATTTCTTCCTGAGCGGCTGCACTTGAGAGAGGACCATCAGAAGACATTGTTCTTCTCAATCTAGCTATTTGCTTCATAGTGCTTCGAATTTTTACATACGGCCAATGCTTTATTCCTCCCCTATGGCATATTTTCATTAGAACATTTTTGCATAGACGAACTTGTTGAGCCGCTTCTTGTTGAGGTAAATGGAAGAAGTCTCTAAGATCATCTATTGACATTGATGCAGCTCTAATATTTTGTTCAGCTCTTGATCGGTATGGATTACTAGGTATGGGGACTGAAGGATTATTATTTACAACCATGAGCTCTTTTCCTTTATTGGATATATTTTCTGTATTGGTTGGAAATGAACTATTAGGGAGTTCATTTTGATTTTTAGTCCATTCCAAACCAACACAGAGGGCCTCATAGTAGGCTGATAGGGGATCCGACACCAGGACATACCCTAAAGATTTTTGATTCAAACAATAATTTTCTAGAAAATGTTTGACATCATCTAAATTCTTCTTACCAAAGTCAAATACTTGAGGACTGGAAGAACCTCCTTGTACGTCCTGGTGAAAGACAGCGTGGCATATCATACCAATCCTCCCATGAACTTCAAGTTTATGGTATTGAAGTCCATTGGTATGAATGATCTCTCGTAGAACATGGCAGCAACCACATGAAAATGGATTAGTAGTCTCAGTCAAGGTAGAAGCAGGATTCCTTGGTTGAGAAGGTACCATAGACTCCATAAGTTCTGCCACATTACGACACCTTTGGACAGGTCGCCTTGATGGACCTGCTTCAGATTCCTTTCTGTTAGTAGTTGTAAAAATAGAATCTTGTATCCTTGGAGGAGGAGTAGGAATGTTAATCGTTGAGGCAGATGAATGAACATTCATACTTACGGGATTTTGGGGAAGTAAAGAAGAATAAGGGTATGATGCATTGTTTGACAAATCAGACAACATGTTAGTCTGATAGTCATGAAGTAAGGCTTCAAGAAAGAAAGGGTTGAATGAATCGGAGACTGGAATAGAGTTACTTGAACCGGCCATGTTTAAGGATAATGTGGAAGGTTATAGTGAAGGTTACGATCGGAGAGGAAATGAATATGTGGAGGTTTTGTGAAGTTTGAGAGAACGTGAAACATTTACTCTTTCTTTACTCGGTTTATAGCTGGGCTAGTAACGTCTAGATTTTGTTAAGCAGCATTGGATTCTCATCTGTCGCTGGCTCATAATTATGCAGACTTTGTTGTTATGCGGAAATTTTATGGCACCGCACCCTAGTGCACCCTAGCCACCGTTAGGGGTCGCAGTTTCCTAGACCTTTGCAGACAGAAATCGCTATGGCATTTATTGCTAGCTGTGTTTTCAAGAAATTAAGTTTGGACGTTTATACGCGCATTTATCTAAGAAATCTGTCTTGGATGTGCAGCTGACTCAAGATGTCGGAATTGACATTTAAAAATAGGATTTTAAGCGTAAGCGTGCTAAGGTGATAGTAATCTTGGGAAGGGTGACTTCCTAATAATATTAGATGAACCGGAGAGAATCCGAAGATTTGAAATGATGATGAGTTGTGCCAATTAACCCGAGAGCATTCTTCACTCTCTGAGTATCCGAAGAACTCTATGAATTTGTCACAGATAATTCAAAGACTAAGGTTTTTGGATAAACATGTTGGAAGATCGATGGAAAGGTATGAAATGGTGATCCTTAGGAATGCCAGAAAGATGTTAGAATGAATATAGTAAATATTGAGGATAGGCTTTAATTTAATCTAAGCTGAAATAGAACTTAAGAACGAAATGAGCCTTTGTGATATTGCAGGTTGAGGTAGAATTAGAACCTTGTGAATACTGCTGAGGTTGTAGATAGTCTTCATATAATCCAAGAATTAGATTAGGAATTGTGAATCATGATCTTAGTATGTATAATGGGTATTTTTGGGGCAACACGAATTATCAGTTGATGTTGAGGTTATAAGAATCAAATTGTAAACTTGACTATTAATGTCTGGGAATATTTGAAAATAGACTTGAATTCAATCTGAGTTAAGATAGTATGTCTAATTAAGAAAGTATGAAATCCGGTGATTTATGTTACAATATTAGTATGTTATTTGGGTGTGATTAATAGATAACTATGAGAGGAACAGATGATATTTAGTATATGTCTTTGAGATACTAAGGATTGAATTCGAATCATGTGAACAATGCTGAGATTGTGAGAATAATATTTGAATGTTTTAAATCTTAGTCTAGGAATTGTGAAACATGAATGTTCTATGGATATTATTGAGGACACATGATATCTCTGTCTTGCTGATATTAAAGTTCTAAGAGTTGATTTGTAATTTGACAATTATCATTTTTGGGGAAAGTTTGAGGATAGTTCTTAAATGATATAAGCTATGGAGTATGATGAATCTAGTATGAATAATCGGGGTTTTAGAAATAGGATGATGAATCTGAAAGTTGGTAGGGGATCTAGAGGGTTGCTACTAGTAGAAATGTAATATAACAGTTCAACTTAACAGTTGTATTGATTCTTTAGGAGACTGAATTGATTGAATAAATTGAGATATTAGAATATGGTACTAATTGATTGGAGAGAAATAGGGAACAAAATGTGATACCAACATGTGTAAGGTGTTCAGAGAATTGCCAACTGTTTATCTAGCATAGGAAATGATCTTGATAATAGAATCTTTCTTTAGAAATAATGAATTGAGTGTTTCATGGATGAGTTGAGTAGAATAAGTTGGAACCTGGAATGTATTCGGAGTTGGTGACTATTTAAAATAAGTTGCTAGGTCCCTGAGTATTTGAATTTTGAACTTACCAATGCACTTGCTGTGTTTGGAAATTTTTACGCAATATTTACAACAGGATTTAAGACCAGTTTGTAATCGACATTTATAAACTATGATGTCTCATGGAATGAATCCTTGCGAAATTCGAACAAGAATTGACTTTTACATTATGATTGTGGTGGAAGGTGTACAAGCTAGATGAGGTTGGAAACTGTTGTGGATATACTTAGTTTGCGGAATCTTGCCAAATGTACTTGTTTTTGAATTACTTGCCATTGGTGAAAGCTAGATTTAGTAAGTAAGTGTTTTCTTAAACTTGAATTGAGGAAGCACGGGTATAGGATAGACGAGCAGAGGCTTGAAGCGGTAAGACCCGTTGAGCTAGTTTGCATATGGTGGTATCTCTATGCTATAAGACTTATGTGCCTAGTATTGTGTTTGTTGCCTATCATGGTAACATTAGACCTGTATGTCTAAAGTTTATCTTAAGGTTGGCAGAATAATCAGATTATATCATGTTGTGGTTATTATGGCCTGAGGGTAGCTTCTTAAGCTGTAAGATCTGAATATCCAGTGTCGTGGTAATACAATGAAATAAGCAGAAAGGAAGAATGAACTGGCCTGTGAGGCCAGTGTAACCAAGCGCTCAAATAAGGAACTAGTGGATCCTGTGTCTGAATATTACTTTGGGTACAGGATGAACGAAAATTGTGTTGTGTGCTTGGTGAGCATGTTTGGGAAAGAGATAGGACTTAGGGATAATATGATATATAAAGCTGAGTCAGAGCGGATTGTTGATGCGGGGGATAAGTAATTGAGGAACAAGGCTATTAGCTTGTAAAGGTTGTGTGTAAAGGAATGGCTCCCGGAGATGCTACTTGGGAAACGGAGGAGAGCATGCGACAAACCTATCCTCATTTATTTAAATAGGTTAGAATTCTTATTATAGCGAAATTTTGAGGACAAAATTTTCTTTTAGGAGGGGAGAAATGTAACATCCTGAATTTTGAATCTAATATCTTGAACATAAACCTATTTTGAAGACTAGTAGGCTCTATTTTTGGAAAGTGATAAATTTGAAATCAGTATTTTGTGGGCCCCGTGAATAGTATTTACTATTCACGTATACATTTTTACTATTTATAAATACGTATTTTAAATATATATATATATATATATATATATATATATATATGTGTGTGTGTGTTATTCGCAAATACGTATTTAATACTTGAAATTTGTGAAATATGAATAGTGTTCACTATTCACAAATACGTATTTACTATTCCTAAATACATATTTACTATTCATGCGGGACCCACAACCAAAATAATTCTTCCCCGACACAACTCTCGTGAACTTTGAAAAAAATTGGCCGCGGGACCCACTCAATAATAATTTATTATTTAAATAATATTATATTATAATAATAAAATAATATATATTATATTATATTATTAAAATATTAAAAATTTTTTAAAAGAATGTTCACGGGGGCGGCTGGAATGTCACGAGAAAGTTTCTTTTTATAATTTTGGGAAAATTACGTAAAACGACCCAGAGACGAAAATTACACTTAAAGACCCATTTTCCAACTATAAATAGACCTTCCATTTCATTTCATTCTTCACAACTTCTAAGAGTCATAGAGAGAGGTAGAGAGAGAGAGAGAGAGAGTAGAGATATTTGCTTGAGAGTTATAATAGCTGGTTGGTGATTCGGGTATTAGCAAGTAACAGGTAACTCTGAATATTCTTCCTTATACTTGTGAATTATGTATGATTATAAATTTGTTTGTTTACTATTTTGGCAATAATATTTAGAAAATATTTATGGTTTTAAGATCTGGTGTGGGAACTTTGACTTGCAAATCTGCAGAGGTACTATTTATACGTACATTACTATTCACGTATACCGTATTTACTATTCATTTTTACTATTCACGTATACCGTATTTACTATTCATTTTACTATTCACGTATACCGTATTTACTATTCATTTTACTATTCACGTATACCGTATTTACTATTCATAATACTATTCACGTATACATACCGTATTTACTATTCACGTATACATACCGTATGTACTCTTCATTTTTACTATTCATGTATATATACCGTATTTTACTATTCACAGATACGCATAGTATTTACGATTCATAAATACGCATATTGATGTATAAAACTTTATGGTATAATAATGCATTATTTTGAGTGAACATATTCATCATGGCGGTTGTATTATGATGGGTGGAGTAAGGAGGGATTTGAATGATAAGAATGATTTATGCCACCACTCGGTGCACAGTGGATGGTACTTATTTCAGGGCCCCATCTTCCATGTTTTCCTCTGGCCGGGATTTCATTGGAGATGTGGGACATGTGACACCTCCTTAGTTGTTATCTTAAAGGAGGGGAGCCATAGTCCAGATTTAAGCTCTATACCTTTGGCCGGGTGTATCTTAAGATTTGGTGAGCTTGGAACAATTCAGTCAAATGAATAAGTTTCTATTGGACTATGTGTTAGCCTATGGCTCCAGTCAGCGGTATACGGATGGAGGTGGTATAAGGGAGGCTGCATACTGCATAATGCATTTCTGAACAGATCAAGGATTTGATAGACTGATGAATGATTTGTAAAGACATATGATGAGAACTTCTGAAATAATATATTTATATATATAAAGTCATATTTTATATTGATAACTACTTTTACAAATAATCTTTGTAAGAGTAAGTATGGTATATATTTATATTTATGAAATAAGTTTATGCCTTTTTATCATACATTATTTACTTGTATGCGGTGGAAATATTTAGTAGTTACTGAGATGTGTAATCTCACCCCATATTATCATTTTTCAGGTGAATAACTTAGTAGAAATCAAGGGAATGCACCCATGGAGTGAGCTTTGTAGGCTCTTCTGTACTCCTTTAGTTTATGTTGTGTTATTTTATTTGCCATGAACCTAAAAGACTTCCGCATTTTAAAATAACTCTTATTTATTGGATTTATTTTGGCCCTGTATAAATGGATTTCTACCTTTGGCCATATTGTAAATATGTGTTTGAGTGTTGAATATCCTATATTTGGAGGTGTTACTAATATTTTGGCCAAGATTTTGGTATTGAAAATGAGGCGTTACAGAGTCAAGCTTTGAATCAATCTTCTTTAAAGTATTGTTTTGGCAAACAGCATTCTGAGTATGCCAATTCAAGACTTCTTCAGACTGCGTCATTCTAAAATGGCCTTGAGCATCAACTGTCTCTGGTATAACATAAGGTCTGGAGGAGAACTTATTGGCTTGATCTGTCTTTCTTTCGAGAGGAGGAAAATTCTGCTCAAAGGGATTGAGCATAGCAATACAGGAGATGGGTTGAGGTGTTGGTAGTGGAACTGTCACCAACGGTTTTGGCGGTTTGACAGCATCTGGGAAATATTTCTGGACAAGGTCTGTATGACCTGTTTCTATCATCAATTCTGCAAGAGTCATGTCTTTTGAGGATTTAGCTGGAGGAGGAGGTGGCTGCCATCGACGTGTAGAGCGTCTGGTAGACACTGCTTGTGCTGAACCACAATCATCATCATCTTCTGGTTTCTTAGATTGGTGAGATCTACAGGAAGACTGGAAAGTAGTCTTCTTCTTTTGTGCTTTCTTGAGAGCATACTTGCAAGGATATAAGCATCTTTCATCATCTGAGTCTTCTTCCCACCATTCAGGTGTGTCGCACTCACAGTTTGAGTCACACATCCCTGATCCTGGTACGTCCCACAAAAAATGACCATTAACATGGGAGACATAGCAGGGCTTTGCATCCTGATTAACCCAAGCAATTGGAGGGTCTCGTCTGGATGGAGTATAGGCGGGTGTCAAAGTTAAAATCCTTCCTGGTGGATTAATTGGTCCGGAGGAAGTTGGTCTGGTGAATACTGTCTTCACAACACCATTTCCAAGATCTTCAATAGTAGGTGGAGTGGTGGTATGGACATCTGGTTGCTTCTCGTGGAAAAGTCTTTCATAGTTAGTCATCCAGTGCATAGGCATGATCTGAGCGAGTTCTTCTCTGGGAATTTGTCTGGGAATCTGAATGATAGAGGTGTCATCTGCTCTGTTTGAGATGGCAACAAGAGCATCAGTAGTACAGTTGGGAAGCTCAAGATCATAAGCGTGATTCTGGAGACGATAAACAATCTGGTGATGGAGGGTTGCCATGATGGCTTGAGAATCTTGCTCAGCTCCAGTAATCTGGACCTGGACTTGTAATCTCCGAGGAAGAGTTCTGTCTTGAAGACTAACGTTGTAGTCTGGCTGAATGGTTAAGACAACACTGCCGTTGCTAAGAGTAGTAAGAAGTGCTCCTATAAGAGCATCAGAATACTTCTTATAAGAGGAATCAAGGAGAGCTATCTTAGCAGTAACAGGTAAACCTTTTCTGCCATGAAGGGTGAGAACTAGACGAACAGCACCAAAGTGTAAATGGGTGTATCCTTCAGATCTCCATTTATTAATGAGATCCGGAAAAATCTCAATTGTTGAGTAGAGTTCCTGGGTAGTTGCTGGAAGAGTGCACTGTTCAAGCTTGGTGGATTGAACAATTTCTTTGACATCAGATCTGTTGGTTCTGATCAAAGATCTGAACGAACTGGTGAAAGAATTCTGCCGGTGATAGTAACTGTATGGACTGAGAAGAGGTAAATTGGTACTTCTGAGGGGCTGATCTGGATGATGGGTCACCTCAATGAGGTTTTCTATCTTGTTGGCAAGGGTTCTTTTTATGGACGGAGGTAGATCTTTAGGAATGAAAGGAGAGATAAGATTAGAAGTAGAAGTAGTAGATGTACTGGGTGTGTCACTCATGATCGCCAGTTGAATAAAGTGACTATAAAGAATAAATATCCTTTACCCAGGATCGACGATCTACTTGATCAGTTGAAGGGAGCATCCATATTCTCCAAGATCGACCTCAGATCAGGTTATCACCAACTGAGAGTCAAAGCTGAAGATGTCTCAAAAACTGCATTCAGAACTAGATATGGCCATTATGAATTTCTTGTTATGCCATTTGGGCTAACAAATGCTCCAGCAGTATTCATGGATTACATGAATAGAATTTTCCGACCATATCTAGATAAATTTGTAGTGGTTTTCATTGACGACATCCTTATCTACTCTAAGGATGTAGAAGAGCATAAAGAGCACCTTAGAATCGTGCTACAAGTGTTGAAGGAGCACAAGCTCTATGCGAAACTGTCTAAGTGCGAATTTTGGTTGAAGGAAGTAAAATTCCTAGGCCATGTCGTATCGGCTGAAGGTGTTGCAGTGGACCATACTAAAGTTGAAGCAGTTCTCCAATGGGAACGACCAAAGTCCGTGACTGAGATCAGGAGTTTTCTAGGTCTAGCTGGCTATTATAGGAGATTTATCAAGGGCTTTTCGCAGATAGCTATGCCCTTGACAAAGTTAACTAGGAAGGGTCAACCATATGTATGGGACGAAAAGTGTGAAGCAGCTTTTCAAAATTTGAAGACTAAGTTGACTACGGCACCAGTACTTATAATTCCAGATCCTGCTCAGACCTTTACTTTGTACACAGATGCTTCCAAGAAAGGTCTTGGGTGTGTATTAATGCAAAATGGTAGGGTAGTAGTTTATGCTTCTCGACAGTTAAGGCCACATGAAGGGAATTATCCTACTCACGACTTAGAACTGGCAGCAGTTGTGTTTGCTCTGAAGATTTGGAGGCACCACCTCTACGGTTCAAAGTTCGAGGTTTATAGTGACCACAAAAGTCTGAAGTACCTGTTCGACCAAAAGGAGCTCAACATGCGACAGAGGAGATGGATGGAGTTTATCAAGGACTACGACTTCGAATTGAAGTATCATCCAGGAAAGGCGAACGTTGTAGTAGATGCCTTAAGTAGAAAGACAATCCATGTAGCCCAGATGATGATCAGAGAACATAAATTGCTCGAGGAGATACCAAGTACATCTATTGATGTAATGTCAGGTTTGGTCGCTACCATGGAAGCATTAACTATTGAAAGCACAATTTGGAAAGAGATTAAATTCGCTCAGCTCGAAGATGAGTATCTATTAAACGTGAGGGAAGATATTGAAGAAGGAAAAGAATCGAAATTTGGGATCGATAGAGATGGGATATTAAGGTATAAAGGAAAAGTGTGCATACCTAATGATGGAGAAATAAAAAAGCTCATACTAGAGGAGGCACATCGGAGTAAATACACTATCCACCCCGGAGCAACCAAGATGTATCATGATCTCAAGCGGAATTGGTGGTGGCGGGGCATGAAGAAAGATGTGACTGACTTTGTCACCTGTTGTTTGACTTGTCAGAAAGTTAAGATCGAACATCGGAAACCTCCTGGATTATTAAAGAATTTGGATATCCCAGAGTGGAAATGGGACAGCATCTCTATGGATTTCATCATGGGGCTTCCTCTAACGACATCCGGACATAATGCCATTTGGGTAATTGTCGATAGGTTAACTAAGTCAGCTCATTTTCTAGCAATTGCAGCAGAATACTCATTGGAGAGACTAGCAAAGATCTACATGAAGGAGATTGTCAGATTGCATGGGATACCGAATAGCATCGTATCTGATCGTGATCCACGATTCACTTCACGATTTTGGAAAGCATTGCAGAATGCTATGGGAACTCGGA
This sequence comes from Acacia crassicarpa, assembly GCA_034222035.1. NCBI lineage: Eukaryota > Viridiplantae > Streptophyta > Magnoliopsida > Fabales > Fabaceae > Acacia > Acacia crassicarpa. Next base: position 2,847,541 of record JAWXYG010000010.1, read on the forward strand.
TGAGTTATAGTACCGCTTATCATCCTCAAACTGACGGGCAGACTGAGAGGACTATTCAAACTCTGGAAGACATGTTGCGGGCTTGTGCAATCGAACTAAAAGGAAGTTGGGACGATCATCTTCATCTTGCGGAGTTTGCATATAACAATAGTTATCACTCCAGCATTGAGATGGCACCTTATGAGGCTTTGTATGGAAGAAAATGTAGATCTCCTATTTGCTGGACGGAATTGAATGAGCGAATTTTAATAGGTCCAGAACTTGTGGACGAGACGACTCAAAAGATTAAGGTGATTCAACAGAAACTTCTCACTGCTCAGAGTCGACAGAAGAGTTATGCTGACAAGAGAAGACGACCGTTGGAGTTCATGGTGGGCGAACATGTATTCTTAAGAGTCACACCAATGACTGGCATTGGTAGAGCAATACGAGCAAAGAAGCTTTCACCTCGTTTTATGGGTCCTTATGAGATTTTGGAGAAAGTTGGACCGGTAGCTTACAGAATTGCATTACCTCCACAGCTTGCGAACCTTCACGATGTCTTTCATGTATCGCAACTGAAGAAATACCAACCGGATCCTTCCCACATTATAGAAGTAGAAGAGGTAGAACTCAAGGATAACATGACGTATAAAGCCGAGCCGGAGCGGATTGTTGATGCAAGGGACAAGAGATTAAGAAACAAGACCATTAGACTTGTAAAGGTCGAGTGGAAAGGAATGGCTCCTGGAGATGCTACTTGGGAAACGGAGGAGAGCATGCGACAAACCTATCCTCATTTATTTAAATAGGTTAGAATTCTTATTATAGCGAAATTTTGAGGACAAAATTTTCTTTTAGGAGGGGAGAAATGTAACATCCTGAATTTTGAATCTAATATCTTGAACATAAACCTATTTTGGGAAGACTAGTAGGCTCTATTTTTGGAAAGTGATAAATTTGAAATCAGTATTTTGTGGGCCCCGTGCATAGTATTTACTATTCACGTATACGTTTTTACTATTTACAAATACGTATTAAAAATATATATATATATGTTATTCGCAAATACGTATTTAATACTTGAAATTTGTGAAATATGAATAGTGTTCACTATTCACAAATACGTATTTACTATTTAAAAATACGGTATTTACTATTCTTAAATACGTATTTACTATTCATGCGGGACCCACGGCCAAAATAATTCTCTGCAAACTTTCCCGTGAGTGACAAACTTTCTCGCGAACTTTGAAAAAATTTGGCCGCGGGACCCACTTAATATTAATTATAATAATATTATATTATTATTATTTTATTTTATTATTTAAAATATTAAAATATTATTAAAATTCTTTTTAAAAGGTTCACGGGGCTGAGTCACGGGAAGATTTTTTTTATAATTTTGGGAAAATTACGTAAAACGACCCAGAGACGAAAATTACACTTAAAGACCCATTTTCCAACTATAAATAGACCTTCCATTTCATTTCATTGTTCACAACTTCTAAGAGCCATAGAGAGAGGTAGAGAGAGAGAGAGTAGAGATATTTGCTTGAGAGTTATAATAGCTGGTTGGTGATTCGGGTATTAGCAAGTAACAGGTAACTCTGAATATTCTTCCTTATACTTGTGAATTATGTATGATTATAAATTTGTTTGTTTACTATTTTGGCAAGATTATTTAGAAAATATTTATGGTTTTAAGATCTGGTGTGGGAACTTTGATTTGCAAATCTGCAGAGGTACTATTTATACGTACGTTACTATTCACGTATACCGTATTTACTATTCATTTTTACTATTCACATTTACTATTCACATATACCGTATTTACTATTCATTTTACTATTCACGTATACCGTATTTACTATTCATTTTACTATTCACGTATACTGTATTTACTATTCATAATACTATTCACGTATACATACCGTATTTACTATTCACGTATACATACCGTATGTACTCTTCATTTTTACTATTCATGTATATATACCGTGTTTTACTATTCACATATACACATAGTATTTTACTATTCACAGATACGCATAGTATTTACTATTCATAAATACGCATATTGATGTATAAAACTTTATGGTATAATAATGCATTATTTTGAGTGAACATATTCATCATGGCGGTTGTATTATGATGGGTGGAGTAAGGAGGGATTTGAATGATAAGAATGATTTATGCCACCACTCGGTGCACAGTGGATGGTACTTGTTTCAGGGCCCCATCTTCCATGTTTTCCTCTGGCCGGGATTTCATTGGAGTTGTGGGACATGTGACACCTCCTTAGTTATTTTAAAGGAGGGGAGCCATAGTCCAGATTTAAGCTATATACCTTTGGCGGGGTGTATCTTAAGTTTTGGTGAGCTTGGAACAATTCAGTCAAATGAATGAGTTTCTATTGGACTATATATATATATATATATATATATATATATATATATATATATATATATATATATATATATATATATATTCATTCTTCTTAAATACATAACAAAAATTTATATAAAAAAAATATTCATTCTTCTTAAGATAAATTCCTAGACATGCATTAAACATTAAAGTTAGCATCACACTAAATAAACACTACTCAACTTAAGATTTTGGGCACGGTGGTTAACCCTTTATTCCTAAAGTTTGGTATCACAGCCTGTACGGCTTCAAATCACACCCCTATAAAATAAAGGTTTCCTTTTAGAGGAATCACCCTCTTATCAAAGTTGTAGGAGATTGGTCGCTTCATGCCAGATGTGACTTAAAGCAATTGGGGTTTGCATTTTCTACATGCTTAATATGAAACTCTTGAATTATTTTCTTTAAAAAAAAAAGGAAAAAGAAATGGTGTTCTGGCCATTTTATCAACCGTTCATCTTTTTTTAAAAAAAAAAAAAGTGGGAAATTAATTCAAAACTCAAAAGTAATTTATCAATTAGGGCTTTTCTTTTTTTTTTTTTAAAGATTACTAGTGGATACTTGATGGCATAATGCCCTAATGTATATATTTATATGACCTACATATGAGGTGGAGTCTATTTTTTAGTTTTCATATCTGTGTTCCTTTGGGCAAAAAAAAAAAAAAAAAAACTGTGTTCCTTCTATTGACGTCTAGATTCTCTCATAATTTTAAATAATTGTAGTCCAAGTTTTAAAGAGCTACTTGCATACAAACTGGAGTTTTTTCGTTTTAATTATGATTCATTCAGCTTTAACATAATGAAAAGGAAAAAAAAAAAAAATCTGTACCCCATCAATCTCCAGATCTTTGAAAATTTAAGGAAAATTGAAAAAAAAAAAGTTAAGCTATGTTTTCGAATTAACATGACAACCACATTTTCTTGGTTCCTTTTTGTATTAATCAAGGCAAAAACATAGAAGGTGTTTTGATTATCTTTTTGAAATGATTTTATAGTACTACCTTCAGTCTTAATTATAAGATTGGGTTAACTTTGTTGGAGAGATTAAGAAAGTTAAATACGTTACTTAATCATATTATGTATATCCTTAGATTATATATTAGTTTATTAGTTAAATTAATTAGTTTGAAGAAAAAAAAATACCGATATAAATACTACTCGAACGTAATTAATGTCACAAAAGCTGACTGTCGTCATCTGTGCCAAGAAAAAAAAAAGGCTAAGGTAGAAAAGTCTGAAAAGATCATGAAGATGTAACCCAACTCAATAACTATGGAGAATTACCAATAGGACAGCATCTAAAAATTATATCAATATCAATGAAAAAAATCTATAAAAAATGCACTATACATAATGATAAACCTTGTAACTCATTTCTTAAAGTCTGATTCTGTGAAATGCAGAAGGAAGCGCATACTTCTACTTCAAGTATCACAATTCAGAAACCTCCACCTTCCAGCACCCCTGTTCCCTACCCTATGAGATTAAGGAAAAGCAGAGCCCTAATACTTGATCGTGGTATCTCCATGTTCTTTCAGGGATTAGGGTTACTTTGATCTCGTTGTCTATAAGCTTCCTCGTTCGAAAGCATGTTCGCGTTACTTTGACATAGAGCATACCATGATAAATGACCCACAAAGGAAATATAATGGACTTGAAATTCATGTACTCATAATGCTTACAAAAAATTGATCCTTCCTGATAAAACAGACAATAATGAAAGAACCACTTAATAATGAAGGGAATCGACAAATTCAATTAAGTTACAGAGGAATGGCTATTAGCAATTCACCAAGGGAGAAAATGAAATTCAGCAATCAAACTGCAATGGATTGGCAATTGAACACAAGTGAACGCATATGAAAACCTAAACATAGTCACAGAGATCACGAGAAGTTATCGTTGGCAATGTTATCATTTGTTGACCATCTTCTGAAGGGACTGGGCACAAAGTTTCTACCAACCAGAAACCCAAATTTGTTTCTGAACGTAGTCAAGCGGTTGCTATTAATATTACTACTTGAGGCCGCCTCAGCAACTGGCACTTGGCCACCTAAGTATGTAGTAAATCCTATCGTATTGTCCTGAGCTCCATTATCACTGGCACTGCCATCTAAAGCTTCAACCTCACTATCTTCGAAACTAAACGCCAAAGAACCCCTCCTTGCACACAGCCACTCAACAACTTCGCCAGTAACATTCCTGCACTTTTTGACCTTAATTTTAACCAAATTTGGACAGCCCGAAGCAAGAGCTTCAATCCCAGCATTAGAAATAGGACATGCTTTAATGCAAAGCTTCTTGAGTGCCACGCACTTGGAAGCAATACACTCAATCTCTGCATCACCAACTGTGCCAATTCCACAAAGAGCAAACCTTTCCAAATCTCTGCAATTGGAAGCTATGGCCGTTAAACTCAGGGAAGTAGGAAATAAACCAATCAACACAAGTTCCTGTAAATTAAGGCAGTGATTCGCTACAGCAACTAAACCATCATCACCAATCCTATTAGTCCTCCAGCCATCAACGTGAAGCTTTCTCAAAAGTTTGCACCGCTCAGCTACAACAGAAAGCCCCACATTTGAACACTCAGGAGTCTTGACAATGTGCAGAGTCTCCAAACTCAAACATTTGGATATCCCCGAAAGACCAACATCACTAACCTGAATCTTCTCGAGATGGACCTCAATTAAACCAGCATTGAACTTGCCAACACTTTCAAAAATATTATCCCAATCTCCCATACAACGAATTACCTTCAAAGTCCGAAGACTTTTTGAACCAATTATGAGTGGCGCAAAGCTTTGGCCATTGAGAAGCTCCTTAAGGCATATAGATTTCAACGATGAAGCTGCAGGAACAGGATCAATCATTTCAGTACCGTCATGGGTTCCTCGGAGCCGCTTGACAGAAAGCTCCTCCAGGAGCGGGCAATTACTGACGACTGCGTTTAAACCCGTGACGCCGAATAAACACGACCCAAGAGAAAGCTTCTTCAAAGACTTGCAGTTCTGAGCAAGAGCGGCCATTCCAACTTCGGTGACCTCACGGCAACCACGGAGCTTGAGGCGCGTGAGGTTCTTGCATCGAAGAGAGATCAGTATCAAGGCATCATCGTTTATGCTAATCGACTTGCGGTCACATCGCAGCGTGAGTTTCGTGACAGAGTCGAATCGTTTAAACAGGGAAGGAACGAAATCCAGCATCCCTGCTTGAGCATTCAGGGAAAGTCGATGCCGACTTTGACCGTCGACGCGCATCCAGCGCTTACACACTAGCGAACAACATTTCCGATCGGTAGAGCTCAGAAATTGAAAAATACCAGCCAAGCAATCGTCAGGGAGATTAGCGGTATAGTCAAAACCACCGGTAGAATCCTCCATAAAATTCAAATCTGTGTTACAATCAAGAGGTACACCCGAGACCGAATAAAGATGGTCATAGCGATTGCTAGGACAGATCTCCGGGCGATTGAAGTCCGGAGAAGGCAGGACGGTGGACGGTGACTGTCCCATAAGGGAGATGACGAAGAAATGAGAAATCGAGAACGGATTTGAGAATCGAAGGAAGATAATGAAGATTGAAGGGACGGTGTAGAGAATTGAAAATGGGGAGGGAAAGTGGTAGATATGTATATAAACGTGATATAGAACCCGTCAAATGGAGAAAGGGCGTGCAGGTTCCATCGTCGTAATCGGCGAGGACGGGATTAGCGTGTGGGTTCACGCGACTCTGGTCAGGGAAGCCCTAGATGGGCTTGCGTGTCACGTTGGGCATACTATTCATCGCAACCGTTCAATATTATATCGAGCGAAACTGACCCGTCCTGTCCTTAAATTATTGGTTGAATGTTGAATCCATGTGTGAGTACCGTGGTAGCTCCGTTTGTATCCAAATAAATAAATGGAAGTTTTTATTAGAAAAAGAATAGGATATTGTTACAACTATTTTTTTTTTGTTACAACTAATGTTACTATTATTTTTCTACCGTTAGATCAGAATCTCATTTACCTATATAATTTCTCTCTCCTATTAAGATTCTGATCTAACGGTGGAAAATTGGTAGTAACATTGGTTATAACAAAAAAAAAATGGTTGTAACAATATCTTATCCCTTAGAAAAATACGTTCACACGCTTACATCGTAATTATTAAATCATTTTAAAAAACAGTTTTTATAATAACTCAAATGGGCACCAAATTACATGCCAATCTCATTAAGATAAAACATACTTAATTAATTTGATTTGACAAAGTAAGTTAATTAATATAATATATTTTAGGCTAAAGTATATTTTTAATTCTTTAAATTTTATGTAAGGTATACTTTTCGTCCTTTAACTTTATAAAGTATACTTTTAGTCTTAAAATTCTAACATTGTTAATTTGCTAACAGAAAACGCTGACGCAACGAACTAAAATGATGACTAATAACATTTAATTACATAAATTTTATATATTCTTCAATTCACCCCTATTTTAAATTTAAATTTAATAGCATTTAATTACACAATCATTACTTAAGTTTACACAGTTATTACTTGAGTTTGCATTTTCCGTTAGCAAAATTAACGGTGTTAGAATTTTATGACTAAAAGTATACTTTATAAAGTTAAGGGATCAAAAGTATACCTCATGTAAACTTAAAGTACTAAAAGTATAGTTTAGTCTATATTTTAATGTAATATTAGAATCATCTCTCTTAACTTCATCACCTCTCTTGCTTATAATTAATGCTGTCTATATAGATAATCGTGGGTTTACCCTTTGAATTTATCTTCTTTATGTTTTTACCTTACGAAATTGTATTAGGTCACTTATAAGCTTGTAATAATTGTACACTCAGTCAAACTCACGAGCTCACATACTAAATTTATCGTTTTTACTTTTTTAGCTTATAAAATAATATTAACTCACTCTTAAACTTATGTTAGTTCTTTCGATTTGATTATGCTCAGTGACTTTATATATGATTTTTTTTTAGTACATGAATGTTAATGGATTTAATTTTAATTATTTAAATTTAAAATATATTTAAATCAAAATATTGTAATTTTTTATATTTAAATTATTTTGTTGGTTCAATATATTTAATTATTTAATTACACACTATTAATACTTAGTTATTGATACAAGTTAACTCTTATGAACTAATGATTTAAACTTAAAGTTCAATTTTAAGTTAATGTCATGAGTTTGTCAACTCATAAATTTAACAACCTTGTCAATAAAGTTAATTTTAGAGAGCATTGATAAATATTAAAAATATATCTTAGGTAGTACTTTTTAAAAAATAATATCAACTCTTTAACTAGCTAATATATTAAAGTCAAGATATGGTTCTATTTTTTACTGTTTTCATGATTATTTTTCCAACTAATTTTTACAAAAATAAAAAAAAATAATATCGTTTAATTATTTTTTATTATTTTTTTTAAAAAACTACATTTTGCTTGTAAATTTGGCTGCGGCGGCGTGTATGAGGGGTGTGCCGAGCACTATAGACGAAGTAGTAAAGAAGGCTCAAATTATGACTAGGACACCGACGCGGTTTCGAGTTTCTTACTTTTTCTTTTTTGTCAGAATCTTGCCATTTTATTTTTCAGACTTTGAACGAAGATTCTTATATTTTCTTGGGAGAATCAGTTTCAGGGCTCCTATTAGTCAAAAAATTTTAAAAAAAACCCAAACAATCTGAAAATTCAAAAAAAGACCCCAAGATTCTGAAAATTCTAGAAAAGACCCTTCAAAATTTACGGGGTTGCTAATGGAGCTGATATAGTTGTTAGCGGAGTGCTGATATAGTTGTTAACCGGGCTGATTTAGTTGTTAACCAGGGCCAAGGCCGGCCTTACAGGGTCCAGAAGTTACTATTTTAAATTTTAACTATTCTTCCTCCATTTTTTTAAAAGAAATATAATTAATACATTACAACAATTAAATTTCTAATTTATCAAATAAATGTTGTCAATATTAATATCCAAACAACACAAATCATCCAAAAATAAGTATATTCACTAATTCGTAATCAAAAGCAAACTATTATTCAAAAATAACTCACATAAAATATAAAAAGTATACCACTAAGCAACATTAATACGATGACTATTATTGTCATCTTCTTCGCCATTATCATCAATTTTAAAGACATTTGATTGTACTTCAAGTCTATGAGTGAGTGTGTGAGTTTGAGTAAGATTTTCGAAGAAAGCAAAGAAAAAAGAAAAGAGAGACCAAGATTAAAATTTTTATGGTTCTCACTTCTCAACTCTCAAGTCTAAGCAACTTAGGTAGTTTTTTAAAAAATAAAAACAACTTAGGTAGTTTTTTAAAAACATAAAAATAAAAGGGTCTAACGGGCCAGCCTGAGGCCCTACAGGCTGGCCCTGCAGGGCTAATTTCATTTAGCTCCTCTAATTTTTAAGTCTTGACCCTTTAACAGGCCGGCCCAACGGGTTCGGCCCAATTTCCCAACTCTAGTAACTACCAAGCTTCATTTTAAAGTATTTTTTTTTAGTAATATTCCATATCCTAAACTAAATTTTAGCACATCCAACACTTAGTATCCTAAGTTTAAGGTGTTCATTATAGTATCCTAAGTTTAAGATGTTCATTACTAGTAGAAAATCATTTTAGAACCTTCTCGTAGCAACTAAAAAACTAATTTAGGGTGCTAAATGCTATAAAAATTAATTTGATGTACAAAGTATCAGTAAAAAATAGTTAGGATGTATCTTATTAGAAACTGGCTGCTTCTAAAAAATTATTTGATGCCATATAGTTCACAGAAAAATTATTTTAAAATAGTAGGTACCACTGGGGGAAAAAATTCAGGGCTTTAACATTATTTTGAAAAAAAAAATCAAAACAAAATAATAAAAAAGTGAAACACCCCCCCCCCCCCAAAAAAAATTCAGGGCTTTAATATTATTTACTAACGGTCAAAAGTTAGTTGACCGTAGGGCTATTAACGGAAAGACAATATCGATACGTTTTGAGACTTCTAGGGTAAAATTACTCCTAACCATATACTTCAAGTATAAAATTGATCCTTAACCCAATAATCAATATTGCGTGTTTTGGTAATGTTGTGTAAGGCATGTAACCCATTTTTTAATGTTTGGGATCAAAATAATACAGTTAGTCAAATAAATTTATGCTGTGTGGGCATCATCCATTGTACGTGACATGGGTTTGCCCAAATGCGAGGCCAGTACTAAAGTCAATACTCAATAGTGAAGAAGAAAAAGCTGTCATAATAAATGGAACCAGTGATGACGACGAAGATGATCTTAAGCAAAGGGAAAGGGGAAGACTTTAAAAAGTGGACCCATAGTGATCCATGATGTTGTTGCACACCACAGAGACTTTAGAATTGGAATTCAAATCTATGGGAAGGCCAATTTTCGTAGCATACTTTTGACCAAAAAAAAAAGAAGCACATGTTCCTCGTTGTCTCTCTAGCTCCCTAGATAGAACCTTCTTGTGCTGTTTCGTCTTTGTTGAATGTGTCAGCTTTGATGTTGACCTCTTTGTATGCTTCTAGATCCCTTTATATTTTCCGCAAGTTTTGGTCTTAACGGTAAAAAAGGGTAACGACTCAATTTCTTCCCTAAAGTTTTTACCAAATGTAGCTTTACTCCCGGAGTTTTCTTCCAAAGCGTAAGAAATAGAGTAATATTATACTGTACGTTACTACAGTTAATTTTAACTATTATTGACTAAAAATACCTAATTGGTTGTGGGTTTGACCTGGCAACTGCGAGTTGCGGGACGACGAGGAGAATGATGAACTCATTGTGTTGCTATCTGTTTCAACGTTGTCAAAATGAAAAAGGAGAAAAAGGAATGATTCGCATATTTACGCTGTGTTGAACTTTGAACTGAACTGAATTGAATTTTAGGCCTATACGCTGTTTGATTTGATACGCGTTGCGCTCCCCTCTTCTCAAGAAAAATGAATTGTGAGTCCTTATCAAATTTCGTCGTCCCTTTATGAATTTTTGATAAGTGGTAACCAACTTGATTTTAGATTTGGTGTTTTCAAAGTTCTTTTTTCTTTTTTTATATATCAAAATTTTAAGAAAGGGTTTGGACCCACTCACAATCTAAGGATAGAGCGAAATCTCCATTTCTCCTAGGTGATACCAATATTGGGGCATGGTAAGCTTTCTATTACCCTCAGGCGTTTTCTTAGGCATCCAGGAATTAGAATAGCGCTGAATCTAGGTATCCAGAAGCTAGGATGTCTCTCCCAGCGCCTTGACCAACTCCAAGATCAAACCCATTTCCCTTAGTGAGAGTCTTAAACCTCTTTATCAATTGAACCTAAAGACGATGAGTTAATTGAAATGGTATTATTTATGATAGATTGCCATAATAATTTCAAGAACAAAATCTCCCTGCCCCATCCAGGCTTCCCTATCATAATAAATTAAGATCTACGTATCATATGTTTCATACGTAGCTAAGGAAATCAGTTATTAAGTTTCTATAACTATAAATTTTATTTTATACTCTATCTATCTATATATATATTTTTTCAAAGTTCATTTTCTGTATGAAAGAATATTTGGTAGGTAGTACTAGGTGTTCTCCGATACCCAACAACCACAACTATCTGGTCCAAACATATGGGGCTTAACTAAGCCCAATGGATCAGAAGCCTCGACTCTGTTCGACTTGGTCTTGATGAGCAAATTAGTATTATTTTCGAATTATTAACCTCATAGCCTTTTTTTTTTAAAAAAAAAAAACATTAGACTTTTGTTAAAGGTGGTTGGATTCCATGGTGTAAAAGGGGTTTGACAACATCTAAACAAAGTATGAATTCAAATCTTTTAAATGAAATATTATATTCCATCCGGATTGAAATGTAAAACTGAGTTCATTTTTTTTTTAAAGATTAAGGAAGCTAAATAAATTATTTAATTATATCATATATTGTGTAAGATTAAATTATATATCAGTTTATAGATCAAACAAATTAGTTTAAAGAAAAATGATAAATATAAATACTTTAAAGCTATTTAATCAGTTTCCTTAATATTCGCAAAAAATTAACTAAATCTTATATTTAGAATATGAGATAGTAAAATTCACTTCTAATTACCTTGTGCAAATCAAATCAATAAGAAATCAAAGTAAAATCGTGATTCATAGTAGAATTAGAGTCGGTAAAACGAGCTCAACCCGTAGCCCTCAAGTTTGGACAAGGTTAGAGTTGGGAATTTTCTAACTTGCATCGTTTGCCCTGTGGGTTGGTCCACACAATTTTTTTTTATATGAATAATATTATAAAATTCATAATTCCCATACTCCCATCTTAATACCTCTCAATCCCAAAAAGGGGAAAAAAAAAAAATCTGAGCATCATTCCTCTTTTGAACCAAATTATCGTATCTTAATTACTTGAGGATGATTTGATATTCTTTTTGTTTGTAAACTTTAGCAAATTTGATAATTTTATCTCTTAAATTATGGATTACGTTTTTGAATTTTCATATATGGAATGATTGATGTTAGAAAAGAAAATTTGATAACTCACATACATGTGTCTCGAACTTTCGATAATCTTAAGAAAATATATCTTTTTTAAAAAAAGTGGGCCGCAACTGCGAATTAGCATGGCTGTTGTGCCAGCCAACAAAATTGTGCACCGCACATGCTTGCACCATCTGGCCCACAGGTTGGTGCGAGCTAGCTCGCAATTCCCAACTCATAGATAGAATTATAACCAAAAGTAAAGTATATAGAACTAAACTTAAAAGCTTTAGACTCGGTTAATACCACAATTTTACAATCTAATTAATAGAAAGATCCAATAGCCAACGTTGTCTAGATTCAAAAATATCAATTACAAAATTTATTACTCAAATGTATTTAAAGAGTAAGGACTTAAGTCCTTATTGAACGCAAGTCATCTTTAACGGGTGTAATTGTCCTTAACTATGAGGAAATGTCTTTTATTTTAAAGGGATGAGTACAACTAAAAAAGCACAGTAACACATGCATGTCAATGTCAAGCTCAAGTTGACTTTATTTGAGTATGACCAATGGTGCGCTGCCATTAAAGCAACTTACTATTGACAAGACACATTTTATTTAAAAACATAAAGAAAAATGTCATCTAAAACCAAATCAGATGGTAAGGGTTCAATGGAATGAATATATACAGGTTTAATGTTCAAACTCTCCTAATGAAACACAATTCATTTAGCCAGCAAAATTCTATCTTCAGGCCTTTCTCTGAAGGAGGACCGGGGATACGACCTATCTCAAAAGTAAATGATTCTCTACTTGCAAAACTAATACGGAATTCTATCAATACTTAGACAGACTTTCTTCTTACAAAAACTTTGAAGCATAAATATATATAGATCTTAAAAGGGATAAACTGGTGAAGAAACCTCATAATTCTTCTTGGTTATAGAAGGAAATTTGTCAATGTTCTTCTATAATTACAGATCATTTAGGTTGGAAAGTTGGATCTAAAAATTTGATTTCTATAAACCACCTTTTATGGTGGCCCATGCAGTCCAAATCCTTTAATTCTTTAGCGTTAAGAACTCTCTTAGATTTATTAGTACATCTTCCATATACATGGTGTCCGGTTAGTGGAATCACAACTTGGTAGGGAATGTTTATCCTTCTCATGTAGCCAGATCTTTTCTTTAGATTCCTGTTTCCTTCCTAAATGGCCAAGATAAGTTAATTTGGTGTTTCAGTTCTTTGAGAGAATACAAGGTCTTACAGCTTGGTTTCAAAAAAATCTCATTCTCCACACATCAAGGGCCAAATGATAAATTTTGGAAATTCCTATGGTCTATTTCTTTGCCTTCAAAGGATCTTCTTTTAATTTGGAAGATTTTAAATAATGCAATCCCTTCAATTGATGGTGATATCCTTAATAGGCATCATCTTCTTGTTCAACGTAAGAGTTTATTTGGTTGCAACCAAGAGAAATCTTTAGAGCATCTGTTGTCCAGCTTTAAAAGCAGGGACGGAGCTACATTTGTGCCAATAGGGGCAAGTGAGCCCATAAAATATATATATAAATTAAAAGAATTTAGTAACAATATGTATGGATAATATAGTTGGTTAAGACTTCATAAATTTAGCTTAAAGTTGCCGATTCGAACCACGTTCTCGTCTTTATCCTTCTTCTTTTTTTCCCCCTTTCCCCTTTTCCCTTTCCCCATTTCATCGTCCGTTCTCTCACTCTCTCCATCGTTTTTTTCCCATTCGACCTTTCCCTATTTCATCGTCTGTTCTCTCGATCTCTCCCTCGTCTTTTTTGCCCCATTCGAATCGATCACTCTCCGTCTCCGCTCTCGTCAGTACTTCCAGAGTTCCAGATCCCCCCTCTCCGTTTTAGATCCCGCCATCAATTGCTCTCCGCTCTCGGCCTCTCATCCACCATCAGTGCATAGTGCTTCTAGATCCCCCTCTGGCTCTCTCCGTTCGAGATCCCCCCATAAATTTGTCGCCTTTCTTCCACAAAGGTTAGGGTTTTCAATTTGTATCTTTAAGAAAATTTGGCATTGTTAATCATGGAGCACTGAATCCATTTTAGTCCTATTCTGATTTTGGAATTTTGTGATATGAGTTATTGTAGGTTCTGGCTTAAGAAAATTCTGTAGCCCCATTTTCACTGAATGTCGATAGATATATGTATTGTTTTTGCAATGATGCCCTTAACTAGTTTTCAGTGGGTATTTCAATATTCATTTTATACTCATTATGTTATTAGATTGATCAGTGACTTAAGATGCATGCCTTATAGGAATTGGGTATTCCGTAATGCTATCATGTTTCTGCTAGGCATAAGAGTTATGCTGGTTAATTGTCATTAGTTCTGTTATGCTGGTTAATTAGGTATTGTCATTAGTTCTGTTATGCTGGTTAATTAGGTAGAATATTTACTAAGTAAACTATATAGCTTATAATCTTCCCAGAGAGGAGTTTTGATTGGTAATGAAGCCTGACATCCTAATTTTGTAATTCTCTTTTCTAATGAACTAATTTACTTTGGTCATAACTAAACATGCTCATTTTTGGAATAACATCCAAAAACGTTGCTCAGCTTTGTTGTGTTTCTAATTACCTATTTATTAAAGTAACAGAGTAAACATAAAAGTTGTCCACTCCTAGTCTCCTACTCTTTGACTTTTTATAACAAAATTCTTTAAAATGGTATTAATGTTTTAATGGCCAGGAGATTGGGTAATTTCTACAAGGCTACTTATTCCTTAACCTTTTTCTTCCCTCTCACTTTTTTGAATGACTATTCTTACACTTCGATTTCACATGCTGAATAATCTTCATGACAGCAAAAGTGTCTAGCTTTTCTTGAATTAGTATCAACTATTTGTAGACTATAAGACTAAGGGTAGTGATGAAATCGTATATGTAAATATGCAGGGGAATTCTTGGAATTGACAGGAGGACGGTTGAACAGGAAAGAATTAGTCACAGTTGGACTAGCAACCCATTTTATCCCTTCTGAGGTTAGTTTATCTTTAATATGTTCTCTTCTTTCAGGTAATTATGCTAGTCCAAGTCCATAAATAATATAAACATATCTGAAGAATAGGCAATGTTAAATGCATTTTAAAACTTTCCTTTAAAAAAAAAATTCGGAGGCGCTGCCCCCGAACCCTTACACTAATTGTACACCCATTAACTCCAAATCCTGGCTCCGTCCCTGTTTACAAGGATGGATTTTTGGAGGAAGTAACTCGTATTGTTAAACTCATTTTTGTCTTGTGGATAAATAGAAATCAATTGCTTTATTTCTCTTTTAAACGATATCCCTTCAAGTGGTTGGAGCATTATTGTTGATTTATTGCGATCTGGTGCTTCACGGATACTGAAAATTTTCATTTGTTATCAAGGCCAATCAGTGAAGTGCATGTAGTAGAAGAAAGCAATTTCAATAAGTCAGTTTGCAATTACAAGATTGAGAACATTGTTGTTCTAAATTGTTAAATGCTCCCTTTTTAACTTGGATGAAAGAGTCACTAACCTTTTTTCGCTGCAGGAAGAAATGGCTCTATAAAGTGGAGAATTGGAAGCAACATTTAGATATAATTCTTTAGGATATAGGGAATGAATTAGATCTATTTCATTTTCAAAATATAGTTATAGTGTCAGGAATTAGCTCTTGTGTTCTTGCTTCTCTGTATTCATGTCCTTTTTAAGCTGTAAAAATATGCAACATAATTTGATATTTTTTCAAAAAAGAATAAATATAATTTCCTCAAGAGCCTACAGAGTTGAATTGAAGGGTGAGACTTGGTACTATTTTTTATCTTAAATATAAGATCTAATTGACTTTTTTGGGAGATTAAGAAAACTAATTAAATCACTATTTATCTTTCTTTCTTTTTTTAAAAAACTAATTTGCTTAACTTATAAACTAATACTACTTCCGGTCCTAATTATAAGGCATAGTTGACTTTGTTTGGAGAAATTAAGGAAACTAAATAAGTTACTTAATCATTTTATATATTGTGTATTTTTAGATTATATATTAGTTTATTAGTCAAATTAATTACTTTGAAGAAAAAAATAAAAATAAAAATACTCTAAAGTAATTTAATTAGCTTTCTTAATTTCTCCAAAAAAGTCAACTATGTCTTATAATTAGGACCGGAGGGAGTATATCATTTAATTAAACACAATATATAATATAATTAAATAACTTATTTTATTTCTTTAATATTTTAAAAAGTTAATTAGATCTTATATTTAAAATCAGTAGTATCTCTTCTTTTCCTTTTTTTTTCCTAAGAAAAAGTCTATAATGTTCAAAGTGGGGCGCTATTGGGTGGTAGATTTTTTAAAAAAAAAAACTTAAAAATATTACTCCATCTGGTCCTAATTATAAGATATATTTACCTAATTTTGGAGAAATTAAGAGTAATAGTTAAATTACTTAATTATATGCCCTTATTTAAAATTGTTTCTACACGTTAGAGTCGGAAATCAGGGCCAGCCCGACCCTTCAAGGCCTGAGGTAAGAAAAACATCTATTTTTCAAAGCTTGGCTCGAAGGCACCAGGGCTAGGGCCGGCTCTCTAGGACCCGAAAGTAACGATTCTAAATTTTAACTATTTTTCCTCCGTTTTTTTTAAAGAAATATAATTAGTAAATTACAACATAAATTATCTAAAAAATAAACACAGTCACTAATTCATAATAAAAAACAAACTATATTCACAAATAATTTATATAAAACATAAGAAGTATACTAATAACTACTAAGCGACATTAGTATAATGATTATTATTGTCGTCATTTTCGCCACTACTATTAATTTTAATGACATTTGATTGTTATTCACTTTGAGTAGTAAGATTTGATTCATAAGTAAGAATATCATGAATTTCTTCTCTCATTTCATGAACACATGTATAATCTTTATCTACAACAAATAATAAATCAAATAATAAAATTAGAGTATAGTTATTATGTATTTGTACTTAAATGAATAAATAACTCTATAACAAATAAAAAATACATATAAATTATTGAAGGATTCAATTTCAACAAATGTTCTTTTCTTTTTTTTTTTAAATGAAGGCCAAATTTTGCTTAGTGCTTTATTTTGTTTAGTGCCTTATTTTGCTTTACTGTACTTTACGAATTTGTAAAACACCTAACCCACCATGAAAACGAGTATTTTACTTTGACCAAAACAAAAAAAAAAAAGTAGAAATTGATAAAAATTTGAATTTTATCCTATAATTAGGATCAACTCATAAATATTATTATCTTCAATTTTAATTATAAGAACACTTTTGTAATATAAATTAACTACCAAAATATTCGTATAATTCAAACCGGAGGGAGTATCGTATAATTAGGATACGAGGAACTGAGGAAGTAAGAGGAACGTTTTTTTTTTTTTTTTCCCCGGGGGGGGGGGGTTGTCAAAGAGGAGCGGGTTTGAGTAATTGGTTTTATTCGTCCACGTTTTGATAGTGTCAGAAAATACAAATAATAATCCCGCGCGTGATGATATTAGTTATCCACAAACACACTCGTTTGCAAAATTACTAACAAAATTTGCAGAACACCACTTCGTTGGCAGAGCCTTACATATCTCACAGCCCACCCCCAACACGAAAAATACTAACAAGACTTGCAGAACACCACTTCGTTGCAGAGCCTCACATATCTCACAGCACAGCCCACCCCCAACACGATCCTCCGTTCCTCATCGCTGGACTCCCTCACCGCTTTCACGAACCCCAACCGCCCCTGGCGTGTGGCAGCCGTTAGCTTCCCCAAGTCCTCGTCAGTTTCTTTCGTTCTTCGAGGAACACAGCTTGCAACCCCACTTCCTTCTTCTTCTCCTACTATCAACGACTCACAAACGAGTGCGTGTACAACAATCGCCTTCACAGTGGCTGAACACTCCCTCACAATAATACGCTTTCGTAAGTTATATTTCACTCCCTCCCAGGTACAAACGCCATGAGCAAACAATGGATTCACTGAAATGACCATGTTTCCCTTCGCTCTCTCATCTTCTCTGAAGAAGATGGCTCTTACAAAAGATGACCAGAACTCATTGTTCCTTGATGCTCTTCTTTGTGAGGAAAATGGTTTTACAGAGGATGGTACTGGCGGAGACAGTTATCGGGAAAAGTCTCCATCTTTACCTTTGATTTTGTTGGATAATGATGTTTTTTTCTTGGACGACGATGGTCTTGCCTCTCTAATCTCAAAAGAAAGAGGGACCGATTTCGGCCTTGGTAATGTAATAATCGATGAGCCTCTAATAAAAGAAGCTCGCAGAGAGGCTGTGTTCTGGGTTTTGAAGGTTTCCGCTCACCACAATTTCTCTGCTCCCACCTCTGTTCTTGCTGTGAACTACTTCGATCGGTTCATCCAAAGTTTGAACTTTCAGCAAGATAAGTCTTGGACGACACAGTTCGCAGCACTTGCTTGTTTAAATGTCGCTGTAAAAATGGAGGAGTCACAAGTTTCACGTCTCTTAGACATTCAAGTACGTTTCACATTTTTGGTGAAAATTATTGGGTATGTGTCGTTGGTTTGTTTCTTAAAGTTGGGATTTTGGTGTTTGAATCAGGTGGAGAAATCGAAGTATGAATTTGAAGCAAAAGATATAGAGAGAATGGAGCTTCTAGTGTTATCAACTCTTCAATGGAGGATGAATCCTGTGACTCCAATCTCCTTCTTTGGACACATTGTGAGATCACTCCGTTTAAAGAGCCACTTGCATTGTGAATACCTCTGGCGATACGAACGCCTTCTGCTTTTAGTACTTCCAGGTAAAGTTCATGACTATGCGGTTACATCAAACTAAAGCCATTTACATTAAAACAAAATTCCAACGATGGAGTTGGTTTGTTTTATTTCACTGTTTCAGATTCACAAGTTATGAGTTATCTTCCTTCCATAATCGCTGCTGCTACAATGATCCATGTGATCCGAGAGATTGAACCATTTAATGTGGTGGAATACAGAAACCAGCTTTTGGCTTTACTCAAAATCAGCGAGGTTTGATTCCTATAGTTCTTACACATACTGGTAAATTTGATGAGTTACTGGAAAATTTTCATGGTAACAAACTTTTGCAGGATGAAGTGAACCAGTGCTCCAAACACGTTCTGAAAATACTATGTTGTCACCAAGACATTGGAAATCTTCACAGCAGACGCAAACGCCTATGTGAGCCGAGAAGCCCAGATGATGTGATTGATGCTTTCTTCAACAATGATAGTTCCAATGATTCGTGGGCCTTAGGAACAGCCTCAGTATCAGAGAAGCCAATGTTGAAGAAGAACCGATCTCAGGAACAGTCTATGGATGTTATTAATAATGTCCCTCCATAAGTTACCTGCTGGTTGGTATATATTTCATACATGGCAGCTAATCTTCTTTTCCTTATACGACAACAATTATGTCGTTGAAATTCAACTTTGGGTGTTATGTTCTTAATTCTATACTACTACATTCTTGGCCAAACATTTCAAAAAGAAATGAATGAACCATAGGCTAAAGCCTTTACTTATCCATAAGCAGAGTCAAGGGCTTTTATCATCTGTTAATTTGTCCAATTTGTGTGGAATATTGGAACTATACATGTGACTTGCTAACATCTAAAATGGGAAATATATAAGAGGAGAAGAGTCAATTAACTTATAGTCAAATGACATAAAAGCTTCCTGCAAATGGGAGTTTGTCGGTTTAGCCCCACTTGTAATCTCGAACCGTTGTTCATGCCCTCTAATTGAAAAGGAGAGTGGAAGAAGAGAGACAAATCAAATGTATAAATGCATGTGAAACCTATTAATGTGAATGTGTGTGAATATGAAGGCATTTTCTCTGTGTTGGAAATTGAAAACTGAGGAGGCACGGTGGAGTTAGTTGAAGAGATTGGGTACATGTTGGAATTGCATAGCGTGCTTTGATTGTGTTGGTGGTTTTTTTTCCAAGTGACAGCTATGGAGCTGCCAGACAATAATTCTGGGTGCATATGATGGGTCTGCTTCTGAGAGTCAAATTTGGTAGTTGCTACTTCGCAGTGTTGTAAGAAAACGTTGTTGTGCTAACAACAGTTACACCTGTCTTAATCATTTCCTTTTTTATAATTGTTAGCCTCACATTGTTCAATATAGTACTTCCTGTTCAGGTGTAAATGGGAATGCAGATATGAACATAAGACTATTCAACCCCAACCCTCTTGTTAAACTAGATCTAAACTGGCAATCACTATATATTTTGCTTTAAGATATGTCTCCGATAAATAAATCAGGCGTGGACCCATTTTTTTGTCTGAGTTCAAAGGACTAGTTCCAATTTAAAATTGGGAATCAACACATGAGAACAAAAGGAACAATAGAAACATTATTTTATTAGAAGATTCCTAGATAATTGGGGAAATGGATCTGGGTCATGCAAGCACAACGCACACCATAGTTACCAAACTCAAAAATCCTATTGGTCAATCATAAATACAACTTTCTACAAATGTTGTGAGAGAACAAAACGCCCAGCGTTTAGTGACCATGATAATAAGAGGATGAGGGAGAAGAAGAAAAGGAGCATGTGATTTTATCAAGAGCAGACATCACTTCCTTCATTGATGGCCTTTTCTGTGGGACCCCAGACACACAACTATACCCTAATCTGAAGTATGCCAACAAGGCCTCTTCTTTACCCTCCATGTCAGCACGGATTGCCACGTCAGCCATCCTCAAGGCCCTGTTCTTATCCTCCACCAGCAGGGCCGGTCCTTGGCCCATCTCATCTGTAACCACAATCTTTCCTGTTAGCAGCTCCAAAAATATGATCCCAAACGAGTAGACGTCCCACTTTGGGTGAGGTTTCAGGTTTCTGAAAGACTCAGGTGCCTGGTAAGGAGAGACACCTGTCATAGAACTCGGGCTTGGGCTTGGGCTTGGCCCAGAGTTAATGTCATGGAAGCTATCCCGTGAGGCTGTTGATCTCTTGCTGCCGAAGATACGGGCCGACCCACCGGGTTTATAACTCGCATCACCTGTCACAATTTTCTCAAGCCCAAAATCTCCGATCTTGGGCTCCATGTCATTTCCCAAGAGAATGTTGCTGGGCTTCAGATTTCCATGCACGTGCTTCTTGTCGTGGAGGTAGGCCAGGCCACGTGCCACTCCTCTTGCAATCTTCAGCCTTATTTCCCATGGCACATGGCAAGGCGAGGAACCCACTTTCCCTGACATGCAAACCAGAAACCACTTCCATCAAAAAAACTGGTGAACACGCAATTATACACATCCCAATATTTATTTTATTTTTTATATGCATTATATATAATTATCTGTATGGTGCCAAGTAATAGAGTATATGTACTTACAAGGGTGACATTTTCTTTCAGTTGGAAAGGTAGATGACATGAGAAAGAAGGGGGTGGAGGGTTAACATAAGTTTTTTTTGGGAAAACTAAATCAAGTCTTGAACAAAAATAATAATATAAAAAAAAGTCTTATATACAAGTGAGAGAGCACCGATATTAATAAACAAAAGAGTCATCATTGACCCACACCTCTAGGATCCAGTGGTAAGGTATTTGTTTTTCTTTAAGCAGGTACTCAATTTGAGGTTATGAATTGAACAGGTCCTCAATTTGAGGTTATGAATGGAGCAACTGGGCAATGGTAATTCTTCCCTCCTTATAGGAAAACCAACCCGCAGCGTTGGTTGACAAGTTGTAAGACTTTTTTATTATCGTTGTTATTTTTTTTATAAGATATTGTCACTACCAATTTTGTGTCACTACCACTTTTTCACCATTAGATCATAATCTTAGGAGAGAGAAATGATAATGGTAGATGAGATTCTAATCTAACGGTAAAAAAAATGGTAGTGACTTGGTAGTGAAATAAAATTGGTAGTTATAATATCTTATCTTTTTTTTTAAATTGAGAGCTGGATGTTATTTTCTTTTTGTTTGTTAATTTAGAAAGCTAGACACATATCATGAGATTAGGAAAACCCATTTGCAGGTCACCATATTTCACTCAATTTCTAATGTGTTTTCTCAAAAGAAAATTGAGTGAGACTTTTCTTGGGAAAAAAAAAACAGGGGGTGGGTTAATAATTATGAGCACGCGCTTGGCCATCAGAAATGCATAAAGCAGAGTGACTGAGAAAGGTTGACTAGAAGAAGAAGGAAAAATAAAAAATAAAAAACAGGGGATGCATTAAAGAAAAGGGTTCCGTTGCACCTACTCCACCGTCAACTCTCTTACCCTCTTTTAATGAACTTCCAACTTACAAACCTCTAGTAAAACATCATAATTCCAACCTAAGATAAGAGAATGTTCTAATCTTAAATGACCCGATTATTAATTAATTTATAAAATTAAAAATTAAAAATTTGCGAACCAGAGTGAAAGGGACTTACTGTAACGAACATTGGCGAGGCTGCCATTCGGGACGTAGTCGTAGATGATAAGCTTCTCTTGATTTCCCCAATAGAACCCTCGAACCCGAACCAGGTTTGGATGAACCAGTTTGGCTACGACTCGGACCTGGGTCTCGAAATCCTTGAACCGGCCTAAACCTCTCTCGCCGATCCTCCGAACAGCCAATACCGTGCCGTCTTCGAGAACTGCCTTGTACACTATGCTTGAACCAGTAGCTCCCAGTATGAAAGCTGACGCCTTTAGAAGTGTCTCAAGCTCCATCTCTTTCTCACCATCAACTGTCACCAATGTCCCTGTTTTGTTCTGCGAAGATTCTTCTTGTCTCTGAACCCCATTTTGTGCTTCCACTTCGCTATCAGAAGAGCTTGTTGATTCCGATGAATATTCTTCTTCTTCCTCTGTTTTCTTACGCAGGCATGACCACCTTCTGATCCCTCTTGACTCAGAGGACGATGGTGACGATGATGACCCATGGATAGGTTCTTTGTGTAGGGCTTCCTCTGTATTCTTCCTTCTTTTTGATTGGTACACGTATATGAAAATTATGGCTAACAATCCAATTCCTATTATGTCCCCAATTACGATCCCTATGATCGTTCCACTTCTGAGCCCTCTTTTGTCCTGTTTCGAAGTGCCATGTCCTGATTCCGGCGGAGGAGAATTAATGGTCTTTGGAAATGCGGCGAATGCCGGAGGAGACGTCGGAGAAGTGTCATTTGGTGATGGAGATGGTGACGATGAAACGGAACATGGGTTATCGATTTGTTCTCCGCAGAGATCCGGATTACCGGAAAGTGAATTCGAATTGGAGTTCATGAAAACAGAGGAATTGGGAATCTCTCCTGTGAGGTTGTTGAAGGAGAGGTCAACGGTAGCGTTGCTCGGGATTTTCCCGGCGAATTCGGCGGGGATTTTACCGGAAATTTTGTTGAAAGAAACGTTCAAGTATCTCAAACTTCCCCCACCAAAATCAGAAGGAAGAGATCCGTTCAACAAGTTGGAAGATAGATCTAAAACTTGTGTCGTCCGAAACCCACTGGGAAGACCACCTGATAAGTAATTATTCTTTGCCGACACAACACTTAGATTCTGCATCGTTCCGAGACTGTTGGGAATTTTTCCCGCCAATGCATTGTCAGAGAGGTTAAGAACCTGAAGATTACTAAGCTGTACTATGGAATCCGGAATCTCCCCGGAGATCAAATTGTTAGACAAGTCAAGAAACCCAAGCTTTGAAGCCTGGAACAGAGAAGAAGGAAGAGACCCATTGAGAGAATTATTAGAAAGGTCGAGACTTTGAAGATTTTCTATCAAACCAAGATCGTTAGGAATGAAACCCTGAAGCTCAGAATTCGGAAGAGACAAACCAACCACTCGATCCTGAGAAAAAGTAGAAAAATTCGTTGCATCTGAAACAACTTGACATGAAACTCCTTTCCACGAACAAGGTGTCGCGTCCAAGTAATTCCAGTTTCCAAATGCGAACAGAGGATCACTAGAAACACAGTACTTCAAAGAAAGCAACAGAATACCATCTCTGTTTAACCCAAAACATGGATTTACGGTAACAATAATAACAAGAAAAAAAAGTGAGAAAAATCTCCAGAGAAGACTCATGATTTCACAAAGTGATCCCACCCCAACATCTCTCGACGAATAAAAAGAGAGGAAGGAAGAGACTTGTGATGTAACAGAAGGGGGAAAAAAGAAGAAAAGAAGGAAGGAAGTAAGAACAGAGACAGATCACCAAAACCAGAGAAGTAGCCAAAACATGAGGGATGTGAACTCTGAAGAAGCTAAATAATAATGACGAGAGGAAACAGAAATAGTTAATGGGGTTCGTAGTACAGTGCTCGTAAAGTGTTGGAAGAATGGCATCTTTTGGACACTCAGGTGGTGTGATCAAGATTTGGAAACCAGGGCTTTAATCATTGATTTCTCTAATGGTGGTGTGAACATATTAAGGGAAAATT
Source organism: Acacia crassicarpa (assembly GCA_034222035.1). Lineage (NCBI taxonomy): Eukaryota > Viridiplantae > Streptophyta > Magnoliopsida > Fabales > Fabaceae > Acacia > Acacia crassicarpa. The sequence goes on from JAWXYG010000010.1 coordinate 2,871,865, forward strand.
AGTGGCATAGTTTTATATAAATAAATAAATAAATAAATAAATATATATATATTATAAATATAAAGATATAGAAAAAGTAAAAGATAAAGAACCAGAGAAAGAGAAAGAGAGATTCAAAAGACAGAAATTTTCATTCAGTTTCTTCAGTATACATTTGTGAGGGGGTGGAGGACTTTTTATAATGGTTAGAGGGTAGAGAAATTTTATGTAGCTTTTACCCACTCACCACCATGAATGTAGTGGGTGAATACCTACTATAACAGTAGTGGGAACCTTAATGCCCATAATAGGTCATCCACATCATATATTCATAACACTTCTCCTTGAATATCCATTATGAATGTGACTCATTAAAAACTTTAACTAGGAAAAACTCGACAGATTGACCAAAATAAGAAAGAAAACATAATAATAAATACTGAATTGATACACTTTCAAAGCTATTTTCCAAACTAATGCTAACGTCACCAGTCACGTGAGAGGAGCCCACGCCACTGGTAGTGGCGTGAAACTTTCTCACGCTTCTGGTGGCGTCGCACTGGTAGTGGCGTGATACTTTCTCATGCTTTTGGTGGCGTGAGACTATCTCACACTATTGGTGGCGTGAGACAGTCTCACGTGATTAATAAAAAATCAATCAATTAATTAAAATACTTTAATTAAATATATAATTAATTATAAATAACAAATAATAATAATAATTTAAATTAATAATTAAGAAAATTAAAATATTTAAAATTTATTATAAACTTTAGGAACAAGATTAATTAGTAAATTAATTAATTAATTATTATAAACCTAGATGACTAATTATTTAATATTTAATTAGTAAATTATACCGTGCAATATTACACGGTATAATTTAGTTATAACAAAACATAAAGCGTGAATCATCCACTGTGTTATTGTAAATTTTTAATTAGTAAATTAATTATTTGACTAATTATTATTCTCTATTTAAACTTATCTTATCTGAGATGAATACTTTATATATCAAATTGTTAATGTACAAAATATTAAATAATTAGTCATCTATTTTGAGGTTTATAATAATTAATTAATTAATTAATTAATTAATCTTGTTCCTTAAGTTTATAATAAATTTTAGATATTTTAATTTTCTTAATTATTAATTTGAATTATTATTAATTTTTTATTATTTATAATTAATTATATATTTAATTAAAGTATTTTAATTAATTGATTGATTTTTTATTAATCACGCGAGACTGTCTCACACCACCAGTAGTGTGAGACAGTTTCACGTCACTACCAGTGGCGTGGGCCCCTCTTACGTGACTGGTGAAAAGACCTTCCTTACAAAACATTAATTAACCTTAATTAACAAATAAATAAAGAAAACCCTCCACTTACTATAGTAAGTGCAACGGAGTTCAAGACACAACATTCGCCCACAAACGCATCACAATAAAATCCGAAACTCTGGGCACAACTGTTCGGCGGAAAAAAAATGTAAGCTCACAACTTTAATAATACCAAACTCCCATCATAGAAGTGTTTACCAGAATACCCACACGCAAACCTTAATTTACAATCCTCCACTTCATTATAACAAACACTAAAATAACATACCATATAAAATTAAACCTTTAGTTCAGTAGCAAACTCACAGTTATTCCAAAACAGCTAAAACAGTATTTTTAAAACATGTGGGCCCTATAATGGCAATATAGAGATCATTACAACACCATTACCCAAAAGAGGCTTACAAGGTTCTCTACAATTATGCCTCTGGTTGCTTCCCTTTGCTACTAATGGTATTAGAAACCTCGCCTGAAAAATATTAATATTAACGGGGTGAGACATTAAGTCCCAGTAACCAAAATTAATTTATAAAATATGCAGGAAAGGATTGCAAGTCAGAGAAACGGGATTGTTAACAAAATAATAACAACAACTTCAATAATCAACTAACCATCCTCACATTTACCATCCTGCTCCTCCTTATTTCCTCATGGACATGGATCAGCCCATCAGTGTTAGTAACCCGGCCAAGGTTAACTATCACCTCAAGGAAACTGTTCCCTCCCGTGTCACCACCAATATACCGTAACAGGGAGGTGTCCGCCCAAAACACTCAACTCAAATCCGGGCCAGGAATAAGAGTGAACCAATGGGCACAAATTCTCCCTCAGTCTCTTCCACACTTCCCAACAAATTTCAAAATTAATAACAATATGAAATCATAATTATCAAAACATAGTACGATATACTACCCCATACAAAACATCTTACAACAATTAACACAATAATCACCATTACAATAATTCCAATAACAAAATTCACTCACATATATTCATACAGATTAGAAAATACACTGCTTCTCTAAATTAGCAACATACTCACATAAACACACAATTTCAAAACACATGTTACTAGTATTTATGAAAATAAGATTTAGTAAACACCTTACATTCCAAAACATGCATATAAAATAAATTAACCCCGGTTACCTCAACTCCAGGCCAAACCTTATCTTGAGAAATTAAACTCGATTAATCACCGGTCACAGGTAAACTCTACATTATCACAAATATAACTTATATAACTCAAAATACACAAATAATAATAATAATAATAAATTTTTGTTATAAAACTGAAAATAACCATTTTATCCTTTAAATTTCCAAAACCAAACCGATCAAAACTTCAATAATATCTCCATTAACCCAAAATAAATTATTTATACATCTTTTAATTGGTAGAAATATAAAGTAAGATGTAAATCCTAAATCTCTTAAATAGAAAAATTAATTTAAATTCTTGCAACAACATTTCAATAAAACTAAACCGGTCAAAACTAGTTATTAAATACTATATACATATATACAGTCTTCTATTGTTAAAACTCAAAACTTTTCCAAAATCATAACCTCAAAATTTTCACTAATCAACATGATATTACTTTCATTGAAAAGAGAAAAATATTTAGAACAACTTTCATGAAGAAAGTTCATTGAAAAGAAGTTAATTTAACTACTAAAATTATCTTATAAGATAAATAACATACCTCAAAAGACCCAAATATTATATCCACCTTCTTCTCTTTCTCTCTCTCACGCACTCTCTCTCTGTCCCTCCTCAGTCCGGCGCACACACACACTCTAACATACATATATATATATAAAACCAACATCACCGTCTCAAATAATGGGACGGTGATTTTATTATTATTTTATTATATTTTAATTATTATTTTAATCCTCCCACGCGATTCACGTCTTCTCTTCTCTTTTTTTTTTTTTCTTCTTCTCGCCTGCCTTAACTCTTTTTTTTTTAAAAAAAAATGAGCAAACTGCGACAAAGGCCCAAACTTTATTTAATATTACAATAATTACCTATAATTATTTTATAATTACATTTAAATCTTAGAAATAAAAATTAGGATGTTACAACTCTCCCCACCTAAATGGAATTTTGTCCCCAAAATTCTCAACAGGTTATAATGTAAACAATCCTCAACATAAGATTTCAACACAATCATCTTAGGGAGACAACAATATTACCAACTATCACACTACATCAACACATCAAAAATTACCAATATAATTACATTATTATACCTCACAAGTTTGATCACAAACAGCACAATCGTAGATACCAATACTACATAACACACAAACATAACTAAGCAAACAGACTAGGAAAGTCACGCCGCATTCGCTCTTCTGTTTCCCATGTAACATCACCAGGAGACATACCCTTCCAGAAAATTTTTAAGAGACGAATTGTTTTATTTCGCAATTGCTTGTCTTTTACATCAAGAATTCTTTCTGGCTCGGGTATGTAAGTCAAATTCTCTCTCAATTCAATGTCCTCGGGTTCAATTACATGGGAAGGATCTGGGTGATATTTCTTAAGTTGGGACACATGGAATACGTTATGCACGCTTGACAGGTGTGGTGGCAAGGCAATCCGATAAGCGACGGGTCCCACGCGCTCCAAAATCTCATATGGCCCAATGAATCGAGGAGTCAATTTCTTAGCTTTAATAGATCTACCAATGCCAGTTACTGGTGAAACTTTAAGAAACACATGGTCCCCTACTTCAAATTCCAATGGTCGACGCCTTCTATCTGCATAGCTCTTTTGCCTGCTCTGGGCAGTCAACAACTTCTGGCGTATCATTTCAATTTTCTTTGTTGTTTTGTTCACAAAGTCCGGCCCAATTACCGTTCTCTCACTTAACTCAGTCCAACAAAGAGGCGATCTACACTTCCTGCCATAAAGTGCCTCAAAAGGAGCCATTTGAATGCTCGAGTGATAACTATTATTGTAAGCAAATTCAGCCAATGGCAAGTGACGATCCCAACTACCGGGTAACTCAAGGGCGCAAGCCCTCAACATATCTTCGAGCGTTTGAATTGTCCTCTCTGTCTGTCCATCAGTTTGCGGATGATAAGCGGTACTGTAATTCAACCTTGTTCCCATAGCCTCCTGTAACGCTTTCCAAAAGTTCGATGTGAACCTTGGATCACGGTCTGACACAATATTTATAGGTATACCATGTAACCTGATAATCTCATTCACATACAATTGAGCTAGCCTTTCTAAGCTATATTCAATATGGATAGGGAGGAAATGAGCTGACTTTGTCAATCTATCCACAATAACCCATATGGCATTATGGCGTGCTGCAGTATTCGGTAATCCGACAATAAAGTCCATGGCAATGCTGTCCCACTTCCACCGGGGAACCTCTAAAGGTTGAAGTAACCCTGGAGGTTTCTGATGCTCAATCTTTACTTTCTGACAAGTCAGACATTTCATTACGAAATTTGTCACATCGCGCTTCATCTTAGGCCACCAATACCCTTGTTTCAAATTTCGATACATCTTAGTAATTCCCGGATGAATGGTATATTTGCTCTGATGAGCCTCTTCAAGAATCGTCTTTTTGATTTCCTCATTATCTGGTACACAAATCCTTTTCTTGTATCTCAGTATGCCTGTATCACTAATATCATAGTCAGTTACTTCACCATTCTCCAACCTTTCTCTAACCCTTTGCAACCGATCATCTTCCATCTGGGCCATTCTCAAGTCATTATAAAAATCAAAATTTCCTTGCACCGTACTCATAATTACCTCAGATCTTGGTTCGAGATATACTTCTGATAACCTTTCTAGAAGGTTATACTCAGTCACACACATGTGAAACATGTGTATTGACTTCCGGCTTAAGGCATCTGCAACTACATTTGCTTTCCCCGGATGATACTTCAACTCAAAATCATAATCCTTTAAGAACTCCATCCATCTTCTCTGTCGGTTGTTCAACTCCTTCTGATCCATAAGATACTTTAAGTTCTTATGGTCACTAAAAATCTCGAATTGAGTTCCGTACAGATAATGCCTCCAAATTTTCAAAGCGAATACGACCGCTGCAAGCTCCAAATCATGCGTTGGATAATTCTCTTCATGAGGCCTTAATTGTCGAGAGGCATAAGCCACGACTTTACCATCTTGCATGAGCACACATCCCAATCCTTTCAATGATGCATCCGTATATATCGTATACGGTTTATGTGGGTCAGGTATGATGAGGACAGGTGCAGTGGTTAACCGGTTCTTCAGCTCCTGAAAAGCTGCCTCACACTTTTCATCCCAAATAAACGGTTGTTCTTTCTTTGTTAATCTAGTAAGTGGTGCGGCAATTCGAGAGAATCCCTCAATAAAGCGACGATAGTAACCTGCCAACCCAACAAAACTACGCACCTCAGTCACAGACTTCGGTCGTTCCCACTTCAACACAGCATCAACCTTGCATGGATCTACGGCTACTCCATTAACCGAGATCACATGACCTAAGAACTTCACCTCTTTCAGCCAAAATTCACATTTACTCAGCTTCGCGTACAGCCGATTCTCTCTTAGGATCTGCAATACTGTTCGAAGGTGTTCCCGATGTTCCTCCGTACTCTTCGAATAGATAAGGATATCATCAATGAATACCACTACAAATTGATCCAAATAAGGTCTAAAAATTCGATTCATATAATCCATAAACACTGCTGGCGCATTAGTCAAACCAAAGGGCATAACAAGAAACTCATAATGACCATATCTGGTACGGAAAGCGGTCTTTGGAATGTCATCTGCCTTCACCCTCAACTGATGATATCCCGATCTCAAATCAATTTTTGAAAATACTGATGAACCAACCAGCTGATCCAGCAAATCATCTATCCTCGGCAACGGGTACTTATTCTTGATAGTGACTTTATTTAACTGCCGATAATCAATACAAAGCCTCAAGCTACCATCTTTCTTCTTCACGAACAGAACTGGTGATCCCCATGGAGATACACTTGGCCGAATAAAACCTTTCTCCAACAGATCTTCAATCTGCTTCTTCAATTCTGCTAACTCTAAAGGTGACATTCGGTAAGGAGCCTTAGAGATTGGTTCTGTTCCTGGAACTAATTCGATGGCGAACTCAACTTCTCGTTCTGGAGGTAGCCCGGTCAACTCTTCAGGGAACACATCGGGAAAATTCCTAACCACTTCGATCTGCTCTATATTTCCTTTTGATTCCTTCTGAATAGAGAAGAACACCGCAAAAACTTCACAGCCTTCCTGTAGACTTCTCTGAACTTGGGTTGCTGACAACATTATCGATTCTTGGAGAGTTTTCTTATTTACTGTGCAGTCATTAAATTGCACAGCTTTCTCCTTGCATCGCAAGGATACGTTATTGGTTGTCAACCAATCCATTCCCACAATCACATCTATACCCCGCATGGGTAGACAAATCAAATCAATGGTCGTTTCACGACCATCACATACAAACCTCAATTTCCTACATACCATAGCAGTTTTTACACGTATACCAGTGGGGGTAGATACAATCAAGTCATATAACAAATCACTCATAACAAGATTTAATCTTTTTGCACAATCATGTGAGATGAAAGAATGCGTAGCACCAGAATCATATATAACACACAAAGAATGACCCTGAAGGAGAGCATTACCTCGGATCAAATTAGGGGTATCTTTCGTTTCCTCTGATGTTAAAGCAAACACTCGTCCAGGAGCAGACGGCCTAAATGGTTGATCCTCCTTTCTTCTTTTCTGGCAAAATCTTGCAATATGTCCCTTCTCTCCACAGTTAAAGCAAGTCCAACATTCCCCTATATGCACTTTCCCACATTGAGAACAAGGAGGGCGTTGCATTACTCTGGGAGTCGACGCCACTGATTCGTACTGAGAACTCTGACTCGCTTTAGTGTTGCTTTTACGGCTCTGAGCTATGGGAAAACGTTTCTTCTGCTGGAAGCTCCCTTGATTAAAAGTCCTCTTACTTCCGGATCCAGTAAAACTTGAAGGGTAATTCTTTCTACTGTTTCCTCCAGATATTCCCATGTTACCACTAAACCGGCCTTGCGAATCCCTTCTCACAGATCTCTCAGCGTCTCTACATCTTCTACAAACCTCTCGGATCTTTGCTATCAGCTTCTCAAGAGTAGTGATGTCATAAACTCCCATTCTTGCTCTAACTTCATCATTACATCTCTCAAACATTTGTCGCGCTAACCAATTATTCTGCTCCTCATCTGTTCTGTTCAACTGCGATACATATTTGGCTAGCCCCATAAATTGAGATATGAATGTTTCCACATCCATCTCCCCCTGTCGCAAAAATAGAAACTCAGCCTCTTTTTGATGTCTCATTTCAATAGGAAAGTAATAATCAAAGAACATTCTTTTGAATTCATCCCAATCCAGTTGATGACCATCAACAGGCTTCACCGTGTTCCACCAATCTAAAGCAGCGCCTGTTAACAGTGTTTTTGCAGCTATCACCTTCTGATATTTATCGCAGTTGATTGACTCAAATAACATTTCTAGCCGATCAATCCAATTTTCAGCCTTTATTGCTGAACCTCCTCCGAAAGTCTCAGGATGGAAACGATCTAAATGTTTCCATACTGTAAGCATGTCAATAGCACCCTTTCGTGTTGCTGATTCCTCCGACTCAGAATTTGATAAATTCATATTCGATCCCCCAGAATGAGTACTATCTCCTTCCTCTGTTTTTGCATGAGCCTTCCGAGTACTCTTGCTTTCCTTGCTGGGCCCACTATTAGCTTTATCCTCCTCAAGCCTTTTCAACCGTTCCTCTGTCGCACGGGTCCACTTATAGAGTTGCCGCAACATCTCAGCCTCGGTTATGTGATCCTGAGGCCCATTTGATCCCTGTTGATCGTTGTTAACAGCGTCTGCACGAGCGTTATCCGCGACTTCCTCATGCCTAATATTTTCCATCTCTCCCCACCTAAGGGTGAAAGCCACCAAAGATGGAAAAAAAAATAAGGAGAAGAACAAAACACAACATAAAAGGGAAGCAGGTGTGTAAAGATTATATATTGCCATTTTCTATATGCAATGCACCACAAGTTCAGGATCTAAAAATCTGATACCAAATTGAAAAGACCTTCCTTACAAAACATTAATTAACCTTAATTAACAAATAAATAAAGAAAACCCTCCACTTACTATAGTAAGTGCAACGGAGTTCAAGACACAACATTCGCCCACAAACGCATCACAATAAAATCCGAAACTCTGGGCACAACTGTTCGGCGGAAAAAAAATGTAAGCTCACAACTTTAATAATACCAAACTCCCATCATAGAAGTGTTTACCAGAATACCCACACGCAAACCTTAATTTACAATCCTCCACTTCATTATAACAAACACTAAAATAACATACCATATAAAATTAAACCTTTAGTTCAGTAGCAAACTCACAGTTATTCCAAAACAGCTAAAACAGTATTTTTAAAACATGTGGGCCCTATAATGGCAATATAGAGATCATTACAACACCATTACCCAAAAGAGGCTTACAAGGTTCTCTACAATTATGCCTCTGGTTGCTTCCCTTTGCTACTAATGGTATTAGAAACCTCGCCTGAAAAATATTAATATTAACGGGGTGAGACATTAAGTCCCAGTAACCAAAATTAATTTATAAAATATGCAGGAAAGGATTGCAAGTCAGAGAAACGGGATTGTTAACAAAATAATAACAACAACTTCAATAATCAACTAACCATCCTCACATTTACCATCCTGCTCCTCCTTATTTCCTCATGGACATGGATCAGCCCATCAGTGTTAGTAACCCGGCCAAGGTTAACTATCACCTCAAGGAAACTGTTCCCTCCCGTGTCACCACCAATATACCGTAACAGGGAGGTGTCCGCCCAAAACACTCAACTCAAATCCGGGCCAGGAATAAGAGTGAACCAATGGGCACAAATTCTCCCTCAGTCTCTTCCACACTTCCCAACAAATTTCAAAATTAATAACAATATGAAATCATAATTATCAAAACATAGTACGATATACTACCCCATACAAAACATCTTACAACAATTAACACAATAATCACCATTACAATAATTCCAATAACAAAATTCACTCACATATATTCATACAGATTAGAAAATACACTGCTTCTCTAAATTAGCAACATACTCACATAAACACACAATTTCAAAACACATGTTACTAGTATTTATGAAAATAAGATTTAGTAAACACCTTACATTCCAAAACATGCATATAAAATAAATTAACCCCGGTTACCTCAACTCCAGGCCAAACCTTATCTTGAGAAATTAAACTCGATTAATCACCGGTCACAGGTAAACTCTACATTATCACAAATATAACTTATATAACTCAAAATACACAAATAATAATAATAATAATAAATTTTTGTTATAAAACTGAAAATAACCATTTTATCCTTTAAATTTCCAAAACCAAACCGATCAAAACTTCAATAATATCTCCATTAACCCAAAATAAATTATTTATACATCTTTTAATTGGTAGAAATATAAAGTAAGATGTAAATCCTAAATCTCTTAAATAGAAAAATTAATTTAAATTCTTGCAACAACATTTCAATAAAACTAAACCGGTCAAAACTAGTTATTAAATACTATATACATATATACAGTCTTCTATTGTTAAAACTCAAAACTTTTCCAAAATCATAACCTCAAAATTTTCACTAATCAACATGATATTACTTTCATTGAAAAGAGAAAAATATTTAGAACAACTTTCATGAAGAAAGTTCATTGAAAAGAAGTTAATTTAACTACTAAAATTATCTTATAAGATAAATAACATACCTCAAAAGACCCAAATATTATATCCACCTTCTTCTCTTTCTCTCTCTCACGCACTCTCTCTCTGTCCCTCCTCAGTCCGGCGCACACACACACTCTAACATACATATATATATATAAAACCAACATCACCGTCTCAAATAATGGGACGGTGATTTTATTATTATTTTATTATATTTTAATTATTATTTTAATCCTCCCACGCGATTCACGTCTTCTCTTCTCTTTTTTTTTTTTCTTCTTCTCGCCTGCCTTAACTCTTTTTTTTTTTTAAAAAAATGAGCAAACTGCGACAAAGGCCCAAACTTTATTTAATATTACAATAATTACCTATAATTATTTTATAATTACATTTAAATCTTAGAAATAAAAATTAGGATGTTACAACTGGTGACGTTAGCATTAGTTTGGAAAATAGTTTTGAAAGTGCATCAATCCGATATTTATTTATTTCTTTCTTTCTTATTTTGGTCAATCTGTCTTTCCGGAAAAACTCAGTGGGATAAAAAACTAGCCAAAGAAAAGAGTACATCATCCATTGATACACTTTCCAATGTTGCCTCATTAAAAACCTTTCCAGGAAAACCCAGTGGGACAAAACCTAGATAAGGGAAAAAGAGTACAGCGTGTATCGACTTCCCCATTTAACAACGTCATTATTACTCCTCCTAATGACAACATTACCTCCAATGTCTTTGTATTGGTAAATAACTATTTTGCTAATAAGCAAGATACATTAGTGCTCCAATATCACTAAAATATGGTACTTCTGGACTCAGTAGTTCTTCTAACAATTAATTGCTCTTCAGGAGTTCCAGTTGACATCATCAAAATAAACATCAATTATAACAAATTCAATTCTAGATCTTTTCACAAAAATGCATAGGCATATTAAATCATTTTTGTACTATTCTTTTCAAAGATATTTCTTGAAACGATTATATCAAATGCGTTTTGATTGCTTCATGTCATACAGAGGTTTTTTTAAAAAAAACTTAATTGAGTAATGTTCTTGATAACTTGAATTAGATGATTCTGGCATATTGAGTCGTTCAAGGACTTGTGCTTCTGGTACCTTGAGTCCTTCGAGGACTTGTGCTTCTGGCACGTTACGTGTTGGAAATTATGCCCTAGGGGCAAGTCATTATTCTCCATTAAGTTATCACTTCATTCGCATGTTTATGGTGATAACTGCATCCTTGAATATATTTTATAGATTATCTTAAATGTCCCTGGTCGGTCATCTACGCGGGAGCGAAGATGAGTTAAGACCAGTATGACTTTGATGAGGTATGGAGATACGAATCAAAGTCATGAGCACTTGTAAGAGTACAAGGTGCTGGACCGACCCACTATGAGAAAGCTGCATGCATTAAGTCATAAGCTTATCTCATGTAAAACCGCGTCACAACGCCCTATGACCTGAGATCATCATGGATTCCTACATGATGAGTCATTGGTCTTTGACCTAGTCAAAAGTCACCTTTGACCGGGTGATGATAAAGGCTGGGATCGGGATCAGTGGTTTTCATGCGGAAGAATGTGAATGGTCAAGATTGAATTTGTCCCTCACATTTGTAGAGAGATAATACTGGGCCCCTCGATGAATGAGTCTAAGAAATGTATGGTCATACTATGATGGAAAAGAGTTTCCATTTCACTTATTAGACTACTCGAGAATCGAGAAAGTAGTGGTCAAGAACAGGAAGTTGACATTATCCATACCTCATCCTTGACCAAATTATCGCGTGACAAAAGGGACGTGACATAGTTGTACGTTAGGTTGTATTGTGTCATCGATCCCCATGTGAATTGGTTAGTCGCAATGTCTTGCTAGAGGCCGCTTGCGACTTGTGGGCTAATACGGTCTTAGCCCACTGCCAATCTCATATGGGCTTGCAGGGTCGCACACAAGAATAATCCAACACGAGTAAATGTTGGGATTCGTACACGCAACGGATTAAAATTTCTTACGAATCCTTCCGAAGGATCACTCAACGACGTTTAAATCAGAGTTAAGGAAACCGAATCATACCTTGTGTTGAACTAGTCCGCGTTCCGTTCCTTTGATCAGGTGGGCTACCTTCTCAAACAACACGTCCGCGTCTCGTTCCTTTGATCAGGTGGGCGATCAACACGTCCGCGTCTTGTTCTTTCGATCGGCAGAAGTCGACTCTTGGATCGGCTTCCTCTACTGGTATCCACACGAACAATCCCCGAACACGGTTGCAGCAGCGTGCTAGCGCTTCTTGTGCGTCTCTCTCTCTCAAGTTGCTCTAGGGTTTCTCGCGGCTTTTCTGAATACGCTCAACTGAAAATCCCATAGGTTTTTCTAAACCCGATAGGCGTATTATATAACCAAAATTAATCCTTTATTAATTTTGAAAATTTGGATTTTTGAATCTGGTCAACATATCAATCACATCTATCTCCTAAATGTAATTGAATATATTAAAAGCCAGATTTGGAAATTCGAATTTTGAATTTAAATCAAATCTAAATTTAAAGCCTTTTGATTTAATTTATCATCATAAATTAAATCCGAGATATGATATCTATCTATTTAATTAAATCTGAGATACCATATCTCAATTTAATATTAAACAGATATACGATATCTTTATTCGAAATTAAATGAGATACAATATCTCTATTTGTTTCAGATATTTAATTTATCAAATAAATTAAATACTAAACAAATATCATATATAATATTATAATCTCAATTTATAATATATATATTAATTTCGAATTTTATATATATATATATATAAATCCTAGATCAAATTTAGTATTCATTTAATCTCAGATTAATCTGAGATTCAATGAACCTGGACACCTTCACCCATGTTGGATTATTCTTGTATGCGACTCTGCAGGCCCATATGAGATTGGCAGTGGGCCAACACTGTATCGGCCCACAAGTCGCAAGCGGCCTCTAGCAAGACATTGCGACATGGGGATCGATGACACGATACTACCTATCGTACAACCATGTCACGTCCCTTTTGTCACGCGATAATTTGGTCAAGGATGAGGCATGGATGATGTCAACTTCCTTTTCTTGACCATGGCTTTCTCGATTCTCGAGTAGTCTAATAAGTGAAATGGAAACTCCTTTCCATCACAGTATGGCCATACATTTCTTAAACTCACTCATCGAGGGGCCCAGCATTATCTCTCTACATATGTGAGGGACAAATCCCATCTTGACCACTCACATTCCTCCGCATGAAAACCACTGATCCTGATCCTAGCCTTTATCATCACCCGGTCAAAGGTGACTTTTGACTAGGTCAAAGACCAGTGACTCATCATGTAGGAATCTATGATGGTCTCAGGTCATAGGGCGTCGTGACGCGGTTATACATGAAATAAGCTTATGACTTAATCCATGCAGCTTTCTCATAGTGGGTCGGTCCAGCACCTTGTACTCTTACAAGTGCCCATGACTTTGATTCGTATCTCCATACCTCATCAAAGTCATACTAATCTTATTTCATCTTCACTCCCGTGTAGATGACCGACCAGGGACATTTAGGATAATCTATAAGATTATCCAGGGATGCAGTTATCAATACGAACATGCAAACGAAAATGATAACAAAAGAGAATACTTTAAATAACTTAAATATCCAAAGTACAATGAATTGCCCCTAGGGCATAATTTCCAACAGTAAAAGTGTCCAGATTCATTGAATCTCAGATTAATCTGAGATTAAATGAATACTAAATTTAATCTAGGATAAATATATATATGTGTGTGTATATATATATTAAATTCGAAAATAATATAATAATATTATTTAATGGAGATTATAATATTATTATATGATATTTGTTTTATATTTAATTTATGGGTAAATTAAATATCTAAAACAAATAGAGATATTATATCTCATTTGATTTTTGAATAAAGATATCATTATCTATTTAATTTAAATTGAGATATTGTATCTCAAATTTAATTAAATATATAGATATCATTTCTCGGATTTAATTTATAGAGATAAATTAAATCAGAAGGCTTTTAATTTGAATTAAATAAATACATTAGATTAAATCTATTAGATAGATTTAATTAATATTTTTTTAAATTAAAATTCGAAATTCAAAATTAATGGGGATTAATTTTGAATATAATATGCCGGTGGGTTTAGAAAAACCTACGGGACTTTTAGTCGAGCATATTAGAAAGCCGTGAGAAACCCTAGCGAAAAAGAGAGAGACGCACAAGAGGCGCTAGCACGCTGCCGCGTCCGTGTTCGGAGATTGTTCGTGTGGATACCGGTAGAGGAAGCCAATTCAAAGAGACGACTTCTGCTGATCGAGAAGGTAGCCCACCAGTTCAAAGAGAACGAGACGCAGACGAATTCACTACAGTTTCTTGATCGCCATGAGAAAATGTGCGCAAAGGGTTTGTGTAGATTTTTGAGCTACTAGTTCGCTTAAATCAAAGGAAAACCTCCAACTCCGGATGATTCTGAGTTCTCTATAAGGTATGATTCGAGTTCCCTAACCTTGATTTAAACGCACCTGAGTGTTCCTCGGGACGGGATTCGTAGAAAATTTTAATCCGCTGCGTGTACGGATCCCAACATTACGTCCTTCGAGGACTTGTGCTTCTGACACGTTAAATTCTTCCGGGACATGTGCTTCTGGCACCTTAAGTTCTTCGGGGACTTGTGCTTCTGGCACTCGCTAATAGATTGTGGCTCATGATCATCATTTTCATTCATTACATCATATGCTATATTACAAGTAAAGATGTCGTCAACGTTGAGTTCCTTTTAATTCCATCAGATTCTATTCTTGAGATCTCTTTTTTTTAAAAAAATATATATTTTAGGTACTTTGGTCTCTTCTGGAACTACAACATTCTTTTATAGAGATATTTCTACTAGAGATAATAACTCTTTAGGAGATGACTCTTCTGGAGCAACTAACTTTTCTTGATTATCCTCTACTTGATCCTCTATATTTTCAGCTCCTTTTCTTTTTCGAGGATTTTTATCTTTGGAACCGATAGGCTACCATGCTTTAGGCGTACTTTAAATTCATTTATAATAGGTTGTCCTTCAAAGACATCAATAGGAGCATTAGCAGCTGGGATATGTGACTTTGTCACTTTCTTTGGGTTAGTAAATGCTTCTGGCATTTGATTAGCTCAGTTTTGCAAATTAATTATCTTTTGAACTTCTGGTTCACATTGTTTTGTCCTAGGATCAAAATGAGCCAATAATAATTCATTCTATCTAATTTATTTACCCAACTGCTTATTTTCTCCCCTTAATGTTGAAAAAATAATGTCAAATAACAATTGATTAATCATACAGTATAAGTCTTCTAAATCATTTGTTTCCTTTAGAAACATCATTTTGTTTCATTTAGAGACAAACAAGAAAAAGGAGGTCCTTACACAACATTTATCCATCTATGTACATTGTCGTGCACATTCAAACCTTTTAAGATGGAATGTTTCTAGCTCCTCACCAAAAGCCAATTATACGGGAAAAATTTTGTTAGCTTATATAAATATTGCAATATATAAGATCAAATAAACCAACATAGAAATTTTATTCTCATAAGCATTGATCTAGTTATTTATGGATACTTTGATACATGACTCTTGAATTGTATAATCTGGAAATAACGCGCTTTAATTTATTCAAACATTATTACAAACTTCAGGTTGCAAATATTATTGCAAACTTCAGGTTATAAACATTCTTACAAACTTCAGGTTGCAAACTAATAGTCTCACATGTAACCATCTTATAGATGCATCTTTTAAATTTATATGGTTTACATGCTATTTCAATGGGCCCATATAATATTGTTTGATATATTTTCAAAAATACTGATATCCATCATGATCAATGAGAACAAGTAGCACATAATTCATAAATAATATGTTGGTTATTTATAAAGAATCTTCTGGTTCTTCGATGGATGTCAATACATAATCTTATTATATAAGTGACTTCAATGATCAAACAAGTCATGCCAACAGTGAATTTGTTTGAATCAATAAACTTCTGATTTACTGTAAATATATCTCAACCAATCATTAGCTTTTCAATTTTCATAAAATGATTAATTAAATCATAATTTGACATTTATTTTGAGGGATCCATTAGACTTTGTATGAGAAGTATATAACTTTTCAAAAATCAGCTTACACTTGTATTCTAACAATCTCCTCCTCAAGTGTGAGTCATACAAACATAATTTATTTATATTCGTATTTTAAAATCATTTTCAAACTTTTTAAAGCTCAAACGAAAAATATATATTAGTTCTTCAGAAACTACCATATAATATTACATTACTAGATAATCTCATTAATAATATACTTCAATTTACTTATATGCAAAATATATAGTCCATCACATATGAAAATAGTCATAATCAAAAAAATTTAGAATCACACAGTAAAATTTTTTCAGCAGAAAATTCTCATGGCAACAATTTACGATATGTGATTACAATAAATTTAAATAACAATAACAAATAAGCAGCATATTACCTTCTGGGCTTATTTATTTTTCTTAGACTTTGGTTTCAAAATAAATATGGATATATTTCTCTGTAGCTCATTATCTTTTTAATATCTCATTGGCAGCATTAGCAAACATTTGATTTGCTATATTTGTAAACTTCTGGTTTACAATTCTAATCTCTTGCATTATCATTTGTAAACTTCTGGTTTACAATTCCAATTTCTTGCATTATTATTTGTAAACTTTTAGTTTACAGCGAACTTCCAATTTGTATTGTTATGTGTAAATTTCTAGTTTATAATAGCATATATTTTTTATATGATATCTATTTTTGTATATATCTTTAAAACTCAATAAGTTTCTTTTATACGAGCTTCAGGTAACAAAATATTGGTTCTTCTGGAGCCTTCTGTCAAATTTATATTGTCATATATATGGTCTAAACATTAGCCTCTCTTAAAAAGTTGAACAAAATATGCTAATTAGTTCTTAGGACTATTAGCCTTTATACTGATTACGACATAAATCTCTACACGTTATTGTCTTCTGGACAATACTTTTTCAAGGCTACTAAAATCTTATTGTATCATACAATATTTGAAATGGCCTTCAAGGCTTTAATATTTATAACAATCCAAAGCCACTCTTTTATACACTCTTCATTCATGGGTGTGAACAAGCTTCTATACCTCTTTCGCGGGTATAGAAGACTGAAGGACCAAATATCTCATAAATTGTAATACTATGTAAATGCTTACGTATTACTGTGCAATCACATGTTACCGTTATTGTACAAATAGTAAATTATTGTATAGATAATAACATCGTGTGAAATGCATTTTTGATATATTTGAAGATGCTATATCAGATCTCAAAATCATATAAACCATAAAATATTTTTCCTAGTCATATTAAATCATGTCATAATATATTAAAATAATATGTATCATGGTGATATGATGAATTTTTAGTATATTTATTATACCCAAAAGTTTCCTTGTTGTGGCTCTTATTAATAATGTTTATCTACTTCAGTTGGGAATTTGAACCAATATGATTACAATCTTGATCATGCCCAAACTATAGACATGTTCACTGTAACACCCCAACTTTTCTAAAGCATTTTCGAAATTATTTGATCAGAGTTCAAAATAATTTAACCAGAGTTGAGCAACGAAATGATTTTAAATACAAAGTAACTGATATTCAACCACTGTAGTGTACTGGTTTGCTGATACAAAGAGTTCGAAAGACTATACATATCTACAGGACTTTCTCCAGCTAGTCCTTCTGCCTGCTGCTTACCCTTGTTTCTGTTTCTGTTCACTCCGAAAATCCTGAAGCTACAGTAAGAGCTGAGGTTCAATACCCATTGAACCTCAGGTAACGGTTAACCTCATGCTTATGTATCAAATATGTATGACAGATATTCATGTCAAAACAGCAATAATCACATACATTATTCATATTTTCACATAATAACATAACACAGCCACTGCAATATGCATGTTATTATAGTCTGCACTATTCACCAGTGCCACGGTGTACATCCGTGTCCTCAGCGCTAGGAAAACATAACGGCGTTATCAAGACTATAACCCGTATCAAGTTGTATGTGTATGATCAATTTTCAAAAACAGAATTTCAGACTATCTATCACATATAAGCATACCATAAGCATCAGAGTTAAGGTTACAATACGCGTCCGTACCTCCGTTCGGTGTGAATAGTAATTTACTATTCATGTATACGGCACTATTCATGTATACGGTACTATTCACGTATACGGCACTATTCACGTATACGGACTTCCTTCGAATCTGACTCCGGAATCTTCGGACATCCTATAATATCATTTTTATCAGTGACCATTAATTTTCAGCATTTGCGGAAACTATGTTGGATATTTACTATTCATGTGAATAGTACCAGTAAAAATATTTTTACCGTGCCGGTAAATATTTTTTACTGTGCCAGTAAATAATATTTACTGTCCAAGGATAATTCTTTTCTGATGTGACAGATCAGACTAAGCTGCAGCCACAGAGCATACTCAGAAAAACTCTATCTGGCATTTCTACTATAATTACCAAAAGAAACTACCAAATATTAAGACTAGAGACCAAAGAACTTACCCTTGATGTTCTTACTCCTTCTCTCCAGCTCCGAGAACTTTACTCTAAATTCTCACTCTAAACTCTAAGAATTCTCTCTCTTCTATTAAACTCGACTGTTGTGATCTGAGTTTGGTGTGAAGAAAATGAAGAAATGAAGCCTCTATTTATAGTGAAAAAGCATGACACTATTCATACTTTATCAGGTCAGATTTTGGCTGTTGGATCTTGACTTTAAACATGGCTTCATCTCAACCGTCCAATCCATTTGCTTACGTCATCGATGACGTCATCAAGATGCTTACGTCATCGATGACGTCATCATGACGATGACACTTTCTTACTCTTTTGCATTTATCCTATAAAGATTCCCTGATCGGTGTTCTAATCGCGTTATATTAGAAATTCTCAAGAATCCGGAAGCACAGCCTTGAAGTTCTATTTTTCCTCTTCAAAAATATCTGGGTCAACTAAATTTTTGATCCTATTTAGGGTATTCCGTAACCTGCCGAAGATTTTAAGTCGGACACTGACGGTTACAGAAATTACTTCGGGTGACACCATCTTCTAGACAAAAATTCACTGATTCATAATATGTGCAGTTGTTTACTACTTAGTTCAAGGATTTTGAGTTATGATTTATTTCCTACAGGTTCCACTATCTGTCCTAATTCAAATTATCGGTTTCTTCTTATCATTCCGCCGATTTTAGAAATGACTTTGGAGATAACCCACTCTGAGATAAAAACTCACTTGTTTATAATATACCCTTACTTTAAAAACCTAATTAACGGTTTATTAGAAATAATTTAATTTCTATTATTTTCTCCAAAGTATAAAATTACACGGTCACAATATTTTAATATAATGAAATACTTTTTCGTGGGTCCCACAATAATTTCCAAATCTCCTCTCCCGTGAATGTGTCGGCAGGAGGAGAATTATTTTGACGTGGGTCCCGCATGAATAGTAAATACGTATTTTCAAATAGTGAATACGTACTTAGGAATAGTAAATACCGTATTTTTAAATAGTAAATACGTATTTGTAAATAGTAAATACTATTCATACCCCACAAAATACCGTATTAACCAATAGTAAATACGTATTTGTGAATAGTAATTACTATTCATGTACGTATTTGTGAATAGTAAATACTATTCATATTCAAAAATACTGATTTCAATTTTGTCATTTTCAAAAATAGGGCCTAGTAGTCCTCCAAAAATAGGCTAGTTTTCAAGTCTTAGGTCCAAAATTCAGGATGTTACATTCACTCTTATATCCACAACCATAATTAGATTCATTTATTACTTCATTCACTTTTGGAAATAGAATCAAGCCTGGATTTATGATATTTGCAACAAAAACGCATTGTTTTGTTTGGCTATATAAGATTAAGAAATTAATTCAACATATTTCTTAAAATTTTTTTTACAATTTTGCTACTGCAAGAGGAAATTGAATATATCCATTTATAATGTGCTTTTGGAAGAACAACAATCTTTTGGTAGTAATACAACTCCTTTAATTTGTTCTAAAGCACAAGAGGGTCTTATAAAGTTAAATATATAATTTTGATGCTTTATGAAACACAAATTTAAATTTCATTATAAAAATAAATTTATAAGATATAACACACAATATAATAACATGAATAATAAATTCATAAAGATAAGAAATAATCTATATGTAACACCCCAACTTTTCTAAAGCATTTTCGAAATTATTTGATCAGAGTTCAAAATAATTTAACCAGAGTTGAGCAACGAAATGATTTTAAATACAAAGTAACTGATATTCAACCACTGTAGTGTACTGGTTTGTTGATACAAAGAGTTCGAAAGACTATACATATCTACAGGACTTTCTCCAGCAAGTCCTTCTGCCTGCTGCTTACCCTTGTTTCTGTTTCTGTTCACTCCGAAAATCCTGAAACTACAGTAAGAGCTGAGGTTCAATACCCATTGAACCTCAGGTAACGGTTAACCTCATGCTTATGTATCAAATATGTATGACAGATATTCATGTCAAAACAGCAATAATCACATACATTATTCATATATTCACATAATAACATAACACAGCCACTGCAATATGCATGTTATTATAGTCTGCACTATTCACCAGTGCCACGGTGTACATCCGTGTCCTCAGCGCTAGGAAAACATAACGGCGTTATCAAGACTATAACCCGTATCAAGTTGTATGTGTATGATCAATTTTCAAAAACAGAACTTCAGACTATCTATCACATATAAGCATACCATAAGCATCAGAGTTAAGGTTACAATACGCGTCCGTACCTTCCTTCCACGTGAATAGTAAATTACTATTCATGTATACGGCACTATTCATGTATACGGCACTATTCACGTATACGGCACTATTCACGTATCCCCAAACTTCCTTTGAATCTGACTCCGGAATCCTCGGATATCCTATAATATCATTTTTATCAGTGACCATTAATTTTCAGCATTTGCGGAAACTATGTTGGATATTTACTATTCATGTGAATAGTACCAGTAAAAATATTTTTACCGTGCCGGTAAATATTTTTTACTGTGCCAGTAAATAATATTTACTGTCCAAGGATAATTCTTTTCTGATGTGACAGATCAGACTAAGCTGCAGCCACAGAGCATACTCAGAAAAACTCTATCTGGCATTTCTACTATAATTACCAAAAGAAACTACCAAATATTAAGACTAGAGACCAAAGAACTTACCCTTGAAGTTCCTGCTCATTCTCTCCAGCTTCAAGAACTTTACTCTAAACTCTCTCTCTAACTCTAAGAATTCTCACTCTTCTCTTAAACTCAACTGTTGTTCTCTGAGTTTGGTGTGAAGAAAATGAAGAAATGAAGCCTCTATTTATAGTGAAAAAGCATGACACTATTCATACTTTATCAGGTCAGATTTTGGCCGTTGGATCTTGACTTTAAACATGGCTTCATCTCAACCGTCCAATCCATTTGCTTACGTCATCGATGACGTCATCGATGACGTCATCGATGACGTCATCATGACGATGACACTTTCTTACTCTTTTGCATTTATCCTATAAAGATTCCCTGATCGGTGTTCTAATCGCGTTATATTAGAAATTCTCAAGAATCCGGAAGCACAGCCTTGTAGTTCTATTTTTCCTCTTCAGAAATATCTGGGTCAACTAAATTTTTGATCCTATTTAGGGTATTCCGTAACCTGCCGAAGATTTTAAGTCGGACACTGACGGTTACAGAAATTACTTCGGGTGACACCATCTTCTAGACAAAAATTCACTGATTCATAATATGTGCAGTTGTTTACTACTTAGTTCAAGGATTTTGAGTTATGATTTATTTCCTACAGATTCCACTATCTGTCCTGCTTCAAAATATCGGTTCAACCTATCTCAAATAATCATTCCGCCGATTACGGAAATGACTTCGGAGATAACCCACTCTGAGATAAAAATTCACTTATTTATAATATACCCTTACTTTAAAAACCTAATTCACGGTTTATTGGAAATAATTTTATTTCTATTATTTTCCAAAGTATAAGATATTATATTATAATAATATTATTATTGAGTGGGTCCCGCGTCAAATTTTTCAAAATTTCTCCCGTGAATGTGTCGGCAGGAGGAGAATTATTTTGACGTGGGTCCCGCTTGAATAGTAAATACGTATTTTCAAAAAGTGAATACGTATTTAGGAATAGTAAATACCGTATTTTTGAATAGTAAATACCGTATTTGTGAATAGTAAATACTTTTCATATTTCTCAAAATATCGATTAAATACCGTATTTATAAAAAGTGAATACGTATTTGTGAATAGTGAATACTATTCATGTACGTATTTGTGAATAGTGAACACTATTCATGTCCAATAAAATACTGATTCTAAATTCATTTTCAAAAATAGGGTCTAATAGTCCTCCGAAAATAGGCTAATTTTCTAGTCTTTAGGTCCAAAATTCAGAATGTTACAATTCTCCCCCCGTTCAATAAATTTCGTCCTCGAAATTTGACAATATAAAATCAAAAGGTTATCTAGACCTCTAATATACTTCTTCCTTATACATGCTTATCTAGCATACATCCTACTATTCAATGCTCCATTAAACTGGGAACATTTCACAAATGCTCCATTTCATTTTCTATAATTCAACCTCTTCCTTTGTACTAGCATGCCAACTAGTGATCCAGGAAAAATTCTATTTTCTGGGTTTGTCTATCACTCCAATTCTCTTAATTCTGGTACCAAGTATCATCATAGATACTATTCTCATCATCATTTCAAATCTTCGGATTCTCTCCGGTTCATCTAATATTATTAGAAAGTCACCCTTCCCAAGATTACTATCACCTTAGCACGCTTACGCTTCAAAATCCTATTTTCAAATGTCAATTCCGACATCTTGAGTCAGTTGCACATCTAAGACAGATTTCTTAGATAAATGTGCGTATAAACGTCCAAACTTATTTTCTTGAAAACACAGCTAGCAATAAATGCCATAGCGATTTCTGTCTGCAAAGGTCTAGGAAACTGCGACCCCTAACGGTGGCTAGGGTGCACTAGGGTGCGGTGCCATAAAATTTTCCGCATAACAACAAAGTCTGCACTATTCTGAGCCAACGACAGATGAGAATCCGATGCTGCTTAACAAAATCTAGACGTTGCTAGCCCAGCTATAAATCGAGTAAAGAAAGAGCAAATGTTTCATGTTCTCTCAAACTTCACAAAATATTCATTTCCTCTCCGATCGTAATCTTCACTATAACCTTCCACATTATCCTTAAACATGGCCGGTTCAAGTAACTCTATTCCAGTCTCCGATTCATTCAACCCTTTCTTTCTTGAAGCCTTACTTCATGACTATCAGACTAACATGTTGTCTGATTTGTCAAACAATGCATCATACCCTTATTCTTCTTTATTTCCCCAAAATCCCGTAAGTATGAACGTTCATCCATCTGCCTCAACGATTAACATTCCTACTCCTCCTCCAAGGATACAAGATTCTATTTTTACAACTACTAACAGAAAGGAATCTGAAGCAGGTCCATCAAGGCGACCTGTCCAAAGGTGTCGTAATGTGGCAGAACTTATGGAGTCTACGGTACCTTCTCAACCAAGGAATCCTGCTTCTACCTTGACTGAGACTACTAATCCATTTTCATGTGGTTGCTGCCATGTTCTACGAGAGATTATTCATACCAATGGACTTCAATACCATAAACTTGAAGTTCATGGGAGGATTGGTATGATATGCCACGCTGTCTTTCACCAGGACGTACAAGGAGGTTCTTTCAGTCCTCAAGTATTTGACTTTGGTAAGAAGAATTTAGATGATGTCAAACATTTTCTAGAAAATTATTGTTTGAATCAAAAATCTTTAGGGTATGTCCTGGTGTCGGATCCCATATCAGCCTACTATGAGGCTCTCTGTGTTGGTTTGGAATGGACTAAAAATCAAAATGAACTCCCTAATAGTTCATTTCCAACCAATACAGAAAATATATCCAATAAAGGAAAAGAGCTCATGGTTGTAAATAATAATCCTTCAGTCCCCATACCTAGTAATCCATACCGATCAAGAGCTGAACAAAATATTAGAGCTGCATCAATGTCAATAGATGATCTTAGAGACTTCTTCCATTTACCTCAACAAGAAGCGGCTCAACAAGTTCGTCTATGCAAAAATGTTCTAATGAAAATATGCCATAGGGGAGGAATAAAGCATTGGCCGTATGTAAAAATTCGAAGCACTATGAAGCAAATAGCTAGATTGAGAAAAACAATGTCTTCTGATGGTCCTCTCTCAAGTGCAGCCGCTCAGGAAGAAATTAATAGACTTAAACTTGAGATAGTCGAAGCTTGCGGTGGGATTGTACCAACTGTTGTTCTTGATGCTTGAATTAATATAGTCTACTCTTCTTAGCCTTCTTGCTAATGTTTGTAATCTCTTATTCTAGGATTCATAAGGATTTTCGAGTTTTCCTGCCAAACTCAGCTTTATCTTATTAAATTCAAACTTAAGCCAGTTATTCTGTATAATCAAGACTATGTCCGCATTCTGTTATGGTATTGTCATCTGTTACTCATATAAATTAGCTAGGTAAGTGTAAATCTAGCGAAAATCTCTTCATACTTTTTACAACGGCAACAAAATGAATAACCATCAAATAGGGGCTTAGTCTTTCAATCACTTTCCTAGACACCAATAAAAATATTCATCCCCTAGAAAGTAATTTGGGCCTACAGAATCCAATATTCAATAAATTTTCTTGTCTCATTTTCAAATTTTCAAACATGAAAAATTTTCCGTGGTTTCAGTACATTTCACAATCTGCACTATACCACAAAGTAATAGTGCTATAACATTTTTAAATTTAATCGCTGCCATCACAAATTCGTGAAAACATTTTTCACTGCCGGATCATTTTCAAAAACTTTTATTACCGGCACATATCTTTGAGGGAGCTAATTTATTTCACAAAATTTTACAATTGAGAGTACACACCATTATTTTAACCATTTGGTACAGTGAGCGCCTTCTCCCAATCCCCAAATCCAGTTTTAACAGTATTATCAACAATGTGGGAGAACCTCCGCCCCTTTCTCAGGAGACCCAGTGTTCACACTGGCACATAAAGTAGCAACCCTATCTAGCGGAACTCAGTCCAGTCATAGACAGTCAGGTTGTACTAAACAAAACATATGCCCTCGGCAAAGTGTTATGGATTGGGTGCGTTCACTGTTGGTGCGATTTCCATTTTCTCAAACAAAATCCCTCCAAAAACTTTTTGTTCAAAGAGAACATTTATCAAAGGCCAGCGATTTCAAACGTTTTAAAACATCTGGCAGACCCAGCAAACTGTGTACATCTACAACAGCTTCTGTCCTTCCAGTTTTGTACTGACTTTACCACAACATAGTTGAAAACTCAGTTTCAAACTCTGGGTTCTAACAAAACCGTTTGTACAAGACAACATCATAACCATCACTGTGGTCTCAAATTCTGTTGAAAAATATTTCATTTGAAAACTCGATTTCACAAATTTGAAAGTAAACTCCGAAAATTTCAAAATAGCAGGTGCATTGGTAAGTTCAAAAATTCAATTTTTTTTTTAAAACCTTACTTAGGAATCAGACAACTAACATTAGAAGGTCATTACTAACTACATACATCCGGACCTCTGTTCTTGACTACTCAAACCATATGTATAATGTTTAGTTTGTTCTACTTAACTCATCTGGCTATTCCAAACTTTGCCCGTTATCCTCGGGTTTTACAAGCTTTTTGGGACACTTCTCGTATTTGTTGTCTAACAATATGTACTATATAGCATTGGAGTAAACCATGGTGATATACTAGATTACTTAAACCTTCACTCTGGGGAACCTATTCGATGTGAGACTCATTATAATTTACTTACCTTGAGAACTGATGCACTGGTAACTCTACTTTATGGTTCATTGTCACGGCGGCCCCACTCTACGGTTCGTCGTCACGGTGGCTCTGCTCTACGGCACATTACTCGGCGCTTCACTCAGTCTTCGCAGACCAGTCAGCTTTTCCGGTTAGCATCCTCTGTAGGTAAGCCTCCTTGATCAGAACTCCCCGTAGGTATCCTTCTCCGATTAAACTTTCCATAAGTAGCGCCAGTGATCGTCTTTGAATCATTATAATGAGAACTCAAATCTTAACAGGTTCCTATCCTTTAGTAGTTTCATAAACCGTTGTTTCTATGTCTGCCATCTTATCTAGGGTCATTCTATTTGTGGACTTTCACTTTCTATTTAGCTCCAAGCATAATTCTTAACTCAATTTTCCCTATCGGGTAGCCACTTACTTTAAAGGGAATTTATTAGCCACTAACATCTCTATGATTCTTGGTCCCACCTTGAGACCATAACCTGGTGGCTACTGAGGTTTCCAACTTTCGTATGGTTCTGTTAAGGAACTATCTCTTAGGTATTTGGAACCTAGGCAAAACTCACTCATATTTTCTAAGGGTTCCCACTCTCACAGGGGTCATAGTTCTGAGATTTCTCTCGCCTAAGCAATATTAACTTCATAATGTCTATTGATTCTTGGTACTAATATTGGTATGCTTACTACTGGGTACCTACAACTCTCATAGGCACTTAGTATGACATAACTGTCTCCCCAGAATTACTGGGTACTTTCCCTTTTCTGTCAATTGATCACCATCGTCAAGGACTTAATCAAAAGATCTTCGTCCCCGGAGCCACGCCCCTTTGCACGCATGGTGTCTGGCCTCTACAAGGTAGGGATTTTCTTCTCAGGGTACCTTAACAAGTTATTATTTTGACAAGGACATTAAATCGATAGGTTACTATCCAAGGGAAACCTAAACAGTAGGTTATTATTTACCGGAAAACTTAAGTCATACCA
Organism: Acacia crassicarpa; assembly: GCA_034222035.1. Lineage (NCBI taxonomy): Eukaryota > Viridiplantae > Streptophyta > Magnoliopsida > Fabales > Fabaceae > Acacia > Acacia crassicarpa. The sequence continues at coordinate 2,899,077 of JAWXYG010000010.1, forward strand.
ACTTCTCTGTACTACTTCCCTTGAAACTCTGGGCAGGGATTTAACTTAGACTCCAATTCCCATATCAAAAGTCTTAAAGTTCAACAATAGAAACCATATTCTATGTCATCCTTTCTATATCAGGGTTTTAATCTCTTAACCCTTTTCCTTAGGGTGTACGTCCTTTTTGTATCACAACACCAGTATTATATCAGTACTTGTACTTGTTTTTCGAAATACTTTTAAAACCATGGCTTAGAGCCTAACTTAGTTAGTCAAACCGATTGGCCAGGTAGGCGTCTATCATGGGAGCCTCACCGTGCTAGGGTGACTGATTGGCTGATCCACATAGACTCGGCCCTACCTTCGGCACCAATGGTTTACTGTAACTGAGTCGGGTTCATACTAGATAAAACACTTTTGAAAGCTTAGAACCTAACTCCGCTACTCAGACAATCCGCCTAGGCAGGTGTATTTGTGGAAGGCTCGACGAATTCAAAGAAACTGATTGCCAACCACAAAACCCCTTTCTAGATATCGGACTGTTTGGAGTAACTTAGTTAACTCCGTGCCAGGATGTCTGCTCTGATACCAAAATGTAACACCCCAACTTTTCTAAAGCATTTTCGAAATTATTTGATCAGAGTTCAAAATAATTTAACCAGAGTTGAGCAACGAAATGATTTTAAATACAAAGTAACTGATATTCAACCACTGTAGTGTACTGGTTTGTTGATACAAAGAGTTCGAAAGACTATACATATCTACAGGACTTTCTCCAGCAAGTCCTTCTGCCTGCTGCTTACCCTTGTTTCTGTTTCTGTTCACTCCGAAAATCCTGAAACTACAGTAAGAGCTGAGGTTCAATACCCATTGAACCTCAGGTAACGGTTAACCTCATGCTTATGTATCAAATATGTATGACAGATATTCATGTCAAAACAGCAATAATCACATACATTATTCATATATTCACATAATAACATAACACAGCCACTGCAATATGCATGTTATTATAGTCTGCACTATTCACCAGTGCCACGGTGTACATCCGTGTCCTCAGCGCTAGGAAAACATAACGGCGTTATCAAGACTATAACCCGTATCAAGTTGTATGTGTATGATCAATTTTCAAAAACAGAACTTCAGACTATCTATCACATATAAGCATACCATAAGCATCAGAGTTAAGGTTACAATACGCGTCCGTACCTTCCTTCCACGTGAATAGTAAATTACTATTCATGTATACGGCACTATTCATGTATACGGCACTATTCACGTATACGGCACTATTCACGTATCCCCAAACTTCCTTTGAATCTGACTCCGGAATCCTCGGATATCCTATAATATCATTTTTATCAGTGACCATTAATTTTCAGCATTTGCGGAAACTATGTTGGATATTCACTATTCATGTGAATAGTACCAGTAAAAATATTTTTACCGTGCCGGTAAATATTTTTTACTGTGCCAGTAAATAATATTTACTGTCCAAGGATAATTCTTTTCTGATGTGACAGATCAGACTAAGCTGCAGCCACAGAGCATACTCAGAAAAACTCTATCTGGCATTTCTACTATAATTACCAAAAGAAACTACCAAATATTAAGACTAGAGACCAAAGAACTTACCCTTGAAGTTCCTGCTCATTCTCTCCAGCTTCAAGAACTTTACTCTAAACTCTCTCTCTAACTCTAAGAATTCTCACTCTTCTCTTAAACTCAACTGTTGTTCTCTGAGTTTGGTGTGAAGAAAATGAAGAAATGAAGCCTCTATTTATAGTGAAAAAGCATGACACTATTCATACTTTATCAGGTCAGATTTTGGCCGTTGGATCTTGACTTTAAACATGGCTTCATCTCAACCGTCCAATCCATTTGCTTACGTCATCGATGACGTCATCGATGACGTCATCATGACGATGACACTTTCTTACTCTTTTGCATTTATCCTATAAAGATTCCCTGATCGGTGTTCTAATCGCGTTATATTAGAAATTCTCAAGAATCCGGAAGCACAGCCTTGTAGTTCTATTTTTCCTCTTCAGAAATATCTGGGTCAACTAAATTTTTGATCCTATTTAGGGTATTCCGTAACCTGCCGAAGATTTTAAGTCGGACACTGACGGTTACAGAAATTACTTCGGGTGACACCATCTTCTAGACAAAAATTCACTGATTCATAATATGTGCAGTTGTTTACTACTTAGTTCAAGGATTTTGAGTTATGATTTATTTCCTACAGATTCCACTATCTGTCCTGCTTCAAAATATCGGTTCAACCTATCTCAAATAATCATTCCGCCGATTACGGAAATGACTTCGGAGATAACCCACTCTGAGATAAAAATTCACTTATTTATAATATACCCTTACTTTAAAAACCTAATTCACGGTTTATTGGAAATAATTTTATTTCTATTATTTTCCAAAGTATAAGATATTATATTATAATAATATTATTATTGAGTGGGTCCCGCGTCAAATTTTTCAAAATTTCTCCCGTGAATGTGTCGGCAGGAGGAGAATTATTTTGACGTGGGTCCCGCTTGAATAGTAAATACGTATTTTCAAAAAGTGAATACGTATTTAAGAATAGTAAATACCGTATTTTTGAATAGTAAATACCGTATTTGTGAATAGTAAATACTTTTCATATTTCTCAAAATATCGATTAAATACCGTATTTATAAAAAGTGAATACGTATTTGTGAATAGTGAATACTATTCATGTACGTATTTGTGAATAGTGAACACTATTCATGTCCAATAAAATACTGATTCTAAATTCATTTTCAAAAATAGGGTCTAATAGTCCTCCGAAAATAGGCTAATTTTCTAGTCTTTAGGTCCAAAATTCAGAATGTTACACTATAAATTACGAAATTAAAAATTTATGGCTTCAGGCCATTTAGTTTTAATGGCTTCAGGCTAATTAATTATCATAGTTTTAGGTTAATTAGTCTCATGGCTTCGGGCCAATGAGAATTTAGAATTATATGGCTTTTGACCTTTTATCGATAATTAAATATTTGTTTCTAGCCATCCAATAAAATAAATGATAAAAAGTATATGATTTCAGGTCATATAATAAGAAATCAAATGAATATGGCTTCTAGCCATTTTGTACCTCTTGGTTTCAGGCCATTTTTTCTTTTCATAAGAAATTAAATCCATATAACTTCTTACCGTTTATCTTGAGAATAAACATGAGACATAAAATCTATATGCCGTTTATCTTGAATAAACAAATATTATAGAACATTAATGATAATAATAGAAAATTCATAAAAATAATTCATAAAGTATGACAACAAAATTAAAATTTTATGGCTTCAGGCCATTTATTTTAAGGATAAATAAAAGTTGAACATTATGGCTTCCAGCCATATAATAAGATAGAAAATAAAAGCTATATGGCTTCTGGCTATATAATATCAAAATTTTATAGTTTCAAGTCATTTATCTTCAGGATAAACAAAAGCTCAACACTATGGCTTCCCGTCATTTTGTAAGATACAAAAGTTGAACACTATGGCTTCCAGTTATAACAATATATATATATATATATTAAGAGTGTGTAATTTTTATCAATGAGATGATAATTCTTCAAAATTTTTCAGTAATTTTTGTAAAATGTTTTGGCAGGTCCATTATTTTGGGGCCAGTTGGTAAGATCATTTTTAAAATAATAAGATTGATTCCTTAAATCATAGCATTTGGTATTTATTATAGGAAAATAACGTCACTCTTATTTTCGAAAATTTAATTTAATTTATAAAAAATAATAAATTTTTTTATAATAAAATGAGAATTAATATCCATCCGTATGTATATATAATTTGTTTAAAATTAGGGAAAATAATTTCTCCTGTCACTGGAGATAAAGTTATCTCCAATGAGCCCAAAACTACATCGTTTTGGATTAATGAATGGTGTGTTTGTAATTTTAGGTGAATTAATGAAGGTTGTTTCCGTAATTTTGTTTTTCTTTTTATCATATGAATTTTACCGAAACAGTCTTCATTAATTCACCTAAAATTACAAACACACCCTTCATTAATCCAAAACGACGTAGTTTTGGGCTCACTGGAGATAACTCTATCTCCAGTGACAGGAGAAATCATTTACCCTTAAAATTATGATGAAATGGTTAAAAAATTATTTTTGTTATTATAAATTAAGGGGGAAAGGATTTCTCCTGTCACTGGAGATAGAGTTATCTCCAGTAACCCTAAAACTACGTCTTTTTGAATTAATGAAGGGTATATTTGTAATTTCAGGTGAATTAATGAAGGGTGTATTTTTAATTTCAGGTGAATTAATGAAGAATGCAAATACAGAAACACCCTTCATTAATTCACCTGAAATTACAAACACACCCTTCATTAATTTAAAACGACGTAATTTTAGGATCATTGGAGATAACTCTTTCTCTAGTGACAGGAGAAATATTTTTCCCTAAATTAAGAATGTTATAATCAAAACGGTTCAAAATTAAACTTAAGAAAATTATTAATTTTTTTAAAATAGGGTAGTAAGTGGCAAAAATTTCGGAACAATTTTTTTTTTGTTTATATAAGTTTTTGAAATAAAAATTTTATTTATCCTTAAAATAAATAAAAATGTGAAATCATAATATAACTCTATAACATTTTTCATCAGAACTCCTTATCTTTCATTGTTGCCCAAATCCTACGGCTTCTGCTATCTAAATTAACTAGCTATTTTTTTTGCCCTGAAATCTAAAGTGAATGAGCTTTAAGTATTATGATTTTTAAATTATTTAAATTATTTTTTAAATCTAGAGTATAACTATAGTAGGTTAGACTTATCGGGTACCACATAGCTTCTAAATTAAAAATACTCATGAAACTATCATTTAATTCAACAAGTAAATAGTATAACATCTATCACTTATATAATATCAGTGATACTGGTATGTCTAGTTGTGTGACAAGTGAGCTATAATAAGAAGACGATTTGTTCGATGTTGAACGTCAACTTAAATGTCATTTAGCAGTGTCTCATATTAGATACCTTAAACTATTTAATATTATTATATGCGGCCACTATGTTGTATTAGGAAAATTTTCTTATTCACTTTCAAAATCTAAAACTAATTTAAAAATCTGATTGCGAGGTAAATTAAATTATTTAATTTATTACAAAAATTTAAATCCTGAACTCTCGTATAAACCCATGAGAACTTAATAAATATGATGATAACTTTTTTAACTTGTCTAATTTTTTAACAATCCAAATAATCAAATTTTATATAGATAATTATCTAATATTAACTTAAAGAGAAAAATTAGAGATTATATAATTATCTATATAAAATTTGTTTATTCGGGTGGTTAAAAAAAAAAAAAGATTTGGCTTTCTTCCCTTACTCCTACCACAGAAATTATATAGTACATGTAAAGTTCTTCAATTATTTTTAAGTTTATCATATTTTTAGAGTCGATGGGCTTTTTTTATTTGAAAAAAAAAACAATTTTTAATGCAAAAAAGTTCTCTTTTTTTTTTATTAATTTATGTGTTTAAATGATTTTTTTTAAAAAAAAAAGCAAACGTCAAAAAAAAAAAACAAAATGCTGTTTTTTTTTTTAAAACTCCAATTTAGAGCTTAAAAAAATTATAAGAAAAAAAAACATTTTTTTTTTAAAGTCTATCCAAATGACCCTTTAGAATCACAGCAAATGCATAAAATTTGTTAGTATATTTTTATAATAGATTAAATATTTCAATTTATATGGGTTCAAATATAATATAAATTAAATAGTAAATACTTCAACTGATAGGGTTCATATTTTTTTAGATTTGGATTTTAAAAATGAATAAGAAAGTTATGATGATATAATATTATAATTGTGTTTGAGCATCATTCGGAAAGTTATCAATATACAAAGGTATAATAATAATAATGCTAATAATAATATATTAAATAATTTAATTTTTGTCATGTGACAAGCAAGTAGACCCAAAACATGTCACACAGCCAACCTAATAAAAAAAAAACCTAATATTGTTCCTTGTATTATATAAGTAATAGATAGATTTAAAAAAGAAAAGGAAATGTGAAGGAAGAGATTGATTGATTAAATCGTTGAGGTGTTCATAAACAATTTTTCCCGCAAACAAACGCCTAATAATCAGTCAACTATATTTCATTGACATTTAGTTGGGAAAAATTAAATGATAATTACGGTAATTAACATTAATTATAGGGAAAAATATTTCTCCTTTCACTGGAGATAGAGTTATCTCCAGTGATTCTAAAACTACATCGTCTTGAATTAATAAAGGATGTGTTTGTAATTTCAAGTGAATTAATGAAGGATGTTTCCGTAATTTTGCATCCTTCATTAATTCACCTAAAATTACAAATATACCCTTCATTAATTCAAAACGACATAGTTTTAGGGTCATTGGAGATAACTCTATTTCCAGTGACTGGAGAAATCTTTTACCCTTTATTATAATATGAAGTAATTTTAATTGTGAGCGTTATAAAATGAATTCAATACGCAAAAAATAAAAAAGTTTTTATAAGAGTAAATAAGTGAGTTACTTGTCAATCAAAGAAAATTTTCACCATGGGGGCATTGGGCTAATCGAAAATAACAAGGTATGAATCAGCATGGGGCTTGTAGATTGTTGAAACTGGACTCCTAAAATAGAGCTTTCATGATAAAATTGATCTTCAAGATTCATCTTAGTTTGAATCTCTTTGGGTTCATGTTTTGAAATAAAAATATGCAATAACAAATTTAATGGAAGTAACCAGTCAATCTCGTGTGTCCTACTTTTGTAAGAACTTATCAAAGTCAGAGGAAGATACCTCCTTCCACATTAAATGGAACAGAGTAGATGGTAGACATGTCAAATTCTGGACGACCTATTGGGTGAGTGATTATGGCCTGCTAAAATACATATCATATTTCTCTATCCCTGATTATGAACACTACAAGTTTATTTCATATTATATGAATTTCTGAAGATAGGATCATGGAATTGGAATTTATTTCAGCATATGCTACCTACTGATGAGATAAAGGATATTACTTCCGCGGCAATGCAACGAGCTCCCCAAGCTCCTTCATGCTACTGGAACTTAATTAAACAAGGTAATTTCTCTACAAAGTCAGCTTACAAAGCTCTGGAGACCTTAATTGGAATAAGCATGACACTATGAGGTCTTGGATATGGAAACTACTAATGGCCCAACGAGTTAGAATCTTCACTTGGCTTGTACTGAAAGGAAAGCTACTCACTAACAAGAAACAGTTCATAAGGGGAATGACTAAGGATCAGCTCTATTCTCTTTGTCAAGTCAATAATAAATGTTTAGACCATGTTTTCAAATGTAGTATGACCTCATCAATTTGGAGGAAAATCCTGCCTGCAGACATGAGTGCAAACTTCTTTAGATTGAACATTCGAAATTGGCTTAACTTAATCATTCGATCACCTTCTCTGAATATCTCTTGAAAAATAGGTGTATGCATCACGTACCAGAAACTTTGGGAAGTTTGAAACTAAAGAGTTTTCACAGAGGAATCTTTTACTGCAAAAGGGATTGAATTTCAAGTTAAATCTTTAGTTGTTCACACACAAAAGTGCTTTTTTAAGTTCAATTTTGTTTTGCAACCTCCATCTGACCCTTCAGTTATACATTAATGACCATTTATTAATGAAATTCCATTTCATTAAAAAAAAAAAACAAGTATGGTATTAAATGCACCGGAGGAAAGAGGAAGGGAAGGAAGAAACTATAGAGAATCCAAATTCAAATTTAAACAAGTAAACATAAACAAGTGAAGGCAATGAATGCAACATTTTTTAAAGGGATATTAAAAGTAAAACAAAACAAACCAATAACAATTGAGGAAATTGAAGACGTGGACCAATAATTAATAATAGTATTTTTTTTTGAGAAAATTATAATAAAGGACCTAAGAAAAATAATATTTATTAAGAAGGACCATAAAAAAAGGTAATTATTTTGAAAGATCAAAAATTAAAACATTAAAATAGAAAGACTAAGTTACCCTTGGTCATATTTCCTATATTATATCTAATTAAATCAGAATCTGAAGTGATTGATTGAAAATAATAAATAGAGATCAAATCAGAATTTGGAATATGTAAGTTAGAGTCTTTATTGGTAATTTTTTCTCTCTCCACGGAGGAACCGTAGGTTATTTTGTTGACAAAGATCTCCCAGCCCTCCTCCCCCTGTGTTTTATGAATTTATGAATTTTTATGAATTTATCTCTTTTTATGAATTGAGGCAATGTACGGTAAGCACAAAGACTTGGAGCTGTAAAATTAAAACGTTTTTTTGGATTTCTTACCTTTACGCAAAAATTGTAGAACTAAGGGTAATTTAATCTTTTTATTTTAATGTTTTAAGTTTTGGTCCTTCAAAATAATTACCATTTTTATGGTCCTTCTTAATAAATATTATTTTCTTAAATCCTTTATTATAATCTTCCCTATTTTTTTTGCTCGGTATTGATAAGTATATATTGACGATAGTTAATTATAAATATAATACTCAATGTCAACGTTACATAAGCGGATTTAACCAGGGTTAGTACAATATGGTTCAGAACTTTAAACAATTTTTTAAATAAAATGAAATTTCAGATATCAAAACCTATGGTTTAAAACTTAAGGGATCAAAATTAAAATGAAGACAAACTTGAGTAACTAAATATTATATTAACCTATTAACAATAATATAATTTTTTTTCTCATATATTCATTTTATTACTGCCAAGAACTGCTGTATTAATACATACTATATATTTAAAAAATGGTTATATGCCTATATTGGGAATGATAATATTTGTATTTCATTTTGCGCTTCACAATATTCAATATTAAGTAACTATCATTTTTCAACTGGAATCATAAAAAATAATTGTAATCTTGAGAATATCTAACTTAAACCCTTTCTAATCACGCTATTCTAGTTTTATGTAAATAAATTAATATTGATATTTCTCATATATTTATTTTATTATTGCTAATGTTCCAGTTTTGCCTTTACACACACATGTAAAATTTAATTAAAAACATTTTTGTTGAAAATTATTATATTTGCTTAAAAAATAGTTTAGACTTCTGAATAATCAAACAATCAAGCAAGCAATCAGGAACTTTCCAAGATATATGTTATCCTTTTAAGAATATTTATTAAGAAATTAATTCACTGGGAGATCTGGTAAACTGAACTAACCTGAAATTTTTAGCCAGTAAAAATATCAGTATTTAATCCATTTAATCATATAAATAGATAATTACTAAAAATGGTTACTTTCTTGGAGGGATCGTTCTCATGGTTTTGGTTGTCATTTGTCTTGTTGCTTTAATGATTAGACACTAATTAAAAACTAAGTATCCTCGTCAGCAAAAATTATTAAAATACGAGGGCAAATATTAATTAAGGAGACGAAGAAAACAAAATGATCGAGCGTCTAAAGATTCTCTGAAATTGTATCTGTTTTAATATTTCATTTCAATTTTTTAAAGATCTTTCTACTTAAGTATATTTTTGTCATCTCTAGTTTTTTTTTAAAAAAAAAAAATTCGGTCAAGCTGTCCCAAATTATATTTTACGAATAAATCAAATATTGCCCTCTCTTTCTTCTCAGTTCATTTCGTACGTTGATAACGGAAAGAAAACGAATTCACAATTAATTGTTTTCATGGGGGTGATTAGGAAATAATAAAAGATGACATAAGACGAAGTGAACGTTATGTTCTATAATTAGTTAATTACCCAACCACTTAATCTTATTGTTATTAAGGCCAACTAACGAACTTCAACTAAAATGAAAAATAATCTACAGATCGAAGTCAGACGTTAAAATAGTAAGTTTTTGCCCAATTTTATTGGTATGAACTTCTCCATGCATTCTCACCTTTAAAAAAAAAACGATATATTTGCCCACATTTTACATCACAATATACTCATCTGATACTATTTAGGAGACATTTCCAACATACTATCTTCAGTCCTAATTATAGGAACACTTTTGTAGTTTTTATAACTAGGACCGAATGTAGTATTTCACACAAAATAAGGAAAACCTTAAAATTCAGAGCTATGCCATTAAATTGAAGAACTTTATAACTTTATCCCTATTTGGTGTACATTATATTTATACCCTATTAGAATAAAATAAACTCAATAATAAATAAAAAGTAAAATTATACGTTTACATAAAAAATTTATTAAGATGCCTTGTAAATAAAAAGAACAAAAAATTTTCTTTTCACTAAGCTCAATAAATGAGATCAAAAGAGTATCTAATTTTACATTCTTAATTTAATATTTCGGACGTTTGTAGATATTAAATTGATTGATTTAGTAAATAAAATTAAGTTAATTCGGTCTTGAGCTAGGGACTTAAATAATTGAGCTAGCGGAGTTAAGTCAATAATTGATTCATCCATGTTTTAATATGATTTTCTTTTTCTTTTTTCCCAGAAAGTACCAATCAATTGAAATCAGTGTTGACAAGTAATTAAGATAGCATTTAAGTCAAAGAAAACTAGAAGGAGTAAAAAAACTTTATTACAAAGAGGGCAGAAATAGAAACATAATTGAGGAAGGAGGGACCCAAAAGGACAAGTAAAATCCAATCTCATGAAAGCCTCATTATTGATGGGACAATGAAATAAAGTTGTGGCCTTCATTCTTCACCCCAACAACTTCCGAACTACTTCCCTGCCAGAGTTTTTCTTAATCTGGTGGATTGTTCAGATTTTTTTTTTAAATTGTCAATTTTTAAATGAAAAAAATCATTTTTTAAAAAATGTGTTAGTTGAGAGATTATCTTTATTTTAAATTCTGTACCCATTAAAATAATTTTTTTAAAAAAAATAGAAAGTAAAAAAATAAGATCTGAACCGTCTAGATCAGATCTAAACGGTACAGAGGAGAGGAGCTCCCCCTACCTATCCTGGAAAGTGGTTCCCCCCAACTTCATTTCCAATTTCACTCCTGCTTCCTTCATTTACTGAATTTCATTCTTTTCTCATGACTAAATTTTTACTTGAGACGAGTCTATGATGCACGACAAGATTTGTCCATATTTTCAATTATATACTTTCTCATGTTTTTAATATAAAATAAATTTACCTAATTTGATTAAATTAAAGAAGTTAGTTAAGTGAGTTAATATGATATATATTTTCTAAAATATCATAGTCATTTTACTCAATTTCTCTTTCTATTTCCTCCTTAATTATTGTTGAGGAAGCTTCAATATGTGTAAATTAGGGGGGGGGAATAATAAATGTGAAAACTATATCTTATATTTATGACCAAAATCAACTCCTTAAATATGTCTTAAGATCTGCCTTTTTGCCAGAAAGCAGTTCCTCTCGGGGTGGGCGCTGAAACCAATGCTTACCTCCAGCCTTTGAAACTCTATTCCTTTCTTTAATCGGATCAACTCCTTAAATATGTTTTATATTAAGAATTGAAAGGAGTAATTAACAAGATCCTTATGTCAATTTGGGAACTTATGATCCTATAGATTATGGGTCAAATCCTCAATGTAAAAAGTGGTCACTTACTATATTGATCATTTCTACACAAAGTATAATTATTGAATAAAGTGGAAAATTTGTGAAAATAATGTAGATAGACTATGTAATGAACATGTCAAGGCATCAGTTCACTAAAACGTGGTTTGACTAGTCTCATTTAAAGTAATATATTTTAAACATTATATAATATTTATTTATACATTATCATACATGTTTAAATGTATCCGGTAATATTTATTCATGTCATCTCTTTTTTTGATATTTTATTCATATCATGTCAAATACATGATAAACTAACACAATTTCATGCATGCTGAACTTAAATACTATATGTCCACTATGACAGATCCCCAAAACAATTTGAGAAAATTGCAATAGGGTAAGAAATAAAAACATATCAAGACAATCATGGTACATATGATTCACTATCTATAAATTTTTAAAAGACCTCAGTGATATAAATTCAAATTGTGAAATTACCTATTTACTTCTATTGTCAATATGACACATAAATTTGTTAACGGTGATTCTATGACTTGTTAATATGATACATGCACTTTTTAACGGTAACAATATAACTTATTAATATGATACATACATTGGTCAACAGAATGCTTGTCAATGATAACACCATAACTTGTCAATGACAACAAACAACTAATTTAACATTTTTCATTTTTATTTTATTTTTTGCTGTTCCCTAATATCATAACTTGATTTCCCCAATAATCAAATACCGTAATGTCATATTAATTATCCAACGGGGTACAAGCTTTCATAATTAACTAGAACTACAAATAAATTATCAAATATTCATCACATTCACTACAAAAAAATTCAAAATTTGTTACGGAAAAAATCCGTAGCAAAATCGTTTTGCTACGGATTTTTTCCGTAGCAAAATTTCTCGTAGCAAATTGCGACGGAAATTGCAATCCGTCGCAAATTGTTACGGAAAAAAATTCCGTAGCAAATTGCTACGGAAAAAATTTCGTAACAAATTGCTACGGAAAAAATTTCGTAGCAAATTTGAATTTTGCTACGGAATTATTTCCGTAGCAAACTGCTACGGAATTATATTTAAATTTAAATTTTATAATTTTTAAATTTAAAGACTAACTTCGCAAAAATTTGCTATGGATTTTTTTCCGTAGCAAAATTTAAATATATTATTATAAAAATAATATATTTAAATTTAAATTTTATAATTTTTAAATTTAAAGACTAACTTCGCAAAATTTTGCTACAGAATTCTAAATCTGTAGCAAATTTTTACTACGGAATTGAAAATCCGTAGTAATTTGCTACGGATTTTCAATTCTGTAGCAAAAATTTGCTACGGATTTAAAAATCCGTAGCAATTTGCTATGGATTTTTTTCCGTAGCAAAATTTACTACGGAATTACAAATTCGTCGCAATTTACTACGGATTTTCAATTGCGTAGCAAAAATTTGCTACAGATTTTCAATTCCATAGCAAATTGCGACGGATTTGAAATTCCGTAGCAAATTTTGCTACGGAATTGAAAATCCGTAGCAATTTACGACGGATTTTTTTCCGTAGCAAAATTTGATTTTTCTTGTAGTGATTAAAGAAAAATAAATAAATAAAAACACAAAATAATATAATTTTATGTCACATTCTTCTAAGAAAACGATTCTACAACATTTTTCACTCGTTTTAGTATAGATGTCGCATAAAATTCTACAAAATTCTCATATCAATTTGGTAACGTACAACCTTATGAATTATGGGTCAAATCCTTAATGTAAAAAGTGGTCACTTTCTATATTGATCGTTTCTCCATTATATTTAAAATATAACTAATGTATAAGTGGAAAATAATTCTTGTGAAAAGTAATATAGACAGACTGGCGACTGCGTAATGAACCAGTCAAGACGTTAGTTCACTAAGCTGTAATCATACTAGTCTCAGTTAAAGTAATATTTTTGAAACAATACATGATATTTATTTATATATTATCATACATGCTTAAACATGTCCGGTAATATTTATTCATATCATCTCTTTTTTTGATATTTTATTCTCATCATCTCTCATACATGCCAAACTCACACAATTTCATGCATGCTCAACTTAAACGCTATGTGTCCACTATTACAAATCACCAAAATAATCAAATATCACCATTTCACATTAATTGTCCAACTAAATGGGTAGAAGCTTTCATAATTAACTAGAACTGCACATAGATTATCAAATCTACATCACATTAAACAAAAATCAACCAAAAAACAAATAAAAACACAAAATAATACTCCCCCGGTCTCTAATATAATAAGACATATTTGAGGAGTTGGTCTTAGCCTTAAATATGATATATAGTTTTAATATTTATCAATATTTTCTTAACTTACCCTTATTGATACTCCTTTAACAATAATTAAGGAAAAAAAGGGAAGAGAAAAACTAAGAAAGATGACTATAGTATTCTAAAAAATATTTGTTATATTAACTAACTCAACTAACTTCCTTAATCTAATTAAAATGTGTAAATATGTCTTATATTAAGAATTAGAAAAGTATAATTTTATGTCATTTTTCTAAAAAAACTGACTCTACGTGATTTTTCATCCATTTTAGTGAATGTATAGTCCAAATCGATCATAAGTTGACTCCTGGTCAAAACGGCCAACTTTATCCAATTTTGACAATCTTGATAAAAAGTATTTTTTGCAACAATAACACTTAAAACTTCTCAATATTCAAATTTGATTAAGTAAATAGCATGAAATGGTTGAATTAGTTCATATTTTACTCCTCCTGCAATTTTGGTAGCTAGATATCTGAACTAAGACTACAGACTTATTCTCGGTCAAACCAGTTGGTCCGGTCTAAAAAACCTAATAAAAAGTTTTATGTTGTTGTTTTTGTTGTAGTAGTGATGAACTTGAGAAACTTGTTATTAGTCTCGTCTAAATTAGTTATAATACTACTCTCTTCCGTGGCTATCTGATGTCAAACTTTGTTGAACACCATAAGGTCTTGGTTCGAAATGTAGTACCATTAAATTAGTTATAATAGCATCAAATTAATATATTTATATGAAATGGATAGCTAGAAGTTGAGTTTAGTGAGAGGGAAAGTAAAGTAATTCAAACCGTGGTACTACATTATAATACTAATTATAATACTACTCTCTACCGTGGCTATCTGGTATTCAACTTCGTTGAACACCATAAGGTCTTGGTTCGAAATGTAGTACCATTAAACTAGTTATAATAGCATCAAATTAATATATTTATATGAAATGGACAGCTAGAAGTTTGAGTTTAGTGAGAGGGAAGAGTTAGAAACTAAAGGACCCATTGGAGAAGCAGGGGGACATAAGGGGAACAAAAAGAGATCGACAGTGCAAAACAATGGCGATAATGAGTGTCTGATCAGAGTGACAAGGGTTTTGTATTCTTATAAAAGGTTAATGGAACGATGCCTTCAATTATATAAATCCTTTTTTGACCAAAAAATTTATATAAATCCTTTGGCTCACTCTGATTGGTCCCACGTATTTATAAACAAAAACATAATGGTACTCCCCGTTCTGTTGGCAAAAACTGTCATTATCCTTGACGGTGGACAAAACCAACTGGATTCTCATCTCTCCGTCGTGAAGTTTATTTCTTTAATATAAAATATTAATAATACAAAGATATGTTACAGATTTGTCATTAGATTATTGTTGCCTTCCTCGTAACATTTATGCTTGTAAGGGTGGTTGCTCATCATATAGAGTCTAACTAATTAAGCAGTGAGATTTCAGATCGCACATGGGGATATGGATTATGACAACTCTGTTCTTTTTTTTTTTTTCACTGCTATCGGACTTTAATATAAGATAAAGTTAACTTTTCTAAAGATATTAAGAAAGCTAATTAAATCACTTTAAAATATTTTTATTGATCGTCTTTTTTCTAAATTATTTTGCCTAACTTATAATTTGATATATAATCTAATGATACACAACCTATAAAATAATTAAACAATTTATTTATCTTCTTTTATTTCTCCAAAAAAATTCATTCTATCTTATATTTCCTTAAAAGTAGCGGTAAATTACAAGTATTTATCATGAGTTTTGTTAGAATTACACAATTTATATTTTATTTTTAGGAGATTTATGTATATTTTAAAATAGATAAGATGCTTAATAATAAGGGTAAAGTATTTCTCCAGTGACCCTAAAACTACGTCGTTTTGAATTAATAAAGGATGTTTTCGTAATTTTGTTTACTTTTCTATTATATGAATTTTATTGAAACACCCTTCATTAGTTCACCTGAAATTACAAACACACCGTTTATTAATTTAAAACGACACAGTTTTAAGGTCACTGGAGATAACTCGATCTCTAGTGATTGGAGAAATACTTTTCCCTACTAATAATGTTTTCATTTATTCAGCTAGAATAGGTTTTGTTGAAGTTTTAAAAATACAGTAAATATTTAAGTAATTTTGGCGAAACTCATGTTGTTTCTGAGATGACGTGACGTGCTTTAAAAATTGAAAACAGATTAGGAACTTTTTTTTCTCAAAATTAAAGCGATCCGTGGCGTTTATTTCAAAAATAAAAATAAAAGCTGAATTATTGGGATCAAATATGAAAGCTTAGCACATATTGATAACATCTGAAGTAAGGAAATATCCAATTTTAAATTTAAGATATTGCAATTGCAAGTATACTGATATTAAAGTGATGTTGGATCTTTAATAGCACGTTCCTTTGCTTTTTTAATTAATTGGTGGCAGCTTTTAGGCTTTTATGAGCAGAAATTTAAAAACAAAGCACATAGGCGAGCTTTTTAAAATTATTGATCAACTCGATCCAACATTCATAAAGGACCAACCACTCTATTTGGAATGAAAGCTTGACTTTAATTTTTGGTCCTTTATTTAAGGATCCGTCCTTTTTTTCATTGCTATACTATTATTAAGAAAAAAGGTTTAAAAGGCTCTTCATAAAAAAGATGGTGAGAGGGCTGAGAGCTAGAAAAAAGCAGGGGAGCCTTGCTGCTTTACCAAATGTCAGATTTAGAATATTTTCCCTTTTATAATAATGTAACATGCAATTATAAAATTATATATTAAAAAACCTGATACAAATAAATCTTAGGAAATTATAATATCATTATTGATTCATACAATTTAGCCGAACTTTGGTTTTAGCCCTTGTAATATCAAATTGTTGGATTTAGTCTCTATAGTTCTGTAAGAATTTGATTTAAATTTAAATATAAGAATTAACACCAAAACTCATTTTTAGTATAGGAACAAATCGCTAAATTCAGATTAAATTTTTATTAAATTATAAAGATCAAAACAAAAAATTTGAAACAATACGAATTTAAACTAAAATTCAGTCGAACTATAAAAATTAATGATTATATTAACCCACTGGGATTTTGAAATAGAAAGAATTAATTTGATATGTAACTATGGCTTTCACCGAATGATGCCGGTTTGGGAGTAGCTTTATTTACAAGGTAAAAATGACTTTTGGAGAATGATTTTTACAATTTACGAAGTAAAAATGATTTTTGGAGAATAGTTTTTGGATTTTTAATAGTGTTTGGATAACTTCAAAAACCTAAATTTTGGCAAAAGTTTGCCAAACACCCATAGTTTTTTAGAAGAGGATTCTTTCCTCATCATTTTTCTCATTTTCTCTCATTAGTTTATCTGGGCCATTGATTGGGAAGATGACAAAAAAGTGAAAGTGGTATTGTGATTGATTGGATGGATAGGATTTAGAGATGATAAGTGATAATGAGAAAGAGATAATGAGAGAAACTTAACATACATCAAAACTTAGGTTTTGTCATGACCTAACCAAACATCCTTTTTTTTTTCCCTCAAAAGTTATTCTGCATCAAAATCTAGGTTTTGAGGCCAAAACCTAGGTTTTGTGAAAAACAACTTTTTTTTCTTTTTCTCTCTTCTATGCCATCATCATATTTTTTCAGTATCAGTTAGTATCCTTAAGGAATTTTTTAGTACCTTTCTGTACTTTCAATTTTTTTTTCAATATCCTAATAATTTTTCAAGATCAAGAAATATTTTTTCAGTATCTTTTTAATACCCATTAGTACGCTGAAATATTTTTTCAAGATCAATTGTTACCTTGAAATATTTTTTTCAATATCCTAAAATAAATTTGTAAGACCAAGGGAAGTATCTTTTCAGTACCAGTCAATATTAAGTATTTTTTTAATACCCGTTAATACCCTGAAATATTTTTTTATGATCCGTTGTTACCATGAAACTTTTTTTCAATATCATAAAATAAATTTTTAAGACCAAGAGAAATATCTTTTCAATACCAATCAGTATTAAGTATCTTTTTAGTACCCCGCCCTCAGTACCCTAAAATATTTTTTCAAGATTATTCGTTATCTTGAAATATTTTTTCAATATCCTAAAATAAATTTTTAAGAACAAGAGAAATATCGTTTCAGTACCAGTCAGTATTAAGTATCTTTTTAGTATTCGTTAGTACCCTAAAATATTTTTTCAAGATCCGTTGTCACCCTGAAATATTTTTTCAATATTGTAAAATAAATTTTTAAGACCAAGAAAAGTATCTTTCCAGTACCCCTCAATACCCTGAAATATTTTTTCAAGATTAGTTGTTACCCTGAAATATTTTTTCAATATCTTAAAATAAATTTTTAAGACCAAGAGAAGTATCTTTTCAGTACCAGTCAGTATTAAGTATCGTTTTAGTAACCGTCAATACCCTGAAATAGTTTTTCAAGATTCTTTTGTTACCCTAAAATATTTTTTTAATATCCTAAAATAAAGTTTTAAGATCATGAAATATTTTAGAATATTGACTGATATTGAAAAATGATTTTCATGATTTATGAGGTTAAAAGCTTTTGGGATTTATGAGATAAAAATGATTTTGAAGAATAGCTTTTGGAAAAAAATGAGTGTTTGACAAACTTTTGTAAAACGGGTTTGATGCAAAAAATAGCTTCTTAAAACAGCTTAGGGGTGTTTGACAGAGTTTAGACAAAACCTAGATTTTATTTCCCAAAAACCTAGATTTAAGATCCCCCAAACAGGTCCATTTATTTTTTTGCAGCATTATTAGATTCTGTAGGAGCCAGGAAAGAGGTAGAAAGTTTAAGAGCTATATATATAGGAGATTTGGCAAAAACTTTTTACTCATGTGTATTTATATGTTGGCCCTCATGACATTTAATTATAGTAAAACTGGTGAGGTTCTAAAGGAGTGCTCAATATAATTTTTTTGCTCAAGAGTGCTCAATATAATTTCTCTTCGAATCACGTGAAAATCAATATTATTAATAAAATAAGACAGTTGGTGATTGTCCTGATGAGATTGGACCTTACATTTAACCACATGTTTGAGAAACAAACAACCGCATCGACTAATATGTACATTGCATTAAGCACTAAAATTAAAATGTAACAAGATGAGCAAATTAAATTACTAAAAAGGAAGATGAATGAGAAGTAGGTGAACGATAGGAGGGAATAGGAGGGAACAGCTTTTGAAGGGAGGAGTGACCTAAAAGTTAGGGGAATTCAAAGCAAGATTCTCACACTAACTCTGCAAGTACAATCATGAGTGTGACAGAGAGGTAAACTCAGTTTTGAATATTCGTTCACTCATTTATTTTAACTCTAGTGTTTGGACTCTAACTTTTACAACAGTTGAGCACCACCACCACCGTCACTCTTGTTCTGAACCCTGAAACCAAGAATGTTCATTCATTCATTCATTAGCTTCTTGCTTCGCCCATTGATGGGATCCTGTTTCCACCCTCCCTTTCCCTTCATGATCCTTACCCTATTATTATATCATAATAATAATAATAATAGCAATGAGTTTTGTCTTTTTTAGCAAGGTTATTAAATTTGGAATGACCATTAAGTTGGTTGAGATAATGAGTCAGATCGAAGACAAACCAACTTAACTCAGAGTTAGACTAGTAAAGAAGTAAAGATTTCAAGACTATCGACATCATGGATCCAGATTCTCTCAAAATCCCATCTTTCTTCATCCCTCAATATATTTTCGTCTTAACCGTCCAAAAATTGATCAAAGCGTTCAGAGAGAGAGACACGTCATCTACTTTTAAAATTTTTATATTTACCGCATGCGGTAAAAACCACTACATGCAGTAAGTATAAAAATTTTAAAAGTAGATGATGTATCTCTCTCTGAATGTTTAGATCAGTTTTTAAATAGCTAAACTAAAAAGATAAAGATACTGAGAGATGGGTAGAAAAGAAAAGGGATTCTGAGATTGCTTCCCAATGTCATCTGTTCAATTCTTTTAATCGAGGCTTACTCCTATCTTGCATTGTTTCAATCCTTCGAATAGTAGGTAATAAATATATACTCAAATTTTGCAAAATTCAAATATATATATATATATATATATTTTTAACTTCAATATTATAGTCGTACTCAAATGAATAATCATTGCAAGTATATGCTCATAATTATTAAAACAAAGTTATATTTTAATCTACTTCGCTCATGAACGTCTCACTATTTTATTCATTCCTTCCTGCTTCCTCCCATGTTGCCGTCAAACATGCATCTACATAAAAATGAACTTCAAGCTGAATGTGATGTGTGTGCATATATACAAAGGAAGGACGATCTCCCATTTCAAATTATTATAATTAATTCAACTAATTACAATAAACAGTAGTTTAACAGTTTTACTATTTTTTAATATATAAATTAAAACGAGATTCCAACAATCACCCATACACCAAAAGTCGTGAAATTCCGACACAAGTGGTCCAACTCCACACTTGTGATTAATTAGTATTACCATTTGCTAATACTCTTATGGTCTTAATTATTAATTTATTATGTTTGTCCATTCCGATTTTGTTGACTTACATTTACTTGGTCATGTGTCTTCAATCAATATGCAAGTGGGTGGAACATGATAGATATGAATTATATATGTAGTTAAAGTCTGACAAGTACTTGGTTTTTAAATTATGATCATAATATTGTATATAGGCTATAGTATACTTTTAGTCCTTTAAGTTTTACATAAGGTATACTTTTAGTCCCTTAACTTTATAAAGTATACTTTTGGTCCTAAAATTCTAATACCGTTAATGTTGCTAACAGAAAACATTGATGAAGCGAACTCAAATGATGATTAATAATATTTAATTACATAAATTTTATATATTCTTTAATTTACTCATATTTTAAATTTAAGTTTAATAACATTTAATTACACAGTGATAACTTAAATTTACACCGTTATCACTTAAGTTTACATTTTCCGTTAGTAAGATTAACGGTGTTAGAATTATAGGACTAAAAGTATACTTTTTAAAGTTAAGGGACCAAATGTATACCTTATGTAAACTTAAAGGACTAAAAATTAGCCTTGCTGATGAGTATATATTTTATGATTAAATAGGTGTATATTTTATGAGATTTAATTGGAATTATTGATATTATATACCTATTTAATTATCTTTTATGAACGTTTCCATAATTGCATGAAACTTGGGATCAAATAATAAATCGACATAAAATCTACTTATATCCTATTTCTATTATGTAGGAAATATTAGCTGATTTGGAATGAAGTAGAAAAGGCAATAAGAGGATATGCAATCAGTCAAATTCAGTGGTCTCATGCAAGAAAAATAGAAATAAAATCAATTGTGTGATCTGCTGGAGTAAATTACAAGATATGAGATATCTTTGTAATAAGAAAAGGAGAATCAATGACCCAAGATCTAAATTATTATAAATAGGAAGGCAGAGACAAGAAAGAGAAAAGACGGAGCAGATCAGAGAGACACAGAACGAGAAGGAACGAAGAAGCAAAGGAATAGAGGCCGAGCGTTTCAGTTCTCTTCATCATCTCCACGGAAGGATGGAAGGACTGTGGAGGCGACGGAGAATCTTTCTTTCCTCTCTCTCCTTCTTCTTTGAACCTGAATTTTCAATTTTTTTAATGGATTTGAATAAAGTCATGTGTGGCTAGTTGGTTTTGCAACCTAGAGAATCTATGAACTTGTTTGAGTTTTAGAAATTGTTCCCACTCATTAGCTTTGCTTAATTTTAATTAGTTTATTTAATCTTGTTTTTATTATTTATTGCTTAGTGATTGGCCACTGTTAAGCATGTTTTGGGGATTTAGGATTGAGCTTGACGAAGGGAATCCTAAATTGACCTTGGGATTAAATAATGTGGAATTAGATTTAAATTTAACGTGAAGTTAGGTTTTAATCTAATTTGCGTCTAGGATAGACATATACCTAGAAGCTCCGCATAATCAAATTAGAGTGAGCCCGATTTAAAGTGCATCTTAATTAATTATGTGAGGCATTGCATAATTATTTGAGGTAGGTGTATAAGTGGACCGACAGGCATTTATATACATTAATACTCTAGATTAGCTGATTAGATTAAGTCAAAGTTAATTTAGTGGGGATAAAATCTAAGAATCAAATAAGGGATTAGTGACTCTAGGTAGCTTATTTGATTATTGTGGTAGTTTTCTTATTTTTTATTTTAGTTTTAATTTCTTTTATCTTAATTAAATTTAATTTGGTTTTCTCAACTTAAACGAAATTGTGAAATTAATGCTCAACTAAAGGTTATGATACTAAGTCCTCATGGGAACGATACTTTTCTCATCACTTTATTACTTGATACGGCCCGTACACTTGCGGAGTTTTTTTAGGCTTAAAGTTTTGTCCTATCAAGTTTTTGGCGCCGTTGCCGGGGACTTGTGTGCCACAACTGTCTTGGTTGAAATTGATTGAGCATTAGTAGTTTAAGTTTGAATTTGTAAATATTTTATTTTAGGCTTTTTTTGAAAAAAAATTAAAAAAAAATGGATTTCAATTGGCAACCAACTGGTCTTAATATTGAAAAGGAGATGAATTCTTTGTCTTCTACACAAGATGGATTGATTGCTACTTTAAATTCTTTGAATGAATATTGGCAACGTAAAATGAGCATAAATAATGGTTGTATTCCATATGTTGATTCTTCTCAATATATTTGCATGTCTTGTGTTTATTGTGGAGGAAATCATTCATTTGAGCATTGTTCATATAGTACAACTAGTCATTTTGTGAGAGATGATTTCACTAGGAACCAAGCTTGTTTTGATAAACTCATTTTGTCCTGGTGAAGGTTTTGAGCAACAAAATTTTAGGGATCCACATGTCTATCATTCTTATGAAAATACCTCTCCTTGTTACTCGTATCCGTATGTTGAAGAACACACCATTGAGTACAGGGAAAAATCTAATTTGGAAATATTAGTTGAAGAGTGTGGGGAAGCATTAGAGAAATCTAGTAGAGAGCAAAGGGAGATTCTCGCTAGCATTGACTTAAGTCTTCAAAATATGAAGGAACATGCGAGTCAAATTTTTTCAACCCTTGAGACTATGATGTAGAATAATTCCTTAAACCTGATGACTACTTCTTATGCTAATAATGATTATTGTAAGGAAGTTGAAGGTATGGAATTACATGAGACTATGGATAATATAGAAAGTGATTATGAGCTTGACATTGATTTAGATGAACATATTGGATGTTTAGAAGAGGTTCCGGCTGTGGAGCCTAAGGATTGTGATGTTGGTGATCAAATTGATGTAGATGTCCCAATTGTTGTTGTTCATGACTCTCCTCTTGAAGTGTTGACTCTAACTGATGAGAGTCAAATTGATTTTATTGGATGCTTTAAATTCTTGAATATGCCTATATTTATTTTCAAAGATATGCATGTTGTGCTTAATTTGAATTCAATAATTGCTTGTAATCCAAGACTGTCTATGATTAAGGAAGTACAAGTAATTAACTTGAATGATCAATTTTTGTGTGTGATACCTTGTGTGAAAAGGAATGAAGACAAGGTAATTATGGTGTTTGATACTTATGATTAGTGGTTTGTTTTGAGAAGTCTGGCTGAAGACTTTAAATTTAGCGCTTCTTGGGAGGCAACCCAAGGGTTTTGTTTGAATATTTTATTATTATTATTTCTTTCTTTCTTTCAGTTTTATTTAGGTTTGAAGAGGATCACTCCTCTTGTTGCTGCAAGGTCTTGCTTTAGCACTCTTTTCTCCTTTAAAATTTGAAATATCATGGATGGTACCAGGGGAAGCACTCCACATCAGAGTTAGAGGCCTAAACCAGGGGAGTATTAGTTCCTTTCCCTCTTTATATTTTTTTTTGCAACATTAGGGACAATGTTTGATTTAAGTGTGGGGAAGGGATATAATTTCTTTGGTTATGATATAATTTCTTTGAATTATGCTTGTCCTTATGCAATTGAAAAGATTTTTGTTAACTTGAGATTTTTGCATTGTTGAGGATTAACCTTAATTTTGAGCTTTCCCCATCTTAGATAATATTATCAAGTCAAAAATTAAAATAGAAAAAAAAAATGTTTCAACCAAGTCTCTAAGCCTTGAGTTTTTTTTGCAATCTTGAGATGGACTATGAGAATAAGGATTAGTTTGTAATGTGATCAACAAATTATTAGTTCAAGAATATTTTGCTACATGATTTCTTTAGAAAATTAGATGATGATATTTGCTAACCAAGTAAAACTTTTGTGTAGGGAAATGACTCAGGAAAAAAAAAGCAAAAAAAAAAAGAGAAAAAACAACTTCAATGACTTCTCTAGACCTTACTTAGTAACCGGGGGCACTTCATCACCAATGTTGGCACTCACGTCAAACAGTAAAGTCAAAGAGGGTTATGAGTTGGGCTAAAAGCCTCTTGAGGTGCCTGTTGGAGTAACTGAGTAACAGGTGCTGCATCACCCATGTGCAGAGTCGCGTCAAAAGGGACCTACAACGGCTCAAGAAACCAAAAAAAAAAAAAAAAAAAGAAGACAAAATGAGTTATTTCCCACTTGAAAATTCTTAATAAATTAAATAAAAAACTTGGTTTGGTGGGGGCATTTGAATTTTTTTGGAGAAATTAAGTAGCATAATATTCTTTTACTAATCTTATGGTTGAACTTATTGCTTGCCGATCTTTTGATCATGGGACGTTAAGAGATTGTTACACTCTTTTGGCTTAGTGACTTATTTTTATAAAACATTAACTAAAATAAGATTTGATGATATGATCCAAGTGTGGTGGTTTATTGCTCTTTGTTAAGGAATTTCATAGGCAATGTTTTTTTCAAATAATGAATTCTCTTTCTTTTGCTTAAGGACAAGCAAATGTTTAAGTGTGAGGGTGTTTGATGAGTATATATTTTATGATTAAATAGGCGTATATTTTATGAGATTTAATTGGAATTATTGATATTATATACCTATTTAATTATCTTTTATGAACGTTTCCATAATTGCATGAAACTTGGGATTAAATAATAAATCGACATAAAATCTACTTATATCCTATTTCTATTATGCAGGAAATATTAGCTGATTTGGAATGAAGTAGAAAAGGTAATAAGAGGATATGCAATCAGTCAAATTCAGTGGTCTCATGCAAGAAAAATAGAAATAAAATCAATTGTGTGATCTGCTGGAGTAAATTACAAGATATGAAATATCTTTGTAATAAGAAAAGGAAAATCAATGACCCAAGATTTAAATTATTATAAATAGGGAGGCAGAGACAAGAAAGAGAAAAGACGGAGCAGATCAGAGAGACACAGAACGATAAGGAACGAAGAAGCAAAGGAGTAGAGGCCGAGCGTTTCAGTTCTCTTCATCATCTCCACGGAAGGACTGTTGAGGCGACGGAGAATCTCTCTTTCCTCTCTCTCCTTCTTCTTTGAACCTGAATTTTCATTTTTTTTTTAATGGATTTGAATAAAACCATGTGTGGCTAGTTGGTTTTGCAACCTAGAGAATCTATGAACTTGTTTGGGTTTTAGAAATTGTTCCCACTCATTAGTTTTGCTTAATTTTAATTAGTTTATTTGATCTTGTTTTTATTATTTATTGCTTAGTGATTGGCCACCATTAAGCATGTTTTGGGGATTTAGGATTGAGCTTGACGAAGGGAATTCTAAATTGACCTTGGGATTAAATAATGTGGAATTAGATGTAAATTTAACGTGAAGTTAGGTTTTAATCTAATTTGCGTCTAGGATAGATATATACCTAGAAGCTCCGCATAATCAAATTAGAGTGAGCCCGATTTAAATTGCATCTTAATTAATTATGTGAGGCATTGCATAATTATTTGAGGTAGATGTATAAGTGGACCGACAGGCATTTATATACATTAATACTTTAGATTAGCTGATTAGATTAAGTCAAAGTTAATTTAGTGGGGATAAAATCTAAGAATCAAATAAGGGATTAGTGACTCTAGGTTGCTCATTTGATTATTGTGGTAGTTTTCTTATTTTTTTTATTTTAGTTTTAATTTCTTTTATCTTAATTAAATTTAATTTGGTTTTCTCAACTTAAACGAAATTGTAAAATTAATGCTCAACTAAAGGTTGTGATACTAAGTCCTCGTGGGAACGATACTTTTCTCATCATTTTATTACTTGAT
This sequence comes from Acacia crassicarpa, assembly GCA_034222035.1. Lineage (NCBI taxonomy): Eukaryota > Viridiplantae > Streptophyta > Magnoliopsida > Fabales > Fabaceae > Acacia > Acacia crassicarpa. The sequence goes on from JAWXYG010000010.1 coordinate 2,925,165, forward strand.
ACAGCCCATACACTTGTGGAGTTTTTTTAGGCTTAAAGTTTTGTCCTATCACTTGTATATATTATCACTTATTTGAATAATTTTACAATTATTAAAGAATACACACGTATGATGATATTGCTGGAAGATATAAGTTGTCATGTTTTAATTATAATTTGATAACAAAAATGCAAAGAGGACGCTTGTATATATAGAAAATTGATTTATTGGAGTTGGACAGGGCAACAGAACTAAGCCCAAAGGAAACAGAGTGCTTAAGGCCCAGAACTTACGAAGGGCGCTAAAATTTTATTGATTGTAAATACTTATTTGTTTGCCTATCCAGGGGGGAATTTTAACGTCATTAGTCTTTACTTTTTCTTGAATTCATTCATTTTAAATAAATATTATTTTAGAACTATTGAATCAGGACAATGGGATTATTTTTCGACAAACAATAGTGAGGCTCGGGTCACTAATTCTTGAACATCTCTTTGTTGGGTCAATTTGTGATAATAACTCAAATGGATCAAATACGTTTTTGGATTCTTCCGCCGAAGCAAAGTTCCCCAAATCTTTCCTAACCCAAGATCAAGTAACAGGTTTATCCGATGATAAGTAGGGTCTTGTAGCCCGATGATAACAAACTACTTCCTTCAAGTCTTTTAGTGTGAATTGAAATGGAATTGGTATAGTTTGCTAAGGCGTTGGTCTTCACCTCAAAAAGGAGGAGATTTAATACCTACTGGTTGATGGGAGGGTCTCATTGGTGGGTGATCTGTAAGTACTTCTGTAAGCGCTCTTTAAACCTGAAGGCATGCCCTAATCCTAGTGGGGTACCGGTTTCTCCCCCCACCTAAACTTTTTTACATTAAAAAAAAAAAGTGTGAATTGAAATGCCAATAAGGATTATATCAAGAAAAAAATGTTAATAAGGTGTGGCATAGTTGACTAAGGCGTTAGCTTTCACTCTAAAAGAAAGAAGGTTTGATATCCGTTGGTCGATATGAGAGCCTTGTTGGTGGCGATCTGTAAACACCTCTATAAGTACTCTTTGAGCATAAGGGCCTTGTTGGTGGATGATCTATAAGTACTTCTGTAAGCATTCTTTAAGCCTGAAGGCATGCCCTGACCTTGGTGGGTTACAAGTATCTACCTCTACCCAAACTTATATATATATATATATATAAAAGTGTTAATCGAAATCTTCTATAAATAGAAACAGGGTTTGGGTCTAACGGAAGAACATGATTATCTCTAATAGGAGCATATCTGTGTTTATCGGAAATAAAAATATATAATTAAGATGTCAAATCAAAAACATTTATGAAAAAATAATTAAGATATTATTTAGCGGAGCAAGTATACAAAAGGTATGAGACTATAAAAAATTTCATATACATAAAGTACATTACTTAGACTCGGGTCCTTACGTGTAATAAGATTTTCGAAAGTGTACTTCTAACCAATTTTTTCTATTATTTATTGTATAAAAAATAATTGAGATGGTATTATTTATGATAAATTGCCATAATAATTACAAGAACAAAATCTCCAGCCCCATGCCCATCCAGGCTTCCTTACTATAATAAATTAAGTAAAAATATACGTATCATACATTTCATACGTAGCCAAGGAAATCAGTTATATTGTTTACTGCATGAGTTTCTATAACTATAAATTTTATTTTATACAATATATATATTTATATATATTGATTTTAATTTTTTCTATTATTTTGTTAGTCTCTTGACTAGCTATTTTAATGGTATACCCAACCCATTATTTGTACATCTATTAACTAAAAAAACCATCATTTGATGTGGTAAATTGAAGTTTAAATTTTTATGAGAAAATCCTTTAAGGTCCCAAGGGACCCAAAAAATATTTAAAAAAAGTCGTAATGAAATTCTGATATAAAAAACCCTCATTAACAACTCTGTCAGTACGTGATTAACAACTCTATTTGTACCTGTTGGGAGACTCTTCTACCATAGAGTTGTTAATATCATAAATGAAGTTGTTAATCTCACAAATAGAGTTGTTAGTGAGACTTTTTCTGATATCTGAATTCCTTTTAAGACCTTTTTTAATATTTTCTTAGTCCTTTAGATTTGAAAAGAATTTTCTCTATAAAATAGCGCAGGCGCTGGTACTCAGGAAGGAAAGATTGGGAGTAAGAAATGGAAATTGGGTTGAAAAGCAATAATGATAAGGGTAAAGTGTAGCAGCACAGTAATAACTGAAAACTAGGGCACAGAGAAAGTTAATATTAGTGGGAAATGAACTGTAAAAAAAGAAAAGTAGTGGTGAGTTGATTTCAAAGACAAGACGATGGAGGCGAGGACAATGAAATATAGATAAGTGGGAGTGTGTGAAATTACTTCTCTAGCTATAATAATAATGAATGAATGTGAATGGTAGATGCCAGCTTAAAAGTGACAATGATTCTCATACGATACGACAGACATAACCTCTCAAAGTTGGCACCAATTGCCCTTTTAATTTGACCCTTTTCTATCTTCCGTTGTTCGTTACTACTCCTTCGACGACGACATCCCCACTTCTCACTGTTTTCCCATCCTTCTTGTCTGTCCTACTACAGATAAACTTGTTTTTAAGAATTACAATGAGATTTTAAATAAGAAGCTTAAGTACCTACTGAGGAATCTCAATAATAAGTGAGGTGTTTTTGTATAAATTTATTCTTTTTTATGCTACACTATTAATTTATTCTTTATTTTATCAAAAGAATATATTATAGTAAGAAAGATAGTTATTTGTGTATAACTTGAAATATATATACATGGTTTTATCTACACAGGATGAAAAATTTGACATGATTGATTACATAAAAATATAAGTAAATTTTTATGGGGGTTGTATGGGCAATACTCAACAACATGCTTCTTTAATGAAATGATGGATCAAATAGTAATTACCTCGTTCAGTTTTGCCTTTCAAATTTATACTTCTTTTTTTAAAATTATTTATCTATATTGTATGGGAGTATCATTTATTGTATATGTTAAAGATAGTTTTCATCCATAAGGGATGTGATCAAAGGAAGTATTTTAAGGAATCAATACATATTTATTATAAATAATTAATTTAATTATTTTTTAAATATTGTAAATCAGTTATCCAACTTTTATATTTTTGACAGAAGTAATGCTAAATACTCTTTCGGCCCTAAATGTAAGACTCCATTTTATAGTTTCAATAGCAGAGGAAGTAATGATTAATTTGAATACAAGTATATATTGCTGAAGCCAAACAAAATTGATTCTCGTGATATATTCTTTTCATCCATTATGTTCAAATTCTTCTTTCTCAAACAAAATATATCTAAGTTTAATCGAGTTAAACATATTGCTCTTGGTTACTTTTATTTTCTCTTTTCAAAACATTCAAGAACTAACAAATAAATAAGTAAGAATGCTACTCAGGTGATAGTTTCATTATATTGAGGAGATATATAGTTATTTATTTAAAGCAAAAGATTTTTTTTTTAAAAAAAAAACCTTAATTGAAGGCAAAAGATGGTGAGAGCTAGCTAATTGCGATGCCACTGCTTCCAGCTTTATATATTACTACTATTGTAAGTGATTGTGATTAGTCGTCATTCTCTAGGCTAGCCCTAGCTTGGCCGATCTATATATATTAATTATATATATCATGCTTTTTTTAATTGTAGACTTCAATTATTGAACTCATACAAGGTTGTTTTTGGGATACAGATCGATCTATGATGTTTAATTTTGAGGGGGAAAGATTTGGAAGCATTTGGTTTCCTTTGTAATTACGCAAGAGGAAAATTTGGCGTTACTTACTTTTTCCATCAACTTGTTATTTTCTCTTCCGCTTTTATATATATTCTCTCTGATTCTAATTATAAGATATAGTTGATTTTTTTAGAAAGATTTAAAAAGTAAATTAAATTAATTTAGAGTAATTTTATTTTTTCTTCAAACTAATTAATTTGACTAATATATAATTTAAAGATATACACACAATATATGAAATAATTAAATAACTTATTTACCATTATTAATTTCTCTAAAAAAATTCAATTAAATCTTATAATTAGAATTAGAGATTGTATTATTTTTGTAGTTCATTGCTCCAGTAATAATTATATAATAGAAATATTTGTAACTATAAGATTGGATTGAATCGTCGCGGCCCATTGTTTTATTGCCTAGGATTGATATGTACAGCTCGTGTAAATAATTAGTTCATTACAATTCTTTAGCAATAATCATTATATATCTTCTTTTTTAAAAAAATGTCCCTTGTTTTGATCACTTAAAAACAATCATGCGAATTATATAAATTAAATTTGAACAAATTGATACGCACATATGATATGAGTACCAGTGATGCATTCTGTTTCGTTCTGGGAACAGGACTGATTGGACTTGACTAGGAGCCAAGCCTAAGGCCTATGTACCTTGTAAAGGGATCAAAGTCCACGTAGTTCGAGACACATATAGTCGTGTAGTCAAGGGGGTGGGGTGTGTGCTCTGTGTGACTGTATATAAATAGACTAGGGTAAGAACGTAGAACCTGTAATCTGTGTACCTTAGAGTTTGACTTTTGTATTTATAGAGTTTACCTTAGTTAGCATATGTCGGACTTTGCGTGATCTCCAATGCGAGTATCCAGGCCGCTATATCTTATATAAAGATACCCCTTTATTTTAAAATATTTATTTGCTATAGATAGATTCCGATAGATATGCAATATATCTCTTCTTAGGCCTTACATTGAGTATGAGCCCTGTTCCGATCCGTAACAGATGCCCCCTAGCTCGGTAGTTCAAGCTTCTGAGCTGCTTAGATGTATTTTGCCCCCAATCAGTTTCACTAGCCGAGTTTTGCTGTCGTGGGCCTTGCATTGCCGAGCTAAATTACGTTGATCCTGACTATTGAAGTGTCGAGCTGAATTACGTTGATCCTAGCTATCAAGGCGGCTTACTTCGAAGATCCGAGGTCTTGTCTCACAGATCCTAAGTAGTGCCTAGATGATTTGCCTACATTTGAATTCGGATGTTGATCCTGACTATCAAAGTCGTCTATCCCAAAGATCCGAGGTAATGTCTCAAAGATTCGGGGTAATGTCGAGGCGGTTTGCCTGACTTCGAGGTCGGGATCTTTCGTATCCGAGTTATCCGGCTAGATTGCTGTGAATCTTACCCTCTTGTCTATCTACCGCGCATTGCCAAGTTGTGTTATATTGACCCTGGTTACCGATGTCATTTGCTCAAAGATCTGAGGTAAGGTCTCAAGAATCCAAGGTAATATCAAGGAATTCACTCAACTTCGAGGTCGGTAACAATCTCAGTGTACCTCGGCGTTTCGACACCTCCTTATCTCGGCATATCATCAGCCTCGACAATCGTGATGGAGTCAAGACGCCATAGGCGTTGAATCAGCCTTGGCTATCTCAATTTGCTCATTTGCCCTGCCTCAAAACAATTTTGATAGAAGAAATAATAGGTCAATGAGATTAGACGCTATTGCTATATGTTTGGAGGGTTTAGTAATCCGCTAACTCTTTCTAATGTGAATAATATAGAAAAGACAAACACAAAGTAGATATAGTAAAGACAAACATAAAGTAGACTTCCCTGCTTCCCCAAGTTGTGAAAATAACTCCTTTGGCATTGAATCAGCCTCGGCTTACCAACAACCTCGGCTAAACCAATTTGCTCTTTTGGGATTCTCAAATGGGTATTGAACCCGCAGCTGTATCAATTCCTAGATCTCATCCTCTGTCCAATGGTTGTTGTTGCGCGGTGGACCCGGAAGCTGCTGTGCTGATGGCTGCTGGCACGACGATAGGAGGATCTGAAGTTGCCGAACGAGATCCTCTAGGTCTGCTAGTTTTTTATTAAGACCATCAAAGACTCCTCTGAGTTCTTCCTGGTGATCCTTCCAACTATCTTCTCATTATGTGGAAGCTTATGATCCAAATAAAGCATCTAAATTTATGCTAGAGTTGAAAAGTGTTGCTTGTTTAAGGACTAAACATATGGTTTATGTGCTTCCTGATACACACTCCTTCTTAAAAGAATTCCCAAAGAGAGAACCTGACGATCCTTCCAACTATCTTCTTGTTATGTGGATACAAGGAGAATTATAAGAAAACCCATGTGTAGCAGCTCAAAACCAAAGCCGTTGCTCAAACAACAATTATTTCTCTGAATCCTTTGCAGGTTGCTACGGTTCTTGATTTTGTTGCTGTGGATGTTCAGGAACTGCTTGGGGGCATCTGACTGTTGCTTTTGGTGTTGACTATCTTTGGTCGCAGGAATCGAAATTTACCGATCTCCACAGTCGGCGCTAATGTTTTGTTTAGAGAACATTATTTATTGGACTTGACTAGGAGCCAAGCTTAGGGCGAGAACATTATTTATTGGACTTGACTAGGAGTCAAGCCTAGGGCCTACATACCCGGTAAAAGGGCTCAAAGTCCACGTAGTTCGAAATACACACAGGCGTGTACCCAAGGGGGTGGGGTGTGTACTCTGTGTGACTGAATGTAAAGGAGTAGAGAGTTAGAACCTGTGCACCTGGTTAATTGACCTCTGTATTGATAGAGGTTACCGTGAAGGGTATCTCGGCTATACATGATATCCGGGGCGAGTATCTAGGGGAGTATATCACGTAGATATAGTCCGGATACTCTTATGATGTCGATGGATAGGATCCGCTATAATATAGGGGGATCCGATACGAGATACATTCCACATTGGGCCATACTTCGAATATGGGCCTTGGGCCGGTCCGTAACACATTCAATACTCTGAATTTTAGATTTTTCCTCTCTTATAAAGTTACTCACACAACTTTCTTTTCTTCTATCTTAAACATACAAAAGGTAAAAGGTAAAAATACTCGTAAGTTTTACTAAAAGTGTATTCAGCATCGTATATTTTTTGGAGGTGCAAAAATACTAATGAACATTTAAAATAAGAGCAAAAATGTATATACCGTTAAATTAAACCTAACACTGTTACATAAGTATGTGCAAAAAGAACATATGCCCCACTACAAAAAGTAACGGTATTAGGTTCAATTTAACAATGTCTAACATTTTTATCTCATTTTGAATGTTCATGGGTATTTTGCACCCCCAAAAAGTATATAGTGCTTAACACACTTTTGATAAAAGCTTATGAGTATGTTTGTACTTTAACCCAATATAGAAATTTAGTATTTTAATGATCTATAATATAAGACCTATACTTAATTATAACGTATGTGATATAACCTTTCTAAAAAAATTTATGTAAAAAACATTATTTGATCATACGTATAAATTTATGAGTTAGGAAACTTAGATTACAAAAATGATAAATATCATGGATAAAAAATAAAAATAAAAAACTATCCTACATTAATAACCGGTTACTACTAATTTAGGGCCTACAACCTGGTGAGTATAATATAAAATTTAAATCCACTTTGTTTCCATTTCTTTTATCAAACATTTTTTATTAAAATTTCATAACTCTACTTCTCCGATTATTTTAAATCCCAACTCAAAAAATTTTATCCCCTCAAATCCTCCGCTACCCCTTTGAATATCTCAAACTAAACAGCCCATTAATTACATATATTAACGGGATAATTTCTTATATAAATGATACAAGAGATATTTTAAGAAAAGCAACACCAATTATTTATAAATAACTAACTCAATTAATTTTAAATCCATGTAAATTAGTAACTTATAAATGGATTTGGAGGAGACGATATTTAATAAACGAGAAACTTGGGGCTTTTATGATCTCTATTCTTGGATTGAGCTTGTGTCCTTATCCATTTGAAGGACCAAAAGGAATATGCTTTTATTCATTTTCTTCTTTTTTCATTTCATTGTTCCATACTATAGGTCGTCTCTCAAGTGAGAAATACACACACATAAGGATCTTTAATTTGAAATGAACAAGAAACAGAAAGGTAAGAAAATATATTAAAATAGCAAATACCCCACCTAAAAGATTATGGAATGAACCTCTTCATTTCCCATCGATCTCTATCATTACATAAACTTTGATGACTGATATTTAATATTTTTATAGACCATGAATGAGAGTTTAATCATACAACCATGAATGAGACAGAGTTTTCTCCATATATATCACGGGTTCTCATTCCATACACATAATTATGTGCTTAATTATGTGCTCATACCTCTATTAGAGGTATGCGCATAAATTTTTTTAATTTTTTATATATTGTATTTATTTAAATTTAAATTATATGTTGCTTTCTGGGATTTTTTTTGCACCCAGTATCTCAAATTAATTAGTTTCAAATTCTGCATTTATTTGTAACACCAGTATCATGGAAACTAATTAATCTGAGATACTGGGTGCAAAAAAAAATCCAAAAAACAACATATAATTTAAATCTAAATAAATACAATATATACAAAAATTACAAAAAATTATAAAAAATATGGTATGAGCACATAAGAATGGACACCAAATGTGAACTCTGTATATCACTCGCTGATTCAATCATATATATTTTATATTTACTTCATTTGAAGATATTGAAATTGATGAAGCTAAAATGAGATTAGGTAGAGGTAATAATAATAATAGGAGAGATAGGAAGCAGCTAGAAGTCATAATCAAGAGATGAGAAAGGAAACAGAAACCTGTAAACAAAAAGGAGAATAGGCAATTAATACAGGTAGAATTGGTAAGGAGGGAGACCCACCTAGCTAAGGCCATTTTTTTGGGTACAAAATTATTATTATTATTATTTTTTTTAAAAAAAAAAAAGTAAGGAGGAGGCTGCCTATAAATGTAGAATAGATATAGGGCTTTCAATGAATGAGAGTGCGTCTCCCCAATTTCCTCTTTGCGCAATCACAAAGACAGTATCTTTCAATTCACACCTCCACATTTCAATCCTTTTTCTTCTCTATCACCTACTGTTAGGCCCCTCCCAAGTCCCACCCACTTCTTCCTTCTTCTTTTCTACTTACTTTTCTTCTTGAAAGAGTTTAAGTGAGTTACATCGTTTGTGACTGATTGCTCTCATCTCATCATCTGGCCACTATTTTTATTTTGGTCAAAATCTGGCCACTATTTTAGACTTAAAATGAATGTTTACAAATTTTTCGCCAACAAGGTCCTTACATTAGCATTGATATTTAAACTTATGACTTTATAGGTCATAAGCCGGCCAATTCCTTGTTAACTGGACCACCCTTTGTTAGCAATAAGCTTCAAATAATTAAATTATACAAATAAAAAATAGGTTAAATACGAAGAATATGTAAAAAGAAATGTAACTTATTTCTTAGAACACCTTTATTTATGAAGAGGGTGGGTATGAGGGTATTTTTGGTTGGAGGGAAGGGGAGGGGAGGGGGAGTTGGCTCCTATCCACTTCCCTTTCCATCCTCTTCTTCATCTCAACCGTTAGATTGAAATATTAACGGTTCAGATTTAATCTTTTATAAAAATATTAATAAAAAATTAAATTATTGATAAAATATTATTAAAATATTTAAAATAATATTTTTATAAAAGATTAAATCTGAACGGTTGAGATTTCGATCCAACGGTTGGGATGAAGAAGGGGATGGGAAGAGGACAGGAAGGGAAGAGGATGGAAGCCAACTCCAGGAGAGGGGAGGGGAGGGGAGGGGAGGGAAAATAGAGAGAGAGAAAAGTTATTTGTGGTGGGACCCACAAAAGTTTTCTCCCCTTTTAACATTTTCCCTCCCTTCCCCTCCCCTTTCCCCCAACCAAAAGTACCCTGAAAGAAATTGGGTGGAGAAAAGACATGATAGAAAATTAGTGAGGAAAAATATTGAAGGATGCAGATAATTAATTATGGATAAATATAAAATAAAAAAGCATTAAATGATGAAATAAACCCAAACTAAAGCTAAAAAAATTAGACCATTTCAGAAGTTTGATTTAAATGCATGTTTAACATGAGTTACGATATACGAGATTAGTTTACGAGATACGAGATAAATTTCTAACAAATGGTGTAATCTATGGAACCTCGAGTATGCAAGACTACGAGTTTCTTAAAAATTAGACAATTTCTTTAAAACACCCTTATTTATTAGAATTTTATAATATGATTTACGGTATATGACATAAGTTTATGATAAAAATTTTATCCCAACCTACGTAAACGTATATTTTCAAACGGAACTGAAACAGTTCTTATAGGGTGAACAGAGTTTTATTGTTTGAAAGTTGCAGGATGAAAATGTCCTTTTTTTTTTTTTTTGGTCAAAGGATACTTCTATTAAATCTTCAAACAATATTACAAACAACATTACATGATAACAAGCAAAGAGCAACAAAGGATAACACAACCTGAACGGAAACACACAACGTACATAGGTTACAAACCAAACAGAATACACACAAATAAAACAAACTACAGACAATCACCCCTGAATGGATGATCAGAGAGAGGAACATCAATAGGAACAACATTTATCCTATGAGAGTCCGAGGCTAGAAGAGCCAGCAAAGAAGGTGTTGGTTGGAAAACCCACCCAATCGGGCACACCCCCTTATAAGCATCAGCTGCAACCTGGTCAGCCGCACAGTTACCCCCCTTGGGGTGAAGGACAGCGAGAACCCAACCTTGGACCCCAACAGACAAATAATATCGAAAATAATGCTCCTACACTTCCAATCAAACATATCCGGAGCTTTAGCATTAACACAATTAACCAGAGAGAGGTAGTCAGTTTCAAAAATGACCATATCATGACCTAAATCAACAGCTAGCATTAGCGCCCTCTTGAGAGCTAAGGCCTCAGTCATGAAAGCAGAGATGGATTTAACTTTATCCACAAAACCCCACTTGAAAATGTCCTTCACTTATCCGTGACTTCCCTTTTTGATTAATGTTGTCACACCAAATAAAATTTGAGTAAGTTCAACCTGTCGATTTCATGTTAACTCTGACAAAAAAAAAAAGATTTCATGTTAACCGCCATGAATGACGTGGATCTTTTTGAACTGTACACGTGGTTGGTGTGCTTTGTGTTCTGTGTAACATTTTTAAAAGTGGCTCCCATATCTCCTTGTGCCCATGCATTTTCTATATCAATAATATCATCCTATTATTTTATAATTTTACGTATTTTTCAATGTGCAGACGCATATATAATTGACAATTCCAACATTTCATGTCGTTTTTCTATTTTTTTTTAGATGCAAAAAATTATGAGCCTTCCAACTGTAAATGCTGGCACGTATAGTGGCATCCACACTATATAAGTATATATGTATAAAAATTTTGTGGCTCATCATACAACACTTGCAAGTGAAGTCTGTGAATATGGAAGAATGATAAATGTGTTTATTATTAATTATGAGTCCTAAAAGAGAGAGAGAGTTTACATATTTAAATTAATAATAATTGCTGGTAATAATTTTGGGTGATGAAAAAATCTTCAAAATTGGATGTGATTTGTTCCAAAAAAGATGAGGCGCTGTAGTCATAATATTCAAACTTGAATCTTATAAAAAAAAAACAACTTTCGGCGAATGTGCGTTTGTGGGTTTAATGTTGTTTGACAATATAAGATAAAAACTAATCATTATAATTAGGGATAAGCTAGGTAATTAAAAATTAAGCTAGAATTGCCCCCAGAATTGAAACGAAAGTGACTCTTCACCAAACCCCATAACGTGATATGGCAGCATTGGGGTCCACCGTTTTGACGAAAACCCCATATTAATGGACCAGTCTTCTGTCTCTATTACTATTAGGTCAATGTTTCTGCAGATATTTTTAATTTCCTCATTTACGCTTCTCAGCAGCTCTAAGGGACGGCGTTGTTTATACATATTTTTATTTTTTTTTTAAAATCCACTCCGTCATTACAATATTGATTTTTTTTCCCCCTCTCTCTACAGAGAAAAATTATTGGTGTTTTTTCACCAAAACGAAAATCATTGGGGTTTACTAAGATTTATAAAAAAAACTAGCTTCATACATCATATCACTCCCATAGACGCAAACGTAAAGTTAGGTATCAATAAGTGATTGATTAAAATGGTAATGTGAACATAAGTTCAAATCTGTAAAAAACATTTGTGCCTTATAATATTTTGAAGGGAAAAAAACGATAAATATAAATATTTTAATATAATTTAATTAACTTTTTTAATATATTTTTAAATTGAATTTTTGGATGTGGGTGATGCGTGGAGGAATATATATAAACAGCCCCACCACGCACCTAGCTTAAATGACGTATTGAAAATGATGATATCTTGTTTTGAGTATGAGTACTGGCCGTTTTAGTTTCGGCTTGTTGGTTTTCTCTCTAAGCAAATAGTATTAATCAGATTAATTGTGGGTTTTGATTGGCTACATTAAGTTGCACACTACTTGATATCCGAAAACCATCTAACTGCTCCTTTTGAAAATGAATGAATGTGCTTTTAGGTTTTTTGAGTTGGAAATGTCGAGGAGGGTACATTAGAATGTTGCTTCGGAAACGTTAAGAAGACAGCGCCTAATGTTGTACTCCCTCCGGTCCTAATTATAAGAACTAGTTGACTTTTTTGGAAAGATTAAGGAAACTAACTAAATTATTTTGAAGTAATTTTATTTTTATTTTTTTCTTCAAACTAATTAGTTTAACTAATAAACTAATATATAATCTAAAGACATACAACATATAAAATAATTAAGTAACTAATTTAATTTCCTTAATCTCTCTAAAAAAAAGTCAACTAGCTTTTATAATTAGGACCGGAGGTAGTACCATTCTAGTTTTATTTATAAGTCTTTTTTGACTAAAAAAATTTGATTTTATTTATAAGTCCTCTTCGACTAAATAAATGAGATTGAGACAATTTTGCCCATATTAATTGTACCAATGAAAATAGAGAGAGAAAAAAAAAAGTTGAAAGCAACCAAATATAAATGAGGGTAAAGTTAAAAATTCACCTCATAATCATTGAGCTAACTACCTCTCTTTGGTATGTGTGATTTAGTAAAAATGAGACTTATAAATAGGATCAGAGTGGTATAGTACTAACAAATCATCATCATCATCAGTTTCTGTAATGATTAGCTTCCTATCTTTTTCTAATTGCCTTGTAAAGAAAGCTTAAACAATCACGACGCCCGCCGCGAGGAATCCACTTTATTCATTGTTTCGTTGAATTTAACCCTTTTTTTTTTTAAAAAAAAAATGATACTCCCTCCGGTCCTAATTATAGGACATATTTAACCAATTTTGTAGGGATTAAGGAAAGAAGTTAAATTAGTTAATTTTACTCATTTTCCTAAAATGCCCTTATATAAATTTAAAATGACATAAATAAAAGTAAATCAATAGCTTTTGCCACATATATACCTTTCTAACATAAAATTTTCCTTTCCACATTTTATCTAATTGAAATAATGGTTTTGTTATATATACAAATATGTGTGTGTACACATATGTCTACACACACACATATATATATATATATATATATATATATATATGTATGCACGCACACACAAAAAGATATATATATGTATATGTGTGTTTATATATGTACATATACAAACACACACATACACATATATAATAACAGACACATAAACAGAAAAACATATATGTCCACACACACATATGTATGTGTGTATGTCTATATATATATGTGGGTAGACACACACACACACATATGTATGTTGTATGTATGTATATATGTGTGGGTAGATGTATATATGTATGTATGTGTGTGTCTACCCACACATATATACATATATAGACACACAAACTCATAGACACACACATATATATATATCCAAAAGTTTCACTTGTTGGAAGAGTCTACGCACTCACATAAATATACTCATCAAAAATCAAACACACTTGAGAGAATAAAATAGGGGTATTTAAGGAAGAAATTGACAAAAATTAGAATGTTATCTTATAATTAGGACCAAAACCAACTCACAAAGGGGTATTTAAGGAAGAAATTGACAAAAATTAGAATGTTGTCTTATAATTAAAACCAAAACTAACTCACAAATGTTGTCCTATAATTAGGACCGGAGGGAGTATTAATTAATATGTATATATATATATATATATATATATATATATATATATATATATATATATACTGGACAAATTGCATTTATTAAAAGTGGCTTTCAAGTTTTAACTATTTAGATGAAATAGAAGAATAAGAAAAGGAAATGACAGAAGAAAGGGATGACATAATCCACAGTTATTTATAATATATGATGGATGATATTGACTAGAGATGAGTTGAATGTGCGTGTCATCAGTGGCGGAGCCAGGTTTAGAAGTTTGTGGGTGCACAATTTAGTGGTGGGATTCAAGCTGCCTCGAAATTTTTTTTTAAGGAGGATAAAAGACAATTCACTTATTCGTAAAGTTTAGAACTAGAAATGAGGTTCAATTGAAAAGTGTTTCCAAGGAAATCAATTTAAACAGAACAATATACTCTAATCCCATGGCATACAGATATTCAGATGTTACACAACTTCAAGTAGCTCAAGCTTCGCAGAGTTAAAGAAATCATTTAAACCATTAAAGGGTTTCTCAACAATCAAATTGAGCATCAACTTATACAGACGTATATTCATAAACTATTAAAATTTAAAACAATATAATTTTATTGAAAGCAACACATGTACTTTCGCAAAATAAAATAACAAAAAAAAAAGTTCCCCAATTAAATTCTAGGTCAATTTGCTAGCTCCCTCGTGCCTTCGTGGTTTAAAGCCTTACTTTCAAACAACAGGGTACAAGTTCAAGATTTGGTATTTCAAAAAAAAAAAATCTAGGTCAATTTGATATAATAAAAACAAAATACGTTTTGGGATCCAACCACATGTAATTATCATTCGTCTCAATACTTTAATAAACTTACCCATAAGAGACAAAAACCCAAGATTGCCATCACCTTCAATCAGAACCTCGGCTTCATTGCCATCAATACGCCTCATGGAAGACGAAGTCGGTTTCTTCTTCTGGGTCTGTAGAGATATTTCGGCTGAATTGAGGGGAATCTGAAGAGAAGCAAAGGGGGCGAAGGAGGATCTGGCGGCAGAAATTGGAAGGAGAAGAGAGGGTGTGGGGGAGACGGAAATCGCGAGCGTGGGGGAGGATGAAAGTCGCAAGCGTGGTGGGGGACGGACGAAACTCGCGAGCTGGGAGTCACAGGTCTGGGATTAAGAGTGGGTTCTTTCATTTATTTACTTTATTTTTTAAAAAAAAAATCTGAAAGTTTGTGACCGCACGTGCAGTCACTTGCCCATACGTGCCTCCGCCCCTGCGTGTCATCAACTGTACTTCATCTTAAAACATACCTTATTTTTAATCATTTTGTTAAAACTATTAAATATTATTTTAAATTTAAAAAATAACTTTACTTCTATTAAAACAAGCGAATTAATAATTAAATTTGAATCAGATTTTTTTTTATACACAAATATCATCAAGTATTTGATTTAGAGTTTGTGATTATCTTCCCACAAAAAATGTCTCATCTCAGATTCAAACTAGAAACCCAGAGGAATCTACTAAAGTCTTAAACCACTAGACTAGCTCTGTTTGTAAATTAAATTTATTTTAATACTCTGTAAGTAACTTATATCATGGATTACAGAGTTTTTTTTGGATCAAATATTTAGGTTGGAACGACGTCGTAAGAGGAAGGGGACAAAGGGAAGAAAGGCTGACGCGGGAAGGTGGGCCATACAAGTAATTGGAGTCACATCCCTTCCTTATATACGTGTACCGCGAATCCTGGGATTTTAACCTCTCACTCTCACTCACCTTTCTTCTTTCACTCTTTTCTTTTCAATTTCCATCTTTCCATCCACAAATATATTAATTCTAAATATAAGATTCAATTTCTTCCCTCCTCCTATGTTAATTGTTTCTTTTTTTTTTTAATACAAAGTACAAACACATAGCTTGGACTAGCAAAAATTAATACAACAATATCGCATCTTAAATTTTTATCCAACTCAGACTAACATTTGATTTGAACAAAATTGTAAAATGGTCAGCTCATTGATTGCTTCTAAAGTTATTTTGGCTAACATATAAGCACACTTCAATACCTACCTTGTGAGAAAATCAAAGATCTAATCGTGGTAAATTCATAAATAGATGCAACAAAGAGATTCTTTTAGCTTGGGAAAATATTCTAAAGTAATTTAATAAAATTTTTTAATCTTTTTTAAAAAATTCACTAGATCTTATAATTAGTATAAGAGTGGAAGGAGTATTAACTATATATGACTGAGATATTATATCATGAATTTTCAACACATGTCAAATACGAATAATAATATTTTTTCTCTTTGTTTTTTTAACTATTTAAATAGAGAGACAGGATAGCCAGTTTAATTCTGCAGTTCTACTATTCCCAAATGCCGGAATGCGTTATAGCTGGCATCCCCCATGACGTGGCCAACCGATTAGTATATATATATATATATCAATGTTGCATTTTTATTTTCCAAAAAAATATTTTTTTTAATGAAAAAATAAAACCAAAGACTCCTCTTGTCCTTAATATAAAATATATTTACCTAATTTAATTATGGGGTTTAAACTTCTCATATTGCATGAGAAGAAGAAGATTCCTACATACATGAAATAGTGGGACTTACACATGTAATTAATGCTAATTATATATATATATATGTGGGTTCTACCATTTGATGTGTGTGACATGAGAAAACACTTCTCCTATAACATGAGAAGTGTTTTTCCCTTTAATTATATCAAAGAAGTTAGTTAATTGTGATATGTATTTTCTAAAATATTTTAATAATATTTTTCAATTCTTTCATTCGCTTTGCTTTTTAATTATTGTTAAGAGAGTATCAATATAAATAAATTTTATAAACATAACAAATATAAAAATAGGCTTTATATTTAAGGTTAAAATCAACCTTAAAATATACTTCCTCCAATCTTAAATATAAGACATATTTTATAATACACTACAAATTATATTTTAATTTAAGGCCGAAGGAGTATCTTATAAAGGCATGATGGAGTATTAGGGGGTGCTTCGTGATTAAGATAAAAGTAGGGGGGCCATGGTGAAAATAAGTTGATAAATTCGGCGGTGATTCAGAGATTGAAGCAATCGAACATTGAAGAAGAAGGGAAAAACGAAAAGGAAAGTAACTGAGAGAAATGAGAAAGATGTTTTCATTGAAACTGGAGAAAGAAAAATGTATTATTCCGTATTTCTCACTGTACAAGTGGTCCTTATATAGGACAAAATAACAAATAACTAAGTAACCAAATTGAAACTAATTCACAACCAGCTGGCAAATTAATAACTGATTACAATAACCAATTAACAAATTAACAAATGTACTAAACTACCCTTTTTCATTTGCTTTACAATCTGTGAGCCCCCCACAAGCTGGAGCAGGAACATCAATCATGCCCAGCTTGGATATTAAGGAGTGAAATGGAGCAGAAGGTAGAGGCTTGGTAAAAGGATCGGCCAACTGATGCTGAGACCGAATAGGCAATAATCGAATCACACCATCCTGAACCTTATCACGAACAAGATGACAATCGAGCTCAATATGTTTAGTGCGAGCATGAAATGTAGGATTAGAAGCTAGCTGAATGGCGGACTGATTATCACAGTATAAGACAGCAGTACGAGCACGTGAAATACGTAAATCATCAAGCAAATACAGCAGCCATTGAATGTCACAAGTAGTCATAGCAAGAGCACGGTATTCAGCTTCACAAGAAGACAAAGAAACAGTATTTTGCTTCTTGGATTTCCATGAAATAAGAGCATTGTCAAGAAAAATGCAATAACCAGTAATAGAACGCCGAGAGTCAACACAAGCAGCCCAATCACTATCACTAAAGCCTTTGAGGGAAAAATCAGAAACAGATGGAAAGAAAAGACCTTTAGAAGGAGTAGATTTCAAATACCGAAGGACCCGATGGGCAGCCTTAAGATGCTGATCAGTGGGGGCAGACATAAATTGGCTGAGTTGTTGAGTAACAAATGATATATCAGGGCGAGTAGTAGTCAAATATAAGAGACGCCCAACCAATTGACGATAGGCAGTACCATCAAAAAGAGGAGTACCTGATGTAGCACTCAATTTATCAAGTTTGCCCATAGGAGTTGAAGCAGGTTTACAATCTAAATATCCTGTTTCAGCAAGAAGATCTGCAACAAATTTTCGTTGACAAAGTGAAATACCAGAGGAATTACGAGCAACCTCTAAACCGAGAAAATAGCGAACAGTACCAAGATCCTTAATCTTAAACATACGATCCAGATTCTGCTTAACAATATTAATCTCATGCAAGTCATTGCCAGTGAGAATGATATCATCGACATAAACCAAAAGGGCGGTAAAGCTAGAATCAGAGGCTTTAACAAACAGTGAATAATCAGCCTTAGACTCTATGTACCCATAAGAAAGGAGAGCTGAAGACAATTTATGAAACCACTGACGGCTAGCTTGCTTCAACCCGTAAAGTGACTTAGTTAGTCGACAAACCAAGGAGGAATCAGAAGAATAAAATCCAGGGGGTAACACCATATAGACCTCCTCATGAAGGTCACCATGAAGAAAAGCATTATTTACGTCAAGTTGGTGAAGATGCCATTTGTTAGCGGAAGCAAGAGCAAGTAAAAGACGTACAGTAGTCATCTTAGCAACCGGAGAAAAAGTGTCAAAGTAATCAATACCTTCAGTTTGAGTAAAACCCTTGGCAACAAGCCGAGCCTTATACCGATCAAGAGTACCATCCGACTTATACTTCTTGGTGAAAACCCATTTGCAACCAATAGGATGCTTCCCATGAGGCAAAGGAGTAAGAAACCAAGTCTTATTCTGTTCCAGAGCAGAAATTTCAGAGTCCATAGCATCACGCCAATGTTTAAATTTGGAAGCTTGACGATAAGAAGTAGGAATATCATCGGAAGAAAGAGCAAGACAAAAATTTTTGTAAGAAGGAGACAAATTATCAGGAAGAGAAGGAGAGAAAGGATATTTGTTACCAGAAGAGAAAGATGCAGCTGAAGCAGTAAAGGCTGAACAGTAGTAATCCTGCAAATATGTGGGAGGTTTATGTGGTCTAAGAGATTTTCGGGGAGAGATTGGAGTAGCGGAGGTAGGGAAAGGTGCAGAATCAGAAACATGGGGCGAAGAAGGATGAGAAGAAGGTGATAAATCTGAAGAAACCGAGGGAGGAGAAATAGGCGATGGTAAAGGAGAAGGAAAATTAGTAGCCGAAGGTGTAGACAAAGGAAAATCAGAAAAATCAGTGGAATGTGTATCAGCAACCATGGGAAAAGATGATGAATTAGCAGCAAGTGATGTATGTGTGGAATAAGGAAAAACAGATTCATAGAATATAACATCTCTAGAAATGAAAATCTGATTTGTAAGAAGATTTAACAACAAATACCCTTTTGTATGCTCTGGAAAACCAAGAAAAAGACATTTAGAGGCCCTTGGATCAAATTTGGATCTGTGGGCTGAAATAGTAGAAGCATAACAAAGGGAACCAAAAACTCGTAAATCAGAATAAGAAGGAGATTTGTGATATAATAAAGTAAAAGGAGTTTTGTTTTGAATTATAGGAGAAGGTAATCGATTAATGAGAAAAATAGCATGAGAAACTGCAAAACACCAATAAAGTTTTGGAAGTTTAGCGTGAAATAAAAGAGCACGAGCAACATTCAAAACATGTTGGTGTTTTCTCTCAACAACACCATTTTGCTGTGGGGTTTCAATACAAGAGGTTTGATGAACAATGCCCTTAGTTTTATAAAAAGAATCCATAGAAAATTCAAGACCATTGTCAGAACGAATAACTTGAACCTTAGTGTGATGTTGAGTTTCAGCAAAAGTAATAAAATTTTGTAAATGTATTCGAACCTCTGATTTGGCCTTCATAGGGAAAATCCAAGTATAACGACTAAAATCATCAACAATGGTCAAAAAGTATTTGAAACCACGAATGGACTGTATTGAAAATGGACCCCAAATATCAACATGTAGTAGTGAAAAAACTGCATTACTAGAAGATGTACTGATTGGAAACTTTAACCGTTTCTGTTTAGCCATATGGCATACATCACATGGAGCTAATTCAGAATTACATGAAATAAAGGAAAATTGCTGATGTAAAATGCGCAAAACAGAAGGGGAAACATGACCTAAACGATGATGCCACAATTCAACTGAAGCTGATGGTAGTGATGAGGAATGAAGAATTTGTGTAGTTACTACTTTGTGGGTGTAATTTGCAGGATTAAGAAAATAAAGTCCTTCAAAAGCTTCAGCTGTACCAATCGTCCTCCAATGAGAAAGATCCTGTATATAGCACAAAGAGGGCAGAAAAATGAAACAGCAAGGAAAGGCACGAGTTAACTTTGAAACAGAAAGAATGTTAAAAGCAAAATCTGGTATGAAAAAGACATTATGGAGTACAAGTGAACTAGAAAGACAAATGGTACCAGAAATTTTGCTTACAACTGAACTTTGATTAGGGAGTTTGATTGGTACAGGATCAATAGTGGAATAGGAAGAAAAACAATCAAGAGAATGACAAACGTGATCAGTAGCACCAGTATCTAAAATCCAGGATAATTTGGAAGAAAAGGAATTAAAAGGGAACGAGCTACCTGGATCCTGATGAGAAGAAGAAACGGATTGAAAATTGTTGACCAAAGGCATTGAAGTAGCAGAAGATGTGGAATTCTGCTGTACAAGGGCAAGCAACTTTTGATATTGGTCTGGAGTAAACTGTGGAATTGGCGTTGATCCAGGATCAGACGATGCAAGTGAACCAGTAGAAGCAGATGTATGCTCTATCACAGAATTAATGACACGGTCCTTCGCCTGAGGAGCAGCAGATCCTTGATTGCGGAACTTAAAACCAGGTGGAAAACCATGCTTACGATAACACGTATCAATAGTATGTCTAGGCCGATTGCAATAGGTACAAAACTTGGTACTATTAGAACCGACTGAACCAGAGCTCTTGGACGTATAACTAGAGGAGGAAAAATTCAGAGGAGGACGCTGTGGTCCTTTATTGAACAAAATAACAGACTCAGTAGCACCAGAAGGTAAGTGCAGTTCACGTTCTTGTTGAAGAAGCAAGGAAAACACCTTATGTACTGAAGGCAAGGGTTCTAACAGCATGATTTGAGATTTAACAGAGGCAAACCGATCATTCAAACCCTTTAAAAACCTCAGTGTGTAATCATTTTCAAGGTATGCAGTACAGGAACAGATGAAATTGCAAGAACAACGAGCAATAGGGCGTAAAATCATATACTCATCCCAAAGGATTTTTAGCTTAGTGTAATACTCACTAATTGAGAGATCACCTTGCCGGAAAGCATAGATCTCATCCTGAAGTTCAGCGACGCGAAACACATCACTCACGGCAAACCGAGCCTTCAAATCGTTCCAGATATCATAAGCTTTGTCAAGCCACAGTATACTCTGAGCAATCGTTGGTGAAAGTGATCGGGTGATCCATGTACAGACCATCGTGTTACATCGCAACCAGGTGGAGTAATTTGAGTCAGAGATCGTCGGCATCAAGATAGTTCCATCAACGAAACCTAACTTATTCTTCGATTGAAGAGCAACCTTCATAGCACGCGACCAAGTATGATAATTCGATCCAGTCAAGACCGAAGTAACTAAGACGAGACCTGGATTTTCACTTGGATGTAGATAATATGGACTGGAGACGTTCAAACTGTGATCTGTAGGAGCACCGACAGCAATTCCGGCAGTACCTGTAGTAGCTCTGGTGTCGATAGAGGATGAAGCAGCCATGGCAGCAGTTTCTTGCTCTGATACCATGATAAATTCGGCGGTGATTCAGAGATTGAAGCAATCGAACATTGAAGAAGAAGGGAAAAACGAAAAGGAAAGTAACTGAGAGAAATGAGAAAGATGTTTTCATTGAAACTGGAGAAAGAAAAATGTATTATTCCGTATTTCTCACTGTACAAGTGGTCCTTATATAGGACAAAATAACAAATAACTAAGTAACCAAATTGAAACTAATTCACAACCAGCTGGCAAATTAATAACTGATTACAATAACCAATTAACAAATTAACAAATGTACTAAACTACCCTTTTTCATTTGCTTTACAATCTGTGATAAGTACAGTAATTTTTAAAAAAAATTTGTCGGCCGCACGTGAAAAATGGAGAAATAGGAGGTAAAAGGAACTGAACAGTGAATCAATCTGAGACGCTTGCCCAAAACACGTAACCTTCTTGTAAGTTTTGTCCATCACATGAAAACTCCAAAACGCACACCATAAAAAAAATAATAATAAAAAAAAAACACACACACACACAAAGGATAGTGACGCCCATGACGGCGTGGCTGGCGTAGAAAATAAGCTCACGAACCGGAGGGAACGAGACTACCACTTACAAGTTACTTTCTATGGTTTTTATTATAAGGCACCAATTAGCAAATTTATTTGGTCTTTTTTATAAGGACACTTACTTATTCCCAATGCGCATTAATTATTTGTTTCCATGTCTACCCGTAATTAATGAGGGTTGTGTGTGAGAGTAATAATTAATATAATATTAGAGTTTAATGCAATTAGTAGGGGTAATATTGGAAGTTATTTAAATTGTAGGGCAACTTTATTGACTTTAACTACTTTTATTGATTTGTGAAAAAAGTTAGTTGGTGCCTTATAATAAGAACCAGAGGGAATATAACAGTGACACCTAACCATGGGTTCTCGAGAAGAGTGACGTTGGGAGTGCCACGTCAAGAAACACGACAAAACTAGATGACGTGGACAACAGTGGGGCCAAGAGCGGGGACCACCGGTGCTGTCTGTTGCTGAACTATCAAATCCCAGGACATACGTGGCATGGGTGAGGAGGCAACACGAGCCATCATAACAACTGTCGTCCTTGTCCGTTATTGATCGACGCACCGTCGTTTTTCACGTGCCCTTTTTTTTATCTTTTCGTATCGTAGACGACGCTTTATTTAGCGTCGTTCATTCATTGCTCTCCCTGGTCTCTCCACCGCCATTATCTTGGAAAGCGCGCAAACATTGAGCTTTGTTCCCCTCGCTTTACAGCTTATTCCCTCTACTTTAAACTCCGCCACTTTTCACTTTTTTTTTTTAAAACAAAAAATTTACCGTTGAATTTTTATAAGAATGCCAAGTAGTAATTTTTATCACGCATGCTTTCAATTTTTGTTGTCGACATACTATCCATTTTTCTATAGAATTGAACCTTACCCCTCCTTCAATCAAGTACGGCGTGTATTTAATGCAAGTTTTGTACTTTTTTTTTTTTTGTGGATTAAGGTGCCATTTAGTCAATAAACTATTGGTTCAGGGATGTCCAACACAATTAATTATTAGTTGGATCTAAAATACCAACAAACTATTTAAAATGTCAAATTACCACAAAAACGTTAGTCTGTCCGTTATCTCTTTTAATCTCTCTCTGTTATCTCTTTTTAACTGCTTTTGCTTCTCTTCCTCTAAATCTCTCTTACACATTCATCCATCCCAGAGATAAAAAAATGCATCTGGAAGGACATCCACAGTTTCTGATACCTCAAGCATATCTGTAGAGACTGAGATGGAAGGCTAGAAAAGATCGCGAGTGAATGGGGTTGACGGCGGCGTCGGTGTCTGTGACTGAGGTGGAGGGTGGGAGGAAGTGAGACAAGTATATCTTTTTCTCTACCTCTTTCTTCAGTCTCTGTTGGCCATTGTTCGCTGTCCTTCATCTTGGGCTCAAGGTTCACCGTTGAGCATCTCAGATCTGAACCTGAGTTTGTGTGTTGGTGTGATTTTGACTCCAACCTCCAGGTTCATCTCCTCTCCAATTTTTAAATTCACTTTCAGATCGCAATTTGAGTTGGTTTGCTCCTAACCTAAAGCTCCTCTTTGAGCTGTGAATTTGTTCTGGCCATTGGACTTCTCTGTCTCTTCCAAGTTTGAAGATTTAATTATGAGAACAAAACTGTCAAGTCAAAATGAGAGGAACAACCCAAGAAGAAGATGGAATATTTGAAAAAACTCACCATAAGAATGGTGATTGGGCTTCAATGCACTTTCCAAAGAATAGAGTTAAATAGAGTTCATTTTGGCCCTGTTTTTTTCATTCATATTCCTCATAATGCCTTCCTTCGCTGCTCTGTTCCTGTATCTCATCAACATTTGCTTGCTTGTGAGCCTACCTTCTACAGTGGAATTCGGTTGTTTTAAATGCTTGAAGCCTGGAATAATACCTGGTAAAAGAAAAACACAAGAATAACAGAATTTTTTTTAAAAAAAAAATTGATGGCCGGGAGGTATTGCGAGAGAATGCAGAAGCAGAAGCAGTTGAAAAGAGATAACGGAGAGACTAACGTTTTTGTGGTAATTTGACATTTTAAATAGTTTGTTGGTATTTAGGTCCAATTAATAGTTAATTGTGCTGGAAGCTCCTGAATCAATAGTTTATTGGCCAAATTGCACCTTAACCCTTTTTTAAAAAAAGTATCTTGGAATATTCTACTAACTGGTATATTTTGGGGAAAAAGCATTAATGTAGTAATTTTTACAAAAAATTATATTTAATTAGAGCAGATGGAAAAAGATTTACCGAAGTAATGCAGTCAGTGGTGTCGCGTCAGGCGACACCGCCAGTGACATCAGAATGGCGTCCGCCACTGCAGAGTGGCGTCGTACGGGTTGACGCTACTAGTGCATCAATATAATTGAGGTTAAATTGATGCCAGTGCCACAAGGCGTCAATTAATTGACGTCACTAATGGCGTCAACCAGTGTGAAGCCACTTTGCAGTGGCGTCAGACACCCTGACGCCACTGCAGAGTGGCATCAGACACCTTGATGTCTTTGGTGGTGTTGCTTGACGCAACGCCACTGACTGTATTACTTTGGTAAATTTTTTTCTACCTGCTCTAATGAAGTATAATTTTTAGTTAAAGTTACTTCATTGATGTTTTTTCCTATATTTTTGTGAAATACGAACCTTAACAAAATAATGAATACATCAAATTCTTTTTTTTTTAAAAAAAAGAATTCAGAACCACCTCATCATTAAATTCTAGATGGAAGAGATGGGTCAGTATTGTTGGCAAAGAAAAGGATAAAAAAAAGGACGTTCATGGATCTTAACAAAAGATTCAGTGAAGCTTTTAAGATGATAGTAGTTGGAACAAATTAAATGAGACTCTAAAATTGAGTCTTTTGCTTTTTCTAATGCCAGTCTTTCTATTGTCATTGTGCAAAGCGTGCGTCTGATATGAACAAAACATTAAAAAAAAAATGCATATTTTTGCCAACCGGGAAAAAAAAATTGTACAATATTATTATGAAAATTCAAAACTTGAAAGCTTTCTTTTTTGAATTAAGGTCCAATTTTGCCCTTAAAGTATACGCCAAGAACAATTTTGCCCCTGAAGTTTAAAAATGTAGCAATGTTGCCACTCCATTAACTGCCCTAACAGTTAACTAATGGTCAACGTTAGGATTTTTAACCGAGAGGCAACATTATTACGTTTTTAAATTTCAGGGGCAACATTATTGTTCCAAAAAAAGTAGCAATTTTACCCTTAAATCTTAAAAATGTAGTAATGTTCTGCCTCCGTTAAAAACTCTAACAGGTCAACTATCGTCAACATTGCTCCTGAGGTAACATTGTTACGTCGAAAACTTCAAGATTAAAATTGCTCTTGGGCACATATTTTAACGGTAAAATTGAACCTTAAGTCCTTAACCCTTCTTTTTCACATGACTCTTTTAATGTGGGCCGTCCATGGTGATGAGTTTTTGTTTTGGAACAGTAGAAAACCGAAAGATGACTGGCGTCGAGTCACTACAACGAGGATAAAATGGGGACGGAGATTTCACGTGGGATTCACGTGACCGGAGGGTGATGATATTATTGAGCTCTTCCGTACCTTATGTCGTCCGGTTTTACATTCTTTTTGTTTTGTTTTCGGCTTTGACAAAAAAAAAAAAAAACTAAAAAGAGATTGAACTCGCGTCAACGGTGATGATCTCTCAACTGACCCAAATATTTAATAGGGGAAGGTCAATTTGGTAATTTAGGGTTGGTAGGTGTGTTGCCGCTTCTGGGGGAGCAAGAGCCGCGTGTGTCTAGTTTTGGAGCCGCTCAAGCACGTGACACAGCCCTTTCGCACGTGCCCAGTTTTAAATTAATATATTTTCCTAAATAAAAGACATAACTAACATTTTTTATATATTAAAAAAGTTAAATAAATTACTTAATTGTATCATATATATATATATATATATATATATATATATATATATATATATATATATATATATATATATATATATCATATGTTTTATATTATTAAATTATTTATCACTGCCTTTAATCCTAAATATAGAATTGGAGGAGATATCTTATAAGTTTGGAAACATAGATGGAAGAAAAAACAATAAATATAAATAATTTAATTATTTTTTTAATATTTTTGAAAAGTTAATTTTGCACTAACTAACAAGTATATTTAGTCATTTTTATAAAGTACTTATTTATTTTCAAATAACATTAAATATTTTTTTCATGTATGCTTATAATAAATAAAGGTAGTGTGTCAGAATAATAATTGATATGATATTAAAATTTAATGTAATTAATAAAAATAATATTAAAAATTATTTAAATTTTAGGATAAATTCAATGACCTTAAAAAATTTTATTAACGTGGGAGAATTGTGAATTTATACTCTTATAATGAAGAATGGAGAAAGCGTTTAGGGGAGGGAGTACCTGCACTTGTACTTCTTTTTAAAGAAAATATATTTATAGGCAAAAAAAAAAAAAGGAGAACCGTCCTTAATTACAGCTGTTGTCTGTCCCCATCTAACGGTTACAATGTCTGAGAAAGTACAATCCTCCGTATATGTTTTCCTTGTTCGCGAAGAATTTTATATTTTTTTCCATTAATATTATTTTTTTTAAAAATTTGCCTCGATAAAATATTTTATTTTGAATTTTTTAAAAATACCATGAAGTAAATGATGTAAAAATATTTTATTTAACTTATTTTTTGTGTGAAAAAAGTTAGATAAATAAGATGTGGAAAATGTTTGAAATAATGAAGGCATAGTGGGGGAGCCGAGGGGCGCTAATAATTTAAGAGATCACTGTCAAATAGCTGTGAATTACTGAATCAAGTGAGGTGGGGAGACTTGGGAGAATGTAAATTGAAAAGTGATCAACTTTATTTTGGGAATTTGGGTAATTGTATAGAGAAAGCAAAGCATCATAAGATACGATGAATCTGGCAGAGAGGGAAAAAAAAGGACAGGTTTTTTGGTAAATGTGTGATAGGGGAACGGCATCTTAGCGAACAAATCAAAACATTTTTATTTAAAAAAACTAATAAATATTAATTTTCTACAGACACATTCCGTAAAATTAAGGTTTTTATACTATGGTGGTGTGGTTCGTACATCACCCATGCAGCCCCTTATACAGTTGCCGAATTAAATAAAATTAAAAAAAAATAGTGAAGAAAAAGGAATCTAAATCAGGGAGGTAGTTTGAAAAATAAGATTAATGTCGGGTTTATGTCTCAATTATTGGGGTTAGGAAACGAGTAAGATATCACCGACTGGGTTGGGTTGAGTGGATTAGCAAGTGGTTAACGTATTTCAGTATGAGGTACGACGTACGTGTAACAGAAATGGATCCGGATATCTGTAATCATATCTCTTCCGTCCCTTTGTGACCCGGGCCCACCTCCCCATCACCCTCCTCTCTCCTCCTTTTTTTAAAACCACAAAAAAATAATAATTATATAGATATTTTTATTTAAGCTAAATATTTTCCCCCCTATAAAAAAGTTTTTGTGAGTTTGTCTGACTACTCAACCGTGACATTCGATACCTCTCCATTCAAAAACATTTATAGATCGTCAATTAACTTTAAATTTAAAAAACGCTTACATAAATATTTATATATTGTCTGTCAATAAGGTCCTCACTTCAAACTCATAACCTTATGATTGTCATTCCCAATACATTATGGGGAAATGAAAGATTAGGGTGTGAAAGATTTAATTATAAAGGAAGTGAGTAAATAAAAGAAAAACAAGATTCTGAGGGAGATCGAGGTGTGATTAATTTAAGGAGGGGAGGGAAGTGAAGTCCAAAATGTGAGGTTAAGAGAATCAAATTGTCAGACAAAGAGATCAAAGGAGTATTAATTAGTTAGTTGGGAGGAGGAAGAAGAAGAGGAAGGAGGTAGGAAGGAGAGAGAGGGGGATGGGTTGGGCAGGTATTACAGCCTGGCCTGACACAAAAGCAGTAATGATTCGCCCTCCGATTCCGCGACCGATCTTGTCGTTTTCCTCCACCTCATCCTCCCCTCTGGGCCCCACTCCGCTCCATTTGCACATACTCCTCCCCAATTATTAATTCCATTTTTGTTTTTTAAAAAAATGGGGGGAAAAAAAAAATCCCGATATGCTATACAGGCTGGAATCATCAGTCAAAGTCTGGTTCAGGCAGGCTCCAATCCCACCTTTTCCCAACTCAACCCAACCGTTATCATCGTTATCTCTTCACCCTCCTTTTTTCTCTCTCTTTCTTTTTTTGTTTTTTTTTTTGCTCATGATTCTCTCTCTTTCTTTTTGAAATGAACCATTTTGTTATTACCTAAAAAATCCGTTTATTTTCTCCCCATTTGTCATTAACTTCTGTAACTGTTCCATTCCCACAGTCCAACCCCCTCCCTCCTTCTTAACGCGCGTGCATCTTCTTCCCATTCACACCCAACTGCCATCTCAACCTGACGAAGCCTCTCCCATCAAAATTTCATCATTAAACAAAGGTAAAAATATTTCTCCTGTCACTCCAGTGATCCTAAAACTACGTCGTTTTGAATTAATGAAGGGTGTGTTTGTAATTTCAGGTGAATTAATGAAGGGTGTTTCTGTATTTTCACTCTTCATTAATTCACCTGAAATTACAAATACACCTTTCAGTAATTCACCTGAAATTACAAATACACCCTTCATTAATTCAAAACGACGTAGTTTTAGGATCACTGGAGATAACTCTATCGAGAAATCCTTTACCCTTAAACAAATTATTAAAAATTAATCAATTTTAATTTTCAAAAATTAAGTGTCATCAAATTATTAAATATTTAAATAAAATTCATGAGATTTATTTTTGCACCAACTTATCTGAATGGATTTAAAGATTATTTTATATACAAACCAGCACTGTGGCCAAGGTTGGGTTTGAATGTTTGATGCTCTGGGAAGAAATTCAAAATAAGTTGAACTCTACCACTTTTTTTTAAAAATTCCCATTTCTGTTTTTTTTTTTTTGGGTAAAAGCGAATGGATAAAATTGGGAGTGAGAGGGGATTAATAACATGAGGTGTGACTTGTATAAATCAGGGAAGCCACAGGGTGACGCGTGTGTTTCGACAGCTGTATCCCAAATGCCAATTCAACGGCCTTCCTGGAAGAAGCGGTACCGCATGTCCTTCCACTTCCTCCCCAACACCTATCTAACTAACTTGCCTAACCGGTCACCCCTCCCGCTCTCCCTCTCACATATAAGCACCCCGTATGCTGGCTTTCTTTTCCCATCTGCTGGACATTGCCAATTTGCCAGCTCCTGTTTTAACCATTAGAACCAAACTCCCCAAAAGCCTTCTCCTCCTCCTCCTTAATCTTCGGTTTTTGTATGATCTTTGATTTCTGAAGGATATGAATATGGTCATTGATAGCAGGAAGGATATGGATCGGATCAAGGGTCCATGGAGCCCCGAAGAGGATGATGCCTTGCAGAAGCTGGTAGAAAAGCATGGACCCAGGAACTGGTCTCTAATCAGCAAGTCCATTCCGGGTCGGTCTGGCAAGTCTTGTCGGCTCCGATGGTGTAATCAACTTTCTCCTCAGGTGGAGCATCGACCTTTCTCGCCGGAAGAGGATGAGACTATTATTCGGGCTCATGCCCGATTCGGCAACAAATGGGCAACCATATCCCGGCTTCTGTCGGGTCGGACCGATAACGCCATCAAGAACCACTGGAACTCCACCTTGAAGCGCAAGTGTGCGTCCATGATGATGGATGAAACCATCGCCACTGGCGCTGCTGGTGGAGGATTCGACGGCAGTTTCAGCCCCCAGCCACTGAAGAGATCGGTGAGTGCCGGAGCTGCTATGCCGGTGTCGACCGGTTTTTACTTAAACCAGCAGACTCCGAGTAGCCCGTCCGGATCCGACGTCAGCGATTCCAGTGTGCCGGTAGGTTCTTCTTCGCATGTTTACCGGCCGGTGGCGAGAACCGGCGGAGTTCTACCTCCTGTAGAAACTACTTCGTCTTCAAATGAACTTACTACCTCATTATCCCTGTCACCTCCTGGTGTAGACTCTTTCGAAGTCTCAAATCGTGCTTCAGAATCAACACATGCTACTCCGTTAGCGAATACTGTTCGTTTATTACCGGCCATGGTTTCAGCCGTGGCGTCGTCCGCAGCTCCACCGCTTCCTTCGGTGTCGGCGCAGCAGCAGGCTCATATAGGCCTAGGTGATCGGAGGAGCGGTGATGGCGTGTCACAGGCGGCGAACACAAACAGGGCAGCTCCATTCAATTTCAGTGCAGAGTTGTTAGCTGTGATGCAAGAGATGATAAAAACAGAGGTGAGGAGTTATATGGCGGGACTAGAAAAGAGGAAGCTCATGGATTTGCGAACGCTTCAGTGAAAGGCGTATTGAGATTCTTAGCAAGTTTCTTTCGTAAATATGAGAGTTAGACGAGAGAGAATGGAGTTCGGGAGCGATAAAGTTTCATCCTTTTGTCTGTTTTAAATTCGTAGGCAAATAATTTTGCTTGATGTACAGAGACAGAACTTGTGCTCATGAGAGAGAGAGGGGCTCTTGGGCTCTTGATGATGACCAGATGTGAGAAAACGAAGGAGATGGAAAGTGTTGCAAAAAATGAGAATGTAAAATTTTATCAGGGCTTGTTCTGTTCTTCAGGCTTAAGGGAAAAAGAAGGAAGTAGTTTGAAAGCTATCTTCAAAATCTAGATAAAAATGTTGATGTATTCTGGTATTTGCACGGGCAAATTAATCTATCATAAACAACTACTATTAGTTAATGTTTTCGGTTACTGGTCATCATGTCTTGTTAAGGAAAGTTATTCACTATTCGGCTACCTAAAGTTTAGGCTTATTGGATCTTGAAATGGCAAATCAAGCACAAAAGAGTAAATTACAATTCAGCTTATGGAACTGATAATAAAAGAGAGAGTATTGATCAGGCCAAGGGGAACTTCAATTTTGAATTTTTTGACTGTGATGTTAAAATTCATTATGAAGTTTACATATGAGAGACCAGAGACCTAACCGATTTAACTATTTGAAAATGTGGGGTTAATTGTTGGATACGAAACACAAATTGGTGAACAGAATAAGTCTGTGTCTTCATTGTTGTTGGGTCAAACAACTTGAGGATAAGATGGAAATCCCTGTAGACAGAGTGGTGTGTGTGAGAGGCCTTGTTGTAGGCTTTTGTAGCTATAGTGGTTTGAAACAGGAATATGACGATTAAAGTATTTGTCGATTAGTAACCAATAACAGGCCATATGGACTGAAACCTCTTAAGACTAGAATCGAAGAAAATGAGTCAGATGCCACATAAGATTCTTGCCATGTAAAGGCCTCATTTCCTAATCTCAATAAATCTGCACTCAATGTTCATATCCACATTACTGACACTACAGCCTTTGAGACCACTGTAGAATTGGGAAATATTATTGGGCGAAAACAAAAGAATTGAATACCCCACTGTCACAAAAACTGGGGGTTGGGTCCTGGAAATTTCAGGGGAATTATATACTTTGGTTTGGCAATTTGCAATTTGATAATCAAAAAGTGTTGGATCTAGGTTCAGTGATGTTTCTTATGCAGCTTTCTCCTTGCTTTTTCCTTCTAGTACTTTAGAGGTGTCATTAGCTGAAAGAGAGGAAAAAGGGGGAAAAAAACAGAGGACTCTGTTTTTTCAGCAACAACTTGTAATAAAACCAACAGCAAGTAAACCATGTCTTGTAACATAGTAGTATAGTACAGAGTTAAATAAAACCTAAACTAAGTGAACAAGTTGGAAAAAGTGAATGTTTATGGTAGGATCTTTTTTGACCAATTTCAAGTTAATGGATCTAAAAGTACATGAATTGCTGGGATGGTGGACGCATGATGCTTATGCTCCCCATTTGCTGAGGCCAACAAATGCCAACAGTACACAGGAGTGATCTCAATCTGCCGCATCTTTGTCAATTGTCAATCACATTTTTCTTTTCTTTTTCTAAATTTCTACAGGATGGAATATGGTAACTGATCCTCATGCAATAAATGTAACCATTTATAAATAAGGTTAAGGGGCACTTTTACCAACAAACTATTATGAAAGGAGCCTCCAACACAAATATTTATTAAGGGTATCTTAAATACAAACAAACAATTAAAACAAGGTCAATAACAAAACGCCGTTTGTTTTTCTTTAACGGACGTTCAGCTGACTTTCAACCTGTTTAGGTGGCTATTGTGAGTTTGAGTGCAAATGGAGCAGCAAGGGAAAGGTGATTTGAAGTTGTACATGAATGCTGGCGCACAATCCATAGGCAGCGAAGGGAATGTTCGGTGGAGATCCATTCCGTTCACACATCCGTCAACCCTGGATACAATCGCCATGGAAACAAATCTGAAGAACAAGGTAAAATCTGACCTCGAATCTTTCCTCAAAGCTAAACAGTACTACCAAAGATTGGGTCAGGTATGGAAACGGAGCTTCCTTTTGTATGGACCACCGGCACCGGAAAATCGAGCTTCGTCGCTGCCTTGGCCAATTTCCTCAATTACGACGTTTATGACATCGACCTTTCAAAAGTCACGGGAGATTCCGATCTAAAGCTCCTACTGGAAACAATGCCGAAATCAGTTGTCGTAATCGAAGGCCCCGATCGGTTCCTGATGGAGAAGAAATGAATGGGCCTAAATTTGTCAGGAGTATTGAATTTCATGGACGGGATCTTGAACTCGTGCTGCGCAAAATAGATCCAATACAACAATCGTTTGAAGCAAAATAGTAGCAGATGTTAACAAATACAGGAACATTTCAAATAGACAAAATCAAACTAAATAAAAATTTCTAAAAGCTAAATAAAGACAAGCAGCTCAGAAGCTTAGTGAAATTTAACCCATAGCAGTTACGAACTAGGAATTTCATCACACTCCAAGAAGAAGAGCTAGGGATGATAAATCGACTAAAACCAAATTTAGCAAAATCAAACCGAACCAACTGTCAATAATTAAAAAAAATAATTAAATTAATAGAGAATTCAAGTAAAATTAGCTCAAACCCACATCCTCATATCATCTCCCGTCAAGGATTCTGCCATTAACGAAACCACCACATCAGAGAAAATTTGAGTCTCCAACTCGCACTACACGAAGCCAAAAGAAAAAACCAACACCGATAATCAGCGAGCGAATAACGAATAACGAAGTGGTGGGTGTTTTTGGAATTCCATTGAATGAAGCTTTGATCTTCACAGGGTAGAAAGAATAGAAGGAGACTTTGATCTACTGGGCCACTCCTCTCTCTCTCCCTCCCTCTCTACACTTCTCTCTATCTCGCTTATCCTCAGTCACGCCTCAAACTCCACGTCAATTGCAGCAGCCACTTGGACATGTGAAAGAAAGATAAACGTCCGTGGAAAAAAAAAAAAAACAGATTGTGCTTTTTATTTAAGATACCTTTAATAAATATTTGTGCTGGATGCTCCTTCTATAATAGTTTATTGGTAAAAATGTACCTTAACCCTTATAAATATCCTTCCTGAGGAAAACTAGGAAAATATCTCAGAAAAATGGAAGCTCAATCACGCGTCTGAAAGTATACTAAAGCCTTTGAAGATGTGATGTATCAAACACATTGAATCAAACTGAAAGAAGGAGTAGCAGTATCAGAACAATTGTAACAACAATGAACCTTAATTATTGAATCCGATATCTATTATTGAAAAACTAGATCCAACCAGTTAGCTTTTGGTTTTTAATTGACGAGGTCAACTAATTTCTGCAGCAAGTGGTATAAATCAATCCTCTTCCATCCCCACTTTTGACAAAATCTCTAGTTACGTAACTGCAAAGACACCAGACCAGAAAATTGTATTGCAGAACAAAAGAAATTTCTTTTAAAATGCACGCACCATGACTCTTAAACCGGATTTCTTGATATATTCTATAATCATTCACTACAACCAGACATGAATGCATGAATCATTCACTACCAAGAAAAAAAGGCCAATAAAACCATCACATCTAAACCTCTATAGGCAGAGACGGTTTAAAAAGTATGAGCAGTGACATTTTTATAAATATTGATACAACTTAACATCAGTCGTGGTTACGTGGTCTAAATAATATTTTTTAAACCGATTGTAATATAATGCGGCATCGATAAGTGTTAAATATTAAGAAAATTTAAAAATTTAAATTTTTATTAGACTGGACAGGTAATATCCTTTTAAATATCGTCGTTTCTTTATGCTTGATGTTAATTGTTTCAGAGTTTTTTCAGTTTCCAAGGTGAACTTTTCCACCACCTGTCTCTTCAAAATCTGAGGTAACTTCAATAAATATAATCTTTATCTGCTTTATCTATTTAAACTGCTCATCATTTCTGTTTCTTTAGATTGAGCTCTTCCTCCTCTCCCCACTAGAATATCAATATGATAAACGTTATGACTAATTTTGCTCGTCCTCCTTTTCCTCATCCTCCTCCTCTACAGCCTCCATAGCCTCCCTTGCAACCTTTAGCGAAGAAGCTTCTGTAGCACCTCCATGTGAGTGCGGATCTTATTGACATACACCATGAAGACTCTTGGTGATTCTCTACATTGTCAATAGCAAGCTCAACTTTGTACTAGATGCCAATCACGCCGAGTTGAACATTATTCATTTAATTTCACCTTATATTTCTAATATGTTCCCTCAAGTTGAACACTATTTATCTTAAATGTGTTCAACTTGAATAACACAAAAATAAGGGGTAAGGTGAATTAAATTGACCAATTTTACAATCACAAAACAATACAATGGTTTTTTCAAGACAATCTTCTCCATGCTAACCCTCATTAATCATTTCAGCAATCATATCAAATGACATAGCAGATACATCTACAAAGTGCTCTGCTTCAGATTGAATGCGTTGTCTCCATTTACTACCACCATTTGAGATTGAATCAACATTCTTCATACCCAAACCTTAGTCTCTCAAAGCTACTTACTATTCATATCATTGATGGCATATTGAGCATCCTTCTGATCACGGAAAGAAACAAAACCATATCCTTTTGACCGACCAGTTTTGAGATCCCACATGACCTTTGCATCAAAACAACTAGGATAGACTGAGAGCCATACAAATAAAGTTTGGAAAATCCATATGGGGGTCCTTTTAACAGAAAAAATCCCAAAAGAGGTTTAAAGATCTTGAAAATTTCAGAAAAAGCCCCAGGATCTTTTTTGGTATAATTTCATTAAAACTTTAGTTGTTAATGGGACTAATATAGTTGTTAACAGGTAGGTCATTAACAACTAAATCAGTACCATTAACAATATATTCTAACAACTATATCAGCCCTGTTAACAACTATATCAGTACTTGTTAACAACTATATCAACCCCATTAACAACTAACGTTTTAGTGAAATTATATCAGAAAAGGCCCTGGGGTCTTTTCTAAGATTTTTAGAATCTTTGGGCCTTTTTTAGGTTTTTTTCCCTGTTAAATGAGCTCTGATATGAATGTTCCCAATAAAGTTTCATTTACAACCTCTAGACTCAAATCACCAACAAATACATTGAAGTGCCCTGAACTATCCTCTTATTGGCATATGCCTGATTCACCTTAATTGCCTGACCATATAGTTGGCGCCATGCATATTCATTATTGCAAGAATAAACCAAATAATTCCAATGGCCACAAATAGCCACAAATGTACCAAATCATATATCACTGAACAAATCAAGATGCGTCAACTTGTTCACAAGGAACACACTAAAGCAAATCACCCCCTGTGCCATCTCAACTGTTTTCTCCTACTCTCCAAATCTCTCTATTAGATTCTTTAAAACATTCATAATACTGTTTCATGGAGTCTCTTCAAGAAATACTTGCACTCTAATAAAAGAAACAATTGTTGGAAAGATTTGGATGGAAGGACGATAACACAAGACCTCATCAATGTCACTCAGATCTTCCAAAAACAATGTGAATCAATGATTTCTTTGCAACGGGATCGTAGTGGCAGATTAAGAAATTCTATGAAATAATCTAAACATGAAACCTTGTAAACCAGATGAGAGATGAGTATAGCAATAGTAGGTGAAGATTTTACCACTGGATTTAACAATTGGTGAGACGACAGTACCACTATTCTCAATATTCTTTGAACCAGAGGGTAGTCTTGGAAGCACAAGAATGGCAGCGGAAGATTGAGAGGGGATCGTCACACCTTATGCAGCGCAACTGATCGCTGCATTTTCAAGACAGGGGCAAGGAGGAGATTCTTCACTGCTCCCAACTCTACCTACCCATAAATGGATAGGATCGACGACGCAATTCTACACTGCTTTCCCTTAAATCGATAGGAGCGAGGAGGCGTCATTTCTCTACTCTCAACTTTGAAGAATCAACAAGTCCTGTGAAATCCAAGATGTGTCATCTCCATACGAACTAGAACAAACAGGAAACCGCTCTTGCAATGAATTGGTGTAATCGGCCAAGAAGAAGCCGGCAAACAAAGATAGTGATTTCGATCGGAGTTGAATCGTGCTTGGTTGAATCTTGTCGGAGCGTTCATGAAATTCCGTCGATCCTTATTTTATTTTAAAGGCATTTATTTTCCCAAAGAACATTTCCTGCAGGCAAAGAAAGGGCGTCATGCATCGTGGGGTTGGAGTAGCCTGTTAGAGGGAAGGGATCTTCTAATGAAGGAGTTATGTTGGAAAATTAGAGACGGCAGATCAGTTCCAATTTGGAATGCTCCGTGGGTACAGGAGTTGGAGGGATTCCAGCTAAAAAAAGAAGAATCAGATGCTATAGCTGACAGGCGTAGAGTAGCTGATCTCATCTTAAATGGTGCTTGGAACCTCCAGCAGATTAGTGCAGAATTTAGTCCAGAGGTTTGCAGGAAAATTCTGAAAACTCCTATTTTTCCTAATGCTGATGCAGACCAGCTAGTTTGGATGGCAAACAAGGTTGGATGCTACTCGGTGAAATCAGGCTATATGGTGGCAAGGCGGTGTGTTAGCATTGTCCATTCTAAAGATCCGGGTACGTCATTTGTTATTCCTAAGTCTCTTTGGAAAAATATTTGGCGTGTAGCAACCCCTCCTAAGATTCAGCATTTTCTATGGAGATTGGGGGTGGGAGCTGTTGCTACGAAAGATGCATTGTTTAAACGTAAATGTTCTATTAATTCTGTATGCCCTGTTTGTCGGTCTGAGAGGGAGACAGTTGAGCACTTGTTATTTCTCTGCCCATGGACAAAACTTTGTTGGTTTGGCTGCCCTTTGGGGTTAAGGTTTAGTAAGTGGTCTATGAAGAGGTGTGAGGAGTGGCTATGTGATTTGTTGTATGGGAAGGCTTGTTTGGATGAGTACAGGAAATCTGTGTTTGCCATGATGTGCTGGTGGATATGGAAAAAACGATGTAATTGGGTCTTTAGGGAAGAAAAGCCAGATGCAAATGAGGTGGTCAAGCTTGTAACCTCTCAGGTGGAGGAATTCTGGCAGTCAAAAGCTCGTAGGAGTGGTCTAAGCAAGAGAGTTTATATGAAGGAGTTGGCTAGGGAGCCTTATTGGGTAAGACCTGTTGATGAAGCTATAAAAATTAATTTTGATGGCTCGTTCAAGGCGTCTACGGAAGAAGCTGGGATTGGTGTGGTATGTAGAAATGCAAAAGCAGAATTTGTTGGCGGTCTTGGGAGGCCTGTGGTAGCTTCTTCTGGTTTTATGTCTGAATGTCTGGCTTGCAGGGAAGCTTTACTGTGTCGGGGGAAATTTCATGGTTCTGTGGTGGTGTTCGAAACGGATTGTGAAGTATTGTATAAATTGGTGACTAGTAAGTCAGTTGCTGGTTGTGACTGGAAGTGTACTGATCTGTTGCAGGATATTTTCAGGTTACTGGAGTCCATGATAGATGTGTCCTGGTCCCTGGTGTCAAGACAGGGGAATCAAATTGCTGATAGACTTGCAGCAGATGCCGCAAAGGAGATGCATCAGCCCTCTTGGCTGAATCATGCCCCATCTTCTTTAAGCAAACTGTTACTTCATGACTTCAGGATGTCCAGAAGTTGTAGATCAGATATGCCCAGCGGTCGCGATAGGGAGGGCATTGGCTGAATAAGCTGAGGTGATCTGTATAGCTAATAGATTTTTTCTTTCATTAATTCTGTCTGCTTCGTTTCTATTATAGGCATAACTGATGTTCCAGATATAGGTGATAGATTCTTTTATTTGCTTATTTGTTCATTCAAGATTATAGGCTTAGTTGGTAAGGATTGTGATAGGTTGTACTGATAGGCTTTTTGAGATTCTTGGCCTTGGCTATTAGTGATTGTAATACTTCTTTTGATATTAAGAAAATTGACTTTCTTTGGGCAAAAAAAATCGTGATCCTTTAATCCCAACAAGAATCTTTTTTATTGCCACTGCAGTAAGGTTGAAATATTAAATTACTTGAAATAAAATAGATCAGATCGGAGTAGATGACGACAACAGGAATTTAGAAAAAAAAAATGTTGAGGGCTTCATTCAGCGGTTCAAATGGAGAGGACAAACTCACAAGTAAAGAGTTAAATTAGAAAAAGGCTAACAAACATAAAAACTTCTTATTTTAAGCAACGGAGGAGTAAAAAGTTTCATTTCTAATGATCAATTATATTAAAGGCAATTGCAAATCAAGAGAAAATTACAACTATTAATCTGAGTTAAACTACCGAAAGTTCCCTGAAATCTCTCTTTCTCTCTGCCGGGCATAGAAATCCGATATGATTTTCTGCTATAAGTGAACAAGGGTGGTGTTAAATCACAAGCTGTGGAGTATAGCAAACAGATATATCAGATAGGATTTTATTGGGATATGGATGATACATAATACCAAACTAAGTTCATGTTAGTATTTTCTTTAACAGAATTTAAACACACGCATGCACAAAAACATATCAACGTCATACTTAAATCTGGACCTCATCCAAACGTAATGCGTGACTCTACCATTGACATTGACAATTCATATAAGTGTTTAGTTTATATCAATAGGCAAGAGTAAAATCTGAGAAGTTTGGAAGCTAGTTCTTGCAAAAAAAGAAATTCACTGCTTAGAACAACACTGATCTATTAGGGAACATAAATCCAACATCTTCAAAACACTCTGGAAACATGATCATAATGAAAACAAAAATATCCGTGAAAAAATGATAAGCGACAAGGAATTAATCTCTTTCATTGTATCTGCTATATTTCGTTCTGCATATACAAAATCCAAAGCAAAAGTAAAAAATTCAAGCAAACAAATTATCTTACGGTCTTAAATATATGACAGAGTTAATTTTTTTAGAAATATTAAAAAAGTTAAATTCAATTACTTTAAAATATTTATATTTATCGTTTTTTCTCTAAATTATTTTTCCAAACCTATAAACTAATATATAATCTAATGATATATAACATATGATTTGATTAAAGCACTTATTTAATTTCTTTAATATTTCTAAAAAAGTCAACTCTACTTATATTTGGGATCAAAAAGATTAAGAAGCATGTCCGAAAGTATGGGAAAAGGCGCAATAGAAAAGAATTTGGTACATGTTAGCTTGTGCACTTATCCATGCATTTGCTGGAGAGTAATTCTTAAGAGGATCAAAAGAACTTTGGATCATATCGATAGGCAACCACGTCCATTCCTCGTTTAAACTAGGAAGAACCGTGGCCAGAAGGTCCAGAAGGATTAGTATTTAGTGTCCAAGTCCAATTAATGTTTTTCGTATCTTTTATCTGTTTTATATTTTATTATGTGGGTTAATCATGTTTTATGCATTGGGTAGTATTGTCAGTTACAAAAACTACGTTTGTTATTAAATTCGTGAGTTAACTTTCTAAATTTATCGTTTTTACGTCCCTAACTTATTAAATCGAGTCAAGTCATTGATAAACTTGTGACCATTATAAAATTAGTTAAACTTACGAGTTTATATATCAAGTTTATCGTTTTTACGTTTTTAGCTTACAAAATCATGTCAACTCACACTTAAACTCATGTTAAACTTTTTTTTTATTTGATCATGTTTAACAACTTTATATATCAGTTTTATAGAAATTTCTTTATTAATTGAAGTAAATTTTGAATGTTGATGAATTTAATTTCAATTATTTGGATTTAAAATAATTTTAGATCAAATTCTTGTCATCTTTATATTTTAATTATTTATTATACATCATTAATACCTATTTAATAGCGAATATAAACTCTTAAGAATTTACGATTCAGTTCACGATATATTATCACGAATTTACTTAAACTTGCGACTTTAACATCGTTGTTACTAGGAGGGAAGCAGTATTTAAGTTCCTTGAAGTATTGTATCAGGCATGATTTGAGTCATGGAATGTTATGTTCTCCTCTCTCCAAGTCTAAGTTACTGATTCTTGCTTTAGACTACCTCTGTTTCTTTCTTCCCTTACTTTCTAACTCACCACTGCTTGGAACTTACCAATAGTAGTTCTTTCCTTACCTGTGGAAAACATGGTGAATACTGATTCGCTCTGGCAATTTTTCAGGAACACTTCGGCCCTGCGGAATCCAAGAAATCCTGATGTTTCAATCTATACGCTATCAAGCAAACCGGGTTTGTTCATGATTATAGATAGGAGTTCGAGCTGCGTTCTACGCAAATTCACGGTTGGCTCGAACATTGCCTTATGGGGGTATTTATTAAGGGATTGAAGGAAGAGCTGTAAGCAGATGTTAAAATCTAGAAGCCGCGAACGGTCTATAGAGTGGCTAGCCTAGCGATGGAATTGGAATGACATACTAAGAGCTTGATGCCCCCGGTTTGGAGTGAGAATTGAAGTCCCCCCCCCCCCCCCCCCCCCCAAAAAAAAAAAAGAAACAGACTAAGCTAAAAGCTAAGACGCATCAGAATTGAACAGGTTCAATAGAAATGGCCACTATTAAATCAAAGAAGCACAATTGGCATTGTCATTTTTCAGAATGTAACTAAGCATGATATTAAAGGTAAAAGTCTCTTCATAGTTCTGCTAAGTTACATCTACTTGAAACTGCTATATTCTATCAATCGCAAACCCCAATTTAGAAAGCCTCCAATTCATCAATCATGCAGGGTGCCCAAAATATCCTCTTCCCTGGACAAATGAAACCTGCAATAGAAGAAGCCAGTTGAAATATTTTAAGATAGCAATTAACAACCTACATTATCATAATTCAAATAACTTGCCGTTCTGACGTTCTTAAAATCTAAAAATATCTTCTACCTTCAAGTCATATACTGAATTCCTCTACTCTAAATTTTCATAACCATTTCTTTAGCATTGGTTTGAGAACATAATAGAGAAGTTATATTTGGAGTGAGAATTGAAGTTCCAAAATATTTCAAGTAGTGAGTATAATTATTTACTGAATCGAATGGAACAATGTTCAGGTAGCATACTCTTTGTCCTCGAGCTTAACTTGGGTGCCACCATACTCCGGAAATAGCACAGTGTCGCGAGTTCCAGGTCCAACAGCTACAACCTTCCCTGAATGGAGTTGTTTTCGAACAAAAACCAACTCCAGCCAAATAATCAAGAAATTCAAAACAGCATGGACTAAAACCAAGAGATGTATCAAGCAACTCCTGGAATAACTTAGATACCAAAAAATGCACGACTCAAACAAGAAAGTTGAGCCAATAAGGAAGAGTCAAAAAATCAAACAAACGCAATAGTGAAAAGCATCATATGGATACTGTGAAAAAACAATCCACCTTACTTGTGCATGAGCGGGATGCAAAATATATCATCTTAACAAAGTTCCAGCAGGAAACATCAATAAGAAGCCAAAGTCACCTCTAAACAAATAATATAACAACATTCATTACTTGGTGGAAAGTTACCTGAAACTTTGAGGGGTGACGTTTTTCTTCCAAGTATTGCAGCTTGCAAAATTTGAATATTTTGATTTATTTTCTCACTGATCTCCTTGTGATCATTACGCAGCTCTGCATGGAGAAGGAAGAGGAAAATGAGGGACAAAAATGACAGGACGATGAAGCAAAACCAATGCTGCACTAGCAGCTACCTTAAAAGCCAATTTAGTTATTACATCACGACATTGTGTTGCAAAATCATGCTAATAAATGTTATAACCAATATTAGGCGCAGTTGTAACTTCATATAACACTTTAATTTGTTTTGAAGTACTACATGTTTATGTTGACAAAATCACGAGCAATCTGTAACAAGAACAATACGAATGATCTGAGTCGCGCACGGAAACGCTGTCCTATAGAGTTATTCCGCAACCACCAGTAAAGGGGAAACGGTATTCCTCAGGATTAAACAGACCCTTCTTGCTATATGGCAAGGCGGCAGAACTGGCGAAAGGTAATGGTAATCGACAGCAATAAAATAAGCAGAGGAGAGAAGATTGCATTTATCGTACCGAGCATTTCGTCCAATTCCCTTTTATAAACACTGTCCACAGAGAGCCAA
The DNA here is from genome assembly GCA_034222035.1 of Acacia crassicarpa. NCBI lineage: Eukaryota > Viridiplantae > Streptophyta > Magnoliopsida > Fabales > Fabaceae > Acacia > Acacia crassicarpa. Next base: position 2,968,019 of record JAWXYG010000010.1, read on the forward strand.
CAGACATGAAACCATTCGGACAACATGTCCCTCATGATCCAACAGACACCGCCGGAAAAGGTGAGTCTGTTCGTTGACAATGGTAAATTCGTTCGGATAGCGCTCGCCCGTTGACAACTCTTGGTCACGAAGGGTTCTCAACTTTTAAACCCAAAAAATGGAGCCTTTTCGGTAAGCCTCCTAAAATTAATTATTATTATTATTATTTGAGTAAACTAAAATAATATTTTTGGAGAGAAAAAATATCTTCACAAAAGTGCCAGTATCATGTATGACTCGCATACTTCCACTGCGTTTGCCTCTTGTTGTGTGCGCAAGCCCACTACTCCTCTAAGCCTCTTTACAAGCCCAATATCATATGATTCTATATATAGGCTTGTACTCTCCTTTTCTTAAGCAATGTAGGACTAGTTTCTTTAATACATCCAGACATTTACTTACACGTTTACAACAGTTTATACAATTCTTCATTTTTTTTTGCTAAAAAAAAAAAGAAAAAAAGAACAATTGTATAAACTGTTTATACAATTGGTCATCAAAACAAATACTGAGAATGTGACTCATACCAGCAAGACGACGTCGCTCGGTCGAACAACTGGAATATCAATATTCTGTCCGGGGAAGTCCCTAGAAAATTAACTATTTGAAACTCTTACACGCTAGGAATACTTCAAATTCAAAGCAATATATACAGAATCACAATAGTGTCGTTGGAAACCAAAATAGAATGCGCAAAAAATAAAGCATACAAAAGGAATCAAAAGAAAACCTTAGAATAACGAGATTGCTGGAAAGCCCGGGACAGCCAGGTTGATTAAGTCGCTCCATGATTGCGTTCATCTCCGCCTCCATCGCAGCCCATTTGTCCATCAGAGGAAACGTTTGCCCCTTCACGTTCGTTGCAACCTTTTTCTGGCACGGTGAGTTTTGCCAATCTACTTCTTCAATTCTTCTTCTTTTGCTCTTTCACCGTCGCAGAGTGGTGAAGTCAAGAGCTCACTAACTGAATTTCGTCTTGTCGTCCTGTGGGGAACCAGAAATTTTTTTTAACCCGGGCCAAAAAATAGACATATTGAACTATTTTCTTTAATTCTTATTATAAAACACCTACTAATAAGTATATTTAGTATTTTTATAATGCACTTGCTTGTTTCCAAATAGCATTAAATATTTTTTCCCATGTATATCCATAATTAAAAAGGTAGTGAGTTAGAGTAATAATTAATAAAAAATAATTATTATTCTTTTTTTTAGCAAGAAAAAGGTAATAAATAATATGATATTAGAGTTTAGTGTAATTAATAGGGATAATATTGAAAATTACTTAAATTTTAGGACAAATTTAATGACTTTAATTGTTTTTATTGACTTATGAGAATTGTTAGTTGGTTCCTTAAATAAGGACCGGGAGTATTTACTAAATAGTAGCAAATAACCTTGAAAAAACAAATAAATAATAACCGAGAATTATAAATCAAAACAATATATAAGATGATACTAACATTTTCAGTATCTCAAACAAGAATTTTGCTTTCCTCTCACAGCCCAATGAGTAACGAAACAAACATTATCCTTACAAAGAAGATAAAAAAATTAGTTGGACCCAAATTTGTAGCCAAATAAAATATCATATAATAAATACATATATACTCTAACAAATTTTATAAGATCAGTCGGGGCCAGCTGGGGTCAAGGCCCCAGTTAGCCATCAAAAGGTTCCGCCACTGCTTGCGCCGGACCTTGAATCGAAGAAGCTCAATCCTGCCATTTCCTTAGAGAAATCGCCCTTCGAAGGTTCAAAAAGATGAAGATTTCTAAGGCCGATTTTGGAGTCTAGGTGCGCTGGAGGGAAATTTTTCGGTCGAGGAGGGAAAATATTTTTGTCACTAGCAAATGAAAACAACGTTTGAGGGTTTTGTCAGCAACATAAATTTATTGATGGAATTACGCATGCAATTTCGTCGGTAATGTTTTATAATTTTTTCTTAAAAAAAATTAACTATTTTAGTGATGGAATTATCAACAAAATAATTTTGTTGGTAATTTCTGACGACATTCCGTCAGGAGTTTTTCCACTCAAATTCTGTTGGAAATTGTTGAGGGAATACTTACGTTGGAGAATTCTATCGGAAATGCAATATTGCCAAAGGAATTTTTGACGGAATTTGTTCGTCATTGATTACTGACGGATTTCCGTCAGTATCATTGCCAATAGGATTTCTGTCACCATTTTGTAAAGATTACCGACGGATATTTTTGAGAAAATCCTTTTGAGGGTCCTTTTTAGCCAAAAGAAACCAAAAAGGGCCCTAGCTTTTTATCAATTCCAGAAAGGGCCCTAAGGCCCTTTCTGACATATAATTGTTAAATAAAAAGACAAGAATGCCCCCAACTACACACACAAAATAAATAAAGAACTCAGTCTGTCTCTCTCCACTGCAATTGTCTCTGCCCTCTTCTCTCTCCCGCTTGCTGGACTTTCACTCTCATCTCGCCGTCGCCGTCGGAAGTTGAAAGTCTCGCCATCGCCATTGTCGATTCACCAAAGGTAGGAAACATTTTAAGGATGAGGAATATGTGGCAGCTAACCGCCTAACCCACCTCCATAGCTGGTTTCTTCTGCTCTTGCGATTTAGGAAGAGAGAGCGATAGAGACTCAGGATAGCTTGAAATATGGCGACTTTGAACCTCTTATCTCTGCCATGGCAGCCTACACTTTCGCCTTCTTTTAGTCATTATAGTTCCAACAACAACTATGGCTATTACTCTAACCATTGTAAATTCGTTTGTTCTTCTAATTCTTGTTAGTCCTCTCTTCTGCATTCTTCCCTCTCGTCATCGCCCACTCAATCTTGCTCTTCCAAGTTCTCTAAAATGCCGACAAACTGCACAAAATCATGTGCTTTTCCTTTCATTGGATAATCGGTTTCTTTGATATTTAGTCATATGTTTCCTGAATAATGGTGTGTGGATGATATAATACTTTATGCTTGAAGAGGGTGACAACAAACCAATTTCGGACTAATAGACTAGTGGAGATTAGTTGGGAGTTCAGATGAGTATGAATTATTAGAGCTAATTCTGAATTCTGAAGGGTTATTAAGAATCGAATTGTTTCTGAGGAGTTTGAAGCTTGATAACTGATACCTCTAGCTAATGGTTGCACGGTGGCTGATGGTTGGCTCAAACGGCGTCGGAGATGACTATGAGACACGAGCACCCAGCGAACTAGCGGAGGTTTGCAGAGTAGAGACACACAATCTCGAGAGAGTGAAAGTCCAGCAAGCGGGAGAGAGAAGAGGGACAGATTGCAGTGGAGAGAGACAAACTGAATTCTTTGTTTATTTTGGGTGTGTAGTTGGGGGCGTTCTTGTCTTTTTATTTAACAATTATATGTCAGAAAGGGTCCTAGGGCCCTTTCAGGAATTGATAAAAAGCTAGGGCCCTTTTTGGTTTCTTTTAGCTAAAAAGGGCCCTCAGAAGGATTTTCCCGATATTTTTTTGTCGGTAAGTCTGTGGGTAATTCGTCGTTTTTTTGTAGTGCTAATTTACCTCTATTGATGCCCTCTCAATAATAATTAAGGAGTAGAGAGAATAAAAGAAATAAGAAAGATGACTTAAGTGTTTTAAAAAACACTAATCATATTAACTAACTCAACTAACTTCTTTAATCTAATCAAATTAGATAACTATGTATTATATTAAGGATCAAATGAGTAGTATGACACGCTACATGTTGATGATGGGATTGTCTCAAAACTTTGAATGTTATAGACGAAATAATGCAAAGTGCAACACTGAAACTTAGTCGCCCAGGTCCTTGATAGAACACCTATTTAGAAAGTTGATTTTGGTCTTAAATATAATACATCATTTTCATATTTATCAATCATTTTCTAATTTATCCTTATTAATAATTCTTCAATAATAATTAAAGAGAAGAGGGAATGAGTGAATCAAGGAATATATTAGAATGTTTTAGAAAATACATGTCATATTAACTAACTTCTTTAATTTAATCAAGTTGGATAATTAGGTCTCACATTAAGAACTAGAGGGAGCTAGGGAGTAATATCCGAACTGGATTTGAACGTATAAAAGGCCTTGGGCTTTGATATAGATCCAAGAGAAAAGAAAATGATGATTCCCTAATCGAGTGTGAAATAGCGATACACACACACACACAATAAGTTGAACTAGATGTATGAATTGGTTCAAAATTTCGGCAAATGAAATGAAAAGAAAGGAACTATACAATATACATACATCAAAATAGCAAGCGTGGTCCAAGTTATGTAATTAAAAATAGTAGTAGTAGTAGCCGAGTAATGTACATGTAATGTAATGAATGGTTTTTTTTTTTTTTTTTTGGGATCAGGTAATGTAATGAATGATCAGTTGAAAGATTTTCAGTCTAACCAACCAGGAAGTAATGACGTTACTGTTCCTTTGGAGGACAAGTCTTAATTAATGAAAATTGGAATGATATAAAGAGAACTAGGAATTAATGTTGGCACTAATTATTACTGATATTTATCACTTTTAATTAATGGATATGAAAGTCAACTATTAGCATGTGTCCGGACATTTATCACGCATACTACTTCAAAAGATATTCTGATTTTATTTATAAGTCATTTTTTATTAAAAAAATTGATCCTATTTATAAGTCTAGTTTCAAGTAGTAAATAAGATTGTGACAATTTTACCTATATTAATTGTACCAATGAAAATAAAGAGAGAAGAAAGAGTTGAAAAATACATATTTATAAATGAAAGAAAAATTGAAAATTTATCTCATAATCATTGAATTAATTACCTTTTTTTAATATGTGCGATTTAGTTAAAAATGACTTATAAATAAGATTAGAGTGATACTCCCTACGATTCTTGTTATAAGGAACATTTTATATTTAAATATGAGTTAAATGAAATATATGCACATATATATAGACAAAGATAATGACTTTTATACATCTCATTAAGTCCGACAAAATAGTTGAAGGCGTCTTATAATAAGGATTGCGTGGAGTATATATGCCTACTTCTCTTTTCTATGACACTACTATAAAATATGGATACTACTGTCCTAAAATACGTCCATTTTTTTTAAAAAAGGAAGTAAAAAGTGAAGGCGGTGAAATTATTATAATTATTTCTTTGAGTTTAATTTGATACTTTAGACATCCTAAATTTTAATTTAGGACACCAAAAATTTTTTTTGATGTCCAAAATATATTTTAAGATGCCTAAAATCAGTATTTTTGCACGCAATTTGGGATATTTAAAAAAAAAATTTAGCGTCAAGCTTTTTTTTGGCGTCCTGAAATAGGTTCAGGACGTCAAAAAAAATATTTGTGGAGTCCTGAACTACATTCAGGACACCTAACATCAGCATTTTTCGTAATTTGGGATATTTGGAAATTTTTTTGGCATCAGAAATTTTTTTGGCGTCGTAAAATAGGTCCAAGATGTCAAAAAATTATTTTTGGAGTCCTAAAATGCATTTAGGTCGCCTAACATCAACATTTTTGACGCAATTTGAGATATTTGAGAAATTTTTTGGCGCCATAAATTTTTTTGGCGTCCTGAATTAGGTTTAGGACGCTACAATCATAATTTTTGACATCCTAGAAGTTATTTCAGGATGCCAAAAATGTGACTCTGACCTTTTTTTTTTTTATCAATATATTTTTGGCGTAATATAGCTTATATCAATGACCTACTTTTCCTCACCACCCGTGACTTGATTTATCTTGCCCATTACCCGTGAATGCTTTAAATTCTTTCCCTTCTCATTTTATCGTCTTGGAACCCCAACCACCTCCTATACCTTGAGTCGCCGGTCTCTTGTCTTGCCCTCTTCCTTGTATGAACCTCTCCGTCTCATCCTCTGCGCTCTCCATCTTCCCTCTTCTTCGTCTCATCCTCTCCCCCTCCGTCTCCGGCTTTTCAAAACCGTGTCGACGCCGCATCTCGCTTCTGAGGACAGTGTTGCTCTTACGTCTCATCCTCTCTGATGGCGCATACCGGTGGTCAAGGCTAAGGTTAGTCCTGCTACCCCTCTTTCGTTTTGGACAATTTCATATCTGGAAAATTTCAGTCCTTCTACCACTCTTTCATTTTGGAAAATTTCAGATCTGCGGGGTTGTATTAGCCCAAGTCGATGGTTTAGATCTGTGAGGTTTTCAGTCTATCTATCTCCTTGCTTTCCTCGTTGTACCTAGAAAACTCATCCTGGCTGAATTCACATTGTTGCTTTGTTTTGTATACATTCCAGGATACATACGAGTATACTGTCGCATTGGTGTGAATTCGCACATTTGCTCTGTTTTGTACATCTTTACTTTTTTATTTTGATTTGGTTTTATTCCATACAGAAGGGGATCTTTGTGGGTCTGAATGATTACATATAGACATGACTTTTCCTTGTCTAGATTCCATGTGTTTTCTTCGAATAATTTTGTATAAATGGTAGATTCCTGGCTTCTTACTGATAGTTTGATTAGTGGGCTGGGCTTCTTATATAAGGCATAAATTATTAAGGCGTCCTGAATTATAATTCAAGTCGCCTTATTAAGGCGTCCTGAAATTCAGGTTACCTTATTAAGGCGTCCTGAATATAATTCAGGTTGCCAAAAGTGAGAAAAACTATCACCCTCTACGAGATGTCCCTCTGAAAAGCGACGTTAATTGGGTTTTATTAAGGTTGTTTTTTTTAGTAGTGTGAAAACAAATGTTGAAAAAGGCTGACTGGGTGTTGAGGTGGGTGAGGCGATGATGCCGAAAATTGGGAAAAAAAAAAAAAAAGAGGATTGAATTCAAAGGAAGGAATGTATAGGGAATAATAATAGAAGAAGACGTCTCAAAGATGGCTATATGTTGTTGACCTCATCTCACATATATTTCCACTTGGACTTCATGTCTAGTTGTCATAATGCTCTAACTCACTACTCTACTCCATCACTTTGCCCTCTCACACGTCACTCCCACGAAATTTCCTATGAAATTTTTGATCAATTTATGACAGCTAGAATCAATCAAGGTAAAAAATTATGTGACCAATTCCATTAGAGATTTCCTATATGTTTATAGGATTTGTATATCGCTATTATTTAGACTCTGGTCTGAGTTTTTAAAATGTTTGACAAAGGTTTAAAACCTTTTTGAAGGTCTCTGTAGGAGTCCTAGCTAGCTATTAGGTTTTTTTTTTTTTTAATAAAAAAAATGATAATCTTTCTCTCTAGAGTCAATTAAAAAAATCTACATATTGCCGAGCATATTAGAAATTGTAATATATATATATATATATATATGCGCGCGCGTGTTAAATTTTAAAATGAACCATATATTTAGTTAATTTATATGTCCATGTCAATATTCATTCAGCTGAATATATATCTGATATATCCTAAAATATTCCTACTCCCGCAATATTCTTCCTTGATTTCGTAACGAAAAATGAGTAGATATATGGATGCGTACACATTATATTAATTTGATCGTTTCAACGACTACAATTTTAATCTTCATTAAAATATTGCCATACACTTGAAATCAATAGTTTTGGTAGAAAATTCGATCACTCAACATTAACTTTCAATTTCCTTGCGATTTTTATATCATCATCATTCTTTCTTCTTATTAAGTAATAGAGACACGTACGTGTATATATAAACATATATATACATATATACATTCTTTGCCAACCAATATATCATTAATAAACTAAAATACACCTTTATATTTATAAGGGAAATTGATGTGAATTTCTTTCTTCTTTTTATACGCGAGAAGGAAGATGTGAATTTCTTTATATTGAGATGTTTCTTTTAATGGAAAAATAGTATTTTTCAAAATAACATTTCAACAACAAAAAAAATGCAAACAATGTGTTTTATTAATATAAAATCATTTTCGCAAAATTGTTTGTGTATATTACATTATTTATGGAAGATCATTTAAAAGTGTTCTACATTATATTATTGTCAAATTGCTCAAAAAATATACTACCAATCAGAACAGACATAATCTTTTGAATTTTGGACCAATAAATAAAAACAAGGGTTTCTATAAAAGCTCAAGAGGTTGACCAGTGACCACGTGCTTCGATGTGGTTGACAAATAGTATGGCACGTTACTCTAATCGACACGCTTTGGATTGGTAGCTTTAACAATTTTCCTGTAAATTATTGCAACTTTTCAAAACATTTCAGCCTTTACAAGTCTGACGGGAACTTTTGAGCGAAAAAAAAGTCCGACGGCAACCAAAAAAATTAATTTTACTCGCTGGACGTCACTTCACACCCGTTCGACTCTATTTTGTGCCACCCAACGACTTTCCCAGGTCGTTCTTTTGATGAGCAGGGGGCGCGGGGGAAGATCTGGACGATTAGATCATCTGAACCATCTAAATCTATTTTTTTATATGATTTTTTTGATATCAGTTAATATTTTAAAGTATCTTTTTAATAATGGTTAGTCCGAAATATTTCTAAATTTTTTCAAAAAATCATGAAGTATTTTTTAGTATTCTGAAATATTTTTTTAGAACCCTAAAAAAATTATTTCAGAGTACTGATTGTTACGGTAAAATAATACTTTATGATTTGATCTTGAAAAATTATTTTATGACTTTAAAAAATTATTTCAACATACTGACTATAATAAAAAGATACTTCAGGATATTGATATTAAACAATTTTAATTAAGAAAAAGAGATGTAGACGACCAGATCTCTTCCCCAAAGGACGAGAGTTTGGACATGCAGGAAAACTCATTCCTTTGTGTTACCTACCTTTTGCAAGTTTATACTAGTAATATATTTGAATTCAGATCAATGAATAAAAAACTAATAAGAAATATTTAAAAGACATGTGCTTACGTATTAGAATCGTACACAACTAACTAGATTAATATGCTAACAACTAATATCGTAGTGGTTAAGCATGATACATATATATAATACGAGTATATTTGTGTATGACATCGAATTTAAATTTTGCACGGTTCAACTTTCTACGAGCAAAGAACTCTCACATACGCACTTCTAAACACACCTAACAGAATTTAAAAAACAGAAAAGGACGAGTATGTACGTATATAGAAGGAATTAACTAGAAATTAATGAACATTGTAATATCTTTCTGCAAGTGCTTCATGGATTTGGTTGGCGAACGAGTGGGAAGTGTGAGAGAAAAGGACGAGTATGCCCTTAAATTGTGGGACTAGTGTCCACTGCCAGAGCTACTTGGACCTGAGTTCTTCATCCCTCCTAGTGTGTTACTGTTGGTGAACTGGTGACCTGCTCCTCCATCACTTGGCCCCGAGCTCTTGATTCCTCCCAAGCCCAACCAATGAAAGAAGTCCACGTTATCACCGTCCGCCGCGGCCGTGTTCACAGTCCCTGACATGCATAACGGACGGCCTTGTATCCCCGTGAAAACTGAATTCAGAAACATGAACACCACAAACATGGCCTTAATACTTTTGAGGAACATGGTTTCAATCGAAGAAATTAAGCTAAGTGGACGTTTCTTTAACTAGGTTTGGAAACTCTATAAGAGAGAGAGAGATGGGAATGTTTGGTATGTGTTGAAAGAGGAAGAGAGTTAGGGTTTATATAGGAAGCGAGAGAAGGAATGTATAAGAGATGTTTAATTTGAGGAAACAACGTAGGAGGGTTCTGAGAATGACGCAGTAGTGTGAATATTGAAGGGGGCATGGTAAAATGAAGGGAAGTGTGGACGAAGTCACAAAGGAGGGAGAGAGAGAGAGAGAGTCTGAGAGAGAGAGATTACGTGTCCAAGTTGGGAGGGTTGAAAAAGAGGGGTTGTCTTGGGGGCTACGTCTTGGTGGAGTCATGAGGTAAAAAGTCCACTTGTAAATTCAATAACTTCATACCAGTATTCTTTTAATTTGCTTCCTCCTTCTACACTTTCATCTCGTATATCATCTTTCTCAACACTTGCATTTAAAATCTCTTGAGGAGTGGACGCAATACTCAATATCTACATATAACTCCGTCTTATTACGTATTTACCATTTTTTTTTTGGGTATGGTGTATTTACCAAATTTAAATGGCCTAACAATATAATTATTACGTTTTAAACACCTTATTCATCTTCCTTTCTTCCCTTTTATCTTTTCCTTCTTAATTTTTGTTGATCAGTATCATAAGACATAAATCAGGAAAAGACTAACATACATATATATATATATAAAATGTCTTACACATTTTAGATCAAGACCAACTCTTTAAAGAGATTAAAGACTGGAGGTAGTAATTAAATTGAGTTTCACAGACTAATTTTATTTACCACCTCAAAATTGATGTCAATGACTTATCTTATATTTACATCCCATTTCGTTCAATTTCAAACTAGCTAGTGGTTGATAGTTTCATAGATCTATTGAGTAAACTTTGACTTAGTACAATACAATATTTATAGTTTATTGAGTTAAAAATTATAGGAATATAATTGAGTTTGTATTCAAATCAGAAAATTATTCCAAGCTGCTCCACCGAACTTAATAATTGACAGGGACGTAGTTTTATTGTGTTAAAGTTTAAAGATTAAATGAATCTTCGTGGAAAAAAATTTAAGGGCCAAAAGTTATTTTTTTGCCAACTTGTTATTAATGTATGGGACGACCATGATTTCAATATATACACGTTTTGTTGGTCAATGTCAATAGTGATTCGTTGACTGCTATTTCTTCTTTTCTACCCTCAATTATACTAATTACTATCACTTAGAGACGACTTATACCAAATCAGTAAAAAAATTCCCCTGCTGGTACTAAAATTTCAAATCGCGTGAATATTTTTGGGACCTACCTGAAAATCTTGCGAATAACGTGAACAATTAAACAACCTTTTAACTAAATTTGTTCCGTGGAAAAAAAATGTTGAACAACTTATTTAAGAAATGAGAATTCTCCTTTATTAAAATGTTTTTAAAGAACATGCATCATGAACATATATAATATGCAAAATCATCTGGGATCTAAAAAGTAAATCTTAACTAGTTTATCAGCAAATTTCTAATTTCTTACCGACGTGACTTTAGACTTTTGAATCTGTGTGTTGACTTCTGCTTTAATATCCTCACCAGACTGTGCAATGTGTATATTTATAATTTGATTCTGTTGTAGCTAAGGTGGAGAGTTGATTTTTAGTCATAAACCAAGAGCATATTTATCATATTTGTGAATTTTTTTTTAATTTATCTCTATTAATGTCATTTCATCAATAATGGAGTAAGAGAGAGATGAAATAATTTTTTTTTAAATATTAAAAAAGATGATTATGATATCTTTAAAAAAACATATCATATTAACTAACTTAATTAACATTCTGATTAGGTATATAAATATATCGTACATTGAAGACATGAGGGAATGTCATTTTTTCCACTCATCATTTCCAAATGTTAGATGCTACTTTTAGTCCTCAATAAAATATCCACTTTATAATAAATTTGAGCTACAAAATAATACATCTTATATTAAGAATTGGATTGCACAGAGTGGCCGAGGAAGAATAACATTATTTTGTTTTTAATTCTCATATATATTTGTGGACTACTAAAACTGTAGAAGCAAATTAACCAGCTAAGGAGTCAATATTTTATTATTTTTGGCCGAAAATACCAGGAGTTGATTTCGTCATCGCCACCGACGAGGAGTTAATTAAATACCTTTGATTTTTTTTTAATAATAGTAATATCTAGTTTAACTAAAAAAATAAATGGACTACACAAGTTTGTGAGATTTAGCAAAGACAATAGAGATATGTGTCCTTGAAATCGTGTACATAGAAAGGGACAGGGAGAGGAAGAGGAGACAAAACTGTATTTGTTGTCCTCAATTAACTTTGTTCTCCATTTTTAAGAAATATGTTTCATTTCTTTTTTTTTTTTTTAAAAAAGTCACTTATGTTATTCTCAATTTAAACATAAATTATGTTATACTATTTGACTTTTACCCTATTTAAGCATGCAAAAGTATATAGACAAAAAAACCACTTCTACCGTTACGAATCCAAACACACTAACAATGATTATATATATATATATTGGCAGCTTCTTCAATATATTCATATAAAATATGAATTTATGGTAAGTGATAATAATTATTAAGTTATCCTTAAATACATAATCGCAAAAATAAAACGGGGTTATAACTTTAAATTAAATAACTCGAGCTTAATAACATAGAATTTTTAATGATAAAATTTGAAATATTGAGCGTATTAAAGAAATGATAAAAAAAAAATATTTTATTTGAGATAGTTTTATATTAATATAAATTTTTCCTATCTTAAAATAGTATAAAATACAACTTATTTATTTAAGGTGTAATTCGTGATTAAAATATTTAAAATTTTAAAGTTATATTATTTACAAGTCATAAATAAAAGGAAAAAACTTATTTAGTCTGATCTCCTAAGTTACTTGTTTCCAATAAAATTAAGACATGCTAATTTCTATACAGTATTTATTTTATAACAACCTTACATTGTTAATATTATTAACCCTTTAAAATTCATTTTGTTCTGATTATTAACCCTTTAAAATTCATTTTGTTCTGATTTGATTAAACAAAAATATATTAATTAAGCATATAAATTTTAAGATGTAAGTCTCATGACTCTTGCCCATACTCTCGTACAATATGGTTTGGAGGGTTTAACGCAGCTACTTCATTCCATAATTAGACTTCCTATTTCTGACTTTCAAACTTTCCAACTTTAGCTTAAAGAGACCCTTCTTAAATTTGCATAGGGATGGTTTAACGCAGCTACTTCATTCCATAATTTTACTCATTAGTGTTCTATATATGGAGAAGAAAGGAATATGGCTAGCACAATGGCTCTATCACTCTCCCGCAACAGGTTATCCAAGAAATTCAGCAGTCATTATCTTTTGCCTCATTAGATTTTTTATCTTGCTCATCACTATGTTTTAATGCGAATTCATCGATTGGGGCTTTGGGAGGTGTAGATCATAATTAATCTCCTTCGTCAAGGATGGTCCATTGTTTTGCACAAGTACAAATCTACAAGGAAGCAACATTGTAAATCTTGGATTTGTATTCATGGACAAGCAATCCAACAGCTTCATTGGCGGAGAGATTCTAATCCTACTCTTCATTGTGGTCTCATATGTTTTAGAGCTTGCTTATATTGGATTAAAAATTCGGTCTTCTTCTCATACAATAGAAAGGACCATTTGAAAGTGTTATGTCTCAAAAATCAGTTTCTTCCATCAGAGGGAGCGGTCAAGGATGCGACAAATGTTCTCCATTAAGATATACTTCATCTTTTGAATGATTTTCATTTTTCTAACATTCAAGTAGTACGTACCTACTTTACATCCTAGCTAGGACTTTCATGTTTTAACTTCATGTTCTTCTTCTTTTTTCATTTTGTAAAAGTTTATTATTGTAATGGTCTTTTTCAATTAATGCATTTTGCTCTTTCATTTTTTTTTTTTTAAAAATACAAGTCTCATGATTGATAGCCTTATAGGATAAAGGTAGGTAGACAATATGGGAGAGGAATATCTCCATTGAACTCTCTCTTCATTTAATGTATTATTCCCTAGCAAATGAGAAGTCATGACTAGTGAGTGCAATCCCAATTATAATATTAGAGCTTAGGCCATTAATACCCGGCCTTTTATATAAAAAATACAAATAAAAACAAATATGTATAATTAGCCATGCATGATGTTCTATATGTATATATGGGTAGAAAATAAGTATATGATATCTAGCCATTTGAAAATTAACTTAAAAAGGAAAATTTAATTTGTTTGGCCTACAAAAAGTAAATGGGAACAAAAAGCAAATATATATATAATTCCTTAAGAAAATAGAAGGAGGGAAAATTTTATCCATATCCAATTTATTTATTTATTTTTTGGCCAAATTATTAAAGAAAACTCTTTCATTCAGAATTTTAATCTAAAATTACCAAATCTTATGCATAAATAATGTCTTACAACATTCTGCAGGTTCATAGCTAAAGAGCAATAATTTATTATAAATGCAGAAACATACATTAGCGCCAAGGATGGACCCGTGTATACAATCCCCTATAATGTCCTCAAAATTTACTAAACATAATGATTAATTAAGGGTTGATCAATAACTAAGCAACGCTTTATCATTTGGCAAAATATACACAATTAAATCAGAGTATGCAAAATGAGCCCTAACGTGGCAATATACAATCATCCAACGTATACCAAAAGATGGAAGCACTACTATCAGAAGAAGTAGCCTAAGCTTCCGAAGTATTCCCTGATGGACCCGGACGGGAACTATCACCTGAAAAAATGTGGTAACCATCAATCCAACTCATTACAAGTATTAATATGTGCTAGTGAGGTGCCATGTAGAACAATTTATATAACAAAGTATTTTAAATAAACTAATATACATAATTTGCCAATATCCACATCACAAAATTTCATATCAGAAATTATGTATCATAAATTAGGCATTACAAAATTCCATTAACACAATTCCCAAGATGCCTCCCACCAATCCAACCGAACCGCCTTATTTCCTCCGACTAGACCCATGGGCTAAGTTATATCCATGTTACTGGTTACTCAAAAGCTCACTGGTCATGTGATGAGAACTTGCCAAAATCCTCAGAGCACATATCCCAAACCATGGGCCTTTTCCCCTCATTGAACATGTGGGGTGTCGTATGCCCTCATTGAACTAGTGGGCCAGTCCCTTATTGAACAGGTGGGACAATAGAAAGCCAACCATCGTGCACGATGGAGGCCTCACCACGTGATGGAATATAATACTTCATTTCCTCCCAATTCAACCCTTCCCATAATTATCATAATAAATATCATAATATCAAAATTCTCAATTCTTATACATAATAAATATATGCAAATATTTCACAATTCAAATCATAAGATTCCACAAGGCAATTTCTAATAAGATATTAATAACTATTTCACAAAATACTCACAAACAATATACTAATACACATAATAAGTGGAAAGTGGTTATCTCTTGCCGTAGCTAACTATTATCAGAGTGCTCCTAATCCAAGAGCTTAAAGACACACCAAAAATCAATCTACCACAACCAATTTACTAACCATTAATAACTCTTCTAAAAAAATCTACATAATAAAAATTATAATTTATAATTTCATAAAATTAAAATATACAAATTTTAATAATAAATTTATTTTAAATGCTTGAAGTGATAAATTATGAGGTACTGAAAAATCAGTGAAATCCTTGTAACTATTAATTTACTTTCTATTTGTTACTAATTAATAATACCCTTTTCTAATTATAATTAACTAACAATACCCTTTTTTATTTATTATTAATTAATGACACCGTTTATTATTTATTCCCTTTTTACTAATAATAGTAATAATACTGATTTATTTATTTATTTTATTTAGTTATTATTGTTGTTATTATTGTTTATTTATTTAATTCATTATTTTTTATCATTTATCTATAATTGTTTTGAACTCTTAAAGGTTATTTTAACATTTTAAATTAGAAGTTATAATACTAATCATTATATAAATTATACTCTTTGATAGGATTAAAATTATATATATACTCTTTGGATATTCAAAAATATAGTATCTTATTATTTCAAATTTCTAAATTTATAGTCAAAGTAGTTTTTGGCTTTTATTGATTGACTACAACATTTCATGTACCCAGAATATATCCAAATCCCAACCATGGCAATATATGTATGTATGAGTAAAGGACATGTTAGTCACGTTTTAAATTAGGAGCTTAACAATAAAAAAATACATACATATATATATATATATATATATATATAGTAAATAATATTATAAATGAAATAATATAAGATTGAGTTAGATTAGATCCTATTATATAGGAATAAGTTGGATTAGATTCTATCTTTTTGATTTCATAATATTATGATAATAAAATAACTTCCATTATATATATATATATATATATATATATATATATATTTTATTATTATAAATATATAAAGTAAAACCTTTCTCTATTATTTCCAGGGCCACGTTCTCATTCTCTTTTGTATACACGACAAACATATGTGTATATATATATATATATTATATCTATGAGTCCAAAAATAATCCATATACACGTACATCAAGTTCTCTCTTTTGTTTCCATAAGATATATGTATATACATACGCCTACTTATCTATAGATCAGTAAGCTTTGGGTTCAAGTACACACACATATATCCTATTAAATATATATACCTATACTTATAGTTTGGTTTCAAAATATGCATATATACATATTCATGTGCAGCGATTATATATTCTTCCACACCGAAAAGTTTAGTTTTCTTCTTTCTTTTTTTTTTTTATATGTAGCGTCGGTGTATATATATATATATATAGATATATATACTTTGCAGTAAAACAAAAACAAGTTCAAAGACCTCCAACGCAAGCTAAAATCGGTTCTTGTTTTCAGTTTCCATCTTGCAGCCACTTGACTCAATTCCTATGGTTTAATATTCATCATTTGCATTGGGAAGTACCGAAAATCAAAAGCAAGAGAAGCTCAATGGTTTACCTCCGGCTATTGGTTTGAACGCCACGCTTTCCACCGCCACGCAACACCCCTGTTTTCGGTGTTGATTTGCAGAGGAAGATCGAGCAAATAACCTCACGGTTTCACTCTCTCTCTCTCTCGTTATGTTTGTTGGCAGAAACGAATGAGCGAATGAGGTGGGAATGTATAAGGAGATATGAGAGCTCCTAGCGCACAAGCTGCTGAGTTTTAAAGAAAAACAATGGAGTGTAGTGTTACCATGCTGAACGAAAAGAAGCTGTGGAGTATGGCGTGTCAGTTCGGGTGTGGCTCGAGAATGCTTGAGCAGGTATGATCTCCTGCTGACTCTCCTTTTCCTCTCTGCGTTTTCGGCGCTGACCTCTGCTGAGAGTGGTAACGTGCATATTTTGCTGATGCCGTGATCGAGACGTTGTGGTTTCTGGTTTAACGTGTTGCATCCGTCTCCCTCACTGATTTGTTTTAGTCGAATATAATTAAAAATAACAAGAGAAAGGTGCTGGTGGTTCAGTTGGGCTTGTGGGCTGAAAAGAATTAATGGATATAGAAGGAGGCATACACGCTGGATGGGTTCTGCACGTGAGTAAATAGCTGCTGATATATATATATTAGAGAAACAAGTATTAACCGGCACTACTAGTAGATAGTAGACAGTAGTGCAGTAGTCTCTCCACCCTCTTGTACTGGGTTCGATCCCCCCATCCCCTATTGTCTATATATCAAAAAAAAAAAAAAAAGAGAGAAACAAGTATTATGTTGCGTGGGCTCTATTAGACATTTGGTTTGGCTGATGAGATGAATAGAGAATTGACATTGGGCTTTTAAGTAATGGGTTGGTTTAATGGATAGGTAAAATGCTGATTTGGGTTGGGTGTTGTTCATGGGCTTTTATGATAAATTATATAACTATCGTGTGATCATTCAAATTAACCCATTTGATTCTCTTTAAGATTTTTTTTTTTAAAAAATTGCAATTAAGCCCATTACTTATATAATTGTATTATATATTTTATTTATTTATTTATTTTCGGAAAAAAATTAAAAATTAAATCTTTAATTCCTTTTAAGGATTTTTCTTTCTCAATTAACTTCTCTAGGCCTTAAAATTATAAATTATAAATTATTCCTTACTTAAATTTATTCTTTTTCCCAAGATTAATTAATTGAGGAAAAAAAAATCTGAATTTCCAATAATTATTCTCATAATTATTTCAAGGAAAATTTATATTTAATTACCGTAAAATACTCTAATTTCAAATCCCAAAATTTGGGATGTTACACCCCCCAAAAAAAAGTCCCAAATTTTGAATACAAATTGGATTTTTTTTTCTTTTACACCTTTAGCCCAAAAATTTATATATTTGGCCCCTCAAATATTTTTTCTTAAAAATTAGTTAATGAATATACATTTGAACCCCCAAAATAATTCTTCCAATGTCTGTCTTTGATTAGGACGCGGCTATATATATACAGACACGTACAGTCATGCATATTGCAAAGTGATTAAAAGTTAAAACATCTAATTGTATATATAAGGTCAAGGTGCAAATTTACCAACCAATTATTACTCGAGGAGCGTCTGGCATAAATAACTATTGAGGGAATCAAAATTGCCAACCAACAATTAAAAAGTGAAAAAAAAAACAATTTGGAGCAGATTCGCCAACGAATTATTACCCCGTCACTATTTTGGTGTCTCTCTCTTCCATTAACTGTGACAGTGTCGGCGATGTCAGCATTTTCAAAGCTTCTATTGTTGCTGGGTGTTCCATTCACCCTCTTAAACTCATCCAGTAATCCACAGCGTTCGACTAGCACACACCTTACACTCTAGTTCTATCCTTCCGATGCCAAAAGCAGCAACCGCTGCTGCCACAATGCCTGCTCCTATGGGTCCCATCTCTGTTGGTGTTTTCCTTTTCCAACAAGAAGGCGTAACCACTCTTTTCTCCAGCGTTTCCGCCACTGTCCTACGCCAATGCCTCATATTTTAACTTAATTGTGATAGTTGTTTTTATAAAAAATAATTATTTGGTGTTTTTTTCACTTTAATAGTTATTTGGTGGTTTTTTTTTACTTTTTAATTGTTGATTGGCAATTTTAGTCACTTTAATAGTTATTTGTGCCAGACGCTCCACGGATAATAGTTGGTTAGCAAATCTGCACCTTCACCCATGTATATATTATGCTTTCGCCAAATGAGGATTATGTATATTGTCAAAAAAAAAAAAAAAAGGATTATGTATCATGTTCTTTTAATAAAACGAAAAACTATGTTTTGAATGAAAGTTACTTGTTTAACCAGCAAGAAAAAAATAAGTTGGTAGTCAAGTACTCGTGTCATTAAGAGAAAAATTGTGATTTAATTGGGGAATCTAATTAATAGTATACATATTTAAAATATTACATACATATTTATTCCAAAAGAAAAAAACTTAGGTTAAGTTCTTCAGAACCATTAGATCCATATTTTTCCCAACAGATTCTGCCATATGAAATGTAACTTTTGCGTTAAATACCTATGGAAAAATAAATAATAATATCAGAATTTGATTGATACAACGGATGTATTGATGAATCTAATAAATTTGCTTTAAGTTTTGTCCTTGTTAGGAAAAATATGAAAATCGATCCACAATTGGACATAAGTGTGTGTGTGTGTGTGTTTCTTTCTAAGGAAATAACAAATAATACAAGAATTTGATTGATACAACGGATGTATTGATGAATCTAATAAATTTGGTTTTTGTCCTTGTCAAGAAAAATTTGAAAATCGATCCACAATCGGACATAAGTGTGTGTGTGTGTGTGTAGTTTTTCTTTCTAAGGCAATAATCTGGTATTATCACATATTTCCCATATACATTGCATGTTATAGCATACAAACAATACACCCAATTCCCTCCTCAATGCAACTCTCTTAAACACCATAACCCCAAATTACAATTACATTGCCTGCTATTATGGCTGCACCAGCTGAAGAGAAAGTAAATGTTCTTATGGTATCCATGGCCTTCCAGGGCCACTTGAACCCAATGCTCAAGCTAGCCAATCTCCTTATTTCAAAGGATCTTCATGTCACTCTTGCCACCACTCACACAAATAGAACGAACCCTATTTCTTCCCATAATAAATCTCAAATCAAGATCCAGTTTTTCTCTGATGGTCTTTCTCTTGACTTTGACCGAATCAACTATTCTGATGTCTTCTTCGATTCTCTCAAAACAAACGGCCCCAAAAACTTGTCAACTCTCATCTCTAATTCCTCTCACCAGTTTTCTTGTTTGATCATCAATCCCTTCATGCCTTGGGCTATCAATGTAGCTAACGTACTTGGCATCCCTTGTGCGATTCTTTGGATTCAGGCGTCTTCTGTATTTTCCATTTACTATCATTACTATAAAAATGTAAACATTTTCCCAAATCTTGAAGACCCCAACGAGATTGTGCACTTGCCTGGACTTCCAACTTTAGAGGTTAGAGACCTTCCTACTTTTATGCTTCCTTCTAGTTCTGGTTCTTTGAAGAACCTTCTTCAAGATCTTTTTCAATCTCTTGATAAAGTTCAATGGGTTCTTTCCACTTCGTTTGGTGACATTGAGGAAGAGATTTTGAAGTCCATGAAATGTGTTTTCATGATTCGATCCGTTGGACCATTGGTTTCGCCGTTTCTTTTGGGACAAAAATGTTGGGTTAATGTGCTCTTTAGTCACTTAAGCCCAAGAACTCTAAGGCCCATGTGGATTAGGGTTAGGTCTTGGGTGGAGCATTATATAAACCCACTTTAACCTGCTTGAAAATAGACGGCCGCACAAATAGTCAGGAGGCTCTCATCAGAAACAAAAACCTAGAGGCAGACGTTCATCATCTGAACGGTTGCCCACACAACCACCTCATCCCCCTCGAGAGATAGTCTGGAAGATCAATCACAGAGCGAGGACTGTTCGTAGACAAGAATTGTTCGCGGAGAATCTTTCAGATCACTCTTCAATATCCAGGTAATCAAAACGATGAACGGTTTAATCTTTTCCTACATCACGTGGTTCGATACGCTTCCGCGTTTCTGATTAGATTCCTACAATTGGTATCAGAGCCCGTAGCGATGAGGAAAAGAACCGAGTTTTGAAATTTCATGTGATTGTTTTTCGAAAATTAATTTTGGAAAAGATGGCATCTTTTTCTATATTTGTTATCGATTTCTTGGTAGTTAATTGTTTATAAATCATACAAGCACTTTAATCCATGGATAGTTTATATCGTGTATTTCTTGAATTGTAACAAGGAGGCTAATCTCATATGATTAGGTTTCCTCCTTGCTC
Source organism: Acacia crassicarpa (assembly GCA_034222035.1). Lineage (NCBI taxonomy): Eukaryota > Viridiplantae > Streptophyta > Magnoliopsida > Fabales > Fabaceae > Acacia > Acacia crassicarpa. The sequence goes on from JAWXYG010000010.1 coordinate 2,988,937, forward strand.
TTTTATTATTTCTTTTCGAATTTCTATGTATTTTTTTTCGAATTCTTGTAAAAGTTGGAGATCAAGAAACGCAAAGAATATGAGCGACCAACACTGTACGACACCTTTCGTGGACCTCTGGACCTCGGATTTCGACAAACCATATATGGATGGAAAGAGGACGGAAAGACGAACAACGTGGCGGTCAGAACCTCCCCAGAAACTCAGCCACGCGCCCACACGCGCCTGTTATTTGCAGGCGCGTGACGGCCACGCGCAGCCACTTGTGGCGGCGCGTGGGGCTTCAGATTGGGGACGTTCTGGCGGCCGTTTGATCGTCTCCCCGTGGCGGTCCTTCCCCTGGAGTTTCGTGCTGAGATGACTTCGGATGCTCGCGTGGCAGAGGCGAAGGCTAGGGTTCCTCTTTTGTGTCCTAGGGTTTCTAGCCAAGGATTGGGTTTTTGGGCTTTTGGGCTCAAAGATACTCTAAAGGGGCTTCAGATAAATCCTATGGATGGACAAAAGAGAAATTCCAAAGTTGTAAAAAAAAAAAAAAATTTTTTTAGGAAGCCATGGATTAAAGTTATTTGTTTAAATTAATTTAATGCCTTTAATTGTATGAATTATATGTGCAATTAGCGTGATTTTGAAATAACATGTCATATAGAATAGGAAGATGCCATACTGTTGCATAATCACATGTCATAAATGCATGATAACTATTATGTTTTTTCGACTAGTATGATAGTTATTATGCGAGAAATTTTGGATTGTCCACTACATTAATTATCATTTATTATGATTTTGAAATCTAGAATAATAATTGGATTAATTAATTGTGAAATTAAAATATCTACATTAATTATCATTTATTATGATTTTTGGAATCTAGAATAATAATTGGATTAATTAAGTGTGGAATTAAAATCTAGACATTAATTATCAATTATTATGATTTTAAATTAAAATCTAGAATAATAATTGTAGAATTAAGATCTAGACGAATAATCCAGGTAATTTCCTAAGAGAATTGTACCTTTTAGAGTAGTTTGAGGGTTATTTAGAATGGTCATAACTAGATTTTAGATACCTAATAATTCACTCTAAATTGAACAAATTCTTGGAAATTGAAAATTCTAAATTTAAAATATTGAATGGGTGAAGGTTTTAAATTAATTTTTAAAACCTACGAGCTCCATTATGGGTTTATTAGTGAAATGGTTGTCGCTGAAGCCCCATCGGATAAGGATGATCGGATTTCGCTAGATTAAACCTCAATATTTTCAAAATTTTAGTAAAGTTTTGTACGGCCCATCGTCGGCAACACCTAGATACTAAAGATAATTTTTTGAAAGTAAACAATGGTTAAATACATTCAACTTTGGTAAAATTGTTAATCCTCCCATCGAGGCTCTGGCAATGGAACTAAAGGCCCAAATTAACAATATTAGTTTTACAAGAATCTTGCCCATCGTAAGTCTTGTAAAGATAACTGATGCATTGTTAAACAATGAACGAATAGTAGTTATTAGAATCTACTAGCAATTTTTCCGTTTGTTGTTAATTTTTAAAGTTTGAAATTAGTGTGTTTTTTTTTCAGAAAAATGTCTTCCTTCAATCCTTTAGCTACAATCTTGAGCCAAAAACCTATGGATGGTACAAATTACAAACAATGGAGAACCAATTTAGATATTGTTCTTCAATATGAAAAGCTCAACTTTGTTCTTACTACCCCTATGCCAGCGCTGCCTGCTGCGGATGCGTCTGATGCAATTCGGACTCGTTTTCAGCAGGAAAAGGATAGATGGGAGAAGGCAAATGTGTCAGTTCGCTGCTACATTTTGCCCAGTCTCGCCAGTCACCTTCAGGAGCAAATGAACATAATTCAGAGTGGAGCAACCATGCTCCAGACTCTGGATGCCATGTTTGCTACACCTAGCAGTTCTGCTAGGCAAAATGCGCTGAGTGCAGTCACCAAGACAGTAATGTCTGGAGGAAGTGTGCGGGATCATTGTCTAACAATGATAGCAAACTTCAAGAAGGCTGATGACCATGGTATCAAGTTTGAACAAGAAGTAAAAGTTGACCTTCTCTTACAATCACTACCTGAATACTTCAACCAATTCAAGATGAATTACAATATGAACAAGATGAATCTTGACCTCACTCAACTAATGCACGAGCTTGAGAGTGCTGAACAGACTCTAGTCAAGCAAGGAAATGCATTATTTAGTGAAAGTTCTGTGAAACCTAAGGGGAAACCCAAGGGAAAGAACAAGAACAAGAAAAAGAAGAAATCAGGTACTCCAGTTGCCAAATCAGTTGCAATGAAGCAGCCAAAAGGCAAGTGCTTCAAGTGCGGACAAAAGGGGCATTGGAAGAAAGATTGCCCAAAAATGAATAAACCAGGTATGGGTAATTTAAATGTGATTGAGGCTTGTTTAGTGGAGAATCACGATGATAAATGGATCGTTGATTCAGGAGCCACTAACCATGTTTGTTACTCTTTGCAGTGGTTCAAACATAGCTTGCCTGTGAGCAGAGGACAACGAGATTTGAAGCTTGGAACAGGGCAGCTTGTGTCTGCACTAGCAGTGGGACAAGTTGTTTTATCTTTTAATAATTACAGAACTTTGGTTTTAGAAGACTGTTTATATATTCCAGACTTTAAGAGGAATTTAATTTCTGTTAGTTGTTTAGATAAACGTGGTTTGACAGTTCAGTTTGATTCCTCAGTTTCAATAAGAAGTTCATCTTCTTTTATTTGTTCTGGTGTAAAGTTTAATGGTCTTTATTTCCTTAGTCCTGTTCCCTGTGAAGTTAATCATGTTGAATTAAATAATGTTGAGCATATCAATTTGTCAAAGAAAAGAAAAGTTTCCAATGAAACTTATCTTTGGCATTTGAGATTGAGTCATATTAACTCTAACAGGATCCAAGGTTTGGTCAAAAGTGGGATTTTAAAATCCCTGAACTTTGAACCAATACCAGTGTGTGAATCCTGTTTAGAGGGTAAAATGACCAAGAGATCTTTCAAGGCCAAGGGAAAACGTGCCACACTTCAGCTGGAATTGGTACATACTGATGTATGTGGACCAATAAATGTCCAAGCCAGAGGCGGGTATCAATATTTCATCACATTTACTGATGATTACTCTAGATTTGGACATGTATACTTGATGGGTCACAAGTCTGAAGCTTTTGGAAAATTCCAAGAGTTCAAGGCTGAGGCAGAAAAGCATCTAGGTGTTCAAATTAAGACTCTTCGATCTGATCGAGGGGGTGAATACCTATCTGGAGAGTTCAGGTCTTACTTGACCAAAGAGGGGATAGTTTCACAATTATCTTCTCCAGGGACACCCCAGCAGAATGGAGTTGCTGAAAGGAGAAATAGAACCCTTTTAGAAATGACAAGATCTATGCTCAGTTATTCATCACTTTCTGATTCATTCTGGGGATATGCCTTAGAAACAGCTATGTATCTATTGAACATAGCTCCATCGAAGTCAGTTTCAACGACACCAATAGAATTGTGGAAAGGGTCTAAGCCCACTATGAATCACATTCGGATTTGGGGTTGTAACGCCACAATTTTAATACCCAAAAACTTGGCCAAAATATTTATAATTCCTCCAAAAGGGTGTATCATTATCCAAATCATTAGATTACATTACCGTTTCAAATAAAGTTTAACCCTTAATCAAAATAAATTTCAGAAAATTATTTCAGAGTCCAATACAAAGCGGAAGTCTTAGGTTCATGGCAAATAAAATAACATATCATAAACTATAGGAGTACAAAAGAGCCTTCATAGCTCACTCCATAGGTGCCTTCCCTTGCTCTCTACTAGGATATTCACCTGAAAAATGTTAATATGGGATGAGATTCCACGTCTCAGTAACTACTGAATATTTCTACCGTACACGAGCAAATAATATATGACAAAAAGATATGGGCTGATTTCAAATATATATGTAGATTCCATAATTTCTCATACAAAATAATTTATACTAATAGTCATCAATATAGAAGGTAATAAAACATATATATCTCAAAAGTTCTCTTCTCATGTCTTTACAGATTATTCATCATTATATCAAATTCTTGAACTGTTCAGAAATGCATTATGCAGTATGCAGCCTCCCTTATACCACCTCCATCCGTATCCGCTGACTGGAGCCATAGGCTAACACATAGTCCAATAGAAACTCATTCATTTGACTGAATTGTTCCAAGCTCACCAAAACTTAAGATACACCCGGCCAAAGGTATATAGCTTAAATCTGGACTATGGCTCCCCTCCTTTAAAATAACTAAGGAGGTGTCACATGTCCCACAACTCCAATGAAATCCCGGCCAGAGGAAAACATGGAAGATGGGGCCCTGAAACAAGTACCATCCACTGTGCACCGAGTGGTGGCATAAATCATTCTTATCATTCAAATCCCTCCTTACTCCACCCATCATAATACAACCGCCATGATGAATATGTTCTCAAAATAATGCATTATTATACCATAAAGTTTTATACATCAATATGCGTATTTATGAATAGTAAATACTATGCGTATCTGTGAATAGTAAAATACTATGTGTATATGTGAATAGTAAAACACGGTATATATACATGAATAGTAAAAATGAAGAGTACATACGGTATGTATACGTGAATAGTATTATGAATAGTAAATACAGTATACGTGAATAGTAAAATGAATAGTAAATACGGTATACGTGAATAGTAAAATGAATAGTATATACAGTATACGTGAATAGTAAAATGAATAGTAAATACGGTATATGTGAATAGTAAAATGAATAGTAAATACGGTATATGTGAATAGTAACGTACGTATAAATAGTACCTCTGCAAATTTGCAAATCAAAGTTCCCACACCAGATCTTAAAACCATAAATATTTTCTAAATATTCTTGCCAAAATAGTAAACAAACCAATTAATAATCATATATAATTCACAAGTATAAGGAAGAATATTCAGAGTTACCTGTTACTTGCTAATACCCGAATCACCAACCAGCTATTATAACTCTCAAGCAAATATCTCTCTACTCTCTCTCTCTCTCTACCTCTCTCTAAGGCTCTTAGAAGTTGTGAAGAATGAAATGAAATGGAAGGTCTATTTATAGTTGGAAAATGGGTCTTTAAGTGTAATTTTCGTCTCTGGGTCATTTTACGTAATTTTTCCAAAAATATAAAATGGAAACTTTCCCGTGACTTCTTCAGCCGCCCCGTGAAAGTTTTAAAAATTTTTAATAATATAATATTATAATTTAAATAGTAAAATATTATTACGTGGGTCCCGCGTGAATTTTTTTCAAAACTCACGAGAAAGGTTGTCGCTCACGGGAAGTTTGCAGAGAATTATTTTGGCCGTGGGTCCCGCATGAATAGTAAAATACTATTCACGGGGCCCACAAAATACGGATTTCAAATTTATCACTTTCCAAAAATAGAGCCTACTAGTCTTCCCAAAATAGGTTTATGTTCAAGATATTAGATTCAAAATTCAGGATGTTACATTTCTCCCCTCCTAAAAGAAAATTTTGTCCTCAAAATTTCGCTATAATAAGAATTCTAACCTATTTAAATAAATGAGGATAGGTTTGTCGCATGCTCTCCTCCGTTTCCCAAGTAGCATCTCCGGGAGCCATTCCTTTCCACTCGACCTTTACAAGTCTAATGGTCTTGTTTCTTAATCTCTTGTCCCTTGCATCAACAATCCGCTCCGGCTCGGCTTTATACGTCATGTTATCCTTGAGTTCTACCTCTTCTACTTCTATAATGTGGGAAGGATCCGGTTGGTATTTCTTCAGTTGCGATACATGAAAGACATTGTGAAGATTCGCAAGCTGTGGAGGTAATGCAATTCTGTAAGCTACCGGTCCAACTTTCTCCAAAATCTCATAAGGACCCATAAAACGAGGCGAAAGCTTCTTTGCTCGTATTGCTCTACCAATGCCAGTCATTGGTGTGACTCTTAAGAACACATGTTCGCCCACCATGAACTCCAACGGTCGTCTTCTCTTGTCAGCATAACTCTTCTGTCGACTCTGAGCAGTGAGAAGTTTCTGTTGAATCACCTTAATCTTTTGAGTCGTCTCGTCCACAAGTTCTGGACCTATTAAAATTCGCTCATTCAATTCTGTCCAGCAAATAGGAGATCTACATTTTCTTCCATACAAAGCCTCATAAGGTGCCATCTCAATGCTGGAGTGATAACTATTGTTATATGCAAACTCCGCAAGATGAAGATGATCGTCCCAACTTCCTTTTAGTTCGATTGCACAAGCCCGCAACATGTCTTCCAGAGTTTGAATAGTCCTCTCAGTCTGCCCGTCAGTTTGAGGATGATAAGCGGTACTATAACTCATCCGAGTTCCCATAGCATTCTGCAATGCTTTCCAAAATCGTGAAGTGAATCGTGGATCACGATCAGATACGATGCTATTCGGTATCCCATGCAATCTGACAATCTCCTTCATGTAGATCTTTGCTAGCCTCTCCAATGAGTATTCTGCTGCAATTGCTAGAAAATGAGCTGACTTAGTTAACCTATCGACAATTACCCAAATGGCATTATGTCCGGATGTCGTTAGAGGAAGCCCCATGATGAAATCCATAGAGATGCTGTCCCATTTCCACTCTGGGATATCCAAATTCTTTAATAATCCAGGAGGTTTCCGATGTTCGATCTTGACTTTCTGACAAGTCAAACAACAAGTGACAAAGTCAGTCACATCTTTCTTCATGCCCCGCCACCACCAATTCCGCTTGAGATCATGATACATCTTGGTTGCTCCGGGATGGATAGTGTATTTACTCCGATGTGCCTCTTCTAGTATGAGCTTTTTTATTTCTCCATCATTAGGTATGCACACTTTTCCTTTATACCTTAATATCCCATCTCTATCGATCCCAAATTTCGATTCTTTTCCTTCTTCAATATCTTCCCTCACGTTTAATAGATACTCATCTTCGAGCTGAGCGAATTTAATCTCTTTCCAAATTGTGCTTTCAATAGTTAATGCTTTCATGGTAGCGACCAAACCTGACATTACATCAATAGATGTACTTGGTATCTCCTCGAGCAATTTATGTTCTCTGATCATCATCTGGGCTACATGGATTGTCTTTCTACTTAAGGCATCTGCTACAACGTTCGCCTTTCCTGGATGATACTTCAATTCGAAGTCGTAGTCCTTGATAAACTCCATCCATCTCCTCTGTCGCATGTTGAGCTCCTTTTGGTCGAACAGGTACTTTAGACTTTTGTGGTCACTATAAACCTCGAACTTTGAACCGTAGAGGTGATGCCTCCAAATCTTCAGAGCAAACACTACTGCTGCCAGTTCTAAGTCGTGAGTAGGATAATTCCCTTCATGTGGCCTTAACTGTCGAGAAGCATAAGCTACTACCCTACCATTTTGCATTAATACACACCCAAGACCTTTCTTGGAAGCATCTGTGTACAAAGTAAAGGTCTGAGCAGGATCTGGAATTATAAGTACTGGTGCCGTAGTCAACTTAGTCTTCAAATTTTGAAAAGCTGCTTCACACTTTTCGTCCCATACATATGGTTGTCCCTTCCTTGTTAACTTAGTCAAAGGCATAGCTATTTGCGAAAAGCCCTTGATAAATCTCCTATAATAGCCAGCTAGACCTAGAAAACTCCTGATCTCAGTCACGGACTTTGGTCGTTCCCATTGGAGAACTGCTTCAACTTTAGTATGGTCCACTGCAACACCTTCAGCCGATACGACATGGCCTAGGAATTTTACTTCCTTCAACCAAAATTCGCACTTAGACAGTTTCGCATAGAGCTTGTGCTCCTTCAACACTTGTAGCACGATTCTAAGGTGCTCTTTATGCTCTTCTTCATCCTTAGAGTAGATAAGGATGTCGTCAATGAAAACCACTACAAATTTATCTAGATATGGTCGGAAAATTCTATTCATGTAATCCATGAATACTGCTGGAGCATTTGTTAGCCCAAATGGCATAACAAGAAATTCATAATGGCCATATCTAGTTCTGAATGCAGTTTTTGAGACATCTTCAGCTTTGACTCTCAGTTGGTGATAACCTGATCTGAGGTCGATCTTGGAGAATATAGATGCTCCCTTCAACTGATCAAGTAGATCGTCGATCCTGGGTAAAGGATATTTATTCTTTATAGTCACTTTATTTAACTGGCGATAGTCAATGCATAGTCTCAGGCTCCCATCTTTCTTCTTCACAAAGAGTACGGGCGATCCCCAAGGAGATACACTGGGTCTGATAAAACCCTTTTCTAACAATTCTTCGATCTGCTTCTTCAATTCTGCTAGTTCCGATGGAGACATTCGGTAAGGAGCTTTAGATATAGGTTCCGTTCCAGGTACGAGATCAATAGAAAATTCTACTTCTCTCTCTGGGGGTAAACCTGTCATTTCTTTCGGGAATACCTCCGGAAATTCTTTCACCACTTCAATGTTCTCTATCCCTTCCTCCACTTCTGTTTGAATGGAGAAAAACACCATGTACGCAAGACAACCATGATGAACAGGCTTTTCATCTTGTACTATAGACAACAATTGTGGTCTACTATGACTCATAGAGTCATCCGCAAGAGAGATAGTCTTCCTCTTGCAGTCAAGGATGATGTCATTAGCTGACAACCAATCCATTCCTATTATTACATCGATACCCTTCGTGGGTAAACAAACAAGGTCTATATTTGAGATCCTATTATCAATCTCAATCGTACAATTTAAGCAAGCCCTAGAAGTTTTTACTGAAGCTCCCGCCGGTGTAGAAATAATCATATAATAAGGCAATTCACTCACTCTTAAATTCAATCGAGGCACACAGTCGTATGATATAAAAGAGTGTGTGGCACCAGAATCAAATAAGGCTTCTACTTCAAGACCTTGGAGTTTGAGGATACCTTTAATCAGATTTGGTGAAGCACTTGCCTCCTGATGTGATAGTGCAAACACTTTCCCTGGCACTGCAGTTCTAGCATCCTTGGCCCCTCGAGGCTCCTCCTCACAAAATCTGGAAATGTGTCCTGGCTTTCCACAGTTGAAACACGTCACACATGGTCCTTGGTGTATTCTTCCACACTTGGCACACATCTGATTGTTGGCGGTGCTTGCAGCAGGAGCTGTGGATCCCCTATATGAACTCTGACCTCCACTGAAGTGACTCCTTTGAGGTCCTTTGAATTGACTCCTCGGTGGTCTGCTGAAATGACTTCTTTGGGGTCCAGTAAAATAACTCCTCGATGGTCCACCAAAGTGATTTCTGGATGGTTGGCTAAACCGCGTATTCACATTACTGAAGTTGTGACTCTGCTTCTTAGTAACTCCTCCCGTTGGTCTCATGAGGTGTGTAGATCTGGCCTGAAAACCCTTCATCTTCTCAGCTTCCTCTTCTCGTTTGTTCCTTGCTATCGTGCGCAGTTTGTCGCATATTTCTTCAAAATCCCTTGTTTCATCAAGGAACGGTGATAGAGCTGTTTTTAGGTCTGGCCTAGCTTTTTCAACCAATCGAGCACTCAACCATTTAGAGTTGTTCTGTGAATATCCGCAGAATTTAGACAACTCTAAAAAGCGAGTAATAAATTCGTCTTCATGTAATTTCCCTTGCCTGAATGTGAGGAATTCAGTTTCTTTCTCTATTCTGATTGAAGGGGAAAAGTAATAATTTTCGAACTTTTCCTTAAACTCTTCCCACGTCATCTCAGCATTTCCTTTTGTTTTGGTGCTTTCCCACCATTCTTCAGCTGCTTTCTGCAACAATTGTTCAGCAACCATCACCTTTTGTTGTGAGCTAATCTCGATAACTCTGAAAATCTTTTCTACACGCTTCAGCCACTCCAGTGCTGCAATCGGATCTAGCTTCCCCTCGAACATCGGTGGAGTAAACTTCCGAAATTTTTCCCAAACCTCAGTAATAGGTAAGGGATGATACTGAGAATGAGAACCGCTACTACCTCCATCTTCAGTACGAGAATAACTTCCTCCCCTAGATTGATGGTCAGAAGGTGTGACTTCCAGAGCCTTCTCCTTTCCTTCCTTACCACCTTGGCCTCTTCCTTTTGCTAATTCATCCTCGTGTCTATTCACTTTCTCCCTCATCTCCAAGATGACGTCTCGTAATTCTGCCAAAAGGGCATTGTTATCCTGAGGATGGGGACCATCTTGATGCGGAGGGAGACCTCTTTGGGATGGAGCAGAGGTTGAATTAGTTCTTCGAGTTCTTGCCATTATCTCCTCCTATGATTAATACTATAAGGACACTAAACAAATAAAAATAGCTAAATAAATTCTAAATCTAACAAAGGGAAGTGCTCATGTTATGATATTTAATTTGCCACGAACTTTTAAAATTTTTTTTTAAGAAATCACTTTAGAAAATAAACAAAATTGCCATGGAACCTTTAGCTCTGATACCAAAAATGTAACGCCAGAATTTTAATACCCAAAAACTTGGCCAAAATATTTATAATTCCTCCAAAAGGGTGTATCATTATCCAAATCATTAGATTACATTACCGTTTCAAATAAAGTTTAACCCTTAATCAAAATAAATTTCAGAAAATTATTTCAGAGTCCAATACAAAGCGGAAGTCTTAGGTTCATGGCAAATAAAATAACATATCATAAACTATAGGAGTACAAAAGAGCCTTCATAGCTCACTCCATAGGTGCCTTCCCTTGCTCTCTACTAGGATATTCACCTGAAAAATGTTAATATGGGATGAGATTCCACGTCTCAGTAACTACTGAATATTTCTACCGTACACGAGCAAATAATATATGACAAAAAGATATGGGCTGATTTCAAATATATATGTAGATTCCATAATTTCTCATACAAAATAATTTATACTAATAGTCATCAATATAGAAGGTAATAAAACATATATATCTCAAAAGTTCTCTTCTCATGTCTTTACAGATTATTCATCATTATATCAAATTCTTGAACTGTTCAGAAATGCATTATGCAGTATGCAGCCTCCCTTATACCACCTCCATCCGTATCCGCTGACTGGAGCCATAGGCTAACACATAGTCCAATAGAAACTCATTCATTTGACTGAATTGTTCCAAGCTCACCAAAACTTAAGATACACCCGGCCAAAGGTATATAGCTTAAATCTGGACTATGGCTCCCCTCCTTTAAAATAACTAAGGAGGTGTCACATGTCCCACAACTCCAATGAAATCCCGGCCAGAGGAAAACATGGAAGATGGGGCCCTGAAACAAGTACCATCCACTGTGCACCGAGTGGTGGCATAAATCATTCTTATCATTCAAATCCCTCCTTACTCCACCCATCATAATACAACCGCCATGATGAATATGTTCTCAAAATAATGCATTATTATACCATAAAGTTTTATACATCAATATGCGTATTTATGAATAGTAAATACTATGCGTATCTGTGAATAGTAAAATACTATGTGTATATGTGAATAGTAAAACACGGTATATATACATGAATAGTAAAAATGAAGAGTACATACGGTATGTATACGTGAATAGTATTATGAATAGTAAATACAGTATACGTGAATAGTAAAATGAATAGTAAATACGGTATACGTGAATAGTAAAATGAATAGTATATACAGTATACGTGAATAGTAAAATGAATAGTAAATACGGTATATGTGAATAGTAAAATGAATAGTAAATACGGTATATGTGAATAGTAACGTACGTATAAATAGTACCTCTGCAAATTTGCAAATCAAAGTTCCCACACCAGATCTTAAAACCATAAATATTTTCTAAATATTCTTGCCAAAATAGTAAACAAACCAATTAATAATCATATATAATTCACAAGTATAAGGAAGAATATTCAGAGTTACCTGTTACTTGCTAATACCCGAATCACCAACCAGCTATTATAACTCTCAAGCAAATATCTCTCTACTCTCTCTCTCTCTCTACCTCTCTCTAAGGCTCTTAGAAGTTGTGAAGAATGAAATGAAATGGAAGGTCTATTTATAGTTGGAAAATGGGTCTTTAAGTGTAATTTTCGTCTCTGGGTCATTTTACGTAATTTTTCCAAAAATATAAAATGGAAACTTTCCCGTGACTTCTTCAGCCGCCCCGTGAAAGTTTTAAAAATTTTTAATAATATAATATTATAATTTAAATAGTAAAATATTATTACGTGGGTCCCGCGTGAATTTTTTTCAAAACTCACGAGAAAGGTTGTCGCTCACGGGAAGTTTGCAGAGAATTATTTTGGCCGTGGGTCCCGCATGAATAGTAAAATACTATTCACGGGGCCCACAAAATACGGATTTCAAATTTATCACTTTCCAAAAATAGAGCCTACTAGTCTTCCCAAAATAGGTTTATGTTCAAGATATTAGATTCAAAATTCAGGATGTTACAGGGGTGCTCCGGCACATGTCTTGAAACAGAAACCAGACAAGATGGACTCGCGTACTGAAGTATGCATGTTTGTGGGCTATCCTAAAGGAACCAGAGGTTGGTTGTTTTATAGTCCAAAAGAAAAGAAGGTCATAGTGAGCACTCACGCGACTTTCTTGAAGGAGGACTATATGACAAACTATAAGCCAAGAAGTAAAGTTATTCTTGATGAACTAGTCTCAGATCAAGTTTCACCACAACCTCAAGGGGTTCCAGCTTTTGTTCCTGTGGTTGTTCAAAGAGGGGAAAATGTACCTGAACATACACAGGAACCAGAGACAGAACCAGAAGTTCAACATGAGACAGAACCAGAAGTTCAGCATGATGTTGAACTAAATGAAGAACAAAATCATGAATTGGTTAATATACCTAATGAGGGTCCTCATCTAGAAATTGTTAACCCACAAAATGTGGACCCCCCTGTAGATGCACGACATCAAATGCGACAAAGTCGTAGTGGGAGATTGATTCGTAAACCTGCAAGATATCTCTTGCTGGGTGAGTCAAATCAGGATGACATCATCGCAGAAGATGGTGATCCCACGAGTTATGACGAAGCACTAGGAGATGTTGATGCTCAGGAATGGCACAAGGCTATGAATCGTGAAATGGAATCTATGTATTCCAACTCAGTTTGGTCTCTTGTAGATGCACCTAAAGGGGTAAGACCCATTGGGTGTAAGTGGATTTACAAGAGAAAGAGAGGATCGGACGGGAAGGTTGAAACCTTCAAAGCTAGATTGGTGGCGAAAGGGTACTCCCAAAGAGAAGGAGTGGATTATGATGAAACCTTTTCGCCGGTTGCCATGCTCAAGTCCATCCGGATTCTCTTAGCTGTTGCAGCCAATCTTGATTATGAGATTTGGCAGATGGATGTCAAAACTGCTTTTCTAAATGGAAATTTGGAAGAGGAAATCTATATGCAGCAACCAAAAGGGTTTATAGCCAAAGGGCAAGAAGAAATGGTATGCAAGTTGCAAAGGTCCATTTATGGACTTAAGCAAGCGTCCAGGTCGTGGAACATCAGATTTGATCAAGCCATTGAGTCTTATGGTTTTGAGAAAACTCCTGATGAACCATGTGTGTATAAAAGAATCCAAGGTAATGCGGTATCTTTTCTGGTACTTTATGTGGACGATATACTCCTTATCGGAAATGATACAGAGGTATTGTTGGGCATAAAAACCTGGCTGAGCAAACATTTTGATATGAAGGACCTGGGGGAAGCCAATTATGTTCTTGGTATTAAACTCCTGCGAGACCGGAAGAACAGGGTTTTGGCATTATCCCAGGCTCAATACATTGACAAAATACTTGCCAGGTTTAGCATGGAGAATTCAAAGAGGGGAATTATACCCTTCAGGCATGGGATTCATCTCTCTGAGAAGCAATTTCCTCAAACTCCTGAGTAGAGAGAACGCATGAGTAGGATACCTTATGCTTCAGCAGTAGGTAGTCTCATGTATGCTATGCTATGTACTAGACCAGATATCTGCTATGCAGTGGGAGTAGTAAGCCGGTACCAATCGAACCCTGGAGAGAAACACTGGGTAGCGGTTAAACATATACTCAAGTACCTACGGAGAACGAGAGATTATATGTTGGTCTACTCAAGTGGGAGTCTTGAAACCATTGGTTATACGGACTCAGATTTCCAAGGAGATATTGACTCAAGGAAGTCCACCTCGGGATATGTGTACACCCTTAATGGCGGTGCCATTTGTTGGAGAAGTGTAAAACAATCATGTGTCGCTGACTCTGCCAATGAGGCTGAGTATGTAGCTGCTTCTGAGGCTGCAAAGGAAGCTGCATGGTTAAAGAAGTTCCTGACAGACCTTCAGGTGATGCCAGGTGTTGATTGTCCTATCACACTTTACTGTGACAACAGTGGGGCAGTAGCACAGTGCAAGGAACCAAGGTGTCACAAGAGACAAAAACACATAGAGAGGAAGTACCACTTGATCCGAGAAATAATTAAAAGAGGAGATACAGTGGTGGCAAAGATAGCATCAGACGAGAATCTCGCTGACCCTTTTACTAAGAGTTTGCCTGAGCGTGTGTTCGAGAGGCATGTTTCATCTATGGGTCTTAGGAGGATTCCAGATTTGCTACAGCTTTAGGCAGTTGTTATTTCACTTTGTTATTTTGTGCTTTTAAGCAAGACATTATGACATTGCATTTCTTTTCTGAATATTAATAAATGGAGTGTATTTTTTCATTTATTTCGCACACTATTTAAAACTAGAAGGTCCGGATCAATTGTGGAGTATATGATCATATGAATACGTTCATAGAGGACATGGTCATAGGTTCTCACAATGGATGAATTGGTTCACAGCTATTAAATTAAGTTGGGCACTTTATTTAGGCTGCAATGTTTTATGAAATGGTTTTGTCCGAATCATTATAAAACATTGGTGTGAGTTAATGCTTACATTGAATGGATCAAGGAGAGATTTGATTAAGGTTGTTTTTTCTGTCATCAGGAATCAAATCTCCAGATAACTATAGTTATGTAATTGCTCTTAATCCTAAGTTTATTTTAAACAGGTAGTCAATTAGTTTTTTCATTCTTTGATTTACCAACGGGTGAGGTCTGATCTATATGACGACCAACAACTCGGTATTTTGGGATTGAGACTATTTGGCTATCGGTGTTTATGAGATAAACAACATGGAATTTATAGGAAATGTCCCCTTGATATGTTTCGGTACCTGGATATTGAAGACACTGGCCAGTGCATGCAATCCATTAGAGAAACTGTCAAAGTCAAGGGAATAAATAATTGATTGGGTTACAGAAAAATAGTCAATCAATTATAGACATTATATAAAGGGGTAATGCATATCTCTGTTATAAGTGTCACTATTCTTGGAGATCACGTTCGGGCTTTTAGTGGAGTAGCACCGAACTAGATAATCTTCTGTAGATTATCATGAGCCTTGATGAATGACAAATGGTAGGTCCCCAGGCTAGCTTGAGACAAGGGATGAGGTATATTATCAGATGACGATGGCTTATGAGCTACATGGTCTTGGGTTTACGAACTCAAGTTTGTGTCTTAAAGAGCAAGTGGGAGATTGTTGGGTTAATGTGCTCTTTAGTCACTTAAGCCCAAGAACTCTAAGGCCCATGTGGATTAGGGTTAGGTCTTGGGTGGAGCATTATATAAACCCACTTTAACCTGCTTGAAAATAGACGGCCGCACAAATAGTCAGGAGGCTCTCATCAGAAACAAAAACCTAGAGGCAGACGTTCATCATCTGAACGGTTGCCCACACAACCACCTCATCCCCCTCGAGAGATAGTCTGGAAGATCAATCACAGAGCGAGGACTGTTCGTAGACAAGAATTGTTCGCGGAGAATCTTTCAGATCACTCTTCAATATCCAGGTAATCAAAACGATGAACGGTTTAATCTTTTCCTACATCACGTGGTTCGATACGCTTCCGCGTTTCTGATTAGATTCCTACAAAAAAGAAGCCGATGATCTCAATGTTAACCTGTGGAAGCCCGAAGAGTCCTGCATGAAGTGGCTCGACGAGAAGCCAGATTGCTCAGTGATATATATCTCATTTGGCAGTGTCATTGTCTTGACGCAAAAGCAAATGGATAATATAGTTATAGCTTTAAGAAATACCAAAAAATCGTTTCTTTTGGTGGTTAAGCCGGCTCGGAAAGATTGCGAAGAAGATGATTCTGCAAATTTGTTGCCAAGTGAGTTTCTGGAAGAAGCGGCAACGAAAGAGAGAGGCTTGGTGGTTAGTTGGTGTCCACAAGAGAAGGTGTTAATGCACCGTTCTGTAGGTTGCTTTATGACTCATTGTGGGTGGAACTCGACCGTGGAGACGGTAGTTGCAGGCGTGCCGGTGATTGCGTATCCGAAATAGTCGGATCAGCCGACGAATGCAAAGCTTTGTGAAAGTGTTTTTGGGAACGGGGTGAAAGTGAAATTTGAGGAAGATGCACATGTGAGCACAGAAGAGTTAGAGAGATGTATCAGAAAAGTGATGGATGATCCAGCAGGTGAGAAGATGAAGAAGAAGGCACTTGAAATGAAAGTGGCAGCAAGGAAAGCGTTGGAGGAAGGTGGCTTATCTCATAATAATGTTAATCACTTCATTGTTGACAAAAGAGAGGTTGAAGGAGAAGGCCTTTTGACCACTCTGTTATCTCTTCCATGTCTTCATTATATTTTGGAAAAACTAGTTTATTTGAATTAAAATGAAATGACTCTAGATCTACCATCTCTCCGGCCGGGCAGCGTACAAATATTGTTTATGATACAAGGAGATATTTAGGAATCTTGATGCATGAAAGTATTGAATCTTTCATTTTCTAACAATGTTTTTTCCTTTGCAAGTTTTTCTTCAGAATTAGGGATACCCTCCCTTTATGTTGATCCAATATGTTGTTTTCAGAATCGATTGTTGTTTTGAATTTCATTTTTGTTGTTGATAGATAGTCACTGCATGCATATATTACTTCCCTTCCAGATTTTATTTTTACGTGAGTTGCAATGCTTCTTCTGATAAAGCCAAGAAGAATTCTTAGAAGCCCTCTTTCTCTCTCGCGGAGTCGCAACTTATTTGATTAAGTGGTAAAAGGGGAGAGATAGAAAAGTAAATTATAAATTAAAAAAATAGTAACATGTGTATCATTATATTTCTCTTCCTGTTTACCTTTGCTTATGCTTTTAGCGGTTAAAATACAATTGTTGGAAAGAAAGCTGATTGTATTTAGAGAGAAGACAGTATATACAAAGGGCGATTGGAAGGAGAAAATATGAGACAAGACCATCACGAGTAGAGTTGGGAATTAAGGGCCTGTTTGGGAACTCCTACATGGACTTATTATCCCATTAGATGAGATAATAAGTCCATAAAAAAAATTAAGAGGGTTTGGGAACACTTTTAATTTGATGGACTTCAATGGGCAATAGGATTTTTTTTAAGCTCCCATTTGTAGCTTCTAATCCCATTAGTAGAAACTCATCAATTTTTTATGTGGGGTCCATTTGTTAAATTACCATTTGCCTCCCTCCCTCTTCAATTTTTTTTATGTGGGGTCCATTTATTAAATTTTTTATGTGGAAGCTTATCAATTTTTTAATGGAATCTTACTATTTTATATGGCAAAATTATATTTATTTTTAATTTTTATCCTAAATTATCACATTTTATACAACACATATATGTGTGTGTGTGTGAAAGAATTTGATTCATACCCTTTTCAGTCATTTTCCATCTCATATATCTTTTTAAAAGCTATGCCAAACAAATTCCTTTCACAAACAAAAGCCACTTTTACCACTGCTATCCCAAACACAAATTACATCAGAAAAAAGTCCATTAAGAAAAGTCCATAAAAAACAAAAGTCACTTCTTCCACAGCAATCCCAAACGGGCCCTAAGGCCAGCCTAGTCTGATAGGGTTAGTCCTTGAAGGGTTAGGATTTAAAAAGGTCGGCCTTTTAGGGCTAGGGTATGAAAAACGTTGGTTTTTTAAGGTCCGGTAGTAATTTTTTTTTAATTTTAACTATTTCTCATGCATTTTTTTTAAAGAAATATAATTAGTAAATTACAACAATTAAAGTTCTAATTTATCAAATAAATGTTGTTAATATTAAGGTCTAAACAACATGCAGCATGCAATAAACAAACACAATAGCTAATTAATAATTAGGGAAGCACTGATGGTTTGATGCCTGAATCCGTGATGCACTAATGCATGACTTTATGCATGAGGCCAAGATAGTGAGATTGAGGCGAGAGGCGTGAAGTAAATGACAGAAATGAATGAGATTGTGAGAGTGATTGAGTGAGTGAATACTAGGCAACAATACAGGCAAGTAGGGGTGGGAATAGGCCAGGTCTTTAACAAGCGGCCTACAGCCTGTCCTGACCTATTTGTTAAAAAGGTCAAGCCAAGGCCTATTCAAAAGCCTATGTGTGTAAATAGGTCAGGCTTATTTTGTTAAGGCCTGACTATTAAGCCTTCAGACCTAGTTTATTTACACATTAAATAAATATATTATATTTATATCATATAACAACACCATTTATATTTTCATTCTTATATTTATATATATTTTGATAGGCTCAAAGTGTATGAAGCCTACTTATAACCTTCAAGGCCTACATTATAAGTAGGCCTTTTAAAAAGGCTTCAGACCTGACCATGCCTTATGAAGGCTCAGATCTGAGCCTAAAAAATGGCCTGCATTCGGGCTAAGGCCTTTTAACCCTATTACAGGCTCAAGTCTATTTAGCTAAAGTCTGACCTGACCTAGCTTATTTTCACCCTACAGGCAATAGCTTCCTTCACGGTCAGTAGGATAAGTGGTCAACTGTCAACTAGGCAAGGTAAAAAATAATAATAATAATAATAATAATAACGAACCTAACATGGCCCTCTTAAGTCATCGGCCTTATAGGGCTGGCTTTTTAGACCCGACTTCATTTTGATGCTCCATTTTATAAGCCCCGTCCTTGAAAGTCTACGATATGGACCGGCCCAATTTCCTGGCTTTAATCATAGGTGAGTACATGCTCCAGACCTTTTATTTTAGAGAGAAGATTGGGGAAATGTGTGCTTATCTTAATTAAAGGATCTTTTTTTTTTTTTTTTTTTTGTGAGTTGGAATCTTTCTTCCAACGGTAGCTAAGAAGAAGTCTTTGAAAACGTGCTGTCTCCCCGTGCAACAGACGAGAGTACCTGCTCGGTTTGGAAAAACTTGTATGACAACGAGAGGTGAGCAGCATGGGAATAAGAAGTTTTAAAGTACGAAATTATAATAGCATCTTATAATAATGTTAATTACTTGCTGTGAGATTTTTTTTAGTGATTATATTCTTATTTTAGGACCTCATAATGATTTTTTTTATTATATCTTCTCTCTATTAATTGCAGAAAATTTCAATATCATGTGGTAAAGGAAGTGTTTTAAATTTAGAACTCATTGTTTGTATTCTTTATTTAGAACTCATTGTAATTTTCTTTCTATGGGTTTAGTTTCTCTCATAATCATTTTCTTATTATCCCTCATAATCTCTAGATCACATCCGTCCAACTAACACAGTACTACTTTTATTTTTCTTTCATTTCTCCAAATCAATGGTCAAGATGTGGGTAACACTACTACAAAAATGAGTTTTTACTACCTGAAAGGACGTCCCTATTTGAAAAAGGGAAGCAACAAGTAAAAGTAGTAGCATTTCTGTAATTATATTTGGGTAATTTTATTTTTGGCGTCCCAAAAATAAAATTTGGGACTCCAATATTCAGGAAAAATATTTTTGACGGGTAATTTTTGAGAGGAAAAATTTTTTGGAGTCCCAAAATTACAATTTGGGACTCCAAAAAACAGGCCAAAAAAATTTTACGGGCAGTTTTTTGGAGTCCCAAATTACAATTTGAGACTCAACAAATATATTTTTGGAGACCCAAATTGTATTTTGGGACTCCAGAAAACATAACCAAGAGTCATAAAAAAAAAAAAAAAAACACCCGCGCTAGCTTCTCTGATCCTCAAAAAATTCAGCCCTAGCATTGAGAGAACACGATCTTGCGAACGTTCCTCCGCTCCTCCTTAGACCGCCATCGTCAACAACAGAACCGCCATTGCCATTCATTGATCGACACAGAGGGACCTGCAGCTTGATTCGTACGACACAGAGCGAAAACCACCGGAGAACCACTGGAGAAGATTCTGGATAACGCATTTTCAGTCGAGCCCCCTCTTTCCTCAAATCTCTCCCATCGTTTTCGGTACAATCGAAAGTTCCTCCTATTGTTTTCACTGCTATCAAACGGTCGTCCTATCGTTTTCACCACTGAGGTCACGGACTGATAGCGTGGCTTCGGATCTTAGCAGAGCTGGTCCCGTGGAAAGAGACATTGAGTAGGTATCTTCAGAAACTTACTTGAATTTTTAGCTAGTATTACGATTTATTAAATATGGAACTGGGCGGCATAGGAGAGAAACTAAAGAAACTGAAAAATAATGGAAACCCTGTCGATGCTGTTTCTCTGTTGGCTGCAAACAAATGGACAAGGATGATTTGGATATAGTTTTGCTTTAGGCTGTTCCGCTCTTTTGGTGGAGTCGTGATTAGTGAGAAGATTTTATGCCTTTGGAGTTTCAGTGTTTTATGCTTTTATCATTATCGTTACTTTTCTTTCCGAGACTCATCTTGTGCCTTTTATGTAAATTAATTGACCATAGTTAGTAAGCAGTGATACGTTATTTCTATTTTTGGTTAGCAATCCAATGCTAAGAGGGACAAATGTCAGGAAATTGGTTGTGATAGTGAAATTGTGCACTACGCTTTAGGTACTCCAGAAATATATTGATCACAGCAATCATAAATTTTAATTATAAATAGACATAAAAACGTGTATGATGTGACTCCTACTTATAAGTTTGATGTTTACTGGCTTATTCATGATTGGGTTGGTTAATATTGATATGGTTATGTAATCCATTTTTATGGATTGAAGGTGGTAAATATTTATTTGTGCCCACAAAGTGTTCATTTTCGCTGAAGGACTTTATATCCCACTAGAATTTCAGTAGAATTGGCATTCATATTTCTGTGCAGGGGCGAAGAGACCTAAAGTCAGATTTTTGACTATGTTCATGTAGTATGTGTGAATTTTTTTGTCTTGCATTGCCCTCTAGCTCTTTGTTTAAATGTCCAAATCACATGGGATATACAATATCGACTGAAATGACGTAACTTTGCGAGTGTTTGGTCTCTGGGTTTATTTCAGTTAGAACATTTTCCTACATCCGTCTTATTAACTTACTATATGTTGTTGCTCTCCCCAATAGAGCTGTTTTTTTTTTCCCCACCTCTTGCAACTTTTAACATCCTTTATCCACCATGTAAATTCTTGCATCTTCTCTTTTTTCCCTTCGGAGAGAGTTCAGTAATCTTTTTTTATTCTTTTTCAAGGTCTTTGTCTGATTCTGTACCAAGAGTTCTTTTGGTTCAGTTTCCATATGGGCCTGCTCACCTGCTCAGCAATATAAGTGACAATCACTCTGTAATTTTTGCACAACCTTTTCCAGTAGCTGTTCAAGGGAAGTTATAGCGAACTATAGTTCAGCTAGCTTGATTGTACCATAAATCTTAGTTATTTGAAGTGTGTGCTAAGTTCTGTTGTGGTATTATCATAAATTTTAGTGCTTACAATATTGTAGCTACTCGATGTGCTGCTGAATATTTCCAGATGACAGAAGAAGTGGAGAAAGGAAACATAATATGTAAGCTTGAGGTTTTCTTCAATTCTTGTATTCTTCATGGTTGGAAGGATTCTATTCAATTATAGATGAGTTTAACAATATGAAAATACATATAGTAAAGTCAAATGAAGTTATTTTAATTTCTGTAATAAATATATTTTAGTTTTTTGTATATTAGGTCTGCATTAATATTATATTTCAAGTACTTTTACTTATAATATGGTATTTCTTATTTTCGCCCCCCATCATTAAAATTCCTGACTCCACCACTGTTTCTGTGCCTGATTTCATCATATGATTAACCATATGCTTATTTCTTAACAGATCGATGAAAATGTGCAAAGGGAAATTATAAATCACAGATCACTTAGGCACCCCAATATTGTCAGGTTCAAGGAGGTTTGTACAGCTCCTCTATCTTATTATTATTTTTTTGTGTGGACATACATCCTTTCATAAGTGCATCGCCATTTGTTTCTTAAAGTTATTTGTCTGTTATTTACTTGCTACCAAAAAATTTACTAACTGATTTTGGTGTTGCTTTTAGAATGAATCTGCTTTGATATTGTTCTCAGGGAAAGAAGAGAAGCACCTTAAAGGCTTAAACTAAGTCATATTTCTATAGTTATATCCGGACAACATACGGTAAGTGTTTCAGAAAAAGTGATAGAGAAATCATTCTTAGTTTTGCTTCTTCTGATTTTGCACATTTGCCGAGACTAAATTGCCTTGTTATCTAGCCCCAATATATGAAGAGTACGTATTTTTGTTTTGTCTATTTCAGATTTTTAACAATAAATTGCTTTCATATCTTAATTTAATTTCAATATGTATAATGTTGTAGTAATCATTGGACCCTGTGTGTTGTTTGTCCCTCGAAGAATGTTTGTTATTGGTTTGATTCATTAAAGGGCAAGCCAAACGAAGACATAAAACACATTTTTAGCACGTAAGTATATTTTTGTCTAATTCATTGATTCTTGATTTAAATGAATTGTTTTAATGTCTGAAAAAATTTCATTTTAATGATAGTGCAATCAAGACATATAAAATATTTTCTGGGAAAAAGGAGGGTCTAGCTAAAGAACCGAAGTGGTTTTATTCGAAAGTAAGTAGTTTCAATTCAAGTTACTTATTTGATATGCATGCCTTTATTTGTTTTAACAATTTTCTTTTGATTTATAGTGCCCTCGACAACCTGGACACACTGAATGTGGATATTATGTTATCCTTTACATGTTCTACATCATTCAGAGCGGATGTACTATAGATTTTGAACGAGTACGTAATCGCTCCCTGATTCTCATGTGATAATATTGTTGATGTTGTACTTAATTGAGTTGTTCATTAACTCATTCACATCTTTGATTTATTTTATACCTTGTTTTCCAATTGACAGTTTTTTAAAACTGAGGCAGCGTACTCGGAGGAAGACATCGATATGGGTCGAGAGGCTTTGGCTGGATATCTTCTTTCACACGTAGATATGTGAAGTTTACTTTGAATATTTCTTGGTATCTGTACGTGTAGCTAGAGACATCAACATTATATTTTGACACTTTGTGGTAGTTGTTGAAATGCGATTCATAATCGTTGTATATATGTAGTAGTATTGGTAGTTAATTACCTGATCATATGATGGGTAGCCTCACTGTTTAATCTTAATAGGTGGTATAGTCTTTTCCTTATTGTGTGGTTTATAAGATTCTAGTTTAATTGGAATCGTCTAAGGGCTGGGTTTCAAAGTAGGGTCAGTGATGAGAAGGCAGAGAAAGTGTTTTAAGTATGGTCTATAATGATCTGAACATTTTGGTAATGCATGTTCATGATGGCTATCTATTTGATGGGTGATGATTTGTTTAAATTTGCATGTAATATATTTTGGTAATGATTTGAATTCACCTCACTCCTTAATCTTATGGGTGCATGGTATAGTCTTTTTCTGCTTATTATGTGGTTTATAAGATTCTAGTTTAATTGGAATCGCCTAAGTGCTGTGGGTTTCATGCATGGGTTAATAACGATCTGAACATTTTGATAATGTATGTTCATGGCTATCTGTTTGATTGTTTTTATAAGGTTTAATTTTTGGGTTGTGAAAAATTTTCAACAAGCTATTAAAAAAAAAATTATTATGGCGTCCCAAATTAAATTTTGGGACTCCTTAATAATATTTTTGGAGTCCCAAAATATATCTTGAGACTCCTTAATTGACGCTTAATGTATTCATTTTGTACGTGATTTTTGGAGTCCCAAAATAGGTTTGGGACTCCTTAAATTTCATTTAAGGAGTCCCAAAATTAGTTTGGGACTCCAAAAATGAAAACTTTCTACATCCCTTCAATAGACATCACTTGAATAAGGGACGTCTATTGGGCCTATTTTGGGACTCCGAAAGCGTTTTTTCTAGTAGTGTAATGAGAGACAATAAAAAGAAGGATAAGTAGAGTATCTCATTCCAGTATACTAACGTCTGATCACTTGCAAGTACCCTGCTCATGGACGAGAGCTCATTACTTGGCCCAGATAGAACCTTGCTGGCCCAACATACTTCATACAAAGTTTCACAAAATTCCATTCGGAAATCGCTCCATATTATTTATAGTATATGAATAATGCGACTTATTATAAATTTTATTTTAACACTGCTTTTGATATTTAATAATTTTTTTTATAAAAATTAATTTCATAAAGTTAGATTTAGCAGTTGAGGGTAATTATTTATTTTCTAATCAAAGTCCCATATTAAAGTATTAGGAATCGTGAAAAATCAAATTTGGTAAAGTCACGTTATTAAATTTCAACCATTGAAATTTGATTTAATGGGGGAGAAACTAGAAAGAAAGATCAATTGAGACATTTATCTCCCAACTCATACCTTATACCACTATGGTTCTATTTATAAGTCTCTTTTGACTAAAAAAATTTGGTCCTATTTATAAGTCCTTTTTGACCAAAGAAATGATATTGTAACAATTTTGTTTATATTAATTGTACCAATGAAAATAGAGAGAGAAAAAAAAGTTGAAAGCATTCAATCATAAATGAGGGTAAAGTTGAAAATTCACTTCATAATCATTGAGCTAACTATCTCTCATTGGTATGTGTAATTTGGTCAAAATGAAACTTATAAATAGAACTAGAGTGGTAGGCGAGAGTTTAAAATGGTCAAATGAAGTTAGAAAGAAGAAAACCATGGTTGGTCTGCTAGAAGGAATCTCATATCTTGCAAAGTAGCCACCCCTCGTAACACTTGAGAGCCATATACGTTTACTTCTCTTTCACTCTTTTCTTGTAAAAAAATGGGAGAGAGAAATTCAATCGACTTCAATACAGTTTGTTCATTCTCGTATATGTTTTCCACTTTTCCATGTAACGAAATTTAAGAAAAAAGAAAGAAACTTTTTTTTAATTTGTGTGAACCTAAAAAAAGTTGCTGAGAATCCTTCATATATATATATATATATATATATATATATATATATATATATATATATATATATATATATATATATATATATTTTAATAATTAAAGGGGTATAGACACTACCAACTTAAGGTTACGGTAAGATTGAACTTGCAATTTCTTATTTATAAGAAATCTTTGATACCACTAAATTACAATGTCATTCGCAAGATTAATGTTGATATTCTACAAACCTCTCAAGCTAATAAAAAAAGCATCAGAATTAGGAAACCACAAACCTAGGGAGATTCTTGTTCTTTCTTTCTTTTGTTTGTTTGTTTGTTTTTTAATAAGCTTAAATGAATGAGCCATTATGTCCATCAATTATCAAAAGGGAAAAAAGGAATAAGGTTTCTTACACCTACACCTACCATTTCCCTCCATTCCTTTGACCACTTCCAAAGGCCAAAATGGACTTTTTTTTGGTTAAATCTCTCTTGATACCTTCCTTACCAAATTTATTCTTCATCCTTAATAATATTGTTTATTCTAATCACTAATTTTGACCGTCCCTATTTTATTCACACAATTAGTTTCATTACCACAGAAAGATTAGTAATGCCCTTTTTGAAAGGGGAAAAAAAACTGAGAATCTTGCAATCCTTTTGGAATGAGAATGTGAAACCAGGTCACTTTTGCATCTTCTATACTCAAGTCTCCATTCAAATATTTGCACCAGAAGCTTGGAGTGCTTGGATCCACTGAGTTTGCCAAGTCAGCAATCATACTGTAAAGTCAAATTTTGGAGTTTCCTAATGGGAACACCACAACATGGTGGCCATTGCTGCGCCTGATTTTAACCCATTATCAAAAGTTTCAGTCAACCACTCCCTTCTAAGGTCCCACTGATCTTTGAATTCAAAATTCCTTGTTCTCATGTTGAATCTGCTGCTCGGCTGATAAGAAGCTGTATTAGTTTAACTAGCAATCTTATTGTTAATTAAGTGGTTATGTTGAGAATTTGTGGGAGAATTTTGCCCCTCCTTATAGTTTAATGTAACTTTGAACCAATTGATTGGAATCAAATGTAATTTCTAGATATTGAGTGGTTTGATTTAAGAAAATTATTATTATTATTGGAAAAGGAGGTTAAAAGTTTCATTTAGTATTTTAAAGTAAAAGCCACTTGACTTTATTTAAAAGATTAAGGGAACTAAATAAATTGCATCAAATCATTTACATTTATCGTTTTTTTTTTCATGCTAATCTGTTTAACTTATAAACTAATATATAATTTATTGATACATAATATTTGTTATGATTAATTAATTCATTTAGTTTCCTTAATTTCTTCCTAAAAAAAAAGTCAAACAAATCTTATTTAAAGACCAATGGAGTGTTTTTTTTAGTAACACTTAATATCTTGAAATAATTTTTGGTGCATTAAGCACTCTGAAATGTTTTTCTAATGACATTCAGTACAATAAAATAATTTTTGATGTATTCAGCATTTTAAAGTATTTTTTAAAAAGCACCCTATATCCTAAAGTTTAGATTGCTTATTGTTGTTGAGAAAATATTTAAAAAGTAAAACTACTCAAAAGTCACTTTACAGAATGTTATTAAAAAAAGACTTTCTGGTATTGAATTTACCAAATAAAAAAACTCAATGGAACTTCACTTCAAAGAATAAGAGAGATTAAGGGGGAAAATCTCTAAGCACATGATGACCTCTACACCGTCCAATTTTCCCCTCCGACCTACTCCGTTTACAAGAATGTGAAATTACTATTTGCTTTGCATACTCTTTGGAGATTCTGAACCATCCTTTTCAGTTTCCACTAGCACCCCTCTTTTTTTTCTCTGCGTATAAATCATTTCCATCAGTATTATTTCATCACCGTTAAGAATTGTGTGAAAGAATAACAATGAAGCACTCTGTTATACTTGTGGTGCTTCTCACACTGCTTCTTGTGACAAGGCCAGGTTTTGCAGAAAGCAGAGCACCTCCATCATCAGAGGCTGAGCCTAAGTTTCTGAACAGAGCTCTCTTGCAAGAGAAGAAGTCCTACAACGCTAGAGATGATTTGAGAAGTCGTCGTCTTCTGATTCAAAACAAATTCTTCACTTTGTCTTCAGGACCTAGCACAAAAGGTCCTGGTCACTAGCCACAACTTAAAAGGCATTATCTCAAGTTTAAGAATATTTCTGCTACTCTCTCTTTGTCACACAGCTTTCTCTATCCGTAGTATCTTCTGCGTATGTCATATATATACATTTTGCTTCATAACAGATACAGCTGCCTTGTACATGAACTTTATATATAGATAGTGTGATGGTTATCTACCAGAGGTTTTTCTTTTCCGGTTTGTTATTATGTTTTCTCATAGTTTCAAAGTTTGCAGGGTGTATGACGGTTTGCAAGTTTAATTAAATTAAAAGCACGTTAACAGAAACTAGGAGGAGATTTTTAAATACTAAAGTTGGTATTGAGGTTATCATGAACATGAATGATAAAACAATCATACAAAACCCCTGAAAAAACAAAAAGAAAAAAAGGTGTTGTAGATGAAGATCAGTTTTTTGGAACTTGAGGGTGGAGATCTTCATCAGCACGCACATGCAGTTCAGAAAATGGTATTTTTAACTTTTTTATTGTTTAAGCATTTTTTTTAATTATTAATATATAATGAACTAGTGAAGAGTCAAGTGTGTGACAGTGTTTGTAGGGTCTATTTCCTTGTTTGTTCTATGAAAGGAAATATAAAGCACTTATATATGTTTCTTTCTTTTACTTTTCCTTCTTTCCCTTATGTTTCGGGGTTGTTTACCAACAAAACAAGAGGTAGCTGCAAATTTGCAGTGATATCCAATTATTTTCTTTTGAGCAAAAGAGATATCCAATTATTTTCTTGTGACCAAGTCCGAAATGGTCTGCAACTGTGGACAAAAGTCAACCAAATATCTCTCTCAAATAAAGACTTATTTATTTACGTTGAAAACAACAACTTGATTTCGGGAAAAAGTTAACATAATACTATCTCCGGTCTTAATTATAAGAGCTAGTTGACTTTCTTTGAAGAAATTAAAGAAGCTAAACAAGTTACGTAATCATTTCATATGTTAAATATTCTTAAATTATATATTATTTTATTAGTCAAACTAATAAGTTTGAAGAAAAAAATAAAAATACTTTAAAGTAATTTAATTATCTTCCTTAATCTTTCCAAAAAAGTCAATTAGTTCTTATAATTAGGACCAGAGGGAGTAATAATTGTGTGTGTGTGTGTAATTACCATGCCTCAGTACAAATATTTTTTTAAAAAGAAAATTATTATTAATATCTATTTATAAATTTTCATAATTTATGAAGTTGATTATTTTATTTATATTGTCTCTACATAATAAGGTGAACTTTTGTTTCATAAAGTCTAGAAAAATGTAATATACCTTGCATTGAATTTACATATTTTGTAATATTAGTTAATATTGATCCATGAATAATTAATATATACAATGTTTCATCAAAATAAGTGTGATCACTATATTATTTTTTTGGGCCGAAGTGATCACTATTAATTAAAGTTAGCTTTTGGTAATAACAGTAGAGTAGAGTAGAGTATAAAAAAAAAAAGTTAAAGTTCAATTCCAACAAATGTACGTCGAGTCTTTCATTTGATTTTAAAGATGGGTAAAGGAGTAAAAATATATATGTGTTTTATCTTTGGGAACGCCACTATATGCTTTTTTTGGAGTAAAAATACACACGTGGTTAGAAAATAGGTGCAAAAGTCACACCGCCGTTAAAATGTTTGCTGACGGTGTGGGACCCACACTATAATTCTAAAAATACCAAAATGCCCTCAGAGATCATCCTCCAAAACTCTGATTCTTCATTCTTCGATCCAGAGTCCAGACACATGTTCTGCAAATGTTTTTTTTTTTTTTAAAAAATTAAGATTAGGATTTGGGTTATCTCGTCTCGTTCCCCTCTGTGTTATATCTTCAGTGATGCGTTTTCATTGCCACATCGATTCCATTTCAAAGCACCATCACTGCAATTTCTTCAACTCTCCTTGTCGTTGTTTCTGTTGCTGTTATTGAGCAGAGAAAAAACTTTCTTGAACTTCCCCACAGCCTCCCCAGTTTCTACCATTAAGTTCCTGTGCTAAACTTGATCTTGGGAATGAGACAAGAAGAAATTGCAGATAGACAAAAGCCCGTTTTCTATCACACACGGAGCCAAATTAGGAACTGTGATCGATTCATTTCATCAATCAATTGGTTTTTCAGAGTAAAATAGACAAAGAGATCGGAACCGAATGGGTCTGCCAAAGTTTATCCAAACCACCAGATAGAGATTGCGACATATCTATGCCCACTCGTTGCCCCCAATTTCAAGTTGGGGGGGGGGGGGCGAAACACTAAAGTAGTGAGCACGGACCTTTGAAGGACTCGGTGCTTTCAAACCCTAGATTCTCCCACCATGGTTATGAGATTGGAGTGTGAAAGAGGACTTTGCCTAGCTGGAGAATTCACACTACGATGAGAATACAAAACCTCCAACTTTCAGTTTATTAAATTTAAAATTCTACTCACTATCCTCCCAGGGAGAAGGAGAAGAAAAGACAATACAAAGGGATTGAATTGATAGCTTCTGAAAATTCTGTGTGTCGACCTGTGATGGAAGCACTAGGAAGCCATTTGACAAATAAATATTCCCGGGGAGAACGATTGCAGAACGCGAGTGTGGATCGAAGAATGAAGAATCAGGGGGAGGGTGATATTTGAGGGCATTTTGGTATTTTCAGAATTATAGTGTGGGCCCCACCTAAAAATTAACACCGTCAGGTAACATTTTAACCGCAGTGTGACTTTTGCACCAATTTTCTAGCCACGTGTATATTTTTATTCCCTAAAAAAACATATGATGCTAGATGCTTTTGGGAGTAAAGTATATGTATATTTTTACTCACCAGTGGGGGTATAGTCACTATAGTGTATGCAAATGTGCATTCAAAACTGAAATAAAAATTATATAATTCGAAGTTTAACTTATCCTATCATTTATTTTTATACGTTTCAATCATTACTTTATAAATAAACTATAAATACTTTTAGAGAAAATTCAATACCCAAATGTCAAACTTGACCTAAAAGTAAAACTTCCTTTCACATCACACCTTTAATTATTGAACAGTTGAACATTACATAACAGTACTTTTAGTTTTTAATATAAGTGGAAGTCAACTTTTTTTTTTATTAATAAAACTAAATAAATTATTCGACCATAATATATGTTACGTATCATTAAATTAAATATCAGTTTATAACTTAGATAAATTATTTTAGAGAAAAATGATCAATATAAGAATAAAATAAACAGCCCCCTCTAAAACTTTGAGCTAGTTGTGTATAACTCATAACCTTAGAAAGTTTAAATTTAAGATCCTTAGGTTTCATATTTTCACCATAAACTCCCATATCATTAAAATTGGAGTTAAAAATAACGGAATATGCCATGTCGTAATTTTTGCAACTGAGTATTATATTCCACTTCATTTTATCTAAAAAAAAGAAAAAGCTTGGCAATTCGTATTTATGTTTTTAATTTTTATTTAGAAAGTGCATGGACTATTTTATCATTTTTCATTTTTTTGGGAAAATCTTGTTCAGGGCCCTTTTTACTAAAAAATGCTAAAAAAGGTCCAAAGATTCTGAAAATTCAAAAAAAGACCCAAGATTCTGAAATTCCAGAAAAGGGCCAACGTAGTTGTTAATGAGGTTGATATAGTTGTTAACGGGATACTGATATAGTTGTTAACCGGGCTGATTTAGTTGTTAAAAATAGATTATGAAATTCCGGAAAAGGCCCAAGGTGAGTTGTTAATGGGGTTGATATAGTTGTTAGCGGGGTACTGATATAGTTGTTAACTGGGCTGATTTAGTTGTTAAACCCCTAAAATTTTTGACAACTAAATCAGCCCAGTTAACAACTATATAGTATCTCGCTAACAACTATATCAGCCACATTAACAACTCATCTTGGGCCTTTTCCAGAATTTCAAAATCTTGGGCATTTTTTTGAATTTTCAGAATCTTTGGGCCTTTTTTGGAATTTTTTTGGGTAATATGGGCCCTGAACAGGATTTTCTTTTTTTTTTAAAAAAAAAAAGTTAAGGTATAAAAATACACATATGATTATTTCTAAAGTGTATCCAACAACAAATATTTTTTAGAGGGGCAAAAGTCAACTTATAAAAATGATGCAAAAGTCAACTTATAAAAATGATGCAAAAGTCACATATATCCGCTAACATGTTAACATTAGATAAATGCCGCTACTTTTGAAAAATGTTGCAGCTAGCTAGTGTCCATTTGTTATTCTTCCATTGAAATTGACGGGGACTTGGCAATTCGGAGGCGAGTGGATTCTCTCATCATCACCCTCTCTCCTTATCTTCTCACAGGCACATCTGGATCGTTGGATCCTTGATCCAACGGTCCAGATCTTTAAAAATAAATTTTTTTTTTGTCTTTTTCGAAAAAGACAATTTTTTTTGTTTTTAGTTTTGGACCGTTGGATCAAGGATCCAACGGTCCAGATGTGCCTATGAGAAGATAAGGAGAGAAGGGGAGGTGAGAGAAACCGGATCCAGTTCGGAGTGGGGATGCCTCCATGAAACTTGACACCTACGCTTGAACCACACATTTAATATCAAATCTCCACTGATAATGATTCAGACGAAGAGCAGGGAGAAGGTGAAATTGAGAGGAAGCTGGGACACACACATACACACAATTGGCTTCAAAACTTGACTAGTAAGATATACAAACATCAACCTGAATGGAGAAACTGAAAGTAGGTAGTTGATCGCCATGGTTGGAGCTTGGAGCTGCTGTGTGGATTTAATTACCTTATGGAAACGCCTACACTTTTCCTCTCTACTCTTACTCTCAGCTCATATCTATTCTTGGTTTTAATCAGCAATAGATTGTGTTGCTCGGTATTGCCAACGATATTAACGAGAATGGTCTTCTTCCTGGTATTGCCTCCAACAATTTCCCTCCCTGGCTCATTCTCTCCGTCGGTACTACTCTTCTCTCTTTTATTGTCTATGGCGTTCTCTGGCTCTCTGTTAGTCGCACTCTTCTCTCTCTTCCATACTGGTTGGTACATTCACCTTCTCTTTCTCTGTTTCTGAAGCTTTGAATCTAGGCATTCCCTTGTTAGGAAACTAAGGCCCCGTTTGGTTCAAGGAACTTTTAAGGAGGGAAAGGAACTTAAAGAAAGGAAAGGAATTGAAGGGAAGATTCAAAGGGAACCTTAAAAAATTTAGTTGTTTGGTTGACATGGGAATTTAATTAAGTTGAGGGAAGATAATTTGTTTGGTTTAAAAAAAATTAGGTTGGTTTGGTGGGAAGAAGAGGTAAAATACCCCTCAAAATTAAAACCCCCCATT
Source organism: Acacia crassicarpa (assembly GCA_034222035.1). Lineage (NCBI taxonomy): Eukaryota > Viridiplantae > Streptophyta > Magnoliopsida > Fabales > Fabaceae > Acacia > Acacia crassicarpa. The sequence goes on from JAWXYG010000010.1 coordinate 3,021,503, forward strand.
GTCTCTCACTCTCATCTCTGCCTCTCGTGAGTCTGTCTCTCTCAGTCACTCTCACCTCTGCTTCATCTTCTTCGTCCTCCACCTCGCCGGCGTCTCTACTTCCTCCACCATCGCCGGCATCTCACTGTCGCTTCTGCTTCGTCTGCTTCGTCCTCTAGATCGTCAGCACCTCTGCGTCCTCCAGCTTGTCGACACCTCTGCGCCCTCCAACTCGTCGGCGCCTCTGCGTCCTCCACCTCACCGGCGCCTCTCCTTCAGATCGGACCTTCAGCTTTCTCATACAGAGGCTTTTTAGTCCTCCAAATTCACTTTCCCGGGGGAATTTCAAGATCCCGCCATTTTGTGAAGGAGCTCGTCTTCCTTCGTTTGTGGGAGCTTCAAAGACGGCGGGAATCTCAGCTCCCAGGAAGAAGACGCGCCAAACAGCTTCTGCCGACGGAACTGGATTAAGTCCCCAGGAACAAGCCCTTGATTCTGCCAACCAAACGGGACCTAAAAGGCAGAGCATTTTCAAGGGAGGATGTTTTTGTCAGTTGCCTTCTCAGAAGTATTTTTGAACTATTGAATCAGAGTAGGAGATGCGTATAAGACACGTCTCACGATTTGCACTAATAGTTTGGCCAAGTTGTGTTTCGAACTTTAGGGGAAGTGGATGAACTTCAAACAACTCCTTGCACGTGTCAAGGTGTTGTTGGATAAGGATAAAGAAAGATATATGAGGCTTTTTTCCCTATTTGCCACTTTTTAGATAAATAATTACCATTTTGCCACTCTTTTTAAAATATTTCTCCATCTGCCACTTTTAGTCGACTAAACCACAGTTTAGTCGACTAAAAGTCGTGGTTTCCCTTTTTTTTTGGCTGACCGCTCATTTAGTCGACTAACCCACTTGACTAACCCACTTGGGTTAGTCGACTAAATCTCGGCTGGAGGGTTAGACTAAATGTAATATACTGGATTTAATTTACCGTGGCATTGATATAAAAAAAGGTTAATAAAAAACAACAATATAATATTTACCGGGGCATTGATATAATAAAAAAAATTCATTTATACCTGTTACAGACCGGCCCAACAGGCCCAGGTCCGGACCTCGGCCCAATCACGCTAGGGATAGAATCCACGCCAGGAAAGGAATATTATCGAAGATCCCACAAATAAAGGATCTCATTAATAGCGATTCCCCTACAATCATGGCACCAGCCAATCAGCCCTTGACGGCTCAATCTAAGATATTGTTCATTAACGCAGAGATACGCGCACCAGACTCCTCTATAAATAGAAGGAAACCCTAAACAGGTGCACACGTTCTATCTTATGCTCTTGTTACTTTTTGCCACACAGAGCACACACCCCACTCCCCTGGCTACGTGCCTTTCAGTTTGCTACGAACTACGTGGACTTTGATCCCTTCGAGGGTACGTAGGCTCTAGGCTTGACAACCTAGTCAAGTCCAATCTCTGTGTTCTTCATACAGAACATTGGCGCTGACCGTGGGGACTGTAAACTTCAATCCTCGTGACTACTGATGGTGAGTACTAGAAGCCACAGCAGAAACCCCCAGCCGATGGGAGGAGACCCCCAGCCAAGCCAACCACCGCTGGATCAGCTGCAGGAACAACCGCGGCGGGAACGCACCCCCAAAGGGCATGTCACTGACACGGCAACCACCCCTTCAGCGGAGGACCAGCAACCACTAGGGGCACTCACACCTGCTCCAACACGCGACGTCCAGGCAGTCGATGCTGACGTCCGCATGATGCGAAGGACGCAGGAATCTTTCCTGCGACGACTGGAGAACAAGGAAAAACGAGACGACCTGCAGAGACGGGCTGACTTTGAAGCTTTCAGAAAAATGATCCAAGAAGCACTCGAGAAGGACCGCCGCGAGAGGGGCCGCCATAGGAATCATAGGCAGGGAAGGAGAGCCCTAGTGGATGACAGTAGTTCCTCGAGCAACTCTGAGCAGAGGGAAACGCGCTGAGACAACGGCGAGCCGGGGCGACGGGCGAGTGCAGAACGAGGCAGACCCCGATCCCCAGAAAACAGAGAAAACCGTGGTGTTGGTTTTAACCACACCGATCGACCTGCAAGAGAGGACCGAGGCCGAGAAGAAGCTCGCGTGGAGGATAGAACTCCCCGGGCTCACAGATCGCCTCGCCATGGATCTCCTCGAGAATACCGAGTGACATACCTATTGGAAACCGGAAGATCCCCGTTCTCAAGGGAGGCGGCAACAGCTGCTACCCTAAGCACTTTGACCTGGCCGACCTGCCGAAGTACGACGGGACCCAAGATCTGCGCAACCACTTGGTCACGTTCGAAAAGCTTGTAACGTCCTAATTTTTCATTTTGGAATTTAAGAGGATTATAAAAGAATTATATATGATAAATTTTTTTTTAAAAAATAATATTAATAATAAAAATAAAAAAAATAAATAAAATAATAATATAAATAAATAATAAATAAATAAAAAATATATATATTTTTATATTTAAAAAAAATGGAATGTGGGAGGCAGGGCCTCCCACTATCCGATAATAGTGGGAGGCCATGCCTCCCACTATGTAAATTAGTGGGAGACATGTCTCCCACTATAAAAAATAAAAAAATAATAATAATAAAAAAATAATAACAATATAGTGGGCAGCACGAAATGTGCTGCCCACGTTGAAGAATAGGGAGGGGTAATTAATACCCCCTCCCCCTTGTATATATATATGAAGAGGTGTGTGTGTTGTGTTGTGGAGTGTTGGTGAGTGTGTGCGTGCCCGGCAGAGAGGAGAGACGAGAGTGTGAGTGAAGAAGAAAGGAAGGAGAGAGATTTAAGAGCTTTCCAGTGAATTTTAAGGTAAGTCTTTTATCTTATAAGATAATTTAATTAGTTAAACTAGCTTCTTTCAAGAAACTTCCTTCATGAAAGTTATTCCACATATTTTTCTCTTTCAAATGAAGTTATTATTATGTTGGTTAGTGAACATTTTGTGACTAAGATTCTAGGAGAGTTTTGAGTTTTGACAATAGAAGACTATATATGTGTAGCAGATGATTAATAGTGAATTTTAATCAGTTTGGATTTATTGTTTGGTTGTTGTGGAAATTTAAAATGAATTTTCTATTTAAGAAGTTTATGATTTTATGGCTAGAAAATATTTTTATTGATTAAATGTTATGAAAAATAGTTTATTTGGGTTGGGAAGATATTATTGGAATTTAATTAGCTTAGTTTTTATATATGGGGGAAAAATTGTAATTTCTGGAATTTTTGGGGTAAAATTGTAATTTCTGGAATTTTGGGGCAAAACTGTAATTTCTGGAACTTTTGGGACAAAACTGTAATTTCTAGAATCTTGAGACTAAAATGTCATTTCTGGTAGTTGTGGGATCAAAATATCATTTTCAAATTTTGTTATGATAATATATATATTATTAGAATTTTTATTTTAAGTTATAGGAAATTATAAGTTATATTTGTGATAATGTAGTCTTTTTGTGACCGGTAACTGTGCGGGTGGTACTCATCGAGCTGAGGTTAAGCGTGGAAGTGAGGTAACCGGGGTTAATTTATTTTATATGCTTGTTTTGGGCTGTGAGGTATTTTCTAAGTCTTACTTTTATATATGCTACTTGTATGTATTTTGAAAAATATTTGTATGTTTGAATAAGAAATTAATTCAGTGAAGCAGTATATTTTCCAATCTATGTATTTAATTGATTATTATTGATGGGTTTGTTATTATTGTGATGGCTATACTATTTGTTGTGAGATGATGTGTTTGGAATAATAATTTAATAAAATGTTGTTGAAAGTTTTAGAATTTTATTATTTCTTCTGTTGGGATATGTTGGGTTGTGCGGAAGAGATTGAGGGTGAAATTGTGCCCATCGGCTCTCTCATTCCTGGCCCGGAATTTGAGTTGAGTGTTTTGGGCGGACACCTCCCTGTTACGGTATACTGGTGGTGATATAGGAGGGGACAGTATTCTTGAGGTGACTAGCTAACCTTGGCCGGGTATACTAGCACCGATAGGATGATCCACGTCCACGAGGAAATAAGGAGGAGCAGGATGGATGAGTTGGGATGGTTAATTGTTATGGTTATTATGTATTAATTGTTTTATTTGTGGTTATTTAATTATTGAAATTTAATTATTATTATATTATTAGCAAACCTGCTTCTCTGACTTGCAATCCTTTCTTGCATATTTGATAAATTAATTTCGGTTACGGGGACTTTATGTCTCACCCCGTCATTATTAAATTTTTTTTTTCAGGCGAGACCTCTAACCTCAGTAGAGGACAAGGGAAGCAACCAGAGGCATAGAAATTGTGAAACTCGTAGGCCTCATTTTGGTATTAGTGTTGTATTGATTTATATATTGCCATCATAGGGCCCTCATATTTGTGAAATACTACATTAACTACTTTTGGATGACTGTCAATTTTCCGAAAGCTTGATTTTATACATTATCATATCATCGTGGATCCACCATTATATCTTGGTGACCGTTGTCTTGTGTAGACCCTTTTCTTGTAGGTTTGTGTTGTATGACTTGTGGGCTATAAATTTTCTGTTCCATAACTGTGCCCTGAGTTATAGATTTTCTGTAGTGGGTTTGTGGGCGAACTTTGTGCCCTGGACCCCGAGGTTTTGTAAAGGAAAGTTTTCCATAATTAACTACTAATCTCGTTTAAGAAAACTCTAAGGTCAAATGTTATCTTGTGAGAAAGGGTCTTTTCAAAGCTCATGTGGGTTCGACAGATCACCGGTCTGGTCATCCAGCGACTCTTCGCAGCCACTCTGGACGGTCCGGCACACCGATGGCTGATTTCTCTCCCGGACAACTCTATCCGGAGCTATGAAGACCTCGGACGAAAATTCGAGCTGCACTTCGCCACCAGCAAAAAGCAGCCAAAGACAACGTTCACCTTGAGCAAAGTGCGTCAAAAGAAAGGTGAGGCCTTGCAGAAGTATCTGGATCGGTTCCGCAACGTGGCCATGCAAGTACGGTCACTGCCCGAGGATTTCCACGTACACTGCCTAGTCAATGGACTGGACCCATCATCCCGGCTGGCTCGTCACCTGTGCAAGAACCCAGTGTACACCTTGACTGAATTCTATACCGAGGCGAAGAAGTACTTGGAGATGGAGCAGATGGAGGCGGCCAATGCCGACGAACCCGAACAGACTCGGAAAAGCCAGCCTAGCGACGAGGAACGCCCAAGAAGGACGAAGATCGACCCGAGACGACGAAGCCGAGACAGCCGAGCAAAGCCCGACCGGGCCGACCAGAAGGCCAAATACGACAGCTACACCCCGTTGAACGTCCCTCGGTCCCAGGTATGGAAGGAGGTAGCCCAGACCGAGATGAAGCGGGTGGACCGGCCGAAGCCGATCAGAGGACGCTCCAACACGGACCGTTCCAAGTTCTGCAAGTTCCACGACTGTAACGGCCACACGACCGACGAGTGCTATGACCTCCGCGACGCAATCGAGAAGTTCGTGAGGGATGGGAAACTGCATCAGTACGTGATCAAGACTCAGGGAAGGACGAACGGGAAACGCAACGACCGCGCCCGCTCCAGAAGTCCGCCCAAGGAAGCCTGAAATCCGGGAAAAAAGCAGAAGGCGGCCTCAGACGACGAATTTCCCGACGTCGATTTCCAGTGCAACGTCATCAGCCGAGGATTCGGTGGAGGAGGAGACACCGTAAGCCAGCGGAAGAAATATCTCCGTGAAGTACTGACCGTCCGAGACCCCCCTAAGTTTAAGGAAGACTCAAAGAAGCCTCGGCCGCCTACCTTGACGTTCACAGATGAAAAGCTGGAAGACGTCATACCCGGACACCTGGACGGACTGGTAATTACTGGAACTCTGATAAATTGTCGAGTTAAAAGGATTTTTGTGGATGCAGGGAGTTCGGCCGACATTATAAGCTGGGACGCCTACAAGAGGATGCACCTCGACAAAGAGGACCTCAAGCCATGCAAGACCACCCTGGTCGGTTTCAATGGCGAGCAGTCCTTCCCAAAAGGCTACATCGACCTCCGGTTAACTCTCGGCACCAAGGAAGCCTTCAAATCGGAACGGGTACGATTCGTGGTCGCCGACTTCCGGTCCCCGTACAACATCATTCTGGGCCAACCCACGATCCACAACTGGGATATACTAGTATCCACGAAGCATCAGAAGCTGAAGATGGTTAATAGTAAGAATCAGATAGTCGTGGTATCTGGAGACCAGAAAGAGTCGAGGCAGTGCTACTTCGAAGCTCTCCGTGTCGAGGAAGGAGGACCCTCGTCTCCACCCCGGCTCGGATCCAATGAGCAAGTAGCCGAAGCCGGCTCTGGCGAGCGCCCGCGGCAGCAAGTCAACATGGTGGAACTCGACCTCCGAGAACTTGACAATCCGAGGCCCGAGCCGGAAGGAGAATTGGAGGAAATTGTGCTAGGCGAAGACCCGTCCAAGACCGCCAAAATAGGCCGGGATATGGAGGACATCCTAAAGGCTCTCATGATCCGTTTCCTAAGGCGGAACCAAGACGTCTTCGCATGGACCTCGGCCGAAATACCCGGCATCGACCCCCACTTCTGCTGTCACAAGCTCGGCATATGGCCGGGGTCGAGACCCGTGGCACAGAAGAAGAGGAACATTGCGGACAACAGGCAGAAGGCCCTGGAAGATCACATAGAAGAGCTCCTTGCGGCCGGTTTCATCTGAGAGGTGCAGTACACCACCTGGCTCTCCAACGTAGTCATGGTCCTCAAACCCAGCAGCAAATGGAGAGTATGTGTCGACTACTCCAACCTCAACAAGGCCTGCCCAAAGGACTCGTACCCGATACCAAACATCGATAAGTTGGTGGACAACTCGGCCGGGTACCACCTCCTCTCCTTCATGGATGCCTACTCCGGTCACAACCAGATCGCCATGCATCCGGACGACCAAGAGAAGACCGCCTTTATGACTGATAAGGCAAATTACTGCTACAACGTCATGCCTTTCGGACTCAAGAATGCCGGGGCAACCTACCAGAGGATGATGAACCGGGTTTTTGAGGATCAGATCGGGCGCAACATAGAGGTCTACATAGACGACATGATCGTCAAGTCGAAACTTCCAGAAGACCACATCCGGGACCTAGAACAGACGTTTGAGAAGTTAAGAAGACATCGAATCAGGTTGAACCCGGCCAAATGTGCCTTCGGAGTTCCGGCTGGGAAATTCCTAGGCTTCATGCTGACAAACCGAGGGATCGAAGCCAACCCGAACAAGTGTAAGGCCGTGCTCGACATGCAGCGCCCGAGAACCAAGAAGGAGGTACAGCAGCTAACAGGCCGACTAGCCGCCCTAACGCGGTTTCTACCAAAGTCGGCCGAGAAAGCCCTACCTCTCTTCAAATTGCTGAAGAAGGAGACCCGAGGTGGCTGGAACCCGGAATGCGACGCCGCCTTCTCAGAAATCAAGAGATGCCTGGCAACCCCGCCGGTACTCACAAAGCCGGACCCCAGAGAGACCTTATTCCTCTACCTCTCAATCGGCAACGAAGCCGTAAGTGCCGCCCTAGTAAAGGAGTTCGAGACCGGGCAAAAGCCGATATACTTCATCAGCAAGGCACTGCAGAACTCTGAACTCCGGTATCAGAAACTGGAAAAAGTGGCTTTCTCCCTGCTTACCGCGGCACGCAGACTCCGGCCCTATTTCCAGGGACACCGGATCATGGTCCGAACCAGCCAGCCGATCAGACAGGTTCTCCACAAACCCGACTTAGCCGGGAGAATGACCAACTGGGCCATAGAGCTCTCCGAATTTGACATCACTTTCAAAGCCCGCCAGGCGATTAAGTCTCAAGCGCTTCCAGACTTCATCCGAGAACTCACACCGGCCACTACAGATGATGGGATCTGGAAGGTCTACGTTGATGGCTCATCTAACGCAAAGGGCAGCGGCGCAGGAGTCATCGTAGAAAGCCCACAGGGGGTAGCCACCGAACATTCTCTGCAGTTGAAGTTCCAGACCTCCAATAACCAGGCCGAATACGAGGCCCTTTTGGCCGGACTGCTTCAGGCTAAGGATAATGGCGCCCAGCGGGTAAAGGTTTTAACCGACTCACAGCTCGTTGCGGCTCAGGTAGACGGCACTTATCAGGCGAGAGGCCCATTAATGGCAAAGTACCTGAACAAAGCCAAAGAACTCATGGCCGAGTTCGAGGAGGTCACAGTTTCCCATATACCCAGAGAAGAGAACGCTTGGGCTGACATCCTCTCTAAGCTCGCCAGCACGAAGGGGCCGGATAACCATAGGACCATGATCCAGCAGAATCTGACTGAGCCAAGTTGCATCATGGCCATCTCGGCCGGGACCGATTGGAGGAAGCCAATTGAAGACTACCTCGAGAGGGGAATTATCCCAACCAACCCGATCGAGGCAAAGAAGCTGATCCGTGAAGCCGCCCTCTACGCTATGGTGGATGACCAACTATACAGGAAGGGACTCCATTGCCCCATGATGCGTTGCCTTGGAGACTCTGAAGCGAAGTATGTGCTGGCCGAGCTACACGAAGGCGCCAACGGTCACCACATGGGGGGCAAGGCACTCGCACGGAAAGCATTACGCGCCGGCTACTATTGGCCCACTATGAGTCATGACGCCATGGAAAAAGCCAAAACGTGCGACAGTTGTCAGAAGCATGCTAGGATAATATGGCCGCTACCCTCAGAGTTGAAAGGAATGCCAGCCCCCTGGCCCTTCTACAAGTGGGGCATGGACATCCTCGGACCATTTAGGTCGGCACAAGGGCAATGTAGATGGCTCATCGTCGCAGTTGACTACTTCACTAAGTGGATCGAAGCAGAGCCACTCGCCACAATAACCTCGGCCAGAGTGATGAAGTTCTTCAGGCACAACATCGTCTCTCGTTTCGGGATACCAACCAACGTCGTCACGGACAATGGCACCCATTCATGGACCATCGGTTCCAAGCACTAATGTCCAACCTGGACATCAAGCAGCACTTCTCGTCCGTGGAACACCCCCAGACCAATGGCCAGGCTGAAGCCGCCAACAAAATCGTCCTGGACGGACTAAAGAGACGAATGTTGCAAGCCGAGACCAACTGGACCGAGCAGCTCCACAGCGTCCTCTGGGGATATCGCACGAGCGTGCAGTCTTCGACCCAAGAAACCCCGTACAGGCTGACCTATGGATGCGAGGCAATGATACCGGTTGAAATCGGACAGCCATCCTGGAGAAAGGTCAGAGCCAGACAGGAAGGACAGGAATTGAACGACGACGCCTTAAGGACAAACTTGGACCTCATTGACGAAATTCGGGTCACGGCTCACTGCCGGGAGCTAGCCGCCAAACAACTACTCGCGACTGAGTACAACAGAAAGGTCCGACCCCGGTCTTTCAACCGAGGCAACCTCGTACTCCGACGGGCCGATATAGGCAATAAGAATGCCAAGGACGGGAAGCTGGCGGCAAACTGGGAAGGGTCGTACCGGGTTAAGGAAAAACTCGACGGAGGAGCATATACCCTCGAGACTTTGGCAAGAAAGCCAATCAAAAGGACTTGGAATGCCGACAAGATGAAGATCTACTACAGCTAGATCGTTCCTCGGCAGTGTTTGTTTACTTAGCAATTGTCCCTTTTCCTGCATGTCTTTTCTTTTCGTTTAAAGTCCAAGTTATGTCATTTCTAATTACGATGCTTTGTAAAGCCCCTTAGGGCTATTTCTCTTATCAATAAAGGATCCTGTTGAGCAAGTTACGAATGTGCACAGTACTCGCTTAAGCGTGAAGCCAAAGCCGCAAAGCTCGGCCTAAAACAATAAGTCGAAAGCCGAGGTCCACAAGCCCGGCACCGGCGAAAGGCCCCAAGGGCTCAAACCCGGCCACTGACAAAAACATCTAGATGTACGAAAACCGGCCGTTGTATTCCGACAGGCATTGGTTAGAGCTCGGCGAGGGTGCCACACATGGCCCTTCGTGAAATTGACGCGTCAACGCTCGCTCGGCTAAGCAAGCAGGCTACCATGCCGACCCCGATTAGGTCAAAATGTCCGACCCTAGGCGGACGAAGCCTCGGTTAGACACGTGATAGCCCTGGCCTTACGCCGGTTAAACTTAATCCGACTACGCGAAAGTTGGAGCTCGACTATTGGAAAGCCTAGCCGAGGCAGTACGGTTAGTTATGCCTGACGAGGCTGGAACAAGACAACCTTGCCCCAACCTCCCACACACTAAGTGTGGTAGAGCAACAACGGCCTGTACATATGCAGCCGACAAACACTCAAACTTAGGCAAAAGAATGATAAAATTATCCATTGCCTAAGTTATCTAAACGGCCCGTACTCACACGGCCGACCGACGCTTAAGCTCAGACAAAAGGATGACAGAATCCACTGTCTAGAGCATCTAGACAGCTTGCACCCAAGCAGCCGACGAACACCCAAACTTAGACAAAAGAGAGACAAGCTCACCCATTGTCTAAAGTATCTAAACGCTCACAAGCCGACGATTATGCAAACCAAGGCGAAAGGATGAAGACGGAACGTAAACCATTCATCGCCTAAGGTAGCTAAACGAGCTCGAAAGTGCCGAAAAAGGACGGTACAAGTTAAGATCATTCGACAGTTAAAAGAAGTGTAGGCTAAGACAGGAGAGATATTATAATTGTCATAAAGTCTATACAAAAGGCGCAAAGGCCACAATCATCCTTACAAAATACAAGGGCACCGACGCCCCAAAACTTACAAAAGAAAAAACAAAACAAAAGCCAAAGCTACCCAAAAGGCTAGGCCTCAGGATCCGCAGTCTCAGAAGGGCCGGTATCAGCACCAGACGGACCCTCGTCGGCAGGAGAAGCATCGGCAGCGCCGTCCTCAGCATCAGGACCCTCGACGGCAGGAGGCGGATAAGGGATCAGAATCCCATCTTCCCGAACAAAGGCGCGATAGTCATACCCGACCACGTTCAGGCCGACGCCAGGATTGAAGTAGCGGATCTGTGCCAGAGCCTGATCGAAGCACTCCTCAGCAGTCCGCACTAGGGCATCCTCAACTTCCCGGTAAGCCTGCTCCTTCGCAGCAAGGGCCCTCTGAAGCCCTTCCTTCTCCTCCGCCAAAGAAGCTCGCTGCTGTTGAAGGGCCTTCGCCGCAGACAAACTCTCCGATGCCGCCTTTTGGGCCCGGGCACACTCCTCAGCCACCCGCTCGGCACCCACCCGGGATAGCTGGAGCTCATGGTCAGCCCTCACCGCCGCAGCCTTAGCAGCATCCCGCTCCCCCCGAGCAGCGTCACGCTCCTCCCAGACAGCGCCCAGCTCCGCCTGAACCGCGTCCCGCTCAGCCCAGGCTCTGATGAGCTCCTCCTCGACCGACTTGGCCTTAGCTTTAGCCACCTCCAATTCCTCCCTCAGACCGCCAACAGACATGGCCTTAGCCTCTGCCGCGGAGAGACCCTTGGTCAGCTCCTCCCTCTCAGCCCTCAGTCTCTGGACCTCGACAGTAGACAAGGCGAGCTGCTCCCGAGCCAGGATCAGAGCCTGGAGATATCCCACAGACCGGCAAAGCTCCGTCTGGCTCCTGTGTATCTCATCCATGGCCGGCGGAGTTAGCGCGGCACAACCCGTGAAGTGCCGGGGAGGCAAGAAAGCAGCGGCAACCTCAGGAACTACCCCCTCGTGCCAGAGACGGCCACGGGGAAGAAGAGACTTCGAAAGAGGAGGAGGAGGAGGAAGCGACGAAGAAGAAGGCGGACCCGGCAGGGAACCAGATGGCTCGTCTACAAAGAATTCAGCCTCAATCTCCTCATCAGAAATCGAGGCCTCCTTCCCCCTGGAAGGTGAGACGGGAACAGTGGCCTCTTCGGACCCAGTGGCCGGGGGGCCAGCAGCAACTGCAAACTCCTGACCCTCCGGGGCAGGGACGACCGCCACGGGAGTAGACTTAGGGACCGGGGCTGGAGAAGAACCCTCGACAGCGGGACTCTTCTTCTTCTTAGAAGCCGGGGCATCAGAGGCACCGGCATCAGTAGAAGCCGCCCGCTTCTTCGGGCGACTGGGGGACGAGGCAGCAGCCCTCGCAACCCGAGCATAAAATGGTAGGCCGTCCATGGTCCTAGCTGGAAACAATAAGAGAACAAAGTAAGTAATCCAGAAAATTAGCGATCCAGAAAAAGGAATTCAAAAATAAAAACATAGGCAAAGGCATGACCAGAAACCCTACTGATGGATGGCGACGGCTCGGCACCATCACCGGTTATAAAGAAGCCAGCCGGCCTCACACCGTACTCGGCCACAAGAGCCTCCAATCGGGGCAGTACAAAGACCGACTCGGGTGAAAGACCCTTGCGCGGTACTTGGAAGGAGATTGCCTTGGCCTTATAATGGCCCTCCTCCCAGTACAAGGGGAAACGACCGCCGCCCTCCAGGAACCAGGGCTCCTCCCCTGGTACGGCCTCAACCTTGAAGAACGCCCCCTTGAAACGTTTGAAAGAGTCGGAGAAGGGCGTCATCAGCTTGCGCTCTGGATTGAGCCGAAGGGACACCAACCCTCTCAACTTGTCACTCCCCTTCGGCGAGCTAGGGGTAAAGGGCCCGAAGAAATAAAAGAAAAGATTGGCCGAACAAGCTAGGGGAGGCGAGAAATGGCTACAGAGCCTCTTGAAGGCTACAATATAGGCCCACCCATTCGGATGGAGTTGGGACGGGGCCAAACGAAGATGCCGCAAGGCCTCCATTTGGAAGGAGGTAAAGGGAAGGGGAACTTGGACCCGCGTTAGATAATCGCGGTAGAAGAAGAAGAAGTCCGGTTCATCCTCAGACCCTGCCGCGCAGACAGGCTCGCCGGCCGCCAGGCACCGCAGGACACACCCGGGCATGGTTGGGACCTCCAACCAGGCAATGTCCGCGTCAGACATCGATGACTGGGTCTTGAGCACTTCGTGCGACACCCAGCTGTACTCCCGACATAAGGCTTCAGGTGGACCAGAGGAGTCCGAACCCTCCGGCTCAGCACGGGACTTAGAAGGTCGAGACTTGAGAGCCATAAATAAGCCTATACGAAAATAAACAAAGCCGATATTAGTAAAGAGCAGAAATACCTGGCACAGACACAGTAGCAGGCAAAAATGGTTCCGGACTCGGACGAACGAGGGCGCAAGAAGGAACAGCCAGGGCAGACCAATGCCGGCAAGAGCCGAGAATGGAAGAAGCCTCGGCCTCACGATCCATCAACGCGGAAGCCTCTGCCAGGCAGTGCCAACAAGGGCCGGAGTAACCTGCTGGAGCGGACGTTTGACGGACGGCGGAGGGGCCCTCATAAAAATTAAGGGGCTGAGCTATCATTGCCGAAGCCCCGGAACCGGAAGAGGAGCCTACCCCGGCCCCACTGGGCGAGTCAAGAGGAAGAGAGCGTGCAATCGGCCAAAAAGGACGACGTGGTATAGGAATCGAAACCCTGGCCGAAGACAGACGAGCCCCAGCTCGCCCCGGACGCACGGCGCCGACTCGGCGCAAGGGATCCAAGATTCCCCTAGCGGGTGGCTCACCCCCAAGAACCCAATAAGTCATCCTCGGGAGACGCGCACGAAGGAGCATTTCCTCCTCCGGCGTCAGCGACGCCCTTGGTCGCGAAACATTCCTATCTCTCGCCATAACCAGAAGCCTACGGTGTTAAAAACCGGTGTTTGAGGGAGTTTTGGGGGCGAATTTCGGGTGTGGTGATACTAACAGAATCCCAGAAGAAAACCCAGGAAAACCCAGAATTCTCGAAGAACAGAAATGCAGGCGACACTTCCAGAAATAAACGATAAGACAAAGAAAAATACCAGCCAAAGATGGTAGAAGGTAAACGGAATACCTGTGTAAAGGAAATGGAAGAAACTGGAACGTTGGAAGACGGCGAAGGTCCTAGACAAAGAAGAATCCCCTCTTAAGCTCTAATGAAGTCAGAGAAAAATCTGGGCAAGAGAGTGAAGTAGCGGGAAAAAGTGAAAGAGAAAAGAAAGAGGGCTATTTAAAAGCCAACGCAAGGGTGCAATGGTCTATTCCCGTGCAAGACGTAATGGGATTGGCGCAGCACGACACCAGCGTAATAAATGCGCACTAGCCTTGAAAGGCGGAAAGACGCGGCGGTTGCAGACTTCCTCCACTAAGGATCTGACAGCTGTGAAACCGCAATAATGACATGAGCGGGGGAGACCCAAGGCGTCCGGAGAATCCCAAAAGGCAATAGGTCAAAATGAACTCGGCATTCTTGGCAGGACAAGAGAAGGGTAAGCCGACCAATTCGCCGGACCGGACTGACAGCCGCGGCACCCCTAAGCCGACTCAGTCTAGGCAAATGGCCTCGGCCACTTCGAGGACGGGGGGCAATAAGCACCTCGGACGTCCAGAAGCCTGAACGACCAAGATGGGGGGCAACTGTTACGGACCGGCCCAACAGGCCCAGGTCCGGACCTCGGCCCAATCACGCTAGGGATAGAATCTACGCCAGGAAAGGAATATTATCGGAGATCCCACAAATAAAGGATCTCATTAATAGCGATTCCCCTACAATCATGGCACCAGCCAATCAGCCCTTGACGGCTCAATCTAAGATATTGCTCATTAACGTAGAGATACGCGCACCAGACTCCTCTATAAATAGAAGGAAACCCTAAACAGGTGCACACGTTCTATCTTATGCTCTTGTTACTTTTTGCCACACAGAGCACAACCCCACTCCCCTGGCTACGTGCCTTTCAGTTTGCTACGAACTACGTGGACTTTGATCCCTTCGAGGGTACGTAGGCTCTAGGCTTGACAACCTAGTCAAGTCCAATCTCTGTGTTCTTCATACAGAACAATACCTAAAAAAAATTTATTTGTTTCTTTAAACATATATATACTAAATTTAATTGTTTTTAATAAAAGATAAACTTCAGCTTTTTGATATATTTGGCGAAACTGGAACATATATATGATCAACATATATATACTGCGCATTTGTTTCTTGAAAGTAAAATATTTTTGTTGGAATCTCGAAATAATTAAGGGCAAATTTTCTCTCACTATAATCTTGATTGTTGGAGAGATCTTAGGATCTAGTTAGAAGATTATGGAAATTTGTAATTCCTAAATATTAGGATCTATATCTAGATATTAGGGTTTATCTAGGCTAGCAGTTAATATTTTCTACCGTATATAATCCCACGAGCTGTGTTAAATAAAAGTAAGTTTTTGGGATCAATAGATTAAATTCGACAAGGAACTTCAATTTTAATAAAAATATAAAATTCATATTTTTATAAAAATATATTTTTGGCGAAACAAGAACATATATATGATCAACAATAGTAGATAGATTTTTGAATAGCCGAAATTGGTTGGATGAATCGTTCAAATTTATAAAAATTTAATTTGAATATATAAAAATTTGTTGGATGAATCGTTCAAATTTAATTTGAATAGCCGAAATTGAAGATTTTCAAGATTTTTTAAATGATAAATTCATTTTTCTAAACAGTAGTAGATAGAAGATCTTTATTTTGAATTTATATACATTTAGTCGACTAACCCGAGTGGGTTAGTCGACTAAATTTCATGGTCATCCAAAAAAAAAAGAACCCACAACTTTTAGTCGACTAAACCACAGTTTAGTCGACTAAAAGTGGCAGATAGGGAAATATTTTGAAAACAGTGGCAAAATGGTAATTATTTATTTAAAAAGTGACAAATAGGGGAAAAAGCCGATATATGACGTGTCAAAAATTTCCATTCACAATTAACATTTTACTGATAATGTGATTTTTGCACCTATTTTAGAAGTTTAGGTGAATTTTGCCCTTTAAAAAAATATTTGGTATTAGATACATTTAAAGGATAATCACATTCCCTATTTTGGGAAAATTCCAAATAAACACCGCCTGAATTTGTAAAACCCTCAGAAATCCGTCGAATTTGTAAAAATACTGAAAAGTGACAAGGACTTTTAAGGAATATGCAAATTCGAGCGAAATTATCTTTTTACCTTTAGTTTTAAATAATTTTTTTAAAAAAGTAAATACCCCCACGGTGGGCCCTGCTGCAGGTGGCCACCACCTCTGCTGGCCGCTGGCGACCACCACCTCCGCCAGCGGTGGCCGCTGGTGGTCGCCGGCGGCCGGTGGAGGTGGTGGCCGCCGACGGTGGGGCCTATCGGGGGTATTTATTTATTTTTTAATTATTTAAAACTATGGGCAAAAGGGTAATTTCGCTCGAATTTGTATATCCCTTAAAAATCCTTGTCACCTCTCAATCCTTTTACAAATTTAACAAATTTCTGGGGTTTTTACAAATTCAAGTAGTATTTATTTAGAATTTTCCCTATATATATAGGATTTTTGCATGTTAACTCTTTAAAAATTGCCTTCTTTTTCATCCAATCATACAGTAGCAGTGGACTCTGCAATCGCAACACACCACTGGTACACTTTTTAAATAAAAAAAATATAAATACCAGATGCCAAGTGTCTTTTTTAAAATGATGTGAAATATGATCAAGAAAAAAGAATAACAAAAATTATGGCATGGCATATTCCGTTATTTTTAACTCCAATTTCAACGGTGGGAGAATTCCTGGTCAAAATATGAAATGTTAGGGTCCTAAACTTAAATATATGCAATTAGCTCAGAGTTCAGGGGTCTTACATTTTTTAGCCTAAATGTAACTACTTTAACCTGATTTATTTAGTTTTTTTTTAATTTCTCCAAATAAAATCAATTAGCTGATGTATTAATATCATAAAATAGTACTCCCTCCAGTCCTAATTATAAGACAACATTTAAAAGTTGGTTTTGGTGCTAATTATAAGACAATATTATAAATTTTGTCAATTTTTTTCCTAAAATACCCCGATTTTATTCTCTCAAGTGTGTTTGGTTTTTTGTGAATATAATTATATGTATGTAGATGTGTAAACTCTTCCAATCATTGAAACTTTTAAATTCTTATATTTTAATCTATTTATCGATCAATTGTCATTAATTTGTCAATATATATATAGACACACATATATACATATTCATACACATAGAGATATATGTGTGTGTGTGTTTTTATATGTGTGTCTACACACAAATATACATACATATATACATAGACACATACATACACCCACACACACACACATATATTTGTGAGTGTGTGTTATCAATATATATGTGTACGTAGGGATGTCCAAAAAGCCCGGCAGTCCAGGTGGTCCGGCTCGGTCCAGTCTGACCCAACCCGGTCCGAGACCTTTCACCCAGACCGATATGATCTGGTCTGGTTGGGCTGGACTAGACTTCGGTCCAGGGATTCAGATTCTATGGACTGGTCCGGTCTGGCCCGAAAATGTTTTTTAATTTTATTTTTTTAAAAAAAAACCACTACCTATATTTTATATTGTATTCTTGTTTAATGACATGTTGTTGGAGATTATTATGGGTTTAGGATTAGATTTAAGATGTTTGCATGTTTATTTATTATCCCACAGGTGGTTCATTGATTTAATTATTGTTTTGAGAGTGGCAAATTTTTTTTTAAAAAAAAAAAACAAGTCCGGCAGTCCCCCTGGACCAGACCAGACCCCGAGCTGGACATTCCAGCCCGAGGTCCCTCCTGGACCAGACCCCGAGCTGACCCCCAACCCGGTCTGGTCTGTGTAACACCCCGTTTTCTAAAACGTTTTCGAAATAATTGATCAGAGTAGAGCATCGGAATAAGTTTTAAAAAGTGAGTAACTGATGATTGTATAAAAATATTAACCATGGTTGGTTATAGTAGTGGTACATTCATCCCAATAATTCAAAATATTATATAATCAAAAACAAAAACACTCCAGCCAGATCTTCACACGGGCTGTTTACTCCTGTCGTCGGCCCTCGGTCCTCCAGACTCTGAAGCTATATTAGGAGCTGAGGTTCAATTACCATTGAACCTCAGGTAACGGTTAACCCCATGCTTATGTATGACAAGATATGTATGACAGATATTCATTCAGCAACAAGCAACAATACATATCACATGTAAAGTCATCTACATAAACAGTACACATCGCATATACAATCATCTATGACATCAGTACACATCATATGTACAACCACCTGTGTTATCAGTACACATCACATGTACAACCACCTGTGTTATCAGTACACATCACATGTACAATTATTTATGTCATCAGCACATATCGCATGTACAAACATTTATGTTAACAGTACACATCACATGTACAATCATCTATCACAAATATAAGCATATCATAAGCATCAGAGTTAGTGTTACGGTACGTGAACGTACCTGGATTGATAATTTCGTATGTAATTGATCGGGCAGCGTTCTTTCGGTCAGCCTATCATAGCAATATCGTCCTATTAATTTAAGGAATAATATCCTAAAAGATACTTTTGGCCACTACTGAATATTCTACCCTTGGTATATTAAACCATTATTTTATTTCTTCAAAATTCGTGGAAAAACGCTGGACAATATTGGGCAGAATTTCGCCTATCTTTGAAAAATCATAACTAATTCTAGAAAAATCGAAACGAAGATCCGTAAAAAGTTCCGGACTCCTTAGGATGTATATTTTCCAGAAAAAATATCAGGCCTTGCCCAAAATTCAAAAATCATTCCCAGATTTCACGTGTTCATCCTCTGCCCAGAAATTCCAGCATTTTCGCAACATAAACTTTGAGAATTTCTTTCTCATTGTACAGAGCTCATTTCAACATGTTATTTACAGATTTGGAAAGATCTATATGTCTAATTTCATCATGAATTTCCTCAGAAATTTTCAATAGAATTTTCAACATAAAATATGCATTTTTCTGTGACTTGTTCAGAAATCGCCTAACCGACGAATTTTCGCCAGAACTTCGTTACTACCGTGTTCATAACCTGGGAATTTTGCAGAACTACTCCCTTCGCTAAATTTTCGAAATGAAGCTATTTTAAACTATAAAAACATGAAACTAAAATTATTCTAGAATTTTAAAGATTAAAACTACTTCTACCTATGAATATAAACTCAAAACTAAGAACTTTGCTTACCTAAAGCTTGGACTCCTTCAAGCTCTTCCTCCAACTCTCTCAACTCTCTCTCAAATAAGCAGATGATGCTTTGCTTGGTGTGAAGAAAAGTGAATGATCTATGCCTCTATTTATAGTGAAAAGGTTGGGCAATTGTGTAATTAATTGCAACTTCACTCTTGGCTAATATTCACCATTGGATCTAGGGCTTCATAGAAACTCTAAATCCTTACCACACACACACTCATCTGCCCTCTCTCTCTCTCTCCCTTCTTCTCTTTCTTCTTCCTTCTCCTAGAAGCCAAAAACAACTTGAGGTGCAAGTATGCAATAGTGTTTTGTATCCCACAAGCTACCAATTTATCACATGTGTTGAAAACCATTTCCTTCCCCTTGAAGCTATGCCAAAACCGTGCTCCCTCTGAATTTTTGGGTTTTAGGGTTGTTTTGGGCTTTATTGCTATGTTGGGCAAAGGTTTGGCAAGGATTTGGGCTACCAAAAATGATCCAATGTAAATTGTTGTGGTAAAAAGCCCTAATTTAATTTCTTTTTGTTTATTATTTGATTTAGCTTAATTAGGTTTAATTTGTAGTGTTCTAATTGTTTTACAACTCAATTATGATTCTACTAATTTCAATTGTTTCAATTATCGATCCCTTGTTAAGCTTTAATATTGAATTTAGCCAATATATTCTAAATTGTTTGTTGATATTTGCCATTAGATTAATTATGAATGTTAATTCAATTAAGATTAATTTTTGGTGTTCACTAATTATTTTTAGTGTCCTCTAATCATTTTAAACCTCTTCCTACTCCTTTACGTCTTATTTTTGACAATATAGGGATTATAAGACAATATATCCTTAAGTGTGGATTTAATTGTTCTTGAATTGTTGAAAATTCATTTAATTGATTTAGGGGTTTTTGTGGCATTTTACAATATTTTATGACCCCTAACAAAATTTAGGGAGTTGGATTTTGCCCTATTAAGTCCTACCGAAAACTTATTCAAGAGATAGATTAAATACAATACTATTTTGGAGACAACATACTCTCCTATTTTCAATAAGTCCTAATGGCCAAAATATCATGTTTAAAAGGAATAAAAATCTTGGGGTATTATAGTCTGGTCCATGGAGATGCCTAAGTGTATGTGCACATATATAAACACACACACATATGTGTGGGTGTATGTATATGTGTGGGTGTATGTGTGTGTGTGTTTTTATATGTGTGTCTACACACACACATCTGTGAGTGTGTGTGTGTTGTCAATATATATGTGTATGTGTACATATATAAACACACACATATATATACATATAGTGGCGGAGCCAAAATAAAATATTTGTGGGTGCACAATTAGTGGTGGGATTTGATTTTTTTTTTTTTTCCTTTAAGGAGAATAAAAGGCAATCCACTTCTCCGTAAAGTTTAGGACAAAAAATAGGGTTCAATTGAAAAGTATTTATGAGGAAATCAATTTAAACAGAACAATATACTCTACTCCCATGGCATACAAATATCTAAATGTTACACAATCAAATTCCAAAGCAAACACGCAAGGAAAAATTATTATTGTTTGTCATATGTGATAGGATATTAAAAAGTTAAATATTAACAAAGGAGCATAACAAATGCTATAACTCATCAGGCTATCCACTAAATTACATCTCTAATTATGATATCTAAATTTTATGGTTGTCAACTAAATTAAATTTGATAAGCAATGCCATAAAATCCACACACACAGCAGTCAATAAGTACTCTAACTATTTAAATTTTCTAAGAAGCAAAAAGAGAAAATTACGCTCGGATGACAGGGTGTGAAATAGCTAGCAAGACATAATGACATATTGACTTAGACAGATGCTTATTAATGGACCACCACTAAGAAGAAAGCTTCCACCACCAAAGAAGACTCTTCTAACTAATTACAAGACATTTGTGTATCCTCTGAGTATTCTCCGAAGCTATGTGCAATGCAAATATGTGTATGTGTGTGCGGATGTGGGGCACACAGTAGTAGAAACATACAAATACATGTTGTCGAGAATTTCTTATAACTGGAATGCAAAAAAAGAAATTAGTCTGTCGCAAAAAGTTTGCCCACAAACTGAACAATTGACAAGTGAGATTCCACAGTCCTTGCTAGTGCTACCTTGTAAAAGAGAACAACAGTCAAAATTCCATGAAACCTCAAATAGCTCTGATGTTTAAACAAGGGATTTGCGGAAGACCCAAGAGATATGGCCGAGAAAGCAAGGCAAAAGTGGCATTGGGGATGGATTTGACGATCAGAGGAGCCAAGCCTAAAAGATCGAAAGATTTCAAACTGGGTAAGAGCGCATGGCTGAGGAGATTTACTGCTGATATTTTTGGAACGGAGAGTGATAAGGATCGAGAATCAATTGAGCCGATGAAAGAAAAGAGATAAATGAAAATTACCTTGAGGCGGGGGATCTGGGGCGGACGAGAGCGGAGAGCGTGCAGAGAGAACGATGAGAGAACCGAGAGCGTGCAGAAAGAACGATGAGAGAACCGTGGGGGGGGGGGGGGAAGAATGATAAAACGAATAGAGGAGCTTCGAACCAGCGACATGTGACTAACTAAGTGTGAAGATCATTAACCAACTACACCACCCATGTATATTGTTAATGAGTTCTTTTAAATTATATATATCTTCTTAAAATTTGTGAGTGCACTTGCACCCATTGGCAAAAGTGTGACTCCGCCACTATATACATATATGTTTGTGTGTGTATTAATATATATATGTGTGTGTGTACATATGTGTGTGTGTGTATAAGAATACATATAACAATACACAATGTGTGTATATAACAATACCATTATTTCAATTGATATAAGGGCATTTTAGGAAAATGAATAAAATTAACTAATTTAACTCCTCTCCTTAATACAATCCCTAATAGAATGATGCTAGGTCAAACTCAAAAAAAAAAAAAATGTAAACAACAACAACAACGCATTGAGGCAAAGCCACAGTTAATTGATTTACCACCAACTAGGTGCGCAAGCTTGAAAAATCAACTTTGATAAACCAGTCCATGAATTACAATACTGGCAATACAATAATCATTAATCTTACAGTTTTGTCCGCCCCTTAACCTTGATGCAATAATAATACTCACTCCAGTCTGATTTATAAGAACACATACAAGTTACACTACAAGTGTTTCTATAATTAGAACCGGAGTTAGTATTAACAACTACAAAAAGAAACTCAGCAAGCAAGCAAAAGAAATTAAGTGAAACCAAATGATGGTGATTGTAACTAAAGAGGCTCAAGATTAATTATCTGGTACCGTGAGGAAAATTGGACATGGAGAAAACAGAGTGTGCTGCACTATCACCGCTCAAACGATGGTGATTGTAACTAAAGAGGCCCAGGATTAATTATCTGGTACGTTGAGAAAAATTGGACATGGAGAAAACAGTGTGTGCTGCACTATCATCGCTCAAAATAGACATCACTTCTGAATCAACTTGTGTCGACAGTGAAGGAAGGCGTCTTACGTTGGACAGTTCAATTGATGCTCCGGTTCCTGTATTATTACTATCCTCTCCTGATAAGTTCCTCTTTCTCGCTCCTCTCTGAAGTTGCAGTGAATATTCCAAATCCCACAGCACATCACCCATCGTTGGTCTGTCACTCCCTTCTTCTTCCAGACATTTCTCCACTGTCTCATTGAACTTCCTCAGCGAGTTCGGATCAATCTGGTCCTTTATCCTCGGATCTATCAGTTCTTCTAATGTCCCTCTTCGCTTGCAGAACATTCCCCACTCAGCTAAGTTCACTTGGCTCCATGGAAGTGTAGGATCAAGGGCTGGTCTTGCACATAGCACTTCAAGAAGAACCACCCCAAATGAGTAAACATCAGATTTTTCTGTTAATTGTTGAGTTCTGAAATATTCAGGATCAAGATACCCAAAAGTGCCCTTAACACCTGTGGTCACTGATGGTTGTTGGTGATCAAGAGGGCCTGTTTTTGACAGGCCAAAGTCGGCAACCTTAGCAACATGGTTTTCGTCGAGTAATATGTTTGTTGACTTCACGTCACGGTGGATGATTCCGCCGGCTGCTCCTTTATGAAGATAGTTCAGACCTCGTGCTGCTCCAATGCAGATTTCAATCCTCTGTTTCCAGCTTAAGCTTGGTAGATCTGAATGGTACAAGTGATCTCTGAGTGTTCCGTTTTCCATGTACTCAAAAACCAGAATCATCTCTGACTTCTCGTCACAGTACCCAATTAACGAAACAAGATGACGGTGGCGAATTCGCGACAAGACCATGATCTCTGTCTGGAATTCTGGGAATCCTTGTCCTGAACCTGGTTCACTTCTCTTCACTGCTATTTTCACACCATTCTTGAGAATTCCCTTGTACACATTTCCAAATCCACCCTTGCCAATAATCCGTTTTCTGTGGAAATTGTTTGTTGCAGTTTGAATCTCGTTAAAAGACATCTTCAGTCCAAGTTTTAAGTTGCCAAGAGATGAGCCATGGCTGCTTCCTCTTTTGCCATGTGAACTTCCTCCTCCTTGAACAGAAAGTGGGGCCCAATCCAGATTTCTAATAATCTTTGATTTTCTATATTTCCAGATCAAACAGAACAAAACCACCATAATGCAAATCAGAGCAAATGATCCAAGCACCAACTCCAGAACAAGACGATTAATGTGATTTTCCTTCTTGCATTGGTAATCGGCTACAATTGCAGGTTGACCTCGAGTTGTAATGATTTCCATCACTTCAAGACCATTCAAGAAAGCATTTCTAACATATGATGATTCATCAGGGCCAACACTGAACGTCAAATTCCCAGAGTCATCAGAATCCACAACAAAATCACGATAAATAGGAACAGAAGACTCCAACCAATCGGTATGGACCGACCAATTGAAGTGGTCGTAGATATAAAAATTGAAGTATGTAAGACCCATGCCCATACTGGTAATGTCACAAAAGTGAGCTCGAATGAAATAACTATAATTGCTCTTCACCTGAAGTGACCATGATATGTTAAAAGATTTACCAACGATGCCTGAAGAGTTTGGAGTCATCACTCTGGCTGTCTGGTAAACAATTTCTGGGGCTGTAACATCAGTGGAAGCGAAAACGGCAACACCATTTTCTTCCGAACCATTATTATTATCTTCTCCTCGGACGAGGTAATTAATAGCAACGGAGCTAGAAAACTCTGTTCCATTTTTAGCGTATGGACCATCTTTTTCCCATCTTCTCCGCAAGGTATCGTACATTTCCACGGAACTACCAGAATTACCAACATCGAGCCTGTACCTCGTACGTAAGACCCAGGAGTGAATGCTCTTGTAATCACTGGTATTTCCTTTGCTAGTAACATGTGATGCCATATTGGGGATAAAGTTATCAGGGATTCGAAAGAGTTCTATGGCGTTTACAAATGCGAATTCTGATTCCACTGGGAAAAAATCGATTTGCAGGCTCGTTTTGCTATTGATGTTGAGATAAAACTCCTTTACAAAAAGAGAGTTTGTTTGATTTTCAGCACTGAAATTCTCCAACAACAAGAAACCGGCACTGGCAACATTGAATCGAGCACTAGAAAGCGTTTCTCCAGACGAAAAAGCATAGAAATGGAGACGTACCAGATAACATCCGCCTTCGTTTTCGCCGATTTTGAACTGGTAACCAGATGGAACACGAAAGATTCTCGCGGTTTGATACAGGGGAGGTGTGGTTGACGAATTATTACGTTCCTTCACGGCGGAGCTCTGCCTCGGAAAGCAGACGGAAGCAGAAGTGGAGTCATCACCAACGAAAACCCGATCGCCGCCGTCTTCTACGTTGAGATTGGATCCGCAATTGATGAAATACTTATCGGGAACAGTGTAAGCTGAAGCCATGGAGGAGGAGAATTGAAGAAGAAGAAGAAGGAAAGAAAACATGGAGATGATACGAGGAGGTTTCATGGAAGAGAAAATTAAAGTTGGGTACTTGTTGATGAATGCTACAATAAATGAAGTTGAGTTTTAATTGGAAGGTGGTAAAGATGAAGATGATGGTGTGGATAAATGAAGGAACACATGAACTGCGTAAAAAGGAAGACTTGAGAGTAGTCAGTCAACTGAGTACAAATTACAATCTATCAATTAATAAATGAGTGTGTGGAAATTTTGAAAGACGTCGGAGAAATTTCAATCACTCATCTGTCACTTGGAGAAGGATTTGATGGAGCATCGTCCAAGTTTTGGCCCCATGAAAGGACACGTTACATTGTTTTCACTTGCCTGAACTAGACAAATAATTTATTAATATTGCTAAATACTACTTTTATTATAGAGTATTAGAATTATTCAATGTATCCTTAAAAAGTTTTATTCAAAGATTTGAAACCTGGTCTATACGTTAATGGGTTTGAGGTCTTGCGGGGAAGTTTTCTTCTAAAATTTTTTTAGATGTCCTTTTTGTCCTTTACCCACTTTTTTCTTGCTCCTTTCTGAGCTTCATAATTCTTTTTCTTTTTTTTTTCTTCTCTCACACAAGAGTGTAGTTTAATTTGATTTAGTCTCGTTTATTTTTATTCATAAATACTCTCATTTTCATGTTTTACCGAAGGTGGTTTTATGCTTGTATAGAAGATGTACACACCTGCCAGACTCACTCTTTGCAGAAAACCAGAGCTCATAATGGCGTAACCACAAAATACTTTTAGTCCAATCCGGACTTAAAAAATAAACATATTGAATTATTTACTAAATAGTGTTACATAACATAAAAAAATATAAATAAATAATAACCAACAATTATTAATCAAAACAAGATATAAGATGATACTAATATTTTCAATGTGTATTTCAAACAAGAATTTTACTTTTCTTTCACAGCCCAATAAATAATAAACCAAACATTGTCTTTATAGAGAACATAAAAGATTAGATGGGGCCAAATTATTGACTAAAATAAAATATTTTATAATAAATACATTTATAGACTAACAAATTTTTTACGGCTAGCAGGTAGTTCCGCCCATAACTGTAAAAAAGTGAAAATAAAAATGTGGAAATGGTGAATGACGATTCTTTAACCCCCCCCCCCCCAAAAAAAAAAAATAGATAATGATTTCAAAAGTTTAAAAGTTATTAAAACTTATAGCACTTGATAAATAGAATTGATAGCAATTTGCATTTATAAATGAGAAAAAGTACAAGTCCTTCATATATTGCATGCATTTTAAGACTTTTCATTCACACACGTGCTCCTCCGATTTTTCTCAATCACGTCCTTATGGTGACTCATGATCCGGATGTGAGCATTCCATTTTTCTTTTTCTTTTTGTGTTTCATGTAGCACAAGTATTTTCTTATTTAAGGTAATCTTATTCAAAGCACTTTCAGTCATTAAATGCCGGCATTGTTTTTATATGGAATTCAATCCTTGATTCATCAAATTATAAGAGATAATATCTTCCGCTACGCTTATGGTATGTTTGGATAAGCGGTTGGGAGGAGGGAAAAAAAATCAGCGAGAAAAAGGCCTAGTTAGAGTCTGAAAGAGGAGTTTCGATGAGAAAAAGACCTAGTTGGAGTATAAAAGAGGAGTTTCGGTGAGCTTATTTTAGATTGGACTTATCCCCAAAAAGTAACTTTTTTTTGGACGCTAGACTCGGGAGCCTTGGCTTAGCGAGTTGTCCCTTTTGCAACAACATCTTCAACAATGCAGTACAACATTTCAGCTTGTCACCCCTCGTCATTAGATTTAACTGACAAAGGGTCAGACACTCTCACTAAAAGGAAGGGAATTCGATCTTGAGGTTGGTCAAAACATTGGGAGAAGCATCTTAGAGGTCTACGAAACAACGGTAACCCTAGTTAAGGTGGAAGCATCCTAAATTCCTTGCAAAGTGGGCTTTAAGCGCCCTGTCAATTTAACTATGGGTGAACCCAACTCCTCTCTTAAAATTTTTTATAGCCAAAAAAAAAAACATTTCGGCTTGTTCCTGGCCAGTGCAGCGCATGTTCGAAATTCATCTCAGATTTGTATACTGCAAGAAATTCCAAACCTTCGCTCTTTGCATCTGCCTTTCCTGCCATCCGACCTCCTCTTCATTTATCATCGTCAACCTCCTCTTAATATCTTTTTCTTTTATTCATTATTCAAACTATCCCTAGAGTAAGATTAATACATAGTGTATAAGTTATTTGGACTCTAATATAATTTATCAAAAAGAGTATTTTAAGAGAATTAGTATATATTTTTTTAAAAAAAAAACTAATTTATCTAATTTTCCTAATGTATATGAATTAGTTAATTAACTCATTCATCTAGTGATCTATTTATAGGTATAAGTTTATAACTTCAATCTTATCGATGTTTACAATCTTAACAATAATAAGAGATTTATGAAATAATGAAAATACCAATACGAAAAGATGCAAGAAGATAATTGATATTTAATTACATGATATTATTCACAACAAAAACAGGAATGTTAGCACTTAGCAGAGCTACTTTTATTGCTGAGCTAGTTGTTTTACGAATGTTTGAAACATCATACAAAATTAATTTCCTCGTATATTTGAAAAATCCTCAAGAGATTTGATAAATAAATTAATTACTTCAATTATAGAAGGTGCATAATACGATATGGTTGTCCTCTGATGTTTGAATGTGATTTTCCTTCTTACATTGGTAATCGGCTACTTTTGCAGGTTGGCCTTGAGTTTTAATTATTTCCATCACTTCAATACCATTCAAGAAAGCATTTTAACGGTAGATGATTCATCAGAGTCAACAGAATCCACAACAAAATCACGATAAATAGGAACAGAAGACCACAACAATCTGTATGGACTGACCAATCGAAGTTAATAGAAAAAATAAAGAGGACGGGTGTCAAATGCAAAGAAATTATAGGCATGAATTATAAAATAAAAGTGATAAGTAAATAGAATTATTTGGCAGTTGGTAGAATAAAAAGGACAGATGTCAAGCAGAAAGCCACTACTTTTACATAGGTAAGATAAATGTGTGGAAATTTTAGAAGACGTCTGAGAAATTTCAATCTCTCATTTGTCACTTGGAGAGGGATTTGATGGAGCAGTGTCCAAGTTTTGGCCCCATGAAAGGAAATGTTACATTGTTTTCACTTGCCTGGACTAGACAAAGAATTTATTAATATTGCTAAATACTACTTTTATTGTAGAGTATTAGAATTATTCAATGCAACCTTAAAAAGTTTTATTCAAAGATTTGAAAACTGGTCTATACGTTATTGGGTTTGAGGTCTTGCGGGGAAGTTTTCTTCTGAGATTTTTTTAGATGTCCTTCTTGTCCTTTTCCCACTTTTTTCTCACTCCTTTAATTTCTCACCTTCATAATTCTCTTTTCATTTTTCTCTCACACAAGAGTGTAGTTTAATTATTTGAGTTCATCTCGTTCATTTTAATTCATAAATACTTTCATTTTCGTGTTTTACTGAAGAAGATTTTATGATTGCATGGAAGACGTACGCACGTACCAAACTCTTTGCTGAAAATCAGAGCTCATAGCTATAAAAAAATGAAAATAAAAATGTGGAAATGGTGAATATTATATGACGATTTTTTAACACCCCCCCCCCCCAAAAAAAAAAGATTAGATAATGATTTCAGAAGTTTCAAAGTTATTGAAACTTATAGCATTTTATGAATAGAATTGAAAGCAATTTGCATTTATAAATGAGAAAAAGTATAAGTCTTTTCATATGTTGCATGCATTTTAAGACTTTTCATTCACACGCGTGCTTCTCCAAATTTTCTCAATCACGTCCTTATGGAGATTCATGATGATCCTAATGTGTTTCATCCTTCCATTTTTCTTTTTTCTTTTTTCCTATTAAGTATAACTATTTTTCTATTAGAGATAATCTTATTTAAAATACTTTCAGCCACTAAATGCGGTCATTTTATCTATATGAAATTCAAATCTTGATCCATCGGTTAATAAAAGACCACCAGGGTGGCTACTCAATAGAAGGGCTGGGGGATTCTTGTTGGACAACATTGGGCCTATAATATAAAGGCCCATAAATGAAGCCCATATTATTCTGACCCAAATCAGCTGGCGCGGCGAAGCGGTTTCACGAAGCCCCTTGTTTTACTTTCCATCGTGCCAGCCCCTTCTCTTCTTTTTCCATGTATATATTTATATATAAGTTGCTCTCTTCAGGTTCGGTAGGGAAGAGAGAGAGATTGATTTGAAGGAACAATGGTGGGACAGTGGTGGGCGACGAAGCCAAGCAGGAGCGACGAGGTGTTGGACGCCGATGAACAAGAGAGAATCGCCGATCAGATCAGACAGCAGTTCGATTCCGTGGCCCCCAAGCGACCCGCCAAACCCAATCGGAGCGAACCCGACCCTGATGCTTCTCTCGATCAGTCCTCCACCGTCGTCTCTGACAACATCCCCGAGCTTCTCAAGTTTCAGTCCTTTCAATCTCAGCCTCACGTCTGCCACACTACCTCTCTGTTTCTTTCCTTTTTGTTTTTCCGAATTTCAAAAAACAGTCTCTCACGGTTGTTTCATCAAATCCCCAGGCTGTGATCTCCGATGAGCCACCCAAGGATGCGGCGGACGAGTTCGTGGAGACTGAGTACTACAAAGAGCTTTCCTCTATTGATAAACAACATCACATGGTTCGTCATCTTTCTAATTTCAGATCTGATCAAGTATTTTTAAAAAAAAAAACTATTCAATCAATTCTGGGTTTTGTTCTGTTTTTTTCTGGAACAGACAGGAAGTGGGTTTATAAGGGTTGAGAGTGTGGGAGGCGATGGTCTTAATTTTCAGAACTCCCAGATTATTAATGGCGGTGGAACGAAGATTCCAGAATATAAAAGTAACCCAGCCACAAACGACTGGATTCCTAACACTGATGAACACAAGGTATTATTCACCTATTGCAAGGTTTGAATTTTGAGTAGAATGAAATCAAATGTTAGTGAACTCTGTGGTGATGGTTAGGTATTTGTGTCAACGAAGCCAAATCGGAGCGA
Organism: Acacia crassicarpa; assembly: GCA_034222035.1. Classification (NCBI taxonomy): domain Eukaryota; kingdom Viridiplantae; phylum Streptophyta; class Magnoliopsida; order Fabales; family Fabaceae; genus Acacia; species Acacia crassicarpa. The sequence continues at coordinate 3,051,592 of JAWXYG010000010.1, forward strand.
CAGTTCATAGAAGGGATTCAGGTTTTCAGAGGCCCCGATGATATGTGTGAGGTTTGATCTGAGTCAGTGGTGAAGCTGTAAAATAAAAACTTTGTATTAGGTATTTGTGTTTCGAATATTGGGGAAGAAGAAACAGAATAAAGAAATTGTCTAGAAGGGTACCTTGTTCTTATCCATTGTTAGATGATTGATTATGATTAGTATTATTATATTTGAGTAAATTAAACAATTAACAATGTCATCATGCACTCTTTGACCTGACCTACCCCAATTAGTGGAATTGCCGCCAGGGGAAACATCTAGAGATAACTCATAAATTTAACTGAGAACCCTTCTAATTCGTTCAAATGTTTGTGGAGAGTTTTAAGTAGCTTAAACTATAAAAATGTAGCTGTAATAAAAAAAGTTAGAAGTTGAGTGTGTGAATTAAGTTTTAAATTTACTGTCTTAAAAAAAAATCCTAAAAATCAATTAAGCAAAAAGCTCAATAGGTAGTTTTTTGATTTTGGTTCTGCCATTTCTATCACCATCAATCCAAACACAAATCATAATTATAACTTGATTTTTTCCTACTAGGTTTTAAAAAAGTGGGATAGAAAATAAATTCTGGTTGCTATTGTTAATCCAAACAGCCCATTAATAAGATGTTTGATGTAATGTTGGTGACAATATTCAAGTGAACTTTAACCATTTGGACAAATTCATCAACTTGATTCAAATTATCAAAACGGCCCATTATTAATGGAATTTCTTGTCAACTCTATGTAAATTATTCAATGGAATTGCTTGTCAGCTGCATGTAAAATACTCATTGGCACGAGGGCTTATAAATACATGGTAAGTTAAACTCATGCTGAATTGCTGATGAATGACCAACTCGCAATATATAGAGTGAGTATACACTCAAGGGCGGACACAGGTGGGGGGTGAGGGGTGGCCCCACCCCCCTAATTTTTTTAAAAAAATATTACTAGTAGTTTGCTTTCATATATATACATTTATTAGCTTTCACATATATATTAACTGAGATATAAAGATAAAACATCAGTAACAATCAGTATATCCCATCCCACCGTTTGTTTGTCTTCATATAGATTAAAAAATAATAATAGTAATAAAAAGGTGGGGCTCACAACCTTTAATATACCTTAACCCCACTTGTTTTCCTCTTTTCCAAAAACTCCTTCGTCTCTTCTTCCTCTCCTAGCTGCCATTTTTTTAACAACTTACAACAAATTTTGAGAATCAATAAGATGCTTAAAATCACTTATTTTTACTAACTTTTCTTCATAAAATTTATTATACATGATTTTATCTTTTTAATGATACTACTTTTATACTGATTAGAGAATATTTTAAGGTTAGGATTTTGGAAAAATTTTGAATTTTATTAAAAGATGGCTATGAGAATATAGATGATGATTAATAGTTAATTTTAATCAGTTTAATTTTGTTATTAATAATATTTAAAATTATTTTGGTCATGAAATAGCTCAAGTGAAGTAATTTTAGTTTTTGTAATAGATTTCTTTCACTTTTTTGTATTAGATCTATATCGTATTTCAAATACTTTTGTTTATGATGTAACATTTCTTATTCCCCCCCCCCCCCGGTGGTAAAATTCTTGGGTCCGCCCCTGAGTATACTGATGCTATGAATAACCCAATGTTATATACATGTAATAATATGTTGAACTCCTCCACATATTCTTGTTTAGTCAAAGGTTGATTGATTCCATAAAAGATGAGATCCGTAACTAGACATTTACTGAAATCTCTATTGAAATTCAATCTTTAGTAGATCGTCAACATTATATCAATGGATGCCTAAATTAAGCACACTTGTTAGTGTGTGGTGTGTTTTTCCTCGGTATATTAAGATTATGAATCTCTACTCACATTGTGCAGGAAGATATGTATCAATTGGAATTGAAGGCTATAATATAAGCATTCAGTATACAGTATAAACTTAAAGCCACTTCAACCCTTTTTGCTTCGAAGAAAGAGAACCGAGACCAAAGTTAAATTATTACAAGTACTTCTTTCGATCATAAATATAAGATAGGGTTGACTTTTTTTAAGATATTAAGGTAGTTAAATGAGTTATTTAATCATAACATATGTTGTGTATTTAGATTATATATTAGATTATATGTTAGGCCAAATAGTTTTGAGAAAAATGATAAATATAAATATTTTACCGTAATTTACTTAGCTTTCTTAATATTTCTAAAAAAATCAACTTTATTTTATACTCCCTCCGGTCCTAATTATAGGAGCAAATTTTGGAATTAGTTTTGGTCCTAATTATAAGAGCAAGTTTTAACTTTTGTTAATTTTTTCTTATAATACCACTATTTATATTTTCTCAATGATAATTAAAGACAATAATAATTTAATAATATACCTATATATTTTAGAAAATAAATAATGTTTGCAACTCATTAATATCATTTACACCTAAAGTATACTTTTTATATAAAATATTTTGAGCAATTTTTGTCATATTTTTCTCATATCATCCCTACTAATACTTCTTCCACAATAATTAATTTAACAATACGCTTATATTTTATCAAGTGAGATATTCTACTTTATTTTTTATTTTTAAATAAAATAATTTTAATATTCCTTTAAGAATATTTTTTTAACTATCCGTTCAAAGTGATTAATTTTTTCTCCTAAAATAACCTAATAAAACATTAATCACTTGCGGGTGCTCTTGTGATTATTCGATAGGAAAATACGGACATGTGAATCACTTGCAGAGAGCACAGACATGCGCAAGGGTACCGATTCAACAAGTGTTTTCTTAATGTCATTCTAAATTTTAGGGTAATAAATTTTAGGTGAGGGTATTTTAGGAAACTATATATAATTAACTAATTTAATTTATTTTCTTAATCCCTCCAAATTCTAGTAAATAGCTCCTATAATTAGGATCGGAAGGAGTATTTAAGAGGAGGTATTATTTCATCTATTGCACACAAGCGATAGAGTATTGCAAGAACCAGCAAAGAGTAGACCTTAATCTGAAATTCTAACTACTAGTACTACATTTCATAAGATATACAATTTTTTGCAAAATATAACATAGTTTGTGTTTAGTGATATAATTTATTAAGGAATTAATATGTATATGGAAAAGTGGAGAGTTTATTGGTATATAATTATATATTAAAAACTCCACAAGCCATGAATGGTACGAGACTGATGGCTCTCGTGTTGGAAAATTTACGGGCAGAGGGGAATTTTGGTTTTTTCAAACTCTCATTTTAGGATCCAAACATGACATTAACATAATCCAAACCTTAGGTCTATGTCACATGTGATTAATGAGAAGAAAAATAATTTTTTAAATTAAGGAAATTAAATATTTATAAAAACAAATACTTCATCCAATCCTTAATATAAAACATATTTAAAGAGTTATATTAGTTTTAAATATAAGACATAGTTTTTATATCCATTCGCTTTGTTTTAATTTACTTATATTAATGCTCCTTTATAATAATCAAGGAGGAAATGATATGATTCAGAAAGATGACTAGTATGTTTTAGACCCCCAACTAACTTCCATAATCTAATCAAATTAGGTAAATACTCATCTTAGTCATATATATAGGGCATTTTCAACATTTTTCACCCAAATCAAGGAAAACCTCACATCTCATTAACTCTACCATAAAATTTAAGAAATTTCCAACTCTTCCATATCTAATATACATAATACCAAATGAAAACAAAGTTATCATAATAATAAATGAAGAGTTAAATTATACATTTACCTTAAAAAATTTATGATTTGCCATATATATATACAATTTTAGAAGAGGGGTTAGGCTCACCTACAATCCAAATGTAGGGCGCTTGGAGCCACTGTGCAAGGAATTCAGGACTAAGAGTACATATGTCTCCACTTTAGCTTGGGTTACCATTACTTCGTCGAACCCTAGGATGCTTCCTAGGGGTGGAAATTGGCCAGGCCCCTATCAGGCGGCCTATGGCCTGGCCTGTTTAGAGCCTGATCAGGCCTGACCTATTTGTTAAAAAAGTCTGGCTAAGGCCTATATGTGTAAATAGGTCAGGCTTATTTTGTTAAGGCTTGGCCTGTAAACTTTCAAGCCTGACCTCTTTACACATTAAATATATATATTTATATTTATATCAGATAATAAAATATTTATTTTTTCATTTTTATATTTATATAGATTTTAATGGGCTCAAACTATATGAAGCCTACTTATGGTTTTCAACGCCTGTAAAATGAGGCCTTTTTAAAGGTCTACATTGTAAGTAGGCCTTTAAAAAGGCTTCAGGCCTGAGCCTAAAAAAAAGCCTGCATTCAGGCTCAGGCCCTTTAACCCCATTACAGGCTCAGGCCTATTTAGCCAAAGCCTGGCTTGGCCTGACCTATTTTCATGCCTAATGCTTCCTCCAGCGTCTTGACCAACTCCAGGATCAAACCCCCTTCTTTTTTATGAGAGCGTCCGACCCCTTTACTAGTTAAACTCACAAATGATAGACAAGCGGAGTATGTTTGATATTAACGAGGGGGGGGAGTAATTTCTAATAGACATGAGGCTAGCTAGAAGCAAACTGCAATGTAGATATTTGGTGGGTTTCAGCTTTAAAATTCAAAGCATCACTAAAAAGCCCAACATCACAAAGAGTTGGGCTTTATTCGAAGGCCCACTTACTAAAAGTGAACTCTTGTATATATATATATACACAAAAATTTTAGGAAAAAGGTTGGGTTCACCCACGATCCAAGGGCAGGGAGAAATCTCCCTTCCTCCTATGTCATACCGATGTTGGGCAAGGTAAGCCATCTATTAACCTCAGGCGTTTACCTAGGCACCTAGGAGTTAGGATGTCTCCCCCAGCGCCTTAACCAACTCCAGAATCGAATTCTCTTTCTTTGGTGAGAGTGTCTGACCTCTTTACGATTTGAGCCCAAAGACGAGGAGTAAGTGAACTCAATAACACAAAAAGTTGACAAATTAGCACACCGTTCATGATCTTTCTATTTTTAGATCTGATAAGTCTTTCAAACCTCTGGGATCAATTTCTCGTATAGCAATGATGAGGCCCAGCATTATTCGTGTTTAGTTGGGTGCCTAATCAAAAACAAAACTATGGGTTTGGCCCTTTTTTTTATTAGATAAAGGGTTTTTCTTTCGAGATTTAGAGGGCAAAGAGTTCTCACATCTCTTATTTCTGAATTTGTATTTGTATTATCTTCCTTACGAAGGTAAAGCCCCTTATCACCTCTGTAACACCCCTACGGTTGTAAGCAACATACTCATAGTTATCAATACACCAATTGAAAGAAATATCTGGGAAAAGTTGAAGAAAGCCCAAAGGGAGATACCCTGTTGACCAGCGGGACCCACGGGGACTGGTAGATGGAGACCGGATCGAATAAGATGGAAAGACCAGGAAATCTGAATTGTGGGGCCCAGGAGGCGCCGCTTAGGCATAGGAAAAGTCTAGAAGGCTTTGAGGAAAAGCCAAGGGTAATTATTGAGCCCGGGCCAAAATTGGTAATTTCCATAAATTTCGGGCCAAAGAAGGTAATTTTCCCTAAATGTAAAGAAAATATCTAGACATTTGTAGAAGAAGAGGCTCCACATGGCAGCAATCCAAAAGCCTCTGGAATTCTCTAGAATTGATTGGAAAGGAAGAAAAGGAAAATCAGTGCAAAAGTCAACCGTGAGACCCACTCTTTGGACAAAAAGGGGTAAAATGGAAATAAATGTGTAAAAAATAATTGGATCAGGTACCGTATGTGGGCCCTAAATGGCGCCACATGTGTCCATTTGGGCAAACAAAAACATGGGGAAAGGTTGGTAATTATTAAAAAGTTTTGAGCCACAATTGTAATTTTCAAAAGTTTCGGGCCAAAACAGGTAATTTGCCCTAAAAGCAGAAAATATCCAAATATTTTTGGGTGAGGGAAGCAGAACGTGGCATCACCCTAGGAGGCCCTGGAAAACTCTAGAAAAACTTGGGAATTAAGCCAAAAGCCAGATACATTTTAGACCAGAATTTACGCCTGTTAGCTCTAATTTTACTGGATCAAAATTTACCTTTATAAAAAGGTGTTTAGCTCTTCATTTTCACCCCAAAGGGAGAAAAAATTCCAGAGGGCAGAGAAAGAGAGCTCAGCAACCTCCATATCCAAGCTTCAAGATCCAAAATCTTAAGAGCATCCACCGATTTGCTGATCTTGAGGTAACCCGAAAATCTCATCTTCTTGAGTTCCAGTTATGGTAATTTCGTGCATAGAGTAGGATCTTGGTATTATAGTTGGATTCTTGCATTTTTAAGGTCACCAATAGCTCTGGAACATGATTTTGTGTAGGGTATGGCTATGGTTTAAGTTTCCGAAGTCGAAAACACTGAAAAACCCCTTAAACTAAGCTTACTTTCAGTTCTGGAATTTCTGGCAGTGTGTCTTCAACTAGGTCCTAAAAATAGTACATGAAGTCGGTTGTGACTGAAATTTTACATGTAGAAATTACACTTCCTAAGGTTCACTATGATGTATAGTTTTGTATGATTTTGAATTTTCTACTAGGAGATAAAAATTGCTCAAGTTGGTACAGATGCAACAGGTTGAATCTAGACCAAGAGGTGTAAAAGTGGTTATAAGACAAAATATGTGTACTTTCAGGGCCTGAATGTATTTTTCTTGAAAAATATACATCCTAATGGTTTAAAGGGCGCTGATTTAATGTGAAAATTATTTTTGTGGAATTTTCTAAAAATCATTGAAGTAGGGACAGAAACACTGGATTTTTGGAAAACTTGGGTTAAGCTCGGTTTTTGTAAATAAGAAAAAGGATATAAACCCGATGGATTTTGTAATTATTTTTCCCATAAACTAGACATACCAAGGGTTCCATTGGAACTAGTTTTGTATTAATGCGATTTTTCTGGAATTTACTAAAACTCGGCGAAGTTGGAACAGCGATTCTGGAAAAATTCTGTTGTAAGAGAAATTCATAGAAATTAAGAGTAGAGTTGGTTTACATAATTGAAAGTGTGATATTTTGTTATTACTAGGGTATTAGCTCGTGTGAACTATATTCTCAACATCAAGAGAAGTGTTTGCTAATTCCAAGGAGTGCCAGGTAGTAACTGTTGACTTGCATACTCTATGTTGCTTTTGCATGTTATGTTTGATCATGATGTAGGAGATCGAGTTGAAGTACCTATTGGACTGCGTGTCCTTAGGGATCTACTACAGTATCGAGGGCGTGTATGGTCGGGTTGTAGGGACTGCGTGTCCTTAGGTTTCTACTGCAGTACCAAGGTTGGTGAGGTAAGTAAGGCCTATATGACTGTGTGTTATAGGTTGCTACTGAAACCTCTTGGGGTAGGTGGTTAGGATCTGCAGCCTTGACTACTGAGGCCCTTGTACGCTGATTGTACCGAGGGGCTTGTCTTGACCAGGAGGTCCTGCGAATTGTGCCAAAGGCAGAACATACATACCAGATTATTGTGCCTGAGGTAGAATTTATTATCACTTTCTTGATTGTGATTTGCATTGCATGCACTGCATACATATTGTATTTAAGTCTAACAGTTACTCTGGGGTTCAACTTTAAACTCCAGACTGTGGTGAAGGTATAGGGAGAGGAAGTAGCAAGCGGAGAAAGAAGAAGGTAGGGCAAGATGCGCCGAGTTGAAGAAATAGGGAATTCCCTATCGTTTTTTGTATTATCATATTTTGGATGACTGTATTAATTAATACTATATTCGGACGACTGTAACTAACCCTTCGAGGACTTATTTGTCTGTATAAATTTTATACGTTTATCAATACAGTAGACTTATCCAAACCTGGTCTTGTGCTCTGCTGTGTTCACTCTAATAAATATTTAAATGGACCAAGTAATCAAGGAAAGGTAATTAAATAAAAGAGATCCTTCTAACCCGCCACCCGAAAAGGCGAAGCAGGTAGGAGTGTAACAACCTCAATTAAAAACTTGTTCGTTGGTGTAGTTTTTTTTAAGTAATGGTACTTCTTGAAAGTTGGAACAGACAAGAAGTGTGTTGAAACTTGATGCAATTATTTGAAGTTGCAGAAATCCAACTTCCCAAGGACTAAATGATTTTTTTTAAAAAAAAATAAAAACAACTGGGTTGCCTTCAAATTATAAAATATCTTATTCTCGTGTTTAGGATCACTTAAAACTAGAGCCGTCAAAACGGGCCGGGCCCATCGGCCGGCCCGTTGGACCCAACCCGTTTAAACCTTGGCCCTGTAAAGGTCGGGCTTGGAAATTGAAGGAGTGAGGTGATGTTTGTCCCTGGAGGGCCAAGGGCTTACATGGGCCGACTCTGGAGGGTACGAGCCGGCCCATCGGGCCCTTCAATTTTTTTGTTTTTTATTTTTAAAAATTGAATACTTGTTGAAGTTGAATCCTTCAATAAGTTGTATGTATTTTTTATAGAGTTATTTATCCATTTAAGTGCAAATACATAATAACTATACTCTAATTTTATGATTTGATTTATTATTTGTTGTAGATAAAGATTATAGATGCGTTCATGAAGTCGGAAAAGAAATTTATGATATTCTTACTCATGAATCAGAGCTTACTACTCAAAGTGAATAACAATCAAATGTCATTGAAATTAATGATAGTGGCGAAGATGATGACAGTAATAGTCATTATACTAATGTCGCTTAGTAGTTAGTAGTATGCTTCTTATGTTTTATATGAGTTATTTGTTAACATAGTTTGCTTTTGATTATGAATTAGTGACTGTGTTTATTTGTTAGATGACTTATGTTGTAATTTACTAATTATATTTCTTTGAAAGAAAATGGAGGAAAAATAATTAAAATTTGGAATAGTAATTTCCGGCCCCTACGGGCCGGCCCTGGCACTGGTGCTCTCGAGCCGGGCTTTGAAAAACAGGTGTTTTTCTTATTTCGGGCCCTGGAGGGCCAGCCCTGTTAGACCCTGACCCTTCACGAGCCGATCCTAATTGACTCCTCTACTTAAAACTGCATGGAGTAAATGTTCATTTCCCCATATCCTTTTCATTTTATTAGGTCGAATTTTTCTTATAAATAAGTACTAGTTCTTTTAGGTCCAAATGACCCAGCAACAAGAAAAATTAGAAAATTGATATAAATGAACTTAGACCAATTAATCTAAAATATAATAATATTAAGGTATATGAAGTTTCATTAATACCATTTTATCTTTTTTTAAAAAAATTGTACTTGATTTAAATATAAATTCAGTTATTACACTTTATTGTAACTTGGGTTTTTTTTTCTCATTGTTTTATGAGAAATTTGTAATATTCTTTTTTTTTTTTGGTGAAATGTAATATTCTTTTTATTAATGGGCATGAAGTCATTGTTTTTTACAGTTTTTAATTTAAAAAAACGATAGAAAGCTACTCACTCGGGTACTTAATATAAGATATATTTTATTTTAATATTTAAAGTTATAATTAAAACATTCAAATTTCAGGATCCACATTGCTGGCGGTAAAAAAATTCTAGGTCCAAATTTTTATTAATTTCATTGAAATTTATTTTCCTTAATTTGTATTTTTAACTTAGTTTCATCATATTCATAAAGATTAATAAATATTTTGATTATGTCAAAAAAAAAATCACCCAAAGTAGCTTGAAAGTACCTTCAGTCAAATAAGAGGAAAACAAATTCTACTACATCCATATTAAACATATATTTGAAAAGTTTGCAGCTTTCGTTAAGTTTTTTTTAATAAAAAACAAGAAGAATTGAAAATATTTATAATAAATAATTAATATAATACCTTATAATTATCAAAACTCTTCCTCCAAATGGGATGGAGTAAGACATTAATCTAAATACTACTATAAATTTCTCTTCTCATAAGATAATTGATGTGTGGAACAGATTTTAACAAATACAAAGATTTAATATTTTTAATTCGGAGGACTCCCAACAAAATAGAAGTATTAATAGATTCCCCGTCAATTTTAAAATAATTTATTGAAATAATAAAGCTGTTATGTTACTGCTAAAATTTCAAGTGTAAGTATAACTAACAAGAAAAAGAGAGAATTCCAAATTAAAAATATATAAACATTTTGTAACTATAAAATCATAATTTTTTTTTCTTTAATACTACTTAAATATTTCTTTAGCTATAATCATAAATATTTATTTTAAAATTTAATTTCTATGAAAAAAAAGTAGATTGTTTTATTATTATTTTAAAGGGTTTAACATTTCTGCTTTTGCTATAGAAATATTTTTTTTGCCACTCACATAAAAGTGAGTCACACTAATATTTTTTCTTTTTTCTCTTTACAATAGAATCCACATACTTTTATGTGAGTGTAATAGGGAAAAAAATTTCTTCAGTAAAAGCAAAAACATTCAACCGTATTTTAAATTAAAAGCATTAAAATCATTTCCCCATAGCATCATTTTTTTCATCCAAACCAACATAAATTTTATCTTTTTTCATTTCCACTATCATTGGATACTAAGCAGGTAAGGGCAAGAATTTTTTTCCTTCCTTTCCTTTTCATGGAAGTTGATTTTTTTATCAGTTCTAAATATAAAATAAAATTAATTTTTATGGAAATATTAAGGAAGCTAATTAAAATATTTTAAAATATTTATATTTATCATTTTTTCCCCAAATATGTTGCCTAAATTATAAAATGATATATAATATATGATATGATTAAGTAATTTATTTGATGTAATATCCTAAAACTAAAGTATATAAAAAACACAAAAAAAATCATTATTAAAATAATATGGTGGCAACACTATTTCTAGAGGAAGTGGGAATTTGCATGGGAAAAGGGAAATAATCCTTTCCCACTGCCTCTCCCCTCCCTTATATATATATATATATATATATATATATATAGAGTGCGTGTGTGTGGTGTTGTGTGAGATGAATAGAGGTATTTATTTTATAATCATTTAAATAATTAAATTAATTTCTTTTCAACATAAAAGTTGTTTTATGTATTAATCTCTTTCTAATGAAAATAATATAATACTGATCCGTTAAAATTTTAGGGTTAGAATTTTGGAAAAAAGTTTTAAATTTTGATAATAGATTACTGTATATATGTAGAGCATAATTAATAGATGATTTTAATCAGTTCAAATTATTAATTGGTTGTTGAAGGAATTTTGATTTTAATTTTTTATTTAAAAGAATTTAGGATATGTGTCTTATAGAATACGTTTACCGATTAAATGAGGTTTAAGATATTTACTTGAATTATTAGAGATATTAATAACGATCAATCAGTTTAGTTTTGCTCAATCTTGAACCTTGAGTTGGGATTTGTGATTTACATTGGAGTTTGATATGATTTGATTATGTAGAGGTGTGGAGATTTGTTTAATAAATTGGATTATGCTTATATATAGGTTAGGTTAGAAAAATTAAGATTTGTGATAGTAGATCTCTTATATCTGAATTTATAATTTTAACTTATTGGAGGTTATATTGAGGATTAGATGGATTGTACTTGAGGTTTATAAATGAATATGAATATTTAGAATTTTTAGGTGAAATCTTATTGTAGGAAATTAGGTATTTTCGTTAAATAGAGGATATGATGATATTTTGATAATCATAATTAGTGAGAAATAATTTATGAAGAAAGAAAATGAGATTGTAATAATGATTTGAGAAATAGATAGATTTTCATTTTTCCAAGAAAACTAAAGTGAGATAATTATAGTTTAATTAATTAATTATTATTGTATTAGTTGGTATTTTTGTTAATTCTTTAATGTATAATTATTTATTTTTATTTTTAGGGTTTACTTGATTTCCTTACGCTTAGTTCTTATGTCAAAAACTTGAGGTAACAACTTTCTAATTTATTTTGTATACTTGTTGAGGTAATTATAAACAAATGTTTATATTTGCAAATGATATGAATATGTTATAATATTTTACCCATGAAAAATGTATGTATATGAAATATATGTTTGATAGTAAACTTTTTAGTTAAATGGGTATAAATTGTTTATATTGTTATGATTATATTGTTTATATTGTAATTATGATAGATTATGCATGATATTGAATATTGAATACAAGTATAAATTGTTGATGTTGAAATTGTAATATCGCATTGCATATTGAGGTGTGCTGGATTGTGATGAGATGTGATGGTAGGAGATTAATTTTATACCACGTGGTATAACCGCCAATGAGTGTGCAGTGGATAACTGTGACATTTTCAGGGCCCTTGGTATCATCCTTTCCTTTGATCGGGATAAAGGTCAACCCAAGGGACAATGACAACCCTCTCTATTCAAAAGAAAGGGAACCATGGTCCAATATGAGTTCTGTAGCATTTGACCGGGCTACACCTCATCATTGGAGAGCATGGTGTAATCTTGTCAAAGAGATTAAATCTATTATGTTATAGCACATGGGTTCTGTCAACGATTATAAGGATGGTTGAGGGAGTTATATACATATTGAATAATTTTATTGGAGAATAGGAAGAATGGAAATGAAAAATATGGAATATTATTGATAATCAGAAATGAATGAGTACATCTGTTTGTATAGGCTTACATAATAACCATATGTACAAGAGTATTTACAACAAGGTAATTCTAGTAGTTTCCATCTAACTAACTAGTAACAGAAAGTAGTTACACTAACTAATATATACTCTATTACCCCCCTCAAGCTGAAGAATGTATATCAACCATTCCCAGCTTGGTAAGCAATGCACCAAAAGAAAATGGTGGTAAGGCCTTAGTAAAGATGTCGACCAGTTGATCCTCAAATTTGATAGGCAATAAATGGATTAAGCCTTGTTGAACCTTCTCATGAACAATGTGACAATCAATGTCTAAATGCTTTGTTCGCTTATGGAAAGTCGGATTAGCTGCAATGTCGCAAGAAGATTGATTATCACACTATAAGGAAATAGGACGAGAAAGAGGAAGACCAAAATCTTGTAATAAATGAGATAACCATTGTAATTCACATGTAGTAGCAGCCAAGGCACGATACTCATCCTCAGAAGAAGAAGTAGATAGTAGGTTGCTTCTTAGAACGCCAAGTAATTAAAGCTTGATCAAGAAAGCCACAAAAACCAGTAACCGAACAACGAGTATCCAAACATCAAGCCCAATCAAAATCACTAAAAAGCACTAAGTTTCATAGTAGAAGTGGCATGAAAGAAAAGACCACGACCAGGAGTCCCTTTAAGATACCATAACACACGGCGAAGAGTTCTCAAATGTATATTAGTTTTTTGTTGAATAAATTGACTTAATTGTTGGACAGTAAAAGATAAATCTGGACGAGTATTAGTAAGATACAAAAGCCGACCAACTAAAGTACGGTATTGAGAACAATCAACCAAAGGAACACCTGAATCCTTAGAAAGCTTAAGATTCCGAGCCATAGGAGTTTTTGCAGGCTTAGAATCCAGAAAACCAGAATCAGATAAGAGATCTAAGGTAAATTTCCATTGACGTAAAGAAATACTGATAGAGTTACGAGCAATATCTAAACCAAGAAAATATTGAACAACACCAAGGTCCTTAATCTTAAAACAATGATTAAAAAAATGCTTTAATAGAGTCAATCAGTACCACCAACAATTATATCATCCACATAGATAAGTAAAACAGTGAAGGAAGAAGTAGTATTCTTGAGAAATAGTGAATGATCAGATTGAGACTGTGTATAATTGCAAGAAATAAGGGCTTTGGACATCTTAAAAAACCGTTGACGGCTGGCTTGTTTAAGACCATATAGAAATCACTTTAACTTACAAACTTGAGTTGGTTATGAAACATGCAACATGAGAGGAGGAAGCATATAGACCTCTTCATCAAGATCCCCATGCAAAAAAGCATTATTGACATCCAACTGTTTCAAGTGCTAATTGTGAGCTGCAGCAAGAGCAAGGAGCAAACACACGGAAGTCAATTTTGCAATAGGAGAAAAAGTATCATTATAGTCAATACTCTCGACTTGTGTATAACCTTGTGCAACAAGTCAACCTTTATAACGGTTAAGTGTACCATCTGAGTTATACTTCTTAGTAAAAACCCACTTACACCCAATAGGTCACTTACCGGCAGGTAAATCAGTAATCACCCAGGTTTGGTTTTGTTGTAAAGCATCTAATTCAACATTAATAGCATTCCTCCAACCTTTATGTTGGATAGCTTTAGAATAAGTTTTGGGTATATCATCAATAGAAATGGAAGAAGTAAAATGATGATAGTTAGGAGAAAGACGATGATAAGAACGAACTTTAGAAAGAGGATGATATATGCCTGTCTCCAAAGAATCCGGTAAAGCTGAAACACATTGTAAGGAAAAATGATAATCTTACAGATATGTGAGGGTTCGATGAGGTCTATTAGAGCAACGTGGCAAAGGTAAAGAAGGGTTAGGAGGAGGAGAAGTGGCTGGAACAGCAAAAGGCAGAACTGGGTCAGAAAAGTCAAGGGTGGAGTATCTTGAGGAAAAGGAATGGAATCAGGCAATACTTGAGAATCTGAATTACAAAATAGAAAAATAGACTCATAGAAATGAACATTCCTAGAAATATGGATCTGTTGAGAATGAAGATTTAAGGCAACATAACCCTTAGTGCCAGATTTAAAACCAAGAAAAATGCATTTGTTTGCTCGTTTATCAAACTTGGTTTGGTTTTGTAAAAGAGTTGAAGTAAAACAAAGACAATCAAATACTTTCAACATACTATAATCAGGTGGTGTACCATATAAAAGTTCAAAAGGAGTTTTATTACCCAAAAGAGGTGTAGGTAATCTATTTATCAAATGTATAGCATGAAGAATAGCATAGAACCAAAAAACTTTAGGAATGTGGGCTTGAAATAAGAGTGCTCGGGCCACATTAAGTATATGTTGATACTTACGTTTGACTTTGCTATTCTTCTCAGGAGTTTCAGTGCAAGAAGTCTAATGTATAATGCCATGATGAGCAAAAAAATTGGTCATTTGAAATTCCAAACCATTATCAAACCGAATCACTTGAACAGAAGTTTTAAACTGTGTAGAGACTAAATTAACAAAAGCAGAAATACATGACCGAATCTCATATTTATGTTTGAGCAAATAAACCCATGTATACCTTGAGTAATCATCAACAATGGTTAAAAAATATTTAGGGCCATGCACAGAAGGTAAATGATAAGGACCCAAATATCCATATAAACTAGAGCAAAAGTTTTATTAGAAGAACTATTGCTTACAGGGAAAGGCAACTTTCCTTGCTTAGTGAAGTGACAAACATCATAGCAATCAAAGGAAGCATTATAAGGGACAGCAGGGTATTGTTTATGAATGGAATACAATGTATGTTTGGATAAATGCCTTAAGAGAAAATGCCAATGATCAAATAATGTAAAAGTAGAATTAGTGGAAATATTACTAACTAGGTGAGAAGACACAGTATCTGCAGAATGCATGAAATATAAGCCTTGAATGACTTCAGCTGAACCAATCATCTTCCCGGAAGGCTGGAGGCCGATGTGGCACTGTGAGGTTTGAAAGGAAACAACACAAGGAAGATTATGAGTAAGTTTAGAAACAGAGATTAAGTTGAAACAAAATTTAGGGATGTACAATACATCTTGAATAACAAAGGAATGAGAAAATTGAACAATGCCACTGTAAAAGGCTAGTACACGAGTACTATCAGGGAGATTAACAAGAAAGATCAGAACAGACATGGTCAGTAGCTCCAGAATCTATGATCCATGATTTAGAGAAAGAATGAAAATATGGAAGTGGTTTACCATTAGTGGACACATTATTGATAGAAACAGAAGGTGAAGGCTTATCATGCTTAACCAGAGCCAATAGCTTTTGATATTGTTATGGAGTGAAACTGTATGTTTCATTAATAACCCTAGCAGGTGTAGGTAGATTCATACTAGACGATTGCTCAGATGATATGGCATTAACAGTAGGGTTGTGGAATTTGAAATCGGGAGGAAATCCATGTTTCTTGTAGCATGTTACCTCTGTGTGCTTGTATTTCCCATAATATGTACACTGCTTCGTAGAATTAGGAGCATTCGGTTTGGGCAAGCCAGGAACAGGGGAACGAGCCAGGGTAGTCTTAGATAGCAGAGTAGTTGCTTCAGTAAATCAGTATCCCATTTCCCTCTCTTGTTGTTGTACCAAAGCAAATACACGATTGATATGAGGTAAAGGATCAATTAGCATAATCTGTGACTTAACCATGGAAAATCTATCACTTAAGCCTTTCAAGAACCGAATCACATAATCTTGATCTAAATGCTTTTTATACATGTGAAAATTCCACAAGAACACACCGGTGTACAGGTACAACAAAGCAAGGGTCTCATCGTTAAGTACTCATCCCAGAGAACTTTCAGCTTGGTAAAATAATTACTTACATTGAGTTCACCTTGCTTTAAAGACTGAATTTCCTCTTATAGATCAGCTAGCCAAAATATGTCATTCTGAGAGAATCGTGCATGCAAATCCTCCCAAACATCACTGGCTTTATCAATCCACAGTATGCTCTGCACAATTGAGGTGAAATCAAGCGAGTCAACCACGAGAGGACCATCATATTGCAACGTTTCCAAGCCGGATGCAACGGATATGAGTGCCGAGATTACTTGATTAACAAATTGAAGCTTGTTTTTCGACAGCAAAGCCATATGCATGGCTTGCGACCAGGAATGATAGTTAGGTCCAGACAAAATTGGCGAAACAAGAATAAGAGGGGGGTTCTTGTAACATCCTAAATTTTATGTGGAACTATAATATTATAGGATAGATTAATTGAGTTATCAAGTATTTAGTATGAGTAAATTGTCTAAACTTAGAATATATGTGTGTGTGTGTATGCACACATAAATATTTTACATATATATATAAAGGAAAAGGTGATGGAAGAGGAAATGGAAAAAAGAAAAATGGGTGGGGTCCACGCATGAAAAATTTGAAGGAGGTGCCTACTCTCTTTGAAAATGAGGAGAAGCAGCATCTACCTTTTGAAATGGGTGAGCGGTGCCGCAATTTGTGTGGGTTGCCGTTGCCGCCCATTGAAAAAAGGGTGGGGGATTTTTCCTATAAATACCCCCTACCCCAATACACAAACCCACACACACACTTTCATATTACGTAGAGGAGAGCGTGAGAGAGAAAAGAGAGGGAAGGAGAGTAAAAGGGTAATTATTTGGGAGCCTTGTAGTAGTTTTTTGGTAATTATTTGGGAATTAGCGAGTAACAGGTAACTTTAAATATTCTTCTATAATACTTGTGAATTGTGTATGATTGTAAATTATATTATTTTTATAAACTGAATTATGTGTATATATATTAAAATATTATTTTAATAAAAGCATAAAATTATAGTTTCGTACCCAAGAAAATTATAGTTTTGTACCTAGCAAAAATTATGGTTTTGCCCCCGAATTACAAAAATGACATTTTAGTCCCGAATTTCAAAATGACAGTTTAAACCTTCGAATTTCAAAAACGACAAATTGGACCAATGAGTTTTATGATATGTTTATTACCTTGTGATAATATTTTATATAAATGGAAACTTGATTTAATATACTTTATTTTATTTATATAATTATTATGGCAGCAGTATGTGTGATGGGTTGAAGTAAAGAGAAACTTGAATGATAATATTTGTTTATACCGCCACTCAGTGCACAGTGGAAGGTACTTTTTAGGCCCCCATCTTCCATGTTTTCCTCTGGTCGGGATTGTATTGGAGTTGTGGAACATATGACACTTCCTTAGTTGTTCTTTTTAAGGAGGGGAACCATAGTCCAAGCTTAAGCTATATACATTTGACCGGGTGTATCTTAAGTTTTGGTAAGCTTGGATCCACCCAGTCAAATGAATGAATTCCTATTGGACTATGTGTTAGCCTATGACTCCAGTCAGCGGTATAAGGGTGGACGGTGATATAAGGAAGGCTGCATATTGTATAATTGTATATTTCACAGTTGACATAATGATATTTACTTCAGGAAAAATAATTTTGTATGAGAAATTATGGTATATACAAATATATTTGAGATCAACCCCTGTTTTTTTGTCATATGTAATTTGCTTGTGTACGATAGAAACTTTCAGTAGTTACTGAGACGTGGAATTTCATCTCATATTAACATTTTTCAGGTGAATATCCTAGTAGAGATCAAGGGAAGGCACTAATGGAGTGAGCTTTGAAGGTTCTTTTGTACTCCTATAGTTTATGTTATGTTATTTTTATTTGCCATGAACCTAAGACTTCCGCTTTGTATTAAACTCTGAATCATTTTCAAAAATTTATTTTAATTATGTATTATGAATTTTATTTTAAATGGTTATGTAATTTAATGATTTGGATATCGAATATCCCTATTGAAGGTATTTCAAACATTTTGGCCAAGTTTTCAGGTGTTGAATTTGAAGTGTTACAGTTCTCGTTTGGATGTAGATAATAGGGATTAAAAATCGACTATATAGAATCAGGTAATGGTGAAGGCGAAGCTTCGATCGAAGTTTCAGATGAGGTTGAGTTAATCACCATTTCTGAATCAAAGCGAACAAAGTGACGAAGAGAGATGAAATGGAACTGAAAAACTGAGGAAAATGAAATGTAAAAGCAGTGAAAGTACGGTGTTTTAAGAGAACATGTGAAATGGCCGGAAAAGCAAAAGAAGACTCTGGAAATGTCAGAGTAAGAGTAATGGTGGAAGAGAAAAAAACATAGAAGAAAACTGGATGTCAAAGACTATCCCACTTTGATACCATATTGGAGAATAGGAAGAATAGAAATGAAAAATATGGAATATTATTGATAATCAGAAATGAATGAGTACATCTGTTTATATAGGCTTACATAATAACCATCTGTACAAGAGTATTTACAACAAGGTAGTTCTAGTAGTTTCCATCTAGCTAACTAGTAACAGAAAGTAGTTACACTAATTAATATATACTCTATTAAATTTTGAACTATTAAATGGTTTGGAAAGCTACTCAAACTTATTGTTATAAGAAGGTCTATTTGGCCCACTTAACTATCTTGTAATCATTCCCTGTATATTCATTAAATTTGATATGTGGTTACGGGTCCCTATGACTCACCTTGTCACTACCAAGGGAAAGGCATTCGAGATTTGATCTGAGTTATCGATCTTGTATGTCTTATTTTGTAAATGAATATAGTCTACTATATATTGCCGAACTTTTTGTATAATGCATATTTTGATTAATTCTACTGCATACTGGAATCTGTACTATGATGGAGTCCTTTAGGGTGTGCATGGCAACCATTCTGTTGCCCAACACTGTTTTTGAGATGAGACAGTTTTTTCTGATTCTGTGCTTTGAAACAGTTCTGAGAATCAGAATTACGTTTGTTAACCCATTTTATTTTTACTCCGAGAATCAGAATTACGTTTGGTAACACATTTTTCTCCTCTTGTTTGGGAGTTAAAAAAATAATAAGGGAGAAAGATGAAGGATTAATGAGTTATTTTTACCATTTTGTCCTTTTCTTTAATAATTAATATAATTATTATACTTTACAAATAAACTTAAATTTAAATTTCCTAAAAAATTATTTATGTAATTTTTATATTCAAAAAATTATTTATGTGGTGGTGGTGGTGGTGGTGGTGGCAGCGGCAAGGGGACGGTGGTGGTGGTGGTGGTGGTGGGAGCGGCGGCGGTGGTGCGATGGCGGTGGTGGTGGTGGTGCGGTGGCAGTGGCGGTGGTAGTCACGGTGGTGGTGGTGGTGGGGCGGTGGCGGTGGTGGCTGAGGCAGGGTGGTGGTGGCAGCGGCGGTGGTGGTGGGGCGGTGGCAGTGGTGGTGGTGCGGTGGCGGTGGTGGTAGTGGTAGTGGCGAACGAGGGTAAATTTTTGCTTCGATTGAGGCAAAAATAAATTTTGATTTTTTGCCATGGAATAAAGAAGCCAAAATTTTTAGCTTCTTTTTTTTACTCCTCAGCACAAAAAATAAACCAGTTCATCCCGGAAGCAAGAAAAAAACCGAATTTACCAAACATAATTCTCATCTATTTTTGTTCCGGGGTACAGAAATTAGAAAAAAAGTTATTCTGGGAGTGTTACCATGCACACCCTTAATATGATATTTATTGTGGGTGAATATATTTTGGCTGGCCCTAAATATATTTGGATATAAAATGATTAATTATACAATAAATATAGAAGGTTGTTACATTTAACTTCTTTAGTATGTAAAAAATAAAATTACTTTACCTAAGATTGGGGAGTATTAAATAATTGAATAATTCAAATTTTAGCAGTACAACTAAAATTAACCGGAAATTCACTTAACGAACGCAACTACATAAGCTTGCTTTTAGCTGTTGCATTTAACTTGTACGACTGGGCAAGCCGTCAACGCCACCTTAATCCATGGCGGCCGCCTCGCTTCTGTAACAAGAACTCACACTTTGACTATTCTTCACTCTGCTTCTTCGTGACCACCAGATACTTGGGTACGATGATATTTTCTCGGATATCACGAAGGAATCTCAAAGGTAGCTTCGACGCATGCCGATGGTTTCTCTGTAATCGACACCAGAACCATCAATTTCTTTTCTCTCATTACTATCACTCACGTGGAGGCTCTTTGGACAAGGTTGCATCTCATTTAAGCTCTCTATGTTGTTTATCTATGTTTGAGCTGCTTATCTTCTGTAAGGTTATGGATATGTTCTTGGAGTTCCCATTACTTTAATTCGTCGTTATCAGATCCCAAGCCCCAAATTTTGTTCCTTTTGATTTCAGGCCTCTGCTTCCAATAATTTGAGCAGTATGTCATGTGGGATCATTGCTTTCTTATTTCTATCCATTGATTTGGTTCCATGATGAATGAGGTGTCATAATGCAGTGCTTGGGAAATGCTTGAACTTACAGCTTCAATGTTATCTCGTGGTTTTAGTTTATTGGTTAATTAGGTTGGAAAATTCCTTAATGACTCATTTGTAAATATTTGATTGTGTTGTTACTTGTTGCATACTTTGGAAGTTGTATGAAGTATGAATCTGAAAAGTGCCGGGTCCTGAATAGTGGCATAGTTAATGTTACCAATGAAACTATGCTCAGTGGTTCAGTCTTCAATTGTGAAGTCAGTAGAGACAATCTTGATGAAAACAATGACGAATAATAATTCATTTGTGACACTTTTGGTGAATTTCAGGTTCAGAGAAGTTTAATTTCTTCAAATGGTCCTCCAAAATTGGATGATACTAGTCATCAAATTCATTATCAGACCAGCCCTATTGTTGAGGTTAGCCTTTCATGTTCTTTGCCCCTCTTCTTTATTTTGGTTTGAATCTTCACTTTTGAAAGATGATTTTGCTGCTAGATTATTAGGGTGATAGCATACAATATTTCATTTTGTGCCCAAGCTATAGCTGTGGAACAACATATTTACCGACAACCTAGAGATGCCAAAAGTAGAAAAATTTCCCCTAATTCTACGACCCCACTGCTTTTATATTCCTTTATATGTCAATTAAAAGAAAATGAGTAATATACTACTGGGATATTTTAATCTGCAATTTTTAATTAGATGTCGATAAACTGTTCTATGGAGTATGGAGTCTCAACTGGTACACAAAGTTCTATAGCCAAACATTTGTGCATCATTTTGTATTCAGAAGTAGCCATATTTTATTCCAATGTCTGGCAGCTAGATGATCATGGTTAACGTCATTGGTATTTAGGCAAGTGTTGAGCCTGTTCAAGGACTTTATAGAACATTCACGTTTTATTTCAGAGGTTTAGGAGCTAAGCAACTTGAAATGCCATCGACAAGCACAAATAGATTAATTCAAAATAAAAATTCTATGAATTTACTTGATAGATTCTCTATCAATCTTGTACATTCATCAATTGAGATAAATATACTGTTTTCAGGATCAACTAGACCCATTTTCTCTGGTTGCCGATGAACTATCACTTGTTTCTAACAGGCTGCGAGCAATGGTAGTTGCTGAGGTATTAAAGTGTTCTTTCGTTTGTTTTAACACATTCTGCATAGAAGTCAAATATAATAAAGAGTGAAAATTGGGAATCGTGCCACAGGTTCCTCAGCTTTCTTCAGCTGCTGAACACTTCTTCAAAATGGGGGTGGAAGGAAAAAGATTTCGCCCTACGGTAAGATCCAAATACACAGTTATGTAAAACATTCACTCCTACAGACATATTAGCTTGATCCTACGAGATCACATGCTCATCTCATGTATCTAACATTGTGTGAAATTTGCTGGGGAACACAAGTCAGGTCAGGTGACCACGTCTAAAAAATGGAAATGCAAGGTGATCATAGTAGTTCACAAAATCTGGTTTTTTTTCCTACTCGTCCTAAAATTCAGGATCTGACAAAGATACGTTGGCACATGATTCAATGCACATACTACTTGACAGTTTATTTTCCACCACACTCAACGTGTTGGTGTCATTTTGCTCATTTTTCGGATTTTGAAACCACAATTTTCCTTTGAAATGAAGAGTGTATGTATCTTGCACATGCATCTTCTCATGTCTATCATGATTTCCTGAACTTAAATTGTAGCTCAAGGCCAATGTATATACAATGGTTGCCAGATTTTCTGAAAACCCGAATATTTGTGAGATAAAATTCACATATAGTTATTTTCTTTTCTTTTCCCTTGTTTGAATACCTTTATGTGCTCCTTTATCATTTAATTGTTGTTTATCAGCTATTCTCAATTCTTCACAACATGATGCCAATCAACTACTCCCTCTAGTCCTACTTATAAGACATATTTACCAGATTTTGGAAAGATTAAGGATAATAGTTAAATTAGGTAATTATATTTATTTTCCCAAAATGCCCTTATTTAAAAAAAGTCCCCTAAGTAGTTAGAAGTTGAAACATGAAACTTGAAAGTCTTCAAATGGTTAACTCTGTGAGGTTAATTATACAAGTGAGATTTAATTCTTGAAAATGTTGGCTCAAAATATAGCTTCAAATTCTGGAATATATGATTATCTTTTACCTCTCATGAAAATAAAAGCATCCAGATGCTATTTACATCCCTGAGGAAGTTTAAGAGCCCAATGTAATTTCCACTGACAGAGAGAGCCATGTGTAAGAATATATATATAGAATATATAAGTGGATTATTAAATTATCATTGTGTTTAATTATTAATGAGAAAATATCAATAGGGGTATTTTAGAAAGAAATTGACAAAAATTAGAACTTTGTCCTATAATTAGGATCAAGATAAACTCTTAAATGTTGTCTTATAATTAGGACCAGAGGTAGTATATCTTTAACTCGAGCTATTTATCTGTCTAAGAGAGTGTATAATTTATCTCTTTATGATTTTACTTGTATGTATTACTCATGATTTTTCCTGGCATACACATTTCATAACAGGATATGGCTTAATGTATGGGTGTTCATTCAGGTTTTATTGTTGATGTCGACAGCTTTAAATCTGCCGCTTCCTCCTAACGAGCTGTCAGGCACTTTGACAACAGAACTAAATTCAAGACAGCAAAGATTAGCTGAAATAACAGAGATGATCCATGTCAGTGCCTCAAAATTCTTCTTCTATTAAGCAAATAATGATTGAATAATGCTCCTGATAAAAACATTTATAGGACAAAACGTGTACAAGAGAGTTTTTATATGACACCTAATTAGGTTGTGGCGTCAGTTTGTGCTTTGGTTGATAATATCACTGCTAGTATCTCCGTGCAATAAAGTACTGGGTCATATATGTGCAAAGAAATTTTGACAATACTGTTCTACATTTTACTAATAAAAAAGGTCTTGTGTATATACTGCATTTTATCTTTTCTCAAGTAGTTTGATGAGGATGAATTTCCTACACTGGGGAGCACAATTATTCTTGTGGCTTTGGCATGTTTCTTTCTCCATATAAGCTGATTTCTAAGGGTGGATTCACCATGCTTACTTAGGTTTCCATCTGAAAGATTTCATGTTTTAATGTGGTCTTGCGAGAAAGAATTATTGGTAGATAACTGTGGTAGCTGGTAAGCACATGTGGGAAAATAATTCATGGATGAAACTACTCGGGTTATATACTAGAGACAGTTTCAACTATGCAGTTCCTAATCTAGTTTTGCATTGTCCTATGATGGAAAAAGGACTTCTTTTTTCTTCTTCTAAATTTTGTTTTTCCTAATGTTGCCACTGTGTGGCTAATCGTATTCTTTTCTCAGGCAAAGTAACTTGACATGACATTAAAAATTGTCATTTTTGGAGGCTTCTTTTGTGTTAGAATATTTAATTGAACCCTTGTCCCTCTCCTTCTTAAGAATTGGTGGTTGTTTAGATCAATGCATTCTAGGAAAGTTCCGATGACATTATTGAACCACCCCTTTCTTCGCGCATACCTAGTATTTATGTTTTCATTTTTATGGCTGCCCAATTGTAGGGGTAAGGCTGTGTACATCTATCCCTCCCTAGACCCCACCTAATGGGAGCTTTATGTTCTGAGCCGCCCCTTTTTTTATGGCTGCCCCTCCCAGTAAAAAGGAAACTTCACCATTCTGTTAACAAACTAACATTTCTGTAATCTGTATTGTGACAGGTGGCTAGCCTTCTTCATGATGATGTACTGGATGATGCAGATACAAGACGTGGTATTGGTTCAGTAAATTGTTTAATGGGCAATAAGGTATGCGCATAATGTGTGAGATCTATTGGTTGCACATCATTTGCTTTGTTCATTAGCGATCCATGATATATTCTACATGTAACTTGTTATGATCTGATTATTTGGTTATATTCTTGTTGCTTTCTGATGCAGATGGCAGTGTTAGCTGGAAATTTTTTGCTTTCCCGAGCTTGTATTACTCTGGCTTCATTGAAACACGATGAGGTAGGTTGGTATCTTTTTCAAGTACAGATGTATCCTAGTGATGTTCAAGATGTTAACATCAAGACATAATCTTGAAGATCAAATCAGTTCAATAAGTTCATCTAGTTCCATTGACAAAGCATATTATTGTATCACTCCTGCTTAAAAATTCTAATCTGCCCGAGGATTGTGTACGTGCAGGTTGTATCTTTGATGGCAAAAGCTGTAGAGAATCTTGTAACAGGGGAGACCAAGCAGATGACGACCACATCTGATGAACGGTGTAGGTATGCTCCAAAGTCATGTTTCTACCTTGTACAAATCTACCTTTTCTGTACATTGTATCTAGTTCTATAATAAAAGAAGGCAGCCTTAAATTTGGTTTTGTATCAATGGTTATGATTTGTTATATCAATTCTCATTGATTCTGTTGATGGATAAATATTTGCTCAAATGAACTTCACGGGAACACATAATAGAAAAATCTTAAGATTGCATTGAATCTTTTGGGCTGAAAGAGACAAATGCATTGAATTGAAGGGGATATATAGGGATTTGTCTTTTCTTCTTTAACAATTGTTAATATACGCAGCATGGAATATTATATGGAGAAGACATACTACAAGACTGCATCATTAATTTCAAATAGCTGCAAGTCAATTGCACTGCTTGCAGGACAAACAACAGAGGTTGCAACGGTGGCTTTTGAGTTTGGGAAAAATCTGGTTTGTATATTCTTAGTTCTGTTAAATTATGATGTCAAACTTATCAGTGGCCAAGAAAAAGAAATTACAATGTAAAGGGTACCTAAGTGGAATGGGGAACTGATGCCCCAGCGGTTGCACGGCACTTCACTCGGCCTCTTACCAATCAGAACCCTCTATGGGTAGACCTCTCCGGAACCACCACCATCATGGCTCTAGTACCAATTAATGAGTATCTGAGTAAGATAGGGAATGCTGTCCATAAAACTTGGGAATGCTGTCCATAAAACTAGTTGTCGAGGTGGGATGGCCAACCCACTTAAATATCCTATTGAGCATCCCATACTACTCAATGTGGAACTTAGTACTCCGTATCTCATACTACCAAGTCTCAATCTCAATGTTAAATTTGTGTAGTTATGTTCTAATATCTCATTACGCACTAGTTCTGAATGTCGCGCATCTCTTATTGCCCAGTCCTTAATTCTGTGTCATCTGATTAAGTGGCAAAGATATGTCTATATTCTTTGAATGACATAATCTAATACAGTTCGGTATTTTGCAGGGATTGGCATATCAATTGATAGATGATGTGCTTGATTTCACAGGAACATCTGCTTCCCTTGGGAAGGGCTCTTTATCAGACATTCACCATGTAATTTCATAATTTTTCTTTTCCTGATTTGTTGTTTTATCTATTCTGCTTGAGTGACGGTTATAATCAAAGCTATCAAACCTGGACAGGTAGGTCCCTAACCCAGATTTTCGTGCACCTTGGGTTGACTTGGTCCTAACCTGGGTAGCCCCCGACTCAACTCGGTCAACCCGGCCGGTTTGATGGGTAGACCCGATTGCCTTTTATTATTGTTATTGTTTTTTTTTTAATATATTTTTTATGGGCTAGATCGCAATATTAGTCAAAGTTAATGATAATTTTTGTATTAATGACTATTAGTTTAATGATTAAAAGGTTGTAGGCATGAATATTTTCTTGTCATCTATCTAATTTGATAATTTGCTAGGATCAATATTCATGATTATTGATTATTGTGTCATTGGATGGTTGATTGATAATAAATGTCAATATGCTAAAGAAATTGTGAAGAACGTTAGATAAGTATATGATTATTTTATTAGAGATTCAAGGTATTGAATTAATTTTGGAGGGTATAATACTATGATGAGAATTTAAATTATTTTTTAATTTTTTATTCGCACCGGTCTGGCCCCTGGTTGACTCCGAGCTGACTCATTGACCCTTGACCCATTGTCTCGACTAGTTCACAGGCTGGTCCAGGTTTGATAATCTTGGTTATAATTACTGTGTTAGGCATTGGTGAAAGATTTCTAAACCCAGGTTTGCTTATTGTTGTGAAAATGCAGTGTCTTTGAATGTTTGATAGTACTCAATTTATCTTTCCTTTATAACAGTATTTAATTGTTCCAACTTCTAACAGTTCAGTGTTTAAAAAATTATTGCAGGGCATTGTAACAGCTCCACTATTGTTTGCAATGGAGGAATTACCTCAGTTGCGTCCAGTTATCGAAGACGGCTTTGACAACCCTGCGAATATTGATCTCGTAAGTTTATGTGATGCAGTTTAAATCTAACTAAACAAAGGTGGAAACTTTTTTTTGAGGGATTATAGGCATTAGTTAATGCTGTAAGGATGACAGTTAGATTTGATCATCCACAGGCACCACATTCACTAGCACACTAACAATAACAGCACATAAAGAACAAAAAAGTTTTTGTAAAATAACTGGAATATGGTTAAAAAAGCCAATGAACTAGTAGTTAAAAACATACCTGGATTTTTAAAGAGAAAATTAGTGAAAAATCCCTGTTTGGATTTTTTTTTTTTTTTGCCAAAAGGATCTCGTATGTTTTCATATACTGAAACTACCAGTACTTTGAAGGATTTCATGCACAGAAAATATCAGTATTCTTCAAACTTGAGATTGGTTTTTTATGTGTAATGCATGTTTGGAAATGCAGGCTCTGGATTATCTTGGAAAGAGCCGAGGTATACAGAGGACAAGGGAGTTAGCCTTGAAGCATGCGAAGCTCGCAGAATCAGCGATCAATTCGCTGCCTGCGAGTGAAGACGATGAAGTCAGAAAATCAAGGAGAGCTTTGGTTGATCTTACTCACAGAGTCATAACAAGAAACAAATGAAAAAGGAAAACTCTTACTACTGTTTAATGCGCAAGTAATAATCATTTTGCTACCGTTCTTCAATTAGGTGAGTGGAAAAAATCCACTGTTAGCAGGATTTATTTTGGTGATTAGATTGTGAGCTCATGTTTTTGGCCTCCAAAAGAATAATCTGAGGATTTTGTTTCATCTTTGAAATCCGCTTTCTTATATTCACGCCCTTTTCAATCAATTAATGCATCCATTTATTTATCAATCTGTATTGATCCAATCATGATGGAAGCATTAGATGTAACTTTTCGTTGATCAAAAAAAAAAGATGTAACTTTTCGAGTTATCAGTTATTTACGAGTAATTCATAAACTCTTTTTTTTTTTATCTGCTCATGGATCAGAATAATTCAGGAACCTTGGAAGATCCTATTTGGTAAAATACGTAGCGACAAACTCCTATATTCCTTTCATTACAGTATTTTGAACAAGTTCTTGGATAACAAGCCAAGGGTTCTCTTATTGATGACAACGACAATGACGATATTGATAATAATGACAATATCGACTGTGACTTTGATAAATGATTACTATGAGTTAGACTCAATAAAATTTTATCAATCGTTTTTTATTTCGTTGAGGTAGAGAAGTGAACCAAGAATTCTCTCTTTATCATCACTCAAATAATTGTTTGAGAAGCTTTACATTTGACCCTCAACTATTTTTAAAAATAAAAATATTACATGTCAATTGAAACTAAGATATTTTTTTGCCAAAAAAGAAACTAATATATTTTTTACCTGAAATTGAAACTAGGGTTCTAAAGTTAGGTAAAGCTAACCATATATAATTTGATTATTATTAAATAATAATTTTTATTTATTATATGATTAGAAACATATTTTTCTTGCATCATATGAAATCTGAGATGAATTATTCATAGCTTACAAATAACGTTCCTAGGTAGGTTTTATGTGATATAGTGGTTTTTTTTTTTAAATTGTGATCATCTTATAAAATATATTATTAAATTTTAAGAATCAATGAACAAAAATATAAGTAATTATATAAAATACTCTATTTGCTAGTCCTTTTTTTAGTTTAATAAAATTTACCTGAAATTCTGGTGTGTGGGTATGAGCATGGTAGTTAAAACGGCGTTGTAAAACGTAAAAACGGCGTTGTAAAACGTAAAAACGCCGTTTTTACGTTTTTCTCAGAGCAAAACGTGTTACGTTGGGAAAAAAACGCTGCAGACGTAAAAACGCAAAAAACGCCGCGAAAAAACGTAAAAGCTTAAAAACGGCGAGTTTTTGCAAAAAACGTAGTTTTTACTAAGGGACTTAAATGAAAGTTTTAAAAGTTCTGAAAAAGGACTAAAGTGAGAATTTTTAACTATTTTGGGGCAGAACTGAAATTTCAAAAACATCTGGGTCCTTTTCTGTAATTAATAAATAAAGATCATTTTACCCCTAATTACACTTAATTCAATACAAATGTTCCTAACTCAACTGAGTATTTAATCATACAATAATGTCCCAGAAAATGCATTAAAAATCCCAATTTAATCATGTAAAATCATATAAAAAATATGGTTTGATCAATGAATGTTGGACATTTTGATTGATATTGCATTGATCAATATATGTGTGTGTGATGACAGGTACCTTACTTTTCTTAAATTTTTTTTATATACATATGCAGATAAAAACTCCGTTACGTTTTACAATTTTATGTTTTACGATTTTTCATTCTCCTTCCATTTTTACGTAAAAACTATGTTTTAACTACCTTGGGTATGAGACTATGAGCCCAAGATTTAACTGGGTTCTGGACTTTTGGTGGTCACAAGTAAACCAAAATTCTTAATTGATTATTTCTATTTGGCGAATCCTTGAGATTTTCTGATAATTAAAATACAATAAATCATTTTATATCAATCTTATATGGTAGGTGAGTTATTGGGAAAGATTCAAATTTTATAATTTTAAAAAACAAAAACTTCTTAATTTAGAAAAATAAAAAACGCAATTCCCTCTCATCATTCCTGAAATCATAAAATTTGAATTTTTGTCAATGACTCTTATACCATGTAGAATTAAAATAAGATAAGTTATTATATTTTAATTAGTCAGAGTACGAATAGAGTGACACTTCTAGAGTATATAAATATTTCTCTTTATAAATTTTATAATCTCAAAATTAATAAATTTTTAACATATTAGAAAGTGAAAAATATATTAGAATAAAATTTGGAGGTATAAATAATTTTAATGTTAGAGAGGGGTATTTTAGTAGAATAAAAGTCCAAAAGTCAAACTTAATAGTCAACTAATGTTTTGGATGGATGAAAATACAATTTTAAAATATAAGAAGGGAGGTTTATATAAAAATATAGGGGTAATTGGAGTATTTTATCCTCCTAAATATAGATTTTGCTGCGCTTGATACAAAAGAATGGCTTTTTGAAAGTTGTGCTTCACAAAAGCAAAAATGATATATTACTCAGGCAATAATAATGTCACTTTATGTCAAACAGTTAGAAGGGTGAAGAGGGAATAAATGATCCTACTCCTTTCGGTCTATATGAGGCGCTTCTACAAAAGGGCAGGTTGTAAGATATAAGTTATCTATAAAATAATTAATATTCATTTTATATTTTTGTTGTTCCTATGATTAGTGCTTATTTTTCAATCTTGACCACTCATTAATACTTTGCTCAAAATAACACATAGGGTCCACATTCTTTAATAATGGTTAAAAAAAAAATCAGTTTATGACATATTAAATCAGTTAGGCGTCACTTTATGATTTATGTGAATTAGTTAAAGTATCATATATTATGAACCGAAGGAAGTACCCCCAATTTTTAATACTACCTTTGATTCTTAATATAACATCCGGATCTTTTTTTTTTTTTTTGGGTGAAGGAGCGTTTTTACACATAACCTTTTCCCTAGGGAGCATCCAGCACCACAACCTTTTTATTGGAGTAAAAGTACACACAAGGTTAGTTTTTGGGAGCAAAAGTGCCACTTACCGTTTGGGGGAAAACTGATGGCTAACTTGCTGTTAAGTTTTGCCACCTGTGTGAAGAAATGCTGACAGGGAAACATTGAAAAAAAAAAAGCCACGTTAAAACATAACCTGCTGAAGACAAAGAACAAATCTGGATCTCCCCGAATTCCTTTTCTTCCCTAACCATTTGTTGCTTTGCTTTTGGAATTAGATTTCTCGAATTGCTTCATCGATCTTTTGGACTGATTAACCATGAGAAAAATCTCAAAATGCAAACGCGAAATCGCCAGCAATAGCCGAGCCAATGACATCGATCGTCTCTGATCTGTAAAGGCTGAACGGCTAAGGAATGCTCAAGTCGACGATGCTGGTCATGAGTCGAGCCAGGAGAACAAACAGGCCAAGAACTTACATAGACGAAGTCATGTCTTTATTTCTCAGACTTGTTTACCCAAATTTGATTTCGATTTGGATTTACCCAGATTTGATTTCAATTTGGATTTACCCAGGATTGATAACCGAAGGTAGTAATAAATAAAAACAAGGGTTAAGGAGCAATTTGAGGGAGAAGATGAACAGTAAAAAACTTTTGATAGAAAAATAACGGTGGTGATGAGGTGATTGTTGCCGACGGACGACAGAGCCAAGGTCCGGTGACGGAAGAACGGTGGTCGGAACGGCGATGGTCGAAGAAGATGAACCACGGTGGAGAAAATTTGGGTTTCTAGGGTTTCTTCAATTGGGAAATTTGATCTCGTGCGAGTTCAAAGAAAATCACCTCTGATTATCCAAAGAAAAATTGCAAAATCACCTCTAACTATTTGAAGAGGTGTCTAGCCGGATCTTGAACAGGAGAAGGACGTCGTGGGTCTTTCGTCTCGCGTTCTGGAAATTTGCTGGCCGAATCTTGGACAGAAGAAGAACATGGTGGTCGCTGGAGATCGCGATGAAAGCAACCCTTGGGTGTTTAACTTCTTTTTTTTTTCCCTTTCTGTTTTGTTTTTTTAAATTTCCACCTAAATCTAGTCATCTTTTTTTTTTTCCTATGTGGCATCCTCTCAGCCCAATTCAGCATCCACATCATCATAACTGTTCACACTATCCAAAATGGACGTTGACCATCTAGTCAACTAACGGTAAATGGCACTTTTGCTCCCAAAAACTAACATTGTGTGTACTTTTGCTCCAATAAAAAGGTTGTGGTGCTGGATGCTCCCTAAGGAAAAGGTTATGTGTAAAAACGCTTCTCCACCCTTTTTTTTAAGATTAAAAAAACTAAATAAGTGACTTTAGAGTATTTATATTTATCTTTTTTTTATGCAAAACTAATTTATCTTAATTACAAATTAATATATAATCAAATGATACATAACATATGTTATGATTTAAATACTTATTTAACTTCCTTAACATTTCTAAAAAATACTATCAACTGGATCTTATAATAGCTTATATTCATTATTGTCAAACTCACAAGTTAACTCTCCGAGTTCACTGTTTTCACGTTTCTAGTTTATCAAATCAAGTCGAGTCATTGTAAACTTGTGACCGATGTAAACTCGATTAAACTTACAAATTTATACACCGAGTTTACCGTTTTTATGTTTTAAACTTACAAAACTGTGTTAATTCACCTTTAAACTCGTGTTAACTTTTTTTATTTGATCGTACTCAATGGTTTTATATGTGAGTTTTATAGAAATTTCTTTGTTAAATATAGTAAATTTTGAATATTGATGGATTTAATTTCAATTAGTTGGATTACATTATATTTAAATTAAATTGTTGTCCTTTTATATTTTAATTATTTATTATATACTATTAATATCTATTTAATAGTGAAAACAAACTCTTACGAGTTTAATATTTGAGTTCACGATACGAGTTTACTCAAACTCATGAGTTTGACAACTTTACTTATATTAAGCACCGGATATAGTAATAACATATACAAGAGCTTATTGAACATTCATTCAGACAAGTCTAGGCGAATTTAATGTGTGTGGACCTTAAAGCTATACTCCATTATTTATTGAAGATCATTCCGATGACTGTTGATTAGTCATGTAAGGACCAAAGCTATCCTTTTATTTTTGAATGGTTTGCTGCCATTGTGTTGTTATACACACACACATATGCTCCTTTTGTTTTTTTATAATAAAGCACTAACTAGTAAGTGTATTTGCTCTTTTTTATAAGATACTTACATGTTTTCAAGAAACATTAATTGTTTTTTCCCCATGTGTGCCCATCATTAATAAGAGTAATGAGTGAAAGTAATAATAAGTTAGTACCTTATTGAAAGTACTATTAGAGTTTAGTGTAACTAGTAGGGGTAATATTGGAAATTACTTAAAATTTAGGACAATTTTATTGACTTTAACTGTTTTATTGATTTATGTGAAATATAAGTTAGTAACTTATAATAAGGATTAGAGGACTTCAAAAACTTAACAAGGGTGTGGGGGAAAATTAAAAATCTACTAAGTACTGTTGAGAAAATTGGATGTAATGGGGTCAAACTAGGATTATTTGGACATTAATTAGCGTTTTTTTTGGGGGTCAAATATTAATTAACGTTTTCGCTGTGGATAAAGTTGATTTGACAACCATCTGAGAAAATTCGGATTATGCTACTACTTCATATCATATGGTCGTCAAATCAACTTTATTCCATGAAATATGTTCAGTGTCTGGCTTCTAATCTCGCACAATCATTTATTCACCCTGTAGATGGTATTTCATGGATAAATAAAATATTCCACAGGCATATATCTCAAATTCGGATTCATAAGAGAAAATTCAAGGTCTTTATTTTTAAAAGTAAAGTTTTAGGTGAGTTAGGTATTAACAGTTTATATAGGATATATCTTTAGGTTCAAAGAGTGTTTACATAAATGCTTATGGATTGCCTACTAACAAGACCATCACATCAGTAAAATTTGAACGACAACCTTATGATTATAAGTTAACTCCTTTACTAACTGAACCAACCTTGCTTGGAAAAATTCAAGATCTTTTTTATGCTTTTTCAGTGGTGTGTTGTGGCAGTTAGTTACTTTTTCAGCTCTATATAAACAGTAAACGCACGTGATTTATTCCCTCTTGTTCATAATGTAAGTGTTACTTAACTAATTTAAGTATGTTTTAAATTATAGGGAAAATTATAATAAAGGACCTAAGAAAAATAAATTTATTAAAAATGACCATAAAAATGGTAATTATTTTGAAGGATAAAAAATTAGAACATTAAAATAGAAAGACTAAATTGTCCTTGGTCAGATTTCATATATCATATCTAATTAAACCAAAATTTGAAGTGATTGATTGGAAATGATAAATAGAGATCAAATCAGAATCTGAAATATGTAAGTCAGAGCCGCTACTAGTAATTTTTTATCTCTCCGTGGAGAAACCGTAGGTTATTCCATTGACAAAGATCTCTCATCCTCCCCCTGTGTTCTATAAATTTATGAATTTATATCTTTTTAAGACCTGAGACAATGTATGGTAAGCACGAAGACTTGGAATTGTAAAAGTGAAATGTTTTTTTGGATTTCTTACCTTTACACAAAAATTGTAGAACCAAGGGCAATTTAGTCTTTTTATTTTAATGTTTTAAGTTTTGGTTCTTCTTAATAAATACTACCTCCGATCCTAATTATAAGAGCTAGTTGACTTTCTTTGGAGAGATTAAGGAATCTAAATAAGTTACTCAATCATTTTATTTGTTGTATATCCTTAAATTATATATTAGTTTATTAGTCAACCCAAATAGTTTGAAGAAAAAAATAAAAATAAAAATACTCTAAAGTAATTTAATTAGCTTCCTCAACCTCTCTAAAAAAGTCAACTAGCTCTTATAATTAGGACCGGAAGGAGTATTATTTTTCTTAGGTCCTTTATTATAATTTTGGGACGAGGGTCTTAAATGCCATGAAATTTTTCGTTCAGGAGCACTGGTAAGACGGAAGTTTTTTTTTTTGACAAAAAATGTCACGGAAGTTTTCGTGAAGAGCAATTTTGCCCCAGAAGTTTTCACTAAGGAGCAATTTTGCCACGAAAGTTTTCACTAAAGAGCAATTTTGCCATTCTTTCCCCAAATATTAAATTTGACTATTAAATCAGTCAAAGACCACACATGTTATGCCTTGAAAAGGTCAAACTTGGGGCTAGAGAAGGAGATCCTTGAGATGTTGAGTTTAAAGCGGCCAGAATTTATGAAGCCGAACTGGTCAAAGGGACTGAAAGGTCGACTGTCACAAAATTCAAAGAAAGCATCACTTATGATCTAAGCAAATGATCAGTTTATACAAACGTAAATATTATCACTATTGATTTGTTTTACTGAACCAATTTTTGGAACAATTCATTTCTCGTTTTACGTTTCTTTTGCGTTTTGTGACAGACCTTTTAGTCCCTTTGACCAGTTCGGCTTCACAAATTCTGGACGCCTTGAGATCAACATCTAAAGGATCTCATTCTTTGACTCCAAGTTCGACATTTTCAAGGCATGACATGTGTGGTCTTTGACTGATTTAGTAGTCAAATTTAATATTTGAGGACAGAAGGGCAAAATCGCTAGGAAAATTGCTACGTTTTGTAAACTTCCAGGGCAAAATTGCTCCTCATGAAAACTTCTGTGGCAAAAATAATACTTCCGGGGCAAAATTGATACTTCCTGTGAACTTCCATGGCATTTTTGGTCCAAAAAAAAACTTCCGTCTTACCAGTGCTCCTGAGCGAAAATTTCAATGGCATTTAGGACCCTTATCCCTATAATTTTCCCAAAATTATATATTAGTTTATAAGTTGCACATATAAATCTAGGGAGAAATGATAAAAGGGAAATTAATTTGTTGTCCATATAATTTTAAGTCAATTGTAACTCATTCCATATACTATGATGATGCATCCCAATGATATGATAGATATAGAAGATAAAATTAGTGGAAAATTGGCTCTTATATTAATAGACAATGTTATGTGGGGATTACTTGAATTGAGCAAAAGATAGAAGAAAGGGGGAGGCAAAATTGGACATGACATGACATGATATGTTCTTTTCATTCTTTATTCTCCTTCAACTTACTCACTCCACAATTACTACGAGTATTATTTATTTAATTAAAATGTTTTTGCTTAGACTAAACCATCTACTTAGGACCTGTTTGTTACAAAGAATTGGTAGGAAAGGACAGGGAAGATTGCAATCTTCTTATAGATTTGGAGTGTTTGTTATAAAGAAAGTCCAGTCAGCATCTTCTAGTGAGTACTCATCTTCCCTTATTTGAGGGAAGATGCTTTCCATCCGAAAATGGAAGGAAAGTTGCAATCTTCCCAGGAAAGTGTCTTTTTGACATATTTACCCCTAAAATTCAAATTTGGCGGGAAGTTCGAACTTGGCAGGAAAGTTCAAATTTGGCGGGAAAGTTTGAATTTGGCGATTTTTTTTTTGTTTTTTCCACAAGTTCAAACTTAACAAGAATATATTTTAGCAAAAAAAAAATATTTTTCTTTTTTATTTTGAATTAATTTCTTTTGAGGGTAAAATAGATATTTCCTAATTTTTTACCAACTACCACCTCTTCATTTTCTTCCTACCAAACAACTTAAGCCATCTTCCCTCATCTTTCAAATCTTCCTTTTCTTTCCTTTCCATTCTTTTCCTTCCCTAAACTTTCTTTGTAACAAACGGGGCCTTACTTGTCCTTTCAACTAACTCTGGAATTTATTTTTAAATTAAGGACAATACTTAGAGATCATGTTTCATATATCAACCAGTTTAGCATAGCGGTGAGGAAGAAAAATATTCCAACGTATAGTGATTAAAGTCCAGTAGAGAAAATGAACCATTTGAGATAGCGGTCACGGTAGTCTTAGATGAGCTTATTTAAAAAAAAAATAAAATAAACTTCTGGAGAAAAATGTTAGGGATAAGTGATTTAGCAATCAATGCACTATTAAATATACACTTGTATGCATTCTAATTTATCCATTAGAATATATTTCATAAAGTACTTTAGAGTTTTTTGATTTTTTTAATAATATTTTACTTTTTTATTAAATTTAGATTTTTATCTTCAATTATCGCAATATATACCACTGTTATATGTGTGTGTATGGTATTCAATAAGATTTATGTTATTTTCAGTCATTTTCCATCTCAATTGACTTTTCAAATAATCACATAAATAAAAGCCCATTTGGGAAAAAGCCACTTCTCCCATCGTCATTTCAAACACAAATCACATTTACAATATAACTTTTATCATATCTTATTTCTGCAAAAGTCTAATTGAAAATAAGTCATTTTTGTCATCACTATCTCAAATAAGCCAATCAAAATTTTAAAATATTATCATTTAATAACACATTGCTTTGATTGAAGAACGTGACATGATGGGAACAATGAAACTTGATCTAGGTATTGTTTTCAAACTAATACTTTCCTTCTCTTGGAAGAGGATCTTCTCTCTCTCTCTCTCTTCCTTTTTTCTCATTAGTCCATTTAGACTATTGATTAGGAAAATGGGAGAGATATTAAAGTAATATTGTGATTGATTGGACGAATATGATTTAGAGATGATAATGAATAATGAGAAAAGGATTATGAGAGAAATCCAACCCCCTCCCCACCTATACATACATACATACATACATACATACATACATACATACATGTATGTATGTATATATATATATATGCGCCTAGTTGCAATGGTGGAACTAGAAAATATTTTAAGCTCGGGCCAAAAATAAACATATTAAAGTATTTACTAAATAATATCACATAAGATTAAAAATACAAATAAATAATAATCGGCAATTATAAATTAAAACAAAATATAAGATGATAACATTTTCAGTAGATATCTCAAACAAGAATTTTACTTTTTTCTGACAGAACCAAACATTATCCTAAAGATATCACAAACACAATCATAATAATTATATGTATAATGAAATTTAATAAAATTAACACTTAAATGTGTATTTCACCTACCTCAAAACAAAATAATTGGAGAAAATAAAAGAAAAGGAAATATAATATGACCCCCAAAAATATTTTTTAGAAACATAAAGATCTAATTCAATTTGAGCTAAGCAAATAAACTATTATAATCTATTTTTTAAAAGAGAAATTCATTATAAAATTATAAGATAACCAAATAATCCTCTACATATATGAAGCTATCTATTGTCAAAACTCAAGATTCTCTCAAAATCATAACCCCAAAATTTTCACCAATGAATATAGTATTACCTTCATTAGAAAGAGTAAAATACGTAGAATAAAATAATTAGCTGGGGCCAAATTAATAGTCAAAATAAGATATTATATGATATATATAAATACATAAGATAAGAGAAACTAGCCATAATCTAATTCCGCCATTGCTTAATCGTGTATTTTATGTTTGGTAATAGCATCATTCGTGTGAAAATTTTGCAATTAGTTATATATTTATTCAATTGAATTGTGTATATGTCAATTTTTTTAGGGAAAATTCTATTTGAATTTGCAAAACCTTCAGAAGTCTCCTAAATTTAGGGGGGGAAAACTGTGAGGTACCAAGGACCTATGAGGGATATGCAATTTCGGGTGAAATTACCCTTTTGTAATTAATTTTAAATAAATAAATAAATAAAGAAGAAGAAGATAAAATACCCTCACCGCCAGCCACTGCTGACCATGTAACACCTCAATTTTAATACCCAAAAACTCGGTCAAAATATTGAAAATACCTTCAAAAGAGTTCAACAATATCCTAATCCTTTTACAATGTTACCATTTCGAATAAAACCCGTAATACATAATCAGAATAAATTCCAGAAAATATTTCAGAGTTTAATACAAAACGGAAGTCTTAGGTTCATGGCAAATAAAATAACATAACATAATCTATTGGAGATCAAAAGAGCTTCCAGAGCTCACTCCATAGGTGCCTTCCCTTGCTCTCTACTAGAATAATCACCTGAAAAATGTTAATATGGGATGAGATTCCACGTCTCAGTAACTACTGAATATTTCTACCTTACACGAGCAAATTACATATGACAAAAATAAAAGGTAATATAATGTGAATTTAATATACTCAGATATTTTTAGATATACCGTTGTTCACATCAAATGCCTTTACAAAATACTCATCATTCTTTATTGAATAATTCAGAATGCACTATGCAGTATGCAGCCTCCCTTATATCCCCTTCCAACCGTATACCGCTGACTGGAACCATAGGCTAACATATAGTCCAATAGAAACTCATTCATTTGACTGGATGGTTTCAAGCTCACCAAAACTTAAGATACACCCGGCCAAAGGTATAGAGCTTAAATCTGGACTATGGCTCCCCTCCTTTAAAATAACAACTAAGGAGGTGTCACATGTCCCACATCTCCAATGAAATCCCGGCCAGAGGAAAACATGGAAGATGGGGCCCTGAAAAGTACCATCCACTGTGCACCGAGTGGTGGCATAACAATTCTTATCATTCAATTCCCTCCTTACTCCACCCATCACAATACAACCGCCATGATGAATGTATTTATTCAAAAATAATGCATTATTATACCATTATATACATTGATATGCGTATTTATGAATAGTAAAATACTATGCGTATCTGTGAATAGTAAAATACTATGCGTATCTGTGAATAGTAAAATACTATGCGTATCTGTGAATAGTAAAATACGGTATATACATGAATAGTAAAATGAGTAGTAAATACGGTATACGTGAATAGTAACATGAATAGTAAATACGGTATACATGAATAGTAACATGAATAGTAAATACGGTATACGTGAATAGTAAAATGAATAGTAAATACGGTATATGTGAATAGTAAATACGGTATATGAATAGTAAAATGAATAGTAAATACGGTATATGTGAATAGTAAAATGAATAGTAAATATGGTATATGTGAATAGTAAATACGGTATAAATAGTACCTCTACAGATTTGCAAGTCAAAGTTCCCACACCAGATCTTAAAACCATAAATATTTTCTAAATATTCTTGCCAAAATAGTAAACAAACAAATTTATAATCATACATAATTCACAAGTATAAGGAAGAATATTCAGAGTTACCTGTTACTTGCTAATACCCGAATCACCAACCAGCTATTATAACTCTCAAGCAAATATCTCTACTCTCTCTCTCTCTCTCTACCTCTCTCTATGGCTCTTAGAAGTTGTGAGGAATGAAATGAAATGGAAGGTCTATTTATAGTTGGAAAATGGGTCTTTAAGTGTAATTTTCGTCTCTGGGTCGTTTTACGTAATTTTCCTAAAAATTAAAAAGAAATCTTCTCGTGACTACTCTCAGCCGCCCCGTGATTCTTTTTAAAAAAATTTAATAATATTTTAATAATATAATATAATATATATTATTTTATTATTATAATATAATATTATTTAAATAATAAATTATTATTGAGTGGGTCCCGCGGCCATTTTTTTCAAACTTCACGAGAAAGTTTGCAGAATTATTTTTGGCCGTGGGTCCCGCAAAATACTGATTTAAAATTTATCACTTTCTGAAAATAGAGCCTACTAGTCTTTCCAAAATAGGTTTATGTTTAAGATATTAGATTCAAAATTCAGGATGTTACATTTCTCCCCTCCTAAAAGAAAATTTTGTCCTCAAAATTTTGCTATAATAAGAATTCTAACCTATTTAAATAAATGAGGATAGGTTTGTCGCATGCTCTCCTCCGTTTCCCAAGTAGCATCTCCGGGAACCATTCCTTTCCACTCGACCTTTACAAGTCTAATGGTCTTGTTTCTTAATTTCTTGTCCCTTGCATCAACAATCCGCTCCGGCTCGGCTTTATACGTCATGTTATCCTTGAGTTCTACCTCTTCTACTTCTATAATGTGGGAAGGATCCGGTTGGTATTTCTTCAGTTGCGATACATGAAAGACATCATGAAGGTTCGCAAGCTGTGGAGGTAATGCAATTCTGTAAGCTACCGGTCCAATTTTCTCCAAAATCTCATAAGGACCCATAAAACGAGGTGAAAGCTTCTTTGCTCGTATTGCTCTACCAATGCCAGTCATTGGTGTGACTCTTAAGAATACATGTTCGCCCACCATGAACTCCAACGGTCGTCTTCTCTTGTCAGCATAACTCTTCTGTCGACTCTGAGCAGTGAGAAGTTTCTGTTGAATCACCTTAATCTTTTGAGTCGTCTCGTCCACAAGTTCTGGACCTATTAAAATTCGCTCATTCAATTCCGTCCAGCAAATAGGAGATCTACATTTTCTTCCATACAAAGCCTCATAAGGTGCCATCTCAATGCTGGAGTGATAACTATTGTTATATGCAAACTCCGCAAGATGAAGATGATCGTCCCAACTTCCTTTTAGTTCGATTGCACAAGCCCGCAACATGTCTTCCAGAGTTTGAATAGTCCTCTCAGTCTGCCCGTCAGTTTGAGGATGATAAGCGGTACTATAACTCATCCGAGTTCCCATAGCATTCTGCAATGCTTTCCAAAATCGTGAAGTGAATCGTGGATCACGATCAGATACGATGCTATTCGGTATCCCATGCAATCTGACAATCTCCTTCATGTAGATCTTTGCTAGTCTCTCCAATGAGTATTCTGCTGCAATTGCTAGAAAATGAGCTGACTTAGTTAACCTATCGACAATTACCCAAATGGCATTATGTCCGGATGTCGTTAGAGGAAGCCCCATGATGAAATCCATAGAGATGCTGTCCCATTTCCACTCTGGGATATCCAAATTCTTTAATAATCCAGGAGGTTTCCGATGTTCGATCTTGACTTTCTGACAAGTCAAACAACAAGTGACAAAGTCAGTCACATCTTTCTTCATGCCCCGCCACCACCAATTCCGCTTGAGATCATGATACATCTTGGTTGCTCCGGGATGGATAGTGTATTTACTCCGATGTGCCTCTTCTAGTATGAGCTTTTTTATTTCTCCATCATTAGGTATGCACACTTTTCCTTTATACCTTAATATCCCATCTCTATCGATCCCAAATTTCGATTCTTTTCCTTCTTCAATATCTTCCCTCACGTTTAATAGATACTCATCTTCGAGCTGAGCGAATTTAATCTCTTTCCAAATTGTGCTTTCAATAGTTAATGCTTCCATGGTAGCGACCAAACCTGACATTACATCAATAGATGTACTTGGTATCTCCTCGAGCAATTTATGTTCTCTGATCATCATCTGGGCTACATGGATTGTCTTTCTACTTAAGGCATCTGCTACAACGTTCGCCTTTCCTGGATGATACTTCAATTCGAAGTCGTAGTCCTTGATAAACTCCATCCATCTCCTCTGTCGCATGTTGAGCTCCTTTTGGTCGAACAGGTACTTTAGACTTTTGTGGTCACTATAAACCTCGAACTTTGAACCGTAGAGGTGGTGCCTCCAAATCTTCAGAGCAAACACTACTGCTGCCAGTTCTAAGTCGTGAGTAGGATAATTCCCTTCATGTGGCCTTAACTGTCGAGAAGCATAAGCTACTACCCTACCATTTTGCATTAATACACACCCAAGACCTTTCTTGGAAGCATCTGTGTACAAAGTAAAGGTCTGAGCAGGATCTGGAATTATAAGTACTGGTGCCGTAGTCAACTTAGTCTTCAAATTTTGAAAAGCTGCTTCACACTTTTCGTCCCATACATATGGTTGACCCTTCCTAGTTAACTTTGTCAAGGGCATAGCTATCTGCGAAAAGCCCTTGATAAATCTCCTATAATAGCCAGCTAGACCTAGAAAACTCCTGATCTCAGTCACGGTCTTTGGTCGTTCCCATTGGAGAACTGCTTCAACTTTAGTACGGTCCACTGCAACACCTTCAGCCGATACGACATGGCCTAGGAATTTTACTTCCTTCAACCAAAATTCGCACTTAGACAGTTTCGCATAGAGCTTGTGCTCCTTCAACACTTGTAGCACGATTCTAAGGTGCTCTTTATGCTCTTCTTCATCCTTAGAGTAGATAAGGATGTCGTCAATGAAAACCACTACAAATTTATCTAGATATGGTCGGAAAATTCTATTCATGTAATCCATGAATACTGCTGGAGCATTTGTTAGCCCAAATGGCATAACAAGAAATTCATAATGGCCATATCTAGTTCTGAATGCAGTTTTTGAGACATCTTCAGCTTTGACTCTCAGTTGGTGATAACCTGATCTGAGGTCGATCTTGGAGAATATGGATGCTCCCTTCAACTGATCAAGTAGATCGTCGATCCTGGGTAAAGGATATTTATTCTTTATAGTCACTTTATTCAACTGGCGATAGTCAATGCATAGTCTCAGGCTCCCATCTTTCTTCTTCACAAAGAGTACGGGCGATCCCCAAGGAGATACACTGGGTCTGATAAAACCCTTTTCTAACAATTCCTCGATCTGCCTCTTCAATTCTGCTAGTTCCGATGGAGACATTCGGTAAGGAGCTTTAGATATAGGTTCCGTTCCAGGTACGAGATCAATAGAAAATTCTACTTCTCTCTCTGGGGGTAAACCTGTCATTTCTTTCGGGAATACCTCCGGAAACTTGTTTACCACTTCGATATCTTCTATCCCTTCCTCTACTTCTGCTTGAATGGAGAAAAACACCATGTACGCAAGACAACCATGATGAACAGGCTTTTCATCTTGTACTATAGACAATAATTGTGGTTTACTATGACTCATAGAGTCATCCGCAAGAGAGATAGTCTTCCTCTTGCAGTCAAGGATGATGTCATTAGCTGACAACCAATCCATTCCTATTATTACATCGATACCCTTCGTGGGTAAACAAACAAGGTCTATATTTGAGATCCTATTATCAATCTCAATCGTACAATTTAAGCAAGCCCTAGAAGTTTTTACTGAAGCTCCCG
The DNA here is from genome assembly GCA_034222035.1 of Acacia crassicarpa. Lineage (NCBI taxonomy): Eukaryota > Viridiplantae > Streptophyta > Magnoliopsida > Fabales > Fabaceae > Acacia > Acacia crassicarpa. Next base: position 3,095,251 of record JAWXYG010000010.1, read on the forward strand.
CCGGTGTAGAAATAATCATATAATAAGGCAATTCACTCACTCTTAAATTCAATCGAGGCACACAGTCGTATGATATAAAAGAGTGTGTGGCACCAGAATCAAATAAGGCTTCTACTTCAAGACCTTGGAGTTTGAGGATACCTTTAATCAGATTTGGTGAAGCACTTGCCTCCTGATGTGATAGTGCAAACACTTTCCCTGGCACTGCAGTTCTAGCATCCTTGGCTCCTCGAGGCTCCTCCTCACAAAATCTGGAAATGTGTCCTGGCTTTCCACAGTTGAAACACGTCACACATGGTCCTTGGTGTATTCTTCCACACTTGGCACACATCTGATTGTTGGCGGTGCTTGCAGCAGGAGCTGTGGATCCCCTATATGAACTCTGACCTCCACTGAAGTGACTCCTTTGAGGTCCTTTGAATTGACTCCTCGGTGGTCTGCTGAAATGACTTCTTTGGGGTCCAGTAAAATAACTCCTCGATGGTCCACCAAAGTGATTTCTGGATGGTTGGCTAAACCGCGTATTCACATTACTGAAGTTGTGACTCTGCTTCTTAGTAACTCCTCCCGTTGGTCTCATGAGGTGTGTAGATCTGGCCTGAAAACCCTTCATCTTCTCAGCTTCCTCTTCTCGTTTGTTCCTTGCTATCGTGCGCAGTTTGTCGCATATTTCTTCAAAATCCCTTGTTTCATCAAGGAACGGTGATAGAGCTGTTTTTAGGTCTGGTCTAGCTTTTTCAACCAATCGAGCACTTAACCATTTAGAGTTGTTCTGTGAATATCCGCAGAATTTAGACAACTCTAAAAAGCGAGTAATAAATTCGTCTTCATGTAATTCCCCTTGCCTGAATGTGAGGAATTCAGTTTCTTTCTCTATTCTGATTGAAGGGGAAAAGTAATAATTTTCGAACTTTTCCTTAAACTCTTCCCACGTCATCTCAGCATTTCCTTTTGTTTTGGTGCTTTCCCACCATTCTTCAGCTGCTTTCTGCAACAATTGTTCAGCGACCATCACCTTTTGTTGTGAGCTAATCTCGATAACTCTGAAAATCTTTTCTACACGCTTCAGCCACTCCAGTGCTGCAATCGGATCTAGCTTCCCCTCGAACATCGGTGGAGTAAACTTCCGAAATTTTTCCCAAACCTCAGTAATAGGTAAGGGATGATACTGAGAATGAGAACCGCTACTACCTCCATCTTCAGTGCGAGAATGACTTCCTCCCCTTGATTGATGGTCAGAAGGTGTGACTTCCAGAGCCTTCTCCTTTCCTTCCTTACCACCTTGGCCTCTTCCTTTTGCTAGTTCATCCTCGTGTCTATTCACTTTCTCTCTCATCTCCAAGATGACGTCTCGTAATTCTGCCAAAAGGGCATTGTTATCCTGAGGATAGGGACCATCTTGATGCGGAGGGAGACCTCTTTGGGATGGAGCAGGGGTTGAATTAGTTCTTCGAGTTCTTGCCATTATCTCCTCCTATGATTAATACTATAAGGACACTAAACAAATAAAAATAGCTAAATAAATTCTAAATCTAACAAAGGGAAGTGCTCATGCTATGATATTTAATTTGCCACGAACTTTTTAAAAAAAAAAAAATTTTTTTTTTAAGAAATCACTTTAGAAAATAAACAAAATTGCCATGGAACCTTTAGCTCTGATACCAAAAATGTAACACCTCAATTTTAATACCCAAAAACTCGGTCAAAATATTGAAAATACCTTCAAAAGAGTTCAACAATATCCTAATCCTTTTACAATGTTACCATTTCGAATAAAACCCGTAATACATAATCAGAATAAATTCCAGAAAATATTTCAGAGTTTAATACAAAACGGAAGTCTTAGGTTCATGGCAAATAAAATAACATAACATAATCTATTGGAGATCAAAAGAGCTTCCAGAGCTCACTCCATAGGTGCCTTCCCTTGCTCTCTACTAGAATAATCACCTGAAAAATGTTAATATGGGATGAGATTCCACGTCTCAGTAACTACTGAATATTTCTACCTTACACGAGCAAATTACATATGACAAAAATAAAAGGTAATATAATGTGAATTTAATATACTCAGATATTTTTAGATATACCGTTGTTCACATCAAATGCCTTTACAAAATACTCATCATTCTTTATTGAATAATTCAGAATGCACTATGCAGTATGCAGCCTCCCTTATATCCCCTTCCAACCGTATACCGCTGACTGGAACCATAGGCTAACATATAGTCCAATAGAAACTCATTCATTTGACTGGATGGTTTCAAGCTCACCAAAACTTAAGATACACCCGGCCAAAGGTATAGAGCTTAAATCTGGACTATGGCTCCCCTCCTTTAAAATAACAACTAAGGAGGTGTCACATGTCCCACATCTCCAATGAAATCCCGGCCAGAGGAAAACATGGAAGATGGGGCCCTGAAAAGTACCATCCACTGTGCACCGAGTGGTGGCATAACAATTCTTATCATTCAATTCCCTCCTTACTCCACCCATCACAATACAACCGCCATGATGAATGTATTTATTCAAAAATAATGCATTATTATACCATTATATACATTGATATGCGTATTTATGAATAGTAAAATACTATGCGTATCTGTGAATAGTAAAATACTATGCGTATCTGTGAATAGTAAAATACTATGCGTATCTGTGAATAGTAAAATACGGTATATACATGAATAGTAAAATGAGTAGTAAATACGGTATACGTGAATAGTAACATGAATAGTAAATACGGTATACATGAATAGAAACATGAATAGTAAATACGGTATACGTGAATAGTAAAATGAATAGTAAATACGGTATATGTGAATAGTAAATACGGTATATGAATAGTAAAATGAATAGTAAATACGGTATATGTGAATAGTAAAATGAATAGTAAATATGGTATATGTGAATAGTAAATACGGTATAAATAGTACCTCTACAGATTTGCAAGTCAAAGTTCCCACACCAGATCTTAAAACCATAAATATTTTCTAAATATTCTTGCCAAAATAGTAAACAAACAAATTTATAATCATACATAATTCACAAGTATAAGGAAGAATATTCAGAGTTACCTGTTACTTGCTAATACCCGAATCACCAACCAGCTATTATAACTCTCAAGCAAATATCTCTACTCTCTCTCTCTCTCTCTACCTCTCTCTATGGCTCTTAGAAGTTGTGAGGAATGAAATGAAATGGAAGGTCTATTTATAGTTGGAAAATGGGTCTTTAAGTGTAATTTTCGTCTCTGGGTCGTTTTACGTAATTTTCCTAAAAATTAAAAAGAAATCTTCTCGTGACTACTCTCAGCCGCCCCGTGATTCTTTTTAAAAAAATTTAATAATATTTTAATAATATAATATAATATATATTATTTTATTATTATAATATAATATTATTTAAATAATAAATTATTATTGAGTGGGTCCCGCGGCCATTTTTTTCAAACTTCACGAGAAAGTTTGCAGAATTATTTTTGGCCGTGGGTCCCGCAAAATACTGATTTAAAATTTATCACTTTCTGAAAATAGAGCCTACTAGTCTTTCCAAAATAGGTTTATGTTTAAGATATTAGATTCAAAATTCAGGATGTTACAGACCACCGGCCAGTTGATCGGCGGCGACCGGCCTAACAATTCTCGAGAATTGCCAAGTAATGGCAATTCTCAATGAGAATTGCCTAGCCAGGCGCCGGCGGTCGAAGGGTCGCTGGTGGTAAGAGTATTTAATTTTTTTTATGTATTTAAAACTAAAGATATAAGGATAATTTCACCCGAATTGGTATATCATTTATTGGTCCTTTATACCTCTAAGTTTTTTTACAAATTTGGGAGACTTCTGAAAATTTTACAAATTCAAATGGTATTTATTTAGAATTTCCCCATTTTTCTATCCCTGGGAGTATCATGTATTCGTACAAGACTAATCTCTATCACAATATGGACATGGATATTTTTTGTCAATTTATTTGTACGAAAATTAGATATATATATATATATATATATATTAAATTTTAATTAAATAGATTAACGATAAAGATAAGGAAAACTGCATTTATTTCGAGATTCCTCTTGTATTGGAAGCTAAGATAGACCAAAATACACTAATTTTTCCTTTTTATTTGAGATAACTTGTTCAAATGATTTAAAAGTTTATTATTATATTATTGTTTAGATTTAGGATAAAAATTGACAATGATCAAAGAGTAAGAAAAATTAATTAAAAATTTAATCTTACTTTTCTAATTTTTGTTTAAATCCAACTCATAAAAAGTATTTCCCTCGTCTCTAAATCCTTCATGCCAATTAGACTTTTAGTCTACAAACTGTGTTCTTAATCCTTAATTTTAATATCGCTAGCCTTATTCAACAAAAATGATGATTCAACATATTTAAATGGTGACACCACAGTTAAATGCCAACAAACAAACTTAAAGTTAACTGCATAATCATAATTTACTTTTATTGAGTCAATATTTTTTATTACATGAAACTGCAAATGTTAATATTAAGATACTAAAAATACATTTTAGAGTCCCTTTGTTGTGCAAGGAAGACACGCACACAAAAAAACAAAAAAAAAAAAAAAAGAAACTTGGTATAAATTTAGAGCACTAAATATTTACTTTAATCCAAAATTAATTATTCGTCCCCCCCCCCCAATATTTAGATTATCATATTTTTCAATTAAATGTCAAATTAAAATTTAAAAATCTTCAACAGTACAAATTTAATTCACGCGATCATCAATCAAATAATCACCCTCTATTACAAAGATATAAAATTATTAGGTACGAAAATAGGTTTGATAAAATATAAGTAGTATATTAAATTGTTGGCAACAAAAATAACTTTGGATTGGGTCCAAAGATGACACTCACTAACGCAGGCATAGGGACTCCCAAGTTCCGATGCCTTAATATAGTAGTGTCTTTTAAGAAAGAGATGTTTGACATCTAGCCGGCTCAGAAAGTTTTGGTGGTCATTTACTAATTCTTAACATTAATCCTGATGATGATAGAGGATGTAAACTAATAATATAAAATACACTAATAAAAATAAAAGGAAAATGACTTTTAGGTTTTAACTAAAAGAAATAATATCATAAAAGTATCAATTGACAAGTGAATAGTGTAATATCCTGAATTTTGGACCATGAGGATTGAGAATAAGTCTAAGTTAGGCAGACTACCAAGCCCGGTTCAGGAAGTATGACATTTCCTAGACATAGAAGGATCCTCTGTGTTTTAGAGGAAAATAAGAAGAGAAGGAGACATCAGAGGGTCATATGTTAAAAAGCAAGAGTCAGTGTAATGGTTACATTGCGACATGTGTCACTTCAGGGGTAAAAGAGGAAAAGTAAGGGTAAAATAGTCAGTTCCTTATCCCTAAAATATTGAAAATTCGTCCACCATGAGAGAGAAGAGAAAACCAGATGATTTAAATCATACTTCGGCTAAAACGTGTCATACGGGTCCCACAAGCGATTAACCAATAAAAAGGGGTTGATAGGGACCGATTAGGGGTTTTTTTGGATTGAATGGTTAAGTGTGGGGCCACTCCATGAAGTTTGGAGAGTGCCCCATAAGAGCGTCTATTCAAGAGAAAAAAAGTCTGAAAAAGATAAAGAAAAGTGCAAATGGAACTACCCTGTTGATCAACGGGACCCACACGGACCGGTAGATCGGGAATTGAACTGAAAAGTGAAGGAAAAGGGAATTAAATACCAGAGACCCGATGTGTGGAGCCCCTTAGGCGTCACACACTCCCTTTAATTAATGAAAATATTTACTTGGAGGAAAAGAAAGAAAAGTCAGTGTAAAAGTTTTGATTTGGGAAGACATGTGGGCCCAATATGGCTCCACATGTGTCCAAATGGGCAAACAAAAAGGTGGGATAAGTTGGTAATTATTAAAAAGTTCTAGGCCATAATTGCAATTTTCAAAAGTTTTGGGCCAAAACAAGTAATTTGCCCCAAAAGCAGAGAAAAATCTAGATATTTTGTGGAGTGATGTGCCACATGGCAGAACCCCATGACTCCTTGGACTTTTCTATAAATACTTGGAGACTAAGTCAAGATTACAGATTCAAATTACTCCCTACTAGCCAGAAATTTACACCGGTTAATTCTAAAACCTACTGGGTCAAATCCACCTTTATTATAAGGTGTTTTAACCTCTTCTTTTCACCTTTGTGGGGCGAAAATTCTAGAGAACTCTAGAAGACCAGTTAGCCACCATTATTAGGGTTTCCAAGCTCAAGATCCCAAGTTCCTCACCAACTCTCCAATTCCAGGTAACACCGACAACTCCTTTTCTTGAGTTCTTGAGAAAGCAAAATTCGTGCAAATGGTAGAAGCTTGGTTTTGGGGCTGGATTTTTGCATTATTAAGGTCAGCAAAGGCTCTGGAATGAGGTTTTGTATATGGTATAGCTATGGTTAAAGTTTCCGAAGTTGAAAACACCGAAAACCCCATGAGAGGGCTTGTTGCCAGCTTCAGTAAATTTGGGCAGTGAACCTTCTAACGTGTTTTTAAGGGGGTAAACAAACTTTTTTAAAGCTGAAATTTTAAATGGAGAAACTAGACATCTGGGGCATGAAGAGAAGGAGACATCGGAGGGTCATATGTTAAAAAGCAAAAGTCAATGTAATGGTTACATTGGGACACGTGTCACTTCAAGGATAAAAGAGGAAAAGCAAGGGCAAAATAGTTAGTCCCTTATCCCTAAAATATTGAAAATTCGTCCACCATGAGAGAGAAGAGAAAACTAGGTGATTTAAGTCATACTCCGGCTAAAACGTGTCATACGGGTCCCACAGGCGATTAACTGACAAAAAGGGGTTGATAGGGATTGATTAGGGGTTTCTTTGGACTGAGTAGATCAAGTGTGGGGCCACTCCATGAAGTTTTGAGAGTGCCCCATAGGAGTGTCTATTCAAGAGGAAAAAGTCTTGAAAAGATAAAGAAAAGTGCAAAGGGAACTATCCTGTTGATCGACGGGACCCACATGGACCGATAGATCGGGAACTGAACTGAAAAGTGAAGGAAAAGGGAATTAAATACCGGAGACCCAATGTGTGGAGCCCCTTAGGCGTCACACACTCCCTTTAATCAATGAAAACATTTACTTGGAGGAAAAGAAAGAAAAGTCAGTGTAAAAGTCAAATGCGGGACCTACATTCAGAGAATAGGGGCAAAATGGGAATAAATAGGTAAAAATTGATTTGGGAAGACATGTGGGCCCAATATGCGCGCCACATGTGTCCAAATGGGCAGACAAAAAGGTGAGATAAGTTGGTAATTATTAAAAAGTTCTGGTCATAATTGCAATTTTCAAAATTTCGGGCCAAAACAGGTAATTTGCCCAAAAGCAGAGAAAAATCTGGATATTTTGTGGAGTGATGCGCCACATGGCAGAACCCCATATCCTTGGACTTTTCTAGGAATACCTGGAGATTAAGTCAAGATTACAGATTCAAATTACTCCCTACTAGCCAGAAATTTACACCGGTTAATTCTAAAACCTACTGGGTCAAATCCACCTTTATTATAAGGTGTTTTAACCTCTTCTTTTCACCTTTGTGGGGTGAAAATTCTAGAGAACTCTAGAAGACCAGTTAGCCACCATTATTAGGGTTTCCAAGCTCAAGATCCCAAGTTCCTCACCAACTCTCCAATTCCAGGTAACACCGACAACTCCTTTTCTTGAGTTCTTGAGAAAGCAAAATTCGTGCAAATGGTAGAAGCTTGGTTTTGGGGCTGGATTTTTGCATTATTAAGGTCAGCAAAGGCTCTAGAATGAGGTTTTGTATAGAGTATAGCTATGGTTAAAGTTTCCGAAGTTAAAAACACCGAATACCCCATGAGAGGGCTTGCTGCCAGCTTCAGTAAATCTGGGCAGTGAACCTTCTAACATGTGTCTAAGGGGGTAAATAAACTTTTATTAAGCTGAAATTTTAAATTGAGAAACTAGGCATCTGGGGCATGAATTTACATATATAATGTGATAGATTTGGATAAGATTTACTGGGTGAAATAAATGGTTGAAAAGGGAGTTAGGACCAGTGACGCAAATCTAGACCAGAGGAGAGAAAATAAGCAACACGCCAAAATATTTGAACTTTCATGGTCTAAGTATATTTTTCCTACAAAATATACATCTTAACGGTTCAAATGGAACCTGTTTCATCCAAATATGATTTTTGTGGAATTTATTAAAAATCTTGGAAGTTGGGCCAAAATAACTGGATTTCTGAAAATTCTGTATTGAGCTCGATTTTAGCAAAATAAATGTAAGGGCATTTTTGTAATTATTGAAAATCGTATATTTTGATGTATTTAGGTCAAAGGTATTTTTGGAAAATCTCCGGGCATAAAAACAATATTAAAATCAATGTCCACACACAAGGTAGTAACCACTTTACTCCGGCACTTTTATGTGTTTTGTTGTATGTTTTGCTTGCCATATTTGTTTTTGGTATGTGTGTTGCCAAATATACATACAGAACATGTTGTGATTATGTCCCTAGCGTTAAGGGTGCCTGCCGGGGTCTGCTTATGTGGCGACTCAACGGAAACATGTGGTGCCTGTCGGGGTCTGCCAATGTGGCGACTCAACGGAAACAGGCTTGTGATTCCGGTAATTCCGAAGCTTGCCTTGGTAAGGCGGCTTGACAGTGCGAAGACGTGCTGTGGTATATGTTTCTGTTTGCATATTGTGGTATATTTGGCATACTTATCTATGTTTACATATTTACATGGTTGCATACATACACATTACACATCTAATGCATGAGTATTGATGTTTACTCTGGGGGCCGTTATCGGACTCCAAACGCTTTTGTAGACACAGGGGGTCGTGCCTGAGATAGAAGGACCTTTTTGGAAAAACAAGGCATAACAGTGCAGTGAAGAATAGGGGATGCCTTATTATATTTTATACTTATATTTTGGAGGATGATTGTACATATTTGGTGTTTATTTTTGGATAACTGTACCCTTAACCCTTCGGGGACTTTTAATTTTTGTTTATTTTATTTTACTAGTACAGTAGATAGTCCAAACCGGTTAAAAGCTCTATTGTGCTCACTCTGATACAAGTTAAATGGACCTATTTTCAAAAGGAAAGGTAAGTAATAAAAGGAATCCCTCTAACCTGCCAGGGATGTAACAAATAGGGAAATTAAGAAATGAATTAGTTACCATTAATAACTTATGACACTTGTCAATTTGAAGTAAGGGGATGGAGGGGAGCTTTCCTCTTTGATGTGAAAAGTCAGATATATGATTATAAATTTGCATCTTTTTCCGCACAAACATTTTATATTATAGTTATATCTGACTTTTCACACCAAGTAAGGAAGCTTCACTCCCTTCCCTCCCTTCAAACGAAACACGGATTTGGCTTTCCTCCAATATAGAGATTCATCCGCTGCATTCGTTGCATCTACACGGCGCTGTTTTGGTTCCAACCACACACTGGTCTCCTCTTCTTTAAAAAAAAAAAAATTCAAGCACTGCCAGGTAGTAAAAAGATAATTTAAAATACTGAATCGTACTAAAAAAATCCTAGATGATCTTAAAAAATTATTTTAGGGTCCTTAAAAAATATTTCAGTATACAGACTGATACTAAAAGGATACTTCAGAATACTGACGGGTACTTAAAAAAATAATTCAGGTACTGACTATTACTAAAAATATACTTTAGGATTTTTTTTATGGATCCAAAATTAATTTTTTAAGATAATGAATAATTTTTTAAGTATCATTCAGTATCCTGAAGTATTATTTTAGTACCAATCTATACCCTAAAATATTTTTTTAAGATTTTAAAATAATTTTTCAAGATCATCAAGGATTTTTTTATACAATTCAGTATCTTGAATTATTTTTTTACTACCAGGCAATGCTTCAATTTTTTTTTTTTAAAGAAGAGGGGACCAGTGTGTGGTTGGCACCAAAACGGCGCCGTGTGTATGCAGTAGACGCAGCGGACGAATATGTACATTGGAGGAAAGCCAAATCCACGAAACACACCTTTAGTTGGGACCTGGAAGTTAGTCTCCCTAAATAATTTATTTAATCTTAAAAAGTTAGTTGATTTTTATATTAAGGACAGTAGAGAGGAGCAAAACAATATCAAATATTTCTTATAAAAAAGAAAATATTTGAAAATAAGTTAATATTGTATTTTTATTGGGAAATATCAAACTATAGTCTTAGAAGCTCTTTTTAGCAATTGCAAAAAAAAGAAGAAGCTTTTTTCCACAAATCAAGATAAAATTCATGTCACATACTCACCTAAAAAATCTTTAAAGTGCCTTAGAAAAGTTAAAACAAAATTGTAAAAGCACTTTAAAAAGTTAAAACAAACGGGGAACACAAGATAAGCAACGACTTTAGAATGGAATTATTGTTGTGTTACGAGTAATAACCAATGAGCAATAAACGAAAGAGCTAAAGGATAAAAATGTCCCAAATTTTTTTACTTTTTTACTGAGGAATTACTGGCACCCGAAAGATTTTGAGGTAGCTATAAGTTTAATAAACAGGGAAATTCCATTAAGAAAAGTAAAAAACACAAATGATCAACATTTATTGACTAAATTATAGAGAGGTGGCATATTTATGTGACATCAGCTCGCTTGTTTCCATGTCAGATTTTTTTGAGGCGCAACTTCCTCCAGCTCCTGCAATTTTTGGTGCTCCGGCGATTGCTGCTCCCCATAGATTGAGAAAGTGAATGAGTGAGAAGCAATGGTCGGTTGCCGTATCAGAGATTATGCAGCTCGCCGCCAACTATACAGAGCAAATGAGCAATCCAGAAAAGTGAAAGCCAACATTTTCTTCTTTCTCTCTTTCTTGTTTTTTTTATTTTTTTATTTTTAAGAACAGGTAAGCCGAAGCTTGAAAAGATGAGATGGACTAGATTAAAAATCTAACCCTTAATACAACAAACTAGATAAAAACTAGCTACAGCAGGCCAGCTGGTCCTTCAAAACCATGTGGAGACATCCTTTAGGAACCGTGGGAATTAGAACCATGTCAGCATCAGCAGGGGCATTGTGGCCTTCTTTGGCTATGTAGTCAGCACAGGAGATGTTTTCCCTTGGACTATAGTGCAGCTCCACGTTCCAATCACCGAACAGAAGGTCTCTGATCTCTTTAATAGTATCTCTGAGCGGGTGATCATCTTGACAGCAGTCTCTCATGAGGATACTAACAATATCAAGTGAATCGAAGTAGATAAGAGCTCTCTGGACCCCCATTTGTTGGCCTATTTTGAGCCCTAACATAATGGCGTTGATTTCAGCCTCAATAACCGTATGAGTGCCAAGAGATTTATAGAATCCCATCATCCAATGACCTTGTGAGTTCCAGATCACTCCTCCACAGGCTGCTTGGTATTGATGACGCATAAATCCATCCACATTGATGCGAACCACATTTGGAGGAGGCGGGGTCCAACACCTTCCTTTCTCTCTTTCTATCTCTGCTTTTTCCCCCAGTTTCTATCCACAATTTACTTAAAGAACTCAACAATTAGTTCCACAAAAGGCAGTCTTTTAGCTGCTAGGCACGTTTTATTTGAGATTTGTTTCAGGTTTTGAATAAAAAAATTGATGAAAAGAAGAGAAATTCTTGATCCACGATCCTTCTTTGAGGAAATGATAAGCATCAGCAATCTAGGCTTTTGCCTCGACTCATTTGTTGAGATCTAACATTAGATTATTTTATGCGCTTTCATAGACAATAAAGGGAATTTCATCCATTGCTTTCCATCGGAAGGAAGATAAGAAAGGCAATTCGATTTTCATCATAAGAATGTATTAGGGTTGCTCATCGCAAGCCAACTTCTTTCCTCAGAGGTAACTCTCACTGATCAAAATTTTATGAACAAAATGAAAGTTCAGAAAGTGAATTGTTAAAATCATCACACACATTGCCTTGCTCTACACAGAATTTACAATAAATATCAATTTTTTACACTATTTAGCCAGTCATGTGGGTATTCTCATATGAAATTGTTATAGTTCATCTCCTGAAAACCAAAGTTTTCTTCCGTTTTCCGAGCAAAATCACCAAAAAAATTCAAAACTCTTTCCCTTCAGCCTTTGTCCATATTTCTCCATCACCAATAACCCTCTCCACTCTTCAAAACCTTTCATGAACTAAAACTCTAAGGGCAATTTTCGCTCTGGACAGAAATCCCAAAATGGGTTGTATCAAAACACATTCCTCTCTCCACTCCGTGTTTCTCTTCGATATTCTTGGCGCTCCTTCTTCACAGTATTTCAGCGGATCTCCACTGAGTTTTTTGATATTATTTCCTAAAAAAAAACCTCACATGGAACAAATAAAGGGTGACGTGGATGCCACTAGCATGCCCCCTCTACACAATCTGGACGGTTTGTGTTTTTTAATAAAGGGGTGATATTGCCCTATATTTAAATTTTCATGACAATATTACCCCTTCGAAAACTTTCGGGTGCTAGTAGTTCTTCAGCGAAAACTTCAATGACTATTTTTGTCCTTTAACCCAAATAAAATCAGCAAGAAAAAATTGGAAGAGACAAAGCAATTAGGACCCGTTTGGATCAAAGAAGAGGTAGGAATGAAAAGGAACAAAAAATTATTTTACCTCCGACGCATTTAGTGTTCACATTGAAAAAGAAAATGGCGTTGATAGGAAATTTTTGTTTGATTGGAAGAAAAATGAGGCAAAATATCATTTTGCCCTTGTATTAGTAATAGAGGAATAAAAAAGATATGTAAGCTGGATAATTCGCAACCTTCTGAACCCAATCTTGCAAAATTTTCAATTGTTCGATGGTTCACACTATCACCATTGTCAACTTCTTCTTCCACCTTCGTCACTTTCTCCGCATCATCACCACGGTTGACTTCTTCTTCCTTTGTTATTGACAGATCGACTGCTACGGTGGCAAAGAGGCCACTGTTGGCTTCCTCCACCATCAACTACTACAATACTTTCCGGCGTCACTCCCTTCCTCTTCCTCGGCACTGAAGTGGGGTAAGTCGGTATTCTTCCATTGTTTTAGCACACCAGAAAATGGGTTTCCATAAAAATAGGCGTGAACTGATTTTTCCCATCGCAAGGGAAGATGTCCCGCTCAGGAAAATATTTTATTGAGAAAATGTGAACCAAACGGCGATCGTCGTCGGATGGAAAATATTTTGGGAAAATTACGTGCAAGTCCCAAGGAAGAGAATTTATCACAATAAAGTCCCTTAAAATCATGAAATTACACAGAAGTCCCTAGGGACTTCAGTGTAATTGTTTGTGAATGTTAAATTACTATTTTGGACTTCTGTGTAATTATTTTCATTTCTAAAGTTCAAAAGCTATTTACAACAACAAATACTATATTTAAAACAGAAAAAGCATATATTAACAACAACCATTGAAAATCTGGATTTTTTTTTCATTTCTCACGTCTAGAGGCTATTTACAACAGCAAATATTATATTTATAACAACAAAAGCATATATTTACAACATAATGTTAAATTATTCTCAAGTCTAGATATTAAGTTCAATGAGTAGGCGCAAATAATCACTTACTCATATAACTTAATATTTTGAAATGATATTCACTTTTTAAGCTAACCTTATATAGCTGTCAAAATTCTCAGAAGATGTTGTGAATATATGCTTTTTCTATTGTAAATATAACATTTGTTGTTGTAAATATCATTTGAACATAAGAAATAAAAAAAGTTCCATGTTTACAGTCATGAGTCACGCAAAGGTGGTGACTCGTCGAAGATTCATGGAGTGATATCAGAGCATTTCGTGGAGAAGCCTTCGGATCCACCAGAAAAGTCAGATCTCGAACCTTCAGTGGGAGATTTCGAGTTTCGACTTGAAGATTCAATCACCATGCTCTCGGCTAATGAGCTCTTCTCCGATGGGAAGCTCATACCACTTCAACTCTTTGCGGTTAAGCCTTCTCCCACGAACGAGTTGACTTTGCCTAAGGTGAGGTCGCCAGAGGTAGCCAAGGCTGGGCAAGTTGCCGATATCTCTAGTACGGACCCTTACTTGTTCTCGCTGAAGGCTCCGAGGTGTTCAAGTCGTTGGAAGGAGCTTTTGGGTCTAAAGAAGTTGTATCTAAATTCTCGCTGGAATAAATATTGGAAGAGAGAGAAGAAAAATGGAGAGAGGAGAGAGAGAGGAGAAGGAAGAAGGAGAACGAAGAGAGAGTGGAATTGGAAGAGGGAAGGTCAGATTGGTAATTTAACATTCACAAATAATTACACACAAGTCCTTAGGAACTTCTGTGTAATTTCATGATTTTAAAAGACTTTATTGTGATAAATTCTCTTCCTTGGGACCTGCGCGTAAATTTCCCAAATATTTTCCATATCCCTCCTCTGATTTGCACTAAACCAAACAGGGCCTTAGTACGTTAATCAAAAGGGGAAAACGGAACCCACCCGAGTCTCGTGACGAGAGTTTCTAAAATCCCTCTGTTGTTTAAGCTGCCACCATTAACGACGTTTTTCCTCTTCTTCCCCCTCCCTCCCAAAAGCTGCCCGTTCTTTCTGCCCCTGCCCCGTCCCTGACCGTCGCTTCTACTCTACTATCTCCCTCTCCCTCCATTCTCGCTCCACCCTGTGGTCCAGACGCATGGTTTCTTTAGCCTTCTAAAAGGCCATTGTAGCTGCTTGCTCTGAGAACATGACCTCCATCACATCCGTGGAGCTCAATTACCTCGTCTTCCGCTACCTTCAAGAATCAGGTCTGTTTGTTTTCTTGCTGCGCTCTATATTTTATGCCCTTCCTTCAGAATTCGTCCGTATGTTTTGTGGTTTTTTTTTTTTTTTTGGTTTCCCGCTCATTCTTAACTTTCTCCTGGGGTCCATTCGATGTTAGAGTTCTAGGGTTTGAATACGGATTATGTTTTGGATGGTTGAGGCGTTCGAGCAGGGGAGTTTAAGGTTTATTCAACCATGTTAGGGTTAGTCTCGTGCTGAGAAATTATGTGCTTGTTTTCTTCGGAAATTTGGAATTCTTGGCCTAAAGATGGGCCTTTTTGGTTTTGGTTAGGGATAGGAGGAGGGTAAGTTGCCAGATCTGTTATATGGGGTTGATACTTTAATCTCCAGTCTCTGTAACTCGATTTCCTTGCTAGTTTTCCTTCAAGTATACTACTATTGCTTCAAGATTTCTTAAGTCGTTTCATTGTTGAAGCGATTAGTTTTAAATTCTTGTTATCGGGCTTCCTATAACAAAAAAAGTGAACTTGGACAATTTCTGTTTCGGTCCTTCCTACCTACCTCCCCACTGACCACCCACCTCCACCCGCCCAAGAAACACATACCACCACAAACAAAGAAATTCGATAATTTTAATGTATAAAGACGTTGCTTTTGTGAGTTTGATGTCATCTGATCCGTTTTATGAGTTTGTACTTCAAAGACGAGATAATTTGAAAGGAACGGTAGAAAATGGAAGCAGGCATTTGGGGATGTTGTTGGAATACTGGTTTTATCTTTTTGCCTCCCTCGTCATCAAAGCGTACCTAATTTGTAAAAGTGTACCATCTTTAATATGCTCTGTTTTAATGTAGTAAGATGTTTGTAAGTTGATGGGGCAAAGTTAGTGTCCAAACTCCAAAGCCATAGTAGAATAAGCATTCATCGTTCAGAAGATTTACCATCTTCTGAGCTGTCTTTTGTAAATATTGATCGTTCTTTTATATCCAAAAAAAAAAAAAAACTTGCATTTTTCTGGTTTGTTATGCGTTAGAGAAGTTTAGCACTGTAGTTAATGTGACAATAAGATGGTAAGGGTTTTTGAACTTCTTTTAAGTTGCATAGCTCTATGATAGATCATGAAGCTGCATTTTGAGAAACTGTAAATAGGTCTTAAAAGATGACACATATTGATAGAAGGGAACTAGACTATAGGCTCATTTGGCTACAAGAAGTGGGCCCTTAGGGAATCAAAACAAGAAGGATTTGATAACATAGTCAGGTCTTGTTTGCAGATTATTCTCTCTCTCTCATAGAAAGCTTATTTTTTGTGGGAACTCTTGATCAACAATTTATCCAGAGATTTGGTTGTTGATAGAACATAATGACGTGATCAATGTGGCTAACCCCACTTAGTGGGATAAGGCTTGTTATTGCTAAGACCAATTTTTCATCTAATGGCTTGAGTATATGAAATAATTTTGTGTAATGATCATTTCTGTAATAGTCTTAGAGTAATGATATTGACTAAGAAGCAATATGTAATGATAAAGAACAATATTTATCATTCTTGTTCATTGGGCTTTTCTGTTATTTTACGCTACAACTGCAGGTTTCACACATTCTGCTTTTGCTTTTGGATATGAGGCGGGGATAAACAAATGCCCGATTGATGGAAATTTGGTGCCACCAGGTGCCCTTATTACATTTGTCCAGAAAGGACTACAATACTTGGAAATGGAAGCGAACTTGAGTAATGTTAGCATTCTTCATTTATTATTATTGAATTTCAATAAAAGAAAATACATCCTATTTTTCTTTCTTTTTTTGGCTGTTAGGATGAGGTTCAATTTATTTGGGTATGACATTCTTAAAGCTTTCATTCCTGAGGTTTCATGTTGATCAGTGTTTGTTTTAAGCCTGCCAGTGTGATGCAGACCTGGATGAAGATTTCTCGTTCCTACAACCTTTGGATCTTATCACAAAAGATGTGCATGAACTAAGGCAAATGATTATTGAAAGAAGAAAAAAACTACAGAAGGACCAAAATAAGGACCCTGAGAAGGAAAGTGAAGTTGAACGTGGACGAGTGAGAGAAAAGGAAAGACATGAAAAAGAGAAAGCGTGTGAAAAGGACCGAGAGAAGGTTGAAAATGACAAAGAAATAGAATTACTTCATGAACATCAGACTGGTAGAGAAATGGTTACAGATCAAGAAGATAAACCTACTGTTAAACATGAAGAAAATGGTACTTTTGGAGGTAATTATCAGTTTAATGAAATTACTTTTCACTGATGCAGATCAAATTTTTGTGTCACGGGTGCCATCCTGCTTAATTCTGGTCAAGTATTGCTAGCCTCTTCTGTGCAATTAAAATTAGAAATGACCTCTTTTAGTAAATATAGTATACTAATAATTTATACCATCAAATATAGTAAATATAGTATAAGTATAAATTTTTTATCCTTTATAACCCCTTTTTCTTCTCCCTTTTGGACTCTTATGGGGAAATGAACAATTGTAGTTGCAAGGGTTTGTTGTGGCAATTGAACCTCCTCTGGAGCCTCTTCTATGAGGCAGTGTATGTCACTGTGTGGCACACAAGCATGCTGTAGCATATTAGTTAATATTTTAATAGAGTTCCTTCCTTTGAATATGTTTGAAGGAAGTTTATTTGTTTCCACAGGACCAGAACCAATGGACATCTCTACAACTTCAACATCTCAACCAAGTGAAATCATGAGTTCTGATGTGACTATTTTGGAGGGGCACACATCAGAGGTTGAGTTTATTTTGTAAATAAACTTCTGGGATTTTTTTTTTTTTAAAATGCGATGGGATTTTCTTGTTTGTAAACTTCTTTTGTGAAACTCTATATTGATAGCTTGCCTTCCATTTATTTAGGTTTGTGCTTGTGCGTGGAGTCCTGCAGGATCGCTTCTTGCATCAGGGTTTGTATCTCCTTCACAAATACCATATATTTGCACAGTGTTCATTTAAATGCAGTGGATTTCTGGAAAGAACTGGAATGAAACTATGGAAAAACATAATTGCTCTTCTAGAGATATTCTGTGAAGGATCTCTCTAAAGTTCTATTTTTTTGCAATGTCTCTCCTCCTGGTATCTTTTTTGACCCATTTATCCCTTTAAAGGCTCAGATATGAAAACGGACTCAAACTTTCTGTTTAATACGCTGATTTAAATGTAAAATGTGTTTTATGTATGTCCCTCCCCATCATTTGCGGTTGGATGGGTTATCTATGGTCTGTGATTTATGTGATAAATAGGCTGATCTAAATAAAACATATATGAGTATTGTTAATAATATGAATAATGTGATTTATTCCTCTGCATGGAAATGACAGAAATTTGTGTTCTTCCAGCCATTTTTTAACAATAACGTGAAAACTAGTTCTATTGAACAAAAAAAGCAACAACATGCTCAAACAGATATTGAATTTGTGAGAAATAGGTTCAGGAGATGTATGTCAATTAGGTGCATTTGATAGCTATCTTTATGTTAATTTAGTTCTGATTATACACTTTATAGCTATCTAATTTAACACGTGGAATGTTGGATTGCGTTTCCTTGCTAAGGTTTTTCTTTTGTATTTTCCCTTAATTTTCTGTTCGGATGGCTATGCTTGATTTTAAAATGCATTTCTAAAAAACTTACTGGAAGCACCAGAGTAAATATGGGGAAACTAATGTATCACAAAAACTCTCTACAAAACTGGTTAATTATCTTCAACCCTGAAATAAAGCCTCAATAGATATTTTCTTTTATCTTTTGTAACAGTTCTGTACTTTTGGAAAGAGAATCCTTGTGAAAAAGATTGATAGAGGGGCCAGATGATTGGCTTTTAATAATATATTCACTTTACTGTCGTCATCCTTTCAACTTTTAGGTCAGGGGACTCAACGGCTCGCATTTGGACAATAGCAGAAGGCAGAAGCAAATCTGGTTCGCACAATGGCCCTTTGAATGTGTTGGTGTTGAAGCACGTAAGAGGTAGAACAAATGAAAAGAGTAAAGATGTTACTACACTCGATTGGAATGTGAGTTTTAGTGCTGATTCTAATTTAAATCCAATATAACTGCTACTGTCTGCTTGTTTGAACCTTGGATCAAGAGCTGTTATTTGTCTTGGTCCAAGCAGCCTGAATAGTTCTCATCTGTAATTTACTGCTCTCTTCTAGCAAGTTTCGCTACATTACCATGTATATAGAGCATGAAAGTTATCCCTGCTTTGAAATTGTTTATGATTCAAATCTGACCTTGTAAATCAAATTCTGCATCGCCATGGATGCTTGTTGTATACATGTTCCGTTTGATACTTTCTGTATTCTTGTTCTTAACATTATTTACATAGAATTGTGTCGTCTCACTTATGCATTTGATCATTGGACCTTATATTTTCTGCAGGATTTATTTTTTCCTTTTGTTTGATGCACCGTTCATTGAATTGTATTCATCTTTGGTGTTTTTTACAAGAGATAAATCAATTCAGTATTATTTTTTGTAAGTTTTTACACTATGCGGACGTTGACCCTAGCTGGATGTTGTACAGGGAGAGGGGACGCTGCTTGCAACGGGTTCTTATGATGGGCAAGCAAGAATTTGGACTACTAATGGTAGGGCATCGTTTCTTTAGTTATTGAGTGATCAATCATTATACCTTTGAAAAGTTATATTGGGGGAGATGAGAATGTGAAGTGTTCAAATTGCTGTGATTGTACTTTTTATTGTGTGTATTTTGGCTGCTATTAACTTATTTTGGTGCTAGTGTTTAAAAAAAAAATATTTGGGTGGAAGATAAGGTTAGTAACTTGGAATACAAACTGTGCAATGCCACAGTACTGCAATCCTTATTATCAAACTGTTAAAGACTATTGTACTTCTGTTGTTGTCATGTTGTAAGAAATCCTTAGCCTGCATTTGCATTGTAAATGGCGATATTTTGTGTCTGATTTTTGTAGTGGCATTCATCCTATAGGTTATACATCAAATTTCTATATTGATCTTTTTACACAGGTAATTTTCTCTAGGTGAATATTTCTAATTTGCTCTTAGGACTGTTCAAAATAGACCCTTTTTGATCAAATGAAGGTGTCTTGGACCAGGTGAATTGAGGAGTACATTAAGCAAACATAAGGGACCCATATTCTCTTTGAAGTGGAACAAGAAAGGCGATTATCTTCTTACTGGAAGCTGTGATAAAACTGCAATTGTGTGGGATGTTAAGGCAGAGGAATGGAAACAGCAATTTGAATTTCATTCAGGTGAAGATTTTGATATGTTAATTCAACTACGTTTATGAATGAGGAATTTATTTTCTTTTTGATATGTCGTTTAGGTCCAACTCTTGATGTTGACTGGCGTAACAATGTGTCATTTGCAACAAGCTCCACTGACAATATGATATATGTCTGCAAGATTGGTGAAAACCGGCCTATAAAAACTTTTGCTGGCCACCAGGTTTGTGCTTATGATCTCATTTTTTCATTACATTATAGAATAATTGTTTTAAGACTGTAACTTGTTGGAATTGGGAAAGAGAGGTGGGTAAGTCTTAAACTTCAATTTGTTATTGATAAAAAGTTAAAATGGTTGGCATGGTTGACAAACTCAACAGGCTGGTGGGCCACTGCTTTCAAGAGGGGTCCTGCTGGCTTTCCCATCATCTTAAGTTTATTAGTTACAATCCCATTAGAGCCTGGCATTTTTGCAATTTATGATCATGGTCAGCTGAGATTGATTTGATATAAATGTCCTGTTGATTTTCAAAACACAAGTATTTATATTTAATTTGTTTAGGTGCAATGTAGAGCTTGGGAAAGATTTTATGCCTGTTAATGAACTTCTGCAATTACAGGGTGAAGTTAATTGTGTCAAATGGGATCCCACAGGTCAATTGCTGGCCTCTTGTTCTGATGATATTACTGCAAAGGTAAGTTTTGGCTACTAATTTGAGGGAATGATCTATTTATTATGTCACGACTCATGAGTTGTGTTTCTACAGACTGACATTTTCAATGAAGTGTTTATTTCTTGTAATTTTATTTTTGAAAAGCGAAACCTGCCATTTTGCATGAATGTTTAAAATTTTGTGTGTTTTAGTTTGGTGTTCATTTTGTTGGTTAGTGATAATAATCCATGATTGTTATGTAGATATGGAGTATGAAGCAGGACACATATCTCTATGATTTAAGGGAGCATACCAAGGTACTCTGGGTTCTTGATTTTGTTTATTTTCTAATGATATTTCTTATATATGTGATATTTGATTTCCTTTCGCATCATGTTAGTTTTTATTGAATAACTATTGTAACATTTTTTTAGGAGATATATACAATCAGATGGAGTCCAACTGGTCCTGGTACAAGTAACCCTAACCAAAAATTGGTGCTGGCTAGGTAAGTCTTTTGCTTGGTTATGTTATTTATGTTCAGTCCTTCAAAATATAATTTATTTAGAATGTGTAATTCTTTATTGGTAAATGACTGGCAATTCTTGTGAACTTGTTGTTAGTGCTGTAAAATGATATCCTATATGGCGGTTGCGTTGGATTCCATCTAATTATTAAAATTTGGTTTACAATATTCTGTTGTTGAACTTCTAAGTTGGCCTCTACGGCATGTTACTTTTTTAGAGTCAAAATCCATTTGAACGTTGCACTATTTTTAGTAGTGGGGTTTCTGTATAGCTGCTTCTGTTTAGTGATTATCTTAATGCAATGCTTTCAACAATTAATTTGTGGTTTTTTTTTTTGGAAGTATTCGCTTGATGTTGAAGTAATGTGTGGTTGCCTTTTCATGCAGTGCATCATTTGACTCAACCATAAAGCTGTGGGACATTGAAGTTGGGAAACTTATCTGTAGCTTGAATGGACACAGGTATTGTTTTGCAACATATGAAGCAATCCCCTCTCTTTCGCTCTCCTTTCATACTTAAATTCTTGTATGCTTTATTTGGGCTACAGGGATCCCGTGTATTCATTGGCATTCAGCCCTAATGGTGAGTATATAGCTAGTGGATCTCTTGACAAATCCATGCACGTTTGGTCATTGAAGGAGAGGAAGATTGTGAAAACATACACCGGCGACGGAGGCATTTTCGAGGTCTGCTGGAACAAGGAGGGTGACAAAATCGCGGCATGTTTTGCTAATAATACGGTTTGTGTTTTGGATTTCAGAATGTAAGCCGTGAGCCCCCATGTATAACAGCCCCAGTTAGCTATATTGCCTATGAAATTAAATTCTTTCTTCCTTCTCCCCCTCCCCCTTTAGGCTTAGATTGGTGCAAGTGTATTATTATGTGGGTAGGTTTTCATTTTAATGGTAATTGTTAGCACAACTTGGTTGGATCCTTGCTGTAACTTTGCTCTAAGTTATAGTGAAATAACTTGGTACGAGTAGTCACATCTTGATTGATGTGCATCTCCTTCTTCTGAATATTTTGGATGACAATCCTTATCTCAGCTTTTCCTTTTTGATGAGAAATCCGTGAGTGCTTTAACATGTTATTTATTTGTGGAAGCAGTACCCTCAATTGTGTTTAGGTCAAGTGTGTGTACCCTCAAAATTTTCCAACTGTTTATTTTTATGCTTTTGATCATTAGACTGTAGATTGTACGCTAAATGAGTGACATCGTTTTAATATAATAACGCTTGAAAAGATTTTATTTTCGGTTAAATATTCAATTACAAAAATGATACTCTTCTAGTCATTAATATAATATATATTTATTTAATTTGATTAGATTGAGGAAGTTAGATAATATGGTATATATTGTTTGACACATTATAGTTATAGTTATTGTTATTAATTCTCTCTTTTCTTTTTTTTTCCCCTACCACTAATTATTGTTGAGGAAGTATCAATACGGTTAAATTAGAAAAAATTGAAAAAAAGAAAAGAAAATTATGTCTTATATTTAATGTTAAGATTAACTTCCTAAATATGTTTTTTTATATAAAATCTGAAAGAGTAGTAGGTACCTCCAAATGGCAAAGAAGAAGGGGGAGATAGTATTACCAATCAAGTTAAAATATTTTCATTTTTAGTATGAGTTTGCAGATGGTTTGAATTATTAAATTGTCGCGATAATTATTAAAAGGGATTAACAAATCTGCTGTTGCTGCAGAAAAACTTTATAATATTATAATATTTTTGTTTTTTTTATTTATTCATTTAAAATTAAGGGTAAAAAGGTAATTTGAACCGAATTTGTATATCATAGGTCCTTTGTACTTCTCAGTCCTTTTACAAATTCAATGGACTTCTAGGGGTTTTGCAAATTCAAAAAGTATTTATTTGGAATTTTTCCTAGAAAAAATAGGGCTTAAAAAAAAGAGTTTAAAATAAGCTCCTCTCACCAGCTTTTTTTTTAAGAGTTTTTTTCTTCATTGTAAAATAAGCTCTTATAATATAAGAGCTTATTTTAAATTCTGTTTGGCTTAGCTTTTACTTATAAATATAAGATAAACTAAAAATAAGTTAGGCCAAACAGGGCACTTACATGCTTTGAACTGATGGAGTTTTCAATAGCTGTGCATGTGGACTTTGCCAGCAAGATATTTAAGGAGTTATGTATGCTGGATTTGAAGGGCTACAGTCGCAAAGAGGGGAGCCTTGAAGATGGAGTTGTGACTTTGTGAGCAAGACATCTGAGCGTGCTTACGTCGTCGTTTCTTACTTGCTGCACACAAAATTTTATGCAGCAACTGCAGAAAATATTTCCCCTTATTAAAAGCAATGTTATAAAAATGAAGAAAACATGAGATTCAACACGAGAAAGGAAAAAAGAAAAAAAAAAAAAATTGTGCAGAGAAGTATAAGATTGGAGAGAGAGACGAGAAAACATTTCTTACTCGCTTTGAAAGTTTTAAGCACGTGCCTACTATTCATATGCACAAAATTTGCAACTACAGGAGTTACATGCCTTTAACAGATAGAAGGTGACATGATATTTTTCTTTGATAAAAAAGAAAATTTATTAAAACAAAAATAAAATGATATACAAATTATGACGTCCTTTTACATGATGTACATATATACAGACTCACATGTATATCAGTATATGAGAATATCACACAAATATTGTATTGACATTTGATAAGCAAAAAAAAAAAAAAAAACTAATAGTGCATGATAAATTAGATTACTTTGATAAGAAACAAAACGAAATAATCATTCTTCCACACAAAAATACCTGTTGTTTAATATTTGAGAGAAAATTATTAAATACGTGTGTTCTGGTGAGTGTTTGGCAAACACTGAAATTGTGGTTTTAAAAGCCATTTTTTCGTAAGGAGATACAAAATCTTTCACATATATACCTTATAAATCGTAAAAGTAAAGCCATTTTTTCATAAGGAGATACAAAATCTTTCACATATATACCTTATAAATCATAAAAGTTATTTTTTAAAAACTAGTCTAAACACATACAGTTGGACACTACTTTTCTTGTTGGGAATTCAAATTTTGATTCGTCATGTTGTTGTGACGGTTTAGCGACTTGTGGTTCATTTTTTTTTAATATAAAAAAAAAAGTTTTGAAGGGGTTCGGTATCAATCCCCACTAGGGGGCTCTTTGAGAGCTTACTGGGGACTTACGAGATTGCCTACCAAAAGAGTCCAGTGACGACAACAGGAATCGAACACACATCCCTTTAGGATTTGACCAAATCCCTTACCATCTTTTGTTCATAATAAGCTTTAATCATCATTATCGTGTTTGTTTGAAATATCCACGGAAGTCTTCAGAAATAGATTTACGTGAATAACAATAACCACGATGCCAAACAAGCTTAAAAAGAAAGTCTTGCTCATGCCATGTAGGCCTTCAAACTGCTATAGAAAGTCCGGTTTAATTTAATGGCCCAATTTTGTGCCCTGGAGTAGGTTTATCGTTTACCTTCTTGACCAGAACCCCTGCTTCGTTGCTCTGATTCCTCCCGCTGACCGGTGCAGAGTGACTGAGCAACCTAGAAATGGCTCTGCGCGGTGGATCTCTTTCAAGATCTCTAATCGCCATCGCCAGAACCTTCCCAAGTCGGTCGTCTATTTCTCCCATTCGCCGCCCTACATCTCCACTTCAACCTTACCTTTTCGACTCTCCCCGCCCCTTCTTTACAGTTACTAGGTACAATGTGAAAACCATTCTCTCTCAATTTATTTCTTTAATTTTTTTTATTGTAAATTTATCTTCTCGTTTTTCAAGCATTAGGGGGCTGTTGGGTTGCACAGAGTCGCTTCTGCCACTTCACAGTGCTATTGCTGACACTCATCGTACTTCTCACATTTCTTTCGAATCTCGTGCTTTTTGCCACTTGTCTCAGGGTAAGCAGACCACTCTATGAATGATATATCATATATAACCAACGGTGATAGTTTCGTTAGATCCTTAGTGGGATCCCAACTTAACTAGAGCTCAGTTTGTTCTAAGTTTTCTGGTAAAACCATAACATGTACACTAACTTTTTGAAGGAATTACTCAAGTGATATTAAGTTGTAAATTTTGTTCAAATGTCAGTTTTTATGGAATGCTACTAATTATGCCATACTGATACTGGATAGTGCATAGGAGGTGAGACTCACCCTTCCCCTTGCCCTGATGAGCACCCAAGTTATTAACTGAAGTCTTTCTCTGTCGTCTTTTGTCTCCCAAAAAATATTATTATATCTTTATTTTCTTTTCGGGCCAACTAATGTCAATCAATTTATGTTGTGGTTCTGATTATCAAAACTAGTTTACAAAACTTTCCTCTTTGGTTTGGCTGAAATTTCTCCAGTAGAGCATTGGTTTTTTAATCAGTTAAATGGAACCTCAATAATCAGTTCTCCACAGCCTATCTTGCTTGCATTGGCTATTTGTTATGTTATTATCTTCCTCTTGATATACTTTCTTTGATTCAATTTAGGAGGAACTGTTGAAAAGGCTTTATTTAAAACGAGTAATAATATTTCAATATTAATCAGCATATGTTTGATCAAATGCCTTTAAGCCTTTAACTGAATATCACTTGTGAGCATATTTATTGTATCAATTCTCTAGCTAACTGACGCTTGCCTTTGTGTACAGGTACTTGAATAGATTACACAATTGGACAGAGATGCAATGTTGCATACATTTTTTATAGCCACAAAAAGAAATTATGGCTAATGCCGTGAAACAGGGAGCTTTTTGATTCTTTCTAAATCGTTTGGTTTGTTGCAATTTTCCTTCTTCCTGATATGATTGGAGATTTAGGACTTTAGGTAATACATTTGAGAAATATTTTGAGCATATGTATTCTTCTGCAGAGAAGCCTTTCAAATTTGGTTGAAGGGCATAGACTTGTTTTTCTTATGAAAATTATGCCCAAAAAATAAAAAATCGCAAGCATGGATACTTGTAAGGTAATAATAAGATGCTCATCAAGAATTTTGATTCCATGTACTCCCACCTGTCCTTAATCAACACTGTTAAGACTGTGATAGCTATCTAAGTGGGATAGGTAAATGATATGAAATCATACTCAGGGTCTGTTATAAGCTTTAGTCAGTTGTTAGTGGGCCCAATCATAATTAGTTGGGCCAATTTAATAGTCGTTGGGAAGGATTAAACGGTTAGTTAGGAGGCTTAGGCACTAAGTCATTAAGGGACGTATGATTATAAAAACGGTCCCCTGCCTCTTATTTCAAACTGATCAGATGTTTATAATTCTCTTTTTTTTGAGTAATAACAGCCCCATAATACTCAGTTCTCTCTCTCTTCTCTCTTCTCTCTTCTTCTTCTTCTACTTCTATTCTTCTAACACTACCCTAACAGAAATCCTTCCCCAAAAATCATCTGTCGAAGCAGGAGAGCCAACTCACTTGAATACTTTATTGAGTATCTCATACTCCCAATGTAATATTTGATATCCCATAGTATCAAGTCTTCATCAGATTGTTTAACAAGTTAGGAAAAAAATGAACATATTGTTGTGTTTAACATAGAAATAGTTACAACTAGATCCATGTGTTCAATCAAACTCTGCTTTGTGCAGTAAATGAAGGATAATTGAACTTGTAGCCTGCATGGTCACAGGATGCATAAAAGCTTTCAATAGATGCTTGATCTCTGCATCCAAGAAACTTGCGTGATTTCATGAATTTGTTACCTAAGAATTGGCGTACACACCATTGAATAACCTTGGTTATGGATGTCTAGCGGTTTAATTATGACTCATTGAATTGAGATTATTCATTGAACTCAACGCAACGATTGTTAAAATTTGAAACTGTAATATTGTTTTCAAGTGCCACATGTAGCAAGATTATTTCTACCCAGTATTTAATATAAGATCCTGTTCATAGTTCACTTAGTATTATGATTGTAATGCATATTGTATTTAAATATGACTCATCTTGAATTGCTACAGTGTTTAACACATCACATGCAGGTGTTAAAACTTGGCTCGGCATTCTGACCCATCTCAGGATAGCCTTCACAGAGTCTTGTCTCCCTCTCTGTTTCCTCCTTATGGTTTCTGCGTAAAATTGATTGTGGGACTTGTCTGACTTTGTCTAACCACACCCCCCCCCCCCCCCAAAAAAAAAAAAAATCCTTTGGTTCTACTATTATTGGACATTATAATAATATTTGCCTATATGGTACTTCTAGAAGATTAACATTAATTCAGCCCCGTTATGTGAATGGTGGTTTGTCAGTCAGTTTTTTCGCCTACTTCCATACTTGATCCCACCTCTGTTACCTGATAGGCCAATATCAGCATGTTACTAGATAGTGGTGTTCTCGGGATAGGACGGGATTGGGAAACTCCATTCCCGGTCCTGTCTTGAAGAAGGGCTTGGGAAGGGAAATAAGTTTCGATTCCAATCCTGATCCCAAAAATTTCCCATCCCAATTGGGACCGTGATTTCCCAGGATGGGATCAGGATTTCCTGAAAATTTTGGCTGTTTTTTTCTTGTAATTGACAGATCTATAAAATGGCAAAGGTGCATTAGTCTGAGCAAGCAATGCAGCCGGAGGTTAAATCTCTATGGAATCAATGACTACACACTCTCTACCCCATGAAGTTCTCTATGGAATCTCTATGCAGCAAGAAATTATTGCAATGAAGTTCTCAAAATTGAAACATGAAACACCAAAAATTACATGTGAACACTTTAAAATTATGTGTTGGTGTGCGTGAACGCTTTTGACTTGTATCTACTCATAAACTACTTACACAGAAAACCATTTGATGATTTTTTTTTTTTTGGTTACAAGGCGAGGGGAGGGGGATTCGAACACGGGACCTGAGGGGAGATATAAAGCATCTCAATACCACCAGCTGTGCCATTGCACTACTGTCCTCGGTGGTAAAACCATTTGATGATTTACTTTCAATACCTTGAAGATATTTCGGCCAAAAAAGAAAATACATATACTATTGTGACACAGGAAACAGATATACTTTTGTAGTTCTTACAAAATAGGTTTATTCAGAACGACGTGATCTTTGTTGATGAATGGCCTTTCTAAAACATAAGCGGTGAATAGATTGTGCCCCTTTGTTTCTAATATATATATATATATATATTCCCTTTTGGGGAATCAAATTCGAAAGTTTAGTGATATAATGTATGAAACTTGAGCAATAATATTTTGCGCATTCAATAAAAGACAGTTTCTGCTTATTTACTACCGTTGGTATCAAATCCGTTCAAGCAAGCATCATAAGTATTTTTCTGCTTATTTACATCGTAAATAGCATTAGAGAAACAACTTTTACTGTCAATCCACCCTAAGATTATCTGTGACCAGGTTGATTGATGTTGGAGCTTCATTGACTCTTCATGATGCTTTCACAATACACATATTTTGAAATTCCCAAGAAGGAAAAACGAAACAAAACAAAAACTTATTGATGGGACCTTACCTTATTAACATCTGCCACATAGCTAGAAATTCAGGTTCCATGGGATTGGGCGCCAAAAAAAAAAAAAAAAGCTCAAAACAGTAGTACTGAGGCTTATGTTAGCTTTGGTACACATTAAGAACTATGAAGTCCATATATTCCTTCAGATCCAAACTAAGCAACTCCTAAAGAATATGTCAGAATAAGCCAATCCAAAGTTAAGTTGGTAGATTCTACTAAACGAATTTGGAGCCAATAGTCGTTTCTTGCTTGTTGAATCCTTATCAGAAAATGCCTCAAGCTTGCTAGTTGATGCCACAATAAGATTCCAACAAGATATGAACATTGCTTCGTCATCCCATTACCTGCTAAATCATCAACTTTTGCTAAGGAAAATTCTGATTTTTTCCCCTTAGAACAACCACAAGTTGCTCTATCTATCTATATACCTTTATACGCTGCCGACTTTCAAGAAGATAAGCTCAAGACCATTATCACTTTTAGAGAAAGAAACTCAGATTAGGTGGCCATCCCAATAGCTTATTTTAGATGTCCAATATGGTTGATTTTGACTTTTTGTTTGTTAAGACTTTTTTTTTTTTTTAATTGAGCTTTTGGAAAAAAACACCTTAAGCCATAAGCCAAAATTTCTTGCTTTTGGTTTTTCCATTGTGGAGAGAGAAACGTAGCTTATGAAAGAAAAATATTGGGTCCCACTTTTTTGAATTGAAATACTTCCTCTAATCGTAAATATAAGACAAAATTGTTTTTTTTTTAAAAAAAAGAAATTAAGGAAACTAAATAAATTACCTAATTTTATCATATATCGTGTATCCTTATATTATATATTAATTTATTAGTCAAACTAATTAGTTTGAGGAAAAAATAAAAATACTCTAAAGTAATTTAATTAGCTTCCTTAGTCTTTTCAAAAAAGTCAATTTTTTTTATATAATCAATTTTATCTTATATTTAGGACTATAGGGAGTACTATTATGGTCCTTGTTATAAATCTTTATAGATGAAATTTTTTGTCATAAATATAAATTCACTTAAAAATTAATAATCATGATAGTACTCTTGTTTAGGTCCATGAGAAATTTAATTGGTGAGAATTACTTGATAATTTTTACATCAAAATCATGACAATACTCTGATTTAGATCATTCGTACCAATTAAATTTTTGGTGGATTTTTCCTCAATTTTCCTAAAAAATTTAAGTAGTTTAGTATTGTAAATTTTTTTCATATAAGACATTATTGGTGTTTATTTTTAATAAATTTATGCAATTTTCATTCTTTTACCTTTAAACTTGCTTTTCCATTAATCATCAAAACAATTTTCTGTGTTTTTTTACAATACACACACACATAATATAATTTAGATTTTAATTTTTTCTTATAATTATTTCAAAAGTCACTTATACTACCGCTATTTCATACAAGTTTCAATTTCACAAAAGCTATTTATGCTGCTGCCGATCCAAATATAAATCATATTACATAATTTAACTTTTATTTAATCTTACTTTTACATAAGTCAGATAGTAAATGAGCCACTTTTTCTACCACTATTCCCAACAAAAGCATAGTAAACTTGGTCATTTGCCGATTTGGAGCATTGAAATGCTTCTTCTCTGTTTCACTGATAACGTGTCCTCTCTCTATTGCCTGCCATGCCTTATCTTGCCCTAACCAACATGAACAACAATATATCATTCACCTTACCATGTTTGAACTTTTAAAACATTATCTTTTTCATATCAAACTTGTGGCTCCTAAGAAACCAAGACCAATTGTTACAGTAATGTTAGCTAACAAGTGTCAAGTGGTCCGGAATTCTCAGAGTCCCAGCATGGGAGCCTATAACTTCAGAATGGGATTTATAGGAATACCCATGTGGAACTTCTCTCATCCTTTAATAAAAGCATGGACACGGCCATTATTTCTTGGTTTTTCTTTTCTTGTTGACGCGTGTGGTATAAAAGTGTAATCTTGATCTAAACAGAACAAGACACTTCCAATAGTGGAAGGGTCTCTGTGTGTGTGTTTTTTTTTTAAAAAAATCCATCTAAGGAACAAACTTGCATATAGATGCTACTAGAGAAGTGTAAAGCTTAAGAGAAGCAAGAATCTGAAGACATTAATAAATTGCCAACACCATAAAATGACAGAACAGAGGAGCATTGTCTTCTTCTAAAGTACTTGCACCACTAAGTGGGAACACAGGATATAGAAGAGACATAATGCAAGATAACATTTTTTATCCATCAAATGAATAATATTCATTTCCCATTCTAAGAATTTCGGGCATACTTGAAATCCGATTCACTTTCTGAAGCAATCGCATGAAACTGAAGCACCGATGCGTACTCGTACAAAACAAATACACTAAACAGAAAGGAAATATAACAATCTTATAAGAGAATCCTTCTAGAGGAGAATTGTGAGTGCTGTTATTTAGATCATTTATTCCCTCAATCCCATATTTTACATGTAGTGTACCTATAGTCACATAAGAATAGATGTAAAGGTATGGTTACAAAAGAATAAACATTATTATTAAATCATTAAGGGGTATTTTTCGATGTTTCTCCATGACTGCATGACAGCCCTTTTAAATAGCCTCGGGTCTAATCCACTAAGGATGAACAGATATATTCCAACAACCTACGGAGCCTCTTTATTTTTATTTGAGAGATAGCAAGAGCAAGAGAAAGCTCTCTCAGATTGTTATATCTTAAACTATTCTGATCTGAAAGAAGCGAAGAAAGAAGCTGTGACTTTCTTCAAGGAGGAGGAAGAAGAAGAAGCGGTTGTGAAAAAGGTATCTGTTGCAGTATCAGTATCAATGAACAAAGAAGAAGAAGAAGAAGAAGTTGAATCAGAGGGAATAGGAGAATGGTTGAGTTTAGGACTCAACATATCTGAGAAACCTCAGAACATGGAGGAGGACTCTGAAATGTCAAAATCATTGCAGAATAACAATAATAATAAGGTATTCTCATGCAATTTCTGCGTGAGAAAGTTTTACAGTTCACAAGCCTTAGGAGGTCACCAGAATGCACACAAGAGGGAAAGAGGAGAAGCAAGAAGGAACCAATCTCAGAGAACGATGATGAAGGAGGCGGCGGCAAGGTCACTGGGTGTGCAGCCACACTCACTAGTGCACAAGCCAAACAGAGAAGGGTCAAGCATGGTGGCTCGATTCAGTCATGGGTTTCAAATGCCATATTGGATGCCGTTTCTGGTACAAGAAGGTGTGAATTTGTGTTGGCCAGGAAGTTTTCGAGTGGATTTGCCAAAACAAGAATCCCATGTAATTAACAATAAGCTTGACTTAGATCTTCGCCTCTGATATTACACTTCACTTGCTTTCTTTGATATATTTGGTCTTCATATGTATTACGTTTACACATATGCTAGGAAGAATATCAAATAAGAACTCCAATTCACGTACTTTTAATGTCTCCTTGTTTCTCTATTTATGATGGTTAAGTTTTTTGCCTTTTGAGTTTAGTTTGCCTTTTCATGTACTTCTATTAGTTGTAAACAAGTTTTGGGAGAAGCTGAAGATTTGTTCGTTTTCTTACAAGACTGAACTGAATCCTAGTTCCTTGTGAGAGACATGTTTTGACAAGTCAAACAGACTCATAGCCCCACCAAATTATGCATTTCAGGCAAAAAAGGCCATTTGGTCTAGTGGTACAAGATGTCCTTGGTGACATCAGATCTGGAGGTTAATTTTCAACTTTTCATCAAGCTCTATGGCTACTGTCCAAATCCTCAAAGAAAAAATATGCATTTCATCGTCATAGAAACTTGAAGCAGGGTTTCTTTATATCCATTTTTAAACCCAAGAGACTGCCTTCCTTCGTAAGGGTATGTACAAACACACACAAATTGACAAGTTCTGAGCTTTTGACTTCATACTCACCTAAATTATGCCAATCACTTTAGTTTTACTCTTTGATGGTTGATAAGTTTATCTTTTATGGTACAGACAAGTTTGGGCTTATTTTTGGATCACTGTATTGCTAGCTTAGGCTGGTCGTGTTAATTAAGAATGGTCCACTGGTCCATCCGCAGCCCATTTTCTTCTTCTTGGGCCACGATTTTGCACTACAATTCAAGTTAGGTAATTAATTAATCACCTCACTTGAATTACACACTGCAAGATTCTCTCATACACTGATACACAAACACATATAGGGTATTGTTCACCGTAGTTTATATAATACTTAGGTAAGGAACCTGGGGTATTATGACTAATTAATCAGCACTCACCATACTTATTAAGTAGCAATTAATATAGTAAGAAAGGACTATTTTTTTTATTTTTTATTTTTATTTTTTTGAATTTTAGTTTCAACACATATTTCAAAACTTGGCTGTGGACTCGGGGACAATCTATCGGCAAGTTTATTAAATAAATAAACTTAGCCAAACGCACACGTACCTTCTATGTTATTGTCCCATGCAAAAACAAGAATCACTGAATAAATTATATTCGAGTATATATAATGTTTATCAAGTGAAACATCTATCTTGTTCTCGCAGTCTGAAAGCTTTGAAAACATGTACACATCAGTTATAACGAAAGTTTTCTTTTTCTATTATTAATGAATAATCTAATAGAGATAAAAGGGAAGCTCAAGTTTTAATCTAATTGTATTGTCAGGAAAGGAAAGCAGATAAGAATGGTGTGGAGAATTATTTATATAGTACTACATCAAGTTCTTAATATAAAAGTCAGTTGATTTTTGTTGGAAAAATTAAGGTAGCTAATCAAGTTACTTATTTATAATATGTATCATTAATTATATATATATATATAATTTATAAGTCATATAAATTAGTTTGGAGAAAAACGATAAATATAAATACTTAATTGTACTTATTTAACTTTTTTTAATCTCTAAAAAAAAAGGGCCAACTAACTCTAATGAGCCAAAGGTAGTATAATATATAAGGAAAAGGATATTGGTATTGAATTTTGGGAAAACTGGGGATAAATCCCTGTTTAAGAAATTAATTAGAAAATAGGACCTGAAGCATTCAGATTTTTGAGGGTCAAAAAATGTGAGGGGGTAAAAGACCAAATCACCCTTAGTAGAAGCTCATTTACAAATCGTGAATATTCATTTGCAAATCATGGATTTTCATATGCAATTAGTGGATCCTCATTTTGCAAATCCTAGATGCTTATTTGCAATTAGTGGATGCTCTTTTGCAAATCATGAATACTTCTTTGCAAATTGTAAATGCTCATTTGCAAATTGTGGATGTTCATTTATCAAGTTTGGTAGTATTTACTACGTGAGATCTCCATACTCAAAGTTGACAACCTTCTTCTTCCATCGTCGGCAACTTTTTAACCCACCTTCTCATGCCCTCCCTCCACCCATCTCATCATATATCTACCAACCTTCAAATTTCACGTCACCCCATTGTAATATCTTATATTTTGGGAAATAATAGAAATAAAATTATATCTTGTAAACCGTGAACTAGGTTTCTTGGGTAAGGGCATATTATGAATCAGTGAATTTTTGTCTCGAAGATGGTGTCACCCGAAGTAATTTCTGTTTCCGGCAGTGTCCGACTTAAAATCTTTGACAGATTACGAAATATCCTGAATGAGGTCAAAAATTCAGTTGACCCAGATATTTCTAAAGAGGAAGAATAGAGCTTCAAGGCTGTGCTTCTGGATTTTGAGAATTTGCAAAAGATCACGCGATCAGAACACCGAACAGGGAGTTTTATCAGTATTTTATTAAAATATTATAAAACTTTTTCAAAAGGAGCCAGAGGAGAGTCACAGACTTTGTTTTTAGTTTTTTTTAGAAATTACGAAAAATGACCCAAAAACAAGAAATTACACTTAAGGACCCATTTTCCAACACTATAAATAGAGGCCTCACTTCTTCATTTTCTTCACACCAAACTCAGATCACAACGGTCGAGTTTAATAGAAGAGAGAATTCTTAGAGTTTAGAGTGAGAATTTAGAGTAAAGTTCTCGGAGCTGGAGAGAAGGAGTAAGAACTTCAAGGGTAAGTTCTTTGGTCCCTAGTCTTAAGATTTGGTAGTTTCTTTCGGTAATTATAGTAGAAAAGCCTGATAGAGTTTTTCTGAGTATGCTCTGTGGCTGCAGCTTAGCCTGATCTGCCACATCAGAAAAGAATTATTCTTGGGCAGTAAATATTATTTACCAGTACAGTAAATACTATTTATCGAACAGTAAAAATTATTTACCGTCACGGTAAAAATATTTTACTGGTACTATTCACATGAATAGTAAATTTTCAACATAGGATTTCACAAGTATTGCAAAGTTGATGGTCACTGATAAAAATGATATTATAGGATATCTGTAAACCTTTACCGCTGCTGCTGTTATACCGCTGTTTTCCGTTAGAAGTACCGTATTCGTCAAACGTACCAAAGCATCATCAACGAAGGTACGGACGCGTACTGTAACACTAACTCTAATGCTTATTGTATGCTTATATGTGATAGATAGTCTGAAACTCTGTTTTTAAAAATTGATCATACACATACAATTTAATACGGGTTATAGTCTTGATAATGCCGTTATGTTTTCCTAGCGCTGAGGACACGGATGTACACCGTGGCACTGGTGAATAGTGCAGACTATAATAACATGCAAATTGCAGTGGCTGTGTTATGTTATTATTTGATTATGAATGTATTGTATGTGATTATTACTGTTTTGCCATGGATATCTGTCATTCATATTTGATACATAAGCATGAGGTTAACCGTTACCTGAGGTTCAATGGTAATTGAACCTCAGCTCTTGCTTTAGCCCCAGGATCCTCAGGAGGACAATCCAAGGAGAAGGGTAAGCAGGTGGCGTGAAGAGGCAGAAAAGGAGTTTTCTTTTAAAATCTTTATTTACTGTTTTTCTGAATATTCGACTCTTGGATGACTGTAACAGAAGACTGATGCACCGTAAATGAATGTTTTATCAGTTACTCGTTTCACGACTATTCCGATGCTCTACTCTGATTAAATCTTTTCAAATTCTGATCGAACTATTTCGAAAACACTTTAGAAAATTGGGATGTTACATTTTTGGTATCAGAGCAGACGGTTCTGAAGTTAACTAAGTTACTCCAAAAAGTCTGGCTAGGCCGGTGTATTTGAGTAACGGAGTTAGGTTCGGAGTTTTTTTTTAAAAAAATATTTTCCGGCTAGAACCTGGCTCAGTTATAAGAAACCATTGGTGCCGAAGGCAAGGCTAGTCTATATGGTTCGGTCAAGCAGTCGCCATAGAGTTGGTGAGACCCCCATGATAGACACTTACCTGGCCAATCGGTTGATTAATTGAGTTAGGCTCTAAGCCGTAGTTTTGGAACATATTTCGAAAAGAGTACTGATATAACTTTGGTGTACGTGTTTCAGGAAATGGCTAGATCCCCACTTAGTTATCAAAGAGCCCCTTTTGTTTACCGTTACGGACGTGTGAGACGTGTTGCTCGAAAAACTGTAAACCCTCAGATGGTGGCCCGAAGATTGAACCCTGACCCGGTTTATTCCCCGCCCGCATCTGCACCTCAAATTGTGCCAATACGTTCTGTTCCTGCTAATGATTTGGGGTTGCCATACAATCCACATTACCCTGTTGAACACTTACATGACCCAGAGCCCGAATACCATCCAAGCCCAGAAAACTCTGATGGTACTAATTCTGTTCCAGCCATACCTACACCAGGTTCCCCAGCAGATTCACATCATTCCTCTGTTGGGGACAATTTTGACTACATTAATGTAGCTGACTTAGAAGAAGAGCACGCAGATAATGTAGCTATTTTAGAAAATGCTGACGATGAAAACCTACGGTATGTGCTGAATGGCAACTACGACTTGACGGAGATTTTGTATGATGACTTTGTTCGAGCAGGCTGGAATGTGGCAACCGCTCAAGAGCAGTACTTACGCTTCTTGACCCGTGTTAGGGAGCTTTACGATATGTTCATGCCCTTCAACAGCCCCTATCCTCCCGAAGACTGGATCCGATCCACTCTTCATCATTTTCCTCGAACCAATTTCTGGATTCACAAAACGAATGAACTTCTCGATGCAGGACCTATTGAGAAGGTCTACATCCACCTACTGCTGATCCAAAGCTGGGTACATCGTAGCATGTGAACCAGGAGGGAGACAAAAACCAGAATCAGTCCAAGGAAGCAATGGAAGTGCTAGTGACGCATAGTAATAGTAGTAGTAGAAATAGACGCTGTTGTAGTGCACCTTTAAAAGACCCTAAGGAGATAAATTGTAAAATAAAGCAACTACTGTGAATGATGATTGATTATAAAAATATATAAATATGTTTGAATATGTGCTAAGCCTATTTGTATGCTAATTATTATTATTTCTCTAACGTTCATATGGTTTCATAAATAAAAGATTTAAGTATGGCAAACTCGAGAGGATCCGGAGTCCCTAGAGGACGAGGCAGAGGCCGAGGCAGAGGTAGACAAACTCAAGTAATACCCCTGCCAGGTCCGGAACAACCACAGCAACCAGAGCGGGATGAGATGCAGGAGATGAGGAGAATGTTACAAGAGCAAAGGGCACTCATTGATTCGCTTCTTGCAGAACGGCTTGAGAGACAAGCCGAAGGGGGACAAGTAGAGGAAGAACAAATTAATGAGGAGAATGAAAACAACAATGAACACGACGAAGAACGTGACAATGAAGTTGAGGGAACCAATCGATTCCAAATACCTCCCCAACAGGAGAGAGCGATGGCTGAGCTACAGCAACCGAATAGAGTGGTCGAGAATACCCAATATTGGGTGACACAATTCTGTAAAATGAAACCCCCAACTTTCCGAGGCAAGCTTGATTCAGCAGAAGACTGGTTGATGCAGCTGGACAAGATATTCGAAGTCATGGAATGTCCGGAAGATAGAAAAGCTCAACTGGCAATCTATAAGCTGCAAGGAGATGCAGATCGTTGGTGGAAGAGCATTGCGGCAACACTGCGAGCACGTCACTGTCCCATTACGTGGGAGAAATTCCTAGAAAAATTCAACGAGCAATATTTTCCACCCTCTGTTCAGATGATTAAGGAATCTGAATTTCTGCGCATTCGACAAGGGCAAGATGAATCTTTTGATGACTACTATGCACGTTTCACCAATTTGTCTCGATATTCAACCCTCTTTAGGCAATGTGAAGATGAAGGCAGTATGGCAAACATACTGATTTATGGCTTGAAGTATGAAATAAGGGAGAAGCTTGTGTCGCAGCAATTCTCACAATTGATTCAAGCGGTGGAAGCTTGTCGATTGATCGAAAGAAATTTGAAGGAGCTCAGGAAGACTAGAGTCTTTCATAGTAGCGGCCCCAGTCGTGGCGGTTTTACCCGTGGAAACTCATCGCAAAAACGGAAGACCAATTGGAGTAATTTCCGTGAAGGAAACAAGAGGCCATTCCAACCTGGGCAGCAGAACTTCCCAAGGGTACAGACATCCAGAGCATGTCCAAAATGCGGAAGGTATCATCAAGGAACTAACTGCGAAGGAAAGATTGTGTGCTACAAGTGCCAGCAGCCGGGGCACCTTAGCACAAACTGTCCACAAAAAGCACTGGAGGCGAGGCCGCAAAACCCAGGTCGAGTTTTTGCTTTAACGAATGAAGAAGCCAGAAAATCTCCGGAAATGATCAAAGGTACTATTTCTCTTAATGGGAATTTACTCCAAGCATTGTATGATTCTGGTGCTAGCCACTCGTTTATTTCGTATGATTGTGCGAAGCGGCTAGGAATGCATGCTTATAGACTACCATATGATCTACTAGTAGCCACACCACTTGGTGCGAAATCCTTAGCTTCTGATGCATGCCTTAATTGTATTGCGAGCGTAAATGGACGAGATTCAAACATAGATCTTATCCGACTACCGCTTAGTGGCATCGACGTTATTCTCGGTCTTGATTGGCTGACGGCTAACAATGCGATAATTGATTGCGGAAGTAAACAGATATCCTTTGCACCCCCGCACAACCGAAGCAAGGTTGATGGGAGTCTGAGTTATATCTCAGTTTCGGAAGCAGAAAAATGCATAATGCATGGTTGCCAAGCATACATGGTATTTTTCTCTGTAAAGGCGGAAGCTGAACTCTCACTCAAAGACATTCCGGTTGTCAATGAGTTCCCTGATGTGTTTCCAGAGGATCTCACTGAGTTACCGCCTGAAAGAGAAGTTGAGTTCGCTATTGAATTGATGCCTGGAACGGGATCAATATCAAAAGCACCATACCGAATGGCGCCGAACGAGATGCAGGAGTTGAAGAAGCAACTTGAAGAACTGCTGGAGAAAGGGTTTATTCGACCCAGCGTGTCACCTTGGGGAGCCCCCGTATTGTTTGTTAAAAAGAAAGACGGAAGCCTACGACTTTGTATCGACTACCGTGAGTTGAACAAAGTAACTATCAAGAATAAATACCCACTTCCCCGAATCGATGATCTACTCGACCAACTATCTGGTTCCTGTGTATTTTCAAAGATCGATTTGCGCTCAGGATACCACCAGCTTCGAGTAAAAGCCAGTGATATTCCAAAAACAGCTTTTAGAACCAGATATGGGCATTACGAATTTCTTGTGATGCCTTTCGGATTAACTAATGCACCTGCCGTATTCATGGATTACATGAATCGGATTTTTCGCCAGCACCTAGACAAGTTTGTAGTAGTATTCATCGATGATATACTGATCTATTCAAAAAGCAGAGAGGAGCACGAGGAACATCTGCGAATCGTATTAGGTATACTACGTGACAAGCGACTTTTTGCTAAGTTTAGCAAATGTGAATTTTGGCTGCCAGAAGTGAGATTTCTGGGCCATGTCATAACTCGCGACGGAGTTGCCGTTGATCCTAGCAAGGTAGAAGCGGTTCTGGACTGGAAGAGACCAGAAACAGTGACAGAGATACGTAGCTTCCTGGGTCTAGCGGGATACTACCGCAGATTCATTCAGAATTTCTCGCGTCTTGCCTTACCATTGACAAAGCTCACAAGGAAAAACCAACCTTTTGTGTGGGACGAGGACTGTGAGTCGAGTTTTCAAATACTGAGGGAGAGATTGACTACAGCACCAGTATTGATCATCCCAGATCCAGATGAGACTTATACAGTATATAGTGATGCCAGTGGACAAGGATTGGGATGCGTCCTGATGCAACAGGGCAGGGTAGTAGCTTATGCCTCTCGTTTGTTAAAGCCTCACGAGTTGAACTATCCTACGCATGATTTAGAACTTGCAGCTATCGTGTTTGCTTTAAAAATATGGAGGCATTATCTCTATGGTGCAACCGTAGAGTTATACTGCGACCACAAGAGTCTGAAATACCTTTTTGATCAAAAGGAACTCAACATGAGACAACGTCGCTGGATGGATTTGCTAAAAGATTACGACTTGGAGATCAAGTATCATCCGGGTAAAGCAAACGTTGTAGCTGATGCACTCAGTAGAAAAACGGTACTCACTGCGTACATGATGATACAAGAGCGGAAACTACTTGAGGAGTTCAGAGACCTAAACCTGACCAATCAGGTTTGCATGAACCACTGCACATCCGATGACATCTATCTTGAAAGTCTCCTTGTTAGTCAAGGGGAATATGATCTGAGAGATGCGGTTGAGGAAGCTCAAAAGCACGATGAGTGGGCTATAGCAGCACGGGAGATGATCTCACGAGGAGAGACCCAAGACCGTGACCTATCGCCAAGTGGCTTGGTCAGATACAAGAAGCGGATCTACATTCCGAAGGATGGTGAATTACGACAGAAGATACTAGACGAGGCTCATAAGAGCAGATATACTCTACATCCGGGAATGGTCAAAATGTACCGGAACTTGAAATCCGAGTTTTGGTGGCCCAGATTGAAGAAAGATGTAACTGAATACGTAGGAAAATGTTTGACCTGTCAAAGAGTTAAAACTGAACACCAACGACCCCCTGGTCTTCTTCAAGGTTTGGAAATTCCAGAATGGAAATGGGAGAACATTACCATGGATCTAGTGGTAGGGTTACCTAAGATCAGACAACACGACGCGATTTGGGTAATTGTTGACCGATTGACTAAGTCGGCACACTTTCTCCCCATTAGTATTAATTACTCACCAGAACGTTTGGCGGAGATTTATATCAAAGAGATCGTAAGACTTCATGGTGTACCTAAGAGTATTGTCTCTGATCGGGACCCGCGATTTATGTCCCGATTCTGGGAGGCTTTGCATGCAGAGATGGGAACTAAGCTAAGACCTAGTACGGCTTATCACCCACAGACCGATGGTCAATCTGAAAGGACAATACAAACGCTAGAAGATATGCTTAGAGCGTGTGTATTGGATTTCAAAGGCCATTGGGATGAACATTTACCGCTGGTCGAATTCGCTTACAACAATAGTTACCATTCGAGCATACAGATGGCTCCGTTTGAGGCATTGTACGGGCGGAAGTGTCGATCACCTATATGCTGGACAGAATTGTCGGAGCGAGAATTCATCGGGACAGATTTAGTTGATAAGACCTCCAAGCAAATTGCATTGATCAAACAGAGACTCCTAACAGCACAAAGCAGACAGAAGAGTTACGCTGATAAGAGGAGAAGACCACTAGAATTCGAGGTTGGAGACCATGTGTTTCTCAAGATATCCCCGGTAACCGGTGTTGGTAGAACGCTTAAACGGCGAAAGCTAAGTCCTCGTTACATTGGGCCATTCGAAATCTTGGCAAAACGTGGACCGGTCGCATACCAGTTAGCCTTACCCCCGAACTTGAGTAAACTCCATAATGTTTTCCATGTTTCCCAGTTGAAGAAATACCAACCTGACCATGACCATGTTATTCAGTATGAGGATGTTGAGGTGCGACATGATAACACTTTTGAGGTCGAACCGGAGCGAATTCTCGACTACCAACAGAAGCAGCTTCGACACAGGAATATTCCTTTTGTGAAGGTGGTCTGGAAGGGTTTATCGCCTAATGAAGCAACTTGGGAAACAGAGGAAGATATGAGGGAAAGATATCCGGAGTTCATGGCTCAATGTTTAGTTAGTATGGAGTAAATTTCGAGGGCGAAATTTTATTTAACGGGGGGAGAAATGTAATATCTTATATTTTGGGAAATAATAGAAATAAAATTATATCTTGTAAACCGTGAACTAGGTTTCTTGGGTAAGGGCATATTATGAATCAGTGAATTTTTGTCTCGAAGATGGTGTCACCCGAAGTAATTTCTGTTTCCGGCAGTGTCCGACTTAAAATCTTTGACAGATTACGAAATATCCTGAATGAGGTCAAAAATTCAGTTGACCCAGATATTTCTAAAGAGGAAGAATAGAGCTTCAAGGCTGTGCTTCTGGATTTTGAGAATTTGCAAAAGATCACGCGATCAGAACACCGAACAGGGAGTTTTATCAGTATTTTATTAAAATATTATAAAACTTTTTCAAAAGGAGCCAGAGGAGAGTCACGGACTTTGTTTTTAGTTTTTTTTAGAAATTACGAAAAATGACCCAAAAACAAGAAATTACACT
Source organism: Acacia crassicarpa (assembly GCA_034222035.1). NCBI lineage: Eukaryota > Viridiplantae > Streptophyta > Magnoliopsida > Fabales > Fabaceae > Acacia > Acacia crassicarpa. The sequence goes on from JAWXYG010000010.1 coordinate 3,137,456, forward strand.
TAAGGACCCATTTTCCAACACTATAAATAGAGGCCTCACTTCTTCATTTTCTTCACACCAAACTCAGATCACAACGGTCGAGTTTAATAGAAGAGAGAATTCTTAGAGTTTAGAGTGAGAATTTAGAGTAAAGTTCTCGGAGCTGGAGAGAAGGAGTAAGAACTTCAAGGGTAAGTTCTTTGGTCCCTAGTCTTAAGATTTGGTAGTTTCTTTCGGTAATTATAGTAGAAAAGCCTGATAGAGTTTTTCTGAGTATGCTCTGTGGCTGCAGCTTAGCCTGATCTGCCACATCAGAAAAGAATTATTCTTGGGCAGTAAATATTATTTACCAGTACAGTAAATACTATTTATCGAACAGTAAAAATTATTTACCGTCACGGTAAAAATATTTTACTGGTACTATTCACATGAATAGTAAATTTTCAACATAGGATTTCACAAGTATTGCAAAGTTGATGGTCACTGATAAAAATGATATTATAGGATATCTGTAAACCTTTACCGCTGCTGCTGTTATACCGCTGTTTTCCGTTAGAAGTACCGTATTCGTCAAACGTACCAAAGCATCATCAACGAAGGTACGGACGCGTACTGTAACACTAACTCTAATGCTTATTGTATGCTTATATGTGATAGATAGTCTGAAACTCTGTTTTTAAAAATTGATCATACACATACAATTTAATACGGGTTATAGTCTTGATAATGCCGTTATGTTTTCCTAGCGCTGAGGACACGGATGTACACCGTGGCACTGGTGAATAGTGCAGACTATAATAACATGCAAATTGCAGTGGCTGTGTTATGTTATTATTTGATTATGAATGTATTGTATGTGATTATTACTGTTTTGCCATGGATATCTGTCATTCATATTTGATACATAAGCATGAGGTTAACCGTTACCTGAGGTTCAATGGTAATTGAACCTCAGCTCTTGCTTTAGCCCCAGGATCCTCAGGAGGACAATCCAAGGAGAAGGGTAAGCAGGTGGCGTGAAGAGGCAGAAAAGGAGTTTTCTTTTAAAATCTTTATTTACTGTTTTTCTGAATATTCGACTCTTGGATGACTGTAACAGAAGACTGATGCACCGTAAATGAATGTTTTATCAGTTACTCGTTTCACGACTATTCCGATGCTCTACTCTGATTAAATCTTTTCAAATTCTGATCGAACTATTTCGAAAACACTTTAGAAAATTGGGATGTTACACCCATCGCTATGATCTTATCTTAATTTTCTTCTTTTTCGATTCTATTGCTAGGAACAAACTACCTTGTTCTTCTAGATCTATCACTCACTGAGCCATTGAGGACGAAGCGTCATCAAGATCGAAGTCATTGGCCTTGGTTAATTTGAAGAAGATGAAGAGAGTAAGCCCCATCGCTGTTTATTGAAGACCCATCGTTATTGTTATTGTTCTTACTCTCCATCGTCTATGAAGGATAAGAAGCTTGATAATGACGAAGAGGAAGCCCATCGTTGTTCAACGAAGACCGTTGTTGTTCTGTGAGTTTTGGATATTTCTTTTTAGAAAGTTGTATTTTGGGTTTCATTTGTGCCTTTGTGGATTCAATAGTGTAGAGGAGATTTGATTGCTTTGCCTTTGTGTGGAAGGGGATCGATCTTTTTTGCCTTTGATTTGTGGGTTCACCTCTATTGGTTCAATTTCACAATGTTATTGGAGATTGGAGAAGGTATTATTTTAATTTATTAATAAGGCTATTTTCTTGCCATTCTTAAAATGGGCAATTTGGTCTTCCCCTCACATTTAGTGACACTCAAAGACTTCAATATTTCAGGTCCCATTCCCCTATTAACTTATCAAATAGGGATTTATCCCTAGTTTTATTTGTCTTGAATTTATCAAAGATGACAAAACCTACCGCAAAAAGAAATTTCCAATCACAGGCTCTGCCTTCTTTCTTATCAAAAAATCAAAGATGACAAAACTGAAACAAAACATAATAGGCTTGGGGAAGCATAGGAGACAAGAAATCAAGAGTTTGGTAAGCCCAGGGCAGAATTGGGCTTTTATTTCCGGAAGACATGGAGCGGGAACGGACAAACACAGATAATTAAGTAAATATTAAACTCACATATAAAAATATATATATATATATCCAAAAATAAAAAAATAAATATTAACCTAGGAAAAAAACATGCATACCCTACAAATTCAGGCATGTGTCACTTGAATGACTTTACTAATAAATGTACTTCTATATATATATAGCTGTTGCCCTACAACATCATCAGTCAGCCATGTGATTTTTGACGTTAATACAACAAAGGGTGTGTCGAAATTTCAAAAGGTTCTGAGCAAAAAAAAGAAATTTCAAAAGGTGGGCCTTTAGAGTTTAGAGCTCTTCCAGGGTTCAAAGGACCTTACCCATAAAACAATCGCTCTTATTATTCCCGCCTTGACTATTTCATTTCAACACTGCATGAAAGCTCCTCTCTCTCTCTCTCTCTCTCTATATATATATATATCCTTTTTATCGATCTCTATATATATCTTTTTGAATACTTAATAGAGTCCAAATTTATTCTGAAGAATATCTGCTCTTGGTCTTGGCTGCATCATAATTAAGTACTACCACCTGCCTGCAACCACATGATCAACCAAATGATACAATGCCTTTGATTTTTTAGGATAGATTCTGTCCCTGCGTCAACTTCTTCACTAGATTAGGATCCTGACTTTAAAGGCTCTTAAATTATGCTGTTGGCCGTGGCTGACACGGCTTTAATTATTATTGATCCATCTGTTCTTCATCGAATTCATTACTTCTTTGAATTTTACTCTTAAACGGTTTGTTTTTGTACGTATGGATCCTAGGCTGATATGCTTTTCTTTTCTTTTCCCTTTTTTTTCTGTTAATAAAATTTTTGGTGAGTGGAGTTATGAGGGCTCACCACGGCCCTTCAAGTATGCCTTCAGATTTAAAGAGTGTTTATTGAGATACTTATATATCGCCCACCAATTAAGTTCTCACATAGATATGACTTGAACTCGCAACCTTATGATTATGAGCCAATATCTTTATCAACTAGACCAATCTTTGTATTGGCCTTTATTTTCATTAATTATGTAAACATTTTTAGTAACACTTTGATTCCATTCAGGGTTTGGTGCGAATTGAGCTTGAATATAATATGTTTGCATAGATTGCTTGCATGTTGAGCATTATCTTAACATTACATTATTTAGCTAAGCACAGGTTGATTCTGTATGCAACATTAAATAATTATCTCCTAATTAATTAACTCCAATGATACAAGAACTATAATGAATGTTTGGATGATGCGTGAGCAGGCGGATATATTTGTGTAATTATAGTATCCCATTGACCTAGATGCCAAAAGAAAAAAGATAGATCATTGACATAAAATAAATAATGTTTATAGACGTACTTAATAAAATATAAATGAAAATGACATCTACGGTCGTAATATAAAAAATTAAAGCTCACATTTTTTTTCATTAATTTAATAAAATATAAGTGAAAATGACATCTTTATTTATTTTTGAATGAAGTCTTAAATATATATATATATTTGTCATGTTTGTAATTGATTATATGTTTTAATGCATTGTGGTTTCGTTCTATGTGAACACACCTAATTAATTAGTCGCTACTTAATATGCCGTGAGATGTATTCCATTGTAATTTTTATATAATTAATTTATATGAAAGAGACATAATATATTATACTTTATCAGTTTATCTATGTATGAGACCTACAAAGATTTTATCCTTATAATTGGAGGTGTCGTCCTTTTTTTATCCTTTTGGGTGCCATTGCCAAGGATATCTTGTTATTTGTACATATATTCAATTCATAAGACTGAATATAAATATCAATGGATAAAGCTAAGTAAGTCAAAATTTGAATTATAGGGGCTACATCAATTCATCATAAATAATTAACAACAATCTGGAATTACCTATCCTTTTAAGACCAATAATTCTTGAAGAATAATTGTTTACAGATTATGCAATGAAATCTTAACTAAGAAATTACCAAATTTAAATATATAATAATACAGTTATTATATATGGAAGTCATTGTCAATTGGCCGGTTGGAAAACTATTGAATGCTACGCGCATTATGTCATTGTATTCATCATGTGCTTTAATATATATAGATTTTGAGGGGGGGGGGGGGGGGGGGGGGGGGGAATAAAGAAGTTCTTAATGTATATTAGCAACTGACATACTAAATTAATTTTAGAAATGTATGATTTGTTACTCCTCCCATCTAGTGTATAGATGTTTGCTTTGACGTTAAATATAAAATATTAATTTTGCTTTATTTCTTAAATTTATAATTATCTTTTCAAACTCTTCATAATTAATTATACGTGTTAAGAAAGGACTTTTTATCAATGGAAAGTTTCTAATGCAAATGACTAAAAGGATACTTTCCAAAAATGAACGCACAGTATTTACAAATAACTAACTTAATAATTTATTTAATCTTTACAAATTAGTTATATTTAATTTCGATATTTAGGTTTAGAGGGGCTATAATTATGATTTCCATTGATCGAGCAATATACATCCTCAATTACGAGTTAATCATATGTGCATATATAAAAAAATCAATAAGTTATAGGTTGAGGTAATAAATAGCCTCACTTTCTTATGAAAGTGAACACAAGTTTAAATTCTAAAAAAATACATTTGTCAAACGAAAATTCCTTGCGTTGTAAACCTCAAAAAATGAAAATTTTGATTTAATAAAAAATATATGGGAAAAACACTTCTTATGTTGTAAGAGAAGTGTTTTCTCATGTCATACACACATAAAATGGTGGGACCCATATATATATATATATATATATATATATATATATATATATATAAAATTAGCATTATATATATATGGGTCCCACTATTTCATGTGTGTGTATGAATCTTCTTCTTCTCATGTAATATGAAAAATTTAAACCCCAAAATATATATGCATAAATCAAAGTTTTATTGAATTGAAATATTTTTTTATCCTTGAAATATAAAGATTCTTCTGAGCAAAAAAATAGTCTAATTTTAAATTAAAATAATGCTTTTCAGACCAAAATTTGAAATTATAGTACATATATACTTCAAAAAAGAAACGAATGTTTGCATACTTTACTCGTAAATTATCCAAAAATTTACATTTGGTCTGTTAACTTAACGTAAAATATAAATAAAATTCTGGCAATATTTTAATTATTGAAAATTTAAAAACAAAATATGTGATATGAGATTCTGATAACTGCTTAAGTGCTAGTTTGGAAGGATAAAAATCTAGGTTTTGGAAGCAAAATTTAGATTTTGGCAGAAGTTTGATAAATACCCCTAGTTTTTTCCCCAAAAACTGTTTTACATTAAAACCTACGTTTTGCTAGAAGTTATTATTCTAAATCAAAATCTATATTTTGGAAAAAAACTATTTTTTTCCTGATTTTTCTCTTTCATCTACCATCATCAGTATTTTTTCAGTACTAGTCAATATTCTTAGGTATTTTTTTAGTACCTTGAAATATTTGTTTAATATCCTAATTTTTTTTAATATCATAAAATATTTTTTCAATATCCTTAAGTATGTTTTTAGTACCTGTTAGTATCCCAAAATTTTTTCAAGATTAGTTAGTACCCTTAAATATTTTTTTTCAAAATCCTAAAATAAATATTTATGACCGTGAGAAGTATTTTTTCAGTTTCAGTCAGTATTAAGTATCTTTTTAGTACCCATCAGTACCTTGAATTATTTTTTCAAGATCAGTCATTACCCTAAAATATTTTTTTCAATATCTTAAAATAAATTTTCAAGATCATGAAGTATTTTTCAGTGTTGGTCAGTACCCTTAAGTATTTTAATTTTGCACACAAATTTATGTAAGTTTGGAAATTTATTATGAAATATAATGTTTATGATATTCAAAATACAATTTTATCCTTTATATGCAATTATACCAAAAGTTAATGTCCTTTTTGGTAAATTTGACATTGAAAAAGCTATTCTGATAATAATATCCAAACATTATCATTTTTATCCAAAAGCTATTTTCCAAAAATCATTTTTATCTCATAAATCTAAAAAGCTATTCCCTAAAAACTATTTTTACTTCGTAAATTCCAAAAACTATTCTCCAAGAGCTACATCCAGATGGGCTAAGAAACATGCACCTAAAGTGGACATCTTTGTTTGTTTGTTTTTTTTTTTTGGGCTCAGAAGTGGACATCTTTGTTCAAATTCTTCCTTTTCTCTTGGTTTTCATCAGGAAAAAACACCAAAATAATAATTTTTTTAAAAATTTTACTTAATTAGAATAGTTTCGAGCAAATTTACCAAATTAATGCAGTCAAACACTTTGATTGACAGAACGCCATCAGTCGTGTTAAAAAGGGTCACACCACTGGGTAGTCGCGTAAGGGGGTCCCACGCCACTCGTGGCGTGGTACTTTATCAATTATCACGCCACTCCACGCCACCAGTGACGTGGGACCCCTTACGCGCACTGTTGTTAAAACACCGTTCCAAAACGTTGGGGCGGCCGATTTTACGTTTTTCATCGGAAAAACGTCTTGAGTCGGAGGTTGGGACGGGTTCGACGGTGAGACGACTGAGACGTCGTTTAGGCATGGCAGAAACGTTGAAACGGCGTGTGAGCTGTTCTGAAAATTCCGGTGAAAAAAGAGGGTCTTTTCGTCATTTCCCTTTTCCTGCCCCAACTTAAACCTAGCTACTTTCCTCTTCTTCGCTTTGTTCGATCGATGCTTCGCTTTGTTCAGTTCTTCACTTCTTCAATCGATGCTAGACGGCCGTAGCACTCCGGCTTCTGCAATTGCAACTCCAAGTCTCCAAATTTCAATTCTTCACTTCTTCAATCGACGCTGGAAGGCGAGTCGGCGGCTTCAATTCTTCTGCTTCTGTTCTTCATCGGCTGTAGACGGTGACGCTGCTGGGTAGTGGGTATTTTTCTGTCTTCATCTGTTGCTGACTTTCCTTTGCTTTGCGCCTTTTCTCGGATTTTTCTGTCGTTTAATCTCTTTTGCGTTGCCTTGCCTCTGTTATATGATTGCGCCTTTTGCCGCTGGAATAATATTAGTTTTTTTTTTTGGTGGTGAGATAAGTATTTAATTTCTGGAGTTTCATGAAATATTGAAAAACCTTATATAAATCTTGAGAATTAACAAACTTATATTGGTGTGTTTTAGTTTTTTATATATGTTGGATTTTATTTTTTTGTAGTATGTAGTAAACTCTTACGTTTTGTTTTACGTTTCTGTTTTTACGTTTTTGCTCACTCTTACCGTTTTAAAGTTGACACTACGTTTTAACAACACTGCTTATGCGACTACTAAGTGGCGTGACCCTTTCTGATGCAACTGATGGCGTCCTGTCAGTCAATCTATTTGACCGCATTAGTTCGGTAATTACTTCTAAAAGTGCTTCAGTTCGGTATATTTTTTTTTAAAAACTTCTTATTTTAGTGCTTTTCCAGTTTTCAACGTTATGATGTCCTTCTGTCCTTTTTTTTAAAAAAAGTACTTGATAAGCTTATATATCCGATCCCAACTAGGCACTTCCATCGAAGTTTGATTTCTCACGGGATTTCTTTAAGATACATGGTAAGATTCAAAGGATATTACGAAAATCACGAAAGTGATGAATCTGTTAGAATATATAGGTAGTTAGTCTATTAGTTAGAAAGTTGATTAGGACCCTAATTTATAAATAGGGGATCTTAGCTAATATGAATAGTTAGTGAGTATTAGGCATTTAGCCCTCACTATTATTTTTTTGTATGAGTCTTATTATTCTATTGATAATATACAATTAATTCTTCATCTTGATTTTTCTCCATATTATCTTATGTAATTATTCATCACGTAGGTTTACAGAATCATTAGAATGTTGTGCTTTTACTTTTCCCTCTCAAACACACACATATATTATTGATAAATAAAATGACGGTGTTTTTCATGAGTTATGAAAAATATATAGACATTTTTTTTTCAAGCTTTTTACAACAGGCAAGAGCTTTGTTAAGTTTGTTATTAATTAATTATCACCAAATTTTATATACAAAAACTACCCAAAATTTTAAATCATGTATACTTTTGGCTCTTAATATAAGATTCAGTTGACTTTTTTGAAGAGGTTAAAGAAGCTAAATATTTTTTTTGACCATAGGAAACTCGATAAATTACTTTAAAATATTTATATTTAATTTGTCCTTTTTCTACCAAATTAATTTTCCAGGCTTATAAACTGATATATAATGTAATAATGTACAACACATATTATGATTAATTAACTTATTTAACTTCCAGAATCTCTTTAAAAAAAAAAGGTTAACTATGTTTTATATTAAGAATTATAAGTAGTAAATAAGATTTCTTAACATTTGAAACTTCATAATAAACTTTAATCTTATGTGAGCTTGTAAATCTATGTGGATGACCCTAGCTACAAATTATACATATTCTCAAACTTTTTATATTGTTGGCCATTTTTCTATTGCAAGTATACAGGTCGAAAATAGTATAAAAAGTTGCTGTTCCCATGAGAACTAAAGTAAAAGTTGGCTAATCCAACTGTGCTTTTAATCAGGTTGGGCAGAGTCCTTTTGAATATTTTAATTTATGAACACAAATTTTAGTTCAAAATAAGGTAAATTGGACTAAGCAAGATGAAATTTGATTCTTTGTTATTTTTTTTTATATAGAAATTTTAGAAAAGGGATTAGACTCATTTACAATTCAAGGGCAGTGCGAAGTCTCACTTCCTCTTATGTGATACCAATGTTGGGCAGGGCGAATCGTCTATTAAGTAGATGAAATTTGATTCTAACTTCAAAGAATTGAGGCTTTAGGATCACTTCTTTCCTCAGTATTTCATGAGATCAATTTATTCCTTCTTAACTAGCTTTAATAAAAATTAAGTGTTTATAGAAGATTCACAAGTATAGAAAAAGCTTATTCAAGTAAAAATTGACATATATTTTCAAAGAACTCATTGAATCTCTTGCAACAAACTAGTGAAAATAGTCATTGAGATCTAATCTTATAATAACAATACTAGATTAATAAGTAAATCTTTTCCTGACTAACAAACCATCCATTCATACAAGAATTTCAAGACTAGCATGACTTTATCCAAGTTTTATAAATAAGATAATCTCTCTTAAGCATCATCTCATTCAAAAAAATGGTGGCCAAACTCCAAGAAGTATGAAGCAAAAAATAAAATCAACACATATAATACTTCGTTATAACTGGTAGAAAAGAGCGAATAACATAGTTTCAATCCATATAAAGGTTCAAAATAATCCTAGAAGAAAAATGCTTAATTAGCTACTCATATCTAAAGTTGCAGAAAAACTAAGCATAACAACTAAATACATTATTGAAAAAGATAAAAGAGAAGAAAAGCAATGAAACCAAGGTAGAAGCCACAAAATTTCTATTGAAACCATCATCCAAGTTCCAAAACTCTCCAAAAGCTCCTCTCCAAGGTGTCTCCTTGTGTACCTCAACTTCCCCAAGTGCAAAATAAGATCTTTTGGCACTTTTCCCTAGGTTTTATGACCTTCTGATGTGTCATTTTTTTAAAACACACAATTATATATAGGGTTAAGAAGCAAAAACACACATGTGATTTATTCAAAGAGATGACAGAGACTGTGACCTTGGTAGGTGGGAGTGAAAGTGCTGACGTGTTGAAGTGGAAAGCTCACTGGAATATAATAGAGAACAGAGGCATGGCTACAAACTGAAACTACACCTTCATTTTTCATTCACATCGGCGTCCCTTCAACTTGAGTCGGCTTCATCATCATCATCTTCCTCTGTCGTCGCCGACCCCCATCCACCAACCATCGTCAATTTCTACAGCGGCAATGAGAGTAGCTAGGTAGGGCATGAGTGAGATTTTCAGGGGGCGGCAGCCATGAAAGCTCAGAACTCAAGCTTCACTATTTTTGCCTGCGACTTGAACTGGAGAAGAAGAATGGAATTTCAAGCTTGATCTGAAGCGACCTTCACTCTCTCCGACGAACCACCACCACGCTGTCACCGTCATTCTCCATTCCCAGCGAACTTCATTGGCCTCCGTACCGTCACCAGAACATGGCTTTGATTTCTGAAGCAATTTGCATGAGTTGCGGTAGCTAGATTATTTTTGCTAGAATAATGGAGTGAGTCTTGAACTTGCAGCTTCAACAATGAGGGTATTGTTTATATAATTGGTGAGAGGTCGACACTGGAATAGAGAATAGAGGCACGGTTACACACATAAAATGGACCTTCATTTTTCATTCTCGGTGTCCCTTCACCTTGAATTGGCTTCATTATCATCATCATCTTCCTCTATTGTCGCCAGCGACCATCAACTATTCATCGTCCGTTTCTACAGCGGCAACGAGAGTAGGCAGGGCGTGAGCGAGAGTTTCAGGGGGCGGCAGCCATGAAAGCTCAGAACTCAAGCTTCACTATCTTTGCTGGCGACCTGAACGGGAGAAGAAGAACAAAGTTTTAGGCTCGAGCTGCAGCGACCTTCACTCTCTCCGGCGAACCACCACCACGCGGTCACCATCGTTCTCTATTCCCAGCGAACTTCATTGGCCTTTGCACCGTTACCTCTCTTCTTCTATTGTATTTCAATCGTTGGCTTTTGGAATTAGAACGCGGCTTTGATTTCTGAAGCAATTTGCATGAGTTGCGAACTTCAGCGTACAAGTTCACGGTCTCTATCATCTCTGTGAACGGTAGATGGCACATTTGCTCCAATTTGGTAACCTTACTTTTGAACCAAAAAAAATTACATGGTGTTGAGCGCTCCTTTGAATAAATCACATGAGCGTTTTTGCTTCTTAACCCTTATATATTTATATATATATATATTGCAATCGCCTCGGCGACCATGTTAATTAGTTGCTGAGGCAACTCACATAGCAACTCCTTTTTGCCCGGTCACCTTGACAACTATGTTAGTCGCCAAGGCATGTGCCACGTAAACTTTGATTTTCCTCAGTCGTCTTCATGATCATGCTAGATGCTAAGGCAAATGCCACATAAACTCTAACTTTCTTTAGTTTCCTTATTTGCCTCACAATCATGTTAGTTGCCGAGGCAAGTGCCATTGAAACTTTGATCCTTGTTTGTCTTGGCAATCATGTTAGTTGTCGAGACATCTTACACAATTGTTCTCTTTTTGATTTAGTTGGTTCATTGTCATTTCCTTAACTTCAATGGCCCTTTCTTAGCTCCAGTGCTATCTTTACATCCTCCTACAAGAGAAAGAGAATTTATAAGTTCTTTATTTCTTTTGATGAGGCACAAATCATATGATTATATGCAAAAATTTCTTTAAATTTTGTTTGATACTTTGATTTGCGTATTTTTTTTTAATAAACTCTTTCTATGCTCAATTTAAATCAAAAAATGATTAAAAAGAGAAGAAAATGTGTTGAAATATTATCAATTTTTAAGAGTTAACACACACATCACATTCAAACTTTGATTGATGTGTAGAAACTTTATAAACATTAAATTCTGCATAAGTATAAGAATTTAGGGCGTTCACCGTAAACTTCAAATGTTAAAGAGGTTATCTTAACGCAGTTAAAATTTAAGGGATTTGTGTACAATTTAACCTTAAAATATTATGTTCATTTTGGTTGAGCCTTTTCCTTGGGCTTGGTAATATGCATTTCCTAGTTGGATAAGGGAAGGAAAAAATAAAAAATAAAAATCATTTTTTTTCTTAATTTCAACTTTTCTCTCAAGGGCTCTTCGGGATAAAATCACCTCTCCTCACTTCTTTCCACTTTCCATTTTCTCTCCACAATATTTCTCCTTCTTATTTCCCCTATCACCCGATTAAAGATTTGTGCATTCATATATGACATAATTAAAAATTAAAAATCTATATGGTATTCATAAATTATGAATAATTAGGTATTCTTCCCCGTACGTTGCACGAATAGATGTGTATTGTTTAATAATATATCTAGATGTAGCACATGATTGAACATGTTCTTCGTGACAATTTTGTAACTCAAAATTTGTATGGATTCTAATATAGTCACATGAATGTCTAATGGGTGTTAAATGTTTTCTTTTAATTTCATTTGTTCCTTTTTCATGTTGCATACATTATTACTTGCATTTGACTATTCATATTTCGAGATTGCAAAGATGTAATTGTTTAGTGGTCACTCATATTCTGATTAATAATATGAATGAATAATCTCTTTATATTCCTCACAAGCTTGGTAGTTTAAAATTCGATTTATCACTGTGATTTGACATTTTTATGATTTTTTTTAATTAAAACAATTTTATTAATTTTCCAAACGCTTTTAAGTTTTTACGATTTTATTACGTTATGATTTTATGTTTTACAATTTTTCATTCTCTTTCCGTTTTCAGGTAAAATCTACGTTTTCACTACCATACTTACAAGTAAATGCTTAGTGACTTTTAAATTTTGTCTTTAAATTGTTTTCCTTATAATGTTGGTTACATTTTGCCTACATTATGGCGGTTCATATTCTCATATTGCCAGCTAAATAATTCAATAAAGTGAATTAGCACCTTTAATCAAAAGATACAATCACACCGCAGGAATATGACTTGTAATAAAAATAAATGAAATATTATTAAACGAAACAAAGAAAAATATCATTCATACGTGTGTTCGTATCAATAAGCTAGATTCTTGTCTCTAATTGTTTCAAACCACATATAAACTAAAACCCTAATGAATTTTGTCAGATAGACAATTCACACAATCACACCTCTTACAACCAACACAGTCCTATATTGTTGAAGCAAAAACAATTTGCTTAGCTTTATATTCATCCCAAAATATCGTTTCTAATACATTTTTTGGGGTAGGCCATGGTTATCAGAACCAGACCGGACCGGCCGGTTCTGACCGGAAACCGGCGAACCGGCGGTGAGACCGGTCCGGTCTGGCATAGAAACCGAGTCAGGTCATAGTCTTCAAAAAAAAAAAAAAAAAACTTCAACTGAAGAGGAAAGACGTTTACACAGGGAGAGATGGGAAGAAGAGGATATTATGGCGGCCAAAGACTTGCTTTTTCGTCGGCTCTGGTGATGTCATCGAAGACTCTGAAAACAAAGACAACTTGCAAAGACGTGGAAATAACAGAGGACGGCTCCAGTTGTCGAGATGAAGCTTCCTTTGTCCTCTGGAACTTGCTTTGTACATGGTTGCTTGAGATTGTATGATTCACGGTGAGGCCAGAGTTGGATTTCAAGAAGGAGTGGAAGGAGTCATGGGGAAAGAGAAGAGAAAGAGAAAGAGAAAGAGAAGTTGAACAGGTATGGCGGATGGGTTTGGGAGATGATAGAGATAAGGGAGCATTCCCGTGCTTCATTGAAATTGTTATTAAAAGAAGTGAAATAGCAGAGTCATAATTGAAAAGCAGGTGGCACGGCTTTTCATTTTTTTTAAAACTTTGTGGACCCAATTCCCATTAAAAAATATTATATAAAAAATCTTTTAGATTTAGTTATCCCAGTTTAATCCCGGTTTGACTCCGGTCTGACTCCGGTCTAACCCACTAACCCTTAACCCAGTGCTTGGATCGGTTCAATGACCGGTCCGGTTTTAATTACCTTGGGGTAGGCTTCTAATACATTTTTTGGGTAGGCTTAGACTCATTGGATAAAATTCTATATATGTACTCCCTTCGGTCTTTTTTATAAGTAACAACTACCACTTTCACGTGGATTAAAATGGTAATTAAATTTAGTTTAAAGCAATAAATATGTAATACATATGCAATTGTTTTTTTTTTCCAATTTTACCCTTATTCATTAAAGAGGGTTTCCTAGTTCTCAGTGCATGTGTGATGGATAATGAATGAAAGTTTAATGTGGAGAGATAATGAGTGAAAATGAGAATAATTTAGGAAAAAATGTGAAATAAGTATAATTTATTGTAGACAGATGCTAAATGACGGAAATTCCTCATTCTTAGTGCATGAGTGATAGTAATTATTATAAAGGCATATATTCAATGAGGGTAAGAGTGGAAAAATAAATTTTTATTTTAGACAAAGGGGATTTGTACTTATGAAAAGGATCATACCCAAGAGAGAAAATGTTACCAGGCCAATAGAAATGACCAAAGGGAGTATTATAAATCTTTACAAGATGAAGAAATGAATTTTTGATCAACTTTTGATCTAGTGAAATTGTAAATGAATCTTATATTTGGACACTAGATGAAGAAAGGATTTAGATGATAAATGGCTATTAAATGTTGTATTTTATTGTAATAAATTAAGTTGAATGCTTCCTTAAGATTTGGGAAACATGAATATTGGAAATATGTTTTGTTGTAGAATATGATATTCAATTAGTGTTGGCTCACTTTATACTATATGGAAATCAACTAATGAAGGAAATTTACAACAAGAAACTTGACCTTCCAATAAAGGCGAAGTCGATCGATAAATGGCTAAAGTGCAATAAGGAGAAAATTGAAAAGTGAAATTGGCAAAATTTCAAAAATTCTGCGTATTCATTTCTCCTTCTTAACCCGATTTGAAGTCCCACAATGTCTTTGTATCATATAGTTGCTAACCAAGTCACAAAGTGCTGGATCCATGTCTTTGAGCCTGTTTGGATTTGGATATTATATTAACTGGTACAAAAAAATATTGATGATGTAGAGGAGAAAGAAATATATGAAAAAAAGAAGCTTTTTCAAAAACTTAGATTTTAATGCAAAATAGCTTTTGGACAAAAATGAGGGTGTTTGGCAAACTTATGGGAAAACCTAGGTTTTGATGCAAAATAGTTTCTGATAAAAATAAGGGTGTTTAGCAAACATATGGCAAAACATAGATTTTGATTCCCCTAAACAGATTGTCTGGTATCTCTACAAAAGTGATTTTGTCAAACTACATTGTACCAACTAAAATTTGGAATAAGCAAATTAAACTACAAAATATAAATATTGAATGTTTCTAACCAATTTGAAAACCCACAAGGTTCATGTATCCTGTAATTGATAACCAAGTCATAGAGCATTAGATCTACATCTTTATCATTGCCAGCTATCTCTGCAAAAATGATTTTATGAAAATATATTAAATACACCAACTACAATTTGGAATAGGCAAACTACCAAAAATAAACATATTTAATGTTTCTAACCAATTAGCTCTCCATTATTTGCTATGATTTATAATGTTCTTTATAGGAATAAAGTTAAATGATTCCTTAAGAATTTAGAAATCTAAATCTTGAAAATATGTTTTATTGTGGAATGTGAGGTTTTAATTGCGTTGAGTCACTTTATATCAGTCAATTTGTCAGGTACCTCAAAATTTCAAAATGATAAACTTCTCCCTCCTTGATATCTTTTATGTAATGACTCATAAGGAATCCGACTTTCTCTCGCCCAAACTCTAGCAGACATAGCGCTCACGCTCTCTCCGCAAAACCAGCTGGCCTTTGTCTCGCCAGCGGCACCTTTGCCGCCGATGAGCCTCCTCTCATACCACAATCGCGACAGAAGTACAGATCGGACCTCGAAGAGTCAAGAGGAGGCGAGTTTTAGGTCGGAACAGGGACATAAAGCGGCGACCGTCCTTCTTCTTTGGCATTGGCTTTTTTCTGGTCTCCGTCCTCATCGGCCCTCTAGCTCCGGCGTCCCTCTGTTTTCTGGGTGCAACGGTGGTCCTCTCCCACCCCTGGCGGCGGGAGCTTTTGTCTGGACGTCTCCCTCGACGATGGCCTCCGGTGTGAAGGTGGTTTCTAGCTCGACGGCAGTCTCCGGTGGAGGGGATGTTTTTCCTGTTTTCCTATTCTGTTTATGTTCCTGTGCTTTTGTGTTTATTGTTGTATGCTTGTGTGTTTATTCTGATGTGGTTGGATTTGGGGATTTATGGTGGTGTTTTTGTTGTGATTTGGATTTGTAATTTTGGGGGAATGATTTTTCTGATGGTCAATACTGTTTTGTGCCTTACATATGTGAGGATCATTAGTAGGATTGTTCGATGGTGGCAAATCCAAATTGCTAGTGTTAGCTAAAATTTGTTTGGTGAGCAGTCGACGTCACCAGATTTGCTTCAATAGAGGAACAAAAGTATTTTTCAAGATTTCACTGGTCTTTCTTCTGAGGTTGGGTTCTCTCTGTCCTATTCTCCAAGTCAGGGCATTTATGTAGCTGATCTATGTGCTCCTTATTCTTATAAGGAGGTATGCCCGATAGGGTGGGTTTTACAACCAACATATTCTTTTACGTCACTTCTAACATTGGATGTTCAGGCTGTTGGAGTTTTTGATGTTACTTTTATTTCTTTATGTTTTGTGGTGATTAACTTTCATTACATTTGTTTTGCTTCTGCTGTATTTTATAGTCTTCTTGTTCCGATTTGTATTCTCAATGTAATCGTCATGTTTTATTGTAACTTTTAATGTTAGTATTAATATAAATTTCCTTTTAACAAAAAAAAAATCTTTTATGTAATGTTCCCACACTCTCCTCTATATTACAAAGAAAACTTTATTATTACTGACATACCTGACATCAACCAGAATCATGCTAGCCTTCTAAGAAACATATGATAGGGTCTTCTTATAAGGATCAAACTTCATCAGAACATCTGTAATATAATGACTTACACATGTATCCTTTCGGGCATCAATGTAATTATTGAAATGATCTTGAAAAACATTTGTCATATTATAATATTTTCTAGACCAAAAGTAAAATGAGTTGAAAGATTGCTTACATGTGACCACAAACATGAATCATACCACTTATAGGATATAACATATATATATTAATATTTACAATTTACAGAAGTGTATGAAAAGTGTACAATTGAGAATCAAATGCACTTGTATGTTTTACATTGACATTCACTATTTATAGTTAACACTCAAGTGTCTTTTCATTTTCCAAACAATTCATAATTAACATTTAAGTGACTTTTTAAATATGTCACTCTACTATTCAAGAGAATGTGAAAAGGTGTGGCTAATGCCTTTGGCCTTCTCAAACCTTTAATTGCCCATATTATAACTCTTTGTTGCATTCAGTTTTGTTTTGTTTTTTGTTGTTTTTTTTTAATTATTAGTGGTCAATTGTTTAGTTTTGTCTGGGGAAAACCGTAAATTAATGCCGCTAATGCTCATTTCTTAGTAACAATGTTTCGATGGATGCTGTTAGTATTAAAGTTACTACAAGTTTTCTATAGATATGATAGATAAATAAATATGATTCATTTATTAAATCCCATGTAATGTACAGAACCACAGTATTAATTAGTTAGTGACACAAATAAGTTTTTGAAATAATAAATTCATCATAGATTAATAATTTTTTATTACTTGATCCATAAAGTAATGAAAAAAATATTCAATTTAATAAATTTGACAATCTTCCAAAAGTTAAAAAAATTGCATTTCTTATTATTTAAATCCATATACTTATTATAATACAATAAAAAAATATGATAATAAAAAATACTCTCTCCAGTCTTAAATATAGGGCAAAGTTTATGGTGTAAATTGCACTATAAACTCTGTCCTATATTTAGAACCAAAGATAATATAAAAATGGTATATATATTATCTATAACTTGCCCGCCCATCATACATTTTACAGAGTATTCAAGCACATGATCTCTCACACAAAATTTTAATTAAGGAAAATACTTAGTAATTTGGATGATAATCAACAATGCAAAGTGTATCATTATCACGCTTCAACTAAAAAGAATGAAAGAGACATTATTGTTACACGTAAATCCACCCCATTGATTGAGGAATGGAAATTACCCTATGTCAACATCTTGTGTTCAATTTTATATAGAAAATTTTCGTATAAACATTTGTTTTTGAAAATGAAAGAAAGAAAAATTAAAATGCAAGCTTTTTTTTTAAAAAATATCTGTATTACTTTTTGGTTGAATCATATATAACTTTGATAATTAAAAACTCTAAAAGAAAGCTTAGACAAAAATATAACCTGTCAACCACGTGCATTATGGATGAGTAAACAGATAAGCTCAACTCAAATCCAAAATGTGAACAAGTCAAAGCGAAGGCTAGCTATAAACCAACTCTGAAGACTTTTTATCCATTATGTATATGTTTGATAGCACAATTAAAGTTATATTTATATATATCAACCATACATACATCATGTTTCATATATCCTTGTGCTCCAATCATACTGATCATGTGTCTATTTTTTCTTGTGGGTTTATAGTTAAATAATAATGTTTCATAAAAGGGATATACATATGAGTATAGGGCCTGTTTGAGATAATAATAACAAAAGTGACTTATTCTCAATACGAATAGTAATGAGAGATGATATAAAGTATATAGATTATATGTGAAGATTTCACAAATTCGAGTAAGATGATTTCAAGAACAAAGCACTCTAAACTGGAGTTTGTAACTCGAGTTTACTCTTCTAAACTCAAGTCTCATAGACATCTATTTGAAAAAGATTTGAAGTTGGAAATGAAGACGTCTCTGTAAGATTGAAAATAGGAGTTTAGAATATTTCGCTCAAGCATATGACTTGAGTTTAATTTCCTAAACTCGAGTTTAGTTTTTCTTTAAAAATGAATATCGTGATAGCACTTTGAAAACATTTTGAACAAGATGCAAACTCGAGTCATTAAGTGACATACTCGAGTTTGAGACTATTCATATTGAAAAGAGTTTAAGTCCATAAAAACTCAAACAGGAGTTTTAAGAAATAGACTCGAGTTTCTTTAATTTAAAAAAATCCATGAAAAACTCTCGGTTTGGTGTAAACTCGGGTTTACTAAGACAGAGTCGAGTTTACTTAACTTGAAAAGACCTTTGAAAGCTCTTGACCTAGGATAAACTCAAGTTTCCATGACCAAGCTCGAGTTTAGCTAAGTTAATAACTTGACGTACTCTCTATCAAGTTGAAACTCGAGTTTGTCTTTGACAATAAGTTTTTAACTTAACAAAGACAAACTTCATTCAAGTTTACAATTGGTTGTTATTATCAAAACATATAGAAAAATAATATTTAAGATTGTTATATTTTATAAATGATAACAGTTAATTCTTAATAACCACTATGTATTTGACAATTTTTTTTAAAAAATTTATTGGTGTTTGCTATTAATTGCATAATCAACCATAATATTAACTTAGAACTATTAAGAATGCTGGTAAAAATGCTTTATGATTCTTAAATAATAACCATGAACTATTAATTTTTAATTTCATCTCCCTCCTTCGATGATGAGGATGAGGAGGATGAATAGGATGATGAGGACAAAAGTGGTAGTGACTGACGTCCTTATTGTCCTGTTCATCCTTCTCTTCCTCATCCTCTTCCTCATTCTCATGACCGGAGGAGGGAGATGAAGGTTGTGTTAAAGTATTATTATTAGTGTGGGGGAAGGGAAAATGTTTTGAACCATTACAACATTTGTTGTTTCATGACGGCTTTTGCTTAACAACCACCATTATTGTGAGACAAGATATGACTGTCACTAATTACCACCGTTATTTATTTGCTTGGATTTCTATTAAATGACGGGTTCTACTTAATAATTGTTATGTATCTTAAGCCGACGCCTCTGCCCCCTCCACCAACCATCTATTGCATCAAATGATGAGATGACACAAGAGAAAAGAGCATGGGGAAGGATCTTATTGTCATGAAGGAGGTTCAAAGCAAATTGCGAGCGAGGGGGGAAACTTAGTAAGGTGGAACAAAAAAAGGACAAATTGTGAATTTGTCACATTTCAAAATTTGACCTTTCTTGTGTCATCTACAGTAAATTTCCTCCCCTCTATATTAATTTGCTCTGTAGACCTCCTTCATGACAATAAGATCCTTCCCCAATGCTCTTTTCTCTTGTCTCATCTCGTCATTCGACATAATAGATGGATTGACAAAGGGGGTGGAGGAGCTGGCTACGATGGATAGGGCGATATAGTTAGGATCCTCAACACTTAGAGCCATTTGTTACCCCCAACAAACCTTAAGGAGGATGAGGTGGTGTAGTAGGGGGCGGCAGCGGTGTTGAAGGAGGAGTTCCTTGGGATCTTAACATAATGAAGGAGAGAAGGAGGATGCCGATAAAGAAAAGTAGTAAGAATCACAAGGAATAATTGAGTTTAAACAGAGGTGTAATAGATTGTGAAAGGTTATGAGGTATGACTTTGAAAGTCTAACGAGATTACAAAGGGTTATGATGAGGTATGACATTGAAGATCCAAATGTTACAAAGGGTTATGAAAGAATTAGGTGATGATTGTTTTTGAAGACCGTTATGTTTTGTCTTCATTGATATATAAGTGTTTGGAAGACGAATCATTTACAAGTGTTACATAACATTTGTTTCTTAAGAACCATAATTTTTGTCACTAAATAAATGACGGTTGTTAGTTACACTCATTATGTTTGTATTTTCTCGAACTCCGCCTCACAACACATGACGGTGCACATAACTAATCATTACATAAAGCATTATATATCTTTATGTGACATTCGTCTTGATATACATGATATTTATTAGATGTGATTGTTATGTATTAGGCATAATAAATTCCCAAATGATGATGAGTTTCATATGTTGTGTGAATGATGAAATAAATGATAAAAATATCTTATTGTTTAGTGGCATGTCAGCTTTTGTCTAAGTGAGAAGTTATTGATTCAATTCCACTTGTACCCTTAGACCTGCATAAATAAAAAATTACCTCGCGGTTTTGTTCTGTGCAATCTTATTGACGTATTTCACAATACAATAAAGTTAAAATATAGAAAAGGGAAAATTTCACTGCACCCCGCTATAGATATTTACTATCAAAAAACACCCAAAACTTTTTAAAACCTCACCTCCAAGGATTAAACTAAAATTATTATTTTTTTCTGGCTGAAAAATGTTTATACCCTTGTTTTGTACATGGCTGAGATGGTTTTATAAATTCTCATAAATGTATTATAAATAGCATATATTCTTGTGAATAAGCTCCTCATTTTATACATAATCGTAATAGTCTTGTAATTTCACTTATTTGCCTTGCAAACAAGCATATTTGACTTGTAAATTTTCACATATGTCTATGAATAATTATATTTAATTTATAAAATAATGGCATACAATTGTTCTTTCACCCAAAAACTTTTAATTGCAGTTTAGTCTTAGGGGTACAATAAAATTTCAAAAAGTTCTGAGGGATGTTTGATATTAAATAGCTACAGAGGGGTGCAGTAAAATTTCCCAAATCTAAAATTACTTTATCTTGTTCAGAGAGACATACAAATTTAAAATTACTATGTGTACACTTCAATAAACTAGTAAGAGATTTCACTCTAAGATAGCCAAACCCAGCCATGTGATGAAATGCCCTAAGAACACGGTAAAGGAGCAAGATACATGAATATATACAAGAGTTAAGAGATTAAAGTCAATTGTTAAGTGACCTCAACTTTTTAAACTTTATTATGTCAGGGAGACATTTGTGTCCTTGAAATACAGTGTGATGCTTCCGTACAGTGGGAGGAGCTAGCATTAAGCAAAAAGTCCACTTGTTTGATAATTATAGTGACAGCATCTTAATGAGGAAACAAAGCTAGCCAGGGAAGTGCAGGTGCATGTATATGTGGAAAATTGAATAGTGATTCTGATCTTCTCCATTAGAAAGGAACTAGCAACGTAACTTTAAAAGATTGTACAGATAATACCCTACTAAGATCACGCGTGATATATCAAAAAGTCTCTTTTAAATTAATATTTATAGTAAATATAGTTAGGGCACGCTAACATTTTTTTTTCCTAAAAAATAAACTAAACATAAAAAATTGTTGGAAAATGTATTTTTGTCACATGTTGTCTTTTTCTTTTCAAAAAGAATTTTTTTTCCGGAAAAAAAAAATCAAAACTTGTTTTGATGTTTTGGTACTTTTTGTTTTACAAAATTATGAAAGAGACAGAGAACAATGTAGTTTCATTGATAACAATCATATCAATGAAGCAAATTATTCTTTCACCATTTACTTCGCCACTCGAGATATGATTTTCAAAATATTGATTCCAACATTTTTTTTTAAATTTTTTTGTTTTCAAAAATTGTTCTAATAACATAAAAATAGAGAATAGAATCAAAGAAACGCTCAATATCTTCCTGCACACTAATATTATCTCCAAACTTCATCCCCCCGGCGCCGGGGGAACAAAAAAACACACTACGTTATTAATAATTTATCTCTAAATAATTAATTTATGAATGTTAAGAAAATTAGTAATTTTTATTAATTAGGTGTGATGGTTTTTCTAAAATAGGCTACCCTTATGGTTTGTTTGGTAGGAGGGGAAGGGAGGGAAATGAAAATTTTTATGACTTGAATTTAAAAAAAAAAAATTGAAGAAGTGGGGTTATAATTTTTTTTGACAAAATATGATATAAAATAAAAGAGTAAGAAAAATTCATTAAAAATCTTCAACCCCACTTTTATAATTTATTTAGATTTAATATAATCAATGTTTTTAAAATCGAGTTTTTACGTAGAAATTGAGGGGTGGTAGAAACTTAAATCGTAAAAATGACATAAAACATAAAATTTGTCAAGATACAAAATTATATATATATATGTATGTATGTATGTAGATACACAAACATATATAAATACATATGTATGTAGGTATGTATGTATATACAAACACATATATACAGATGTATGTATACACACATATGTGTACATATAGACACACAAACACACACATATATACACACATGTAAGAAAAACCTAAATCACTACTCAAAATTCAATGAACAACTTCATATTTAAAGGATAGAAGTCACATAAGTCCAAAAAAAAAAAAGTTTAACAACTCCTACAATTAAGTTCCAAAACATCAAAAGATAAAGTCTAACAATTTCTAAATTAGATCAATTTATTTAAATCAAGCACATCATCTTGCATCGATTGCATGTCCTCAATGTCCTTTTCTCTTATTCCCATAACAAGTTCATGTGTAAAATTTGGCATGTTCAAATTATGACCATTCACGGGTTCCTTCATTTCAACTTTAATCAAGATTTCCTTATTATGAGTATCAACATCTAAGTTTTTTACATCATTTCAATCTTCTTCATTAAAAACAGTAAAAGCTTTCGTTTTTACTACTTTACGTTTTTACCCGGCGTTTTAACTGTTTTTACTAAGGATAATTTTTACTTACTTTGTAACATGTATCAACCCAGTTTTTTACAACAATGAATATAACATAAAAATTTCCCCTCCCCTCCGAATCTCTCGTGCCAAACAATCTCTTAATAGAAGTCTCCTTAATATGTACCATCAATAGAGATATTTTAGAAAAAAAATATATATATGAATTTGATAGATAATGTGAATTGAAAGTATTATATTTAAAATGAAAATAAAGCCTGTCTCTATATTCCATATTCACGACAATGATGGATAGTGTGTGTAACACGTGATAAGCCAAATATCCCAGCTGGGAGTAAACAGACAAAAATTAGTTGACGCAATAATTAATTTCATGTATGTATCGATCTCTTCAACCAACAGTTCTTATTGCCGGAATAACGCGCATCACACAACCAAGTTCACGCGTGATTTATATATAATATCTACTTTTGACTCTTTCTTTTGCTTCACAATACCAAACTTTGAACCCAGACACAAGTATTTGAACATTGACCAATTTGGCAAATCAACCCTAACACGTACCTACACGAAAGGTTTGATTCAGTCGCAAAAAAACTCAACCCTGTTCGTTGAATCACTGTTCTCTCCTTGATAAATAATTTAACACTTTATATATTGTCGTCGAACCTTTTCAGAAGTTTGAGCTCTGCATAACAGAATTATTGTCCTTCGAATATTTTCCTAAGGTAATAAAATGCATGCATGTGATGTAATTTTAACTATTCACTTCATACGCTCCAAGAAGTACATATATATATAACGTACAGCTGTAGATTTGTTTTTTTGATCTTCTTTGTTCCCTTTTGTTTTTACGACATGTATATCCACCCCTATATAGTCCATCTAGATAGCTAGGAAGAGAAATTTGAATGGGCTATGAACAATGGTTTTTGACAAAGTGAGGCAAAGAGGTTGAAAGTTTAAATAGTTTAAGTCACGTAAAGAAGAATAAGGTGAAGGGTCTGAAATTCAAACTGGGTTTCTTGACGGCATCTCAGTCTCTAATGGAACGTTACGTAATATGAAACTGTTAGGTTGTGTGTATAGCCAACTCATCCGATGACCAGGTTAAGTTTGACTCTTTGTTGTAGGTTAAACAAATGGATAAAGTCAGTTTAATGTTGTAATTCTTCGAGGCAGGAGGTTCCCCATCTTGGAAACTTGGATTAATTGTGTTAATTATTCTGTCCAGGAATTATAACTATGCAATAACATATTATATATTAATATATCATACAAGAGTTTACTTGTACAATATTAAGTGCGTCTTTTGGTCAAAACTCAAAAGGCCAGAAAAAGGGTTCAACATGTCGAAGTTTCGTTGGTTTTAATTAGTGTCAGCGAAGGGTCTAAGATTTAGTTATTTGTTGTAAAAAAAAAAAAATATAAAGAATAAGATATTTTGTGTGTATAAAAATTTAGATTCAAACATACCTAATATTTTTTTTTTACAATTTATCATAATTAAATACAATGCCCATTTACCACAACAAAAGTCTTATTTCACTAAGTCGAATCAATTACAGGGATCGTATCATGATGTCATTTCTATCAAGAACTTAATATTTGATTATATTGTTAACTAAAATGTCATGTTTAATATTATTAAGTGTATTCTTTAGTTTTCCTCTATTCTCTTTTAGAGACCTCTGCCTCTCACCGGCTTCCAACAACTTTTTTTTTTTTTTGGGATAAATAGTATGCTCATTTATCTTATAAAATTCGTTCATATTTAATCAGTTTGTGTTGATACTTTTATAATACAATTTTAAATATAAGTGCACAGGCATTTAATAATAAGCCATTGTTATCCAGTTGACGCCAAAAAAGGAAAAAAAGAAGAAGCCATTTTTATCTTACTTTTAAGTGTACGTTGAATTGACTTTAATTTCATCGTTGAAAATTTATCGACACACATAATAGGTATTTACATTTCCCCCAAAATAACATCAAAGACTAATGCGGCTTCTATATATACTCTCTCCGGTCCTTATTATAAGGTACCAACTAACTTTTCTCACAAACCAATAGAAGTAATTAAAGTCAATAAAGTTACCCTACATTTTAAGTAACTTCCAATATTATCCCTACTAATTGCACTAAATTCTAATATTATATTAATTATTACTCTCACCCACAACCCTCATTAATTAGGGGTAGACATGGAAACAAATAATTAATGCTCATTGGAAACAAGTAAGTGCCTTATAAAAAGGACCAAATAAATTTGCTAATTGGTGCCTTATAATAAGGACCGGAGGGAGTACCATCATAAAATAACATATAAGTTGACATCAACCATCAAAATAATGAAATTAAATTTACATTTTGACATTTCCAAACGTGGGGGACAAGCAAGACGTCACATACCCATTTACATTTGGAAAAAAAATAAAAATATTATCTTAAAATAAATTTTGGGGTGAGTAATTTGGTTCGAGCTCTGCTAAGGTTTCCTGTAAAGCTGCGATGGCATTGGAGGGAGGGTCAGCTCATTCATACGCTGGAGTAGTGCGTACGAGTCACTCTGTATGGGATGGGGAGTTGGAGGATGCGGACGTGGATGAAACCTTGGAGTTAGACGACGAAGTAACAAAAAAAACGAGATGCAAAGGGTATCATGGTGTTCTCTCTCTCAGATGGATTCAAGCATCGTGCATGGCGTTGCTGGAGACAAACCCTGATCGTCAAAGCCGTGGGAAGGAGGTTTACCTTTGAATACATGCAACAGCGGCTGGAGACATTCTGGGCAAGAAATGGGAGAATTGCTGTGACTGACGTGGCTAACGGATTTTATCTGGTTCGTTTGAGTCATTGACGGATGACTACGGCCAAAGATGAGGGACCATGGATAGTGCAAAATCATTACCTTGCAGTGAAGGAGTGGAGTCTAGAGTTCGATCTGGAGGCAGATAAAATTGGTTTAGTCAAGATGTGGGTGAAACTACCTGCCTTTCCATTGGAGTTCGTCAAGACTAAGCTGCTGGTAGACGTTGGGAATTTAATTGGTCGTTTTATTTGAATGGATGCCGTGGCCACAAAGGTTTCTAGGGACCGGTTCACAAGGATATGTATAGAAGTTGATTTATCTAAAGACCTAGAACTACACTACATTCTTGAAGGCAAGCAACAAGATATTATGTATGAAGGGTAAGAATTAGTGTGCGAAAGTTGTAAGACTTATGGACATAAACCATCTACTTGCCTGAAGAATCGACTTGCTCAATCCAATGAATGGCAGAAAAAAAAAAAGCACAGCTGGTGTTTGGCAAGTTGTGGGTAAGAATGATGGGGTTGGGCATAATTTTGAAGTCGTACTCGACTCTAGCGCTGTAACCAGAGCTGGTTGTTCATCTTTGCACGCGCTTTCTAATTGGGGGGAGAAGGAACCTATTAAGCCGTGCGAGCTTTCTGCAGAGAACTTAAGGGAAGTACCAGCGAAGCTATCGGACCCAGGGGGAATAATTAAGGTGACGATGGAGGAGCATCCTGCCAAGAGATGTTATAAGGATTCGACTTGCACAGGAAAAATGGGAGAGAGATACTCGGGTATTGGAGGTATGACTGAGGCACCCAATAGAGATCAACAAGATGTAGCAAATGTTATGCAGGGAAGATAACTCATTCTTTGGGAGGATAATGATAGTGGGCATTATGTGGGGTCCAGGGCTGATGCACAAATTAATTTTAATTCATTAAATTGCAGCGCAACTAAGAGAATGGAGTCAAATAAGGAGGACGAGGAGAAAACACATGATAATAACCTGGCATGCGATGCCTTAGGTCGAGAAGGGGAAGAGCTCCCCTTTGAGAACGGTGTTACCAATAGCGGCCCTTTGAGAACGGTGTTACCAATAGCGGTGTGGTGAATGAACGAGAACATGGCACTAGCAGTAGTGAGCTTATGGTTTCAACTGAGGAGAATGGGAGCCCTATGAAGAATGGTGGACATAAAAAGAGAGGTCGACTATTTGGAAGTGGTAAGGCAAAAGTAAAGGTGGGAATCAGTGGTAAAGTGTCTCAGGTGCGCGATTCATCTGGCCCTTCATCATTTTTATCATGATTTCGTTCCTCATATGGAACTGTAGGGGGTGGCCAATGCTGAGCTTGGACGCCAGTTGAGGTTTTTGATCTCAAAGTACCATATTAAACTTTTGGTTTTGGTTAAGACAAAAACTAGTGGGGAAAAGTGTTTGAAGTTGTGGAGAAGGATTGGGTTTGATAGCTCCTTTGTGGAGGAAGCAAGTGGTTTTTTTGGAGGAATCTGGGTCCTTTGGAAATTTCAAGATGTTCAGGTTTCTGTTATAAATACTTCTTTCCAACATGCTCATATGAATGTGGATACTATGGGACATGCTTTTAAGTTTACAGCTATTTATGGGAGCCCTAGGTAGGAGGAACATAAAGCTCTCTGGGATTGTCTGGATGCTATTGCAGGTACTGTTGTTGACAAATGGTTGGTTACTGGAGGTTTTAACAAGATTGTAGATGTAAAGGAGAAGAAAGGGGGTAATGCTATTGCTATTGGCCCATGTCAGGTTTTCCGAAATCGTTTGACGGGATGGCAGCTTGATGATATTCAGGTGTCAGGTAGCTTCTTTACCTGGATGGGTCCGAAGTGGGCTCATTTAGAGCGTGTCTACAAGAAGCTTGATTGTGTTATTGCTAATGCTTCTTGGCGAATGGGGTTTGATAAGGTGGACGTGACTAATTTACCGAGATATAGCTCGGAGCACTCTCCTATGCTGTTGAGATTGTCTGGTCCTCCCAAAGGTAAGTAGGATAGACCTTTTTGATTTTTAGCTGATTGGATGAACCACTCTAAATTCCCTAATTTTATGTTATCTCAATGGAAGACCTGCTTTGACATTCTTGTTATGCTAGCTCGTTTGGTTACACCATGTAGTTTTCTAGATGAAAAATATGCTAAGCTCGGAGCTGGAAGAGCTACAGCAGGAGCGTGTGAATAATGATTCTTCTCTCTTGGTTGCAAATAAGTTGGAGTGTAGGAATCGCTTAAATGAGATTCTAAAGCGGGAAGAGATGATTTGGTTTCAAAAGTCTCACCACCAATGGCTAACTGAAGGGAACCGTAATACTAAATTCTATCATCTTAAGACGGTAACTAGGAGGCGTTTCAATAAAATTGCCAGGTTGAAAAATGAGCATCAAATTTGGGTGGAACAAGATAACCAACTTAAAGGCATGGCCGTTTCTTATTTCCAAAACCTATTTTTTTTGATGTGGAACCCACTCATAGGTGGCTTACTTCCTCCTAACCGAGCATTCCTCATAACCTCTTGGAGGGATTGCATCGGATACCTTCCTGTGAGGAGGTTCGTAAATGTTTGTTTAGTATGGGAGGTTATAAAGCCCCGGGGTTTGATGGTTTCCTTGCAGTGTTTTTCCAGAGACAGTGGCCTGTGATTTGTCACCAGATTATGAGATTAACTGTGGATGTATGGCACAACCCCTTTCATATTCGCTTTCTAAATGCTACTCTGATTGCTTTAATCCCTAAAGTCCAGGTACCAACATCTATGTCTCAGTTCTGGCTTATATCACTTTGCTCAGTTTTGTACAAGTTGATGGTGGGATGCTTGCAGCCGATCATGGAGATTGTTATCTCACCTTTCCAAGCTAGTTTTGTTCCTCATAGGCAAATACATGATAACATTGTCATTGCTCAAGAATTGATTCACTCAATGCATAAAATGAGAGGAAGACAATTTATGGCAATTAAAGTTGATCTAGAAAAGGCGTATGATCATGTTAACTGGAAATTCCTACATAGTGTCCTTGGGGAGGTTGGATTGTCGTGCCCTATTGTTGAATTAATTATGCAGGCTGTATCTACTTCCTCTCTTAACATCTTGTGGAATGGTGGTAAAACTTCATCTTTCCAACCTTTTAGGGGTGTTCGTTAGGGTGACCCTTTATTACTGTATTTGTTTACTTTAGTTATGGAAAAATTGTCTCATATCATTTCCACAGCTGTTAATGGTGGTCTTTAGACCCCTATTAAGGTGGGAAAGGGAGGCCCTCCAATTTCCCATTTGATGTTTGCTGATGATCTTTTGCTATTTGCAGAGGCAAGGCTTGAGCAATTGGATATTGTTATGAAGTGTCTATCTTTGTTTGAATAGATGTCAGGTCTAAAATTAAGCATTGAGAAAACGGTGATTTACCTCCCTAAGCACACACCGGAAGAATTGGCTGTTTCTTTAGCATCTAAGAGTGGATTCAAGAGAGTTAAAAGTATTGGAAGATACTTAGGGGCTTGGATAGTTCATGGGAGAGCAACTAAACAATGTTACCAAAATATTGTGGACAAGCTACGAAGGAAGTTAGGTGGGTGCCAACAACAGTGTTTGCCTCAGGCAGGTAGGATAACTCTTGTCAAGTCAGTATTATCTACTATCCCTTTCTTTCATATGCAATATGCGAGCCACCCATTCATGGTAGTTAAAAACGCGTTTTAAATCGGAAAAAACACATTTTTATGTTTTAATCCCAGGCAAACGTGTAACGTTGCAGGAAAAAACGGAGCCAGAGTGAAATCGGTGAAAACGCTTACTTAAAATGCAAAATCGCAAAAACGCATCGCTTTTGAATAAAGCGAACAGAGTCTTTCATTTGCATCATTTGATTCATTTCTACTAGCGAAAAAAGGAACTCCAGATCCAGAGGTAGAGGCAAGAGGAAAGAGGAACAATAAATCATATCAAAGTTCAAAAACGAGAAGAAAATCACAGGAAAGAGGATGATTCGACTGAAGCACTGACTGAATCGCACCTCCACTTTGGTTCTTCGATGATCACTGTCGTCAGAATCTGTGCCTCCCTTGTGGCTGTGCAGACGAAGCTTGCTGGCATCCTGTGGTGGTGAATAACGCTGTCGGCGAGAGAGGAGGAAGAAGGTCAAAGGTCTGGAGTCCTGCGGTGCAATTGCTCATTGCTCTGTTCTGTCACTCACTCGCTCCTCACTGTGTGTCTTTGTTCCAAATGCTGCCTCCCCATCTCTAATTCGTGGCTACTTCTTTTCTTTATATTAGGTCTTCTTCCAATTCAATTTGTGGGCCCCCTTCCATTCAATTGAAACAATCTTCTAAATGTGATTTTTAGTGTATGGCTGTGCTATCACTAATAAGAATCAATATTATATAATAATAATATATTTATTTCCTAAACTCAAACTTTTATTTTAAATTACATCCAGATTGAGTTCTCTTAAAATCTCAATAAAATCTCTTTAAATTAGTAATAATGTTTTCTCAAATAGATCAAAATATATCATTCTCTTTAAATTACTAATAATATATATATATGCAGGTAAAATCAATGTTTTGTATAACGATTTTACATTTTACGATTTTTCATTCTTCTTCCGTTTTCAGGTAAAATCTACATTTTTACTACCATGCTCCCATTAAATATATGCAATGAGATTGATAGAATTCAAAGAAATTTCATCTGAGGTGACTCCAATCTGCAGAAAGCTCACCATGCTATAGACTGGAATGTATTGACTACTCCTAAACTTGTGGGTGGGCTTGGGTTGAAATCAGCTACGATTATGAATGATGCTTTTCTCATGAAGTATGGTTGGAGATTTTAGAATGAGACAGATGCCCTTTGGGTGCGCATTCTACGGGGGAAATACAAGGTTCAAAATGGTCAATTACCTCTGTTTAAGGCCGATGGTTCACCTTTCTGGAGTGCATTATGTAACATTTTTATTAACATGAAGGATAGGGTACTATTTTGAGATGGAGCTTCTATCTCATTTTGGAAAGATAAATGGGTATCCTCTACTATGTGCCTGCAAGACTATGCGTTGAGTTCCATT
Organism: Acacia crassicarpa; assembly: GCA_034222035.1. Classification (NCBI taxonomy): domain Eukaryota; kingdom Viridiplantae; phylum Streptophyta; class Magnoliopsida; order Fabales; family Fabaceae; genus Acacia; species Acacia crassicarpa. The sequence goes on from JAWXYG010000010.1 coordinate 3,168,540, forward strand.
CCTGATGATATGTGGGAATGCATGGTTGCTAGATTTGTTGGTCGAGATGGCCGTTGGCACTTGTCACTACTATACAGTCGTCTTCCTTAGAATGTGGTTGGACTAATTAGAGGTATGCTCCCTCCCTCTGCTGAAGATGGTCCGGATCGATCTTTTTGGTTGGTTGGAGATTCAACTGGTGTTAGTGTTAATAGTTGTTACATGTTTTTAGTTGAATCTGGATTTCAACACTCTGATATAAATTGTGACATATGGAGTAAATTATGGAAGTGGGAGGGTCCCCATAGAGTACAAATTTTTGGTTGGAAATTATTTCACCAGAGGCTCCCTTTACGGTCGTGGATCCGTTCTTGGACTGGCAATGATGGCCTTTGTCCAGTGTGTCACCAAACAAAAGAAACTAGCTTACATGAATTTAGGGACTGCCCTATGGTCTGTGCTTTTTGGTATGAAGTGTTACCCACTGATCGTTTCCACTCGTTTTGTCATTGCGACTGGACTGATTAGGTTACGAAAAATTGGATGTGTGATGACGAAGGATTTGGTGGATATCTTTGGCATGCTGTATTTATTGTTTCCTGCCGGTTCATTTGGAAGTGGAGGAATGGTTCCATCTACAACTCGCAAGACAAGAGTGTCAGATATCGACCCAGGTCTGTCTTTCAGTTTTTGGAAGACATTAAAATGGTGACTTTTAAAGCACGGATTAGCATATCAGAACAATATCCTACTACTGTTTGTTGGGCTTTCCATGAAGCCCCGTTTGTGAAACTCAACTCTGATGGGGCCTCAAAAGGTCCATTGCAGGTGGCGGCATGTGGGGTTTGCTGAGAGATTGTTCTGGTAACTAGCTTGGAGGTTTCTCTGCGTGACTTGGAAGGTGCTCGGCGCTAGCAGCTGAGTTGTGGGGAGTCTTGAGAGGACTAGAGATGGCATGGGAGGCAGGTTGGAGACATTTAGTGGTTGAAAGTGACTATCAAACAGTTATCGCATTGCTTTCTAAAGTAGGCAGTGCAGCTCGTGAGTCCCACTTGGTGGCTAAGATACGAGCAGTTACTCGGCGACGATAGGATATACGATTCTGTCATGTCCTTAGGAAAGGGAATCAATGTGTGGATTGGTTGGCTAACGTGGTCCTATCCAATGTGGAGGCCCCTGATGAAGCTCATTTCTTAGAGCCTCCTATTGGACTTTATCATTTTCTTCTAGCTGATGTGATGGGAATAGCTCATATTAGGAGGGGGTTGGGACCTTAGTCCCTTTTCATTTTTTCCTTTGTCTACTTTGTTTCTATTTTTTCCCATTTCTTGTTATCAAAAAAAAGTTATCAAGTAGTCATATTTTTATAGAAATATTTATATGAAAATTTTCTCACGCACGCACATGTAATTGTTTGATTACAAGCCCCCGGGGGGAAAAAGTATTTGAATCTCACCCATACAAAATATATATGTAGAGTTTGTGATTAATTCTGCTAGGTAATATATATCGGAGGAAATGAATTAAGGAGAGTGACAAAAGTTGAAATATTCTTTATATGATAAAAGTATTGACGGATTAGTAAAAATACAACTCCCTACGCCAAAAATTGGGTTGTTCTTTCATTCCTTGCACTCAACTTCAATATATAATGCTTCACTTTCTGCTTAAAGAATTGCAATATGAAGAATTTGTTGCATCAGATTATTAAATTCTAAGCTAGCTAGATGGATGCTGGATTCCTCTTAATTATGCCATATGCATGGATTCAAAATATTGAAACTTGGTGGCAAAATACTGCCAATTATTTTTTAATGAAACACATATTTATTTATAGCTTTTCAGTTTTCACAATATAGATCATTGAATTGATCTTATCTAATTATTTACTTACCCTAGCTAGCTAGGGCCATAATCCTTATTAGGATATATAATAATTAATTAAAGATGTGCAGGAGATATGGATATGAATCATAAGTATATTATTATCATTGCCACTAGCTAGTAATCATAAGAAGCCTTCAAATTTATGTGCTTAAGAGGCAGTAAGGGACTTCACAATTCAATTACCGTGAGAGAGAGAGAGAGAGAGAGAGATTATATATATATAGCACTCGTTATTCTATATTATCTTTTTTTTTTTTTCCTTTTCTTTTTGATACACAGGGTAGCCAAATATCTATCTGTACATCAATTGCGTATATAACTGTTATGCTGTCAATGTCCCCCACAATTTATTTCTATAAATTGCCTTTTCAATAAGGCACGATTTCTATTTGTATTATTTTTTTCTAAAAACTTATCCCACTCCTCCTCTTCTAATTTTCTCTCCCCTCCTTCTTTGACTTATGACTTACGATTTATGAGTGCCTTGATTGATTAGAATCCTCAAGCCAAAAAATTAATAAATGAATAAAACGTTAATTAATCTGAACATGGTCAGGCATTTAGCCCCAAAGGACAAGGTGAAATTATATTAAACTGTCAATCAATTAACCCTTCATCGTCACTTTCTTGCATCAAAATTAATTATACTTATCTATCTAATGTAAATATTGTTATTATTACCAAATTCACGAGCTAACTCTTCGATTTTATTATTTTTACGTTTCTAACTTACAAAATTATATTGAGTCATTGGTAAACTTGTGCTGGTTATAAACTCAAGAAGCGGACTCTTCTTGAAGAAGGAACAATACTCAATCATGCCAACATTTTATATAGAGATATATCCCTTCTTATTAAGATTTTTTTTTTTTTTAAAAAAAAACCAGTGTTATGGTTTGTAATTCTATATCAGCACATGTTTGCAGGGAGCTGCAAAGCTGTCACTGTATATATGTGGATTTCTGATGTAAATTACTTTTCTCATTTAATGCATTTGATCTTTACGGGGGGGAAAAAAAAAAACTCGCGAGTTTATACTCTGAGTTTACTATTTTTACGTTTCTAGTTTTTAAACTTATGTTAACTCATTTTTAAACCCGTGTTAATTTTTTTGATTTGATCATTCTTAGTAATTTAATATAGAAATTTTGTTTTATTAAATGTGATACATTATGAATGTTGATGGGTTAATTTTAATTGTTTGGATTTAAAGTATATTTAAATCAAACTATTATAATATTTTCTTTTAATTATTTAATTATATTCTATCAATACATATTTATTGATAAAAGTAAATTTTTACAAGTTTATAATTTGAATTTATTATATGATTTTACGTCACTATCATCATAATTCATAAGTTTATTTAAAATAGCGATTTGATAAACTTGGCTATTGTGGTATGTAATGTTTCGATAGCTTTATTTATCAGCCAATGACTTATTGATCTTCATTCTTCTGAATTCTGATATTCACTTTATGAACCAATAACATTGCAATATACGCATGAATCCAAAAATATATATATTTGGAAACTAGAATCAATTCCTTTGGCTTTGCTTATACAATTTTAGCATTATTCTGAAGATATAAACGAAGAGAAGTTTCAATTTAACACCTCAATTCAATGCACATATACGCATTTTAATATGAACTAGCATCGTTAATTCAATGTTTTTAAACAATGAAAGCACTGCGACAATGATGGCATTATATACACTTTTGTCTGTGATAGGAAGAGATATATATATATATATATATATATATATATAGAGAGAGAGAGAGAGAGAGAGAGAGAGAGAGTCTACGTTAGGAGGAATAATACCTAGCTTGCAGCTACTATCATCATCGTAAAAGCATCTTCTCCACAAATAAGTAGACACTCACTTGATATTTCTCATTTTTACTTTAGAATTTACATGTATTGTAAAAATCGACAAAATTAATTATTCCTTTCTTGCTATATTATTGTTAGTTTGTTTTCTTAATAATGGAACTAATAACGTCCCTGGTGGTCCGCGCGGTTGCACAAAAATGTTGCTGCATATTTATGGGTTTAATTTAGTGAGCCTATGAAACACATGGGGGACTTAATCTCAGCAACTATATGTAAGTAATCAATTTCATTTTATATGTAAATCATAAATAACTAAACAAATGAACAAAGATAAAGAATCATACCATGAGAAATAATCACATGCATCCAAGGTCTATAATGAGAGCTTCGAGCAAAAAAAGGTCTATAATGAGAGCAATTTTAGTACGTACAACAATAATGTCCGTGGGAATTTTCTCATCAGTAATATAATCATGGAATTATATATTATGCGAATCATTAATTAGAGGAGGAGCCCTAACTATCTCACGAGAACTAGTGTTTGACTGATTAATGTTGTATAAAAATGAAACATTTTCCCATACTCTACTTATATTCAAAAGCATATATAGAAACATTACGTTAGATTTCGAGTCTTCTCATATTAAACTGTAATACAGGTAATATCAATAAAAACATTTCTTAATAGCCCATAAAGTGATGAATGATACTGTGGGCTAAAAATTTCTTCTAGAAGACATCCCATTTTTTATACTGGAGAGGGTATATCTTTAAGGGTCAAGGTGTAATTTTATCTAGGAAATAAAAATCCAAAAGTTTTTTAATGAGCAATCTTGTCCTAGAGTAACCAAAATTTAGCAATTTTGCCTCTTACCATTAAAAATATTAATAGTCAATGTCAAATTTTCAACCATCAACGTTAGTTTTTTAATATTTATAGCGAATTTACTCCTTTTTAAACATTTTTAGAGTAAAATTGTTTCTCAATTATATTAACTTCCAAATAGCCAATATTCTTGATGAATAGTTACTTTCAGGCTAACAACTTAACCCTATCTTTAATTTGGTGCCTTTAACTTGTGGAACGTGCTCATCATGTCAGGGTGAACCAACTTTTAAGATAGGAATGGCAAATTGAATACTGTTACAAAACACGAAGGCTAAGCAATATCTTAGCCTGAAATGAACAAACAGCGAAGAGATCATTTTAAAATGAACTCGTGCTAATTCATGGTAATTCGAAATAATACTGAAACCCATAATTCTTTTTCGTTTGCTTCTTCAATTTGTGCACATAATACTCCCTATACTTTTCTGTTTTACTTGAGGAAATTATTTTAAGAAACTCATCCATGCTTAACTATAAAGGTTCAAGACGACAAGATCATATCCGTAGAGTTATATACCTCTCTCCAAAGAAAAAAATTAACTTAATCTGCTTTACATTCACTTTTGCCAGAAAAAATGGTGATTCTTTATTTGTTCTGTTCTGTTTTGTTTGTGTGTTTAAATTGATCTAGAATTCGGATTTAAAAAGATTGAGAATCATATATATATATATAGCTTGGCTGTGTCAAGAGCTTCTAATAGGATTAATATTTTACTGTCTTAGATCATTATCCCAATCATAGCTAGCAATTAATATAACGTATTAGCTAGCTATGACCTGAAATTAATTTTCTAACAATTCCCTAAATACGATGAAAAAGAAAATGTCAACACTATGCAATTGTCACGACGCAAAAAGAATCCAAACCAATATACCTACCCTTTTCATATAAAATTGTCACCACTGGCTCACAGGTACATAAAGAACCAAACAAAACCAGGCCTCTCGCGTTCTTTAAAAAACTCTCTCTGCCTTGTCCACATCGTAGCCTGCATCACGCTACTTCCTCTAGCCCAATTATTACCTTAATCATATCATTAAAAAACTATTCTTTCTATAGTATTGATTTGTCACCGTAATAACTACTAATAATACGAGTACTTTACCAACCTTGGTGGGATGAAAATTTCACTGTGTGGATGCAGTAATTAGGTTATCTTCTTTTTGTCTGCTCTGCATGCTTCTGAATTATCCTGGCAGTTCATTATCATCCACCTCTTCAGTAAGGCTGAGCTAGTTAATTAGAACCCGAAAAAAAAAAAAAGGATCTGAAGTTAATTCAGTTTCTTTCTTTCTTTTTTTTTTTTGTTCTTCTTTTCCAGTTTTGGGAAGTGTTTTTCGGTGCTTGCTGTTCAGTTGGGTCATTTAAAAAAATTCGACTAAAACTGAAAAGTGAACTAAAAGAGGTTGTTTAATTCACTTTCACTCAATTTAGGTAATTGGTTTCGGTTCAATGCTTAGAAATTAGCTCATCCCTAACGGGAAGGAGAATGTGATTTATCATGGAACAGGGCTCTCACTTCAAAGCTAAAAACCAGAAGTCATCGTGGTTCATCCTCTGGCTGTATGTCGTTTTCGCAGCGCAACAAACCCTGGGAAGGAACTCAGCGTCAGCATAGGGCAGTGGGCTCGGAATTCGAGACAGCTTTTGCTGACTAAGCATTCGGTGGGCCCCCACCTGTCGGCTCCTTGATCCCCAAACCCTACGCTCCTCGGGCCCACCTGTATCGCCATTAGGACACACTGAAAACCCCTTTAATCTTTTTGTCCAGACCAAACGTAGGCTATTACATAAGACACTTGACAAAACCACGTTTTTAGCCCCTATATAAAGCCCCTTAATTCATCACCTACAATCACAATCTCATCATCACCAAGCTTCCCCTGTTCTCTCTTTTGTGATTAAAAATCCTGAAAACTCCTTTTCCTCTCTGAAAACCTCCCCAAACCAGACCATATATATGACTGCCATGGCTTATTATGATCCTGTTTGTGAGAACGATGCTCAGGCTCTGCAATTCATAGAAGATGTCACCAGAGACGCAGCCTCCGTCCAACAGAGAGTTCTGGCCCAGATTCTTTGCCAGAACGCCGACGCAGAATACCTTAAACGGTTTAACCTCAGCGGAGCCACCGACCGTGAAACTTTCAAATCCAAGGTTCCTGTCGTAACGTACGAGAATCTTCAGGCTGATGTCCAACGCATTGTCAACGGTGATCGCTCCCCCATCTTCTCCTCTCATCCAGTCTCTGAATTCCTCACCAGGTATATATATATATATATACTAAAGACACACACAAATATATAAATTAATAAAGTATTATTTAGCCAGTTTAATTTTAATAAATATTTGCTGTAAAAAAATGATGCAGTTCTGGAACATCTGGTGGGGTGAGAAAACTGATGCCAACAATTGACGAGGAGATGGACCGTCGTCATCTATTGTTCAGCCTTCTCATGCCTCTCATAAAACAGTACGTTCCGCTTTTCTCCTTTTTTTTTTTTCTTTTTCTTTTTTATATTATCATTTTCGTGCTGGCTCTCACCATGTGTCTCCTCATGTGTCTCTTCTGGAGTTCTGGTTCTCAAACCTGAGCTATTAGCATATTAGTATTAATCCAATTTGATTTTTCAGGCATGTGCCGGATTTGGATGACTGGAAGGCGCTTCGGTTTTTATTTTTAAAGTCAGAGACGAAGACACCAGGAGGAATAGCGGCACGGCCAGCGAGCACAAGCTATTACACAAGCGAGCAATTCAAGAAGAGACCATTTGAATCATACACAAGCCCCAATGAAGTCATCGAATGTACAGATTCCTTCCAGAGTTTGTACGCTCAGATGTTATGTGGCCTCATCATGCGAAAAGAAGTCCAACGTGTCGGAGCAATTTTCGCCTCCGGATTTCTCAGAGCCCTCAAATTCCTTCAGAATAATTACCATCAGTTGGCCCATGACATCTCCACTGGGACCCTAACTTCACAAATCACAGACGCTTCTATCAGAAAATGCATCGAGAACAACATCCTCAAATCCGACCCTGACCTCGGAGATTTCATCTTAAAAGAATGTTCCAAAGAGAATTGGGAAAGAATCATCACCAGAATTTGGCCTAACGCTAAGTACCTCGACGTTATCGTCACCGGCGCGATGGCTCAGTACATCCCAACTCTTGATTATTACAGTGGTGGCCTTCCTATCGTTTGCACCATGTACGCTTCTTCTGAATGCTTCTTTGGTCCTAACCTTAAACCCTTTTGTGACCCATCTGAAGTTTCCTACTTAATCTTACCGAACATGGGATACTTCGAGTTCTTGCCCCTTGACGACTCCTTGTCTTCTCAAGACCCGGTCGACCTCGCCGACGTTGAAGTGGGGAAAGAATACGAGCTGGTTGTCACCACGTATGCCGGTCTCTGCCGGTACCGGGTCGGCGATGTTCTCCGAGTCACGGGGTTCCATAACTCGGCGCCGGAGTTTCGGTTCGTGGGGAGAAGGAACGTTTTGTTGAGTATTGACCTGGATAAAACGGACGAGACCTCGTTACAAAAGGCCGTTGACAATGCGTCGTTGCTTCTAAAAGAGTTCAACACTAGCGTGGTGGAGTATACTAGCTACGCTGACACTAAATCTCTTCCAGGCCATTACGTGATTTACTGGGAACTGTTAGCGAAGGACCAGCCGCCGTCGTCGACGTCGGTCGGGCCCACCGATGAAGTCCTGAACTGGTGCTGTCTCGCCATGGAGGAGTCTCTGGACGCTATGTACAGACAAGGGAGAGTGGAATACAAATCGATTGGGCCGTTGGAAATAAGAGTTGTGAAGAATGGTACTTTTGAAGAGCTTATGGATTACGCGATCTCAAGAGGCGCGTCGATTAGTCAGTACAAAGCGCCAAGGTGTGTAAGTTCAACGCCGATGCTGGAACTGCTTGATTCGAGGGTGGTTTCGGTTCATTTCAGTCCTTTGCTGGGTCGCCATTTGGATTGATGTTATGACGTAGTTGGGTGGCCTGATGATCATCACGTGCCGGCCTTTAATTTTATAAGTGGGAACACAGGATATAGCAGGGAGATAATACAAGATGCTACCTCCGGAACACTTTCATATATCCATATAATTAGGACCGGAAGGAATAACATTTTTATCATCACATAATGATAATATTCATTTCCCACTAAGATAACCCTCCTTATTTTTATTTAAGAGACCGCAAAGGCAAGAGAAAGCACTCCCAAATTGTTATATCTTAAACTATTTTGATCTGAAAGAAGCCAAGAAGCAAGAAGGAACCAATCTCAGAGCATGACGGTGGCCACACTCACTTGTGCGCAAACCAAACAAAGAAGGGTCAACCATGGTGGCTAGATTCAGTCATGGGTTTCACATGCCTTATTGGACACCATTTCTGGTACAAGTAGCTGTGGATTTGAGTTAGGCAGGAAGTTTTCGTGTGGATTTACCAAAACAAGAATCCCATGTAAACAATATGCTTCACTTAGATCTTCGCCTCAGACACGCTTCACTTGCTTTCTTTGACGTTTGGTCTTCATATGTAATATAATAATATGTTTTTACATATGCTAGTAGATGTCAAATAAAAACTCCAATTTATGTATGAGAAGAAAATAAGAATAAGGAAAACTCTTAAAAATAGAAAAAAGAAAATAATACCATTTTTAAAGTTTTTCTTAGTATTTCCTCCCCTATTCTTCGTATCACTTTAGCCTCCATGGCTCCATCCAAACATAAATGTTTCCCTGTTTCTCTAAGATGATTAACTTATTTTGCTTTCTAGTTTGCCTTTTCATGTACTTCTATTAGCTGTAAACAGGTTTTGGAGAATCCGAAGATTTGTGCTTTTTTTATTTTTTTCACAAGACTGAACTGAATCATAGTTCCCTGTGAGAGAGATGTTTTTATAAGTCACTGAAGCAGACTCTGCCCCAGGCCCACCAAAATATGCATTTCATAGTCACGGAAACACGAACCAGTGTTACTCTAAATCCATTTTAATACACAAGATGGGATACTTCGAGTTCTTGCCACTTGATGAAGACTCGTCATCGTCTCGTGACCCGGTAGACCTAGCCGACGTTGAAGTCGGAAAGGAATACGAGCTGGTTATCACCACGTACGCCGGTCTATGCCGGTACCGGGTCGGCGATGTTCTCTGAGTCACGGGGTTCCATAACTCGGAGCCGGAGTGTCATTTCGTGGGGGAAAGGAACGTTTTGTTGAGTATTGACCAGGGTAAAACCGACGAGACCTCGTTACAAAAGGCTGTTGACAATGCGGCGTTGCTTCTAAAAGAGTTCAACACTAGCGTGGCGGAGTATACTAGCTAAAAGAGCTTAAATCTCTCCCAGGCCATTACGTGATTTACCAGGAACTGTTAGCGAAGGACCAGCCTCCGTCGCCGATGTGGGTGGGGCCCACCGACGAAGTCCTGAACCGGTTATATAGACAAGGAAGAGTGGAATACAAATCGATTGGGCCGTTGGAAATAAGGGTTGTGAAGAATAGTGCTTTTGAAGAGCTTATGGATTACGCGACCTTAAGTGGCGAGTCGATTGGTCAGTATAAAGCGCCGTGGTGTGTATGTTCAACGCCGATATTGGACCTGCTTGACTCGAGGGTGGTTTCCGTTCACTTCAGTCCATCGGCGCCGCACTGGACACGCCGGGAGGTCGCCGTTTGAATTGATGCGATGACGCGGTTGGGTGGCCTGATGATTATCACGTGCCGGCCTTTCATATATAAGTGGAAACACAGGATATAGAAGAGAGATAATACAAGATGAGAGCAGGAGAAACACTCCCAAATTGTCAATATATGAGAGAAGCCATGAAGCAAGAAGGAATCAATCTCCGATGATAAGATATTATTATATGTTATATTAATATTTGATATATTGTTATATTGAGATATTATATAACTTATGTTGACATTATTATTTGATTTGATTTATTTAAATTAGATTTGATTAGATTCTAAGATTGTCTATATAAACACTCTTACTCAATTACTTATACTAATTAAGAATTAAATATTAAGAATTCAATAATATTTTAGAGGCTTTGTTTCCTCTATATTTTAATCCTTCAAATTCTTACATAAGAGAATAACGGTGGCCATACTCACCTGTGCACAAGCCAAACAGAGAGGGGTCAAGCATGGTGGCTCGATTCAGTCATGGGTTTCAAATGCCATATTAAACGTCATTTCTGGTACGACGTACAAGCTGTGGATTTTGAGATGGCCAGGAAGTTTTCGTGTGGACTTGCCAAAACAAGAATCTCATTAATTTGCAGTGCAATTTATATTATAAATTATATTCTATATTTAAAATTAAGAGATTAAATAATAAGCTTGACTTAGATCTTCGCCTCTGATGATACACTTCACTTGCTTTCTTTGATATTTGGTCTTCATAATATATGTAATGTGTTTACACATATGCTAGCCACTAGAATATCAAATAAAAACTCCAATTTATGTACTTTTAATGTCTCCTTGTTCCTCTATGACGATTAAGTTTTTCCCCCCTTGAGTTTAGTTTTCCTTTTCATGTACTTGTATTATTTGTAAACAAGTTTTTGAAAAATCTGAATATTTGTTTGTTCTTTACAAAAGACTCCGCCCCACCAAAATATGCATCTCAGCCGAAGACCAATCTAGTGGCACCAAGTCTAGGGTTCAATACCTAACTTACCTACGGTCCAAATCCCAAAAAAAATATATGCATTTCATCATCATAGAAACATGAAGCAGGGTTTCTCTAAATCCATTTTTACGTATAAGACAAACTCAAGATACTTTCTTCCTTCATGTTCATGAGGGTATATACAAAAAAACACGAATTGCCAAGTTCTGGTGTTTTGACTTCATACTCACTCCTCTCACACATAGTTTCCATAAAAAAGCTTACTTACGTTAGAGAAGTGAAAGATAAAAAAATGATGCAAACTCACTTTAGTTTTACACCTTTTTTTTTTTTTTTAATGAATAGTTTTACTTTTACACCATGATGTTTGACTAGTTTTATCTTTTGGGGTACAAACAAGTTTGAGCTTCTCTTTGGATCAATGTATTGCAAACTTGGGTTGGTCGTGTAAGGTAAGAATGGTCCACTTCTCCATCCGCAGCCCATTTTCCTCTTAGCGGACCACAATTTTCCACTACAATCCAAGTTGGGGACTATTGCATGCTTCATTAGTTAAGGGTTAAGACAAAAATTTACTATTAATTGAGGAGTAGTGTCACTTCATAAGTTTTTTGTTCAATTCAGTTTTAAAAGTTTTAAAGCATAACAATGTTGTCTTACCTCATTAAAAATTTGATGTTGATGACCAATAATATTTCAAATATTAAGGATAATATCGTTCCATTTTAACACTTCTAAGATAACATTGAACTCATACACAACATGAATCGTTATCATTTTCAAAACTTGACTGTGGACTCAAGGGACATTCTATTAGCAAGATATTAAAAGATGGAAGGGCTAAAATGCTTTAAAAGCTTTTGCGTATGGGTATTAGCACTTGAAAGTTTTCAAAGGAGTAAATATGCCCCATAAGTGCCACCTCTCCATTTAACAAACACTAACAATCAATGTTTGTTGACTAAATATATAGAGGTGACATGCCTATGTGGGATTCATCCAATATTTTTTTAGTAGGAAATTTTTTTTTTAAAAAAAAAATCAGATCCCTCTCCCTCAATGTCAACAGACCTGCAATAATTTGTCACCCATACCCACAAGAATTTCCCTGCCCTCTTGATCACACAAAGGAAAAACAAAGGGTTCATGAACTGACAAAACCGATTAACTCAGAAATGAAGATCTTAGTATTTCTTAAGGGGGGAAAAAAAAGAAGGGGGGGGGGGGGGCAGGAACAAGAGGGAGGGGGGAGAATGCGGTCTTTATATGAAGACAGGATTATTACTCTTTTTGGGACAAATCAGGGCACACAAGTTGCAAAATAAAAAGGATAAAAACCCTAGCTTTACACAAATAGTGACGAGTAAGGGAAGCCAAGAAGGTTCTAGGAATGTGGAAAAGCCCAAGGGTCCGAATAAATAATGGATACCATCAATTCGGCAATCCCCAAGTGGAAAATCAAATCAATCTGAACACACCCGCACAAATAGGCCCTTGAACAGGGATAAGGAAGCACAAATGAAAAAAAAAATTCCACCCTCTGAAACCTACCAAACAAACTCAAATTTGAAGGAAAAAAATAGATGGAGAATTAGAAGAAAAGAGAGATCAAGAAGCAGAAGAAGATTTGGGTTTGATTTTCAGCTTCGATTCGGGTTCAATTTGAAGACAGCTTGGGTTCGATTTTCAAGATCGTGACCTCACAAGCAGTTAACAAACCCGGAATTGGAGAAATATACTAATTTTTTCTTGAGAATTACAACACACAATAGCATTATAACAAATCCTATAACACCCCAAATTTAACTCCAAAAAACTTGGTCAAAATATTTGAAATACCTTCAATAGGGATAATCAATATTCAAATCATTAAAATTACATAACTATATCAAATAAAATTCATAGTACAAAGTCAAAATAAGTTTCTAAAATATTTCAGAATTAAATACAAAGCGGAAGTCTTAGAGTCATGGCAACTAAAAATAACATAACATAAGCTACAGGAGTACAAAAAAGCCTTCAAGCTCACTCCATAAGTGTCTTCCCTTGCTCCCTACTAGAATGTTCACCTAAAAAATGTTAATATAGGATGAGATTTCACGTCTCAGTAACTACTGAAAGTTCTACCGTACACAAGCAAATTATATATGACAAAAACAAGAGTTGATTAATAAATATATTTGTATCAAATTGTAAATTATACTATTTTATAATATGCAATATGCAGCCTCCCTTATATCACCGTCCAGCCTTGTACCATTGACTGGAGCCATAGGCTAACATATAGTCCGATAGAAACTCATTCATTTGACTGGATGGTTCCAAGCTCACCAAAACTTAAGATATATCTAGCCAAAGGTATAGAACTTAAGTATAGACTATGGCTCCCCTCCTTAAAAATAACAACTAAGGAGGTGTCACGTGTCCCACAACTGCAATAAAATCCCGGCCAGAGGAAAACATGGAAGATAGGGCCCTGACAAGTACCATCCACTGTGCACTGAGTAGTAGCATAAATAAATCTTATCATTTAAATTCCTCCTTACTCCAACCCATTACATACAGTCGCCATGATAATTATATCAATAAAATAAAGTATATTAAAACACGCTTCTATGTATATCAAATATCATAAAAAGGTAAATCAAACATATCATATAACCTCATCAGACCAATATGTCATTCTTGAAATTTGAAGGACTAAACTATCATTTTGAAATTCGGGATTAAACTGTCATTTTTTAAATTCAGGGGCAAAACCGTAATTTTAGCTGGGCACAAATTGTAATTTTCTTGGGCACAAAACTGTAATTTTCCCAGGTACAAAACTGTAATTTTTACGGGTACAAAACTATAATTTTTGTGGGTATAAAACTGTAATTTTCATAGGTACAAAGCTGTAATATTCAGTTTTCATAATAATAATATTATAATATATATATATATGTACACACATATAAATCAGTCTAATAAAAAAATATAATTCATAATCATACATAATTTACAAGTATATGGAAGAATATTCAGAGTTACATGTTACTCACTAATTCTCAAGTAATCACCAAAAAGCAACTACCAATATCCCAAAATAATTATCTTTACACTTTCCCTCTCTCCTTCTTTCTCTCTATTTTTTCTAACACTTCGTTGCTTCTTCCCGAATACACACCCGAAGGTGTGTATTTATAGTAGTTGGGAGAGGGGTAATCAGGGTGAAATTGGAAGGAGGTTGGGGAAAATGGGGGTGGTTGGGTGAGATGTTGGGGGAAATGGCTAAAGTTGGGGGGTGTAATAGAAATTCTATTACACCTTCCAACTTTAAACTTTCACCACATTTTTAATATATATATTATAATAATAATATTATTATATTATTATTTTTTTCTAACAGAACATTTAACTCTTATACTAAATCGTTCTTGGTAAATTAATTACCATTAATCTATCATATCATCATTCTAAATAAATTTCAGGATGTTATAAATCCTTCTTGGATGATTATACTAAATTAACCCTAAACTCTAGATTTAATGAGAGGTGAGGACCTAAGTTAACTTCCCTCATTTAGGTTGAGAATTCTATCATCCTTTACACTTTAATCCATACAACTAAACCTCTATTTATAAGGTCTAACAATGATTAACTACTTTATTAATATCTTGACTAACAAATAAGGATCTTAACTAACTAATGATCTTATATATCCCTAACATGCCGCTCAAGTTGACACTTCTTGTACTCATAAAAGTGTCAACTAATTAATACAACAAATGGGGTTTAGTGAAATGAAATTAAACCAATTATTTGTTCTTGTGAATAACACAACAATACTTGTAGGAGACATCTTCCTCTTTGCCTTCATAAAGACCCCTTCCTCTTTTACTTTCATGGAGACAACTTGTTCTTGATCACGCCATTTTTCATTCTGCATATCTTCAACATACTCTTCCAAAATGAAGACTGCAAATTAATTCATTCTTCTTTAATTGACTTCTCCAAATTCTATAGCAAACTAATCAATAGTCTCCACTTTACTAGCAACAATGAAATCTCATATTCAAAT
This sequence comes from Acacia crassicarpa, assembly GCA_034222035.1. Lineage (NCBI taxonomy): Eukaryota > Viridiplantae > Streptophyta > Magnoliopsida > Fabales > Fabaceae > Acacia > Acacia crassicarpa. The sequence continues at coordinate 3,183,862 of JAWXYG010000010.1, forward strand.
TTCTTGAAGCCACTACTACAAAATATAGATTTTACTTCCCTAAAAACATTCTTTTTTCAAAAAAGAGAAGTAAAAAATAAAGGATGTGGCATTTTTATAATTACATGTAGGAATTTTAACATATTGTGTGTCCCTTTTAACTGAAAGGATACTTTTGGCGTCATAATTTATAAAGGAAATGACAATAACTCTAAAAGGGATGCCAAAAGAAGAACTTTGGGCACCAATAGCACTACTTGTAGCATCTCTTTTAGAATTGGGATGCCATTCAAACCACCCACGTGATACCCTACTCCCACATGCAACCCCACTTCTTATACATCCCTTAACATTACTTGTCAACATCCTATAGCTCTGGCTTGTCCTTTGCTTTCGCTACCTCTCTCACTCACTCTGAACTTGCCTTCATCCTCTCCTGCTCCAATGGGTCCATCTTACTTATTATCTCTGACGGCTTCATCATTTTGGCAAGAATGGTGCACCTAGTAGCGGAGGCCAATGAAAAATGCCCATTTAGCTCCTTCACCGCCAACGAATTCTATGCTTGTCACTTAGTAAGTCACGGCTCCAAGTTCATCACCCACTCTCAGGGCCTCAAACTCTTCACTCAGTGGTGGACGCCGCTCCCTCCCCTCCCCCCTGTCCTCTAGATCATCGCCCTCATCCATGGTTTCACTTGTAAGAGTAGATGGTTCGTCCAGCTCACCGTCGTTCACTTCACTAAGGCCAAATTTGCCACTTGCGCTATCGATCACTAAGGCCACGGGTTCCCCAACGGCCTCGTCACTCACATCCCTGACATTAACCTAGTCATTGACAACTGCATTTATTTCTTCTTTTCCTTCCATTCCTGATACAATTCTTCTCTTCCTTCATTCATCTACTCTGAATCTCTCGACGGCACTATCGCACTCCTTATGACTCTTCTTTGTCCTGATTCGCTTGCTGGCGCATCCAAGCCATGGGATGGGATTATCCTCAATGGCGCCATGTATAGGATTAGTGAGAAGTTCAAGCTGCCATGGCCACTCAAGTGAAGAGTTACTGAGGATCTACAGAGAATTGTAGGGAAGGTACAAAGAGGTGGAGCTGTTTTTCCTAATCGTGCACGACAACAATAACGTCGTCTGTGATCCTGCTTGTGTAAAGGAGTTGTATGCATGCATCGTAAGTCTCTTAATTTAACCGGACATTGTTCCCAAACTTTCCTACGTCGCTCGCATAGGCGCCCCCCTAAAAGGGGACGTAAAAAAGGCCTAAAAACAGACGTTAAAAGTGTTTTCTGTAGTAATGAACCAAGCACATTTAGCCTAATCATCCTTTGTTTAAAGAGTCCTGGTCCAAATGACCATTGTCTACTTCAGAATTATGGTAGGTAGACTTTCAGGCCCCCAAGCATGTATCAAATGCCACAACATTCTCCACACGAATGTAGCATAGCTTCCAACAATTCATTTAACACTGCTTCTACCTTTCTTTTGCATGTTTTCGCATTTGCACCAATCACAGCCTAGATAACCTTTGAATCTTTGATTGTAACAACTTATTTTCTTCTTGAAGATCCATTGATTGCCATCTTCATGCCTTGTAGAATCTAGTTTTATCATGAGGAGTCAACAGCAATTTCAAAGCCATAATAGCTACAATTAAACTGTAGAGTACTTCTGCAACTCATCAAAGTTCTCTTCAAACAAGTCTAGATAAGTTGCCTCTTCTAGTTTATATTGCTCATGATCTTAGGGTCCACATATTTTTCTTTTCTAAATGATAATGCAATACACACCAAATACATACATTTATTCTACATATTTCTATGAACCGGACATCCTGCAATTAGATATTGAGGTCATATCTTACTACTCTATATCATATTACTCCAAACTAGCATCTTTCATCAAAGAGTAATACTCTAATCCAAATTTGATTGAATTGTGGTGAAGATGCAAAGTAATCTTGCAGCAGAGAGGAGCAGTTGTTGATGATAGTGAGCACATCCTAAGACATGTAGAATCTATCTCCAGTCCCATCGAATGACGGCTACGCAAAACGTCGTTGGGGGACAATGGAAAAGACAAAGATTTAGGCCTGAGCATCAATGATGTACTCGATAATGATGGGCTCTCCGATTCTTGCACCTGCAAACCTCCAAGTTTCTTTGATGGTTTCTTGAATAGAGGTTAGGGACCAAGTAGCTTCTTCAACGGTAGCAAGATCAACGTTTCGTCGCTGATTTGATCGCTAACTTTGATATCAGTAGGCACACACACTAATTTGGGTTTGGCTTGACGGCAATTGTAGCTTGAAGGATGTAACACCCCAAATTCCATATTAACTATTATGTCCAATGACACGTAATATCAGGAATATCAACAGAGTTGACGATGTTGACAGATCAGAGTAAAGCGGAACGAAGAGCATGTATTATCATTTAGACGATGAGCAGCTGATAACATATGACTAGACATATGCTGATGTCTTGACATATGCTAGCTACATTGAAAATCCTGAAGGAATATTCATGTAACCACTTTGATCAGACCAATTTATAGACTTATATCTTGGTCTAGCTAGACCTATGGCTTGGAACCCAATACAATTGATCATACCAATTGGTTAGGCCGATAACTAATTATTGTAACCACTTTGACCAACCCTTTCTCAGACACCAAATGGTTTGAACTAACTTTATCAGATTCATACTAGAAACTTAGTTTTTCATACTCTCGTCTCAAACGGTGCCTCTTCACAGCTCCCTCCACGCTGCCTTCTCAAATCCAAGTCCCTTTTCTTGAACTTTTAGTCAAGTCTGAGATAGATTTAATTAGATTGACAAGTATAAACAATATACATTCAGCAACACATCAATACCCAACTACAATAGCCTACAGTACATGTATCGTTACCAACACTCACCAGTGCCTCATGACTCAGTCACAAGTTCTTCAGCGTAAGGAAAACAAACATGCAGCATTATATTCGAATAATCCATAGCCAATTAAATGTAAATACACATGACCCCAAGACCTACTCTTGTTCACGAGTCCACAATTCATGATTCAATCAATCATATCAAAGCCATACAAGATATAGGAGAGTTAAAGTTACTGTACATAAATGTACCTTTCACTGTGTATTTAGTAAATGCGCGTCCTTTAGAATTTGACCCCCAGACTTCTTGGATATCCTAACATATTACCATCACATCATCTCCTTTTCCATATTTTATATGATATCAAAATAAATATCATATCACTTAGAATAATATCCTAAGTTCCACTCATTTTTACCTTTTTACCCTTAGAAGACAAGTTATTTCAATTTTTGCCTTACTTTCTCTCAAAAACATAATTCTGGATTTTCTGGCAGGATTTTGCAACAACTTCGAAAAATCATAATTAATTATACAAAAATTCAATTTCAGTGCTTCAAAAATCTTCATAACCCTTAACATGTCTATTTTCAAGGAAAAATAATCCCAGAAGCCAGAACCTCACGGGTCATTCCTAGTTTTAATGTTTTTCCAACACTATTCAGATTAGAAATTAAAAAACAAGACTTAACTTCAAAAATTTATAATTCCTTGTAAAGAACTGAAAACATTACAAATGATGTCTACCTTATTCTTGCAAAATTTCGTGATTTTTAAAGCCATTTTGTGCATAAAATAACGCAACATGATGGACTTCAGAAAATATAAATCTGGAAATTTTCTCAATTTTCATAATTTTGATCCATTGGTCCCAAAAATTATGTCCCACCATGTTTTCAATCTAATTTTCATTTCAAACCCTTATATGTCCTTAAAAACATGCAAAGAATTTTACTCCAGAATTTTCTAAATCAAACCCAAAATTCTACTAAAAACTCAAAAAGCTAAAGATCAATAACTTCCCTTGAAGCTTTTACTCCTTCTTCTCCTTCCTATGTATTTTGCCTAGCTCTCTCTCCTTTACTCAATCAAATTTGATTTGAGTTTTAGTGTAAAGAAATGAAGAGGATTACATGGCTATTTATAGGAAAAGTTCAACCCTTAAGGTGGTCCCCACACAAGGAAATCCAACTTTTCTTCTTTCTCTTCCACCATTGGATCTAATATTCACTTTTTAAGATTCAATCTTCACCCTTGATCTTGTCTTAACCAACAAGTTGTTACATTTTCTCTCTTTCTTCTCTTTTAACCCTTGGATGAGTTTCCATGTGGCATCATCTTATTCCTCCAAGTCTCCTATTGGTGCAATTGATTTCAAGAGGATTAAAGCTTTATTTCTTGAGATAATATCCTAAAATACTCGGCTCATATTCATCCAATATGGCATAGAAGACTTTTGGGGCTTTTTGTGATGTCATCTTGATGACATAATCAAAGCCTTAGGTGTCCCAACACTACACATGTCCAAGCCTAATTGGTTTGTTAATTAATCAAGGTTATTTATGCTTAATTAATCAAACTTTATTTCATTTTCTTTGGCCTTATTGTTTTCGAAAATAATCAGCCCTTTGAAGAAGGTTTTATTGCCTTTTATCAAGTTGAAGACAATATGCCACTAATCCCTAATTAGCACAAGCTAATTTTCCAATTAGCATTTGCTAATTTCCTCTGATTTAATCAAGTGTCTTCATAATCTTTTCTTATCATTTTTTGTTATAAATTAGCTATTATTTTATGTGCTATTTATATCACATTTAACAACCCCTAAATGTAGCTTCATAATTAATCATTGATTAATTAATTCCAAAATGGAATTTGGATAAAAATATAATCAATAAATTATAATTCTTTGAGGCGCATATTCACCTTTGCATTTTACTAATTATTTATCTAAAGTACAATATTTTATGATAAGAGAGAAATTAGAGTATTACAAAAGAGGCTTTGACGGTGGTGTTATCTTGAAAGTTTAAGAGAGCATTGACAAACCAAGGCGGAAGAATAAGAAAACCTGGGCTTGGTTCCAAGAATCCTCGCAGTGTTGAGCACAAAACAACCCTTGGCCAGTCAAAGAACAATGGCCCAGCAAATACATTAGCAACCCAAAATCAGCCTGCATATACCATGTTAACAAGATCAGAATTTATATTACCCAAAAAAAAAAGATCAGAATTTAGAGAAATATACTAATTCTTCTTAGGAATTGTAAGCCACGATGGCATTAAACAAACATTTTTTTAAGGTGATTATACTATTAACCTTAAACTCTAAAATTATTAAGAGTTGAGGACTTAAGTTAACCTCCCTCATTTATGCTAAGAATCCTACCATCTTCGGTCTTCCACACTTTAATCCATACAATCAAACCTTTACATAGGATCTTATAATGATTAACTACCTCTTTGAAATCTCAACTAATTAACTAATTTTTTATATAGGGTTAAGGTGTATTTTTGCCCTTAAAGTATGTGTCTAGGAGCAATTTTGCCCCTGAAGTTTCAAGGGTAGCAATGATGCCCCTGAAGTTTTAAAACGGAGCAATGTTGCCCCTCGATTAAAAACCCCAACGGTCAACGTTGACCGTTAGGGTTTTTAACGGAGGGGCAACATTGCTCCGTTTTGAAACTTTAGGGGCAAAATTACTACTTTTTCTGTTGTAAATGACCTCTCTACTTTTAAAATCTAGGTGTTTAAATGTTGTTGTAAGTATGGTTTTTTCTGTTATAAATTGCCAGATTTTAAATTTTGTTGTAAATATAACATTTTCTGTTGTAAATATAGCTTTTTTCTATTGTAAATAACATCTTTACATTTAAAATCCAGGTGTTTAAATGTTGTTGTAAATATGTCTTTTTCTATTGTAAATATGGATTTTTTTTATTGTAAATAGTCAAATTTTAAATTTTATTGTAAATATAGCATTTACTGTTGTAAATCTAGACTTTTTCTATTGTTAATACAAATAATATCAAAAAAGTCCCTTGGACTTCTGGATAATTTGATGATTTCAAATAACTTTTTTGTAATTAGTTCTGTTCCTTAAGACCTGAACGTAATTTTCCCTAAAATCTAACTCTCAACGAGTTCTGATATTATAGACCTGGAGTTGGATTTTACTGACACTTTGATTCCACCAAGGGTTTGGTGTTAATTCGAGCTTGAATGTAATATGTTTGCAAAGACTGATTGTCGAACATTATATTAACATTTAGCTAAGCACAAGTTGATTTGTACGCAAGATTAATTATCTCATAATTAATTAACTCCAATAATACAATAATTATAATGGATGATGCGTGAGCAAGCGGATATATGTGGTTAATTATAGTTTCCCATGGCCATTGGCCTAGATCCCCCCCCCCCCCCAAAAAAAAAAAAGCTTATTGACCTAAAATAATAACGTTAAGTTCTACGTACGTAATAAAAACTTTAACACTTTTTTCAATAAATTTAATAAAATATCAATGAAAATGACATTTTTTTTTAAATGAATTTCTCTCTCTCTCTCTCACCCACACATGTTATGTTTGTAATTGATTATATGTTTTAATACATTTTGGTTTTGTTATGTGCGAACAACCTAATTAGTCGTTACTTAATATGCCGTGAGATGTATCCCATTATAATTTTTATATAATTTGTATGAAAGAGACACAATATATTATACTTTCTCTATGTATGAGACCTACAAATATTTTATCCTTACAATTGGAGGTGTCGTCCTGTTTTTTTTATCCTTTTGGGGGTCAATGATATCTTGTTATTTGTATTGTAATCTGAATATACTTTTATTCAATTCATAAGAATGAATATAAATATCAGTGGCTAAAGTAGTGAAAATTTTAATTATAGGGGCTATATCAATTCATTATAAAGAATTAAAAACAATCTGGAATTACCTATCTTTTTAAGACTAATAATTCTTGAAGGATAATTGTTTACAAATTATGTAATGCAGTAATGGAATCTTAACTAAAAAATTACTACAAATTCCCAAGTTTAAATATATAATAATGTAGTTAATTAGTTATTGTATATGGAAGTCATTGTCAATAGGCTGTTGGAAAACTATCAAATGCTACGTGCTATATCATTTTATTCACGTACTTTTATATATAGATTTTGAAAAAAAAAAAACATAAGAATTGAAGTTCTTAATATTAGCAACTGATCACAATGACTGAATTAATTTTAGAACTGAGTGTTTTGTTATTCCTCCCGTCAAGTGCTAAATACAAGAACCAGTAGAGATGCTTGCTTTGACGTTAAATATAACACATTAATTTAGTTTATTTTTTAAATTTATAATTATTTTTTCACACTCTCCATAATTAATTATACATGTTAAGGGATAACTTTTTATCAAGAGAAAGTTTTCAATGCAAATGACTAAAGGCATACTTTATAACAATCAATAAACATTATTTAAAATTAACTAATTCTTCCAGTCGTTACAAATAAGTTATATCTAGTTTTGGTATTTAGGTTTGGAGGGAGTATAATTAAAATGTTACATTGATCGAGCAATATGCATCCCCAATTTCGAGTTAATCATACGTGCATATATAAACCAATAAACTTTGGCCGAGGTGGTAAGTGGTCTTCCTCTCGTAAGGAGGTAAACACAAGTTCAAATCACGATAGAGGTGGAAATAGGTCAAACCTCTAACATGGGCTAATAAACTAGCCTACATAAAGTCTAACCTATTTACTAAATATATAGGCCAAGTTCCAGCATATTTTTAGGTATATTAGATAAACAGGTCATGCCTATTTTCATAATGCCTGGTTTATAAGCTTACAGACTTGACCTATTTAAGTTTTTAACTTATTTATAAAAGTAAAAACTTTAATTTTAGGTTTTACATTACATCATCATTTACACACACTCAACCCTTGCATATTTGTTACTCATTCACCCCTATCTCTCCTTTATATTATCACTTGAGATGTCAATGCTAGTGTACTCTGTAACATCCTTTCTAAATTACCATTTTAATAATTATTTTATACCTAAACATGCTTAATTCCAGTCAAAATAAATCATTCCATAATAAAAATTCATAACAACGTAACAGTCACTGTTCATATCAAAAGTTCTAGTATACAGTGGAATAATTAAAGTGTGTGTTCTGTCCTAAGAACACAGATAGATTGGACTTGACTAGGTTGTCAAGCCTAGAGCCTACGTACCCTTTGAAGAGATCAAAGTCCACGTAGTTCGCAGTAAACTTGGAGGCATGAAGCCAGGGGGTGGTGTGTGTGCTCTGTGTGGCAGAATGTAAATAGAGCATAGATTAGAACGTGTGCACCTGATTAGGGTTCCCTTGTATTTATAGAGGAGTCTGGTGCGAGTATCCTGGGTTGGTGAGCGATATCAGGGGCTGATATCCCGGGATCATGATTGGGGGAGATCCTACATTGTTGGGATCCCATATCTTTGCCCATTATTCCACTGATTCTGCTCCAGGCATAGTTGGGCCGTGGCCTGGATATGGGCCCTTGGGCCGGTCCGTAACAGTTGCCCCTAGCTTGGTCGTTCAGGCCTCTGGATGGCCGAGGTGTAAATTGCCCCCGGCCCCTGTTAAGGCCAGGGCATTCTACCTCAGTGGGACCGGCTCATGGCTGCCGTGGTCCCTAAGTCGGCTTCAAATCTGGGGCTGGCTTCTGGCGCCTTTGCTCCGGTGTTATGCCGAGGATGCTGAGTTCTGATTCACCAAGATGGTGGTTCGGTCCATTCCGGCCCGCGGCGCCTGCCAGTGACTTCGGTTCCTTGCTTTTTGCTCTTTGGCATTCATCACATGTCTCGGGATTCCCCCTGCGTGTGCCATCATTGTGAGTTCACACCTGGCACGCTCTAAATGGTGGTGTTCTGCAACCGTCGTGGCTTTTCACCCCCCGATGCTAGTGCGCATTTAATGTGCTGACGTCGCGATGTACCAATCCCGTCGCGCCTATGTACAAATAGACCGTTTCGCCCTCGTCGTTTCACGACTTTGTTTAAATATCTTTCCTTCCTTCCTTGTTTTCACTTTTCCCGCTGTTCAACTCTTCACAAGTTTCTCTTTCTGCCTTCTCTCTAAGTTTATAGAGAAGAATCCTCTCTGATCGATACTTTTGCCGTTTTCCAGCATCCCAGTCTCCCTTATTTCACTCATACAGGTATTCTGTTTACCCTTTAGTACTTTTGTTCGGTATTGCTCTGCATTTTACCGTTTATTTTATGAGATTCTTGCCCGCGTTATCGTTCCTTCCCATCTCCTGGATTGCTTAGTCCATACGCTGGGTTTCTTCTTTGCTGTCTTACCTGAAATTGGTTTATTCACAAGCCCTCTAGTCTTTAGGCTTCTCGTCATGGTGAGAGGCAGAAATTCCCCTAGGCCCAGAGAGGTGTTGTTACCGGAAGAAGAGATGTTTCTTCGAATGCGCTTCCCTCGGGCCACTTATTGGGTTCTTGGGGGTGAACCACCTGCTATGGAGGTTTTGGCTCCTTTGCGCCAAGGCGGTGTCACACGTCCGGGGCGAGCTAGGGCTCGCCCGGCTTCTGCTAGGGTTCCGGTCCCAAGTCCTGTTCGTCCTCTAGCGCACGCTCTTTCCATCGGGATGTCTGGCAGGGCCGGGGTAGACTCCTCGTCCAGATCCGGGTCCTCGATGCTGATGGCCCAACCCCTCAATTTTTATGAGGGCCCTTCTTCTGTTCGCCAAAGTCCTTTCCCAGAAGGGTATCTCGGCCCTTGTTGGGACTACCTTGCGGAGAGCTCTGCTCTGATAGCCCGTGGTGGGGATGCCAGGGCTTCTTCCATACTTGGTTCCTGCCGGCATCGACCTTCCCCGGACGTTCCTATTCGTGCCCCCATTAGTCCGAGTCCGCAGTCTTTTCCGCCTGTGACCGTTGTAGTACCAGGTATTCCCGATCTCTACTGATGCTAGTTTTGTTTATTTGCCTATAGGTATAATGGCTCCTAAATCCCGGTCTTCCAAGCAACGTTTTGAGCCCGAGGGTTCGGACTCTTCTAGTCCGCCAGAGGCCTTGTGTCGGCAATACGGCTGGGTGTCCCACGAGGTATTGAAAACTCGGTCCCTTTTGTCGGACATAGACCTTGCTCGGTTGAAGGTACCGGCCATGCCGGGGTGTGTCCTTAGTTGCCCGACAGCCGATGAGCCCATTTGTGCAACGCGGGAAGTGGGCCGCCCAAACTTCTTCTTTTTTTACCAGGATTTCTTGACCTGGGTTCAGGTTTCGTTGCCCTTCACCGCTTTTCAGATAGAGGCCCTGCTGCACCTAAGACTCGCCCCCTCCCAGCTTCATCCGAATGGGTGGGCTTACCTTGTTGCTTTCGAGTGGATATGCAATTCCTTCCCAGTCCCGATTGCACGTACCGCCAACCTCTTTTTTTATTATTTCGGCCCCTTTACCCCTAGTTCACCCAAGGAGAGTGAGAAGTTGAAGGGGTTGAAGTCGCTGCGTATCAACCCGGAGCGGAGGCTCATGACGCCTTTCTCGGATTCTTTTAAGCGCTTCAAGGGGGCCTTTTTTAAGGTTGAGGCCGTGTTTGGGGAGCAGCCTTGGTTTCTGGAGGGGCCTGAGGGTGCTGACATGGGCTGGCGCTTTCCTTTATACTGGATGGAGAGCCATCATGACGCCAAGGCTACCTCCTTCCAGGTTCTGGGCAAAGACCTGTGGCCGGAGTCGATTTCTGTCCTTCCCCGGCTAGAGGCCCTTGTGGTGGAGTACGGTTTAAAGCCCGCCAGCTTCTTTATAAGTGGGGACGGTTCTAAGCCGTTGCCTCCTACCTGTAGGATTCCTTAGTAGCTTGTTGTCTTATTTTTCTGGCTTGGCTTTCAGATTCGTTATTCTAACCTAATTTTGTCTTTGCTTTTTCAGCTCGAGATATGAACGCCCTTCCGCTCTACGTTCGTAGGGCAAATCCGGCCGCTGCCTCTCCGAGCCGACCGACGAGGAAGCGAGATGTTCCAGAGGGTGCCGTCGCTCCCATAGCCGATACGGCGAAGAAGTCCAAAGCCTCTGTCGGCCAGGGGTCTTCTCCTTCTTCCGCCGTCGACGCTCCCCCGGTTACAGAGTCCCAGGCTGAGGCCATGGTTATGTCTCCGGCTTCCAAGGGGAAGGAGGTCGTGATTTCTGATGAGGAGGTCGAAACTGCGCTCCTCTCTGAGAAGCCATCGGGTTCGCTGTTGGCTCCCCCTTCGTCTCCGCCGCCTCCTCCATCGTCGAGTCCGTCTTCGGTCTTCCCTCGTTGCTTTTTGTGGGAGAAGGGGGTAGTTCCTGAGGTGGATGTTGCTTTCCTCCCTCCTTGGCACTTTTTGAACAATCGGCCGACGTCCCCCCTGCTCTGGATGAGATTCATGGAGCCCAAACGCAGTTGTGCCGGTCTATCGGCTTCCTTCAGGCGCTAATTCTGGTGAGGGAGAAGTATGTTCAAGCCGACGCCGACTGTCAGGCGTTGAGGGCGTCTGAGGAGGAGCTGAAGAAGGTCTTGGCCAAGGCAGTGGCTGAGGCTGAGTTAGCGGAGGCTAAGGCCGAGGCATCAGAGGCTAAGGCCAAGGTTACTGAGGAAGAGCGGGACACGGCTAGGACTGAGCGGGACGCCGCCAAGGCCGCGATGGTGAAGGTGGATCAGGAGCTTCAAGCCTCCCGGGGTTCTGCCAAGAAGCTGGCTAAGGAGTGCACTCGGGCGCAGAAGGGGTTGTCCGAGAGTTTGGCTGCAATGAAAACCGTTCAGCAGCAGCGGGCCTCCCTGGTTGCCGAGAAAGAGGCGCTTCAGGCAGCCCTCTCCGCGGAGCAGGCAGCTCATCAGGAGACGTCAGACGCTTTGCTGCAGACTGCCCGGGAGTGCTTCGAGTAGGTCTTGGCCCAAATTCGGTACTTCAACCCCGACGTTGAGCTCAATGTGGATGGGTATGACTACCGCGCCTTTGTACAGGACGGGAATCTGCTCCCTTACCAGTCTCCTACCGCCGAGGGTCCTACCGATGGTGCTGAGGAGGATGCAGCCGAGGCCGAAGGTCCTGAAGCCGTGCCATCTAGCTAGACTTGGCTCTGTTCTTTTTGTTTTTGGGGCGTTGTGCCCTTGTATTCTTTTCGAACAATTCTGGTGTTTTTGGGCCATCTTGTACAAACTTTCTTAGAGAATGAATGATCTACGTTTTCATCATCCTTTTGTGTTTGTTTATGCAATTCTAAACTTGGTTTAGATAACTCAGACAATGAATGATTTACTTCTTTTATCATCCTTTTGCCTTAGTTTGGATTTTTGTCAGCTGCATGAGTACAGGCCGTTTTTGCTCTACCACACTTAGCGTGTGAGAGGTTGGGGCAGGGTTGTCTTGTTTCAACCTCGTTAGGTATAACTAACCGCACTACCTTGGTCCGACTTTTTAGTAGTCAGACTCCGACTTTCACTAGTCGGATTATGTTTAACCGACGTAAGGGCTAGACTACCACCTGTGCAACTGAGGCTTTGCCTGCCTCTAATCAAACATTTTGACCTGATCAGGGTCGACATAGTAGTCCGCTTGCTTAGTCGGGCGAGCGTTGACGCGTCAATTTCGCAAAGGGCCACGTATGGCGCCTTCGCAGAGCTCTAACCAATGCCTGTCGGAGTACAACGGCCGGTTTTCGTACATCTAGATGTTTTTTTAGTTTTTGGCCGGGTACATGACCTCGGAGCCGTTCATTCGGTGTCGGGCTTATCGGCCTCGGCTTTCGGATTTTTGACCGGGCTTAATTGCCTCAGTTTCATGCTTAAGCGGGTATTTTGTGCACATTACTAAATCTCCTCGATGGGATCCTTTATTGATAAAAAATTTCCCTAAGGGGCTTTACAAAGAAACGTGAGTAGAGAATAAAATAATCTTAAACTTTTAAAGTTTAAAAAGAAGTAACAAAAGAAATAACCAACAAGCCACCCTGAGCCGAGGCGGGGTCTAGCTATAGTAGATCCTTAGCTTGTCGGCGTTCCAAGTTCTCTTGACCGGCTTCCGTGCTAGGGTTTCAAGGATGTATGCCCCTCCGTTAAGCTTTTCTTTGATCTGGTAGGGGCCTTCCCATTTTGCCGCAAGCTTCCCGTCTCTGGCATTCTTATTGCCTATGTCGGCCCGTCGGAGTACGAGGTTCCCCCGGTTTAATGACCGTGGTCGGACCTTTCTATTGTACTTAGCCGCGAGTAGCTGCTTGGTGGCTAATTCCCGGCAGTGAGCCTTGACTCTGATTTCATCTATGAGGTCCAAGTTGGTCTTCAAGGCATCGTCGTTCGACTCCTGGCCCTCTTGTCTGGCTTTAACCTTTCTCCAAGACGGCTGCCCGATTTCGACCGGGATCATTGCTTCACATCCATAGGTTAGCCTGAATGGGGTTTCTTGGGTCGAAGATTGCATGCTTGTCCGGTATCCCCAAAGAACACTATGCAGCTGCTCGGTCCAACTGGTGTCCGCTTGCAGCATGCGCCTTTTTAGTCCGTCCAGGATGATCTTGTTGGCCAATTCGGCCTGGCTGTTTGACTGTGGGTGTTCGACGGATGAGAAGTGTTGTTTAATGTCCAAGTTGGACATTAACGCCTGGAACCTTTGGTCCGTGAACTACGTCCCATTGTCCGTGACGACCTCGGCCGGTATCCCGAAGCGTGAGACGATGTTGTGCTGGAAGAACTTCATCACCCTAACCGAGGTTATTGTGGCCAGTGACTCCGCCTCGATCCACTTGGTGAAGTAATCTACTGCGACGATGAGCCATCTGCATTGCCCTTGTGCCGGTCTGAATGGTCCGAGGATGTCTATGCCCCACTTATAAAAGGGCCAGGGGGCTGGCATTCCTTTCAGCTCTATAGGCGGCGCCCATATGATCCTGGCGTGTTTCTGGCAACTATCGTACTTCTTGGCTGTTTCCATGGCGTCATGCTGCATTGTAGGCCAATAGTAGCCGGCGCGTAGTGCCTTTCTGGCGAGAGCCTTGCCCCCCATGTGGTGGCTGTTGCGGCCTTCGTGTAGTTCGGCCAGGATGTATTTTGCCTCGGTTTCGCCGAGACATCGCATCATCGGGCAATGTAGTCCTTTTCTATAGAGTTGATCGTTGACCATAGCGTAGATGGCGGTTTCCCTGATCAACTTTTTGGCCTCGGTTAGGTCAGTAGGGATAATTCCCCTTTCGAGGTAGTCTTCTATAGGCTTCCTCCAGTCAAACGCTGTCGAGATGGTCATCACACAGCTCGGCTCGGTCAAGTTCTGTTGGATCACGGTCCTGTGATTGTCCGGTCCCTTAGTACTTGCCAGTTTGGATAGGATGTCAGCTCTCGTATTCTCCTCTCTGGGGATATAGGTGACGATTACTTCTTCGAACTCGGCCGTGAGCTTTTTGGCGCGGTTTAGGTACTTTGCCATAAGAGGCCCCTTTGCTTGGTAGCTGCCATCGATCTGTGCGGCGACGAGTTGAGAGTCGGTTAAAACCTTTACTCGGTGCGCGCCGTTGCAGTCCGGCCAACAAGGCCTCGTACTCGGCTTGGTTATTAGAGGTCGGGAACTTCAATTGGAGGGAGTGCTCGGTAACGACCCCCTGGGGGCTCTCCACAATGACTTCCGCACCGCTGCCCTTAGCGTTGGAGGATCCATCTACATAGACCTTCCAAGTTCCATCGCTTGTTATAGCCGGGGTCAGTTCCCTAATGAAATCCGCCAGTGCCTGTGACTTGATCGCTTGTCAAGCCTCGAATGTGATGTCAAACTCTGACAGCTCTATGGCCCAGTTGGTCATTCTTCCCGCTAAGTCTGGCTTGTGGAGGATCTGCCGGATCGGTTGGCTGGTGCGCACCACTATCTGATGCCCCTGAAAGTAGGGCCGGAGTCATCTCGCCGTGGTGAGTAAGGCAAAGGCCACCTTCTCGAGCTTCTGGTATCGAAGTTCGGAGTTCTGTAGGGCTTTGCTTATGAAGTATATCGACATCTGCCCGGTGTCGGCTTCTCTTACTAAGGCGGCGCTGACGGCTTCATCGCCGATTGAGAGGTATAGGAACAAGCTCTCTCCAGGGTCCGGTTTAGTGAGTACCGGCAGGGTTGCCAGACACTGCTTGATTTGCTCGAAAGCCGTATCGCAGTCCGTGTTCCAGCCGCCTCGGGTTTCCTTCTTTAGCAACTTGAAGAAAGGCAGTGCTTTTTCGGCCGACATCGGTAGGAACCTTGTTAGGGTGGCCAGGCAGCCTGTCAACTGCTGTACCTCCTTGGCTCTCGGTGGTCGCATTTCTAAGACGGCCTTGCACTTGTCCGAGTTGGCCTCGATCCCTCGGTTGGTCAACATGAAGCCTAGGAATTTTCCAGCCGGAACTCCGAATGCACATTTGGCCGGGTTCAACCTGATTCGGTGTTGTCTTAACTTATCAAACGTTTGTTCTAGGTCCCGGATGTGGTCCTCTAGTAGCTTCGACTTCACAATCATGTCGTCTATGTAGACTTCTTTGTTGCAGCCGATCTGCTCCTTGAATACCCGGTTTATCATCCTTTTATAGGTGGCCCCGGCATTTTTCAACCCGAAGGGCATGACGTTGTAGCAGTAGTTTGCCTTGTCCGTCATGAAAGCGGTTTTCTCCTAGTCGTCCGGATGCATGGCGATTTGATTGTACCCGGAGTAGGCGTCCATGAAAGAGAGGAGCTGGTACCCGGCCGAGTTGTCCACGAGCTGATCAATGTTGGGCATTGGATAGGAGTCCTTTGGGCACGCCTTGTTCAGGCTCATGTAGTCAATGCAGACTCGTCATTTGCTGCTGGGTTTGAGCACCATTACTACGTTTGAGAGCCAAGTAGTGTACTGTACCTGTCGAATGAAACCTGCCGCCTGGAGCTCTTCAACATGGTCCTCGAGGGCCTTCTGTCTGTTGTCAGCGATATTCCTCTTCTTCTGAGCTACTGGTCTCGATCCCGGCCATATGCCAAGCTTGTGGCAGCAGAAGTAGAGATCGATGCCGAGAATCTCAACCGAGGTCCAGGCGAAGACGTCTTGGTTCTGTCTGAGGAAGCGGATCATCTGTGTTTTCAGGTCGTCCCTCATATCTCTGCCGATCCTGGTGGTCTTGGATGGGTCCGTCCCTAGCGCCACCTCCTCTAGTTCTCCTTCCGGCTCGGGTCTCGGATCCTCTGGTTCTCAGAGGTCGAGTTCTACCATGTTAACCTGCTGCCGGGGGTGCCTGTCGTCGTCTTGCTCAGTCGTCGTCTCCTTCGGTCCGAGCTGAGGTGGAGATGAGGGTCCTCCTTCCTCGACTCGAAGGGCTTCAAAGTAGCACTACCGTGATTCCTTTTGGTCTCCGGACACTACTACCAACCGATTCTTGTCGTTGACCATCTTCAGTTTCTGGTGCTTGGTGGACATAGTATGTCCCAATTGTGAATTGTGGGTCAGCCGAGGATAATGTTGTATGGGGAGCAGAAGTCGGCCACGATGAACCTGACACGCTCTGACTTGAATGCTTCTTTTGTTCCGAGGGTCAACCGGAGGTCAATATAACCCTTTGGGAAGGATTGTTCGCCGTTGAAACCGATCAGGGTGGTCTTGCACGGTTTGAGGTCCTCTTTGTTGAGGTGCATCCTTTTATAGGCGTCCCAGCTTATGATGTCGGCCTAACTTCCTGCGTCCACGAAAATCCTCTTGACGCGGCAATTCACCAAGGTTCCGGTGATCACCAGTCTGTCCAGGTAGTCGGGGATGACGTCCTTGAGTTCTTCGTTGGTGACGTTCAAGGGAGGCGGCTTCGGCTTGGAGGGATCATCCTTAAACTTGGGTAGATCTCGGACGGTTAGGACCTCGCGGAGGTATTTCTTCCGCTGACTTATTGTATCGCCTCCCCCTGAAGCCCCCACTGACGACGTTGCACTAGAAATCTACGTTGGGAAACTCGTCGTCGGAAGCGGTCTTCTGCTTCTTCTCCAGCTTTCAGGTCTCCCTGGGCGAACTTCTAGTGGCCACGGTAGTTGCGTTTGTCGCTCGTCCTTCCCTGGGTCTTGATGACATACTGACGTAGATTCCCTTCTCTTACAAACTTTTCAATGGCGTCACGGAGGTCATAGCATTCGTCGGTGGTATGTCCATGGCAATCGTGGAACGTACACAACTTGGTGCGGTCCGTGTTGGAACGGCCTCTAATTGGCCTCGGCTTGTCGACCTGTCTCATCTCGGCTTGGACTACCTCTTTCCATACCTGCGACCAAGGGGCGTTCAAGGGGGTGTAGCTGTCGTATTTTGCCTTGTGGTTGGCTCAGTCGAGCTTGATCCGGCTATCTCTGTTCTGGCCGGGGGACTCGGCCTTCTGCTTGTTTGACCGTTCTCGATAGTCGGGAGAGCTGTTTCTTACCTTGTCGGGTTCGTCTGTGTTTGCTGCTTCCATCTGCTCTACATCCAAGTATTTCTTCGCCTGGGTGTAAAACTCGGTTAGGGTGCAGATCCGATTCTTGCATAGGTTTCTGGCCAGGCGTGATGATGGGTCAAGGTCGTTAATCAGGCAGTGCACATGGACTTCTTCTGACAGCGATCGTACCTGCATTGCCACATCTCGGAAACGGTCGAGGTACTTCTGTAGTGGCTCGCCCTTCTTTTGCTTCACCTTGCTAAGCGTGAACTGGGATTTCGGATGCTTTTTACTCGTGGCAAAGTGCAGCTCAAACTTACGTCTGAGGTCTTCGAAACTTCGGATCGAGTTGTTTGGAAGAGAACTTAGCCACTTGTGCGCCGTTCCGGTCAGCGTCGCCGCAAAAAGGTGTTCGATGACTGGGCCATCAATGGACCAAACCCACATTAATTTGTCAAAAACGTCAAGATGTTTGCGTGGATCCTGGGTTCCGTCGTATTTCGGAAGGACGGCGAAGTCGAAGTCCTTCGGATAGGGAGCCGATGCCACCGCCCTTGTGAACGGGGATCTGCCGGATCCCGTTAGGAACTTTCTTCTGTACTCTTGGGGCGATCCATGGCGAGGGGAGTCATGACGGGGAGACCCGTGGCGAGGTGATTTTCGACGGGGAGCTCGATGGGCTCTGTCGGCCTCTAGGTGCTTTTCTCGGTCTCGGGCTCCTCTTCCGCCTTGGCCATTGTGGTTCGTGGAACCTTCTCGGCCTTCGGTGTTGTCACGACTTTCTGAAGGCGGTAGGTGACCTCGTTCCGTACTCGTCCTCCAGCTTGGCCTGCTAGCGTTTCCCCGCCCGGTTCTTGGTTGTGGGCTATCGGACGAGTGGCTACTGTTTGTGGCCGGGCCTCTTTCAGTACGAAGCTCTCTCCGGTTTCCTTGTGGGTGATGGTTCTGGAGTTCCTCCCTTATCATCTGTGCAAAGGTTTGGAGGTCCGCTTGTTGCTGCAATTGATCCCGCCTTTCCTTATCCTTGAGCCTCTGCAGAAGTGATTCTTGTGTTCTCCGAAGGATACAGACGTCGGCTTCTAACGCCAGAGCGTCCTGGGTAGGAATCTCCGAGAGTGCTTGCAACAGCGGCTGATCATCCGCAAAAGGGGAAGTTGTCGTGTTGGTGACATGACCCTCAGGGGTGTTCTCGTGTCGCGGTGGATCCTGTGGCTGGCTTGGCCCGGCTGGAGTTTGGTCTGGAGGTGGTGTTCCGCCAGCCTGCGGTGGTGGATTCCTGCTGTGGCTTCTAGTGTTCGCTATCTATGGTCACGGGGATGGAAGTTTACCTTTCCCCACGGTCGGCGCCAATTTTCTATCCTAAGAACACAGATAGATTGGACTTGACTAGGTTGTCAAGCCTAGAGCCTACGTACCCTTTGAAGGGATCAAAGTCCACGTAGTTCGCAGTAAACTTGGAGGCGTGAAGCCAGGGGGTGGTGTGTGTGCTCTGTGTGGCAGAATGTAAATAGAGCATAGATTAGAACGTGTGCACCTGATTAGGGTTCCCTTGTATTTATAGAGGAGTCTGGTGCGAGTATCCCGGGCTGGTGAGCGATATCCGGGGCTGAGATATCAGGGGCTGATATCCCAGGATCATGATTGGGGGAGATCCTACATTGTTGAGATCCCATATCTTTGCCCATTATTCCGCTAATTCTGCTCCAGGCATAGTTGGGCCGTGGCCTGGATATGGGCCCTTGGGCCGGTCCGTAACAGTGTGCAACGTATCAAAAAGGCCTAAAAGTTTGGCAATATACATCAAATTATGCTCATGTAACAAAATGAGACATACAAGATTGATAACTTGGATCAAGTCTCGAATGCCTTCTTCCCCTTAGTATCTGTGCCTGAATTTTTGCCTAAAAAATATATAATGTCGGGGTGAGACACAAAGACTTAGTAACCACATATCCAATTTAACAAGTATACGGGGAGTGATTACAAGATAGTTAAACGGGCCAATTGTTCATTCGTATATATATCATTAACTTTGAGTAATTTACCAAACCAATTAATAATTCAAAATTATTCATTATGCATGTAACTCCCTCAACGCTCCTTATAACCTCCTTATAACCGCTGACAGAACCCATGGGCTACAATATAATAGGTTTAATCTCTTTGATGAGATTAATCCAAGCTCACCAATGATGAGGTGTAGCTCGGCCAAAGGCTACAAAACTCATATCAAACCATGGTTTCCCTTTCTCTCGAATACAGAAAGATGTCACTATCCTAAGGGCTGACCCTAATTCTGGCCAAAGGATTAGGATGATACCAATGGCAATATCCAGCCATCCACTGTGCACTCAGTGGCGGCAATACCATGTGGTATAAAATCAATTTCCTACCATCACATCTCATCTCCATCCATAACACCTCAATATGCAGTGAAATATCACAATTTCCAACATCAACAATTCACAATTATGTTCGATAATCAACATCGTGTATAAACTTTCATAATTACAAAATAAACAATTTTAATCATAACAATGTAAACAACTTATGCCCACTTAACTAAAATTTATTTTCAAACAAATATCTCATATATATATATACCTATATACATTTTCAAAGGTAACAAACTATAATATATCCATATCATTTAAATATATAAGCATACGCTTATAATCACCTCAACAAGTATACAAGAAAAATTGGAAAGTGGTTACCTCAAGTTCTTGACACAATACTAACCGTGAGAGAAATCAGTCCCCTTCAAAAATAAATATATAATTATGTGTTAATAGAATTAACAATAATCAATAATATCATAATTAAATAATTAATTAAATTATTATTTCACTTTAGTTTTTCTAAAAATGACAATTTATCTATTTCTCAATTTTTAACCTAATACTAACTTTTATGATTATAACCCAATTTATTAAATAATCTCCAGACCTCCAAATACTCATAATCATATCAATACTAATTTAAAAATCTCAAATTCCAATTCATAATTTCATATATTTTGATATTTAGCAAAACTAACCGATTAAACCTTAAATAATACTTCTAGCAATCCAAAGAAATGCTTAAGCTTTCATTTAATCGGTAAAAATATCCTATATGACACAAATCCTAATTTCTTTTAAATACCACAAGAACTAACTAACCAAAATCTAAACTGATTAAAGTTATTTACTTATTGTGCTCTTCATATATACGGTCTTCTATTATCAAAACTCAAAATTTTACCAATATTCTAATCTAAAAATTTTCACTAATCAATACTATTTTACCCTCAATAGAAAGAGAAAAATACGTAAAATAACTTTCATGAAGAAAGTTTATTGAAAATAAATTAATTTAACTATCTAAATAATCTTATAAAATAAATAACGTACCTTAAAAAGCTCTAATAGCTCTCTTTTCCTCTTCCAACTCTCGGACTCTCCTCTCTGCCACGTTGTGGTAAGACGCTGCCACTTCCAAATGGTGGCAGCGTACCTGCCACACAAAATACATATATTTATTTATTTTACTTTTACTTTTTTTTATTAATTTCTCTCTTTCTTTAATAAAAATCTTATTATTATTTTTTATAATTTCAAATTTTAATTTTAATAATGCTACATACTCCCTCTCTCTTGATTTAGATCATCCGCTAAAACATAATAATTATTGTAAGCTTATTTTAGCACCAAATGAAATTATATAATCTTAATAAGAGGAGTTTGTCCAATTTTATTTGGGAAAATTCAAAAAAGAAAAGTGTTAAAATTTAGTTTTGCATACCGCTTGTTATGCTTGATCAATTTTAGAAAATATATCTCATTTTCTATTGTTTTTCTTATTCCTACTTGTTCGAACAACTATTGTCATTTAGCGTTCTTTTCTTTTCCTTACTAATCCTTTATATTATGACAAAAATGGATCTTGTGCTTTGAAGACATAATGTATTATTGTAAATAGGCTTAAAGGGTTATATATGAATTTGGAGAATAGGCTTTTGAGCCTATTTAGAGACCTACATTTTAAGTAGGCTTTTAAAAAAAGCTTCAAGCCTTTTGAAGGCCCAGAATCGAGCCCAAAAAAAGTTATATATAGCCTCAGGCTTTGAATCTTTGTTGCAGGCTCAAGTTTATTTTGGTAAAGCTTAGTCCAGCCTAGCCTATTTCTACCCCTAAATTCTGGGAAACACACTTGTGCTTAATAGAACACTTTTAAGACTGGATTATAGAGGATCCGATCTAAAAAGTATAACTGGTGCCAATTTCATAAATATATAGAACACTTTTAAGACCAGATTATAAAGGGTCCGATCTTAAAAGTATGACTAGTGGCAATTTCATAAATATATAGAACACTTTTAAGACCGAATTATAAAGGGTCCGGTCTTAAAAGTATGACCGGTGGCAATTTTGTAAATATATAAAACACTTTTAAGACCGGATTATAAAGGGTCTAGTCTTAAAAGTATACTTTTAAGACCGGTTGTTTCAAAAGTTTTAAAAAAAGAAAAAGAAAAAAAGAAGAAGAAGCTAAATTCGCTAAACTTATTAAGTCCATGGGTGTGCTTGTCTTCTTGGTGATATAACATTTGCTTAGTTATAGATTCAACAAGTGTCCCAAGAGCCTCACGGGTCAAATTCTCAGCAAGAATGTCATCCTCTTTCTCTAACCTACTCGCAATCTTCATAAGTCGTCCCAGGAGCCACACAATCAAATCCTAAGTAACGTTGGCGGTGAGATGCTTCGAGGGTTTTGCAATGGCGTCAACTCCAATCCTCAGCAACGGCGCAAGCGTATTGCTTCGAGGATTTTGGACGACAGCGGCTCCTTCCTCTTCGATTTATGGCTCCTCCCACGTCGCCTTTGCACAGATCCGACTTAAAATCAAACCCATATCTCTTCTTGCTTAAGTCTGTTTGTTCCTACCTTGACCGCTTCTGCTCAGATCTAGACTTCGATTTTGGTTGCTTGAACTTTGTCAGCACCAACAAGAGGATCCTGCTCAGATTTGGTTGCTTTAAGATTGTGATTTTTTTGTAGATCTAGACTTTAATTTCACCTCTAATTTTTATATTGATTCAAATTCGATTTCCATAGTGAATGATTTTTGTTTCTTGTTATTTTTTCTTATTTCTGGACTTTGTAATCATCTTTTTTTATTTTTCTTGTTGGTGTTGCTTCCAATCTTCTCTTCTTTTTTGTTTTTCTTGTTGGTGTTGCTTCCAATCTTCTCTTGGTTCTCCATCGCTGATGACGGAGGGACATTCAAAATATTGCCAGATCTGGTGATTTGGGACTGGTTGTTTCATTTGTGTGTTTTTTATTATTATTATTTTGAAACACTTTTAAGACCGGATATTTCAAAAGTTCGGTCTAAAAACGATTTTTTTAAGACCGATCGTTCATCCGGTCTTAAAAGTAACATATTTTTAAGACCGCCTGAAACGAGACCGTTTCCAGATCAAGTCTTACGATGTATTTTTCGTCCGGTCCTAAAAGACTTTTTTGTACCGATGTCAGTACCACTCATTATCCAACTGAAATGTAAATAATTGTCACACTCTAAGCTAATAAACCATTCAAGTCATTATCATCAAAGCCATTATGCTCCACATGATCTTCAACTACATCATGATGCATGGGCAGCATGGCAACTTCACTTTCTCTTCTATCAACCTCATTGTCAAACTCAAAATTAGGAATCACCATATCATCTATAAAGACACCAACATCACCAATGTCATCCTCTCCTCCAACTTGAGCCAAGTTTTCTTCAATTAAAGTATCCAAATTCAAATCAAAATTGTCTTCATCTAAATCTTCAACATTAGAAGACGTTCCTTCATTTTCCACAGTCCATTCATCTTCGGATGAAACATCATCAATGTTATATTCAACAATTTTTCTAACTTGCTTCTTCCTAGCCAATTTTGAATTTGTCATCACAAACACAACATCATTCTTTTTTTTTTCAAGCGATTTCTTCTCTTTGAATGGACCTAAACAAAAACAAATCCAATTAATATACAACAAGTAGCAAGTACAAACTCAAATTTACAAATTAAAGAAAACTTACCATCTCAAAGGTACTCCAATTCCTCTCAACCAAATGAACTATATGTCAAGCTTCAAATGCACATTGCAAATCTTTGGAGCTCTGGATGATCAAAACCAGAAGATTCCCACCATTATGTAGGAGATTTTGTATGAATGCCGCCTTGGGCTAATTCAAAACCAAATCTCCCTATTTGCAACTTGAAATCATCCATTTGATCATCAATTTTTCTTCTTTCTTCAGCACTTTCCACCAACCTTTCTAAACATTGATATAGTCCATTTTTAACTTCACAATCAACATGAAATCCTAGCCTACATTGTATTTGAGGGTTGAGGAAATAGCCTGCTGCATGCAAAGGCCTCATCAACTGATTGTCCCATCTAGTGTCAATGATATCACATAGAGGCTGATAACTAAAAAGTAAAGAATGACAAATAAAAAATCACATTAGATTCGAAATAGCAAACAAAGTTAAAAAATTATATTACTACCTCTGGTCCTAATTATAAGACATAGTTGACTTTCTTTGGAGAGATTAAGAAAGCTAAATAAGTACTTAATCATTTTATATGTTGTGTATCTTTATATTATATATTAGTTTATTAGTTAAACTAATTACTTTGAAGAAAAAAATAAAAATAAAAAGACTCTAAAGTAATTTAATTAGCTTCCTTAATTTCATGGTCAACCATGTCTTATAATTAGAACCGGAGGGAGTACTACCTTCTTTCTACACCATTGAATGCTTTTTGAATTTTGTCCTTGGCCTGAATCATCTTATCATAAATGAACCCCATGGCTGGCTTCTCATCTAAATCCACCAAACGAAGCACTTTGATAAGTGGAAAAGCACCCTTTAAACATGTCACAACATTTTTCCAAAACTCCCTATCCATAACCACATTTGCAATATACTTGCCATCATTTGTTTTAGCAAACTTGCTAGACATCCATTGATCTGATGTAAACATCCTTATCAATGCTTCTTTGTTGTCATTGAGGCACCCCAAAGTTAGATAAGAAGTGGCAAAGCGAGTCTTGCCTGGTCTCACCAAATCTATTCCATTTGTATGAAATTGCAATATGGAAATTAAAGAAGTCCTTGAATATATAAATGTAGTAATTTTTCTTCTTTTTGCAATTGTCTCATGATGAACCGGCAACTTCTTCTCAAAGTCTTCCAACATTAGGTCAATATAATGAGCCGCACAAGGTGCATGTCCAATACAACCTTGCTCTTTTTGCCATCAACAATGCTCCTGCAGCTTTATAGTTCACAGCATTGTCCATCACAATTTGGATAACATTTTCTTTTCCTCCCTCCCCAACTATTGCATTAATCATATGGAATATCTTCTCAGCTATTTTGGTGATGTGAGATGCATCAATTGACTTCAAAAACACACTTCCTTTTGAGCTATTTACTAAGAAGTTTATAAGCGCTCTTCTCCTTCCATCATTATAGAGCAGCCCATATCCTTCCAATAAGCTTTATGTTTTTCAATACTTTGCATTGTCTTTATATATTGTTTCTTCAAAAATTTCTCTCTAATTTCATAGTAGGATGGTGGCTTAAAGCCAATACCGTGTCGAGCAACCATTTCAAACATCTCTTGAAGTTCAACACTTCATACCACATTGAATGGTATGGCATTGTTATAGAAAAAAGAAGCAATTTTCTCACATGCACCGTCTCTTAAACTCTTCTTAAAAATATTGCTGATGGTAGGTTGGGTGCTTACTCCTCTTTTCTTGAAGATATTCTTAGAGCTCTCATTATCTTCATCATGTGATCTTTTTTCTCCAACTTGTACAGCCTCATCCTTATCATCAATGCCTGATTTCTTGTTTAGTCTTTTTTGTAAATCACATACATCCCACATTTCTTTCTTAACTGCCTCAAGAACAGATTTGCATATTCCAACATCTTTTTGAGTGCAAGCCGAATGATGTTTCATTCGACAAACACCTCCTTGTGCAATCTTTTGGCAGTAATTGCATTTAATTTTATTGGTACCTCCATCAACTAAACTACCATGCTTCCATGCCACATCAGTTCTACTTCCAGGAGCATTCTTGTAAGTTCTTGAAGATGTTTCTACTCCACTCACTGGGACAAAAGGCGTAGAACTATTATGAACTGCAACAATACTTCCACTAGAAGCCATTTTCAAAACTACAAAAAGAATCAGAAGATAAAAGCTTTGCATTAACTTGGTTTTATTATATGCAGTTTCATTGCCTTGGAACATAACAGAAAAGCAACTATCAGAAATAAACAAGGTACTGAAAAATAATTGAAATTTGATATTTTAAAAGCACCTAAGAACAAGCAACTCAAGGAAAAGCATTAGTCAAATAGAAGATGTTCTGTTAAAAGAAGATGCAATATTATACATTTTCAGTCTGTTACTACCTAATACACTAATTCCTAGTAAGCAAGATAGAATGTTTCCTTTATTTCTTTAGTGCAAAATACAACTAACTTTATATTTATTTTCTACCATTGACAAGCATCACCAACTTAAACAATGAAATGTCTTCGTATCTATTTGAAGCAACTACAAATTGAAATTAACTTAAAGCATCATATAAAGGATTCAAATTAGTTGTAAGATTCATACTTTCACTTTTGAGTTGAAAGCTTCAGAGCTCATTCACTTATGGCTTCAGTAGGTGCTATTTAGCCCAAAAGACAGAAACGGTTTGAAAGACTTTCAGGTTTATTATGTAGCAACTTTGGACGAATTCCATGCTTAGGAAAAGGGAATTTCTTGCTGTTTTAGAAAGTTCTTTCTAACTCCAAGGAATTTAGTTAGAAAACATCCAAATGTCTCCTACATAAATGGATTGCTTAGAAAAATTAAATAAATCAAAAAATTGATAAACCCATTTTGTTTCGTACATTCTGCTCTGCCTCCACTTTTTTTTATATCTCATAAACATAGAACCATCAAGGAAAAGCCTTAGCAGTGCATTTTCGGCCAAACAAAACGAGAAGCGACTGAGTAAATTTAAAGTAAAAGTCAATGAGAGAAATTGAGAACAAAACAAAAAGTAGAGGATACTGCTTTACATCAGAAATAAAAGTGAATCATTGAACCTAGGTAGGGACAAATCAATGTGTTGTCGTGGAGAACGAAATGAGAGAACTAACCTTACTTGAACTTCAAGTGAAGAAGGGAGAAATATGAGACTGAGCACAAGCCAGAACGAGCCTGATAGAGAGAAATCAGATAAGAGACCGACCGCCGATGACAATGAGTCAGAGAGCCGGAGAGGAGCTGTGGAAATGAAAATCGAAGAGAGGAAGACGATCAGACGACAGCCGACAAGACGAGGTGTGAGTGGGATTGTGAGAAAGCTGCTCTGCGCCTCTGCCTCTAGACCAGGGCGGACCGAAGAATTTTACTGATGGGGGGTGACAATAAAAAAACCACATCATAAATAAAGGCACTTAAAATATGACACAGACCTAATATTAAAAAAAAATGGAAAGAAATATATTACAGAAATTAAAATTACTTCATTTGATTCTTATTTTACGTGTTTTCAAATTGTTAAACTTTTCTATGATTAAATCTATGCTAAAACTCAAAACTTGTCTAAAATCCTAACCCTAAAATATTCTCTAATCAGTATAAAAGTAGTATTATTAGAAAGATAAAATCATGTATAATAAATTCTATGAAGAAAATTTAATGAAAATAAGTTATTTTAAGTACCATGTTGATTCTCAAAATTTATCATAAACTGTTTTTTTTTAAAAAAAAAATGGATGACAGGACAAGCGTGAGTGAGAGGAAGAAACGATAGTATGAGAGACAGAAAGTATGAAAACGAGAATCAATTACACAACATTCATGAATTATATTTCCGTCCATCTTACCCAATCTATTTAGAATGAATATTCCACTATTTTCCAAAAAAAAAAATTAGGGGGGGCAGGGGCCACCCCTACCCCCCCTGGTCCGCCCTTGCTCTGGACTGCAACACGATAACTAGGGCAATTTTTTTTTTTTTTTTTTTGCTTTTTTAAAAAACACTACGTTTTTACAGTTTCACGTTTAACAGCAGCGTTTTAACGATTTTGCAAGGTCTACTTTTTTGCTCAAACAAAAGCGTTTTGCTAAAAATTAAATGTAAAATCGTCATTTTTACGTTTTAAAGCGCGTTTTTTACTACTATGGTTGAGAGTGTAGGCCTGAATCTGGATTTCAAAATTTCAAATAGATTTAATGTGGATTCTCCCTATATTTTATCTATAACTTGCGCACCAATTACACATTTTATAGGGTGTTTGAACTCATTACCTCGCACTTAAAATCTTAATTAAAGAAAGTACTTAGTGTCATTTGGATGATAATCAATAATGCAAAGTGCATCATTATCACGCTTCAGCTAAAAAGAATGAAAGAGACATTATTGTTACTCGTAAATCGACCCCATTGATTGAAGAATGCAAGTTACCCTATGTCAACATCTTGTGTGTAATTTTATGAAGAAAATTTTCGTATAAACATTTATTTATGAAAATAAAAGTAAGAAAAATTTAAATTCATGCATATTTTTATATCTGTATTACTTTTTGGTTGAATCGTATATAACTTTTATAATTAAAAACTCTAAAAGAAAGCTTAGACAAAAATACAACCTGTCAACCTCGTGCATTATGGATGAATAAACAAAGGTTATAAGCCAACTCTTTAGACTTTTTATCGATTATATATATGTTGATAGCACAATTAAAATTTTATATATTCAATCATACATATATATTAGATACATTAACACACACATACATATATGTTAGATACATTAAAATGAACCACATAACTTACATCAAGTTTTTTTATATCTATTATGTCAAGTTCTCTAATAAACTCATACATGATCATGTGTCCCATATCTTTTTCATGTGCATTTAAATAATAATATTTCAGAAATAGGACATATGACTAAGAGTGATGAGAGAACTTGACGTAATAGATATAAGGTTAAGGCCCATTTATGCCTTGAAAGTTGTCAAAAAATCTCAATTTTCCCTTGAAAGTTTTTTTTGAAGCAATGTTGCCCAGAAATTTCCAAATCATAGTAATTTCACCGTGGCCGTTATCCTATTAATTTTAACCATTAATTGATCAAATATACTGAGCTGATACGTCTACATGTCAATCACGTTATTTTTGTCAAGACACAAATTTTCCCTGGAAATTTTTTCACTCAGGAAAAATGTTGCCTAGAAAATTATTTGGGTTCAATATTGTCCTTGAAGTTTCCAAATTGTAGTAATATCATTCAAGACACACCCAGCAAGATTACTGAAAACAAGGCCACCGGTAGCCATCTTCGTTGTACCTCAGCGACGTCAATGAATGTATACAAGAGTTAAAGAGATTAAAGTCAATTAAGTGATCTCAACTTTTTCAACTTTATTATGTTAGGGAGAAATTTGTGTCTTTGAAATATGGTGTGATGCTTCCGTATAGTGGGGGTAGCTAGCTTTAAGCAAAAAGTCCACTTGTTTGATAATTATAGTGACAGCATCTTAATGAGGAAACAAAGCTAGCTAGGGAAGTTCAAGTGCATGTATATGTGGAAAATTGAATAGTGATTCTGATCTTCTCCATTAGAAAGGAACTTGCAAGGTAACTTAAAAGATTGTACAGATAATACCCTACTAAGATCAAACGTGATATATCGAAAGGTCTCTTTCAAATTAATATTTATAGTAAATATAGTTAGGGCACGGGCTTGATTTCATGTTTTTAGAACAATTTTTGTTGTAAAAACAAAATAAACATAAAATTTTGTTTGAAAATGTGGTTTTAGACACGTTTTTTGAAAAAAAAATAATAAATAAATAATATGGGGGAAAAAATCAAAACATCTTTGTGATGTTTTGTTACCTTTTGTGTTACAAAACTATAGAAGAGACAGAGAACGGTGTAGTTTCATTAATGACAATCATATTAATAAAGCAAATTATGCTTTCACCATTCACTTCACCATTTTAGATATGATTTTCAATATAATCATGACTAATATATGCTTTCCTTCTGATAACAATATGGTTCTCCTTAATTGAAGATAATTTTGCATATCACAAAACTATCCATAATGAAGATTTTTGTGACATTAGGCATTAGTTATGAAAAAAATCTAAAAGGCGTGACCTTTTTAATGGGGAAAAAAAGAGAGAGTTCTTTTGATCTCATTTGTCTCTTCACCAAGTTTAAAAAGAAAGTCACAGAACACTTATTTGAGGGTTGACTGTATTTTAAGAGCATCAAAATAGATAGCCACGATTTAACGAAATCAACTGTTCAAATGAGCTTATAAGAGATAATGAGAAAATTAAATGATGACAGAATCTGCTTCAAATGTATGGATGCCAAGAAAATTAGTTACTTTTACCAAACCTGTTAATTTTTCTAATATATCTTTTCTTATATGGCAAGAGGGAAATGGAGAATTGAAGAAGGAAAATTTTTATGAGCTGGATTTAAAAAAATTGGAGAAGTGAGATTATAAAATTTTAATAAAAATTGATAAGATGAAAAATAAAATAAAAATTAATTAAAAACTTTCAATCCCACTTTCTAATTTTTTTAAAAATCTAATCCATGTAAATTTTCCCTCTACTCCCTTTTAAATCCCTCGTACAACACAGCCCCTGATGAAGCATCCTTCATATATGCAATTAAGAAGGATATTTTAGAAAGAAAAAAAATATATGAATTTGAGGGTAAAATAAATTAAGCATTATATTTAAAATCAAAGTCGTAAGCCCTTTTTCTATCTTCCATACTTACGACAAGATGGAGTGTGTGTGTAAAACAAGATAACCCAAATATCCCAGCCGGGAATAAACAGACAAAAATTAATTGAAGCAATAATCAATTTGCTGTATGTATCCATCTTTTCAATTAACAGTTCTTATTGCCGGAATAATGCGCATCACACAACCAAGTTCACGCGTGATATATATATATATGTGTGTGTACATATGTATATATGTACACACGCGCACACACTTTTGACTCTTTCTTTTGCTTCACAAATCACAATACCATTTGACCAAAAAAACAAATCACAATACCAAACTTTGAACGCAGACACAAGTAACATTGACCAATTTGGCAATTCAAACCCTAACACCTACTTACTCCACAAAAGGTATGATTCTGTCGGAAGAAAAAAAAAACTCCACCCTGTTAGTTGAATCACTGTTCTCTGCTTGATAAATAATTTTACACTACGAATATTGCCGGCTAAAGCATATTTTAATTAGTTTTTAAAATTTTGTATGAGGTACACTTTTGATTTTTCCTTAATTTTATAAAGTATATTATCGGTCCTATATTTTTAACACTGTTAATATTGCTAACAAAAAATGTCAATACAATAAACTCAATTGATGATTATACAGTTAACAAAGCATATTTTAATTCTATTTTTTAATATAATTTATTTATGTTATTAAACTAAAATAAAAAAAAATTAAATCGCTGCAAATAAAATCGAGATTTTGCTATTTAGATTATTAAACAAATATATATAGATTATTAAACTAAAGTTTTTTTTTAATACACTAGATGTTTTGAAATTGACGGGGATGTTTGTCAATTTACACATATTTTAACTTAAGATTAATAAAATTTAATTACATGGTCATCATTTGATTTTGTTAGGTCAATGTTTTCCATTAGATAATTAACGATATTAGAATTATATGACCAAAATTATGCTTTATAAAGTTAAGAGAGTAAAAATATACTTCATGTAAACTTAAAGGATTAAAAATATACTTTAGCTTATGTTGTCGAACTTTTTCAAAAGTTTGAGCCGTCCATAACAACATCATTATTGTCCTTCGAATATTTTCCTAAGGTAATACTCGTAAGATGCATGCATGTGATGTAATTTTAACTATATTCACTTCATACACTCCAAGAAGAACATATATATAACGTAAAGCTATTGATCTGTTTTTATGATTTTCTCAGTTCCTTTTTACACCATATATATCCACGCCTATAGTCCATCTAGATAGCTAGGACTATGAACAATGGTTTTTGACAAAGTGAGGCAAAGAGTTTGAATATAAAAGAGGTTTAAATAGTTTAAGTCACGTAAAGAAGAATAAGGTGAAGGGTCTGAAATTCAAACAGGGTTTCCTGACGGCATTTCAGTCTCCAATGGTTACGTGATATGAAACTGTGAGGTTGTATATATGTATAGCCAACTCACCCGACCAGTTTAATGTAGACCAGGACAAAGTCAATTTAATGTTGTAATACTTCGAGGCAGGAGGTTCCCCGACTTGGAAACTTAATTGTGTTAATTATTTTGTTCAAGAATTATAACTATGCAATAATATATTAGATATTAATATATACCGTACAAGAGTTGACTTCTACAATATTAAGTGTGTCTTTTGGTCAAAAGGCCAGAAAAAGGGTTTAAAATGTCGGAGTTTCGTTGGTTTTAATTAGTATCAGCGAAGGGTCTAAGATTTAGTTATTTGTTGTAAAAAACATTATAAAGAATAACATATTTTGTGCGTACAAAATTTAGATTCAAACATACCTTTTTTTTTTTTTTTGCCCGAGATTAAAACATAACTAATATTTATCATAATTAAATACAATGCCCTTCTACAACAACAAAAGTCTTATTTCATTAGGTGAGGTCAATTACATGAATTGCATCACGAGGTCATTAGACTCTATTAACAACTTAATCTTTGAAACTCCATATGTTCTTTCTTGTAAACAACTTTCTCTCTCTTAAAGTTGGTTTTTAATATAAACAACTTTTTTGTGTCTTAACATTTAAACTATTTTTTCATTTTCTATCCATATTAAATACATATCTCTTTATATTAATTATCTCACACTCACCACTAATTTTCTTTTGCTTAATCATTTATTATTGATTCTCCTTCATATTTTTTACTCATTCTCTCTCATATTGTTTATCATTCTCTCTTCTATACTTTTTTTTATAAATAGGGGCATATTTAAAAAAGACATCACGTTTTTTACACAACTAATGTTAATCTCAGAGGCGGAATCAAGGGGGGCTAGGGGTGGCCCCCGCCCAGCCTAAAAATACAAAACTTGACCCAAAAAATTAAGTAATTATATCTTAATCTCATAAATGTTTCAATGTTTACATTTTAGTCCCTATTGACAGTTTTATAGAGGGACTAAACTGAAAAAATTGAAATATTTATGAGGCTAAAATATAATTTCCTACAATTTTAGGTTCATTTCGATAATTTTTGCCCCCTGATTTCAAATGCTAACTCCACTATATCCTATTATGTAGTTCTCCCCCCCCCCCCCCCAATTTCAAATCCTAACTCCGCCCCAGGTTAATCTACAATTCATTTTGTGTAATCAAGGTATTGTTGCTTATAATAATAAAAAATCAAAGGGATTATATTGTTAACTAAAATATCTTTTTTAAGGATTTCATCTGAGTATATTCTTTGGTCTTCTTCTACCCTTTTAGAGGGCTTTGAATTATTTATCTGCCCTTTCACCAGGGCCTCCAAGAACATTTTTTTGGATAAATAGTATGCCTATTTATCTTATAAAATTCATTCATATTTAATCAGTTTGCGTTGATACTTTTTATAATATATAATACAATTTTTAATATAAATGCACAGGCATTTAATAACAAGCCATTTTTATCTTATTTTTAAGTGTACGTTCAATTGACTCTAATTTCATCGTTGAATATGTATCAACACGCATAATGGGCTTTTTTTTTTTTTCCTTTTTCCCATAATAACATCCAAGACTATTGCGGCTTCTATATATACCATCATAAAAGAACATATAAGCCGACATCAACCATCAAAATAATGAAATTAAATTTACATTTTGACATTTCTAAACGTGGAGGACAAGCAAACCCTCCCATACGCATACATTTGAACAAATAAAAATATTGTCGTAAAATATGTGCTGAAACCCTTGAAAGTTGGGTAACAAACCTCATCATATTAAAGTTATCAAATACTACCGGCACTACTAGTAGTGCAGTGGTATTGAGAGTAGTCTCCCTACCCCCGGGTTCACATTAAGTGCTATTCCCTTATGTGCTTCTTAGGTGTTATTCCTTCTAATTAGAGGGATTAGGAATTTTATTTTATTTTTTAAAATTTTTGTATATATTCTATTTATTTAGATTAGATTATATGCTACATCTTGAAAAAAATTTTACATCCAATATCTCAATTTAATTAATTTCCAGGATATTGGGGTTACAGGAAAATATTTTTGAATGCAGAACTAAAAATTAATTAATTTGAGATATTTGGTGTAAAAAAAATTTTAAGATGCAACATATAATCTAATCTAAATAAATAGAATATATACAAAAATTTTAAATAAAATAAAATAAAATCCCTGATCCCTCTAATTAGAGGGAATAGCACCTAAGAAGTACCTAAAAGAATAGCACCTAATGTGAACTCCCCTACCCCCTTATACTGGGTTCGATACCCCCATCCCCTATCGCCTATGTATCCAAAAAAAAAAAGTTATCAAATACTCATATTTTTGTTTCTATAAAATATGAAAATTTTCTCACTTATACACACATATACTGTAACATCCGTTTTTTTTAATTCATCCGTAACTCTCCTTTTTCAATTTATCTTACGTGGGATCATGTGTTTTCCTTTAGTTTCATTATAATAATCAAACAAATATCCACTCGACATTTTGATCCGTTTTGGATGGTATATTGATCTACTTCAATTTTGTGGGACCACATGTTTTCTCTCTTGTTTACCTATCATCACTTTATCTCAATCAATAAACAAACACTTACGGCCAAGGAAAGTTCACAAGCATCCATACTATTCTCTTAAATAATAAACAAATCATCAACTACTCACACAAAGACAAAAGGCTAATCTCATCAAATTCTTGTTGCTCTATCCGGACAAATGCATATATCACGAGTGATTTTTCTATTCATTCATGGGAGCAATCACGTTAATCCATTGTTTACTCACGGACAAGGCATTCTTTTCTTCCACGCTAAATATATACAATTGAGTGCCTTCCCATATTATTTGCTATCGGTTAAGTGGAAGAGCGAGAGACCTTAGAATATTTTGGGAGTGACGGTTGAAGTCTTAAGAAGCAAAAGGAAGAAGAAGAAGTTGCTTAATGCCAAAGGAGTAAGACAAGTAAGTAAAGGTTTTAACTTGTCTTATGTCATTTTATGAAGTTGGTTTCGAGAAATTGTTTATCATTTCTTATATATTATTTTGGATTAATTAAGAAGTGGTTAAACCATAAGGATTTTGATGATTTTAAGATTACCAAGGAGTTTACCACGAAAAATGGAGTAAGAATATGATTGGAAATGATTTTTTAGAATTAAAAGGAGTAAATTATACAAATTACCAAAGCTGCCAGTTTTATTCTTTTGGAAGGCAGACAGCTTGTTCACAGATTTCGACCAAGTTAATGATGTCTAAAAATTATGAAATTTTCCATATTTGAAGTAGACATCTAGAGCTTTATTTTGATATATAATATGTAATTTTTAGAGCTCTGTACAAGGAGTTATGGATTTTACAAACTGGCCTAAAATACTGGAAGTACAAATTGGTCAGCGGAGTATTTTATTCAAACTGGGAATTATATGAATTCTTATGGTTGTTGGGCATATTTTTCGGTGAAAATAGACTCACCAAAGAACATTTAGGTTTTGGAAGCACATCATTTGGAGTTTTGTGCAATTATCTATGAATTTTCAAAGTTGGTGGAAATTCTGTCAATAATCTAGTGCTAAAGTAAGGAGGAAATGGTATTTAAAATAATACCTTATAAACTAAAAAGGAGATTAATATTTATGATGATCTTACTTTAGGATACTGAAGGAGGATCGAGTTTCTACGTTGGGAATTTTATAAGTATTTGCAAAGTTGAGGTTGGTAACTTAATCTCCGATTCCTTGTGTTTTTATATATGCTTTGTATGTTCATGTTTTTGTGGATTCGTGGCCGGGTTTGTATGTCCGAGTCATGCGTTTTATTTAATTGGCTGTGGATTATTGTTTATATAAAATAATACTGCATGCCTGTTTACCCAGTACTCGTATGTGCTTTCACCGTGATGTTACATTTGCTTAAAGCTATGTATACTGGTTGCGGTGCGTTATCCTGTTAAATGTTTTAATAATTGTCTGCAATATATGAAATACTTGTCATGTATAATTTACACTTTGAATATGAGATTAACCGTTACCCTGGGATTCATCTGATCACTGAATCTCAGAATTACCTAAAGATTCAGGAAGATGTTTTGGATCGGAAAGTAAGGCATTACAGCTACAGTAGGCGAAGAAGACCCAGAGTTGGGAATTTAACTTTGGGGGTTTTATATATATATATATATATATATATATATAATGAGGTTTGGATTGTTTAATAAATGTTTGACTAGTTTTGGGATGACTGTACTATTAAACATCCTCCAAAAGGGATAAACCCCGTTTATTATCAGATTTAAGTTTGTATTTCGCGAATATTCTTCGGAAATTAAAAATTCGCAATCTGTTTGGACTTATTATATCAGTAATTCATCGTCCATACGCTAATGTACGCTTTCTGTTGAGAGTACTCTGAGGTGGTATCGTATACATGAATAGTAATGTATATGTGAATAGTATCGTATACGTGAATAGTGAATTATACTGTATACGTGAATAGTGGAAACTCTAATACGCACTCAAAAGGGGGTATTTAAGGCGGGTGTTACATATATGGTATCAGAGCCAGGTTATGGACAATTTGGTCAAGAGTACTGATATAATTGTGGTTAAATGCTAACAGGAAGTTAAAGTTAAATATGGTAAGAACAAGGGCAGCTAGTCAGAGGCAAGCACCAGAGCAAGATCAGCCGGTACAGTCGCCGAATCAGCAAGAACATAATCCACCGGTACGTGGTCGAGGTCGAGGTGGAGGACGAGGAAGAGGACGAGGTAGAGGTCGAGGTCGAGGTCGAGGGAGTGGAAGAGGACTACAACGACTACAGGAGGAAAATCCACATATTCAAGAGTATCTGCAACAAATACTGGGCGAGCTGCAGGAACACAGGGTTCACATCAATGAACTCTTAACGGACAAGCTGGAAAGAGGAACAGAAAGACGACAAGTTGAAAGACAGGTAGTAGAAGGTGATCAACAAGCTGATGCTGAACGTGATGGACCTGAGCAATTTAATGATGAACAGTTGGAGAGGTTAGCACGATCTAAGGCACCTCCTCTAAATGAAAGGGCAGCAATAGTTCAATCCCAACCAGACAGACCAGAGGAATCAGCGCTGCACTGGATCATTCAATTCTGTAAACTCAAGCCACCAGCTTTTCGTGGTAAGAATGATTCAGCAGAAGATTGGCTATTGAAGTTAGATAAAATTTTTGAAGCATTGCAGTGCCCAGAAGACAAGAAGGCTCAGCTCGCAATTTACAAACTTGAAGGAGATGCTGATCGATGGTGGAGAAATGTAGCTACAGCCCTACGAGTTCGGTATGTTACTGTCACTTGGGAAGTGTTCCTACAAAAGTTCAATGAACAGTACTTTCCACCATCACTTCAAGTGATAAAGGAAACAGAATTCCTAAAAATACAGCAGGGCCAAGATGAATCATTTGATGAGTACTATGCACGATTCACCAGTCTGTCACGGTATTCCTCATATTTGAAACGTTATGATGATGAGGAGTGGAGTTCTGATAGACTGATTGAAGGGCTAAAGGATGAAATGAGGGAAAAGTTGGTAGCTCAAAAATTTTATAGGTTGTACCAAGCTGCGGACGCCTGTCGGACAATCGAACGCAATCTGAAAAGGCTACCTACTTCTCAAACTAAAAGCTACCCACCTCGTAGTA
Organism: Acacia crassicarpa; assembly: GCA_034222035.1. NCBI lineage: Eukaryota > Viridiplantae > Streptophyta > Magnoliopsida > Fabales > Fabaceae > Acacia > Acacia crassicarpa. The sequence continues at coordinate 3,221,123 of JAWXYG010000010.1, forward strand.
ATTATAGTCGTGGAGAATCTTCGCAAAAGAGGAGTGCACCATGGTCTAAACCTCAAGAAGGAAGTAAAAGACCATCTCAGCAAGGGCAGCGGGGCAATTCAAGGTTGCCAGATTCGCGAGTTTGTCTTAAGTGTGGTAAGAATCATCCGGGAAGCAGCTGTGATGGGAAGCCAATTTGTTACTTTTGCCATAAACCAGGACATTATAGCAGAGAGTGCCCACTAAAAGCTGCAGAGAAAAGGCCACAGAGCACAGGCAGAGTATTTGCTTTGACAAAAGAAGAGGCCAAGAAATCCCCTGAAATGGTCCAAGGTACAATTTTTCTCAATAATAATATTCTTCAGGCATTGTTTGATTCTGGTGCTAGTCATTCCTTTATTGCCAGTGATTGTGCTAGAAGGCTAGGAATGCAAGTACATAGATTACCGTATGACTTGGTAGTATTTACACCGCTTGGCGTAAAGTCTATGACTTCAGACGCATGTTTTAACTGTGTGGTGATTGTCGATGGGCATGAATCGACAATTGATTTAATTCAATTGCCGTTACGTGGCATTGATGTCATTTTGGGTTTGAACTGGTTAACAGCCAACAAAGCGTTGATTGATTGCGGTAACAAAAAGATCTTATTTTCCCATCCACAAGAAAACACTAGGGCTAGTGTGAGCCTGAATTTTCTCACTGCTATGCAAGCCGAGAAATGTTTGAAGCAAGGTTGCCAAGGGTATATGGTATTTTTCTCAGTTCAGTCAGGAACTGAATCTTTAATAGAAGACATCCCAATAGTCAACGAATTTCCTGACGTGTTTCCAGAAGATCTTAGCGGATTACCTCCGGTCAGAGAAGTTGAATTCACCATTGAATTGAAGCCTGGTACAGCACCAATATCAAAGGCACCGTATCGGATGGCTCCTAACGAGATGAAAGAGCTGAAGGAGCAAATTGAAGAACTACTGGCAAAAAAGTTTATCAGACCCAGTGTATCACCATGGGGAGCCCCAGTGTTGTTCGTGAAGAAGAAAGACGGGAGTTTACGATTATGCATCGATTACCGAGAGCTGAACAAAGTAACAATTAAAAACAAGTACCCACTCCCCAGGATTGACGATCTGCTTGATCAACTATCTGGTTCCTGTGTATTTTCAAAAATTGATCTTCGTTCAGGATATCATCAGTTGCGAGTCAGAACTGAAGATATTCCAAAGACAGCCTTCAGGACTAGATATGGGCATTATGAATTTATGGTAATGCCTTTTGGTTTGACAAATGCACCTGCAGTGTTCATGGGCTATATGAACCAAATTTTTCGACAATATCTAGATCAATTTGTGGTAGTATTTATTGATGACATCTTAGTCTACTCAAAGAGTAGGGAAGAACATGAACAACATCTGCGACTAGTATTGAAGGTGTTGAGAGAGAAGCAACTCTATGCCAAGTTGAGTAAATGCGAGTTTTGGCTTGCAGAAGTGAAATTTCTGGGTCATGTGATATCACGAGACGGAGTTGCTGTTGATCCTAGTAAAGTGGAAGCAGTATTAGACTGGAAGAGACCAGAGACAGTAACGGAAATGAGAAGTTTTCTGGGTCTAGCGGGATATTACCGTAGATTTATACAAAATTTCTCGCGCCTTGCCCAACCATTGACAAAGCTGACCCGAAAGAACCAAACATGGGTGTGGGATGATCGATGCGAGGAGAGCTTTCGAGAGCTGAAGGAGAGGCTGACAACAGCACCTGTGCTAGTTATCCCAGATCTGAGTAAGACCTTCGTAGTCTACAGTGACGCTAGTAAGCAGGGATTGGGTTGTGTCCTGATGCAGCAGGGCAGAGTAGTAGCTTACGCCTCCCGACAGCTGAAGCCTCACGAGCTGAATTATCCTACACATGATTTGGAGCTTGCAGCTGTGGTGCATGCTTTGAAGATATGGCGGCATTATTTGTATGGCGCTACAGTAGAACTATACTGCGACCACAAGAGTCTCAAGTATCTCTTTGACCAGAAAGAACTTAACATGAGACAACGTCGGTGGATGGAATTGTTGAAAGATTATGATCTAGAGATTAGATATCATCCGGGTAAGGCTAATGTTGTCGCAGATGCTTTGAGCAGAAAAGTGGTGCAAATGTCATATATGATGATACAAGAACAGAAATTACTAGAAGATTTTAGAGATCTAAATTTGTCAAATCAAATCCATAGGAGTTCTAACGCGCCTAATGAAGTTTATCTTGCAAGTCTTTTGGTTAGTCAAGGAGAAAATGATTTAAAAGCTGAAATCGAGGAAGCTCAGAAACAAGATAAACTAGCTGGTTTAATACGAGAGAAGATCTCTCGGGGCGAGACTCAGGATTATGACCTGTCACCCAGTGGTTTGGTTAGATACAAGAAGCGGATTTATGTACCTTCGGATGCGGAAGTAAAGCATAAGATACTAGATGAGGCCCATAAAAGCAAATATACTTTACATCCAGGACTGATCAAAATGTATCAGAATTTAAAGTCTGAGTTTTGGTGGCCAAGGATGAAGAAAGATATTACCGAATTTGTGGCCAAATGTTTGACTTGTCAGAAAGTTAAAATTGAACACAAACGACCACCGGGACTTCTTCAGAGTTTGGAAATTCCTGAGTGGAAATGGGAATGTGTTACCATGGATTTGGTAGTAGGATTACCCAAGGTTAGGAATCATGATGCGATCTGGGTAATTGTTGACCGATTAACAAAGACGGCACATTTTATTCCCATTAGTGTCAAATATTCACAAGAACAGTTGGCAAAGATTTATGTAAAAGAAATTGTGAGACTCCATGGTACCCCAAAGAGCATTGTCTCCGATAGGGATCCACGATTCACATCTCGATTTTGGAAAGCATTACAGAAAGCTCTGGGAACAACGCTAAGTTACAGCACAGCTTATCATCCTCAGACAGATGGTCAATCTGAAAGAACCATACAAACGCTGGAGGATATGTTGAGGGCGAGCGTATTGGATTTCAAAGAGAATTGGGATCAAAACCTTCATCTGGCAGAGTTTGCATACAACAATAGCTATCACGCGAGTATCCAAATGGCTCCATTTGAAGCTTTGTATGGAAGAAAATGTCGGTCACCCTTATGTTTGACAGAGTTGTCTGAAAGGGAATTACTTGGGCCAAAACTAATAGATGAACTCTCTGAACAAGTAAAATTGATCAAGAAGAGGCTCCTAGCAGCACAAAGTCGACAGAAAAGCTATGCTGACAAAAGGAGAAGACCTTTAGAATTTAAAGTTGGGGATCATGTGTTTTTGAAGGTATCGCCAGCTACTGGGATCGGAAGGACGATTAAGGGAAAGAAACTAAGTCCTCGTTACATTGGTCCATTCGAAATCTTGGAAAGATTTGGACCAGTAGCATACCAAATAGCGTTACCCCCAAATTTAAGTAGGCTTCATAACGTCTTCCATGTATCACAATTAAAGAAATACCTCCCAGACCCTACCCATGTTATCGAGTACGAGGATGTTGATGTACAAGATAACTATACATATGCAATTGAACCAGATCGAATCATTGATCGTTTAGAGAAGCGGCTCAGACATAAGAGTATTCTAATGGTGAAAGTGGTTTGGAAGGGGTTATCTCCCGACGAAGCAACTTGGGAAACAGAAGAGGACATGAAGAAGCATTATCCAGAATTTATGGCTCGTTATGAAGGGAGTACAACAAATTTCGGGGACGAAATTTCTTTTACGGGGGGAGAAATGTAACATCCGTTTTTTTTAATTCATCCGTAACTCTCCTTTTTCAATTTATCTTACGTGGGATCATGTGTTTTCCTTTAGTTTCATTATAATAATCAAACAAATATCCACTCGACATTTTGATCCGTTTTGGATGGTATATTGATCTACTTCAATTTTGTGGGACCACATGTTTTCTCTCTTGTTTACCTATCATCACTTTATCTCAATCAATAAACAAACACTTACGGCCAAGGAAAGTTCACAAGCATCCATACTATTCTCTTAAATAATAAACAAATCATCAACTACTCACACAAAGACAAAAGGCTAATCTCATCAAATTCTTGTTGCTCTATCCGGACAAATGCATATATCACGAGTGATTTTTCTATTCATTCATGGGAGCAATCACGTTAATCCATTGTTTACTCACGGACAAGGCATTCTTTTCTTCCACGCTAAATATATACAATTGAGTGCCTTCCCATATTATTTGCTATCGGTTAAGTGGAAGAGCGAGAGACCTTAGAATATTTTGGGAGTGACGGTTGAAGTCTTAAGAAGCAAAAGGAAGAAGAAGAAGTTGCTTAATGCCAAAGGAGTAAGACAAGTAAGTAAAGGTTTTAACTTGTCTTATGTCATTTTATGAAGTTGGTTTCGAGAAATTGTTTATCATTTCTTATATATTATTTTGGATTAATTAAGAAGTGGTTAAACCATAAGGATTTTGATGATTTTAAGATTACCAAGGAGTTTACCACGAAAAATGGAGTAAGAATATGATTGGAAATGATTTTTTAGAATTAAAAGGAGTAAATTATACAAATTACCAAAGCTGCCAGTTTTATTCTTTTGGAAGGCAGACAGCTTGTTCACAGATTTCGACCAAGTTAATGATGTCTAAAAATTATGAAATTTTCCATATTTGAAGTAGACATCTAGAGCTTTATTTTGATATATAATATGTAATTTTTAGAGCTCTGTACAAGGAGTTATGGATTTTACAAACTGGCCTAAAATACTGGAAGTACAAATTGGTCAGCGGAGTATTTTATTCAAACTGGGAATTATATGAATTCTTATGGTTGTTGGGCATATTTTTCGGTGAAAATAGACTCACCAAAGAACATTTAGGTTTTGGAAGCACATCATTTGGAGTTTTGTGCAATTATCTATGAATTTTCAAAGTTGGTGGAAATTCTGTCAATAATCTAGTGCTAAAGTAAGGAGGAAATGGTATTTAAAATAATACCTTATAAACTAAAAAGGAGATTAATATTTATGATGATCTTACTTTAGGATACTGAAGGAGGATCGAGTTTCTACGTTGGGAATTTTATAAGTATTTGCAAAGTTGAGGTTGGTAACTTAATCTCCGATTCCTTGTGTTTTTATATATGCTTTGTATGTTCATGTTTTTGTGGATTCGTGGCCGGGTTTGTATGTCCGAGTCATGCGTTTTATTTAATTGGCTGTGGATTATTGTTTATATAAAATAATACTGCATGCCTGTTTACCCAGTACTCGTATGTGCTTTCACCGTGATGTTACATTTGCTTAAAGCTATGTATACTGGTTGCGGTGCGTTATCCTGTTAAATGTTTTAATAATTGTCTGCAATATATGAAATACTTGTCATGTATAATTTACACTTTGAATATGAGATTAACCGTTACCCTGGGATTCATCTGATCACTGAATCTCAGAATTACCTAAAGATTCAGGAAGATGTTTTGGATCGGAAAGTAAGGCATTACAGCTACAGTAGGCGAAGAAGACCCAGAGTTGGGAATTTAACTTTGGGGGTTTTATATATATATATATATATATATATATAATGAGGTTTGGATTGTTTAATAAATGTTTGACTAGTTTTGGGATGACTGTACTATTAAACATCCTCCAAAAGGGATAAACCCCGTTTATTATCAGATTTAAGTTTGTATTTCGCGAATATTCTTCGGAAATTAAAAATTCGCAATCTGTTTGGACTTATTATATCAGTAATTCATCGTCCATACGCTAATGTACGCTTTCTGTTGAGAGTACTCTGAGGTGGTATCGTATACATGAATAGTAATGTATATGTGAATAGTATCGTATACGTGAATAGTGAATTATACTGTATACGTGAATAGTGGAAACTCTAATACGCACTCAAAAGGGGGTATTTAAGGCGGGTGTTACATATACTCCCTCTAATCCTTATTATAAGGCATTAACTAGCAAATGTATTTAATCCTTTTTATAAGGAACTTCTTGTTCCTAATGAGCATTAATTATTTTTTTTCACATGTCTTTAATTAATAAGGATAGTATGTGAGAATAATAATTAATATAATATTAAAGTTTAATACGATTGGTAAAGGTAATATTGTAAATTACTTAAATTTTAGAACAACTTTATTACTTTAACTATTTTTATTAGGTTGTAAGAATTGATAGTTGATATTTTATAATAAGAATAAGATGAAATATATAATTGTTTGAGTACAAATTCTCAGTCATGCTGGAAAAATATAATACTATTATATATGCATGTTGTGACCTCCGAGTAAGAGGAGGCTGTCCATTATTATTTTAAAATAATGTATTTAAATCTCACTTATACAAAATATATATGTAGAGTTTGTGATTAATTCTGCTGGGTAATATATATAGGACAAAATATATTACGGAAAGTGAAAAAAATTGAAATATTCTTTATATGATAAAATATTAACGGCCCGGATTAGTATAATAATACTGCCAAATGTGGCAAATTTTAATTTCAAAGTATGGTTAATTTTTTTAAAAAAAAAACACCTCCCTGCGCCAAAAATTAGATTATTCTAAACTAGCTAGATGGATATTGATGGAGTCTTCTTATGCCACATATATGGATGCAAAATATTGAAACTTGGTGGCAATACTACCCATTATTTTTTAATAAAACACATTAATTTATAACTTTTCACAATATAGAGCATTGAATATATAACTGATCTTATCTAATTATTTATTTACGTCCCCAATAGCTAGCTAGTTCGATAATCCTTATATATAGGTATGAATCATAAGTATTATTATTGTTATTGTTATTATTGCCACTAGTAATCATAAGCAGCCTTCGAATTTATGTGCTTGAGTAGCCAGTAAGGGACTTCACAATTCAATTTCCGTGTGACACACACACACACACATATTAAGTAATACTCGTTATTATGTAGCACGCTATATTCTATAATATCTATCTGTACATCAATTGCGTACTAAAGCTGTTATGCCGTCAGTGTCCTCCACAATTTATTTCTATAAATTGCCTTTTCAATATTTCCATTTATATTATTTTGTTCTAAAAACTTATCCCACTCCTCTCTTCTAATTTTTCTCTCCTCCCTTTGATTATGACTTGTCAGCGCCTTGATTCAATGGAAATTTAGAATCAAGCCAAAAAAAGTAATTAATTAATAAATAAAAAGTTAATTAATCTGAAGGTGGTCAGGCATTTAGCCCCAAAGGCCAAGGTGAAATTATATTAAACTGTCAATTGATTAACCCTTAATCGTTACTTTCTGAATTACCTCAAAATTAATTATTCTTATATATCTATCTATTACTCACTCGGTTCTTTATTATAAAAAGAAACCGGCACACATATCATGTTCCTTTTATAAGATACATTTCGAGAATGTCTTATTTTTTACTTATTACTTTCTCTCTTTTTTTCTTTATTTAATTACCCCTATTTAATGTTAATATAATAAATTTTCACAACCCCTAAAGGCCTATTACTTCTACTATATTTATTTTCTTATTCTCTCTTATTCCCTATGTCATCATCAATAAGAGTATTTTAGTCAAAAATTGTTACAATTTTCACACTTCGGAGATTCAATTAAATATTTTTTATAAAAAGAAATGGTGGGAGTATTGTTGTATGTGTTTCGAAAGCTTTATCAGCCAATGACTTCTTGGTCTTTCATTGTTATGATATTCACTTTATGAACCAATGATGACATTGCTGTACAAGCACATGAATCCAATATATATATATATATATATATATTTGGAAACTAGAATCAATTCCTTTGGCTTTGCTTATACAATTTAGCATTATTTTGAAGATATAAACGACGAGAAGTTTCAATTTAACACCTCAATTCAATGCACATGTACGCATTTTCAAATTAACTACTCCCTCCAGGTTAGTTAGGTTTCTCTCATCATCCTTTTCTCATTATCTCTCATAATCTCTATATTACATCCGTCCATTTAATAAAGTACTACTTTTTCTTTTCTCTTATTTTTTCAATCAACGGCCCAGATTGAGCCAATGAGAGAAAATGAGAAAAATGATTTGGAGAGAATCTCCTTCATTCTCTCTAGTCCTTACTATAAAACACCAACTAACTTTTTTCACAAACCAATAAAAGTAGTTAAAGTCAGTAAAGTTATCCTAGAATCTAAGTAATTTCTAAATTGCCCCTACTAATTACCCTAAACTCTAATATTATATTAATTATTACTCTTACCAACTACCTTTATTAATTATGGGCAAACATAAAAAAAGAAATAATTAATATTCATTGGGAATCAGTAAGTACCTTATAAAAAAGATCAAATAAAATTATTAGTTTCTGCCTTATAATAAACATAGTAGGAGTACATTGTTTAATTCAATTTAAACGATAGAAAGCAACTGCATACACTTTCGTCTTAGAGAGAGAGAGAGAGTCTACGTTAGGAGGAATAATACCTAGCTTGCAGCTACTATCATCATCGTAAAAGCATCTTTTCCACAAATAAGTAGACACTCACTTGATATTTCTCATTTTTACTTTAGAATTTACATGTATTGTAAATATCGACAAAATTAATTATTCCTTTCGTGCTGTATAATAATGGAACTAAACGTCTGTGGTGGTCCGTGCGGTTGCCAATGAATATTGTTGCATATTTATGGGTTTAATTAGTGGGTCTATGAAACACATGGGCGACTTAATTTCAGCAACTATATGTAAGTAATGAATTTCATTATATATATAAATCATAAATAATTAAACAAATGAACAAAGATAAAGAATCATACCGTGAGAAATAATCTTCTCACATGAATAACCAGGCAATTTTCTCATCAGTAATATAATCATAGAATTATACAGAATCATACCGTGACTGATTAACGTTGTCTGAAAATGAGGCATTTTCCCATACTTTACTTATATTCAAAAGCGTATATAGAAACATTACTTTAGATTTCGAGTCTTCTCATATTAAATTGTAATACAAGTAAGAATATTATATGTTGACCTGTCCACAATTGCAATGGTAGAAACTGGCGAAACATCTCATGTGGTAGATCCCCTTCTGATGAAGAAGAGCAAACAGAAGAATCAAGGCCTTCAAGAACCAAAAATCTAGAAGGAAAACCTTCTAATAGACCATGGTTTACATTTGATTGATGATATACCCCACAAAAGTGACATGAAAGACTCCATGAATTTGGAGCGAGAATCGATTTACAAATGACTTGATCCACAATTACTCTTGAACAAGTAGAAGACATCCTATTTTTGGTACTAGCTAGAGAGAGTATATCTTTAAGGGTAAGGTACAATTTTGTTCCAAAAATAACTAAAACTCGGCAATTTTCCTCTTTGCTGTTAAAATTGTTAATAGTTATTGTTAATTTTTCTACTATATCAACATTAGTTTTTTAACATTTACGATGAAGTTGTTCCTTTTTAAATATTTTCAAAGCAAAATTGCTTCTTTGATAGCTTCCAAATATATCGAGCACTCTTGAATTGTTACTTTTACGCCAAAATTTTACCTTAACCCCATGTTTAATTTGTGGAACGTACTCATCATGTCTGGGTGAAGCAACTTTTAAGATAGAAAAGGCGAATTGATTCCTGTCACAAAAACACGCAGGCTAAGCAATATCTTAGCCTGAAATGAGCAAACAGCGATGTGATCATTTCAAAGTGAACTCGTGCTAATTCATGGTAATTCGAAATAACATTGAAACCCATAATTCTTTTTTGTTTGCTTCTTCAATTTCACACACAATATACTCCCTATACTTTTCTGTTTTACTTGAGGAAATTATTTTAAGAAACTCATCCATGCTTAACTATAAGGGTTCAAGAGGACAACGATATCCCTAGAATTATATACCTCTCTCCAAAGAAAAAAAGTTACTTATTAATTCGCATTACATTCACTTTTGCCAGAAAAAACGGTGATTCTTCATTTGTTCTGTTCTGTTCTGTTTGTGTGCTTATTATAAGGATCTCCATTTCGGTTCTAAAAAGTGTGTGAGAATCATATATAGCTTGGCTGTGTCAAGAGGTTCTTATAGGATTAATATTTTACTGACTAGATCATTCTCTCAATCATAGCTAGCAATTAACTCTATGTATTAGCTAGATAAGACCGAAATTAATTTTGTAATAATTCCCTAAAGACGACGTAAAAAGAATCCAAAACCATTATACCTACCCTTTTGATATAAAATTGTCACCACTGGCTCACACAAAAGACCAAACAAAACCAGGCCTCTCGCATTCTCTAACCAAAACAAATTAAAATGTAAAACTTGATATATGATCTTTTATTAATCTATCTCTATGCCTTGTCCACATCGTAGCCTGCATCACGCTACTTCCTCTAGCCCAATTATTACGTTAATCATATCATTTAAAAAAACTATTCTTTCTGCACTGTCACCGTAATAACCACTAGCTAATACTAATACTTCATCAACCTAGGAGGGATGAAAATTTCACTCTGTGGAAGCAGTAATTAAGTTATCTCCTTTCTGTCTTTGTTGTCTCTGCATGTTTCTGAAGTCTGGCAGTTCATTACTGTCCACCTCTTCGGCGGGGTGAGCAGGTTAATTAGAACCGAAAACGGAACTAAACTAATGTTAATTAAGTTTTTTAATGTGGCTTTTTTTTCAGTTTTTGGGAAGTGTTTTTTTTTCCGGTGTTTGCTGTTCAGTTCAGTCCTTGTAAAAGAAAATTTCAGTTAAAACTGGAAAACTGAACTAAAACCGTTCAGTCGCTTAATTTAATTAATTCGGTTCGGTTCATTGCTTAAAAATTGGCTTTGTTCGATTTTTTAGTTAATTAAACTTTCACCGAAACACCTAATGTTCATTCATATCGTGGTTGAAACAGGAAGGAGAATGTGATTTAGCATTGAATAGGGCTCTCACATCAAAGCTAAAAACCAGAAGTCGTCGTGGTTCATCCTCCAGCTGTGTGTCGTTTTCGCGGAGCAACAAACCCTAGGAACGAACTTAGCGTCAGCATAAGGCTGTAGGCTCGGAATCTGAGACAGCTTTTGCTGACCAAGCAGTTAGTGGGCCCCCACCTGTCGGGTCCTTGATCCCCAGACCCTACGCTCCTAGGGCCCACCTGTTCTCCATTAGGACACACTGAAAACCGCTTTAATCCTTTTGTGTCACAAAACCACGTTTTCAGCCCCTATATATAAACCCCCTTAATTCATCTCCTACAATCACAATCTCATCATCACCAAGCTTCCCCTTCTCTCTTTGGTGATAAAAATCCTGAAAACTCCCTTTCCTCTCTGAAACCATCCCCAAAGCAGACCATATATATGACCGCCATGGCTTATTATGATCCTGCTTGTGAGAACGATGCTCAGGCTCTGCAATTCATAGAAGATGTCACCAGAGACACAGCCTCCGTCCAAAAGAGAGTTCTGGCCGAGATTCTCAGCCAGAACGCCAACACCGAATACCTTAAACGGTTTAACCTCAGCGGAGCCACCGACCGTGAAACTTTCAAATCCAATGTTCCTGTCGTAACGTACGAGAATCTTCAGGCTGATGTCCAACGCATTGTCAATGGTGATCGCTCCCCCATCTTCTCCTCTCATCCAGTCTCTGAATTTCTCACCAGGTATATATATAGTAAAGACACACATACGAATATATAAATTAAAGTATTATAAAGCCAGTTTAATTTTAATAAATGTTTACTGTAAAAAAATGATGCAGTTCTGGAACATCTGGTGGGGTGAGAAAACTGATGCCAACAATTGACGAGGAGATGGACCGTCGTCATCTATTGTTCAGCCTTCTCATGCCTCTCATAAAACAGTACGTTCCGCTTTTCTCAGTTTTTTTTTTTTTTTTTTATATTATCATTTTCGTGCTGGCTCTCACCATATGTGTCTCTTCATGTGTATTTTCTGGGACTCAAACTTAAGATCAAGCGAAACCTTACTGTGCTATTAGGATATTAGTATTAATTCAATTTGATTTTTCAGGTGTGTGCCGGATTTGGATGACTGGAAGGCGCTTCGGTTTTTATTTTTAAAGTCAGAGACGAAGACACCAGGAGGAATAGCGGCACGGCCAGCGAGCACAAGCTATTACACAAGCAAGCAATTCAAAAAGAGACCATTTGAATCATACACAAGCCCCAACGAAGTCATCGAATGTACAGATTCCTTCCAGAGTTTGTACGCTCAGATGTTATGTGGCCTCATCATGCGAAAAGAAGTCCAACGTGTCGGAGCAATTTTCGCCTCCGGATTTCTCAGAGCCCTCAAATTCCTTCAGAATAATTACCATCAGTTGGCCCATGACATCTCCACTGGGACCCTAACTTCACAAATCACAGACGCTTCTATCAGAAAATGCATCGAGAATAACATCCTCAAATCCGACCCTGACCTCGGAAATTTCATCTTAAAAGAATGTTCCAAAGAGAATTGGGAAAGAATCATCACCAGAATTTGGCCAAACGCTAAGTACCTGGACGTTATCGTCACCGGCGCGATGGCTCAGTACATCCCAACTCTTGATTATTATAGCGGTGGCCTTCCTATCGTTTGCACCATGTACGCTTCTTCTGAATGCTTCTTTGGTCCTAACCTTAAACCCTTTTGTGACCCATCTGAAGTTTCCTACTTAATCTTACCGAACATGGGATACTTCGAGTTCTTGCCCCTTGACGACTCGTCGTCGTCTTCTCATCAAGACCCCGTCGACCTCGCCGACGTTGAAGTGGGGAAAGAATACGAGCTGGTTGTCACCACGTATGCCGGTCTCTGCCGGTACCGGGTCGGCGATGTTCTCCGAGTCACGGGGTTCCGTAACTCGGCGCCGGAGTTTCGGTTCGTGGGGAGAAGGAACGTTTTGTTGAGTATTGACCTGGATAAAACGGACGAGACCTCGTTGCAAAAGGCCGTTGACAATGCGTCGTTGCTTCTAAAAGAGTTCAACACTAGCGTGGTGGAGTATACTAGCTACGCCGACACTAAATCTCTCCCAGGCCATTACGTGATTTACTGGGAACTGTTAGCGAAGGACCAGCCGCCGTCGTCGACGTCGGTCGGGCCCACCGATGAAGTCCTGAACCGGTGCTGTTTCGTCATGGAGGACTCTCTGGACGCTATGTACAGACAAGGGAGAGTGGAATACAAATCAATTGGGCCGTTGGAAATAAGAGTTGTGAAGAATGGCACTTTTGAAGAGCTTATGGATTACGCGATCTCAAGAGGCGCGTCGATTAGTCAGTACAAAGCGCCAAGGTGTGTAAGTTCAACGCCGATGCTGGAACTGCTTGATTCGAGGGTCGTTTCGGTTCATTTCAGTCCATCGCCGCCTCACTGGACGTCGCCAGCGGGAGTTCGCCGATTGGATTGATGTGTGAAAAAGTGGGGGTGTTAAAATTTGTTGCGGAGAACAAGGTTAGACGAAAGCGTTATAGGCTTTTTGTCTTTCTTGGAACTGATGATGATTATTATGTACCAGCCTAGCTTTCATTTGTAAGCGTTTGTAATGGATCTTTTGTCTTGTTCGGTTTGTTACTTATTGTTGTTCTTCTGCTTCTTCTTTATTTGTTTGTCGATTAAGTTAAATATTGGTGAATAATGATAAGTTACTGTCATGCCCAAAGCCTTATTGTAGCCATGTTTGCCTTTTCTTTCTTTTCTTCTATATTTTTTCTCAACAGATGTACGTTTGTTTTCTTCTTTTTTATAAGTTTTGGAAAGACTTTGCAAATATATTTGGCAAGGAATTAAGTCGTATTTTTTTTAAAAAAAAATAAAGATTAGAAATTAATTATTGTTTTTAAATAATAATGCTAAATATTATATATGTGCAAATTTATGCAGACCGTATACTAATTAATATTGTGCACGAGTTTGATATGGTTTGTTATAACATTAAGAGGAGGAAATGTACGTGACGATGATGAAAAATGTGTGGAATTTTAGTTTGTTAAGCACGAGTCTTAATTGACATGACACGCACGACAGTGTCTTCCTTAGTCAGAAGCCATCAATTATGAATTGCAACTCTTTAATAAAAGTCTTTCTACTTTCCATCCATCTTCAAGTTTATTACAAGTTTTGATATTTTTCTTAAAATAAATTATGCCACGTTGGGTTAGGTCATTATCTATGGGTAAAGCTAGCAAAGTAGCTTGTGGATCAAGGTCAAAGGTTTAAACCATCACCCAGTTACGTGATTCTGCCCGGTGATTGGTTCAAATGATCTTTCTACGAGAAAGGCTTGGCTTGGCTATATTGTTACTTATTGTGTGTGTCTGGTCATTTACGAGTTTCTTAACTAGTCTTCTTATGTTGTGACTATTCATTGTATGTGGTTAATTAGTCATTTATGAGTCTCTTAATTGACATGACACTGTGTCTTCCTTTATCAGAACCTATCAATTTCTTCTTGGGGTAAGTGGAAAACATGGTCAAACTCATATGATTTTAAATAAACTTATGTCATCAGTATGGTAAAATCATATCATAGACTCAAATTATAAACTAGCAAGAGCTCACTTTTATCAATAAAGTTTACTTTTATTAATTAATATGTATTAATAGTGTATAATTAAATAATTAAAATATAAAAAATGATAATAATTTGATTTCAATATATTTTAAATCTAAATAATTGAAATTAAACTATCAACATTTATAATTTATCATACTCAACAAAGAAAATTTTATAAAAGTTATAAATAAAGCTACTGAATATGATCAAATTTAAAAAAAAGGTAGCAAAAGTTTAATAGTAAGTTAATACAATTTTGTTATTTAGAAATGTAAAAAAAAAAAAAAAAGTAAACTTGGTGCGTGAACCCGAGAGTTTGACCGAATTTACAACTATCATAAGTTTAATAGTGACTCAACACATTTTTGTAATGTAGAAACGTAAAAACGGTAAACTCGAAAAACCAACTCGCGAGTTTGACAACAATACCAATAGAACCTATCAATTATTAATTGTAACTCTTTAAGAGGAGTGTTTAATAAGTGATTTTACATACATACATACAAATAAATTTATAGGGTAGAGATCATATTTATTTTTTTTCACAATTTATAAGTTACATTAATAAATTTTTCATACAAAAAAAAAAGATATAACTTCAATTTATTATCATGTTGACTTTGTTTTCATGATATATATTATATATTAAATAAGAGTAAAGTCGAAATATTGTTAAATTTTAATATAGAGTTAATGATTTTTAAAATTTTTTTCTTAATTTGTGTGCAACATGATGAAATTAAAATGACAAATAAATATGACAGGATGAGTAAAATGCAAAAGCAACTTTTAAGGATATTCTGGATCTTGGTCTTTCTACTTATCATCTTTAATATGTTTACTCAACCTCCTGTCTGTTTTATAAAAAGTCTTCTATAAGAATATATTAGTCCATTTTATAAGACATTTTGATAGTTTCAATGAGCATTGTGAAAACTCATTATAATTGCATCTTTGAAATTACCGAAGACAGCAGTGCAGTGGTACAGCTGGTAGTATTGAGATGCTTTATATCTCCCCTCAGGTCCCGTGTTCGAATCCCCCTCCCCTCGCCTTGTACCAAAAAAAATAATAATAATTGCATCTTTGAAAAGGTAATTGCATATTGGTTCATTTTTAGTAGATGCAATATGAACCACTATGTAATTACCCTCCCAACAATGCATTTAGCTTCCATAATGTGTAATTGGCTTCCTCGAATATACAATTACCTTTTCTAAACCAATATGCATTTAGGTCACCCAATTAATGCATTTAATTAGCTTCCATAAACAAATGGCCTATCGGAAAATGCAATTACTTTCCTAAATGTATCATATATATATATATATGAACAAATATGTAATTACCTTTCCAAAGATACAATTAACTTCCATAGTGTACAAGTGACCTTCTTGAATATGCAATTACATTCCTTTTACCGATATGCAATTAGCTTCCATTAGATGCAATAGATTCCACAATGTGTAGCAGGTGGTCACCCCCAATATGAATATACAATTACCTTCTTGTTATGAAACTAAGTAAAATAACAAGAGAGATTAAGATGAAGAAGATGAAGAAATCCAAGAGAGAAATGAAGAGCAAGGAGAGAGTGATTATATTCTTCTTTCTATTGTACTCTTCAACTTTTGATACATGCCTACTATATATAGGCAATAAACTCTTTACTTCCATTACAAGAGTTACAAAAGAATAAATCTACATAATGGTATATTATGAGGTTTTGTAAGTTATTTACATTGGTCATATAAAACTCCCATGCCATTCATGCCATAGGTTACATGACTTTAGAAACTCCAAAAGACTCTTCTTGAAAAGGTTGTGGACATTCACACCAATATTGGAATATTCATAACACTCCCCCTTGAATGTCCATTATGAATGTGCCTCATTAAAAACTTTAACTAGGAAAAACCCAGTGGGATAAAAACCTAGCCAAAGAAAAGAGTACAACATCCATTGTGTCCAATGCTGCCTCATTAAAAACCTTTCTAGGAAAACCCAGTGGGACAAAACCTAGATAAGGGAAAAAGAGTACAGCGTATATCAACTTGTCATTCTTAATTGCATCTGATTTACTCCCCCTGATGACTACATTACTTCCAATGTCTTTGTGTTGGTGACGAACTATATCTCTTGGTAATAAGCCTGATACATTAGTACCACTCTTCATCTTTTATGCAGCATGATACATTAGTATTCCAATAATAGTAAAACATGGTACTTCTGGACCAAGTAGTTCTTCAACGATTAATTGTCTTTTCAACCTCTTCAGGAGTTCCAATGATGTTGATATTATCAACATAAACAACAATTATATTAAACTCATTTCTATATCCTTTAATAAAGATGCATGGACATATTGGGTCATTTTTTGTACCCTTCTTTCAACAAATATTTCTTGAAATGATTATACCACATGCACCCTAATAGCTTCAGGCCAAGGGACTTATTTAACTTAATTGAGTATTGTGCTTAAAAACTCGAATTAGATGTTTTTTTAACATCTTGAATCCTTCAGGAATTCGTACTTCTGGTACATTAAATCCTTCGGAGACATATGCTTCTCTCACCACGAGTCCTTCAGGAACTTTCATATAAATATCACTTTTAAGTGAGCCAAAACAAATAAGCAGTTACAACATACAACATACATTAGGTGCAGATCAAGCTCTTCTTTTACTGTTAGGCTAATCAAATAATAAAATGTATTTGTATTCACTACTGATGAATATATTTCTTAAAAATCAATAACAGGTCTTTGTGTAAAAACTTTTGGGCTACAAGGCTTGCCTTATATCTTATAATTTCACCATTTTCATTTCTCTTTCATACGAAAGCCCATTTGTATCCAACTGGCTTTACATCTTCAGGTGCATGGACAACAGGTCCAAAGATTTTTCGTTTCGCCAGTAATTTTAACCCTTAGTCACAGGTCCAATTCTTTCACTATTGGCACTCGATAACAGATTTTGGCTCGTGATCCTCATATCATTCATTACATCATATGCTAAAATATAAGCAAAAATGTCGTCAACGTTGACTTCATTCGGTCCCACCGGATTCTATCCATAACATAATGTATTGAGATCTCATACTTTTTATATATTTCAGGTACCTAGGTCTCATCTGGGACTACAACATTCTCTTCTAGAGATATCTCTACCGGAGATAATATCTCTTCAGGAGATGGCTCTTCTGGAGCAACTAATTAACTTTTCTTAATTATTCTCAACTTGATCATCTATATTCTTAGCTCCTTTTCTCTTTTGAGGATTTATATCTTTGAAACCGATGGACCTACCATGCTTCAGGCATACTTTCAATTCATTTATAATAGATTGTCCTTCAAGGACATTAATAGGAGCATTAGCAATTGGGACATGTGACTTTGTCACCTTTTTTTTGAGTCAGTAAATGCTTCTGGCATTCGATTAACTAAATTTTGTAAATGAATTATCTTTTGAACTTCCAGTTCACATTATTTTGTACAAGGATCAAAATGAGCCAATAATAATTCATTCTAGCTAATCTGTTTACCCAACTGCTTATTTTCTCCCCCTCATGTTGGGAAAACTATATCAAACCATAGTTGACTAATCATGCAGTGTAAGTCTCCTAAATCCATTTGTTTCCTTTAGAAACATCATTCTGTTTCATTTAGAGACAAACAAGAAGAAGGATGTACTTGCACAACATTTATCCATCTATGTGCATTATGGTCGAATATTGCACATTAAAAACTTTTAAGATGGAATTAATCTGGCTACTGACCAAAAACCAATTTTCTAGAGAGAATTTTGTTGGCTTCTATAAATGCTGCAACATACAAGATCAAATATACCAACACATAAATTTTTGTTCTCATAAGCATTCATCCAACTTCTCTATGGAGGCTTTAATATATAATTCGTGGATCATGTAATCTGGAAATTGCGTGCTTAATTTATTCAAACACCAAACATTATTGCAAACTCCATGTTGCAATTATTTTTACAAACTTCAGGTTGCATTCTTACAAACTTCTGGCTGTAAGCTAATAATCTCACATGTAACCAGATGCATCTTTCAAATTTGTATGATTTACATGTCATTTCAATGGGCCCATATAATAATGTTTGATATATTTCCAGAGATCCATTACCAATCATGACCAATGATATTCTCATAGTCAAATCTATTTGAGAACAAATAATACATAATATATAAACAATATGTTAGTTATTCATGAAGAATCTTCTGGTTCTTCAATGGATGTTAATACATAATCTTATTTGCATTATATATATATATGACTCGGATGATCAAACAAGTCATGCCAATAATAAATTTATTTAAATCAATAAATTTCTGGTTTACTGTAACATAACTCAACTAATCATAAACTTTTCAATTTCCATAAATTATCTGACATTCATCTTGAGAGATCTATTAGACTTTGTGTGAGAAGTATATAGCTTTTCAACTTTTCAAAGATTAGCTCACATTTGTATTGTATTATAACTCAACCCACACTTGTTTTCTAACAATCCCCTCCTCAAGTGTGAAATCTGTATGTCAAACTTACTTTCAAATCCTTTAAACCTCAAAAGGAAAAACCATGTTGATTCTTCAGGAATAAACATATAATATTGCATCACTAGATGATCTAATAATATACTTCAATTTGTTTATATATACAAAATATATAGTCCACCACATATGAAAATATTCATAATTAAAATAACTTAGAATCACACATATGAAAATTCTCCAGCACAAGATTTTCATGGCAACAGATTTATAAGATGGAGTCATAATAAATGTAAATAATAATAACAACAAAAGGTAAGCTTTACATTACCTTATGGGCTTATTTATTTCTCTTGAGCCTTGGCCTCAAAATAAAGATGAGCATATTTCTCTGTAGCTCATTGCTTCTTTAATATTTCATTGGCAGCATTAGTCCCCAGGACCATTAGTCTTTAGATTTATACGACATAAATCTCTGCAAATTACTGTCTTCTGGACAATACTTTTCCAAAGCTACTAAAATCTTATTGTATCATACAATATTTGAAACATAAGCCTTCATGGCCATAATATTAATAATAAACAAATATCACTCTGAGTTTATTGCCTATATATAGTAGGCATGTATCAAAAGTTGAAGAGTACAATAGAAAGAAGAATATAATCACTCTCTCCTTGCTCTTCATTTCTCTCTTGGATTTCTTCATCTTCTTCATCTTAATCTCTCTTGTTATTTTACTTAGTTTCATAACACGTTATCAGCACGATAGCTATAACGAATGTATAATTTCTTTAATGTTTTCATCTACTTTCGCTAATGATTTTATTATATATCTGGGATAATCTAAACCGCTATATGGAATTAAAAATACTCTTTTACCGATTGTTTTTATATATCGGGTTCCATGGTTAAGATTGGAGATTACTTACTATTTTATATAGTACTTTTAGTATTTATCATTATTCATCCATCAATTTTATTCATGCACAATAATTGCATAGTAATTTACTATTGTTTTACTATTTACATTATTGCATAATACTTTACTTTTGCACAATATATGTTACTAACTTTAACATAACATAACATTTAACTTTTATTGTTATTGTGTTATGAATATTCCAATATTGGTGTGAATGTCCACAACCTTTTCAAGAAGAGTCTTTTGGAGTTTCTAAAGTCATGTAACCTATGGCATGAATGGCATGGGAGTTTTATATGACCAATGTAAATAACTTACAAAACCTCATAATATACCATTATGTAGATTTATTCTTTTGTAACTCTTGTAATGGAAGTAAAGAGTTTATTGCCTATATATAGTAGGCATGTATCAAAAGTTGAAGAGTACAATAGAAAGAAGAATATAATCACTCTCTTATCCACCCTTCATTTTTTGGTGTGAACAAGACCTATACCTCTTTCATGGGTATAGAAGACTAAAGGATCAAATATCTTATAAGTATAAATCACTATGCGTAATAGTAAATTATTGTGCAATCACGTTTTAGTTACTGTGCGGAATAATAAATCATTGTATACAATAGTGAATTTCAGCTACTATGCAAAATAGTAAATCATATGAAATATTTAAAGATCTTGTATGAGATATTAAAACCTTATAAACTATAAACTAGTGGGGAGCAAAATATCACAATATCATGAATTTTCAACATATTGCCTAATAGTTTCCCTTTTGTGATTCTCTTCAATAATATTTCTCCACTTCAAGTGAGAATTTGAGCCATCATGATTACAACAATGACTATGCACAAAATTGTAGCCACAATTACACCTTATGTCCATGACCAATTCATTGATTACTTCATTCACTTCTGGGAATGGAGTCGTGCTTATTGGATAAGATTCATGATTCTTACAACAAAATTCAGTATTTTGTTTGTCCACATGAGATCAAGAAATTAATTCAGTATATTTCTTAAAACATCTTCCACAATATTGCTACTATAAGAACAAATTGTTGGATACACTACTTTATAATAAACTTTTGGAAGAATAACCATCTTTTGGTTATCATAGATTTCCTTTAATTTGTTCTAAAAAAACAAGATGATCTTTTAATACCAAATATTCAAGTTTGAGGCTTCATGCACAACAAATTTAAATTTTATTATACAATAAAAAGAAATTTATGAAATATAAAACACAATATAATAACATAATGAATTCATAAAGACAATAATTCATAAATTATGATATTACAATGAAATTAAAACTTATGGCTTCAGGCCATTTAGTTTTAATGGCTTTAGGCTATTTGATTCTCATGCCTTTAGGTTAATTAGTCTCATGGCTTTGAGCCAATGATGAGAATTTAGAATTTCATGGCTTTGGATCATTTATCTTCAGGATAAATAAAAGTTAAATATATGTTTCTAGCTATCCAATAAAATAAAATATGAAAAGTATATGACTTCAGGTCATATAATAGGGAATCAACTGAATATGGCTTCTAACTATATAATATAGTAATAGAAATTAAAGGAATATGACTTCTGGCCATATTATATTTAAAATAATAAAGCAAAATGCATATGACTTCTAGTCATATATTTTCAAAGTAGGAAGAAAAAGACTATGGCTTCTAGCCATATAATAGGAGATCATAATATTATGACTTCTGGTCAAATAATTTCAGAATATGAAATCAGAGGTGTATGACTTCTGGCCATACTAAAATAACAATATCAATAATAATATTATGTTAAATATAAAATAACATAACATTAAAAGTTAACAACAAAAACATAACAATAAAAGTAAAATGTTATGTTAGCAACAATAAAAGTAAATTGTTATGTTAGCAACAATAATATAAATGTTATGTTAGTAACATAAAAGTAAATGCTTAATTTAAATGTTATGTTAGTAACAATAATATAAATGTTATGTTAGTAACATAATATAACAATAAAAGTTAAATGTTATGTTATGTTAAAGTTAGTAACATATATTGTGCAAAAGTAAAGTATTATGCAATAATGTAAATAGTAAAACAATAGTAAATTACTATGCAATTACTGTGCATGAATAAAATTGATGGATGAATAATGATAAATACTAAAAGTACTATATAAAATAGTAAGTAATCTCCAATCTTAACCATGGAACCCGATATATAAAAACAATCGGTAAAAGAGTATTTTTAATTCCATATAGCGGTTTAGATTATCCCAGATATATAATAAAATCATTAGCGAAAGTAGATGAAAACATTAAAGAAATTATACATTCGTTATAGCTATCGTGCTGATAACGTGTTATGAAACTAAGTAAAATAACAAGAGAGATTAAGATGAAGAAGATGAAGAAATCCAAGAGAGAAATGAAGAGCAAGGAGAGAGTGATTATATTCTTCTTTCTATTGTACTCTTCAACTTAACACTATCATTCTATTTATAAGTTATTTTTAACTAAATTTCACATACTAATAAAAGATAGTTAACTCAATGAATATAGAGTAAATTTCTAACTTTGCCCTTATTTATAAATGAGTATTTTTCAACTCTTTCTTCTCTCTCTATTTTCAAATTTTATTGTTGTGGCTACAATATGAGTAAAATTGTCACAATCTCATATATTACACTGAAACTGGACTTATAAATATGACCAAATTTTTTAATAAAAAATAACTTATAAATAGGACCAGAGTGATATACAATTATCTTCTCAAAGTTGCAATTGCCTTCAAATAATATGTGAGTGACCTTCCCGAATACGCAATTACCTTACATAATGTAATTTGGTCTTCCCCCAACATCCTTATTTACGATAAAGGGCCTTACACATTTCCATTATGTCAAGTCCCATACTCTAAATAATTGTTCAGCTAGGGATTTATGACCAATTTTTCTTAAATTTTATGTATACATGACATATTTGAATTCTTTTCCAGTCAAAATAATTGATGTACTCACTATCTCAAAATTAGGAAACATAAGGAAAAAAATATATATAGTGTAGTATCGTAGTTTTTATTCCTAGAATTTAAAAGGTTTTAGGAAGAAATTTATTCATGGTAAATGGAAACTTACTATGTAACAAATTAAATAAAAATAATTTATCCAAGTATGATTTATGTGGTTAAAAGAGGTTATAATGATAATAGGAAAAATTGACATTATTATTAGGGTAAAGAAAAGAAAATTTGAATGAAATAAAAAAGGGGAAAAGAACGACCCAAGGCCCATTGACATTTTTAAAACCAAAAATTAAAAAATATAAGATATTATGCCAAAGGGCCCAAGGCCCTTCAACATATTGCACAGACACGAAGGGTGTCAATTTGATACCCTCACCCCACGCGTCATCAGATATTGCGAGAGAGAGAGGGAGCCGAAATTAGAGAAATTCTTGTATCAACCGGGTGCATCATGTTATATGTGCACAGTAACAAAATTTTGGTAGGCAATCTCGTAAGCCACCAGTAAGTATTCAAAGAGCTCAGGGCCGTATCTTGACTTTAGTTGGGGACTGATACCGAACCCTTCTAAAATTTTTTTGTAACAAAAAATGTGTTATCTGTGCATTACTCAATAAAATTATACTACAACAATCACATTAAATCCTACGTGGAGGAGAGAGAGGAAATTGAAGAGATATTTTCAAATCATATAAATGAAGAAAGAGAAGAGAAATTAGACACATAGGATTAATGAGATTGAAGTTATATAATTTTATAACATCAATCTAGGGCAAAAAAAAAAAAAAGAAAGTCTGCCATGTTTTTCTCTCATCTAGGGCAAGGTTTAAGTTCATTTTGGTCAGTAAAATCACTTCTACTCACTAAAGTCTCTTAATGAACATTGTTCTACTCAATTTGCTCTTTCTAATAGATGTGTTTTTGAGGTGATTAGAGAAAATTTGTTGTTTAAAGTTTGGAGTAAATGTTAAGTTTTAATGATATAAGACCATAAGATTGTAGAGCTATTTTAATATTTTGGTAGTTGAGTTTTACTAGTTTAGATTTATTGATTGGTTGATTTGAGGATTAAAATTTAAATTTTTTTATTTAAAAATTTTAGGATTTATATATATATATGATATTTTCACCTGTTAAATTTAAATCAAATAATTGATTTGGATTTGTTGTAGGTAATATTGAATTTTTGACGGTTTAGTTTTGAGATTTAAGCTTGAGTTTAAAGATTAGAATTTAAAATGGAATTTTAGATTCGAGAATTTTGGGATTTTTGATAAAATAAGCTAATGAGGAGATATTAAGAATTTAACGAGTGATTTAAATTTTTAGAGAAAATAGAAAATTTTATTAAAATGGGTAGTTATGGTTTATGGGAGATTTGAGAATCTTTCTTTACTTAGAAGGTACAAACTTTATATATATATATATATATATATATATATATATATATATATATATATATATATATAAAAGTTGTTTGAGCTAATAAAATTCTACAGTCATGTTGGGATAATAAAGTGTGGCCTAGAATTGAATTGGAAACTCTACAAGGGACCTAAATTGTTCTTTTACTATCCAATTAGTTGATAAACTAATGTGTGGTAATATTGAATTGTGTAAATTGATTTATGATTGTTGATGTTGAGTACGGGGCTTTGATTGTGGTAACATTTCTTACTTGAGGAGAGATAAACACTTTCTACTTATCATAAATGTTAATGTCTTGGTTTTTAGAGATTGTGATATTATGAGATGATGAAATGATATATAGACTTTCTATTGGTATAATATATATATTCTTAAGTTAAGAAAATTGTCTTGTGGGACTTGTAATATTAAAATTGAAAAGCCCTAAAAAAGAGGCCTTTGTTGAATATGATTAGTTTTAATGATGTCTTATATATATGTCATTATTAAGAGCAAAAAACGTGTATACTTTATTTATCTCTTACATTGACTAACTACTATATATTTAATGTAGATTAGTCCAAGTTGAATTAAAAAGATTAATCAAGAAGAAGATAAGAGATTATGAAAAGAAGAACTTGCATAAAGATATCAAAGAAGCAAGAAATTATCAAAGTATTTTGAGAATAATCAAGAAGAAGAGGAGATATTGAAGAAGGTAGAAAATGACAAAAAATGATCAAGAGAAGAAAGAAAGAGTTGAATTATGGAGAATGATCAAGAGAAGAAAGAAAAGAAAGAAGAACTTGCTAAATGGAATGAGAATATGGTTATTCAAGTTCTTAGATTGATTCTAGAAGTCTCCATGATGATATGGAAGTTGAAATGGGTCAATTCGGAGTTAAAATAAGCTACAATTGCATTCCTGAAGTCATGCTCAAGCACAACAATGTCATACTCGAGCATGGTGCACTTCCAGCTCCTTTCACGCATGAAATCCGCTCATGCTCGAGCATAAAAAATGCTTGCTCGAACAAGAAACCTATGCTTGCTCGAGTAACAACGTGGTTCAGCTACTCTGTTCAGCTCTATTTCAGGCGACCTCTGGTAATTCAATGATATCTCTTAAACCAAAAGTCCGATTGAGGTGAAACCAATTTTGTATAAAACTAGACTCCCAATGCGTCATTTTGATATAAAATTCAATCTCAAAGGAGTTCATATGAGAGAGCTATGAATTTTTGAAGTTGCAACCAAAATCAATGTCACAATCCAAACCCAACTTTGGTATTTTGAGCATATCTCACAAACGACAAATCCAAATGAGCTGAAACTAGTGCCATTTGAAACTAGACTCAAATACCTTTCCAAAAACATCAAGATCACCTAAAAACAAAGATCAATTGAAGGAGATATGATGTTTTGAAGTTGACAGTCAGTTCAAGATGTTGCAAAAAACGTTGATCAAGAACAACCTCCAATCATCTGATGATAACGGACAAAGTACAATGAGTTTGGAGCTGATTCTTCTTACATTGGGAAGAAGACTTGTAGAACTTTATGAGCATGGGTGGTTTGTCAAAATTGAAGTCATATCGAAAAAGCTACATTCACTGGAAATTGACCCTTGTGTTGATGATATGCTTGCATTCTGAAAGGCAAAGAACAATTCATGTTGAATTGAATTATTGCCTCAAGTCAAGAAGAAGCAGAGAGCAAATTAGGAAGCTTGCTTGAGCATAGAATTTTTGATACCCGAGCATCATCGAGCTCAGAGCGAAGAAGTACAAGTTTAGGAGGTATGCTCAAGCATACAATTGGCCATGCCCGAGCATGATTAAGCTGAGCAAGCAAATTGCACATTTGAAGAATCTTGCTCGAGCAGAGATGAAGGCTTGCTCAAGCACCATGCTCGAGTAGAAGAAAAAGGTTGCCCGAGCAAGCATGTGTCTAAACCCATTTCGCTCTCTGTCTCAGCGTTGCCTGAGCACGATATCTGGCATGCTCGAGCATCAGCGATGATTGAAGTCTGTTTAAGCCTTGGTTTGAAGCATGCCTGAGCAGAGTGAGAGGCATGCTCGAGCAGAGGAAAAACCATGCTCGAGCAACATCATTGAATTCACAAATCCTCGCCTCTGTCTATTTCTTGCCCGAGCAAGGATCATGTCTTAATCGAGCAACATCGATATAAATCATTTCTCAAAAGACTCCAAAGTTGCTTGCCAAGCAAGTTTAGATTCATACTCAAGCATCAGCGATCATTCAAGTTTCAATAAGCCTCGTTCAAGGTTTGCCCAAGCAAGCTCACTGGAGTACTCGATCAGGGTTCTTGAGCAGTAGCTTTTTTTTCTCGAGCATAAGACGATGATCTCCACTTGCAACATATTTACACTATGGTTGCCCGAGCATACAAACAAGAATGCTCGAGCATGATCATCCCTGTTTTGAAATCTCTGACTTTGTAATTTTTAAATCATTCTGTGTGAATTTACTTCTTCATATTATTACTCATGAACATTGCTAATTGCTTTTAATCAGTTTGCTAATGAGTTTCAGATGATTAGATCATGGATTAACAACAAATTAGCATAAAGCAATTTGTTGTGTCAGAAGCATTAAACGCTACGTCACAGGAAAGCTTCTGAGTCTAACGGATAGTTTGAACATTCCAACAAAAAGCTTGAATCTTTACAACGGTCATAAATGCAACACTCAAAACGGAGCATTAACGAAATCAACGATAAACATTTTATGATTAAAGTTGGATTAGAGCTCAACGGGAAAAAAGCAACAAAAGCTTCAACAACTACTCCCAACTGATCTCCAACGGTCGAATGCTCGAAACGGTCGAAACACAATAACCTACAAATTACGAAGCCTTCAAATCGAAAGAAGTGACAACGATTGATGAATGAATTGACGAAGCCAACAAAATGATTTTACTATTTCACCGTCGACGACTCTGTTTCTCAACGTTTATATAGTTTACACTAGCGAGTGAAATGATTTGTATTATACTTCAGTGTTTTCCATCTCCTCTTCTAGAGAGAACATTTTTTATTATTAAATCATTGTAAGAATCTCAAGTCGTGGGACTTGGAGATTGGGTTATCGGTTTACAACTTATAAGGGGGAGTGTATCCTAGTGAGAGGATAACTTCGAGTACAAAGTGTGTAATTGATTGAAAGGTGTATCTCAGTGAGAGATTCAGCTTCACAAGTGCCTGGGTGAACTTGTGCGTTTATATAGGCTTCTCCTTTGCTCAGTTAAACAAGAGGATAATGGATTGAAAATATCGAGTGGACCTTGGAGACTGGACGTAGGTCAAGGATTGGGCCGAACCAATATAAATCACAGTTTGCATATTCTCTTCCCTTATCTCTTATATTTTCAGTATATGCTTATTCGAATATCTAACTTTTGATTTAAAAGATGCGAAAAGATTTTTAAAGTTTCAAGTTTTAAATCTTTACCCAATTCACCCCCCTCTTGGGTTCAGCCGGTTCTTCAGCCTTACCTTTATTGTTGTTTTTGTAAGAAGAGCATGACCTTGAGTAACTCATAAGATAATCATATTGCATGAGTTGTTGTTGTGATATTGATCCATTGTGATTGATTGAGATTAGTTGGAGATAGATACTATCACGTGATAAAACCTATCATTGGTGCAAATTTGGACGGTTATTCATCCATACTGGGATAGCCCTTGTGGCTCATTTATCTTAGAGAGAAGGATAGGCTCTTGTTTCATTCCTAAGAGAAAGGAATAAACCCTCGTGGCTTTGTGTGAGAAAAATACTATCACGTGATAAGACCTCACATTGGGGCACATGAGGTTGGTTATTCATTCCTATTAGGATAGGTCTATATGGCTCATTCGTCCTAGAGAGGAGGACAAGCTCTTGTAGTTCTTTTCGTCCCTAAGAGAAAGGAATAGGTCTTGTGGTCTTTTCTCCAGGGATAGGCCTTCTTAGGCTTTTGTGTTCGCATACCTCCTTTGGAAGAGACTTGAATTAGTTAATGTGTATAATTATGAGAGTATGTGAATGATAGTATATGTACTGATATTTTATATCCCACCAGACAGGCCTTCTTGGGCTGGTATTTGCATACCTCCCTTAGGAGAGACTTAAATGAGTTAATGTGTACAATTATGAGATTATTTGAATTTTATTATATGCATTGCTATTTTTTGTCCCACTTAACACTTCACTAGCACATCTTGGTATAGACGATGAGTTGAAACTTTAGTTACTGAGGCTTTTATCTTACCCTGTTGCTCTTAACATTTTCTGGTGATAGCTTTCATGTTGGGACTTTAGGGAGAGTTCTTGAGACTTGATATTGTGATATCTCTGTATAGCATATTGAGTTCATTTATATGTTCAAATGATGTATATTTCTCATCATAGTGTTCATATTTTATAAACTCATATTGATTCCTATTTTAATAACTATCACTAGTGAATGGGATGGTAGAAGGACAAAGGCCTTTGGGGTTTTCTTAGAATGATGATTATGAATCCACATATGCATGTTTTGATATTTTCTATGTTTGGAAAGGTGTTTTGATACCATGCGGTAGATTTTTTTTGATACATAGGCGATAGGGGATGGGGGGATCGAACCCAATACAAGAGGGTGGGGAAACTACTCCCAATACCACTGCACTACTAGTAGTGCCGGTTACCATGCGGTAGATAGTTTCATTACTTGAGTTTATAGTTGAATATTATATTATAGGCTTCGAGAAGCTCAAGGCCCAAAAACTGTGATCATTTATGGTTGAGAAGAGTTTTAGTTGTAAAATTATTAGAAATGAGTTTTATTCTCCATGATAGTTTTTTTTTTTTAAACGTTTAGTTTATCTCTTTTCTATCTAGATAAATTAACTCCGTGGTTTTTAATCCTTTTTAACAGATAGGTCTTTTCAAATGAATTAGATTAATTCATTTTTATCATGATTAACTTCAATTTGAAAGAGGATTTTTCGGTAACCGGATTTGACGTTTGAAAAGTAAAGTTGATAATTTTTATAGGCTAAAGTATATATTTGATCTTTTATGTTTGTCTTTGGTATCATTGTAGTCCTTTAAGTTTGTAAGTGCACGTTTGGTCCCTTAATGTTAACACCATTAGTCTAACTTAACGGAAAATACTGACTCAACGGTTTTAAGTGATGACTGTGTAATTAAATATTGACCAAGCATGCTTATATATTAGTATTTTAATAAATTAATATTTTAAATTCTATTAATTAAAAAAATCTTTACTGTGGTTTTTTACAATTTGTGGAGATTAATTTTTTTTTTGTTGAAGAAAATTAAATATTTTTCAATTAATAGGATTTAAAATATTAATTTATTAAAATACTAACATATAAGCATGTTTAGTCCGCATTTAATTACACAGTCATCGCTTAAAATTGTTAAGTCAGTATTTTCCTTTAAGTCAGACTAACGATGTTAATATTAAGGGACCAAACGTGCACTTTACAAACTTAAGGGACTAAAATGATACCAAAAACAAACATAAAAGACCAAATGTATACTTTAGCCATTTTTATAATATGGTAGCCCTTCGGGTTCAACTTTACCAGGAAATAATTTTACATTATAGGGTTAACGTGGATCCAAAACCTTAAAGTATTTTCTAACTGCGTCCAATAGCATAAAATATTTTGTGGTTGATCTAATATCATGAAGTATTTTTCAAATGCTTTTAATATTTTAAAGTATTTTGTGGTTCATCCAATATCCAAAAATATTTTTTTCAACTATGTCCACCATTCTAAAATTAATAACAGAAAAATATTTTTGGGTGTCGGATCGATGCACATTCACTTGAAGGAATTTTTTAGAGTTAATGGTAAAGGTAAAAATGCTCCTAAAAAGCATTTTATAGGTAAAATTTATCCCAAAAAATTAATACTTTAAAGATAAAATTGTGCCACAAAATATTTTAGGTGTCAGATATAAAAAAAATTAATATGCTGGATGAACCAAAAAGATGTTTTAGGATGCTCAATAGGCGTGCAACACGCAACTTATCCCAAATATATACCATGACCGAATTAAATAAATGATTAATATAATCAATCAATTGTAGAAGAGGCATTCTATTCTATCACTTGGGTTTTATTTTCTTGGACCTGTTTTGGAAAGCAACCAAACTGTCGCATTTACTGCGAAGCACTCATGATCCGTCACGGAATAGAATGCTTACATACCACAAGATATTTCTTTGGAATTCTTTGGAATAGTTATGAGAGTTTTTAAAAATAGTTTTTTAATTATAATTTAGGGAAAATTATAACAAAGGACTTAAGAAAAATAATATTTATTAAGAAGGACTATAAAAAGTGGTAATTATTTTGAAGGACTAAAAATTAAAATAGTAAAATAGAAAGACTAAATTGTCCTTAATCAGACTTTCTATATTATCTCTAATTAAATCAGAATCTGATTGTTTTTTTTTTATACGTAGAATTCGATTGATTGAAAATAATAAATGGAAAGTTTCAATATGGGTCTTCCTATGCCGCCAATCAATATGACCCTGTTACTCCTGTTGAAATATTAAATAAATTTATATCATTAAGTATTGTATAAATATATTGAATGAAACCTCCCACAATACTTAATGATATAAATTTATTTAATATTTCATTAATCTTTTTTAATATATCATATTTTTCAATTCAAAATTATTATATTTAAATTTGAATTTTTATTTTAATATTAAAATGTAACTTTAATATAAATTTGGAATATTCTAAAAGTCATGATAATATTTTCTTATCGGTAAGATTTACTTTTTCGGTACCTTTTCACAAGTTCTTGACTTCTTGAGTGAAAATTAAAGGATTCATGACATGTTTGTGGAAGATTTGTTGTGACACCGTTGTTTTTAAATTTATTTAAATGTATAATTTTTTTTCTCTGGTAAAAGAAATAATTAGCATTTTTTTTTCAAAAGAAAACTCATTTCAATGATAAAATTTTGAAAAAAAAAAGGATCTCATTCCAAAAGAGTAAACAGCAAGTGGATTTTATAAGGGCAAAAACAGGAGTAACAGGGTCATATTGATTGGCGGTATAGGAAGACCCATACTGAAACTTTCCATTTATTATTTTCAATCAATCAGATTCTACGTATCAAAAAAAAAATCAAATTCTGATTTAATTAGAGATAATATAGAAAATCTGATTAAGGGCAATTTAGTCTTTCAATTTTAATGTTTTAAATTTTGGTCCTTCAAAATAATTACCACTTTTTATGGTCCTTCTTAATAAATATTGTTTTTCTTAAGTCCTTCATTATAATTTTCCCTATAATTTATTGTAGATGAGGAAAATTTTATCTCGATTTATATAAATAAAATTTTTAAGAACCAAAACGTGATTCCAAATTAATAAACACTGGATTGCAATATCTTTGTCTCTGACTCAGTACAGTTGTGTGTGCCAATATATTTGCTTTGCCTATGATTGTTTTTTAGTTAAATTATGCAAAATTTCGCTAAACTTTGAATTGCATATCCAATGACCAATTGTATATTATATGAATTATAATTTTATGTGTATATATATAAGCCGTCAAACTGAATTAATAATTAAAAAATAATGAGTTAAATAACTAATTTATAGAAATTAAAAAATAAATTAAACTATTTATTTATAAAAAATGTGAGTAGACTGTCTCAAAATAATTTCATTTAATTATTTATATTAAATTTGGAATCAATGTAAGCAATAAAAATGAGCTAAACATTATAAATTTAAAATGAATGGGAGGGTTGGGCAGAACAAATCAGGGAGTATATAATATGCATTTGAAGCGAGGGTGTCGTTAGAGTGTTGTCATTTTTTCGTCACTCTTATCCTTTAAACGGTTTCGAGTTTTGGCGCATACCTAAATGGCTAAAATAAGATGCGTTCTTCCTTCATGAATGAGGTCATTTTTTTCTAAGAAGACGGCCGGTGACAAATAAAGAACATAAAATTTTAATTTTTTTGTCATAAAATATGTAGGGAAATATTGTTTAAAAAAATTATATGCCCCTCCTGTCCTCATTAACATTAATAATTAATAGATCGAGGATTTCAGATTTTCAGTCATTCATTACTTTTAAAATTTTAAGATGATCACCCTCAATGAAATCTATTAGTTGGAGAATATTATTCAGTCAGTTAGGAGCGAGGTTATTTCATTAACTAGAGAATATCAAAATAAACGATTATTTAAAGGGTTATATATATGGGTAAATGATTTCTCTAGTCACTAGAGATATAATTATCTCCAGTGACCCCAAAACTACGTTGTTTTAGATTAATGAAAGGTATTTCTGTAATTTTGTTTATTTTTTATTCATATACATTTTACAAAAACACCCTTCATTAATTCACCTGAAATTACTAACAAACCCTTCATTAATCCAAAACGACGTAGTTTTGGAGTCACTGGAGATAACTCGTATATATATATATATATATATAATTACATTAAGGGCAGTTAGAATAGTCTAATAATAAATATAGTATATGAAATAAAAGTTATATGAAATTCGACAAAGGTTCACATTGATATGTGGAAATATCAGTAATAAGAAAATCCAACCCAATAATGAAAAGAAATTTTAATTTACGTGAAATTCATAATAATGATTAGATTTGTATCCAACAAAATTTAAGTCTATTTACATGTATGTTCAATTTTATAATTAAATTTTGCTATGTATAATTTGTATTATTAATAAAGGTATGATAAAATTTTAAAATGTTATCTATGTGAATTTTTATTATCAAGAAATGTCCACATGGCAATCTTTGATCAGAGAATTGGAGGGAAGCAAATAGACCCAATATAAGTTTAAGACAAGTATATCCTCTCCTCATTATATTTTCTTATTATCTTTTATCAATTCATTTGGATTGAGAAGATCAAAGAAAAGTAAATAATATTATCACCTTTTAGATTTATTGGATCAATTTGATTTAAAGATTAAGAAAGATGATAAGAAAATGATCATGGGAGAAACTAAACCTACATACTTTCGTACTCTCATAGTACCAGGCTATTTGTGTCCCTCAAATCAAAATGCAACAGCTCACCGAATTTTTATCCTTACCGTCAGCTAATGTGTTTTTACTTAATTTAAAGTACAGTATAGCCTCTGAGCACAAAAAAGTACAGTATAGCCTGATTTATATAAATTATTTTAATTGTTAATTAAAATAATTCATGCAAATTGGTTTCTAATCTAGCAGCATTATTATTTTAAAAAGGGTAAATGAGTAATTTTACACATGTGTTTTACCTCAGGAGCGTCTAGCACCACGTGATTTAAATTGGACCAAAATACACATGTGATTACGTTTTAGGAGCGCCCAACACCACGGCCATTAGTCAACCGTTAGTTAACTGTTAACTTGGATGAAAATGAACAGTAACTCGGGTGAAATTACACTTTTGTCCCTAATTTTAAATATTTAAAAAAATAAAATAAAATACCCCCGGCAGTGGGCCCCACCGCAGGCCACCACCCCCTCCGGCCGTGGCAGCCGGTGGTGGTGGTGGCTGGCGGTGGGACCCACCGGCGAAGATATTTTAGTTTTTTCAAATATTTAAAACTAGGGGCAAAAATGTAATTAATATTTAAAACTAAGGGTAAAAGTGTAATTTCACCTAAAACTAGGGGTAAAAGTGTAATTTTACCCGAATTACTGTTCATTTCCATCCAAGTTAACCGTTAACTAACGGTTGACTAACGACCGTGGTGCTGGGCGCTTCCAAAACGTAATCACATGTGTATTTTTGATCTAGTTTAAATCACGTGATGTTGGACGCTTCTGGGATAAAACACATGTGTAAAATTGTTCCTTGACCTTTTTAAAAATTAAATAATATAAATTGAGTAAAAACCACGTAAGCTGACAGCTCGATTAAAATTTGGGTGAACTGTTTCATTTTGATTGGAGAGAATACAATTTCTCTATTTCTCTATCCTTCAATTCTCTATGTTTTGCATTATGGGACGTTTGGTTCGTTTTTGAGAAAATCAACTTCATGAAAAGTTCTTACATGATTTGCTTGTTTTATTTTTTGAGTTTTTGAGAAGTCTGATTATTTTCTAATTAAATATAATATTTTAATGTTAAAGACAATAATGTCCTTTTAATTTAATTTTGTTTTACAATTTTTTTGAAAACAAATCTATAAAAATACAACTGATTTCCTATTATTCGTGGTAGGCTTTTAAATTCGTCGCCCCGACCTCGTGGAAACAGAGCTGCATGCATACGTAATATATTTTCATTGGCTGGCCAATCATTATTTTGTAGGCGACAAACCCAAAGCTTAATTTGATTGTGATGGACCTTTTATAATATTCATTTGCTAAAAAAAAAAAAAGAAGAAGAGAAAAATCTATATAAAAAAAAATATCACTTGAATTCTAAAATCCCAAATAGACAATTTTCTATTACAACGAGTTTTCAATTGTATTAATACCGTGCTTAATCTCATTATTCTTATAAATAACAAAATTTTAAAGTTTAAGTGGTAATTTTCTGTTATTTTCTTTAAAAAAAAAATTCATAACAATTCTGTAGTACTGTAACTGTTATAGCGTGATGTGCTAACAGGGTAATAACATAAATTAGTCCCCATATTTACTATCAGGGCAATAACATTTATTTCAATCTTACAATTGAAGTATTCCCTTCAGTTCTTAATATAAAATGTATTTATCTTATTAATTTGATTATATTAAAAAGGTTAATTATTTTAATTAATATAATATGTATTTTTCAAAACACTATAATTATCTTTTTCAATTTCCTCATTTCCTAATTATTAGTGAGGGAGGATCAATATGAGTAAATTAAAAAAAAATTAACAATTATAAAAATATTTCTCATATTTATTACCACGATCAATTCCCCAAACATAGAAGACAAGAGGTAGGAATAAAATTCAGAATAGATTAGCTTAAATTTAAAGCACGTGTGTCCCATTCCAAAATTCAGAAATAATGTGCAAAAATAACAAAACATA
This sequence comes from Acacia crassicarpa, assembly GCA_034222035.1. NCBI lineage: Eukaryota > Viridiplantae > Streptophyta > Magnoliopsida > Fabales > Fabaceae > Acacia > Acacia crassicarpa. The sequence goes on from JAWXYG010000010.1 coordinate 3,256,592, forward strand.
AACATAAAAATAGCAAAACAATTTTTTCTTCTAAAATTGACAAGAAAAGCATGTTAGACTTAATTCTAAATATTAGACCAAAATCTATTTTATCTCTCAAATTTATATTTTTCTTCTAAAATATCCTTATCAATGAACACATAAGGGTAGTTTCGTCCAAGAACAATCTTGATGAGAGATACTAGTTTTTTTAGAAAAACAAACATATATTTGTTACAAATAATTACACACATAATGATCTTAATCCACTCAAATTAGTCAACTAGCTTTTACTAATATATTAAAGGCATTAGGTAATATTAACTAAACTATAATACTCCCTCTGGTCCTTAATATAAAACATACTTGATGATTTGATTTTAATTTTAAATATAAGATATAGTTTTTATATTTGTCAATCTTTTTCTATTTTACCCTATTATGCTCCTTTAATAACAAATTAAAGAGAAGACGGAATGTGAGAATCAAAAAAGATAACTGGGGTATTTTAGAAAATATATATCATAATAACTAATTTATGTGAAATGCATAATAATAATTAGATTTGTATCCAACAAAATTTAAGTCTATTTACATGTATGTTCAATTTTTTAATTAAATTTTGCTATCTATAATTTGTATTATTAATAAAGACATGATAAAATTTTAAAATGTTATCTATGTGAATTTTTATTATCAAGAAATGTCCAGATGGCATTAATGTTTGATCAGACAATTGGAGGGAAGCAAATAGACCTAAATACCTAATATAAGCTGTAAGAAAGCATATCCTCTCATCATCATTTTTTTCTCATTATCTTCCATCAGCTCATATGGGTCATTGATAAAGAAAAAAAAAAATCAAAGGAGTATTTTGACCTTTCAGATTAATAGGACGGACATGATTTAAAAATTATGAAGAATAATAATTAAAAAAAAAAGATGATGAGAGAAACTTAACTCAAATTTCAGATGAATACTTCCATACTCTCAAAATACCAGGTTATTTGTAGTTTTTTACTCTCTCAAATAAAGATGCAACAACTCACATAATTTTTATCCTAACCGTCAGCTAATGTGTTTTTACTTAATTTAAAGTGGAGTGTAGCCTAATTTGTATAATTATTTTAATTCTTAATTAAAATAATTCATGCAAATTGGTTTTAAATTTACTAGCATTATTATTTTAAAAATCAAATAATATAAATTAAGTAAAAACCACATAAGCTGACAGCTGATCGATTAAAATTTGGGTGAACTATTGCATTTTGACTGGAGAGAATACAATTTCTCTATTCTATCCTTCATGCATTTGTATATCTAATTCTCTATGCTTTGCATTATGCGACGTCTGGTTCGTTTTTGAGAAAATCAACTTCATGTACATAATTGCTTGTTTTATTTTTTGAATTTCTGAGAAGTCTGATTATTTTCTAAATAAATATAATATTTTAATGTTAAAGATAATGATATCCTTTTAATCTAATTTTGTTTTACAGTTTTTTAAAAAAAATCTATAAAAATAAAATAGATTTCATATTATTCGTGGTAGGCTTTTAAATTCGTCGCCCGACATCGTGGAAACAGAGTTAAATACGTAATATATTTTCATTGGCTGGCCAATCATTATTTAATAGGCGAGAAATCCAAAGTTTAATTTGATTGTGATCGACTTTTTATAATATTAATTTTCTTAAAAAAAAGAGAGAAAAATATCAAAAAAGATTTCACTTGAATTCTAAAATCTCATATAGATAATTTCCTTTTGAAACAAGTTATCAATTGCATTATTACTATTATTAATCTCATTATTTTTGTAAACAACAAAATTTTTATACGTGATTTTTCTATCATTTTCTTAAAAAAAAAAAAAATCCTAACAATTCTGTAGCACTGTATCTGTTATGATCTGCGTAATATTTAATGATATTTATAATGTTTTTTTTCCCTCAAGCATGATATTTAGAATGTTTGAATCTTATAATATGGAGTAATATTTTGATAAAAAATCTTATAATATAATATTTTCATCTTGCTTGTAAGACCGAGAGTAATCCAACTGCACAGTTGAGAGAAGTCAAGCTGACACTGACAAGGGTAGGACCATCCATGTCATTGTCAAGCACATACCTTTATATATATATAGTTTTTATGTTTGTTAGTCTTATTATATTTTAGGGGATTGATCTTGATTTTAAATATAAAATATAGTTTTTATTAGTTTTATTATAATTTATTTTTATTATGCTTCCTTAATAACAACTAAGGAAGAGAGGGAATAGAGAAATTAAGAAATAAAATTGAGGCTTTTTAGAAAATACGTATTATATTAACTAACTTCTTGAATCGAATTAAATTAGATAAAAATATATTATATTAAGGATCAAAAAGAGTAATAATAAGGAAAAATTCTAAAAAAAATCACTCTGGTCTTATTTATAAATCTACTTTGACCAAATTACACATACCAAGGAAAGTTAGTTGAACAATGATTATAGGGGTCAATTTTCAACTTTACTCTAATTTATGATTAAGTATTTTTTAACTATTTCTTCTCTCTCCATTTTCATGGGTACAATTAATATAGGTAAAGTTGTCACAATCTCATTTGTTACTTGAAACTGAACTTATAAATAGCATCAAATTTTTTGATCAAAATAAACTTATAAATAAGATGAGAATGGTACTATTTAAATTTTAAAAAAATCTTGGTGATTTTTCAACAAAACGAAATTCATCCATAGGAACAAGAAGTGGGAGTCACAGTGTGAAAGGAATAAATTTTTTAGGTTTTATTTCGTGGTGGCCCTTCCTATGGATGTATGATTAGTATATTTAAAGCACTTTTTTCAGAGAAAAGAAATTGCTTTATAAGAGAACCATTAGCTCCACCCTTTATATGAATTGAAGAATGGTATTTGACGATTTGATGTGAATGGCATTGATATTTTGACCCCAAAAAAAAAAAAAGAAAGAAAGAAAGAATGGCATTGATACATTGAAGAATAGTATGTGATACTTTTATTGAGAAAATATAAAATATTTTTTTAAACTATTGCTGTTCTAATACGCATGGATTTGGCCTTTGAGCGAAGATGAAAGTTAGAAAGATAAAATATTAAAGCTTTTCGGCTCAATGATATATTATTTAGATGAAAGTTAGAAAGATAAAATATTAAAGCTTTTCGGCTCAATTATATATTATTTCATCCTAAATATAAGAGATAATTAACATTTTTAGAGATATTACAAAATTAAATAAATTACTTGATTATATCATATATTATGTTTGACAAAATTATATATCAATTTATAAGTCCAATAAATTAGTTTAAAGGAAAAAAAAAGATAAATATAAATACTTTAAAATAATTTAATAATTTAATTAGCTTCTTTAATTATAGAAAAATTTAATTAGATTTTATATTTTCGATTAGAGATAATACCAAATAACTTCTTTAAATTTTTTAAATACAAGGGTGAGAGTTTGATTATCTATAAATATGATAGGAGCAGATAAAAAGATAGAAACGAAAACTTTTTATTATTGTGCAACCATTTAATGTCCACAGTTCCAACTTCTTTTTTTAGGAAAGTCCCTTAAAGTTTTAAGTGACTAAAAAAATGTCAAAAAGTCTCAATAAAATTTCTGATATAAAAAATGTCTAATTGATAATTCAATTTATGGATTTTAACAATTCTTTAGAACCCTTTTGATATCATAATTTTTTTAAAACTTTTTTAAACATTTTTTTGGTAACCTTAAAATAATTTTCCCTTTATTTTTTGGTCCGAAGGTTCCAACTTCTGGAGATACATAAATGATGGCTGTTTTCATTCATTTCTAATGATGCTGAGTTGATTTTTGAAAATACTTATTTATAAAATCTTGAGTTTTAAATCTGCAGAAATTTCATTTTAGAATTTGATATATTTTTCCTATGCAATTTTGAATATTTCTTCTGTACATGCATTCAAGATGAATGAAGGTAAGCTGTAGTCAATTTATAACTTAAAAGGAAGGAAGATTTTGCCCTACTTTTAGATTGTAGGTGAATCCAACTTTTTTTCTAAAATTTATGTATAAAAAAAATAAATAATGGGAAAATTAGCTAATACAGTGGGGGAGATTTTTCCAAGAATAAGTATATCACAAACATATGTTTTCATATTATAACTCTAATTCAACAAAAAGAAAATTCTATTCTGGCCAACAGAATCAGGACCTCACGCCACGTGTCGCAGTGACAGTTTTCATTTTCTAAAGCCCCGACCTTATTCTGGTGATAACGACAAAGCACGACGAAACTTTACGTCTCGAATCGAAAATGAATCCTGAAACCCCGCGGACTCCATTACCTGCTAAACTCGCACTCTTCTCTCACTGAAGCCTTTTGCTGGCGTGACCACTACGCCGATTCTCTTCCCTCTCTATGTCTACTCAGGACGAACCGCTCCTTCTTGGCAGCCGGGAGGAGGAGGAGGCGCCGGAAACCGCCTACGATTCGTCGGAGAAGATCGTGGTCGTCGGGGTTGATGACGCCGTCGCTGATTCAGATAATTCCGGTCGGGCCCCGCCGTTCTCATGGCGGAAGCTCTGGCTCTTCACTGGCCCGGGCTTTCTTATGAGCATCGCGTTTCTAGATCCTGGGAATTTGGAGGGTGATCTTCAGTCTGGTGCTATTGCTGGCTACTCACTTCTATGGCTCCTCATGTGGGCGACGGCTATGGGACTTCTCGTTCAGCTTTTGTCTGCTCGGCTTGGCGTCGCCACCGGAAGGCACTTGGCTGAGCTCTGCAGAGAGGAGTACCCCACGTGGGCCAGATTGGTGCTCTGGTTTATGGCGGAGCTGGCTTTAATTGGGGCTGACATTCAAGAGGTTATTGGAAGTGCGATTGCTATTAGGATTCTAAGTAACGGATTTGTGCCTCTTTGGGCTGGGGTCGTCATCACAGCTTTGGATTGGTAATTAACTGATTATTTATCTGTTCTTTCTTAAACTTGTGGGATTTTCATTTTCAACCTGGTTTTGTGGGTTAATTGAACTTCTTCCGAGGACATATACTCTCTTTGTAAGGTTTAATGTATAAGTTCTACGAAATTAAGCTCTTGTAGAAGTTTATGAATTACCTTCTTTGGCATTTTATAAAAAGAAAATCTCAGCGTAAGCTCCAGAGGGAAGAGTTTGAGGTAGATTAATCTTATTAGTTTCAGAGAAGAAATTATAGACAAGGAACAGAACGGATATTTTAAAGCGTACATTGATTGGGTCTTGCAGCTTTATCTTTCTTTTTCTGGAGAACTATGGCGTGAGGAAATTGGAAGCACTTTTTGCGGTTCTCATTGCTCTAATGGCGCTTTCATTTGCGTGGATGTTTGGCGAAGCAAAGCCCGATGGTTTAGATATTCTTCTAGGTAAGAAGTTCATTTCTTTGATTTGGAATTTAGGATTTGTGCTGATTTTCCTTAGTTATAGTAATTTCGTGGTTGATGATGTTTTCTATCTGATAGAGTCTGATTTATCTGTGCAGGTCTTTTGGTTCCAAAACTTAGTTCCAGAACAATACAGCAGGCTGTTGCAGTTGTAGGCTGCATTATCATGCCCCACAATGTGTTCTTGCACTCTGCTCTTGTTCAGTCGAGACAGATTGACTCAAGCAATAAGGGGCGAGTTCAGGAAGCTCTTAATTATTATACTATAGAATCGACTGTTGCACTTGCCGTCTCCTTGGTCATTAACATATTTGTCACAACTGTGTTTGCCAAGGGTTTCTATGGCACTGAACTAGCAAATTCCATTGGTCTTGAAAATGCAGGGCAGTATCTTCAGCAGAAGTATGGTGGTGGATTTTTTCCGATCTTATATATATGGGGTATCGGGTTACTAGCAGCTGGGCAAAGCAGCACCATTACTGGCACTTATGCCGGACAATTTATTATGGGGGGTTTTCTGAATCTAAGGTTAAAAAAATGGGTGAGGGCTTTAATTACACGAAGTTGTGCCATCATCCCAACCATAATCGTTGCTCTTGTCTTTGATACCTCTGAAGATTCATTAGATGTCCTAAACGAATGGCTCAATGTTCTTCAGTCAGTTCAAATACCCTTTGCCCTTATTCCCTTGCTTTGCTTGGTGTCCAAGGAGCAGTTGATGGGGACTTTCAGGATTGGCATCGTCCTCAAGGTATATTGTTTTTCATCTGATAGCTTATGAGGTGATTTATTTGGTAAAGGACTTGAAATGCCGATAATTCACTTGATATGAAGGCTATCCAAGGGAATAATTCATAACTGATTCAATCTATACCTAATTGGCTTTGTTATTAAGAGTTAGATTTGACTGAACTGAATCAGTGTTTTTGCCTTACTGTCTTGTCTCGAGCATAAAAGGAGCGAGAGTGGTATCTATGGATTAGCATGTAGAATTAGTGGACATTCTGTATTCAGTATCCATATTTTGTGCTCCTTTTGAGTTTCCTTGTTCTTGTGCTCATTCACTACCTGTGTCAATAACTGACTTAGTTACTTCACCTAGTACATGCATGAACTTACTTAAGCCCACATCTGTGATGAACTCTGGATTTGGTGTAGTCTGAAGACTATAGCTTCTACACCTCATGGGGTTGGTTTGATTATAAATTCAGTGCACTGACTTATTGGTAATTGTGTTGTTTAACTGGATCATTTCTTGAATCTGCATTTTTAAAATATATAATCACATACCAGCATCCCTTGTTCATAATCGCATGATGTTCTTAGTTGCTTGTTCTAGCCACATGGATAAAAGGTACTAAGTGGCTTCTGATATGGATGCACAGAGTATTTCCTGGTTTGTGGCTGCTTTAGTGATAGTCATTAACGGCTATCTGTTGGTGGAATTCTTCTCCTCTGAAGTGAACGGACCAGTGGTTGTGACCATTGTGTCTGCATTTACAGTCATGTATGTTGTGTTCATAATCTACCTCGCTTCACGAATGATCACCTTCTCGCCGTGGCAGAGATTTTCGCAAACCAAGGCAAACACTAACACAGAATTGACAAATTGATTCCCAGACCAAGATCCATTGTCGGAAGCCTTGAAATGTTACTGAAGGGTTTCAAGACTTGCCCTGTATTCTTTTTAAGCAAATTGTTGCTTCTTGTTTGGTACAAGTTTATGCAGGGGCTAAATGCTGTGTAGATTTTTCGCTTTTATGATACTTGCTTCTAATGATGTAGTGGACATACCATAACAGTTTGTAGTATGCAGCTCCTTCCTGCATTTTCAGTTCTTAGTGGGACTTGTTAATTAGAGGGTGTCATCTTTGTTAGAGGGTGCTTAGTTTAACTTACTTTAAGTCATTTTGCACTGTCCCAAGTAAATAAGGTACTGTGAGAAGATGTTTGACTCTTAAAGGGTAATAATGATCTTTGATGATGTAAATCATTCTTCAGGTATATTCCTTTGGTTAATGTTTATGTTTGATATGTCCCCAAAATATATTCTTCACGAATGCTTGTCTTGCCTGGATTTTTTATTGGAACGATAAAAAGGAAACCGAAGCCTCTCTCTCTCTCTCTCTGAAATTTTTTCTTTAAAATAATAATAATAAACAAGTTTGTTCACCTTCACCATCAAGCAAGATATTTCTATTTTGCTCTGTCACTTTCCATTCCTCTGATTTATTTATTTCCTTTGGTGGTTAACAATCCAACCTCTGGCAAGGAAGCATCAAGAAACAACCATACTAATTATATGGACTCACCCAATTAATTAATTAGGAAAGAAAAGATTAGAATAAATAATTTAATATTTTCTTTCTTTTTCTTAATTTACTATGCTATATTTTAATTTTCAGATGATTCGTTCAAAATAATAATTATAACAATCAGATGATTCATTCGGCAATGGAACACATTTGCAAATTGTAGGCTGAGAAAGCCTAATTCATGGACTCTAGTGAGCAAATTATAAACTGATTCAGTGTTTTGTATAAGATATTGATACAAGAGACTTCTCAATGTTCTTAAAAATATACAGCTCAAATAGTACATGGAGGAAGGTGCAAATTACATCAAAATTAAAATTAAAAGTATATTTAACACACAAATAATATAAGGGAAAATTTTAAATAAATACCATTTCAATTTATAAAACCCTAAAAAGTCTGTTAACACATGAAAATAACATAAAGGTGACAGCGATCAAATTGAGATTTTAAAGTGTTAATGATTTTAACATTATTCCCCCTAGTTTTAAAAAGAGAAAAGAAAAGAAAAGGTGCCCTTGCCAATGGTGTCGGTCGGCGCTAATTCTAACTGCCTGCACCACCCGTGGCCTAAACTTTGGCGCCGAGGGATGTGTTTTTAGGGGGTGGGGTTTAATTTTTTTTTTTTTAAAAAAAAACACATAAAGAAAGCAAAGGTGTAAATGGTCAAAACCCACCCACCATTTTACACTGAAACCCTTTATTGTATATATGCATTAATATATACATGTATAATAAGTATAAAAAAAATATAGAGTAAATACCTTATTTGGTCCTTGAAAAAAATCACGGACCCTTTTTTAGTTCCCAAGTCAAAATAATTCATCCCGTAATCCCTGTAAAATCCAAAAACCATCCACGTTTAGTCCTTCCAGGTTAAAGAAGACACATGCAGTGAAGTGTCACAAATGTGGTCAGGAATTACGGGATGAGTTATTTTTACTGAGGGACCAAAAAGGGGTCCGTGATTTTTTTTTCAGGGACCAAATAGGGTATTTACTCAAAAATATACATGTATAATATAAATAAAGGGGTATAAAAAAAATAATAAATAAAGGCATAATGTCATTGACAAAATAAGTAATGAAAGTGACTAAATATGTAATGGTATTTACTAGAGGCACAATTGTTTTGCCTAAATGAGTGATGACTGATGACATTAATTAAAGGCATAATGATATTCACTAAATGATTAATGATGTTCATTTAAGACATAAATAAACTGACTAAAGGTGTACCACTCTGGTCCTATTTATAAGTCCACTTTGACCAAATCTCACATACCAAGAAAAGTTAGTTGACACAATGATTATGGGGTAAATTTTCAACTTTACCCTCATTTATGATTGGGTACTTTTTTACTGTTTCTTTTCTCTCTATCTTTATTGGTGCAATTAATATGGGTAAAATTGTCACAATCTCAATTATTTCCGAAACTGGACTTATAAATAGGACCAAATTTTTTGGTCAAACTGGACTTATAAATAGGACCACAGTGGTAATGGTTAGGCGTGGCAAAAATCCGGTGGTCCCATCCATGCTCATCTCTAATAATGGTAGTTGACTAAACGAATAATGAGATTAAAAACGTAATGACATTGACTAAATGAGTAATGATATTGATTAAATGCATAATAGTATTGACTAAATGAGTAGTAAGATTAACTAAAAACATAATGACAATGACTAAATAAGTAATAATATGTACTAAAGGAGTAACGATATTGGCTAAATGTGTAAACGTATCCACTTAATGAGTAAATATCTTTAGTCATTACTTATTTAGTGAATGTCATTATGCTTTTAGTCAATACCAATACTCATTTAGTCAATGTCATTATGCATTTAGTCAATCTTACTACTCATTTAGTTAATACAATTATGCATTTAGTTAATATCATTACTCATTTAGTTAATGTCATTACGTCTTTAGTCAGTTTTATTACTCGTTTAATCCCACCCCTAACCCTTTGCTTCCATTTTTTTTAAAAAAAAAAAATTTTAAACCCCACCCCCCAAAAAAAGCCCCCAGCAATCGGAGTTCAAGCTGCCGGCGGGTGTAGGCCAAAACTCTAGTAGCCGATTGACGGTGGTGCTCTAGTAAGGGCATTTTTTTCTTTTTTCATTATTTAAAAATTTAGAGGCATAATGGTAAAATAATCAATATTTTGAAATCTCAATTTGATCTCTAACACCTTTTTATCATTTTCATGTGTTAACAGATTTTTTGAGATTTTATAAATATAAATGGTATTTATTTAGAATTTTCCCCAAATATAACTTTAGGGCTTGGGCTTACATTAGAGTTGAGAAATCGGGCTGGCTTGTTTAAGCCATAGCCTTTCAAGGGTCGGGCTTATAAAATGGATTCTCTAAATGAAACTGGGTCTAAAAAGGCCACCCTATAGGCTCGAGGGCTTAAAATGGCCAACCCATTTTTTTTTTCATGTAACAAAATAAAGAAGTTCCATTCTTTCATGTAATATTCAAGTTCGTATTTGTACTTTAAACTGGATGTATGAATTTACATATGATGGTAATTTATTAGTTTATATGTATTTTGTTTTTGTTATAGAGTTATTTATCTATTTAATTAAAAATACATAATAATTATACTATAATTTGATGATTTGGTTTATTATTTATTTCTAATAAAGATTATGGACATATTCATGATGCGGGAAAATAAATTCTTGATATTTTTATCTAAGAAGCAGACCCTACTACTCGAAGTAAAGTATAATCAAATGTCTTTGAAATTGATGGTAGTGGCGATAAAGATGAAAATGATAGTCATCATACTTATATTGTTTAGTGGTAAGCTTCTTGTGCTTTATATGAGTTATTGATGGATAATAGTTTGCTCTGATTATGAATTAATGACTATGTTTGTTTGTTGCATGATGCATACTGTTTAGACCTTAATGTTAACAACATTTATTTAATAAATTAAAATTTTAATTGTTGTAATTTACTAATTATATTTTTTAAAAAAACTAAAAAAAAAGTCAAAATTTAGAAAAATAACTTCCTATCCTAATCTGTATGCTTTCAAACCAAGGCTTAAAAGCAGATTTTTTCGTACTCCGAAGCTGAAATAGCCGGCCCTTCTGCTTTAGGCAACATCCTTTTAAGACAAAAAATGGTTGGATTTTGGACTAACAAATAACGAATATTGGTGTTTTTTTTTTAAGTGAAAATATTGGGGGAATTAATGTTACAGTTATCCTCGATTAACCGGAGAAAAGCATCTGAGATGAACTGAATTCGGGAGGCTGGTTTTACTGTGGCAAGAGATCCTTATTGCAACCTTCAATCTAAATTCTGCGGTTTCAAATCGTTTCGGATCCTAGTGCTTCGGCTTCAATGGCCGTCTAGGGTTTTGATGTCGTCTGATTGCTTACTGTGGTCGAGGTATGTTTTTTCTATCCTAACATTTGCTTCACTCCATTATTGCATCAACATGAGGTTTCAGAGTGTTCATCAGTTTGTTAGTTAGATTTTTTTAGCCCCTTGCTGGATGTCGATTTGTTTCCTTCTACAAAATAAAAAAATAAAAAAAATTCAACTGTAACACTTAATATGAATGAAAATTATCGGAACCTCGTATGTAATTGGGCGCGTTCTGTTTGGGCTGCAAGAAAACTTGAAAGAATTTACTGTCGGGGTTTGTGTTTACTGTATTAATCATGATTATATTTGTGTTTTTTAATGAGATTTTTATAAGTTATTTGTTTTGATTCTCTTTGAGCATCGATTTCTTTTCTTTAGTTTATTTTATATACGAACTTATCTGGGTAGGATGGTTACATCTGATAGACTAAATTTGTTAATCAGATTCGAGAAACTTAAGTTCAATTGGCACCAAGAATATGCAGACTGTTAGGGAAGGTATCCTCCTATTGATAGTTAATGCAAGTAGATAAAGATATCATGTAAAACGTAAGGCTGCTTTGGGGAAATGATGTAACTCGTTAACAAGAATTCAATGCCAAGGAGGAACACTTGATTATTCTTTCTATTTTACTTGCAAGGTTTTTCTTTCTGTGAATTCATGAGAAATTATTGTTAGTCTAATGGCATGATTACCACTTCTTTACGGATCTAACCATTGAAATTTTGTTTAAGTTCTGCTGGGCTGCTGGCCACATTTGATGAGTGCTGACATGGAGCAAGGCAAGGACAATGATTCATCATTGCTGATGGAGCAGCTTGGTCATACATTTCTTGAACTAGAAGCTCGCAAGGATGCTTTTGAGAGTAAAATTCAGTGGGATGAAATTAAGCAGCATTTCCTTGATCTGGAGACTGCATTGAAGAAGAAACTTGAAGAGCTTGAATCTAAGGAGAGAGATTATGAAAAGAAGGAAGTAGAACTGCATGCACAGCTTGCAGAGAGAGAGGAAGAGGTTGCTTCTAAAGAACAAGACCTTTTAGATCGGATCCAGGAGCTAAAAGATGCTGCTGTTGCTGCCATTGTAGAGGCTCGTGCAAATCACCAGGCATCATCATTGGAGTCTGTAGATGAATGGGAGAACAAAGATAACAAGGTAAGAAGCTCTTTTGGTGATGAAAATTCTGAAGAGGATGATTTTCCTTATAAATTGGATGAAAATAAGGTTAAGCCACGTCCAGAGCTGACTCATTTTTGTGAGCAAATGGATGCGCAAGGTCTTCTGAATTATACTGTGGAGAATAAGAAAAATATTTCTGTCTTTCGTGAAGAACTGTCTACTGCACTTGAAAGTGCAACTGAACCAGCCCACTTGGTGCTGGATTCACTGGAGGGGTTTTACCCCACCAATGAAACTATCCAAATAGGAGATAAAATGGATGCTGCCCTTCAGGGCATGCGCAAATCCTGTGTTGTAATTTTGGAAGCCTTCGCCACCTTGTTGGCAAGGGCTGAATCAGATACTGATCACCTTCTGAGCCCTGAAACCAAGCAGCAAGCCAAGGCAATTGCTTATGAGTGGAGGCTTGAGTTGGCTAGAGCAGTCACTGATGCTGCCAATGGAAATTCATTGGAGGCAGAGGCATTCTTGCAGCTCCTTTCTGTTTTCAGGATTGCCTCAGAGTTTGGTGAAGAAGAACTCTGCAAGCTTGTTCTTGCAGTTGCTCAACTCAGGCAGGCTCCTGAGCTCTGCCGTTCTCTTGGGTTAACTCACAAAGTGCCAGGTTGGTGTTCTTTCAATTAACTGGCCTGTGAAGTCTGCAATGAAGGATTGTCCCATCAGATGTCATCGTTAACACTAGATGACTAGTTTTTATTTAGAGTAATGTAGCAAGTTAGGTAACCCGAAAAAGCACTAGACATGTTGATAGCATCACATGTTCTCTCTTGGTTTATTCAAGAAGAGGGCGCTAGATTTCAGGGGTAATATTGTCTTCTTAGGGTGTTTTATGTTCACATATGCAGTTATTTTTCACGTATGCTTTATGTCTTGGACGTTTAGGGACATTTCTGTCAGTTACAATATCAGTTATTGGTGTCTTAGGAGTCAGTTATGTGGAGTTGTCTATTTAATTCTATGTGTAAGCCACTTATCATTATGATTGAAATATTATTAGTCGAAGTGTGGAACTCTTTCCCTTGGTCTAGAACTTCAGATTCTGGTTCTAGAATACCTTCTTCCTACTCTTTCTTATTCCTAATCCTAAAATCCTATCAGAAAACCATGAACTAACACATGGGCACATATACTGCTTTTGGTATAATTTTATATGCTAAGAGGTAATTTGATTGTCAGATGTTGATGTTCCCCCTCTGTCTTCGTTTTTTAATCCAGATATCGTGGAATTACTTATCAGTGATGGGAAACAAATCGCAGCTGTACATTTTATTCAAGCATTCCTGCTTAATGAAAGATTCGCCCCTGTGCCCCTTTTAAAGGCATACCTTAAGGATCTACGGAGAAATTCACAAGGAAAAGTTGGAGGTAGAGTTGCTAGTGAGAAGGTAGATTTGATGGCCAATTGTAGGAGTAACCAAGTGATTGTCTGAAGTTCTTTTGTAACTCTTGTCCCTAATTGCTTGCTATAAAGTTAGATGTAATTTGTCATTTGTTGCAGAATGATGCTAATGCTCAAGAGCTTGCAGCCCTTAAAGCTGTAATCAAGTGTGTTGAAGAATACAAGCTTGAGTGTGACTACCCACTTGATCCACTTCAGAGGAGAGTTGCTCAACTAGATAAGTTGAAGATAGATACAAAGAGAACAGGAGAATCCAGCAAACGTCAGCTACCGAAGAAGCCAAGGACCAATGGAGGATATTTTGCATTCCGACCATCAGTTGGTGGTGCTGCCGCTTCTCCCATTATGGGTAGGCAGCCTCGACCTGTTAGAGGACCATATCCAGTGATTCCGGACCGGCATCCTCATGCAAGCGCTATTACATATGACTATCAAGTTCCTGGCCAAACCATATACTCTCAGCTGGTAAATGACCAAAGATCGCCCTTTTATCCCCGTGATGATGGGGTTGCTCCTCCTCCTAATTTCGGCGGCTACATTGCCAGTAATAGTAGTAATCTCCAATCATCTCACCGACCATATATGTAATTTCCAGTTTCCAGCATTGTACGACGTGCATTTGAGCCTTTCAGTTGAGTTACTTCTTTTGGCAATGCGCCTTCTCTGCTCTAACGTCTTATTTCTGGCTTCCAATGTTTATTTGCGGTACGAAGAATACTTTATGGGCCTGTGCTTTGTATAATGCCCCTAATGTAATGAAGTTGCAAGTGGAGAACACAATCTCAGATGAACATTATCAACAGAGGTTAGGTTTAACGGAATGAATTAATCTCTTACAATATGTAAAATTAAGATTCGAATCAATAGAAAAATACAGTGATAATTTGATGGTATATATCTGGAAGTAACCTTTGAGGCGTTGGATTTGGTTTTTTAATGAAAAATGAAAACATATGCTAATGTTTCACAAGAACCAAGGATGAGGTATCATTCATCACCTCTATCCAAAAGGGTGGGGTGTGAATTAGCGATACAATTTTTTTTTGGCTACAAGAGTTAGCTATACAATTGATTTCTCTATGCATACATTTGATAGTTATGGACCAGTCTCCGTTTATGATCCTCACTGCTGCTTGAATTGTCTTCATACGGATGAGTTTTAGGTTTGGTCTCTTCTGATAATACCATATGTTAAGTTGCTTCTATATAATCACTTGAAGATGATTCCCAGGACTTCTGTTATTACGGGTGGAAAATAAACCAGCTTCACACACACACACACACAATGTGTGTGTGTGTGTGTGTGTGAAGCTGGTTTATATTTACAAAAAGGCAATATCAACTCGGCCTAACGTAAGTTGCTTTTCCACTCCATTGCTTGAGTCCCAAAATTTTTAAGGAAGCCAAGCATTAGACATATCTATTTCATACTCCCTTGACTTTTCAATACTTGCCAAGTCACTTTTAGGAATCGCAACAAAACTCAAAGGCTTTTTGCAAAGTTTTGCATAATGCAAAAAAGAAGAAGATAGAAAGAAAAAGAAATCAAATGCTCTACATGCTTATCATCCCAATTTTTGTGCTTTTTTAACATCGGAAACGAGTGAAAAGCCAAAATCTCGGATGTTACAAAGTAGTAATGGGAAAGGTCGGCAGCCTTATCTAGTTTTTCCACATCCATGTGTATTTTAAGTCATTTTCTTATTCATGTGTTCTTTGGAAAATTCGAAACTAAACTTTGCCACTTTGATATGTTCACGGGGAGAAAAATGTCTCAACTAACCTTTCTCTCCACTTCCTCTTCACTTAATGTTTGAATCATTGGATCATATTTTAATGGGTGAGATTTGATTTAATGTTATGTATTAAATAATATTAAATATAATAAAAATATGCAGTCATAATATTATTACATACCATTGAATCCAACCCATTAAAATATGATCCAATAGTTGAGACATTAAGTGGAGAAAAAATAGAGAAAGAAGTTATTGGAGAGACCCATTTCTTATATTATAGTCACGATGACAAAGATATCTCTAGTTTATTAAATGTGAACGAGGATATTTTGACTGATGTTTTAATCCATTTTTATACCAACTTTGATAAAGTATATAAGTATTATTTATTTGTGGAGTTTGATTTGGTACAACCTAGTTTTTGAAATTTTGACTCGTCTGCAATTCAGTCTCTAATGTTTTTGAATCATTATATGTGGCAAAATAATGTTTAAAAAAACCAAATATTCAGTGTTCCCACCAATTCGAATCCTCCTCCTCCTCTGTTTTCTAAAAATATCATTGGGCATCTGCAACATCCATGAAGGATACTTCAAAAGCTCATTTCAAACATAAAGTAAGCTTGATTTTCTAATATTAAATTGCCTTCAAAATTATGAGCATCACCATGTAAATTATTTGTAGTTCCATTTGTCATAAGAAGGAGAGATTGTGTGTCAGTTATGTTGTGAAATGTGTGTGCTTCGACTTTTTATAATCTCATCCTCTTCCAAATGCTATTCACCATTTATCATTCAAAAATTAAGAAATCTCTTTTTCCACAATGATTTTTCTTGCATACTTGGGTGTTTTATGAGAGTTAAAAGTTTTCTAAGTGGCTTGAACCTTTTCTGCAATCTGAGTCGTTCATTGCCTTCTGGTGCTTCAGAAGGATCTGTCATGGGCGCCATAGATGCCTAGCAAGGTTTCTGGAAAACAGAGGCTGAGAGGAATGTAAGTCGATGGGGATGGGGATGATGCTTTTTATATATTTTTAAATTTATATAAATTCTATCTAAGCAATTTCTAATAGTATTTTAACATTCTTTTGCCACATAGGATTACTTAAAAACATCAAGGTTTGAGTTGCAAGCAAGACAAAATTTTAGAGACTAAGTTATAAGTTAATCAAAACTTTAAGGGTCAAACGATTAATTTTTCCATTGTAATAAATAGAAGTTAGTTAGGTTTTATGGTATTGTGTCAAAAGATTAACAATGCTGATTTTTGCTCTTCAATAAATAGGGACTGAAAAGCCATGATAAGCCAAGTTAAGTCAAGGAGCACTTCATGCAAGCCAGTCCCCATTATATTTACCATGTTGACGAAAGCTAAAATTACTGATTAACAAAACTAACTTGCTATACACACTAAATATGTCTCTTTAATGCTTTCCGAATGCCTTTTTTTTTTTTTGAAAAAAAAGTAAAGAATGTATCTATGAATATAAAGCTTGGAGGGGGAGTTAGGGCTAGTGGCGGACCCAGAAAATTATAGAAGGGGCACAATTGGCGTGGGGATTTGGGGGTTGCTCCCGAATTTTTTTTTTAAAGGAAAGTTTTAAATGTATTAAAAAATAAAAGAATAAGGCACTAAACAATCATTCAACTAATGCAATCTTCATGTATTAAGGGTGGACAATTATTCAAACATGTATTAATTCAAGGAAAGTAGACAAATAATACTAATGCTAATGGAAATCCAGCATATAGGAATAGCTACCAAATATAGGAAAACATGTATTAATTCAAAGAAAGTAGATAAATAATACTAATGCTAATAAAAATTCAGCATATAGGAATAGTTGCCAAATATAGAAATGATGCATCTTCAGAATAAAAAACATGTATTATTCTTGAATATGCTGAATATACATTTGGTAGCTATTTCTATTTGAGTCCTATATTTTTTTTTTAAGTCCCAAATTTTTGGGGGGCACTCCCCCCCCCCCAATGATACATGTAGGTCCGCCTCTGGGCAGGGCTCGAACCCTGGACAAGGGGGAAGACCAGTTCTTAAGACTGACCCTGGTGCCATCACGCTACAAAGTGCTTGGCATATTAATAGTAATGGGGATTTAAACTGACATATTAAGTAATTTTTGGAACCCTAATTACGTAAAGACAATCCGCACGAGTATTATTGCATGAATTATTACACGTACGGGACAAAAGCTTTTTTCCTTACATGTTTTATTTTAATTTTATTCGATAGGCGCTTTCTTGTACTTCAAGCAACAATTCGACCTGTGTCCCTGAAAATAGTTATAATTTTAGTATTTTTTTAAAAGATTTTTTTAGCATAATTAAATTTTCAGTTCAAGTGTCCCATCTAGGAAATTTCATTCTCATCTTATGTTTGGTACGTTCCTTTTTTGTTTCTTGTTTTCTAAAGAAGAAAATTCGTGATCCTCGTCAATTCATCATTCAACAGGCCCCCGTTGACTTTAAATTCCGTTCTTCTCTTCCCATCTTCGCTATATTAACGAGACGGCTTTTGAATCTTCCATTATCATCTTTATATATCTATTTATTTTCCCTTTTTCGTTCTGATCTACTACCTTACTGTGTGGAGATTCGCTCGGTTGGATTCGATTACGTTGAGCCAGACCGAGCCAGTGACTCATGTCACGGGAATGGACTCAGCTTGTATCCGCCGTCTGCTTATTCCTTTACCTTTCAGAGTTCGGTCCTTGGATCGCGCTCGCCATCTCCGGCGATACCGGCGACATTTTGCTCTCAAAGAATTGCCATCAAGGCGCTCGACCTGCTATGATATTGCCGCTTTATCGCTCTGATCCTGATTCCTCCGTATCCGCCGTCAATCCCCATCGCAAACTCCAGAGATCCGTTGAGTCCCGTCGCCGTTCAAACGCTCGTATGAGGCTCTATGACGATCTCCTTCTCCATGGGTAATTTTTCTCTTTTGGCCCCAATACGAATCCCTACATGAAAGTTTTCTGTTAATCTTGTTGGGAATTCGATGGTGTAGGTACTATACTACGAGACTATGGATCGGGACTCCTCCGCAGAGGTTTGCTCTTATTGTTGATACGGGGAGTACTGTGACGTATGTTCCGTGCTCCACTTGCGAACATTGCGGCAGGCACCAGGTTAAATTCTTTACACTTACACTTAGTTTAGGTATACTTTAATTTGGTTCTTCCTTGTTCGAATGTATCCTTAACACTATTCCTTAATAACATGACCGTAGTAAATAAAAAATCAATATGACGTACATTACGAAAGTAGAATCTCTCTCTCTCTCTCTTTTTTTTTTTTAAAAAAAACCCATAAAAGTAGAATGTCAAGACCTTGACTTTGTTACTTCACTGTGTGTATTCATTATATGTTAAATTTTTATAACATTATGTGAAGTTTCTTAGCTTTGAATACCTGGCACAAGGGAGTATATCAAAATCGGCTAAAGAGGTACTATTGAGTAGGAGAGCGATATCATGAACCATGTTTTTTATGATTTCCTATCTAGGGAAATTATAGGATAATTTAGCCTTCGACTGTGGTTCTGCGCGATGTGTGCTTTGTAGGAGTGAAAATGGGAAGGCTGAAGTTGGATGATAGAAATTTATGGGGTGACTAGAATTGAGAGTAAAACTGTAGACGGGTTTTTGCTTGTTCTTCCTTCCCATTTTTACTCATACAAAAGCACACCTTCAAATTGGTGTTAAGGACTTACAAGCCTCTCATGTTCCAATGTGATTTTTGAATATCACTTTTCATTAGTTATTTAAAACAAAGAGGCAAGCAATGATTTTATTCACCACTTCTTGCACCTTTGCTTGCACGACTCATTTAATTTAACTTGAGTAGTTTAAATATGTTTGTCCTGTTTTATTTATCAGGATCCAAAATTCCAGCCAGACTTGTCAAGCACCTATCAGCCTGTCAAATGCTCATCAAGTTGCAACTGTGACGATAACAGGATGCAGTGTGTGTATGAGAGACAGTATGCTGAAATGAGCACTAGCAGTGGCGTCCTTGGCGAGGATGTCATAGCTTTTGGAAATCAGAGTGAGCTTACCCCCCAACGTGCTGTTTTTGGCTGTGAAAATGCTGAGACGGGTGATCTTTATAGTCAGCATGCTGATGGCATCATTGGTTTGGGCCGTGGAGATCTCAGTATTGTTGATCAACTGGTTGAGAAAAATGTAATTGGTGATTCTTTCTCATTATGTTATGGTGGAATGGATGTTGGTGGGGGCGCAATGGTTCTTGGTGGCATATCTCCCCCATCAGACATGGTTTTTGCATATTCTGATCCTGGGCGCAGGTATGTCTATCATGTTTCTTTCCACATGGATATGAGATGTCATGCATTTTCTTGTGAAATGCATTTGATTGATCTCACACATTCACTCTAGTTTCGGGATGGCAACAGTCCCTATTACAATATCGATTTGAAGGAGATGCGTGTTGCGGGAAAGCGGCTGCCTCTAAAACCATCAGTTTTTGATGGAAAGCATGGAACTATCTTGGATAGTGGTACAACTTATGCATACCTACCAGAAGCAGCATTTCATGCATTTAAAGATGCTGTAAGTTGGTCAGAGTATTTTATAAATAGTTGTTGCCTGTTGCATTCTGAGATTAACCTTACATCTTAAGTCATTTCCCCTATTGTGACCTTCAATTTATTGTTGGCAATTCATGTTTGTAGCACAAATATCATGCTTAATATATTGTAGTTATAATGATGTTGTCTTTTTAAGTGGTAAGTGTAGTTGAAAAATACACACCCACCCCTTGAATTTTTCTCCAGATATGTTTGGTTAGTTCTGACACCTCTGATGCATTGGTACATTGCTTGTAAATTTCCAACGTAATAGTAAAGACCATTGCATGTAAAAATGAATGAATATCTAATTATATTTCAGATGGTTGTTCTGAAATTTTGATGTTATGCTGCTTATGGATATTATAGCACTCTATGATTTCTAAATACTTCGAAGATGCTCCCGTATGTGCTTCATTATCTTGGGCTCTTAGACTTTTCAATGAATTCCTTATCAGAAAGCACTGCAACCTTTGGAGCCTTCATGAACCACTGATGAAGCAAAATAGGATAATTTGCAATGGCACTTTAACAATATCCTTCATGATCACTATCGATAAATCTGTAATTTAGCATATTTTCAGTCTCCATTTCTGTGGAGCTGCGTTAACTATCTCATATGATAAAAAAAGTCCAGTGGTGTGCAGGTGTAGCCAAATATATGTATCACAAAGATAATGGATTTCTGCTTACCCCATTTGTGTAGAATGACTTGTTTAGAATCAATCTTATTTCTGTTGTCCATAAAAAGGTTCTGTTTCTTCTAAAATATGCAATTTGCTGCCTGAGATAACTAAAATTTCTGTGCTTGTAACCATCAGATCTTGGTATCTTTCCCTTCTAGAGAGCCTTGTAGATTTTCTTTTTGCTAGTTCTAGCAAATTTAAAATTCTCTGTATTTCTTTTCTTAGAGGCTGTGTCCTATCTCGTATACTTCTCTATTTCAAGGTCATAGCGTCAACGATTCTGATTATGTGTTTCTTTGTTTGCAGGTTAAGAAAGAACTTCATTCCTTGAAGCAAATCAATGGCCCTGATCCAAATTATCACGATATATGTTTTTCTGGTGCTGGAAAGTATGTCTATAGTGAAATTAAAGATTGAACCTACACTCCACAGTTGTAGTTTAGTTGACATTTTAAATCTGATTGTATTTCAGTTCTGTCTCTGAACTCTCCAAAAGCTTTCCTGTAGTTGACATGGTATTTGGAAATGGTGCTAAATTGTCACTGTCGCCTGAAAACTACCTGTTCCGGGTATGTTATCTATTAAGATCATTATCTTCAACTGAATTCAAAGCCTCTTGCTATTTTTCTTACTGATACTTTTCATGTTGCTACTGTTTATTAAGCATTCAAAAGTGCGAGGAGCATACTGTCTTGGGATTTTTCAGAATGGAAAGGATCCAAGCACTCTTTTAGGAGGTATTTTATTTACTTGCATAAACATTTTTCCATTTCATGCTTTACCCTCAAGTGAAAAATTTGTATTTCTTGTTATGTTAGATAGCTAGCTAAGTTGCTGCAATATTTAGGGTCAGTTTGGTATTCATTTGGAAAGGGAATCTATTTCTATTGTACAAAAGATTTATATATGGGTGTGTGTGCATTTCTTATATACAAAGAATGAGATATATTATGTTTGTCATATCCTTGAGATCATTATTCCCTAGGGCATGCCCCTTTTTATTACCTTTTCTTCTTATAAAAGAGGCATAAAGGCCACTTTTCATTATTTTTTATTCTCTTTCCTTTTTCATATCTTGTGTTCTGTGTTCCAGATGGTTTTGTTAGTCTATCCATCTTATTGACATTTCTTATTGATTAAGGTATCTTTGTTCGTAACATTCTTGTAACGTATGATCGCGAGCATACAAAAGTTGGTTTCTGGAAAACTAATTGTTCTGAGTTGTGGGAAAGACTACATATATCTGGTGCCCCACCACCAATGCCCCCAAATTCAGAAGGAACGAATATGACTGAAGCATCAGAACCTCCAGTTGCTGCTCCATCAATATCACCTCAAGACTCACATACAGGTATTAGTTTATTAGAAACTACGGGTCTCCAGTATAAATTTAACTACGTATTGACACAGTGTTTTAAAAAGGTTGAGAAGTTGGAATATGCTTGTTTCACCTGTTACAAACTTAGTTTGCTGTGGATATTATTTTTTCAAGAAACTAGTGTGATCTCATTAAGTTATATGCTTGCTGATGTATTTCACAGGTGGGCTCCAAATTGCACGAGTAACATTTGTCATTATATTTAACATTAGCTACTCGGATATGAAGCCTCATATTACAGAACTCGCTGAACTCATAGCTCATGAGTTGTATGTTAATACTTCACAGGTTAGAAAATGGTCACTAATTCTGGGAGCCTTTGGTTACAAAGTTGCTGCTTCAACCTCCTGTTTAATCAAACAATATACATTTTCAGGCTTTTTATTGTTGAGGTGGGTGGGTGGGAACCGGGTAGATTTCCTTGATTCTTCTTGGGGCAACTCCTGTCCAATGTATCCCAAAAAACTAAAAGTTAACCTTTCGAGTTGATCTCCATAGTTATTTTGGAATAACAACTTTCTTGGATGGATATTCACAGGTTCAATTGATGAATTTTACTTCTATTGGTAATGGTTCTCTCTCTAGCTGGGCTATAATTCCAGGCGCATCTGCTGATTACATTTCTAACACAACTGCAATGGTAAGTGGATGAATGTGCATTTGCATTTGTGTTCAGAATGCCCATTTAACTCTTGACTTTTCATGTGACAGAGTATAATTGCTCGGCTTACTAATCACCACGTGCAACTCCCCAGCACCTTCGGAAGCTATAAATTGGTTGATTGGAAAGCTGAGGTTCCACCAGAACGGTAACTTTTTTTTTTTTTGGGGGGGGAATATCATTTTCCTCTCTTTCAATATACTTATCGTAGTTATGGATTTTGTTGATAATTTTCCATCATGTTTGTCTACCTACATGATCCTTGAGCTTTACTGAATAGAGAGAGATCAGGGCCTATGGAAAGTAACTTAGATATATTGACATTTACATATAAATGATCCAGGTCTTGGTGGCAGCAATATTATATGGTGCTGGGTTTAGCTGCTATGCTTACATTGCTTCTTGGATTATTATCTTTTGCAACGTTCTTGATTTGGAAAAGCAGACAACAAACCTTACACTCATACAAGCCCGTGGATGAGGCTGTTCCGGAGCAGGAACTCCAGCCATTGTGAGCCATATTTATGTTCTTGGCGTTTTGCCTCGATAGTGTCATTCTCACATTCAACTTCTAAAAGCAAGAACAGTTTATTGAGCCATAGCCATTCGTCAGATCAAGATTTTTCAGAGAGAACGCAGTTTGTCAGGATTTGTAGTAGCCATCATCAAACCCTGATATTGGTACCTAAAGAATCTTCTGATATAGCATTATCTGTGATGACGATCTTGTTTGTGAATATTGTAATATACAGAATTTTTGTTGTTGTTTTGAGTTGCATTTGTATTACACTCTACAGACCGTTGTGTACTAAGAATTTCTTGGGGGATGAAAAAGCTAATGAAAGAAAGAAGAAAACATGCCAGGTTGAGCCCCAAAAAAAAAAAACCATGCCAGGAATAATTAGAGATCTAATTGCTCACTTCATTTTTAATTATATTTAAAAAGATAAAAACAGAAGACAAAGGGTATCATTACTCATTTACTCCTCTGACTGGATTGGCACTCTATAAAGTGTCTTTCCTATTCTCTAACTGTAATACCTTGCAAAAACTGATCACATTATTCCATTTGTTTTATCTTTATTTCATTTTTCTAATAACATGTCAGTTTCTAGATTTTATATGATACTCCCTCCGGTCCTAATTATAAGAATTAGTTCTTTTTTGGAGAGATTAAGGAAGCTAATTAAATTACTTTTAAGTTTTTTTATTTTTATTTTTTTCTTTAAATTTATTAGTTTGACTAATAAACTAATATATAATCTAAAAATATTTAACATATGAAATGATTAAGTAACTTATTTAGCTTTCTTAATTTTTTCAAAAAAAGTCAACTAGCTCTTATAATTAGGACCGGAAGTAACATATGAGAAAAAAAGTGCAAAACACAGAAGCGCAGTGCCTAATCTTAGTGGCTAAGGTTTGATACAATATTAGTTCTATTTTAACACTTTGACACCCCACTTTGTTATGGATTCATGTTTAAAAGGTCCCATATGCACAAAATAGAAGCAGAACTGCAGAAGGGTGAAGCAAGTCGGAGAGGAATATTCCATTTTACTGAAAAGCAAAGAAAAAAAAGTGCGAAATGAAATATATTATAAATTTCCTTTGTGCAATGCTCAATGTTATTTGTTGTGTTCTTTGATTTTTTTTTTTTTTGCTCAAGAGTGTTCTTTGAATTGAACACCTTACACTTGCACGTGGAGTAGGGATGTGATAGCCCCAGCCCTTAGTCTTGCAGTTATAATAATAACAGTCGCTCTTTTTCTTTACAAAATTTAATAAAATATTTATTTTTAAGAATATTTGTTATCACTTTTACAGCAGAGGCTAAAGCTATAGCTATGCTTGGGTGATCTCAAACTCTCATCCTTTTGGAAGAGGCAACGAATAAAAACAGTGAACGTGGCTTTGTCAATTTGGCGGGCGCCAGCTCTCCCTGATGGCGACGGACAAATTTTTACGTATGTCTATAAATTACCTTAAATTTCTTATCATCTATTATAATCCCACTTGTTCTTATTATAAGTGGTTACGACGGATCTAGAAAATTATTAAAAGAGATACTAATAGTGGGACTGCCCCCAAAATTTTGTTTTTTAAAGAAAATTTAAGATGCATTAAAAACAAAAGA
Source organism: Acacia crassicarpa (assembly GCA_034222035.1). Taxonomy (NCBI): domain Eukaryota; kingdom Viridiplantae; phylum Streptophyta; class Magnoliopsida; order Fabales; family Fabaceae; genus Acacia; species Acacia crassicarpa. The sequence continues at coordinate 3,281,505 of JAWXYG010000010.1, forward strand.
ATATTAAAAAAAAAAGAATATAAACAAAATTCAAGAAATCAAATGAATTCTAATGATGTAATAAGAGAGGTAATTATTTTGTAAATCTGTCATTTAGAAAGGCAAGGCTAAGTGCTGTTAGTAATACAGCTATATAAATTATAATGAAGGGTGAGCACTCAATAAGTTTAAATACATATATTTTAATAACAAAAATATATTACAATAAAAATAATTATAATGTCATTCTTCTAGGCCTTATTTTTTAGAATTCCATCGTAATTGTCTTATTATCAATGTTATCAAGTATATGTTTTTTAATATAAGGCACTAAACAATCATTCAACCATTCATCATATCCAATTACAAAGTGCAATCTTGATGTATTACGGGCGGGCAACCATTCATGTAACAATCATTCAACCATTCATGTATTAATTTTTTTAAAAAAAAAATCTCAAATTCAAGGGGGCACTTGCCCCTCAATCAATAACATGGGTTCGCCCATGATTATAAGGCACTAACTAATAAGTGCATCTAGTCATTTTTATAAGGAATTTATTTATTTTCAAGGAGCATTTTTTTTTTTAATGTATGCCCATCATTAGGGGTAATGGATGAGAATAATAATAATATAATATTACAGTTTAATGTAATTAGTAAATTACTCAAAATTTTAAAATAACTTTATTAACTTTAATTATTTTTATTGATTTATGTGAATTGTTAGTTGGTGTCTTATATTCCGAATTAAAGAAAGTATATCCTTTAAAATACGTGGGGATTCGAATTCGCACTGAACCTTCTGAGAAAATGTTCTGACCTTGTGGCGTGGCATCCATTCTCACTTGCGAGTATACCTTACGGAAAGAAGAACTAACGCGCGAACCATGAAACCAAATTACTCCTGTATGGCTTTCTTAAATTCCGATTGGGTTGATTTTAAAATTACAATTTACAAATTATGTATAAAATAAAATAAGGATAAATGATAACGAAGTAAAAATTATTCTCCGACTGGGAAGTGAACATTTTCCATTATTTTAGCCCAAAAGAATACATTTTTCACTATTAATACTTAATCATATCCTCAATATAAGGTTTAGTTGACTTTTTTTTTTTAAAAAAAAAGATTAAGAAAGAAAAATAAATTATTTAATCATTTTATATATTGTGTGCCATCATATGTTCAGGTAGTGAAGGATCTAAAATTTTTTCCCCCTCTTTAGAAGGCAAAATTTAAAGATATTAAACATAATCAAGACCATAAAAATAACTAAATAACACAAGACGCCTCACATAAAATTAAAACATCTTTAATCTATAAGAATATCCAACAACAATAAAAAGAATGTGGGAAAAAAAGATTTAAACATGACAAATACAATTAAGATAATAAATATACTCATAAAAAATGAAAATTAAAAATAATCATAAAAAATGGAAATTAATTATAAATCCTTAAAAAATCTCAAGCAAATTACAAAAATATTTTTTAAAAATTGACTTGGACCAAACCAGACTAGTTCAAGTGATCTGGTCCTATGCTTCTAAACCTGTTCCAACCTGACCATGTTACTTAAACTGGACCAGTTAGGGTTGGACCATATTGGAACTGGATCATTGAGTTTTCACCCACCCCTAACACTAGCGGGAGTTTACGCCACCGTACTCATATTCTTGTCAACTTTAGTTGTGTCAATTTATCATCCAAAAATAGTATGGACTTCAAGTGGCAAAAAAGTTTGAAAAATGAACCATATTAAAATCGGATCAAACCAAAAGAATATGAAAAATCGAACCCGACAGTCCGGTTCAAACTGGAAACCGATGAACTAGCCACATGTCCGATCCAGTTGACCACATTACTGAGGATTTTCTTGAAGTGGGGTGAACCAGCCTAAACTGGAGTTACCCAGTGAAAACGAGGTGACTAGCTGGGTTAGGTGGGTCAACTGGGTCACTTGTTTCTAAAAAATGTCCAGAAAGAAAGAGAAGGAGAAGAAGAAAATAAGGAAAACATAGGAGGGATGTGATGAAAGATTTACCAGTAAAAGAGAACTCTAAGAAGGTGATAAAAGAGTGAAGAGACCAATAACACTTAATACACAGAGATGTCATTGAAGCCCGCTTCTATGAACTAACAAATCTTGGTATATGTACTAGAGGCATTGAGGGTTAGAATATATCACAACATTTCCACTGTTAATGACGGTTTTACGCGTTAAGACCACTTTGTGCGTGCCTGATGCATAACGAATGCTCTAGAGATTTTGCCATGATCTTATAGGAGCGGCTACACTCCACATTTGTAGAAGTAATTTCATGTAAGTGTATATTCACTAAGCACACCATCTTATAGGATTATGAAATCATTAAACTATGTTCGCGAGTTCTATTATGGAGGGAAGGGAGGGTTTTGGTAATCCCTTCCCTTGTTCACGAGTTTTAAAAATAGGAGGGGAGGGAATCAAGGAGTTTTACAAACCCTCCAAAACCCTCCTCCTTTTATAAAATAAAGTTCCCCCAATATGGGGGGTTTTAAGAGGAATAATAGGTTAATTACTTTTTTACCCCCGTTCACTACTACCACCACCACCACCACCGCCACCGGCCTCCACCACCGCCGGCTGGCCGCCACCACCACCGCCGGCCGACCTCCACCACCGCCGGCCGGCCACCACCACCGCCGGCCGGCCACCACCACCACCACCGGCCGGCCACCACCACCACCGTTGGCCAGCCACCACCCCTGCCCGCCGGCCACCACTACCACCACCACCGCCGGCCCGCCACCACCCCCGCCGGCCCGCCACCACCACCGCCGCCGCCGGCCGGCCACCACCACCACCGTCGGCCGGCCACCGCCGCCGCCACCGGCCGGTGCGGTGGTGGTGGTGGCCGGCCGGGGGTGGTGGTGGCGGCCAGCCGGGGGTGGTGGCCGACGGTGATGGTGGCCAGCCGGTGTTAGTGGCCTGGTGGAGGGAAGGGGATTATATTTATTTTTTATTTATTTAAAATTAGGGGCAAAAGGGTAATTTCACCTGAATTTTTATATCCCTCATAGGTCCTTAGTACTTCATAGTCTTTTTACAAATTCAACAGACTTTTGGGAGTTTTGCATATTCAAAAGGTATTTATTTGGAATTTTCCCATAATTATATTAATTATTAAAGAAAAGGACAAAATGGTAAAAGTATTTCATTAATCCTCCATCTTCCTCCCTTACTATTTTTTTAACTCATAAACAAGGGGAGGAGATATCCTCCATTTCCCTTCCTTCCCTTCCCCTCCTTTCTCCTTGTATCCCTTTCCTTCCCTTCCCCTCCAAACTCGCGAACATAGCCTTAGAGTTTTGTTCAACCAGTCAAAATGTATTCTAACATATCTCCATTTCCATAAGAAGGGACCAATAATTTATTTCATGCTAGTTAAAACTAACAAACGACTTGTTCTTACCCATTATATTGAACCTTCTTCATGGAATCACCAATCACAAAGATTGGGTTGATATCGCTATCAATTACGAGTTGGTTGTAATCTCATTCCCCTTGAATAATTTATTTCATCCTATAGGGCTTTGTTAACGATCGATAGGTCTATCATTGATCTCACCAAATTGATTGAGATGATTTCATCACAATTTTTAATAGCTTATCACATAGGGAAAATTCCACTAAAATACCAAATGAATTTGCAAAACCCCCATAAGTCCGTCGAATTTACAAAAAGACTGAGAGGTGATAAGGACCTTTGGGGGATATGCAAATTCGAGCTAAATAACCATTTTGCCTTTACTTGTAAATAATTTTTTTTTTAAAAAAAATAAATACCCCCACGGTGAGCCCCACCGTCGGCGGCCACCACCCTCGCCGGCAACCACCGCCAGTCGCCAGTGGTTGCTAGTGGGGGTGGTGGCCGCCACCGCCGGGGGTATTTAATTTTTTTAAAAAAATTATTTACAACTAAGGGCAAAATGGTTATTTCACTCAAATTTTCATATCCTCAAAGGTCCTTATAACCTCTCAGTCTTTTTGCAAATTCGACGGACTTCTAGGAGTTTTGTAAATTCATTTGGTATTTTAGTGGAATTTTCCCCATCACATATCTCAAAAAGATTTTTTATTTGCATCATTTTCCCCCCAATAATCATAGATCGTCGACGCTAAGTGTCGGTTTCTTATCAAAATATTTGTTAAGAGGTTTTCAACATTTTCAGCACTCCATCCATTTCTAAAGTGACTCTAACTCACATAATATTTCAATTTTGTCACCTATTATCCCTTAACTATTTCTTTCTCTTCATGAAAGTTTAAATATGCTCAATGCTATGTCATAGGAGTAATATTTATCAGTGATACAAATTCTCAACAATTTGTGTATACATTGATTGAGCTTTAAAATCATCTCGAGTAGTACCATAAGGATTATTCACATAATGATTCTCAAAACCAATATTTAGAAACATTTCCCATTTATTATCAATATTCTCTTATGATCTTTAACGCCCAAAATCACATTTAAGTTTCTCATACTTTCAAGCACATAACATGATATTTTTTACCATGCAAGTCATCTACATTAAAATTCAATATATATTCACAAAAATCATGCATACATATACCAAGATAAATACATATCCAAATTATCCAAATGTTTATGAAAATTTTGAAATATATTTATTTTAAGGTACCCCACAAGATATCATATATCTTAGATACCTCCACACTTTCGAATATCTTATAATCAATAAAATTATAATTAAATTAGAATATCACATAGTATATTTATTCACACTTTATAAAACTACATAATCGTATGGTTGTCTATTACAACAAGGTTATACCAATTTAATCCTCTATTCTAATTAAATGAGAATGTCTCAAATATTGCCATTATTTCACATAACAAAATATGATTTTCCCAGGAAATAACAAATCCTCAACTTAATTAATTTTTTTTTGTCAAAATAAATAAATAAATAAATATATATATATATATAATTTCCACATAAATTTCTAAATATTTAATTATTTTAAATATCAATATTCAATGACATTTGCACATATTTAAACATGTGAAACCAATGCTACAAATTCTGTTTGAAAATTTCAAATGATCAGATTATAAAAATGATTGAAATATACACATAATTTGCAACGTTAAAAATCTATGATTTTCAAGATTCAAACTAACTCATATGGTATATCAAAATAAATCGTACACCTCGTGCAATTAATTATTTGTATTCATTGATCATGGTAAAAAATCCTTTTGATAAATTAAATAGTGGCTAAGTTATTTACAAATATCACCAGATTTATTAAAACAAAATTTTGTTTCAACTTTCAACTATTATTACATTAAACACAACAAATTCCCACTAGGAAGAGCAATTCGCTTAATAACAAATGAACGTGAAAACGGTAACTCTCCTTACGTATAGTTGCATAACATCAATTCAAGCAGAGCTGCAAACTTCTTTTCTGCCTCTTGCCTGTGTTTGCAAGGATCACAACGCCCTCAAAATCTCTTTACCATAGAGATTAAAATGAGTCTGGTTGAAGGGGAAATTGGGTATTTGTCCATGACAGTAATGATCATGTCCTGCCTTGATGCTTATTTTAATATGCTTTCATCAAATGCATCAAGACCCAATTTTCCCTCCCTTCTCAATTATTATCAGACCAACAAATTTTTCCTTCTCTGAGACACAGCCATATATGCTTTGCCTATCATCAAGCACTCCCGTAGTTGGGAAATATACCATGATCTTTTCTCATAGATCTCAAAATTCTTGAGTAAGCATATCAGAAGCAACAAATCATCCAATTGCAAAGAGAGGAAGGAGCATGGCAACCATGGCACCGAACGCAAGTCCATTGTCTCTCTCTCTCCATTATTCTTGAATATTATCAGACCAAATGATAAAATTTATTTGATTGATTCACATAATAGTCTTAGGAATTACTTATGTTCTCATATGCAAAAACTACTATTTTGACAACTGAAATAGTCAAACTCAGTAAACAGATGAAAATTAGAAACCAATGGTTTGCCTGAGATATCAGTTTATATTAAGAACCTTCTTGAAGTAAACACGCCTCGATTACATAAATATTGTTATGTTATTTAGATACGACCAAACTTTTAAAGTGTACTCGATGTTTTGTCTTCTGACTATGAAAATCAAATATAAAAAGGCAAAAACTGGAACTAAAACTTATCTCAGTTTCCTTAGTAATCAACCAAACAAATACCATAACACCACTGATGTGCTCCAAAGATCAGTGAGCTAACTCTAAGATTGTTGTAGTTCACAAGAAATCTAGAAGAATAATGAAAAAGCGGATGATCTGAGTCATGTCTAAAAATATTATCCTATAGAGTTATTTTGCAACTACCGACAAAGAGGAAGTGGTACTCCTCAAGATTAGACAGACCCTTCTTGAACAAGTTAAGACAGTAGAACTGGCGGGAGATAATAGTAACAACAATAAGAAAACCATAAAAAATAATATTTCGGGGAGAAAAATATTTTCATAAAATGTGAAATTGCCGGATTTTCCTCTCAGTGGCCCGTTGTCATGTGCGAGAACTCACCACTGCTCTGGGACTCTTTACAAGGCCAATACAATATTTATATAGGCTTATACTCTCTTATTGTTAAGTAATGTGGGACTAATTTCTTTGACAAACCACATATGTATTCATATATTTACAACAATCTTCACTGTCCTGCCCCCGTCATCGTTGCAACAAGGTGAGAGGAGGACGACGACGTCGTATCCGTTGGAAGCGGTGAGATCGAGAGCGTGGTGGAGAGCAGAGGAGGTGGCGAGATTGAGGGTCTGAAAATCCAAAAGCTGCTAACCCATCTCAATAAGTAGATCGAACACTCATCATGGAAGAAAAGATTCGCGTACGGTGATTCTGTATTTCTATATTACTCTTTTTAATAATTTGGAGAGATTTCTGGAGATTAGCCACTTCATGTGAATCAACATTGGAAGATTGATTGTTTATGGTTTCATTTTTGGTTGAGTTTGGTGATGAATCTCACTGACTTGGAGAGGAGTTGCTGGTTATGTTTGAAGACCACGAAGAAGACGATCGTTTGATAGGTTGAGGGAGAGATTTTTTGTGTTGGGCGTAGTTAGGTCTATCACATTGTGGGTATTTTTGCCCTATGATCCATAATACTCCCTCCGATCCTAATTATAGGAGCTATTTATCAGAATTTAGAAGGATTAAGGAAGGAAGTTAAATTAGTTAATTATGTATAGTTTCCTAAAATATCCTCACTCACTATACATGAGGCATGCACGAGATGGGGCACGCACGAATTTAAAACACGCTCTCTTACTGAGTGTGAAACATTCATTTTCGGAATGTGATGCCACCTCATCCTACAGTCAATCCCACGAGGCAACCTTTGAACTTTAATCCAATTCACTGGCTCAAGTTTATCAAAGGAAAAAGGAAAATCTCAAAAAAATAGTACTTAAATTTTAAAATTTTACATAGGCAATTTTATAACAAAACAAATTGTCAATTATATTATTGTTCTTGTTAATTTTATTATTGTCATTGTTAACAGAATTTTTAAATTCAAATAGTATTTTTTTTATTAACAACAGTAATAAGATTAATAAAAACAATAAAGTAATTAACAACTTGTTTTATTTTAGAATAACATATTTGATATTTTGAAGTTGAAGTGATTTTTTTTTTTGAGATTGTCCTTTATATTAATGTTCTTAGGATTAACTTCCACACATTTTTAACAAAGTATAAATAGGGGTATTATAGGAAAAAATTGACAAAAGTTAAAACTTACTCTTATAATTAGGACCAAAATCAACTTCAAAATTTACTTCTATAATTAGGACCGGAGGGAGTAATATAATTCCTGTTTAACCAACGTCCTGAAAAGGAAAATTTCTGTATTCTCAAATCCTGGATAATTGTTTCTAGAACGAAAATAGCAGGCCAGAGATGCATTGCTGTTAATCAACTTTCTTTTTTCTACCGTAATATTATTCTTGTTTTGTGAAAACCTGTAATATAATCTGATCACTACACAACATATCAAAATTTGAGAATGACCACTGTACGTTTCTCCAGAACATAAGGCTAAGAATCACAGTCACGGGAGGAACCAAAACAAGAATGATAAGAACAATAGTAATAACAATAATATTAATATTATAAAATAGCCAGGTCTGGAGAAACAATGGTAATAAATTAAATGTGAACCCGTGACCACGACGCAAAAACAAGAACAAAATAATACAAGAATATTACAATAATAAAGTCTCTGCGTCTCTAGAAGATCAAAACAAGTGTAGCCATAGCCAAGCATCCCAACGCCATCTTCAAGCATCTGATGGTACCTGCTCCACTCTGCAATAAGGTAATTTAAAAAAATCAGAAATTCTGATCCTAACAATACACTTAATTACTGATATCTTCAACAGTGCACGACTTATGCGTGATCTCAGTGAATTTCTAACGTTCACCAGTATTTCAATTTCAATGCTGGCGAATATAGTACTTCCTCCAGCGGAACTGGGAAAAAATTTTAGCCCAACCCAAAAAAATAAATATATTGAACTATTCTCTTTAATTCTTATTATAAGGTACCAACTAACAAATATATTTGGTTCTTTTTATAAAACACTTGCTTGTATTCAAATAGTATTAAATATTTTTTTTCTATGTATACCGATAATTAAAATGGTAGTGAGTGAGAGTAATAATTAATACAAATTAATTATTACTCTCTTTTTTTTAGAAAAAAAGAATAATAATTTATATGATATTAGAATTTAGTGTAATTAATAGAGATAATATTAAAAATTACTTAAATTTTAGGACAAATTTAATTACTTTAACTGTTTTTATTGACTTATAAAAATTATTAATTGGTTCCTTAAATAAGGATTCAAGAGAGTATTTAATAGTATCAAATAACCTAGAAAATACAAACAAATAATAACAGATAATTATAAATTAAAACAATATATAAGATGATCCTAATCTTTACGGTATCTCAAACAAGAATTTTACTTTCCTCTCACAGCCTAATGAGTAATGAAACAAACATTATCCTCAGAGAGAAAATATAATAAAAAAATTAGTTGAGGCCAAATTTGTGGCCAAATAAAATATCATATAATAAATACATATATTTTTTAGTAAATTTTATAAGATCAGTCGGGGTCAGCTGGGGTCAACCACAAAGAGCTTCCGCCACCACTGACTCCCTCCGTCTAATATACCAAATCTAAAATAAAGTTGATTTTTTTTTTTTTTAAGAAAAAGAAATTTAGGAAGTTAAAAATCATGTGTGTGTTATGTATATTATATATTAAATATTAGTTTATATGTTATGAAAATAATTTTTTAAAAAATAGATATAAATATTCTAAAATAATTTAGTCAACAAAAAATATCGGGTGTATAATTCAGGAGGAGGAGAGGGGACAACAGTTTGCCTTGGATCACAGGCGCTCGTCACCACGCTTGAGCACGGAGCTTACTCAGGCTCAGTGGTAACAAGCGCCGTGGAAATGGAGTTCAAACATGAACGAGAGAACAAGAAGCAGTTCCGATCATGTTTGAGAAACCTCAACTTGACTAACAATTCAAATGCCTAAGGGTGCGAAGTAAAATTCGGAATTAAAACAAGATGAATTTCTCACTCTATTTCCAGATCTTTAAGCATTGTACTTTCCGGCGTACTTTACAGGAAAGCGGGAAGGAATAAAAAAGTAGATAAGGACAAACCGAGAGTATGTACCTCATCGTTCTCAGAAGAAGCTGGGCCAGGAGAGGAGGCAGACTCGCTGGGTCCCGGAGCTCCGGTCGGTGGTGCCGGAGGACTCATCAATGACGGCGACGGTGCTGGTGCATTGTGCTTCTTACCCTTCTTCTTCGATTTGCTAGGAGCCGGCGCCGGGACCTCCACTGCCGGTGACGGAGGAGAACTCAAGGGAGGAGTTGTCGGCGTCGGAGCAGGAGGAGAGCTCACTGGAACAGGAGCAGGAGGAGAGCTCACTGGAACAGGAGCAGGGGGAGAGCTCACTGGAACCGGTACAGGCGGAGTCGAGCTCTCAGGAGTTGCTGCCGGAGGAGAAGATGCCGGAGACTTACTCACCGGAGCAGGCGCCGTGGCCTTCGATGGAGATGCAGCTGGCGATTCAGGTTTAGGAGATGAAGCAGGAGGCGCCGATTTGGGGGAAGCAACCGGAGCTGCTGATTTGGGGGAAGCAGCCGGAGCTGCCGATTTGGATTTCGTTGGGGCTTCCGCTGGTGATGCAGCTGGTGTTGTAGCAGCCGGTGTAGCTGGTGACTTGGATGGCGCAGCTGCCGGAGACTGACCTCCGACTCCGGCTACTACAATGCAGATCAATGCGAGAGACAGTACACTTTTCCGATCCATTTTCTCGAGTTGCGTGTGCAAGAGAAAGGGACGAGTGTGGCGGTGGAGAATAATGGCTAAAGGTTAATATATAGGCGATGAGCCGATGAGTTTGTAACTCGAAAGAAGCAAGAACAAAACGGACAAGTACCGTCTCATCTGGACCGCCAATATAAAGTGGGTCCCAAAGATATATGGGTCACAACAGCCGTTGGATCACGTATTTTTCCGGGGCTGCGTACTATGATGGTATGATCCAAACAAAGAATGTAGACGGCTGTAATGGGCCCAAGCGGCCCATTATGAACACATGATGAGGAAGATTCATTAGTAGGTAGATGGGTTGAGTTTCTTTCCTCATCTTTTTCTCATCATTCTTTATAATATCTAAATTATATATATTCAATTAATATAATACTACTTTTATTTTTATCTGATATTTCCAATTCAATGGTTTAAATGGGTTAATTAAAGAAAATGAGAAACAAATTAGGAGAGGACCTCCTTCCTAGATGAACACGTCAGCTTACGCGATTTTGTTTCGGCCTTCATTCCCCGTTAGCGCTATCTTGTTTATCCGGAGCAGTTGATTTGTTCCAGCTGGATTTCCATGATGGGACAAAACAATATGATGATCCAATTATCATCCTCCACGACAGCAACCCAACAATAATTGCACTAAACTTGTGGGCCACCTCATTGCCCGGTTGAAGGCCCCTCAATATTTTTGTTTGGTAAAAATTGGGCTCCACCATCACATTACTAACATTAACCAGAATCTAATCTAGTCACCAATGAGGGTTGACACAAGTGATAAGCGACTTATGTTGCTTAAGTAAGGTATCGGATTTGAACCTTGTGAATGCAAAAAACCTCCGCTGGGAGACTCTTCCATCATAGCTAGGTGCGCGACGTGGGTTGGATTCAGATTAGCTAGAGTAAAACCCCGGTGAACCGGATGGGCCATACGTATGAGAAAATCAAATCTGCATCTCCTTATTGTTATCCCGTAGCCATGCGTTCAGTGTTATGTCTTTGGCCCTTTCTTATATCCAAGCTTACTGAATCATATGTAAAGCCACATTTGAGTCTTCCTTTGCAATGATCCAAGTGAAACCCAATTCTTGAGCCATTCTCAAACCTTACACAACCCCTCAAAGTTCAGCAACCAACGCCTTGCATGTCCTAATTTCATACCAAATCCACAAATCTAACTAGTTTCACTCCTCCTCAACACTCCTCCACAACTTGTCAAACTGAAAGCCCTCAATTTTATCACCAAATATTTTAAAGGATCAAAGTGAAAATATGCCATTCAAGATCTAAAAGATATTCAATGACATCTGAATTTTTTTTAAATCTAGCAATGTTTTCATATCCAACCATTATTTAAATTAAGTTTAACCGTTAGTTAAACAAACATGTTGAGTTGACAGGTTTAAAGGTTATCCACTTCATTTTTAAAATTAAGATTTAAATTTACTTCAAAAGTTTTCACCTAAAAATAATGGATATCTAAAAGTTTTCCAAGCTTAATGTTCCCTCAAAAAATTCCAAGTTATAGAAACATCATCCCAATAGTTATCCAAGTTCCATCTAATTAATAGTCTACCAAATACACATAGCGGAGGGAGTATATGTGTCATCCACATTTTTTTCCCCCTTCCTAAGGCGGGGTTAAACGGAAGAGATTCTCTCCTTATCATTTTTCTCATTTTCTCTCATTAGTTTATTTGGGCCATTGATTGGGAAGGTGAGAGAAAAGTTAAAGTGGTATTATGATTGATTGGATGGATATGATTTAGAGATGATGAGAGATAATGAGAAAGGGATAATGAGAGAAACCCAACCCGGGATTAAACACCAGCTCCTAGCAATTTGGTACTTCTCTGCTTTTCAAAAAGATGCAAGTGTTATTCCCAAACTCCACCGTGTGATTTACACCTTTCAAGAATTCTTGTAGATCTCCCTATGCATCGGGTGAGTACAGGTAGGGCAAGGTGAGATCCTAGGTGCCTAACCTGAAAGATGATCATGATACATTTTATAGCCCGATATCTGACCCTGCTTAATAGAAATCTAACTATTTTGAGTAGGGCAAACGTTGGGTTGAGTAGAGTGAGTTTCCCTTCCTAAGTAGTAACTCCTTAAGTAATTTATATATATAAAAAAAAAAACTCCTTAAGTAATACTATATGTAAAAAAACTCCAATTATACTTAATAAATACTATTAAAAACTTCAAATACATTCCATAATTTCACAACTTGAGATATCTCAAAATAAATCTATAACTTAAGTCTTTAAATTTTAAAAAAACTATCATATGTCTTAACAATTACACAACAAATTATGAAGTAATATGTGTTTGCGGATGAATTTGATTTATATGAATAGGTGCAATGGCAATATATACTTTAAAGAAACTAAATTTTTTGTCTATGATTTCAATTTTTTAATGCTTTGTATATTCCATCCAAATCAAAAAAACCACGTCTATCCAAAAAATAATGACTTATATGTAAACCACGGTGGATGAATGTTAAATAATAATATAAAACATTTCATAAAAATAAAATAAAAATAAATGGATAATGTGAAGAGCAACCAACCAACTCAAAATATTTAGTCAAGTAATGGATAAACTTGGATTACGGCCAAGACAACATTACTATGATTTGGAAACTTCCAATACCATATTAAGCCTAAAAAAACTTCCTAATACCTTGTGCTCGTGAGTGAAAGCTCTCATGACAACTTTACACACATGTTCTATTTTAAAATATCCAAAGCTTTGTTTAAAAAATTCTTTATATATATATATATATATTCCCTTTATTTTAAAATTATATATGTACACCTTTTATTTTCAAAATGAAAGAACTGGAAAACATATCTATCTTAATTTCCGACAGAAGAAGAGTGGCAGCCGTGGCCTGTGGGTGAATATAAAAGGGGCCGTAATTAGTTTGAAGCCAGTATGTTTTTTTTTAAAATAAAAAAGGTCAAGTGATATTAATAGTAAGAGGATAAAATTATATACTCTCTTTGATTTTAAATATAAGACATAATTAACTTTTTTTTTTAGAGATTAAAAAAACTAAATACGTAATCATATTATATATTGTGTATTGTTATATCATATATCAGTTTATATGTTAAGCAAAATAGTTTAGAGAAAAAACGATAAATATAAATATTTTAAAATAATTTAGTTAGCTTTTTTAATATATCTAAAAAGGTCAACTATGTTTAATATTTAAAACCGAAAAGTGTAGTGTAGTTCTTATGTAATAAGGACATGGTATATAAGGCGATGAAATAAGTAAGGTGAGCTATAGAAAAGGTCAGAGTAGAGAAATATGCCTACAATATTCATAGATCACGGCATATGCGTGACATACTGATGAAGATGTAATGATGTGAGATTGAATTGATGAACCTCTTTTTGATATAAATGACTTGCAAAGATTTCTTTGAGCTGTAAGGACAATTACTTCGTCAAGGAAATCAAATGGCATTGCATTGTTGTATTAATTTTAATCTCTTCTTTTGAATTACCACATTCCAATTTATATTTATTATCACAGAATGGTCTATTAAATATATCGTATTTGTTTGGATTAGCGATAGAAGCTGCATTTTCAACATAATTTATTATATATTACGAGATATATAAGTCAACGAAGAATTTTATCTCGATTTACTTCAACGTACTTTTCTTACGCCAACTCAAATGTAAAAAACAGTTAATTACCAGATGATAATATTCCTCCTTTCATATCAGATGAGGTTGACAAGGAATAATAATTCTTTGCAATACATTTGAACCCTATGAGTGATCGACTTAGTTTGAAGCTGCCATCAATGGACAAATGCTCAAAGCTTAAGATTCCTTTTTTATTAATGAAAAATTCTTATTATTACTATTTATGAACGCCATGCTTAAGCTTGTATGGATACTTTGCTTCATACTTTCATGATTTCACGCACCGCCCACAACTTTATTTTATTTATTTTTTTTTTAATAAAAAGGAAATTATTTATTTGGCATTGCTTTCTTTCTTCTTTTTCTCCCCCAAGAAAATTATCACTCTGGTGGGACTGCTGTTCTTTACTTGGGTTACACGGGAAAGCTGATATGTGTCCTTCATGTAGCAACTCCTTCGTTTTAATTATCTTTATTTGGTACCGTAAGACAACATTATTCCCACTCCACAATCTTTTTTCTTTTTTGTTTGTCTTTGCTTTCATCTTTTTCATGTAAGTTTTGATGTTGTTCATAACTGTTAATATGTGGAGATTCCTACTTCAAAACTAAGAAAGATGAAACCCCAAGAGTTGCCCAAGGAATAAATTATTATTTTTATTTAATTAGATGCTTCAAAAACTAAAATTTTAAACGATTCACTAAATCAAGAATTTTAAACTATTCTTTGATGATAGTCCCTCCAAACTTAAATATAAGATAAAGTTGATTTTTTTTTTAGAGATTAAGAAAGCTAATTAAACTACTTTAGAGTATTTATATTTATATTTTTTCTTTTAAACTAATTAGTTTGACTAATAAATTGATATATAATCAAATGATACACAATATATAATAAGATTAAGTAAATTATTTAGTTTCTTTAACCTCTTCAAAAAAAGTCAACTATATCTTATACTCCCTTCGATCTTAAATACAAGATAAAATTTGACTTTTTTTGGAATGATTAAGGAAACTAATTAAATACTTTAAAGTATTTGTATTTTTTCTCAAACTAATAAGTTTGACTAATAAACTAATATATAACCTAAAGATACAAAATATATGATATAATTAAGTTACTTATTTAACTTTCTTAATCTCTCTAAAAAAATCAATTATGTCTTATATTTAGGACATGAGAGTAGTTTTTTTCTCCCCAATTTTTTTGTTTTCTTCCGTTGGGTGACAAGAAAATTTCATAAATGACCAAAAAGGCCCAAATTTCCAAAACTTATCACAAAATGGACCTCAAGTAATAATGTCTATCTCAATATAAGGGATTGAAGCGAATAAGGAAAGCCTGCCACTAGGCATTTACACTGCTTACCCAGTAAGATGATCACGTACGAGATTACCATTTTGCCCTTGGACTCTTCCCATAAGAATAGTCCATGAGCCATCCAACTTCGCTTCTTAATCTTTAAAGCCCATATCATCAAACTTCCCATTCACAAGACTCATTCCGAAAAAACCTTTTAAGCTGTCATGCAACACATGAAGTTCGAAAAATGAGTCACAAATTCATTACTCATGAATATTACGATTTCTGAGATAGTTGTCATCTTGTTTCATAAGGGATCTAAGTAATATATTTTTGGTTGCGCAAAGGATGCAACTTTGAATAACAAAAACAATTTTCCATGCCAATGACCTTATAGTTTAGTGGCGTTTATACTCTTCTATAAGTAGGAGGTCGAAAGTTCAATCTAATTTGTAACTCATACCATTAGCATCTACCCTATGATTCAAAAAAGCAACTTTCCATGAAGATGCCTGTAGAATTTGGGAATCAATTTCCCTGCCTATCATTTGACGAATCTAGACAATTCAGATTTAATTCTTTTTATTTATTTTTTTAAAAAATTATTTTAGTAGATAGAGAATTTAAAATAAAAATAATCTCTCAACTAATATTTTTTAAAAAATGATTTTTTCCATTTAAAAATCAACAAATAAAAAAATTAAATATTGACCGTTTAGATTTCATCTAGACAGCCAGATTATCGAGTCCTTCCTACTTTTTTAAAGGATAGACAAAAAAACGTAGTTCCATTGAACTAGGATGCTCTAGAAAAGCCTGAAATTATTTTAAGTTCTCAACAGTCAAGTCGATTTCTGCCTTCATGTCTGAAGCGCTTGCTTTTAAAAGAGCTCTAATGCTGGCTGTTGATTTAGGACACGACAATGTTATTTTTGAAATTGATTGCCTTTTATTGCTTTTAAGTGTTGATGCTAAGATTCCGGATTTGTATGATTGGCGAAGCAGAAGTATTCTTTATGACATTATTTGTCTTTTATCTGATAGGATTGGGTTTACGTTATCTTATATCCCTAGACGGGGTAATAGAGTAGCTGACTTTCTAGCAGCGATTGCTTATAAGGAGGTGTGCCCGATCGGGTGAGTTCATCAACCATCACCTTCTTTGTCTTCTCTTCTAACCTTGGATGTCAAAGGTGCTAATATTGTCATGACCGGTTCTCAAGCTTTCTCATCCGGATTGGGATCCTGGCTGATAGCAGTTCTTTTGTATGGTTTCGTTGTTCTATTGTCTTCTTTGTAGTTGTTGTATTGTGTTGTGTTCGTTCCTTAGGTTTCATGTTGTAGTTGCAATTTGTGTAACCTTTGTGTTTAAGTGTTATGTCAGACATTTCGTAGTAACACAAGTATCTTTTCAGAGCAAAAAAAAAAAAAAACCCCCCGCTAAGCTGCCACTGTAGTAGAATAGCACGTGCTCACAAATCTATGGCCGTGCACGCTTATCTCGCAGTCATCACTACCCATGACATCACCTCATACTCTCATAGGGTTTCCCCCATATCATGGCTTATATTCAACACTTTGCCTTATTTATATGAACAGCATGATTATAGTTATTCCAAATTCTAAGTATTATGTTAAGGTAGGCTAATCTTTTTGCTGATTCTTTAACTCATCATGGTCATCAGTTAGATATTGAAGCTATTATAAATATTCCTCCTCCTGCGAAGTTTAGAGCTAATCTGTTAGAAAACTTCGTAGGCTTATTAATCATTATTGGGTGCTTTCATGCATTTTATCCAAAAAAAAAAAAAAAAACTAGTTCTATTTGTTCATGTTATTTTTTTCTGTCAAGAGGCTCAAAGTCTAAACTGTGCAGAATCAAAAAGTACTTCAGCTTTTCCCTCACTCACTGTAAATTGGGCTGAAAAAAAAAAAAAGAACTTTTTTAACCAGAGCCAATTCTAGATCGTAGCCTAAAGTCAAGGTTCATTAGCGGGTAACTTCGTTTTTGAAAAGCAGCTGCGTATGGACAAATCACGTTTGGCTCTATTGACAAACAACGGTAGCCGCATTTCCTAGAGACACACCCACTTGTACTTGCCCCTTACTATTATATTTCTGAGTCAGTCACTTTTTGAGTTGGAAACCAGATGATAAGGAAGAAGCTTGTCATCGAGGGGGACCATATCCAGCTCTCATTAATTATATACTTAATACCCAAAGAGATCTAAATCAATGGCCATCATTATTACTACCTTGTTGGCCTTTTAACTAAGTCTCTTCTTTCTTCTTCCCCTTTCTTTTCCAAACTTGAACTTCCGGCTTTCTTATCTTCTTGTTGTAGGGCTCACCATCTCAGAATATAAATGTAAGATCAGGTTCGATTCATGGTCCATCCTCTAGCTATATGTTTCTGTTTAGAGCTTTTCTTTTTTGGGGTAAGCGAAACATGTTCTGTTTAGAGCTTTTGTTTGTTCATTAGCTCATTTTGCTCTTTGGAAGTTAGCATGTATAACAACCAGTTTCATGGAAGCACTTGTCCTTTCATATGTTTTCTGAGGAACATGAAAAGCTCAGAAAGAAACAATGAAATTCCTTTATAGTTTGTTCAAGCTTGGATCTTTACTCTATAGTAGTGTCTCCTAGAACCAAAGGATCCCCAAAAATTTCACCTACTTTCATTCAGCCATGGAATCTCAAATCCCAGAGAATTCAGACTCCAAGAGAATTCAAAAACTGCTTCCTTCTATACCAACATGCACAAACTGTTCTTGTTTCTTCTGCATCATGCCTGAAACAGACCCTTTAATCAGAAAAGCCAAAATCGCTTTTTGCCTCAAACAAATGCCTCTTAGGGATGACAAAGAACATGTCTTGGCCTTAAGCAGCCTTTGGAAAATCGCCATGACAAAACCAAACGACCCAGAATTTCCATACTTGGGCATATTCAAATGCATGGCCAAACTCATCAAGAAGGGCCTCAGAAATAAGGGTTGGCTTCTTAATCACCAGAACATATACATCCCATATTATGCAGCACATATCATTGGCTCTTATACCATGAACAAACCCAAGTTTGCTGAAAAAGCAGTTAAGTCCAACGTTGTTGCGCCATTAATCGAACTCGTACGAGGTAAGATCAGTTGGATTGAACAGAGAGTTTCACTTCGAGCATTGGGTCATTTGGCAAGACATGAAGCAACCTTTGAAGCTGTAGCAAAACACAAGGAAGAGATCATAGAAGCAGCCATTCACATTGCTTCCACTTGCCTGTATGAGGTATATGATAAATTTGTTGGCTTGGAGGAATCTCAGAGATTGGAGTATCATAGGAATCTGCTAACAAGAGGGCTTGGAGGATTAGAGTTAGAGAACAGAAAAGCTGAGGAATGGGCTAGTCAACTTCAATGTTGGTCCCTATATATCATAGACTGCTTCGCATGCAAAGAAAGATCTCTCGAATTAATCTGCAAGAAAAATTTTTTAAAGGATCTGTGTACAATGTGGGGTGGATTAGCGAACCCACAATCTCCTTCTGGAATCGGACTTCTCCGCACTCTGTGTTACACAAAAATTGGAAGAGAAAGTATAGCAGATTCCGAGGAAGTCGTAGAGAATCTTTGTATTGTCTCAAGATCTTCAGATGATCGACAAAACTTGGCCATTGATAGTCTTCTGCAGCTTCTCAAAGATCCAATCACAAGGTATAAAGTAATCGAAATTTCAGCTCCCGTTCTCGCTGATTTGGTAGAACTCAAAGGACTAAAACTTGGACAAGAGATTGTGAGAATTCTGTTACAAGATTATCATAAAGCCAAGTACTTTGAAATGAAATTGAGGAGTGAAAAAGCAGAGGAAGCTTTAAGAGAAATATGGGATTTGAAGGTGGAGAGAGTGAAGAGAGAGAGTCTAATGAGTGAGAAAGAAATTAGAGATGGAGAGATAATGGCACGTGTTCTGAAACAGGAAGGGAATGAGCAGTTTAGGTCAGGGAAGGTTGAAGAAGCTGTGAAGAAATATTCAGAAGCCATTGATGTGTGTGGAGTAAAAGATATAAAACAGAGGATAGTGATTTATAGTAACAGAGCACAGTGTTGTTTGGTTCTTGGAGACGCAGAGGCAGCCATTAGAGATACGACTCGAGCTCTAAGTCTGTCGTCACACGTGGCATGTCCTCACAGTAAGAGCTTGTGGAGAAGATCACAGGCTTATGACATGAAAGGCCTAGCTAAGGAAAGCTTGATGGATTGTTTAGCGTTCATAAGGAGCCGCTTCAGGTCGAAGAAGAAGAAGAGGTTTATAATCCCATACTACGCGGCTCGAATGCTTCAAAAACAGATGAACGCCACGTGGCTTTTTGCTTCAGCCAAGTCAGAGAGGAGCATCAATAAACACGTAGATGAACTTGATGAATTCAAGGGTGAGTATCAGGTCGACGTAAAAACCATGAGGAAGGAGACAAACAGGAAGAACGAAGGTGAGTTATATGAAATAAAGATCATATTGAACCATCAAATTAACCATGTATGAAACTTATTTTTGCTATATATACTAGTAGCTAAAAAGCTTTTAACCTTAAATTATTCGGTAAATAAAGAGGAATTTTAAGATTTATAGAAGGACTGTTTTGTTTCTTTTACAGGTAGGAGAAGAAAGTCAGAAAGGCGGATAAGAACAAATGTTAGTCGACAAAGACTATGAATGGAGATCAAAAGAAGAAATTGATATGTATGTATATGGCATCTCAAAAGATATATATATTGAGTGGAGGGTAGATTATATTTTTGGACTGTGAATCTTGTGATGTCTAGGTTGTAATTCAGTGTATTTATTTAGTCAGAACTGATAAGCCGGGAATATTAGATAGAAATTGTGTTTTGAATATTTATTCAAGATAGCACAAGAATCAATATGTAGCTACATATACCTAATTTTAGTTAAAGTTAGTTATTTATAATAAATACTCTTTTTAATACTTAATATAAGACTTATTTAGGAAATTGATATTGGTTCTAAGTCAATTATTTATTTATTTATTAATTCACCATCTTGATGCTCTCTTAACAATAATTAAGAAAGAGAAGGAATGAGAGAAGATGACTAAAGTGTTTTAAAAAATACATTTCATATTAGTTAATTTAACCAAATTTCTTAATCTAATCAAATTATGTAAATATGTCTTATATTAATTAAAGATTAGAGGGAACATATAATGATATTGGTTTTCCTAAAACATCATTTTTATTAACATTCATTGAAATTATCTATCGATGAAAACCCCTAATTGATATGCGAAAACAATGGAGGGCTTTATGGGGGGGAAAAAAAAGGGAAATAAAGTGGACTGAGATCAATATTATATTTTGAATTCCACTAGAAGAAGTATTCACATTTAATGCCCATGATAAGGGTTTTTTATATGTTACCCTTGGGGTCCACAATAAAAAAATTAACCAATAATTGCGTTTAGACAAACCTATTATCGTTTTTTCTTTTCAATGAGTCTTTTATTAATTTATAAGTAATCTAAATGCCATTAAATGCAATAAAACAAGGGAAAATGGTTTTTGGTTTTGTTAAAAATAGGTAAGTGTAAAACTTGATTAAAATCCTAAAACTACTATTTTTGGTCTTTTTAAATAATGAATGGAATGGAGTTTAAAAATATGAATGATGAATGCTTTTAATAATTAAGAAAATGACTATCCTTACCTAAAAATATTATGGGAGTTTAAATTCATTAGGTTTTAAGAAAAACTTTAAGATAACACTTAGGTTCAATATTCTCAATTAATAGTAGCTCCTATAAACATAGCTAACTATTATCTCTTTATATATTGTTTAAAATTACTTAATGTGCAATTGAAATAGAAATAATGCAACATGAGTCTTCTTGAATTTGAGTATTAAATAACACCTCAAAGGCACAAATTAATCACATTAATTAGACAATAACACACTAATTAACATAAATTTATTGCAACTATAGAGAAATTGAAACATATATATTCTTCATGCTGTAAAATCTAATTTCAACTACAAGTATCAAGCTAACAAAAACAATTAATATCAATATCAATTTTAGAGTCCTATACAATAATTCCTATAACTAGAAAATCTAAATATACAACTGTAGACTAACGGAATGGGAATGATAGATAAACTCTCATATGTAGTCCATTGAGTTCAAGCACAAATCTCTATCATCAAGAAGGAAAGGAATCAGCCTCGTATTACTTTAAAATAATCAAATCTTAGAATCTCGTCGGAAAATTCATGGAAAGAAAGAAAGGAGAATCTGGAATGAGGTGACAGTGGCCGGAGAAGAAGAGGATTCCGGTGGTGCGAAATCCGATGAGGGTGAAGAAGGAAGAAGCCGGTGGTGGTGGTGGTGTAGAAGAAACAAGTCCGGCAACAATGAGAATAGGGGCTAACTGTGGAGTGTTGACGGTGGTGAGTAGTGAAGGTCGCTGATCTAGTTCGAGTGTTTCTATACCTCAACTTCCTGCGCCTCCCTTTCTCTAGATCAAAGCTTCAATGTTCTCTCAGGTTCGGGTTATGTATCCAAGGCAATGGAAAGACGTCGGTAAACCGCCACCTGCCACCTCTACTGAACCCAAAGCTCTCTCCTATGGTTTCAAAATGATAGTCGCAACTCCACTCTTGTCTCAAAAGCGTGGCCTCCATCGGTGGAGAAGACTCCGGCAGTAGTGAGGAAGGAAGTCCTCAATGATAGGGGTGGCTCTCCGTACTCTTTCCCACTTCTCTCAAGCCCCAAGTTGCACCGAGTATTTTTCAATAACATTCCATATCCTAAACTAAATTTTAGCGCATCCAACACTTAGTATCTCAAAGTGCTCATCACCACTAGACAAACATTTTAGAGGGTTTTAGTTGCAATTAGGAAAATAATTCAAGGTTTTGAATTAGATAAAAATAAATTTCAGATATAGAGTGTCAATGAAAAAAATAGTTCATAGTGCATCTTGTCAGATATTGGGTGCTCCTGAAAAATTATTTCATAGCACAAAAAAAATATTTTAAAACCTTGAGTGCTACTTTAAAAAAAAAAAAAAACTTGAGGGTCTTGCATGTTATTTTGGTAAAAAAAAAAAAAAAAAAAGAGGAACACCTTCCCAATCTATAGGAGCAGCTATGGTCCTCTGCCCCTTAACATTCTCTTCCATCCTCTTCTACCAAACTATGCCGTTTTAACACAAAAATAGTGAACCTCATTTTTTTAAAATATATTTCAAGATGCTAACGGGTGCTAAAAAGATATTTCAGGATACTGACCGTACTAAAAAAATATTTCATGATCTTAAAAAATTATTTTAGGATCTTGGAATATAATTTAGAGTACTGAGTGATACCAAAAATATACTTGAGGATACTGACTGATACTAAAAAAATACTTTATGATCTTGAAAAATTATTTTAGGATCTTGAAAAAATAATTCAGGTATTGATTGGTACTAAAAATATACTTGAAGATACTAACTGGTACTAAAAAATACTTCATGATCTTGAAAAATTATTTTAGAATTTTGAAAAAATATTTAAGATACTGACTGGTACTAAAAAAAATATTTTAATATCTTGATAAATTATTCTAGGATCTTGAAAAAATATCCTAAAGTATACTTTTAGTACCAGTTACTACCCTAAAATATTTTTTCAAAATTCTAGAATAATTTTTCAAGATCATGAAATATTTTTTCAGTACCGGTCAATACCCTAAATTATTCTTTTAAGTACTAGTCACTATGCTGAAATATTTTTTTCAATATCCTAAAATAACTTTTCAAGATCATGAAGCATTCTTTCAGTACAAGTCAACATCCTGAAGTATCTTTTTAGCACCAGTCAATATCCTAAAATATTTTTTAAAAAATAAAAAAGAAGCATGAGGTTCATTGTTTTTGTGTCAAAATGACACAGTTTGGTAGAAGAGGAGGACCGTAGCCGCTTCCCCAATTTACACCCATTACGGTATAGTCTAGATGTGGGAGGAGACCAAAGATGGGAGCAACAAGGGAGGGAAGCTAGATGCAAAGTGTCGAGGAGGCGGAAGGCTTTTTTCCCGACCTTGCCTAGGGATAAATCTGTGAATTTTAAAAGTTTAAGAAGGACCTAAACTGCATTTTTTGAAACATTAGTTCCACATAATTGTAATTTATAAAAAAAAGGGTTATTTTATGTAATTTGTCCTAAACCCTTTTCCTCGTTGATTTGCAATTTTCATAAATTTTAGGACCCTTTTCTATAATTTTCCTTAGTCCTCCAAAAATATTAATTCCAACCCCAATTAATGTTTTCCAAAAAATCTATACTTTTCTTTTCAAACACCTATAATGCAAGATTAAGTACAAGATAGCACCAAAATTCTAAGAAATTATTTGTATGAATAATTAACAAATTATGAATATTTTACCCCTAATTATACTTAATTCAATACAAATGTCTCTAACTCAAATTATTGCTTAATCATGTAATAATGATATATGAAATATATATTAAATTCCCCAAATTTATAATAAAAAAACCTATAAGAATATGGTTCAATCAGCCCAATAGGCCAATAATACCTCAAACATGACGGCCTCCAATAAGAAGGTAACCATACCTAACAAAAAAAATAAAATAAAGCATTTATTTAGCTGTTGTATGTAAGCCGAGGAGAATATTTTCTAAGGTAAAAAAAAAAAAGTTTTTTGAGCCAACATTTTCTACCCGTTCTACTTTTTTTGTTTGTGGGGGAGATTTGCCTGAGCTTTTTTTAACCTATTTGTAAGGCATGTTTTCAAATTAGTCACTGATTATACTCCATTATATATAATAAAATTCATTATATTAAAAGAAACTACTATCTATAATCACAATTAATGCAATTTGTTTCGAAATTTGCGTAAAATTAAACACAATATTATCGTGAAATGACGGCATCAAGCCATATATATGGTGGTGGTGTGCCAACTTTGCATTTGTAGCAGTTAGAAAATCTAATCAACTTTAGGTGTCTTCAATAATTCACTACTTTCCTTGGATGTGACGTATTGAGTCATTAAACAATTAAATACATATTTTCACAGTAAACCAACCAAGGCAGGCTTAAAATTAGTTTATTATTTCTGTTACCTTATTATTATTTTTTTGGTGACATGTTTATGTTAGCAAATATATTATAGATCATTAAAAATAGCGATTAAAGTCTTTAGAAATAGCTTTTCAATTATACTTTACGGTATACGGAATACATACGTGAGATAAGTTTTATCTTGATTTATATAAATAAACACTTTTAAAACCCCAAAAATAAT
This sequence comes from Acacia crassicarpa, assembly GCA_034222035.1. Taxonomy (NCBI): domain Eukaryota; kingdom Viridiplantae; phylum Streptophyta; class Magnoliopsida; order Fabales; family Fabaceae; genus Acacia; species Acacia crassicarpa. The sequence continues at coordinate 3,306,241 of JAWXYG010000010.1, forward strand.
CCAAACATCTAAATAATGAATATGGTTATAATTTCTCTCTGTATCTCCTCTTTCTTAAATTGAATTTTCAATGTTTAAAACATGCATGGGTTAAGAATTTAAGATTAAGAACATCAAATTAAACTAGATACTACTTCAAATCTAACATAAAAAATAGATTAATAAATTGCCATATTTTGACTTTAATGCGTTAACATGTTATATTATATGGCTAGTAAGATTCAATTATTATAAGATTCAACCTGAGAATAAAATATAACAAATTTCTTTGAGTATGGGGCTTTTGCCTGAACCGCACTAATGGTATGAATAATTTGAATATCCACAGTGTGTCAGCAATAATATCATATGCACAACTAGAAGGTGCTAATTAAAATAGAAAAATAATTCCGTTTTGAAAAACATATTTAATTTATTTGTAGATATAGTTTCCTACAAGTAATTATTTTTATGCCATATTGCCACTAATGTGTATAACTATAAACTATGATTTGTCCTATGCTATTCTGTATGAAACCATTTTTATTTTTTTTAAAAGAAAGCAGATCAAGGTTGTTTAGTGGGTGAAATTCGTTTAATTTAACTTCAATTCTTGATTTATAAAATTTGAATTGGAAACTTTACATAAGATTATTTTATTTGTTATACACACACCCACACACATCAATAATTAGATGATTTCAAAACCTTTAACGAATAAGTCCAGAAAGAGTGGTTTTGGAAACAAAGATATTTACCTTCCCCTCATCTGACCTAACTAGTTTGGATTTACGTGCGCACCGAATAATAAAAAAATAACGACAACGATGATCAAAAAGGTTGAAAATATCAATAGTGGGATACCAACAAACATGGGACATGACTTATTGACTTAATTATAACAAAGCAATAAAAAAGAAGGAAAAAAAAATCTTTTCCATAAACTATTTTAACTCAAGACTGGTACGGTGTGCATTGTTTGTTATTATATCCAAAATTTGGTTTTGGAGGATTATGTCACATATTAGGAGCAGTGTATTCTATCGTGCAAAAGTTTGACAACTGAAAACATGACCTTCAAAATGTTTAACCATTGCGATAAATAAAGTAAAGGTTAATGCAAGTCTAAATGGCTAAAGTGTAGTAGAGAGCAAAAAGTGACATTCGTGAAATTACAATAATTTCTTGTAGTCATTTCTCCTTCTTAATTTGATTTGAAACCCCTCAAGGTCGTCCATGTATGACGTGATTGCCAACAAGTCATATATAGATCGATCGAGCACTGGATCCATGTCTTTTTCAGGTGTCTCTGCAAACCTGGTTTTGTCAAACTACATTAAATACACCAACGACAATTTGAAATAAGCAAACTACCAAAAATAAAAATGTTGAATGTTTCTAACAATTAATTGTTCATTGTTTGCTATGTATAATGATCCATTTATCTTTTTGATCATCAATGTCACTGAAAAGATCAAAGAAGTACGTTTCTCATATTTTAATATTTTCTAGAGTAAAAGTAAAATGAGTTGTAAGATTACGTGCATGTAACCATAAACATGGATCATGCAACTTACAGCCTACAACATGTATGTGTGTTTGCAATTTATATAGTTGAGAATCAAATGCAGTTGTTTCATGTTGACATTTACAATAAACTTATAATTAACATTATATTCAAGTGACTTTTCATTTTCCAACCGACTTATATTTAACATTCAAGTAACATTTTTTTGTAGGAATATGTAAGGTGTACGGTTGTTAATCAAATACACTTGATTAACATTGACATTTACTATTTCATTATTTGAGTACCTTTTCATATTTCAAGTAATTCATAATTAACATTCAAGTGGTTTTTTTTTTTTTAATTTCTCCCAAAGAATCGTTCCCACAATTAAAAATCAAGATACTATGAGGAAAATCGATATGTTGAAATTTTTTCACACATTCACATTAAAAGTCCAACAATAAGTTCTGGTAGAACTTTCAACACCGGGGGAAAAAAAGTTAGAATACCCAACATGAATACACTAACGGTTACAAATTTGCAAGTAACATGATAATTTATCAATTGCAACTTCTTGAGTCTTTCTCACTAACGGTTACAAATTTGAAAGTAAGATTAGTGGTGGACATTTTTTTGCATTATTAATTGTATTCATTCATTTCAATTAATAATTATTATTAGCTATAAAGCAGTTGTAACCTTTCTCATTCCATTGATAACTATTAATTTAATAATTAATATAATTAATTATCAAACAATGTTAATTTATATGTTTTTGTTTGGAACAGTGATTGAAGTGTTTAAAAGCAGCTTTTCAATCGTGATTTAAGGTTTATGAGATAAATATGTGAGAGGAGTGTTGTGTTGATTTATGTGCATAAGCACTTATATAAGCTTCCCAAACACTCAACCAACCATTTTTAATAATATAATAGATGGTAGACAGATGTTGTTAAGTAATTATAGTATAAATATATTTTTCACTCTTTATGTCCTTAGAATTAAGGGTGTTTGGTTTGAGAGCAAGAGATGTTATATTGTTTAGTTTGTTAGAAAGAAGGGGATGGGGAAAAGATAATTTGTTTAGTTTAAGAAGAGAAGCGGAGAATGATTTAAGATTTTGGCTCCCCTCCGGCCTCTAAACCAAATGAGGGGAGGAGATCATTTTCTTTTCCTTCTCATCTCCTCCCGTCAAACCAAACACACTCTAAAAAGCATAAAATCGTATTAGGCCGGGCGATAAATCAATGAACCCGGTCCATTCTTATTTTAGTTGAGATGAGAGGTTCATGAAGCAGGAGACTGTGGCTCCGGCTCACATTAAAGGACTATAAGCATTGGGGAGTTCGGCTTTGATAATGATATTCATCGAATTTTCTTCCAATTTATGAACGACTTGAATTTGAAGCATGCAACTTATAAAATTACACTATTGAAAAGTTCATGTTTGAAATTGGTAAAAAAAAAATAAAAATCTTCATATACAGAAATTACTGATCCGTTACCAACAGGATTTGAGTTTAGCGAATGGGCTAGTCTCTCCTAACATTGTAAATCAAGACTCAAATTTATGTTTGGAGATGTGCCTACATTTAGTATTTGACAGTAACTTAAACAAGATTACTTTTAATAGAAGGATACACATGCTTTTTTTTTAAAAAAAAAAAAAACAGTGCGTCAGAAAGCATTGGCACAATTTCGATTCTTAGTATTTGACAATGACTTAAACAAGATTGCTTTTAATAGAAGGATACACATGCTTTTTTTTTTTAAAAAAAAAAAGTGCGTCAGAAAGCATTGGCACAATTTCGATTCTTATAGTTAATTAAACCTTTTTTTTTTATATAAAAAATTTTAGGAAAGGGGTTGGGTTCACCCACAATCTAAAGGAAGGGAGCTTGGAGCCCAGTCCACAGGGCATACTGGCCAGAGAGTCCTAGACCCCTAGGATGCCTCCCCCAGCGCCTTGACTAATGCAGGGATCAAACTCCCTCCCTTAAAGTGAGGAAGACCGACCCCAACGCCAGTTGAACCCAAAGACAAGGACGAGGGGTTATAGTTAATTAAACTTTTAAACATGAACTTTTTTATCAATTTTTCATATTATTTTATTGGGCCAATATGTATTTCCGTTGAGGATCCAAAACGGACTTCTATTTATGCAAGTAGTTTGAACTTAAGTATCAAAAAAAAGTAGTTTGAACTTTGAATCCGACCACAAGACCAATTTTGATTAATCTAGATGATTCGTGATCCTTCTTATCATAAATTTTGTTTTTTAAAAAAAGAATCCACGATCCTGCACTTACCAAAATAATAAATGAATAAAAACCCACATTTGTTTGCTAACGTAAGTAAGTGTCTTCACTGTCGTCACTATTCTGGGCCTCACTCATTTTATTTATTAGGAAAGCAAGCCTGTTTATTCAAAAAAAAAAAAAAGTTATCCTAATGATGAACGACAGGCCCTATAAACTGCTAGTGTGTTTTTTTTTTAGTGACTTTGTGTATATGGTTTTTCCTTTAAAAAAAGAAATATCTTCGTCATAGTCTATAACAATTGCATATTGGCTTGTCGTTGGGGATTAGTATAGTTGGTTAAGGCGTCGACCTTCATCCTAAAAAGGAAGAGATTCGATACTCGCTGGTCAATGTGAGAGCATCATTAGTGGGCGATTTGTAAGTACTTCTGTAAACTTTTTTTATGTAAAAAAAAATACATATTGGCCTAGAAAAGATAAGTAACAAAAAGTCTTTCCTTCCCTAATTTCCTCGGCTTTCCCTTCACCCATCCCAAAGAAAGGGAAAATCTAAAAAAAAAATATTATTAAAATAAGCAAAAGATAAATAAGTATATTCCATGTCAAAATTGATGGAAGAATATGAGATTTTTAAATCTCACCAAATGACCAGATTGCCTTAAGTTATGTGACAGATAAAAACAATATAAAGGCGCATGAGTGAAGTCATTAATATAAATTCAGGTTAAGCTTATTTTTTGTCTTTATAATTTACTGTAATTTGGGTTTTGGTCCATGAAGTTTTAAACAAGTGGCTTTAGCCCATCAAGTTTAGTTCGTCTATAACTATTAGGTTCTGTAGTTTTAAAAGGAGCTAGACTCAAAGTTAACACCGTTAATTTTACAAATATGTCACTAACTCCGTGGACAAGACATGGAAATAATACATTAATATAGGCTATCAAGTGATTAAGTCTAACGGAAAGGGCTGATCCCTTATAACACGAAGAACCAATATTCAAATTCTCACTATAAGAGGTGCTCACTTTTAATACCCAACAACACCTCAAATAGAATTACCCCCAATAAAAGGATACATATGCTTTTTTTTTTTTTTTTAAGTGTTATTAGCCATAAGATCCTAAATTGGTCCAATGCCTTTATTTTATGAGACCCTCTAATACACCGGTATGAAAATATATATTTTTCTGATCAATTTCAAACATAAACTTTTCAATAGTGTAATTTTATTGGAATAAGTTGCATGCTTCAAATGCAAGAGCTCCAAGTCGTTCATAAACTAGAAGAAAATTCGATGACTATCATTATCACTCTCACATGCTTCTAGCCCAAAGAAAAAGAAAACCAAAATCCTAAATATTGTACTCCCTTATATTTTTAATATAAGACATATTTACCTAATTTGATTAGATTAAAAAAGTTAATTGAGTTAGCAAATAAGACATGTATATTTTATAACACCCTGAGCATATTCTTTAATTCCCTCATTACTGTTGAGTTAATTAATAAGACATATATATTTTATAACACTTTAGTCATATTCTTTAATTCCCTCTTTAATTTTCTCCTAGATTATTATTGAGGAATCATTGATCAATATAATAGGGATGAATTATGAAAAGATTTATAAATATAAGGGTTAAGGTGCAAAAATACATATGTGCTTTACTCCGAGAAGTGTTCAATATCAAATGTTTTTTTTAGGTGCAAAAGTACACACATGGTTACAAATTATATGCAAAAATACCGTTTGACCGTTAAGTTTGACTTTTTTTGTTAACTGGACGATGACGTAGCTTTCAAAGGTACAAAAACATACATGTGGTTTGGCCAAAAGAGCACCCATCACCACCAACATCAAGTGCTTTTTTTTTTAGTTTAATAATTTTATTTTAATTAAAAGAAAATTATTATTTCTCTAATTGTAATTTTTGAGAAGCCAAATTTGAGAGTGCCTTTTAACTGACTCAGAATCGAGATCCGACTCATAAATAGAATCAAGCAAGTCCATTAAGGTGATTAACCATCTCCATAATTATGCTATGTTCTGATTGCTGGTGTTCATGTGTTTCGGCGCAATAACAGTTGGTCCTACGTACAGAAGTAGACACTAGAGATTACGAGCCACAAAGCTTATCTTACAATTCAGACCGTCAAAGATTCTTAATTCAAGCATCCACTTTCAAACAGGGTAGACCTGAATAATAATCAATACGTATAACAACAGAAAACAGAGCATGTACTCACTAGACAATATCACTAGGATATCAGCTCCTCGAGATAAAACATATGTACATTTTTGCACTTAACTCTAAATATAAAAACCATGTCTTATGTTTAAAATATCAGCTCTCTGAATATATGTTATATTTAAGACTAAAGAGAGTAGTCCTTTATTGGCCGGAGGGAGAGTCTTCCACTGCAGTACTGCACGAACCTCTCATCTTGACTTAAATAAGAATGGACCGGGTTGATGGATCTATCACCCGGCCTAATACGATTTTATGCTTCGTATTCTAATTGTACATGATCAAAGAGTGAAAAATACAAGACAAGCTTGAAATAATATCCTTTGTCACATGTCTTCCCAACAAGCTTTTTATTAAACTAACATGAGATTGTGTTAGTTTAATCATTTGTCTCTAATTCAAGTTCTAACTAAATATGCAGCGGCGGTGAAATTTCATCGAGCGACCTTATATTATCTTTGTGATTCATCATTTGGGTTGACTTGGAAGGGTTCCATCATCTTTATATGGGTTTTTTACCAATGTAATTCAGATTTATAAAAAAAACATTAAAATAAGGCGTGTCAGAACTTATTTACCGATCTACTACGGTCAATGGCGTGCGCTGACGCACGCCATTAATCCCGCAAATCACCACACGCCACCTGGAAGTGGCGTGTGGTCCCACACGCCACCTGGAAAGGTGGCGTGCTCCCCTGCTCGCCACCTGTGGGTGGCGTGTTCCCTTGCACGCCACAAGTGATGGTGTGCAAGGGAATAAAGGTGGCGTGCTGCCATGTACGCCACCACTTTTTTATTTTTTTTTTAAATTATAATTATATAATTATAGTTAAAAATATAAATAATAATTATATATAATAATTTTAATTAATAATTATGAAAATTAAAATATTTAAAATTTATTATAAATCTTAGGATACAAGACTAATAATTATTAAATTAATTAATTAATGAATTTGTTATAAATAATGAGATAGATGACTAATTATTTAATATTTTGAATATTAATAATTTAGTATATAAATTGTTAAATATTATTAGCTAAATTTAATTAAATAAATTTGTGAGAATCATAATCAGTGAATTAATAAAAATATTTTTTTGAAATATGTTGTATATTATTATAGGATAAACTTAGTTAGAGAATAATTAATTAGTTAGTTAGAGAAAAAATCTCTAACTAATAATTAGTTAGAGAATTTTTTCTAATTAATTATTTATTCTAATTAATTAACATAATAATTAATTAGAAAAATATTTTTAGTTAGGATAAAGGCACAAAATAGAATAATTAATAAAGGCACAGTCTGTCATGGGTGGTTACACACAAAATCAATTAATGAATTTAAGAAAACAAAGTGAACAACAAATAAACAAATAATGTATGAATCAACTGGGGCTGATTACTCCATTCATGCCAATCCCTCCCTCCCTCCCATTCTCCACACAAGCCAGTTTCTGCATTCTCACTGCTCTTGCTTTTTCGCTATCATCTCTCTCTTCAATTCACATAAAGTGTTTGATGTTCTTGTTCTTTTGAAAAAACAAAAAGATTTGGAGTTCGGCTTTTGTTTCAGAGTCTGTCAATTGAAGTAACCTGTTTCTTTTTCAACTTTATTTTCTGCTTTTTGAATTATTATTTTACTCTAAACTAAGTTTATCCTAACTAAAAATATTTTTCTAATTAATTATTATGTTAATTAATTAGAATAAATAATTAATTAGAAAAAATTCTCTAACTAATTATTAGTTAGAGATTTTTTCTTTAACTAACTAATTAATTATTCTCTAACTAAGTTTATCCTATAATAATATACAACATATTTCAAAAAAATATTTTTATTAATTCACTGATTATGATTCTCACAAATTTATTTAATTAAATTTAGCTAATAATATTTAACAATTTATATACTAAATTATTAATATTCAAAATATTAAATAATTAGTCATCTATCTCATTATTTATAACAAATTCACTAATTAATTAATTTAATAATTATTAGTCTTGTATCCTAAGATTTATAATAAATTTTAAATATTTTAATTTTCATAATTATTAATTAAAATTATTATATATAATTATTATTTATATTTTTAACTATAATTATATAATTATAATTTTAAAAAAAATAAAAAAGTGGTGGCGTGCATGGCAGCACGCCACCTTTATTCCCTTGCACACCATCACTTGTGGCGTGCAAGGGAACACGCCACCCACAGGTGGCGTGCAGGGGAGCACGCCACCTTTCCAGGTGGCGTGTGGGACCACACGCCTCTTCCAGGTGGCGTGTGGTGATTTGCGGGATTAATGGCGTGCGCTGACCGTAGTAGATCGGTAAATAAGTTCTGACACGCCTTATTCTGGTGTTTTTTTTATAAATCTGAATTATATTGGTCAAAAACCCATCTTTATACACGCCTTGGTTTGTTTTGCGTATGACAATGGATTTGCTTCTTGCTGGAAACCAACATGTAGAAGCTTTTATTTTATATTTGATGATGGTAGTGTTGGTGATGAGAATTTCACATTTAGTTGTATACTCCATATAGTTTTAAATATAGGAGCTAAATATATAGCAATATATTTTAGTTTTAAAATTAGATTTTTAATTCAAGGATCCTTAGTTACTTTTGTCTTGAATATTTGTTAATTTCATTGGTTAGAGTTTTGAATTGAGTTTCAGTTAGAAGAGTCAAGTCTTGCCCGGTGTGGTACTTTATTATTTATCCATTAATTTTTTTAAGGACTTTATTATTTATTAATTTTTTTTAATAATAATTTAACTTATGTTTCAAATTCAAATTTAAATTTTTATCTTCAATTACCGCAATATATAAAAATAATATTAATATATGCAGTATTCAATAAGATTCATGCCTTTTTCAGTTATTTTCCATCTCAACTAATTTTTTAAATAATAATCCAAACACGTCTCTGTTTAGAAAAAAAAAACCACTTCTGTCACTGTCAATCCAAACACAAATCACATTTACAATCTAACTTTTTTTCTATCTTAATTATATAAAAATCAGATAGAAAAAAAGTTACTTCTCCCACCACTAACACAAACACAGGCTCAACAATGGCAGATGTGTGCTTGCATTACGTTGTAGACACTGTGTAGTGGAGTGATTCAGCATGGGGCTGAGTCATGGTGTGATATATTCATTTAAATAACAACAATAACTCGGTCTTTAGATGTACTACATCCGATTTTTTTAATATAAGAAATATTCATTTATATTCTTAATATAACATTCAGTTGATTTTTTTTAAGAGAGATTAAAGAAATTAAATAAGTTACTTAATCATATTATATGTTTTGTGTGTGTCTCATTAGTTTATGAAAAACAAATTCGTCTGAAGAAAAATGATGAATACAAACACTTTAAAGTATTTTATCTAGCTTATTTAATTCTCTAAAAAAGTCAATTGAGTCTTGAATTTAGGACCGGGGTAGTATATAGTTGGAGATTAATAAATTTGATTCTAAATATAATATCTTTCTTTTCCAAATTTATAATTTTTTTTTCTTCAAAGCATCCTTATTAATTGTATACATTAATGAGTTTATATCCAAGGGTAATCATGATTAAAGATGAAATTTTAGTAAAACAAATATATATTTGTTACAAATAAACTAATATAACTAACTTCATTTATCTGTTCAAATTAGTCATTTAACTCTTATATTAAGAACCAGAGGTAATATTATAATTATTAGAGGACCCCGTTTAATAACTGTTACTAAGTATTGTTATTCTTAATCTCGCCTTTAGATATCTTGTCACGGAACAAAATACTATTTGTTATCAACTCTTCTCATTGGCACCTTTATCATCCTTTTTTTAAACCATTTTCTATAATAAATATCACGCCAACCTTTTTAAAAAAAATATATACATTCACTATGGATAATATACTTTTTCTTATCTAACTCTCAATAACTGTTGCTGTATGTCATTGCGCTAATCGATCAGTTATTTAAAATCACTTAAAGTTTGATAGATGAATAAATTGTTTTTATACAACGTATAAGGGTTGCTCTATCTAAGATGGAAAGCGAAGAGAATTGGGATCAGTAAAAGTCCGTTTGGTATAGAGAACATTTAAGGAAGGAAATGAACTTAAAGAAGGGAAAGGAAAGGAAGGGAATATTAAGAGGGAACTTTAAAAAGTTGAGCTGTTTGATAGACATGAGAATTTAAGTAAGTTGAGGGAAGATAAATTGTTTGGTAAGAAGAATTTGGTGTTGATTAAATGGGAAGATTAGGTAAAATTCCCACTATCCCCCCCCCCAAACAAAGGCAAAAAAGGCAAACCAAATCGCGTCTTGGTGGAAAAAGAAAATTGTTGGAGACCTCAAAGGAATCTGGACCATAAAACAGACATAAGACATATGAAAATAGCCTACAAATAATTTACAAAACCAGTTATACACTGAAGTTGCAAAATAGCACATTCAAGTTCGAACCAAACAGTCAAGTTCAAACTCACAACACAAAATGTCAACCAATACAGTAAAATTAAGGAGGTAAGTGAAAAATAAACATGTATACAATCTTTCAAATTTCTGCAAGAACCTTGCTCCATGAGTCTCCCCTATTGCAGAGTCTCAAAGCGCCGACAGCAAGTTACACTGAAAAGTCATCTACCACCACACCCACCCACATATATTGAGCCGAGGAGCAAAAGTAAATGAAAAATACTCCTGAATCACACACAGCAGCGAAATAGGGGAAGGAAAATGCAGCTCCACATTCCCACAACATCTAATAGAAATGATGAAGAGGAAAGAAAAAACTAGCCAAAACCTATACCACAATCACGCACACAGATGCGACTAGAAGGAAGAGGAAACACAAAGAACTGCTCGTTCCCTCATGCCTACAAGGCAACGTCGATTGTGGTGGCCGAAGAAAGAAAAGAATAATGGTGACGCTGAATCTGGGAACGAAGGCGAGAAGCATGTGGTTTATAATTTCAAATGGGTTTTTTTGTCTCAAAATTCAATTTCCCGGGAACGTTTTCAAGATCCCGCCATTTTTTAAAGGATCTCAATTTCCCATGTTTGTGGGAAGATTGGGCGAGGCTAGAACTCAGTCTCACCGGAACCTGTGACGCCAAACGGTTCTGGTGGTGGGAACTGTATTATGTTCCCTGCAACTACGTGTGAATTCCGTAAACCAAACAGGACCTAATTTTCTGGTGGACAAAGGAGACAAATGAAGATAGCAAATCTGCTTAAAACCCAAATAAGCTGCTTTATCAGTCGATGAGTAGGGGTGGAAATAGGTCAGGCCCCTATCAGGCGGCATACGGCCTGGTCTGTTTAGGGTCTGGTCGGGCCTGACCTATTTATTAAAAAGGCCAGGCCAAGGCCTATTTAAAGGCCTATATGTGTAAATAGGCTAGGCCTATTTTGTTAAGGCCTGGCCTGTAAGTCTTCAGGCCTGACCTGTTTACAAATTATATATATATATATATATATATATATATATATATATATATATATATCATATAATAATAAAATATTTATTTTTCATTTTTATAATTATATAGATTTTGATAGGCTCAAAGTGTATGAAGCCTACTTATGACTTTCAAGGCCTGCAATATGAGACCTTTTTAAAGGCCTACATTGTAATTAAGCTTTTAAAAAGGCTTTAGGCCTGACCAGACCTTATGAAGGTTCAGACCTGAGCCTAAAAAAAAAAGCCTACATTCAGGTTTAGGCCCAGACTCAGGCCTTTTAATCCCATTACAGGCTCAGACCTATTTAGTCAAAGCCTGAACTGGCCTGGTCTATTTCCATGCCTGTCGATGAGTACACAAAATTGAGTGAAGACTATGAAAAGGGGCAGATCAAATGGTTGTTCTATAAGAAAGATTATGAATGGATGTTTGTGATGTCAGCTTATTGTTTAAGGCTTCTTTGGTTGTTGCATGAAACATCACGTCATAAAGTAATACACCCTTGAGTATTAAGTCTTAAATATAAGAAATAGTTGACTTTTTTTTTAATTAAGGAAACTAAATAAATTATTTAATTATATTATAAATTGTGTATCCTTAGATTATATATTATATTGGTTTATAAGTTAGACAAAATAGTTTGGAGAAAAAATGAAAACATAAATATTTTAAAATAATTTAATTAATTTTCTTAATCTCTCCAAAAAAATCAAATTTATCTTATATTTAAGATCGGAGGTTGTACCTTTATAACTTCATTATTGGGTTGGTGCTGACATTGTATGAGTTTTTTCAAGAGCCGTTATTTATTTTTGTACATCATGATGGCTGGCGCATTTACATTTCATATATTTAATTAATTGCACACAGTTTTAATTTGAGTTTATGTTGCTCGAGCCTTTTCTTTTTTAAAAAAAAAAAAAATATTGTTGTACTTAATGGTAGTAGCATTGTTCACAGAATTGGTCATCATGCTCCCGGGTCATCCGTACGTGGATCTTTGGGTCAAAAGCCCATTGGGAATTTGGGATTTTCACAGTGTCGTGTGCCCAACCCAGTGGCTTTTTTTTGGTGGGGTTGGGGGGGAGGCAACCCAGTGGCTTCATTCAGTTACATTTGATACTTTACTAACTAAAAATTATTAACTGACGGATTGTCACAAGTGGTTTGTGTCACTTAAGTTTTGAATTTAAACCTTGTAAATGTAGAAAAACTCCGTTAGGAGATTTTTTTCTCACTATAACTAGATGTGCAATGTAGGTCGAATTTAGATTAATTAGAATGAAGCTCTCGATACCGGATGGATAACAAAAAAAAAAAAACTAAAAATTATTATAGGTTAACACCATTATTAGTTTTTATAGTTTGGTCTAATATTTTAGTTTTGGCCCTTATAGTTTTAATTCCTATAATTTCATAAAAAATTTAGCCTGAGTTCAATGACCAACCTCTATGCTATTAATGTGTTTTGATTTTAGTCCTTATACGTAAACCAAGAACAAATCCTTATGAAGCTATATGTACTAAAACCAATAATTATTCATGTGTTACCCATCATCATGTAGTTCAGCTTTCATCAACTGTCTCGAAATTTAGCTCTAAACATGTAGTTAATGTTAAAAATTTGTTGGGGGAGTTTTGAAAAAAATGATAACGATGCACACGCTTGGCTGGTTGTGCGTACGACATATATGCTTCTGACAGGGAGGCAACAAAATAATTTAGGAGTTTTTATTTTATATTTGGATGATGATGATGAATGGTGAGAATTTCAATCAAATATATTTAAATTAATTATAGTTTGTTCAAAGGGGTACATTTCAATTGAGAGAAAAAAATGAAGTGAATCTTTTGGGGATGACGTTGGTTGTTGTTGGGCTGTGTTGTGCCATTGTGTGTTATGTTGAGTTGTGAGCACCTCTTGTTCTTGGGTTCAACTGACATGGGGTCGGACTTCCTCACTTTAAGAGAGGAGGTTTGATCCCTGCGTTGGTCAAGGTACTAAGAGAGGCATCTTAGGGGTCTAGGAAGTAATGATAACGCTGATAGAGGTGGAGGCATGTGTACTCTTTGGCCAGTATCTCTCTGTAGACTAGGCTCCAAGCATCCTGCCTTTGAACTGTGGGTGAACCTAACCTCTTTTTTAAAATTTCTGTATCAAAAAAAGAAAGTTGTGAGTTGTGTCTGTGTGTGTGTGTGTTCCGTGTTGATGTTGTGTTTGGTAACATAGAGGTGAGAATAACAAAGACATATCGGCATCATCGTCTGCAACTTGTTGTGGACCACGTCATTTGTTTTTCACTCACTTTGTTTTCATCTAATGCCACTTGCTCCTGTTGCTCATTTGAGGTCCACGTCTTTAAGCAATTTTGTCTTCGCATCTTGCTACTGTACTTCTATTGATGTGACCACCACCACGATAATGAGTACACTACTCGTTACTCCGTCACGGAATTCATTTATAAATACAAGTTATTTATTAAAAAATTTGTGCTTAGTCTTTTTTAATAAAATAAGAAAATATTTACGTAAAAAATCTGTTATTTTAATTAGGCGTGCCATTAAAGTTGACTATGAGGACATGTTCATTAGAAAATAGACATTTATGACATAGGATGGAGTGATTCAGCATGTGGCTCCATCAAGAAAGGATCGAATTGAAGGAAGGGGTGTGAATGTGATATAATCAGATTGGGATATATTATTTTTAGGAGGGTGTGATGATATCATTAGTATTTATGTCTTTAAGATTAAAATTAATATTATCCATCGCATGTTGTTGGTAGTTAGTTGCCACGATCCCCTTTTTCCATCATTATTTAACTACCTTTTTTAATCTTAAATATAAAATAAAGTTAACTTTTTTTAAAAAGATTAAAAAAATTAAATAAATTATTTAATTCTATCATATGTTGTATATCTTTAAATTATATATCAATTTATTAGTCAAGTTAATTAATTTAGAGAAAAATATAAATATAAATACTTTAAAGTAATTTAATTGGGTTTTTTAATATCTTTAAAAATGTTAACTTTATCTTATATTTAGAACAAAAAAGAAACAGCCCTCCAAATCATCTATCTTATACCCTTCAAAGATTGGATTTTATAACAACCCATTATTCCTTCAATAATAAGACTCAAATATATGATTGCCATGATTAATATGAATATTAAATTGTTATATTTTTTTATTAAAAAAATTCATTATTACAACCAAACAAAATGGCAAACAATTCAATCTTAAAATATGTTTAAATATCTTATTTATTTGTATAAAAATTTTTATATTCGATATAATTAAAGCGAGACAAATCTCTGAAGAAAAAAGAATTAGTAACTTTTTATTATTTTAAAATATAATCCAAAGATGCCCTACAGAAAACTAATACCCATACCCATTTTCCCCAATATTCTGACAAATAATAAAATAATTTAATTTGCTCAAGTGAGTGATAGAGATGCTGGAAAATGCCCAAAGTGGAGGTGGCGATGGGATTAATCTTTTACTATATATTTGTGTGTGTGTGTGTTTTTTTGCCAACTTATGCGTGTGTGTGAGAGATATGTAGATATAGATACTTCCTCTGGTCTTAATTATAAGATAATATTTGAGAGTTGGTTCTTGTCCTAATTATAGGACAACAATTTAATTTTTGTTAATTTCGTCTTAAAATACCCCTATTTATTCTTTTAAGTGCATTTTTTTTTGTGAATATATGTATATGGGTGCATAATCTCTTCCAGCCAATGAAACTTTTAAATTATTGAGTATATATATATACACAAACATATATATATGTGTGTGTGTATCTAGATATGTGTGTATGTGCGTGCTCGCGCACGCGCATATGTAAATGTGTGTGAGTGTGTGTTTATATGTGTGTGTATATATATGCATATGTGTGTAGATTTATATACACACACATATATATGTCTGTGTGTGTTTATATATGTCCGTAGATATACACACACAAACATATATATGTGTGTGCTTATATATACATATGTGTGTAGATATTATATTCACAAACACACACACACATGGGAGCGTGTGGATGTGTGTTTATATGTGTGTAAATACACACACACAAACATATATATATATATATATATATATATATATATATATATATTTGTGTTTGTCTATATATATGTGTGTGCGCATATGTATAACCACACCATTATTTCAATTAGAAAGTGTGTGGAAAGAAAAATTTTAGGTGAGAGAGATATGTAGGAATTGTTGATTCACTTTTATTTTTGTCATTTTAAATTTATACAAGGGCATTTTAGGAAAATGAGTAGAATTAACTAATTTAACTCCTTTCTTTAATCTCTCCAAAAACGGTTAAATATGTCTTATAATTAAAACCGAAGAGAGTATCTAAGAAACTTGACATGTTATAAGCCATTGAAGTTAAGTTTTAACAGTAATTTTAATTGTACAGGATTTATGTAGTTAAAATATCAAACGATATGGTCTTAAATTTAAACTTTTAAATATTAAAGAGATTATAAATATAAGAGTAAATAACCTATTTGGTCCATGGAAAAAAAACACGGATCTCTTTTTCGTCCCCAGGGACTAAAATAGAACATTTTTATGGACTAAAAATGGGTTTTTGGAAATTTTTGAGGTACCAAAATGAGGTCCTTTTTTTTTTTTTGAAAATTCGTCCTTTTCAAGGACTAAAAAGGAGTTTTCATTGTTTGAGGAACAAAAACAGGGTCCGTGTTTTTTTTCAGGAACCAAATAGAGTATTTACTCTAAATATAATAACTAACTCAAAACTTGGGGAGGTTTCACATATTTAAATCTCAACCATCTCCATTTAGTGCTCTCATTTAAAAGGTTTTTTTTTTTCATTATATAAGTATGCTATTAAAAACAAATAATAATTATACCTTAAAATTTAAAACAAAACTTGTATATATTTAAGAACAAACTAAAAATTTAAATTATAAAAATAAAAAAGAATGGAAATCACTCCCTTCAATCCTGAGTATTTTTTTTAAAAAAAAAACTGAGAGATTTATCTTGTTCCTAACATATATCTAAAAGCCCTCAATATGTTGTGTCTCCAAAATTTATAAATTATTTTGAGTTATGTTTATTTATCAGAGGTTTAATTAATGGAAATAATGATTAAAGGGGATTTTTTTTTTTGGAAAAAACTAACCTACACTTAATCATAAACAAAAAAAATTAAATTCAATAATTAATTACGGAGTGTATTTTTTTGGCCGAAATACAATTAATTATATTCAGAGCAGATTACGTGTCTAGTTGTAGCTTGGATACATCGTATAGGTATGTGGGAAAAATAATAAAAGGCGTTGAATTTTGGGGGGCATCACGCAATGCCAAATAGGGAATCGGGCAAGTCCGATCATGAATCAAAACCATCAAAGATTCAGATTCTATAAGCGGCGTGAGATGTGACTGCAGACAGAGAGACCCCACTCAAAGAGGCGAGAAACCCCAAGCAACCCGGCTTTGGTAACCCAGTCATCATCACTACAATCTAGATCATCCAAGATTAATTTGAATTTTGGTAATTAAAAAAAATCTTAATTCAGACTTAATTCCTTTTTTACATTTTAAAAAATAAATTACCTAATCCAAATTTATCCAAATTATCCAGTCTAGATCGACAAAATAATTGTTAGTTAAAAATTTTAAATAAGGACTATATTGAAAGTATCATCATGATATTATTTATAAGTCCAAATTATCTAACTTTTTTTTTGGATACGATATCTAACCCTTATATATGAAAGATAGTCACTTAACTAAATAAATTATGGATTGAAATCAATTTTGACATTTTCACCTTTTATTCTCACTCTACTTATTTTTATTATAATTAAGAGGAAAAATTGGGGTTTAGGTTCTCTCAGCCTTTCTTTTATTTGCTTATCAAAATCTTATCTCTTCCCTGAAATAAAAAAAAAATAGATGATTCAAATTTTATATTTTACAAAAGTATTATTTTAAACATAGATAAATGAATTTAAGTGGTTAAAATCTGACATACATATAATTCATAACTGCAACATGACAATTTTTTTAAAATAAATTATAAAATACTATAATAATAGTTTTAGAAAATGTTATATATAAATTATCCATTTTTTGATTTGAGAGTTAAAATGAGATTTTAAGAAAAAATGAGAAAAAAGATTACAAGAGTATTATCCTCTAAAAAATTGTAACACTCGTTTATTTTTCTAAAATTTGACCTATAAGAAAGAGCAAATTTTTTTCTCAATCTAAATTTATAAATAAGATGAAAGTGATATATTTAATAGTATAGATCTTATTTCAATTAGGAGAATGAAATTGGCCGTAGTTGACCCAATCAGAATCTTTCATCACACAAAAATACAAAAATCTAAAACACAAGCTTTCTTATGGGAATTGGCTTGCGTCCTTTGCAGCACACCCTCCGCTGCATTAAACGCGTGCCGTTTTGGCGCAAAGCCATCCTCCTCCTTTTTTGCAAAAATAAAAAAATTCAGACACTGCTGAATAATGAAAAGATAATCTAGAACACAAAATTATACTGAAAAAATTCTTCATGATCTTGAAAAATTATTTTAGGATCTTAAAAAATTATTTCAGAGTAGTGACTGGTGCTAAAAGGATACTTCAGGATACTAGCTGGTACTGAAAAACGGCGCGCGTTTAATGCAGCTGAGGGTATGCTGCAAAGGACGCAAGCCAATTCCTTTGTTCTGCCCTTTTCTTTCTTCCCTTTCTAACTTTTGGGGTTAAAAGCCAAATCCAAATAGGCTTCAACTTCGTTTGCCTCTCACTTTGTGGGACCATGCCTCCCCTAATCCCACCATCATGTACATGGAGAGACAGAAGAAAATTAAATAACAAACCCCTTAAATAATACTCCCTCCTGTCCTAATTATAAGGTATAGTTGACTTTTTTACAGAAATTAAGGAAGCTAATTAAATTACTTTAGACTATTTTTATTTTTATTTTTTTCTTCAAACTAATTAATTTAACTAATAAACTAATATATAATCTAAAGATGCACAACATATGAAATGATTAAGTAACTTATTTAGCTTCCTTAATATCTCCAAAGAAAGTCAACTATGTCTTATAATTAGGGCCAGAAGTAGTACTTTTTTAGAAAAAAAAAACCATTTAAGTCAGCCGACACTTTCTCTAGACTTTATTATTAGCGTTTGGAAAGCTTCTAAAATCTAAGTTTTGTGTAAGTCGAGCTAGGAGTTTTATATCAACTTATGTAAAAGATAGGTTTTAGTGAACTTCCAAATACTAAGCTTTATAATTAGGATGCCTCCCCTCAAGTATTTTTGTCCCATCCTTGTTATAAAACCCTCATAACGTTTCGTAATATATTCATTATATATCCTATTTATAGGTTAATATGTTTCACTGAAATCAAAAGTAAAATTTAATAATGTGTTTAATAAATATTCAATATGTCTCATCTACCTTATCTTAAAATTTAATAATTTTACAATTTTACGTCTATATAATGTACATCTATCCTAAGAGTTTAAAGACCACAATTAATAATAATAAAAAGGTAACATTATATTTTCATATGAAAAATTTAATGATATGACTTATAAATAATAATAAAAAAATCCACTCCTCGTGTCTTATAAATAGGATTAGAAAAGTTAGATGTTTTTGCCTTTTTTTTTTTGGGGTTCAAATAGATGTTTTTTGTCTAATCATTAATTTTTCTGATGTAATATCTCTAATTAATTAAAAATGTTCTCACTGTTTTTTTTATTAGGATAATTTTGATATTTTAGGAGAAATAATTAATTTCAATTAACTTTGTTAATTTATATAATGTTATTATGTGCTTATGTAATAATAAAGGTGGAAGGAAGTATCAAAAAAGTTATAATTAATCATAAATGAATTTTTTAAAAAAACGGTAATTTTTTTTTATAGAAAAATTTTAGCAAAGGGGTTGGGCTCACACACAGTCCAAGAGTAAGACATTTGGAGCCCAATTCATAGGATACACTGGCCGGATAGTACATAAGCTTCCATCTCCACCAGCGTTTCCACTGCTTCATAGACTCCTAGGATGCCTCCACAGCGTCTTGACTAACTCTAGGATCGAATCCCCTCCCTTTGAATGAGGAAGTCCGACTCTTTCACCAGTTGAACAAAAAAAAAAAAATTGTAATTAATTATAAATAGCATTACTCATTATTCCTCTCCATCATATCATTCAACACCGCCTAATTTCCCAATGTCAACCAAGTGTGAGGTAGGCCAGATTGATTGAGTCATTGTCCCAATTACAAATCAGGAAATTAAGCTCCTTGTTTGTTCAGTGATGACGTCCGTAGAAAATTAGTTAGTCTATTAGTTAGAGAGTTAGTTAGGGCCCTAATCTATAAATAGAAGATCTTAGCTATTGAGATGTGTGTTGGGTGTGGAGCCCTCACCATATTGAGGGAGGGAGTTAACTTAGTCTCCCTCTCCAAGAGAGAGTTAACTTAGTCTCTCTCTAAGAAAGAGTAAACATTGTCTCATTCTAGGTTTTAAAGTTAACCTAAGTGGGTTACTATACAATATGATTCTTCATCTTCTCCATCCTGATTCTTCTTCAATTGTATTTGTTAACAGAATAATTTCTCTACAATTTTAGTATTTGTTTGAAATAGTGATAATAGTTTTAAAAAACAATTTTCGAATTATGATTTACGGTATATGAGATAAGTATGTGAGATAAATTTTACCTCAATTTAAGTAAATAAACACTTTTGACAACCCTAAACGTGATTAAAAACAAGCTTATATACCTCATAGAATCTATTAAAGATTAAACTATGTTTGCAGACATTTTTATACATAATAAATTCGAAATTATTGGACAAATAAAAATTATCTCGATTTCTTTATGAAAAAGAATTTAAAAAAAACTGTAGTAAAGATTAATTGAGTCATTGTCGCAATTACAAATCGGGAATTAAGCTCCTTGTCTGTTCAGTGATGACGTCCGTAGCTTGGACTGAATAATTTCTCCCCTGGCTGCTTTTAGCGTTTGTTTGGAATAATAATAGGAGGCTTCACAAAATAATTTTTTTTAAATCTAATTTACGGTATACGAGATAAGTATGTGAGATGTGTTTTATCTCAATTTATATGAATAGACACTTTTAAAGACCCTAAACTTGGTAACAAATAGACATTTTATATAATCTATTAAGGGTTAAGCTATGTTTGCAGATAATTGTATACATAATAAATTCAAAATTATTGGACAAATAAAAAATTGTCTCCATTTCTTTTCGAAAAAGGATAAAAAAAAATAGTGTAATATAAGTGATTTCTTAATCCATAACATCTTGATTCATTTTTGTGATGATTTTCTTTATTAATTTAATGGGTTAATTTTAGTGTTGTCATTTGCGTCACAGTCGTATCCCATTAATTATCATGCCTAAATTATGCATTCGTACATCAGACTTCACGTTTGGTACGGTGTTAATATAATGAATGAGAAAAATATTTATATAATATTAATATTAAGTACTAGCTAGTATATATACTCCATTTTAATGTTATATGCTTATATTAACGGCAATAATTATCATTCGTTCATCGGACTCTGGGTATGAGTAGTATTTAAGACCGACCTTTATATTTTACTTTTATCGTCTTTAAATTAAAGTAGTGATGAGAATAATTCCTCATCGGATCGGTTTCATACTTTCATTATTTTCTTTTATATCCTTACCAGCTCGCCACCTGATCTATATATTAAAAAATTCTTCTTGTTTTTTTGCCCTGAATTTATTTATTTATTTTTTGCTAGAGCCTGAAAAGAAATCTTCTTGTTATGTAAAGGGAAGTTTTTTTTTTTTTTGGGGGGATGATTTTCCTATTTTGATTGTCTCAAGTGAATCATTTATTGGAAGATGAAAGTTTAGGTAAGCATGATACCAAGGACTGTTTAGATATGAGTCACAACTGAGAATAAATATTTAATTTACAAATAAATGTTCCGATTGATTATTTTTCAAACAAGCTACTCATTCACATTGATAGTAATATATATTGATATGTTTGGTTTGAAGGGAAGGAAACAGACTTTAGGGAGGTGTTTGGTTTGAAAGAAGGGGAAGAGACCCTAGAGAAGATATATTGATCAAATTATCGTTAATGAGAAAAACATTCCTATTTATTAAACACATGTGAATTTTGGGTCCAGTTTTATAATCTTCTTTGGGAGGGATTGAATCAAACATTTCTCCCTATCGTCCTTTTTTTATAACGGTCCAAAATTTGAATTGTATTAACCAGTTTTATAAGAGCCCCTATAGAAGTTGTGAACATTTAATGAAGTCTTTTTTTTTTCACTTTTATCCCTAATTAATTATATAAATTGCATTAATTAAAAGGTTGGTGGTATATATAGTATACTTACTCTAATTTTCTCTCTTACTTAGTTTACCCCTCATAAATAAAGGCTTATTTGAAAAAGAAGAAGAAGAAGGTTATTTCAGAAACATTTATTTTTTTAAAACTAATTTTAACCTTTTTGAAAAAAAAAATCAATTATTGAGCTTTTATAAATAGGATCAGAGATATAATCACTTATTTCCATGGTAGTGAAAACGTAGATTTTACCTAAAAACGAAAGGAGAATGAAAAATCGTAAAACGTTAAATCGTAACATAGTAAAATCGTAAAAAAATCGTGAAAACTTAAAAGTGTTTGGAAAATTAGTAAAATCGTTTTAATGAAAAAAAATTGTAAAAACATAAAATCGCAGCGACAAATCAAGTTTTTAACTATCATCCTTATTTCGTCATACTTATATGGCAGAGATAACATATCTTTTGATCATATTTATAAAACACATCATTACATTTTTTATAAGAATATATGCTTTTACCGTTTTACTTTTATTTGTGTAAACTTTATACTTTCTGCAGTAGAGGTATATATTAAATTGGGACAAAGATGAAAAAATCTAAAATTTTAGGACAAGGTTAGTTTTTTTTAGGCCAACGTACAAGACAGGGTTATAATAGAATCAATTTTTTTTTTAAAAAAAAATGAAATATCTTAGAAGTGACTAATTATAAATATGATGAAAGGAGTAGAAGATACTAATAATTAAATTATGTAGATTAAAAAATTGGTTAAAGATAATAAATGTGTACAAAATATATTTTATATTTTAAAAATACTTTTATTCATTGGAAGAGGGTGAATGAGTAAGAAAAAGAAGTGTGTGAGAAGATTAATGTAATGATTCCACATATAATTAATCAATGGAGAAAGAATGCTAAAAATTGTTAAAATCTCATAACCATCCTTCAAAGTTTATCTTATAAATAGGATTAGACGACTCAAAAACTTGTATTATATATAAGACCGGAGGAAGTACTACCTCTGGTTTTAATTATATGGCATATTTAACTAATTTGGAAGGATTAAAGATAAAAGTTAAATTAGTTAATTTTACTCATTTTATTAAAATGTCTGTATATAAATTTTATACTTCAATTACCTTATTGATTTCATCTATCCCTCATTCATATCTTAAGAAGAAATGGAAGGGGTATTTTAGAAAGAAATTGACAAAAATATAATGTTCTCTTATAATTAGGATCAAAACAAACTTTTAAATTTTGTCTTATAATTAGAACGGGAAGGAGTATTATTTATTAAAAAGTTTACGCTTTCTTATGGAAAGTATAAAAAAAAAATTGAAAGAAAGAAAAGGAGTTATAGTACAAGGGAATAAACTAGGATGACATAAGGATAAAAACAAACAAACAAATTAAAAAAACTATAATTATAAACCAAATTTAGAAGGAGCTATATACAAGGCTCTCATACGGAAATAATGAAGTTAAAGATTCATACTATGCAACAGATCATTGAATAAATGGTCGAAAAAAGTCAAAAACATTTCCACCTAATATATGGACTTCTATCTCTTGTTAATTCATATTTATTAGAACTTTTTCCTATTTTAGTTTAGACTTCTATCGCTACACAACAGTACCATATCATCTCAAGACGGATGCGCAAAGTCTATTATTATTATTATTATTATTATTATATCCAGTCTTAAAACTTTTTCCTTTCTTCCAAGTGGTGACACTGGCTAGTTGCAGCTTCATCGCCATCATGCACTCTTCTATTGAAATTCGCCCTCATACTGTTTGTAGGGTTATTAGGAAGAGTGTTCATCATTATGAGCATATTTCACGCATATATTTTGAGAGCTTTTTGCCATATTGTGAGTATTTTGCTCAATTTATTTCATATTACTCTATTTGCTCTTAAATATAAGACATAGTTAATTTTTTTAGGAATATTTTAGACATAGTTAAGTTGTGGGAAAGAATAATTAAACATAAATTGAAGATATACTCCTTAATTCCTTATAGACAACTCAAACACGTACGAAAATATTAACTTTAAACTTGAGCTATGGAAGATCGATGACCTTGAAGCCAAAAGATTTTTGTTTGAGTAGGAATGAAACAACATATGAGATTGGATTAAATGATTCCACAAGCTAAGCGACAAAATTAAGATATTTGAGATATCAATTATATAAAAGGATAACAAAAGCATTGATGAGGAGTTGAGATAAATATATGGTTATATATAATAAAAGATAAAATTTATAATGAAATGGTTTAAATATGTACGAAAATGACTATTGAATATGGTGCAAAATAAAAAGGAAGCTAGAACAAAGAGAATAATCAATAATTAAACTTATTGAATGAGAGCTTTTGATTAACAGTATATCCATGTATTTAGTTGTTGAGAGAGCACAATGGTATAAAGATTCATCATTCTCACAAAAAAAACTTTGGTTTTCAATTTCCAAGTGTAACTAGCTAGTATGATTTTTCATATTTAATTATTTACACGTACAGACAGACAAGTATATTAAGCGATATTCCTTTGGTCCTTAATATAGTATAAGATAACTTTAGAGAGAGTTGATTTTGGTCATAAATATAAAACATAATTTTTATATTTGTCAATCTTTTTCTAATTAAACTATGTTAGTACGCTCTCATCAATTCTCTTAACAATAGTTAAGGGAGAGAAAGAATGAGGGTGTAACACCCCAACTTTTCTAAAGTATTTTCGAAATTATTTGATCAGAGTTCAAAATAATTTAACCAGAGTTGAGCAACGAAATGATTTTAAATACAAAGTAACTGATATTCAACCACTGTAGTGTACTGGTTTGTTGATACAAAGAGTTCGAAAGACTATACATATCTACAGGACTTTCTCCAGCTAATCCTTCTGCCTGCTGCTTACCCTTGTTTCTGTTTCTGTTCACTCCGAAAATCCTGAAGCTACAGTAAGAGCTGAGGTTCAATACCCATTGAACCTCAGGTAACGGTTAACCTCATGCTTATGTATCAAATATGTATGACAGATATTCATGTCAAAACAGCAATAATCACATACATTATTCTCATATTCACATAATAACATAACACAGCCACTGCAATATGCATGTTATTATAGTCTGCACTATTCACCAGTGCCACGGTGTACATCCGTGTCCTCAGCGCTAGGAAAACATAACGGCGTTATCAAGACTATAACCCGTATCAAGTTGTATGTGTATGATCAATTTTCAAAAAACAGAATTTCAGACTATCTATCACATATAAGCATACCATAAGCATCAGAGTTAAGGTTACAATACGCGTCCGTACCTTCCTTCCATGTGAATAGTAAATTACTATTCATGTATACGGCACTATTCACGTATACGGCACTATTCACGTATCCCCAAACTTCCTTTGAATCTGACTCCGGAATCCTCGGATATCCTATAATATCATTTTTATCAGTGACCATTAATTTTCAGCATTTGCGGAAACTATGTTGGATATTCACTATTCATGTGAATAGTACCAGTAAAAATATTTTTACCGTGCCGGTAAATATTTTTTACTGTGCCAGTAAATAATATTTACTGTCCAAGGATAATTCTTTTCTGATGTGACAGATCAGACTAAGCTGCAGCCACAGAGCATACTCAGAAAAACTCTATCTGGCATTTCTACTATAATTACCAAAAGAAACTACCAAATATTAAGACTAGAGACCAAAGAACTTACCCTTGAAGTTCCTGCTCATTCTCTCCAGCTTCAAGAACTTTACTCTAAACTCTCTCTCTAACTCTAAGAATTCTCACTCTTCTCTTAAACTCAACTGTTGTTCTCTGAGTTTGGTGTGAAGAAAATGAAGAAATGAAGCCTCTATTTATAGTGAAAAAGCATGAAACTATTCATACTTTATCAGGTCAGATTTTGGCTGTTGGATCTTGACTTTAAACATGGCTTCATCTCAACCGTCCAATCCATTTGCTTACGTCATCGATGACGTCATCGATGACGTCATCATGACGATGACACTTTCTTACTCTTTTGCATTTATCCTATAAAGATTCCCTGATCGGTGTTCTAATCGCGTTATATTAGAAATTCTCAAGAATCCGGAAGCACAGCCTTGAAGTTCTATTTTTCCTCTTCAGAAATATCTGGGTCAACTAAATTTTTGATCCTATTTAGGGTATTCCGTAACCTGCCGAAGATTTTAAGTCGGACACTGACGGTTACAGAAATTACTTCGGGTGACACCATCTTCTAGACAAAAATTCACTGATTCATAATATGTGCAGTTGTTTACTACTTAGTTCAAGGATTTTGAGTTATGATTTATTTCCTACAGGTTCCACTATCTGTCCTGCTTCAAAATATCGGTTCAACCTATCTCAAATAATCATTCCGCCGATTACGGAAATGACTTCGGAGATAACCCACTCTGAGATAAAAATTCACTTATTTATAATGTACCCTTACTTTAAAAACCTAATTCACGGTTTATTGGAAATAATTTTATTTCTATTGTTTTCCAAAGTATAAGATATTATATTATAATATTATTATTATTGAGTGGGTCCCGCGCGCAAAATTTTTCAAACTTCACGGGTGTTGGCAGAGGAGAAATAATTTGACGTGGGTCCCGCATGAATAGTAAATACGTATTTTCAAATAGTGAATACGTATTTAGGAATAGTGAATACCGTATTTTTGAATAGTGAATACGTATTTGTAAATAGTAAATACTTTTCATATTTCTCAAAATATCGATTAAATACCGTATTTATAAAAAGTGAATACGTATTTGTGAATAGTAAATACGTATATGTGAATAGTAAATACTATTCACGTCCCACAAAATACCGTTTCAAAATTCGCCATTTTCAAAAGTAGAGCCTAGTAGTCCTCCAAAAATAGGCTAGTTTTCAAGTCTTTAGGTCCAAAATTCAGGATGTTACAATTCTCCCCCCGTTCAATAAATTTCGTCCTCGAAATTTGACAATATAAAATCAAAAGGTTATCTAGACCTCTAATATACTTCTTCCTTATACATGCTTATCTAGCATACATCCTACTATTCAATGCTCCATTAAACTGGGAACATTTCACAAATGCTCCATTTCATTTTCTATAATTCAACCTCTTCCTTTGTACTAGCATGCCAACTAGTGATCCAGGAAAAATTCTATTTTCTGGGTTTGTCTATCACTCCAATTCTCTTAATTCTGGTACCAAGTATCATCATAGATACTATTCTCATCATCATTTCAAATCTTCGGATTCTCTCCGGTTCATCTAATATTATTAGAAAGTCACCCTTCCCAAGATTACTATCACCTTAGCACGCTTACGCTTCAAAATCCTATTTTCAAATGTCAATTCCGACATCTTGAGTCAGCTGCACATCTAAGACAGATTTCTTAGATAAATGTGCGTATAAACGTCCAAACTTATTTTCTTGAAAACACAGCTAGCAATAAATGCCATAGCGATTTCTGTCTGCAAAGGTCTAGGAAACTGCGACCCCTAACGGTGGCTAGGGTGCACTAGGGTGCGGTGCCATAAAATTTTCCGCATAACAACAAAGTCTGCACTATTCTGAGCCAACGACAGATGAGAATCCGATGCTGCTTAACAAAATCTAGACGTTGCTAGCCCAGCTATAAATCGAGTAAAGAAAGAGTAAATGTTTCACGTTCTCTCAAACTTCACAAAATATTCATTTCCTCTCCGATCGTAATCTTCACTATAACCTTCCACATTATCCTTAAACATGGCCGGTTCAAGTAACTCTATTCCAGTCTCCGATTCATTCAACCCTTTCTTTCTTGAAGCCTTACTTCATGACTATCAGACTAACATGTTGTCTGATTTGTCAAACAATGCATCATACCCTTATTCTTCTTTATTTCCCCAAAATCCCGTAAGTATGAACGTTCATCCATCTGCCTCAACGATTAACATTCCTACTCCTCCTCCAAGGATACAAGATTCTATTTTTACAACTACTAACAGAAAGGAATCTGAAGCAGGTCCATCAAGGCGACCTGTCCAAAGGTGTCGTAATGTGGCAGAACTTATGGAGTCTACGGTACCTTCTCAACCAAGGAATCCTGCTTCTACCTTGACTGAGACTACTAATCCATTTTCATGTGGTTGCTGCCATGTTCTACGAGAGATTATTCATACCAATGGACTTCAATACCATAAACTTGAAGTTCATGGGAGGATTGGTATGATATGCCACGCTGTCTTTCACCAGGACGTACAAGGAGGTTCTTCCAGTCCTCAAGTATTTGACTTTGGTAAGAAGAATTTAGATGATGTCAAACATTTTCTAGAAAATTATTGTTTGAATAAAAAATCTTTAGGGTATGTCCTGGTGTCGGATCCCCTATCAGCCTACTATGAGGCCCTCTGTGTTGGTTTGGAATGGACTAAAAATCAAAATGAACTCCCTAATAGTTCATTTCCAACCAATACAGAAAATATATCCAATAAAGGAAAAGAGCTCATGGTTGTAAATAATAATCCTTCAGTCCCCATACCTAGTAATCCATACCGATCAAGAGCTGAACAAAATATTAGAGCTTCATCAATGTCAATAAATGATCTTAGAGACTTATTCCATTTACCTCAACAAGAAGCGGCTAAACAAGTTTGTCTATGCAAAAATGTCTTAATGAAAATATGCCATAGGGAAGGAATAAGGCATTGGCCTTATGTAAAAATTCGAAGCACTATGAGGCAAATAGCTAGATTGAGACAAACAATGTCTTCTGATGGTCCTCTCTCAAGTGCAGCCGCTCAAGAAGAAATTAATAGACTTAAACTTGAGATGGTCAACGCTTGTGGTGGGATTGTACCAACTGTTGCTCTTGATGCTTGAAATAATATAGTCTAGCCTTCTTGCTAAAGTTTGTAATCTCTTATTCTAGGATTCATAAGGATTTTCGAGTTTTCCTGCCAAACTCAACTTTATCTTATTAAATTCAAACTTAAGCCAGTTATTCTGTATAATCAAGACTATGCCCGTATTCTGTTATGGTATTGTCATCTGTTATCCATATAAATTAGCTAGGTAAGTGTAAATCTAGCGAAAATCTCTTCATACTTTTTACAACGGCAACTAATTGAATAACCATCAAATAGGGGCTTAGTCTTTCAATCACTTTTCTAGACACCAATAAAAATATTCATCCTCTAGAAAGTAATTTTGGGCCTACAGAATCCAATATTCAATAAATTTTCTACTTACCATCTTCCGCTACGCGGCTCTGAAATTTAATCTCAATCACATCCTCAAATCATAAATCCTCATTATCAATCACTTGAATATTTTGATTAACCCATTCTTCTCCTATCATGAATGTCACAAGAAAATTGGTAAAAAGAATCCAAAGCTATTATTTGACTTAACTAATTCAGTATTCCAAACCTTTCTAATAGTTGCTGTTCCTGTACCATAATTCCCAATTACACTGCTTTTCTTTTCAACACGATAGCGTCGACAATCATGTCATTGCTACCCAAAATTATTTTCTTGTCTCATTTTCAAATTTTCAAACATGAAAAATTTCCGTGGTTTCAGTACATTTCACAATCTGCACTATACCACAAAGTAATAGTGCTATAACATTTTTTAAACTTAATCGCTGCCATCACAAATTCGTGAAAACATTTTTCACTGCCGGATCATTTTCAAAAACTTTTATTACCGGCACATATCTTTGAGGGAGCTAATTTATTTCACAAAATTTTACAATTGAGAGTACACACCATCATTTTAACCATTTGGTACAGTGAGCGCCTTACCCCAATCCTCAAATCCAGTCTCAACAGTACTATCAACAATGTGGGAGAACCTCCGCCCCTCTCTCAGGAGACCCAGTGTTCACACTGGCACATAAAGTAGCAACCCTATCTAGCGGAACTCAGTCCAGTCATAGACAGTCAGGTTGTACTAAACAAAACATATGCCCTCGGCAAAGTGTTATGGATTGGGTGCGTTCACTGTTGGTGCGATTTCCATTTTCTCAAACAAAATCCCTCCAAAAACTTTTTGTTCAAAGAGAACATTTATCAAAGGCTAGCGATTTCAAACATTTTAAAACATCTAGCAAGACCCAGCAAACTGTGTACATCTACAACAGCTTCTGTCCTTCCAGTTTTGTACTGACTTTACCACAACATAGTTAAAAACTCAGTTTCAAACTCTGGGTTCTATCAAAAAACCCTTTTTTTACAAGACAATATCATTTCAAAATAATCATCGCTGTGGTCTCAAATTCTGTTGAAAACATTTCATTTGAAAACTCAGCTTCAAAAAAAAATCCACATGTTTGAACAAATAAATTTCAAAATTTCTAATACAGCAGGTGTATTGGCAAGTTCAAAAATTCAATTTTAAAACCTTACTTAGGAATCAGACAACTAACATTAGAAGGTCATCACTAATTACACGTATTGGAACCTCTGTCCTTGGCTACTCAAACTATCCATAAAATACTTAGTTTGTTCTACTTTAATCTTCCAGCTATTTCAAACATCGTTCGCTATCCTCGGATCTCACAAAATTTTCTGGACACTTCTCATATTCGTTGTCTGACAACTATGGGCTTCTGCTAGCCTATAAACACAATATATGCTGTATAGCACTGGAGCAAACCATGACGATATACTAAGTTACAACAGTCTTTTCTCTAGGGAACCTATTCAATGTGAGATTCATTATAATGTACTTACCTTGAGAACCGATGCACTGGTAACTCTACTTTATGGTTCGTTGTCACGGCGGCTCCACTCTACGGTTCGTCGTCACGGTGGCTCTGCTCTACGGCACATTACTCGGCGCTTCACTTAGTCTTCTCAGACCAGTCAGCTTTTCCGGTTAGCATCCTCTGTAGGTAAACCTCCTTGATCAGAACTCCCCGTAGGTATCCTTCTCCGACAAACTTTCCATAAGTAGCGCCAGTGATCGTCTTTGAATCATTATAATGAGAACTCAAATCTTAACAGGTTCCTATCCTTTAGTAGTTTCATAAACCGTTGTTTCTATGTCTGCCATCTTATCTAGGGTCATTCTATTTGTGGACTTTCACTTTCTATTTAGCTCCAAGCATAATTCTTAACTCAATTTTCCCTATCGGGTAGCCACTTACTTTATAGGGAATCTATTAGCCACTAACATCTCTATGGTTCTTGGTCCCACCTTAAGACCATAACCTGGTGGCTACTGAGGTTTCCAGCTTTCGTATGGTTCTGTTAAGGAACTATCTCTTAGATATTTGGAACCTAAACAAAGCTCACTCATATTTTTTCAGGGTTCCTACTCTCACAGGGGTCATAGTTCTGAGATTTCTCTCGCCTAAGCAATATTAACTTCATAATATCTATTGATTCTTGGTACTAATATTGGTATACTTACTACTGGGTACCTACAACTCTCATAGGTACTAGTATGACATAACTGTCTCCCCAGAATTACTGGGTACTTTCCCTCTTCTGTCAATTGATCACCACCGTCAAGGACTTAATCAAAAGATCTTCGTCCCCGGAGCCACGCCCCTTTGCACGCATGGTGTCTGGCCTCTACAAGGTAGGGATTTTCTTCTCAGGGTACCTTAACAAGTTATTATTTTGACAAGGACATTAAATCGATAGGTTACTATCCAAGGGAAACCTAAACAGTAGGTTACTGTCTACCGGAAAACTTAAGTCGTACCGACTTCTCTGTACCACTTCCCTCGAAACTCTGAGTGGGGATTTAACTTAGATTCCGATTCCCATATCAACAGTCTTAAAGTTTAACAACAGAAACCATATTCTGTGCCATCTACTCTATATCAAGGCCTCCCGAGCCTAACCCTTTTCCTTAGGATGTACGTCCTTTTTGTATCACAACACCAGTATTGTATCAGTACTTGTACTTGTTTTTTTTTTCGAAATACTTTTAAAACCATGGCTTAGAGCCTAACTTAGTTAGTCAAACCGATTGGCCAGGTAGGCGTCTATCATGGGAGCCTCACCGTGCTAGGGTGACTGATTGGCTGATCCACATAGACTCGGCCCTACCTTCGGCACCAATGGTTTACTGTAACTGAGTCGGGTTCATACCAGATAAAACACTTTTGAAAGCTTAGAACCTAACTTCGCTACTCAGACAATCCGACTAGGCAGGTGTATTTGTGGAAGGCTCGACGAATTCAAGGAAACTGATTGCCAACCACAAAACCCCTTTCTAGATATCAGACTGTTTGGAGTAACTTAGTTAACTCTGTGCCAGGATGTCTGCTCTGATACCAAAATGTAACACCCCAACTTTTCTAAAGTATTTTCGAAATTATTATTTGCGCAGCGGAAGCGTGGTGGGCCCATAACCCACAGGTCCCAGGATCGAAACCTGGCTCTGATACCAAAATGTAACACCCCAACTTTTCTAAAGTATTTTCGAAATTATTTGATCAGAGTTCAAAATAATTTAACCAGAGTTGAGCAACGAAATGATTTTAAATACAAAGTAACTGATATTCAACCACTGTAGTGTACTGGTTTGTTGATACAAAGAGTTCGAAAGACTATACATATCTACAGGACTTTCTCCAGCTAATCCTTCTGCCTGCTGCTTACCCTTGTTTCTGTTTCTGTTCACTCCGAAAATCCTGAAGCTACAGTAAGAGCTGAGGTTCAATACCCATTGAACCTCAGGTAACGGTTAACCTCATGCTTATGTATCAAATATGTATGACAGATATTCATGTCAAAACAGCAATAATCACATACATTATTCTCATATTCACATAATAACATAACACAGCCACTGCAATATGCATGTTATTATAGTCTGCACTATTCACCAGTGCCACGGTGTACATCCGTGTCCTCAGCGCTAGGAAAACATAACGGCGTTATCAAGACTATAACCCGTATCAAGTTGTATGTGTATGATCAATTTTCAAAAAACAGAATTTCAGACTATCTATCACATATAAGCATACCATAAGCATCAGAGTTAAGGTTACAATACGCGTCCGTACCTTCCTTCCACGTGAATAGTAAATTACTATTCATGTATACGGCACTATTCACGTATACGGCACTATTCACGTATCCCCAAACTTCCTTTGAATCTGACTCCGGAATCCTCGGATATCCTATAATATCATTTTTATCAGTGACCATTAATTTTCAGCATTTGCGGAAACTATGTTGGATATTCACTATTCATGTGAATAGTACCAGTAAAAATATTTTTACCGTGCCGGTAAATATTTTTTACTGTGCCAGTAAATAATATTTACTGTCCAAGGATAATTCTTTTCTGATGTGACAGATCAGACTAAGCTGCAGCCACAGAGCATACTCAGAAAAACTCTATCTGGCATTTCTACTATAATTACCAAAAGAAACTACCAAATATTAAGACTAGAGACCAAAGAACTTACCCTTGAAGTTCCTGCTCATTCTCTCCAGCTTCAAGAACTTTACTCTAAACTCTCTCTCTAACTCTAAGAATTCTCACTCTTCTCTTAAACTCAACTGTTGTTCTCTGAGTTTGGTGTGAAGAAAATGAAGAAATGAAGCCTCTATTTGTAATATCCTAAATTCTGGGTCTAAAGACATAGAAATTTGTCTGTTATTAAAGACTACTAGGCTCTATTTTAAAAATGGCAAATTTTGAAACGGTATTTTGTGGGACCCACAGCTTCATAATTCACTCATCCGACAACAATTCTCGTGAATGTTGAAAAAGTTGACGCGGGACCCACTCAATAATAATTATAATATTATATTATATTATTAAATTATTTATATAATAATATAATATTTAAAGATGTGGGACCCATGGGAAAAATTTTCCATCTGCCCACGTGAAGGTTTGAAAAATTAGTCAGGGAAAAATTACGAAAAATGACCCAAAAACAAGAAATTACACTTAAGGACCCATTTTCCAACACTATAAATAGAGGCCTCACTTCTTCATTTTCTTCACACCAAACTCAGATCACAACGGTCGAGTTTAATAGAAGAGAGAGAATTCTTAGAGTTTAGAGTGAGAATTTAGAGTAAAGTTCTCGGAGCTGGAGAGAAGGAGTAAGAACTTCAAGGGTAAGTTCTTTGGTCTCTAGTCTTAAGATTTGGTAGTTTCTTTTGGTAATTATAGTAGAAATGCCAGATAGAGTTTTTTCTGAGTATGCTCTGTGGCTGCAGCTTAGTCTGATCTGTCACATCAGAAAAGAATTATTCTTGGGTAGTAATGTTATTTACCAATACAGTAAATACTATTTACCAAACAGTAAAAATTATTTACCGTCACGGTAAAAATATTTTTACTGGTACTATTCACATGAATAGTGAATACTATTCACATGAATAGTAAATCTTCAACGTAGAATTCCACAAGTATTGCAAAGTTGATGGCCACTGATAAATGTGATATTGTTCCTATAGGGTATCTGTGAACTTGTACCGCTGTTTTCCGTTAGAAGTACCGTTTTAGTCAAACGTACCAAAACATCATCAACGAAGGTACGGACGCGTACTGTAACACTAACTCTGATGCTTATTGTATGCTTATATGTGATGGATAGTCTGAGATTCTGTTTTTATAAAATTGTGCATACACATTAAGCTATATACGGGTTATAGTCATGATAATGCCGTTGAGTTTTCCTAGCGCTGAGGACACGGATGTACACCGTGGCACTGGGTAGTGCAGACTGGATTAAAATATGAGGTGGTTGTGCTGTTAAAATGTGATTATGCTGAAACTATCATGAATATCTATTATATATAAAATTGTTACATAAGCATGAGGTTAACTGTTACCTGAGGTTCAATGGGAATTGAACCTCAGCTCTTACCATAGCCTCAGGTTCTGGCGGAGACAGGGTTGCTGACAAGGGTAAGCAGGCTGTATAAGGACTCGGACGGAGGATTGTTTATCTGTTGCTGTTTTCTTATGTACTTTGAGTACTTGAATATTTGGATGACTGTATTAGTATCAACACACCAATGTTGGTTAAATATCAGATACTCGTTTTGTTTTAAAATGAAAACTCTTTTCTGATGCCACACTGTTTAAATTATTCAAATCTCTGATAATCTCTTTTGAAAATCGCATATTAAAAGACGGGATGTTACATTTTGGTATCAGAGCTTGCATCCTGGCACGAAGTTAACTAGGTTACTTTAAACAGTCTTGTAAGGTTGTTTAAGTAGCAGAGTTAAGTTCTAGCCTTCAAAAGTATTTTATCTGGCATGAACCCGACTTAGTTACAACAAACCATTGGTGCCGAAGGTAGGGCCGAGTCTATGTGGATCAGCCAATCAGTCACCCTAGCACGGTGAGGCTCCCATGATAGACGCCTACCTGGCCAATCGGTTGATTAACTAAGTTAGGCTCTAAGCCATGGTTTTCTTTAAAAAAAAATATTTCAAAAAAAAAAAAGTATAAGTACTGATATGACCCTGGTGTTGTTGTAGAAATGGACAAAGAGGAATTTCCGTATATCAATTACTTTGGGAAAAGAAGACGTATTGCACGTCGGTCGATAGTCCCCGAACCAGTAAGTAGGAGATTGAACCCTGAGCCGATAAATCCACTCTCTGTACCAATGCCTGAACCTGTGCCGGTACCAGAACCACTCTACCCCGCTCTTGCACTTGATAATGATCCAGAACCAGAATACCATCCTGGACCTGAGTATCCCGACCATCTATATGACTCAATACCTATTCTTGCAGAGCCCTACTCACCAGAACCCGGAAATCCCAGCAATTCACATCACTCCTCAATAGGTGATAACTTTGACTATCCTCAGATACAAGATCTCGACTATGATTCTGACGCCAACTCTGGCAACTTGGAGTACGTCTTAGATGAAAACTCCATCTTAACTTTAGCCTTACACTTGGAATTTCTCCACGCCGCTCTCACTACTAAGACCGAGAAAGACAAATACCTACTGTATCTGACCCGAGTCAGAGAATTTTACCAGGCAAACTCTCGCTACCATTTTCCGTATCCTTCTAGAGACTGGGTTAAATCCACCCTTCATCACTTTCCTCGCACCCATTTCTGGAAAACAAAAATCAATGAAATTCTGAATAAGGGCCACATCGAGGATGTGTGCTCGTGCATTTTCTGCCTCCAGCATTTAGTTCACCTGGTCATGTAGAAAGACAAAGACAACCCTACAACAGTTCAATGAACCATGGAAGTAGTAGTAGCAATAGTTTTGTAACAGTAGGACTAAGTATAATAGTAGTTTGTGTAATCACCATTAATGAATAAAAGGGGTGTACTATATACGCTTTGGTGTGATTCATATGAAATTTGTGATCTTATGTTATGTGTAATCTTTTTGTTTTCTAGTGTTTATATCTATTAACCTTTGGAATTTAGAATATGGCAACTTTGGGAGGCGCCGGAACTCCTAGAGGCCGAGGCCGAGGTCGAGGCAGAGGCCGAGGCAGAGGTAGGGGTAGGCAACTGCGAGTAGTACCAAACCCTGAACTCGAACAACATGAACCTCCACCACCAGTACAAGATGAACTTCAAGAAATGAGGAGAATAATACAAGAACAGAGAGCTCTCATCGATGCGCTTCTCGCCAACAGGCAGGGAGGACAAGGGGATGAAGAACAACAGGCTGACGGAGAGCAACAGCAACAACAACGAGAGGGAGGAGAAAATTACGATGAACAAGAAGACGAGCGCAGCAACGCATTTGAGAGACCAGAACGATCTCAGTCATCTCCTCGACAGGAGAGAGTACTGGTGGAACAACATCAACCTGTCAGAGAAGCTAGGGATACACAATACTGGGTGACACAATTCTGCAAACACAAGCCACCAGTATTCCGAGGAAAACTTGATTCAGCTGAGGATTGGCTATTGCATCTTGAAAAGATCTTTGAGGTCTTAGAATGTCCGGATAACAGGAAGGCTCAATTGGCAATTTACAAGCTAGCAGGAGACGCCGATCGTTGGTGGCGAAACACCGCGGCAACCCTCCGAAGCCGAAACTGTCCCGTCACATGGGAAACGTTCCAAGAAAAGTTTAACGAGCAGTACTTTCCACCCTCAGTACAGATGATGAAGGAGACAGAGTTCCTGCACATCCGTCAGGGTCGGGAAGAATCTTTCGATGATTACTTCGCTCGTTTCACCAACTTATCTCGGTACTCATCACTTTTGAGGCGAGATAATGACGAGAGCAGCATTGCAAATGTACTTGTGTATGGACTAAAGTATGAGATAAGGGAAAGGTTGGTATCGCACAAATTTCTGGAACTAAATCAAGCTGTAGAAGCCTGCCGACTCATCGAACGAAACTTGAAGGAGCTTCGCAAGACCAGAGACTTCAGCAGTAGCGGCCCCAACCGTAGCGGTTTCAATCGCAACAACCCAGCACAGAAGAGGAAGGCACCTTGGAATAATTCCCAACAAGGGAATAAGAGGCCATTTCAACCGAGACAGCAAAACTTTCCAAGAATGCAGACATCCCAAGCCTGTCCGCAATGCAGAAGGTTCCATCCGGGAGCTAACTGTGAGGGAAAGCCAGTGTGCTTCAGGTGTCAGAAACCGGGGCACATTAGCTTAAACTGTCCTCAAAAAGCTTTGGAGGCGAGACCGCAGAACGCAGGACGAGTTTTTGCTCTGACTAATGAGGAAGCCAAGAAATCTCCTGAGATGATCAAAGGTACTATTTCTCTTAATGGAAATCTACTACAGGCATTGTATGATTCGGGTGCTAGTCACTCGTTTATTTCTTACGATTGTGCAAAACGACTAGGAATGCAAGCCTATAGACTACCATATGATTTGATAGTAGCTACCCCACTTGGCGCGAAATCTTTAGCGTCTGATGCATGTCTTAATTGCATTGCGAGTGTGAACGGTCGAGAATCTAACATAGATCTTATCCGATTACCGCTTCATGGCATTGATGTCATTCTTGGTCTTGATTGGCTAATGGCAAACAACGCGGTCATTGATTGTGGTAATAAAGAGATACGATTCTCACCACCACACGACCAGAGCAAGATCAATGTGAGTCTGAATTTCCTATCTAGTGCAGAAGCAGAAAAATGCATGAAGCAAGGTTGCCAAGCGTATATGGTGTTCTTCTCAATCAACATAGACGACGAACCATCACTCAAAGACATTCCCATTGTGAATGAATTCCCTGATGTGTTTCCCAAAGATCTCACCAAGTTACCCCCTGAGAGAGAGGTTGAATTCGCCATCGACTTGATGCCAGGCACTGGACCAATATCAAAAGCACCATATCGTATGGCACCAAACGAGATGCTGGAATTGAAGAAACAGCTTGAGGAGCTACTGGAGAAAGGATTTATTCGACCTAGTGTGTCGCCATGGGGAGCCCCAGTACTGTTTGTAAAGAAGAAAGATGGAAGTTTACGACTTTGTATCGATTACCGCGAGTTAAACAAGGTGACTATCAAAAACAAGTACCCACTTCCTCGCATTGACGATCTACTCGATCAACTATCTGGTTCCTGTGTATTCTCTAAAATTGACTTACGCTCAGGATACCACCAGCTGCGAGTGAAAACCAGTGATGTTCCAAAAACAGCCTTTAGAACCAGATACGGGCATTACGAATTCCTTGTGATGCCTTTCGGATTGACAAATGCGCCTGCCGTATTCATGGATTACATGAATAGAATCTTTCGTCTACACCTAGACAAGTTTGTAGTGGTGTTCATCGATGACATCCTAATCTATTCTAAAAGCAGGGAAGAACACGAAGAACATCTGCGACTCGTGTTGGGAATACTCCGTGACAAACAACTTTTTGCTAAATTGAGCAAGTGTGAATTCTGGCTACCAGAGGTAAAATTTCTGGGTCATGTCGTATCTCGCGATGGTGTAGCTGTTGATCCTAGTAAAGTGGAAGCGGTTCTAAACTGGAAGAGGCCGGAAACAGTGGCAGAGATACGTAGTTTCCTGGGTTTAGCGGGATATTACCGCAGATTCATACAAAATTTCTCACGTATTGCCTTACCATTAACGAAGCTCACAAGGAAGAAACAACCATTCATATGGGACGATGATTGTGAGGCGAGTTTTCAAACTTTGAGGGAGAAGTTGACTACAGCTCCAGTATTAATAATTCCAGATCCAGACGAAACGTACGTTGTCTATAGTGATGCTAGTGGGCAAGGATTAGGGTGTGTTCTCATGCAGCAGGGCAGAGTTGTGGCATATGCTTCTCGCCAGTTGAAACCTCACGAGTTGAACTACCCTACTCACGACTTAGAACTTGCGGCTATTGTATTCGCCTTAAAGATATGGAGGCACTACCTCTATGGTGCAGTCGTAGAGTTATACTGCGACCACAAGAGCCTGAAATACCTGTTTGATCAAAAAGAGCTCAACATGAGACAACGTCGCTGGATGGACTTACTAAAAGATTACGATCTGGAGATCAAGTATCATCCCGGAAAAGCAAATGTCGTAGCAGATGCGCTAAGTAGAAAGACGGTGCACGCAGCATACATGATGATTCAAGAGCGGAGACTACTTGAAGATTTCAGAGACCTGAATCTGTCCAATCAGATTTGCATGAGACACTACGCGCCCGATGACGTGTATCTTGCAAGTCTCCTTGTTAGTCAAGGAAAGTATAATTTAAGAGATGCGGTCGAGGAAGCTCAAAAGCACGACGAATGGGCTATAGCAGCTCGAGAAAAGATCTCACAAGGTGAAACTCAAGACCTTGACCTATCACCTAGTGGTTTAGTCAGGTACAAGAAGCGGATCTACATTCCAAAGGATGGTGAATTACGACAGAAGATTCTAGACGAGGCTCATAAGAGCAGATACACTCTACATCCAGGAATGGTGAAGATGTACCAGAACCTGAAATCCGAGTTTTGGTGGCCCAGGCTGAAGAAAGACGTAACCGAGTACGTGGGTAGATGCTTAACCTGTCAGAAAGTTAAAACCGAACACCAACGACCCCCTGGTCTTCTTCAAGGACTGGAAATTCCGGAGTGGAAATGGGAGAATATTACCATGGATTTAGTGGTAGGTTTACCCAAGAATAGACATCACGACGCGATTTGGGTGATTGTGGACCGATTGACTAAGTCGGCACACTTTCTCCCCATTAGTATTAATTACTCACCAGAACAATTGGCGAGGATTTATATCAAAGAGATCGTAAGACTTCATGGTGTACCTAAGAGCATCGTTTCTGATCGGGACCCACGATTTACATCCCGATTCTGGGAGGCTTTGCATGCAGAAATGGGAACTAAGCTAAGGCCTAGTACGGCTTATCACCCGCAGACCGATGGTCAATCTGAAAGGACAATACAAACGCTAGAAGATATGCTTAGAGCGTGTGTATTGGATTTCAAAGGCCATTGGGATGAACATTTACCGCTGGTCGAATTCGCTTACAACAATAGTTACCATTCGAGCATACAGATGGCTCCGTTTGA
The DNA here is from genome assembly GCA_034222035.1 of Acacia crassicarpa. Taxonomy (NCBI): domain Eukaryota; kingdom Viridiplantae; phylum Streptophyta; class Magnoliopsida; order Fabales; family Fabaceae; genus Acacia; species Acacia crassicarpa. Next base: position 3,346,607 of record JAWXYG010000010.1, read on the forward strand.
GGCATTGTACGGGCGGAAGTGTCGATCACCTATATGCTGGACAGAATTGTCGGAGCGAGAATTCATCGGGACAGATTTAGTTGATAAGACCTCCAAGCAAATTGCATTGATCAAACAGAGACTCCTAACAGCACAAAGCAGACAGAAGAGTTACGCTGATAAGAGGAGAAGACCACTAGAATTCGAGGTTGGAGACCATGTGTTTCTCAAGATATCCCCGGTAACCGGTGTTGGTAGAACGCTTAAACGGCGAAAGCTAAGTCCTCGTTACATTGGGCCATTCGAAATCTTGGCAAAACGTGGACCGGTCGCATACCAGTTAGCCTTACCCCCGAATTTGAGTAAACTCCACGATGTTTTCCATGTTTCTCAACTAAAGAAATACCAACCTGACCATGACCATGTTATTCAGTATGAGGATGTCGAGGTGCGACATGATAACACTTTTGAGGTCGAGCCGGAGCGAATTCTCGATTACCAGGAGAAACGGCTTCGACACAGAAATATTCCTGTTGTGAAAGTGGTCTGGAAGGGTTTATCTCCTAATGAGGCGACTTGGGAAACAGAGAAAGATATGAGGGAAAGATATCCGGAGTTCATGGCTCAATGTTTAGTTAGTATGGAGTAAATTTCGAGGGCGAAATTTTATTTAACGGGGGGAGAAATGTAATATCCTAAATTCTGGGTCTAAAGACATAGAAATTTGTCTGTTATTAAAGACTACTAGGCTCTATTTTAAAAATGGCGAATTTTGAAACGGTATTTTGTGGGACCCACAGCTTCATAATTCACTCATCCGACAACAATTCTCGTGAATGTTGAAAAAGTTGACGCGGGACCCACTCAATAATAATTATAATATTATATTATATTATTAAATTATTTATATAATAATATAATATTTAAAGATGTGGGACCCATGGGAAAAATTTTCCATCTGCCCACGTGAAGGTTTGAAAAATTAGTCAGGGAAAAATTACGAAAAATGACCCAAAAACAAGAAATTACACTTAAGGACCCATTTTCCAACACTATAAATAGAGGCCTCACTTCTTCATTTTCTTCACACCAAACTCAGATCACAACGGTCGAGTTTAATAGAAGAGAGAGAATTCTTAGAGTTTAGAGTGAGAATTTAGAGTAAAGTTCTCGGAGCTGGAGAGAAGGAGTAAGAACTTCAAGGGTAAGTTCTTTGGTCTCTAGTCTTAAGATTTGGTAGTTTCTTTTGGTAATTATAGTAGAAATGCCAGATAGAGTTTTTTCTGAGTATGCTCTGTGGCTGCAGCTTAGTCTGATCTGTCACATCAGAAAAGAATTATTCTTGGGTAGTAATGTTATTTACCAATACAGTAAATACTATTTACCAAACAGTAAAAATTATTTACCGTCACGGTAAAAATATTTTTACTGGTACTATTCACATGAATAGTGAATACTATTCACATGAATAGTAAATCTTCAACGTAGAATTCCACAAGTATTGCAAAGTTGATGGCCACTGATAAATGTGATATTGTTCCTATAGGGTATCTGTGAACTTGTACCGCTGTTTTCCGTTAGAAGTACCGTTTTAGTCAAACGTACCAAAACATCATCAACGAAGGTACGGACGCGTACTGTAACACTAACTCTGATGCTTATTGTATGCTTATATGTGATGGATAGTCTGAGATTCTGTTTTTATAAAATTGTGCATACACATTAAGCTATATACGGGTTATAGTCATGATAATGCCGTTGAGTTTTCCTAGCGCTGAGGACACGGATGTACACCGTGGCACTGGGTAGTGCAGACTGGATTAAAATATGAGGTGGTTGTGCTGTTAAAATGTGATTATGCTGAAACTATCATGAATATCTATTATATATAAAATTGTTACATAAGCATGAGGTTAACTGTTACCTGAGGTTCAATGGGAATTGAACCTCAGCTCTTACCATAGCCTCAGGTTCTGGCGGAGACAGGGTTGCTGACAAGGGTAAGCAGGCTGTATAAGGACTCGGACGGAGGATTGTTTATCTGTTGCTGTTTTCTTATGTACTTTGAGTACTTGAATATTTGGATGACTGTATTAGTATCAACACACCAATGTTGGTTAAATATCAGATACTCGTTTTGTTTTAAAATGAAAACTCTTTTCTGATGCCACACTGTTTAAATTATTCAAATCTCTGATAATCTCTTTTGAAAATCGCATATTAAAAGACGGGATGTTACACTATTTATAGTGAAAAAGCATGAAACTATTCATACTTTATCAGGTCAGATTTTGGCTGTTGGATCTTGACTTTAAACATGGCTTCATCTCAACCGTCCAATCCATTTGCTTACGTCATCGATGACGTCATCGATGACGTCATCATGACGATGACACTTTCTTACTCTTTTGCATTTATCCTATAAAGATTCCCTGATCGGTGTTCTAATCGCGTTATATTAGAAATTCTCAAGAATCCGGAAGCACAGCCTTGAAGTTCTATTTTTCCTCTTCAGAAATATCTGGGTCAACTAAATTTTTGATCCTATTTAGGGTATTCCGTAACCTGCCGAAGATTTTAAGTCGGACACTGACGGTTACAGAAATTACTTCGGGTGACACCATCTTCTAGACAAAAATTCACTGATTCATAATATGTGCAGTTGTTTACTACTTAGTTCAAGGATTTTGAGTTATGATTTATTTCCTACAGGTTCCACTATCTGTCCTGCTTCAAAATATCGGTTCAACCTATCTCAAATAATCATTCCGCCGATTACGGAAATGACTTCGGAGATAACCCACTCTGAGATAAAAATTCACTTATTTATAATGTACCCTTACTTTAAAAACCTAATTCACGGTTTATTGGAAATAATTTTATTTCTATTGTTTTCCAAAGTATAAGATATTATATTATAATATTATTATTATTGAGTGGGTCCCGCGCGCAAAATTTTTCAAACTTCACGGGTGTTGGCAGAGGAGAAATAATTTGACGTGGGTCCCGCATGAATAGTAAATACGTATTTTCAAATAGTGAATACGTATTTAGGAATAGTGAATACCGTATTTTTGAATAGTGAATACGTATTTGTAAATAGTAAATACTTTTCATATTTCTCAAAATATCGATTAAATACCGTATTTATAAAAAGTGAATACGTATTTGTGAATAGTAAATACGTATATGTGAATAGTAAATACTATTCACGTCCCACAAAATACCGTTTCAAAATTCGCCATTTTCAAAAGTAGAGCCTAGTAGTCCTCCAAAAATAGGCTAGTTTTCAAGTCTTTAGGTCCAAAATTCAGGATGTTACAGAGGGAATTAAAGAAGACAGATCAGATATGATGTTTTAAAAAATACATGTTATATTAACCAGCTTTATTAATTTTTTTTTCAATATAATCAAATTAAATAAATATATTTTATACTAAAAATAGACGATATACTGGATTTGGCTCTCTTATAAGGATCTCATCTCCTAGCAATTTATCAACAGTATGATACTTTTCAGTTTATTTGAGTCTTCAGTCCTCAGATATGATAGATGGAGATCCAATAACTTTATTGGTGTGTCTGTGTGTAGGGTTATTATTGTTTATTATTAATTGAATGTGGTGTATTAAGCGGTATTTGAAAATTGAAGATATCGATCTCGGCGAGGGAAGATTCCCGATCGCATTATATATATATATAACAGAATAAAATAAGGATATGACGCAATAAAAAATTAATAATAAAAATGAGCATAGGAATCTCGTTCTCATCTCTTAGGTTCAAGCCTCAACTCTTTTTGTTTTTTTGTTTTTGATAATAAGACGGCAGGCACTAATGGCCTGAATTACAACGAATGGGATCGAACCCACAACCTCCTACTAGTTGGGGAGTATCAATACCACTAGGTTACAAGGCCTTTGGTTCCAAGCCTCAACTTTGAAGGTTGAATCACACAACTAACGGAGATTCATTGCTCTTCTTATTCTTTTTTTTTTTTTCCCCATTTCCTTTTTTGTTTTTTATGCAGTTTTTGGTTCCTTCAAGTTGAAGACAGAGAGATCGACAAGTCAAAAATAAAAAAGCTATGAAATCAAAATTACTTGCTTGTATTGCCAAGCGCCTCGTAGCACGATGGTACTAAGGCCAGCCTTAGGAACTGGTCTTCCCTCTTGTTCAGGGTTCGAACCCTGCCTCCCCCTCCCCCCACTGGCTGTATCAAAAAAAAAATTACTTGCCTATATTCATTTTCTTGAAAAATATGGTTTGTTTGTTTTATTATTTTTCAATTTTGAATTTTTTTGTTTTGGCAATTTTTTTAAAAATGAGTTCTTGTCCTATGTAAAAAATCAAGGGAGAAATTATCATATCTATATACTCATTCTAGTCTATAATATAGGACACTTAAATTATATCACACAAAACAAAAAAATAACAGTTAAATTATTAATATGTCGTAATTTTTTTTTTTTTCAATTTTACCCTTATTGAAAAATGTGTTTAATTGTATTGAGAATGTTATTTTATATAAAAGGGATATAATGAGTGGGCAAAGTTGAAAAATAAATTTCAATACAGAAGAAAAACATGAAAAAAATTAATTAAATTGGATGTGACTTACTCTTTCTAGTCCTTATTATAAGGTATCAAACAACAATTCTCACAAACTAATAAAAATAGGTAAATTCATTAAATTTGTCTTAAAATGTAAGTGATTTTCAATATTACCCTTATTAATAGCACTAAGTTCTAATATCATATTATTTATTATTCTCACTCACTGCCTTTATTAATTATGGACATACATAAAAAAAAAATTTAATGTTCTTTAAAAACACGTAAGTACTTTATAAAAAAGATTAAATACACTTGTTAATGTATGTCTTTTAATAAGAACTAAGAGGAGTATATTCTAATTTTTAGACCAAGCTTTCCTTTTATAAGTGTTGTATATATTGCCAGGAGGAGTGTCTAATTGGGAAACATATTATCTCATCATCCCTCATAAGCTCATCCGAACCATTGATTTGATTCAATCTTAGACCCCTTTTTAGAAGTTGATTCTTTCATCATCATTTTTCTCATAGATTATGAAGAAGGTAAGAAAAAAAGATTATGAGAGACCAAACCTACTTGCTTAGGGTGTGCATGGCAACCATTCTGTTACCCAGCACTGTTTCTGAGATGAAACAGTTTTTTCTGATTCTGTGCTTTGAAAGAGTTCTGAGAATCAAAATTACGTTTGTTAACCCATTTTATTTTTACTCCGAGAATCAGAATTACGTTTGGTAACACATTTTTCCTTCTCTTGTTTGGGAGTTAAAAAAAAAAGTAAGGGAGGAAGATAAAGGATTAATGAATTATTTTTACCATTTTATCCTTTTTTTAATAATTAATATAATTATTATACTTTACAAATAAACTTAAATTTAAATTTCCTAAAAAAATTATTTATGTAATTTTTATATTCAAAAAATTATTTATGTGGCGATGGCGGTGGTGGCGGTGGCGGTGGCGGAGGCGGGGGGCAGTGGTGGTGGTGGTGGCGGTGGCGGCGGGGCCGGGGTGGCGGCGGCGGTGGTGGCGGGGGTGGTGGAGGTGGCAGCGGCGATGGTGGTGGTGGTGGGGCGATGGCGGTGGTGGTGGTGCGGTGGCGGTGGTGGTAGCGGTGATGGCAGTGGTGGGGTGGTGGCGGCGGTAGCGGTAGCATTGGTGGCGACGGTGGTGGTGGTGGAGCGGTGGCGGTGGTGGTGGTGGCGGTGGTGGTGGTGGCGACGACGACGGTGGCGGGGCGGTGGGGCAGCGGTGGTGTTGAGAGTGGCAACGGCGATGGTAGTGGAGCGGTTGTGGTGGTGAACGAGGGTAAATTTCTGCTTCGATTGAGAGAAAAATAAATTCTTATTTTTTGCCTTGGAATAGAGAAGCCAAAATTTTTAGCTTCTTTTTTTTACTCCCCAGTACAAAAAATAAACCGGTTCATCCCAGGAGCAAGAAAAAAAACCGGATTTACTAAACACAATTCCCATCCATTTTTGTTCTGAGGCACAGAAATTAAGAAAAAAAATTATTCTGGAAGTGTTACCATGCACATCCTTAATCTGAATAGGAATCTTGGAACTTACTTTTTGCTATGCTTGATGGTGACACGCTGGTTCTCTGTTACCGGGCATTTCTGGCATTAAATTTTGTGGTTGCTGCTGACACAAGCTCGCTTCTCTCCCTCATGGATTTTAATTTAATATTGGTGTATGAAGTTATCAATTTCCAGCTTCATTTTGATTAATAATCATCCAGGGCAGGTTGTTTCTTCCTTGTTTTTAGTTATCTCTTGCATTTTATCAAATCCAACGGACGGCTTTGTCGAAGGTGACGGTGACGTGGACGATTCCCAAGAGGTTAGAATCCAGGTCGCAGATTCCTCTTACGTCTCTCTCTCTCTCTCTCCGTGCTGCGAGTGGCTGCTGCAACATATTTTCATGGATCCTGACATGGTAAAGTAATGTTGATGCTAATTCTTCCAATTTTGTTGTTCATTTATGAACTTGGAGTCTCTTTCGTTCTATTTTTGGTTTATTACATCTTCTTGTTGGGCTTGAAATCTTTCATTTCTGTGGTTTAAGAGCATCCTCTATTGCTTTCTTCATTCTGATTGTTTTTTTTTTTGGAAAGCATGACCTAATCGGCGTGTTGGCAATTTCCGGTTACATAGATTGGTTTTGTGATTTAATATCTTTACGGATGACTTGTTGACGACTTTGGACAGGGTAGCCTATGAAGATGGAAGAGTGATGTTGCCTCAAGCTTTGCTTGACTGACTTTTCAATAGTGACACTCCGAATCGTATCAGTTTGGGTTCTGAAATTTCTGTAATTGAGCGGAAGAAACTGTGACACATGATATTATGGGAGACAATTGTGTGTCACCCTGCGCCTTGATGGATTCATCCATAGATTTTGATTACATGGACGATCTTTTCTCAGATGGATGCTGGCTGGAAGCCGCTGCAGATGGATCTGATTTCTTGCTGCCAAGCCCCACTGCGTCCAATTCCCTCCTTGACTCATCATTTTCATGGCCTGCCTTGGACACTAATGGGCATGTGAGTCTAGAACAAAGGAAGAGTCCGTTGATTGGCGACTACCAGGAAACACAAACCAATAATACTCGATCCGTTGGCAAGGGCAAGGACAAGGACAAGGACATGGTAGATGTTGCTGCGACCTGTAACCTGTCTGAAATTCGTTCAGCTGAAAGCTCTGCAGTCCTTAGGAGGTGGTGGATTGGACCTATGGCTAATCCAAGTCCTGAATGTTCTGTGTTGGAGAGACTAATTAAGGCACTTGTGTATATCAGAGATTTCAATAGAGACATAGACATGCTTTTACAATTATGGGTGCCTGTTAATAGAGAGGGTGGGAGGATTCTAAGTACTCGTGATCTTCCGTTCTCACTTGAAAGCAGCAGTCCAAATCTTTCTAAGTATCGAGAAATCTCTGCCAAATATCATTTTCTAGCTGATGGATGTTATAGGGGGTTGGTGCCTGGATTGCCTGGTCGAGTTTTTAAAGAGAAGGTTCCTGAGTGGACCCCTGATGTTCGATTTTTCAGGAGCGACGAGTACCCTCGAGTTGACCATGCTCAACAGTATGATGTGCGTGGATCTTTAGCACTTCCAGTCTTTGAGAAAAGTAGCAACATTTGCTTGGGTGTTGTTGAGGTTGTAATGACAGCCCAGAAGATTAAGTATTTCCCCGAGCTTGAGAGTGTTTGCAAAGCACTTGAGGTTTTTCTCCTTGCCTTTTTATATTTAATTTTGTTTGTTTATCATTTTTGGAATGGATAAGCACATGAACATCCAGAATAAACTTAAACCTAAGAATATTAGACTTGAGAAAAGTGAAACTTGCGGCTACTTTCGATGAACTGTATTTTGTTTCCTGAGGCATAAAATGCATCCTACCTTATTGCTTTAAAATTTCTTTTACAGCTTTCTTTGACCCTTATCCTCACATCTGCTCTGATCCGTGTTTCCATATCCATATTTTTACAGTAATTTTCTGTTTTCCCTCTTACGATATAATGATATGTTTTTGTGTTTCACTATAAATGCATATAGCATGGCTAATTTCGTCTTAATCAAGTAGTTTGTTAGTCAAATTTTTATAATGATGATCAAAACTTGGGATTAATTTCAATTTAATGGATGGAGGAAAGTTGTTAATTTGCAGGCTGTGGATCTTAGGAGCAGAAATATCTTGAGTGTACAGGATGTGAAGGTAAATGGACAATCATCTTAAAAGACACTGTATTTAACATTTCCTTGATTTGTTCATGAAAACTGTTTTCATTTTAGCAGGCATGCAACAATTCCTATGAAGCTGTACTGCCTGAGATCCAAGAGGTTTTGAGATTAGCATGTGAAATGCACAAATTACCTTTAGCTCAAACCTGGGCTCCTTGTATCAAGCAAGGCAAAGAGGGGTGCCGGCATACAGATGACAATTATCTACACTGTATATCTCCTGTTGAGCATGCTTGTTACGTTGGTGATCCTTGTTTCCAGGCTTTTCATGAGGCTTGCTCTGAGCATCACTTGTTAAAGGGTCAAGGTGTCACCGGTGAAGCTTTTATAACCAATGAACCATGCTTCTCAACTGATATAACTTCCTTTAGCAAGATAGATTATCCACTATCTCATCATGGAAGAATTTTTGGGTTGCGAGCTGCTGTTGCTATACGCCTACGAAGCATCCATAACAGTACAGACGACTTTGTACTTGAGTTCTTCTTGCCTGTAAATTGCACCGACAGTGAAGAACAGAAGAAGATGCTCACTTCATTGTCTATGATTATACAGAGGGTTTGCTGTAGCCTGCGGGTGATTTCCAACAAAGAATTGGAGGAGGAAGCCAGCTTATCAATTGATGAAGTGACAGTCCCGGCAGAGAGTAGATCTGCTAGGATGGAGTTCCAACAATGCAGGAAGGTTGCTTCACATGGCACCAAAGAAAAGTCAAATGAAAATTTGACAAGACAGGTGTCTAACCTGAGTCAGCAAGAAGACTCTATTTTAAAAGGAAACCTTGACTGTGGTTGGGAGTGTTCTTCTTTTGGTGAGGGTGGCTTGCCAATTGCAGGTTCAAGTAAAACGGGTGACAAAAGACGGACCAAAGCAGAGAAAACTATCACCCTGCAAGTTCTTCGCCAATATTTTGCAGGAAGTCTAAAAGATGCTGCAAAGAATATTGGAGGTAAGCTTTATATTAAGGCCTGTTTCCATTTGATCCTATTGATTAAGCAAAGACTATCTTTTAAGTTGGGATGCTAGATCATGTACTCAGGCTACGTTTCCTTGCTGTACAGTCCTTTTAAATTATGATCTTTCTATTAGTAATTTACTAGTACAAGCTCTGGCTACATTCTAATATAGTCAGAAGTGCAGATAAGCGCCTGCTATTGTTTTATCTTTTTCTTTTTCCCCCCTGCAGCTCTCCCAGAATTGTCATTGAAAATATCTTGTGTGTTATAATTTTCCAGTTTGTACTACAACTTTGAAAAGAATCTGTCGCCAACATGGGATAAAGCGTTGGCCTTCTCGAAAGATTAAAAAGGTTGGTCACTCCTTACAGAAACTTCAACTTGTCATCGACTCAGTTCAAGGTGCCTCTAGTGCTTTTCAGATAGATTCTTTCTACTCAAAGTTTCCGGAGCTAGCATCTCCAAATTTGCCGGGAAGCAGCTTGTTCTCAACTTCAAAACAAAGCAATCTTCCAAATCCATCAAGCACAGGGCCTGATGCTGGCTTGCTGAGCCCAGAAGCACCCTCATCTTCATGCGATCAAAGTTCCAGTTCAAGCCATTCCTCTTCCAACATGTCAGAGTTACAGCTTCATGCACAAAATGTTGCAGGTGGAAAAGCTCCTAGGTTTAGAGAAGATTCTGGTGATGGGGTTATGAAGAGGGTTCCAAGTGAAGTAGGGCTAAAAAGCTCAAGTCAAGATACAGATACAGCAGAGCTCTTGCCAACATCCCAAAGCCAGGAAACACCTTGTGTACATCCAGAAACTGTGTTGAAAAGCGGTCATAATGTACATCAAAAAGAAGATACTCAGAGAGTAAAAGTCACTTTCAGAGAGGAGATAACCCGGTTTCGGATGCCAAAGAATTGGCGTTATGAAGATCTTTTGTGGGAAATTGCTTGGCGGTTCAACATAGATGACATGCGCAAATTCGATATCAAGTATCTGGATGATGACTCTGACTGGGTTTTGCTAACTTGTGATGCTGATTTAGAGGAGTGTATTGATGTTTGTCAACATTCTCAGAGCAGTACCATCAAGTTCTGCCTTCTGGATCGTAAATCATAGCATCATCCATCAAATATGTCAACTAGTGTTTGCAAGTTTTTTGTATTGAAGGACGATTTTGATTTTTCTTCCCAAGCGAATTGTCTTGGTTATACTAGATATGGTAAATTTACAGGGCTTCTGATAATTAAAGCTATGAGCAGTTGCAACATTGATTTATGAAGAGTATAATCGGACTGACTTGATCGCTATACTATTCACACTAGCAGATTATATATATGCAGACAAATGATAGAATGGGGGAATTAATTTGGTCCCGATATGATACTATATAAATCAGGAAATAATGAAGACTAATTATCTTAATCACTCCCTATAATTTCGGATATGAACTTACCCCTTAAGTTTTGAGATTCTACACTCCCCTTAAGTTGGATTATAGATATCAATCAAGTTCAACTTATCAATTAGATTCTCAAACCTATACTTGGTCAGTCCTTAGGTGAGGATGTTTGTAGTTTGTTCTTTAAAGGTTATATACTTTAGATCAACTATATATGCTCTCTCATCAACGTTTTCCCTTATAAAATGTCTGTTTATCTCAACATACTTGGTTCTATCATACTAAACCAGATTATGAGTAATATTAATAGCGGCATGTTATTGCAATAGTCCTTGATTGGCAAATTTATGTACTTCAAGTCTTCAAGGACATGATTTATCTATATGCCTTAACATATTCCTAGTACTACAACCCTTTATTCAACTTTTTTTTTTTTTTTAAACAAGTGGCAAGCCGAAGCTTGATATAGTTAGAGGGCAAGACAATGGATGTCAAGCCCAAGGTCCAATAGGAGATACAAAAACTAGGGCTGACAGAGTACTCTGTCTTTCAAAAACTCTGCTTGGCAACCCATCGGTACAGCTGGTATGAGGGCTACTCCCGAGCTATCTGGTGCATCATGGGCATGCTTTGCCATATAGTCGGCACATGCAATGTTACTTCTTGAGGTATAATGGATGTCAACGTCCCAATCCCTAAGAAGAAGATCTCTTAACTCTCCAATGGTGTTTCTGAACGGGTGCTCTGCGCCATAATCTCTCATTAGAGCATTGATGGCCTCCAAGGAATCAGAATATAAGAGAACCTTTTTGAACCCCATCTGGTATCCGACTCTTAGCCCTGTCAACATAGCATGAAGTTCCGCTTCAACGACAGTCTGCATTCCAAGAGACTTTTGGAACCCCATTAGCCAGTGCCCTTGGGAGTTCCGAATGACGCCCCCGCAGGCAGCTTGTTGATGATACTGCACCGATCCATCAACATCAATACGAACAGCATCCTTGGGAGGAGGAGTCCAAGATCTTTCATCGGTCCTGCCAATTTTGAAAATTTGATGATTAAGTTCGTGATTAGTTGCATTTTCCATCAGAAGATAATGACAGTAATGAATCATCTCCCTGGTATTCGTGTTCTCGCCCTGAAACACGAATTTACATCTAGTTGTCCAGAGAATCCAACATCCGAGACTGAAGACTCTTGGCCAAGATAGGTCCTTGAATTTTTCTGCTCCGGGGGAATGGTTTACATTCCAATTAAGCCAGACCTGCAAACTACCTGCAAAAAACTGAGAGAGATAGTTAGGATCTAAAATTTGCCTCCACAAGTTTTTCGCCCTTACACAGTCTCTGATTATATGGATAACGTTTTCCTCATTGTTACAGCAGAAGGGACAGAGACTGTCATCCGTGAGGCCCCTTTTCAATCTGAGACAATTTGTTGCAATCCTCTCATGGCCAACTTGCCACATGAAGAATTTAACTTTTTCAGGTATCTGCCATTTCCACAACATGGTCCAGAAGCAACTATCAGTCCCTCCCATCTCATCAGATAAGAAATTATAAGCAGATTTAACAAAAAAGCATCCATCTTTTGCCGCTCTCCAAGAAAAACAATCTGGAAGATTACTTGATGGTAGCCGTATTCTAGAGATAATATTTATAATAGAGAGAGGTAAAATCCCCAACCACCTAGTAGTATCCCAACTTCCATTTGCCAACACATGATCACAAGCAGTCTCATTCTCATTAATAGATAGAGTATTGGAAACAAAGGCAATGAGTGGATGATCAATAGGCAGCCATCGATCCTGCCAGAATTTAGTAGCAGTCCCACTACTTCTTGTAACTACATTTTGCTTTTTAACTTCTCTCATTGACCAAGTTACCCCGCACATATGTATAGTATCCATACGTGGACTTCCTATCATCTTGATCACCTGCCCAATCAGCATCTGTAAACAACTCTACATTTCGTTTGTCAATTTTCTTAAATAACAAACCACGTCCTAGGGATCCCTTCAAATAACGAAGGATCTTGTAGACTTCATTTAAATGTTTCTGTTTAGGATCATTAGAATGCTGGCTGACCACATTTACTACAAATGCAATTTCTGGTTTGGTATGAGACAGATATATTAGTTTTCCTACCATTTGTTAATTGTTCCTTATGTTCATAGCTTTACCAAGATATGCTTCTTCATCTATTCTATTAACCTATAGAGGTGTGTCATTGGGTCTGCTACCTATCATCCCTGTTTCCTTTAGAAGGCCTAGTACATACTTCCTTTGAGAGATATAGATTCCTCCCTTGGATCGAGCAACTTCCATCCTAAAAAGTACTCCAATTCTCCAAGATATTTGATTTAGAATTCTCGTGCCAGGGCTGTTTTGATTTGATTGATTTCTACCTTGTCATCTCCTGTGAGGATTATATCATCAACATACACGGCTAGAACAACCATCTTACCGTTATGGTGTTTAATGAACTAAGTATGGTCACTCTACCCTTGAGTATGCCAGTATCTCTTTAGGACTCAAGTGAATCTTTCAAACCAAGTACTTGGTGATTGTTTCAACCCGTATAATGACCTCTTTAGCTTGCAGACTTGGTTAGCCTTTTTCTATGGGAACCCTAGAGGTAACTTCATGAATACCTCTTCCTTGAGTTCTCCGTTGTGGAAAGCATTCTTTACATCGAGTTGGTGTAGATCCCAATCAAATTTACTACAATAGATAAAATAATTCTGATGGTATTCAAATTGGCTACTGGAGCAAACATTTATATGCAATCTTTCCCATATATTTGCGTGAAATCTTTTGCAACTAATCTAGCTTTGTATTTCTCAAATTTTTCATCTGCTATACTTAGGAGTGAATATCCATTTGAATCCAACATGCTTCTTTCCTTGAGGTAGATCTACTAAATCTCATGTCTTATTTCGTTTGAGAGCCTCCATCACTTCCAAGATGCTTGCCTCCACTCAGGTATAGCCTTGGCTCATCAATCATGTCTGGTGCGCTGATACTATCAAGATGAGAAACAAATGTCTTGTATTTAGATAAAAGGGCCTTATAGAAGACAAACCTCTTAATGGATGTTGAGTGCATGCTATAGGCTTCTTTTATATTGTAATGAGAAGATCAAGGTCAGAACCCTTTGTTACCACTGTTTCTCCAAGACCCGCCTTCGGTTCTGACTCTTGGTGAGTGCTAATAGTTTGTAGCTCATTACCTTTTTTGTGTCATCATATGTAGGTATTACTCCACTTGTTTGGGTCTCCCTTGCATTGGCACATTATCAAGGGTATCAAGGTTATAAAGATTATCAGAGGTGTCAGGATTATCAGAGTTATCAAGAGTAGGATCAAGTTTTGTTCGGATAGGTGTATAAATTGTAACTGTCTGGTCATCTTCTGGTATCTCTTTTCTTTGGTACTTACTTTCTGTCTCTCTTAAATTACTAACAAGGAATAATAGGGAGTATTTTCAAGGAAGGTGACATCATAGGTGATGAAAAAAATGTTTGGAGAACAGGTCATAACACTTGTATCCCTTTTGGGAATTAGAGTAGCTAAGAAAGATACAATGAAGGGCTTTAGGGTCAAGTTTATTAGTGCGATGGAGGTGAACATATGATGTACAACCAAACACCCTGAGTAGCTGACTGTTATTAAGGTATGAGAGGTTATGATATTTGTGTAGGAGTGGAAGTGGTGTTTTGTAAGACAGTGGTCAGCTTGACATTCGGTTAATGAGGAATGTGGCGGTAAGGATAGCATCGTCCAAATGATATTTAGGAAAATTACTACTAAACATGAGGGCTCTGGCAGTTTTGAGAATATGACGATTCTTTTGTTCGACAATACCATTCTGTTGAGGGGTATTGGGAGAAATACTTTTGTAAACAATGTATTTTTTGCTAGGAAGGTGGACATGGACTGATTAAAGTATTTAGTCCTATTATCAGTGTGTCATATCTGGATTTGGGTTTAGAACTAGGTTCAGATCATATTGTGGAAGTTAAGGAAGTTTTGATATACCTCTATTTTATCTTTCAACATGTAAATCCAACCTACACGTGTATGATCATCGATGAATGCGATGAGCCATTTGGATTTTGATCATGTAAATCCAACCTACACGTGTATGATCATCGATGAATGCGATGAGCCATTTGGATTTTGATCTGTTTGGTGTGAGTGGTGGTCACTATAAATCACCGTGAACTGTGGAAAAGGGTTTTGATGCTTGTTATGAAATTTTTGAAAATGAAACACGATGATGTTTAGCCTTTTCACATGAATCACAATGACAATTAGAAGCACTTTTATTAGAAATAAGAGATGGAAACATTTGAGACATTTAATTGAAATTGGATAACCTAAATGTTTGTGCCATAACTCTAAGTCACTAGTCCTAGGAAGAGACAATTTATTGCAAGATTTAATCCTATGACTATCACTTTCATCAAGGTAATAAAAACCATCAAGCCCTTTCACACATTTCTAATCATCGTCCCCGTTAGTAGATCCTGAAAAAGACAGTAAGTAGCAAAAAAGTTAGCTTGACATCATTCATCATTAGCTAATTTGTTTACTAATAGTAAATTAGACTTCAACTTTGGAACATGTACTGTAGAGTGAAGAGTAAGTACAACAAAGATTTTGATAGAACAAATTCCAGTTACAACACACTCTGAGTCATCAGAAATTTGCACAGTCACTTTATTGGTGATAGGAGTATAAGATGAGAAGAGAGTCTTATTGTCAGTCATATGATCCAAGGTACCTAAGTCAACAAATATAGGGGACATATTCCCTATAGGACTATATGTCTCACTAAGGGCTTTCCAAATTTCTCGGGCTGAATGAAGGTACACTTCTTATTGAGGATGACATCGGTTGATCAACTGAAAGGACACCAATGCATTCTACGACTTCCATTTTTGAAACACCTTGGTTTCTGATGGTGAGGGCCTTTTTACTTCACCAGTTATATATTCAAGTTTATCCTGTCTATCGAGAGCAAGAATCATGGATTGAGATCATTCCCCATAATTGTACTAGTAAGTTTCATAAAGACAAGAAAGTCAATGGATATGTCATTAGAACCAAATCGTGGCACAGAGGGAGAGGTGTTGGAGATAGTAGACATAGTGACTTGATAGGCCCAAACCCAACAAACACCCCTCGATTTTTTTAATACAATTACAAAAAAGAAGAGAAATACATTTAGAGGCTAGAGGCTCAAGCAGGAGCATAACACACCCCACAAGATGACAAACTTGAGTGTGTTATGTTCCAGGTAAAACGAACAAGTGACCCGACTTGACCTGAGCAAAGACACGAGAGTCTGTCAAAACCACTGAAAGCCGAAGTAAACTCGTTGATGATCAAGAACTAAGTGACGCTAGAGAAATGGAATTGACCACTGAGACCACATGTGGCTGTGAAGGAATCGTTGGAACTGAAGGACATGTGCGATTGTGAAGGAACCATCGAAATTGATGATTTGCGCTTGACAAGTTGAGACTGTGTGTGATTGAAGAACGTCACCGAGATTTTGAGACTGAGAATGAACTACTCAGACCTGAGGAATAGTTCGAACTTTGTCAGGAATTGATTATGGGTGAACACCTTCTGATTCAGACAATAACACATCCAATTTAATCTCTTCTTTGCTCTAATACCATGAAGAGAATAGTTAAACTGAATTGATCGGTATATTATTCACACTCGTACATTACATATTTGTACACATATGACACAATCAGGCATTAATTAGGTCCCAATATGATACCATACAAATCAGGAAATAATCAAGGTTAATTATCCAAATAACTTCCTATAATTTTGGAACTAGACTTGCTCCTTAAGTTTTGAGATTCTACAATTTTTCTTAAAAGCTGAGGGAAAAGCACCATTGTAGCAATTTTTACAAAATATTATATCTAATTAGAGCACATGCAAAAAGTTTTACCGAAATAGGGCAGTTAATGGCGTTGAGGCACGTGACGGGATCAGTGGCGTCAGCAGCATTGACGCCACTGACCAAAATATGGTGAGTGGCGTCCAAGGATGTGATGTCAATGCTTTTGACGCCACTGATCCCATCACCTGCCTCAACGCTATTAACTGCCCTCTTTCGGCAAAATTTTTTGCATATGCTCTAACTGGGTACAATATTTTGTAAAAAATGCTACAATGGTGCTTTTCCCTAAAAACTGAGCTTATCTGGTATTACTGTAAATATTAAACTCTATGTCTAGTTTGGTTCATGGCATCAAAGTGTATGGAAAAGGATGAGAAAAGTTATAATGCATACATTCCACTTCCCTGCTCGACAGATCTCATTCACTGTGCTTCCACTTTACACAAAACAATTGTTGTTCCATCAAGCCTAGTGTAATCTGGACCATCCTTTCCAGTGAGATACCATGGCCAACTGCAGTTTATCTCCTTCCTCCTATTCCAATGAAGAGGCCTAGTTGAGGAAGCCCCTCCTGCAGTACAATGGAGACACATACTCCGATTCTTCCTCAATTTGGCCTCTCTCTATTTGCAATGCTCATACTCAGATATGGCTTCTCTCCATTTGTGATGGCACCATCGATATGGCCTCCCTCCAAATATGGATGGTAAGAGTTACCACACATCTCTTTCTAGGATGTTTGTTTCTTTTTAATTGCTAATTGTCTTGAACTACCTTTGCTCTGTTAAGAATTTCTTGCAATTTTTAATCCACGAAGTGTTTGTCACCGTACTCAATTTATCTTCTAACTTAATGGCTTGAATTAACATAACTGTTTTGACCAGTTTTCCCAGATGGGTTTTGATTTTGTTTGTGGGGGAAAAGTTATTTGTATTTAATTCACCCGTGGAATATGTTGTGGTCATTCATCCCTAAATAATCCTATAGGAGCTCAAGGAGAAAATGCAAAATTGGACCTTTTGTTAAAACTTCCAGCTTACTTTCACTCCATAGATGTCAAACATCTCATTTGCTCAAGCTCATTTGTTCCTCTATTCAAATTTACTTGCCTTGCTTTGTCTATCTCTGTAGGATAAACTTCTCTTTCTGTTTTTGTGATTACTATTAGGTTTTCCTCACATTGCGTTATTGATGGATCCTTATCTTCCAGTAGTGGTATTTCAAGTGGCCATGGATTCCTCCCCCATAAAGAATCTGTCATAATTATGTTCTAATTATTAAAGTTGTATTAAAACATTTTCCTTAGGGAAGGTGTTCAAAATCCTATGAAACTATCTAAAATTTACCAAATCTATTCGTTATAAAATAAATACTTTTCCTGAGTAGATAAGATCATTCGCATATTGCACTTTTGAAAGGAAGTAAACAACTAGATATAACATAAGACATCTTTGTTAAGAAGCAATCAAATACTAGAAACACGCTCAGTCATAGGAAAATAAACCAGAGACATTGGTCTGCAAATCATTAAAAAAATGCAAGCTTCTGTTATCGACACATTGATGAGAGATAGTGGAATTGAACATCCTTCCAGACAGGAGATATTAGATACTCCTCTGGTCCTAAACATAGGTAATAGTTTGTAATACAAATTTCACTAAAACTATGTCATATATTTAGAACCAGAGGTAATACAAATGATCTTATTTTTGAGGACTGGCTCCGTAAATTGGTCTGGATGCAAAATAATGTTTACAGTGACAAAGCCTCCTTCCTAGTTTATGATGGATTTCTTTATTACTGTACTAATTATTCCAACATGTTTTTCCCCTTGTGTGCAGATGCATTTGCAAAATAGCTGCAGTAATCAACTTCAAGCCAAAATCCTTTGCATATGAAGAAACCTACTTTCTGCAAATTGTATTATTTGAAGAAACCAATTTGCTACAGCTTGTACTCTTTTAGGGGACATTGTTCTTATTTCATTATTCAAGACAGTCAGGAGTTATGATTATTTCAATTTGAAAATGCTAGTCAAGGATATACATATCTTGTGCTGGTAGGTTTGACTTTTCGTGTGTTTAGAAAGGCCATCAATGAAATATTGTACCCTCAAGAAATAAAAATCAATGAATTATATGGTATGTTTCCCATATATTTGGCAATGTTTCCAATATATTCCCAGTCTGATATAGTTACTTAATTTAATTAGATTAAGGAAGTTAGTTGAGTTAGTTAATATGACATATATTTTATAAAACATCATAGTTATGTTCTTTAATTCCCTCACTCCCTCTCATCGTTGATAATGGTTGAGAGATCATCAAATAAGGGTAAATTAAGAAAATATTGATAAATATAAAAACTATATCTTATATTTAAAGCTAAGATCAACATAATTCTCCAAATATTTCTAATATCAAAGATCCGAGGAGTACTTGTTATTTCTTATACTTTCAGTGGGTTTCCCTATGAACAAGCTAGAAACCTTTGTAGAGGGTTGTACCGTTGGTATGTCTAATACTCGTATTAAGTACGTGACTGGTTTCATTTTGTTCAAGCTTGATCCTTGTTTCATTGTTGAGTTCTAAGGGACATATGAAACAGTTATTGCATGCAGTCTAATTGGATGAAGTCATGAAAATGAACAAATAAAATACTAGAATTGACTGGGGCCACGAAGCTAAAACAACCCTAAGACAAAACCGCCTAGCAAATTTTCCATTATGATTATTGATCATATATATATATATATATATATATATATAGACACACACACAGATAAACTTTATAATCAATACAAAATACTACCACTGGTCTCTCTCTCTCTTTTTTCTTTTTCACGAGCACCTGGCTGGCTAACCTCTCAAATATTGGTAGAAGAGTGCAATTTACATTACAAATGAGATCTTATCTTAAAGACCAAAAGTAATATTATATCTATGAACTTGTACTATTTATAGTTCCCAACAAATGGGGAAATCACACTTAAATGCTGAGGAAGCAAACCAAATATTAATATGTTTTCTGAAATTTAATATTTACTAATAGGTCAGAATAAACGTGAAATGGATACTAAATTATTCCGTTGCCCTTTGACCTATTTGGACCTTTCAGCAATTTAACCATCAGTTTTCGTTGTTGGTCAACACTGACTGGTGATTAATGATCAGTAACTAGATGGTATTAACTAGCTGTTGACAGTATAAAGAAAATAACACTTTTATTTTTATATTTTTTATTAACATATTAATACTTTAAATAAATAACCTCTAAGATTTACAGGTCATATTGAATATTTTTTGGGAGAAGATTATAAATTTTTCATTCGATGGTGATTTACAAGTATTCTTCCAATATTTATGAGTCAACTGATTTATTTACAATGTTTTTTTTAAATGTTTTTTAGCACAAATTCTTTGGGCTTGTGTATAAAAAATGTTTTATTTTTAATTTCTTATAATTATATTTATCTCACAAAAATCATAACTTCTAGAGAAAATGTAGATGGTCTTAAATTATTATTATTATTATTAGATTAAAATGTCAATATACTTGTAAAATGGTCGAACGTTTTGAAGAATATGTAAAATTTCTGATGACTTTATGCAATAAACACAAAAAATAACTTATAATTATCACATGTTACCGTTTATATTGTGTAATATCACTAAAAACTATTTGAAGTGTTAAAAAATATACAAGATCAGTTGTAAGTGACATAATTGGAGTCATAAATATTGAAGACATACTAATAAATCATCGAAAAATGAAAAATTTGTGAACCTATACAAAAAAATATTAAAAGGGTGTTCTGTTCTGGGGACATAATTGATTGGACTTGACTAGGTGTTAAGCCTAGAGCCTACGTACTTTTTGAAGGGATCAAAGTCCACGTAGTTCGATGAATACTTGGAGGCGTTTAGCCAGGGGGTGGTGTGTGTACTCTGTGTGACAGAAAATAAAGTGAGCATAAGTTAGAACGTAGAACCTGTCATGTGATCTGATGTGTGTACCTTAGGGCTTGACCTCTGTATTTATAGAGTGTACCTTAAGTTGATATGACTTGGACCCTGTGATCCGAGGCCTTGATATCCTAACTGTTAGATAGTCATTTAGATATAGATTTAGATATACCTGGATCGTAGATAAGATTGGATCCTCCTCTGTATTTATATACTCCTTGCTGGGCCATATATTAAATATGGGCCAGGTCCATAACAGGGGACCATACAAACTAGAAGAGGATACTCTCATTGTCTTTTATTATTATTATTATTATGTTCTCATCATCTCATCTTTACCCTTAGATTATGAAAGAGATGGTTTAGATTTAACATTTTATAAAATTATCATTATTATATTTTCTAATTAAAATGTATTTTATTTATGGATAGCAATTATGAATGATATAGATTATATATTAAGAGTTTAAATTTATTTATTTATGTTTATAGAAATAATTTTATAAAAGATTGAAACTAGAAACTAGATATTAATTTAATCTAACAATATGGATATGAAATTATGAGAAGAAAATGAGAAAGATGATAATAAAATAAACCCAACCTAATAAAAACTAGTCAAAAGTCTTAGTAGGTCAAAATGGTACAAGGGCAGTGAAGTAATTTCACACTTTTAAAAAACTACTTTCAGAAGCCTGATCACTACTTCCCTAGTTCCTTTTATAAGGAACCTTTTTTTTTTTTTTTGGCCAAGGGTGATTCTTACTATAAAGATTTACCCTCACTCATTAACTCTACAATAAATATTCACTTTTTTTGTGTGTATAAATAAAAGTTTAGGTGGAGATAGACACTGATAAATAAATTTTCACTTATTGTCTCTCGGGATTAGCTCCATCCTTTTCCCTTCCCATCCACTTCTCATCCTCTTCTCAATCTCAATTATTAGATTAAAATTTGAACGGTTAAAAAATAATAAAATATTATTTAATAATTTTATTAATATTTTTTATAAAAGATTAAATCTAAACTGTTCGAATCTCAATCTAACAGTTGAGATTGAGAAAAGGATGGGAAGTGGATAGAAAAGGAAAAAAATAGGAGCCAAATCCTTGTCTCTCATGCTCACTCTTTCTCATAAGGTATGATAGGAAAGAAAGGAATAAAAATTACATATTTATTACTTTTAACTAATATTTTAAATTGCATGATTTTAATAGTTGTTCTTTATTAAAAAAAAGGGAAAGAGTATTAATTTACTTTCTTAAAACCTAAGCGATTTACCCTTTACAAAAATGTAACCGATGAAGGTGGGTAAACAAATCAAGTGCATTTCGAAAGCACAAAAGGTCATTTCCAAGCATTTTTCGCAAGTTCGGACAAAATTTCTCTAATATGTTCGATTGTAAAGTCACTTCTATTATTATTATTTTTTTTAAAAAAAAAAAAGACCCCTCCTATTGAATGCTAGATCCTTCCCCCGCATAAATATTCTTAAAAAAGGGGGAAAATTTGACAATTTCGTTTATCATTTCATTTGTCTAATTCATCCTTCTGGCCATATTTTTTAAAAAAGAGATCTAACTCATCCTAATAAAATGATGCCTAGAATACCAACGTCTAACAGAAGTGACTAGCTCATCACAACATAGTGAACCAAAGTATGAATCTCCATTAAGAAAGGTGTTCACATTTAGACTTGATAGTACCTTAAATAAGATTGTTTCCAACAAGAAGCAACAATAAGATACCTATGTTTTTTTTTTTTGGGGGGGGGGGGGGGGGGGGGGAAGAAGCCTAGAATAACAATTAAATGCACTCATATCAAGGGCTTTTTTTTTTTTGCCAACGCATGTTAAGTGCTTGTTTGAATTGGACTTCGTTTTCCCTACTAAGCATTTTTTGAAGCTTTATATTTTATGAAAAAAATATTTTAATGAATATAGATTTTGGTTGGAGCAACAGCTGGAAATTTGAAGCGGAAAATAGAAATTTTATAATGCAATGAATTACATTTTATTACTGTCCAAAATACAAGCACACCTATTATTACCAAGAAACAAGCCCTCGAAGTCCCAAACACGTTGTCAAAGCTCATCCCAAGAAATGAAATGAGCTTCCCTGGTTAAGAACGATGGCCAGTAGCCTACCATCACTCCCCAGACTATAAGACAAATAGATTTCTCATCACTACACTCATCCTCTAATAGATAGACAAGAAATCCAATCTCTGTGTCCTACCTTGAATTTCAATTTCTAGGCTTGGAAGAGGTTTTTGAATCAGCATATGCCAATTGAGACTTGAAATTTGTTTATACAAAATCCCCAGAAATAGTCTCATTAGCATTAATATCATTAGGAAATGATATCAACATAGGCTGAAATTGTTCAGTCACAGCGTTCAGGAAGGAGTTCTGAGAATTCAATCTTCAATTATCCAGACACACACAAACTCTGTGGGTCCGAGACGGGTCAGTCTCAGATTTGGCCCTAATCACTATGCCGCGCCCAGACCCAAATGGAAAAATTTTGAACCACGCAGAGGACATAGGTATTACTATTTTGATTTGACCATCCCAGGAAATTGACAATGTCAATTTTGTGAAAGAAAAGGCTTTAGCCTGAAACCCATACAAATCGTCTTTATTTCTCTCCAAACTTTACATAATTCCTAACAAATTAAAAAGACCCAAATTATTTCTTATAATGGTAAATAATTTAATGGGCATTTTAACTCACATGGCCATTGTCATAAGGAGTTCAGTCATTAGAAGAGCTGAGAGCAGCAACAACCGATCCTGTTGTTTCAAAAGTTGAGGCAACATCGGGATAGTCTTTCCATGAGGTTGTGATCTTCAGAGATGGGTAAAGCCAACTTTTAACCGATTCCATAAAGGAGTTTAAATCTTGGTTCAAAACGGCTTCCCAATCAACCTGTAGACCTTGTGGGATATTTCCTGTAAATTCCATATTGGCAGCGAGCAATAGACCCAGCATAACTACAAATCCAACTACAGCAGATCCTCTAGACAGCGGCATGAAGTTATACCTAGGAATAAAAAGGTTAGTTAGATTTACAGAACCAACTTCAAACGTTCCAAAAGATAGAGAACACACATTTGATGATTGCATACCAGTAATATGTCATCCTTAAAATGGCATCTCTCACTTTCTCAAGGACGTCAAAATCAATAGATCCAAAATTTTCACCACAATAAGCATTGCAGAGAGCCTGATCATATCCAGATGCAAGGTGAATGTCTATTCGTTTAATAACTTGAATAACAAATCAAAATTAGATGAAACTTCAGAACTTTGCCAGTATATTTCTTAAGTTAGACAACTTCTGTTGAAACATTAGTGGTGAATGAATAATGAAGTGATGAGTTTGATCACTGGTAAAGAAACATTCTTCACTAACAAATCACATGAACGGTGACATAAGGGTATTCCTATCAGCTAAATAAAATATCAAAATATTGTTTATCACTACCAACATACCTCCCATGCCGTTCCAATTTCAGTGTCAAAATCTTCCCATCTTGAAGGTGTACTGGGTGTTTTGATTGCAAAGTCATAACCTTGTTCACCCCTGAAAAAACCAATAGAAGATATAAAGAATGTATACTATCAAATAGGAGCAAATGAGGGAGAAAATTACTTGATTTTTCACAACAAAGCTTGGTACTTACATTTTTCCAATGGTTATCCTTGTCCCTTCAAGCTGCTTCCTGAAGAAGCATAAACACCCAAAAAGTAAGCATTTGCAGAGATTGTTTCCTATATTATTTGTACTATGTATACTTACCCTTCAAATGCAGCACTGTTGCACCAAGTAGCCAACCAGAAATCTTCACCAACAACTCTATGAAGATCAGAGCACGATTTTGCATGCATGATCTGCATATTAAAAATTAAAATTTCCAGTTTTATAGGAGCATTGACAACAAAAATATCACCAATCACACATGCTATCACAAACAAAATAAAATATGAGATCTAAAGGAGAACACAACTAAAATTGATGACAATATATTCAATAAAGATCCTCTTGATTTAAAAGTTATGAATCTCTGAGCCTGGATTGTAATGAGATGGAATTTCATCTTTCTACCAGTCAATTTAAAATTTAAATCCACTGCTAATTAAATCCTACAGATTATATATTCAATATTTATCTGACTTTTGGTACCAAATTTGTTTAATAAAAAGGAAAAGGAATAGTCATTTTGCTTGGAACTTCCAACATAATGTGCCCGTCAACCCTGTCTAGTAAGAAGGCTGGTTTAGGTTCTTTATGACACCTATATTCTCCTCAAATGCTTAACATGCCTCCAGAATCTAGGTCCAAAAGCATACTACTGTAAAGAGATTTAATATACAAGAAAAAAAAGGTATTCTCCGAAGGTGCAACTTAGATTTCATCACTCCACAAATTAGTGGGCACATGTCAATAAGAGATGTATTGTGAACATGACAAGTGAAAAAGTAAACATTTTCCAAACGCACATCCCTTGGGATCACCAATATGAAATCATGAGATGTTACAGCAAAAAAGCACAAAAGATATCAGTCAACAATTCAACAACTCACATCTTCTAATTTCCCATCTTTCGAAAGATGGATGATCTCATCCATTTTGCTGTACACAAATGATTTCTCCTTCATGACAGTCTTTGCAACATTTAATGTCCTGTGGAATTTGAAGGTATCAGAATTTCATTTGCCAGTAAAGTAATTTAGAATATAAATAGGATTTTTACCGCTCGTAGTGAGGGAAATAGCGGACAACTTTGGCTTGTCCAACAACCAGAGGGGTGTGAGAACCAAATCCAGAACTGAACTCTTCACTGCAGTGCAAGTGAGCTAATAGATGTTAAAAATTCAAGGAAACATTAATTTAATCAGGTCAAGAAATAATAAAACAAAGCATATAATTTAGCATAGAAGAAACTGTCTACTGACAACTGCATAACTTATTTCGATATGAGGCTCCACCATACAAAAAATAAAAATTTAAAAAGTGGAACAATATTGTGAATTCAAAATATACTTTTACACTTCTAGTTCCTCCATCCCATGCATATTCATTTTCATTGCTCTCTTAAGGTCCTCAAATTTGCTGAAGTTCTAAACAAAAGCAACACCCAGTAGGAGCTAACAAAACATTACAATATTTCCATCACACACAAAAGTACACATGCAAAAGAAATTTGAAGAACATCAAGAAAAGGACAAAAGTCAAGGCAACAGATTTGAAGAACCAAATTGTAACAATCAAAAGAAAATGACCTAAGATCGAACTCCTATATATATTTTTTAAAAAAAGTTTGATGACTAAATTGCAACAATTACAAGTGAAAGATCTAAATTAGTCAAGTTAAAAACTAATTTGGTAAGAAATTGATAATTACTATGAAGTCAAGTCCAAGTTACGATAGTTTCAGTACAGAATAACTGGATGAAGGAATGGCTTAATCAATCAAAAGTAACGTATTCAAGAAAAATACTGCAGTTAATTAACTTAAAAAGTGTCATTAGATTAATGCATAAATAAGCTTATGAAAGGTGCCCTATCAAGATATCAATGGCATATGTTTTACAGAATCTTACAAACCTAGGAATGATCACGTTCAAAGGATTGGTGATCCCATGAATCATGTTCCCAGGAATGTGACATTCCCAAGTTTGGTTTATCATAAATTTTCTTGGGGAATATTTTGCTGCATTCCAAGAAATCCAATATTTTCATTTTTGGACCATATCTTTCTATTAACAATTACATATTATTTTATCACCACCACATAAATTTAACTATTCAATGGATATATATTGTATCAAATAAAACATTCTCCCCATGTTAATCATTTTCATATTTGTATTCATATATAACATTCTTTCCAACGGTAAGGAGGCAGCAATATAACCTAGATGTCACAGGTTCAAATCCTAAAAGTAGTCTCCTCGCTTGCGGGGTAAGGTTGCGTACATCTATCTCCCCATCCCATCTGATGAGAACCTTGTGCATTAGGCCCCCCCTTTATGCATTTATTATATTCGAGTGCTTATTTATCTTGCCAAATGTATAGCAGATTTTTTTTTTTAAATTTAGAGTAAATACCTTATTTGGTCCCTGAAAAAAAAACACGGACCCCATTTTGGTCCCTCGAAAATTTCTAAAAACCCTTTTTTAGTCCATAAAAATGTCTCATTTTAATCCCTGGGGACGAAAAAGGGGTCCATATTTTTTTTTAGGGACCAAATAGGGTATTTACTCTTTTATTTATTTTATCATTCCATAATTTAGTATCATTTCTCAAGTAATATTTATTATCTACTATTTATTGGAAAGTATCTTGATCTGAGAAGTTAGAACGGATAAAATATTCTTCTATCATTTCTAAAACAGTCCCTCATGGAAATCCAACGTTCTCTTCTCTCTCATGGGAATGAAATGGAGGATTCAGAAGTATATTTTTAAAACCTGAATCAAATGTGGGAATGTATAATTTCTATTAGAGATTTTCAAGAATAAAAAAACTACTCCCTGAACCAAGGCCCCAAAATCAAATTCATGTTGTGGAATATAAGAGGTCCATTAACAGATATAAGTACATTAGCAGTATCAACAATTCAGAGAGACCACCATGAGAATTAACAAATATAACATGAGAATCTATAGACACCTAAAATTCAAAGCATACGCAAAATATGAATTGTTGAAAAAAAGGTTCATTGACACATAATATGATCTACGGGAATCATTAGCCTAAGATGAAATACCTTAGCTTGTTAACCCAAACAACAGGGTCACAGGGCTCAGAAATCTGTCTCCATCTAACAGCCAACGAATAAACATCTTGCCATGACATGGAGCGGAAGTATGATCTATCATCTATAATGCTATATGAAGGTGTTTCTAAGGCACTGCTTGTGCTACATCCTGCACCTCCTCTATTCTGACTAGCCATTTGAATTCTCTCCCTTCTCCTAGACCTTTTGCCATGCTTCGAGTTGCTTTTATTAGAATATTTCCATTCTACTTGCAGGGATCGCCAAGCTTTAGATACCTTTTGTGCAATTTCAATAGCAGCAAGTCCAGCCATACGATGCTGGTAAATAAGGAAACATTAGCATTCTGGTAGTGACAGGTCATACGAAGGTAATATAACATTTTGAGAATAGCTACAATCGTTGACATTTTGGATCAAAGTATATTAGCAAGCATGGACGTCAAGAGGAAAACTATAACTTGTTATTCTAAACTTAGTTTAGAGAATGAGTGGATAAATTAAATTAGACACTGGTTTCAAATAAAACTAAATTAGATTGTAAAACACAGCATCACTGCACATTTAACTAATATAGTATAAAGACTAGAATCAAGCTCAATAAAGAGAGTAAGACATTACTCTCTCAAAGCCCAGGACATTATCATCCAAAAAACTCATGCCGTTGAATATGATATCACTGAACAGACTGCTGAGCAAATAACCCAAAGATCACTAAGGCTGCACAACAACGCCTTTGCTCATAAGATGGCATTACAAATAGTAAACAATGGTGCCAAAGGAGTCTAAAATAAAAATACAATTTACAGCGTCAGGCTATCAAAGCAACAGCTCAGGATTAATTATAAAGCCCACCGATCAACAAATAAGACAAGGACAAAAATTAAATGTCCCAAGATCAGGGACCAGGTCTGTTGGAGTTCTAAAAATAGGAACACCTTGTATATTTTCCCCAAGACGTTGACCAACAGAAAGATCATAATCCACCAACTCATCTCAGTAAAATTTAATATATTTGAACTGAACAAACAACCTCTCTGTTGGAATACCACTTCTAAATCATATACATGTCCACTTGGGGACCCAAAAACCGTTACTCTGAAGTGAAATTAAATAAACTTTCATGTAAGTTTATCAAGGTCAAACCTCCTCCCCCCTCTAGGGTATTTATCATTTGATTTCACAACACTCCTCCAATCCTTAATATAAGACATATTTAGGAAGTTAATCTTAGTTCTAAATATAAAACATGGTTTTCGTATTTGTTAATATTTTTCTAATTTACTCCTATTGATGCTCCTTCAATAATCAAGAAAAAGAGGGTATGAGGAAATCAAGAAAGATGACCAAAGTGTTTTGAAAAATACATATCATATTACTAACTTCCTTAATTTAATCAAATTAGATAAATATGTCTTATATTAAAAATTGGAGGAGTACAAGATAATGGTGGTCTTAAGGGAAAAAAGGTTTAGTGGAAAAGTAAGGAAAATAAATAAATGCAAATAATAAGCCAAAATATATAACGTGAATAAGTTTACCTGGCGTCTATTAGGTAGGAAACCGGGGCAATCATACTGGATTTTCTTGCCAATGGAATCTGCAGCCCGTATTAGAGCAGCTTTTTGCTTTGTAATGGCAAAATCTTGCTTCCGAAGCTTCCACTTTTTTAAAGAATCACGCAGAGGTGGTTGCCTGTAAACTTTTTCACATACATTCTTTGGATGCAATTTCTTGCACCAATACTCCTGTAAATCATGATGAAGAGCATCAATATTGTAAACGTGGGATCCAAAACATTTTTTTAAGAAAAAGAACTATCTAACATAAAAATCTTTTAATGCACTTGTAAGTTGTAACCCACAAATCAACTTATGTCATAATATGAGCATGGTGGACTTCTATATTTGAAAATTTTGAAAAATTAATAGAAATTAACTTGAGAATCATATTAAGGGAAGTAATTGTCAAAACTGACACTTTTTATGAAACAAAAGTTACCACTCAGAAGCAACGGTTTGACTTTTCTAATTGAGTTTGTTTGCAATTACTCATAACTAGGCCCCATCCATGAATCATATCCCAATGGAATCTAAAACCATGAACCAATATTATAGACTAGGCAGATGACGCCCACGATCACTCCAAATCCCTAAATATGTGGACAGCCTTATAATTGAGGGTTATAAACTTATAATCCCAGTACTTTGTCCTCAAAGGATGAGGACACAGCTACTTCCACCACATCTTGAAGCACTCAATATTAAAGCACTAGAAGTACCTTAGCTAGTTATGGGATTCAAGCTAGAATTCAAAAGGAGTTACAAAATAAGATATTATAATAATCCCCAGAGGATACAGCCACTTGGCCCATTCCCTTCTCATCTTTCGTCTTCCTCAAACATGTCATGGCAGGCCTATGCCCATCAGATAGTCCCCGGAGGAATAACAATGCAGAAGAGCAAAGAAAAGTTCAGTACAATTGTATACAGTTACCTTAAAAAGTGGAACAATATCCCCATCAATATCAAACCAGCAAAACTCACTGTGGATCTTTGAGGCTGTGTAAAGAGCAATCTCTTTCTGCAAAAGAAGAAAAGTGTGGGCTTAACATCGCAGAACCATGTTATAATGAGTAAAATTCAACAGGAACCATGCTAAATCTGATTCATCACTGTCATTTAACATCATTTAATTTCATTATTCCCTTAAACAAAGAACATAACCAGTCAATATATGAGGCTCAATGAACACAGAAATAAAGGGATACAGGGACATATAGGTGGCACTTAACATAGATATACGTAGCAAATAAGAAATATAAGGAACATATACAATAGGAAACAACACCATTTTGATGCCAAGAGAAATAGGCCAGCTCACATTAACATGCTCTTAAATTAGTACATCGGAAGGCTTATTTTAACTTATTGCCATTTGTGGAACTTCACTACTTGAATGCAAATTGACAAGGATTAGTCTAAACTTTGCCAGCATTTTTTTCCAGCATAGGAAATGTGATAATGTCTGTTAGATACACAGAACAGGACAAAGGAAGTATCAGACATATCACAAACCTGATAAAAGGCAAGGCACTGGAGCACAAACTTTTCCACTGAATCCAATTCCACATCGAGTGCAGCATCATAATCCTTGACCTGTGACACCATTAAATAAAGTTATTGAACCAATAAATGTAAACCAGAATTTGATGGATACCTGGAACTCTGGAGAGTTCCCTGTGTTGTGTGCCTTATCAAGGGGAAAAGAAAAAGAATAGAAACAAGTACCCCTTCAGCTGCTATAGCAGAGGCCCCATTCCAAAACCCATATCTTGCCTACTCCTACTTTGCATGCTCCCTCCCTTTATTCTTTCTCCAGACTAGCTCATTTTTAGAGGTTAGCTCATTTAACTACACATGTCCTCCTCCAATTTTTAAAGGTTGCCCTGCCTGCTCACTCTACCCTTACAGTTCACTTTTCCCTTCTACAATATAATTTCTGCATCATAGGCCTATCAAAACTTGAAAACAAAAAGTTCGCATACCGCCTCTTTGTATTGTCCAACAGCATGAAAGCAGGAAGCCCGTAAATATAAACTCTCAATGTTGGCACCATCAATGCTCAACCCTATTGTCAAATCCTTGATAGCCTTCCTGTCATTTAAATCAAGAAGTAAAACACAGGATTCCAAATCAGTGCACATTATGAAAGTAGCAAGTGTTTGAAAGTAATTTACATGGACTGAGGATGTTATTATAAATTCAAAGCTATCAACAAATCATCATAGATTTACCAGGAATCATACTATCCAATCAATTTATGCAATATATATCTCTAGATTCTTAGATTGAAGCTCAAGACAGCAGTCACTGTCCCTTAAATCCAGCACCAAATAAGAACATAGAAGTAAATGATATTTATCACTGCATGCTTTGAGACTTCAGGAATATTTGCAAGATAAATTCCACTGACGTGTGTATATTTTCCTAAACAACTATCTTTTCCAAATTAAAAGGAAAATGTTGTTAAAAAAAATAAAAATAAAAATATTCTGAATGGGGTTAAGAATCCCATTTCAGACAAAATAATTATCAGAAAAAATACCAAGTATTTCAAATTCTCCTTCCTTGACTTCTCCTTAGTCCCTATTGCTATTCTCAACTTTTAACCCCTCCTAGAAGAGCAACCATTCAAATATGCTTACCAAATAACTTACAAATCTTCTATTATATCTCAAAATTTTCCTTACTGTTGTTTGAATAAACATAATCAAGACTTGCGAAAGCTCTGACCAAGTAAGGGAAGATCATGTTGGTTAAAAAAAAAATCCACTCCATATATTAGCAGGTTTTCTGTTTTAGATACCTGTGCTCTCCCATTGCATGGAATAACAGGCCACGCAAATGATAAGCCTTTGCAAACCTACCATCAAAACCCAAATGCAGTAAGACTAAGCGCACTTAAGCACGTTGAACAGGCACAATGTGCATATGTGAGAGAAAGACGAGATATTGATAATTAAAACAATAAGGTTCATTCACATCTATATCCAATCAATTTTTATAAGAAATAGAATAATTACCTCCCATCTATTTGCAGCACATGATTCAGGCATTCCTGAGCTTTCATTGGCTTTGCTAAATCTTGATAGAACTGACAAAAATACATAGTCAGAACAAAGCTAGCAGTTGAAATCATCTAACAATAACAGAAACAGCTTGCAACGGTACAGATATATAACAAATAGGGGCACAGGAATATCGTAAATATTTTCAGTGTATAGGGTGTGGCTATGGCAATATATACTATTAAATAAAGAAAATTGACAAGTTTCAGAAGAATCAACACAAAATTAAATAACAAATGCTATGCCATATACAACTGATCAAAATGCTGATTATGCTTTCTAAATCTAATATGATATCAATGCTTATATAACTTTATTAAAACTAAGATTTAGCTTCAGGTCTCTAAGAATTAAAAATTTGGCGGGAAAATTACTGTTTATACAGACAAATTTACTATACATCCCCCTATACAAACAACAAAAAAGCCTTGCCCAACAACCAATATATCCCCCCATATTTGGGAGAAAAGATACTACACAATACTTAGTTAGTACCCAAGAGCAACCAATAAGTACCAGTACTGGTTAGGCATTGGATATACAGGTTTATCTTCAATCTAGGCGTACCCATGCTTCATAACATAAAACTTGTTTAAGAAAATGTGTAAATGCAAACTAATCTGCTATAATAACTACTTCAAGTCCAGTGAATCTAAGAAACAGAACAAAGGCAAACAGAAATGACATGGACAGAAGCACTGAAAAAAGAAATGAAAGAAAAGAAAACATGTCTAACACAGGTGACAGAGAGCACAGAAGTATATAACAGTTCGCATCTTAAATCAGAAAACAAAATGCAGAAAGATTAGTTGGGTTTGTCAGAATCAAGTTTCCATTTAAGTTCAAAACTTCAAACCGCTCATCCCCTTATCAGAAAAAGGTTCAAAGATACCTGAGTCAGATGTGCCCAAGCTTCAAGGAAATTTCTATCTAGCTGTAGTGATTTTAAATGTGCTTCCTCAGCTTTCTTATATTCACCAACTGAAGATAATGCTAAACCCTGGAAGAGACTATATTAGCTAAGAGAAAGAATGAAGACTTCATCTCAGACAGAAAACCAACATCAGAGACCAGAATTAATGAGATTTCAAATTTGAAACCCTAGGTTAAGACCCACCAAATAAGTGTAGGCAGACTTATTATCCTTCTCTAGCTTCACACAAGCTGAGAGGTCCTCAATAGCAGCATCAAACACCTTAAACTTGAAATTAACAATTCCTGCATTGAATTATATGATAAACATATATTATTCAGTATCTCAGGCCACTACGAAGAATCAAACTCCTTAAACATGAAATTCTCAACGAGATGTCAACAAAAACCAAGGGCACGCCAACAAGATGGTAGATGAGTACTTTAACTTGAGCAAGATTATTTTTAAGGAGCTTAGCAATAACTTGATTACCTTAAAATGACACGTTCTGTTTCATTTTTTAGTAATTAAGTAGCGCCTTTAGCTCAAGTACAAGAAAATTGTATATGCAGGGCTCAATACCTGTTACAAATTCTACAGATATCAGCTTTATTTCCATAGGAATGTTATGCAAACTCATCCTGGGCTTCCAAGTTCATTAAATTATATCCACTGGCTATAAATGTAGAATCTGTTTGAACACAGGATGATATGAATGCTAAACACTTCATGCCATATAAACCTCAAAAGGACCAGCAAGAGTGATGAGTTGGCAAGGAGGGCGCAAAATTTAACTGATTCTGACAATGACAATGGAGGAAAATGTGTTGAAAGAATGTCTGGACTGCAGTGAAGAGTACTAGCCTCTCAAAAGCTGGCAAGTGAGGTAGTGCTCTTGTGTGCTAACTTATGTTTTCTACCTTGCCACGTTCTATTTTCAGTGTGTTTAGGCTTCCATTGCTGTGAATTTTGCGTGTTAATTCCTTCATTCTTTTACAGAGATTGGGTGAAACCAGGGATATATTGACTTAATACCATACATTTCATGGCATTCTCCTCATTTTTAACCCTAGTTCCCCAGCTTAAGCTCAGTTTTACCACCAATTTAATTTTATTAATCATAAATCAGTTCTCCATGCAACAAAATAGGAGGAAAACTTGGTGCTACAATGCTACCTCTCTCATGTAAGATATCTGCTGAGTTGGGTTCAAACTCTAATGCCTTGGTCAAGTCTACAATAGCCTGTTAATCAGATGCAAAAAGCAAAAAAGATTGTCAAATATATGGAATGTAATTTGTGCAAGAAACATCATACAGTACTTGAAAGAATAGCATCACAGCAGGTATCAAATGTTTCCTTCATATTTTATAATTGTTTTTAAAACGGAATCAAACATCTCAGGGCATGGAAAGACACGAAACTATCACTGGACTCTTACCCACTGCATTAGTTTCATGCTAATAGAATTAATTTCAAAGGACTTAACTAGAAGCCTGAACTTTTCAGTCAGGAACGGATCTAGGTTGACCAAATTAGGAGCAAAACCCCTCCCCTCCTTAAAATGAAGTGCCTATATGAGTAATAAGCATTGCAAAACTACAGCATAGGATACTAGGATATCAACTCACTACAATATCACTTCCCTTGAGAGTGGAAACACCCATCCCATTATCACAGACCAGATTAAAAGATGGGGCCTATTGAAATCTATCTTCCTTCATTTTTTAAATAAAAATACTTTCTATATCGACCATAAAATATATTTCATAAAATAAATCCTTAGAATAACTAACAATATTCTCACTATTTCACGAGATTCATTTCTTTGTTATTTCTTTGATTATAACTGTTAGGAAATAAATCAGTATCAGTATATTATAATTAATTAGTATCGCATATAATTAGGGATTATAGGAATTATGAGTGATTAGAAAATCAATCATCATAATGAGTTATTACTCTCTTGTCTTCTCTCTTGTGTATAAATACCCTATTGAGCATATGAATAAAGAAATACAGATTATATTCTCTATATCGCTTACATGGTATCAGAGCTTGGTTAGTTCTTGGCCAATTTGAGTTTTCCGATGGCCACTGTCACTGTAGCGTGAACCGTATTGTCGCGTGAACAGTGACAGTGGCCAGACAGAGTGTGTGTGTCGGTGAGGTTGATTTTCTATGAGGTTTTCACTTCCTTCAAGATTTTCAGTTTCTAGCGCACATTTCCAGTTTCCAGCACGCTTGTGAATTTTTAGTGTGTGTGTTCGTGTCATCTTTGTTTCTAGTTTGACTCCTTAGCCAATGTCGGATCTTCTTTTCCGGTAAGACTAGGTCGGTTTCATGTTTGGAAGACTGCATTTGGCGATTGAGCTTCATTGTTTTGCTGGGTTTTGGTGTTTTGCACTTCCCCGTTTATGTCGATTTGCTATTTTTTGGTTCTATCCGCTAGTTCGTGAACAATGATATTACTCATCACTCTTCACAGGGGGAGAGAGAAAGTGTGTACCTCGTTGTATGGTTGTCGTTTGGTTGTTATGACCATTTTTTGGTCGTGCTTCATTCTTCGACATAGAGCCTTCATTCCCGGTATGTATAGGCCGGATCTTTGCTTCGAAGGTTGCGTTGTGAGACTGGGTTTTTACTATTTCAGCACAGTCGGCATTTTGTTTCAGGCACGTTCACTTGTCTCTAGTAGTTGGTTTCTTCGTTTGTTACGTTTTCCAGCACATTCGTGAAGTGCTATTTTGTCTTGAATGCTGTGTTTTGCCTCCTCTGGCGAGGAGTTTGGTGGTCCTTGTGTGACCTGTCTGTTCTTTGCCTCAGGTGAAGTGTTTCTTTGGTGTTTGTCTCTATTGAGACGTTTAGAGTATTGTTTGGTCACTTGTGAGACCGTTTGCTGCAGCCTCTACTTTGGTTTGGTGCTCTATTATTCGAACTCTTGGTGAAGGTGTTTGGATCGTTGCCTTTGAATGTCCTCAGTGTGACATTTGGTTGAACTATTTTTAGATGTGGCCGAACTTGTTGGTGGATTCAAGATATCATGAAAAAGAAAATTATTTTGTTTGGATTTATTTATATTATGTTTTATTGTAACAAGTTGAGCATGATTAACATCTATGCTCCAACTTGAGGGGGAGTGTTAGGAAATAAATCAATATCAGTATATTATAATTAATTAGTATCGCATATAATTAGGGATTATAGGAATTATGAGTGATTAGAAAATCAATCATCATAATGAGTCATTACTCTCTTGTCTTCTCTCTTGTGTATAAATACCCTATTGAGCATATGAATAAAGAGATTCAGATTATATTCTCTATATTGCTTACAATAACAATATGATTATTGCAAAAATACAATTTTATATAATGTCAGTACAAAAACAAATCATAACTTTGTTGTAGTTAATTATAATTTTCACCCCCCCCCCTTCCCCCCAACCAGGTCATCCTCTTCCTCTTCCTCAAATCTATTTTGGGTTCCATCCCTGCTCTCAATGATGCAATATTAGAAAACGTACAAACTTAAAACCATTGTTAAAAGAAATTACATATATTATTGTGATTTTCTATAATAAAACTAATCAATTTTATGAATTATACAAACATTAATTTTATGAATTAACGAAACATTGTTGCCACACTTAAAGTGAAGCCTTGTTAACTTAAAGTTGAGTAACAATTCGATTGGCAATCATATGAAGGTAAAATTTCAATTGACAGTAATTATGATAAAATAACCAAGGTAAGTCATTCTTCACCTCGACAAACTCCCCCAAAGCGGCCCGGGCCTGACCCCTCCTTTTCCATGCCTCACCAGCAGCCGGATTACATTGTATAGCCTAATATATACATCATGTAAACTATAAAAATAAGGGGAAACGCCCATATGTCCATATACCTGGCGGAAAGTGGTTGCTTCAATACCTTAGTAAAATCAGCTATAGCAGCATCAAGTTCTCGCTGAAATGCATATGCTGTCCCTCTTCCTATTAGTGCCTCAGGATACTCAGGGTCCTCTTTTAGGATCTGAGAATAGATGGAGACAACGTTACAGTTGATTATATGGTAGAAAAAGTAAGGTATGATAACAACCGCATGAAATAAAGAAGCCACGAGTAAATATCACTAGTGAGGATTGCACCTGGTCGAAAACAGATACTGCATGAGCATATTTTCCTTCATTAACCTGCCAAAGGTTTAGAAATGTTAAATATAATCTTAAACACCCGAATGCAGTTATAATGCTTCTCTCATTAATTATATTAATTAATAATTAATTAAAAGCATGAGACAAACCTCTGCTATACCCCTTGAAAGTCGAAAATCTACACTGATGGACTTTGACTTTGAAATCCGAGCAACACAGAACTTCTTATTTTTTCTTCCGTCATCATTGATTTTGAGGGGAAAATCAAACTTATTACTTGGCTTTCTAAAAATTTCAGTGATGTCAAATGGGTCAATACTTGTAGATACTTTTTCAGATGATTCTGAGGTGTCACTTGAGTCATTACATGATTCAGAATTATAACTCAGTTTATCAAGTACATCCGGGCTTCCATTAGCTTGATCGTCAAATTTATTCGAGTTCCTATCTTCATCATGTAATTTATTTCTTGAATCAAATTTATCATCTGACTTCAGGCAGATCTCAGATGTATCAGCAGCAATATCACATGATTCACCAGGACTGCTCAACCTATCTTTAGTATTACAGTTTTCGCTTGAGTTCCGGTGACTGAGAGAAATTGTTTCGGATTGAGGCATAGGAGTCCCATGTGCTTCATACTCTATGTGGCAGCCTTTTTTTTCTTTTGTCAAAAGTTCTTCAAGTTCTAGAAATTGCTGCAAGTCTGCAGACTGATGCAGAGCATGCTCATAGCCTTGCTCCCATACCAATACAGCATCTTCTTTCTTCCGCAGAGCAGACAACGCATGACCTAAACGGCAGAATAAAACCAGCATAAGCTCAAATGGTAAGACATCTACCTATCTGTGCGTGAGAAAATTCACGTAAACTTCCAATGTAAACAAAAGGATGGCGCCACGATAAATTACAAAATATCATTAACAAACTCAAGTAAAGATATTTCCATTGAAATCATAATATATTAGCCATTCATCAACCGCCCTAACCCTCAAGTGAACTTAAATCGTCCCATCCCTGGTGCTGGAGTGATTCAATCATCTCGTCATTAAAACTTATTCATCTATTTAAATGATAATGAAAGATCGCGTCTCAAGAATTTTCAAGAGAACAAAAGCGGCACCGATCTCTCGATCAGATGAAGTGAACAGTGACAGTAAATTTTAACGAATAGCACAGTAGAAAATTGGCTTGGCATCACAGATCGATCCTTACTCCGGGGAACTTGTTCAATTACAAGTTAAGCATTGATTAAGTGGAGTTAGCCACAGCATGAATTAAAAAGCATAGATGACAAGGGAGCAAGAAAAGCAGTTAAAGGAACTGAAAACTTGAGAATAATTGAACAAGAGGAGAAACCTTTGAGAATGTACGCTTGAAGATGCGCGGGGTCAAGCTGAAGTGCTCTGTCGCAATCCTTAATAACGTGTTTATGAAGCTCTAATTGGCTGTAACAAAAGGCTCTGTTGCTAAAAGCAAAGTTGAGAACAAAAATTGCACATATGATTAGTTCGCAGATTCACAATAATTAATCAAGAAAAGTGAAGATCGATCGAGCAACAAATCGGAGAACAATGGGGATTCATGGAAGTGTGATACACACCAGATGTCTTGGACTGCAGAGGACCCAGAAATAAGCGAATCGAGGATACGAATGGCCTTGGACCAGTCCTTGGAGCTGCATAGCCTGGCCAGCTGAGTTCGCTCGGAGATAACAGGAGCCATGGGTGAAGAGAAGAGAATCGAGGCGCACAGATCAGAAAACTGAAGCTTGCTTCGAAATCTAAACTTTCAACGGGTCGTAGGACGATAGATTTGGGGCTGGAGGCAGGAAGGGGTAAAATGGAGAATATGTCGGTTTGCCCAAAGCCCAGGAAAGCAAGAGGGAGGAGAGAGAAAAAGAGAAACGGCGTCAGTGGACGTGCCGAACTCGCATCTTGCCCGTTTTCTTGTACGGTATTGAAGATTAACTGTTTAACTACGGAGCCAAGGCCCAAATAAAAAGAAACTGTAACGATCGTCAAGGAGTCACCAGGACCGGCCGCAAAAGGCGAGAACCCATTATGGACCAGTTATTGGATTCCCTGGATTCAATTTTGAGAAAATTGAAAAAAAGCCTCACGTTAGAAATTTTAATGCAGAGAAGGACCTTTTTTTTTTTTTTTGGTCAAAGCAGAGAAGGACCTAAAGATTTGAGAAACCTCATATAACAACAGTTGAATTAACAGAAACGGCATCAGTGGACACGCCGAACTCGCATCTTGCCCATTTTCTTGTACGGTATTGAAGGTTAACTGTTTAATTAAGGAGCGAAGGCCCAGATAAAAAGAAACTGTGTTTAGTAACGATCGTCATGGAGTCATCAGGACCGGCCGGAAAAGGCGAAAACCCGTTCCAGACCAGTTATCGGATTCCCTGTATTCAATTTTGAGAAAATTGGAAAAAAAAAAAAACCTCACATTAGAAATTTTCATGCAGAGAAGGACTTAAAAATTTGAGAATCTCATATAACAACGGTTGAATAATTAAATTCTAATTTGAGTCACTGAACTTAACAAATTATATACTAGGTTATGCATCATAATTAGGGATTTAAAATTTAGGTTAATTACCTCCACACCCCTTAGTTTTTTTTTTTTGGTCAATACACCCCTTAACATGGCAAAATTGAAAACATGACCATATTATTTACTTTATGATTAATTCTTTAGGAACTACTGGACAACCAAATAGATAAACAAGTAAAATGAATTATATTTTTAAAACTTGAAGTTGTTATTATTAGTTTAAACAAAAGAAACCTATGAAATAACTTATTGTATAGGATGCATGTATCATTTTACATTCAATGAACAAGATTAAATTTTACACGTAAATTTATGAGGGCTAATCATGACTAGAGTTGGGAATCAGAGCCGGCCCGGTCCGACAGGGCCTGGCCCTACAAGGCCGGCCCTACAGGGCCTAAGACAAGGAAAACATCTGTTTTTTAAAGCCCGGCCTGATAGTACCAAGGCCACGACCGACCCTACAGGGCTTGAAAATTACTATTCCAAATTTTAATTATTTTTCTTTTGAGTTTTTTCCAAAGAAATATAATTAGTAAATTGCAACCATTAAAGTTCTAATCTATCAAATAAATATTATCAACATTAATATCTAAATAATACAAATCATCCAACAAATAAACATATTCATTAATTTGTAATAAAAAAACAAACCAGATGCGATAGCCGGATAAAGAGATAATAACTTTGAGAGAAAAGTATCTATTGTTGAACTAATTATGTACAATTGTAAAAATACCTTCGGAGTGATTACAGAGCAACGGCGGTCGACGGTGCGATAGCTAGCGACTGCCGACGGTGAGTAGCAACAGGAGAAACTGAGCAAGAGACGAGGTTAATCTGATTGAGTGAGCAATTGAGCGGTACTAGCGGGTGAGCTTGCGAATCTGAAATTCAGATTTTTGAAGGAAACACAAGCAATAAAGACTAAAGAGACTGAGATAGCGAGAATAGATATGAAATTAGGGTTAACCAGTTAAGTGCCTCCTAGCCTCTTACTCTTGGCACTCTATGACTAATTTTTGATTTTGTTTTTTTTTAAAACAAAATGCTACAGTAACAGGGCCTAACAGGCCGGCCCATTAAGCCCGAGTCCCTACAGGGCCGGCCCTGTAGGGCTAATTTCAAATTTCGGGCATATTTTTCAAGTCCAAGCCCTACAGGGCTAAGGCTTAAAAGGGCCGGCCCGATTTCCCGGCTCTAATCATGACTAGGGACGGGCATGGTAGGGCTGGGTAGGGCAAGACACTTATCTGATGCCCAACCCTAAGAATGAACGGGCTGCATTTTGTAACTCAATGCCGAGCCCTGCCCAATAAAAGCCCTAACCATGTTCGGGTTGGGCAAAGGCGGGCTGGGCAGGGCGAGCTTACCTTGCCCAAGTAGTGACGTCTTGCCCTGCTTTTTGAAGATTTTAGTTCATAGTTCACAAAATTTCAAAACTTTGGAAATAGTTGAAGTATAATATAGGGAAAAGTATTTTTCCTGTCACTGGAAATAGAGTTGTCTCCAATGATCTTAAAACTACGTCGTTTTGAATTAATGAAGGATTTGTTTGTAATTTCAAGTGAA
The DNA here is from genome assembly GCA_034222035.1 of Acacia crassicarpa. Lineage (NCBI taxonomy): Eukaryota > Viridiplantae > Streptophyta > Magnoliopsida > Fabales > Fabaceae > Acacia > Acacia crassicarpa. Next base: position 3,387,758 of record JAWXYG010000010.1, read on the forward strand.
TTAATGAAGGGTGTTTCCGTAATTTTGCATCCTTCATTAATTCATCTGAAATTACAAAGACACTCTTCATTAATTCAAAACGACGTAGTTTTAGGGTTACTGGAGATAACTCTATCTCCAGTGACAGGAGAAATCCTTTACCCTATAATATAATATATTTAGACAAAATAATATTATATATTTTAAATAAAATAATATATGTAGAACAATCTTTATTTAAATATACTTAATTTCCGGGCAGGGTAGGACCCCCTGCCTGATGCTCGGCCCTGCCTAGTTACTGGTCCAGCCCAAAACTGCCCAAATTTTTTCCGGGCCACTTTCTTAGGGCAGGGCTGGGCAATTTTTTTTTCCTGAGCTTGGGCGGGCATACTGGGTATCTAGGCACTATACTCACCCCTAATCATGACAACAGCTCACAAAGTTTGTCATTCTCCTCTCATATTTGTAATTGGCCCTAATGAATTCACAACTAAAATATTGTAATTAAAATCTGAAATTTCGTTATTTGCCCCTGAATTGGTCTAAACTAAAGTTGTGGTAGTGTGACCTTTTCACAACTATGAGCCTATGACAATTACAAGACCTAGCTATAAAATATATATATATATATATATATATTACCTGTTCCTATTTTTTCTGAAGAAAACTGGGAAAAAAAAATCTCCATCATAAATTTTTTCTGAGAAGGACATAAGCTTTAGCCAACATTGTTCTGGGGTATAAATTTTACAGAGCACCGTAATTTCAGGGGTATAGAAATTTTTAGAGAAAATTGTATATAAAAACAATTGAATTACCCAAATTCTAATTAGTACTTTGGGTTATTGAATTTATCAAATTATATATCATGTTAAACGTTATAATTAGAAATTAAAAATTTGAGTCAAATTACCTCAATATCTCTTAGTTATTAAAACAACAAAACTGAAAACGTGACTTTATCATTTGTTCTATCAATTAATTTTTTAGGGAGTAATGTAAAAATAATTTATTATTATTTTGTTGCAAATTTTATAATATTCCTATGCATACCTATATATTGTTGTGATTAGTCCTCATGAATTTACATGTAAGATTTAATCTTTTTTTTTTTTGGTCAACCAATTTAATCTTGTTAATTGAATGTAATAAGATACATTCATCCCATTGTCTATTGGATGCATTAATGGACATTTAATGTAGTCATCATTAGTCATTAATATATTAAAGTCAAATGTTTAATGACCCAATAAATAAATGCCCTGTTTTATTATTCATCAAGTACCAGTATATGCATGAACATCTCTTTAATATGAATCCACGACAAAAAATTTTCAAAATTACAAATTACTCCCTCCTGTGATTTTTATGAGAGATTTTTTTTAAGGGTCGGTCTTTAATATAAACAATTTTTTTTATGTCTTAAAATTTAAACTATATTTTTCTTTTCTACTCATATTAAATACATATCTTTATATTAATTATCATCTATTTATCACTAAATCTCTTTTATTTAATCATTTATTACTTATAATCTCTTATGTTTTCTATATACATTTATTATTCTTAACTAATCTTGACCAAAATTTGCTTGTAAAAGGGATTGGAGGAAGTATGTGACCCAACCCAAAAAAGACCGGGGGGGGGGGGGAGGGGGGGATTTAAAACAGCTAAATAAAAGGGAAAATGCATTTAAAGGTCTTTTTTAGAGGAAAAAAAAAATCCTAAAAAGGCCCCCAGATTCTGAAAATCCCAGAAAAGCCTTTTCTGGGATTTTCAGAATCTACGTGAGTTGTTAATGTAATTGATTTAGTTGTTAAAATATTGTTATTAATGCGACTGATTTAGTTGTTAACGGGTATTGATTTTGTTGTTAATTTGGCTGATTTAGTTGTTAAATTTTAAGGAATTTATACTAGAAAAAGCCTTTGAGCATTTTTTAGGATTTTCAGAATCTTGGGGCCTTTTTGAGATTTTTTTTCTCCAAAAAGGGCCCCCATATAGATTTTCCCTAAATAAAAAGAAAAACCTTTGCCGATTAATCTGTTTCACACCTAACTAAAAGGATTGGAAAAATTAACTTGAAGACAGGCAAAAAAGTTACGGTAATTAGCAATTAGCTGCTCAAATAATTGATCGCACCTGATAAAGATAGAGGGAGGTTGGTGGGTGCAGATCCTAAGATTTCAATTTTTCCTTTGAAATTATGTAAGTATTATACTTTCTCCTTTCTTTAAGATAAATTTGGAGAGTTATTCTTAGTCCTAAATATAAGATATATTTTTTATATTATCAATCTTTTCTTATTTTACCTTTATTGATACTCCCTCAACAATAATTAAGGAGGAGAGGAAATGAGGGAAATTAAAGAGATAGCTAGAGTGTTTTAAAAAATACATATTATATTAAAAAAAACTTAACTAACTTCCTTAATTTAATTAAAGTATGTGAATATGACTTATATTAAGAACCGGAGGGGAGTATATTTTTTTATCAATAAAACTCATGAATAACTGTGGTATATATATGGGCCTGTTTGGGAAGACATCAAAAGAAGAAAAAAGCCCAGTGGCAGTGAAAACATGATTTTTGCGTGTTTGAGAAAGCTTCAATATTAGATGAACTTTTAGATCTGAAGCCACTTCTTGGAGCTTCTAGTCCATCACCACTACAGTGGCTTCACTCTTTTTTTTGGAAATGACCATGCAAGACAAAAACTATCACCTCACTTTAAGAGAAAAGGAAGGATCTGTGAGTCGAATCCGGGGTGGGGAATTTATAGCCGATTGGAGATTTTCTCGAAACGATTTTGGTATATTATATTTTACATTTGATATATCTTAAAAACGATGTATGAGACGGTGTGGAGATATCTTAAAGACGATTTAAAATGTGAGTGTGCGTGTGTATATATATAATTCTCCCTCCACTCCTAAATATATGATGAAATTTATAGTACAAATTTTACTACAAACTTTATCCTGCACTGCAAACTTTTAATAACAAAATTAAATATAAAAAATATTTTTCAATAGTTTTTAGAGAAATTTAGAAGAAGAAAAAATCAAATATCTATTTATGTCATCTTCAGTCATTTTCCATTTCAACTAATTTTTCAAACGCTATGTAAGACAAGAGCCCATTTGGGAAAAAGTCACTTCCTACCACCGCTATCTCAAACATAAATCTCATCAACAATATGATTTTTAGGGGGAAAAAACCCATAAAAAAGAGTCCAACAAGAAAAAAAAAATCACTTCTATCACTGCGATCTTGAACGGGCCTATATATACCACCTCATGTCCTTGATGTAAGAGTTATGTGACTTTTTTTAGAAATTTAGGAAACTAAATAAACTGTATCAAAGTATTTATTTTTATGATTTTTCTATAAACTTATTTATTTGACTTATAAATTTATGTATAATCTAATGATGCACAATATATGTCGTTATGGTTAATTAACTTATTTAATTTTTTCAATCTCTTCAAAAACAACTCAACCGACAATTATATTAAGAATCATATGATTTTTTTAAGGGTTAAATACCATTTTTGCTGTGAAAGTTTAGCCAAATGAGTTTTTTTTTTGTCTCATTTTTGCCCCAGACGTCAACAAAACAGAGAAAATATGCCATGAAAATTTTTTTAAAAGCAAATTTGCAGCAGAAGTTTTTTTAGAAGCAATTTTGTCCCTGGAAGTTTATAAAGAAGAGCAACAACTCAACGATCAACATCAACGGATAGGTAAAATTACTACTCCCTCTGGTTCTTATTATAAAGCACCAACTGACAAGTTTATTTGGTCCTTTTTATAAGACACTTGCTTGTTTCCAATAAGTATTAATTATTTGTTTCCATGTCTGTCCCTAATTAATGAGGGTAGTGGATGAGAGTAATAATTAATATAATATTAGAGTTTAATGCAATTAATAGGGGTAATATTGGAAGTTACTTAAATTGTAGGGCAACTTTAATGACTTTAACTACTTTTATTGGTTTGTAAGAAAAGTTAGTTGGTGCCTTATAATAAGGACCAGAGGGAGTATGTTTTTAAACTTTCGGGGCAAAAATGAACCAAAAAAAAAACTTCCAAGTGATCAGTGCTCCTTAGGCAAAACTTCCATGAAGAAAGTTATATTTAACCTTTTTTTTTAATATAGCCATACTTACTTAAATTTTCCGCCAGTTCGTCTCTGATAGCCTGGACAGTCGATAACGAATAGTGGTGATGGGCTGATGCCTGATGGTGAGTCCAGTTTCTCTGCCCATCAGTTTTCTGTGGTAGTTCGAAAAATATGATTTAGACCCTTGGATCAAAATTTTGACTACCAGGATCTTAAGATGAGGAGGGATGGGCAAAGAAGTGCTGGGGAGAATATGGGTGTGCATGACAACCATTCTGTTGCCCAGCACTGTTTCTGAGATGAGACAGTTTTTTCTGATTCTGTGCTTTGAAAGAGTTCTGAGAATCAAAATTACATTTGTTAACCCATTTTATTTTTATTTCGAGAATCAGAATTACGTTTGGTAATACATTTTTGAGCGAAGGAGTAAAAATGCGCACCAAGTTTACCTGTGGGAGCATCTAGCACCACGAAGTATTTTTGGGAGTAAAAGTACACACGAAGTTACGTTTTGAGAGTGCCCAGCACCACGGCCGTTAGTTGACCGTTAAGTTGGATGAAATGCTGACGTGGCGATGACTGGGACTGACACGCTGACGTGGAATTAAAAAATTCAAAAAAAAGGAAAAAATTCAAAAAATTAGGAAAAAAAATAATTAGAAAAAATTCAAAAAATTAAAATAATTCGAAAAAAATTTAAAAAAAAATGAGGAAAAATTAAAATAATTATGAAAAAAAAATAATTATAAAAAAATTCCAAAAATTTGGAAAAAAATAAATAATTGTAAAAAAATTTAAAATAATTAAAATAATTCGAAAAAAAAATGAGGAAATATTTAAATAATTAGGAAAAAATTAAAATAATTATGAAAAAAATAAAATAAATATTAAAAAATCAAAAAATTAGGAAATAATTAAAATAATTAGAAAAAAAATTCAAAAAATTAAAATAATTAGAAAAAAATTAAAATATCCCTCCAGTGGGCTACGCCACAGACAACCCTACCACCGGCCGGCCGGCGGCGATCAGTTGCCCTTTATTATATACTCCCTCCAGTCTTAGTTATAAGACAACATTTGAGAGTTTGTTTTGGTTCTAATTATAATACAACATTCTAATTTTTGTCAATTTCTTCCTAAACGATGCCTATTGATATAAATGAGGGATTATGTGAAATCAATAAGATAATTGATGTACAAAATTTATATAAAGTCATTTTAGAAAAATAAGTCAAATCAACTAATTCGACCGCCGCCAAGTATATAATAAAGGGCAACCGATCACCGCCGGCGGCTGGCGGTAGGGTGATCAATGGTGGGACCCACTGGCGAGGGTATTTTAATTTCCTTTTAATTATTTTAATTTTTTGAATTTTTTCCTAATATTTTGAATTTTTTTTCTAATTATTTGAATTTTTTTTCTAATTATTTTAATTTGTTTTCTAATTATTTTAATTTTTTCCTAATTTTTTTATTTTTTAATAATTATTTTATTTTTTCATAATCATTTTAATTTTTTCCTAATTATTTTAATTTTTCCTCCTTTTTTTTGAATTTTTGAAAAAAATTTCGAATTATTTTAATTTTTTGAATTTTTTTTCTAATTATTTATTTTTTTCCTAATTTTTTTTTTAATTTTTTAATTCCACGTCATCGTTCACGTCAACGTGTCAGTCCCAGTCATCGCCACGTCAACATTCCATCCAACTTAATGGTCAACTAACGGCCATGGTGTTGGGCGCTCCCAAAACGTAACTTCGTGTGTACTTTTGCTCCCAAAAATACTTCGTGGTGCTGGACGCTCCCACAGGTAAACTTGGTGTGCATTTTTGCCCCTTCGCCCTACATTTTTCCTCCCCTTGTTTGGGAGTTAAAAAAATAGTAAGGGAGGACGATAAAGGATTGATGAGTTATTTTTACCATTTTGTCCTTTTCTTTAATAATTAATATAATTATTATACTTTACAAATAAACTTAAATTTAAATTTCCTAAAAAAATTATTTATGTAATTTTTATATTCAAAAAATTATTTATGTGGCGGCAGCGATGGCAGTGATGGTGGTGGCGGTGGCAGCAATGGCGGCGGTGGGGGTGGGGTGGTGGCAGTGGCGGTGGCGGTAGCGGTGGTGGTGGGGCAGTGGCAGTGGTGGTGGTGGGGGCGGTGGCGGCAGCGGTGGTGGTGGTGGTGGCGGTGGTGGTGGGGCGATGGCGGTTTTGGGGGTGGCAACGACGGTAGTGGTAGTGGTGAACGAGGGAAAATTTCTGATTCGATTAAGGGAAAAATAAATTCTGATTTTTTGCCCTGGAATAGAGAAGCCAAAATTTTTAACTTCTTTTTTTTACTCTCCAGCACCAAAAAAAAAAATCGGTTCATCCCGGGAGCAAAAAAAAAAACGAATTTACCAAACATAATTCCTATCCATTTTTGTTTCAGGGCACAGAAATTAAGAAAAAAAATCATTCTAAAAGTGTTACCATGCACACCCTATCTGCTTCTGGCTAGTGGTGGTTTATAATAGTTGACGGTACTGACAATGGCCAATAGTGATTGGTAAGAACCAATAAATCGAGTTGTTAATGAGAGCAAACCCACCTTCTATTTTCTTTAAACCCTTGCATTTTTCTCTTTTCTCACTCCTTTTCCTTACAAAAATGGAGTAGATTATGTACTTATCTTACGGAGCAAAGTAAATATTGAAAGTATTGGGGCCAAAAAATCCTGCGAGTACGTATAGTATTCATAATCTTAATTTAAAATATGCTTAAGACATCTTTTAAGTACACAAACAAGGGACTGAAATATATAGCACTGGAGACCCACACGTCTGGAAACTCTTGACTGCATTTTGTATATTGATGGAGCTCTAAAGTTGTATTCGACATATATTATATTATAGTGTGTTTGGATTAGCTTTTGAAGAATATAGCTACAAAGATAAAGTTTAAAAAAAAAAAAAATTCAAACAGAGATCTATGGCGTTTAGTTGCCGTCTTAAAGGTGACAGAGTGCCCGTGAAGATCCCCGGCCAACAAGGTTGTTGCAACATCGAAGATTGATGTTCCTATATCCTTGAAACTTGAGAGACCACCTGATAAAGTGAAGAATCAATGTTACTACCTCTGGTTCTAATTATAAGAGCTAGTTGACTTTCTTTGGAAAGATTAAGGAAGTTAAATAAGTTATTTAATCATTTCATATACTATGTATTCTTAAATTATATATTAGTTTATTAGTCAAACTAATAAGTTTAAAGAAAAAAATAAAAATAAAAATATTTTAAAGCAATTTAATTAGTTTCCTTAGTCACTCTAAAAAAGTAAACTAGCTCTTATTAGGACCGGAGAGAGTATGTTTTTTCTTTTGGTACATTGAAGAATCAATGTTGTTCTAAACATCTATGCCTCGCAGTGTGGGTTGGCAAAAGGGCCAACTCGAGCCTAACACCTGTGGAGCTCAACCCGTATTACCAACTTTAATGACCGGGGATGATTAATAACACACACAATGATGGTCGTTATTGACAATGATTGGTAAGGGTTAAATAAAAAATAGTATTATGATCTAAAATTTAAATCCTCCTAATGTAATAAAAAATAATGAAAATGATATAAAGTTCAATATATTTACGTTCCTACTCTATCCTTTTAAATTAGAAAATAATTGGATGTGGTTATTTTTTTCTATTTTATTTATATTGTTAGATTAAAATTGTTAAATTTAGTCATCATTTGGATTAGCATTAATAAATTAAGGAAAACATTCACTCTTATTCTAAGTCATTAGTCTTACTGTAATATCAGGCCTAAAATAGATAAGGGCCTTATTTTTATGTATGTGTTTAGGTGGTAGCTAGGTAGATTCACATACAAGCTCATTTGGATAAAGGCTTCAACCTACAGCTCTTTAGTGCTTAGTGATTCCCTGCTATCACGATCTTACTACCTATAATAAGAAAATAATTGAAGATAACTAGTATAATAGTAATACATAGTAACGGTAGTATAATAGTATTGTCAAGGTTATATGGGTGTGCTGTGTGCATGTGTTATAAAGCATAGACTAAAATAATCCTGATATTCAAAAATATCTTTGAACAGCTGTCACATTATCATCAAATATATATCACTAAACCTTGTCCATGAACAGTAATTGGCCTTCATCAATCCACATGGCATCTTAAATCTCTAATCACTGTGGTTGCTTAGTGCAGCAACGGAGGGGAGGTCGACGTCAGTTTATTTTCCTGGCATATAAAAAGTAGAATCAGAAATGTTGGCCATCGATCTGAATTTCAATTGGTCAGTTGACTATTTTCCATCCATTTTTGGTACCATTAATCATAAAATTCGTTCCCCCCATCCCAATCCCTTTCCCCCGGCATATTCTTCTCCCGGGGGGTTACTGCGTATCAGCAATCAGGTATCTAGCCATCAACTTAGTTAACCATGCATGCTAGTACCTTTCAGATCACCATTGGCTGTTTTTTTCAAATCATTTTTTTACTGCTTTATGTCTGATTCTTTGTTCCTTTTGTCCAGGGAACATGGTGTTAGCCGTCGCTCGTCGTCGAGATACGATTAGGAGGTTTTGTGGTGTTTTGGTCCCTGGCTTCACGTTTGTTTTCAGGCGTCTCACTGTTGAGCTTGGTCCTAACATCATCAACCTTGATCTGAAGGTTGTCATGGAACCGTTCTCTCAGCTGTAGTTGCTTTCAGATGTTATTCTAGCTCCTCGTGTACTTTTCTAGCCACTTCTTACATTGGCTGCTACTACTTACAGTGAGCCTTGTCTCATGAATTAGTATGTATTTTCTCACGTCACCTCTGCAATAATGGTTTCATATATATGTTTGTTCACCTTCAATACTGACTTCTTTTCTGTCAGTCAATCCAGATGTTGTTAGTCTCGTGACAGCAGTTTTTTGGTGTTAGTGACGTGCATGTGAATGGAGAAACACTATTTGAATACAATTCTATCGAGACAATGGACTAAGTGGTGGTATTCCTTATAAATATGTTATTACTTCATGCCTTTCTTTGTGTATTCACCAAAACTTCATTGACTAAGATCCTAATATTCAACTTTTTAATGATCTGTGCAGTGGAAATCCTTTTTACTGTTGTTTCAGAGGAACTCCGCCTTTTGGGCTTGCATCAATTATTCAAAGGTTGTTGATAAGGATGATGTAGTTGTTGCGCTCATTTGGGTTAAGATGGAAAGAATCCGAGGTAATCGAACTTCTGAAACTCATCTCAGCGATCACATGTAGGGAACCCCATTTCATTGGTGTTACACCATGCAGACGCCCTTGAAACACACGATGCAATACTTTAAACCACTTAACCATATTTTTATCATGCTTCACAGGTGGAAAAACTGTTTTCATGAGCCACTGTGATGTCTCTGAAGCACTTTTTAAACGTGAATGCAATGGTGGGGAGAGAAGACTTTGCCTCTGGACGCAGCAGGTGAACTTTATTTTTGCTACTATGAGCTGTGAAAAAAGGCAATCTTACGTGGGCCCAAATGTTTTGTACCTCACGATAACCACTCCACGACGTGTTTGATGCACATACTTATTTAATTGTACATTTTGTTTATAAAATTAGTTCGTGATGTGGCGATCCGTGCCATCAGAAATAAGGGGTCTTCACGTTTAACAGTTATCGATTCATCCACGGATGACAATGTGCGCTACATACCTTCTTATCGCATTAGAGATTATTCAGAGTTTTTTTTTTTATCATAGATTATTCAGAGTTAGAAAACGCGCAAAGAATCATGAAGGACTGCTTCACCGCACGCCGTTGTTATGAAGGTAAACAAGGTTCAAATCCATTTTGTATAAATATACATCAAAACAATTTTTGTATGCATGTTGATCATTGTTTTTAATTCATAATTTAATTACACTTTAACTGTATGATATAGGAAAAAGGCGCAGGTCGGAAATTGCAGACGAAAATGAGGTAGGCGTATCAATTACCGGCGGTTCTTACTTACAAACACCTGTCAACCAACGAGACAGTTTATTACATGGAACATGGCATGCTATAACTGCACAGTCAAAGGTTGTTGACGCATGTGGATCACGATCACAACGTCATGTTTTGGCCGATGTCACAAACCTCTCTCATAATACAGAGAATTCAGTAAAGATATTCCGGCTGTGTATCCCATATCAAACAACTCATGGGGTCGTAGCACTGTAACATCAGCAACACAAACAGATACTCAGAGGAAAAGATCAAGGAAATCGCATTCTACAATACATGAAGTCAGGACAGATCTGGATTACAGGCTAAACCAAATTAACTCTCCATGAAGGTAATCATCCCCCTCCATGTATTAACGTGTATTCTATTTATTAAAGCATATTTCGAATATGCTCTAACCATTTATATTTCTACCACGTACAGGCCTAAGCTACTTGAATGAAGAAGACATTGATGAGGCTAAGGTCGTTCCTCATGAAGAGAACAACGAAGTGACGACATCCCGTTAGAAAGATGATGGCGGTGAATATGAAAGTGAATTCTGTTGTGCGTTGATGTGGTTGAATGAGAGATTAAAGAGACTTAGGAAAATTGAAAGGCCTCAATTTTCTTTATGTTTTGGTCATCGAAAGATCATAGTTCCTCTACTAGAAAATCCACCGAATGAGCTAGGAGACCTATTCTTTAATAAACAAACGTCATCTTCCAAAATATATATATAATAAAAATAAATAAATAATTCCTCAAAAACATTAGAGCTTATAACAAAATGTTCTGTTTCACTTATATATATGGGAGGTTGAAGAATAGACCATACGATGAATTCAAGGGGTGGTGGTCCACACTCATTGGTACTTTCTGGTTAGAATCATCACTTAATTGGAAGCTTATTGCCGCCGGAAGGAAATCCTCCAGTCTTCTCACAGTTGTACATTTATGATACAGACAATGAAGTAGCTAACATAATTTGCGCTGTCAGGTTAGCATCGCATTCACCACAGAAAAACTGATCTTAGCAAAATTCTTATTCTTATATTATATATAGCATTGCCATGATTAAACATCGTTAGTATTATAGTGAATTAGTAAACATGAGCGTAAAGAGAGAAAAAAACAGTTACATTGTTTTCTGCAAAACAGGCAAGATTTTACATGTGGGACGGTTAAATTCTTTTCAGTAGTATCGATTTTAAAAATATTCTTTAAGGCATTTATTACAGTGCTATTGAAATTTTTTTTAAAAAATAATTTCTTCAGTCTACTATTAGGTTATATATACTGCTAATCCATAATTATAAATAGATGAAAATAATTTTTTAAATATAAGACAGGAGTATTTTCTTCGATCAGGTTTAACAATTGAATGAATACGATTACATACATGCACTACATGTGTATGGCCACTGAATCAGTGGCATAATACACATAATAAAATTTGGTCTTACTCTTTTTTGTGTACAAACATTATATTCAGACGAATGACCTTTTTCATATTACTATTACCGACAACGATGGTCAATTTTGGTTACAAGCACATATTTTAATCTTCCCTTTTCATTTTTGGTACGAATTTTTTCGGACTTCTGCGCATTGATAAAATGTTGCTTCAATTGCAGAGGTTTATACAATTGAATTCCAAAAAAAGCTTCCTCACGCGCATATAATTCTGTGGTTGGCTGAATCTGAAAAACCAAGGACTCCCTCGACAATATTATTTCTGCTGAGATACCAGACAAAGATGAAGATCCGAAGCTGTATGAGTTAGTAGCTAGGAAGCTATATGGTCCATGGTCCTTGTGGAAATTCGAACAGGATTGCACCATTCATGAAGGATGGTAAATGTTCCAAATACTTCACAAAAAGATGTAATGAACGTACACTTATTGGTGAGAATGGTGTGAGTGCAAGCTACTCCATCTTACTAAGAACATGAGTTTGTGGTCCTCAGGTGATCCGCGGAGCAAGAGAAATTAATATTTTCTCAGAATGGTTATTAAAAGAGGGAGATAGGAAGATTGGGCTACCACACAATGGTATCAATGCCTCCTAAGTTGTTGCTTAGAGATGATTCAAAACCAATCAAGTCATTCGTTGAATCAACGTACCCAGACTTATTAGAGTGTATTGCAGAAGAGAATTACCTCACAAATGTTGACATTTTAAGTGATTACATGTACTCTCTGTTGTCAAGCGAAGCGATTGAATACTTCAATTCATCATATTCTATTAGTCATACATACAATGCATCTAGAAGCTTTGAAGATCTGTACGGTATTGAGTTTCTCAATTCTATTAGGTGTTCAGAGATACCACATCACAAGATCCTTAAGGTTGGTGTTCCAAGTATGTTAATTAGGAACACTGATAGAGCCGCAGGTTTGTGCAACGGAACTAAGCTACGAATAACACAAAAACGTCATAAAAGGAGAGATCAGCATTGAATGGTATAAGTGTTGTGAGGGATTCTAATTCACCAATCCTTTAGAGATAAAGCTGCCTTTCAACATGACAAGGAGACTATTTCCAATTATGGTTTCATTCACAATGACAATCAACAAAAGCTAAAGTCAATCAATGACCAATGTCAAACTGTACCTTTCAAACCTAATTTTTCTAAGGTGAAGGTCCAATTTCACCAACAAACTATTGTAGAAAGAGCATCTGACACAATTATCTATTTAAGGTACCTTAAATACCAAAAAACAATTAAAACCATCCAAAAAACACAATCCGTTAGTTTTATTAAGTGATGGACATTTGGCTTATAGGAGATGCTGATGTGGCGTCTGTGCAATGAAGATTTGTTGCAGATTCACGGTCAGAACTTAGAAGGCTCCGAAAGTGAAACACAATCCATTAGAGTTTACAGATTGCTTGCAGATTCACGGTCAGAACTCAGAAGGCTCCGAAACAGTAACAAGATTATCTCAAACCACTCTAAGTCGGTTCCTTCACAGTCATACTAATTTCTCACCTGTTTCTTTTCTATTTTCCCATCTTTTTCTCTTCTTCTTCATTCTTTCCCCCTCCCACTCACTATGGGTCAACATATGCTCTTCGAGATCTCTTCATCTTTAGGATGCACAGTGATTGAACATTGAAAAATACCCCTTCTTTGAGGATTTTCCTGAACTGGGTTTGATTCTTGACCTCTTATCCCTCAAAAGTTTGAAGATGCAGGAAGATGGAAATCTTGAAGATCCCTCTGGCGAAGAAGCGGTTGAACCCAACAGAGGGACTTGTGAGTATGTTTGCATTCTCGTGCATTGGTTTAAAATGCTCTTGAGGGAATTGCATTGGAGCTTTGTATTCGACGTCGTCGTTGTGTATGGAATAAGTCAAGGACTAGGTGGAGCTCTCTCCACCGTTGGAACAAAGTATTGAATGAAACATGTTCAGAAGGTCCAGCCATCTGAAGCACAGGTTTATGCTGGAATCACATCCATGAACCCCATCAGCACAACCTGAAAGTGAAACACGCTTCATAAAATAAAATATTCCGGCAAGAAATCAGGGAATGAATCTGACTCTGACTCTGACTCTGACCTGGCAAGCCCAGATTGCGAGGATGCTCTGAGCGTGGATGAGGTTAGGGTTACCGAGATAGTCAAGGCCACCCTCAGAGAAGATCTGGGCACCAGCCTTGAACCACACTGCCTCACTGAACTTGACGCCGTTCTTCTCTAGGATTTCAGGGAACGCACATCCCAATGCGCCAAGCATCGCCCATCTGCAGTGAATCACCTCCAGCTTGCGGTTTCTGGCGAAGGTCTCAGGGTCTGCAAACAATCCGGCGGTGTCCTATCTGTAGTCGCCGGGGAATTCGCCGGTCAGGAGGTATGACTGGATAGTGGCTCAAGTGTGATGAGGTTGGGAATTCGACGGTGTCCCATCGCGCATTGGGATGAGTGGCTTTTTTGGTGAAAGGGATGAGTGGCTTTTAGCGAAACGTCCGTTACTTAATAAACTAACGGATTGTGTTTTTTAGATGGTTTTAATTGTTCTTTGGTATTTAAAATACTCTAAATAGATAATTGTGTCAGATGCTCTTTCTGCAATAGTTTGTTGGTAAAATTGGACCTTCACCCATTTTTCTACATGGACAACTGTACGTGGCATTTTCAAAAGTTAAGAACTTCAATAGTTTGAAAATATTGATTTTGATTGAATAGAAAAGATGTATTAATACTAAAAAAAAAAACCTCGAATTACCCAAAAAATTACTGACGGTAACTTTAATTACTGACGGTAAACATTCGTCGCAAAAAAAAGCCGTGGTCGACAAAGAGGCCACGAGTTTTTTTGCAATGGAGTTTTCCATCGGTAATTAAAATTACCCACGGAATTTTGTCAGTAATTTCAATTATCAAAGGAATTCTATGGGTAATTATTACTTATGGAATTTCGTAGGTACTTTCTGATGAAATTTTTTCCATAAGTAATCCAAGATTTTTTTTTATATAGTATAATAAGACAACCATTAGGTCTTCCAAAAACCTATTGTAAGACATAGATATCATGTTTTTTTTTGGTTCTAATGCATAAACTTAACTACTATTGATATCGCTCTTCCCATTTCAAAATGTATGTACTCAGGCACGTAGAATTCATATCTCCGTGCAACGTACGGGATAATTTGTCTTGTTATTTATTCATGATAATGCTGAAAAGTAATATAGACAAAAGAATCTACTCCCCTTTATACTTTGGGATCATCCAAACATCTATGGATTTCTCTATCAAGTATCTATATTGTTCTTAAATGGGTTCATTTGGTAATCTGATACAGTAGTTGAGGGGGATGTCTACATGACTACATGGACTGAGACGTGACTGACTGCTTTTCTAGATCCTATAGCCAGGTATTAGAACAATCGATTATTTTAGATTGAGACTTTTGTGACTAAGATAACTCCCCTGATATATTTTTTTTTTTTTTTGGAATAAGGTAGGATTCAAACACAATTTATGAGTCTCGTGAATCGTGATTTAACTGGTCTATCACTAGGTCAAGGTCAAGTACTTTTGGATCATTCTTTGAAGAACTAACCAAAACTACTTTTGGAAGACTAAGGACAGGGTTTGTCAGTCTAAATTTAATTTGTGTTCTTGCGTGCGCCCGTAAAACAACATCCTTAGATGATTTGAGAAGAAAGGAATAATTAACAGTGCTTGGCTACTGTATGGCGGAGATAAACTTGACATAAAGTCGTCCTTCTCACAAGAAATCAAAGACCTATATTTATACTAAAGCTCCTTTCTTTTTAAAAAAACTTTTATTTAATACAAGTTCATTTTTGTAACTATAAAAAATATAAATTATATAAAAATAACAAAATGAATTAACCATTATCAATACTACGGCTAGTGGTGGACCTAGAATTTTAGGTTTGTGGGTACACAATTAGTAATGAGATTTAGGGGTTTAGAGGCAGCACCCCTGAAATTTTTTTTTTTAAGAAAAGCTTTAAACGCATTAAAAAAATAAAAGAATATAAACAATAAAAAAAACTTCAAGCTAACTCATCTCAATGCTTTTAGACGTTTGAAATAAGATTGTATGGTTGACATTTTTTGGAAAAAAAAAAGTTTGACAAGATTAGGGAACATGTTGCAACCAATAAGCTAGCTCATCTCAATGCTTCCTCTATCAAAACCTATAAAATTGTATCTTTTTTCATACAAGAACATTAAGCAACTGAAGCTGTGATTTCCAACTCCAAAGCAATTTAAATAAAGCTAATCAATGAAGCTAATGTAGAGCAATGAAATTTAAAGAAAGCTAATCAATGAAAGCTTTGTTACCTTCGAAGCTTTTGTCAAGATTACCGGTTCTTTTGAAAAGTTGGTCAAAGTATGGCTTGCAATAAAGAACTCCCTCAAAAGAATTGTAGTTGCTAAGCTGCAACATATATTGATCAATTGGTAAAGTTCCAAACAATGGAGAATTCCGGGAGATTAAACAACAAATAGAAGTAAATAATACTTCCAAAGCAATAAAAGTTACTCAACACCGTGGCCTAGTAGTTGAACGATAAAAATCACAGTCTCATTTAAATCATAAGGCATAAATGAGAAATCACAGAGCAATCTAACTAAGTTCTGAAAATGTTGGAAATAACATAAAAATAGTCTTATAATGTCGTGACAATTTAACACACACAAAATGAGCATTATTCAAGCACAGAGGACAGAAGCTTGGTTCACCAACCACATCAAAACAAGGCTACATCACGTTGCAGTATTGTTGATCTTCTTAACAAAGGCATTAAAATCAGATTGAGCAGACCCACCGTCTATTATAGATAAGGAAAATGTAATACACTAATACTCAGATTTTCCCATACTTGAAAAATTACTCAGAGGATCAACTTTAGACACCAGATCCAATCCTAGAAACTAGAACATAGAGACTGGAAAATTACCTTGAGAGTTGAGACAGAATCGATTGAGCCGATTCTATGCTATTCAACGGTTGAGCGACAACAAACGAAGCAGAGAGCATAGGGCAGAGAATGATGGAAAATTTTTTTTGGGAGGGGGGGAAGTAGGTGACAAGAGAGAGCAGCCTGAGTGACGGCAGACGAAGCAGAGAGCATCGGGTAGAGAACGATGGAAATTTGGGGAAAAAAGTAGGTGACGAGAGAGGGCAATGGAAATGGGGAGAGCGTAGGGTAGAGAACGATGGAAATTTTGGTGGGGGGGAGTAGGTGATGAGAGAGAGAGCAGCCTGAGCGAAGGCGGACGAGGTAGAGAGTGTTGCAGTATTGTTGATCTTCTTAACAAAGGCATTAAAATCAGATTGAGCAGGCCCACCGTCTGTTATAGATAAGGAAAATGTAATACACTAATACTCAGCTTTTCCCATACTTGAAAAATTACTTAGAGGATCAACTTTAGATACCAGATCCAATCCTAGAAACTAGAACATAGAGACTGGAAAATTACCTTGAGAGTTAAGACATAATCGATTGAGCCGATTCTATGCTATTTGACGGTTGAGCAACAGCGGACGAGGCAGAGAGTATGACGGCAAACGAGGCAGAGAGCATAGGGCAGAGAATGATGGAATTTTTTTTAGGGGGGGAAGTAGGTGACAAGAGAGAGCAGCCTGAGTGACGGCGGACAAGGCAGAGAGCGTCGGGTAGAGAACGATGGAAATTTGGGGGGAAAGTAGGTGACGAGAGAGGGCAATGGAAATGGGGAGAGCGTAAGGCAGAGAACGATGGAAATTTGGGGGGGAAGTAGGTGATGAGAAAGAGAGCAACCTGAGCAAAGGCAGACGAGGTAGAGAGTGTGGCGGCGGACGAGGCAGTCGGGCAAAGAACGATGGAAATTTGGGGGAAAAGTAGGTGACGAGAGAGGGAAATGGAAATGGGGAAAAAAAGGGTAAAAGGAACTTTGGGAGCTCAAACCGTCGACCTGTGAGTAAGAAGAAGAATTAGAGTTATTACCATCTGTACCACCTATACATATTATTACAAATTTCTTTTAAATTATATATATTTTGTGTCTGCATTTGCCCATATTAGCACTAGTATAGGTCTGCCACTGACTACGGCACATACTCATATATAGGCTAATGCCCTGTTTGGTAGCATGGAACTAGGAGGGAAGTGGAATTGAACGTGGAACTCAACTTTTAGAATGTTTGGTGTAATGGAATTGTTTAATCGATGGAAGTGAGTTCCATCACTCACCCCATTGAAGTGAATTCCACCTCCACTTCCTTGGTCGACATCCTCATCTCCCACCCTCCACGATCTCCGACATCTTCTTACGCTTCTTCGATGAGGATAGTTTTCAAGGAAGTTTGTTTTTTGTTTTTCCTGTTCCACGATTTGGATCCGTTTGTTTGATGGTGCAAATTCAACCATATGCTAATGGTTTGGTCTGGGTTTTTGGTTTCTATTATAAGCATTGATTTCGATTTTGATTTCTATTCAAGGAAGATTTTGGTTCATTGTTCAAACTTGTTGATTTTTTCTGCGATTTTGATTGCTTCGATTTCAATTATAGACATGATCGCTTCTTCTAGTTTTTTGCTTCTGATTTAAGCTCTGATCTCATTGAAGTAGTGTTCCTTGTGAGAAATGTTTAGAAGGTAATTTTTCTGGTTGCGGTGGTCAAGGGCGGATCATCGGATCTAGAATATAATTCAAGGGGCACTAGTGGTGGGGGATTCAGGGTTGCCCCAAATTTTCTTTTTAAAAGAAAGTTTTAAATGCATCAAAAAAACAAATATATATATATATATATATATATGAAGTCAAATAAATATTTGTAATATAATAAGAGAGACAATTATTTTACAAACCTGTCATTTAGAAAAGCAAGGTTAAGTACCGTTAGAAATGCAACTACATAAATTATAATGAATAGTGAACACTTAATAAGTTTAAGTACATATATTTTAATAACAAAAGTACGAGTATATTACAATAAAAATAATTATAATATCATCTTTCAAAGCCTTATTTTTTAGAATTTCATCATAATTGTCTTATTGAATGCTATCAAACACATCTTTAACCCAAAAAAAAAAAAGAAAAAGAAAAAGAAGAGACAGCAGCACTAAATACATCTTTAAAAAAAATGTAACCAAAGTGACAAATTTAAAGGGGGGCAAGTAGGTAGATCCGCCTGTGGTGGTGGTGGTCATATGAAGTTGGTGGACGATGGTTAAATGGGGCTGAAAGAGGAAGATACATATTTGCTTTTTTCTTTTTCTTTTTTAGGGAATTTTGGCATTTTTTAAATTAGGGAAAATACCAAATGAATTTGCAAAATCCCCAGAAGTCTGTCGAATTTGCAAAAAGACTGAGAGGTGACAAGGACTTTTGGGGGATATGCAAATTCACACGAAATGACCATTTTGCCCTTAGTTGTAAATAATTTTTTTAAAAAAAGAAGAAATACCCCCCTCGGCGATGGGCCCCACCGCCACCGGCCAGCGGTGAGGTGACCTCTTCTAGACATCCAATATGCTCATCTAAATCATTGTCAAGCTCACAATCACTTTCTATATTGTCCATAGTCTCATGTAATTCCATACCTTTAACTTCCTCACAAGAATCATTATCAGCATAAGAAGTGGTAACCATGTTTAAGGAATTATATTGCACCATAGTCTCAAGGGTTGAAAAAATTTGACTCGCATATACCTTCATATGTTGAACACTTACCCCCAATATCTTGAACACTTACCCCAATATTTTGCACACTTAAGTCAATACTAGCGAGAATCTCTCTTTGCTCTCTACTAGATTTCTCTAATGCTTCCCCACACTCCTCAACTAATCTTTCCAAATTAGATTTTTCTCTGTACTCAATAGTGTGTTCTTCAACATACGGATAAGAGTAACAAGGAGGAGTATTTTCATAAGAACAATAGACATGTGGATCCCTAAAATTATGTTACTCAAAACCTTCACTAGGACAAAATGAGTTATTAAGACAAGCTTGGTTCCTAGTGAAATCATCTCTCACAAAAATGACTCATTGTACTATATGGACAGTGCTCAAATAAATGATTCCTTCCACAATAAACACAAGACATGCAAACATATTGAGAAGAATCAACATATGGACTACAACCATCATTTATGCTCCTTTTATGTTGCCTATATTCATTCAAAGAATTTAACATAGCAATCAATCCATCTTGTATAGAAGACAAAGAATTCATCTCCTTTTCATTATTAAGACCAGTTGGTTGCCAATTGAAATCCATTTTTTTAATTTTTTTTTCTAAAAAAACTAAAATAAAATATTTATGAACTCAAACTTAAACTACTAATATTCAATCAATTCCAACTAAGACAGTTGTGGCACACAAGTCCCCGACAATGGCGCCAAAAACTTGATAGGGCAAAACTTTATAGCCTATAAACTCCACAAGTGCACGGGTCGTATCAAGTAATAAAGTGATAAAAAAAGTATCGTTCCCACGAGAACTTAGTATCATAACTTTAGGTAAGCATTAATTTCACAATTTCGTTTAAGTTAAGCAAAACAAATTGAATTTAATTAAGATAAAGGAAAAGAAAATCAAAACTAAAATAAAAAATAAGAAAACTACCACAATAATCAAATGAACAACCCAGAGTCACTAATCCCTTATTTGCTTCATAAACCTTGTTTTCACTAATTTAATTAGCTTTAATATCAATTTTGTTAATCTCGACTATAAATAGCTATAAGTGCCTGTTGGTCCACTTACAACCCTCTCTTGAGTATAACTTGTTATGTCTAATATAGCTACTCAAGAGACAACACAAATCGAACACACTCTTCAACAATTATATGTGGCTATTAGGTATATGTCTATCCTAATCGTAAATTAAATCGTAATCTAATCCCATATTACTTAATCTCATAGCCTAATTAAAATCTCATTCGTCAAGGTAAATCCTAATGCTCAAAATCATATTCAATGATGGACAATCACTAAATAGATAAAACTAAACAAGATTAAGTAACCAAAATTAATATCAAATTTAACTAAATAATGAAAACAAAATCCAATTCACCCACAAGTTCATAGGTCATCTAGGTTGCAAAACCAACTAGCCACACATGACTCTAATAAAATCTAGAACAAAAAGATGAAACTCAAATTGAAAGAATAAAGGAAAGAGATGAAGGAAAGATTCTCCGTCGCCTCTACAGTCCTTTCGTCCTTCCGTGGAGATGATGAAGAGAACCGAAACGCTCAGCCACTACTCCTCTGCTTCTTTGTTCCTTCTTGTTCTGTGTCTCTCCATCTTTTTTTCCCAATCTTTTTCTCCCTATTTGTAATTTAGGTCTTAGGCCACTTATTCTCCATTTCTTATTACAAAGGTATCTCATATCTTGTAATTTATTCTATCAGATCACACACTTGATTTTGTTTCTATTTTTCTTGTGTTGGACCACCGAGTTTGGCTGATTGTATATCCTCTTAATTGCTTTTTCTACTTCATTCCAAATCAGCTAATATTTGCTGCACAATAAAAATAGGATATGAGTAGATTTTATATCGATTTATTCTTTGATCTCATGTTTCATTCAATTATGAAAAAGTTCATAAATGATAATTAAATAAGTATATAATATCAATAATTTTAATTAAATCTCATAAAATATACACCTATTTAATCATAAAATATATACTCATCACAAATTAATGCTTCTAATAATTCAGAGAAATTTTTTATTTTTTATTTTTGAGAGATGGAAAAAGTTTCTCACCATAACTACATAATAAATCAATGGAAGATTATCACCACTTCTTCCCAGAGATCAAATTCTTGGCTTGATTTAAGTAGAATAAAAAGGTAGAACAGCCTAAAAAGAGGGACGGACAAATATTATACTACCTTCCTTCGGTCCTAATTATAACACTATTTTTTTCGTGTAACTTATACTATAAAAGTGATCCTATAATTTAAAAAGAGTAATTTTTTTCATTCTTTCTAATATTTTTGTTTGGCATCAACATATAAACACTAGATACTAATGTTCAATTACAAAGGACTCACTGTAAAGATACCTTCTGTCAATGCCTACGTCATGGTTAGGGCTGGGTTAAGAGCTTGAAGTTAGCTAATTTTCAAGTAGTTATAGGAATATCAAATCACAATAAAAACAACTAAAGTTAATGACCCACGTCTATCATGTCGCTTACTTAAATTACATCCACTTGCGTGGTCCAAAAACATGAACGACAAAGCAAAATAATTTGTCGTTTGTAATACAACCAAAAATAAATAAATATAGTAAGATAAAAGAGAGACGCGACAACAAAAAATTTTTTAATATATATATATATATATATATATATAAATTAAGGTTATACGTATATTTATTTTTTTAAAAAAAAAATCTCTCTTACTAGTAATGTTAATACTATTAATAGATTTTTTTTTTCCTAGGTATATGTAGAAGCAATCATGTTCGAGCCATTATCAGTATTAAATGTGGACATATCTTATACATGAAATTCAAACCTTGATTCGTTAAGTTAAGTTATAAGAGACTTTCACTTGAGCCAACCCTATTGGTTATAAATAATTTTTTAAAAAAATCAGATGAAGGTTTTCTTTTCGAGGCTTAGAGGACAAAGGATTATCACCTTTCTCAATAAATACGCTTAGAGGGCGGATATGAACATATGTTTTTCTCTTTACAAGAGAAGGTCACTTATCACCTCAATCAACTTTTTTTTTCCTTTTTTGCTATAAAAATTTTAGGAGAGGGGTTGGGCTCACCCACAGTCCAACGGCAGGACGCTTGGAACCCATTCCACAAAGAATTCAAAACTAAGAGTATACATGTCTCTACCTTAACCTGGGTTACCTTTGCTTCGTAGAACCCTAGGATACCTCCCCCAACGCTTTGATGCACTCCAAGATTGAAATTCATCCAGGATCGAACCCCTTCTCTTTTAGTGAGAGTATCCGATCCTTTCGTCAGTTAAGCCCAAGAACCATATATTTAATGTACAAAATGTTGGACCAAAACAAAATTTGTAGGGTTCATATATTTAACTAAGGGTGAGCATGGTGCCCAAATGTCCAGTACGCCCGCCCAAACCCAGCAAAAAATTGCCTAGCCATGCCCTAAAAAAGTGGCCCGAAAAAATTTGGGCAGTTTTAGGCTGGGTTAATAACCGGGCAGGGCTGGGCATCAGGCATGGGGTCCTGCCCTGAAAATTAAATATATCTACATAAATATTGTTCTACATATATTATTTTATTTAAAATATATTATATTATTATGTCTAAATATATTATAAATATATTATATTATATTTCAGCTATCTCAAAAGCTTTGAAATTCTGTGAACTATGAATTAAAATCTTCAAGGAACAGGGCAAGACGTCACTATTTGGGGAAGGAAGCCCGCCCTTGCCCAGCCCGAAAATGGTTAGGGCTTTTATTGGGCAGGGTTGGACATCGAACTGCAAAATACAACCTATTCATTCTTTGGGCTGGACAACGGGCAAAGGTCTCGCCCTACCCAGTCCTACCCATGCCCACCCCTAATTTAACCAAGGCCCAAGTGGACAGTTACTGTAATAGAACATCCAAAGTCCGATTGATGTAACTGATATAAACATTTTGGACCCACGTAAAAAGGCCAGAAACAACTAAAGCAAACCGCCAAAAACAACAACGAAACAACGAGAAAAGAAAAGAAGGACGAGCCCCATGGAATAATGGACGGTACCTACCAGAAGCCACCAATGCCTTCCGCCTTTCCGTCCCTTGCGAAAAGGAGACACACAGTTCATATTTTTTTCAAACCTAAAAGTACGCACACAAGGATTTAGTGGTTATTCCATTACGCAATGGGTACTTTATAGAGTTTTTCCCCGCACGCCGTTACGTCACGCCTCAATATCGTTCCTGATGTGTTTGAGCAGCAACGGAACAACGACGTCCGGCGAGCTAAGCTGCGGCAAATGGCCGTACGTCGACATAACCTCCACGATGGAATCGGCGGCGATGTGCTGGTGGAGGTACTCGGAAATCACCACCGGAACCGCCAAGTCCTTCACGCTCTGAAGAATATGGCACGGAACCGTGATGAGCCCAAGAATTTGCCGCATATCGCTTTGGAAAATCGTCTGTGCCACGCTCAACGCTATGTCCGGTCTCATATTGAACAATGTTCTGCTGAATTCCTGAACCGCCACCGATTCCAGCTCCCCGCCGACCGCCAGAGGAGCGAACCCTGCGCACCATGCTTTGTAATTCGACCCAATTGCTTCGAATAACTGATTCAGATCTTCCTGCTCAAAGCCTCCGTAATAATCCACGTCGTTCAGGTACCTTGCCCAAAAACAGAAACCGCAAACGGAATTTCAAATCAGTTGAGAGTATAATCACATTCCTCGTCAGATTCACATTTCAAATCTATTGAATCTGAGGTAAATAAAAGAGAGATTTGTAATAATTTTACCTGGGGGAAGCGGAGATCATGATGAGCTTGGAGAACAGATCAGGGCGAGTGATGGAAGCAATAGCACCAACCATGGCGGAAACAGAGTGGCCAACAAAGATGCAGGAATCGATCTGAAGCTCTTCTAAAATGGCGATAAGATCGTAAGCGTAACCTTCGAGTGTGGAATAGCGTTCAAAATCGAAGTAATCGGGATTAGTGGTTCCAGCACCCATATTATCATAGAGAACGACGCGAAACTCGTCGATAACATGAGGTACTAGATGTTTCCAAACCGATTGATCCGTGCCAAATCCATGGCCAAGAACTATAAACCTCGTGCCTGATCCCAAAACCTTCACGTTCTGAGCGTCTTCCACTATCCCCATTTTTGCTTCCTAGCTCCTATCTGTTTCTCTCTCCCCCTTTTTTCTCTGGGAAAGTGTATGTGAAAGCAGAGTAGTCTGACTTTGAGCAATGAGTGGATATTTTGGACTTGTTTGACGGTGATGACGCAGCGCAAGGATCACCACACCTACAATGTGTGTTTCAGGGTAAAGACAACTATCTCCCACTTTGTTTGGTTTCTGGAAAAATCTTGTTTTCATATGAGCAAGTCTACGATTGGTCGTGATAGTTTGGGGATATGCTTGAAGGTTTTTAATCCGGTACGGGGCGGTGTATGGGATAGATCCCATGGCTAAGGTGTGTCGGGCATTTAAGTATTTTTTCAAGCGAAATTAAAAGATATATATATATATATATATATATATATATATATATATATATATATATATATATATATATATATATATTTACCTCATAAATTATAAAAATATTTTTTAAAAATTATTTAAAACAAACATACATTTAGTAATTTGGGGGTGTTTCCTTCACCCTTTAAGCATTTTATAGCACAATTTTACTCTATTTTGTAGGGAAATGTTGGTTGTTAAGTATTTTTAAAGAGCAATTTAAACATCGTTATGAACTTCCAAAATGCCCTCTAAATGAAATTCCATTGATACTCCTAAAAAATACTCTAGGGTGCCAAAGGAAAATTAAAATATTTTAAAATGATAGACACACTTAAAAATTACTTTAAGCCCGTGGACCTTAACCTAAATCTAATGGTGGATAACGAAAAGCGTGGGCATGGCTGAATCATCCATGGAGCCTCATTGATTGTAACTTGTGGGTGTGGGGAACTGCATTTATATGGGAGTTAATGAATTATGGGAAAATCATAGTAAGGTCCCAAGGGCTATAAAAAACCTTACAAAAAGTCCCATAATAAATTTCCCTATCAAAAAGCTCTAAGAGGATTGCATTGTGATTAATTCTAAATGCGAAATTACCTAATTAGCCTTACTAATTGAAAAAAAAAAATTGTCGAGCATTTTAGAAGATTGGCCTAAGCCGAGCATTTGAGAACAAAGCTTAAAGTCGATCATCTTCTCACTCTCTACTCTCCTTAAGGATCATGAAGAATGCTAAAGATCAGTATCTAGAGAAGTCTGTTGAAGCTTTGCTTTGGACTCAAGTCGTTATCGCCATTTTCGTGGCAGAAAGAGAAGTCAATTGGGTGGCAGCGTGACCATGTGCATCGAACTCTTTAATGCTATTCATCATCGGCATCGAGCTCTACACTCCATCTTTGGAGTAGTATGGTGAAGCTTATTGGCCAGTTCGTCCCTTTTTGAACCATGGTCAGTTGCCTATTTCCCAAAATCCTCTTCTTTTTGTATGTTTTGTTTGCTAGCATCTCTATTTGGTTTAAGCTATGCTACATAAGGGTTGTGAATTTCCATATCATTTGATTTACTAAAATCATGTTCTTCTTTTTTTGTCACTTAAATTTGGACCAAAATTATTTGAGGATTTTGATCTCTTGCTCACAGCTCAAGTTTTGGATTTCGTGAGCCGAAATTTTTAAAGCAATTTGACCTAGTTACTTCTATGTTATGCGTTTTTTCGGTTCTTTTGTATGTTGTAGGAAGTTCTTAATTACCTAATTTCTCATTTGTTGTCGATCTTCTTTGTTTCATATATTATGTAAAATTATGATTTTATTACTTAATTGAATATGGACTATTGCTCTTGAATTAACCTACTTTATACTAGTGATTAAACCAAATAATTTCATCCTATCAGCAGTAAGTTAGAAAACCATGCTAGAAATGCTAGTGAACCAAAAGCAGGGGAACCAAGTGTGCTACTTTTGATTTTTTTTTTTTTTTTTAAAGATTGTAAGGTATTTGTTATCATAATAATCAGGTAGAGAAAGCTTATATAAGGCTTCATCTGTTACATAATCGTACATATATTGGAAAGACTATAAGGAGGTTGGTTCTGAGATAATTTGCTAACTTGTGATTATGAATTCTGGGTAATTGGTTTGCTGGTGGGGCTTGACTAAACTTGTGTTAAATTTGTTGTTGTTACGTTGGAATTTTGAATTGGCATGCTGTTGTGTGATCATAACTTGTATTTTGAAAATGTTAATGTGTAAAGTAATCCCTTGGTATAGTGTGCAATGCATGTCAACTATTTGTGCAATTGGGTGATTGAAGTAGTTATTATTTTACAGGTTAAGAAGAATAGGCTAAACAATAGAAAAAGTAAAAGATAAAGATGGATAAAAGCAGCTAAAGCTGTCTAAGTACATATTGTTCAGAAAAGCTTTATTATAAGAAAAAGAAGAAGAAGAATGAAGAGCTTAAGTCTTTTACGAAGAAGAGTCAGTCGAGTTAAAGAAGCTTAGAAAATATTAAAAAATTAGGAAAATGACATATATAGGATGAGCGCAAAGAAATAAAGAACTTGGTGCAAAGGGTAAAAATATCTCATTTCATTTCACACTCGTTGTGCCGCCCAATCAATTTATGAAAGTTTGCGAAAATTTGAAGAATAGACGATAGGATGGACCGGCTGAAAAACAAAACGAATTCAATAAGTTGGTTAATATTTGTTGCTCACAAATTCATTGAGATTTAAGTGATAAGTTTATGCGTGCTTTTGACCTCCAACTAAAAATGTTTCCATTCAAGGGAAGTCACTTGATATAAGCACTGAAGATGTAAAAGAATTGATGGACTTACCATATCACTGGGGGGACACTAAAAGAAATGTCAAGAAGGAACATGAATCATTTAAGGAATTCAAGAGAGTGTATGGGACAATCCCATACAAGATTATAGCAAAATGGCTAATTGAAAGAGAGGAGGATCCAGATTTCGAATTCCTCGTTGTTATGTATACATTGGAAACCCTCTTGTGTCTTGGTGTGAGTATTAAAGTAAGTAATTGAGTTTTAAAGGTGATGGTGGCAACAAATGAACTTTTGAGGAGTATGATTGGTGCACCTTTGTTTTCAATGAACTTTATAATTCAAATGGACACTACCAGGGGAAAAAAATCAAGAAAAGGAAAGTTTCTGGAAGAATCAATATAGGAAGTTGTATATATTTCTTAATAGTAAGTGCAGCTATTATTTAATCATTTTCATGTTAGTTAAATTGCTATTATATTATGTGTTGTAAATTGCTGCACTACATATTGTCATTTGCTGCTTATAAGTTGTTATTGTCTTCTTATATAGATTTATTGCTTGTAAAATTTTCCTTTGGACCCACTACAAGCCTCTACAAATGAGGATGCGATTGCATATTGGGATGATAACAAGGTCAAGAGTAGAGTGCAAATAGAGAGGGAGAGCAATCAAGGGATGTTACATCGTGTGAGT
Source organism: Acacia crassicarpa (assembly GCA_034222035.1). NCBI lineage: Eukaryota > Viridiplantae > Streptophyta > Magnoliopsida > Fabales > Fabaceae > Acacia > Acacia crassicarpa. Next base: position 3,415,536 of record JAWXYG010000010.1, read on the forward strand.
AATGTAATTGGGCCTTCATGTATCAAATTCAATCCACAAATAATGTTAACTCACCCGATAACGAATTTCATGTTAGAACAAAGATGACTTAGATGAAGATGAATCCAAATTAGAAGAACAATTATAAGTGAGGACATCTGCAAGGGTAAAAAAAACTTGTTATTTTAGTTGTGCACGACTAGATGTAAAAAAGAACATGCCCAAGAGTAAGTCATTGAACTCTTTCGATCTATATCAAATTTAACCATAAAAACTAACTTGCTACACTTGTTTGTCTTTGTGGATATGTATGATTACTTTGTCACCTGTGGTGAACTATATTGTATATATTAAAGAGGATGGATAAGTAGTAGGGTCAGTGGCATGTATAATTTAACACATAAATTGTTACTTAATTTTGCTCATTAGTAACATTTTTTTTAACTGTTCACAGTTTATGTCAATGGTTGCCAAGACGTTAGTGGGTTATGAAGTAGAGAAATTTGGCCACGTGGGTAGATACATTTTTTTGGCAGAGTTCATGCAAAAAATGTTGACCAATCCCTATAAGTGGTCATGGAAAGTGCTTAAAGCAAAGATCCTATTACACATAAAAAGATTATATGATTATAGATTATATTTTTGGAAGTGCTTAAAGATTACATTTTTTTGGAAGTGCTTAACGCAAAGATCCACAAATAATGTTGTATCAATGGTAACTTTGAACTTCAAACAAATTTCATTACTTTTTTTTTAAAATTATAGATTATATGATTTTTCGAAACTCTTCATAGGTTGAGATTTCCTTTATACATCTTGTTCTTACCAAATCACTAACATATTTACTTTCATCTTCTCCATGTTTAAAAACTTCTCCCAACATGAAAGAAACAAAATAGATTCTTTTCTGACATACTAGCCATCTTTTATAATAATATGCAACATACACTTTATATTAATAACTGCAACAGTCATATTAACAACTACAACTGCACGTATTAACAACACTTTTTTTAATGTCATATCAGCACTTTTGAGCAAACAAACCTTCATCATATTCATCTATTCCCACTTAAAACAGAGCAGTCCTTTTGTTACTAGAATGAAAAAACAAAGCAAACATTTATTAACCCCATCTAAACACAATGAAACCCCGAGTTCAACAGTCAAGATAATATCTTAAGCAAAATATTAGCATTACTTACTTAGGTCAGAGTAGATAGTCCACTAATGTGTCCAAGCTCCAACCCTTGAATCTGAATGCAACAAACATACACCCCCCCCCCAAAAAAAAAAAAAAATCAATGTTTAGGCTCTATAAGACAATAGATAAAAACTGCAAACTCTAAGCTTTGTCTAGGGGATAAAAACGACACTTTCTTGCCTCCAACATTGAGACAACATGTGACTTGGCACTGGGGGAACTTGGCATGTTGTTCTTGTTCTTGTTCTTGTTTTTGCTTTTGTTTTGTTTTGTTTGGAGTAAGAGAACTTTTTTTTTTTTTTGCTCGGATGGAGTAAGAGAACTTTGATGTTAGGGCAAATAAAAATAGGATTCAGACAAATCAAGTCAGCTGACATCAATGACAGTCTTGATCTCACCATGTCGATATAGGTTTAGAAAAAATCTTTGAATTAAATTTGAAATGGAAAATATCTGGTGCTTGTTAGTATACGTGGAGTGCTTAGCTAGAAGTAATCCTTGAACAAAAGCAATAACTTGCTAAGACAAGGCGGTAAGCATCCAACAATGGTCCAAGAGTGTTTGAATAATGAACACGTTTCAAAAAGGACAACTAATTTGAAATAAACTAGTACTTCAGGAAAAAAACCAAAAAAAAAAAAAACAAAGTTGAGACCCATTATTTTTTGCGCTGGTGAGAAGGGTTTAAAAAAAAAGTAAAGTTCAATTTGTTGACTTTTTTGGGTTCAACGATTAGTTGACTTAATTTCCACATCTTTTTCAAGTCATTTGGTTTAATATTTCATATTATAAAATTATTTTGAGGTTAGATTTCTATTTTGAATTTACACACACATATATAAAGATATAAGTAATAAAAATATAAAACTCGTCTTAAACTCTCTGACCACACATCTAATCATGATGGAAAAACACTAAAAAATTTGGACTCCATGTTCTTTAAGTGAAATGGGGGGAAAAAGAAAAGTATTATACTCCTTTGTTTATAATATCGCACACTTGTTATCAAAAAATAATATCACACACTTTCTTTTTCACACACTTACATCACACTTCGTATTTTTTAGACGTTTTTGTTAGGCAACTAATTTCATTCTCACTTTCTTTCTTTTTTTTCCACCAACTCACATCATAAAAACGTATAACATCGTTGTTTTAAGTTTAATAATAATAGTTGGGTAAAGGGTCAAAAATACACATGACATTTTCCTTCAGGATCGTCTAGCACCATGACCTTTCAACTGGATCAAAAATACACACGATGTTACGTTTTTGGGTCGCTCAGCACCATGACCGTTAATCAACCGTTAATTACCGTTAGTTGACCGTGGTGCTGGGCGACCAAAAAACGTAACGTCGTGTGTATTTTTTATCCAGTTGAAAGGTAATGGTGCTAGGCGATCCGGGGGAAAAGGTCATGTGTATTTTTGATTCTTCACCTATAATAGTATAATAAATAAATATGATATAAAATAAAAGTGTCAAATAAAAAATATGAGGGACTAGTTAGGGATAAGGGTATTAAGATTTATTTCTTAAGAAAAAATGAAAATAAAAAAATAAAAAGAATTTTAAGTGTGCTAACCTGCCAGCCAACTGGCTGAATGAGGCGGGCCTGTTCTGCCTCCCTTGGCAGGCTAGTAGTTAGCTAGCTTGAGCCCATCACTTTTGGTGGACTGATAGTTGGGCCCGCGGGCTCCACCCCGTTTTACCAGGTCTAGACAGCGGCCCAGTGCAACATTCTAGAAAATACGGCACAGGTGTTTTCGAAAGGCCCAAATGACGAGCTAGGACGGCAGTTGCATCTGAAAAGCAAATCCACAGGGCACTCTTCCGAATAATTCCGATAAAACGAATATTATAGCCAATGTATTGTTAAAAAAAAAAATAAAAATGCAAAGCTAGTAATTCACTGGACGATTGAAATGAATAAGGGCCCATTTAGATGAACTTTTAAAAAAAGTGCTTTTTTTAAGCTCCAAATTAGAGCTTTAAAAAAAAGAGTATTTTGGTTTTTTTTTTGTGTGATTTTTTTAAATAAAAATATCATCTAAACACAAATTAATTAAAAATACATTTTTTTAATTAAAAAAGTGCTTTTTTTTTAAATCAAAAAAGCCCATCCAAATTAGCCCTAAGAAGCCTAACGAATTTGAAACCACTAATAATTAAAGAGTTAAATTGCCTTTTGAAAAAGAGTTTTAAGATGGTTGCTACGGTTTGCTAGACTTCTTAATTCCTTCTTATCTTTAAATTTCCGTCAATATGCACGCAAAGTTGTTACTTCTCTCATCCATAGCGTGAGAGATAATTAACTAACAGATTAAGGGTGTTGGTTTTGTTAGACAATTTTCTAAAATATTCTACTTGATTACTATTAAGAATATAATAATATGGTTAATTCAAAAAAAAAAAACAAAGTGATAAAAAAGTGAAATAGATCTTACATTTATAACCAATATCTACTCCCAAATTAGATTATATGTTAAATACCAGAATGAGTATTTTATATAGAAGTCAAAAGTTCAAACCGGATGATATATAATTTTTTGCCAAGATGATATACTCTCTTTAATTAGTCCTTTATATTTATATAAAAGACATATTTGAAAAGTTAATCTTAGTCTTCAATATAAATTATAATTTTTTATATTTGTTAATCTTTTCGTATTTTACTCCTATTAATGATCCTTCAGTAATAATTAAGGAGAAAGGAAATGAAATAATTAAGGAAGATGACTATGGTGTTTTAAAAAATATATGTGATAATAACTAACTAAATTAATTTTTTTAATTTAATCAAATTAGTTAAATATGTTCTACATCAAGAATTAAAGAGAGTACACACATAATATATATTAACTAATTTAACAAATTTTCTTAATTTAATAAAATTAGGTGAAATATTTAATGTTATGTATTGATCATAGAACACGATAATAATAACATAAAACTTTGTCTAAATTTTCTTTTACTCCATATTGTAATCAACTATTTATTGTAAAAGTTGTGATAAGCATTCCCTCTGGTCCATGATATACTTGAAGAGGAATTTATATTTTTATATATATATATTGTCAATTTTATCCCTGTAATTAATATTTATGACAAATTAAATAAGTTAATTAACTTTTTTTTAGTTATGATGAATTGATTAAAGTGATTTATATTGGATAGAATATGCAAGTGTGGCGAGGCTATTTGATTATATTAGTTGAATGAGCTTCTAAAGATCAAGTTACAATTCGTTCATTAAATGTATATATACAAGAGTATGTTCCAATACCTATTTATTGAAGTCCTTCTCATGTAACAGGGAAAAAGGTTTCCTCATATATTGGAAGCTGTCCTCTTTGAATTTGACCCTTCGATGATAATAATTATTTTAGAAAATTATATTACGACTTAACATTAAATATATTTATATTGAGACAATACAAAAATCGAACAATAATTCCTATATATGACCGTTTGATTATACGGAGTACTATTTTTTTGGTCTTCTATTCGTTGTTGAACACAAAGTGCTGTTCTGGTGGGTATTGTATGTTTTAGATAAATAACTGGATGATTTTGTAGTTATGAATTTTATTCTTTTTAAAAGTGTGTAAACAGAGTAGACACAGACATTAATTTAAATTTAGCAGTTTTAGAACTGTGTAGCAATTTGTTTCTGAATTTAACTATTATAAACGTGTGTGTCATGAAACATGACTTTGGATGATACACATTCAAGTGTCCTGGACATGAATTTCAAATCTTTCGTGTGGAAGCAGAAATGCAGAATTATTGGTTTCTTTTGACTGTTTCCTCCACGGACGGCGCACACAACCACTGAACCACATATGACTTAGGTTTTTAGGTTTTGATAGTTGTGTTTCTAGCAAGATTCTTAAACCCACCTGCCACTAATTAAATCGGTTGAGATATTAGGTCAAAGGTTAGTGAGTCAACTAACTTGAAGTAAAACGAGTAAGAAATTAAAGATTTTAAGGTTATTAATATGATTTTAAAAAAAAAAAGTGAACCAATTTGATGTCCAAACCCAACCACTTCACTGGTTTTCAGGTTTGGCCGGTTCAGTTCGGATTTTAAAACCTTGGTTTCTAGTCATATGAGTCAATGTTCTTTTTTTTTTTTCAAAAAAAAAAAAAAAAGCATCGTTGCTAAACTTATAACTATAACTATAGTAGTATAACACTAATGCCGGCCGGTTGAATAATTAAAAATAAACAAAAATTAATAAACCATCAAGCCGAGAAGGCACACAGTAGTGCAAAAATGGTCTTTTAAATTTGGTCAAAATCGTTTCTTAGACAAGTTATAGATTAGGTTTAGATACAGCCGGTCTAAAACATCTTTTACTTTTTAGACCGTTTAAGCAACTAGTCTATATATTTTATGATGATGATATATATAATACATGGAAGTTTCATATAACAAGTCATAATTATTTCTTTTTATAATTTGTAAACATATAGCATGATTTTCTTTATGTTTATTTATACATACACAAATACATAGATTATTATTACCAATTTATCATTATAATATATGAAAATATAGTTAATCATATTGTTTTTCAACCGTGAATAGTGTGGCTGCTAGGAAAAACAAGTTTATAGCCAAAAACTCTATAAGTATACGGGTTATATCTGTTAGCTCTTGTATTTTGATTATAACAATTTTTGAGTTATTAAATTAAGTAATCAGTGTTTGAAATGAGGATTACTCGAGTAAAGGTTATTTGATGCCCGAGCATAGTCCATTTGATGAGTTGTTAAAGTTTTTCAGGGAAACATGCTCGAGCAAATTAGAGTCATGCTCGAGCAACATCGGGCTCAAGTTAAATCCTTTAAATTGAACCAGCATGCTCGAGCAAAACAAAATAGGTCTGCCTAAGCATCATCGAGTTATGGCGCTGTGAAGATTTTGGAGTCTTGCTCGAGAAGGAATCTCAGCATGCTCAAGCAACATCTGAACTGATATACAGCAGGGTTAAATTGCCATACTCGAGTAAGGTAAGAAAGCATGCTCGAGCAGGCATAATGGGGTTGCTCGAGCAAGGTCGAGCAACTTGTCTTTTGATCTCTATATGGCTCTTGCCCGAGCAAGCTCTGGTTTCTTGCTCGAGCATTAGCGATAGCTTGCTCGAGCAACATCGATGTAAACCATTTTCAAAAACCCTCAAAGAAGCTTGCCCGAGCATTAACCAAAAAGTATTTAATTCTTAGAACACCTTGCTTGAGTAGACTTTGTTCTTTGCTCGAGCAATGGGAGACTCACCCTCTTTAAAAGTGCGCTTTCACATATCTTGCCCGAGCACACATCTTGATCATGCTCGAGCAAGCTTACATTTGTTTTGAAATCTCTGACTCCGTAACCTTAAATCATCCTATATAGATTTATTTCTTCAGGCTGTTACTCATTACCTCTTCTAAACATTTTTAATGAGTTTGCTAATGAGTTTCAGATCCTTCTGTCATGAATTGACCACATATTTACATAAAGCGAATTATATGTCAGAAGCATTACATACAGTTGCCTAAAGCGGTGATAATCTCGATTACCAACACTCTGATCAAAGTAAAGCTACCATTGTTATTCCGCCTACGCATTGAATGCTATTTCACAACGGGCAAAACAAAAGGAATGAAGAAGAGACTGTCGCCGCTGCAAAATTCACCTGGAATATTCAAACAGCAAAAGTCTTAACGGAAGCCTCGTCTATCTAACGGATACTTCAAGACTCTCAACGGCTATACCTCAAATTTCATCAACGGTCATTAATTACAACATCTATAAATAACCGAAGCATTGAATTCGTCAACTACCGAAAACTCTATGCATTCAATTCTGTGTTATTACTATCAACTGTTTCATTTAATATCTTCGGATAGTACCCGTTCTTCAGTGTTCATATTTTATCTACTCGTGAGGAGTCTTTAAACATTTAATTCATTTTCGGTTGAATCTTAAGGTTTAGGAACATTAAGAGTAGGTGTACAATTACAGCTTGTAAGGGAGAGTGAGTCTTAGTGAGAGGATCATCCGAGTACAGTGTAATTGTCTTTGAAAGATAGTGAAATCCCAGGTGTTCTGGGAACTGGACGTAGGTCAGAGATTTTGGACCGAACCAGTATAAATTGCCTTGTGTCTACTTCACTTCTCTGTCTCATTTCTCTGTTTCTGTTTTTACTTGTCTTCGTGTGAGTTTTGCAAAAAGAATTTGAGATCACCTATTTACCCCCTCTAGGTGATATTCCATCTTCAATATCAAATAATAAATAGTAAATAATTAAAATATTGTTCTCTCAAGGATTTAGTACCCAAACTATAGAGCCGTCAAAACGGGTCGGGCCCATCAGGCCGGCCCATTTAAGCCCTGGCCCTTTAAGGCTGGGCTTGGAAATTGAAAGAGTGAGGTGATGTTTGGCCTTGAAGGGCCGGCCCTGGAGGGCTACGGGCCGGCCCATCAGGCCCTTCAATTTTTTCATTCTTTATTTTTTTAAGTTGAACACTTGTTAAAGTTGGATTTTTCAATAATTTATATATTTTTTTATTTGTTATAGAGTTATTTATCCATTTAAGTACAAATACGTAATAAATATACTCTAATTTTATGATTTGATTTAATATTTGTTGTAAATAAAGATTATAGATGTGTTCATAAAGCCGAAAAAGAAATTCATGATATTCTTACTCATGAATCAGAGCTTACTACTCAAAGTGAATAACAATCAAATATCATTGAAATTGATGATAATGACGAAGATGACGACAATAATAGTCATTTTACTAATGTCGCTTAGTAGTTAGTAGTATGCTTCTTATGGTTTATATCAGTTATTTGTGAACATAGTTTGCTTTTGATTATGAATTAGTGATTGTGTTTATTTGTTAGATGATTTATGTTGTAATTTACTAATTATATTTCTTTGAAAAAAAACAGAGGAAAAATAATTCAAATTTGGAATAATAATTTCCGGGCCCTGCGGGCCGGCCCTGGCCCTGGTACTCTTGGGCCGGGCTTTGAAAAATAGGTGTTTTTCTTACTCCGGGCCCTAAAGAGACGGCCCTGTTAGTCCCTGGCCCTGATTGACAGCTCTACCAAACTATAGTTAAGCATTAATTTTTCATAGTTGCTTAATTTCAACAAACCCAAATTTAATTCAAATGAGTGAAAATAAAATTAAAATCAAATTAAAACAAATTGGCTACCATAATTATCAGAAAAGCAATCCAGAGTCATTAACCCCTTATTAGCTTTATAAAAATTAAAATTGTTAATCCCAAAATAGATACACAAGAGGCAATAATAATTCAATTTCACTTTAATATGATTATATGGTCCAATAGGTATATTCCTATCCTATTAGCAAATTAGAATAAATTCTTATGCCACATTACTCAATCCTATGGTCCAATTAAGATTCTCTCCCAAGGCTAATCTAAATTCTCCAAATTCATACGTAATGGTAATCTAGCACTAAGTATAAAAGAAATAGACATGATTAAGTAACCAAAATTAATATTAAAACATTACTAATAAAGGAAAATAAAATACAAGCCACTTACAAGTTCATATTTCCTCTAAATTGTAAAACAAACTAACTAAATATAACTAACAAAATCTCAGCAAGACAGCAACATAATCCAAAATCTCAAGAAAAAGAAAAAAGAAAAAGGACAATGCATTGATACAAAGCATCATCTTTAAGCTTTAATTGCTCCTTCGTCTAAACGGCTACTCTGATCTCTTCTCCTCGCTGCGCAATGCTTCGTCCTCCCATGTAAAAAAGGAAGAATGAAACTCGAACTCCTTTCTTTCTCTTTTCTTGTAATTCAAGACGTGGTGATCCATGATATGCATCTCCCTCCTCCTCTTTTTATTTCAATTATGACTTATGGCTTAGGTTTTTTCCTTTCCTTGTATTCCAAAAGTAGTATCCTATCAATCAATAGAAAAGGGAAACAATATAATAATTAAAAAAAAAACTTTCTTTTTTAAAGAAAACCTTCAATTATTATTTTCTTATTATTGTTTCTTTCCTAAACTTAAAAACTTATATTCTGAGTTGAAATCCCACAAATAATGATATATCTAAATTCATATCTCTTAAAATTCCAAAAACATTTCTTTAATTTAGTATTGATGAGTTTTCAAATATATCAAAATATATCTTACATGAATGACTATTTTCTACCTTGTTAATGATATAAAAGAGGCCGTAATGATATTAATGCTCATAACTATTTATAATGCAGCACTAGACTATATATATATATAGGCTCACTAACTGTTTTTTTTTTTTTTTTTGGGCCACATAGCTGCTAAGCAGGGAAACCAATTCCTTAGTGTGTTTTTTTTTTTTTTTTTGTGGAGAGGAGGGGGGACGGCTCAGGGCTGGAGGGGCAAAGCTACTGAAAAAATCATCTAAGAGGCAAGCAAGAATAATCTCTTTTAATATTACTCAACCTTTTTTTTTTTTGGTCAGGATATTACTCAACCTTAATATATATCAACTTCACTTCTCAGAAGCGCTTATATGAGAGATTAGAACTAGTTTGCTTCCCAAATGCTAATCTATATTAACTTAAAGCATTTACAGTTTAATTCTCTTCCAACTCCAAAAACTAATCCAAGACTCTCCAACTTCAACTTTGTGCAACAAGTAGAAGAATAACAAGTTCAAGAGTTGGGGAAAAAAAACCAAACCAAAGTTGAGTGAGGGAAATTATTCCAAATATTAGAAGTTACTATATATAAGATTTTAACCTGGAAGCAGCGATCATTAATAGTCATTTTGTGTCGGCATATCGTTACGGATGTGGCGGAGCAAGACTGGGACAATGATGTCCGGCGAGCTCAACTGCGGCAAGTGACCTTCGGCGGGGGTTATATCGACGATGGACTTAGCGCCGATGTGTTGTTGGAGGTATTCGGAGACGACGAGAGGGACGGCGAGGTCCTTGGAGCTCTGAATGATGTGGCAGGGGACGGTGACGAGACCGAGAATGTGCCTCATGTCGAACTGAAATATGGTCTGAGCCATACTGAGCGCTATGTCTGGCCTCATGTTGAAGAGGGTCCGGCAGAATTCTTGGACAGCGACCGAGTCCAGATCGCCGCCGACCACCATCGGAGCAAACCCGGCGCACCATGCTTTGTAGTTGGATCGCATCCCTTCGAACAATTGGTTCAGATCTTCTTGCTGGAACCCTCCGTAATAGTCCCCGTCGTTTATAAACCTGCACGTACGTTACGTTTTAAATTTTTGCTTTGATCAAGAACCAAACTAGATCGATATATTTCTTCAATAATTAATTATACATGATACAGTCGGGTAGTGATAAATAAAGAGAAGTAGAAAATAAATAAGGAATCTTTTCTTTTTATACATTACTATATATATAATTATTGAAATTCGAAAATGATTATAAAAGTGAAACTATATTTGTATGACGATTCTTTTTGCTTTCACATTATTATTATTTTTATTGTAATGTAATAAGAGTATAAGACACACTTAATATTTTTTTGGTAAAATATATATTCAATTTTTTATTGAACCAGAATTTAAATTTGAGGAAAAAATGTGTAAAGAATAAAAAAAAATGCCTACACCACCACTTTCTTTTTTCTTACGACTCATCATTTTGTATCACCGCCTCATATAATTGGACAGTCTCTGTTGATGATCAGGATATATATATATATATATATATATGCATGCATGTGCATGTCATTCATCAACCACCCCTACTTTAACTTTATTCATTTGCCCCCTCTGGCCCCAGTTCCAAAATATCTTTCTGCATTGAATCAGATTCTCACCTCGTCGCATACATTATCTGATCTCTTTCCATGTGATGAATGTTATTCACAGCTGCTAGTTATCTCTAAATTTACTAACATTATTTCAAGCTTACAAGAGTAGATTTTTATTGTGATAAGCACTTCTATTCCTGAACTTAACCCAAAATGTAACAACTAATGGACTTAGACATTAAGTCAATATTGTCTTTGTAGCTTAGCAGTATAGATGCTTCCTATAAGTGGAATGTTGATTCGGTCTTGCTTGTACATGAACATGTCGTTAGTAATGTCTTCCTTTTAATTAGAAAAGGCATTGAGCTTTCAACCCTAAATCAATGATATTAGATCGATCATCAAACTACCCATCAATTAATCAATATGAGCAATTTTTGAAGAGGATAATATAGATAATCAAGTACATATACCTTGGAGAAGCGGAGATTAAGATGAGCTTGGAGAAGAGATGAGGGTGAGAGATAGAAACAAGGAGGCCGACCATGGAAGAGAGAGAGTGGCCGACGAAGATACAGTCACGAAGCTGAAGCTCTTGAAAGATGGCTATGAGATCGTTAGCGTGGCCTTCCACGGAGGAGTACCGTTCAAAGTCGTAATATTCAGGGTTGGTGGTACCAGCTCCGATATTATCATACAAAACCACGCGGTAATGTTCAACCAGATGAGGCACCAGATGCTTCCAAACTGACTGGTCTGTTCCAAATCCATGGGCCAAAACCACCGTCTGACACCCTCGTCCGATCACCCTCACGTTATGAGCTTCTTCCACTATCCCCATCGTCGCTGGTCGGAGATTATTATGATCTTATGCTTGCTCGATCTCTCTTCTGTTTGGTTTCTTTTGTTTCTTTTTAGTGTTGGTGGATTCGGTGGCCGGTAAGGATAAATAATTTAAGTACGTGTGGACGAATTTGTGAGTTACCAATATGGCAGTCAAAATAAAACAGAAAACTTTTGCATATAGTCAAATGATAGTTTGTGAATTTATGAGTTACCAACCCCCAACCGTTTTAATTAAATATGAATAGTTTACATTTGTTCTAAACTGTTGAAAATCAATATAACTGTTCAAAAAAAAAATCATATGGCAGAGCACATTTATACTGATTTATGCTATTAAAGTGATAAAAACAAAAAATGTGCTCTCCATATTGTGGAGGGTGCACGGACACGTGACCACAGTCTTGTTTTAAGACGGTGAGTTATGCGAGCCCATGTTGTTGTAGGCCCATGCCGTATTTATGGACTTGTCACGTCTCACTTCTTATCTTCTTTTGAACGAGTTTGTTTGGGATATCGGTGAAAAAAATGATTTTCAGTCCTTTATGAAAAAGTCGGATTAGCTAAAATTCATATTGTAAATTGTGATTTATGTTTGGATTCGCGTTAGTATAAGTAGTTTTTGTGATTTAAACTTATAATCAATCTGAAATATTTTTAAGGATACTGATTAGTACTTAGAATATATTTCAGGATATTGAACGACACTAAGAAAATACTTCATGATCTTAAAAAATTATTTTAGGTTCTTGGAAAAATTATTTTTAGTACCATTCAATTCCCTAAAAAAAATTTTAGGGTACTGATTGGTACTAAAAATATACTTTAGGTTACTACTAAACAATGCCAAAAAATATCTCATGATCTTGAAAAATATTTTAGGATCTAGAAAAGGAGCTCAAAAGCTCCCTAAAATAACTTTTCAAATAATTAACTTTAGATTCATCAGTCTGATTGGAATAACTTCTCAACCAAACGTTAAAATATTATATATATATATATATATATTTCATAAGTCTAGCATGTACAGTGCATAAGTCCAATTTCGACGCCTCGTACTACACATGCACAATTTATTGTTTGTTGAATTCTCTCAATGCATGTTATCACTTTCCTTTTCCTTTTTTTGGGTCAAACGATTAAAAAAGAAATTGCCATTCTATCTTGTTTGCAATCACATTTGGAATCCTACTCCCACAATGATACAGTATTTTTCTTCAAGTTAGGGTATTCATGCCAATGAGAGTTGGCATAGATGGTAAGGGATCCAGGACTAGGTTCTTGGATCGTGGGTTCGATCCCTTCTGCTGTCGCTGGGACTCCTTTGGTAGGCGATCTCGTAAGTCTCCAGTAAGTACTCATAGAGCCCAGGGCCGTGCCCTGACCTTGGTGAGGGACTGATGCCGAACCCCTTCAAGATTTTTGATAGCAAAAAAAAAAAAATTAGGGTATTCGTGTATTACATGTTTTTCCCTTTAATTTAAAATTGGTTATTTAATCTCATATGCCCAAATAATCGGAGCCTTAAAGTATTTTTCACTTCCAAAAACATAATTATCCGTCTGTTTGAATATAAGAGTTAGATAACTAATTTATCAATACTAAAAAATTTAGTTAAATTAATTATATGTAATAAATGAGTGTAATTTTCTCTAAATAAATCATGTACGTTGAAACTTCTTTTTGATGGAAGTCTCTTAACATGTTTAATTAACCAAAGATACTTTACCGCGAAAATTATAAATTTAAAAAGTAAAGTGAATTAAAATATTATATTTAGAATGAAAGTAAATATTTTATCTAACTTTAGCGTTTATATCATAGACGGGAGATAATATATCTTTCATTTATTTTTATCTAAGCTTTTCCGCATACTTGCCCCAACCTTATCCAGCTTTGAATAGATTGGGGGCCAAGCTTGCAAATGCACACTTTTCCCTAATTAACAAGACTTTCTCCCCGTGCGTTGCACAGATATGTCAATTTTTGACATTGGTTTAAATGAAAAACATATGTTGCTATTTAATAAGAAAACCAATTAATAAGTACACATGACATTATTTAAAATGAAGGTTTTGAAAAACCTCTCTATACACAATATTTGTTGTAGTTCTATTGGATTTTTTGAATTCATCCAATATAAGTATCCTCAAACCCTTGAAGCTCTTCTTCACCTTGGATAATGTAATATATAATTGTCCATGTGAAAATACTGGACCCGAAAGGTAAAGACCTACATATAACATTAATTGACCTTGGCTTTTGTTTATTGTCATTGCAAATGAAATTATAATTGGAAATTTCCTCTTTATCATATTGAAAGGCAATTTAGATCCAGATGGGTTTATATCCATTTTGTGCATCAAAATCTCTTCACAAATGCTTATGCCATTCAATGCCTTTGCCCTAATGGCATTCTTGCCAAGTTGTGTTACTTGTAGCCTTGCACCATTGTACAACCCAGCTGCTTGATCAATATTTTTTATTAACATAACTGGTACACCTACTTTCAAAACCAATTTATGATGAGGAATACCTGAGGATTTAATTGCATTTAGATATTTTGTGTCGTACAAATCCTCTAAACTTCTGTTTGCTTGATTTGTACGACTTATAGAGTCCGAACTGAAATACTCCACCAAATTACTTGGCAACAAATAAACATTTATTCATTCAATATGTCAACATTTTCAGTTAAAGGAGTTAATTAGAATGGACATGTACGTTGTTGAGGTAATCAACGACAACAACATGTTCTACTAAATATAGGTAGGTAGATTGAACGATGGACCTAATTGGATTATAATCATCATGTAGCAACAACTTAGCGGGTATTGAAATGTTTGCAATACCATCATATGGTAATCCAATGTCTCAGTCTTCAACTTATAGCAACCATTCTGAAAATGTTTTAATTTTTTTCTTGTTCAACTGGATCGCTTGAAAATTTAAGCCTCATATTCTTGGTTAGGTAAAATAATTTGCATTCTTTTCAAAGATGAGAAGCATTGATAGCTACATTTACGATTTCTTTGTTGTAGTTTACTCCTACAAAATAAGCTGACTCGAAGTGTCAAATGAATAAGTAATTAAACTCACATGATTTGCTCACTTTAGTGTTTTTAGAAAAATGACAACAATTTATGTATTCCTCAAATCATCATTTCAATCACATTTCCTTCTTTCATAAATTATTTTCTCACTTATTAGAACCATAAAAATACAACAATATCCTCAAATCCAAAACACCAAATCTCCTACAATCAAAATTTCACCCAAAAATTTCAAACATACACATTCTTACAAATCACAAGTGCAATTGATTTAATCCTTAATATAACCTTTAATAAATTAAAATGAATTATGAATTTGGATATAAGAGATCTATTGTCACAAATCTCAATTTTCCGACCAAATACTAACTTATATGAGCATAATCTAATTTTAAACAACTCTTTAAATCTCTATATAATCGAAGTTATATCAAACTTTAACTCAAACATCAAATCCCAACTTAAAATTCCATAATAGTTCAAGATTGAGCAAAACTAAACCAATTAAACATTCAATAGTAGTCCTTATGAAAAAAAAAAAAAAAAGATATCAATAGTATATCTAGTAATCCAAATAAATGAATTAAACCACATATAATTGGTAGAAACATCCTCTAGGACATAAATCCTAAACCTTTTAAATAGAAAATTAATTTTAAATTCCTACAATAACTAACTAATAAATCTAAATAGATTAAAAATAACTATTAATTATCCTCTATATATATGTAGCCATCTATTGTCAAAACTTAAAACTCTCCCAAAATTCTAACCCCCAAATCTTCACTAATTAGCACTATGATATCCTCATTAGAATGAAGAAAATATGTGGAATAACTTTCATGAAGTAAGTTTGTTGAAAAATAAGTTAGTTTAGCTACCTAAATGATTTTATAAACTTACCTTAGATCTGAAACAATAGAGAACAGTCTAGAAACGCGTCTGCAAGCTCAATGGTGAAACTCAATTTTTTTTTCCCACAAATGAAGATTGATCAAGTGGGGGTATATATAATACCCCCTAACACACATGAAGGGGCCATGTGCCTCTTATTGATGGGTGAGAGGAGTATTAAATACACCATCTACCCGTTTGACTAAAGGGGTGGAGCTCTTTTGACTTTAACTTTTTTTTATTACTATGATATATTTTTTTTGTTCATTTTCTTATCAATTCCCCCTTTATTATAATTCAATCCTAAAAGTAAAAATTATGATATTACACATAACCCCTTCATCTACACTATAAGTTTGATCATAAATATGTTGGATAATTACTCTAACTGTTATGTAAATTTGTAATCATGATAAATTTGATTTAATTTCACTTATTTATTTATTTGAAGATAAAATTGTTTCATCAAACCTATAAATGGAATGCTCACCTCTTTAATTCAATATTTATAGATTGAGAGATAAAAAGTCTCATATTTTGTAGTATTTGGTTGGTAAGTTGTTGCAAATATGTTTAACAATTCCAACATAAAATAGATTCTTGGAAGATAAACAACCCCGTTATGTGTTGCACGGTTGTGTTTTATATAGGTTGTGAAAATTACATTTACACACATTTAAACATAAAGACTAAATTATCTATTAGCCTATGAACATTGAAATGTGAGATTTTGCAATTTAGCATTAATAAATTTAGCTTCATCCATTCAAATGATTGGGAATTGTCTCCTCATCATGCTAAAAGAAAGCTTAGACTCTGAAGGATTCATGTCCCTACGATGTATTACCATATATTCACCAGCATTATCTCCTTCAACACCTTTTCCCTTATGAAGTTTTTGCCTAGATGTGTTATTTGCGATCTAGTCTCATTGCACAAATTGGCTACTTGATCAATGTTTTTTATCAACATAATTGGTACACCAACTTTAAAAATCGGCTTATATCGAGGCATCCTTGAGCATTTGATTGTGTTGAGGAATTCACTGTCATACATCACAGAGGATTGATTATGTAAATTGCAAAACAAAATACCTATGCGTTGTACAGTATCGTGAAACTTTAATTATAACTATATATATATATATATAGTTTATGTTTGAAAAAATATAGTTAAATACCTCAATTTAGATATAATATATGTCATAATTTATCAAAAGTTAGAACCACCCCACCCCGCACAATGTGAGGGGTCTTTCATTTCTATTTAAGACAAAATACCCGTACGTTGCACAAAAACATAAAACTTAAATTGTGAGGATATATATAGTTGTTGTTCAAAGAAATATAGTTAAACACATCAAATTAGACATAAACATGTCCTAATGTCTGAAAAGTTATAACCACTCTTGCTTCTTATGTTGATCATTAACACAACAATTTACAATCCTAACATTGGAAAGACTAAGTCCTAACTTATCATAAGCCATAACCACCCTTGCTTATATAATCAATCATCAATGATTACATATTAATAATAAAGATAAATATAATTCTCCAAATCCCATAAATACTAATATTGAATTCCTGGACACCAATGATCACTTCACTTTTTTGCCATAATTACTTTGTAATTCCCCAAATTGCCTAAGACTTAATGACACTGTAATTTCTAGAAAATCAATTATTGAAAGAGAGGGGAAAATATAGTGATCAAGAAATTAAGTATACAATTGTGTATGCAAGTCAATTATTAGATCTTAAGTAAATTAGTTTGTAAGTAAATAAATGATGTAATTCTTCATTTTTTTTTTACTTTTTCCTTTTTAAATTACCTGATTAAATGATTTCTAAATTGGAAGTTATGATTATGAATTGTGAGATTTTGCCCCATAAATCCAAGAATCATCACAAATTATTATGAGATACAAATCTTATAAGTAGTGCTTTTTATGGGAAAAAAAATGAAAATAGTTGAAAAGGTTTATCCCAAAAATTGAAGATATAAAGGGTAGTCCAATTGTATAAAAAACACAAACACAAATTCATTTTTTTTTTTAAAAAAGAAAAGATTAACAGCAAATATTATAAGCTTTCAAAGGGATAGGCAAACCCCAACTCTTTTTTTCAAGTGATTGAGCCCATATATAGTTTCCACCAGATGTCAAGCGGAAATTTATTAACAGCAAAGATGAGTCATTTAGTGTGATTTTGGATTTAAGAAAGAAGAAGCTCAATGTGGTGGTTGCTACGAGAGGGTAGAGAGAAGATAATATCGGAGAGAGAAAATGTTAAATATGAGGAAGAGGGTGAGTGATAAATATCCATTCAAAATCTATGTTTAAATTTGAATTTATAATAGGTGAAAAAATATAGAATTTAAATTTAAAATTTGAAAGAAGAAGAAGAAGAAAAAAAAAAGAGAATGGACACATGAATTCAGAATATCTTGAAAAAAGAAGATGCATTAATGTAACCGTATGAAAATGAGAAAAAATGGTGGACAAAAAAAAAATAGGGCTCGGGAAGTAAAAAGAACAAGAAAGAGGAAAACATAATAGATCTTAAGAAGGAGAGGAGGAAATTTCAAATTCAAATAGTAATCAATCAAATAGATATCTGTATAGTCTTTATATTGTCATGTTATATTTTTCTCACAGAGAATATTAGATAATACTTCCTCCGGTCCTAATTATAAGACATATTTAACCGATTTTAGACGGATTAAGGATATGAGTTAAATTAATTAATTTTACTCATTTTCTTAAAATACCCTTGTATAAATCAACGAAGGAGTATTATATTTGGCCCTTCATAGTCGTTTTTCCCGTTTGAAACTTTGAATTGATATAGTATCAACTATAGAAGCAATTAATTTGATGATTAAATGCTACGACAACAATATTCCTCTTAAAAGTATTGTAGATGAAGCTAGGCTACTTCTCCATGGAGATTGGCAACTCATGTTTTAGCCATGTGCATAGTGAAAATATTACTGTTGCATATCAATTAATTTCATATATCATCACCCTACCCTATAATTTATGTATCAATTTAGAACCATTATTGCTAAAATTGTATCGAAAAATATGACAAAAAATGCTCAAAATCATTTTATTGAAAAAACAGTAGAATTAAAATATATATGGTATTAATGAGTTTCTAGTATTATTTATTTTATAGAATATACATGTGAATTATTAAATTATTATCATGTTTAATTATTATTGAGAAAGTAGCAACATGGGTATTTTAGGAAGAAATTGACAAAAATTAGAATATTGTTTTATAATTATGACCAAAACCAACTCCCAAATATTGTCTTATAATAGGAGAGTATTTGATTTGATTAATGATTTAAAATAGTGTATCTTCATAATAACTCAAGATGTTTTCTTAAAGTTTTAATTGAAAATTCAAAGTGTATTCTAAAATGATATTACCAATTATCACTCATCATCTCTTTCATTTTGATTGATTATTGATTTCAATTTTTCAATTTTCACATATTAATGAAGGAAATAAAAAATCTTATTGGAAGCAAATATTGAAGTAAGAGGTCTTTTTAATTTTTACGAGAAAAAAGAATTTTTAATTTATTAATTAATAATTACTTTATTTAATTTTACAAATCACAACTTCCAATATAGACCCTAATGAGTCTTTGATTCCCAAGAATCTCACTTCCTATGCCTTTCTTCTACCAATGCTTTATGTTAACATTATGTAAATATTGATGGTGTATATTGGAAGTTGTTATTATATAATGGCAATGATGATTTGGACTAGTATATAAAGGATGATTGAGACAGCATCTTAATAAGTGATTAAATTAGGTATGAGGAAGTCGTCCTTATGCTAATTGAAAATATTATTTATATATTACTACATTTACATAAAAAGATGTGAGTTGTAATGTAATATTCGGAGAACAATATAAGAATTGCAAGTTGGCTTTTAAGTTGGCAATAAGAGAGAGCGTATAGTCATTCATGTTTTTTTTTGTTATAAAAAATCTCCTAATCAATTCAATATCATTATCAATATAATAATTTGATATCATTATCTATATAATAATGATAATAAATCAATCATCTATAAATAAATATTAATAATAATTATAATTATAACCCTCTTATTGTCACAGAAATAATAATCATCTAAATTCCATAAATGATAATACTGAGTTCATGGATAACGGTTATGAACACTTTGTAATTTCCTTTTTTTTTTTTGACAAAATTACTTTTTCAATTCCCCATATTACATAAGATCATTAAATCAGAATAAAAAGAATTTGAAATTTGAAATCACCACCCAACTAAACTAATTGAAATCCCCACCTAATTAAATCAATATAGGCCAATTCACTGCCCAGTTTTTTGAGCCAGTGCATTGCCTAATTAAATTGACCAATGATGTTTCAGCAAATCTTGACTCCACGCCTGAAAATAAATGCGAACATGGGGAGAGGGATGGAAACATGGAAGATTATACAATGTTAAATGATGTAGTTTATACAAGAGATTAAACCAATGCCATGGTAAGTTTCCGTAGCTAAATGTCTCCTCATTTTCTCAACACCTAACGTGTCAGCAATGAAAAAAGAAGGAATCACAGACCAATTATCAGTGAATACGCCAAGTAGGATGCTTAATTAGCCTAACTACTTTTGGATACACCAATCCATTCTTATAAAAATTTAGAAATTTCTCAAAAACTTTTCAAACACACGGTCAAATATTAAGAAAATAATTTAATGTTGATCCTACATATGGGAGGTCACCGCTCAAATAGGAATCAGTTAGATAAATAATTTATGGGTTCACCAAATCCAATCACATGGAAGTTGTTCATAATTTAAAAACTCATCCAAGCATTCAAGAGAATAAATAAATTTAAATTAGAAATATATTAGATGGAAATCATACTGGAAAAAAAAAATTAAAACACAATATTCTCTTGTACGGTTAAGATATGAAATTAAACAAATTAGTATTTATAATATATCATTGCAATAATACGTCATTGAATAAATAATAAAGTTTTCAAAAAAAACAAATATAACTTGATATCTCAAATCTTTGAAGGATAACTAAAATTACGCTTTTATTGCACTTATTGTTAATTCCGGTGGGAGGTTAGCGCTTAATAAGGTAGTTTATACTAAAAAATCTGAAATATGACCATATTAATTAGTTTATTTAATTTTTTACATCACACGTTTCCATATATATATATATCATAATGAGTATTTATTTCCTACAAATCTCTAACTTACTATGCTTTTCGTCTACTTATCCTTCATATTTTGGTTTCAAATTCAAATTTTATATTAATCTCACTTTCTATTTTTTTTATCACTATTTTAATTCTGTCTAATTTTGTAATCTCGTTAGTATATTGAGAATCACATATATAAGATATGGAATAAAAAATATAGAATCGAAAAAATTTAATTCATGATATCATATAATCACGCATATTATAGTATAGATATTTAGGTAGAAAATGTTTCATCAATTTTTGTACATATAAAAAAACAACAGATAAGTTTTTTCATTAGATTACCTCCCAGCAAATCATAATCAACATTTAGTTAAGCATGCCATTATAATAGGGATTAGATTTTGCATTTACTTTAAATAATGAATCTTAAACATAATTATAATTTAAATAATTTTTTTATTTGTGCACTGATAAAGATAAAAATAATAAATTATATTCTGTTGAAATCAAATTCAAATTTTTAAATTTCCTAATCGATTAAAATCGTTACCAATATAAATAATAATAACAAAGATATGATATAATTAATATAATATATTAGGGATAGGATATTCTTACTACTATTTTTTGTTACTACCAATCTTACTACCACTTTTCCACCGTTAGATCAGAATCTCATCTACCTTTATAATTTGTCTTTCCTATTAAAATTCTGATCTAATGGTGGAAAAGTGGTAGTAAGATTGGTAGTAACAAAAAATGGTAGTAAGAATATCCTATCCCAATATATTATATTATATTAAAAATGGAAGGTGGGAATGAAAAAGAAAGCATAGAATAATAAAATATAATAAAGATGGGACTAAAAATTGAGTATTGCTCTCTGCTCTGAACCCGAATACATTGCTAAGCTTTGACCAAAAAAAAAATACAGTGCTAAGCCGTGCCATCTACGTCGTCTCTGTTCTGTTTGCTACGCTCAAGGTAGATGTTGCGATCATCTTCCCCATCGTACACGCTAGTGTGTTCAGGCGCAATTTGCTCTTCTCGTTTTCCAGCTCCGATGACTGGGCTGGTTGCAAGATCTGAGTCTTTGTTTCAGTCGAGTTTGGCATTCTGCTTCTTTAAATCACGATTGAAACGCCCTTGTAGAAGGATTTGGCGGATTGGGTTAGTGCGACACACTTGTGATGCCCATTCAGATTTTTGCAAAAATCGATCTAGGCTGTGACGCTTTCAGATCGAAAAAATGATCTTCATCAACTTTGATCCGAACAGGTTAGTAATGAAGGAAAGAATCCATAACAGTTTAAGGAAGCAAAAATTATTTTTGAAAATTTCCCAGAAATAAATTTTACTGATCAAGATCCAAGGAGGAGGAGTCAATATTGTTCACGAATTGAGTAGATGAGAGAAGAGGAGAACCAAAGATGCCATCCAAACATGCGGAGGAGAGTCCGGTGGGGTTATGAGCTATGATAAGGTGTTATCATCTTCTTCAAGGGATCTACAATGCACCATCACCGAACCCTGGAAGGCAGCTTTTCCAAACAATGAAAATTTACTATGCAATGCGCCTTTATATAATAAAAATTTATGAGAATTAGGGTTTGTATGTGTTGAGGGCAATGCAAATGGAAATTCAAACTACCCAATGACATTGGGAAAGATATTGACTCCATGCCTAAGATTAAATGCGTAAATGGGGAAGGTTGCAGTTGTGGGAAGTTAAACAATGCTATTTATTGCTCTTCATCCACCTTTCATTTGACCAATGGCATTGTTAGTCTTTGCGGCTAAAAACAATCAAAGAAAGCAATGGTCAAAGAAAACAATGCTAATTAATGAATATGGGGAAAGTGGTTGAGAGCATGAGTAACCCAATCAGTTCATCAGATTTTGCCATGTGGGATGACACTATGGACCAATGATTTAAGAGCCACAACATTTAGTAGGATATATTTGATTACATTTTACAATAGTGCATACACAAATATGGCATAATAAGTGATGAAACCTTGACGTCATTTTGGCGCCAATCTTCAAAATTTGACAAATTGGTTTCATGTGACTCATAACTCATAAGCTCACTTGATTAACTTTGAACAAAAACATGGTCGTGTATTTAATTTTGGGTTTAGGAGCAAAAATATACATGTGCTTTATTTTTGGAAGTGCCCAGCACCATATGCTTTTTTATGGGAACAAAAATACACATATGGTTATATTTTAGGAGTAAAAGTCACACCACCGTTAAAATTTTGTTGTAAATACAGTACTTCCTGTTATAAATATGACTTTTTCTATTGTAATTGGCCAAATTTTAAATTTTGTTGTAAATACAGTACTTCCTGTTGTAAATCTAGCTTTTTTATGTTGTAAATGACATTTCTATATTCAAAATCTAGGTGTTTAAATGTTGTTGTAAATATGACATTTTTTGTTATAAATATGGTCAGATTTTAAATTTTGTTGTACATATAGCACTTCCTGTTATAAATCTTGCATTTTTCTATTGTAAATGACCTTTCTAGGTTCAAAATCTAGGTATTTAAATGTTGTTGTAAATATGACATTTTTTGTTGTAAATGCACCATTAAGTTAAATTTTAACGGTGGTATGCTTTTTGCTCCTAAAATGTAACCACGTATGTATTTTTGCTCCCGAAAAAAGCATATGATTCTGAGTGCTCCCAAGGGTAAAGTATTTGTGTATTTTACTCCTTTACCCTTTAAAAGTCTTTTTTCTTTCTTTTTTTTTTATAATATAAAAAGGTTACGTCTCTATCTGCATTCAAAGATGGGAACTAGCAAAAATATTATCGTACTACAGAATATAATTTATCATGTTTATTGACCAAACGACAGACGATGATGTGAATAGGTTTTTCGTGAGAAATCTATTAAGAGATCGACGTCATGGCGGGGTTTAGCAATGGAGATAACGTTGTGCATGACGACGATTCAACAATA
Source organism: Acacia crassicarpa (assembly GCA_034222035.1). Classification (NCBI taxonomy): domain Eukaryota; kingdom Viridiplantae; phylum Streptophyta; class Magnoliopsida; order Fabales; family Fabaceae; genus Acacia; species Acacia crassicarpa. The sequence continues at coordinate 3,439,481 of JAWXYG010000010.1, forward strand.
TCTGCCTTAATTTTTAGGGAAAATTATAACGAAAGACCTAAGAAAAATAATATTTATTAAAAAAGACTATAAAAAGTTGTAATTATTTTAAAGGACCAAAAATTAAAATATTAAAATAAAAGGACTAAATTACCCTTAATCAGATTTACTATCTTCTCATTAACTAAATCTGGAATGATTTTTTCTTCCTATCTTCTTATTAACTGAATATGGAATGATTTTTTCTTACATAAGAATCTAAAATAATTAATATATAATAATAAATAGATATTAATTCAAATAATTCTTTTCCCATCGTTGAATCACTCCAGATTATTATACTAGAGAAAAGATAGGAAAGATGGAGCTTTTTATGGTGTGGCAGAAGAAGCCTCGTGCGTTGTTCAATTGTTTGCAGTGTTAGACCTGAGATTTTTTGTGCTGAGGCAGCCAAAAGTACCTGATATTCATTTAATATTACCAGTTGTTCCATTCCTAGATAAACAGAAAATAAAGCAAAAGGCTTTTAACTCAGAAAAACCCCATCAAAAGAGAAGAACGTGGTTAAAGAAACTAAATCCCTCTTTCCTTTCGCTATAACCATAAAAAGCTCAATCTTTCCTATCTTTTTTCTAACATAATAATCTTGAGTGATTCTACAATAAGAAAAAAATTATTTGAATTGATATCTATTTATTATTATCCATTAATTATTCTAGATTCTCATATAAGAAAAAATCATTCCAGATTTAGTTAATGAGAAGATAGAAAATCTGATTAAGGGTAATTTAGTCCTTTTATTTTGATATTTTAATTTTTGGTCCTTTAAAATAATTACCACTTTTTATGGTCCTTCTTAATAAATATTATTTTTCTTAGGCCCTTCATTATAATTTTCCCTAATTTTTATCATAGCGTGCCATAACGTATTGAAGCTTAGCCACTTCAAGTTCCCAGACATCGCAATATATATTGTTTTGCTACACACATATATCTGGACATTAATATTATAAAGGGTTATGGTACAAATTTATTTTGAAAGTTTTCGTTGAAAAATAATGTTGTTCTGTATTTTTTTTTTAAATATTATCCTAAAAGTTTCAAAATGTAACAATGTTACTCTATATCGTTAAAACATTGACGTTAGTCGTTAACTTTTTCACTGAACAGGTAACATTTTTTCATTTTAACACTTCCGAAATAATATTGAATATCAAAAAACTTTTAGGGCAATATTACTTTTCACCAACAACTTTCAGAGTGAACAGGGGCGAAGCCAGAAATTTTAACGACGGGGGGCAAAAACTAATGATGATCTTATCTTACTCCTATTTAAAAGGCTCATATCAACGCTAAAATCACACTCCTATTTAACGCTATCTATAATTTTTTTCAAACGATACATTGTATCCAACAGTATTTGAAATTTAACATATTCGTAGCACTTTCCTATTACAAAACCCAGCCAAGACCGTCCTTTATTATCCCTTTCTTGTATTAGCCATGGATGAAGGGAAGTTACTGGGATGTTGGGTGAGTCCGTTTGCTCGCAGGGTAATATGGGCTCTAGTGGAATATGAATGCATACAAGACCTTCAAACAAAAGCGAGCTACTTTTGATGTCCAATCCACTGAAGAAAACTGAGAGAAGAGCAAAACAAAGTTGGTACAAGTGCTGAAAATTGTGGAAGATTAAGCTCTGAAAGATAAAGAGTTTTTTGGGGGAGACAACGTAGGAGTGGTGTACATAATTTTTGGAAATGGTCCTCATTGGTTTGAAGCCATGGAATAAAATGTGGGTGTCAAAGTAGCGGAACCTAATCCCCCCCCCCCAAAAAAAAAAAAAAACCACCATTGAGAGCGAACTTACATTTTAACCCATGGTATACTCCATTGGCTAGCCAAAAAAACTAATTCAGTTTAAGTATAAGACATTTTTTTCATTTTGTTATTTACATTTATCATTTTTTTAAAAAAACAAATTAGCTTTACTTATAAAGTGATAGAGAATATAATGTTTTAATTTATATATATATATATAAGTATTTAAGAGATATCATATCATACATATTATAATTAATTTATATATTTAGCTGTTGTCATCTTCCCAAAATTAGATAAATAGTTTTACCCAAAAAAAAAAATTAGATAAATAGATCTTCTATTTAGGATCAAGGATTAATATTTATGGTACGAAGGTCATAATTTTTTAAAAGGGTTTAAACTTTTCATGTTGCATGAGAAAAAGAAGATTCCTATACACGAAATGTTGGGATCCACATATATATGTATATATATAATTCTAATTTTATATATGTGGGTTCAAATTCTATATATATGTGTGGGTCCCACCATTTTATGTGTGTGACATGAGAATATATTTTTTTTTACCTTTTTTAAATTAAAAATAATATAATTTAGTTATTAATAATCCATACCATTTTTTTTTTTTTGGTCAAAATCCATACCAATTAAGAACTTGGTGAATGAGCAATTTTACACATGAGCTTTACCTCAGGGAGCGACCAGCATCACAAGCTTTTTTCTGGAGCAAAAATACACATGTGATTATGTTTTTAGAGCAAAAGTCACACAAAACTCACTGACCCAGGATGTTGACCGTTAAGTAACCATTTTGACCGTTAATTGCTGATGTGTATGATGAAAGGCAAATGGGAAAAAGAAAGAGCTGATTAGGATGTGCTGACGGTGCAGTGAAAAAATTTGGGAAAAAAACAAACCCTAAAATCGAATGAACTCTGAAATGCTGGGAAAATCGAATGAACTCTGAAAGCAAAATCACTGTGGTCGAACTTGCATTTACAGGAAAATCGAATGAACTCTGAAAGATGCAGTAACTAAGCCTAATCAGCTCTTTCTTTGTTTTGATTCTAATCAGCTCTTTTGACGGATATTATGGGAGGTATTTCTTTCTTTCGCAGCTCTTGAGCCGGATTTGGACTTTGTGCGCGAATCTAAGCCTATCACTATCCTTCGTATTCCAATCGAACGGTTCTTTTAGATTCACGCACAAACTTGTGATTCGTCTCCTCCATCACACCTAATAACACCTCTCTCTGTTTTCTCTTTCTGCTTCCTGTTTTCCCGCCACATCTGCAGGTACAGAAAATCATTTTTTATTCGAAGATGATGTGCAAGCGTAGGTATTGACAACGGCTTCGAGTTCGGTGTAACTTTGTCGGTGAGATTTGATTTTTTTTTTTTTCCTTTTTCCAGTTTGATACTAAAATTTTAAAGAGATTTGTCAGTGGTTCTGTCATTCTGTTCGTTTATCTGATTTCTTGGGAGGTTTAATTGAAAGAGGTAGTTTTGCGTTTCCATGTTCGTTTTACTAATTATGCAGTGTTGAGATTAGTTTTCCCGACAAATCTGGAGATATGAAATATAAACTTGTTCGAGAAATTAAAAAATAAGGCGCAGAAGGTGATTAAGAAGTGTTAGAATCGATCGCTTTCGTTTTCGGTGGAAGATTGGCACTGAGGATTTTTGTTGGCCAATTTTTCATGGATTCCCTGTTACCCAATATTTCATTTCAGTTCATTCGATTTTAGGGTTTGTTTTTTTCCCAAATTTTTTCACTGCACCGTTAGCACATCCTAATCAGCTCTTTCCATTTGCCTTCTTCTCACTCCAATTCATCATACACATCAGCAATTAACGGTCAAAATGGTTACTTAACGGTCAACATCCTAGGTCAGTGAGTTTTGTATGACTTTTGCTCCAAAAACATAACCACATGTGTATTTTTACTCTAGAAAAAAGCTCATGGTACTGAACGTTCCCTAAGACAAAGCTCATATATAAAATTACTCCTTCACCCTGATAACTTATCTAATTCTCTACCGGTCTACCCTGAGTCGAGTGTCTCTTGACAAATATTTTGCACGAACTTCGGGTTTTAGTACAGTATCTCGCCCTCTCTCTGTCAAACTTTCCTTTCTCGAAGTTTTGAATTTTCCTACTTTTAATGACTTAAATGCTTTTAAAAATATGTTTATTTCTTGCATAATTCAAACCAGTAAACTGTATAGGAGAAATAATATATATATATAGATATATTATTTCACAGTAAGCTCATGGACGGATGGTTAATGGTTAATTGTAATAATGAAACCCTTCAAGTTATTTGAATTTTCTTCACATGCATCTCATGAGTGACGATTACAATATTTTTGGCAACCTCAAGATTTAGTTTTAGCTTTTTCATGAAACAGGAGCTCAACGGAGGAGGATTTTCTCCTCTTCCCTCTCTCTCCCCATCTCTCATAGTATAATCTGGATCGTTTAAATCTTGATCTAACGGTTCAGATTAAAAAAATAAATAAATTTTTATTTTTTGTTTTTTTCGAAAAAGACAAAAAATATATATATATATATATTTTTTTAAAAAAAAAAATCTGAACCGTTAGTTCAAGATTTAGACAGTCCAGATCAAATTATGAGAAAAAAAAAAGAGAGAGAGGAATGTGAGAGGATCCGACGCGAGCTCAACTTGGTTATAAACCTGTGAAACTGTATGGTCACTTTATCTCAGTTTGGATGCTCTATTTTCCTGACACCCACTTGTACTTGTATGTGGAGAAATAATGGCGATAACTGATTTAGATTTCAGAATGCAATATGATAAATCACGGATCCAATTAAATGGTCAGTGCACAAAAGCCAGAAATATACAGCAATCTCTGCCCAATATTCTACTATAAACATTAATAAAAAAGGAATACATCAAGAGAGTCATATATATTTTTATAGGCAAATGTATACATTTAGTTTTTTAACTTTATAGTTGGCAAAAATTAAAAAGGGAGTTCTTTAACTTTATATAAAGTTTGGATTTGATCCCTCAACTTTAAAAAATTGTCTTCTCAATCATTTATCCCTAACTATGCCTAATATTGAAAATTTAATGTTGACAAAATTAACAATGTCAAATTCTAACAAATAAAGTTTAATTTTCGAAATTGTTTAAAAAAATCATCATTTGAGATAATGGGTCCGTTTGGCAGGACTTTTTTTCCAGCGTTAATGAACAAAAAAACCAGTGGCTGAAAAGCTACTGGACCCAATATAAAAAAAGCCCAAGATGGGATGTTTGGACTGGGCATTGCGTTAGATGGGATGTTTCCATTTTTCCTGTCGCTACCGTGCTTAATGAACGCTCCGACCCCAAGCTTTTTTCCTGTCGCTACCGTGCTATTGCACAGAGTCTTCTTCCTCCACCCCTCTAGGATCCAGCCCGTGTCCAGCCTCCACGTTGATGCCATCTCCTCTTCTGCATCACAAATTTGTCTCGCTGTATTTCGTTGATGCCATCTCTTCTTCCTTTCGTTGGGACGAGTTCATGCAGGGAGAGGCATGTGCAAATTTCCCTTCCTGCTTTCTAAGGTTTGTGCTATTCTCTGCTTCTTGTGTTCTCTGAAGGGTGCTTGGTTTGCGAAATTCGTATTTGTCTTCAATTCTTTGATCTTTGTTGGGTTTCAAATTCCTGGGCCGGTGAGTTGGATTGGATATGAGCGTTTTGAGAATTTGCTAGTGGTTTACATTGTTGAAGAAGTTCTGCAGTTTTAGACTGCTGCAAGCATGATTGCCTTTTCGATAAATAGCTGCAAATTGCTCTTCCATTTTCAGAATTTCTGGGTAAGTTTATAGGCTTCTCCGGGTAGTTGAGACTTGAGAGAGGATTAGAGAGAAAAGGGGTAGATTTAAGGGTTGAAGAAAACGGAATAATGGGCTGTTAAATTAGGGGTGAGATCCATTCTCAATATGATTATAATAATGGGGTGTTAAATTAGGGGTATTATTATTTATTAACTTTTTTAATAATCATTTAAATTTTTTCCAAATTAAAATTAAAATTTTTATTATCTTAATATATACAACTAATTAGTATAGTAGTACTCAATATGATTTATGCCCTTTTCAGTCATTTTCTATCTTAACTGACTTTTCAAATAACAATCCAAACACTCATCAGTTAAGAAAAAAGCTACTTCTGCAAAAAGTCACACTGACAATCCAAACACAACTCACCATTTACAACTTGACTTTTTTCCTACCGGGCTTAAAAAAAAGTCAGATAGCTTTTAAGCCACCGCTCCTACCGCCAACCCAAACGGACCCAATATTGTTAGCCCATTAGGGTTAAATAACCAAAAAAAATTAAGGGACTAAACTGAAATATAGTATAAAGGTAATGTATATGTTTGCGCATCCTTATATATTACTATCTCCTGTCCTAAATATAAGACTCGGATGATTTTTTTGAAGAAATTAAGAAATCTAATTAAATTATTTTAAAATATTTATATTTATCGTTTTTCTCTAAACTAATTTGTATCACTCATACTTTGATATATAATTTAATCATAGATAATATATGATATGACTAAATAACTTATTTAGCTTCTTTAATCTTTTTTTTTAAAAAATCAACTAAGACTTATATTTAAGATAATATGATTTGTGCATAGCTTCCTGTGGTGCTTTCTCCGCTGTATAGGTGAAATTATATAGAATTACACACACTAACCCATAGGTGGACCCACATGTTGGATTTTTGTTTTGTTTTTTTTGCCCAGGGGGACCTCCTTGAATCTGATTTTTTTTTTAAAAAATGATTAATACATGTTTGAATGATTATCCACCCTTAAATTAAGTGTTCACCTTTAATACATCAAGACTGCACTTCGTAATCGGATGGAGGACGAATGGTTGAATGATTGTTTAGTGCCTTATATTGAAAAAGATATATTTGATAGCATTGATAATAATGTAATTATGATGGAATTCCAAAAAATAAGGCCTAGAAGAATAACATTGTAATTATTTTTATTGTAGTATACTTTTGTTATTAAAATATATGTACTTGAACTTATTGAATGCCCACCTTTCATTGTAATTTATGTAGTTGCATTTATTTCTAATAGTACTTAATCTTGCTTTTATAATTGACATGTTTGTAAAATAATTGTCTTTCTTATTACATCATCAGTATTCACTTGATTTTATAAATATTTTTTTATTTTTTTTTTCTTGTTTATATTTTTTTATTTTTTAATGTATTTAAAACTTTCTTTTTAAAAAAAATTCGGGGGCGTTGCCACCGAACGTCTAAATATCCCCGCAAATTATACCTCCTTCTATAATTTTTTGGGTCCAGCCCTACACTCACACGTATTATTAGAGTTAGACTCTATCAATCCAACCAAATTAGGTCTCTACCACTTGTGTAATGACGTTGTATAATTTCTATATGAGAATACATTTAATAAGATAACACTTATTGTTGGATTTGAAGTAGTATAATTTGTAGGTTTTTTAGTACAATATTTTCATAATTTTCTTTTAGTTTATTGTTTATTTGATTTGAACTCAGAATTATGTTAAAAATCTACAGATGGCACTGAACTTAGGTACAATCCTGTAGGCCATAGGAAATCCCATTAAATGGTCTGGGCCAATAAGAAGCTCCATTGAAATTAGTTAGCACTTAACCTTAAATAGGAAGATAAAACAAAAAGATATGACTAAGACGTGGCCTTTATTTAAAAGGAAAAAGATTTGATATCCGTTAGTTGGTGTGAAAGCCTTATTAATAAGCGATCTGTAAGTACCTTAGTAAACGTTCTTTGAGCTTGAAGGTATATTCTAGTTCTTGTAGGTTATCGGTGTCTACTTCTATTTATATAGACACATATACATATATAAACAAAAAACAAGAAGATAATCGCAGACAGAGTAGTTTTTTTTTTTTTTTTTTGGGATAGTAAAGACAGAGTAGTACTGCTTCAAATCAATATTCCCCAAATCCAAGAATTGTTGCTTTAGGACCACCAGAAATAGAAACTAGAAAGTGCGTGGGTTAATGTGAAGATAAATTTTTTATTTTTTTTTTAAAAAAGGCCGAAACTTCATTGGGTATGCATGGTCCCCTCTCAGGTTCTTTAAAGCAGAGACCACAGGCCCAACAGTTTTTTTCAAAGTAGGGGAAAAACAAAAACCACGGAGATTCTTATCAAAAAAAAAAAAAAAACCACGGAGATTATATGGCCACCAATTCAAAAAATAAAATTTCCCATTGTCTTGTGCATTTATTTAATGATTTTTTGAAAAATAAATAAATAAATCTCAAGCATGATTTTAAATGCATTCATTGGTCAGTGTGATTTAGTTATTTTTTTAAATTATAAAAAGACTAATCTTCGGGAAGCTCTTTTTTCCTCGATGGATTTGTGTATTTTCATGTAAAAAATGATAAAATTTGCAATAGGGGTCGCCTATGGATATATATGTGTGTGTGTATGACCTGTGAGAATAACATAGGGAAGCAAGAAGCCAAGAAGCCAAGAGGGCCTTGAGTTGTAGTTTAAGAAAGTAACCATAAATAATTGTGATTAGATTTCAATTTATTATTATAGATACCCAATAATGATGTTTGATCACAGAAATGATCATATGTAATTGCCGAGTGCCAACCTTAACTTATTACCTAGGTGCTGTGGAATTCTATTCGGTGATTAATAGATGTGTCACTTATCGCAATTGAATTAAATGATTGGAATTTTATAGATTTTAAAAAAGGGTAAAGGATTTTCCCTATCATTGGAGATAAAGTTATCTTCAGTAACCCCAAAACTACGTTGTTTTGGATTAATGAAAGATGTTTCTGTATTTTTTTAATTTTTTAATCATATACATTTTACCGAAACACCCTTCATTAATTCACCTAAAATTATTAAGAAACTTTTCATTAATTCAAAATGACGTAGTTTTGGGGTCACTGGAGATAACTCTATTTCCAGTGACTGAAGAAATATTTTTCCCTCTAAAAAATTAAAATATGTTCTGAACATTTGAAACTGTGGTCGACAAAAATTTGTCTATATAATATTTCATTTGATTTAAATTTCTTTTTAATTAAAATTTAATTACCTTGCCGGTAAGTGATTTTAAAAAAAATGAAAAAAACAACTAAACAGCACAAGACAATATCACTAGAAAGAACCAACTAGGACCTCTAAGATCCATAAATAGAGATGTAACACCATCAACTTTAACTAAAACACAGAAAATTTTCCTGGGAGAGGTCCCTGTTTATACGCTTGACAGAACCTCGATCTGGATTAGGCAGGGCGAAGCTCTGGTGAACCGGGTGCAATAGAGGGGAAAAAAAAAACAGCCTTTGAAATCACTAGCACTTATCGTACGTTCGCTTAGTTTTGAGTTTTGACGTGACCAGCACAACATTTCCTGGACCACTCAATTGCCCCAAATTTCAACTTAGATATTTAGCAGAATTGATTGTTGATCGTATGTCACTCTATTGAAGTACTCCCTCTTTTTTTACTATAAATTTTTCTTATATTTAGAATAGAGCTAATAATATATAAAATAAAAAACCTACACATAGTTTTTAAAGCAGGTACAAATAAAAGCCTAAAGTAAATAGAAAAGTTTGTATTTTTTGTTTTAATGATTAATTAATGACTCTAGGCTTGTTTCCTCATTTGAAAAAGGAAAGTTATAAAAAATTAAAAAATTAAAATAGAAAGAAACTTAGATAAAATAAAAATGAGTTTTAGTTGGATTAGTTTTCAAGTAATACTGCCAGCGCCTTAGTAGCGCAGTGGCATAGGAGCCAGTATTAATTGGTCTCTCTTCCTCATATCCAGAGTTCGAACCCTGCCCCCTCCCTTACCATGGTGTATCAAAAAAAAATTCAAATAATACCTCTTGTAGCTCCAAGCAAGTCTTTTAATTTTTTTAAGCCTATTAAGACTCTTCTAAGTATTACTCACATTCATAAATGTCTATATGATACTGTATTATTTTCGGTCCTTAATGTAAAATCCAATTGACTCTTTTTTGGAAATGCTAAAGAAATTAAATAAGTTTGTTAATCATAACCCATGTTAAGTATCATTTGAGTATATATAAGTTTTTAACTCAAATAAATTAGTTTAGTATACAAAAAAGATAAATATAAATACTCTAAAGTAATTTATTTGACTTTTTTAATCTCTTAAAAAAAAAGGTCTTATATTAAAAACAACAGGTAGTATAAGAAAACATGCATTTGGGGCTAAATTTGTCATTTTCCTCCAAATGCATATTTATATCTTGGATTTTCATTATGATGATTGTAGCCTCTTTAAAATAAATCTCTAGTTTCACTTAGATGACTTTGAATGACTTGATGACGTACATTACACGCCACCTAAGATTTGAATGTCATCAGATTGAATGTGTATATATGCAGTCTTGTATAACTTTACGTCAACTTGGATGTCATACACCACTTAAGAGGGACTCAGTTTTCCTACTTTGGAGAAAGCTCTGTAGGTAAAGTTAATCATATTTGAGCCGTTCAAATTTGAGGGGTAGATATTAACGACTAAAGGTTACAAATTAAACGAGATTGAACCAGCAATCTTTCACTTAAATGAGATATCTCATATTACTAGGCTACAAAGCCTTTAATATATTTGAGTTTTTTAAATAAAAAAGTGACAGCTTAAATCTGTTTAACTCTCCTAAAAGCTTAGTGGAAAAACTAGTTGCCACTTTAAGAGTTATAAATCTTGAACCCAGGTAGGACGTACACCACTTCTATAGGATCACACCAAATTTGTTAGAATGTTTTTTTTTAATTTTATATAAATTATATTTGATTAATTTGCATTAGGAAAGATCCCTTTTTTTTGGGGGGGGGGGGGGGGGGGGGGGAGACGTCTTTTTTTCCATTGAAGGTAAAAAAAAAAAAAAACCATCTTTTCCCCATCCACACACCACTTTACCACTTTGGTTCTTTTGATCTACATGGCACGACTTTCCCATGTTATCTTCGATTCTCTCGCGTGACTATGAGCAGTCCTCAAATCCTATTTCCACTTTCTCATGAAAAAAAGCATCGAAGTTCACACTTCAATCATGACAACCATAAAGCACCAAAGTTTCTCCACTAATGTTGGGGCTTATCATTTTCCACCCAATCAATCACCGCCACCACATATAATAATAAATGTCCCACTAAGACAATAAACGATCTGAGACATAACAGCATCATCCTCACGAGAATGTGAGACACAGACATTGATCATTGAGCCAAATAATTAACCCTACAATATTATAGAATAATTCAAATTAAAGGAAACAAAAAGCCCATGGACTACGTTAAATTACAATTTAATTAATCACCATATACTATGTTATGAGTTTAATAGCAAAGCTTCCTCTTCATCAGCCTTGTTATAGCCATGCGAAAGCTCTTTTATCCATTCAAACGTTCGATGACGTGACATTGCCTTCTTTCTTTGCTTCTGCTTCGCTTTTTCTTTCATGGCGTGCGTTGTTGTGCTTTCTGTCTTCTTGTTGCTTTTCGTAATCATAATGTCGAACGGCACCGTATCCACCGAACACTTGCAACCTCTCACCATCTGTCTGAAACCGTGATTACTCATCCTCCTCCGGTCACTACTACTGCTACTGTTACTGCTATTGCGACTTACACATGTAGTTTTGTTTTTGTTGTTATTGGTACAACGAACTTTCAGATCTTGCAATCCTATTTCCGGCGCCGGAGCCACGCCCAAGCGGAAAAAGTCCCACGTTGATGATTTTCTATTCAAATGATGACCACCGATGCTTACTTGTCTTGATGAATTTGGTGATGCTTTTAGTTGAGGCTTTGGGCTTGGATGTGTGTGGAATTGATGATGATTTGGAATTCTGGGTTTGGAGATTTCTGGATTTGTAATGCTGGTGATGGTGGAGCTAATGCTAATACTTGATGATGAATTCTGACTTCTGATGCTGCTGCTTCTGCTGCTGCTGCTACTGCTGCTGCTGCTTCTGAACTCACTGGTCACGGATTCGGACTTTGATGACTCAGACCGATTGAACCCAGTGGTGGTGGGTAGTAACCGACGAGAAGCGTCGGAGCTGAGTGATTTACAACATAATGGGAGGATTTGTCCTTGGAAGAAAACTTCATCGGCAACACACATTTCCGATTCTTTGGAAAAGGCCGGACCGCCCCATAAGAGGAAATCAAATTCCTCTTGTTGTAGTGGTGGCTCAATAACCACGGCTTCTTGATAATGATGATGAGAGGAATCTGCTTTTATTATTCTTGCTTGGTAGTCCTCTTCTTTGTTCGAATTGTCAGGAAGATCACACAGCGACAATGATTCTTCTTCGTCTTCGTCCTCTGCAGCTTCTACTGCTTCATCTTCTTCTTTCTTCTCAGAACTGTTCGCCGCCATATGAGGAGGATAGCCTGGGTTTGAAACTGTTGTTTAACAACGAGCGAAACAAGAATAAGAATTTATAGTGAGGACGAAGAATGTGGGTGACAGATCAGAGAGAGAGAGAGATGAGGAATATAAAGAGGGGAGTAAAGTGAATAGCGGTGGTGAGGGTGGAGAACAAAAGCAAGGAATAGACTCAAATAGGATAGAGATGTGTGTGTCAGTGTGTGGGAGTGGAGGCAAATAAAATAAAAATAAAAATAAAGGAATATTTGGTTGTCTGGTAGTGAAGAAAGGAACGGTGGGTGATTTGGGCCGGCCATTAACGGAACCTGTACGCTTCAGAAGTCTTTTTTTTTTTTTTTTTTTTAATACATGTAAAGGGGAAAGGGAAGGAGAAGGGGGGAGGGCGGGATCGAGATCAAACTCGCATATATGGGGAAGGCCAGCTCTAGGAGCTGGCATGGAAACTATTACACTACTAAGTGCAACCCCTTCAGAAGTCACTTTTGATATGCCGCTTAACTGGTGAATTCCGGTGGGCTTGTCCTGTTCGGCGTGCCTCAAAGTGCGCGTGGGGGTCCATTTGTGCCATTTGAAATTGAATATATATCATAATCTTGAAAGCGACGATGATTCTTTAATTCAAACACAGTGACCCAACATGTATGTAAGTTGTAACTATGGTCACTTTCTCACTTCACTCCGGCCTTAGGTGAAGAAAGTTGGGGTCTTGGTGGAGAGTTGTCCCTTTTTGAGCTCTATTTAGAAAATATTTTGCATTGGTTTTAAGTTTTAATTTAAAATGACTTAACTTGATGTAAAAAAGTCTCATATAAGATAGAATTAGAATTAACAAATATATGCGTATATAAAATTATATAAACTCGATGAGCCAGTTCTCCATAATCAAATCCCAACAATCGTGGACTTATTTTTTTCCTCAACTTCTCCTTTTCACTTCCAATCTCAATTTCTCAACCGTTACGTCAATTTTTGAATGGTTAAAATTTAACATTCTATAAAATATTTTATTATTTTTTCTTAGTTATAGTTATGGACTATACATTTAGGTTAAGCTTTCACAATTTGAGTTTATAATTTTACATGTTAATAATAATTTTGTAGAATATTAAATGCTAGCTATTTAAAATTAGGGGGAAAAAACTTTCAAATTGTAAATTTTCAAATCAGGTATTTCCTAAAATAAAATGAGTTATGAATTGCTTATCAAGTTTTGTAATTTCTTTATCAACCCTTAATAACAAACCTAATTTAAGATTTTTTAGTTTCAAAGTTTTTTTCCTTTCCTTTTCCCTTCAAAATTTGATCAAAATATTGAATTGGGAAGTGAAGAAGAAATCAACAGGGGCAAAAGAAATGGATAGAAGCCAAACCCGATATGCTTAATGTATCTTATTACTCACATCATCCTTTTCCTTCATTTTAGATATGACTTCCCTTCTTTTCATTCACATTCGATTCATAGCTTGTATTACAAATTTTTCAGCATCATATAAATGTCATAAGTTTTTCCCTTTTAAGAGGAAACCGTGTAATTAATATATATATATAAAAAGAAAAACTCTCTTCTACTTAAATTCAAGCTCTTAATGTGTAGGCAAAAAAAAATCCCATATTACCACCTTTTTAAGGCTGTGTCTAGTTTAAAAGGAGAGGAAGGACTAAGGAGGGAGCTCCCTCCTTAGTATTAAAAGTCAGATATAGTCATAAACTCACATCCTTTTTCACACAAACATTTCACATTATAATCATATTTAGCTTTTCACATTAAGCCTGTCAAACTAAACACAGTTAAAAAAAAAAAGTATCTTAACGTGTAAGGTAAAAGCATGATTATGCAGATTGGCAAAAATGAGAGCAAATTTGAGTAGGCGGTGGTAGAAAAGTTTATTCATTGGGGTAGGTGACGATGGGGATTCATAATTGTTCATCCACTTGTAGGTTTTGAGATCTCATGCATAATCCTCTCTGTACTAATTACTAATCATAAACCAATTTTAATTTACTTCTCATTTAGGATATTTTCACTAATAGACAAAAGTTAAACCTCATTCATCATTACCTAAAATAAAACACTAGACCTCATTCAGTACGAGTGACGAGGAAGAAATTAAATGATCCCACCACATTGCACAATAATTGATCGTATATATAAAACTTCCATTATATTGTTATTTACCAGTACTTATAATTACCAATTTTCATCATGTTTTATTCAAAGACACGCAAAGTAGTTTTAGTTTTTTCCCCCCTAAAAAAATGCTTTTCCCATTATTTTTCTGAAAAAGATATAGAGATTGTCCTGATTTTCAAGAAATAACCATTTTACAGAAATTTTAATAGTTTGTATTTTCTTTACTGGAATCGTCTGTAGTATATTTGAGAAATAAATAAAGATTAATTATCGAAATACTCCCTCCGGTCCTAATTATAAGAGTTAGTTGACTCTTTTGGAGACATTAAGGAAACTAATTAAATTAGCTTCGAGTATTTTTATTTTTATTTTTTTCTTCAAAATAAATAGTTTGACTAATAAACTAATATATAATCTAAGAAAACACAACATATGAAATGATTAACTAATTTATTTAGCTTCCTTAATCTCTCCAAAGAAAGTCAACTAGCTCTTATAATTAGGACCGGAAGTAGTACCTTAAAGCCTGAAACTGACATTTATTCGCAGTGATTATTTTTCATAGATTATATAATAATGCATATGGAAAAATTAGAATCCTTATTTTGCAAGCTATAGATATACTTTCTTCTCGTATACAGAACGAAATTGTTCTGTATGAAGAACACAGAGATTGGACTTGACTAGGGTGTCAAGCCTAGAGCCTACGTACCCTCGAAGGGATCAAAGTCCACGTAGTTCGCAACAAACTTGAAGGCACGTAGCCAGGGGAGTGGGGTGTGTGCTCTGTGTGGCAGAAAGTAACAAGAGCATAAGATAGAACGTGTGCACCTGTTTAGGGTTTCCTTCTATTTATAGAGGAGCTT
This sequence comes from Acacia crassicarpa, assembly GCA_034222035.1. NCBI lineage: Eukaryota > Viridiplantae > Streptophyta > Magnoliopsida > Fabales > Fabaceae > Acacia > Acacia crassicarpa. Next base: position 3,454,753 of record JAWXYG010000010.1, read on the forward strand.
GGTGCCCGTATCTTCCCATTGATGGGCGATATCCATGATTGAGCCCTTGAGGGCTGATTGGCTGGTGCCATGATTGTAGGAGGATCCCCTATTAATGAGTTCCTAAATATATGGGATCTCGGATCCTTTCCAAATATAGCGCGGATCCCTTATAGGCGCTGTTGGGCCAGGGTCTGGACTTAGGCCTATTGGGCCGGTCCGTAACAGTTGCCCCCTAGCTTGGCCGTTCAGGCTTCTGGACGGCCGAGATGCTTATCGCCCCGTGCCCGTTTATGTCCGAGGTCCTCTTGTTCGGACTGGGTCGGCTTTCGGATGCCGTGGCCCTTAGCTCGGCTTAGGACTGTGGTCGGCTCAATCGGTTCTCGTCCTGCCCAGAACGTCGGGTTTGCTTATGTCCGGGCGGTTTTTATCCTGTCCGGGTCCCCAAGCGTTCTCTTGCCTTTTGGGATTCTTCGTACGCTTCGGTTTTCCCCCTACGTGAACCGTCACTGCGGTTTTACAGCTGTCAGACCCTTAGTGGAGGGAGTCTGCAACCGTCGCGCCTTTTCGTTTCTCGAGGCCAATGCGCATTTATTGCGCTGGCGTCGTGCTGCGCCAATCTTGTTACGTCTGTATGGGAAAATACCGTTGTACCCTTCTTGTGTTAGGATTTCGGTTTAAATAACCTTCTCTGTGCTTCTTTTCCACTTTTCCCGCTATTACATTTTCTCGCTCAGCTCACTCTCTGGTTTCTCTAGAGCTTCAGAGGGGATTCTTTGTGCCCGGAACTTTCGCCGTCTTCCAGCGTTCTAGTTCCTTCCTCTTTCACATAATAGGTATTGTGCCACTTTCCTGTCATTTTGTTCGGTATTTCCTTTTCTTTTACCGTTTATTCTTCGTTGATTGACGTTTGCGTCATCGCTCTTCCCTCCTTCCGGGTTTCCTGGGTTTCTTTAGAATCAGTGCACCCGAAATTCGTCCCATCGTTTCCTTAGACACTGTTCTTAGCGCCTTAGGTTTCTGACCATGGTGAGGGGTAGAGGTATTCCTGGTTCTGCAGCTCCATTGACGCCTGAGGAGGAAATGCTCCTTCGTGCGCGTCTCCCGCGGGCTACTTACTGGGCTCTCGGAGGTGAACCACCTGCTTCGGGAATCCTGGATCCTTCGCGCCGAGGTGGCGCCGTGCGTCCGGGGCGAGGTGGGGCTCGCCCGTCCACGGGAAGGGTTTCTGTTTCAATTCCACGCTCACCCTTCCGGGCGCTTGCAACCGCTCTTCCTCAAGAATCGCTTGGTGGGACCCTGGTGGGTTCCTCTTCCAGTTCCCAATCTCCGGTGGTGATGGCTCGGCCACTGAATTTTTACGAGGGTCCCTCTACTGCTTGCCAGACGCCCGCCCCAGAGGGTTATGCCAGCCCCTGCTGGGACTGCCTGGCGGAGGCTTCCGTATTGATGGCGGGTGATAGAGATGCCGAGGCCTCATCTATTCTGGGCTCCTGCCGGCATTGGTCTGTCCCGGCTGTTCCCTCTCGTGTCCCTATTCGTCCTAGTCGGCCTTCTTTAGTACCTGCTGTTATGCCTGTGCCAGGTATTTCCGCTTCTTTGCTAATACCGGCTTTGTTTATTTTCATATAGGCTTATTTATGGCTCCCAAGTCGGGATCTTCAAAAAAGCGTTCGGAGGCCGGTGGTTCGGACTCACCCAGTCCGTCCGAAACCCTGATTCGCCGATACGGCTGGGTATCGCATGATGTGCTGGCCACAACGTCGTTGATGTCGGAGGTAGACATAGCGCGGCTGGAGGTCCCGGCCATGCCCGGATGCGTCCTTAGGCGTCCGGGGCATGAGGAGCCTGTATGTGCGGCTCGGACCGAGGGTCAGCCGGACTTTTTCTTCTTTTACCGGGACTACTTAACTCGGGTCCGAGTTCCTCTTCCTTTCACCCCCTTCCAGATGGAGGCGTTGCGGCATCTTCGTCTCGCCCCGACACAACTTCATCCGAACGGTTGGGGATACCTAGTCGCCTTCGAGCGATTATGCGGCCATTTTCCGCTCCCCATCCCCTGTACCGCCAACCTCTTTTTTCACTTCTTCGGACCTTTTGCCCCTAGTTCGTCCGCGAGGGGTGACAATCTGAGGGGCATGGTATCCCTGCGGATCAACCCAGACCGTCATTTGATGACGCCCTTTTCCGACTCCTTCAAACGGTTTAAGGGGGCTTTTTTCAAGATCGAGGCCGTCCCTGGGGAGCGGCCGTGGTTCTTAGAGGATGGTGGTCGGTTCCCGCTGTATTGGGGGGAAGGTCATTACAAGGCTAAGGCCATCTCCTACCAGGTTCCGTTTGAAGACCTGGTGCCGGCATCGGTTTCTGCTTTGCCGCGGCTCGAGGCCCTGGTGGCCGAGTACGGTGTGCAGCCGGCTGGCTTCTATATTTCCGCCGAGCCGCCGCCTTCCTCCTGTAGGGTCACTAGTATTTGTGTTTGTTTTTGTTTCAGTATTGTTCTTATGAATCTGTGGATTCTGATCTACTTTGTTTCTGTATGTTTGCAGCTAGGGCTATGGACGACCTGCCGCTATACGCTCGCTTGTCGAGGGCGGCCGCCGCGCCTACGAGTCGCCCCAAGAAGCGGGCGGCTTCTTCCACTGCCGGTGCTCCTTCTGCCCCGGCTCCTAAGAAGGCCAAAGGCCCTGCTGCTGATGGCCCTTCTTCCGCCTCGGCTTCACAGGCGGCTTCCTTGGGGGGGTCTCCGGTGCTTGAGGGCCGGGAAGTCGCTGCTGTGGACCCAAGCCCGGTGCCTGGTTCGCAGGCTTCTGAGGGGCGTGAGGCCTCGATTTCCGATGAGGAGGTTGAGGCTGAGTTTTTCGCTGATGATCCTCCTTCATCTCTGCCAGATCTGCCTTCGTCATCTTCGCTTCCGCCACCACCGCCGCCGAAGTCTCTTCTCGCCCGTGGCCGTCTTTGGCACGATGGGGTAGTTCCTGAGGTCTCCACCGCCTTCCTCCCCCCCGACACTTCACTGGCTGTGCTGCCCTGACTCGACCGGCCCTGGATGAGCTGCACAGGAACCAGGCAGAGCTTTGCCGGGCGGTGGGATATAACCAAGCCCTGATCCTCGTCCGGGAGCAATATGCTCGTTCCCACGCTGATGTCCAGAGGCTGCGGGCACAGGTCGAGGAGTTGGCCAAGAGTTTGTCGGCTGCGGAGGCCAAGGCCGCATCTGCTGGCGAGCTGCAGGAGGAGCTTGAGGTAGCTGAGGCTAAGGCTATGTCGGCCGGGGAGGAGCTGGCCAAAGGCCTGGCGGCGCGGGATGCGGTCCTCGCGGAACTGGAGGGGGTCCGGGCGGAGCTGGAGGCCGCGAAGGCCGCGACGGTCCGGGCGGAGCGGGAGCTGCAACTGTGCCAGGAGCATGCCGAATCGGTTGCCGTGGAGTGCACCCGGGCCGTGAAGGAGAGGTCCGAGAGCCTGGCTGCGACCAAGGCTTTGGAGGAGCGGCTGGCTGCTTTGGCCAGGGAGGAAAAGGCGGCTCAGGCCGCCCTTGCTGCTGAGAAGGTGGCCTCCCGGGAGCTTACGGATGCCCTGGTGCAGACTGCGGAGGCCTGTTTTAAACAAGCCCTGCTCCAGATCCGGTACTTCAACCCCGGGGTTGAGCTTCGAGTGGAAGGATATGATCATCGTGCCTTTGTCAAGGACGATGGATCTTTCCTCCCATACGAGCCTCAAACCGCCGAGGATCCTGATGTGGAGGGTGCTATCGCGGCCGGGCCTGAGGAGGAAGCTGATGCTAGGTCGGGCTCCCCGTCTTAGCTTTTATTTTTGCTATTTGCATTTCTTGGGGTGTTAGAGCCCTTGTAATTTTTTCTTTTCTTTGGCCTTGATGCCATTCTTGTACAGACTTTGAACGACTAATGACAATTTTTCTCTTGCTGAGGTCCAGACTTGTTTTAATCTTTACCGTCACTTTTATCTAGATTTGACAATGAACGATTTGACTTTGTACCATCCTTTTTTGTCAGTCGGCCGTGTGGGTGTTAGGTAACTTAGATAATGGGTTAGCTTATCTCTCCTTTGTCTAAGTTCGGGTGTTCTTTTGGCTGTATGGTTGCAAACCGTCTGGATGCTCTAGACAATGGATTTTGCCATCCTTTTGTCTTAGCTTAAGCGTCGGTCGTCCGTGTGGGTACGGGCCGTGTAGAAAACTTAGGCAATGGATAATTTTATCACTCTTTTGCCCAAGCTTTAGTGTTTGTCGGCTGCATATGTACAGGCCGTTGTTTCTCTACCACACTTAGTGTGTGGGAGGTTGGGGCAAGGTCGTCTCGTTTCAGCCTCGTCAGGCATGACTAACCGTACTGCCTCGGCTCGGCTTTCACGTAGCCGAGCTCCAACTTTCTTGTAGTTGGATCAAGTTGTATCGGCGTAAGGGCGAGGCTACCACGTGTCTAACCGAGGCTTCGTCTGCCTGGAGTTGGACATTTTGACCTGATCAGGGTCGGCATGGCAGGCTGCTTGCTTAGCCGGACGAGCGTTGACGCGTCAATTTCGCAAAGGGCCGTGTTCGATTCCTTTGCCGAGCTCTAACCAATGCCTGTCGGAGTACGACGGCCGGTTTTCGTACATCTAGATGTTTTTGGTTCTGGCCGGGTTTGTGACCTCGGGGCTGTCTACCGGTGCCGGGGTTAGTAACCCCGGCTTTTGGTTTCTTAGCCGGGCTTCATTGCCTTGGCCTTGTTGCTTTTGGCCGAGCTAAGCGGCTCAGGCTTTATGCTTAAGCTTTGTACGTATTGGTAAATATCCCCAGTGGGATCCTTTATTGATGAAAAGAAATAGCCCTACGGGGCCTTACAAAGCATCAGAAATGACATAACTCGGACTCAAGACGAAAGGAAAACAAATGCGAGGAAAGGAATAATCGTAAAAGCTAACAAACGCTGCCGAGAGAGGGTCTAGCTATAGTAGATCTTCAGCTTGTCGGCATTCCATGTCCTTTTGATTGGCTTTCGTGCCAAAGTCTCGAGGATATATGCTCCTCCGTCGAGCTTTTCCTTAATCCGGTAGGGCTCTTCCCAGTTTGCCGCCAGTTTCCCGTCCTTGGCATTCTTGTTGCCTCTGTCGGCCCGTCGGAGTACTAGGTTTCCTCGGTTGAAAGACCGGGGTCTGACCTTTCTGTTGTACTTCGCCGCGAGTAGCTGCTTGGCGGCTAGTTCCCGGCAGTGCGCGGTAACCCGGATTTCATCAATGAGGTCCAAGTTAGTCTTCAAGGCGTCGTCATTCGATCCCTGCCCCTCTTGCCCGGCTCTCACCTTCCTCCAGGATGGCTGTCCGATTTCAACCGGGATCATTGCCTCACATCCATAGGTCAGCCTGTACGGGGTTTCTTGAGTCGAAGACTGTACGCTCGTGCGGTACCCCCAGAGGACACTGTGGAGCTGTTCGGTCCAGTTGGTCTCGGCTTGCAACATTCGCCTCTTTAGTCCGTCCAGGACGATTTTGTTGGCGGCTTCAGCCTGGCCATTGGTCTGGGGGTGTTCGACGGACGAGAAGTGCTGCTTAATGTCCAAGTCGGACATTAGTGCCTGGAAACGATGGTCCATGAATTGGGTCCCATTGTCCGTGACGACCTCGGCTGGTATGCTGAAACGAGAGACGATGTTGTGGCTGAAGAATTTCATCACTCTGGCCGACGTTATTGTGGCGAGTGGCTCTGCTTCGATCCATTTGGTGAAGTAGTCGACTGCGACGATGAGCCATCTACACTGCCCTTGCGCCGGCCTAAAGGGTCCGAGGATGTCCATGCCCCACTTGTAGAAGGGCCATGGGGCTGGCATTCCTTTAAGTTCAGAGGGTGGTGGCCATATGACCCTGGCGTGCTTCTGGCAACTGTCGCATGTCTTGGCCTTCTCCATGGCGTCCTGACTCATAGTGGGCCAGTAGTAGCCGGTGCGCAACGCTTTCCGGGCTAATGCCTTGCCCCCCATGTGGTGGCCGTTAGCGCCTTCGTGTAGCTCGGCCAGCACATATTTGGCTTCGGAATCTCCAAGGCATCGCATCATTGGGCAATGGAGTCCCTTCCTGTATAGTTGGTCATCGACCATAGCATAGAGGGCGGCTTCTCTGATCAACTTTTTTGCGTCTGTCGGGTCGGTGGGGATAATTCCCCTCTCGAGGTAGTCTTCAGTAGGCTTTCTCCAGTCGGCCCCTCCAAAAATGGCCATGATGCAGCTAGGCTCGGCCAGGTTCTGTTGTATCACGGTCCTATGGTTGTCCGGACCCTTAGTGCTTGCCAGCTTAGAGAGGATGTCGGCTCTTGCGTTCTCCTCTCTCGGGATATGGGACACTGTGACCTCCTCGAATTCGGCCATCAGCTCTTTGGCTTTATTTAGGTACTTTGCCATGAGCGGGCCCTTCGCCTGGTAGGTGCCGTTTATCTGAGCCGCGACGAGCTGCGAGTCGGTTAAGACCTTTACTCGCTGGGCGCCATTATCCTTTGCCTGGAGTAGTCCGGCCAGTAGGGCCTCATATTCGGCCTGGTTATTAGAGGTCTGGAATTCTAACTGAAGGGAGTGTTCGGTGGCTACTCCCTGTGGGCTTTCCACGATGACTCCTGCACCGCTGCCTTTTGCGTTGGATGATCCATCCACATAGACCTTCCACGTCCCGTCACTGACTATGGCCGGGGTGAGTTCCCTAATGAAGTCTGCGAGTGCCTGGGACTTGATCGCCTGCCGGGCTTCGAAAGCGATGTCAAACTCTGATAACTCTATGGCCCAATTGGTCATCCTCCCTGCCAGGTCCGGTTTATGCAGAATTTGCCGGATCGGCTGGCTGGTTCGTACGACAATCCGGTGTCCCTGGAAATACGACCGGAGTCTTCTTGCGGCTGTGAGTAGAGCGAAAGCTACCTTCTCCAGCTTCTGGTACCTGATTTCAGAGCTTTGCAAGGCCCTGCTGGTGAAGTATATTGGTGTCTGTCCTGCCTCGGACTCCCTTACTAGGGCGGCGCTCACGGCTTCATTGCCGATTGATAGGTAGAGGAATAAGGTCTCTCCTGGGTCCGGCTTCGTGAGCACCGGAGGGGATGCCAAACATCTCTTAATTTCTTCGAATGCTGCGTCACAGTCCGGGCTCCATCCGCCCCTGGTTTCTTTCTTTAGCAGCTTGAAAAGAGGTAGGGCTTTCTCGGCCGACTTCGGCAAGAAGCGCGTCAATGCGGCTAGTCGGCCCGTTAGCTGCTGTACCTCCTTTTTAGACCCCGGGGACCGCATGTCGAGCACGGCTTTGCATTTGTCCGGGTTGGCCTCTATCCCCCGGTTCGTTAACATGAAGCCTAGGAATTTCCTGCTGGGACCCCGAAGGCACACTTGGCCGGGTTCAACCTGATTCGATGTCTTCTTAACTTCTCAAACGTCTGTTCTAGGTCCCGGATGTGATCTTCTGGGAGTTTTGACTTGACGATCATGTCGTCTATGTAGACTTCTATGTTACGCCCGATCTGATCCTCGAAAACTCGGTTCATCATCCTTTGGTAGGTGGCCCCGGCATTCTTCAGTCCAAAGGGCATGACGTTGTAGCAATAATTCGCCTTATCAGTTATAAAGGCGGTCTTTTCTTGGTCCTCGGGATGCATGGCGATCTGGTTATAGCCGGAGTAGGCATCCATGAAGGAGAGGAGTTGGTACCCGGCCGAGTTGTCCACGAGCTTATCAATGTTGGGCATCGGGTAGGAATCCTTAGGACAGGCTTTGTTGAGGTTGGAGTAATCAACGCACACTCTCCACTTGCCGCTGGGCTTGAGGACCATGACTACGTTGGAGAGCCAAGTGGTGTATTGTACCTCCCGAATGAAGCTGGCCGCTAGGAGTTCCTCAATGTGGTCCTCCAGGGCCTTCTGCCTATTGTCCGCGATGTTCCTCTTCTTCTGTGCCACGGGTCTAGACCCCGGCCATATGCCGAGCTTGTGACAGCAGAAGTGGGGGTCAATGCCGGGCACCTCGGCCGAGGTCCATGCGAAGACGTCACGGTTCTGCCTTAAAAAGCGTATCATGAGGTCTCTCAGGCCATGGTCCATATCACGGCCAATTTTGGCAGTTTTGGATGGGTCCTCGCCTAGCATTATCTCCTCCAGCTCTCCCTCTGGTTCGGGCCTCGGATTGTCCGGCTCCCGGAGGTCCAACTCGACCATGTTGACTTGCTGCCGCGGGCGTCCACCTGAGGCGGCTTCGGCTACTTGCTCATTAGATCCGAGCCGGGGTGGAGACGATGCTCCTCCTTCCTCGACCCGGAGAGCTTCGTAGTAGCACTGCCTCGACTCTTTCTGGTCTCCAGAGACCACGACTATCTGGTTTTTACTATTGACCATCTTTAGCTTCTGATGCTTGGTGGATACTAGTATATCCCAATTGTGGATCGTTGGTCGCCCCAGGATCACGTTATAAGGGGACCGGAAATCAGCAACTACGAATCGTACCCGCTCCGATTTGAAGGCTTCTCTGGTGCCCAGAGTTAACCGGAGGTCGATGTAGCCTTTCGGGAAGGATTGCTCGCCATTGAAACCCACCAAGGTGGTTTTACAGGGCTTAAGGTCCTCCTTGTCGAGGTGCATCCTTTTGTAGGCATCCCAACTTATGATGTCCGCTGAACTTCCTGCATCCACAAAAATTCTTTTAACACGACAGTTTATCAGGGTTCCGGTGATTACCAGTCCGTCCAGATGTCCGGGTATGACGTCTTCCAATTCTTCATCCGTGAAGGTTAGGGCAGGCGGCCGAGGCTTCTTTGGATCTTCCTTGAATTTAGGGGGGTCTCGGACGGTCAATACCTCGCGGAGATATTTCTTTCGCTGGCTTATTGTGTCTCCTCCTCCCCCAAATCCTCCGCTGACGACGTTGCACTGGAAATCGACGTCGGGAAATTCGTCGTCCGAGGCCGCCTTCTGCTTTTTTCCCGGAGTTCGGGATGCCTTGGGCGGACTTCTGGAGCGGGCGCGGTCGTTGCGTTTCCCGTTCGTCCTTCCCTGAGTCTTGATTACGTACTGACGCATTTTCCCATCCCTTACGAACTTCTCGATTGCGTCGCGGAGGTCATAGCACTCGTTGGTGGTGTGGCCGTTGCAGTCGTGGAACTTGCAGAACTTGGAACGGTCCGTGTTGGAGCGTCCTCTGATCGGCTTTGGCCTGTCCACCCGCTTCATCTCGGTCTGGGCTACCTCCTTCCATACCTGGGACCGAGGGACGTTCAGCGGGGTGTAACTGTCGTACTTGGTCTTTTGGTCGGCCCGGTCAGACTTTGTTCGGCCGTCCCGGCTGCGGTGTCTCGGGTCGGTCTTCGTCTTTCTTGGGCGTTCCTCGTCGCTAGGCGGGCTCTTCCTAGTTCGTTCAGGTTCATCGGCATTGGCCGCCTCCATCTGCTCCATTTCCAGGTACTTCTTCGCCTCGGTATAGAATTCGGTCAAGGTGTACGCTGGGTTCTTGCATAGGTGACGAGCCAGCCGGGATGCTGGATCCAGTCCATTAACCAGGCAGTGTACGTGGACATCCTCGGGCAATGACCGTACTTGCATGGCCACGTCTCGGAACCGATCCAGATACTTCTGCAAGGAATCACCTTTCTTCTGACGTACTTTGCTCAAGGTGAACGTAGTCTTCGGCTGCCTTTTGCTGGTGGCGAAGTGCAGCTCAAATTTTCGTCCGAGGTCTTCATAGTCTCGGATAGAGTTGTCCGGAAGAGATGTCAGCCACCTGTGTGCCGGCCCGTCCAGAGTAGCCGCGAACAGGCGCTGAATGACCGGACCGCTGATTTGTCGGACCCACATGAGCTTCTCAAAGGTAACCAAGTGGTTCCGGGGGTCTTGGCTCCCATCATATTTCGGCAGGCTGCTTAAATCAAAGCGTTTTGGGAAACGGGCTGTTGCCGCCTCCCTCGAGAATGGGGATCTTCCCCTCTCTGATAGGTACGTCACACGATACTCCCGAGGCGATCCATGGCGGGGCCGGGGAGTTCTTTCCTCAGCGCGGGTTTCTTCTCGATCACGGTATTCCCTTTCGTGCCGATTGGTGCGGTTGGGACCGGCACCGTGGTTTCCTCTGTCTCCCGGGGACCGTGGTTCGCCGTGGTCTGCAATCGGGCGCCGCCTCGGTTCGCCGTCGTCGCGGCGTGGGTTCCTCGGCTCAGAGTTGCTCGAGGAGCTGCTGTCGCCTGCCGAGGCTCTCCTTGTATGACCGCGACCCCTGCGGCGGCCTCTTACGCGGCGGTCATTCTCGAGCGCTTCTTGGATCATCTTTCCGATAGCTTCGAAGTCAGCCCGCCTCTGCAGGTCGTCGTGTTTTTCCTTGTTCTCCAGGCGCCGCATGAACGATTCCTGAGTCCTCCTCATCATGCGGACGTCGGCATCAACTGCCCGGACATCACGCGTTGGAGATGGCGCGACTGCTTCTTCTGGATGCCGGTCTTCATGCCGCGGCTGCTTGTCATGGAGTGACTGTTCCCTGTCCGGGGAGGAAGTCACCGTATCAGTAACATGTCCTTCTGGGGTGTTTCCTCTCCGAGGTAGTGCCGGCGGCTGGTCTGGCGGCGGGCGGCTGGCTTGTGGGTCTCCTCCCACCGGTTGGGGATTTCTGCTGTGGCTTCTAGTGCTCACCATTAGTAGTCACGGGGATTGAAGTTTACGGTCCCCACGGTCGGCGCCAATGTTCTGTATGAAGAACACAGAGATTGGACTTGACTAGGGTGTCAAGCCTAGAGCCTACGTACCCTCGAAGGGATCAAAGTCCACGTAGTTCGCAACAAACTTGAAGGCACGTAGCCAGGGGAGTGGGGTGTGTGCTCTGTGTGGCAGAAAGTAACAAGAGCATAAGATAGAACGTGTGCACCTGTTTAGGGTTTCCTTCTATTTATAGAGGAGCTTGGTGCCCGTATCTTCCCATTGATGGGCGATATCCATGATTGAGCCCTTGAGGGCTGATTGGCTGGTGCCATGATTGTAGGAGGATCCCCTATTAATGAGTTCCTAAATATATGGGATCTCGGATCCTTTCCAAATATAGCGCGGATCCCTTATAGGCGCTGTTGGGCCAGGGTCTGGACTTAGGCCTATTGGGCCGGTCCGTAACAGAAATGTTTAATTAGGTATCAACAAACTCCCTCGTATCAAAACAAACAAACAAACTCCCCGCATGGTCAAGTAAAAGATATGCATAGTTGAGGGCCAAATCCTAAGTAACAAAATCAACTTCAATTCGTTTTCTTTAAAATGCCTGTTTAATTAATTTCCTTTTATTTTCATTTATTGTTTGTTTTATTTTTTGAAATTTTCGTACAACAAACTCAACCAGGGGAATGAACGTAGATCTAAGCCTCACATGCCAGGCATACATTTAATATGAACACGGGCATCATCTGAGACAGAAAGAAGCCCATATATGTGCCTGAATTGATATTGCCATCTAAAATATCTGTTGTAACCCCTCGTTTTTGGGTTCAACTGGCGTGGGGGTCGGTCTTTCTCACCATTAGGGAGGAGGTTCGATCCCTGCGTTGGTCAAGGCGCTGAGGGAGGTATCCTAGGGGTCTAGGTAGCTGTGGTAACGCTGGGCAGGTAAAAGAGCGCTAGTATTCCCTGCGAACACTAGGCTCAAAGCGCCCTGCCCTTGGACTGTGGGTGAGCCCAACCCTTTTCCTAAAATTTTTTTAGCAAAAAAAAAATATATCTGCTGTACTTTATGATTTATGAATGGGGTAAAGGAGCAAAAATACACATGAAGTTTGTCCCAAGGAGCGCCCAGCACCACAAAGTTTTTTTTGGAGCAAAAATACACATGAAGTTACGTTTTGGGAGCAAAAATCACACCACCGTTAAAATCTAACTTAACGGTGCATTTGCAACAGAAAATGTCATATTTACGACAGAAAATGCCATATTTACAACAACATTTAAACAACTGGATTTTGAATATAGAAAAGTTATTTACGACAAAAAAAAAGGCTATATTTATAACAGGAAGTGCTATATTTACAACAAAATTTTAAATCTAGCCATATTTACAATAGCAAATGTCATATTTACAACAACATTTAAATACTTGGATTTTGAACATAGAAAAGTCATTTACAATAGAAAAAGGCTAGATTTACAACAGGAAGTGCTGTATTTACAACAAAATTTAAAACCTAGCTATTTAACACAGGAAAAGCCATATTTACAACAGGCTAGATTTACAATAAGAAGTGTTATATTTACAACAAAATTTTAATGGTAGTGTGACTTTTGCTCCCAAAACGTAACTTTGTGTGTACTTTTGCTCCAAAAAAAACTTCGTGGTGCTGAGCGCTCCTTAGGGCAAACTTTATGTGTAAAATTGTACCTTTACCCTTATGAATATCACACATACTCCTAACCCTAAAAAACTACGCAACTCGGTTTTTTTTTTTGGAAAGTGTTTGTTTAGCAAAGAGAGCTAAGTATGTTTGGACTGTCCAAATCTGATTTGTACAGTTTATCTATTTTTTTTAAAAAAAAATTATGCTTTTCAATATAATTTTTCTTTTGATAGAATAAGAATTAAAGAGATTATCTTTATTTTAAATTATATATCCATTAAAATAAGAGATTAGGTGTTGGCTTCTCTATGTTTAGTTTTGATGATTATTTAGAAGATTTGGCACTGGTGTGACTTGGTTGGTCTCATATGATTGGGTGGATTATTATATTTCTTCACCGGTTTGGGTGTATTATAAGTCAATATCACTCTGGTCCTATTTATAAGTCCAGTTTGACCAAATCTTACATACCAAGAAAAAGTAAGTATCTCAATGATTATAGAACAAATTTCCAACTTTACCCTCATTTATGAATGAGTACCTTTTAAAATTTATTGTCAAATTTCTCATCTTTTTCTCTTTCCAACATGGCTAGCCAATCTCTCTCATCATCATTACTATGGGCAAAATTGTCACAATCTCATTTATTTGGTCAAAATGAATTTATAAAAAGGATCAAATTTTTTGGTCAAACTGAACTTATAAATAGAATCAGAGTGATATATCTTACCCAAATTGTCTCTGCCCTACTTTTTTTTTTTTTTTATACAGGAGATTAACAAGAAAAGGAAAGAAAGATTACAGATGGGAATTTAATCCCAAGGACTCTTGATTAACCAAAATCCGCAGGAAATCAGGGCAAGAATCAAAGAAGATAGATTCAGAGATCCCTCTCTTGGCCAAACGATCTGCCGCCCAGTTCGCGTCTCTGTGAGTAAACTGAAAACAGAGGTCCCAATCTTTTGAAATGCACTCCTGTATCTGGTTGAAGATGAAATCCCCGACGATAGAACCTTCCCTTCCATTGAACTGGGCAATTACATCCTTGGCATCCGATTCAATCACTACACGACGGAACCCCAAGTCCCATGACAATTGAAGTCCCTTTAATATCGCCCATTCTTCTGCCTCCATAACCGAACATATGCCAAGCTGATGGGAAAATCCAGCAATCCATTCGCCTAGGTAGTTTCGCAATACACCTCCACAACCGGCCCTTCCAGAGCTTCGAACAACTGCACCGTCAACATTCAACTTAATCCAGTCGACCCCAGGGGGATTCCAATTTACAGGCTATTCAGGTACCGCCACCTACTGATTCAAATCCGCTTGCAGCAGAACATAGTTCCTCCACGAATATTTGAGAACCTCAAAAGGATTAGTCGGCTTCTCGAAATCTTGATTAAAGATACTTTCGTTGCGCCAAATCCATAACCTCCACACTGCCACTCCCCAAAATTGCTACCAGTTACTGACAGACTGAATTCCAAGATGATTTTTCAAATTCATCATGCCCCCATTCTTTCAACAGAGCCGCGAAAAAATTAGACCTACACTCCGGTTTAAGTAAAGGCATCCATAAGCTCCTAGTGTACACACAGTCTCTAAGGATATGAAGCACGTCCTCAGTCCCATCACTGCAATGAGCACACTGAGGAGAGGAATGAGACCAACGGCTTCTCCAGAGACCAGTGGGTAGACGATCATGAAACGCGGTCCACAAGAATATCCTAATTCTCTCGGCTCCTTCCCAGCGCCAGATTTCTTTGAATAATTTAATTTCCGGCTTTGCACCTATATTCTCAATAAGGTCGTAAGCACCCTTGATGGTGAAAGTGCCTGAACCAGTTCCCTTCCATACCAAAACATCACTCCCAGCATAAGACATAGGAGGATTGTAAGATATGAATTTTTGAATCAAATTCCTAGGGAACACAGTAGACAGACGATCAAAATTCCAGCGTCCATCGGAGGCCCAATCCGCCACAAAGCTAATCTCCTTTTGTGCAGATAGAGGCCTAGTGCAAACTTCTCTCAGCGGTTTATCTTTTAATAACCAAGAATCAGAGAAAAAATTAACATTTTCCCCAATCCTAATTTTCCAGGCCGAACCCTTGTCAACCAAATCCTTTTGACTAGCAATAAATCTCCAAAGGGGAGAGTCCCCACGCCTGCAGGAAAACAAATCAGTTTCATCCCTCAACATATACTTCCTTAATAGAACTTCCGTCCAAAGACCTTTAGAGCCAGAGAGCAATTTCCAAGTAAGCTTTGCCCTACAAGCAGCATTCATGGAAGAGAGTTTCTGTAAACCAAGGCCCCCTCTATCCTTAGGTAAACACACTTGATCCCAACCAATCGAATGGAATCCAAAAGGCGAGTCACTATGGCCCCAAATGAAATTCCTTTGAATCCTCTCAATCTCATGACATATGGATATGGGAAGACGAGCCACTTGCATAGGATATAAAGGCACGGCACTAAGGATCGATTTAGCAAGCGTAATTCTTCCCGCCCTAGACAAACATTTTTCTTTCCACATTGCCAACTTGCTCCTAACTTTATCCACCAAATATTGAAAAGTTTCTGAAGATTTCCTCTTTCTCGATAGAGGGAATCCCAAATATCTCCCGATCTCCCCCGAAATATGAAATCCAGTAATAGAAGCAATGTTCTGCTTAACCCCATTTCTCACTTTGGGGGAGAAAAATATAGACGATTTAGAATTACTGACTTTCCCTCCTGAGGCTTCACAGAATCAATTCAAGCATTTCATCATACAAACCACTTGTGATTTAGTAGCTTCACCAAACAACAAGATGTCATCTGCAAACATGAGGTGTGAGATATAGGGCCCTTCTTTTGCATCCACAATTAGATGTGAAAGTTTGTCCATACATAGAACGAACAAAAGCGGAGAAATAGGATCTCCTTGCCTTAGGCCTCTTTTTGCTGGAAAGAACTCCGATTGAGACCCATTCCACAAAATGTTGTATGAGACGGATGAAATGCACTCCATAACAAGATTAATGAAGTTGTGCTCGAAGCCAGCTTCTCGAATAACCACCCTTACAAAATCCCACCTGATACGGTCGTAAGCCTTCTCAAGATCAATCTTCATTACCATGAGATCTTTCCTACCCCTTACACGTTTCATAGTGTGCATAATTTCTTGGCCGGCAATAATATTGTCCTAGATTTGTCTACCCTTAATAAAACTTGCTTGAAAGGGAGAAATAATAGAGTCTATAAGCTTTCTAAGCCTTCCAGTGATAACTTTTGTAATGCATTTATAGTAGACAGAGCACAGCGAGATTGACCGAAAATGACCCACCATTTCAGGATTATCTCTTTTGGGGATGAGGGAGATGATAGTCTTGTTATGCTCCCCTAATTTCTGACTCCCTTCAAACACATTCCTCACAAAATCACAAATAGAAGAACCTACGACATCCCATTTAGATTGGAAGAATAATGCCGGGAAACCATCACTTCCAGGGGCTTTGTAAGGGCCAATAGCAAACATGGCTCTTTTGATCTCATCATCAAGAGGCGGCTTAGCTAGATTACCCACCTCCTCCAATTCCAATTTAGGGAACGACGAAATAGTTTCCAAGGTACCGATGACATCAACATTCCTTTGATATAGAGATTTAAAGTAATCGATAACCATAGCTTTAAGTGTTTCTTCATCCTCAATCCAGACTCCATTCTCATCTTTAAGCATCAAGATCTTGTTTCTTCTCAGTCTCATGGAGGTCTTAAGATGATAGTAACGAGTATTTCGATCCCCCTTTGTTATCCAATTTGTTCGAGCTTTTTGAAACCATTTTATTTCTTCCCTTATTAACAGCGTGTTTAGCTCTTCCTGCAACGATTTTTCAAGCCAAACAAGAAAGGGAGAGAACGGGTAGTGGCGAGAGTTTTGGATACCTTTTAGTCTTGACAGGAGAATTCGCTTGTTTTTTTCAACAAAACCAAAACAATCCTTATTCCAAAGCACCAGAGCTTCTTGAAATTTGGCTAAGGAATCCCTTATATTTACAGACCGATCCCAACATTGTAAGAGGAACTCATCAAAAGAAACATGAGACAACCACATGGCTTCAAACCCAAATGGACGATTTGAGCGACCATTCTGTTCTTCAGAGAGAGCCACCAGAAAGGGGTTATGATCCGAATACTGTGTGCGTGGAAGGACCTTCACCACGCATTCATTGAATGAATCGATGAAGCAGGTATTTCCAAAGGCACGGTCCAGCCTTTCATACAATCTAGCATTCCCGGGGATAAGAGGACCTTTCCACGTAAATTTAGGACCTTGAAACCCCAAATCAGACAAACCACATTCCCTTGCTCTATCGTTGAACCATTGGATTCAACTGTTATTACCTCCTACACCACCGGTCCTTTCCGAGAACAAAAGAATGTCGTTAAAATCCCCACAAACAATCCAAGGCTTCACCATAGCCACCGAAAATGATCTTAAGGCAGACCAGAGAGAAGCATGAAGATTTGAGTGTGGGGTGCCATAAATAAATGAAATAATAAAAGGGGGATAATTACTCACCTTGCATTCGTAGTGAATAATCTGACAGTTGGCCTCCAAAATGGATAAGGAGACGGCATTGCTACTCCAAATAACTGCCAAGCCACCAGACCTCCCCTCACTCTGCACGTGTCTGATCGAGTCAAAACCCCATGACAAAAGAGGTTGAAATGGAGAATCGTTGGTAGCCTTAGTTTCCGAAAGAAAAATAATACTCGGCTTCGAACTGCTGCACAAAGTCTTAATATTTGGCAGGAGTTGCCTGTTGCAGGCACCCCTAACATTCCAAGCTAAAAAACTAAACATAATTAATATTAATTTTAGCAAGGCCCACACACTCGACTTCATAGCCCTTGAGTTTCAGGGACCATTAAAAGATCCTCCAAGTTCTCATTCTCACTGGTTGGGCAGGTGGAAGAACCTATTAAATGTCCATCCATCAGTTTGTCGCCCAGATCCACTTCACCCGGGTCCAATAAGTCTTCCGCCATTTGGGCCTCAACGTCTTGGTCCACTTGGCTATTGGAGAGAAATGCTGGATCCTCTGTCATCACATGGTCCAACGAAGAAGACTCGCCAGGCTCCTTTTTCCCAGTAATATCCCATACAGTGTCCACATTTGGCTCACTCACTGGCACTACAGCTCCAGGCCCAATATCCTTATTCAACTCAGGTCCAGACCCAGTAAAAAGAACGTCATTCCCCTGTTTATTCTCCATATTCAAACGCGAATCATCATCTTTCTTGTCTCTACCACGCTTTTCAACTCTTTTGGAAGCTTGACCGAGCTGCGATTCCCCTTTTGCCGTACGACTCCCCTTGTCAATTTGCTTTCCGTGATCCCCTTTTTTCATCCTATTCTGATCACATATGACAATAGCCCCCTTATTTACATTCTGTAGCACCCCCTGCGGCGCAACAGGACTTTGAAGAACAACAACGTTGTCGGGAGCCTCATGCCGTATATCCTCTGCTCCTGCCAGTACTTGAAACCGCGAGCCACCAGCGTCATACTTTGGGTTAGCATCCTTATCATCTTTTTGTTTCCGTTGCCGTCTCGGTTTTTGCACCACTTTCCACTGATCCCTATGATCGGTCAAAACCTTCTCCGGCTGTGGCTCCATCTTCTTCGACGACGTGCCCTGAACTTCGGATTGAACTCCCTTATCGGACTCCTTGCTTTGTTTCCTGTTTGGACACACGACTTCAGTATGCCCATACAATTCGCATGCTGGACAGAGTAGATGTAATCCCTCATACTCTAGAAAATATTCCTCTCCGTCCAGCTTGAAGCCCGCCATTAACTGCTTGCCTAAGTCAACTAAGACGCAGATTCTTGCATAGTGTCCCTGTAAATGGCTTGTTGTGTTAATGTCCACTTTGATAGTATCTCCGATCCTGTTCCCTATAAAGGTAAGAGCTTCCCGATCGTAATACTCCAAAGATACCTTAGGAACTCGTACCATACTGCAACCTTATCAACCTTCGCCTTTGTCGGAATAAAATTGGGAACCCATGGGCGCACCGTTAGATAATGGTCGCAGATCATCCATGGGCCTCCCGTTAGAGCATTGAGAAAATCTTCCCTGTTTGTGAACTTCACTACAAAGTAGCCATGCCCTATATTAATGAGTTTTGTAACTCCTTTCTTTGCCCACCATGGTTGAACACGAGCTAGCAGGGCTTTATACCCTATGGCTTTGTCCAACAACTTGATAATAACAGCCTTCCTCCAAGCCTTAAACAGACGTTTCTTGGCCTTTTCTGAAAATTTAAACGTTGGGAAATTCCTTGTCGGATCCTCCTCAGTTTCGCATAATGGAACAGTGACTTCGGACTCCAGGTCATCATCGGACATGATGTCCTCAGGCCTACATTCATTGTCTCTAGCATCCTCATCCTCAGAGCTATCACCAGACCCTGTTTTTCCTTTCAGTTTTTCAGCAAAGGAGACTCCTCCTTTTTTGAAAAAAGTGACTGATTCACCAGGCGAAGGCCATGCTGAACTAGCCTCCTTTGCTCCTTCAATATTCTTTATCTTCTTCGAGCTTCTCCTAAGTAGTTCGTCTTCCTCCTTGGACGGAGGAACCAGTGAGCAGTTCGTTTCTTCAGAGCTTTTCTCCATCATCAAGGTTCACTGCAGTCTAAAGGGTGTCAAATTTTGATAAAATATATGAAACAGCTTTGTCTCTGCCCTACTAGAATTTAGAATTGGTGTAGTCGTGTGGATGGGCTTTTCTGGTGGGAAAGAGTTCGATCAACTGATCCAAGCCCCAAAATAAGAGTCTTTAGACACCTTCAAATTTGGTCAAAGTTAGTTGCTGTATGTGGTAGGGAGGTAAAGTAAGTTGTGGGTTTTTTGTCTAAGGAATGTGCAATAGATAGACCATTGAGAATCATCATTTTGGGCCTGTTCAGTATGACTGTATGCGTTGTTCATCATTGGCTAGACATATGCTTTTGAGTGTGTTGTTCAACACTGTTCATTATAATGCTAGACATATGCTTTTGAGTGTGTTGTTCAACACTGTTCATTATAAGCCTAGACATAGGCCTGTTTAGTGTGTATGACATACTGCTCTTTCCTTATGCTGGAGTTAGGTTTCCCTTTCCTATTGCCTCTTTGATTGTGTGTTGTTTGATAATATGATGAATGTTGTTCTCCTTAAATATACTTTTCTGTCAAGGAATTTGGTTAGGAACCTTTCTTGTAGATGTGTTCCCATGGAAGCAGATTTTGTAGTCGGGAGGATTGCCAAAGCTTTATTTGAAGGGTATTGCCCATGTGGAAGATATTTCAGCGCTATTCTCATGCTCTTGTTGTATTGAATAATTCTTGTATATTTGTTTCTCTAGTTTGTTAGCTAGGTTTTGAGGCTTATTTTCTCATTCTGTGTGTTTGGTTGTTGTAATTTTGCTTATTGACATTGTAACTTAGTCGATTTTAATACTATTAGTCCTTTGTTGGCGGCGCCCCCGGGGGAGGAGAGAGAGAGAGAGAATTTTTTGTCTTATAAGTTACAACATTAAAATTTTCATATGAGGGTACACTTTTATACTTCAATGTATAGACATTTTTTCTTAGTTGGAAAGAATGCTAAATTGGTTATGTGTGGGTTCAAACTTACTACCACCTCGTTTAAGGTATCACTTTACCAGTAGGGCAATGCATTATTTAGGGGTGGAAATAGGTCAGGCCTCTATCAAACGGCTTACAACTTGGCTTGTTTAGGGCCTGGTCTGGCCTAGCCTGTTTATTAAAAAGGTTAGGCCAATGCCTATTTAAAGGTCTAAATGTGTAAATAGGCCAGACTTATTTAGTTAAAGTCTAGCCTATAAGCCTTCAGGCCTAGTCTGTTTACACATCAAATAAATATAGTTATATTCATATAATATAAATAATAAAAATTTATCGTTTTTATTCATATGTCCTACTAAAAGTCTACATTTATATAGGTTTTTTTATAGGCTTAATGTGCTCAAAGCCTTTTTATGGTCTCCAAGACCTATAATATGAAGCTTTACCAAGCACCAGGCCTTATGAAGGCTCAGGCCTGAGCCTTAAAAAAAACCTGTATTCAGGCTCAGGCCTTCCACCCCTATTACAGGCTCATGCCTTTTTAGCCAAAGCCTGACCTGACCTATTTCCATCCCTAGCATTATCTGCTTCTTGGAAACTTTGTACTCTTAAGATTAATGTATATAAAATAAAAGGTGAAATTGGAAGTGTGTATTAAATTTAAAGACACAATGGGACTTAAGTGGGGGGTTTTTTTTTTTCCGTTTATAATAAATCATGTTAAAAGTGATTTATAAATAAGATAGGAGGAGTATCTACTATGGTCCTTTATATAAGAGTCACATAATGATTTGTTCTGATCCAAAAATGAAAAACTTCAATTTACTTTGTCTCTAAAATTTATAATTCCCCCCCCCCCCCTAAACTCTTCATATTGTGAATTTTCTAGCAAGAGATGGTATAGGATATAAATGATTAAAAAATGTATTTTAGAAAAACTAACACATTTTTTGTTATAAATAACTACATTTTAAGTAATCTTCTTAGCCCGAAGAGAGAACTATAATTAGCTTGTCTAACATCCCAGATTGAATTCTGTCCTTCCTTTGAAATAACATAAACGAAGTAAAGTTAATCTCTTTTTTTTAGAAAAAAAAAAAAATAGAACCAATCTCGTTTTGTTTTGCTTTCCGTTAGAATTTGATCATCTCGTGTATTTTGAATGTCGGAGAAGGTACAACTGTGCATACAACAATAACAGCAAATAAAAATGACATATATATACACACACACACTACCTCCGTTCCTGTATATATTACTCAATTGACTTTTTTTTTTGAGAGATTAAGAAAGCTAAATAAATTACTTAATTGTATCATATATTATGTATGATTAAATTTTATATCAGTTTATCAGGGCGGGGCTAGTATTTGTAGACGAAGGGGGCGATATATAAAGCAAAGTGTATAGGAATTGAAGAAAATTTTTATTAAAATTATGTGCAGTTCTTAGACAAACAATTTATGACAATAAAGTCAATCAATATGAGCTCTTTTAGAGTCAACAACAAATATTGAATACACTTTTTAAAGGATTGAAATGCATAATACCATTAATAAGAAAAAAAATTAATCTACTTTTTGTTTTATTAGTTTTATTTTTGATGCATTTTACCCAGTAACTGCTGCAATCTTTGCTTGAAATGTTGAATGCTATGAAGCCACATTGCATTTATTGCATAAAGAAGACCGAATAATCTTCTGCAAACCAGGGATATTTGAGAACACTAATATTTTACCGCAGCTTCAATGTGGGGTGAGTTGAATGCTATTCTGTTCATATATACTTGATACTTCTCAATTGATCGGACTTTGTGGGTATTATCTGTAGGGAGGAACGGAGGCAATTCGGATAAGTTGTGCTGGATACCCTACAAAAAAGCAATTTGATCAACTTGTTAAGTGGTTTGGAATTGTAGCACACCTAATGCTTTGAAAGAATGGTATTAATATCTCCTTTCCTGCTCCTCTCTTCCTAAGTGCCGTTGCCGGTTTCCGCTCTTGCATCTCATCACATAGACTTACATGTTTCTTTTCAGTTGTAGCTTCAATTCAATGTGCAGTACTGAATCTGAATTCATTGCTAACGCGTATTATACATACATCGACGCTCTTTCGTATAGTAGTTTCAATTTTTTTTATTTATTATATAAAATAAGGTTACTTTTGAGTTTTTTTTTTTGGTCGAAAGTTACTTTTGAGTTTTGACAGCAAAGAAATCTAATTGTTATGTCATAGAACAAGATAGATCGGACTTGACCTAGGTACAATTCCTAGGGTCTACGTACCCTTGAGAGGGATTAAAGTCCACGTAGTTCGATATACATATAGGGGGTGGGGTGTGTGCTCTGTGTAAAAATACGAGCGATAGGGAGAATCTTGTGTACCGTTCACCTGGGAATGTCTCCCTGTTTATATTGAGGTTATGTTGATCTGATTTCCCTGATAGCACGTTCCCATCATTCACACGTATCGTGCCCCTATAACTGCACTACTACAGTAGTGGACATGATCATGGGATAGTGGGTCGCTTGTTTGGGCTGACCTTTCCAGGCCCATTATTGAGGTCCATAACAGTTGCCCCCAGCCCAGTAATTCAGGTCTCTAAGCTGCCGGGGTGCATTAGTTGCTTGATCGTGAAACACAGATTTGGCCGATGTACTCCAGCTTATCCGCGTTATTTGAGAAGAAATAAAATTCCTTGCTTGCTTTCGTAGCGATTTTCCTCGGTCTATATTCTTGCATTTAATACCATGTAAGCAAATCATAATCAATGAGAAATACTTACTGCTTGCGCAAATCGTTTAGCTTGCTCATTTCGAATGCTTGTCTGAGTTTACATTAATCTCGGTTATTAATAACATGTCTTTCCACGAACAACTCGTCATCCACTCTGTTGCCCCCCAGCCCGATAGTTCGAATCTTGGGACTGTCAGGATGCATTTAAGATTTAACCAAGATCTGCACACGAAGCCCGGATTTAAACTAGTTTAGTCGGGTTTGTCTTCTTTTCAGAATCTGCATATTTCTATCTTCTAAAGAAAACTTGATCCAGGCGAAACAATTGCGCCAAGATTCAAGGCAGAACTCAATGCCCTTGAAACTGGTTTCAATGTTTAAACTTTATGTGGATCTCGGATTAAAACTAGATTCAGTTTAACCCGAGTCTTCCTTCAAAACTTCACACGGATCCCTAATTTGAACTAGATTCAGTTTAAATTTGGTCCGACTTCAAAACTTTACGCGGATACCAAATGTTAACTAGATTCAGTTAACTAGGTCCGACTTTAAACTTTATACGGATCCCGAACGTTAACCAGATCGGTTAACCGGGTTCGCCTTCAAACTTTATACGGATCCCGAATGTTAACCAGATTCGGTTACAACTAGATTCAGTTATCCGGGTCCGCCTTCTATTTTTTATCTTTTGCAAACATTTACACGTAGTCCGGATTTAAACCAGATTCGGTTTGAATCAGGTTCGACTTTAAAAACTATTACGGATCCTGGACATTAACTAGATTCAGTTAGCCGGGATCCACTTTCAAGAATTTACATGGATCCCTGATTCCTTTTGCTCTTATCCTTCCTTCTCAATGTCAAACCTGAGACCATGTGGTGAGAAATAAATGTTTTTTAACCCACCAACATGGCCCTCATACGTTGACGATGGGGTATTCATCCCTGTTCCAGATTCAACTGGTACCTTGAACGCAAGCCCGGAGGAGACTCTGGATCAAGGCGGCGAAGACCAACGTGCACAGGCTTAATCGTCATTGCTGGCTCTGTATTACCGGCTTTCTTTTTCTTTGCCTTGCTTATTTTAACGCACTTAACGTGCCGAATTGTAGTGCCCGATGTTGGGCTTTTGTGATGACCAACTTCATTTAACTTTAAATCTTCCGACTTATATTTGCTTCCTTTTGTTTTTGCCTTTCGCACGAAGAGTGTACAAGCCAACATGATCAAGGTCGGCTAATACACACGAACGTTACTTTAAGTGGCAACTATGTTGCTATTTACATGATTCACGAAAACATACGTTTGCAATATTTTTCGTACATGTTCTTTTTTGGCCATTATTGCGATACAGCAAACACGAATTGCTAACCCGAGTTTCCGTTCGCGCATTTTTGACGGCTTTGCCGCTATATAATCTATAGCGTGTTTTCACTATAGATTCATATTGGGCGGATTGTTCCGCTGGCGATTTTATCGCTACATGATTCGTACATGTTTTCCTTCGACATGATTTTTGGAAACAGGTTTATGTACCTCTGATTCCTACATGTTTAGCTTTGGTGGCATTGTCAACGCACATGGAGCCCAGATTTTAACCAGATTCGGTTTAACCGGGGTCTCTGTCTTCATTCCTTTTCGTAGGGACGGACTCCACACGGGACCCGATTTTAACCAAATTCGGTTTATCCGAATCCGCCTTCGAAAATTTCCACGGATCCCGGATTTTAACTAGATTTAGCTAACCGGATTCCGTCTTCAAAAATTATCATGGATCCCGGATTTTAACTAGATTCAGTTAAAATTCAGGTCTGCCTTTTCTTCTTTTGGAGATGCACTCCTTTGAAATTATGCTTTGAAAATTATTTGACTAAAAAGTCAACAGATAATAAAAGGCAATGCCTTTCTCTCCGGGATAATACATGCCCATAAACTCAACAAGAATTGAACTTCTCTGCATTTAGGTTTAGAATCCCAACAAACTTTTCACCACAGATAATGCATAGATAATGAGAAGCGTTGAGTAGCTTTATGTATCAAAGTGTACACCAATTTCCCTTATCCCTCGAGCTTTTTCTCTAACTTTTCATTTTCTCCAACAAATGAAATTGCAGCAATACAACCTCAATTTTGGAATGAATGTTGCTTGTATTTTTCATAGGCATCAGTACAATAATGTATAATCTTCCTAATTAATATGAACAAAAAATTAGGGATAGAGAAGGCAGAAAAAGCATACATGGTGGCGATATTGCACTTAACGCCTTTCAACGTTGGTGTGTCCACGTTTCTGCATCTCGTGCTTGCTCCAACTTCTTCCCCTATTGCCCCAAATAAAATTTGAATTTCCTTTGGAAAATCATTTAGATGCCCTAATACGGGTCTTATGCTATAGATCTGCAGGACACAAAACTCCAACTGCAAAGCCATTTCAAATATATGCATGCGAGTGGCATATATCAGGAGCATCAACTGAGTCTGGGCTATTAAACTTGCCCCATTGATCAAACATTGCCAATTTAGTAATTTCACATATGTCATTATGACCACTTGGGTTGGATCTTCCTCCACTTTAAGACCTCCAGGACCAGCACCATGGTCTAAAAATTTGCTCAATAATAATCTCCCAAAGATTGATAAATGCAGAGAGCTCATTTCAGTGAGTAACTCGAGACACTCTTTTTTCATCATCAGTTAAAACGTGAAAATCATTTCTCACAAACCTCCAGCAATATGAGAGAAAAATTAAATTGATATCTTAGAGAATGTGAATCATTCCTTCTGATCTCAACCGCATGCTAGGCATTTTCCCATAAGCATCTGAAAGTTTCATCATCCAACCCACTTGCAAAGTCTAAATGCCATTAGAATCTGAAAATTGGGTCTCCAACATCCGTTGAGCTATAATGCTTTATTTGCAATTGTAGAGCCTATACTCTTGCTCTAAATACCCTCATCCTGCAGAATAAGGTCTCCCACAGCATATAAAGAAGAT
The DNA here is from genome assembly GCA_034222035.1 of Acacia crassicarpa. Classification (NCBI taxonomy): domain Eukaryota; kingdom Viridiplantae; phylum Streptophyta; class Magnoliopsida; order Fabales; family Fabaceae; genus Acacia; species Acacia crassicarpa. Next base: position 3,480,402 of record JAWXYG010000010.1, read on the forward strand.
TGCCTCCTGTGAAAAATAGAATAATTTGCCAACCTTCCCATGTACTCAATTCTTCATCATGGTAATTAAGAGAAGCATCACTGATACGTCGGTGACTCCCCAACGCTTCCCCATATTACTAAACATTATTGACAAATAGCGAGCGAGGTTCTATCCATTTTTCTTCGTGGTCCTCGAATTAAATTGGACAGATCCAATTCTGAATGGTCCCCCGCATTTCGACATGTAAATTGACAAAGGGAATACGAGTACACACCACTTTTCTTTGTTGTAGTCTCCTGATTGAATTGGATTGATCCAACTCTAAATTTGCTCAAATGAAAACATGATAGGACAACAAAATAAGATCAATTTCAGCTACTGCATCATCAATTTCAGCTCCTTGGACACATCAAGCTTTCCAAAGCTACGTGTTACAATCCACGCAACTCGAAGTGCATGCGCATGAATTAAAATCTGCAATAAGATTAAGGCCATGGCCCTCATCTTGAATATTTCTGAAAGGTAATGCTTCTATCAGGTTGAATTTTCACGAGCTGGTCTATTGCATTTCAATTGAATTTTCTCACATAAGGCCTTTAACAACAATAATACTTCTTCCTCTGAACATTGCATCTAGATGGCTTTCACCAGGTTTTGGGCCCCAGCTTAGCTTATCAGAATCAATCTGATCCACCTTGAATTTTATCCAAAAATGTGGTCTTATTTATTGAGGAATCTGAGAACCAAAAAACTCATTGACACCCCGTGTTTCAGTTTTTTCTTGCAGAAGAAAATTCTTGCAAACATCATGTGAGCCAAGGCACAATGTAATTGGACCTTTTTCTATCACATTGAATAATATTGCAATAGTCAATGCAATCCCAGATTCTCGACATGAAGCTATAGGAACCCTTCCTATTCATCCAAACAAAATCCTTTGGTCCTTAGCACGTCATAAAATTCCCAAGCTTCCTCAGAATGACAATCACCCATAAAGAAGACACTCTTGTAACTTCTTATGCTAATTCACTTGTGAGCAAGGATGTTAGCAGATCATTTCGAAACAATCAGCATGACAATAGGTAATATCACACTCATTTATTATGATATCACATCACAATATGATTAGTGAAGATAGACAACAACGAAAAATCATGCTTAACGAAAAATTGAACTTGGTCACATCAATGTCCTTTTGTGGCATAAAGGTGATCATCATCATTAATATTGATAACTCTTAAACAACAATTTGGTGCACAATAACAATGAATCAAATAAGCCCTGCTTGTAGCATGGAACTTAGAATTTCCAATACACTGTCTAAGAGCCCTAGCTTGTAAAACGCTCCAACTTAATGGCAAAATCCACTAAGCAGAGTCTCATAAGCAACTTTTATCGATATCCCTATTTTTAACAAAAGCATGGGCTACACCCCATGTAATTAGATAAATCCAAATCAGAAAAGGGGCTCGGGACCCTACACCATGAATACCTCAAAGGCATGGACTACGATACTGTAACTACAAGCATTTCAACATGACATCGTAATTGCATAGGTGCAGATATTTGGTGGTGTGCCTGAGACCTTTAACTTTCAAAAACAACTTCATAGCATGATGACGTGCTAGAAAAAGATAGCATATTGTTGGATATGAAAGAGATTGGCTAACCTCCCAAATAAGCATGGCGTCCTGGTTGACTTCATTTGATAGAGAAATCAACAAATCATATATCCTAGGCAAGGAAACAACAGCATCCCACATAACAGTTGATTGACGAAAAGGCCTTAGAACTTGAGATATTAAAATCATTCCCCAGCCCCAGATAGCAAGTAAACACTGCTATTAAGAAACTGTTCTTGATTTATGACTGCACCATGTGCTTTATTGTTGGTATTCTCGTTTGTCTGCTCAACGCCATTGTATTTATTCATGTGCCACTGTATATATTCTTGGTGATAATCTTTATAAATACATACTATGTGCAATGAACACACTTCAGCTTGCAGCAGAGATGTATGCACATGCCTCAGGTTTTGACGATGAAATGACCAAGTAGATCAATTCTTCAAAGAATCAGTGATTTAACTAGCATGCAAATATTCCTGCATTGCTTTCAATTCAAGTTGATCATTGATGTCAATAATAGGCATACTATTTGATGATGAGGGAAGGCCCGTAGCAAATAAAGCTTTCCCTTTGTCCCTAGCAATTAAATTCTTTTGAGAGCATTTGTATCACACAATTCATTAACCAGACTTGAGGGTAGCGATTGAACATAAGTGCTTATGCATCCCTTTGTCAGTAATAATTAAAAATTATCTCACAAAGATATGAAAGCATTCATAAAAATGATTACCGTATACTTTTAATACTCAAATGGTAAGGAAAGCATTGAACTCCATGTATGAATCATCCAAGAGTGGCGCCACACCCTCCTCCAGAGGCATTAAAAAGAATCGCGGCCACTTCATGATGAGTACCTCGGTCCCTCCAATTTCGGAAATATATTTGAGTCCTCCACAAAGCTAAATGCACATCTTGTCACCTCAGAATCTTGGAAATTTCAGGACAATATTAAATGTACACTCGGCCTTCTCTGAATCCACATCTTGGCAATGATGAGTGGAAGAAATAGTGGGTGTAACGGAAGTTTAATATTAACTTGAGCTGATCCGTTGGTTGATGATGGGATCAATCTTCTTCTAATAGTTTCTTCTTGCTACTAAGAGGTTCACATGAAATCTGCTTGTAACCCCACTCGACCTTGAGGATGACCAAACAAGAGTTCATTTACGTTCTCCAAAGTGCCTAATCCATCTGTTCTTTCTTCACTATGGCTGTCAATGGAAATTTTTGCATCGACCTCGTCCAATAACCGGGTTTTATTATCCTCCAAGCCTTGAGTTTCGGTCAGTTGGTCATTCCCATACGTTTGATCAAAGGAGTGGTAACAAAAGCTGAAGAAATGCCCTGTTGCTACGACTTCTTTGAATCATTAGATAAAAATTCAAGTTTGCTGCAAACTCACAGTTTATTGAATCACCTTCGCCTAGATGAACCAATCTCTGAAATCTTCACCTCGGCCTATTAGAATCCCGGCACCATGCATATCTTGGCGTACATACAGTCTTGGCATACTATCTTGGTATAAAATCTCGGCATCATGTATACCTCGGCACTAATATATCCCGGCATCGTTCAATCATTTCGGCATTGTTGCCGTGTTGCTTCAGTCATCTCGGCCCCCAACCAAGATGACTTCGAATAGTCAATCTCGGATTTCAACTGAAGGACCACTTTTCTTAACCTCGAACATCCGACTTCTCTTTCTTGACGACTTCAACGCGATCTAAATGTCGGACATCTCAGACCTTCGGCCACTTCAATCTCGGCACTATGAAGATGAGGATCCTGGTCACCCGACTTTTCATTTATCTCGGCAACCAACTTCACCAAGTAATGCACTCTAAATTTGAAAATTTTATCTCGGCTCCGATGCTCTCTGTTTGGTACGGCAAATCATGTTTAAGCCAGGACTGCTGGAAAGTTCCCATCTGGCTTCCAGGTTTCATTCTCGGGTTTACCGGCTTCGTTCCCGCGATTGAATACTGGAAGCAAACGTTAGAGATCAAACCCTAAACCAGTCGCAGAAATCAGAAACGCTTGAAAACTGATGAGCCCAGGTGTTGAAGCCAGACGTGTAAAGAAGAAACACTGAAGTGGCGCGATGCCAGTGGAATCCCAAATTTGATGGTGCTACTGATGGTGATTCACGTTTAGATCGAATGAATAGGACCCATAATCAGTCAACAATATCTTTCTCGAGGCAAAATTGAAACTCTGGAGTTTTGCTTGATTTCCTTTGAATTTATGGCGAGCCCAGAATTAAGAATTTGTGATGTAGATGGATTGAATAAACTGCTGCTTCTGATATCCACCATCTTTGGCCACGGGAATCGAATAACCCAGTAGAAGTGATAGCATGTATGTATAGCAACTAAACCCAGGAAGAAAGATGAAGAACAACAATATCAAAATGAACCAGAAACTTAAGCGAGAAGCGAGAGATACCTGATGACGAACCTGGAGAAAAATGGAACGATGAAGAAAGGAAGGGCTCTGCTAGCGATTTCTTCGTCAGAAAGAGAGATGAAGCAAACAAGTGAATGTGGAAGAGGAGTATTGAGGGGAATTTATAAACGCGCCAAAACACATAACGTCTCAAAACCCAAGCATCTTACCGGTTACGAAATGCCAAAAAGGTGTAAGGGTGTCGAACTCAAACGTTTTGCCGATACGAGATATAAAGGATCAAGGCTATAACCCTAAAAGTAATCATGAAGGCTAGGGTATGACGTAGGACATTAATGGGCACAGTAACCGAAGGCGGCTTTTGGGGGAACGTGTCGCTTCAGATTCGGGAATGACGGTTATGCAATACGGCGTCAAAAAATTGAAGAGACGCAACGTCTGATGAATAGTCACGCTGGTTAATACGGTGGTATTTGTGCAAAACATCTCGGTAACGGTCTCCGAAGATTTCGAAACTCGGGATCGGGGGCAGGAATAAAACTCGACCGCTTATAGGACGGAGTAGCCGACTTTGAAGAGCCAAACTTGATGAAAACAAACCATAATACCCATCGGACAACTCAGATAAGATAAACTAGTCTCAACCGATTCCACGTCTCATAAAGCAATAAGTCGATGCATCCCGCCAACTCAGAGACTTGAGCTGTCGGACTGGGGGGCAACTGTTATGGACCCCAGAAATTGGGCTTAGAGAAGTCCAACCCAACTAAGGAGACACTTGTCTGCAGTTACGCACATATGAACAATAATAGACACAATGGAGGTTGCTTCCGGAAAAGTCGGAGCGGTTACATACCTCTATAAATAAGAGAAGTTCTTCCCAGTGAACGGCACACAAGAATCTCATCTTCTGCTTACATTCACACACGAAGCACACACCCCACTCCCTTGTGGCACGCCAGAATCATACTCGAACTACGTGGGCTTTGATCCCTACTAAGGGTACGTAGGCCCTAGGCATTGATCCTAGTTCAAGCCCGATTAATCTTGTTCATATCCCCACAGACGGCGCCAATGTTCTGTCATAGAACAAGATAGATCGGACTTGACCTAGGTACAATTCCTAGGGCCTACGTACCCTTGAGAGGGATCAAAGTCCACGTAGTTCGATATACATATAGGGGGTGGGGTGTGTGCTCTATGTAAAAATACGAGCGATAAGGAGAATCTTGTGTACCGTTCACCTGGGAATGTCTCCCTATTTATATTGAGGTTATGTTGATCTGATTTCCCTAATAGCACGTTCCCATCATTCACACGTATTGTGCCCCCATAACTGCACTACTACAGTAGCGGACATGATCATGGGATAGTGGGTCGCTTGTTTGGGCTGACCTTTCTAGGCCCATTACTGAGGTCCATAACACTAATAAAAGCTAAGAAATAGGACCGAGGCCGGTATGCTCCCCATTTCTCTTATATATATATATATATATAATTTTAAGGGGTGAGGGCCCACCCTAACCCGTTAGTTCCGCCACTAAGTTTATAAGTAAGAGTGTAAGACACATTAATTTGGTGAAAAAACAATAAATATAAATACTTTAAAGTAATTTAATCAGTTTCCTAAATTTCTAAAAATAATTACCTGAGTCTTATATTTTGAATTTGGATGTGGTATTTTTTTCCCCCTTGCCAACAGAAACAACATACAGTACATCAAACGTGGGATTTCATTTATTCAGGAAGAAACATGAAATGCAAGTAAGTACTCCCGGAAGCAGATTTCCTCATAAGCAAGTGCCTCAGTATCCCTCAGAAGTAAATTTGAGCCATCTAAAAATGAATCTAATGGCCAAAGAGAGATTTAAAAAATTTTTAAAAAATTGCACGCGGTAGTTTTTACCGCACGCGATTTTTGACATAATGATTCTAGACCGTTAGATCAACTTTTGGACGGCCTAGATGGAACGATACTGAGGGATCCAATACTGAGACAATTTGGATCCCTCTTCTAAGGACACTCTATTCAACAATTCAAATGGAAAAGGCTACACCATAAAAACTCTCCCTTAACTTTTTTTTAAGTGTCTAAGAGCTCCATTGTTGGATTGTCAACTCTTCATTATTTATCCCCAATGAAGCAACTCTGCATCGCCAATGTGAGTTGGCATAGATGGTAAAGGATCCAGGACTAGGCCCTTGGGTCGTGGATTCGATCCCCTCTGCCGTTGTTAGGACTCCTTTGGTAGACAATCTCGTAAGTCCCCAGTAAGTGCTCATAGAGCAAGGGGCCGTGCCCTGGCCTTGGTGGAGGACTGATGCCGAACCCTCCAAAACTTTCTTGTAAAAAAAAAAAAAACTCTGCATCTATGGATATTGAAAAAAAATGCATATCAGCATTTTCAAGAAAACTCTTCCGAGCTCAACCAAGAGGGTTACCCAAGACTTTCTAAAATTGCTTAATCTTTTTGTTAGTCTCAGCATAAGGTTTAACATAACACTCTCTCGTGATCTTGTAGCTTTCATTTGCACTTGTTCATTACTGTAGTTTGTCTTGTAACTCTATATCATCATCATCAACTTTTTAATATCATCTTGATATTTTCATCAAGGAACAAAAAAAAAACACACACACACACACACAAAGACATACAGAAAATTTGTACGGCCCACGGAAAATACCGAGCTAACAACAACGCAATTCAATGTAGTAGTTGACCTACCCAACTGGAAACAACTTGGGCCTAAAATTTCAATTGCTTCTTTTCACAAACCATTGATGGCATTAATGTTTCTCCACGAATTGTGTAGGATTCAAGATAGGTTCAACCCGACTTGTCACTCTCCCTCCTACTTTCAACTACCCTACTTATACCCAGACAACTAGTTCAAATGTAATTAAAGTAGTCATAAAATTCAATTACGTTCTGATATTACTTTTATTGATAATTACACTAAACCCCACTCTTTTTTTCCCCCTATATCTTAATTTTTCAATATAAGACACATTCCCTCGCTCCGGTCATAAATATACGATCTCATTGATGAATATGATGTAATCATAAATATATGGATTTAGCTCTCATTCTCTTCCTTTCCTGTCCACTTCTATCCTCTTCTTTATTTCAGCCGTTGGATTAAAATCTCAACGGTTGAGATTTTATTTTTTATAAAAATATTTTTTTAATAATTTAATATTTTATTACTATTTTAAAAAAATATTAAATCTGAACCGTTGAGATTTCAATCCAACGACTGAGATGAAGAAGATGATGGAAAGTGGATGAAAAAGGAAGAGGATGAGTCGATCCCCAAATATATGACTTTAGTTCACTTTTTCTTTTTCTCCCTACCCTGATCCCTTTTTTCTTATTTATTTTATATTTTTCATATTGCCTCATTAATTTCACTTTTTTTCCTCACTCATTTTTATTCTCATTGAATACTCTTCTTTTTTATATAGAAAAAGGAATACAAAAGAAACTGCACTTCATGATTTAGTACTCTTATTAATAGACTGGTGTTTTAGGAAAAGTCACATATTTTTGCATAATGATGACGAATAACCTGTTTAATCAATTTTCTTAATTTTTATGATTTTCTTCCCTGGTCAATAATTTCTATGAATTAGATCTTATATTTAAGAAAATATTTAATGTTTCAGAAAACCTACAAAATAATATAAAAATGATCTAATACACCTTCTAGATGTTCTATATATACACAGACATATATATAAAAGATTGAAGGGCGCATATTTTAGGTATTATGCACTTTGGTAAGAAAGATTTAGTGGGGACATGCCATGTTTGATGTTGGGAGAATTGATATTTAGGAACGGTTATGAGAATTGATATTTAACATTTTTATAACGTAATTTATACTATAAAAGTGGTCCTATAACTAGAACTGGAAGTATTATTAGTAGTACTCCTTTAGTTGCTTTTTTTTTTCCTTAAAAGAAGAGTGAAAATGACATAATATAATTGTCAGCTTCAAAGTTATAACTGTAAATGGAGGTAATTAAGGTGCAAGAATATCAATATTTATTTTAGGGTAAAGGGTCAAAAATACACGTAACATTTTTCCTCCAAGATCGCCCAGCACCACAACCTTTTAACTGGACCAAAAATACACACGATGTTACGTTTTTGGATCGCCCAGTACCACGACCGTTAGTCAACCGTTAATTACCATTATATTGATTACCATTATATTGATGGAGTTGTTGAAAAGGAAAGGAAACAGATAAAGAAAAATTGGGAAACAACCATTATCCTGATTAAAGTCACCACAATGCTCTGATAAGTGATAACACACGTATTTTCATTGTCTTTTTCACTTTCAGTCTCTCGATCAGTACCAACCAGCTCCATTTCTTTATTCATTGAGCTTTCACTTCATAAAAATAAATTACAACGACTAGTCCAGACAAGAGCTTTCACTTCTGAAAACAACAGCTTCAATTAAAAATTAAAAAGTTCTACAATATCAGAATCAACACATATATCCATGTCTGTACTCTGAAAATCTCCCAGGAACAAACACAATAAACCCCAGCTCTTGTTTCTTAGTTCCAACCACATAACCTTTAACATTAATTTCTGTTTCTAGATTCAAATATAACAAAGCTAGCCAATCAAGCACACACCCCTCTTCGAGTGAGTGATCATGAACCTTTGTTTGATCAACCTTGATCTCTAGAACACAGAATATTCCAGAATCTCCAACTTCCTTATTGTCCTCCCCAGCTAAATGAGATTGGGCTTCCCACTACGTGTTTTCCATCAGACCACGCTAAGCGACCAAACCCATACTGAGTCTGTGGTGTCACACCCGACGACGTGAACGTTACGGTATACGACTTTTTCTCATTTTCTTTGAAATCCAACACTTCTGGTTCCACTGAAATCTTAACGTTGGGGGTATCTGACGTTACCGACACCTTGTATGTTCCTGCGGTCCCCACGTTGGTAAGAGTCCGAGTGTGTTTAACTACGCCGGTCCCACTCACTGATTGAAACACCACCGCAAATGAAGGGTAATTAAGTGCGGCCACACTGTATTGTTTGCTTGCGTCGCACGAGAATTTTCTCCTCGCCAAGCTGGTGATTTGTGCGGCTGTGTAGTTCAGGGCGCAAAGGAAATCTAGATAATCCTCTACTGTTAGATCATATGCGAGTCCTGGATTAAGGGCTGCTACGGGGTCCACGTGTCCTGCTCCATGATCGAACGGTGTGGAGGGTTTTCCCGTTGAGCTGTCTTGCAACTTCTTGCCGTCTTTGTAAGTGGTGTACGCCGTGGTCATCAGCGCCGATCGGATCATGGCTGGGCTCCATTCTGGGTGAGCCGCTTTGATCAGAGCCGCTAAACCGCTCACGTGAGGGCAGGACATGGACGTGCCTGATATGATGTTGAAATCCACGCGCCTGCTGTCAGAGGCTAATCCAGTAGGGCCCACTGCTTTTGACCATCCCGCTAAGATGTTGACACCTGGCGCGATGAAGTCAGGCTTTAGTACCTCCGGAGTGATGGTATTGGGGCCCCGCGAGCTAAAGGCCGCAACAATTGGTGATGGCTGGATGCCAACTTTTGTCCCCTCGAATACAATCCTCACCGTCGGTTTTGGATCAGAAAGGACATAGTTCTTGATGGCTTCGCCGGCCTTCGCACCCACCGCCGTGGCCGGCAGAAGATGCGCATCGGCAACCAGTTCTTCACCGTTAGTGGCGGTGTTCGCTAAGACCATGCCAAAACCGCCAGCAGCTTTCACGACAGCTCCTTTTTGCACTCTCGCACTAATTCCACGTTCGCACAACACAATTTTTCCAGCAACATCTTCTTGCTTTAACGTTCCCATCATACACAAGTTCGCATTTGAGGCATGGCTGGCATTTCCGGCATACACAATCGGGATCGGAGAATTCGGCAAAGCATTGCCTCTGTAAAGAGACACGCCTGAGAAGTTTTTACCATTGCCAAGGCTAACATAAGCAGGAAAATCTCGATCCAGTGTGCCAGCACCCACGGTAGTTATCCATGGTGCTACATTAGATAGACTGTACTCATTGGGACCCGCGTTCCCGGCGGAGCAAGACACTAAGATACCTTTCTCCATGGCGGCGAAAGATCCAATCGCCACACTGTCTCTGTAATAATCCGACATCCCACCTCCAAGTGACAAGGAGAGAACATTGACGTTGTCGGAGACGGCCCTGTCGATGGCGGCCAATATATCTGAACTGAAGCAGCCTCCCGCCCAACATACTTTATAGGCGGCAACTCTCGCGCGCGTGGCCATCCCCCGCGCCGTCCCGGCGGCGTATCCGAAGAGGCTTGCCGCTTGAACCACTGAACCAGCGGCTGTGCTCGCAGTATGAGTCCCATGGCCGTCGTCGTCTCGTGGCGATTTTGACTCCCTCGTTTCATCGATTGGACCCAAGGTAGCCTCGTAGCCTTTTGAGAAATATCTTGCTCCGATCAATTTCCGGTTACAGCTGGACGTAGTGAAGTTGGTACCTGTTTCACACTCGCCTTTCCATGTACTGGGGATGGGTCCGAGTCCAGTATCATCGAAGCTCTTGCTCTCAGGCCAAACTCCGGTATCTAAAACTCCGACGACCACCTCACCGGGCGCGTTTGAGTCAGGGAAGAACTCGGCTTCTTTATCGAGCCCGAGAAACTCAGGGGTACGAGTTGTGTGTAACTCGTACCTCATCTCTGGTAGCACAGCGAGGATCCCATATTGGCTCTCGAGTAATCGAGCTTCTTCCTCAGTTAATCTTGTGGAAAATCCATGGATCGCAGTATCATAGGTATAGAGCATTTCAGCTGAGTCTGATACTGATTTGAGAGACGACTGGTACCAGAGTGAATGGTGCTCGAAAGTTTCCGGCATCTCGGATTTTGCCACATGAACTATATAAGTGGTCTTCTGGTCCTCCTTCAGCTTCTTCTCCGGCGCCGCCATGGACACACTGAAAAGACTCAGAGCTATGAATGTTGCAACCAGATATTTGTAAATTGCTTCCATGGCTGCTTCTTTTTCCCACACTGCAAAGTTTGGAGTGAGACTGTAAGACGAAGGTCTTGAAGTAGCTCACTTTATAAGAGAAAAACTTAGAGCCTGTTTGTTTCGGCGAAAGACAGCGGTGGAAAGGGAAAATAAGGCATTTCCAATAAAAAAAACACGTTTGGTTCTCCCACTTTCCCGCGAGTAGCTTTCCCGCGACTTTGAATTTTCCCTTCTCCGCTGGAATGCGCTTTCCATTAAAAAGAGGCGGGAATGTTAATTTGGTGCCGGGAGAGTGAAATTGTCGGACTAAAAGGCCCCTCAAACACTGTACCTATAATCAAAAAGCATTTAAGGCGAGAGCTGGAGGTGGACGAACCTGTCGGTGAAAAATCTTGGAGCTGGAAAAAGCTGTCGGCGAAGAAGGTTGGAAAACAGTAGCGTTTTCGGTGAAGGAGAACAGAGCTGCATTTGAAGTCAGTATACATCAGAAAGGTTAATGTGTAATTTACCGGTAGGTGAAATTTGGGAAGGGCTGTTCAGTCGAGCTGGGGGGGGACACACACACACCTGAATGAAAGCAATTTTACACAGACACGATTATATGCTTGCATGTTGGGGGCAGAGAGAAAGACGAGTGTGAATGGTCTTTATATTCTTGTATATTTTAATGAGTCGCACACATTGTTTTAAAAGATCTACACAGTTTAGAATGAAATTGCTTGTTTGTGTGTGTACAATGTGCTGCTGTTCTGTTAATGATGAAATGTGGGGAAAAAAGCAAATGAACATTACGTTCGAACCAGACTTCCCAGTTCGAACGTATGATGTGGGACGTTTCTTCCCAGTTCGAACCAGACTGCCTTTTTTTTTTTAAAGGGCATTTGTGGAAATTCACCTAATCTTCCCACTTAACAAACACTCAATTCTCCATACCAAACATATTATTTTCCCTCAACTAACTTCCTTTCCCTAGTGTACCAAACGGCTCACATTTTTAAAGTTCCCTCCCAATCTTCCTTTCCATTCCATTCCTTTCCTTTCCTTTTCCCTCCCAACATTCAGTGAAACAAACGGGCCCTTATATCCGTGGTTCTTACGTATTATTTTCCAATTAAATAAATAAGAAACGCACAATTTACAAGCTTGTGATTTTATTTTAAGAGTTCTAACTTTTAGAAAAGATATTTAAAAAATAACAATCAGGGACAGCTCTTTTCATTTGTTTAAATGAGGTTGTTGCTGCCAATGTGTGACAGGAGAGAATTGGAAAGCGGTGGGTGGTTGTCAGGCGCACTGAATTATTGCATCGAGACAACCTCAGTCACAGACGACGAAGGACCCAACTGAGGTATATGATATTATTATTATTATTGCCAGTATTATCATGATAATGGGCTAAGTGCATCTTCGGTATTCAATGGAACATCTTAATAAAAAATATTTATTTATGTAATTCAAAATAAAACTTATTTTACATATTTATTTTATATAGTATAAATCGCGATTGAAAAGCTTTATATTGTATTCAATGATTTGAAGTTATAGGCGAGGTGAAATCTAAGACTTCTCACTTATAAGGAGACATCTATACTACATTACTACACTATAAGCTACGGTGGTTTTATAAGTCTTTTTTCTGGCCGAGTTAAGACTTGTGTGTTTGGATTAGTATCTAAAGAATAATTTTCATGATTAATAAGGTAAATATGTTAGAGAAATTTTTATTTGACTTAAAAAAAATAGAAATAAATTTCTAAAACCAAAGTTTTAATGTTACGAAACAGCGTTGGGTGGAACCGCTTAATTTACTGAAGCATCAAGCATAACGTAACACATTTGCTTTTTTAACATAGCGGTCCATGCTTTCTCTGTTTAAAAAAAAAAAAAAACTTAATGAGTATTTTGGTTAAAAAAAAACAACATATGAAAATTTCATAATAGTCCTTTGTGACTTATTTCTCATTTCCATCAAGATTTTTTTAAAAAAAAGATTTTTCAAGTTTAAATGGTATTGATTTGCCATTTCCTCTAAAAAGATATATAATAAATATTAAAGTCAATAATATTTTGTTGTTAGTTCTTTGCATCTCACCTAAAACTGTAATTGGCATGTAGCACCAATTCTGTGACCTACCACCTTGAATTTCCACCGGTGTCGTTTCTAACAATTTTATGGGTAAAGATGAGAAGTGGATGGTCTCAGAAAGCAAAGTCTTTTGCTTTTTGTTAATTATTACGTGTTTTATGGTTCACGGGTTTTTTATCTGCAGTGACAATAAGACAAACCCTAATTTAACCTAATCACCTTTCGTTAAACAAACAAAACATGCCATTCTTGGTCGTTGTCACTGTTCACTGTGTCTTTTACCTTCCAGCCAAACATATCTTTGGAGAATTTCGTCTCTTACTGACAAATATACTCTGTGAAGACTTAAAATGAAAGATATCTGTCCCAGCGTTGAATTATTCATTTATAATTAGATTAAATTTTGTAAGCTTATAAACAAATTTTTTAAAATATTTTTTTTTATAACATAACTTTGTAGTTTTTTAGACGTTTTGCCTTTGGTTGAGGAGGTAACCTCTTTGTTTTGTTTGTAATACTTTATTATCATTCAAACAAAAAACAAAAACAAAAACAAAAGGTGGTAAAGTTGCCTTGCAGCAAGTGGGCCTGAGTCACATGCATCCTCTGTAGGGGCCATCAGAGATGAGAGTGGCGTAGCAACTAGCAAGCTTTTTCTTTTTTTAACATAAAAAAGTTCCATACACTTTTTGTATAACTCAATTATGTCATATGATTGTTGAGCAAAAAAAAAAAATTGTCATATGATTGATTCCTTATACCATTATATATATATATATATATCATTGTATAAATTGATGATAAATTTTGTTATTTAAATATTATCATTTATCTCTAAAATTTGTTCAATATATATTTTAAAAAAATATGTCCAAATTATTTTATTAATAAATCTATACAATATAATTCATTACTTAGGGCAGGGGTCCATTGCCAATTCTAATATCAAGGAAGTTAAAAGTTGTATACAAGTACAGTATTTCAAAACACCACGTTGTGTTGTAATAGCATCCATTAATGAATCTATATATATATATATATAGTAAGAATTCTGAATATGGGGAGAAAGAGACAATGAAAGATGTTTAGGATTAGAGGGAATATTGTATTTTTAAAAAAATATATTTAAAAAAAAATGCCTAACTTCCCTAACTAGTCACGAGTTCCGCTTTACAAGTCGTGACAGATTTAATTCGTGGGCGTGGGGCGGCCTTGCTTTCTTTCCGTTATTCAATTTAGTTCTTTTTACAAATATTCCGTATGGGTCAATGAAGAGTAGCACAGTTAGTTAAGGTGTCGGTCTTCACTTTAAAAAGGAAGAGATTTGATTCCCACTGGTCGATATGAGGCCCTTGTTGGTGGGCGATCTGTAAGTATATCTGTAAGCGCTCTTTAAACCTGGAGACATGCTCTGACCCTGATGGGGTACCGATGTCTACCCCTACCTAAACTTTCTCATATAAAAAAAAGGGTTAAAGAGCAATTTGACCAACAAACTTTTACCTCATGAGCGTCCAATACAAATAACTTTTAAGTGGATCAAAAAACAATTACAAATGTAAAATAAACACAAATCCGTTAGAATTAAGTTAACATTCGTTTATGATCTTTGCCAACTCTGCCCACAAAGTTCAGTCCTCATTTGGGTACTTCTTTGATGATCTTTTTGTTGCCAACTCTGTTCAGATTCCCCAAGAAGACATGAAATCAACCAAACACAACACTGGTAAGGTCAGAAGTCTCTGCATTGATGGCACCAGCACCATTGATGGCAACCTCGCGGTCAAGTCTTTGGTTCACCTTAAAGCCTGCTTTCACTGCAAATCTAGAAATCCTAATGCCCACATCGCTACCACTTTCGACGTCGTCGCTGGATTTGGCGTCGGAGGCATTCTCGCGGCTTTGTTGTTCACTCGCGGAAGATATGAGTTTTGTAACATCCTAATTTTTAATTAGGATTTAATAAAAATAATAATTAATTAAATTAATTAATTAATCATGATACATAAATTTATGGTGTAATTATCAAAATAAAGAAAGGTAAAGGATTTCTCCAGTCACTGGAGATAAAGTTATCTCCAGTGAGCCCAAAACTACGTCGTTTTGGATTAATAAAGGGTATTTCCGTAATTTTATTTATTTTTTTATCATATGAATTTTACCGAAACACCCTTCATTAATTCACCTAAAATTACAAACACACTTGAGGGAGCGTGTTAGAATATAAGGGTATAATTGGTTAATTAATGAATTAGTTAGAGTTGGTTGGAGAGTTAGTTAGGGTCCAAGTCTATATAAAGGGGCCCTAGGCCTAGCTAAAATGATGAAATGTGTATCACAATTACTCTGTAAGAGCATTATGCTCTTCATTGTTAATAATACAATGAGATGCTTCATCTTATTTTTCTTAATTATCCTCTCTAATCATATTTGTTAACATGGTATCAGAGCCTAGGTTCTGAGTTTTGGATTCGGCCACATAATCAAGAAGCCCATGAAGGTCATTCTTGATTTATCAGTTACCACCTTGTATCTAAATGCTCCAGGTTGTTTTTTTTTTTTGGGGGGGGGGTCTAATAGTTAAGTATGATTCTTGGATTTCCACCACAAGCTCCATCTGTCCAGTGGGCCCAAAACCAAGAAGCAAGGTGAAACTTCTAAAGCTTTCTTGTTCTGCCCTCTCGCCGGTTTAAAGATTCTTGTCGTGGCCATTGCGCCTCGTGCGCCACTGGCTCCTAAGCTGGTCTTAGGAGTCCCGGCATCCCTTATGTAGCGGGATCGATCCCGCACCCCCTCCCCTCTCAAGTATCAAAAAAAAAAAAAAAGATTCTTGTCGTGACGCTAGAAACTGTCTTGAAGACCAGTGAAGAAGTCGGCCATTGAAGACATCATCCTAGTATGGTAACAATAACATTCTTGGGTCTTTCAAGCAAGATTGCCCATGGGTGTTTTGAACGATGCTCTTGGCTCTTTGATTCCTATTAGTTGTTCAAGATCCAAGTTCTTCACCACATTGCTCACCGTCACTAGAATCTGTGTTGAAGATCAGTGACGGAACAAGTTTCTAACACACCAAGAACGGGAGGACAAAAGCAACGCACGAATTTCCTAGATCGAATTTCCTGAGTCTTTCGGCTTCTTGGGGATTGATCACACATTCCGGAGGAGGGACTTTGTATCTAACTCTGTCATAGCAGTAAGAGTATCTTAAGTGCTTCTTCCTGATTCTCTCATCTTGATCCTTTGAAGTTGTAATTGAAATTCTGCTGCAAGATTACTCTTGGTATTTCGAATTGTCTTAATATTTCAATATTCAAGCACCATCGAAGCATCCGGCCAGCAACTGTGTCAACTCCGCTCACCTGAACTCAGAAAACTCCAAGAACGAGAAAATGGCGTTCCGCCAAGAAGACCGATCTCTAGGGCCGATTCCAGAAAATCAAGATAGGACCATCAGGATCCCAAAGACGCCACGATATGAGATCAGGTAAATGGATTCGAGATTAGTTCTTGTTTGAATCTCGCATCTGAAATCTGGTGAATCAGAGGAGGAGAACGTGACACGAGATCATCGTGGCTATTTGAAGCCGGTGGAGAAACGTGAAAGAATGATCCGGAAGATAGGCAGAGTAGAGAGCAGAGAAAAGAATCGCCTCCTCGCTCCTATCGATTTAAGGGAAAGCAGAGTAGAGGGCAGAGAAAAGAATCGCCTCCTCGCTCCTATCGATTTAAGGGAAGGCTGAGTAGAGAGCAGTAAAGAATCGCCTCCTCGCCCTGTCTTGAAAATGTTAAAGGTATTTCCATCATGTTCTTCACGATTTGTAAAGGAATCAGTTCCGGGTATTTTTCATTCCTACTCTTCACGATTTGAGTTTATTGCAAAAGATATTTTGGGTACGAAGAAGTTTGCTATAAAGGCCCAAATATTGTATCCTGAGATTAAGGTGCATAATCGTATGGTTTAATGGGTGAAGAATATTGCAAATAGAAGAGGTTGAGAAGATGAGAAGATAAAAAGTTATGAAATAGCCACAGTTGAGTTTGAAAGCCTAACGCTTGCCTCCATCTTTTTGAGGGTTGTATTTTGTTTCGGTGACGTTATTCCATTGAGGTCTTGTATTTTGTATTCTTGGTGATGTTATTCCATCAAGAATTTGTATTCCGGTCACATTCGGGCTTTTATATGTTTTGTTGAGTGTTGGTTTGTCGCCTCCAAACATATCCCGTTCGTGATCTTACTTGTCTGTTGAGTGTTGTTATTTGGGCCTTTGATATGTTTTGTTGAGTGTTGGTTTGTTGCCTCCAGACATATCCCTAAACAACATTTGGGTGAAACCCTACCAAGATTGTGAGGCAATTTATAGTTGGTGTTGTAACTGTGTAATCAAATGAGGCTGGAGGAAGTTGCAGAGATGAGCTATAATCCTTTGAAGTCCTTCATGTGGCAAAATATGTGAGAGGTGAGTTAAAGAAGTTTCAGGCATGTGAGGAGCTTTGAAGAAAGTGGTGGCAGCTGGAGAAGGTTGTCTTGAAGAAATCGTTGTATTAAGAAATTGTATTGTTTTGTGTTTAGTAAACTAGTCAATTTGATTCACCTTATCCCCTTATCTTTGTTATTCAAGTTGAACACATTTAAGGTAAATAGTGTTCAACTTGAGGGAGCGTGTTAGAATATAAGGGTATAATTGGTTAGTTAATGAATTAGTTAGAGTTGGTTAGAGAGTTAGTTAGGGTCCAAGTCTATATAAAGGAGCCCTAGGCCTAGCTAAAATGATGAAATGTGTATCACAATTACTCTGTAAGAGTATTATGCTCTTCATTGTTAATAATACAATGAGATGCTTCATCTTATTTTTCTTAATTATCCTCTCTAATCATATTTGTTAACAACACCCATCATTAATCTAAAACGACGTGGTTTTTGGGTCATTGGAGATAATTTTATCTCCAGTGACTGGAGAAATACTTTTCCCAATAAAGAATTATAATATCATTTATGATAGTAAAATAAATGTAAAATAAAGGTGTGGAAATAATAATTTGTTGGAAATATATATATATATATATATATATATATATATATATATATATATATATAGAAGAAGGCAAAACGTACAGAAGAAGAAGAAGAAAAAAAGGAAAAGTAATAATACCAATAATAATGATTAAATTAATAATAGATTAATATTAAAAAAAAATAAGTATAAAATGAGCTGCCACCGAATACACATACGTGGGAGGGGGAATGATTACATAAAATTCCACCGCCTTCCCTCCCTTATAGTATATATTAGTGTGTGTGTTTATGTGTTGTCTGATGTGAGTGAGAGAAGTGAGACGAGAGGGAGAGAGAATTGAGAGACGGAGAGACGGTGAGAGTAAGGAAAGAAGGAAGGGAAGAAAACGAAGAGTCTGGATCATATTTTGAGGTACGTTATTTATTTTATAAGATCATTTAGGTAATTAAATTAGTTTCTTTTTAATAAACTTTCTTTATGAGAGTTGTTATACATAATTTTCTCTTTCTAATGAGGGTAAAATAGTATTGATTAGTGAAAATTTTAGGATCAAAATATTGATAAAGTTTTGAGTTTTGATAATAGAAAGATGTATATTTGTTAAGCATAATTAATAAATAACTTTCATCGGTTTAGATTTCTTATTTGGTTACTGGAGGAATTTAGAATTATTTTCTATCTAAATGAATTTAGATTTGTGTCATATAGGATATTTTTACCGATTAAATCAGAATTTAAGCATTTATTTGAATTACTAGAAATATTATCTAAAGTTTAATCGGTTAGTTTTGCTAAATTTTGACTTACATGAAATTATGAATTGGAATTTGAAATTTTCAATTAGTATTGTTATGATTATGAGTATTTGGAGGTCTGGAGATTGTTTAATAAATTAGATTTTTATTATAAAAACTAGTATTAGATTAAAAATTAAGGAATAGATAAATTGTCATTTTTTTAGGAAAACTAAAGAGAAATAATAGTTTAATTAATTATTTAATTATGAAATTAGTGATTATTGTTAATTCTATTAACATATAATTATATATTTATTTTTTAAAGGGGACTAATTTCTCTTACGCTTAGTGTCGTGTCAAGAATTTGAGGTAACCACTTTTCACTCATTTTACTTGCTTGTATGATGATTTGTGAGTGATTTTTAATCTATGAAAGTTATGTTTTTGACAAAATTGCCTTGTGGAATTTATTTTGGAATGAATAGTGATATTATATGTTTTTGAAAATGTACTTTTATGGTTTCTTGAGCTGAGATAATATTGTTATCCTAATGATTATTGTGTCGATATATTATTGTGATAAATCTTGTTTGGAATTTCATATATTCATGCCAAGATTATGATGATGTGGAGTAGTGATGGTTGTGGAGTGATGATGGGAGTTATTGTGTATTAAATACCACGTGGTATTGCCACCACTAAGCGCACAGTGGATGGCCGGATATTGCCCTTGGTATCATCCTAATCCTTTGGCTGGGATTAGGCTCAGCCTTTAGGACAGTGACACCTTTCCATATTCGAAGGAAAGGGAACCCATGGTCCGATATGAGTTACGTAGTCTTTGACCAGGCTAAACCTCATCATCGGAGAGCTTGGTGTAGTTTTGTCGCAGAGGCTAAACCTATCATACTACAGCCCATGGGTTCTGTTAGCGGTTATAAAGATGGGGGGTGATAAGGATTGTCAGGGAATCGACCTATTGCTTGACATGTTATATATGTGATTCGTGATGTGTTATTTGATTTAAAATTGTGATACAGAAATTGTAATCTGATGATTTTGTAAATTTGTTAAATAGTACTTTGTTATTTAAAATGTTCCACTTGACACCTCACGAGCACGTATTAGCATTTACAATGAGCTGAATTGATGGTTACAAATATTTTTCAGGTGACTGTTCTCGTGTGAGTCAATCAGGGAAGGCTTTGGAAGCTTAAGTTACTTTTGCTAACAGCAGTGCTTCCACCTTTTTTTTGGTACATGTTGAAGTATTGTATATTACCACGTCATTAGGGCTCACTTGGCATATTCTAGTATATTTTGGATATTCTGGTAAATTCTAAAAGAAATTTAGTTTTAAAGTATAGGCCTAGTTAAATCCAAAGCTTAGCTGCGTATAAAACATTTTAATAAATGGTTTAATTAAGTTAATAATAATAAATTGTCCTTTAAAATGGAGGATGTTACAAGTTTCCAATGTTTCCCGCTGAGCAAGCGCTGAAGTTCTTAGTCGAGAACTGATGCAAGATTATTCAGCTCTAATTTTTTATTAATTCAAATTGAAGCATGGGGCCAGAATCTTGTCTCTACCTCCGATCTTGGTCTTGGTTCACGATTTCTTCCATAATCACTTGTTACTTTTGAAGCGATTTTGTTGATTTGAAGTGGTTTCACTGATTGATTATCGATTTTGCCTAGATTCGTGGTTTTGTCTTTGCCAGAATCTAGTGTCAACCATTAACTCATTACTTTTGTCTTTGGGTTGCGATTTGATGCCTGAAATCTTGGGCTTTTTTCTCTATTTGCCACTTTTTAATAAATAATTACTATTTTGTCATTCTTTTCAAAATATTTCCTAATGTGTCACATTGAGTCAACTAAACCACGGTTTAGTCGACTAAAAATCGCGAATTTTTTTTTGAATGTCCCAGTCATTTAGTCGACTAACCCACTTGGATTAGTCGACTAAACATATTTAGTCGACTAACCCACTTGGGTTAGTCGACTAAATGTCGGCAGAGGGGTTTTTTAAAAACCCCTAACGGCGGCTTAATGGAATCTTAATTGACTAAATTGCTCCCCAAACCTCTCTCCCTCTGTTTTTCTAACTAAATCGCTGCTGAATCCGTTAGTGGGTTGCGGAGGAAACTTCAATCTAGTAACATTTGCGTCGTAATCGGTATGTTTTCATCTCCATTTTGTGATTTCCATCATAGTTTTTGCGTCTCTCTAAATTTCACTCTAGGGTTTTCTCGGCGGCTTTTTCAGAATACGCTCGACTAAAAAAAACCCGGTAGGTTTTCTAAACCCCATCGGCGTATTTATTAATATATTTTAATCCAAATCTAAAATTTGAATTTCAAAAATTAATGACGATTAATTTTGCATTAAAGACGCCGATGGGGTTTAGAAAACCTATCGGGTTTTTTTTAGTCGAGCGTATTCTGAAAAAGCCGCCGAGAAAACCCTAGAGTGAAATTTAGAGAGACGCAAAAACTATGGTGGAAATCACAAAATGGAGATGAAAATATACCGATTACGACTCAAATACCATTAGATTGAAGTTTTCTCCGCAACCCACTAACGGATTCAGCAGCAATATAGTCAGAAAAACAGAGGGAAAGAGGTTTGGGGAGCAATTTAGTCGATTAGGGTTCCATTAAGCCGCCGTTGTGGTTTTAAAAAAAACCCTCTGCCGACATTTAGTCGACTAACTCACTTGGGTTAGTCGACTAAATGTCTGGGACATTCAAAAAAAAAAAAAGTTCCCCGATTTTTAGTCGACTAAACCACGGTTTAGTCGACTAAACCACGGTTTAGTCGACTAAATGTGGCACATTGGGAAATATTTTGAAAAGAGTTGCAAAATTGTAATTATTTATTTAAAAAGTGGTAAATAGGGAAAAAAGCCTGATTTTCAACGAGATCGTTTTGAGTTGGCAAAGATCATAAATATCAAACGAATGTTGACTTAATTCTAACAGATTTGTGTTCATCTTACATTTTTAATTATTTTTGGGTATTTTTGAGCAACTTAAAAGTTATTTGTGCTGGGCACTCCTGGGGTAATAATTTGTTGGCCAAATTTCTCCTTAACAAAAAAAAAAAAGGTCCAGTCCTAATTATAAAACTAACATTTGGGAATTTGTTTTGGTCATAATTATAGGATAACATTCTAATTGTTGTCAATTTCTTTCTAGAATACCTCTATTGATATAAATGAGGTATTATGTGAAATCCACAAGGTAATTGAATTGTCAAATTTATATAAAAGTATTTTAAGAAAGTGAGTAAAATTAATTAATTTAACCCCTATCCTTAATCCTTATAAAGTCGGTTAAATATATTCTATAATTAGGACCGAAAGAAATAACAATTATCAAGATCACGCAGCTTATTAAACGTTGGTTAAAATTAGTGATAGCTAGACTAAATTATCAATATAGTTTTGAAGATTAGAAATATAATCGGGATGTAAAGTACGTCAACTTGCATTGAATCACTTTATTTTATTCTCTCAAAAATTAAATTTAACGTTGTTACGTTCTTAGGATTGAATCGAACTTAGGGCCCCAATTAAGTTAGAACAACTCCGTTTCCAGTTGATCTAAGTTACAATGAATCACTTTATATATATATATATATATATATTATTCTGTCTAGTTCTAATTATAGGAATATTTTTATAATTTAAATTATACTATGAAAGTGTTCCTATAATTAAAATTGAAGGTAACATTCTATTTATTGCATCCTAAGGACTAACAACGACCCTCTTATCTTATGGGAAGTGTAACATATAAAGTGGCTTTCTTCGCTAATTTGGAGGGGAGACTTTTTAGCATATTTTCAGGACAGACAACATTTTAAGTTTCCATTAAAAAAAAAAAAGAAGAAGAAGAAGAAGTCCTTAGTGTTGGATACTCTTTTGATTAAACTACATGTTTATTTGTGCAGCTTGAAAGCCACGTTATTGTCCAGTCAATAAAAAAATTAAATTTAACGGTGAAACGATATTTTTACACTTAATTTATAACTATATGTATACTTGTACATCTAAAAAAACACTGATTATTGAGTGTTTATCTTAAAAAAATTATATGTGTATTTTTACCC
This sequence comes from Acacia crassicarpa, assembly GCA_034222035.1. NCBI lineage: Eukaryota > Viridiplantae > Streptophyta > Magnoliopsida > Fabales > Fabaceae > Acacia > Acacia crassicarpa. The sequence goes on from JAWXYG010000010.1 coordinate 3,503,393, forward strand.
TTAACCCAATAAAAAAAAAACATAATAAAGGCTGGTCTGAACATTTTGAGGAGTAAGTATGTGATTATCTGGCTGTAATAATGATTTTCAACCATATCTTTGAATTATGTTGCACATGGATCTGCGTGCACTATTAAAGTATCTGTCATTATTTATTCCCAACTTCCATGACAGTCACTCCCACCAGCTCGATCGATCTGCTTCTCAATTTGGCAGTGTGTAATTGGATTATGAGCGGATACTTTCCCCAGGAATTGAATGACAACTGAGGAACAACATTAGGATATACTCCCTCCGGTCTTAATTATAAGAGTAAGTTGATTTTTTTGGAGTGATTAAGGAAGATAACTAAATTACTTTAGAGTATTTATATTTTCATTTTTTTTAAAACTAATTAGTTTGATTAATAAATTAACATATAATCTAAAGATTCATAACCTATGAAATGATTAAGTAACTTATTTAGTTTCCTTAATTTCTCCAAAGAAAGTCAACTAGCTCTTATAATTAGGACCGGAGGTAGTATATGAAAAAATAAACGAAGTGACAATTTAGGACCTCAAATTGTCAAAATATCTCAGGGCACCATCATCAGATATGGTTCTGAGGAAAAAAAAAAAGATATGGTTCTGTTCCCAAGGGATTTACAGACAATAAGGTTTCATAAAATTTGAAAAATATCATCATAAACATCCGCCCGGTGGCTTACCTAGATTTAGCTGGTCCCCTTCGTTTTATATTTGTATATTATGCATGTTTGATATGGTTTTTTTTTTTTGGTCAGAAGAGTGATATAGTTTTTAAAAATGGTAATTTAGACTTATTTACTATCTCAATCAGGTTTCTGGGTTTTTTTCTCCTTTTTGTTGGGATGAATTTTTTTTTTTGAATCGGATTTATAAGATAAAAGCTCCTTATTTAAAAAGCTATATTTCCTAGCTCATTAAGTGTCTGTTTGGATGAGCTTTTAAAAAAATAATTTTTTTTAAGTGCTTATTTTTTAAGCTTCAAATTGAAGTTTTTTAAAAAAAGGAACATTTTGGTTTTTTTTTTACTTTTACTTTTTTAAAAAATATCGTCTAAACACATAAATTAATTAAAAAAAATATTTTTTTGACATTAAAAAAGTGCTTTTTTTTTCCTCAAAAAAGCTCATCCAAACGGGTCCTAAGTAAAAGCTTATTATTTGAACCTATCTTTTTTTTTTTGTTATATTGAACCTGACTTATTGAGTAAAAGCTGCTTATATAACTACCAATACCAATACCAATACCAATAAATATCATATTTCACAATCTGACTTTCATCCAATCTACCATTTCCACCCGTATCTATCACATAAATCTTGTTTTTTTTTTAAAAAAAAATGTTATCATAAAACTTATTCATCCAAGTCCTATTTAAGGGAGAGATATTTTTTGTCCGATTTGTAACTCACATAAAAAAATTTTTTTATATGAATTTACAATTTCATCATTCATTATTATTATTATTAGTAGGTAAATTTTATTCCAATGGGGTATGATATATATATATATTGAATAAGAGCGAGGCTATTAATATAATCAAATGGCCCTTACTTACTGTGGTGATTGTGGTGAGGCTCACACGATTGTTATGAATGAAAAAGTAAGGACGTCCAGGTATTTTTAAGAGTTGTGTCATTTTCACTCTCATTTTCAAAACTTATAAATTTGCGATTAAAAAACATGTGGTGTTTAGTTATTTTGAGAAAAAGTTTATGGACATTTTTACATATTTTTTATTTATTATAATATTATAATTTTTTTGTCTGTACATGGATATGAAATTTCGTAAATACTCCTATACTATTGAACTTTTTAAGTTTATAACTCAGCCATTGCTTGCATAAACTTTTGAAGGCTTTCAACTCAATTAGGGTAAAATCTTAGAAGTTAGAAACATGTTTCTTTTAAATTAGAAGGGTATTTCAATTATTTTAATTTTTAAAACTCATGTAAAAAAAAAAAGTGTCTGAGTCGTTTTCGTTAAGATTGTCACATTGTTTTGACCAAAAAAAAAAAAAGGATTGTCACATTGTGACCATAGTTTTTTTTTTTTTTTTTTTGCTCAAGACATTGTGACCATAGTTGAGATCCGAAAATAATCATTTTACTTTCATGGTCTTGACCTGTCATTCTCCCATTTTTACCCAGCTTTAATTAATTGCTCCAAATCATTGAATTTGTGGGACCAACATATTACATTATGGGACCAGAGCAATAATTAAAATAATCATTTATGCCGATTATCTTTAATTTGAGCTTTTTATCAAGATTCTTTTCAGAATTTGGATCTACATATCCGAAACAAAACTCTCCAATGTATGTCCATTTTTCTTTCTTTTCACTTTCATGCAGATCTATATGTGAATATATGTTGTATAAACATTCTATTTGTCTTGAGCCCAAAAAAAAAAAAACATTCTATTTGTCAAATATAACAAGTATTGTAACCAAAAAAAAATTGAGTAGCGATTTTTAAAATATTGTGAATGGCAAATTAAAATTTGGGTGAATCATGTCTTGCAGCTGTGGTATATATATGTTTTGTTACGTTAGTTTATTTGTGTGTCTGTATGTAGTGATCATATTGTCACATGCATGTGCGATATATCGGATGTGTGTGCACAAAACTTTTTGGTATAGGAGTAATATATTTGATCATATCATAAAATAAATTTTGTGGCTGTCATTTTGGTTAATTTATATATCAATGATATATGCTTCTTTTGTTTGCTTGGCTGATGAGGAATATCATCATTAAGGACACTTGTATATTAAAGAATATCAAGAAAACTATAAGCAGTAAAAGAAAAAGCTATTTACAAATGAAAGTTGGATTTGTTAAGTTGCTAAATAAAAATGAAGATAAACTAATCCTATTTACAAATATGATCAATTTTCAATGAATACCATGAACCTTCATTCTTGGAAGTGATTACTAAACCCAAGGCTTCTTAATTGGTACTTATCTCCCAGTCTTAATTATATAACATATTGAACCGATTTTGTGGAAATTAAGGAAAGAAGTTAAATTAGTTAATCTTACTCATTTTCCTAAAATACCCTTATATAAATTTCAAATGACATAAGTAAAAGTGAATCAATAACTTTTGCCACATACCTCTTCAATTTAAAATTTCCTTTTCCACCCGCTATCTAATTGAAATAATGATCTTGTTATATGTGTGTGTGTGTGTGTGCATATTTGTATACATACATATATATATATATCTGTGTGTGTGTCTACACACATATAAGCACACACACACAAAAAGATATATAGGTATATATATGTGCTTGTTTATATATGTCCATAATATATGCACACACATATATATTGACAGACACACACATAAATATACATATATATACACACATATGTGTGCCTATATATACTTGTGTATACACACACATACATCTAAAAGTTTCACTGATGGGAAGAGTCTACGCACCCATATAAATATATATATATATACTCACCAAAAACCAAACACACTTAAGAGAATAAAATAGGGATATTTTGGAAAGAAATTAAAAAAAAAAGAATATTATCTTATAATTATGATCAAAACCAACTCTTTAATGTTATGATATAATTAAGATTGGAGAGAGACCTATATTAACACTCCTCTTTAGGATGATTTACGAGGTAGTGACCTATGTTATTTCTCCTCTTTTGGAATGATTTGACTCTCATTCACACAACTAAACCACAATAAGTCCTCTTTTTATAGAGTTTTAACGAATTAATACATTCTCACTCTACAACCGAATTGAGGCTCAATTGCGAGAAGGTTATTGACGGGATCCAAATCTGTAAAAATAACAACCGAAACTGTGTTTCTTCATGTTGTATGTAAAATGAGTTGACACATATATTTAATTATAATCTGTACGTAAATAATTGTGACTGTTGATAGATTATATAACTTATATTAATAATATTGATAATTTTTCTTATTCTTCTTGCAATTTCTATTTAGGTGCTGCCTCTCTTCATCACTGTGCTGCACATTTTAAATTTTTTCTTTTACAAAATTAAAGCATAATACCCATTCAAAGGTAAATGTTAATTTGAAAGAAAAGTGTTAATTATAGGAAGGCCCGGTAGCAATTGAAGCGATTGTAAAGGACAAAATAACATTATACTACATTTGGTTCTAAATATAAGATCTAGTTTACTTTTTCAAGGAGAGATTAAGAAAGCTATAAAGTTATCTAATGATATTATATATTGTGTATAATTAAATTATATATCAATTTAAAGATTAAACAAATTAATTTGGAGAAAAAAGGATAAATATAAATATTTTAAAGCAATTTAATTAGTTTTCTTAATCTCTTCAAAAAGTTCAACTGGATTTTATAGATAAACTAAACATGTTTTCCAGGGTTTGCATGGAGAGCTCTAAGATGAATCACTGCGATGTTCAAATACTTGCCACAAACTTTATATTTTATGGTGATTTTTATAATGAAAGAATGAGAATAATAAAAGTAGTGACTGCATGGTTTATTACCAGCAGAAGCAATCATATTCGAAAGAATGAAGACAAGTAGTACATTCAGTCTTTAATATAAAATATGTTTATATAATTTAATTAGATTAAGGAATTTAATTAAATTAATTAATATGATATTATTTTTTAAAAGACTTTAGTCATCTTCCTTAATTCCCTCATTCTTCCTCCTTTTTTATTATTGTTAACAGATCATCAATAGAGATAAATTAAAAAAAAACATTGATAAATATAAAAAAAATATGTTTTGTATTTAGTATCAAAATTAACTTCTTAAAAATATGTTTTGTATTAAGAACTAGAGAGAGAGTATCATATAGGCTTTTAGAACGTTAAATCAAAGCAACCAAAAACTTATATTGCCGGCTTTTCAAATACTCATTCAATCATGCAAGACCTACAAACTATTTGTTTGGATTAACGATGGTAGAAGTAAACTTGTTTTCCAATATGACTTTTACAAACTTAATATAAGATAAAAGTCATATTGTAAATGTGATTTATATTTAGATTCATGGTGGTAGAAGCTTATATAAATTGTGAAAAACAGTAATTGCTTTTTCTCAAAAGTAACTTTTGACTTGGAAGCTATTTGAAAAAATGTCAATTTGAACATCTTAATTATTTTACTCTCATCACCATGCTTTTAGGGTTCACATTAGGTGCTTCTCTTTTATGTGCTTCTTACATGCTTCTCCTTCTAATTAGAGGGACAAACAATTTTTTTAAATTTTTTTTTAATTTTTTATATATTCTATATATTTAGATTAAATTATATGTTGCTTTCTGGAAAAAAATTTGGCACCCAGTATCTTAAATTAATTAGTTTCCAGTTCTATATTCAGAAATATGTCTTGCAACACCAGTATACTGAAAAAAAAGCCACCATCAATTTCTGAGAAAAAAAAGAAAGCAGCAATCAATGAATAAACTTTTAGGTTTCTCTCTAGAGAGGAAAACTCACAGAAAATTAAGAAAAATGACAAGTAGAAAATTTTATTAGTGAGAAAAAGCTAAAAGAGAGTATGAATACTTTGTATTTATAAAATTTATAGGATACCAAAATTTTTTGTGTATAGAAATTTATCAGATAATTATTTTGACTAATGAAATTTTTAATGGGGGCCTCCCCCCAAATTTTTCCTATGTGATAACTTTTTTGAAAAATCAAATGAAAACCACAAATATAGGAAGAAAGAAGGCTTTTTTCCCTATTTGCCACCTTTTAAATAAATAATTACCAATTTGCCACGATTTTGAAAATATTTCCCCATCTGCCACTTTTAGTCGACTAAACCCTGGTTTAGTCGACTAAAAGTCGTCGGGTCCCTTTTTTTGGCTGACCACGAAATTTAGTCGACTAAACCACTAGGTTTAGTCGACTAAATTTCGTTTGAAGGGTTTTTAAAAAACCCGCGATATTTAGTCGACTAACCCGATTGGGTTAGTCGACTAAATTTCGACAGTAGGGTTTTTTAAATTCAAAATAAAGATCTTCTATCTACTACTGTTTAGAAAAATGAATTTATCATTTAAAAAATCTTGAAAATCTTCAATTTCGGCTATTCAAATTAAATTTGAACGATTCATCCAACGAATTTTTATATATTCAAATTAAATTTTTATAAATTTGAACGATTCATCCAACCAATTTCGGCTATTCAAAAATCTATCTACTATTGTTGATCATATATATGTTCTTGTTTCGCCAAATATATATTTTTATAAAAAGCTGAATTTTATATTTTATTAAAATTGAAGTTCCCTGTCGAATTTAATCTATTGATCCCAAAAACTTACTTTTATTTAACACAACTCGTGGGATTATATACGGTAGAAAATATTAACTGCTAGCCTAGATAAACCCTAATATCTAGAGATAGATCCTAATATCTAGGAATTACAAATTTACATAATCTTCTAACTAGATCCTAAGATCTCTCCAACAATCAAGATTATAGTGAGAGAAAATTTGCCCTTAATTATTTCGAGATTCCAACAAAAATATTTTACTTTCAAGAAACAAATGCCCAGTATATATATGTTGATCATATATATGTTCCAGTTTCGCCAAATATATCAAAAAGCTGAAGTTTATCTTTTATTAAAAACAATTAAATTCAGTATATATATGTTTAAAGAAACAAATAAATTTTTTTTAGGTATAAATGAATTTTTTTTATTATATCAATGGCCCGGTAAATATTATATTGCTGTTTTTTTATTAACCTTTTTTTATATCAATGCCACGGTAAATTAAATCCAGTATATTACATTTGTTTATTAAATCCAGTATATTACATTTAGTCTAACCCTCTAGCCGAGATTTAGTCGACTAACCCGTTGGGTTAGTCGACTAAATGAGCGGTCAACAAAAAAAAATTGGAAACCACGACTTTTAGTCGACTAAACTGTGATTTAGTCGACTAAAAGTGGCAGATTGAGAAATATTTTGAAAAGTGTGGCAAAATGGTAATTATTTATCTAAAAAGTGGCAAATAGAGAAAAAAGCCAAGAAAGAAACGGGAAATGAGTTTGGGTGCTCATCGTTAGGGCTACACACCCAAACTCATCATATTTTCTCTATCTAGATATATGATCTGGAGTGAATGTATAATGTATATTTCGACGGTCTAGATTTAATTATTTTTTATTTTTAAAAATATTTAAAAAATTTAAATAAAATAGTCTCTCAATTGTATTTTTTTAAAATAATTTTTTATGTAAAAATCAGCAGCGAAGAAATTTAAATCTAGAGACTGGGTACTAAGAAATGGTGGAACTAAATGACTAACTACGAAAACGAAGCACGAAAAAGGTGATTAGAAGTTTAGAACCCGACCACCATCCGCCAGCCACGCAGCCACCCCTAAGCTATATAAAGCAATATCCAAAATTCAAGAATCAGCGCATCTGTCGTTAACGCGCACTCAGCATTGCATTAAAATTCAAATCAAATGAATCAAGCATATCGAAAACTGCAATTGACCTGGCGAACACAGGCATCGTCAACCATCACCAGCAAATTCATCGCAAAAAGGCCCAGACCACTCAGCTAAGAGTCCGCCTGAATCTTTCAGTTTTATAAAACAACGATTCCAAATGAAATCCAAATCCATCAGAGGAAACTGGAGCTTGAAGACGAAGAAATTTGGCTCAATCCCTGTCATTTTCCTGTGCATCTTTTTCTTTCTTTCCGGATTCTTCGGCTCAAGTCTCTTCTCTAAGTCTCAGGTCTTCTTTCAAATCCTATTCATGATCCTCGAGATCTACGTGATATATTTCTTAGATTATTTGATCGGAAATTATCTGTTTAACCGATCGCAGTAAATTCGCAGGATGACAGGCCGAGATCGAGGTTCCTTGAATCGACGAACGAGGCGACGCAGAATAATCTGTTACCTGCTGGAGAGTCCGGTGATAATTCTATAACGTCCATTCCTTTTCAGGTGCGAGATTTTGTTTATCAAGAGTTTTTTATTTTTCGTTGCGCAATGCCGTGATGCTGCCTTAGAATCGAAACGAATCTAGATTTGTGCCGCATTTTATTATTCCTTTCTTCTCCAAGCTAATGTAACAAATAATTTAGCTGAATATATAATCTATTGTTGAGCCGGCGAAACAAGTAAGTTTTTACCTTAATATTTGATTTCATAGACGTTAGCGTGGAGGAGCAGACCCTTGAAGTCGTATTACTAGCTTACTTGCCCAAGTGTTGGACCTTTGGCATGCTATTCTAATGATGAATTGATTTCTTCTTCAATTAACTTTAGTTAATGGTTACAAAGGTGAGAGTTTAGTCGCAGTCTTCATCATATAGTAGTTCTTGTGCATTGACTCTAAAGTTGCTGTATCTATGTGCTTGTTTTCCTTAGATTTTGAGCTGGAAACCTCGTGCTCTGTATTTTCCGAATTTTGCAAATTCAGAACAATGTGAAAGCATAATTGAAATGGCGAGGGGTGGCCTCGAACCATCAATTTTGGCATTACGTGAGGGAGAAACAGAGGAGCAAACAAAGGGGGTTAGAACAAGGTAGCGTGCATGTGTCTGTAGAATACTTTACTGTTTTGCCTTACACACAAAAATGCAAAGACACAATATTCGATAAACCTTGTTCGAGTCAATGCTGCTAGAAAGAATATTATTGCAAAAACTGGGACAAACTTTTAAAACACAACGTTTTGCGAACCAAGTTAGATGAATCTTTATATTAGCTTGTCCGAATTTTACGATGAACTTTGATTGAAATTGTGGTAAATGTGAATGAGATTTCTGCACCTCAGAAATTGAGTTGTAGGCAGTTATTGGATGACAAGATTAACAATTCAATGCGTTTTACTCCCTCCGGTCCTAATTATAAGACATAGTTGACTTTTTTGGAAAAATTAAGGAAGCTAATTAAATTACTTTAGACTATTTTTATTTTTATTTTTTTCTTCAAACTAATTAGTTTAACTAATAAACTAATATATAAGCTAAAGATGCACAACATATGAAATGATTAAGTAACTTATTTAGCTTCCTTAATATCTCCAATGAAAGTCAACTATGCCTTATAATTAGGACCGGAGGTAGTAGTTCCTAATTTTCAACATGATCCATTTGTGCCCACTTAAAAGAAAAGAAGCAACATTTCCAAGTTCTTACTCTGCTGGGAGTTTCATTTACTCAGTTCCAGTTGTATATTGATATTTTATAGGCTGCGCAGTACATGTGCCACCTTATAATTGATCTATGATCTGGCCCATGGAAGAATGGGTGACTTTGGTAATGAGAGGATCTTGTCCTCTCATTCCAGAATCTTGTCACCCAGTTGAAAAAATTCATATAAAAAGTTCATAATTTGTTTTTTGAACAGTTCAGGCATGTTTATCAGCGCCTCCGAGGATAAAACAGGAATCTTATATGCCATCGAGGAAAAAATTTCAAGAGCAACAAGGATTCCCAGGGTTAATGGAGAGGTAGTGTCCCCGGCCACTAAACTCTTTTTTGCAGAAAAGAGAATTTGAAGACCGCTGTTAATTCAGATTTACGTTAATATCCACTTGCTTCAGTTTTGTAATTGGTTTGTTTGACTTTGTACCTTTAATCTTTTTTTCTTCTTTCCTTCTTGGCCACAAATATCGCCCCTGTGATCAACATTGTAATATGTATGCTCCCTTTTCTTTCAAACTGCCTTCATGTTGAAGAGAGAAAATTCTTTTGGCAAGATCACTGATAGAAGAGCATGTCTTACTATGTTCCTTCCCCCTAGGCTTTATTTCAATATTTCTGCATGAACATTTCTTGTTCCCCTTCTTGACCCGAGTCACAGATAACATTACCTGAGCTGCAGTTTGGAACCTTAACCTGATTTCATCCCTAAATTTACTAGAATAATGCCTCTTGAGTGCTCAGTAGTTTCTCCCTATACGTTTGTTTTGCCCCGTCCATATTAGGAAAAACAGCAGTATGCTTTTGGTAACTGAGGAGGATTAATGAGGGACATGGAGCAAAGAGGAGGAACACCACCCCCCCCCCCCCCCCCAAAAAAAAAAAAAAAAACCCACCCACACACAAAACGGTAGTCTCTTGGTGGCCAGAATGAGATAAGAAAGATTGGATTAGTTATGCATTTAAGCTTTCAATAGACATTGCTTTTAAGGAAGTTCTATAGGGGATGAAGGTTCCACATATTACCCAAGCCGCCTCATAATATGTCAAATTCTCAATCTGCTAGATCCTTTTCTTCCCATATCATGTCAGAAGATAACATATGGTGGTAAGCAAAGTAGTGTAGGGAATAAAGTAGGGATTGGGGGTGTTGTCCTATTGTGTTTGTACGCTTATACCATTACATTTATTGGCTTTCCTTCCCGATCTTCATGTTATCTGCAAGGAAACTTTTACAAACCCTGCATTTACCAGGAGCTTACAAAATTGTCTGAGGAAATTACCATGTTTCAGGCATTCAACATCCTGCGATATGAGGTGGGGCAGAGATATATGTCTCATTATGATGCATTCAATCCTGCTGAATACGGCCCTCAAAAGAGCCAAAGGGTATGTCTGAAGTAGAACTTATAATTCTCATTTGAAAGTTGTTTTTATTAATCATAAGTTTGTTTGTTTTGACGTGGTCATGTTCCAAACAAAACCAAACCAATTCAAACAACATGGGGCTTGTAATATTCAATGTGTCTCACATTTATTTAAGGTTATTTGGTGGGTTTTTCTCTTTCTTTTTACATCAAGATCTTCTTGGGTAATATGAAGTTTTTCTTTTAAGATTCTATAATAAGAGCCCTCCCTTCAAATATTCGAAGTTACTTCTCCTATAGGGGTTTTAGAGTTCAGGAAAGGACTAGCTGGAGAACCATCTTTAATTTCCCTCTTTTTGGGGCTTCCCATTGGATGTTATAGTTTAAATAATCTTCACATGTAAAAGCTATATATATATATATATATATATAAAGTTTTTTGGATGTCTAGATTAATTCATTTCTTCAAGTGGTTAACCTTGCAGATAGCGTCCTTTTTGCTGTATTTAAGTGATGTTGAGGAAGGTGGGGAGACAATGTTCCCGTTTGAGGTAAAACTAGCTGGCTCGTCCTCGCATCTCAATTAACATACTTCCCGTTTCGACTTCAATGAATAGTCAGGTACTTTACTTAGCGCGTTAAGTACTCTGCAGAATGGGTTGAACATGGACGGAAGCTACGGTTATGAAGACTGCATTGGTTTGAAAGTAAGGCCACGACAAGGGGATGGACTTCTATTTTATTCATTGTTACACAACGGTACAATCGACCCGGTTAGTATTCTTTTCCTCATCATCGTTATTGCCTTTTCCAACTTCGTCAGTCCTAATCCATTATTACATAGTAACATCTTTTAACTTTATTTATGCTTGATTATTAAATACTTTTTGTTTCATTCTAAGTACTGGTCCTAAATCGATTATTTATTTTTAATACTCATAAGGTAGGAAACTCAAGAACTGGCAAAATAAAGAAGTTAAAGAAAAAGTGAAAAACTGAACGTGCAAGGGCTTGGGATTTTTATTGTTTTATCACATCGGTTGTTTAAATACACAAAAATGAAAATAGAGCAAGGTGAAATCAAGTTATCTCTCACTAATAAATATGCAATTTTGTACAAGTTTACATCAAAATGCTCAGTGATAATGACTTCATTGATCATGATCAGAATTTTTTTATAAAACAATGAAATAACATTTTCAAAATCTCCATGATAAACCTTGAAAGCACGAAGTTGGATTGAGAAATTTCTGCAAAGTTAAATGATAACTAGATTGGTGAAACGTGCTTCGCACGCAGATACAAGTAAATTCTCTTCCAATTGTTTGCCTGACGATTCATAACGCTCTTTAACAAGTGGCTTTAGCCTAAATCATTCCATATATAATCAAATTATACACCGTTGCTTTGCATAGAACGACTGCACTCTTTAAGTTTTACATTATATATATAGGGTCAAGGTGTAGATTTGCCAACCAACTATTACCCGAGGAGCGTCTAAGCCAAATAACTATTGAGGGGACCAAAATTGCCGATCAACAATTAAAAAGTGAAAAAAAAAAAAACACAATTTGGAGCAGATTCGCCAACGAACTATTACCCCGTTACTGTCTTGGTGTCTCTGTCTTCCATTGACTGTCACAGTGTCAGCGACGTCGGCATTTTCAAAGCTTTTATTGTTGCTGGGTGTTCCACTCACCCTCTTGAACTCATCCAATAGTCCACAGCGTTCGACTGACAGGTACCTTGCACCCTAATTCCATCCCTCCAATGCCACAAGCAGCAACGCTGCTGCTGCAATGCCTGTTCCCATGGGTCCCATCTCTGTTGGTGTTTTCATTTTTTATCAAAAAGGCTTAACCGCTCTTTTCTCCAGCGTTTCCGCCACCGTCCTACACCAATACCTCATATTTTAACTTAATTGTGATAGTTGTTTTTTTTAAATAGTTATTTGGTGTTTTTTTTTTCATTTTTAATAGTTATTTGGTGTTTTTTTCACTTTTTAATTGTTGATTGTTAATTTTGGTTCCCTCAATAGTTATTTGACCCAGACGCTCTTCGGGTAATAGTTGGTTGGCAAATCTACACCTTCACCCTTATATATATAGATGTTTCATTTTTTCCCCCCTCCTAAACCGGAGGCAATCATATTTGAGGTATTATTATATACTAAATGTAGGCATCTATGTTTCTATTGTCGCCTTATCTCATCAACGAGACATCTTATACTTCAGTGGCCGCAAAACCTGTACCATATATTTTCTAGATAACATAAAAAGGAAGGATCAGAAGACGTCTTATTATTTTGTCGCCTAGTAGTATAATAAATTTAAAATCTGTGAAATATTATAGTTGTAAAATGCTTTGAAAATATGGAGGGAAAACGGTGAAATTATACACACTTATTCTTTATCTCATCTCGTTGTACTCTATTTTTAAGAGAACTTCAAATAAGTAAGCATAATTACCGAGCAATGCCCATTTGTGCTTTCCTTATGATTTCTTGGCTTTTTCCCATGAATGTTTTGGCAGACATCACTCCATGGAAGCTGCCCAGTGATAAAAGGGGAGAAATGGGTGGCTACAAAGTGGATAAGAGATCAAGAACAGGATGATTAAATCATGGCGCCTGCTATCGATGAAATTTGAGTCTTGTCATTGTCTTGAGTATCTAGTTTGGCGGGTTAACGACTTCCTACAGAATAAGAATAAGGTATCGGGTGCTAACATTGTATGATGTATATTAAGCGGGTTATGACTTGCTTTTCAAAACAACAAAAGTAAAATTGGCAAATTGCAGAAAAGTTTCCCATTGAAAATTTTATTAATGAGAGGGATTTGGTAAGTTGTATACAAAGAAAGTACTGATACTCTTAACAAATTTTGTACATATAAAAATACTGGAGTTTAATTTAAGTTCTTTTCATTAATAAAATTTTTATTGGGGGGATTTTCACCAAAAAAAAGTCATTAGCTTTACATCTTCAGAGGCTATATGAGAGTCACCGGGAAAAAAGCAGAGAGACCATGAGATATTCTCAAACTGTTTTTCTACTAACTCAGTCAATAGAACAAAAATAATGCCAATAGATTTCTTCTCAAAACCAGAAAAAGCCTCCCCGTATAACTCAAGCATTCAATCAATATTCCAAATGCAATCACTATCCAATTCCAAATTCAGACTAAATGGTTTCAAACAGATGTCGGTAGTATGAAATTTAATTTATCTATAAAAAAAGAATTTAATTCATGCAAGATCTTCAAATATTACTGTCTGTCTTTCTAATAACGACAGAAGAATTAAGCCTTGTTTCTGCTCACTAAGATTGTCATAGTAAATTTTGTTACTTTTAGGAGTAGCAAGGCACCAGGCTATTTACAATATTAAAGGGGCAAGAGCACAATTGAAACTACAACGGTAAATACCTAAGTGGTGTCTCCATCAAATGAATAACAGGCTCGAACATTGAGATTAGCTTTATCTTTAGGTGCACTCCCAAAAAACTTGCAAATCTGCACGTCATCCGCTCCAGACACTTTTGTGTCTGGCCAGACCTCCTGAAGTAAAATCAAATGTATTCACACCAAAAGGTTTCAGGCTACAACATAACAGTACAAATATAAACCCGTTAGGCCTGTATAACTTCGTATAGCTAATATATTCAAAGAAAGCGAACTTCATCTCATGGACTAGGAGTTTGAAGTGAGAATTAAACTGGGAGGTGTCCTTGTTCAACTTTCTTTTGGTCCTTAGAGACGCTGGTTCAAAGTCAATCTCATTTAGGACCAGTAATTGCTGGGCATGATTAGCTGCTTTCTGAAATTTATTTCACCCAGCTTGCTTTGGCATCATCTGAGGTCTACCACTTTGGTCCTATTTATAAGTCCCTTTTGACCAAAAAATTTTGGTCATATTTATAAGTCCCTTTTGACTAAAGAAATGAGATTGTGACAACTTTGCTCATATTATTGTACTAATGAAAATAGAAAGAGAATAAAGAGTTAAAAGGTACCCATTCATAAATGAGGGTAAAGTTAAAAATTTACCCCTATAATCATTGAGCTACCTACCTCTCCTTGGTATGTGTGATTTGGTCAAAAGGAACTTATAAATAGGACTAGAGTGTTACATGTTTACTTATTTGTCACCTTTTCCAAAGTCTTCGAAAGCAGCAGAATGCATTCACTGCTTATGCCAGTTATTATATGGTTGCTTCCCCCATTGCTTCAAGGCATGCATGCAACCAGCTGCAGTCAATAGTCCCAACACACCAAATGCCATTAAGGCAGCATTCCCAATATTCCGATAGTAGCCACCCTGCAACAGTTACAAGGAAGCAACTATATTATGACATAAGTATGAAAAAAAAACTATATTATGACATTAAATACATACAAGAACCCGCTGGCAAACAAATATATAAATATTTTCATAATTTCAGACTGGGTGCTGAGGAAAAATACGGTGAAGATAAGCATATCTGAGACCTAAATTTCAATAACAAAACCTTTCTCCATTACTATTGTGTATAGAGCATAAAATACTACTAGTGTAAAAATCCGTAATAAAAAAATTCTGTGTGATGATGCAGAATTGAACTCATGACTTACAAAGTGAAACCAACATGCTCTAAAGAGCAAGCCACAAGTTTGATAAAAATCAGTAATCAACTCACGAGGATACTGGCACCATCAAGCACAGAAATCTGAGCCAAACTCAACTGCCCATAAGCAGAATTTTTCAAAACAGGGCTTATCATGGTATGGATAAGCATCATGGAAGGTTGGTTGGCAATTTGAAACAGCACTTGTTTCTGTTACTTGATAGTAAGGCATGGAGGATTTCAAGGAATTTATCAGAATAGGACCTCTTTCCAATAGCTATTTTGTAAGCCATCCTGTTGGGCCTATATTGGGGCAAAACCTACCAGAGAAGGGGCAGGGCTTATCAGCAAACAGGCCTAGGGAGGTCCACGGCCCATATCAGATCAGATAGTGCGGAAAAGGAGGGGACCACCCACGGATAATGGTGTATCTGACAATGATCAGGTAGTGGGAGTGCGTTATATAGGAAGCAGAAAGGGAGTGACAGTTAGAGAGGAATTGTGAGGAGAGTGAGCAGGTCTCTCGAATACCTAGCTGGTTGGGTGCTATTGTTTTGCTGTTCTTATTGTTTTCTTACTGTTAGCAGACTTTCAGTATAGTAGATTGCTGGTTTAAGGAAGCTTTTGCGTGTATTCTCTAATTTTTCCCATTTATCAGAGGATATACAGTGAATATTTCTACATCCTGTCCTTATAATTGCTGGCTCTAACATATTCTGACTCCAAATGTCAAGAGACACAATTTACTTTTATCATACTGCCCATGTTTATTGTCAACGGAGGTTGAATACTTAATTGGCTAACCATGTTTCCTACAATTTCATGTGCCATTACGTACAAACACTCACTTGCAGTAAAGAAAGCAGTATTGCCGCATTAGCAGGGGCAAGAGAAAGGCCCATCATCCCTCCCCGAAACTCATTAGGCACATACCTGCAATTAACATAACACAATTATCAAAACTACCACAATCCAATGAATAACAGACACCCAAAATTTTATGAGTTTACATGGTCCTCAATCTGGCGAGCGATGGTAAAATGAGCCCAACACAAGCATGAAACAGGATAAACAGTGCCACCAGAACACCAATTTCCTGCATATAAAATATTTTCAGAGAAGACTCTATATTTCCACCTCTACAACCTAACAAGTGTATTGTATGTCGTATGATTATAAAAATATGAAGTAACTGCACCTGATAATCATAAGCTATGATAGACAGGACAAGACCTAGTATGATGTATGCGTATACTAGGCAGTCCTCAGTTCTCACGGGTAAATGTCCACTTGTCAGCCAAGGAAATACAGTGCTTCCTAGCATTCTTGAGCCCAAAAAGCATGGATAAATCAATCCTAGATGCACTTCTCGTCCATCAGCCTAAATACACAAGCACCAAATAATGTATTCTAAACTTTGAACCATAAATGTAGAAGGTTGCACAACATGAAGCCTCCTTTTTAATATGACTAAATCATGGAAAAAAGATAGATGTCTTTGGCACAATAATGGCCCCAGGAAAAAAAAATATATATATACATCAAATTTGTTCATGGACTTATATTTCCAAGTTGATAAATAAAAAGAAGCCTAATAAAGAGAAAAATAACAAAAGGGATATCTACGCAATGTAGATCTAGAGATTAGAGTAAGTATAGAAAAAAATCTCCACTGTGGAATTTAAAAATCATACCACCACTGTAGGCGCCCAGAGGATCCAAAAAATTCCAATAGAGAAGTGAAGGCAAGCCTGTGCCCATCCCAAAAGCCATATCCTTTTATCTGAAGATAATAGAATTTTCATCTATATGTTATTCTTAGTAAGCTTACAATTGAATCATTGGACAATACAAGTAGGTAATTCTCTACTAGAACCTAAAAACTCCTTTAAATGTTTATATGTATGAATTTTCTATATCATGTCAATCAACAAAATATTTTGAACTGATGCGCAAAAATAAGATCAAGAAAAGGATATAACAAATTAACAATTTAAGAATACTGAGTTATTGACATATATATATAATATGTATGTGTACTTGTGTAGTAGTAAACAAGAACTTAGAAAGCATGTGGATCTTACCCCCTGATATATATGCATAGAAGGACATACTGTAATCCTTGAAAGATATTGCTTTTGGATTTCCTGCCCATCCTCTGGAAAGGAAAGTGATACACACTGTTGCTAGGAAGATGGCTGCAGTAGAAGCAGTTTTTTTCTGGAAATTATCACCAACCAGCCAATTTCCAAACATTTGGCTGGCAATAAAGCATGCGGACTCAAAAAAAGCCATTAACCAAAATGTGTCGTTAAGAGAATCTAGCCTGTGCCCTTGCTGCTTAAGGGGGGGAAAATTAACATTAGACATTCAAAGTCAGTTATGCTATATTATGCTATAGGGAATGACATGCTTCACTAGCCAAATACCCTAAAACAAATAAGAACAAAAGGACTGGTCCATGCTGTTAAAATTGAAGAGAATAAATAAGTCCCTATCCAGTGCGAGTGTTATAGATGTCTGGGCTGAAATCTGTGTTTGTTTGGAATCAAAGATTATAGGAGAAAATTTACTCAATACCTTTTCATGCAAAGTGACCATCCAACTCTCAAAACTGAATGAAAATATCGTGTTAGCAAGAGAGAGACAAATGCTAGTGACAAAAATGCTTGGATATTCAGAAACCCTCATCCATATGCCAACAAAAAAGTGCAGGATGCCAAAAAATAGGCATAATTTCTTGTGACCTCTACACAAAGAAAATAATAAGTTAGTTGCAGCATGTCATGCAACAACATCACCTGAAAATTAAAATTACAATAATTATAGCAAAGATATATATATCACGAAGAAGAAAAGCTCTGCATAAGCACTTCACAAATTTCAAAGCTACTAAATTGTCTAATCTAACATAGCAAAATCATGCTTCATTTTTCAAATGACATGGGAGGATGTCATGACTCAGATAGCAGAAATATTTCAAAACAGAAAAAGGGAGGGAAAAAAAATCTATGGAACTAGGCACCACCAAATATATAGTTAAAATTATCGGTCAAAAAAGTTTGGTATTGGGCGGTTTTGGGCCCATGAAAAGAATGCTTATCAGAGATAAACAGTTTTCTCCTTCCTGAAATCATTACAATGAAGGTAGACTTCAAATAACAGAAAATACTTCACAAATTCAAAATGTCAGCGGTTCTTCCATATCGAACTGTCTTAACATCAGACTTGTTGAAATGAAATTGACAATTCTCAGAAAAAGTTGGACGGTTAAGAAACTAGACGTAATGTATAAACACCGTAGCAATAACAACAGGTAAAACTATAGGTTTACATTAAGTCTGAAATCACTCCAAGAAAGGGACTAGCAAAGAGAGACGCCGCAAATCTATAACAGAGAGACATAACCATCTGCTCCCTGCCAACTCCGTAAGAAGCTAACTCGAACTCACCGAAAGCTAACCACAGGCCTTCCATCACTGACAAGATGAAAGTAAGAAAAATGAAATTAGCACTCACATAACAGATCTATAGCTAAATTAAATAAGAATTACAGTTTACAATGAAAGAACTTCTAAAGTTGGTTGCAAAAACTGAAGATCAAATTGAAGAGAAGAATAATGTCCTTTTTGGTTTAATTCTGACGCCATCGACTAAAGAAAGCATAAATCTCAAGTTCAAAAGTTGCTTCTCCTTTTTCTCCTCGACATTTTCTTGAAATCCAAACAGTATTATGGTAAAATAATTTCACCTGAAGATAGAGAATAGAGAAGAAGGAATTTCCGCTGAAAGCGAAGAAACGAGGAAGAGATCCCATGATCGAAGACTGTAGAAGTTCTATTGGAAATAGATACATGAGGGAAAAGAAAGATCGAGAAGCAGCAAGAGAAGAAGAGGAAGATATATGTGAATGGATTCGGCTCCCAAACCGAGCTATCAATGGTTATCGCCATCGCCTAATTACACTGGAATTAACACAGGGACGTTATGGAAGAATTTGCGTCCTGTTCGGGTCTTAGACCCTTAGATCAACACACAAACACACGACGCGAAGATACGGAAGGAAGAGAAAGGGCTGAGACTCCGAGACTGACTGAGATCGGGGGCTGAAAGATTTGCGGACGATGGTCCGGTACTCCGGTTATGCTGTTAACAAAGCAAATTTTTAAGCGTCTCCGACACAGGCGGAGGCGCGGAGCTAAAAGACGAAGAACGAAACGGTGTAGTTGCATTGGCTGAAATGAAAGCTAGACTTCGAACCCAAATGGAAAAAATTACATTACAAATACACATTGAAACAAAAAATAAAAAACTGAAAAATTAGGGCAAAGAACTCATAAATAATGATACTACCTCCGGTCCTAATTATAAGGTATAGTTAACTTTGTTTAGATAGATTAAGGAAGCTAAATAAGTTACTTAATCTTTTTATATTTGTATATCTTTAGATTATATATTAGTATGTGAGTCAAACTAATTACTTTGAAGAAAAAAATAAAAAGAAAAATACTCTAAGTGAATTTAATTAGCTTCCTTAATTTCTCCAAAAAAGTCAACTATATTTTATAATTAGGACCGGAAGGAATATTTATTTACAAAAATTTTGTTAAACTCCTTAGCTGATTTTTTAAAAAGTACAATGTAATTTTTTATCTAAAAAATATTTATTCCTTAAAAAGTGTTTATAATAAGTAAAAGTTATTTTATATTTGATTACGATCATAAAAAAGAAAAAAGTAATCTCACACACCGCATGGTATTGGCGAGTCCATGCTAAAATAAAACAAATTAAAATGATAAAAAATATTAGAAGGGCTAAAGTATACATTTGATCCTTTATATTTGCTTCTGGTATCATTTTAGTCCCTTAAGTTTGTAAAGTGCACGTTTGGTCCCTAATGCTAACATCGTTAATCTGACTTAACAGAAAATATTGACTCAACAATTTTAAGAGATGACTATGCAATTAAATGCTGACTAAGCATGCTTATATGTTAGTATTTTAATAAATTAATATTTTAAATCCTATTAATTGACAAATATTTAATTTTCTTCGACAAAAAAAGAATATTTAATCTTCACAAATTGTGAAAAACCACAAAACATTCAGTAAAGATTAATTTTTTTTCAATTAATAGGATTTAAAATATTAATTTATTAAAATACTAACATATAAGTACGCTTGGTCAACATTTAATAGCACAATTGTAACATCTTAAAAGTTTACTTAACATAATAAGTAATTAAGGGTTCATTAACAACTAAGTAATGTCCAAATTTACCAAAATATACCAAAAGTAAATCATAGTATGCAGAATGAGCCCTAACGTGGCAATATACAATCATCCCACATAAATCAAAAAGACAGAAGCACTACTTTTGGCAGCAGTAGTCTAAGCTTCTATGGTGTTCCCTGATGGACCTGCACGGGAGATATCA
Organism: Acacia crassicarpa; assembly: GCA_034222035.1. NCBI lineage: Eukaryota > Viridiplantae > Streptophyta > Magnoliopsida > Fabales > Fabaceae > Acacia > Acacia crassicarpa. The sequence goes on from JAWXYG010000010.1 coordinate 3,524,003, forward strand.
CCTGAAAAATGTGAGTAACCATCAATCCAACTTATTACGAATACTAATATGTGCTAATAAGGTGCCAAGTGGAACAATTTATATAACAAAGTATTAAAAATATGATTCACCAATATCCACATAAAAAAAAAAATTCATATCACAAATTAGATATTACAATTTTTCATTAAAACAATTCCCAAAATGCCTCCCACCAATCCAACCGAACCGCCTTATTTCCTCCGACTAGACTCATGGGCTAAGTTACATCCATGTTACTGGTGACTCAAAAAGCTCTCTGGTCATGTGATGAAGACCGGCCAAAATCCTCAGAACACACGTCCCAGACCATGGGTCTTTTCCCCTCATTGAACATGTGGGGTGTCGTATGCCCTTATTGAAATAGTGGGCTCGTCCTTTATTAAATAGGTGGGACAATAGAAAGCCAACCATCATGCATTAATGGTGGCCTCATCACGTGGTGGAATAATTACTCCGTCTATTCCCAATTCAACCCTTTCCATAATTATCATAATATCAAAATTCTCAATTCTTATACGTAAATAAATAAACAGGTATATATTCATAATTCAAATTATAAAGTTCCACAAGGCAATTTTTATTAAGATATTCATAATCATTTCATAAAATACTCACAGCGAACATATCAATATACATAACAAGTGGAAAGTGGTTACCTCTCGCCGAAGCTAATTTTTATCACACTGCTCCTAATCCAAGAACTCAAACACACGCCAAAAATCAATCTACCACAACCAATTTACAAATCATTAATATATCTTCTAAACTCTACTTAAAATTATAACTTATAATTTAATAAAGTTAAAAATATACAAATTCTAATAATAAATTTATAATGCTTGAAGTGGGCAAATTATGACGGCACTAAAAAAATCAGGGAAACTATTGTAAATATTAATTCTCCTGTCGATTTATCATTAATTAATAACTCTCTTTTCTATTTATTATTAATATTTAATACCCCTATTTATTTATTAATTAATTATCTCTTTTTTTTAAAATTAATAATTCTCTTAATTACTCATTCCTTTGTTTTAATAATAATGACAATATCTATTATTATTATTATTATTATTATTATTTGTATTACTTATTCATTTTTTTTTTCGAATTATACATATGTATACTATCAAAGAAATCAAGTTTTGGCGCATGCACATGAATATATATATTGCTATGCAAAAACATGTACTTACACACCAACACACACACAAACATTCTTTGACACGGATTTACACGCGCATCACTTGTTTCATTGCTAACACCACACACAGGCTCATACTTTGACAGCAAAACCACCCCATACTTATATATATTACTGACGTCATTTAAGCATTCACACAACAAGCATTGGGTGTAAAAAAAAAAAAAAACAACTTATACACACATACACCTATATTCAGTTGCATTTTGTAGAAGAAAACCTTTACAGTAACTTGATGCTAGGTGATTAAGTACAACTAATTACATTCTCAAACCACCACTTATTTTTTATAAATTAAATGAGTGAAGTAAAACTCAGTTCTATATCTTACAACATTCCTATCAATATATCGTAGTAGAATCAATTGAAACTACTTGAGGCTAACACACTCATAGTACTGTATATATGTATATGTTTAGCAGCAAGTTTTCAGTTTTATTACTGCTATCATCTATATTGCTATGCCTTGTTTATTGTTATTACTATTTTATTTATTATTATTATTATAAATATATGTATATGTAGCATATTCATTCGCATGGCAGCAGGTACTATATATATATATATATACACGCATGACAACATGGCTTTTTGAGTTGATCATTACCACATGCACCTATATATGCATCAGCAACGTTGGGTCTTCTTCATTTCCCCCCCTCCCCCTTTTTTTTCTTTGTGCAGTAGCATATATATTTCAGCAATGTTTTAACAGCCACCTATATACAGAACAGATGCAAAATGCCAACACAGGTGTAGCAAACCCATACATATAGATATAAGTGAAGTTTTGATCATATAGATCAGCAACCTTTCTTTTTCTGAATATACATACACGCACTTAACACCCAACAAGGTCAAAAGTTTGAGTTTAATATATATCAGGTTAAGGTGCGTCCAGCACAATGAACTATTGGCTCAGGAGCGTCCAACACAATTAACTATTAAGTAGACCGCCTAGCACAACAAACTTTTAAAAAGGAGCGTCCAGCACAATAAACTTTTAAAAATGAGCGCCCAGCACAACGCCGTTAGTAAAGAGTTAACGCCGTTAGTTAAAAGTTAACGTCCGTTACCTAAGGAGCGCCTAACACAACAAACTATTATTCCAAGAGCGCTCAGCATAACAAACTATTATTCCAAAAGCGCACAGCACAAAATTCTAAATTTTACTAAATTAAATAATTTTTTTCTCAATTGTCATTATTCAAAACTACTTTTATAAATATCTATAGACAAAAATTACTCATTCTTCAATTTTATCAAAATTATAATTTGCTAAAATAAACAAATTTTTTGATTAAGAATATAATTATATGATTTAAATAAAACTCAAGGTGTTTTATAGTTTATTATATATGTTAAACAAAAAAAATATATGATTTATTTTTATTTTAGAAGAAATTTATGTGAGTTAAAAAAATACATTTAATGTTAATAAAATTTTAAAAAATGTACACCAACTATTTAACAACTGTTTAAATTATTTGTCAATATTAAGATGTACGACATTATATAGGTGTGAAGAAGGCTAACAACATAACATAGCCTTATTGAATACGGAATATAGGATAAGTCCCACAAGAAAAGTGTATACTTTTTTTTATTCATTCAAACTTTTCTTCACGCATTCGCCGACACAAACAAATTGAAAGAGTAATCTTATAGCACAAAGTAGAATCAATAAAGGATTAAGGGGTAATTTTGACTTCAAAATTTTTTAGGAGATAATTTTATCTTGAATGTGTAAAAAAAGATCAATTCTACCATGATGATTTTTTCAATTAATTTTTTAGATTTTTTAAATTTTAGTAACATTAAATGAATTTTTCAACTCACATAGATTTCTTTTAAAATAAAAATAAATCATATATATTTTTTGTTTAAGATATATAATAAACTATAAAGCACCTTGAGTTTTATTTAAATCATATAATTATATTTTTAATCAAAACTTTTGTTTATTTTAGCAAATTATAATTTTGAGAAAATTGAAGAATGAGTAATTTTTGTCTATAGATATTTATAAAAGTAGTTTTGAATAATGACAATTGAGAAAAAATTATTTAATTTAGTAAAATTTAGAATTTTGTGCTGGACGCTCTCAGGATAATAGTTTGTTGTGTTGGGCACTCCTTAGATAACGGACGTTAACTTTTTGCTAACGGCATTGTGCTGGGCGCTCCTTTTTAAAAGTTTATTGTACTGGACGGTTCACTTAATAGTTAATTGTGCTGGACGCTCCTGAGTCAATAGTTCATTGTGCTGAATGCACCTTAACCCTAAATTGAATAATGGGTTTAGTGGATAGGTAATGTATTGGTTGTGAGGCCTAATAAAATTACCCCCTTTAAGATTCTCTTTCTCAATTAAATTTCTTTAAGCCCTAAAAATATCATTTTCAAATTTTATTTTTTTTTCGGCATAATTTATTATTTATTTATTTATTTTTAATCCTAAAAATAAATTAGGATATTACAACAGTTATCGCTTAAAATTGTTGAGTCAGTATTTTCCGTTAAGCCAGACTAATGGTGTTAACATTGAGGGACCAAATATGCATTTTACAAACTTAAGGAACTAAAATGATACTAGATGAAAAGACCCTTTCTCACAAATAACAATTACCCATAATGTTTTTTTAAAATTTGATTAGCAGGTAATTATAGAAAACTCTTTTTTAACAAGTGATAATAGAGAAAACTTTTTCTGCTGATAATAGACATATCGGGTTCAAGGCACAACGCTCGCTCACAAACCAAGAGTCCAGGGCACAAAATTCCGCCCACAAACTCGGAGTTTAGGACACAAATTTTGCCCACAGACCCACTACTGTAATTCATAACTCTGGGCACAAATATCGAACATGAGATTTTTATAGCCCACAAGTCTTAAAACACTAACCCACAATAAAGGGTCTACACAAAACAATTATCACAAAGATATAGTTGTGGATCCATGATGATGATAGTGTATAAAATAAGGCATTCGGAAAATCAACAGTCGTCACCCAAGATAGTTAATGTAGTATTTTAAAAATATGAGGCCCTACGATGGCAATATATAAATCAATACAACATTAGTACCAAAAAGAGACCTACAAGTTCCATGACGTCTATGCCTCTGGCTGCTTCCCTTGTCCTTTAATAGGGTTAAAGGTCTCGTCTGAAAAATTTAATAATGACCGGGTGAGACATAAAGTCCCCGTAACCGAAATTAATTTCTCAAATATGCGGGAAAGGATTGCAAGTCAGAGAAGCAGGTTTATTTACATAATTATAATCAATATTAATTAAATTGAAAGTCCACAATAATCAAAATATATATATTCATTTACATAAAACCTTTCACAAAATAGTTCTCGCCTTGGTTACCAAAAACTCCCTTCCAAAAAAGGTTCTAAAATATCATAATTTATTTTCTAACATTTAGCGAAAGACCTCAAATATATTTCAGACAATAATAATGCATAGATCATCCTTATCAGAGTTGAGGACACAACTTCAGCCCACAAACTCGGAGTCCAAGGCACAAATACCGCCTACAAACTCGAAGTCCAGGGTACAATTTCCGTCCACCAACCCTTACAGAACATCCATTCTCATCAATACAAAAATATACATAATAATTAACAACATTTAAAATCATCCCCACTCATCCATCCTGCTCCTCCTTATATCTTCTAGACGTGGTACAGTCTATCAGTGCTAGTATACCCGGCCAAGGTTAGCTAGTCACTTCAAGAATACTGTCCCCTCCCATGCTACCACCTAGGGGTCCAGGGTACAAAATTTTTCCCACAAACCCACCACCAACATATCGTAACAGGGAAGTGTCACTCAAAACACTCAACTCAAATTCCAGGCTAGGAATGAGAGAGCCGATGAGCACAATTTCACCCTCAATCTCTTCTACACAACCCAACATATCCTAACAGAAGAAATAATATAACACTAAAATTTTCAACAACATCTAATTAAATTATTATTCCACACACATCACCTCACAACAAACATTATAACCATCACAACAATAACAATCCCAATAATACTAGTCACTTAAATACATAGATTGGAAAATATACTGCTTCACTGAATTAATTTTATATTCAAACATACACAAAATTTTTCAAAACACATACAAGTAGTATATATAAAAGTAAGACTTAGAAAAATACCTCACAGTCCAAAACAAGCATATAAAATAAATTAACCCCAGTTACCTCAATTCCAACCTTAACCTTAGCTTGAGGAGCACAACCCGCACAATCACCGATTACAAGAAAGCTCTACATTAATACAATTAAAGCTTATAATTTCCTATAACTTAATAATACAAATTCTAATAATAAAATATTACTGTAACAAAAATTGAAAATGACTTTTTGGGGTTTAAATTAATTTTATTTATTTATTTATTATTATTATTTTCAATTGAGGAATAATGTTTACCAAAGAAAAGAAGTATATATTTCCAACCATTTGACATTTCGCTCCAAATGAGACACAATAGAATAACTAATTTACATGTGGTGGGACCAACACTTGACTTTTGTTTATAAGTTTTTCTTTTCTTTACTTTTTTTTTTTTTTTTGGCTAATTAACTCCACAAAACCATTTAGTGCTACAGAGGCATCATATACATATATGAATTCCATTGTAAGCTCAGCGTCATACAAATATATTTGCGTGCCAATGTATATTTATCTCAGCAACCCTTCTATTATTTTCTACAAGCATAAATGTATATAAACAAAGTCAGGTATTTCTTTTTTAGATGTTAGTATATTTATATATCTATACATGCATGACAAATACATTACTACACACATATATATGCCCGTATGACTTTGGGTTCCATATATATATATATATATATATATATAAAACATCAAGCTTTCTTTTTAGACACAACGTTTACCCACATGTATATATATAACATTACAAGCTTTGGGTTATAATTATCAGCAACTTATATTTAGGTGCAAGTGTGCAACAACTATTTATATCAACTTTCTTATCCATGCAACTCATTTATTTAATACAAGCTTTTCTCCAGTGCAACGTTTATGCATAAAAATAAGTTAACAATAATTATATCAGCTATTGACTTCCATTTTATATACATATCAGCAACATTTTTCTTATTCTTTTCTTTTTCAATGATCACGACACACAAGGATATAAGCTTAGAAACTTTTCTTTCTCTTTTCTCATGCAGTGGCTTATATGTATATATGTATTTACAGTAAGCTTATGACAGCAAACTGAAAGCTTTTAAATGCATATGCATCTATAAACTATAACAGTAAGCTTTTCTTCTTTTTGTGTGTGTGTGTGTGCAGCGCTTTACACTGGAACCAAGAAGGAAAGAAGTTTAAACGTTACCTCTGTTTCTTTGGGTTTAAAACAGAGCTCCTTCAGCTGAATCTTCACTCTTTCTTGGCTGTGTTTTGGTTTTGGTTGAGGCAAGGTGAATGAATGATAGCCAAAGAACATTGTTCATATAATATACTAAGGGTCCAAACCGAGAAGAATAGCCAACGGTCTGAAAAAATGCACAGGGGTAATCTGTGTTGAACTCGAGAAGCATGGGAGAGTATAGATTTACTGATAGGCTGACGTGAGAGGTATGGCTCACTGTGCACCTCTGGTCCTTTTATGTTTTCCGTAACGACACTGAAGTTTTTGGCGTGTCTCAAACGATTTTATCAGGAGATTATGATGGCAAATATTTGCTTTTGCTGGGATCTATTTTGCTGACATGCGTTGGGCCAAATTGTGTGGAAGAATAACACATGAAGTTTGGTGTTGGGATATATCTATGGGCTTATGTATTTATATTTGTTGCTTTATGTAATGTACCTGGGCCTTAATGATTATTAATGAGTTTTTCATTTATATTTTGTTATTCAATAAATAAGAACAAGTTTTAGAGTTAATGCCCTAATTTTTCCAAAATTTATTTCTTGCAAATATTTTCTTGATTTTATTTATAAGGGAATAAATTTCTAATTTTTCAAATAATTAATTTAATCGTTTGGCCAAATTCCATAGTTAAATTCTCATGTATTATTTCTATAATTTTAGGCATAAATTGTTCCTTATTTGAATTATTTTTTTCCAAAATAATTTAATTAAGGAAAAATATGCCTAAATTTCGTAATAAACACATTTATCACATATACATATTTCATTATTATACTTAAATCCTAAAATTAAAAATTAAGATGTTACACTAGAGGCAAACATAAAGGACCAAATGTATACTTTAGCCCAAAACCTATAAAAATAGAACACGATTGGAATAGTGAAAAATAGAAACCTCTTATAATAGCTTGTTTGGTTCGATTATTGGAGAAAGGGTTACATGTAATCCTAATGCAATAGAGTAATTATAGTATTTGGTTGGATTTATATAATATAAAGAGGATTATATTTTGTAATTCTAACTATATCAAAAATCATTTGATATAATCGGGATTACATGAACATGACTGATGAATGAGAATGTGATTATTTTGTAATTAAGTGAAAATGAAACTATTGCCATTATAATTTTTAAAATTGACCAAAGTGCCCACATCTAAATGCTATTAAATATTAAATAATTTTAATTACCACAATTAAATATTAAAAATTAAAAATAGGAAAAATGATACATTAATACCCGTTCAAATTGTAAAACCTTAAAACGTCTATTAAATTTAAAAGAAAAAAAGACAAACAAATACTCTGGTAGGAATCTGGGATATCAAAGTTTTAGGGAAAAGACAAAAATGCCCTCCCTTTATTTCTCATCATCTTCTTCTCTCTCCTCATTCTTTGTTTCTTCAATGGCACCAACTCCCTCCGCCGTGGATTCACCTACCAAGAACCAGACCCGCTATTCTCATTCGCACCGCCCATTGCCATAATGTCCATATATAACCCAAACAAGAGGGAAAAGAAAATAGATGCAAGAGTAGAGTCAGGGGAGTATAGAGGAAAGGGGAAGAAGAGTACTCGTTGCTACCTAATTTGGTGCCAAAGGAAGCCAGCATGGATAGATCTTAAAGCATGACCTTTGATCCAATTGAGTACATATCGGACCTTTCAACTTGGTTTAGTGGGAGCTGGAGCTTAGTGGTATGAGAAGTCGATATGTAGAATGAGCCTTTCCTCCATGAAGCTGCAAGAACCCAAACTAGGAATCAAGAGGAGGTTTAAATCAATTTGATTTGATTTACTATGTACACACACAAATTAAGAAAAGAAAAGGAAAATATCATCTGAAATTCGAAATGAACAATATATAGGTTTTTAGGAAGAAGAAAGTGAACAATAAACATGCGATTTAACAAAAATTGTAATGAAAATAACAAGTTTACTAATGGATTAACAAGTTCAATAATGAAAATAACAAGTTCATTCTTTAGGGGGAAAACATGTCATAATGAAAACAAAATCTGACCATCATTAATAAATTGCGTAATAGAAATAACAAATTCATTCTTTAGGAGGATAACAAGTTCAGTAATGTATCCTCCTAAAAAATGAACTTATTATTCCCATTATTAAATTTGTTAATCTCCTTAATGAAATTGTTATTCCTATTACACAATTTGTTAATGGTGGTCAAATTTTGGTTTCATCAGTGACATGTGTTCCCCATAAGAATGAATTTATTATTCTCATTATTGAACTTGTTAATCCTATTAATGAACTTGTTATTCTCGTTACGATTTTTGTTAGATGTCACATTTATTGTCCACTTTCTTCTTCCTTAAAATCTATATACTATACCTCGATCTTGTACCTTACCTCTCGTGTAAAAACAAGTTCTCAAATTGACAAACTTTTTTTTTCCAATTAGAAAACGTTTTTTTGAGTGCTTTTATCATATCCATAACAAAGCTACGAGCTTGTCACTTGAAATCTCTCACTCCAAATCAAACACCTAATTTTTTTCCAAACAAAGGTTATGAAAAAAAGAGAGGGAGATTCCGAAGACTTATTAAGAAGTATCCTTTAAGAAAAATCTCACCTTTTTCGCACACTATTAAGCTAGATGAATAGATTAGAGAGAGTGTGTGTGCGTGTGTGTGGGGGCGCGCGTGCGGGGGAGTGTGAGTCTGCATTGCCATGACGGAACAAGAGGAGGAAGAGAGGGAGAGGAGAGAGAAAGAGGGAAAAAGGACATAATAGTAAATTCATCAACATTTTAAAATTTCAATTTGATCCTTGTCATCTTTATATCATTTACAAATTTTTAATAAATAGTTTGGGGTTTTGGAATTTCATTTGGTATTTATTCGTCATTTTTCCTTAATAATATAAAATTTTAAGAAATACTCCCCCATTAAAAAAATTATATTCCATGGTTAAAAAAATTAAAATATCTCATTAAATAATATTTTCATCATTAAATATTAAAAAATTAACATAAACCCAACTTATACACTGCATAATTTTCACACCATTAAATATTAAAAATTTACTATGAACCAAGCGTATACACTGCACATAATGAAAAAAAATTATCATGAACCTAACGTGTATATTATTATATGTGTAGACATGGATAATTTTGTATTTTTCTATATTATTACCATATATCTCATGTTCGATTATCCAACCAAATGTTTTTGTCCATATGCATAATATTTTTTTAATGACAGATCAAACAAATTATAAAATCATCATTGCATTACATTCCACCACATTCCATTACATTACCTCCAATTCTATTAGCTAAATGGGCATTTAGAATACTTCGTCATTTTTCTCATGGTAGAGCTACTGGTTTATTGATATATATATATATATATATATTTTGCTAACATTAATTGATACTGAAAATTTTTTAACAATTTTGATTTTTTAAATTTTTAATTCAATGTATTTATTTTTTAATGTTTTGTTTGAAATTCTTAGAAATTAATTTCATATTTCTGAATACACACACACGTGTTGTGTGTGTGTGTGTTATAAAAGGAAATTTATTTAACAAAATGATAAAAGGATACATAATACCACCAAGTGATCCTAGTTTAAAACCAAATTGGAGGCTCAAAAGCTGAAAAGAAAAACACATTACAATATAGCAACAAAAACACACACACACTAACATAACAGGTGAAACAAATAAAACTTGAAGCTGCAACCAAAAGACAGTTAGCTTTATAAAGATCAGACAAAGCTTATGTTCCACCTCGAACTAGCGACAGCACCACGAAAGCAAACATACTTCATATATAGCGGTTGAGATAGGACTTACTCCCTCAGATCCTAATTATAAGAGCTAGTTGACTTTTTTGGAGAGATTAAGGAAGTTAATTAAATTACTTTAAAGTATTTTTATTTTTTTATTCAAACTTATTAGTTTAACTAATATATAATCTAAGAATACATAACATATAAAATGATTAAGTAACTTATTTAACTTCCTTAATCTCTCCAAAGAAAGTCAACTAGCTCTTATAATTAGGATCGGAGGTAATATCAAATATTTATTTTACGTCTCAAAGGAAAGAACAACAGACCATTCGACCACTCTAGAAAAATAAAATATTATAAGTTTAAAACTACATTCACAAGTATTTATTTTAGTCTTTGTTATAAAGCACCAACTAACAATTCTCATAAACCAATAAAAACAATTAAAGTCAATAAAGTTGTCATATAATTGAAGTAACTTCCAATATTACCCCTACTAATTACATCAAACTCTAATATTATATTAATTACTACTCTCACAGTCTCACCTACTCCCTCTGGTCCTTATTATAAGGCACCAACTAACTATTCTCACAAAATAATAAAAATAGTTAAAGTCAATAAAGTTGTCATTTAATTTAAGTAACTTTCAATATTACCCCTACTAATTACACTAAACTCTAATATTCTATTAATTATTACTCTCACCTATTCTCTCTGGTCCTTATTATAACGCATCAACTAACAATTCTCATAAGCCATTAAAAACAGTTAAAGTCAATAAAGTTAGTCTACAATTTAAGTAACTTCCAATATTACTTTTACTCATTACACTAAATTCTAATATCATATTAATTATTACTCTCACCCACTACCCTTATTTATTAGGGGCATAAGCGAAAAAGAAAAATTAATGCTTCTTGGGAACAAACAAGTGCCTTATAAAAATGACCAAAGAAACTTGTTAGTTAGTGCCTTACAATAAGGACTAGAGGGAGTACTACGCTTATTAATCAAGGGCATACATGAAAAAAATAGGTTAAGTATCAATTTTGCTCTTGAAGTACGCAGTCAGGAGCAATTTTGCCGCTGAAGTTTTTGGCGTAGCAAAATTGCCCCGGAAGTCTTAAAACGTAGCAATGTTGTCTCTCCGTTAACTACCCTTTGACCGTTAGGGTTGTTAACAGAGGGGTAACATTGCTAGGTTTTGAGACTTTCAGGGCAACATTGTTCCTGGGCGTGTACTTCAGGGATAAAATTGATACTTAACCCTTTTTTCAAAATAAAAGTCAACCTGGTTTTATAATTAGGGTTAAGAAGCAATTTGGCCAACGAATTTTTACCTCATAACCGCTCAAGACAAATAACTTTTAAGTAGACCAAAAATACCAAAAAACTTTTAAAAATGTGCAGTCAACACAAAAATGGAGTAAAACTTTTTTGTGCTGGGCACTCTTAGAGTAAAATTCTTTTGTGTTGACTGCACATATTTAAAAGTTTTTGAGTATTTTTGGTCCACTTAAAAGTTATTTTTGGTGGGTGTTTTTGAGGTAAAAGTTCGTTGGCTAAATTGCTCCTTAACCCTTTATAATTTTGATCATGACCGGAGGGAGTAGGGGTGACAATTTTTTTTTCCTTTAAAATAGTAAACATTGGCTACTCCTTTTTTAAAAGTTTGTTGGCCAAATTTCTCCTTAACCCTAATTATTAGACCAGGTTTTTTTTTTTAAAAAAGAAAGGGTTAAGTATTAATTTTGCCCCTGAAGTATACGCTCATGAGCAATGTTGCTTCGAAAGTCTTAAAATGTTAGTTGACCGTTAAGGCAGTTAACGAAGGGGCAACATTGCTACGTTTTGAGATTTCCGAGGCAACATTGCTATACCAAAAACTTGAGGGGTAAAATTGCTCTTGGACGCGTACTTCAGGTGCAAAATTGATACTTAACCCAAAAAAATAATTAATGTGTTTTGGAAATAAACAAATGTCTTATAAAAGGGACCAAATACAATTGTTAGTTGGTGCCTCATACTACCTTCGGTCCTAATTGTAAAACCTAGTTGACTTTCTTTGGAGAAATTAAGAAAGCTAAATAAGTTACTTAATCATTTCATTTATTGTTTATCCTTAGATTATATATTAGTTTATTAGTTAAGTTAATTAATTTGAAGATAACACTAAAAATAAAAATATTCTAAAGTAATTTAATTAATATCATTAATCTCTCTAAAAAAGTCAACTAATTCTTATAATTAAAATTGAAGGAAATTATAACAACCGGGAGGGAGTATGGCACAATTACAAGTCTATATGGCCGGTATTACCATGCGTCACTGATGAGTTGTTCTAGTTCCCACTGCTTACTTACGCCATCAATGTTCCATTTTGTTTTCAAATTGGGCACATGACTTATTTTCCAATAGAGGGCTAACTGATTCTTTTTTTTTTTTTTTTTAAAGGTCAATTTCTCTTTCCTTCAAACAATTACTCCCTCCGATCCTAATTATAAGAGCTACTTTACTTTTTTAGAAAAGTTAAAGAAGCTAATTAAATTATTTTAGAGTATTTTTATTTTTATTTCTTTCTTCAAACTAATTAGTTTAATTAATAAACTAATATATAATCTAAAAATATATAACATATGAAATGATTAAGTAACTTATTTAGTTTCCTTAATTTCTCTAAAGAAAGTCAACTAGCTCTTATAATTAGGACCGGAGGTAGTACTTTTTATTTGGAAATTACTCCTTTATGCTCTACTATTGCCAGATATCCTCACTTTGCAACATTTTAAATCTTCTAGTTTATGTACTTTCATAATACTTGTTTAGATTAGCCACGTGATTTATAGTATATGAGATAAGTTTGTAAAAATAGTTGTGTCTTAATTTATGTGAATGTGATTTTCTAACGCTAACTCAAACAGGCCTAAAATGTGATTTCTTTGGATTGGCAGCATAAATAGCTTTTGATATTTAGACTTATAGTCGATCTAAAATATTTTTTATGATACTTATCGGTATTAAAAATATATTTTAGGATACCGAACGGTATGGTATTTAAAAAAAATATTTTATGATCTTAAAAAAATTATTTTTAATACCAGTCAGTATCCTAAGACATTGAATGACACTAAAAGTATACTTAAGGATACTAAACGACACTAAAAAAAAATTTTTTCATGATATTGGACCATAAGTCCGATAGGACAAAAACTTCCTAAATTAACTTTTTAAATAAGTTACTTTTAGTCCATAAATGATTGAAACAACAACTCATTTAAAATTTCCCCATAAATTGGATCGGACTCTCTAAAAAGGTCATAACAAACATACACACTTCGGTCTTCAAATTTTTTTTTTTTAAAAAAAAATCCTAGAATTTATTCCAGAAACGAACAATCATTAGGGTTGCGCCATTAGCCATTCGTTCCAACTTGCTTCCTCCTTCTGCCTCTCCTTCCGGATTCAATACCATCTCCTATCGGTGATCTTGACTTGTTAGGGTTTTCAGGGTCTGATCTTGTGCATCAAGACATGGGAGGAGGCAACGGGCAAAAGGCAAAAATGGCTCGTGAGAGGAACCTGGAGAAGACGAAGGCTTCGAAAGGTAATCTTTCATTCCCTCTCTCTCGAATCGATAATTTTCATCCATGTTCTGTCTGATTGCTGAGGATTTCTTCTAGAAGATTAGAAGCCGAATCAAAATTTAAATTTTACAAGCGAACTGAAAAGATTGTTCATTTCAGCCCCTTTCGTTCGAAAATATGCGAAATCTCCGATCTCTGTACTATGAAATTGAAATTGGAATTAGAATACATGAAAAAGATCTTACGGTTTTACTTCATTCTTCTAATAATTTGATTCTCACGCGTAGGAAGCCAGCTGGACACAAACAAGAAAGCAATGTCGATCCAGGTAATTTGGTGGTCATGGTTTATACCCTAAAACAAAATCTTATAAATCTCAAAACTGTGTTCGTTGCTTTCATTTTTCTCCTTGTAAACCGAACTACTCTGAATAATAACGAAGTTAGATGGTAAAATGAAACCCTATTTTCTGCTTCTTATCGTGCTTGTCCGATTCTGAAACAGCCTGATGCTTCAATAGTTCAACTCAATATGTGCGGTAAAATTTGCTCTGCCGTTTACGCGTTTATAGGTCTGCAATGTTCATTCTGCGAATTCATACCTAAAATGCATGAAGTGTTTACTTAGTAGTTTTCTTGTGTGCTGAAATTCTGAGTTTAGAGAGGATGTTGCTTGCCTTATTATGCATACCTATTAACTTGTCCTGTCTTGAATGATTTTCTCAAACAATCCATTTTCCCAGAGTTTTGAGGGAGTAATATCGTAGTGGTAGTGTGGTATTTGTAATTTTAACCCTCCAAACAAGGGAGGGAGATCTGAATGTATTTCTTTTCTCTCGCGATTATGCAAGAGGAAGTGTGAGGGAAACGACGCCAGTCGCAGAGGAAAATAGTCGTACAGAATGGAGCTGTCCAAATTTAGAAGTAAAGTGAAGTGCAGATGAAAACAGTAGTATAGAGCGGCTCTTTTATATAAGACGTGTCTTCCAACGAATGCAGGAAATCTAGAATCTTTTGGCATATTGAACATTATTTGATCACAGTTTAACAATTGTGATTGATGATTTGCAGTGCAAGGTGTGTATGCAAACATTTATGTGCACCACATCGGAGGTGAAGTGCAAGGAGCATGCTGAGGCCAAGCACCCTAAATCTGATCTCTTCACTTGTTTTCCTCATCTTAAAAAGTGAACTATTTTGGGGAGAGTTTGTGGAGACCTCTTGATATCCCCGTGGCATTTTCTGCAATCTACACTCGTGTATTTCTTATGTCCTGATTGTACCAAATTAATTTGTCTTCTGGTTGGTGGCTTATCCGGGGACGATGGAATCCTTTGTCCCCTTGATGAAGTGATTTGTGAAAGAGACCTTGAAATGCTGCTTGATGATACTGATCAACTGTTGTTCCCTGCAGAAACTTGCATTCTGATCTATCCCATGTCTGAATCAGAAATGGTTGTTTTTTGTCTCATGCTTCTATTCTTTGTTTGCACCAATGTTTCACAAATCATGCGAAAAATGGAAGAGAATTAGCTAAATGATTTCAAGGTTGGTAATTGTATTTAATAGGTTTGTACACTAGTAATGATTATCCGACCACGGCCATAAGTTGAGTTTCGGTTTTGAATGATCCTATTTTAAAACAAGCCGATCTGCCTTTGCTTTAGTTGTAAAACAAGCTTATCCCACTAGGTAGCACTCTTGTATTTTAGTAGATTAACTATTAATTTTTTAATTTATTTTACCCCTTTTCATGATCTTCCCGTTTCGTAGGATTATTTAATTGCCTTTTTTATACACGTGAAACGGCTTTCTACCATTTTTCATCGATAGGTCCGTCCAACTTGTCTGCCCACATGTTCATTACAAATTTAATTTTTTTTTATATAACCATCTATTTATCTGAACATCCTTACGTTTACCCTCAGTCCTTGTTAAATACTTCCTAATATAAGATATATTTGACATTTTTGTGATATTAAAAAAGTCAATTAAATTAGTTTAAAGTATTTATATTTAGTTTGTTTACCAAATTAATTTGTTTGACTTATAAACCAATAGATAATTATGATGTTATTAAGTGACTTATTTAACTACTTTAATCTCTTAAAACAAAATAAAAAAATTGTCTTATATTTAATATCAGAAGCGTATTTCCTTTTTACACTATATATTTACCCAAATTGTCAACAATGCAAGCCATTTAATCTTCAGGGGCGCCAGAAATTTGTTGCAATCAAATATGAAGATAAAATTTGCAGGTGTAATCTGTCTGCTCTTTAAACAAATATGTAAATATATTATATATATAGCATAACCTCAGAAAATGAGACATCCAGGGAAAATATGTTTACAAGAAACAACATTATCGATTTGGGTCCTGTTGCACAGATCGACTAATACAAGAGGAACAGCTTTAGCAAGGGAAATCATTAGTAATAACGCTAAGGTAGGATATGTCAACTTCCACCCCTTGATGACATCTAATTACTCCAATGAAATATGGTACAAATGTCTTATTACAGAAGAGGGCATTTTTAACATATGGCAAACCAAAATGTCAATGTGTATTAAATCACAATCCCATATATTTAAACTCAGGTTATGAATCCCCATATGAACTCCAATTTTTGAATTCAAGTATCACCAAGTTACTGTGTTCTCATTCTGCTGCTTTCTGCTGCCCTTACCTGAGAGAAATATGGGTGCGCCTACAGGACATACACGGATATAGCAGAAAACTGTTAGCACAGTTAAACTTGAAATAAAAAGATAGAAACACAATTTTTAAAAAGTAAAAGTTTAAGACTATCGACTATCGAGTAAACATGATTACCATTGCTTCTCGTGCAGTGAGCCTGTCCTGATGATTATATCGAAGGAGCTTATCAAGAAAATCGATTGCCTGCACGACAGATGTATGCATATGAAAATTGAAACTCGGTGAAATGCAGTACATAAAGAGAGGTCCAAATGCCATAACAAAATAATGACCTCTGGAGACACAAGATGCTGATTATCCGCATTAATAAATTTAGACCAAGGCTTGCGACTATGCCTGCAGAAGAAAACGCCAATACATGTGATAATTAAAAGTTGATCTATCAAGAGAAAATAAAGTCAAGAGTAAAAGCAGCAGGTTTCTGAGGAGAAAGGAAACGCTGCATGGCTGCTAAAAATAACATGACAGAAGTTTGTAAACCAAGTCAAACTTGCTAGTTGCTAGAAAAATGCTGAAAATTAGGTGTAGGAAACAATGACTTAGAAGTAGTGACAAATGAATGCATAATACCTCCCAACAAGCGCATCAAGTTGAGGATCAAGCTCCAGATTATACTTGTTCAAATATGCATTTAATTCGTCAGTCCCAAGCACCTGCAAGTGACACCCAAAAACAACACACCATGAGGGAAAGTACTTCTATGAAGGATCCAAAGAATAAAACTCACTAAAAAAGAATACTCCTATCATTTTGCTTAACAAGAAAATAACTTCAGATATGGACTAAACCCAAATTTAATGGAAGCTATGATATTATGGTTTTGCAGCAGTAATTGTAAGAAACTATCATGAATGTTACCTTAGCTATTTTGACAAGCTGATCGTGGTTGTCGTGACCATAAAAGAATGGTTCCTTGCGAAATATCTACATTAAGTACAATGAACCAATCATGAGTCATAATTTTTTCTTTCAATAAATATTCTGAATTAGATTTTATACATATGATAGAGCTGGCTAGTTTAAGATAGATTCAAAGAAATAAAAAGACAGATTTGAAGAAATTTAATGCACTATATCCTCTATTACTGCTGGAAAATGTAGAGAATACAACTCTTAATGCTTCGGAGCCTTGAGAAAGCTCAAATACACTGAAAAATGAAAGTAACAAGAGAAATGAATACCTCCTAGTCTGGTATTCGAGAGACCAGACCTCCTCTCCTCACAATACTCAAATTCTGCATAAACCCTACCAAACCCCTTTGTCCAAATATATACATTAGTAAATTGCACACCCCCCCCCCCCCCTCTCCTCCATACACACTCCACACACTCCTCACTTAGGCTTGGCCTATCAATTGTAGGTCCATTAGCTACAGGCCCATCAAACACTGAATGTATGCCATATATAATCTACTAACATGTAACTATAACCCTTACCATTCCAGCAAACATACAGCCAAGGCTCCACATATCTAATGAGTAGTCGTAGTCTTGCAAATCAACTAGCAGCTCAGGCCCCTTAAAGTATCTGAGAACCAAAACCATTATACGTACATTTAAACATCATTTCTTTCAATCTAAGTTGTGATTCAAGAAACAAAATTAAGCAAGCACCATGCACAAACATAAGGATTTTATGCTAATATGGTCACTCAAAAAGGAAAAAAAGAATGACGTCAGCATCTATAGTTCAGTGCTGTCAATTTTATGCTAATGTGGTCATTGAAAAGGAAAAAGAGAATGATGTCAGCATGTATAGTTCAGTGCTGTCAAAAGTGAAGAACGGCTTGAGGCCCCTGACCAAATTATAGAGGTGGTGGGCATTGCAGTAGTCAGCCCGCAGTTTGAAGAGACAGTGGAAACACAAAGCAACAATCAGTTTCAAATGCAAGCGGTAAACAGAACCATAAAATGGCTATAAATCTGGATAACAGAAATTAAAAATGCTAAATCAAATGAAGGAGGGGCCCAACAGTGAACTAATGTTATCTTAAACAGAAACTGTGACAATATGTCCAAGAAAACTAGACACTTGAAAACTGCTTCTAGTAATAAGTACAGACAAAATTTTAGGGTGCTGGGTTTGGCTGGGCTTCAAGTGTCCAGACTCCAGAGAGAGGAACAGGAGGGGAAAACACTATTAGGTGGAAGAAAACAGATGTAACTTGAAGAAAATAGGTGAAATAACAAGTAGTCCACATCAAATCCTCAGTCAAAGAAGCATTCAGCCAAGAAGTTTTGATTCCCCTACTTCAATCGTCAGCCCTCACAACAAGGGCTTCATTGCTTGCTTGCTTTCAGGTGTTCAGTGCAGAAAGGTCCAATAGCCTCATACCCCTTTTAATCGCATTAATGGAAAATGCTTTTAAATGTGGAAAACATCATTTTGCCAAAACCTTAAAGATGGGGACCCCCATCTTTAATGTAATTGCTTTGCAAGCATTGTAAGATAACTCCTTACATAAACTAGAAGATTACCCAGGCGAGGGCACCTGAGAATCTAATAAGATATTGTCTACAAATCCCAGATGAATCAATATTACTTGTGCATTTTTTTTCCCATGATAAAAGAAATCATATCACAAGAGCATGATGTGGCATCACAATGAATAGAAGCATGAAAGCCACAGAGGTTCACTGATCCCCGGGGCCGGGGGTGTACCCACTAAATTTACCTTCAATGATGCATTGTTAATTCATGTTTTCATTGCCTTGTCTTAAGCTAGTTGTTCATTTGATACTTGCTGTTTGATGTTGAAGTAACTATAAATTGTAACAAGTGCCAATCACATTGATGATATAAAAGAATATGTTACTCTCGAGATTTCAGTAAATTCAAATTTTATGGTCCAATGCGTTATCAAAAAATATATCTGACCTACCATATGTGTTTTGGCTATTCATGTAGCTTAGGGTGTATGCTGAACCTATAGCTTCAGAAATGCATCCATGAATGTTGGCGTAAAGAAATTTAGCCAAATGTACAGGCAAAGTGACCAGAATACAGGAAAGTCCCAAGCCACACTAGCAGATTAGCAGATACATCAAATAATGATACACTCTTAACTAAGCCATGTTACATATATGTGCTTTCAGAATGCAAGTTGATCAATAACATTACCTTGATGCAACACGAACATTATATTCCTTTCCAGGATGATAAAATTCAGCAAGACCCCAATCTATCAAGCGAAGTTTTCGCAACTCATGATCTATCATAACATTATGGGGCTTTACATCTCTATGCATTATGCCTTGAGAATGGCAGTAATCCAATGCCTACAATGCCAAATGGAACATTCATGTAAGAAAGAAAGGTCCTCAATGGACATATTTGCAGTAATGAAACACCAATATTGACACATATCTGGTATAAGAGAAGATATATAGTGCTTAAGAGCAACTTGAAATATCAAGTTCTGTCATATCTAATTATGGCGTCAGATATGTATCAAACATAAATGGCTAGGTATTGTAAGTAACAGTGACTCACAAGTGGTCAATCCCTAGTTAATACTTCCAGGGTACATAAGCAAAAGCCTATTAAGATGTAGCAAATGCAGGAAGCAATAAGTGAAGCCTGATGTACGACAAAGGTACTACCATGATTTTCAAGTAAAAACGGGATTTGATTATGGAGAGGACACAGAAATGTAGGAATCACACTTCAACCAGAGGAGATTGACAGATAAATTACCTTGAGCAGCTCATATATGTAATAGCGTATGTCATAATCAGTCAAGGTTGGATACAAAACTTTGAAATCTGTACTGTTGACATACTCAAATATCAAGCTAGGAGTTTTTGAGTGTTGATCTCTGACGATATCAAGAAGCTTGACAATATTTGGGCCTCCACAAAGGTTCTGGAGTATTTTTATCTCTCTTTTGATCTGCAAAGATATTGAGGACCTCAGAAATAGAAGAATTGAAATGATGTAGAAGATATAAAAGAAAATGAATTTACTGCATGACCTCACCTACTTCATGCCTCCACAAGGGTTTTTCAGTAAACTAAGAATATACTTCATAGATCGACAATATATTATTATAGAAGTTCCTTTAATCTACGAAAATTCAGAACCAAGTTTGCATTCAACTCATGCCCTGTATGCTTCCTATAGTATGGAGGAATTGCGGTTTGATTTAGAATAAGTATTTTTAATGATTCCAACTATCTAAGAATAGGTTTTAGCAAAACCAAGTTGTGAAAGACCCAGGTTGGCTTCTTTGTAACCAGGTGTCCAGAATATGTTTTCTCAGTTATTCTCTCCTTAAAAAAAAGTTCAGATATGCTATAATTATTACTTCAGGTTTTTCCTTTCTGGAAGGGCGGATGATGCCCGCCTTTTTCAACAGATTTTATCAAGTATGAAGTAATTCAATTTTTCTGGTTACTTGAAAGCTGTGGTACTCATAGAGTCATAGCAGGTACACTATAATCTAATTTTCAAAACATAAGGTACGGATACACTACAGAGATAATGAGTGTTTTATAAAATATAAAGATTTTTGCAACAATAATGATTTATAATGAACAAATGAACATTCTATGATGTATATGATCAACAAAAATAGTAACTCAAGTTTCCAGATAAGATCTCAAAATTATTGTAACTACATGAAAAGTAAATCTGAGAAATATATGATTCCAGAGTTGTGTGCAAACTCTTTGTACACTAGTTTTGTTATGTGGGAGACTTGTAATTCAATCTACGATCTGACAAGCATCAAGGACTTAGGAAAATAATTCCAATGAAGCACCATGGCATTGTTCATAGGCTGTATGTTGCAAGGAAGTGCAGAAGGGGAAAAAATCACCTTCTTTTTCTTGACAGGCTTGAGAATCTTGATTATGCAGCGCTCATTGCTATTAACATTTATACCCTCGAAAACTTCACTATATTTTCCCCTTCCTACTTTTCGCACAACCTCATAATCATCTTGTTCTCTGAAAAGAGCATATGAAATACCTTCAGGATACTATAATTATACACAATGACATCATATTGCAAAAAGTATAAAAGTATAGAAAAGGGGGATTCAGGGAACCAAAGTATCAGCCTCATAAGTAAGAAAATGATGAAATTTTGCCAACAACATAGGAACTATGAACTGTTCACAAATGTAATTGAAGAAGAATCAAGATGAAGAATCATGTATTATTACAAAAGAGCAACATGCTCTTACAATGAGTAACCCTTATGGTTATCTCTAAAATCTCCTAAATGGATAATCTTGAAAGAAGACCAAGTTAACTCTCTCTTGGAGGGAGACCAAATTAACTCCCTCCCCACACATGGATGGTAAGGACTCTACATCCAACACATTAATCACAACAGTTAAGAACCTCCATATATAGACTAGGCCTAACTAACTAACTAATCAACTACTCACCTTATACTTCTAAGAGGAACCATAAGAGGCGCTAGAATAGCACACATTCCATTTCAACATAAGCATAGCTCCGAGAAACTAAAAGTGCATCAACACTTAAAAAGCCATTTTAGACAACACAGTTCAGGCATTAACTTCAAAATAACGAGATAGTTCTGATAAGCTTCATTGCCTGTCAAGTTCATGACATAAATTACAAGAGCGAGAGATCCAATCAAAAGTACAAAGCCTCGATTGAAAACTGAAACAAGCAAAGCTTCCGATCCCACACTAGATTGCCGACGAAACTACGATAACAAAAATGCAATTGAATCTCTTGATATTAGAAATGATGAAAAAAGGGGACTAAGAGGCTTACAAAGCAGAAGCAAATAATGAACCAAGTGCTTACTCTTCAGATTCAAAATATAAAACTTCCCTCCATTCGGAATTTTTTATGATAAAAATAAAGGCACGATTACATAAATACCACACAAAAAAACTCGCAAGAAGATAATCATATAAGAATACATAGAGGTAAGGTTAGGAACATTACCCCCATTGAACGGTGAGCGACTCGTAATCCCAATATTCTTTAGGGCGGTGAACATTGATGTCCGCGTAAACACGCGCCTTCGACATGGCTATAATCCGAGATCTAGAATTGACGGTGATTGGATTCGGTGCAGCACTCGACGATGACGCCGACAACGACGACAGCGGTAGTGGTGGCAGCCTCAATCGGAGAGTGGGATGCGCACGCTAGGAGGGTGCGCAACCACCGTAGAGGAGCGTCCACAAGGTAGCAGTGTAGGAATAATAGAGAGCTGGGTTATGCGGTCATTTCATGTGCCCATGTCATGCTTATTGAGACTCTTTCGCACCAGACAAGATAAAGCAGCATTAGATACGGTGTTCATTGTAGCGGGGTTGAGCGGTCCACTGTCTTAATATCTTCTTCTAGATCTCAACGTTGATTTGAAGCCAGAAGGGTTCAAATTTTTTTTCGGTAAGTGCAAAAGTAGAGAACATAGATTTGTTTGAAAACATCGTAAAAATTATACTCCATTACAAAGGGACATGTTTACTTAATTAAATTAAATTAAGAATGTTAGTTTAGTTAGATAATATTATATGTATTTTTAAAAATACTCTAATTATCTTATCCAATTATCACATTCACTTTCATCATTAATTATGGTTAGAAGAGTATTAATAAGGATAAATTAGAAAATATTAATAAATATAAAAACTTTTTCTTATATTCAAGAACAATATCAACTCCAAAAAATATGTCTTATATTAAAGCCCAAAGAAGTACCTTTTTTAAGTCAGACATTTATTTGTAAATTTAAGGAAAAAATTACTCCTCTAGGCTTTCAACAAGGCCATTAGTGCATTGATAAGAATGGTTGATTAAGGATATGAAGTCTTCTAAAAAGAGTAGATGAAGACCAAAAGAAATACTTAATGAGACTATAGAGCAATATATAATTAACAATTTACTTAAAAATATGATTTTTAATAGAGTTCAATGGTATTATAACTTATGCAATCCTCACCTACTGGACTACTTTAATGCTCTATTGTGTTATATTATCTCCGGTCCTAATTATAAGAGTTAGTTGATTTTCTTTAGAGAAATTAAGAAAGCTAAATAAGTTATTTAATCATTTCAGATGTTAAACATTTTTAGATTATTATTAGTTTATTATAAAAACTAATAAGTTTGAAGAAAAAAATGAAAATAAAAATACTTTAAAGTAATTTAATTAGCTTCTTTAATTTCTCCAAAAAAATCAACTAGGTCTTATAATTAGGATCGGATGGAGTATTACTCCTCCATTCATAACTATATTACCTACATTTAAGACAGGATGTGGTATTAAACTAACAGAAACATTTTAGTTATTTTAAAATTCTTAACTTAGATCTTTTTAAGATTTGAATTTTAAATATACGGTTGAAAAGTCGGCCAAAAAAATATTCTACCTTTGGAGAAAAAATCCCAAGAGGGAGATTTTGCGCGCGAGGGCTGGGACCACACCCGCGGGTCAGCTTTTAAAGAACTCATGACGTGGCTAAAGATGATTGGCTTTTAGAAAACAACTTGGAGGACCAAACACACGTGCCATGCCCACCCATCTTTTTTAAACGATTCAGCGGAGCTAGTTCGCAGCTTAGCAGAATAGCATCTTAAAAATTCAAGTTCTTGTTGATGGCAAACCCATTGTTTCATTTATTTTAATTTTATATTAGTACATCACTAGCTAATTTCAATTTTAATGTTAAAAAGTTTCACACATGCTCATTTTTCCCCTTTTGTTGTGTTTTTCCTTTAAATTAGAAAAGCTTTAATCATATTGAAGTGAATCATAGGCTCAATATTTTAGTGTCATCAGTTATGAAACCTTTCTTTTTTTCCCTCTTTGCTATAACAATTTTAAGAAAGGGGTTGGACTCACCTACGATCCAAGGACATGGCGAATCTCCCTTCCCCTAGGTGATACCAATATTGGGCAGAGTGAGTCGTTTATTACCTTCAGGCGTTTATCTAAGTACTTAGGAGTTAGGATGTCTCCTCCAGCACTTTAACCAATTCTAGGATCGAACCCTCTTTTTTTGGTGAGAATGTGCAACTTTTTTATCAGTTGAACCTAAGAATGAGAGGTGCCAGTTATGAAACATTAACTTTTAGGAAATTATTTGATATATTTGGGCCCAAATCTCAGAATTTGGGGGATTTGGGCCTAACCCAAGGCAAAAACTTCACATACCATGTCTCCTTTAATTGGGTCCATCTTATTAAACCAATATCGTTGGTTGAGAAGGGAACCTAGAGAGAAGCCCGTTCAAGAATATCATTAAGGCCCACAAAAGAATAATACAGTAATAAAAAAAAATTCCAGGGTATTATACACAGTTGCAAACACAACAGCTTCTTATTTAAACTTTAAAGGACAACAAAGAAGTTAAAATACCTCCAGTTCTAATTCTTGATATATATTTAAAATAAATAAATAAATTTGAAGGCTGCGACAATGTGTCCTTTTTATTCTTTGCTCAAATTTCTAGTGGCAATTAATAGGACCGTATTTGCTTCAAAAAAGTACAACAGGCGAATAAAAAAATAAATTTGAAGGCTGCGACAATTTGTCTTTTTTATTCTTTGCTCAAATTTCTGGTGGCAATTCATAGGAGCGCATTTGCTTCAAAATACTACAACAGGCGGGTGCTTGGTAACTTCTGAAATTATGATTTCAGAAATTCTTTTTAACAATTCGAAACAAAACTCCTCTCACATATTTATCTCGTATATTATAAAAACTATAAACTAAAAGTTAATCCAAACATCTAGATAGCAAAAGCCACGCGCCGGGAGGGACAAAGTTTGGCAATGCATTGCTGGTGAAATGGTCCAAGAGAAGAGGACAATCACGTAGATTTAAGAGTCACAATATCACGTGTGTGCAAATTATTTTGCCCAGAACTGGGCCTTACTAATTATTTTGGCTTTGACATATCAAGTGCTTGCCTATATACCTAGACAAACATGCTTGTGTCCGACCAACGGAGGTTGGCACAAGTGGTAAGCGGCTTGTGTCGCTTAAGTAAATGTCTTGGGTTTGAGCCTTGTGGATACAAAAAATTCCCGTTAGGAGACTCTCCTATCAAAACCAGGTGCGCAACGTGGGTCAGATCCGGATTAGTCGGAGCGAAGCCTTAATGAACCCGGTGGGCAACCAAAAAAAAAAAAACATGCTTTTGTCCTCCAATTTTCGGCCATCACCCCCACATACACCACCACGAGTCCACGACACTTGATTTAAAGGGAATTCAATTCTTGAATTATATGTCCGTTAATTAAAAAATTGAATTAATGATATTTAATTGCATTATTGAGGCCGATTATTCGTCTTAAATGGGATCAATTTACTTTGGGACTCTTTCTTTCATTCTCTTCCATTTTGATAGACGTGCATCTTGGAGTTTTCCAATTATTGATTCAAGATAGTACTCTATATCTTCCTTGACTTCATAGCCGGCGTTGAAACCAAGAAAAAGGTCATTCTTCTTAAATGTTCACCCATTTTTTTTTGGGGACAATTACGCACAGGTCCTAAAGATGACAAAAAAATACAATTAGATTCATTAAAATCACCAAATTATATAGAAGTCTCTAGAGACTTCTGTATAATTATTTGTGAATGTAAAATTACCATGATGGACAAGGGAAAAACACGTATAAATCACTGAAAATTGCTCAGTCTGTCATCTCCCTCTCAACATATTCGACTGAGAGCTCTTCAACGCCGTTCAACCGAGAGACCTGCAACAGCGTTCGAGCGAGAAGGAAATTAGCGTCTTTGTTTTTCCCCCTACCTCGTTTGTCGCTGGTGGGATTGTGCGAGACTCCCTGCATCTCTCATTGCTATGGGTGCTATTAGTGTAGGACATATTTTCCTTCATCGTGTAAGTGAGTTTTTCAATCAAAGTTTTTTAGGGTGATGTGAAATTGTAATTTTCGCTTCCTTCCTCTTATTACTCTTAACAAAACGAATTTATGATCCATTTCTTCATTGTTGTGCAAAACACCTCTTTGATAGAGTTTATTATTGGGTATTTAAGACGTGGAAACCAGGGAGAAAGAAAGAACCAAGATATTGACCGAAAAGTGAAAAGATACTGACTCTTCTGGTTTTCAAAGTTTGTTGTAAATATATGTTGTTTATGTTGTAAATGTAACATTTGTTATTGTAAATAGCCTCAGGACGTGAGAAATGAAAAAAAATCCAGGTTTTTAAATGGTGTTGTTAATATAACATTTGTTGTAGTAAATAACCTTTAGACGTGAGAAATTAAAAAAAAAATATAGGTTTTCAAAGGTTGTTGTTAATATAGGCTTTTTCTGTTGTAAATATAGCATTTGTTATTGTAAATAGCCTCTGGACGTGAAAAATGAAAAAAAAAAATCCAGGTTTTCAAAAAAATATAACATTTTATGACTGTTTTTGAAAAAAAAAAGTCGTTAAAAGTATTGTTTTTGAAAAAAACAATCGTTAAAAGTACTTTCTATTGTAAATATTGCATATGGGTGTGTCAAAGAAAGAGTCTTTCCAATATTATGAAATGTGTTTAAATGAAAAGATGCGTTCTGAGAAGTCATATTCTTACAAATTAAGAGATTTGTGTTGGTTCATGAATTAAACAAATAGTTATGACTTTCTGAAGAGGTGTAGTTTTCAAGAGTCACCACTTCAAGGCATTGATTCATTATTTAAAATACCCTAATTGTGACACCATTTAAACAGAGAGAATTTAAAAACATCGGTAATCTCTTGCTGAATCATCTTATCTTCCGCCAGTTCTGCCGCCTTGATTTAATCAAGAAGAATTTGTTTAATCCTGGAGAGTACCGCTTCTTCTTTACCGGTAGTTGCGGAATAACTCTATAGGACAGTGTTCTCGAACACAACTCAGATCATCCTCTTCTCTGTTTTTCCAGATCGCTCGCGACGCCAACAATCTATAGAGTTATCCCCTCACTGATCTTTGGAGTGTATCAGGGATGTTATGAAGTTTGTTTGTTGATTATAAAAGATACGTGTTCGCGACAAAGATGAAACCAATTAGAATCTAGCGTATAGCACACTGTATACGGTAGAAGCGACACTGGTAATACACTTAATTTTCGGTTGTCAAGGAAAAAAATCTCGAAATTCTTACGGGCAAGCAATTCAAGAGGACCCCACTGATGGGCTAATACCAAATTCTTTGCTTATCAACAAAAGTCCGAATCGTGTGTTCCAGAGGTTTCCCACGATGCTTGGGAACTAGGATTGATTTGGTGGAGATATCTATAATTTTCTTTGCTGGGATTACTTTGATGACATTCCGCGTAAACTATCTGAATCGCATATTAAAAATATGATCAAGAAGAGCTATGATTTAAGTCTGCAAATTTGGTCAGAGAGAAAGGGATGGTATTTGCAGCGTTTTGATGAAGAAAGCGTGAAGGCGTACGTCTGTTGGCAACAACAAATTCTCCGGAAGAAAGAGTTATATTTCTTTACCGTGACCAAACAGCAATAAAGTGCGCGTGATTAATTGGAATATTATATAAATATATATAATATTTGTGGGCATAATATTAAAAATTTAATAATGCGGTCATTATTTTTTTAATATTTGATGTGCTGAATTTTTAGTATGAATGTGCTCATAAAAATCAATATTTTATTTAATTATTGATTACTTGCACGATGAATTTATTTCGATTGAAGTTTTGAATGTCTTTAGTTAATAAATATATAGTAGTTTTGATTGATGGTAGTTGATAAATCTCCTATAATATCTCCTTATTTTATTAAAGGTTTGATGAATATTAAATTAATAAAGGGAAGATAATGATAATGTATATCTTATGCCAGGTTTCATCGGGAGATTTTATTGTTTTTATTAATAAATATTTCGAATTAAATTATTCATGGTATGAAGATGAAATTTTCGATGATAATGAGATCATTATTGAGTTCATACTTGTTATTTTATTATTTGGTTTCTAATTGCAGAAATTAAATATAGTTAACGTAATTATAAATTCCTAAATTTTAGGATGTTATTCTAATTTAATTAATTAGGATGAGAGGGGAATTTATTTGCTTTATTATCAATGAAGATACTAATTTATTTGAAATTTCTAATCTTTTATAATATTGTGAATATTTTTAAATTAATATGGTTGAATAAAAGTGGGGATTTGTTGTGTTCAACGTGATAATAGTTGAAAGTTGAAACAAATTTTTGTTTTAATATATCTGGTGATATATTTGTGAATATCTCGGCTACTATTAAATTTGACAGAAGGATTTGTTACTATGGTCAATGAATAAAAATAATAAATTGCATGATGTGTGATTTATTTTGATATACCATATAAATTAGTTTGAATATTGAAAATCTTAGATTTTTAATGCTGTAATTTATGTCTATATTTCGGTGATTTATATAATCAAGTGCTTTGAATTTTTCAAAGAGAATTTGTGGCATTGGCTTGACACATATTTAAATAGTGTGAATATTATTAATATTGATATTTAAAATAATTAAAGATTTATAAATTTATGTGGAAAATTCTGTGTGAGGACAGAATATTAATATATAAAATATTTATATATTATTTTGACAAAAGGAAATTAATTAAGTTGAGGCTTTTTCTTTTTATGTGAAAAGCAAATTTTGTTACTTGAAATAGATGATAATGTTTGAGACATTCTCATTTAATTAAAATAAAAGATTAAATTAGCACAACCTTTTGTTGAAGTATACGGTCATATGATTATGTAGTTTTATAAAGTGTGAATCTTTATAAATGTACTAGTGGGATTCTAATTTAATTAGAATTTTATTGATTATAAAATATTTGAAAGTGTGGGGGTATCTAAGAAATGGGGTACTTTAAAAATTATTATTTTGGTGCAACAAAATATGTTGAAAATTATAAAATTGCCATGCATTATGATTATTTAACAAAGACTCTGTTATTTACTACTAAAAGCAAATTTTGTGAATTATCAAATATTTTGTGATTTGAAACAGAGCATATGACAGTGGTTATGAAATTTTAATAATTTATCTAGTGTAGAGATAAATGTGCTTTAAGTTTCATAGTATTATTAATTTCTCTTGGTATAAGCATGCATGATATCATGAAATTTTTAATTTAATATGGATGACTTGCAAGGTCGAAAATATCATGTTATGTGCTTGAAAGCATGAGAGAATTGGATTTGATTTTAGGTGTTAACGATCATAAAAGAATATTGATGACAAATAAGAAATGTTTCTGAATATTGGTTTTGAGAACCATTGTGTGAATATTCTTTATGATACTACTTGAGATTATTCTAAAGCTCAATCAATGTATGCACAAATAGTTGAGAATTTGTAGCACTGATAAATGTTAACCTCATTACATATTGATTGATGTGTGGAGATTGAGCATATGTAAACTCTCATGAAGAGAATGGAATAGTTAAGGGATAATGCCATAGATAATATTGGCATCATTTATTGGATTCCCGTTGTATTGATGTATATACATGGATGTTAACTAAGATCTAGTCTATCTGTGAAAATCCATTGGTTATCATTAACCTTCAGTGGTGACAAAATTAAAGTATTATATGAGTCAGAATTGATTACTCTGGAAATGGATGAAGTGCTGAGAATGTTAAAAATCTCTTAGCAAATATTTTAATAAGAAACCGACGCTTAAAGTTGACAATATGTGATTTCCAGATGGCAATAGCCATTGTAAAAGTACAATGATGAAATAAAATCGTTTGAGATATATTATGATAAGCTAGCTTAAGATCTGTGTTGGAGTTATCTCAATCGATTTGGTGAGGTCAATAATAGACCTATCGACCGTTAACAAAACCCTGCATGATGATATAAATTGGTCGAGGGGAATAGAACTAAAGCCAACTCGTAATTGACAGCGATGGCAACCTAACCTTTGTGATTGGTGATCCCATGAAGAAGGTTCAATGGGTAAGAATAAGTCGTTCGTCAATTCTGACTAGCACGAAAAATATTAATCGTCCCTTCCTATGACAATGGGAGAGTGCTAGAATGCACGTTTTGAGGTTGAATAAAGCTCTTAATGATTTCATAGTCTTACATGACGGTGTGCTCAGTGCAGGTACACTTACATGAAATCACCTCTACGAATGTGAAGTGTGGCCGCTCCTATGAGATCGTGGCGAAATCTCTAGAGCATTCGTTATGCACCAAGCACGCGCATGGCCGTCATAACGCGCAAAACCGTTGATTAACAGCAGAAATGTTAGGATATAATCTTATCATTAATGCCTCTAATACACACCAAGATTTGTTAGTTCATAGAA
Organism: Acacia crassicarpa; assembly: GCA_034222035.1. Classification (NCBI taxonomy): domain Eukaryota; kingdom Viridiplantae; phylum Streptophyta; class Magnoliopsida; order Fabales; family Fabaceae; genus Acacia; species Acacia crassicarpa. Next base: position 3,555,021 of record JAWXYG010000010.1, read on the forward strand.
GCATGCTTCACTAACATCTCTGTGTATTAAGTGTTATTGGTCTAGGTCTGGTTCATAGTTCTATGGACCACTAGATACAATGGTTATGTCCATGGGTGTAACTTAGCTAGTGGTGTTTTCTTTGACACATGTGGGGGATTGTTGTAAATATTGCATATGGGTGTGTTAAAGAAAGAGTCTTTCCAATATTATGGAATGTGTTTAAATGAAAAGATGCGTTCTGAGAAGTCATATTTTTACAAATTAAGAGATTTGTGTTGGTTCATGAATTAAACAAATAGTTATGACTTTCTGAAAAGGTGTAATGTTCAAGAGTCACCACTTCAAGGTATTGATTCATTATTTAAAATACCTCAATTGTGACACCATTTAAACAGAGAGAATTAGAAAACATCGGTAATCTCTTGCTGAGTTATCTTATCTTCCGCTAGTTTTGCCGCCTTGATTTAATCAAGAAGGATCTGTTTAATCCTGGAGAGTACTGCTTCTTCTTTATCGGTGGTTGTGGAATAACTCTATAGCACAGTGTTCTCAAACACGACTCAGATCATCCTCTTCTCTGTTTTTCCAGATCGCTCGCGACGTCAACACTTTCAACAACTGTTTTCTTTAAAACAGTACTTTTGACGATTGTTTTTTCAAATGTAGTAATAAAAAACAATACTTTTGACAACAACTAGCATAAGTTTACCACTGACTAGACTCGTTTTTGTAAGCTAAAAGCGCAAAAACGGTAAACTAGGAGAGTCAACTCACGAGTTTGACAACAATGCATGTAACTAATATATAAGAGCCAATTGATACTAGATTTTGTCATAAATATAAATCTGCAATCTTCTTTATTCTCTATATTTATATTTTTCTTTTTACTAAATTATATAGATTGATTCTACATGTTAAAGATAGTTAATTTCTATCAGCGATTAGTTTTAAACCAAATGATTTAATGGAGTATTTTTATAAAAACCCATAAACATTTTTAACAAATAAATAAGTTCTTCATTCTGTCCAAATTGGTGAAGTAGAATTTTAACCTCCAATGCATGCAACCAAGTTATTGTATTCACCCGATTTTGATTTGGCAGGTATCATATTCTTTGGATGTCGGCAAATCTTGACCTCACATCTCATGAAGGGTCAAGCTATAGCTAGCTCTTTTATTGTTTTTCTGCCCGTACTTTTGTTCAGCCATGCACAAAGCTGACTTGTCATGAAACATGGTTGCTACTTATGTTGGCTAAAAGGGATTCAAAATTTATGTATTTCTTTGTATTGTATTGAAGCTATAAACCTATTAAATAGGGGTTGTGATCCGTGACAACCTTTTAATGATATTTTCTTTGGTCCTAAATATAAGATAAAGTTGATTTTTTTTTGGAAGATTGAGGAAGTTAAATAAGTTACTTAATCATATCATAAATTGTATATCATTAGATTATATATCAATTTGTTAGTCAAACTAATTAGTTTAGAGAAAAAAAATCAAAATACAAATACCCTAAAATAATTTAATGAGCTTCCTTAATCTCTCCAAAAAAGTTAACTCCGTCTTATATTTAAGACAAAAAAAAATATTATATATGGATGAAGATTAGCAGGTTGCATTGCTAAATTTGTTTCAGAGACTTTTATGTCTTTGATCACCGGCCTTCTTTTATGAATGAGATGGGAAGTGTTGAAGGACACTAGACTCCTAGTTAGTATGTCGTGGTAAATATCCTTTTATGTGGTATTATTAGTATTTAGTTTTGCTCAAGAAAATTTAGTTATAAAAATTTTAGAAAATATATACTATTGTTAAAATTTGAAGGATTGGAGCAACGGGGAAACAAGAACCTCTGAATATTCCTTGATCCTTAATATAAGCAACTAAGTAAGAGCCTTTATATTGACAAACCTAGCAAAATCCTGTAATCTAATCTAAGCTGAATAAATCAAATCAAATAATAATAGCAACATAAGCTATATAATACTAGTATATCAACATGAGAATATACTAAATATTAACATAAGATATAATAATATATTAACACCCCATTCAAACTCAAGATCATCTTAAGTTTGTCAACTAAAAATAGAGGGTTTTCTCCTCCTCCTCCTCCAGCTACGATAGCTGAACTAAAAATAACAAAAACAACACCGACCTAATCTGGACGAAAATAGAGGGTCTCCTCCTTCTTCATTGGCCTCATCATCATTGGCTCTCAAACCATTCTTCTTCTTCTTCCTTCATTGGCTCTTATACCATATTAGAATATGAAGGGTTGGGTAACAAGGAAACAAGAGTATCTAAATATTATTAAATCCTTAATACAAGTAACGGAGTAAGAGCTATTATATAGACAAATCTAGTTTAATACTAAAATCTAATCTAACCTAATCTTAATAAATCTAATCAAATAATAATATCAACATAAGATATATAATATCTCAATATTAGAATATATCAAATATTAATATAAAATATAATAATATTTTAACACTTACCACTCTGATCCTATTTATAAGTCCAATTTGACCAAATCTCACATATCAAGGAAATGTAAGTATCTCAATGATTATAGAACAAATTTCCAACTTTACCCTCATTTATGAATGAGTACCTTTTAAAATTTATTATCAAATATCTCTCATCTTCTTTTCTTTCCAACGTAGTTAGTCAATCTCTCTCATCATCATTACTATGGGCAAAATTGTCACAATCTCATTTATTTGGTCAAAATGGACTTATAAAAAGGACCAAATTTTTTGGTCAAACTAGACTTCTAAATAAGACCAGAGTGGTATGCATATATATATATATATATATAAAAGCCTGCTGGGAGTGATTAGTCTTCCCTGATCAGTCACAAGAGGGGACCCTTAACAACGACTATTGCAAAGATTGCACAAGGACCTACGATATAGAAGATGGCGTGGATGATTTGAACAAGAGGAAGGAATTGCATTCACATTGGGAACATCAATAATAATTGTGGATTTGTGGGATCATAAATATTCTGTCGGAAAAAAAAAGGAAATAAATATTCTACAGTGTAATTTACATAAACAAAGAACCCAGTCATTCCATGTTTGTTTTAGTAGAGAACACTAAGGATATGGTTATTCATACATATGATGTACGTGGAGACTCAAGACTCTTGCCAGATTGATTGTCGCTTTATCTTACGTTTAATTAATTTAGTATGTTGTATGGATTTCAACACTAAAGATCATTAATAAATATACAATGAGGCTATATTAATAATAATAAATATTTATATATGAAACTCAATTAATAAAAATACATTTATATTTTTTTAACAAAATATTTTTATTATTTTTAATAATTATACTAAAATGTAAGTTTCAAAAAATAGAATGGATGTTTGATGTTTCTGTTTCAAAAAATAATTACAGAGATACTTACTAATCACCGACCAACATGCCTTATATATTATGTAATAGTTGTTTCCCTTATCTCTAGCATTGAGACATTTCAATAATCACATCCCCATCAATAAGCTCCATGTAGTACACATATCAATAATTTTAGTTCATGCTTTACGGCTTTACCTTATTATTCCATAACAAATTATGCTTTTTCAAAATTTCAAAGTGATGCATCATTAAAAATATAGTTATGATAGCCAAGGTATATCTGTCAAAGCTGTAAAAAAACGCAATTTTAATATCATAATCACAATATTTTAAATGATAGTCACTAAGTAAAAATCAAGTGAAATTCTATATAATACCAACAGCGTAATTTAACTTCAATTTTTTTTTTTGGGGCAAAATTGAACTTCAAAATTTTAAGCAACTTTAAATTATTTGCATTGTTCTGTTTTACCCAGAGTGGTTCTTGGCTCGTGCATGTATTTATTTATTTTTGTTACAAGCTCGTGCTTTATTTAAGATAAAAAATAATCTACTAATTATTGCAAACAAATGTTGCTCTAATTAGTAAAGAATTGACTTATAACTCTCATAAAGTGTGAGTTCAAATTCCACGGTTAATGTGAGTCATTTTTAGTTGGCAATTTATAAATATATTATACACAGTTTAATATATTTGGTAATACAGTAATAAAAAAAATTCCAGGTTATTATTATACACAGTTACAAACACAACAGCTTCTTATTTAAACTTTGAAGGACAACAAAGAAGTTAAAATATCTCCAGATCTAATTCTTGATATATATTTAAAATAAATAAATAAATTTGAAGGCTGCGACAATGTGTCCTTTTTATTCTTTACTCAAATTTCTACTGGCAATTGATGGGACCGTATTTGCTTCAAAAAAGTACAACAAGCGAGTGTCTAATAATTTCTGAAACTGTGGTTTTAAAAACTTTTTTTTGAGTTGAGACCAAACTGGTCAAATATATTTATCTCATAAATTATAAAAATTATTTTCTAAAAATTAATCTAAATATTTAGATAACAAAAACCATGTGCCATGGGGACAAACGTTTGGCAATGCATTGCTGGTGAAATGGTCCAAGAGAAGAGGACAATCACGTAGATTTAAGAGCCACAAAATTACGTGTGTGCAAATTATTTTGCCCAGAACTGGGCCTTACTAATCATTCTAGCTTTGACATATCAAGTACTTGCCTATTACCTAGACAAACATGCTTGTGTCCTCCAATTTTCGCCCTTCACCCCCACATACACTAGCACGGGTCCAGGACACTTGACTTTAAAGGGAATCCAATTCTTGAATTATACGTCCGTACCGTATCATAAATAAAAAAAAATGAATTATATGATATTTGATTACATTATTGAGGCTAATTATTCGCCTTAAATGGGGTCAATTTGTTGACCCAGAAAAAAAATGGGGTCAATTTACTTTGGGACTCTTTTCTGTCATTCTCTTCCACTTTGGGAGTTTTTCGATTATCTATTCAAGATAGCAATTTATATCTTCCTTGACTTCATTAGCCGGCGTTGAAACTGAGAAAAAGGTCATTGTTCTTAAATGTTGAACTCATAATTCTTAAATGCTAAACTCATTTTTTAATGAAAAGGGCATGAGAAAATGTGTAGGGACTCACTAGTTAAAAGAAACTTGTAATTGAAATAGGAAAAATTCATGTCAGGGCCTATTTAAGTTAAAAAAAAAACAAATTTAAAAAAGGCCCAAATATTGTTCAAATACCTTTCATAAAACGCTAACAACTAAATCAGTCTCATTAATAACTAAATTAAGGTCCGTTAATAATTAAATCAATAGTATTAACAACAATATCTTAACAACTTAATTAGTCCCATTAACAACTAAATCAGTACCAGTTAACAACTATATCAGTCACATTAACAACTAATGTTTTTTGAAATAATACCAGAAAAAACTATTTAATAATGTCTGGGCCTTTTTTGACATTTTTTTTTGTCAATATAGGGCCTGAGATGAATTTTCCCATTGTAATATACTAAAAGAGTTGCTTATATATTTTGCTAGAAAAACATTTATAACGATGACTTTAATATCCTTTAATATCTATTTGATGACCTTACCAGCGAAAAAAACATCATTCTGTTTGACTTTGTGTTGACATGACATCAAAAGTGATGGCCCAATTATGTATTAGAAGATGGCGAGTTTGTCTAACATGGTTGTTGATAGAAGATGATGTTTATATAGGTTGCTATTGATTACTCCCTTTGCTCCTTATTATAAAGGGAAATATATTTTTTATGTTGTAGGAGAAGTGTATTCTCATGTTATAGATATAAAAAGATGTGGGTCCTATCATTTCTATGCTTAAGTTTTTTTTTAAAAAAAATGTGGGTCCCACCATATCATGTGTGTGTAAGAATCTTCTTCTCATGCAACACGAGAAATGTAAACCCCTATTATAAACTAGCAGGTGCATTTAGTCCTTTTTATAATGCACTTCCTTGTTTCTAAGGATCATTAATTGTTATTTCTATGTATGTCCATCATTAATAGGGGTAGTAGGTGAGAATAATAACAACATAATATTAGAATTTAGTGCAACTAATAGTGGTAATATTGAAAATTATTTAAATTTTAAGACAACTTTATTTATTTTAACTGTTTTTATTGGTTTATGCATTGTTATCAAACTTGCGAGTTGACTCTCCAAATTTACGGTTTTTACGCTTGTAGCTTACAAAAACGAGTCGAGTTAGTAGTAAACTTGTGCTGGTTGTAAACTTGGTTAAACTCATGAGTTTATACATCGAATTTACCGTTTTTATGTTTCTAACGTATAAAACTGTGTTAATTTACTCTTAAACTCGTGTTAATTTTTTTGATTTGATTATGCTTAACAGCTTTATATAAACATTTTATGGAAATTTCTTTATTAAATATGATAAATGATGAATGTTGATGGATTTAATTTCAATTATTTGGATTTAAAAAATATTTAAATCAAATTGTTGTCATTTTTATATTTTAATTATTTAATTATACACTAATAATACATATTTAATAATAAAAGTAAATTTTTACGAGTTTATGTCATTGTCACGAGTTTGCTTAAACTAATGAGTTTGACAACCTTAAGTTTATGTGAATTATTAATTGGTACTTTAAAATAAAGATTAGAGGGAGTAGCTGCAAAGCTCATCTACAGTCATGAAATACGGCTTAGGATTTTATACTCAAACGCTTCATGAATTTGGAGTTCCGCTCTGTTTATAAGTAAGATTTCAAGTGTCAAAAAAACCCATAACATATTCATAATTAAAACGGTTAGAACTTACAAATTATTACCGGTCATTAATATAAGAACCAGTCGAGATTAGATTTTGTCATAAATATAAATATGCAATCTACTTTATTCTCTATATTTATCTTTTTCTTTTTATTAAATTATGCAGATTGATTGTACATGTTAAGAGAGTTAATTTATATCAATAATTACTTTTAATGAAAATGATTTAATGGAGTTTTTTTTAATAAAAACCAATAAACATTTTTAACGTAACAAATAAATAATTTGTTCAATCTGTCCAAATTTGTGAAGTAGAATTTTAACCTCCAAAGCATGCAACCAAGTTATTGTGTTCACCGGATTTTTATTTGGCAGATATCATATTCATTGGATGTCGGCAAACCTTGACCTCACATCTCATGAAGGGTTAAGCTATAGCTAGCTCTTTTATTGTTTTTCTGCCCCTATTTTTGTTCAGCCATGCACAAAGCTGACTTGTCATGAAACATGGATGGTACTTATGTTGGGCAAAAGGGATTCAAAATTTATGTATTTCTTTGTATTGTATTGAAGCTATAAACCTATTAAATAGGGGTTGTGATCCGTCACAGCCTTTTAATGATACTCCCTCAGACTCTAAATAGTATAAGATAAAGTTGATTTTTTTTTGGAGGTTAAAGAAGTTAAATAAGTTATTTAATTATATTATATATTGTATATCATTAGACTATATATTAGTTTATTAGTTAAACTAATTAGTTTGGAGAAAAAATCAAAATACAAATACCCTAAAATAATTTAATCAGCTTCTTTAATCTTTTTTAAAAAATTAACTCAGTTTTATATTTAGGCCTAAAAAGAATATTATATATGGATGAAGCTAGGCGACTTCTTTTATGAATGAGATGGAAAGTGTTGAAGGACACTAGACTCCTAGTTAGTATGTCGTGGTAAATATCCTTTTATGTGGTATTATTAGTATTTAGTTTTGCTCAAGAAAATTTAGTTATAAAAATTTTAGAAAATATATACTTGTTGAAAGATATATTATTGTTAAAATTTGAAGGACTGGAGCAGCAGGGAAACAAGAACCTCTGAATATTCCTTAATCCTTAATATAAACAACTAAGTAAGAGCCTTTATATTGGCAAACCTAGCAAAATCTTGCAATCTAATCTAATTTAAGCTGAATAAATCAAATCAAATAATAATAGCAACATAAGCTATATAATATATCAACATGAGAATATACTAAATATTAACATAAGATATAATAATATATTAACACCCCATTCAAACTCAAGATCATCTTAAGTTTGTCAACTAAAAACTGAAAGCTCAAAAGAAGCAGCTACGATAGCTGTACTAAAAGTAACAAAAACAACAACAAGATAATCTGGACGAAAATAGAGGGTTTTCAGACCTGGACGGAATGAGATGGTTTAAAGATTTGAGTGGAATCATATGGTCAAAAGAACTAGCTAAAACCATATGGTCAAAAATCTAGACGGTATCAAATGGTCTTTTCAAAAGATGCGGATGGCACAAAGAATGAATGAGAGCGGGACTACTTTCTCCTCCTCAACATTCAAGGAGGTACAATAACTAAATTGTAGATATGCCACTACGGGTGAGAAGGAATGCATATTCTCCATTATTCTTCTTCTTCTTCTTCTTCTTCTCCTTCTTCTCTCATACCATATTAGAATATGAAGGGTTGGAATAACAAGGAAACAAGAGTATATGGATATTATTAAATCCTTAATACAAGTAAATGAGTAAGAGCTATTATATGGGTTTTTTACCAATATAATATAGATTTGGAAAAAAAAAAATACCAGAATAGGGCGTGTCAGAAAGAAATTACCAATCTAATGTGGTCAATGGCGTGCGTTGACGCATGCCATTGATGCCGCGAATCAGCACACGCCACCTGGAAGTGGCGTGTGGTCACATACGCCACCTTTCTAGGTGGCGTCCTGTCACACACGCCACCTGTGGGTGGTGTGTTGCCATGCACGCCATCAGTGATGGCGTGCTGCCCCGGACAGGTGGCGTTGGGTGGCGTGCTGCCATGCACGCCACCAGTCCTGTGACGTGCAGGGGAGCACGCCACAGGCCCCCAGCTGCCCCCCAAACTAGACACTGTCCCTCCCCTCAACACCCGTGAACCCCCCCAGCCTCCCTTCCTCTCCTATTTATCCCTCTCTCACCATTCTCTAACTCCTACATTCGCGACTTTGTGACTCCTTCTTTTCTGTGACTCCTTTCCCTCATTCACTCCTTCCTTTCCCTCTTATCATTCACTCATTCCCTTATCTGCAAAACTCCCTCCGTCGTTCATCTCCCTTACTTTGTCTCTTCATTTTTTTTTGGTGAAAAATGAACCAAATTCATTCATTTATATATTATAATGGTTCTAAAAATATTGTTACAGACAGATTGAGCTTTGAAGGTGAAAAAAAAGCAATGTATATTATTCGTGGCATGTCCACAGAAGAATTATATCAAAAGATCCGTCAAAAGTTAAAGCTGCAACAAAATCAGGCAATATCAAAGGTAACGGGTAGGGTGCCTTATGGAGACCACTATGCGGGTTTTGAGATATCCGATGATGAGGATGTGGATGTTTTTTTTCAAACATTCAAGGAAAACTCAGGGTCCCAATTTGCTGAGTTGTATGTGGATATTGAAACGTTAGAGGAGGAGGGTGTACCAACACAATCAACCGTTATGCATGGAGAAGAAAACGACTATATGCTAGATGAAGAACCTGAAAATGAGGAAGAGGAAGAGGAAGAAGATGAAGACACATTATTGTCTAGTAACCATGATCAGAATGATAGTGATACAGACGACGAAGATTATTATAATCCCATGTCACAACAGACTGGTATGTTATCATTAGGCAGGTTATGGAGTTGTATTATTACTTTAAATTATTTTTTATTAGTTACCATGTTTTCGCATAAACTGTATTATGTGTGAATATACAGATGTTACACCGTTTTGGAATGACATTCCGCATTATGAGGCTGTTCATGAAGATTACTCGCATGAGGATATACTGGATGTAGAAGGCTTGGGCCGGCGTCCGTGGGCAAGAGGAGATGCACTATATCTGAAACAAGAGTTTGGGACCAAGAATGATGTCCAAGCCGCAATAAAACATTATTGCATGAAGGAACATCATGAAGCTCAAGTGGTTGAGAGTACTACAGCCAAGTACACAATGAGATGTCAGAATCATGTACAAGGTTGTGATTGGAGAGTAAGAGCAATTAAACCAAAACATGGCAACACTTGGGTGGTAACAAACTTGGAATCCAGTCAGGATTCCTGACGTAAGGTTGCACGCCACCTGGAAAGGTGGCGTGTATGACCACCCGCCACGTCCAGGTGGCGTGTGGTGATTCGTGGCATCAATGGCGTGCGTCAACGCACGCCATTGACCGCATTAGATTGGTAATTTCTTTCTAACACGCCCTATTCTGGTATTTTTTCCCCAAATCTATATTATATTGGTAAAAAACCCGCTATTATATAGATAAACCTAGCTTAACCTAAAATCTAATCTAACCTAACCTTAATAAATCTAATTAATAATAATATCAATAAAAGATACTCCCTCCGGTCCTAATTATAGGATATATTTAACCAACTTTAGGGAGATTAAGGAGAGAAGTTAAATTAGTTAATTTTATTCATTTTCCTAAAATGTCCTTATATAAATTTAAAATGACAAAAGTAAAAGTAAATAACAACTCATACCACATATTTTTTTGACCTAAAATTTTCTTTTCTACACACTTTCTAATTGAAATAATGGTATTGTTATATACACACACACATATATATATATGTGTGTATATGTATAGGTATATATATGTGTGTGTGTTTATATATGTACACATTATATATATATATATATATATATATATATATATATATATATATATATATATATATATTGACAACATACACACTCACAGATGTGTATGTGTGTGTATTTATATATGTACACATACATATATATATATATATATATATATATATATATATATATTGACAACACACACTCTCACAGATGTGAGTGTGTGGGTACACACATATCTAAACATATATATATATATATGAATTATGTGTGTATATATGTGTGTGTTTATATATGTACACATACATACATATATATATTGACAACACACTGCGTGTGTGTGTGTGGGGGGGGGGGGGACACACATATAAAAACACACACACACACACCCACACATATCTACACACACTCATATATATATATATATATATATATATATATATATATAAACACACACACACGCAGTGTATTGACAACACACTGCGTGTGTGTGTTTCTTGGTGTGCCTGCCAGAAGGGAGAGGGAACAATAGGGTAAGGAGCTGACAATGATGAGCGGAGAAGGTGGGTGTTGAGAGCGAGTGGTGAAATGAAGTGAAAAGGACGAAGGGTATTTTGGGGTTAACAAAATAATACAATGGGCACTTTAGTCTTGGAGTGGGGTGGGTTCATTTTTCTTTTTCTTTTTTTATTTAAAAGCTAATGGCATAATAATAAATTTATCAACATTTTAAAATCCCAATTTAATCTCTGTTACCTATATATCCTTTCTAAATGTTAATGAACTTTTTATAGTTTTAAAATTTCATATGATATTTAAATGAGATTTTCCCTCTTTTTTTTCCCCCCTTTGTGTTGACATTACTAACATTTAGTACCTAAAAGTAACTCTTATATCTATAAGAGAAAATTCCAATAGACAATAGCTCTTCCTTTTCTTCCATTTTCTTACAGCTCTCTTCAATATAAAAAGGTGCATTGTCTATTTGAAACTAGGGTGAAGGAGTAAAAATACACATGGGCTTTACCTCTGGGAGCGCCCAGCACCATGTGCTTTTTATGGGAGCAAAAATGGATACGTGGTTACATTTTGGGAGTAAAAATACTACTGGACGTTAGTTGGCCAGACGGTCAACGTCAAGTTGGATGGAGTGAACAGTAACGATAACGTGGACGTTGAATTGGAGTGAGAAGAAGCCAAATAAGAAGGAAAAAATGCTGACTAGGATTTAGGTGGAAAGTAAATATATATAAAAAAAAAACTTAAAGACAAAAGCATTAACATATCATGCTTGATACGCTGGGTGGGTGAAGATCAAATTGGGGAAAAGAAACCCTAATTTTCAACCATTCACCGTCGTTCATCATCTCCGACCACCGTTCTACCCTCACCGGATCTTACCTCCGTCGTCTGTCACCGACAATCACCTCCATCACCATTCACTCCAGGTTGTAACTCTGTTATTTTCGGCAAACTGAAGTCTGAGACTCAGTGCCGCGAAAAGAAGAAGGAGAGACGAGAGGAGCACGACATTGGGATCATCTTCATCGTCTTCCATCCTGCGCCACTCACCACCACCGTACCTCACCTCCGTGGACTCACCACCATCGTCTACCATCACCGACTTCGTGGGTCCTCTGTTCTTGAATTGTAGTTTTTTTTTTCAATTGGAAGGCATTTGTGATTTGTATGAAGCTCATAGGCGGAGTTTCCAAGCGTGAAGGCCTTCATATTTGCTTCCTACTTTCTCCACCGACCTCCATTTGAAGAAGTAAGATCGGTGGAGAAAGTAGGAAGCAAATACGAAAGCCTTCATGCTTGGAAACTCTGCCTATGAGCTTCGTACAAATCACAGATGCCTTCTAATTGAAAAAAGAAACCCCTAAAATTCAGGAACAGAGGACCCACGAAGTTTGTGATGGTAGATGATGGTGGTGAGTCGACGGAGGCGAGGTACGGTGGTGGTGAGTGGCGCAGAATGGAAGACGATGAAGATGATCCCAATGTCGTGCTCCTCTCATCTCTCCTTCTTCTTTTCACGGCATTGAGTCTCGGATTTTAGTTCGCCAAAAATAACAGAGTTACGACCTGGAGTGAATGGTGATGGAGGTGATCGTTGGTGACAGACGACGGAGGCAAGGTCTGGTGAGGGAAGAACGGTGGTCGGAGATGATGAACGATGGTGAATGGTCGAAAATTAGGGTTTCTTTTCCCCAATTTGATCTTCACCCACCTAGCGTATGAAATGAAGCTCGATATGTTAATGCTTTTGGCTTTAAGTTTTTATTTATTTATTTATTTATTATTATTGACTTTCCACTTGAATCCTAGTTAGCATTTTTTTCCTTCTTATTTGGCTTCTTCTCACTCCAATTTAGCGTCCACGTCATCATTACTGTTCACTCCATCCAACTTGACGTTGACCGTCTAGTCAACTAACGTCTAGTGGTATTTTTGTTCCCAAAATGTAACCAAGTGTGCTTTTTTGCTTCCATAAAAAACATATGGTACTTAGCACTCCCAGAGGTAAAACCCATGTGTATGTTTCTCCTTCACCCTTGAAACTAATTTCATTCTTCTCCCCTTTTGAACCAAATAAGCTAACATTAAAATCTCTAATCTCTTCTTTCTTTTAATTAATCCAAGATAATATTAAAATCTTTCTTATCTCCCCCGTTAATATCCCTCACGTCCTCTCCCCACCCAACCAAACAGGCCTTTTAACGCCAATCAACATTCAACCATCTCATCCTTTCCACTCCCACGACTCTCTAATCTCATCTCTGTAATCTCTCAACACAACACACACCACACACTCCATTCTCACTCTTCCATTTCTACCCCTCCGCCCCCCTCCCTGATTCCCAACCACCCCTCCTCCTTCGCTCCCCTCTCACGCACAGCATTTCAGACCCCATTTTCGTAATTTCACCACCTGTCATGATAATTTATTTTCATTTGCGTTGCCAGGAAATTGACTTGAGCTTCAGGCTCCATCATTCCTTATTCCCCAATTATTCCTCCAGTTCTGCGTTTAAAGTTTTGAACTTTGAAGACTTTGCACTGTACCCATTTTCTCTATATATATGTGCAAGGGAAATTTAAATAGCAAAAGATGACCTCGAGCCTTTCTGACTCAAACCTTTTCTCTCGCCTTTCTGCTGTTTCACCATTAAACCGCGCACTAGCTTAATCTATCTCTGCCATGGCGGATCGTGATCAGGAGAAAACTACAACTGATACTGGTGACGTGTCTCTGAAAAGAAAACAGCTTCTTTCCACCACCATGAAGAGAACAAGTGACTGGTATGTTTCTGAAACGTAAGTTTTTTGCTATTAACTTTTCTTGATAACCAGATTTTCTGAAACTAGCTTTGTTGTAGGATTTTCTCCCAGGAGATTCCTAGTGATGTTACCGTTGAAGTTGGAGGAGCTTCTTTTCAATTGCACAAGGTACAAACCAAAATATTTTTAAATATTTAATTGTTTGCTCTTATTACCCAGAGTATTTCAATGAAGAAATTGAATTGTTCTATGTATCTTGTGCTATAATTTCAGTTTCCATTAGTGTCTAAGTGTGGATACATTAGGAAACTGGTCTCAGAATCTAGTGAAGCCGATGTTTCCCTCATCCAACTGCATGAAGTTCCTGGTGGAGCAGAAGCATTGGAGCTAGCAGCTAAATTCTGCTACGGTATAAACTTTGAAATAACCATAGATAATATCGCGATGCTTCGCTGCGTTGCAGAGTATTTGGAGATGACAGAGGATTACTCAGTTGGAAACTTAGTGGCAAGAACAGATGCTTATTTGAATGAAGTGGCTCTTAAGAGCCTAGCAGGAGCCGTATCTATCTTACTCGTAGCAGAGAAACTTCTTCCTATAGCTGAGAAAGCAAAAGTGGTAAGCAGATGTATTGATGCTATAGCATATATAGCCTGCAAGGAAAGCCAGTTTTGTAGTAATACTACAAGAGGTGGTGATGGTGGAGTTTCTTCCATGGCGTCTCATCAGAGACCTATAGTTGACTGGTGGGCTGAGGATCTTACAGTACTCAGAATTGATATTTTTCAAAGAGTTCTGATTGCAATGATGGCTAGAGGGTTTAAGCAGTATGCTATTGGTCCTATTCTAATGCTCTACGCTCAGAAGTCCCTACGAGGTTTGGTGAGATCCCTCACTAAATTGTTCAGAATGTTCAAATTCAATATGATGTTGGAGGAAAACCCCGCTTTTGTCTCTAAATGTTTTAACTCTAGTCCTTAATGTAAAATCCCATTTATATTGTAAACTACTCAAAAGAGATATTATATTAAGGACAGGAGATACTGTTTAATTTCTATCTTCAGTTCTTCACCAATGAATCACTCAAATCATTAAAATCTAACTAGGATTTTAAGAACTTACCTGGCAACATTAGCCTCATGTTGGTGACTTCTGTGCTTGTAATATGCTAAGTGGAAAGCAATGATTGAAGGATTAGATTGAAACAAATGATCTATGAGAGAAGAACTTGAAAGCAGACCTATCTATCAAAGATCAAATCAAGGTTTTCCTCAGGATGAAATAATGATCTGAATCCTGAGTTCTTTTCTCTTTTTTTTTTTCCCCCCTTTTTTTGGTACAGGAAATATTTGGAAAGGGAAGGAAGAAGATTGAACCAAAACAAGAGCATGAGAAAAGGGTTGTTTTGGAGACAATAGTGAGTCTTCTGCCAAAGGAGAAGAATGCAATGTCAGTGAGCTTTCTTTCTATGCTGCTTAGAGCAGCAATATATCTTGAAACAACGGTTGCTTGCAGACTTGACTTGGAGAAGAGGATGGCTATGCAATTAGGACAAGCTGTTTTAGATGATCTTCTCATCCCTTCGTATTCATTCACTGGGGACACGTTGTTCGATGTGGATACCGTGCAGAGAATCATGATGAATTACCTTGAGTCCGAGACAATAAGCCACTCGGTCTTCGGTGCAGATTATGAGTATTTTTCTCCTCCACAGACTGATATGGAGCGAGTTGGGAAATTGATGGAAAACTACCTTGCAGAAATAGCCACTGACCGTAATTTGCCTGTTCCAAAGTTCATCAGTCTTGCTGAACTAATTCCTGAAAAATCAAGGCCAACAGAAGATGGCATGTATAGAGCCATAGACATCTATCTAAAGGTGAAGCTTCTAATCACTATGCCTGTTTCCTGTACCTAGTTATCCATTCTACTACCTTCGGTCCTTAAAGTAAGACCTGTTTATTCAATTTGATTAGATTAAGTTAGTAAAATTAGTTAATATGGTATGTTTTTTAAAACATTATAGTCATCTTACTTGATTACTGTTGAAGGAACATCAATCAATAGAATCAATAGAGGTAAATTAAAAAAAGATTGACAAATATAGAAAATGGGTATTACCGTATTACAATTAAGACTAAAATCAACTCCTCAATTAGGTCTTACATTAAGAACCAAAGGAGTATCAGGTTATTTGTTTCCCTCCTTTAGATATGCGTAGCACAAAACTTGCAGAAGTCAAGAATCTGGTGCTGATTCTTTTCTATGGCATTGCATGCAAGTTTTTGGGATTTAAAAAAGGACTAGTTTCTCACAAACAAAAATACCCGTCTCTAAGAGAATTCTTTCAGCTCATTGAATTGACATTATATTTACATTTCATTCTGGTTGAAATTAAAAGAGCATTGTTTTCAGATTCATGAATTTGATATTCTAACATGATTTTCTAATCTGGAATTTACAAAGTTGGCACTGCCTAATTCTTATAGGCTCATCCTGATCTAAGTGACATGGAAAAGAAGAAAGTTTGCAGTGTGATGGACTGTCAAAAGTTATCAAGAGAGGCGTGTGCTCATGCGGCACAAAACGACCGGCTTCCGGTCCAAACCGTGGTTCAAGTGCTCTACTATGAACAGCAACGTCTTCGTGATGCCATGAATGGCAGTGAAGGTGAGGAATCAGCTGCTTCAATACCCTCCAAGCTGAATGTGTACTCTGCTGATCTCCACCCAGTATCAAATGAGCTATCCAGCTTAAAAAGAGAAAACGAGGACCTAAAATTAGAGCTTGTGAAGCTGAAAATAAGACTAAAAGAGATTGAGGAATCTGCAACGATCAAATCAGCAGTTAACAGTCCAATGGCAAGTGCTTCAACTTCTTCTGCTGCTAAGCCTCCTTTGCCTAAGAAGTCATTCATAAATTCAGTGTCCAAAAAACTTGGAAGACTTTCTCCTTTTCTACGTTCTGATGGTGTCACACCCTCGGCTAAAAGTCGTACAAAACCCAGTAAAAATCGACGCCACTCCATATCTTAATATCTTCACTAGTTTTTACTTTGGTCCCTTGTTTCTTTTTCTGGTTTCATTTGATTGTTGTGATGGTCTTGTATATTATCTTATCATGAACTACATTGTTCGGAAAACAAAATCATGTAAAATATATCAGAGTCTCAATGATGGTCTGTGACAAGATTGTGTTAATAAAGCCTAAAGAAAGCTAAGAATATTGGATTACAGAAGTTCAGTGGGGTATATCCATGACTCATACTCCCTCTGATCCTTATTATAAGACACTAATTAACTCTTATTAACCAATAGTTAAAGACAATAAAGTTGTTCTAGAATTATGTAATTTCTAATATTATTCATACTAATTGCATTAAACTTTAATATTATACTCCATCTGATCCTTATTATAAGGTACTAACTAACAAGTGTATTTGGTCCTTTTAAAAGGCACTTGTTTGTTCCCAAAGAGCATTAATTATTTTTTTCCAGATATGTCTCTAATTAATAAGGGTAGTAGATGAGAGTAATAATTAATATAATATTAGAGTTTAATATAATTAATAGGGATAATATTAGAAGTTACTTAAATTGTAGGAAAACTTTATTAACTTAAATTGTTTTTATTGGTTTATGAGAATTGTTAATTGGTGCCTTATAATAAGGACTAGAGAGAGTATTAATTATTACTTTCACCTATTACCCTTATTAATTATATGTATACATGAAAAAAGATAATTAATTCTCCTTGGGAATCAGTAAATATCTTATGAAAAGGACTAAATATATTTACTAGTCAGAACAAGTTATTACCGATAAAAAGCCTAAAGAAAGCTAAGGATAATTCAGCTGACAACCTATCAGTGCCTTTTGAAGTGAGAGCCTAATAATCAAATCAGCCAAGAGATCATGGTGTCACCACAATTCAAGAATGTTCTAAAAGACAAAAGCATTAATGGTGTAAACTAACAAACACATATTATGAAACAAACCTTGCTTGTTGTTAGGCATTTGCAAGGGAATATCTACTGTTCATCCATCTGGTTGCAGACGAGAAGTAATCTCCAACTTCTTGTTGGCTAAGAAGTTTGTGATTGTGAAATTTGAGGGAAAAGTTGGGGAGGAAAAATATAGCCAATTGTCATATGGGTTTAAAGGCTATTAAAACATTACTACTCGTATTTTATACTGCCAGTTTAAAGGCAATTAAAACATTAAATCCTCCGGTTCTCCAAGTAAAATCTACTCGTATTTTGTCTTTTTTTTTTCTTAATTTATCTCTACTGATTGCTTCCTTAACAATAATTAAATAAAAGAGAGATTAAGGGAATTAAAGAAGATCATTAGGGTGTTTTAAAAAAAGTATGTCATATTAATTAACTCATTAATCTAATTAAATTAGGTAAATTGGTCGAGGGGGGAGTATATTTAAAAGGGATTCAAATCTTCTTGTTATATCTAGTTTGTGAATGACATGTGGAAAGTAAAATTAACAGAGAGAAATGAAAAGCAACTTATCTACATGATCTTATTTCCCTCTTCCATAATTACATCTCTTGTCTTGTAGATGAAGGGTAAAAACGATTGGCCGGGCTTTCAGAAGCTCAGAGACATGGCTGCTCACCATAATCAACAAAATGATCATTTTCATGGATTTAGCAGACAATGATGTTGAATGAAACTGGAGGTCATTGGGGAAACTGGTTATATTAGACTTTCATCAAACCCCACCACACTTGACGACTAGGCAGAACATTCCACAGAAACATTATCCACAAAGTTAGCCATAATTTAAGTATGTCGTTCGATCAAGTCATATTCAAACTCAACACTTGAAAAAGCCAAGGTGGATGTTTTAGCCTCTCTTGTCTTGATCCTTCTTCTTCAACATCAATAAAACTGTTTCGTATTCCACTTGAATCTTCTCTTGCTGCTGTCTTGTTTATGTGGCTGGATCCAGCAGAAGAAGAAGACAAGCTATGTCCAGAATCTGAAGTTAGTGGTGTATCAACTTTCTTTCTACTGTTGTAATAACTTGAGGCTGAGGGGCCTAGTGTCAGCTCAATCTCAGACTCATCCATGATCTCTACATCATCACCACCACCGTCTGATTCTGCAATGTGCTCTTCCGCTGCCCGTTCAAGATCAAATTTGATTTCAGGCTTTTTCTGTGCATCTTTACAATGATTAGTGTTGGTTTGAGTTAAACTAATTGCATTCTTCAAGTTCCATTCTCGTGGGCCTACTTCAATAGCTCTTCCACCTTCCATATTCTTCATCAGTACCTTCTGGATCCGGTACAAACGATGGAGTTCATATACCTGTAATATGTAACATGAATATTCTCAGGTTGCTCAAGCTCTAAATGATCAATAACCAAAAGGGTAAAATTTAGAAAAAGAAAGCACCTGCTCTCTGAAAGTCTCTTCATGTTTTAAAATGGCCATCCTCATGAATTCCCTGTCGCTAGGCTTAATAATATGCTTCTCCATGAGTGCTCTGTTTAGCCTAAACGATAGACAGTCAATTCTATCCTCCTTGGGAATTTGTGTTTAGATACTCCACCTTATTGTCACGCGTTTGAAGTGAAGAAAATTTTTAAATGAGAATCTACTTGATAAATGAAAAGATGCTTGTACAGAAAAGTGGAAGAAGCCAAAAAAAAAAAAAAGAGCATTGCTATAATGGCCTTGAAACACTGATACAAAATGATGACATCAACTTCCTTCTAGTGTATATTGTCTGTTCTCTTGCTTGCTATCCTTCCAAAATATTGGACCACAATAGAACGAAAAGCTAAAAAAAATCTCCCGACATCTTTTAGGTGTTGAGTTATCCTACCATATTTAGAAATTTCTTCTCATATACTCATGAAATCTGATTTCATTAATCATATTATTCTTTCAGTTGCACGCAGTGAAATGCGTATGCTAGGAAAGAGTTTCACTTCTTTTCATATGAAGAAATTATTAAATACCTGAAGTAGGATCTTTGGAATTAAAGACGTAGAAATTGATTGAGTTTTTCTTTCTTTCCTCAAACTCTTCAACTTTCCTTCTCCCTCATTCATAATCATGGTGCTATCTACCTGAAGTAATTTTCAGTCTCTGTTCATGATGAACACTCTTTTTTTAAAAACAAAATAGGTGCTGTTACTCCCCAGTTTTCAAGAAATGAATGAAGTAAACTAGGTGATGCTTTTGTTTTAAAGTTTTTACTTTTGTTTTGTTTTGTTTTTTGGGCTATGGTTAAAACTGCTGACTTTCACCGCAGGAAATTACTTTTTCCCCATCTATCTATTCTGAACCTATTCAAAAGTGCAAGTTTTCTTGCTCTAAATTATATCATCAAGAAGAATAGAAAGTCATAGACATGAATATTAGAGTCTGATCGGGGGGGAAACTACAGAGCCAATGAATTCCCAGAAAAGGATGAAATAAAGTTTAGACACTGACCTGTGAGGATTGAATGTGATATCTGTTGTTAGAAAGAAGACAACAAAACCAAAGGGATCTATTTCAAGCAAAGGCAAGAATTTCCTTCTTTCCCTCCAACTTTAGTTACAGCTCTTTTGAGAACTCTGCTCTCACATTCCCCATCAGGCTGGTCAGTGGGCAGTATATACTGCTGGCCATATTGAACATATAGTACAATACAAACTGTTGAAGAATTTCAGATTCTCCCTCAAAACTTTAACTCACAGAAACCAAAGTTCTATGCTAAATGCATGGGGTTTGAGGCATGCCAAACAAATCTCAGTGCATTGACCAATGCAATTCAAGTTTTATGGAAGAGATGCCTGAGACAGGTTCTGCAGTGACGATATAATAAATTAATCACAATAAACAAATATGCACGATTAGTATAATAGTGTTTCGCATTTATGAAATTGTTGAGGATCACAAGGTCTTGGTTTGCTCAAGACAAATCATCAAAAGAACAGCTTAGCCTGTTGAGGTGAATCACATGCACCTACCATTTTCTTTTGTGACAAAACCCAGTTGTCTCAATTAAAAAATTGCACATCATGTTTGCAATATAATTGCAGCGTGCCTATATTGAAGGAGCTCAAGGTGGCATCTTTCCTGCTGCTGACAGATGGATCTTGACCGTACGATCAGTGGGTACCTCACGTTAATTGTCCATTGTACAAAACCAATTAAGTGCTGTGTGTTCACAAGAGGCCACACTCATGGGTTTATTCTTTATCATTATTATTCTATTGATTCAATCACAATGGGGAAAAGGGCAAGAAGGAACTAATAATAATCGTTGTTTTTGTACCTGCAAAAGAGATATTGCAAAATTGCACCACACACAAGGAAGACATAGTGCAATGATTATAGCCGTTAAGTGGCCATGTTTGGAAAGTAATGTGAGAAATGAAAAATGAATCCAAGTTGCCTATGAGAAGGGACCACACTGACTGAAAAGAAAGGGGGGAAAGCATATGGTGAGTGTTACTTAAGCATTATTACAAACAGCTTATGTGTATGAACAAGTACATGACATAAAACACACAAGCTGCTCAGGAGAAAGAGATTTCTTCACTTGCAGTTGTTTAGATAGGCATGGAAAGATGCATTTCAACTGAATAATAATAATGGAGATGGAAAAATATCAGCTGTTGAATTGGATAGATATCTATTATCTAATAATGAGAAGGGCAGGGCAGGATAATACAAAAGAGATGAGATTGAACCAAGACAGAAACTCTCTCTCATTCACATACACAAGAATCTAAATCATGTAATGCATGAATATTTTAAAGGGAGAACAAGAGAATAGGGCCACGGAGAGAGAGAAGGACATGGAAGCACGCGTTGCCGGGTCTGCGAGGTGCATTGGTATGGGGTGGTGGGTCCTTCGGGTTTGCTGAAAAGCCTGAGCTACCGCTACGGGCTTGTGCTGTTCTTCGGTCCCACCTCTCTTAGATCCACTATGTGACCCTCTCAACAATTTTCTTTCTTTTATTTTTATTTTTTATTTTTTGGAGTAAAAACAAATGTTTTAGAGTAACTGTGATCTCATTTTACCCAACAAGTTATTGGTTGAAATTGTAAGAAGCTTAAACTTATAAGGAAAAAAACATAAATTTAAGAGAATGGTGTGAAAATATACATGAGATTTCCAAAATGGTGCAAAAATATAATAACAGTTGGAAATTTTGTGTATATATATTTTTACACCATTTTAAAAACTTTATGTATTTTTTTCACATCTTTCTTAATTGATATATTTGCTAAACAATTAACACTAGTTGACTTAGCGTAGTATATTTGAACCATTTTAAAAATTTCATATATAATCTTGTATCTAAGGAAAGTATATGGTGTCCAGCGTCTCTAGCAGAGTACATTATGAGTAGATTTATTCCTTAACCATTTTATTATATTAATTGATAGATATGGAAACTGAATAGAAGGGGTTTTTTTTTTTTTTTACCCAAAAAATAATAATACACCATACTCTCATCATCTTACAGCGTTTAGTTTGAGAAAAGGGAGGGAGGAGAGATAAATTTTTCTTTTATTTTTACTAAATAGCCCATGAATTCTACTATGATTCTAATTAATTTCTGCCCTCCCATGGACCATACTAGAGACTAGAAATATTTACCAAATTTTATGGGCATTTTGGAAAAATCCCCCCCCCCCCAAAAAAAAAAAAAAACATCCATACTCATAAACCAAACACCCATAGCGCCCAGAATGGTGTCAAATGTATTGGTATTAATATTGATAATACCGTTTTGAAGAAAAATACTACTAATATATTTTTCTTTTAAATGTAAGTTTCCATTAAAAAAAATATCTTTTCCTTATATATATATATATATATTGAGTCAACCTTTCCAATTCAAAACTATATATATTCCCATACAATATAGTAAGAGATAAATAAGAACTTAAATATTTGTTAAGAAATTATAATTATAATTTTAATATTTATTTAAATCCAATTGAAATGTATACAAAATAAAAATAAAAAGTGGATAAAATTGGAGGGAAGAAATAATTTAGAATTCATCATAAAATTAAATTATATTCTATAAATTTTCTATTTATATTTTTTCGAGCATTAATTTTATAATATTTTACATTAATATAATAGTTATATGTGCCAGGAGATTTGTATACTTCTTTCTTCTTCTTCTTCTTCTTTTTTTTTTTTGGGGGTTAAGTAGCAAATCTATCCCGAAAATACACGCCCCAGGAGCAATTTTGCCTTAAAAATTTTTTTTGGCTTAATGTAGCCCCAGAAGTTTAAAAACGTAGCAATGTTGTCATTTTCTGTTAAAAAGTTCACGGTCAATGTTATTTTTTTAACGGTCAACGTTAGTTTTTTAACGGAAAGGAGCAAGATTGCTACGTTTTTAGATTTCTAGGGCTACATTGAGCAAAAAAAACTTCTAGGGCAAAATTGCTTTTAGGTATATACTTCCGAGGTAGATTTGCTACTTAATCCCTTTTTTTCTCCATTTGTGGAGAGCTGTATATTTCTGATGAAACATGACATATTAATAGATATACGAAACTAGATAAGAAGATAGTATATGAGAAAAAGTACTTTTAAGAAAAAACAGTAATACAAATATATCAAAAAGAGAATAGTTTTTATATATTATTTAATATCTCATTATAAATTATGTTATTTATTTATAAGCATAGCCTTATATATCAAGGTCACCACCCATGTTAAAATGATAAATAATAAATATTAAAAATCATGAATGCAGGTGGAAAGATGAATTACAGGAGTGATGGAATAGTGGTAGGATAATAAGAGTGACTTGAAATTAAAAAGGGGAACACACCCCATTTCCTTCATATTCATAACAATACAACGAAATTAATTATAAGAATGTCTCAACAAACATGAGTGTCAAACGATAAGCATATATAAATGGGAGTGAACTTTTATGTGATTTATTACATGTGTTAAATATAAATAATTTCATGTGATAAGTTAATAATAAATACTTTAATATCTTCCGATAAATCAAATAAATAAGTGTTAATTGAATTGAATGGGTGTCCTCTTCCATTTGCCTTCAAGATTACATAGTGAGTCCCCTTCCTGATGATATGCATGACTGGGTGGTTAAGAGATTTGTTGATCAACATGGCCAGTGGTGTTGGTTATACTTAGTTTTGATGATGTCTTATATAGATGTCATTCTTATAAGCAAAAAGATTGAGTAATATAATTATCTCCTACTTGGACTAACTATTGTATTTAATGTAGGTTATTTGAAGATTAATCAAGAAGGAGATAAGAGATGAAAGAAATAAGTACTTGCAGAAGTTGAAATGAAGCTTCATCACTTTATGGATATTGAAGAAGGTAGAAGCTGCAAAGAATGATGAGTCCAAGTTAAATGAAGAAGAATGATCAAGTTGGGAGTTGAAAGAAAGAAGTATCTGCAGAGGTTATCAAGAAAGCAAGATGTTATCAATGGGTTCTGGTGATAACCAAGTAGAAGAAAAGAGACCAAATAAAGAAGAAGCATTCAAGGCTGAAGAAAGAGTTGCATTATCAAGAATGATCAAGAAAAGAGAAGAAAGAAGGAAGAACTTGATGTATGGAATGAAGATTTTATTATCCAAGTTCATATATTGATGCTAGAAGACTCCAAGATCATATGGAAGCTCAAATGGCTCAATTTGGGGTTGAAGACAACAAAAATCAGCTTTTGGATGAAGAATACTCGAGTTTCCAAGTGTTTACTCGAGTATGGGACTCTATACTCGAGTAAGGGACCTTATACTCGAGTATACAGTGTCTTCAGCATTTCTGGCGTCTCTGGACAGAGCTTTACTCGAGTAGGAAACTAGCTTACTCGAGTAAACAACATTTTCAGCAACTCTGTTCTACTCTGTTCACGTTCAGCATGGGCGACGTCTGGTAATTCAATGATATCTCACAAACCAGAGATCGGATTGATATGAAACCAAAAGCATTGGAAACTAGACATCCAACATGTACTTCTGAAAAAAATTCATGGCCAAAGGAGCTCAGATGAATTATCTATGAATTTTACAAGTTGGATCAAAAATCAACATCACTGTCCAGACCAAGCTTCAGTATTTTGAGGATATCTTAGAAACGACAAATCCAATTGAGTTCAAATCGGTGCCATTGGAAACTAGACACACAGATATTTCCATCAAGAGTTGAACGGACCAAAATGGAGCTCGGACCAGAGAGATATGGCCTTCAGAAGTTGACAGTCAGTTTAGGAAGTTGCTTAAATGCATTTTACAAGGCTTACTCGAGTAGACTACTTACTTACTCGAGTAAAGGACTTCCAGAGAGCAAAAGACTTTCGAGTTTAAGGCTTTACTCGAGTACACACTTGCTTACTTGAGTATAGGACTTTCAGAGAGCAAAAGTCTTTCGAATTTAAGGCTTTACTTGAGTATACACTTGCTTACTCGAGTAAAGGACTTCCAGAGAGCAAATGAACTTCTGAATTTAAGCTGTTTACTCGAGTAAAGGATTCCTTACTCCAGTAAAGGGCAAGTGAACAGTGCTTTACTCCAGTAAAGAAAAACATACTCAAGTATTAACTCAAGTATTGAATACTTCACTTGCTTACTCGAGTAAAGACGCAAGTATTGGACGCCAACTTCAGAATTTCAAATCTGATGAATTTGCAA
The DNA here is from genome assembly GCA_034222035.1 of Acacia crassicarpa. Lineage (NCBI taxonomy): Eukaryota > Viridiplantae > Streptophyta > Magnoliopsida > Fabales > Fabaceae > Acacia > Acacia crassicarpa. The sequence continues at coordinate 3,580,524 of JAWXYG010000010.1, forward strand.
TGCCTTCCTATTTGATCTTAATACTTCCCAGGATTAATCTCTAATGTTCCTAGACATGTTTAACTACTTTATTGGTGAGTTTCAGATGATCAAAACGAAGGATATCAGATTTGTGCAAGAATATCGAAAGCCGTGCAAAAGCTCCAACGACTAGTTTCTAAACGGCTATATTTCGTCCTACAACGGTCATAAACGGTTACAGACCTCTCTCTACCTATAAAAGACATGGACTCAAGCAGAAAAACGTGGAGAAACAAGATTACAACGCCAAAATGCTGAACCTCTGCTTCTTCATCATTCTCACTCTGTTTTTCATATCTCGATAGCTTAGAGAGAGAAATGAATTGTGTCTGTACTTCAGTGATTATCTATCTATTCCTTTGAGAGGAAATTTATTGTAAACACATTATCTTACTGAGAGCAACTCAAGATTGGGTGATCTTGAGTGGGAAACACATTGTGTTGATTATAGCTTGTAAGGGGAGTGAATCCTAGGGAGAGGATTACTTCGAGTACAGAGTGTGTGATCAAGCGGTGTATCCTTACGGTGTGTAAGGGGGAGTATCTCTGTAAGAGATTTGTAAAAGGCTGCACAAGTGCCCGGCTAAACTTGTGGGATTGTAGCGGTTCTCAAGGATCCGATTAAAGCTTGAGGGAAATAGTGGATTGAAATCTCAGGAGGTGCCTGGGGACTGGATGTAGGTCAAGGAGGACCGAACCAGTATAAATCTGTATGCACATTCTCTTCCCTTATCTCTTACATTTCCAGCATATATCTTTGAATGTGTTTACATATATAAATGTGTGGTTATTGCTTTCTAAACTGATTTCTGGAAGTTACAAAAAGAGTTTCAAAGTAACTAAAGTTTTTATACTTCACCCAATTCACCCCCCTCTTGGGTTCAGCCGGAACTTACAAGTGGGAGTTGCCCTTACTAAACAGCCTGCTTCCCTTGAATGTGGTTGATTTAATTAGGGGTATGCTTCCTCCTTTTCCTGATGGACCAGATCGATCCTTTTGGTTGGTTGGAGATTTAACTAGTGTTAGTGTTAAAAGTTGTTATCTTTATTTAACCGAAACTAGGTTTCAACAATCCGTTATTAATTGTAACATATGGATAAAGTTATGGACGTGGATGGGACCACATAGAATACAAATATTTGGATGGAAACTATTCCATCAAAGGCTCCCTTCGAGATCATGGATCCGTGCTTGGTCTAACAACGATGGTTTATTACCACTTTGTCATAAGAAAGTAGAGACCAGTCTACATGCGTTTAAAGATTGTCATGTGGTTCGTGATTTCTGGTATGAGGTGGTACCTGCTGACCATTCCCAGTATTTTTTTAGCTATGATTGGATTGAATGGGTAACGGAGAATTGGAAGAGTGATGAAACTACTCTAGGCGAATTTTTTTGGCATGAGTTATTATTTATTGTCTCTTGCTGGTTTATCTGGAAATGGCGAAATGAATTTATTCATAACGCACAAGATGCAAATATTAACTATTGCCTGAGGCCTATTCTTGAATTATTGGGAGAATTAAAAACTAGAATTGTCGGAGGGGGTTTTCAGCATGTAGCACAACTCCATGCTAATGTTCATGGGTCCTTTCTTGAAGCTCCATTTGTGAAACTTAATTCAGATGGGGCATCAAAGGGTGTAGAGCAGGTGGCAGCTTGTGGGGGTTTATTGCGAAACTTCTTTGGTAAGTGGCTTGGAGGCTTTGCTACACGTCTTGGAAGGTGCTCAGTGATGCTAGCTGAGTTGTGGGGAGTTTTGAGAGGACTAGAGATGGCATGGGAGGCAGGTTGGCAACATGTAATTGTGGAAAGTGACTGTCAATCAATCATTGCATTACTATCTAAACAAGGTAATGCAGCTCGTGAGTCCCATTTGGTGTCTCGGATACGACCAATTACTCGCAAACAGTGGGTTGTACGATACAACCATGTTCTTAGGGAAGGCGATCAGTGTGCGGATTGGTTGGCTAACTTTGTTTTGTCGCATATGGAGATTCTGGATGGAACCCATTTCTCTGATCCTCCAGCTGGTCTTTATTGCTTCCTTGTTGCTGATCTAGTGGGAATACAACATGATAAGAGAGGTCTGAGATGCTAATCTCTTTTTAGTTTCCTTCGTTTTATTTAATCTTTCGTTTGTTTCCTTGTATAAAAAAAAAGAAAAAAAGAATTGAATGAAAATCGAAATTCTATCTATAAAAAGTAAAAATATGGAACTACATAGTAATAGGTTTTTTTCCATAAATAATATATAACTAACAAACTATATTAATGTATATGTTTCTAAATTCAAAATAGAGAGTAACAATTTTTTTTTTAAAAAAAGTTATAATTAAATATATTTCATGTATCTGCGAGTGGTTGTTACCCAGAAGGAATCCATTTTAAAACTAATAACATCATAACGAGTTTAAATTAACTAAAACAATAGATATCAACCACAACAATGATGATTGATTACCAAGATCGATGAAGGAATCCAACCTTGTGTGTGTGTTAATGAGTTTGAGAAGTCGCCCAAGCTGATAATTAGAGTAAATTATTGTAGTTATATATATATATATATATATTGTGTGTGTGTGTGTGTAAATTATCGAGAATGACCTAAATACAATACTATATAAGATTAGTTTTTATATTTAGATGTCTCTTTGACGTAGGGTCACAAAATTAATTGCAGCTAGGAACACGAGGCCAGGCCGTAATTAGTACTCCTTCCGGTCTTTATTATAAGGCACCAACTAACTTTTCTCACAAACCAATAAAAACAATTAAAGTCAATAAAGTTACCCTACAATTTAAGTAACTTCCAATATTACCCCTACTAATTACACTAAACTCTAATATTATATTAATTTTTACTCTCACACACTACCCTTATTAATTATGGGCAAGCATGTAAACAAATAATTAATGATCATTGGGAACAAACAAGTGCCTTATAAAAAGGACCAAAGAAATTTGCTAGTTGGTGCCTTATAATAAGGACCGGAGGGAGTATGATTTGTTAGATTTCATAAAGTGCCAAACTCCACGAAAATGATCACAAATATCAAAGAAGGCTGTACCCCGAAAAATAATAAGTTAAGTAAAAATAAAATTAATTAAGCACAGGAGGTGAAGCTGAAAAATGAGGGGAGAAAGCAAATGCGTAGTATTAAAAGAATTTAATAACAACACATTAACTTAAAACTTCGAGCTCTGTTAAGCTCAACTGTATTTCATGAGATTTTTCATATTATTCTAGTCCACTCACGCATCAACATCCTGACATAAACTGTACACAGCTACTTAAACTTCAGCTCGAAAACTAGTACTAAATCTATTCTTAATTACCAATAAGACATTTTAAATTAACCTTCACTTCCTAAGAATACAATTAATTAAATGAATATGAATATAAATAATTTAATATTCAGAAGGAAGTCCCTCCATGTTGAATAATGGAAGGGACATGTAAACCAAAAAATAATGGAAGGGACAAACAGATTTGATTGACGCTTTGAATAGGCGACTGATTTAGATTAACGGTAGAAGCTGATTTTTTAACGTGATGTATAAGTGGGTAAATAAGAGAAGTTTTGTATTGACTTATATAAACGTGTTTTCAAAATACTAACTCAAACAAGCAATCGGCTTGACAATGAGCACATACATATGTGGCTGTGGCCTGTGGGGATTGAATAGGATTTGATGGAAGGTTGTGGATAAGCCTGCATAATCACATCTCGCACTCATTTTATTCACAATTTTACATTAATTGATTACTTTCTATTTTTAATAAATTTAAGATTTATTTTAATATATTTGGGAAGTTATCAATACTAAATTAAATAGATTATTTTGAAATTTTGAAAGAATTAATTTAGATGTATCATGTAACGCCACAATTTTAAATTCAGGATGTTACATATCATTTATAAGATTTAGGCCCCGTTTGGTACAGGGAACTTTTGAGGAGGGAAAGAAAAGGAATGGAAGATTAGGAGGGAGAAAACTGTTTGGTAAAGTAAGGAATGAAACTTAAGTTGAAGGAAAATGAACTGTTTGGTATGAAGAATTGAGTGTTGATTAAGTGGGAAAATGGGGTGAAATTCCAACAATACCCTTAAAATTAAATAAAAAAAGAAAAAAAATGACGAAGAAAAGTGGACAGAAGTTTACGTTCGAACCATACGTACCCGTTCGAACATGGAAAGTGGACAAAAGGAGTTAATCAGGCAATCAAAACAACAATGGAAAACCATAAACAGTGAACAGCATCACAAAGTGAAAAATTGAGACAGGAATATAGACCACAAGACCATTAGCACCATTACTCTCCACCCATGTCTCTCTGCAACGTTTGCCTTTCCTTCTCTCAGCTAGAACACAGACCACAAACAGAAACAACAGAGCAGCAAAAAAATTGGAAGAGAGAGTGCGACGGAGTCGGCCAAGGGGAGAGTGCGACAGAGTCGGCGGGGGGAAGAGAGAGTGCAACGGAGTCGGCCAAGGGGGGAGTGCGACAGAGTCGGCGGGGGGAAGAGAGAGTGCAACAGAGTCAGCCAAGGGGGAAGTGCGACAGAGTCGGCGGGGGGAAGAGAGAGTGCGACGGTGTCGATGCTGAAGGGCTATTTGGAAATTCCCAACTTGGGAAGATCAAATCCCGCCAGTTTTTGAAGGAAACCACTTTCCCACGTTTGAAGGAAGATCGGAGGTCGCTGGAAGATGGCTTCCCAGAAGGTTGTGCTACCAAACGGTGTTCTGTGATGGAAGATTGCAATCTTCCTTTTCCTTCGGCTTGCCTTCCGCGTAATAAACGGGTCCTTAGGCTTAGAATATAAGTTTTCAAGTTATGAAAGAAACAATAATAAGAAAATAATAATTGCAAGCTTCTAAAAAATTTAAAAAAGGTGTTTTAGTTTTTTTTTTTTTAAAAAAGTATTAGTATCATCATCATAATATTGTTTTCTTTTTCTATTAATTGATATGACATTACTTTTGAAATAAAAGGAAAGGGGAAACCTAAGCCACAAGTCACAATTGAAACAAAAGGAGTAAGAGGCCGTGAGATATCAATAATCACCGTCTTGAATCACAAGAAAAGAAAAAAAAAGGAGTTCAAGTTTCACTCTTCTTCTAGATAGGAGGACGAGAAGATGGTGGAGAGGAGATTAGAGTAGTCGCTTGGACAGAGGAGTAGCTGAAGTTTAAAGATGAGACTTTGAATCAATACTTTGTTATCTTTCTTTTCTTGAGATTTTGGTTATCAAATCATTGTCGTTTTTTTTTAGTTAAGTTCAATTAGTTTGTTGTGCAACTTAGAAGAGTGATTTCCTCTGGTCCTTATTATAAGACACCAATTAACACGTTTATTTTGTTCTTTTTATAAGGCATTTACTTGTTCCCAAGGAGTATTAATATTCTTTTCTATATATGCCACTAATAAATAAAGGTAGTTGTAACACCCCATTGTTCTGCGCCCAGAACAGAGTGGCATTTTCACCTACTATGCAAAAATGTAATATTTAATGTAAACTTAAACCACTGGCTACTTTTGGTTCTTATAAAGAAATCCCTTCTTTAAGCAAAAAATTCAAAATAATAATAAAGTTCGGATAGGCTTTTCTGAAACATTTAAAACATTTGAAAATAGTTTATCAGTGGTTCAAACTTATCATTAAAATTACATCATCCTTAAAACCTTTTCAAGTTTCATCAGAGTATTTCCTTATTTCTCCAATTAATCTAGAGCTCTACCAAAATATTTATCATAATTTGGGCTTATTATATACATGCCCGTCCCTGCAACAATCGTTAGCAACATATATATATATATATATATATATATATATATATATATATATATATATATATATATATATCTTGTTTACTTCTACGTAATAATGTGTATCCAATTAGATATATACATCCCAATAGCCACATACGGCTTTTTCAAAATAATAGCTAAGTCATAAGGAAATAAAATTATTCATGTACAAAAGCAAAACTATATGTTTCAATCTGCATCATCAACTCCACCTTCTTCTCAAGACCAATCAATATCTACACCTTGCCTCATCCTTCTTGCCTATTAGTCTGCTCATATCCTGGATTTATGGAAGGCTCTGAGATTCAAATGAATGAATCCCAGAGTAACAGGTTAATCTCAAATTCTAGCATATGCAATATATATGTAAATCAACTAAAAAGAGTAGTCCACACAGCATATAAAGCATTCAAATTCAAACAACAAGTATTACACATCAAATGCAGCTTGTAATACAAGTAAATCATAAAATGATTTCAAATACCTTGGCGCAAGGAAATTCATTTTAGGTAGTTCAATACCAAAATACTGAATGCATTAGGCCCTGCCTAGCCACCGGGAAGTTGGCCTCATGGTCGGCCCTTCCGCTCAATCGAGCCACGAGTGGTGCTAGCCCCATACAGGCGGGACATACAAATATGGCATACATAAACATATATAGCTATGCAAAGAATGTGAGATTAGAGTTACTATTGGTCTTACCGACAAGACCCTTTCCACCAGATTCTTATCACTACGCTTGTTCTTCAGGCACGACAATTCTCAAGTCCTATAATTAACATTTATATAGTGATGGGTCATTAACCAGTCCAAACAAAATTATAAATTCAACTTCTCTAGACCCACATTAAAAACACTTGTCTTTTAATATCCTTATGACTAGAGATGTATATTTATTGGGACTTATTAGATACTAATCACTATGGATAATTATCATCTCAGCCATTTAACCTTTCATTTTAACCAAAGAAACCTTTACTTTAAAGATTTAATACAATTAACAATTTATGTTACTTTTTAAGACTTATAAAAAATTCTGGCTTCTTTTCTGAGAATTTGGAAAATTCATAACTCAACCGATATAACTCCAAATGGAGTGATTCCAATTTCTACTTAATCCTTGATAAGTCTATTTTCATAAATTAAAGTCACCAAGTTGATTTATGGCTGAGAAAAATTCCCAAAATTCAGAAACATAAACCATGACCGGAAATTCTTCAGATTTTCTGACCAATCTTTGAAAAATCATAACTCATTCAATACTTATCAGAATTCGATGAATTACCTATAAAATTAAACCTCTAAGTGTCTACTATTTAACTGGAAAATTTCACAATTTAATGATTTTGTTTGGTCAGTCCGAAATGCCACGCCATCCACTGACTCCAGAAACATACCAGGAATTTTCCAGATTTTGGTTCAACTTCTAAAAATTATAACTAGAGTTGTAGACCTCCATTTTAGGTGATCCAAAGCTTATTTTAAACCTTAAGGAGTCTACTATCTCCTGTAAAAATTTCAGATCAAAACTCAATCTCTAACTTTCAAAAACGCCATGCACAATATGCTCTGTTTTCCCCAAAAAAAAATGACAGCTTATCCTTTCCAGTTTCCATGTTTTGCATTTCATTTAAGCTTCCCTAAGCCTTTTCACATTAAGACTCAGTACACATATATCAGACAGACAAGCACAGTCTTTAACCACGTTTTCAGAGCCAAATGAGATCAAAGATCGGTTTAAAATCGACATGCAAATACACTAGAAGATAGAACCTTGATGACAGCAACTTCCACCATAACTCTTCACTTCCAGCAACTCAATGACTTCAAGAACACCAATAATCAGCTGAAATAAAATTAGGAATAAGGTTAGGAAGCTCACCTTAGTCCAGAAACTGATTTACATGTAACGATCAGTCACTCTTCCTTGATTTCCCAATGATCTTCTTCTTCGTTTGAGCGTTCGAGCTCCTTATCTCAGCGTTTCTCAACCCTCCATTCACACTCTCTATTTCTGCTGCTGTCTGGCCGAATGGAAGTAATTAAACGGGAGAGATGAATGTGTGGGTATATGCCTCTGTGTTTGTCTGAATTTGACGTGAGAAATAAAGGGAATAGAGAAGTAGGTGCATGTGGGGAGTGAGGTGGCGAATGGTGGCGAAATGATGTGGTGAGGTGGCGTTAAGGAAGAAGAAGCATCTGACTGTGGGGACACGCATCTGTTGAATTTAGATGGATTATGAGAGGGAAATGGAGTTGGATATTAAAGTATGGGTGTTATGTATATTGGGTACCAGCCAAATAAATCAATGTGTGCGTGTTGGCCCAAATGGCTATTTAACTAAATGAGGGAGAAAGAGCTGTGATGTAAATAGGCCAAGTGAAATAATCAATGTAGTATATGTGCATTTGGCCAATGAGATAAATAAAGTGAGGAGTGTGCTTGCTTTGTTTTTCAATGCTTCTATCCGAAATGCTCTATTAGAGAAAATACTGAGTGTTGCATGTGGTGAATTACGTGGCTTGCACATGCACTAATTTATTTGTAACCTTAGATAACTGATACAGATAATTAATCCTAATTTTCATTTAAGGATTTTTCTTTAAGCCATAGAATATTATCTTCAAAATATTTAGGCCAAAATTTATTCCGAACTATTTGTCCTTAATTTTACACAAAATTATGCCTTAAATCCCAAATAATAATCCTTAAAATAATTAAGGCCAATTTTCCACAATTAATCCCATATCATATTTTTAATTCTCTAATTCCAAATTTTGGGATGTCTCAGTAGTGAATGAGAGTAATAATTAATATGATATTAGTATTTAATGCAATTAGTAGGGGTAATACTGAAAGTTACTTAAATTATAGGCTAACTTTATTGATTTTAACTATTTATATTGGTTTGTGAAAATTGTTAGTTGGTGCATTCTAATAAGGATTAGAGAGAGTATAAACTTATAGGTGCATGATAGTGAAAATGTAGATTTTACTTGAAAATGGAAGGTGAATGAAAAATCGCAAAATGTAAAATCGTAAAAATATAAAAGCGTTTGGAAAATTAGTAAAATCGTTTTAATGAAAAAAAAATCGTAAAAATGTAAAATCACAGTGATAAATCGAGATTTTAACTACCATAAATGAGTGGATTAAAATTTGTTTTCACTATTTAGTTAAAATTTGAAACCTACTACTCAAGTCTGAGGAGTGCCGTTCATGAGTTGGTAAAGTCGAGATCAATCAATTGGTATTGGATCTAGCCGGAAGGGTGAAAGTTCAGAAAACTAGACCCGATGTCGGATATTAATTCTGGTTAGCCTTATCTATTTAGTTATTAGTCATCATTAAATATAAATTTGAGCATTATAATTTACCTTGATGAAGTAAATTTTAATTAGGCTCTAAGATTAAATAATATAGGATTAGATTATGATTTAATTTGCGATTAGGATAGACATATATCTAATGGCCCCATATAATTATTGAAAAGTGTGTTCGAATTATCTTGCCCTTTGAGTAGTTATGTTAAACATAACAATTTATACTTAAGAGAAGGTAGTGAGTGGACCAACATACACTTATAGCTTTTTATATTCAAGATTAACAAAATTGACATTAAGGTTAATTAAATTAGTAAGAAAAATATTTATGAAGTTAATAAAGGGATTAGTGACTTTAAGTTGCTCGTTTGATAATTGTTGTAGCTTGTTTGTTTTAATTTGATTTTAATTTTCCTTGCACTAATGTGAATTCAATTTGCTTTTCTCAAATTAAACTGAAGTGTAAGATCAATGCTCAACTGGGTTTAGATATCAAGTCTTCATGGAAACGATATTTTTCTCATCACTTTATTTTTTGATATGACTCGGACACTTGTGGAGTTATAGACTATAAATTTTCCCACATCACCGCTCTAGGAAATGCTTAAATTATGTACATACCAAATATTTTATATTAAATAATATAATATTAATTAGTAGTTCAATTTCTTCCTAGAAATAATCAAGTAGATCTTGTATTATATTAAGAATATGAAAGATTTATTGATGCGGATGTACGTAAGGTGACAAGTTTTGTGGTTGGTATTTACAATGGATAAAGGGCCCATGAAACATCAATGAGCCTTTTAATTACACATTGGGCCTCTTAATTTATAACACAACTTAGAATGCCTATGTTAAGAAACACCACTAGACCCATGTTCCCAGTTCCCCCAAAAACCAAAAAAAGGAAACAAAAAGCACGGTTTGGGTTTCATTTTTTTAAGAAAAATATTATACATGTTTCGTATGACTTTTGAAGAGCCCAATCGGACTTATACATTGTTTGAATTAAACTTACGGAAAAATACATGTTTAATTGAGGAGTTGTTTCAATCAGACTTATGAAGCAAAAGTAACTTATTTGAAAAGTTATTTTGGGGAGCTTTTGTTTCAATCCGATTTATGGATCAAGAACATGAAGTATTTTTTTAAATATCGTTCAATATCCTTAAGTATATTTTTAGTACCATTCGATACCTTAAACAATATTTTATGGTACTAAATAGTACTAAAAATAATTTTTTCAAGATCATGAAGTATTTTTTAGTACCATTCAATACCCTAAAAAATATTTTAGGGTGCTGATTAGTATTAAAAATAATTTTTTAAGATCATGAAGTATTCTTTTAGTACCGATCAGTATCTTGAAATATATTTTTAGTACCATTTGGTATCCTAAAAAATATTTTAGGATATTGACTGATTCTAAGAATAATTTTTTCAAGACCCTAAGATAATTTGTCAAGAGAATGAAATGTTTTTTTCATTACCATTCAGTATCCTGAAGTATATTTTTAATATCAATCAATACCCTACAAAATATTTCAAATTGACTATAAATTTAAGGGTTTTTTTTTACCAAAATAATGTACTTTAAGAAAAAAAAATGACCGAAATAGCGCTTGTCAGAAATAATTTCCCAATCTAATGCGGTCAATGACGTGTGTTGACGCACGCCATTGATCCCGCCAATCATCACACGTCACCTAGAAGTGGCGTGTGATGACAGACGCCACGTGGATGTGGCGTCTGTGGACAGACGCCACCTTTCCAGGTGGCGTTTGTCTTGGCACGCCTCCCGTGGCGTGCTTCCAGGTGGCGTGCTTCCATGCACGCCACAGCTCCCAACTGACATGAGTCAGCTGGTACTTCCCCCCTACCCGTGACACCCCCTGGTACTGTCCCCCCCCACCTGTGACACCCCTCCCCGGCCCGTGACTCCCCCGGGCTCCCTTCCTCTCCTATTTATCCCTCTCTCACCATTCTATAACTCCCACTCTCTCACCATTCTCTAACTCCCACATTTGTGACTCCTTCCCCTCATTCACTCCTTCCCTCTCCCTCTTATCATTCACTCATTCCCTTATTTGCAAAACTCCCTCCGTCGTTCATCTCCCTTATTTTGTTTCTTCATTTCTTTTTTTGTGAAAAATGAACCAAATTCGTTCATTTATATATTACAATGGTTCTAAAAATATTGTTGCAGACGGATTGAGCTTTGAAGGTGAAAAAAAAGTAATGTATATTATTCAAGGTATGTCCGCAGAAGAATTATATGAAAAGATCCGTCAGAAGTTAAAGCTGCAACAAAATCAGGTAATATCAAAGGTGACGAGTAGGGTGCCTTATGGAAACCACTATGCGGGTTTTGAGATATCCGATGATGAGGATATGGATTTTTTTTTCAAACATTCAAAGAAAACTCAGGGTCCCAATTTGCTGAGTTGTATGTGGATATTGAGACGTTAGAGGAGGAGGGTGTACCAACACAATCAACCGTTGTGCATGGAGAAGAAAATGACTATATGCTAGATGAAGAACCTGAAAATGAGGAAGAGGAAGAGGAAGAAGATGAAGACACATTATTGTCTAATAACCATGATCAGAATGATAGTGATACAGACGACGAAGATCATCATAATCCCATGTCACAACAGACTGGTATGTTATCATTAGGCAGGTTACGGAGTTGTATTATTACTTTAAATTATTTTTTATTAGTTACCATGTTTTCGCATAAACTGTATTATGTATGAATATACAGATGTTACACCGTTTTGGAATGACATCCCGCATTATGAGTCTGTTGATGAAGATTACCCGCATGAGGATATACTGGATGTAGAAGGCTTGGGCCGAGGTCCGTGGGCAAGAGGAGATGCACTGTATCTGAAACAAGAGTTTGGGACCAAGAATGATGTCCAAGCCGCAATAAAACATTATTGCATGAAGGAACATCATGAAGCTTAAGTGGTTGAGAGTACTACAGTCAAGTACTTAATGAGATGTCGGAATCATGTACAAGGTTGTGATTGGAGAGTAAGAGCAATTAAACCAAAACATAGCAACACTTGGGTGGTAACTAAATGGGTTGGAAATCGTAGTTGTGTGAGCCAGATTCTCTCCCAAGATCACAAACAACTTGATTCTAAAATTATTTCTGAGGTCATAATAGGTATGATACACAATACCATGTCATAATTTGTGAATTTATTTGTGTGTGTCAGCGAACATAGATAACATTCCTAACGTGTAATGTTACTTGTGCAGGCTTGAAGAGATGATTAGTTGCCTCCTCCTCCTTCTTCCTTCTAGTGATTCTCCCTCTCTTTTTTTTGTTTGATTTTTCTCATAGTTTCACGGGGAGAGTTTTTAGGATGAAGAAAATGTGAAAGAAGGAAGTTTGATGATGAGTGGAGGATAATGGAAAAGGGAAGGGAAGTGTGTGTGTATGTTCGGTGGGGGAAAAAGAAAGGAAGAGGAAATTAGATAATGGATAATGGAAAGAGAAAGGAAGAGGGAAGGTGGTGGGGGCTGGTAGAAACTAAAAGGAAGAGGGAAGAGGAGTGGTGGCCGGCACAAAAAGAAAGGAAGACGTCGGAGAAGGGGGAGTGATGCCAGAGAAGAAGAAAGGAAAAGGAAATGGGGATGGGGGCCGGAAAAAAAAAAGGAAAATGGAATGGGGGTGGGGGCCGGAAAAAAAAAAAGCAAAAGGGAATGGGGGTGGGGGCCGGACAAAAAAAAAAGAAGGGAATGGGGGTGGGGGCCGGAGAAGACGACAGGAAAAGGGAATGGGGGTGGGGCTCTAAAAAAAGAAAGGAAAATGGAATGGGGGTGGTGGGGATCGGGGAAAAAGAAGAAGAAGGGTGGGGGGTGCAGGGTTGGGGGGGGGGGGGGTCAGGAATCTGACTGGATTCCTGACGCGTGTCAGGAATCTAGTCAGGATTCCTGACGCGTCTGATTGGCATGTGTTGACGCACGCTACAGCTGGCGTCCTCTGACAGACGCCACCTGGTAAGGTGGCGTCTGTCCACAGACGCCACATCCACCTGGCGTCTGTCATCACACGCCACTTCCAGGTGGCGTGTGATGATTGGTGGCATCAATGGCGTGCGTCAACGCACGCCATTGATCGCATTAGATTAGGAAATTGTTTCTGACAAGCCTTATTCTGATCATTTTTTTTCTAAAAGTACATTATTTTGGTAAAAAACCCATAAATTTAAATATAAGAAATTATTTATACTACCACCAACCCCAACATAAGTCATATTTTACAATATGACTTTTATTTGATCTCACTTTTTCATAAATCAGATTAACTACATGTCCTTTTTCGCACAAGCCCACCATGGATTTCACTTGGACGGTGTTGCTGATTATTGAAGCTTTCACGGCGACTCCAATTCAAGACACTGAAATGAAAGGCCGCTTTATTATTCAATATATAATATAAAAGATAAATAATCTAATTTGTATATATAATGTAAAAACTCTATATACATGTGAAATTTTATAAAATTTAAGTTATTTATATTTAATTTAAATTTTATGACATTAATTATCTATGTCAAATTTATAATAAACTACTAAATTGTGTTGGCCAAAAAAATAAAAATTCATAATAAGCCGCGCTATGTTTAAATCATAAACATTGAATATGATTATACTAAAAATTGTGAGGGAAAAAAAAGATATACTAAAAGTTGTGTTTAAATTAGCCTGCTGTAAAAACCACGAGAATTTATTAAAATAAAATTGAATATTTATTTTAATATTCCCTCTGGTCCTAATTATAAGAGCTAGTTAACTTTTTTGGAGAGATTAAGGAAGCTAATTAAATTACTTTAAAGTATTTTTATTTTTATTTTTTTTCTTTAAACTTATTAGTTTTACTAATAAACTAATATATAATTTAGGAATATTTAATATATGAAATGATTAAGTAACTTATTTAGCTTTCGTAATCTCTTCCAAAAAAAGTTAATTAGCTCACTAGCTCTTATAATTAAGATTGGAGGTAGTAAGTTTTTAATGTAGAAGTATTTATATTAAACATTGTTTTTAAAAGGGGAAAGTGAAAATAGACAGCGAACATAAAATGAGGGATTAATCAATCTCTGGAAGGCTCCATGAATTTGAAAGATCGCGATGTTGGATTTGATTGCAAAATTGTCAACACACGACACACTTCACTGACTCTAATTTTGCTGTTTGATAATAACGGATTAAATTGTCGCTTGCCACGTTATCAAAAGTACTTTAATTATATTTTCAAAAAAAAAAAAGTACTTTAATTTATCACCCCCAAGCGACTAAAACTTGTGGTCACTGTCTCACTGATCAGCCTTTTCAATACGCCACGTCTTATCCTCCTCACATTCACGTTCACGGGTCATTATTTTCAAATACCTTTTTTAACCTCCTATCCTTTTATGCCATTCTAATGTTTAAGGTGTGCATTGCAACAATTCTGTTGCCCAGCACTGTTTCTGAGATGAAACAGTTTTTTCTGATTCTGTGTTTTGAAAGAGTTCTAAGAATCAGAATTACGTTTATTAACTCATTTTATTTTTACTCCGAGAATCAGAATTCCGTTTGGTAACACATTTTTCCTCCTCTTGTTTGGGAGTTAAAAAAATCGTAAGGGAGGAAGATGAAGGATTAATGAGTTATTTTTACCATTTTGTCCTTTTCTTTAATAATTAATATAATTATTATACTTTACAAATAAACTTAAATTTAAATTTCCTAAAACAATTATTTATGTAATTTTTATATTCAAAAAATTATTTATGTGGCAATGGTGGCGGCGGTGGGCGGTGGTGGTGGTGGCGGCGGCGGCGACAGTGGGGGTGGGAGTGGCGGTGGCGGTGGTGGTGGCGGCGGCGGCAGGGGGCAGTGGTGGTGGTTGGGGGCAGTGGTGGTGGTGGTGGTGAACGAGGGTAAATTTCTGCTTCGATTGAGGGAAAAATAAATTCTGATTTTTTGCCCTGGAATAGAGAAGCCAAAATTTTTAGCTTCTTTTTTTTACTCCTAAGCACAAAAAATAAACCAGTTCATCTCGGGAGCAAGGAAAAAAACCGGATTTATCAAACACAATTCCCATCCATTTTTGTTCCGAGGCACAGAAATTAGGAAAAAAGTCATTCAGGGAGTGTTACCATGCACACCCTTACAGTTTTGGCTTCCTTTCTTTTCTCTCTTTTATTTACGGGTTAAGCGGCAATTTTATTAATGAATTATTGGTCTAGAAGCGTCTAATACAATTAACTATTAAGTGGATTAAAAATATTAAAAAAAGTTTTACTCAGGAACATCCAACACAAAGTCATTAGACAAAAGTTAACATCTGTTATCTAAGGTGTAAATTGGCCAACGAATTTTTATCCTAGGAGTGTCCGTCACAAAATTCTAAATTTGACTAAATCAAATAAGTTTTTTTTTTCAATTGTCATTATTCAAAACTACTTGTATAGATATCTATAGACAAAAATTACTTATTCTTCAATTTTGTCAAAATTATAATTTGCTAAAATAACAAAATTTTTAATTTAAAAATTTAATTATATGATTTAAATAAAACTCAAGGTGTTTTATAATTTAATTTATATGTTAAACAAATATATATATATATATATATATATGATTTATTTTTAATGGATATCAATATTGATACTTAATAATATAAATCCGGCAACTTGATGATATATTTGTTAATTAAATGATTTATTAATTATTTGTGATTTGTTGAAAAAAAAAACTTAAGAGGCTTGATGAAGGACAATTTAATAATAGGTTAAGGAGCAATTTTAATGGGTTAAGGAGTAACTTGGCCTACGAAAATTTTATTAACATTAAATAAATTTTTTAAATCACATAAATTTCTTCTAAAATAAAAATAAATCATATAAATTTTTTGTTTAACATATATAATAAACTATAAAACACATTGAGTTTTATTTAAATCATATAATTATATTTTTAATTAAAAATTTTGTTTATTTTAGAAAATTATAATTTTGACAAAATTGAAGAATAAGTAATTTTTGTTCATAGACCATAGATATTTATACAAGTAGTTTTGAATAATGACAATTGAGAAAAAATTATTTAATTTAGTAAAATTTAGAATTTTGTGCCGGACATTCCTAGGGTAAAAGTTCGTTGGCTAATTTGCACCTTAGATAACAGACGTTAACTTTTGTCTAACGGCGTTGTACTGGACGCTCCTGAGTAAAACTTTTTTTTGGTATTTTTGGTCCACTTAATAGTTAATTGTGTTGAACGCTCCTAGACCAATAGTTCATTGGTAAAATTGCACCTTAACACTTTATTTATTTATCTCCTTCTTTCCAACCTCTCATTTAGTATGTATTTGGTTTGAGAAGAAGGGATGAGAGAGGAATAGATCCTGAGGAAGATATTAACTAAATTTTCATTAATGAGAAGAATATTCATTTTTATTGATAGTATATTTTTAAAATATTTAAAATTTTTCATGAGCTGTTTAGTAAAGATGAAAGAAAAAATTTCTCCTTCCCTCTCAAATCAAACATAACCTAGTTTCTCGACCTTTAGACAAAAAATTTAATGATTAGGGTTTAACATTTTATAATTTTTTTATTGATATGATTATAATTCTGGTATATTATTAGGTTAAGTTTTCACAAATTGAATTAATTAATTTATTTTCATAATTTAGAGGGGAAAGGAAATTGAGAGAAGCTTGACAGTGAGTGATTGAAGTTTGCTGATACACACAAATGAATCATCATCATCAACAAAGCAGGTTCATGAACTTGACAAAAAGAGATGAGCCCGCTCCTCCAACAGTTGGGGATGAAACGTATTAAAAGTTTCCAACTAGGACAATAGATTTCTTGGCGCAGCTCCTCCAACAGCCTTGGTCAAAAGGTCCGCTTGCTGATTCATAGAGCTCACATGTCAAAGATTTATCTCCTTGGATTCTCATTTTTCACGAACAAAGTGGCAATTCACTTCAATATACTTAGTACGTTAATGTTAAACTAGATTTGCTGCTATGTGTATAGCAGCTCTATAGTCACCATAGACCTGCACGGTTTTGAGCGGCCAGTTCCCAAGTCACGAAGCAATCCTCTCGCCCATATGATTTCTGAAACTGCTATGCTTAATGCTCTATACTCAGCTTCAGATGAGGATTTTGACATAGTCGCTTGCTTTTTGGTCCTCCACATGACTAGTGAACCTCCCCCAACTTTAAAAGATAGCCAGTGACCAACTTTCGATTCATCCACAAGCTGCCCAATCAACATCACAGTAATATTCCAAAACTGGTTTTTCTTTTGTGCTGATAAGCAATCCAGGCCCTAGGGTGCCTTTCAAGTATCGGAAGACATATCTAGATGCTGCTATGTGATGTTTGATTGGTAAGTGGATAATTAAAATTATTTTTAAAATGCTTACTGAGGCTGGGAAAACACTATAATGCATAGCAATGCCATTTGTCTTCGTGAATAAAATATTATTGCTAATGATAATGCTCGAACAAGTTAGTGGAAACCCCCATCCAAAAAAATAAAAAGAGAGAGAGAGAGAGAAAAGTTCATTCAATAATTAAGGTGGGAATGGGATCATGCTTTGATCAGAAGCCAATTAGATTGAAAATGAATGGACAAATTGTAATTTAAAAATACAGGATTAAGAGAGTTATTGATTGAAGTAATTATGGCGTATTGGCCTCAATATTGGGCAGATCGAGCGGTCCAAATCATGAAGCTGGGAAGCAACAATAACAGCGGAAAAGTGAAGCACTAATAGAAATTTTTTTAAAAAAGGATCAACAAATGCGAAAGGTTTTATATGTTTGCTAGAAGCAACAAATGGTCCCACATTGGATAACAACTTTATACCCACCGACGGTTTCCCCTCTAATCTGTCACGCTTCACATTGAGAAAAAGGTTGAGCCTATTTTGTCCTTCAAATCACTACAAAAAATTCAGTTTTTTGCGGCGGAATTTTTCCCTCGCAAAAGAGCAAATTTCCGTCGCAAAAACGGTTTGCGGCGAAATTTGTGGCGGAAAAAATTCCGTCGCAAAAATCGCCCACGCAAACCAATTTTCCGTCGTAAAAATACATATTTCCGTCGCAAAATTTGGATTTAGCGGCGGAACCATTTTCCCTCGCAAATTTCAATATTTGCGAGGGAAAAAGGAATCCCTCGCAAAATTTTAGATTTTGCGAGGGAAAAATATCCCTCGCAAATTTGAAATTTTTGCGAGGGAACTAATCCCTCGCAAATTTCAAATTTTGCGAGGGATATTTTTCCCTCGCAAAATGTTGGATTTTGCGAGGGATCTATGTCCCTCGCAAAATTTTTATATTTGCGAGGGATGTTAGTCCCTCGCAAAATGGTTGAATTTTGCGAGGGAATAGGATTCCCTCGCAAAGTTTTGAAACATTTTGCGAGGGATGATATTTCCCTCGCAAATCCCAATTAATTTCTTAAAAAAATAAAATGATTTTAAAAATTTAATTAATTTCATAAAAGATATTAAAAATTAGAAATTAAAAAACTTATATATGATAAAAAGATATTATAACAAGCATCAGAGTTTACATAGAAATAACAAAATATTACAAAGTATAATGTTTCAACCAAAATAAACTAAAAAAAGTCTAAACTGCAACAGTCTGGTCAGGATCACCATCGGTATTGCCATCACCATCAGGAAGCGGCCCCGTACCCTTATCCTTCAAAAGTGAGTGGAGAAGGAAATACTTCAAATGATCATCAGGCAGTCAGCTCCTGCTTGTTCAATTATTCAAATGCTAACCTCCTGCTTGAGGAGATTGTCTGATATATTGTGCTCCATTTAAGGAAGCATGAGGAATCAAATCAGTTGGTGAGATCCATCAAGTTAACTCTAAATGAAATGAAAAAGAAAACTCAGTTCTTTGCTTGAAAGATATAAAGAAATGAGATAATGAAAAGGAAAAAGAGAATCGAAAGCTGGGGGGAAAAAAAAACAGTAGCATGTTCAAGTGTTACCACAACAAAGAAGACGTGTGTTTTTCTGAAGATTAGCTCCACTGTTTGTATCAATTGAAGAATGCGAAAAGGATCCCAGTGTGATTTTCCCAGACATTAATTCATAAAGGGGTTGAAAGTGTCTCAATTTCTTCCCATTAGATAAAAATTGGTCACCCTCCGAGCAGAAAAATTCAGTCATTCACAGTATAGTACATAGCAAGCTGCTCTGTAGTTACACAACAACAGAGATAGATACTTGTGGCGTACAGGTGGAAGTAAGTGAATGATATTGGCTTAAATCTTCTCATATGGCAATCAGTAACCAAACCTGAGCGAACGATACAGAGTGGTGAACTCAGATTCCAAAAACCATAAGCTAAACTCTGTCGAGTGCTTGCAAATGCTAACCTCCGAAGCCCTGAATGATGAACCGAAGATGGGGGCTAAATCGAAAGTTAAGCCCTGACATTCACATGAAAACTTTGAAACTCAAATCATCAGATGATTTTGTCTATCTAAATGCTCATTACAGTTGCAGGCAATTTCTTAGAATTTTTCTTCAATCATTCGACAAAACAAACAAGAGTAAGAAACCAGAAAGAACAAGAGGAATTACTCAAACTTCATGTATTCATTCATAAATTATTTCCTTTCAGTTTGGGAAATTTCCAGAGGAAATCAAAAAACGAGCTGAAGCACACCCAAATCCCCAATTACAAAATACATACATACCCGTATTCCCATTTACACAGTGTGGCTTTGTAGTTCATGGCTTTCAAAAGGAACTTGGAAGGAAATAAGAAGTGAAGAATCCCCAGACAAGGGACAAAAAAGAGGCTATTTCAATCTTCTTTGATTCATCTATCTATGCACTTAAATCCTCTGCAATTATACTTACCAATTTGTCGGTTAGAGGGAGATCTGGCCGAACACGAACCATCACAAGCGGACGAACGCTGAACCACCACCACCACAAGCAGTTGCGACTGAGACTCTGAGAGGCTTAGAGTATGAAATCAACGAGGCTGAGTGAGAATGTGAGATCTACGAGGCTGAGAGAGTGAGATCGAAATCGACAAGGCTGAGAGAGGCTAGATCAACGATTCGATGAGGACGAGACTGAGAGTGGCTGAATCGACAACGCGGCTGAAACTTGAGAGAGGGAGAATGTGAGATCGATGAAAAATTAGGGTTACAAATTACAGAGGGAGGGGCGGAGCAAAGCCAAAGAAAGATATTTAATATATATATTTATATATTAATATACTATTTTGCGAGGGAATGTAGTTTCCCTCGCAAAATAAAAGGATTTTTGCGAGGGAAAATAAATTCCCTCGCAAAATGGTAGACATTTTGCGAGGGAATTCTCGTTCCCTCACAAAGTTTGTGTACTTTAAAAAAAATTGGAGAAATTCCCCCCCAATTTTTTCGCTAGTTTGCGAGGGAACAAAAGATCCCTCGCAAAATTGGCAAATTTTGTGAGGGAAAAGCAATTCCCTCGCAAAATAGCCACATTTTGCGAGGGAAATATTCTTCCCTCGCAAAATTGCGAAAAAATTGGGGGGAAATTTCCCCCCAATTTTTTCGCTAGTTTGCGAGGGAACAAAGGATCCCTCGCAAAATTGGCAAATTTTGCGAGGGAAAATCAATTCCCTCGCAAAAGAGCCACATTTTGCGAGGGAAATATTCTTCCCTCGCAAAATTGCGAAAAAAATTGGGGGGAAATTTCCCCCAATTTTTTCGTTAGTTTGCGAGGGAACAAAGGATCCCTCGCAAAATTGGTAAATTTTGCGAGGGAAAAACAATTCCCTCGCAAAATAGCCACATTTTGCGAGGGAAATCTTCTTCCCTCGCAAAATTGCGAAAAAAATTGGGGGGAAATTTCCCCCCAATTTTTCGCAATATGCACAAAATTTGCGAGGGAATTATCATTCCCTCGCAAAATGTCTACAATTTTGCGAGGGATTAAGTTTTCCCTCGCAAAATGTGGCATTTTGCGAGGGAATAGTTTATCCCTCGCAAAATTTTATCCATTTTGCGAGGGAATGTGTCGTCCCTCGCAAAATTTCGTTCAATTTGCGAGGGATGATGATTTCCCTCGCAAAAATCACCTTTTTGCGAGGGAAATGAATTTCCCTCGCAAATTTCCTAAAATTTGTGACGGAATTTTTTCCCTCGCAAATTCCGTCGCAAATATAATATTTTCTTGTAGTGAATGTTTGTTTTAAAATGGCAGTGGGTTAGAAAGTAGATCCCCTCCTTATCATTTTCTTTCATTAGCCCACCATCTGAATCGTTGTTTAGGAAGATGAGAGAAAATTTAAAGTGTTATTCTGACCTTTCAAATTGATTGGATGGATATGATTTAAAGATTATGATGGATGATGAGAAAAACCTAACCTGATTAGGTTATATAATCTTATTCATTGTATCAATTTTTATTTATTTATCTATTTACTCTTTCATTCTTAATATATAACATATTTACCTAATTTAATGAGATTAACAAAATTATTTAAGTTAGTTAATATATGACATGTATTTTTTTAAAACATTCCAGTTATCTTCCTTAATTCTTTAATTCCTTATTTGACGACTCTTTTTCTTGATTATTATTGAGGCAGCATTAATAAGGGTAAATTATGAAAACAATGACAAATATAAAAATCATATCTTATATTTAAGACCAAGATCAACATCTTGAATATGTTTTATATTAAAGACTTAAAGAGTATTATTCATCTATACAGGTACCAAATTTTAACTTATCACTACTTATTTTTAGTTATCTTTTTTTTTTTCACCTAAAAAATAGGGGATGGAAGAACCTCTCATTTTTCCTTCACATCGTCTTCCCTCCTCTTCCCCCCCCCCCCCCCCCTTAACTATATGATCAACAATCGAATGGTTCATGTTGAGAAGAATTGAGTTCATTTGAAAGATTAATATGATGAATACAACCACATAGTTATAATATACATAAATAATAACCAGATTATTTATGATATAATCTAATTTATTTAAAAAGCCAGGATTAATTCTCACAATTTACACTGAATATTAACATGTGAATTGTGCGACAGTGACATATTGACATGTTTAGATGTTAATCTTTTATGTTTAATTATGATGAATTTTGATAATATGGTAAAGTTATAAAATAAAAGATATGAAAAAGTGGGTAAAAAAACTTTTCTTAAAAAGGAGGAAAAGCCCCGGAATATGTAAGATTACGTGCATGAGCAGCCAATTATTATGCAGGTAATTTAATTATGATGAATGCATGGGAATTTTTTTTTTCTTTTCTCTTTTCTCTTTTTGCTTTTTCCAATCACTGTTGCCCTAATCAAACGAGGCAAATGATGCCCTCTCTTCTCTCTTTTTTCACTTTATTGTTTGAATCATTCATGCACACTCACGGCCACCCCTTGACTTGAACATCGAAATTCTCTTTATAGTTTAAACATTTTCTTTGTTGGACAAAGTGATTGCCATGTGCTATGTCTCTGAATCATTCATTAATTTGCTCTTTACTTTCGCTGTTATAATAATTCTTGCCTCCAACGGCTACATTATAATTTCAAACACATTCAACTTGTTCTTGGTCAGCACGTAGTTTTGCGACTTCATGTGGCTGCTTACATTGAAAAAGTACTTCAAATAAGTTGCCCATAAAATACAAATCATGTATACACTTTTTCTTGAAAAGTACTGTATTTGACTTGTCGTCTTTGTTTTCTATGCATATTTATACTATTAATTTAGGTCATATATTGTCGCTATTTATTACAAAAGACAGAAATCTTCATTTTTATCGTTCTATACTCGATAAATTAATTCCAATTAATTTAGGAAAAAACACTCATGCCGCTTCCAGATCTGCGAAATCAAATATGAAAGTGATTGAGATTCATGCATTTAAAAATTTCACAATAAATTAAACACGTTGTATCCGTTTGTTTTCAGTGAATAAATAAAGACGTTATAACCTTGAAGACTGTTCATTTCATTATATATTATTTTCCTCTTTATATTTTCACGCAATCCTTTCGTACTGTGCCAGCTGAGATTTTCGTTCTGCTGGTTGAGTCAACATTTTATAAGTATTTTAACTATGCCCTTACATAATTAAGTCCCAAGCAAGGTCCGACAAGTTTTAAACTTTTCATTTGTTCTGTCCAGTGTATAATGCAAGTGTTTTTTTTTTTTTAAAAAAAAAAATTTAAGTTCTTTCACAGCAAGAACGTAACGTTGCAATCTTGAAGATTGTTCCTCTCACAGACAAACACCGCACATTTGAATTTCAACGCAATCCTTTGGTAAGGTGCCACACGTGAAGTTTTTTTGTTTCTGTATGGTGAAAATTTCTATAAAAGATTAAAATGGATAGGAGGGGTAGCATGAACAATAAAAACAAAATTGCAGGTTGAGTAAAAACTAAAAAGTGCATGATTTCTCAACGGTATGGTCCCTTTGTAACTCACAAATAAACTGAAAATGGCATAGCAAATTAAAGATCTGGGCCTTCCGATCTCACTTTAACTATCTCTCAACCACAATTTCCACCAGAACATAGAAAACAAATAGTGATCCCACTTCACCATCCAGCTCAGGCAAATAAACAAAACAGGTACACTTATATTCATCTGCCTAACCTTAGCTTCAATAGCACTCCACTTTCTTGTATTCCAAAAGTTTCCCATCACAAAGATCTTTATCTTACTTTTGAAAAAGATTATCCAAAACCTATGTATACATAATCCAATTCTTGTTTCTCTATATATCTTCCCTCACTTTTAAACCCTACAAAAAATAGATAAATAAATAAATATATCAGTATATAATACAACAAAGGTTGTAGCTAGACTTGTAGAAGAGACTAGCACTTTTTTCTTTATTATTTGTTTAATCCTTTCTACTAGGTTGGTGCACTTCTTTTTGGGAAATGAGAATTCCAAACCAATTCCAATCAGGCCCTACTGGTCCTAACTCCTAACCATTATATGAGATATATTAATAAGAAAAATCACTTTAAGGTATGAAGAAAAGAATATAATAACCAAAAGACTTGTTAACTAGTGAGCAACATGAATTTATTAATTCTTCTGTTAGAATTTATCATTATATTCATGCTACTCATTTGTAACGAGACTTATATATTTGTGATATAAACAATTTATTTGACACCTCACAATTAATAAGACAAATGAAATCATTCACAGATCAATTTTCAACAGTGTATTTCCACTCACATGGTATTCTGTTATTATTATTCTTCTTCAAAAGTAATTTGCTTTCTTGCTGTGACCTCTGAGAGTGCCCAATACAACTGGCTAGCTCGTGACCCCCTCGAAATCGACATCTTCATTCATATATATATAAGGCCATCTCTAACTTTTTGTTCCATATAATCATCACTGGTTCACTCCCAATTTCATCTTCCTTTGTCAGAAACTGAAGATGGATGGGCTTCATCATCTCATTCTTGTCTGGTCCCTCTCACTCAGTCTCCTTCTTTATCCCAACTTCACTTACGCTCAACTAAGTCCACACCACTACTCCAAAATCTGCCCCAATCTCGAACACATCGTTAGAGAAGCTGTTCGAAAGAAGTTTCACCAGACATTCGTCACTGCTCCGGCCACCATTCGCCTCTTCTTCCACGATTGCTTCGTCCATGTACGTAATTAATTACCACTATGTATATATATATCATCACAGAACAATTTTAATTTGTTAACTACTGTCTTGTTTACAGGGCTGTGACGCTTCGATTCTGGTAGCTTCCACGAAGAACAACAAAGCAGAGAAGGATCACCCAGATAATCTGTCGTTAGCGGGAGATGGGTTCGACACGGTGAACAAGGCAAAAGCTGCGGTGGATGCTGTTCCTCAGTGCAGGAACAAGGTGTCATGTGCTGATATTCTGGCTCTCGCCACTCGTGAGGCTATTGTACTGGTAAGTGATTATTGTAACATCCCAACCTTCGCTATTCAAATTGTCTCTTTAGGTTTTAATTCATTACCCCAAAGCAAACAACTTCGAGAGTGCAGTGAAACACTGTAATTTTACAATTATATATATATATATATATATATATATATATATATGGATCTTGTTTAATTTTTCGATGGATATATATAGGCTGGAGGACCGTGGTATGTGGTTGAACTAGGGAGGTACGATGGGTTGGAATCGAAGGCATCGAATGTGAATGGGAGGCTACCTCAGCCAGATTTCAACTTGAATCAGCTCAATTCTCTCTTTGCTTCCCATGGCCTCACCCAAACGGAGATGATTGCTCTCTCAGGTAAAACATGGCGGCGGGCCCACTTGCTTCGCAGTGTGTCCCGGCCCAAATTACTCAAATTCCAAATTCTAATCCCCTTGTCTGTTTTTCTCTCATCGGATGCATGTGCTTCAATAGTAACCTCGCATTAATAAATGGACTTGGTTAGAAGAGAGAGAGAGAAATTATTGGACTTTGGTGGGACCCATCAACCATGTCTTACATCATTAATTACTGAAGGGGGACATGAAAATTTGACCAAAAAAAAAAAAAGAAGGGGGACATGAAAAGATACTCGTAATATTATGGTTTATGATTTATTTAATTTCAATTAATAATTTTCTTAAAATTTTTTATAAAGTGTGAAAATTAATTAACATATGCTTTCTTCCGTTAAAAATATAAGACTCATTTTATAGTTTAATTTTTCATTAAAGTGTGTCTATATTAAAAATATAAGACTCATTTTGTATAAGTTGACGAATTTATTTAAATGAAATAGTTTGAGTTTACTTAATTTTTCTTACAAATTGAACATGATAACATTTGATATTGTAAATGTACAAATTTAAATTTAAATTGAGTATGTGTGTGTGTGTTTGATATTGTAAATCTAAAAATTTAAATTTAAATTGAGAGTGTGTGTCTGCGGCTAGAACTTAGATGGAAGGGTTTTGCATTCATTTTATCATTTCTTGACAAATTTTGCAGGGTTATTGTAGTTTAGTTTCCCGATCGAGATCTCTAATAAATCAAATCCCATGGCCTTAAATCTGTCGGTGAAGCTTAATATAGAGTGTAATTTTCATTTTATTCATGAAACATATGGCAGTAGCTAGTATGTTTTAGCAGCTTAATGGTAAAGAAAGACACTTGTGGCGTGGGTTGATGCAGGAGCACACACCCTTGGATTCTCGCATTGCAGCCGATTCGCAAAGAGGGTATACAATTACAGCCCTAAGACGCAGGTGGACCCCACGATGGATGAGAGATATGCCCAGGACTTGAGGTCGATGTGCCCGAGGAACGTGGACCCCAGGATAGCCATCAACATGGACCCCGCCACCCCTCATGCCTTCGACCACCAGTACTACAAGAATCTCCAGCAAGGCAAGGGCCTGTTCACCTCCGACCAGGTCCTCTTTACCGACCCAAGATCCAGGCCCGCCGTTAATGCATTTGCCACCAGCGCGCACACTTTCCAGCAGAATTTCATCGCTGCCATCACCAAGTTGGGCCGGGTCGGTATCAAGAATGCCCATAACGGAAATATCCGCAACGATTGCTCCGTGCTTAACCGTTGATTAGTACTTAATATTATTAAGTTCTATTTCCATATAAATAAGAAAATAGGTTTATGTTGTACATGCGAATTTACCTTGTATTTAGGAGTGGAGTTGGTTATGAATGCTAGCTTGTGCCAACTTACATCTGTTGTATTCATCTTAATGGTCTTTGATATAAAGACTATTTATAAAATTTAATAAAATATTTATGATTAATTTCTGAGTGACTCTGACTCATCCTTCCTTCCTGCTTGATAAGAAATAGAATATGGCGAGTACAAATTAAAGATTCTGAATTCTCATTTTTAACCTGATACTTTTTACAAAACCAATATTAATTAAATAGATATATTTAAGTTTGACCACTCATGATTTAGAAGAATGATAGCCTCGGCCTTCGAAAATCATCATTAAAAAGAGTTATTCGTATAATTTCCAAATAGAAACCCCACTCATGAGATCCCAATCTGAAACCGCCAAACATGCCCAAATTCCTTTTAAAATTAAGGGCCTTAGATCCCACTCTGAAGTCACATAAATGAGCAGACAAAAATTGAGAGTGAAACCTCAGATTGAGGACATGTAATAAAAGGCGTGTCGCATACGTAGAATTGACATGGGTTATATTTTCTTCATTTCTCATCATTTATATTGTATTTACTGCATATGGATTACAATTAATTCGTTAACTAATCGAACTTAAAAAAGAAAAGAAAAGAATGAGTAATTACTTTTCTTTGATATTAAGGAAGGCTTAAAAGCTTGGATATAAAAACATCAGAATTACAAATCAGGGGAAATAAATCCCAATCTCTCTTGATTTACCCAATCCCTTAAACTAAAAGGACAAGCATCAGAATGAGTAATTACTGGTTATTCAGTTAACCCAAAATTCACAAAGCCCAACCAGAAAGGTCCCTAAATGTAATTAGCTTACGTGGGCTTAGACTGATCTTATGCAAAAAAAAAAAAAAAAAACAGAACTGTTTCAGCCTAGTCCGGGAGTTAACTACTCCTTACCCTTTTACCAAAAAAAAAAAAAAAAAAAACTACTCCTTACCCATGCCTCAAGCTTTTTCCCCCACCCAAACACAAAACACCCACCCAAACAACAACACAACAAAACATCAGATGATGAAATTAATTTCTTACCCTTCTCTTGTTTTTGGAACCATACTTCCCTACAATTCTTACTCAAGTTTAGGAGCAGGCAAAAGCGTGGTGTTCTCATCCAGACTCACTAGTTAGGTTGGACTTGGTTCTAGGCCAATAGAATAGACCATTTGGACTGGTCCACGTCAATTTTCTTTTTTTAAAAAATATTTTTGTAATTAAGATGTTAATTTTTATTTTTTATTTAATGTTGTTGGAGTTTTTTTTAAGGATTTATAATTAAGTTTTATTTTTATGATGATTTTTATTTGATTATAGGTATTTTTAATTTTTTTATTAACTTAATTGTATTTATCATGTTTAAATATTTTTTTCCCTACATATTTTTTTTTTTATTGTTGTTGAATGTTCTTATGGATTTATGATGTCTGAATTTTATGTGACACATTTTATATTATTATAGGTATTTTTATGATACTTATTTTATTTAATTGGTTCAAATTTTGCCTTTTAAGAAGGAAAAAATAAAAAATAAAAAATTTAGCGTGACTACCTAGACTCCATGTCTCCACCAGATAGACTTGGCCTTGGGTTGATGTTGGATAAAACTAGACTATGAGTTGCCTTATGCAACCTGAGGTCCTCTCCAAACTAGACCTCGAGCTGATATTAAACCCGATCCAATCCAGTCTATGCTCATCCTACTGAAGTTAGCGGAGGATATATAATTGCGGTCTTTTATATTGAAGCAATATGAATAAAAACAAATTCACTGGTCTGTTTTCAGTAAGTTCCTCAGATTAACTATTATATTCATACGCTTCTTCTTTTTTTAATACCAAAAAGTTTACATTCATACTCTTCATTGCCCGATTAGAGTTAACGATGGGAGGTTGTGGTAACTATTTCTTGAAAATAAAATAAGATATAACGAATTGTAATTTATAATATATCCTCAGCAAAGGAATTGAAAGTTCACTTCAAGAAAGTTAAGAAATAGTGATGGCATAGTAAACTCAAAATATAAGTGACACATTTTTGACCATTATATTATGAATATAAATCTAGGGCGGGCTTGATCGTATTACACAGAATATTATAAATGACAAGTCATACTCATCCTCCCAATTTTTTTTCCCAAAAAAATGTCGCACTATTTCTATGTAAACTTTAATAAATAACACATAAATTATAACACCAAGAGCTGTTAAATGTAAACTTTAATGAATATAGCCCTGATCTGGTTTTCCTCTCAGAAACTAGAGCAAGCTTCAAAAATAGACAAGTTGAGACGTAAACTTCACTTTTAAAACATGGCATATGTGCCACCTGTTGGTTTGAGTGGAGGATTGGTAGTGTGGTGGAAGGATGGTGCTGCTATATTTTGAGGTGCTGGACGCTGATAAAAACTTCATTCACATAACAGTAGTGTATGGTCCACCAGTTGAACAAAATAGAAGAAGCTGGTGGAGAAGCTTGATTTGCCTCAATCCTGGGGAATCAATCCCATGGATTTGTTTTGGAGATTTTAATGAAATTCTCTTTGATTTTGAGAAGGAAGGAGGAAGAGCTCGAACTATGGAATCCGTTGAACTCTTTCATCAGTTTCTCTCTGCGTGTAATTTGATGGATACGGGCTTTAAAGGTCTCCTATTCACCTGGTCGAATAGAAGACAACAACAAGCAAACATCAAAGAGCAGCTGGATAGAGCGTTATGCAATGGAGAGAATTATGTCCGACTGCTCAGGTATGTAACCTTGAACCTATAGCTTCTGATCACTCTCCTCTTCTAATTTATCCTGTTTATATGGAAGGAGAAGGTGCTAGAGACTTTAATTTTGAAATGTTTTGGGTGGATCATCATGATTATAATTCTATTCTTTCCTGTAATTGGGACAAGGAAGGGGGAAATGATGCTGCGGTTCTTGAGGGTTTTTTCGGAAAGCTTAGACCGAGTGAGGGAAGTGTTAATCAAGAGTTGAAAAGAATTTCCTAATAACCAAAGAGTCATAGAAGGGTCACTAATATTGTCAAGCTTCTAGTCAGCGCTCAAATTTAGACAAATCTTGTGTCTTTGTCTCAGCTACAGCCTCTGATGGGATTAAAAATGAGATTTGTGATGTCATGGGTATATCTTCTAGGGCTAACTCACCTGGTGATTACTTAGGATTGCCAATTTTGTGGGGAAGATCTAAAACTGAAGCGTTGGCTTTTGTGAGAGATAGGGTGAGGAAAAAAGTGTCGGGTTGGAATAAACAATTTCTGTCCCAAGCAGGGAAGGAAACACTTATTAAAGCGGTGGCCAATGCAATCTCTACATATTCTATGGCATGCTTTCGGTACCCAAAAAAATATTGTTAGGAACTAGATCGTATATTCTCTGAGTTTTGGTGGGGACAAACTGATATATAGAGGAAAGAAAATTCATTGGAAATCATGGGTAGTGATAACAAAAGGAAAAATGGAGGGAGGAATGGGGTTCGGGGACTTCCAGAATTTTAACCTAGAGCTTTTAGGTAAACAATGTTGGAGAATCCTAAATGAACCTGAGGCATTATGGGTTAAACTGTTGCAACGGATTTATTTCCCACATTGTTCGTTTATGTCCGCAAAGAAAGGGGGATCAAGAGCTTCTTGGGCTTGGAGCGGCTTGTTGGTTGGGAGGAAAGTGTTAGAAAATAGTATCTTTTGGCAAGATGGGGACGGTAATGGCATAGATGTTTAGAGGGATGCTTGGATATCCCTAATATTCCTCTAAACCAAATTCCTAGTGAATAGGCTTCGACACCTGCGGTGAACTGTAAAGTTGCTAGTTTGATTAGAGACGAGGTGGGAGCTAGGGGCTGTGAACATTAATCCCGATTCTATTCAGAATGAAATTGAAAAAAAATTCAAATTCCAGTTTTAGGCGATAAGATGGAGAGATTCGTGGTCAGCGCCGATCTCTTGAACTACCCGATCTTCGTGAAGCTTCTCAACAAATCGGTGCAGGAATACGGCTATGAGCAGCAAGGCGTCCTTCGAATTACCTATCACGTCTTCGTCTTCGAGGGCGTCCTCGAAGCTCTCCATGAAGACGGGGGGCGTGTCATCCACGACCTTCTCCGTTCTCCTTCCTCCAAAGACTTTTGCTAGGATATGGCTGAAAAGAACAAAGCAGAGAGATAGGAAAGAAAGAAAGAAAGATAGTGACATCTTTTTCATTTTCATCTTTCTTCAGTGTAGTTTGTTTTTCTTAATTTTGCAGTTTATATATGCCTCATTTTCATCTAAAGGAGGACATAAATTTTCAAGGCTAATCTTTATTCTGGCAGCTGCGATTCTTCTACTTTCTTTCGGTTTTCTTGAGAAAGGAACACACAAAAAGAAGATACACTGCCTTTGTGCTTGATTACACGGTCTTTCTCTATTCCACACTTAAAGGTCGAAAAAAAGAAACAAAAGTAAGGCTCTTTTTAAATTTAAAATTTAAAACTTACGATGACGGACACTGTAAGTCACTTACGGTATCCATCTTTAAGGGACCTTGTATTCTAATTTTACTATGTCCCTCACATAAGTATCCTCTATTTACAAACGTTACAAAGATTAAAAAACAGATGTTAAAAGTGGTGTCTGTAGAGGATGGTCTCTCTCTCTCTCAATTCCTCTAATTAGAATTCTAGCGTCTGATGCCTCTGACTCCGGTCAACCACATAGCAGATCTGGGGTTGGCTAGTTTTGTTTATAGAGACCCTTGTGTATATTATATACTTTCCTTTCGACCAAAAAAATGTAAATTGTAATGTGTTAAGAGAAGGCAATAATAATACTAGCAGAAAAGACTAGGCAATAATGAGGCGAGCATAGTCAACGTAGACATCTCGTCCATGCGTCCAGGGAAAGATGATAAGGACGTACAACTACTGCCATTGCAAGTAGGAAGATGCTCTTCTTCCTCATCAGGCCCATTAATAATAATAATATGTATCACAAAGTACGTTCCCAACAAAACTTAATATTCAGTACGTAACTACGCCTTTTCCGTTTAAGGTGGGCAAATCTTGTACGGATATGTATTTTATATGTACTTAAATCTTGTAGGGAAGATTCAAGTTACCGTTTTTTCAAAGTGCTCCGGTTAGAAACTTCAAATCCTTCAAGTCATATTTAGGCATAATGGTGTGTACGTGTGTGTGATTGGCTATGGCCAGCTAGGAAAAGCAGCATTTTTTTTTTAAAATTACGTTTTTCAAAAGTAAACAGTGGTTAGGACATTTAAATGAGTTATAAGATCGGTTTAATTATTTGACCAAGTATTCAAGTAAGGCGAACAAACTTAGACGAGACAAGAAATACTCGCTCTTGAATAACAAATTAATTGCTAATTAAAATTAAGGGTAAAGGATTTCTCCTGTCACAGGAGATAGAGTTATTCTAGTAACCCTAAAACTACGTCGTTTTGAATTAATGAAGGGTGTATTTGTAATTTCAGGTGAATTAATGAAGGGTGCAAAATTACGGAAACACCCTTCATTAATTCACCTAAAATTACAAACACACCATTCATTAATTCAAAACGACGTAGTTTTAGGATCACTGGAGATAACTCTATCTCCAGTCACAGGAGAAATACTTTTCCCTAAAATTAATACCCCAATAAATATCATAATTGTAAAATGATTAATATCTCTTGTAATGGTTGCATTAATGCGTTTTGTAATTAAAACTTCAAATAACCAACCAGGATTGGGTTTAAAAGAGCGACTAGTAAGGTGGACCAAGGTTTAAATTCTTGCTGGAAGAGGTACCGACATTTAGTACCCGATAGTACCTTGAATATGATTACCTCTAATAAAAAATACCCATGTTTAGAACAAAAAAACTTCAAATAATTATTTGTATCAGACGTACTCTTTTTTTTTTTTTGTTTTTTTTTTCACTATTACGTTCATACTCAGTTACTCTTTCTCTTGGCCACCTATTATACTTCTCATACTTAATAATACTAGTAAGTTTCATGTATCATAAAAGTCTTTCCAAGAATATAGGTAGCTTACTTCTCGTTAGCTCAACTTAAGCAATATTCCCCTCTGATCTGGTAAAATCCAGATGGTTGGGGTTAGATTTTAAGATCTTGATGCTCCTTCCACTCTCACCAGTCCTTCCCATAAGATTTATTCAGCGAGTTAATTTTGGTTCTAACTAAATATAAGAGCTGTTTTTTATATTTGTCAGTTTTTTTTTATTTACCTTTATTTGTGCTCCATAAGTAATAATCAAGGAGGAGAGGTAAAGAAAGAATTAAGGACGATGACTAAGTTGTTTTAAAAAATATATGTTATATTAGCTAACTTAACTAACTTTCTTAATATGATAAAAATAGGTAGAAAGATCTTATAGAATGAATTATAACAAAGTTGGTAATAGTGAATTAAAGGAGGTACAGAGGTTTAAGCAGGAAACCAAGCAGAGGCAAAAACGACATTATGTCCTTTCCAAGTGAGCAGAAGATGTTGGTCTTGCTTCTTGAATCCCCACGCAGCTGCATGTTCATCCAGCATGGCCTTCACCTCCGAAACGGCGTCGTGGCTGAAGCTAATCCCCTGAAACTCAGCATTCCTCATACGCTGCTCCCACTTGATCTTACCCTCCAATCTCTCTACCCTCTCAATCCCTTCCTGCGCTATCACATTCTCTATCTTCCAACATATATCTGCTTCATACCACTGCCTCTGCTTACTCCCTCTTTGAAGTAACGTCTCCACTGTGTCGTACGGTATCCACATAAAGTTAAACGCAGCCCTCAGCCGACTCACCAAATCACTCCATGTCAAATCCGCGTCCTCTTCCACCAAAACGACAAGCGTTGGGTTCAATCTCCGTAGCGCCTTCAGAAACAGTGATCTTAGAGATGAACGAGAAATAGCCGAAGATAGGGTTTCGTCGGGGATACAATGAAGCATCATGTGGCAGTTTATCACCAGAGCTTCCGACGTCACGACACGGTGGCGGTGCAACCCGAGGTATTGGATCAGGGCGGCGAATCCGTCTTCGTGAGTAGAAGGGATCACTCTGAAATCCATCGTAATGTTTTTGGACTTGGCGAAGTTGACCAGCTTTGATCCAAGTTCGTCGTAGGATAGGTTGAGTATAGGTGGGATGTTTCTAGAAGCTTCCGTGATTGTGAGCTTGATCAGGGGAGGGACGTCGTGGCGGGAAGCGATGGCGTCAATTAGGGTGGGAATCTGCATGCAGTGTGTTGAGCTGAGGTCAACGATGTGGATGGTGGGGAAACCTTCCGTGGCTTCTAGAATGGCTGAGTTGGCGGCGGTGAAGCCGAAGCGATGCCACGGAGTGACGTCGACGAAGTCGGCAAGCTCCATGACGGAGAAGCGGTGGGTTTGGACGGCGAGGCTGGTGGCGATGGTGGTGTTGTTGTGGGAGCTCGCGGCTACGGCGGCTAACAATTTGGAGCTTCCAGATTTGGTGGCTCTAGCAATGAGGGCTCTCAGGAATGTGGCGACGAGACGCTGGTTGGAGTCGCCCTCAGGAGGTGCGATGTTGTTGAGAACCCAGAGGATTTGTTGGGCGAGAGTGACGTCATTGGCTTCGATGGCGTCTGCACAGTGAATAAGCAACTGTTCCATGCAATTACCATCGCCCAAGGTTCCTAGTGCCTTAGATTGTTGGAATTTCGGCCATGAATTGGTAATCCTAGGTACTAGAATGTTGTTGTTATCGCTGCTTTGGTGCAAAGGTTGTAGTGTTGGTGTGAATTGCGTCATGGAAATTACTTAGGCACTGTGTGTTGTAGGGTTATAAGACTCGTGTGTGAGAGAGAGAGAGAGAGTTGTGGGAAGAAATTAACAAAAAGGAAGCGTATATAATGCTAAAAAAAGGGAACAGAGGAATTCAGAAAGGAGCAGAAAAAGGGAAAGGGACCTGACTAGAATTCAGAGAGGAGAGTGGTGGGCTAGCTTTACCCTTGGGAAACGATCCAAGAGAGGGTGAAATTAGCAGTGAAGTTGGGGGAGAAATCTAAAGAGTTCTGAAATCTGAGAACCAGAAAATGGACATATCAGCTTTTTGGGTGAGGATATGAAAATTTATTAAGACTGCAAAAAAGAGACTGATGATGAGCAGTAAGGAAAAACAAAACCCCCATCCCGAAAAACTCATGAAGTGAAAAGAGCCAAATAGATTAGGGCAGTAGGGAACGAGTGAACATATTTCATGGCTACAAAAGGGTGTAAGAAAGAGGAAGATCCTTGTGTTGAAAACCCTCTTGTTATTTCTGAGTTTGGGTGGTGGTGAGCTGAAAGAGTGAGAGAGAGAAAGGAATTTGGAGGCACGCATGTGAAGCAGCCGGCCCGCAACTTGTCTGTATTTGGGAGTTGGGATTTTGGCTTGTAATGGTGAGCAGTCTGCGAGAATTCCAACAGTTTTGCTTTGGGCTTTGGTTCACTCCCTCACGGGGCTCCTTTATATCATCATCGTCATCATCACTCCATGAATCCTCACAAATTACATTATAAATTACATTATTCTTATCTTTAATGGAGGATTTATTGGAGTTCAGACTAATCTAAATTGAGTCAGATTGGACCACAAGAGTGAAAAGCTCTACCATCAACCATTGCTATATTTTTAGAACTCAAATTCAAGACCTTTAATTAAATTGGAATAACCTCAACCAGTTGATTCAGGTACTTGCTAGTAATACATGCTTTGTTTTCATCCTTCAACATACTTTTGTCAAACTTTTTACATGTATACGTCCTCCGTTTTTACTATATATGGGTTTTGATCTCTCTTGAATTGGAGTACTTGCTATTATTTTGTTCCCCTTGGAATTATCAGAAATACAGCTAGTTTTTACATGATTCCTTCTCATCACTCTTGCTTGTTTGCCCATAATTACTAGCCATACTATATGATAGAGTTTGCAATAGAAACCTCCTATATTTGAGAAAGGAGGAGTAGAGTGATATATATATATGTTTGCCTTTAATATATATTTGCTATTTTCCTTCCAATAAAAAATTATACTACCATGATGAATAAAATTCTTTCTCTATCGTCATCAGGTGGACTTGCATATCTGATATATTATTTATCGACTGAGAATGATAAGATTTTTTTTTTAAAAAAAAATTATTTGAGGGAATTCTATACGTAAGTACTAAGAACTGTTTCTTCTTGTTGATCATTCTCTTTTGGGTCGTTCTTTTGGATCTCTAACCCCGGACTAAAAAGTTTTATCTGAGCATATTGGAATTCATGAGGAATAATTGAGTCAAGTACGTCGTCCTTGTGGCTTTAATAATCTTTTCTACATATAGGAGTAAACACTGGCCTGTCCAATCATCATGACAATGGATGTGACTATCTCAAAACAGTATCAGGACGTAGTTTTAAAGGAAGTGTGAAAGAAATTAAATTATAACAAAAAGATCCTATAATCCAATACCTTCTTTTGTCTGCAAGAACACGCATGACTATCTCTAATCGTTTTAAAATTTCTTTTCAATTATATTATAAATCGATCATTTCGACAAATTCTGGAGCAGTCTACCTGATAATATAAAGTATATATATTGGTTTTGTTTACATCTGTGATTAAATGATGTGACTATAATAACTCCACAGATAAGACTCTATTATCGCACAATAATCGACATGCGAACCAACGGTACGAAGCAGAGCAAGTATATGAAAGAACGCAATTAAAAAAAAAAAAAAAATCCCGATTAGGTTTCGTCGGCTGTTTTTTATGGGAAGGGACCATATAAGATATAAGAATCATTGGTCAAAAATTACTGCTCTCACAGCTAATTGTCTGCTTTTAGTACGGTGTTATTGTGTGTCCACACAATAGAGTACCTTGTATATATAATTAACCTACCGAATATGTCTCCCAAGGCATGCTTCTTACTCTCTGGGGATTACTACATTTCACTATTAAGTATTCTGCTATCATTCTCCATCACACACACACACACACACACACATCATGTACGTGCTTGGACAAAGCCATGCTGTGTGCCCCGCCTCGTGATGTGCTTTCCTTTGTTCCCTTTTCCCCTCCAAAATAAAAAGCCTTGTGTCCCTACTCCAAATTCACTCCGACGTACTCTATTCAATATATATGTGTGTGTAATCTCTAGCCAATTTCTTGATCCACATTTTAAGTAAGTACCCAAATTCCTTGACCTAAAATACAATCTCAAACGCAAATTTAAACTTGTCACACTAATTACTCAATGACGTTTGTGGAGTGAGTGAGGGTTATCGGAGGTTAGTGCTCTAGTGGTCTTTATTGAGTGTTTTAATTGAATTTTGGGGGAAACTGCAACAATAAGTTTGATATTATTTAAAAGTACATGTTTTGAAATTTTACTCCAAAGTGACATAAATTTGAGCAGGTACAACTCTTTTTCAAATGTGTGTGACATATTTTTAGTTACATGCAAATAAATTCCGTGTTGAAGATTTTTATATATAATTAAAGATATATATGTTGTTCTAATTGAACATAAGTTGCACCAGGTTCCTCTAGTCAATAAAAATTTCAAAGAGGCACTTTTACCAATTTATTTTTCTTATTTATATACTACTTCCGGTTCTAAATATAAGACTCAATTGATTTTTTTTGGGAGATTAAGAACACTAATTAAACTACTTTAAAATATTTATATTTATTATTTTTCTCTAAACTAATTTGTCTAACTTATAAATTGATATATAATTTAGGGTTAAGGTCTATTTTTTCTCTAGAAGTAGTCACAAAATTTCAATTTTAACCTGAAATTTTGTTTTTTTTGGAGCAATGTCAATTTTGAAGTTTTCAAAATGTAGTAATTTCGCCCCGACCGTTATCATGTTAAGTTTAACAGTAAGTTGACCAAATATGCTAAGGTAATGGGCTCACATGTCATATACATCATATTTTGTTAAGGTGCAAATTTGCCACGAAAGTTTTCACTCAAGAGCAATGTTACCCTTAAAATTTTTTGGGTTTAATATTACTCAAGAAGTTTTCAAATTGTATCAATGTCGCCTTGATCATTATAAAAATTAACTTTAACTGTTAGTTGATCAAATATGTTAAGCTAACAGCTTAAACAACATTGAAAAAGAAGACACATATGGAGGAGGAGTTTCTTTCACTAGAGAAAAATGAAGAAAAAGATTCAATATTCAGATTCAAGCACACTAAGCAAGATTACAGAGAACAAGGCCACTAATAACTCGTCGTCGCTGTACCCTAGTAATGACGTCGAGATAAATACAAATCTCTTTGATTTCCTTTTCATCTCACAAGATGCTTTTACTTCTTTGATTTTCTTCAATCATTCAGATTGGGTGCATTTTCTTTTTTTAAAAAAAAAATCTTAATTTATAAATCTAACTTGTAAAAAAGATGAAGTGGATGACACACATGGATTGACTAGATAAACATATTTGGCTAACTAACGAGTAAACTTTACTTGGAGAATAGCTGAGGTAAAATAATTATGATTTGAAAATTTATAGGGCAACATATCTTTTGAGTGAAAACTTTCAGGACAATTTTGCACCTAAACTCAAAAAAAAAAGATGTGGATGACACTTAGACCTACCAGCTCAACATATATATTTGATCAATTAATAGTCAAATTTAACATGGATAATAGCTGGGACAAAATTGCTACAATTTTGAAACTTTCAAGGCAATATTTCTGTAAGAAAAACTTTCGGGATCAAATTGATATTTTGTGATAATTTCTGGGACAAAAATGGACCTTAACCTTTTAGTTTACTCATACACAACATATAAGTAATTTATTAATTTCATTAATCTCTCCAAAAAAAAGTCAACTAGGTTTTATATTTATGATTAGAGGTAGTAATATTCTTTTGTTGTTTGATTATCCCTTATTCATATATGCTTAACATAGCCTAGAGTTATTTTTAATGCATCACCTCTTTTTCATGTATATGTGTGTGTATATATATTGTACGTGTTGTTTTAATAATTGAAACGTACAGAAGAGGACAAAATGCATTATTGTTGTATGAATAAAAGCTTATTTGAATGCAAAGCTCTTTCAATATGGCAACAGATCTGAACTGGGACATGTGATTTCCGAATGATGAAAGGGCCCGCTTCCATGTATATATGTTCTTCAGTTCACAAATCATATTCATTCAACAATCCTAGTCACTCAAACCTTGTTTTGCCTTTATCTTGTCTACTCTTACAAATTCCAACAGAAAAGGTTCTCCATATTTCTTTTCTTTTAATTCCATATATAGCTCTCTCTAAGTGTGTGTGAGACTGTGAGTGTGAGAGAGAGTATCTTGTCTGAAGCTAACTGGTTTACTTCTCACTGTTTCAGACATAGAATAATGGAATCTTACTATTAAACTAACAAAAAGCTGAAAGATTTGCTTCTTTTAGGGTTTTAAATTTCTGACGCTACTCTTGGATTTGTAACCCATATAATTATGGGGTCACTAATATGTGGGGCTCAGCGGAAGAAGAGAATGAGAAGAATCTGAAGGGAAGCAAATAAGGAGAAACAGCAAAAGTTAAGGAAATGTAATAGTATATTAATTGTGGTATACGGGAATTTTGAGGATGATTATATTCCTGAACTTTGAGGTACAAGCAACATATAAAGCGACATAATTATTTTCGGAGGCAGTGAAAATGATTTGGAATTTCACGAGAGAAAGAGGTTGTTGTGGGGAATCCTTAGTATATGTTTTACAATTATTAATGAAAACAACAATGCTCTCAACATTAATATTTGCAACCATGAAAGTGAGGAACTCCTCGTACATCTCTATTGCTGTTTGTTTTAAAAATTACTCATCAATCTCTCTCTGTATATATACCCTAAATTAGTCATTGCTATTGAATATTATACTGGCGGTATTCTTGGGAGAAGAACCTACACACACACATATTCCCTAAAAATCTTGCAGTCTGTGGGTCCATGATTTAAGAGAAATATAGAATTAAGCTTCAATCATATCCAAACTTTTTTGGAAAAGGATTACATTTAAGGCCTCCTCACAAGCTAAAGCTGTTTTTTTTACCTTGTCGACCAGGAAAAAAAAATCATTAAACAAAAAGTCTTTTTTATCCTTTGTTTAATTATTTCCCTTGGCTTGTTTGGTACGAGGGGAGGGAAAGTGAGAGAGGAACCTTTTTTTTTAGTTAAAGAGAAGTGAGATTAAAAGCTTTTAATTAGTTTTTCTCACCTTTCTATCTTACATCTTCCCTCTATTAAAATTTTATAACATCATTTCTCTCATTTTTTTTTAAATTCAACTTCTACAAACTTGCCTTCACCTTCCCTCCCATCTTCTTTAATTCCCTCATATTACCTCTGGTCCTAATTATAAGATCTAATTGATTTTTTTGGAGAAATTAAGAAAATTAAATAAGTTACTTAATCATTTCATATGTTGTGTATCCTTAAATTATATATTAATTTATTAGTTAAACTAATTAGTTTGAAGAAAAAAATAAAAATACTCTAAACTAATTTAATTAGCTTCCTTAATATCTCCAAAAAAATCAACAGTGTCTTATAATTAGGACTGAAGAGTACCAAACATTCTTATGTTTTCTCTTCTCATCAAAACTCCAAAGCAAAAAGTAGATTGCGGCCGCAGCGGACACGGTGGAGAGGATGATTTGTGATGTTCCATTCAAATAGTTATGAGTGGGCAAGCCTGTCCGTTCGTCGTGTCTCAGCCTTTGTTTTAACCATAAGTTTAGCCTATTTCCAGAAATATGTAAAAAGCAGCCACCCAAGATGAAGAGCAAGGTCCAGAAGGCAGTAAATGAAACAAAGCTCTTATGAGATCTCCTACTGGATCTGATTAAAGAAATGAAGAATAGGGAGTGGTAGGTCACTGTCTGTCATATCCCTAGAAAGTTTAATCGGATTGTGGATGCTCTGGTAAAGATGGGTATTTCTCGGACTGAAATTTTAGAGAAGTGCCCCGGCCACTTGAGAACTTGGGTGGACCAAGAATGTTTGGGATTTATTTCTCCTCTATTTTAGTTTATTCATGTAATCTTGGCTTCTAGCCTTCTTTGTTACCAAAAAAAAGAAAAAACCATTACGATACTACTACAACTACAATAACAACATAATCTTAATTCCATTAGGTGGGGTTGTCTACATGAATCAAATGATATTATTGAGTTCTGTCAAAAATCAAACTTAGAATAAATTATTGACTAAGAGGTTTCGCTTAATAACCTCATTGAACATTCTTTTTGATCTTTCTCCACCCTTTTTAACTGAGCTCCAAACAACTTGATCTAACTTCTTCATTAGTGCATTCAATGACTTTCTTTATACATATACATGTCCAAACACAATATAATGTATCTATTTATTGTTGTCTTTGTATAGTCATTATAATATTATAGCTTACCCTAGTCATCTCACACAACAACTATTTCAATAGTACCCAAGCACAACCGACAACAGATCTAAACATCATGTAACCATAAGTCATATATAGCAAAGAGGGAAAAAAAGGGTTTGAATCTTCAACTATAAAGAAAGTGAAAAGAAAAAAGCATCAACAATTGCACACTAAAGTCTTGGACTTTCTTGAGCCAAAAAAAAAAAAAAAAATCTTGGACTTTAAGTAAAAAGTGAACAAACAGACCACACATAGTTATCTTACTAAGAAGACTATCAATCTTATTATATTGAACAATAACATGGGACAAAGGTGAACATATAAAATGCAAGGATAGTCAAACATTGATGAATTGAAATGCACACAAAATCTTAGCACTAGTGCAAAAAAGGCTTTTAAGACCGCCTCATTTAGAACGGACAATTGACGCCCCGGTCTTAAAGGTGTGATCGGTGGCAATTTTGTAAATATAAAGAACTTTAAAGGTATGACCGGTGGCAGTTTTGTAAATATAAAGAACTTCTTGGACCGTATCCTTTAGCGATGAGTCTTAAATATATTATTCAGACCGCTTAAAAAACAACCGGTCTTAAAAATGTTATTAAAAAAATTGAAATATCAAATTTCTTTACAGAGAAATCTCGAACAGGCCGACTTATATTTTCTGCGGTCCAAAATAATAAGGAAAAAATTAAATAAAAAATTTTAAGACTGGACATAAATCGTGCCTGGTCATAAATAATTTATTACTTTTAAGACTGGAGTTTAACAAAGGACGGTCTTAAAACTTAACCTTTAAGACCGTCCTTGTTGTTCATCCAGTCTTAAAAATAAAGCGTTAAATATATCTTCGCGTGAAACGTTACCTTACGACTTACGTTGTCCCTCTTAACTCTGAAACCCCTCTTCTTGTTGTGAAACCACTCTTCCTGTTGCATTACCACTCTTCCTCTCCCACGTACCATTAGCCTCTATTAGTCTTTCATTTGCTCAGCTTACTGTCTCTTATTGTCCCGAAAATGAACGGTGAAAACGATTCCATTCGTGTTCCGGGAACGCCAGTTACTGGTGTGAGTCAAAACGAACCCTCTTCTACTGACAATGTGCCTCGTAAACGCCCTGCACGCCGTGGTAGAAGAGGCACACGAATGATGGATGTATCTCTAAGTCGGACTTCTGGGTCAAGGCTCAAGATTCAGTTCGATGAAAAGTTGCGGCCTTTCGGTCCTAATAAAACCAAATATAATAGTTTTGTCGGCTATCTTGCACGTAGCAAGGTTAGCATCTTGGAAGATGAGTGGAAAAGTGTTGACTTTGACAAAGTAAAGCAACCTATTTGGGACACTATCCGACTTACATACACTGTCCCTGAATCTGAGGAGTTGAAAGACAAGACATTGTCTTATTGTGCTGAGTGGTGGAGGAAGTTTAAGACCTTTCTCTCTAACACGTATATTTTTTCCAAGGTTGCGCCTGCCAAACAGCCTTGGGAATAGTACAAATATATTGATGAACGAATTTGGCGACAATTTGTTCTGCTGCGGACCACTCCTGAAGCTCTGGTGAGTCTATATTTAGTTTTGTTTGCTTATGTAACCTGTGAGCTTATATTTGTTCATCTAATCCTGTTAGTTAAATTATATTGTTTGGTGTGTGAATAGAAGTATACATTTCCTGCCTTTGTCTATGCAAGTCTGATATGTAAACCCTGAAAAGGTAAAATACTAAGGAGGTAATTGTGTAATGGTTTGTCTTGCAAAGGAGAAAATGAATAGTCTTAAAAGGGGGAAAATTTATATACCCAATATTTACTATCTAATGTGGACTGATGATCCCACTGGATGTCTTAAAAAGGATCAAGTTTGTATTATTCTGTAAGCATAATTCTCTTTTGTTTCTTAACTTATCTACCTAGCAATACAAAACATAGCTCTTTTGTAAGCATAATTCTCTTTTGTTTCTTAACCTATCTACATCTGCCTTAAATAAAATGTTGAAACTTGATCAAGTGAATTTGACTAGTGTTTGAGGTTCATATCAAGCAGAAGTTCTCTAATTTCTGTTAGTGACATGGCTGGAATTCATAATTAATAGTT
Source organism: Acacia crassicarpa (assembly GCA_034222035.1). Taxonomy (NCBI): domain Eukaryota; kingdom Viridiplantae; phylum Streptophyta; class Magnoliopsida; order Fabales; family Fabaceae; genus Acacia; species Acacia crassicarpa. Next base: position 3,623,909 of record JAWXYG010000010.1, read on the forward strand.
GTTTTCAATTCTGATTCACAGGAAAGAAGGGCAAAAGCACAGGAGATAGGGAGAAAGAATGATTGCACGCATAGGGCTTCTCACGGTGGATATGAAAAGGCTGAAAAAGAATTGATAGCGGCCAAGCAGAAGAGATTGGAAGATGAAGTAGAATCCAATCCTGAGGCGGAACATGGTCCGCCATCTCCAATACGTTGCAAGGATTTGTGGTTGCACATTCGGCAAAAGCCAAGCGGTTCCTACACGAGTGAACAAACTCGTGTAGTTGCTGAAAAAATTGTAAGTATCGTTATTGTTGTTATTTTTTAGTTACTAAACATGATTCATTACTAAGCTTCTCGTTATCTGTACCTTACAGGAAGATCTTAAGAAGAAAGAGGCAGAGGGATCTTTCGTGTCGTTCGGTAGGAGTGATGTTCTCACTGTTGCCACCGGAAAACCAGACCACGGTGGGCGTGTAAGGGGGGTTGGAGGACGGGTAGGCCTGAAGGTATTCTTTGGTTCATCCGCCAAACGCCATAGGAAAGAGGTGGTTACTTGGGAGGAGATGCAACAGACAGTGGCCAAAATAAATGAGGAATCAGCGGCTAAAGAAGCAAGGTATCAATCTGATATTAGCCAGTTGAGGGAGGAACTGAATCAGATGAAGCTGCTTTTGAGCTCACGTCAAGAGACCAGTAGTGTTCCCTTCACACACTCACCTGCAACTTGCAACAGAGCACTGGAGGGAGCTGTATTGTTGGACAGTCAGAGCAACCTTGTGACCTTTATATGGAGGATCCTGATCATCATGATAGACTACTATTGGTTGCAAAAGGGACTGTCCACAACTTTTTGGGATCAACTGTACACCACCAACAAATGTCTGATGATGAAGTCGGAGTGTCAGTTGTAAAGGTGATCATTGATGCACCTCTCCCTCTCCCAACTGATGAGATGAAGATTGTGAGTGATGTCAAGGGAACCTTCATCTCTTGGCTAGTGAGGCTTGTAGATGTCTGTACTCCTCCTAAAGCTTCAACCCTTCGTCCTCAGGTTCCATCCCCTCCTCAGGCTCAATCCCCTCCTTGGGCTCAATCCCCTCCTCAGGCTCAATCCCCTACTGCTAAGTTGACTGGCCGTGAAAAAAAACCGATATGGTGAAAAGTGGAGGTTTTAAAGATAAATCGTGGGATGTCAATGAAGTAGTAGGCCTCGCTCATCCCCTACCAGTCCAAGTTGACACCGTTGATATTGACTCCCTGCTGCTTCCTAGGCAGGAGCTTAGTGATGCAATTATTCGAGTTTGGATGAAGTAAGTATGTTCTTCTATGAGTACATAATTTAAATGCATCATTTAGACACACATACATATATTGATTCCCTGATCAATGTAATTACTGTAGGTTCTTGCATCAAGAATTGGAGAATAAGGGCAGGAGCAACGATTTTGGATTCTTGTGCCTTGTGTATTCAAGTCAAACAACCATGGCGGAAAGACAAGAGTACATATCAAGTAGGTTGTGTAATGTGAGAAGAAAGGTGTACTTTTTGCCATTCTTCCACAGGTACATATCACAAATCTTGTCTACAATTCACTTAATTCTGCGTCATATATATATCACTGAGTATACTTGACTGCTGTGAATTTTCAGCCGCCACTGGCAGTTGCTCATCATGTGCATGGAAGAAAATAAAGTTATCTTCTTATGCTCCACTCACACCGAGCCAGTGCCTTTGGGACATGCTCCTCGCGTGCTATCATTGCGGGCTTACAACTATCAGGCCTCTAGTGGGTGCGTTCTGTAACCGCCGCGTCTTTCCGCTTTTCGAGGCCTGTGCGCATTTATTGTGCTAGCGTCACGCTGTACCAATATTTAATATTTTATAGATTGAAATTTATTTATTTTTTCGTAGCTTGAATTGTGTAGATAAGATTTTAAAAGTTTAAATTAACTTATGTATATTTATATTAATAATTTAATGAAAGATTGAATTTGAACTTTTGTTTTTTTTAAAAAAATATAACGGTGGATATGAGATTATGTGAAGAAAATGAGAAAATGAAAAATGAGAGAAACATAATCCTATTTGGTCAATGTTAATTCCATAATTGAATATTTATATTTAATTTTTGTACCTTTAAAATAATTATAATTTTTAAGGTTCTTATTAATAAATATTTATTTTCCTACGTCCTTATCCATAATTTTTTTCAAAATAATATTGAGGGGTGTTAGATGACAAAAAAGTAACTTTGGGATAGTAAATGTGATCTAAATAAAATTACAAGGTTAGATGTAAGGTAAAGCAATATGCGAGTTGGGCAGCCCGAAGCCAAACTCATAGCCCACATATTTAATTTTAAACAAGTATAAACTGCGCTAGTCCATACTCATACATCAACCCATTTAAACCCATAAACGAGCTATCACAAAAATGGGCAGACTAACTCGGGTTTTGGGTAATCCAATTACATTTAACCTGTTTATTTTTTTAAAAAAAAAACATATATAAGCATTAAGCCTTCATCCAAATTCATCATTCTAAATCTTGAAGTCACAATCTTTAACGTTTAGTAATCACATTTCATACAAAATAATATAGGGTTAAAGAGTAATTTGGCTAATAAACTATTACCTCAAAAGTGCCCAGCACAAATAACTTTTAAGTGAACCAAAAATACTAAAAATAAAATTAAAAATGTTCAGTTGGCACAAAGAACTTTTATTCCAGGAGCGTCTAACACAAAAAAAAAAAAAAATTATTCTAGAAGTATCTAGCACAAAAATTTTTTACTTTATTCTTGTGCTAACTGTACATTTTTAAAAGTTTTTTGGTATTATTGGCCCACTTAAAAGTTATTTGTGCTGGACGCTCCTGAGGTAATAGTTTGTTTGCCAAATTACTCCTTAACCCAATAATATAAATTTAGATAAATATCATCATAACATAAATTTATTCAGGATAGAGTTAGGGAACACCTTTACCGAATGCTAGAATGCGGAGTGAGATGGTTAGTTAATAAAGAAACACTAAATGGGTGGGTACAGGCAACCTGTAGGTGTGCCCATAGTTTATCCATTTAAGACTTAAATAGTCGGGTTCTAACCTACCCCGCTATGAGTCCTTTTAGGTGTGCTCAAAATATCCCAATGACAATGTATTGCTAACGGATTCATGGGTTATAAATTCAATCCTCAGCCCCAGTTAGATTTTATTGATAAATACGATCATTGCGTGGAATGATACTTCATCCTAAAACCACCCTTTGTTTTTTGGGCAGGTGTTGCCCTTTGTTATTTTTATTTCTCTTCCGTATTATTTTACTTGTTTGTCAATATATATTTAAAATTTTGACCATTTGGTCCTATTACGACACTGCCCAATTTAAAAAAAAAAAAAAATTTACTACCCCCATCCTAAATATAGAATTTAATTATAGTATAATTTTATAGTATAAATTATATCATATGTTTACGACCGGAAAAGTATTGTTTCTCAAATTAAATTAGAACATGTGAGTTAAGAATCCAATCATGCAAAGAAGGTCCAACTTCTCTCTTCTTCTCTGCCGCGTCTCTTCGTGATCTTCTATCCCTCGCTGGCGGCTTGTGATGCAGATCGCCGGCGAGCACCCTTCTCGTTCCTGAGGCGAGCTTCTCCCTCTCCTTCTTCAGATCTGATCTGCCGAGGTGAGAGTTTTCTGGTTTTCTGTGTTTTTGTTTCTTTTTTTGTAGTATGGGGTTTTGAAGTAGTGTTTTTGTCTCTAGAAATAAACAGATCTGTCAAATCTGAGATCAAATCCTCTTGGTTGGATGGTTGTTTGGACGTTATGAGGTCCGACTACCTCTTGGTAGCCCAGATCTACGTTCTTGGGGGAAGTTCTAAAATGGTGTGGTCGATATCACCGGATCTGTTTGGTCAGAAGAGCAGAAGTGTTCTTCAGGACATCAAGAGTCTTCTTTCTTCCAAGGTTGGGTTTTCTGGTTTCTTTACCCCAAGATGGGGTACCCAGTTAGCTGATTTAATCGCAGCTATTGCTTTTAAGATTGTGTGCCCTTTAGGGTGGGTTTTTCAACCAACACTCTCTTGTTCGTCACTTCTAACCTTGGGTTTCGAGGAGGCAGATGATGTTCTTGATTTTACTTCTACTCTTATATTTTTAATGTATGGTGCTTGGCTAATATTGTATCCAGTGTTTTTGTTGTTGTTGTTGTTGTCATGTTGGTTGTATTTGTTTTAGATCTTTTTGTGGTTACTGTTATGTATTGTATCGTTTTGGAGTATTAATATATAGATCCTTTGAAAAAAAAAAAAAAAATCATGCAAAGAAACACCACCGTATCCTCATCCTTCGTTTTACTATATCACAAATGTTTTAATAATTCCTCCCCATTATTCGTCAATGATTATCCAATACCCATTTACATTATTGATGGAAGTTGTCAAATTAAATATAAAAAATTTCAATTTTCCTATAAACTAGCGGGTGGGTTTTGATGAGCGATCCTGTTTTTTAGTTCTGTTTAGTGGATGAGGTTGATTTTCTCATTGTGTTAATGAACATTCAAATCTGAAGCATTTAAATTTAATTTGGATGGTCCATGCTTAACTTCTTTTACTTTTTATATTTTTGTAGAAATTTTTAATGTAGACATAACTAAAATAAAAATAATATCTTTTTTTTTTTCATTTTACAATAAAAGAAATACTTATAAATTTTAAGAGTGTCACATCATCTGAACTTGAACTCTCCAAAAAAAACATAGCAACTCAGATTATTTAAATTTTAGCTAACGGATGACTCACCTGAAAAAATTCAAATTTTTCTTGTTTTAAAGAATAATATTAGTTGATCATTTGGTTTTATTTTTTAAAAAAATAAGATGTATTTTCTTAAAACAAGACAAAATTTAAAAATTTTTAATATGAGTCATCAACTAACTATGATTCAAATTATTTGAGTTATTATGTTTTCATTAGATAGAGTTTAGATGATAACATGATACTCCTGGAATATACAAGTATTTTTCTTATAACAATTATTTGCAAATTTTAAATCTAAACCATGGAAAGTGTATTACCCGTCAAAACAAAATTTTTAATTATCAAAATTTTAGTTCTTGACACAACAATGAGCACCCAAAATCCACAAGGGGTCATATTTTAGTGCAGGAAAGTGCATCATCATCCTCATCATCACTAATTACAGTATTATCACCAGCAACACCACCAGTACTTAAATAATTGGGTTAAGGTGTATTAAGAGTGCAACAGTAACCGTAAATTATTTTTGGAGTAAAAGTAACCACAAACTTTTAAAAGTGGAGTAAAGCTGTTAAATTCAAAGAGATGCTCATGTAACAAAGACAGTTTGCTAGAGCTGCCTCTTTGAAATAAAACTCTTTTCTCCACATATACCTTGTCTTCATGGATGATTCCGGCCAGCGGAAACTTCCACCCAATAGGCCACCCGCTGAAGGTCATGAGGACCGGAAGAAAAAGAAGAAATTGGAAGACAGTCCACAAATCACAGTGGATGATCAAGCAGTCATAATGGATGATAACATGGTTGAGCATGAGTCAGAAGTAGAAAAGGAGAACAGCATTGCGTCTGATAATAAGGAACCTGAAGAGAACAAGAAAGGCGATACAGCAAAATTTACTTCTTACAGGGCCTCACTCATGGGATTCAATGGGGTAGCTCACTGTGATCACATCATGGAGGAAGAGGATCTCTTCTCTAATGATAAGGAAATTTGCTGGGATTTACCAGAGGAATCAGAGGAGATTAAAAAGCTAATGGAAGTGTATCCGGTAGCACCTTGTACACAAGAAGAATATAATGAGTGTTGTGAGCCCTGGAACTATGCTCTAATCCTAACTGTACTTGGTATGAGATTTAATCTCTATGTTCTAAAAGATCTTTTCAGGAATTTATGGGGATTCTCAAGCTTTGAGCTTATAGACCTTCCCAATAATTATTTTGTTGTTCGATTTCAAGACAAAGAACTTTGGAGAACACACTATAGAAGGGTGCTATATGATGGCCCCTGGGTGCTTAAACAACATAGTGTCCTACTTCAGAGGTGGACTCCTTATTTCAATCCCTATCAAAATGCTCTAGGCAGGGTAGCTACTTGGATTCGTGTTCCAGATGTTCCAATTCATTGTTACAACAAGCATTTCATATCACGCATAGGGGACAGGATTGGCAGAACTTTAAAGGTGGATATGAATACTCTTAGTGACTTACAAGCCTCAACACCGAAAATTGAAAGAGGAAAGTTTGTAAGAATTTGTGTGGAGTTAAATCTCCAGAAGAAATTGGTCCCAAAAGTGATTGCAGCGGGGATGATTTTCAATGTCGAATACGAGGGTCTCCACATGATTTGCTTTACCTGTGGAAGGTTTGGTCACCGGAGAGAAACATGCCCGTATAAGATCCTTGGTTCTGAGTCTCAGCCACTACAAATCAATCACAGCGAAAGCCAACGAGAAAGCCGTATACCTCAGCACCAGCGTCCACCGACGGTGAGGACTCCGGCAATTCCAGCAACTAACGTCGACAAGCTGTTTGGGCCGTGGATGTTTGTTCATCGACGCACACGACATCAACGGTTTCATCGTGCTGGTCTTAGGGAGGGTCAGCAAATCTCGGGAACGAAATCCAAGGGGATACGCGATCTTCATATCGGGCAGAAATCCTCCTTTTCGGTGTTGGATGATTTTGAAGAAGAAGGGTACCTGCCATATGAGGACAAAATTTTGCAAAGGGATGTCAGAGGGGCCGTATCTTTTTTTTGGTACAAGGCGAGGGGAGGGGGGATTCGAACACGGGACCTGAGGGGAGATATAAGGCATCTCAATACCACCAGCTGTGCCACTGCACTGCTGTCCTCGGTGGTACGAAGATAGAGGGGCCGTATCTGGCAGAACGGATACACAGCAAATGGCGCAGGGGAGAAAAAAGGGTGCTCCAGCTGGTTTCAATAATAATCAGAAAAAGGAACTTGGGCTGTCTCATCCGAAAGCCCAATATAGGCCTAAAGAGCATGGGTCTAAAATGTCTGGGCCACCAAATGCGGCTGAGTTGGGAATAGCCAAGACACATGTTGAAGAAAATGACAAAATAGCTCAAGTTGGGCTTCATGGTCAAAATAGGCAGCTCGTGATTTTAGCTACAGAACCCACAGTTGTAGATGGGATGAATTCTAAAGAGTTGAACAAGGCTGCTGGGCCGCTGAAACCTGTGGAAAATAACAAAAAAATTCCAGCGAAGAGTTCAACTAAGCAAGTTAAAGGCCAGCGTTTACACAATGTTGTACAGGGAAATGTCAACACCATGGGAGACAAGGTCAAATCTGGTTAAGCAAATATTACCTTTGACAAATCCGGTCAAGCAGGGGTGAGCAATGTAGTCAATAAATATCAAAATAATATTAACTCACACATGGAGCAGGAACGGGAAATATCAACAGATGGTATTGACGCAATGGAAGGAGATAATTATGTTGTACCTGAAACGCAATGTGAGCAGCAGGACATACCTGCGAGCCTGGCATTCAATGCATAAGGAAGGACATAATGCTCTGGCTGATATGGAAGTGATGCTTATTCCAACTGTTCCTGCGGAGTGCAGTGACATCGTTTTGAAAGACCAATTAGTCTGTCGGTCTTAGTCTTGTACCTTTTGGTTGTATTTGGGATTAGACTTTCATGGTCTAACTCCTAACTTACCTTTTCAAGCTACGGCTTGCCTTTGTTATGCCAAAAAAAAAAAAAAAAGCTGTTAAATTCAACTAACTTCCACATATTACAATGGGGAAAATTAATTTTTGGGCCCTTAAAGTTTTGACTCACATATAACCTAGTCCCTAAACTTTTAACTCGCTTGCAACTCAGTCCTGATGCCTATGAGTTACTACTTTGGTCCTATTTATAAGTCCAATTTCATGTAATAAATGAGATTATAACAATTTTACCCATTAAAATAGAGAGAGAAGAAATAGTTTTAAAATACCTAATCATAAATAAGAGCAAAGTTGAAAATTTACCATCATAATAATTGAGATAACTACCTATTCTTTGGCATATGAGATTTGGTTAAAGTAGACTTACAAATAGGATCAGAGTGGTACCCTATGTGGTAAAAAAAAAAAAAAGTTCAAATAGTCTTAAAATTTCTTAGGTGGATTTTATATAAATTTTTTTTTTTAAAAAAAAAAGTCCCCGTCCTCACTAACTTGTATCTCCCTCTGCCTTTGTTTTCCAAAAATCTGTCTGAGTAAAATCCCCCAAATAAAGTTTGACAATATAACAAAATAAGGATTTGTCAACTACGAGGTTTTTAAAAAACAGAGGTAGAAGGGGATGCATTAGAGACTAAGTTGGCAAGTCAAAAGTTTAGCGGTTAAATTGTAAGTTAGTCAAAATTTTAAGGGTCAAATTTCCATGGTAATAGATGGAAGTTAGTTGGATTAACGGTTTTGCTCCAATTCTAAAAGTTTATGGTCACTTTTGCTCCAAAAAATAGTTTATAGTTATTTTTACACTTTTAATAAAGGTTTTGGTTATTTTAATTAACACCTTAACCCTTAATAATTAAAATAAGAGTATAATAGATTAACTACCCCTATGTTGTCCTTAAGTTACATAAATCTCCTTTTTAGTTTGAAAATATCTATATAAATTTCTCTTGAAATTAAAATATATGTTACACTAATATCTCATATATATTTGATACTCCCTCTAGCCCTAATTATAAAACAATTTTAAGAGTTGGTTTTGGTCCTAATTATAGGACACCATTCTAATTTTTATCAATTCATTCCTAAAATACCCTTATTTTATTCTCTCAAGTGTATTTAGTTTTTTGTGAGTATATGTATGTGTGTGCGCGCGCTCTTACACACAAGACGGAGGAGCTCCTGGACAACGTTCTAGAGTTGGGGCAGGCGAGACTTCGCTTGATGGAGATGGCTAGGGAGTGCCAGGCTGTTGGATAATGATGACGTGGCATAGTAGTAAAATAATACGTGGCATAAGATGCAATTATTGTTTATGAAAAATAATAATGGAAACAAATTTCATTTCGTTTTTAATTAACAATAATTAAATAAATAGTATTGTTGTCATTACCGAATATTTTTATTATTTTTAATTATGGAGCAAGTGTATTTTCTTATTACTTGTGTCTGTTTTACGTTTTAAATGACTTATTTTCATATTTTGTAGAAGCTGTCTCATAAATTTTTAAATGTCTAATTCAAGGCATTTAAAATTGTTTCAATTTGAAAAATGGTGTCAACAGGTGTGGGAAATTTTTATATTTTTTTATTTTTGATGAGAAAAGAGAGGCTTTAACCCCTATATATTAATATAATAAAAAAGGGAATCAAGTCATATACAATCATCATTATATAGAATATAGTTCTTATAAGATTCGGACTAACATTCAAAGATCTTGAAAATCAGCAAGCGAATTAATGCTACGTGGTATATGTTGAAGTTTAACCCTTCATTAATAGTTTGGAGTCTAATTCAACTAGAATGTTACGAAGACCTTTGTCCCATGCTAGTTGGAGCCCCGGAAGAATGGCCCATTCTTTGCCCAGTGACAGAGCCAGGTTTTAAAGTTTATAGGTGCATAATTAATGGGGGTTCGGGGGCAGCACCTCCGAAATTTTCTTTTCAAGGAAAGTTTTAAATGCATTAAGATTGTATCGTTGAAATTTTCCATAAGAAAAAAAGTTTGACAAGATTAGAGAATATATTGCAACCTATAAACTAGCTCATCTCAATACTTCTTCTATCGAAATCCATAAAATTGTATCTTTTTTCATGCCGGGATACTAAGCAACTAAAGCTATGATTTCCACAAAACAGTAAAAAAGGTCAAACAAAAAATAGTTTTACTAGAGTTCCAAATTAGACAATTCAAGCAAAGTATATCATCAAAGTATACTTCAACACAAACACACAATCACAAAGGCTCATGATCACCATTGAAAAGGAAAAATAAATTAAAACATTCAAGGACATATGATAAAATAATATAATACTACCTCCGATCCTAATTATAAGAGCTAGTTGACTTTCTTTGGAGAGATTAAGGAAGTTAAATAAGTTACTTAATCATTTCATATCTTAAATGTTCTTAGATTATATATTAGTTTATTAGTCAAACTAATAAGTTTGAAGATAAAAATAAAAATAAAAATACTATAAAGTAATTTAGTTCGCTTCTTTAATCTCTCCAAAAAAGTCAACTAGTTCTTATAATTAGGACCGGAGGGAGTACTAGATATAGACTGCAATAAATTATTGAAATCATGATGCAATTCATATTTTACTAGAAAACATAGTAAACAGATTTATGCCAATTGAATTCTAATATTTTGTTTTGGCAGGTTCGGTTATTTAATTTATATCATTTAAGCGACAGAGGAGATAATGCCATTACACCATTAGCACTTTATCAATGTCACACGGGAATGCACATCTTGTCCTCCAGCAGGATCTTCTCACCAAGAGTGCCACAATGTTCTGGTAAGTTGTCCAATTCAATTTTTAGTGACCCTTCCTTTTCTTTAAAAATGTAATTCGATCTCTAATAATACCATATGAACTGGTGGATTGTTGGGTTGAAATATCTGATAGTATCTATTAATATGCATATCAGTATGTGCTAGAGTAAGAGAGTCACTATTAGGAAAAAGAGTTTCTGCATCATCTATAATATCTGAAACTTTCAATGGAAACTTTAGTCATTTCTCTTGTAAATTGGTTTATCTGCTATCAATGGGCTTGTTTGGAATCAACGTTAGGAGAGTGCTAGGGGCGTTTGCGATAGAGTTAACGGGTTTTGGAGAAAAAGCTCAACGTGGTGTGTTTGGATCCGGCGTTAAGTTCACTGGACTTAAAGCTCCTAACGCTCAAAAATCTTGTTAAGGAAAAAGCTCCAAAATCTAGCTTTTTCCAAAAAACTCTAAGCTTTTTAACGTGGGCCCCGCCACTTCTATCACCACCAATCCAAACACAAATCATTATCTATAATCTGACTTTTTTTTCCTACCAAGCTTTTTTTTAAAGTCAGATAGCTTTTAAGCCACCGCGCCTACCGCCAATCCAAACAAGCCCAATATATGTTGATCTAACTAACTGAGCTCAAATAGCAATTGAAGTATTCTTAGAGAAGAGTTTGAGTAGTAAAAAATCCACATCAAACCAGAAAAACACAAGTAATAAAAAAACTAACACACAAATCCACATTGAACCAACAAAAAACCAATACAAACACAGCACAAGAAGCATCATAAAAAAATAATTCCAACAAAAACAGAAAACTAGACCAAAGAACGACACTCACAGGAACTTTTGCTATCGACGTGAGCCAGGAACGCAGCAATCTCAAATCGTGCTTAGAAAACAGATTCTCAAACTGATAGGTCAGGAAGTAATCAGCAACCGTCACACAATTCCGAATTGCTGAGACAAAGAACAACAAAGAGCAGAAGTAATCTCGAATTGCTCAGATGAAGAACAGCGACCACCGACCACCGAGGAGTGAAGACGAAGTTGAGAAGAGACGGAAAACTTATGACCAACGAAGACCGATTTGGGAGTGACGGGGGAGGAGATCGATTTAATGGACAATTTCAGTTTTTAGAGTGCAGTGCCAAATCGATTTAAGTCTGAGGTTTTAGGACTTTTTTATTCTTTCATTATTTAATTATTAATTTATTCAAAAAAATAAAAAGGCCAGCTTTTATGTCTGCACGTGCAGACGTTTGCACTCACGTGGCTTCACCACTGCTTCAGCCTCGTACACTTTGCAGTGACCCAGAAAGTGAGTAAGGGTTTGTTTGGATTGAGGGGAGAGGAGGGGAAGGAGTGTAATGTTTTGGGTTAATATTAGTCCAAAACATTACACTCCCTCCCCTCCCCTCCCTTCCCTCCCCTCAATCCAAACAAACCCTAAAACTTGAGACCTACCTTCCTTTGTGGTCCCTAATGATTCCTCTGCAACCAGCTTTTCTCTCCATACAAGTTACAGCTCCGTCCACATTTAATTTACGCCAGTTTGACTGAGGAGCGAGCCATCTGAAAGGGCATTGGACATTTTGGAATCGTTGTTCGTCTTTTGTAGTAGCAAACAGACAAAACGATTTCCACGACTTTATAACAACAGCTATTAGGTCAAGTGGTTTCTGGAAGTCGCTTTTGAAAATATATACTAGTCATTCCTCCAGTTCCACGGTTGCCATATAGCGACCCCCCATATGAGATTATAGTGCTCGCTAATCGATATACCCAATTTCATCTTTAGATTTAAAGATATCCAAACCTTCAATGATGAGGAAAAGAACTCTGTGCGGTGTCTTGGATGGATGACAGGCATCCAAATTTGTTTTGCATATTAACAGTCCCTGAATATATGTGCAACTCATCTTCTGATCTAGCGTTACAGTGTTGGGTTCAGATTAAGCGTTTTTCTTTAAGCGCTTGTTATGTGCTTCTCTCTTTAATTAGAGGGATGAGAGCATTATATATATATATATATATATATATATATATATATATTAATTATTTAAATTAAATTATATGTTTCATCTTTCTTTTTTTTGCATCCAGTATCTTAAATTAATTAATTTACAGTCTTATATTTAAGAATATTTTTCCTGTAACACCAGTATCATAGAATTAATTAATATAAGATATTTGGTGAAAAAAAAAATTAGGACGCAACATATAATTTAATATAAATAAATAAATATATAAAAAATGCCCTCATCCCTCTAATAAGAGTGAAAAGCACAAAACAAGCATCTAAGGAAAGCAACTAATGTCAATTCTACAATGTTGGCGGATGGAAGAAACAGATGACCATCTGCTTTTTCATAAATTAGCGGGGAGTCTATTACTGTAGGCCAGCCACAAAAAAATTCTCCCAGCTCCATAAATTGGCCAGTGGGGATTCCATCATATATCAGGCACCTTTAACAGAGAAAACCATCACCAACCATTGGGAACAAGTGGTAAGGGGTGCTCTTTCCCACCACCATATCCTCGGTTCGAGATGTGGAAATCGTGTTGGGAGCTCTTCTCCCACGATTGAGGGTCCGATGCGAGGCAAAATCCAGATTATAAGGTTCCGGTAAACCGAGTGGGATACCAAAAAAAAACAGAGAAAACCCCGTTTGGCGACCTGTTCCATACCATGCTGTCTTCCGCAGCTATGAGGCGGTAGAATAGCTATGAGGCTTTCCTGTTCCATACCATTTTTGTCTTCCGCAGCTATGAGGCTTTCCTTTGGCTCAAACGGTTTAAACGGTAAAGCTAAAAAGACCATTATTAGAATGGCGCTCTCTGTTAAGAACCTTAAAGCTCCCCTAGTTCTGCAGTCGTCAGAAAAAGAAGATCTTCTTAATAGAAACACGAAGAAGGTTAAGAACGATGGTCCTTCCGGGGTGAAGGAGGATTGGCTGAAGTTGGGTAAAGGTGGTTCTTCAACCTGGACAAATAAGCAAACTTTTGCTGAAAAACTTCAGGGTATCAATCATGTCGCTAATGATATCGGTGATGCTTATGTTGTTGATGCCCTTTTAGATGACTCCATTGATTCGGATAAGGAAGATAGTGTGCCATTATGTAAAATTAGGGAGAACTCGAATAGGAACTTCCCTACATTTACTTTCTCTGAGAAGATGAAGAAAAGACTTTACAAGGCATGGAATTGTGTAGTTATTGTGAAGCTGCTAGGAAAGAGCATTGGCTATAAAATGTTGCTTTCAATTCTTCAACCATTATGGGCAAAGAAAGGTGTTATTAGTCTGATTAACATCGGGAATGGTTTTTTTGTTGTTAAGCTTACCAACAGAGATGACTACTTCAATGCTTTAACTGGAGGGCCATGGATGGTCTTCGATCATTACCTAACTGTGAGACCTTGGGAACCTTTGTTTCAACCTTGGAAGGCTTCCATTGATAAGGTGGTTGTCTAGGTCCGTATGCTAAACATTGCTTTGGAATATTATGATAAGGAAGCTCTTACTTGGATTGGGGATAGGATCGGTGAGATTATTAAGGTGGACTTCAACACTTCCTGTCAACTTCGTGGTAGGTATGCAAGGATTTGTGTGCTCGTGGATTTGGGAAAGCAATTAATGTCGAGCTTCAATTTAGATGGAGAGGATTTCTTTGTGGAGTATGAGGGGCTGGATGATCTATGTACTTGCTGTGGAATTTATGGCCATAAGGCTAGTGAGTGTAAGTCTGGGGTGGGAAGTGGTAAGGCAGGTAAGGAATTGGAGAGCAATGTTGTCAACGTTAATAATGAGGACTCGACTATGAGGGAAGTCTTGAGTGCGGAGGTTGACAAATGGAGGGTGGTACAACGCCCTCGCCGTCCAAAACAGGGGGAAGGAGAAGGTTGCCGGAGGTAGCAGTCGGTCCCATAAGGGCTTTAGATTTGGTGTATTAGCGGTTGAGGAAGGGGAGAAGTCCAAGGGTCCTATGACAGTGCAAGCAGAGCAGGTTGAAAAGAATGTGATGGATGTTAGTACAGAGGATGTGAACGAGGTTGAGGAAGGGGATAATCTCGTGCCTTCAGTGGCAGTGCAAGCTAAGCAGATTGAGAGGGCTGTCATGGATGTCAGTACGAAAGGAGTAGAGGCGCCATTGGGTTTGGGAATGGAGACGTCTGTCAGAGGCAAAAAGGGAGCTTCCAAAAATAAGTTCTCGAATAAGAAAAAAATGGCGAAGGAGAATCTTTTAAAAGGGACTGCCAACAAGGATATTAGAAAGGAAAGAAGATCACGTGGGTTGACTTTATCCAATGTGGATAATAAGGAGCTACTTTGTGAGAAATATTTGAGTGTCAATGGGGGAGTTAATTGTGCCGAGGAAACCTCTAAGGGTGAAGTTTCAAAGACAGATCGGGTCGATTTGGTGGTTTAGGCTGCGGATAGTCAGCCCATCATGGCTTTTGATCCCGGAGCAAGTAGGAGAGACTCTGGGCCTTCTAGACGGTTTTGGTCAGATGCTAATCAGGTGGATCAGCCCTGAAGGCGACTTAGTTCCTGAGTCTCCTGTGGACCAGTTAGGTGTGGGTTTTGGGCCTCAAGCCCACACCCAATAGTCGGGTCCCCTATGTGAGAGAGCCTTTTATTTGTGTTTTTTTGTTTAGTTCAATGGAAAAGATTGTTTACTGGAATTCTCAAGGAGCTTGTGGTACGAACTTACTTCAAAATCTCCGTCTTCTAGTTAACCGTCATCGGCCGTGTCTCATTGTTCTATCAGAGACTAAGTGTGAGTCGAATAATAGGCTCAAGTGCGTGGAATTGTTGGGCTTCGATGGTTTTTCACTTATTCCGAGTGTAAGATGTTCAGGAGGGCTGCTTTTGTTATGGAGGAGCAGTAGTATCGTTGTTACGGTCATTCGGAAAGAGCGACAATTCTTTCATCTTAGTTGTTCAATTCGAGGCTGGCCAATTTTCTTTTTGACGCGGTCTATGCGATCTCTGATCCTGCTTCGAAGTGTTTGCTTTGGTCTGAGTTGGAGTATTTGGCGTCTGGCTCAACTTTTGACAATCCTTGGGTGGCGTTCGGTGATTTTAATGATATCATCTCACCGTTAGAGAGGACAGGAGGTACTGGTGATGTAGGAGCAAGATGCAGTCTTTTTGTTGACAGGATGCGGAATTGCCGGCTGACTGATTTGGGATTTTCAGGACCCAGATTTACCTAGCTTAGGCCTCGGTTAGCTGACGGTAGAAGACTTCTGGAGCGTCTTGATCGATCTTTGGCAAATCAGAATTTTGTTGAGGATTTTTCTGCAGTCTCAGTCCAAGTATTCCCTTGTTCAAAATTTTCTGATCATAATCCGATCTACCTAAATTTTGGGGTTAGTAATCGTGGGAGTACGGTGGACTGTCCTTTTAGATTTGAGGCAATGTGGGTTCATCATGAATCTTATTCGGATTTTTTGGTTGATTCTTAGCATGTTGGGGACGAGCTTAATCAGGCGTTGGCTAATTTCCAGACTTCGTTAGATTTTTGGAATAAAAACGTTTTTGGCTACGTAAAGAAAGAAAAGAAGGCCCTCTTGGCTAGGCTGGAGGGGATCCAAAAATCAAGAGACTATTCGTTTTCTCATTTTCTTTGGGATCTGGAGTTTAGTCTTCAAGAGCGGTTAGAAATATTGCTTAAGCAGGAGGATATTAAGTGGTTCCAGAAGTCTTGTTCAGTTTGGATTGCTAAGGGTGATCGCAATACGAGATTTTATCATCTTAAGACGAAAATACGTAGACGAAGAAATAAGATAGCTATGCTTAAGAATAATCAAGGGTTGTGGATTGAAGATGAAACTGAGTTGAAAAACTTGGTGGTTAGTCATTTCCAGGGGCTTTATTGTACTGATCCAAGAGGTTCTCCAGTGCTTACTACTCACTCCTCCTTTCCTGCTGTTGATCCTCTTCTATTATCAGGGCTCAGTAGGCTCCCTTCAGATAAGGAAATTAGATCTGTGTTGTTTTCCATGGGGTGTTTAAAGCTCCGGGGATTGACGGGTTCCCTCCAATTTTCTATAAGTCCAATTGGAATATTGTGGGGCCAGCTCTGTGCAAGTTTGTGAAAGGGATTTTTGATGGTTCTGTTAATGTGACGAATTCTAATAGAACCCTCATCTCTCTTATTCCCAAAAAGGAAACGGTGGAGATGGTTTCTCATTTTCGCCCTATCGCTTTGTGTATGATTCACTACAAGTGTGTGACCAAGCTTATTGCCTTAAGATTGAGTGGAGTTATGGACAAGTTAATATCTCCTTTCCAATCTAGCTTTATCAAAGGGAGACGGATCCAGGATAATATTATTGTGGGTCAGGAAATTATCCACATCATGGGAAAGAATAGAAGTAGGAAAGGGCTTATGGCTTGGAAAATTGATCTCGAAAAGGCCTATGATAGAATTTCCTGGAGCTTCCTGAGACAGGTATTAGTGGATGTTGGTTTTGATGGTGGTTTTATCAACCTTATTATCAACTATGTCTCTTCTGTTTCTTATAACATGTTGTGGAATGGATCCAAAACGAGCTTCTTTTCTCCAAAGAGAGGCCTTAGACAGGGGGATCCTATCTCTCTACTGTTATTTGTTTTATTTATGGACAGGCTCTCCCATTTAATTTGCGATTCGGTTGAAGGAGGGGGTTGGAAGCCTATTTTTGTCTCTAAGGATGGGTTGAAGGTGTCTCATTTGATGTTTGCAGATGACTTGTTGCTTTTTGGAGTTGCTACTGAGGACCAATCGATGTGTATGATGGATTGCTTAGACAAATTTATGCTTGCTTTTGGGGGTAAAATTAATCATGTTAAATCGTCGCTTTTTCTCTCTCCGAAAGTTCCATTGTACACTAGGTTGAGAATTAAAGACATAACACAGATGCAGATTTCTAACAAGATTGGCAGATATCTGGGTTTTCCTATCTCTCGGTATAAAAGGAGAAAGGATGATTTCCGTTATATCATTGATAGAGTTAGGGCTACATTGAGCTCTTGGAAGGCCAATTGTCTTTCTATGGCCAGTAGAATAACGCTTGCTAAGTCGGTGGTCAGTGCTGTCCCTTTGTTCCCAATGCAAGTGGCCAAATTGCCTGTAAATGTTTGTCTAGAGGTGGAAAGATTACAACGCAGTCTTATTTGGGGTCATGACGACCATTCGATTCACTTCCATGCGGTGGGTTGGGACCAGATTTTGAGGCCTAAGGATCATGGTGGCCTGGGGTTTAGAAGACTTGCTTCGGTCAATAGAGCATGTGGGGCGAAGTTGGCTTGGAACTTAACGATTGGTGTTAAGGGATTATGGGCTGATATCCTATTGCATAAGTATATGTTGAGAGATGAGGAGTCACTTCTGAATTATAGAGCTGGTGATTCCAAACTTTGGAGGTTTGTTTGTGCTCAGAAGGATTTGATTGATCAAGGTTCTAAATGGCAGATTTGTGATGGTCGCTCAGTTAGCTTCTTCCATGATTGCTGGGTGTTTGAAATGGGGTTAAGTTAATTGATTTTTGCTCTCGACATCTGTTGGAGGAGGAAAAGTTCTCTTATGTTGGGGATTGGGTGAAGGATGGTAGATGGGATATGGACAAGGTATCTACAGTTTTGAATGATGCTAGACTGAATTGGTTGGTTCCAGTTCTTCCTCCTAGAGTAGGGGCTGCTACTGACTGTCTGATTTGGGGACCAAGTGGTGATGGGCATTTCTCAATTAAAACTGCATATTTTTTGATTGAGCCTAATTTTCCTCAGTGGCAGGATAAACTTTTCAAAGTTATTTGGAAATGGAACAGAGCGGAGAGGATTAGGTTATTTATGTGAAAGGTACTTCTCAACAAACTTCCCACTAATCTTTGGAGAAATTCTTGGTCTCTTGCTTCTCCGATCTGTGGTGGCTGTATGTCTAAAGTGGAAGATGTTCTTCACGTGCTTCAGGATTGCACTTATGCTCTGTTGTTATGGGACAGAGTGCTCCAACGCAGGTTTGTCCATTCTATTTATTTGGCTAACCTTAGGGATTGGTTGAATATGAATTTAAGAAAAGATTTAGGGATTTTTCATGGGGGTTGCTGGAATCAATTTTTTGTTGTGGCCATATGGAAATTATGGGATTGGAGGAATCATTTTGTTTTCGAAGATAATTTGACTAAACCCCCGAGTCCAGCGGATTCTGTTATTGGTGTGCTTGGCAAATTTTGTGTACTGTCTGATCTTGCTTTTTCTGATAATGGGGCAAGGTCATCTAGCGGTTTTGGGTGGACTAGACCCCCTGTAGGATGGACTAAGGTAAATGTGGATGGTGCTGTTTGTATTGGTTCGGCCTTGGCGGGATGTGGTGGTGTATTTAGGAGTAATTCAGGGAGCTGGGTGGTCGGATTCTACAAGAAATTAGGCAGTTGCAGTGCTCATTTGGTTGAGGAGTGGGCCATTTTGGAAGCCTTGCATATTGCATGGGATTTGGGTTTGAAAAGAATTATTGTAGAGTCAGACGCTGAAGAACTTGTGCATCTAATCCTAGATTCTGCTTTCAATTTGGGTGATCAGGTTCTTTTAGATATCAGGGATATGTTAGAGTGTGAGTGGGAAGTCCAGTTGTGTGTGATTAACCGTGTCTCGAATAGAGTGGCCGACGCCTTGGCTAAGATGGGTATTGTGTGTTTTTCCATTTTTGAACAATACCCTATTAGATTAAGATCTTGGTTCAACCAAGAGTGTATGGGATTCATTTCCCCCTATGTGATTCCTTTCTTTGTATTTTGGGTTCACTACCCTCTTTCTTTAAAAAAAAAAAAAAAAAAAAGCTATGAGGCTTTGGATGACCTCGTTATGAATAATATTAGCAAGTTGAGAGAAATCCCAGGCGCCATGGATGGCCCAATCTGCATCTTTGCTTTCATCCTCCTCATAAGATAGAGGTCTGCGGCAAAGATCTTTAATTGGAACAAGCGTGGGAAATTTTTTTTTTATATAAGAACAAAGCGTGGGAAATTAAGTCAAAGTAAACGACACACAGCTTAGGAGTTATGGGATCGCCAGGCCCAAAAACACGTCACAGCCCTATATTGAACAACATTAGGCATGAGGTCTTTTCGATTTGAGTCCTATCATTAGATTTAAAAATTTAAAAAAAAAAATACTACCTCCGGCCCTAATTATAAGAGCTAGTTGACTTTCTTTGGAGAAATTAAGGAAACTAAATAAGTTACTTAATCATTTCATATGTTGTGTTTTCATATATTATATATTAGTTTATTGGTCAAACTATTTAGTTTGAAAGAAAAAATAAAAATAAAAATACTCTAAGCTAATTTAATCAGCTTCCTTAATCTCCCCAAAAAAATCAACTAGCTCTTATAATTAGGACCGGAGGGAGTATGTATCACAGCTTTTTTTGGGCCAACGTATGCATTAAATATAAGGTTATAAATCAAGGAAACGAGTGATGGATAAGTGGTGTAAGCGTGGGAGACCCCCAAAAAATGGAAGTGTCGGTGTGATAGTGGTTGATACTTGATATTTTTGGAAGTACATATATTAGACTTACTCAATTTAGTGTGGCCAGGTGGGATTATTACTTATTCCTCCAGTCCTAATTATAGAAACATTTTTATAATACAATTTGATAAAATAAGGAGAATATTCATGTTTGTTTGGTTTACATTTGACGTCCTTAAAATACTTATCTATATAAATTGAGATAAAACCCATTTCATATACTTATTTTATATATTATAAATTACAATTAAAAAGCTATTTTTGAGGTATCTCATCATCATTCTAAAAAAAAAAAACCTGAGGAGTGTGGAGAGAGATAGAGGCAGCGCAACAATTGAGTGGGTGAGGAAGCCAAATGGGGACGGGGAAGCGACGTCATGCTGCGTCGTTTCACTTTCAAGTGGGGCCCATGGGAGGCAAGTTGGGAAGAGGAGGGGGAGAGGAGAGGGAATTGCGTTTCCAATTCCGTTGGCTTGGAGGAAATTATGAGACAGAGACGTGCATTGTATTTCCACTACGAAGCACCCACAGGATGTGTGTCCTCTGTGCTTCCTCCTGTGTGTTTCTACGTAGTTGTCCACTTGCTTATGTAATCAACTTGGCCTCTAGATATTTTTTTTTTATTTTTATTAACGGCAAATTATTTATCCCTCCTAATAATTAACTACACTTGCAGATATTTAAATTTGTGTTCTCTTATTTATGATTCTGACATATATGAATATCAATATGATTAATATTTTAATTTGTCTGATTAAAAATAAATAATAATAAATACAGTATAAAATTTGAAGGTAGTTTAGTCATGGTGTAAAAATCCTACTAGGTTGACTTAGCTAGGCTGGTGAATAAACTCTTAAGTTGGTTTGATAATAGTTTTGGATGGCTTGACTTTTTCCTTTTCCCTTCAAAATTTGAAACGACATTACTTTGAATTTTTTTTAAAAAAAAAAAAACAAAGATTTTTCCTTTTCCTTTTGAAACGTGAAACAATATTACTTCAAGTTTTTTTATAAAAAAAAAGGAAAAATAATAATAATATATTATATTTATACTTTAGTGATTCTGTTTCGTTTGATTATGTGTGTCTATAAATATTAACATTTTATTTGCATGTAATGTAATGCTTTTTACATTTAAATATTACTTTTTTCAATGATACATATATATACATACATCTAATATCCACATAACACACACGTACATATAGACATACATACATAATTTTGTATTTTAATTAAATATATTATCTGACTCTAATTTAAACCGCTCACCACTTGAACAACTTCCCTTGGTGGCTTGAGTCTATTCTCTCAGGACTTGTTCGGTATGAGGAAGATTTGAAGAGGGAGAAGATGGGAAGGGAAGATGATTTGTTTCATTGGAAGAAAATAAAAGAGTAGTAGTTGGTAAAGAATGAATAAATACTTATTTTATGCTCAAAAGTAATTAATTCAAAATGAAAAGAAAACATAATTTTTTTGCTAAAATATATTTTAAAAATTTTCCTCTTATCAAGTTCAAATTTGTTTAAAATATTCTCCCATCAAATTCAAATTTATCTAAAAAATTTTCCGACAAGTTTGAAATTATCGTATAAGTTCAAACTTATCACATAAATTTGAATTCAATCTTATTTTCTTGCATTATAGGAAAAAAAAATATATATTTTATGAGTGTTGAATATATCTAACAGTGCCACTGTTCATATGAGAACTTAAGATCTCACCAATTTTAGTAGGATCTTATATTCCCAAATATAAGAAAAGATTGGTAGGCTCATAAACTTTGATTCCTAGAAAAAATTTGATATAAAAAACATACCAAACAAAGAAATTTACCAATCTTCATTTCTCTTCCCAGGCCTTACAGTCCCACATGTGGAGTGGGTAATGTTTTTGTTTCTGAGAAGCCATTATTAAGTGGATAATATAGTGGGAATGACGTGGATATGAATTAGATGGATTGTGACTTGGAAAAGTGTGAGAGTAGTCGGGGTCGGCCATTCATGACTCGTGTGAACTCGTATTAATGTTTATAACTGCTTTTATCCTAAATTTGGACATTTTTTCTAGCCTGAGATCGATCCTGACAAGGAAATTAAAGTCCCCTTCTTTAATAAAATTTAAAAAAAAAAACAAAAACAAAAACTATTTTTTGTATGCACCAAAAAGAAAACGAAACTATAATTCAACCATTGCAACTAATATTGACCTTTTTTTTTTTTTGATACACATAATAAGGGGAGGGGGCAGGGTTCGACCCCTGGACATAGGGAAGCGGAGTCAAACTCTCATACCACTGCGCTACTAAGACGCTGGTAATATTGACTTCTTTCTAGTGCTCTTTTAACAAATAAATCAGTATCGTTACTCTAATCTTGATTATAACTCGACTATCCAACACCCCAATCTCATAGTGGCATATACTAGTATTTAATCTCCATAATTAGGTCCCAATCTTTATGCATATTGGGAACATCAAACTTAATTAGCTGGATAGTCTCTATAGAGTCGCTACAAAAAATGATGTCCTTCAAACTTAATTAGGTATATACCACTCTTGTCCTATTTATAAGTCTTTTTTGACCAAAAAAATTTGGTCTTATTTATAAGTCCCCTTTAACCAAATAAAATGAGATTGTGACAATTTTGCCCATATTAATTGTACCAATGAAAATAGAAAGAGAAGAAAAAATTGAAAACACCAAATCATAAATGAGAGTAAAGTTAAAAATTCACCTCATAATCATTGAGCTAACTACCTCTCCTTGGTATGTGTGATTTGATCAAAATGATATTTATAAATAGGATAAATAGGACCATAGTGGTATTATATGTAATCCCACAATTATATCATAAGGTAACTTCTTGAAGTCAGTCTAAATGAACAACAATATATAAATAATGGAGGAGAGAGGAAACACCCGGCTACCTGGCCATTTCTTTATTGGCTCAACATTTTATAGGGAATTGTATACATTCAACTTGATTTCTTATTATTAATGTGGGGTGGTACAGTTGGCTTAAGGTGTTAGTCTTCACCCTAAAAGGGAAGAGGATTGACACCCGCTGGTTGATGTGAGGACTTCGTTGGTAGGCGATCTGTAAATATCTCTGTAATCATTTTTTAAATCTAGAGGCATACCGTGACCCTGGGGGTTACCAGTGTCTACCCTCACCAAAACTTTTTAATATTAAAAAAAATTGATTTCTTATTGAATGAAAATTAAATTAAATTGATTAAAATGTATTTATACAATAACATTCTTATTTTATTTTGTACTATAAGAGTTCAAATTTTGAATTGTCTTGATACTTTTTTGTATATATAAGGTTGACATGGACGATGACTCAGCTAAATTTCATCCCAAATGCTAATGGAGAACTGAAGAAAATTACAAAAAAGTGAAAATAGTTTTAAAAATTATAGAAAGGCGACAACGGCGCCTAGAGGCATGCCCTGGCCTTAGTGAGTTATCAGTGTCTACCCCCCACCTAAACTTTTTAATATATATATATATAAATTGATTTCTTATTGAATGAAAATTAAATTAAATTGGTTAAAATGTATTTATACAATAAAATTCTTATTTTATTTTGTACTATAAGAGTCCAAACTTTGAATTGCCTTGATCCTTGTTTGTATTTTTAAAGCTGACATGGACGATGACTTAGCTAAATTTCATCCCAGCTGTTAGTGGTGAACTGAAGAAAATTACAAAACAGTGCTAAGATAGTTTTAAAAATTACAGAAAGGTGGCAACGACATTGAGAAGGCGGAGATGGGCAGTCAGATGAGTAAGATTGAGATTGGGAGAGAGAAGAGCTAAATTGTAATTTTAAAAATATTTATGCCATTTTTGTAACTTTCTCTAGTTCTATACTGTTAGCTGAGATGAAATTTAGTTATCGCTCATATTAGCTTTAAAAATACAAAAAAAAAAAAAAAAAAGTCAAACTAACGGTGAATGAGTTTTTTTTTTTTTTTTTTTTGGTAACAAACGAGGCAACAGCCCTATATTATTCCTTCAACAAAATACATCTTGGGTAAGCAATACCCAAGTAATCCCTGTCCAGAGAATCTATTACAACTGATGGAGGACTATCAAAAAATGCTAAATCCTCCGCTTGCATGAGACTATAATTTGCAAGCATATCAGCGCACGAATTACCTTCCCTAAAGACATGTACATACTTACTTTTATAACCACATAATCACTTTTGTACCAAAAACAAAAATCAAAAAACACTTGGTTGGGGGTGAACGTTTTGCAAAACCACGTGTATGGTTTTATACCTTAACTCTATATATATTGCATTAATTAAAAAGTTAGTGATACATATATTTCCTCTATTTTTGTCTTACTTTCCCGTAATAGATAAGGACATATACTAAAAAAAAAAAAATTTGTTTTAGAGGTATGCCCCCTCCTTCTTATGATGATGAGCCAGATCGTTTCTTTTGGTTTGCTGGAAATTTTTTTCTAGTGTTAGTGTTAAAAGTTGTCATCGTTATTTAGCTGAATCTGGTTTTCAACAATCTGTTATAACTTGTGAGATGTGGATGAAGTTATGGAAATGGATGGGACCACCTAGAATACAGATATTTGGGTGGAAATTATTTCATCAGCGACTCCCTTTGAGGTCATGGATTCGTGCTTGGTCCAACAATGATGGTCTTTGCCCTCTTTGTTAACAAGAAGTAGAGACCAGTCTACATACATTTAGAGACTGTTATGTGGTTCGTGCTTTCTGGTATGAGGTGGTACATGGTGATCAGGTACACTCTTTCTTTAGCTATGATTGGATTGATTGGGTAACGGAGAATTGGAAGAGTGGTGGAATTACTCTAGGAGGGTTTCTTTGGCATGAGTTATTTATTGTCTCTTGTTGATTTATCTGGAAATGGCGAAATGAATTTATTCATAACACACAGGATGCAAATATTAAATACTGCATGAGGTCCATTCTTGAGTTACTGGGAGAATTAAAACCTAGAATTGATAGAGGAGGGTTTCAGCGCTTAGCACATAATCATGTTGTTGTTCACTGGTCCTTTCCAAAAGCTCCTTTTGTGAAACTTAATTCAGATGAGGCATCAAAGAGAGCTGAACAGGCAGCGGCTTGTGGGGGTTTGCTGCGGGACTTTTCTGGTAAGTGGCTTGGAGGCTATGCTTTACGTCTTGGAAGGTGCTCAACGATGCTAGTTGAGCTATGGGGAGTTTTGAGAGGATTAGAGATGGTATGGGAGGCAAGTTGGAGGCATGTAGTTGTTGAAAGTAACTGTCAATCAGTCATTGCATTACTATCTAAACAAGGTAATGCAGCTCGTGAGTCCCATTTGGTGTCTCGGCTACGAGCAGTCACGCGCAGACAATGGGTTATACAATATAACCATGTTCTAAGGGAGAGCAACCAGTGTATGGATTGGTTGGCAAATTTTGCTCTGACGCATGTAGAGTCTCCCGATCGAACCCATTTCTCTAATCCACGTGCTGGTCTATATTATTTCCTTGTTGCTGATCTAGCGGGAGTAGAGTACGATAAGAGACATCTGAGACTTCAACTCCTTAATTTCTTTTGTTTGTTTATTTTTCGGTTGTGTATTTTCCTTGTATAAAAAAAAATGGTCCATATTTTCATTTAATGGTAGGGACTACTATTTTAAATGGAATAAAACTTGAAGGACCAAAATCTTTTTTTTTAAAAAAATTGAGAAACTAAAATTAAAATGGAGTAAATGGCCAAAAATTATATTAAAACTAAAATAAATCACTTTTAATTTAGTTGTCAATCTTCAGTTTCTTCCCCTCGTGTCTCCCTTCCCATCTGTAACTGTACCACTCAAAAGCTGCCGATGAATTTTGTGTGCCTCGCATCCCCAAACTTTGGAACTTACTGGTTTCGAGGGGTCAATAAATTTGGTTTCAAACTTTCAATCACAGACTCAGAGTCTCAGCTAAATAAATAAATTGTACTGTTTATAAAATCTTACACCCCTGTACACCAAATCCTCATAATTGTCATCAGTTTTAAAATCATTTCCCCTAAAATATGAAAATCAATCATCACAATCAAAATAGAAAAAACCCAGATTCATTTTTGAAAAAATGAAAAATTTAAATATGCATTATTTTGTGTTGTTATCTCGTTGATTAAATTTGATTTTTTTTTTAAGAAAAAAACGTTTAGTAAAATCTTATAGAGTTTTTTATTTTAATAAATAAGATTTTAACATCAAATGCATCAAGAAACAGATATACAAACGAAATAATCTCTTTCGACTACCAAGACAATAGGGCAAGCATCATTAGTTGCTCTTGATCTTCACCTGCTCTTATCTTTTTTTGAATGGTTGGGCAGTATCTTCAGTTACTCTTATCCGATCTTTTTGGATTGGGTTGCTTTCTTTTAGTCATAATTCCTACTACCTCCGGTCCTAATTATAAGGCATAGTTGACTTTCTTTGGAGATATTAAGGAAGTTAAAAAAGTTACTTAATCATTTTATATGTTGTGCATCTTTAGACTATATATTACTTTATTAGTTAAATTAATTAGTTTGAAGAAAAAATAAAAATAAAAATAATCTAAAGTAATTTAATTAGCTTCCTTAATTTTTCCAAAAAAGTCAACTATGCCTTATAATTAGGACCGGAGGGAGTAATTCCTTATGAACTTAGTTTCTTCTTTTATTTGCTCCTATATATATATATATATATGTACTCTGTAGTGTAATATCTTTTTATCTTATATTAATTTGTCTTTTTTAATAATAATTAAAAAAAACCAGGCCAAACTTTTCAAAAGCATCTTAATTATGGGAGAGAGTATGATATGAGTCAGCAGCATAAATTAAGTTGACATGAATGAATGTTTACGGTATTTCACATATTATTATTATTTAAATAAAAAGGTGAGTGTGGTTTTAAATATATTAATAAAGGGAGGGGCTGAGTAGTGGGAGGTGAGGTGGGAGTGACAACTGACAAATGCGGCGAGACGCAGCGAACTGGGAAAAGGCATCTCCCCTTCTTTGCAATTTTATTTTTCCTTTCTAGCCCCTCTCTTCCTATATCTATTTTACTAGAATGCCCCCATTTCCTTTTATTATTCCTTTTATCTCAATTATTCCAAATTCATCGTAATGCTTTCCTTGTTTTCTGCCTTTATGCTCGTGACGTGGTTCCCACTCACCACTCTCCCATCTCACAGGACACCTTATCACTCCCCCACGCGCCCCAGTCTTTATCACTCCCCCGTGTATAAGGTATACGGCAATTGAATAAATATTTTCTTAATCTCTTTAAAAATAATTAATTCTTATATTAAATATTAGAGGAGTATTATCTTTTAATATTATTTATAAAGTATATTTTACTAAAACTAAGAAAAACATAAAATTTAATGAGATGGGATAATAATAGAAAAGGTATGAGAAAATTAATTGGTAAAAATACCAGACAATACCACAATACTAAAGTGGATATTATAAAATCATGTGAGTTATTCAAAAACTTTGATCTTTATAATAAGGGACTCGGGGTTCCAGCAAAAAAAAAAAAAAAAAGGACTCGGGGCCGTAATAAATAAGTTTAAACTTTTTTAGCTTTGTATTTAAGAGAGAGACAAAACAAGGATATTGCTGGATAAAACGTTGACACAGGCTTTGGTATTGACGAGAGGAAACCAAGCAAGCAGGCACACTCACACACACAATTTTAGTTTAATTTTATTTTTTATGGGTCCTTGATCACTTAAAAAATTAAAAATTTACCCCCTCTGATTCCTTTCGTGTCTCGTACGTCTCTTTGCAACTTCCAAAAGTCTCTACTCTCTCTCTCGTCCTCGTCCTGTGTCCCCTCTCGTACCCTCCTATTCTCTTGTTCTTGTTTTTCAAGTGAAACTACTTTCCATTACCGATTATATATTGGCCACACGTACCAGCCTGAACTTGTGTCCTTAATCACCAACTAGTTTTTGAGAAATAAAAATGACAACTTTTTCGCTTGAGCTTGAACCGCAAGTGTCAGCTTATAATTATCCAAAACTCAGGCTGACTAGGATCACATGTAGGTGGGTGCGATCGTACCTTTCATGCACAAAAAACTGTGGGCGGACCACAAGTTGTATTCTTGAACCCCAAATTTCAAACCTTGATATCTCTTCATAATCTTATTGGCATGTGTCAAACTCACGCCTCTTAACATGGCTGCTTCATTTTTTTCGCTTTTATAAATCATTCACAATTAATGTACTTTTTATATATATATATACATTTTGGATACACAGGAGTTTAGAACACTATTTCAAGTTTGGCCATCACATGCTGCTTCTCTCTTCTCTCCCAATGAAATTTCCCAACGCAACTATAAATATAAATATCCTTTATTTCCAAATTTCAACGCAGGTTGCCTGGGTTACTCGGATCCAGTCTGACTCATCTGACATCCACGATATGTCTTAGGAAACGAATCACTGGGTGAAATTTTAGGATTCGGGAAGATCCAAATAATAGTGCAGTAGTACTATACTTTAAATACAGGATTTGTCTTGTCGATGCATTTCCTCGGGAGAAAAACAGAGACAGTAATAATTGAAAAGGCTGTAAATTGTAAAATATCTGAGATTTTTCTTATATTATTCACTCGTGTCACACAGTCACAGTCACACCGGCCATTACATGTATAGGCGAGTTAAAGGGAAAGTAAAAGATACATTTGATTCAGGAAAAAAGAAATTTTAAAAGAAAATAAAACCAAATAAACAAAGGAGAGAAGGATCACCGACGAACCTTCATCTTTCTCTCGTCGTCTAGAAACACAAAACCAGAGAGAAATCCTGAGCCGGTATCTTGCAAAAACTCGCCGGATTCAAAATTTCCGGGAAAGCCGTCTTCCCCCCAAAATAAAGCAGATAATAATAACAATTGCTAATATAAATTAATAAATATAGGAATCGTACACCCAACTACGCGCGTCTGACCGTTGTTTCCTGAATCTTTTATAGATAGAGACCCCTCAAATGAAAAGGTTGAGAAGCTTCGCGTCTCCGCCGTGAGCGTGGTGATCTCTGATCCCGCTTTCCAAACATGTCGCCGTCGTGACGGATTCTTCCGAGTTCATCGACGGCGAACCCAGCCGTCGGACTTGTGGTCCGCAGCCGTAGGCAGGAACTTTATGAGTGAAGCTTGGCGTCAATCGGAGGTCGAGATCGGTCGTCTGGAGCATGGCAGAGTCATCGGACAGTCTGAGCCCGCTGCCTGGAGAGACCTTGTTATCACATCGCAAATTCGAGTTCGGATCTCGGATCCTCCACATGTCATTGCACGTGACCTCCCCTTCGGATGCCTCATCCGTAACCGGAGCCGGGGCATTCAAGCCTACAAGCTCCGGCATGGGCTTCAACGTGCCACCGCGCAGCACTGTCTCCACGGCCGCCTGGCACACGTGCCAGTTTCCCGTCCACAGAAGCCCGACAGCTCCGTTCACAGGGTTCACCGTCCGGCCGCACGATTCGAACAACAAGGACTGAAACAGAGCTGCACAAATACAGGATACAAGGAAGCATTAGTCAGGTTTCCGGCAAGAGAACACAAATTTCCTTTTCCTTCTTTCCTGCATCTCGCATTTGAGATGCAGAGAAGCCAAATTATTAACAGAGTGGAATCAATTACCAGGCCTCTGGTTGGGAGGGACGTTAGAAATGAAAGACATAAGACCGGCACGGCCAAAAAATTTAGCGACGAACACAGTGGCGTGACCTTGGGCCTGAGGGTTATCGATCCACTGCAAGCAAGGTCGCAATATACAGTTTTCACTGCATCCTTTTCGAAGAACTCGGCAACCGTTGCAACTCATGCCTTTTCTGGAATGGTATTAGTGGGAAGAAACAGGAAAATTTCAGAACAACTCAAAGATCAAATTCACATGAAAGGCAAGATAACTGAAGAAGAAGAAGAAGGGAGGGATTTCTTTGGGGACAAGGAAAGGAGGGAATTTTGGAAAGGCGAAGAAGGGAAGCAAAGAATAAGAAGGCAGGTGAAGTTGGGATATAAATAAAGGGAAGGAAGAGTGAGATGAGAACTCACCCCTCACCTCTCTGAGGTGGGTAGGGTTAGGGATTAACTAGGGTTAGGTTAAGAGGTTTGATTGGGGGAGAGAGTGGGGTTGAGGCGAGTGTGGGGTGGTGGATGGAGGGAGAAATGTGAGGATGCGTTTGTGTGTGTGGGAGGGAGTGCGTCACTTTTGTGTGTTGTGATTGCATGTGAGGGCGAGATTCTTCCAAAGTTTTGGGTGTGAGCGGCTCCGTGTTTCCGCGGTGGCCTGTTTTATCCACCGTTGGATCCTTTCTTTTCTTTTATACAGTACGGGGTATATTACTTTTTTTTTCCTTTTTTGATGATATTATTGGAGCTTGTTGCTTTTCTTCATATTCAAAATTCTTGAAACTGACTTTTAATACATTAATTAAACAATTTTTTTCCCAATTGAACCAACCTACTATCTAGATATAAATATCACGTTAATTGATTTTTGCTCCAATTTTAGTTTAGAAAATAAGTTTTATTAACAAAGGTTGTTTGTAAATGATCAGGTGGAGGCAGGGTGGGAGGGGAGGGCTTTGTTGTAATTTGGTAGAGAGAGGACGAAAATTGTTAGGGATGTTGGAATGACGAAAAGGGACATGGAGGTAGGGGGTAATTACAATGATGACGGTAGGAATATATAATAGAGAGGCGTGCGGGGGAATAAAATATGGAGCACTAATACACTAACAGGGAGAGAATAAAGGCTTTTTTATTTATTGACATAATTAATTAAAAAAAGAAAAAAAGAGGAGAGAGAAAGAGAGTAATGAATCATTGGGGGAGATTGGCGGAGGGAGGGGAAACAGGAAGTAAAGGGATTGCGTGGCAGCTGGGACATGCAAGTTTCATGGAACATTTAAAAAAAAAATGAAGAGGTTGTAGTAATTTAATATTGGGGCTTTGAGCAAAAAAAAAAAAATTAATATTGGGGCTTGTCCTTGAGCCTTCAAGCCTTATGTCCTCCTCCTTCTTTTTTTTTTTTTTTTTATATTAAAATTTTAGAAAAGAGGTTGGGTTCACCTATAGTCCAAGGGCAGGGCGCTTAAAGCTCAGTCCACAAGGAATATTAGCCAGAGAGTACACATGCCTCCACCTCTACCAGCGTTACCACTGTTTTTTAGACCCTTAGGATGCCTCCCCTAGCGCCTTAATCAACGCAGGGATCGAATCCCCTCCCTTAAGGTGAAGAAATCTGACCCCCACACCAGTTGAACCCAAAGACGAGGGATAGCCTTACGTCCTTGTCTTTATTCATTGGTTACGCATCAACCTCGTCCCTGTTCCATCTGATCTATCCTACCTCGGCCCTCCCTAATCTGATATTTTCCCCCATTCTCCTTCTTACACCTCTCATTAAGGGATTGCTTGGCATCACGATTTGTGATGTCAAACTCAATGTGTTTGTTTGTCCCCGTAGTTGTTTCTTTTAAAATGTTCATACCAATTCAGACAAAATTCATACTAATATCACTTGCTCACATTGTACAATATAAATGATGATTGAAATTTTTCTTTTTAAAAATCTAATAACTATACTAAAATAGCCATTAGGATAATTTACAAGAAAATGAGCTTCTACCTCAAAAATTTGTTGTTGTCAAACTCACCTTTTTAAAAATAAAATACTAGAAAATAGTTTATTTGTGATGGAATTTATTTTCCTCATAAAAAAACACCTATTTTGCAAGGGAAAAACAATTTCCTCGTAAAAATTCATAGCAGAAAAAAGAATAATGCTATGTATGTATATTGAATAAATATGTGAAGTAAGAGCATGGTGGCGTGTTTTGGAAAGTTGAGCGCTACGAAACTTCCAGAGTTTGATGGAGTAATATATTACTGTAATTAGTTAATTAATTTAATGCGATAAATCGTGTTGTTTTGAATGGCGTACAGGCAACAAGAATCACCACTTGGTAATAAAATTATTCTTAATTTCTTAGAAAATTATTACGTAACTGTCATCCATTATGTCATATAAACTCATTTTCTTCTATCGGTTGACTTGTCACATGCATGCATTTGCCCCATTATTAATAAAAACTTTGCATGCAGTATGTACTAGATAACTTCTTCGGTATTTAATATAGGATATATGTTAATTAAAAATTTAAACTACAAATATAATTTTATATTATAACAACATGAAGTAATATAACATGCTGAAGAAATATAAAAAATATTTAAATGAAAATATATTGAATAAAACTAGATATGAATATGAATAGGGCTCATCAATTGTGGAGTTAGAAATGATGATGTCATTCAAGATTTGTCAATGATTTAACTAAGATAGAATCTTGTGGGATTCATATAGGATTCATACAAGTATCGCTTTGACCTAGAGCTGGGAATCAGGGCCGGCCCGGCCCTACAGGGCCTGGCCCTCCAGGGCTTGGGCCCTACAGGGCCTGAGATAAGGAAAACATCTGTTTTTCAAAGCCCGGCCCGATAGTACCAGGGCCAGGGCCAGGGCCGGCCCTACAGGGCCTGGAAATTACTATTCGAAATTTTAATTATTTTTTTTCTAGGTTTTTTCCAAAGAAATATAATTAGTAAATTGCAACCATTAAAGTTCTAATCTATCAAATAAATATTATCAACATTAATATCTAAACAATACAAATCATCCAACAAATAAACACATTCATTGATTCGTAATAAAAAACAAACTATTGTCCACAATTGACTCACATAAAACTTAAGAAGTATTAAACTAAACAACATTAGATAATTCACATAAAATATAAAAGCATACTACTATCATTGTCAATTGTCACCTTCTTCATCACTCTCATCAATTTCATAGATATTTGATTGTGCTTCACTTTGAGCAGAAGGTTGTGCTTCAGGAGTAAAAATGTTATGAATTTCTTCTCCCGCATCATGAATACATCCATAATAATCATTATCTGCAACAAATAATATACCAAATCATAAAATCAGAGTATAGTTATTATGTATTTATATATATGCCTCCTAGCCTCTTCCTCTTGGCACTCTTTGACTAATTTTTTTTATTTAAAAAAAATGAAAATGCTATAGTAACAGGGCCTGCAGGGCCGGCCCGATAAAGCCCGAGGCCCTACAGGGCCGGCCCTGCAGGGCCAAATTCAAATTTCAGGCATATTTTTCAAGCCCGAGCCCTACAGAGTCAGGGCTTAAAAGGGCCGGCCCGATTTCCCGGCTCTACTTTGACCAAGCATATATATCATCCTTCATTAATTTTTGAATTATATATGCATGATATATTTTAATTAATATTCTTGAAAAAAAAATTGATCATAACATGAATAGATTTTAGCATAAGGTCACTTATATCGGTTGACCAAGCAGACATATAATGAATCCTTCATTAATTTTTGAACTATATATATATATATGCATGATATATTTTAATTAATATTTGAAAAAAAAATGGTCATAACATGAATAGATTTTTAGTTAAATATATATCACTCTTATCTTTAGTATAAGGTCAATTATATATATCAGTTGACATTGAGAGTTGTTAATGTGGGTAAATGTACCAATAACATTTTAAAAAAAATACTCATTATTAAATAAGCATAAATTTAGAAAAGTCAATCAATTTAAAATATATTATACTCCTTCCGGTCTATAATATAAGACACTTCAACTAATTAACCAGAATCAACAAATAATAGTTAACTCATTAAATATACCTTAAGGTGATTTTTTTTCCTTCTTCTAATTTTACCCATATCACATTAGGTTTCAAATGAGAGACAACACATAAAAAGTCACATTTAAGATCCAACAATATGGGTAAATTTGATAAATAAAAATTAATTATTTTAAATGTGACTTATATCGTGGATTAGAGAAGAGGATGCACGTATGTTTAAACTTTCATTTGTTGATAAATGAGATTTGCTTAAATTGAAAGTATGATAAGGATCACATTAGGATTTACAAACAAATGAGCTCTACTGAGTTTTATAATTTTATTATCATTGTGTTTTATATTATATAGTATGGAATATTTTTTAAATGGATGAAGTTGATAATGTAGGGAGAGAATAAGATAAATGAGTAGCAACAGGGATCCGCATAGGCACCACGTCAGCTGGGGAATTAAAAATGGATACGCTTAGAGGGTGGACCCCCCAAATTGTTGCGGCACAGAGAGTAAAGTTGGGAGTGGCGTGGCTGTAGAATAGTAGCTTGACACGACACAGACTCCTAACTCATTTAATTCAGTTTTGTGTCATACATGCATTATTTAATTCACACCAATTATTATTGATTGTAGACAAGGAGGGGCTGTGTTTTTCGTTTGTTCCACTCTAAGATTCTTAAAAACGAGTTTTTATCAGAAAATGAGGGGGAAATAAAAAATTATAAAACATAAAATCATTTAGAAAATTAGTAAAATCGTTTTAATGAAAAAAAATCATAAAAATATAAAATTACAATAATAAAACGAATTTTTAAGAACCATGATTATGTCTATTATAGCTTGTTACTCAGTCCGTTTGGTTGCTAATTTTATTTCCTGTTTCAGTTTATTTATTTGCTTGCAAAAATTAATTGGAATAAAAGTAAACAGTTAATTTGACTAACAATTGTTAGGTCTGATAGATTGAGCTAGTATCTTACAACACGAAATACGAATCAACATTTAATGTGTTTAGTGTTTGACAGCCGAATATGATTACATGATTATATCCAAGAGAAGGATATTTATCCGTAGAAAAAAAGGGTTAATGCCACTATTAGTTCTTAAAGTTTTACTCAATTTTAGTTCTTGTTCCTTAAATTTTAAATTGATGGTTTTAGTAGTTCAATCAGCATGTCACATAAGACAATTTAAAATTCCAAGTCCTTTTCAAATGTCAAGGACCAATTGTTCCACAAAGTAAATTTGAAAGTCTAAAACAATCGATTCCAAACTTGAGGGATCAAAACCAAAATTGAATGAAACTTTATGAGATACAAATAGTACTCCCTTCGGTCCTAATTATAAAACTTAGTTGACTTTTTTTAGAAATATTAAGGAAGCGAATTAAATTATTTTAGAGCATTTTTATTTTTTCTTCAAACTAATTAGTTTGACTAATAAACTGATATATACTCAACGGATACACCACATATGAAATGATTAATTATCTTCTTTAGCTTCATTAATCTCTCCAAAAAAAAAATCAAGTAGGTCTTATAATTAGAAACAGAACTAGTATTTAAAAAAAAAGCAAAAGAAAGTAAACTTTAAGATAAACAAACAAGTCTCTCTCTCTCTCTCTCTCTCTCTTGATAAGAAAAAGTTTAAGTGGGGGTAGACACCAGTACCCCACTAAAGTCAGGGCATGCCTCCAAGCTCAAAGAGTGTTTATAGATGTACTTACAAATCGCTTATCAATGAGGTCCTCATATCGATCAGCAGGTATCGAATCTCTCCCTTTTGGGGTGAAAGCCGACACAGACAGCTTAACCAACTGTATCAATCCTCATTGGCTAAACAAACAAGTCTAATTGAGCTAGCTAAGCTTATTCGGGCCACTTCTTATGGGCCAGCTCATTAGAGCCCAATAGCCCATATTACCACCTTCTAGAAAACATCCAAGAGTCGTTGAGAAACTGAGGAAGAGGGTGTGAATATTTGATGCGGCGCGTAAAGTAACTCTCAAGACAGACACAGCAAGAAATTCCTTATCCACTTCATCTTTCTTATTCCTTCAATTCCCCTAATTAATGTTTCTTCTTCTTTTTTTATTTTTTTGGACACAAGTTTAGCATTCATACCTGTTGCTGACTCGCCATGCACGCCTTCTATTTTTGCTGACACATCTCATGCCCTATTCTCTTTTGTCCTCTTGTACATATTAATGTGGTTATTTAGAACACCGAGTGAAGCCTTCAAAAACAACATTTCAATCATGATTTATGTTGTATGAGATAAATATATACCACACTCTGATTCTATTTATAAGTCTCTTTTGACCAAATCACATTTACCAAAGAGAGGTAGGTAGCTCAATTATTATAGGATAAATTTTCAACTTTACCCTCATCTACGAATAGGTACCGTTCAACTCTTTATTATCAATATATTCTATTGGTACAATGATATGGACAAAATTGTCACAATTTCATTTGGTCAAAAGGAACTTATAAATAGGACCAATTTTTTTGATCAAAAGGGACTTATAAATAGGACCAAAGTGGTACTCCATCTAGTCCTTATTATAAGGCACCAACTAACTTTTTTCACAAACCAATAAAAGAAGTTAAAGTCAATAAAGTTGTCCTAAAATCTAATAATTTCCAATATTACTCCTATTAATTGCATTAAATTATAATATCATATTAATTATTACTCTCACTCACTACCCTTATTAATTATAAGCAGACATAGAAACAAATAATTAATGCTTATTGGGAACAAGCAAGTGCCTTATAAAAAAAGGACCAAATAAACTTGTTATTTGATGTCTTATAATAAGAACTAGAGGGAGTAAGATGTGTTTTGCTTTGATTTACCAAAATAAGCAATTTTTAAGAACCTCAAACATGATCTTAAACAAGATTAATTTATATATTATCTTTTTATGTCCTTTTAAAGTCACCATATCTTAATTTGGTTTCACATTATAGAATTCCCAAGCGTTCCTAATAGACTAAGCTCATAAGCTAGTAGTTGTAAATGATGATGATTAGTGAAGGGTCATAATCAAATAGCAAGTTGCATATACTTACAAACCGACAAGTAATCACAAGGATTAAGAATTTCACCATCGCAAGCAACCTATGTTATTTGTCTTGTGCGCAGGAGAATCGGACATGAATCGCAATTTAGTTTCACTCGCCTACGTTTTCAAGTTTTAGGATAATGCCAACTCAGAAAAGCACATGTTCTAGATTTTGCACAAAGTTAAAATCTTGATGGGGAAGATTTTATTAATTATGCATTGATATATAAATATAATGGGTACCTTTTGTGTCATTCTATCCTAAAATAAACGAAGGCTCATATTTTCTTAGCTTTCTTTAAAATAGATACAATTAAATAATCTAAATGGAATTTCAATTAATTTTTGTTTGAAACGAAGCAAAGCTTGAAATCATGGTTAATGGAAATATATGAAGTATCAACTTGCCTGCACTTCCTGTTTGAATCAATTGGAATAATCTATCAATAATTGTGTGGAGCTCAGTGTCTAATCAGAATATAACTAGTTTGAACTTGATATAATTGAGTGTACAAAATGGCCCATATAGT
This sequence comes from Acacia crassicarpa, assembly GCA_034222035.1. Lineage (NCBI taxonomy): Eukaryota > Viridiplantae > Streptophyta > Magnoliopsida > Fabales > Fabaceae > Acacia > Acacia crassicarpa. Next base: position 3,661,276 of record JAWXYG010000010.1, read on the forward strand.
ATCTTTGTTGCATGTGTAAGACAAAAGCAAAATAACCAGCATACAAAAATAAAAATAATACTCTCTCCCTTGTTTTATGCAGGATTTAACTAGGGGAGTTCATATTAGTCTTAAATGTAAGTCTTTTTTACATTTTCATCCATTCCATTCTAAATTAATCCTAGTGATATTTCATTAACAATAATTAAGTAGGAGAGGGAATGGAGGAATTAAAGAACAAAATCAGGATGTTTTAGAAAAAAACATATTATTAACTAACATAACTAATTTTTGTAACTTATTAACATTAGTAATTAATTACGTCTTACATTAAGCAGTGAAGGAGTACTCATCCGCTTCTAAATGTGAAAACTGGCTAGGAGGGAGTTTAATCGGTTCTAAATGCAAAATCTCATTCACTTTGTATCCTAGTTTTATACTTCCTTCGATCCTTTTAATAATAAGAGTTCAAAATTTAAATTATTTTGATTCTTTTTATAAGGGCTCGATAGGAGTTGCATGATCATTTAATATGTTTTTTTTTTCCAATTTTGGCTCCTCAATAATTATATATATTGCATTAATTAAAAAGTTAGTAATACCTATATTTGCTTAATTTTTCTCTTTTACTTGCCCCTCGTAAATAAAGACATACTATTTAAAAAAAATTATTTGAGACACAATACTTATTATTTTAACTAATTTTAATCACTTTATTAAACCTCGTAATTCAAAATAACCAGCATACAAAAATAAAAATAACACTCTCGCTTGTTTTATGCAGGATTTAATTAGGGGAGTTCAGATTAGTCTTAAATGTAAGTCTTTTATACATTTTCATCCATTTCTTTCTAAATTAATCCTAGTGACATTTCATTAACAATAATTAAGTAGGAGAGGGAATGGAGAAATTAAAGAACACAATCAGGATGTTTTAGAAAAAACATATCATTAACTAATATAATTAATTTTTGTAACTTACTTACATTAGTTATTAATTATATTACGTCTTACATTAAGCAGTGAAGGAGTACTCATCCGCTTCTAAGGGCCTATTTAGATGGGCTTTTAAAAAAAGTTTTTTTTTTTCATTGCTTTTTAAAAAAGTGCCTTAATTAGAAATTAAGCTATTGTACATATGGATACACAATTTAAAAAGCACTTTTAAATAATAAAGCTATTTGGATGTTAAAATAGAGAAGCACTTTTTTATTAGTAAAATTACTGAAATAGACATATAAAAGCACTTTTTCTTTACATTCGTTTGGATGAGAAAACACTTTTGTTAAGATTTTAGAAATATTATATTCAATAATTGAATTTAAAATTATAATATAATTGAATTTTAATAATATTGAAATTAAATTGTTGATATAATTTTTCATACACCCATACAGATCAAAGTTGTTATCAAATATTTCTTTTAATTTATATACTGAAATGACTAAAAAAACAAAAATTAATATTCAAAATGTTGAATCAATTAGCTCACCAAATTTCTAAACACATGCTTTCTCATCCAAAATTGCTCAAAAAATCGATTTTCATTTCCTATCTTCAATTCTTCTACCCTTCTATGTTCAGAAAGAATTGATGTTCTCTTTTTCTGTTTGTGTACATATAGAGAACGATAATTCAAGATAGCAACAGCAACTACTCTAGTTGCAAGTAATGTATTCTTCTTCATAATATATAATCTATTTGCATTTTCGTAGTTATCGCTGTTTGTGTCAGAGATATCAGACATCTTGTGCAACCAAACAAAGAATATCAATAAACAATTATGATCATATTGTCTTAACAAAATAACTCTGTTCCCATAATTTTCCAAAACAAATGAAGGAATAGTTAAACATGCATAAAAATTGCAGCATGAAAAATAGCTATTTAAATTTAAAAAAAAAACATTTCAAATTAAACACATTATTTTAGGGGACACTTGATGAGTAAATATCTTAATCTCACAAGTCCTTAAGCATTAAGAAATCTACGTATATATACATATATTATATACACAGGTTCCTAAGTAATTGAGAAATTAGGATATACACAAACCAAAATCCACCTTAGAAAGATTAAATACCCCTGCTGTAATTAAATCACCTGTGCATGCAGCTCTCTCTCCCTATTTGTTGTAAGCGGTATCTAAAGTTTGCACACACAGTTGAGCGAATAATAGACAAAATCTTTATTGGATAATCCGAAATAAACATTGAATAATATTGGAATTGATTAATAATGAGACACTCTTCCAACTTAGTGGGAGAAGGAAGTTATAACACCAATGAGAATACACACAAACACACTCTGACCTAGCAATTTGAGAGGCCAGCACTCTCCTCCCAGTCCACTCTCTATCAAAATACCTACCTCTCTTCTCACTGCTAACAGTTAAATAGCCAGAAAACACAAGACAAAATGATCAACACAGAATAAAAGTAATGCTAGGTCTGCTAAATTACATCAAAATAGGAATAAGTTAAAAGTCAACTTCTGAGCACTTCAAAAGCATTTCGCCTCGTCAGTTTTGGCCTAAGCCTTCTTTTCTAAATATTTTTTACCAAGTCAGCCCTATAAAAAAACCTTTATTTTCAACAAGCGAAGGTTGTCTACAAATGCTTGATATAATTATATCATATGATAGAGCAAAAATAACAACAAAACATCCAAGTAATGCTATAAAATATCTATAACATTACACTATTATTGCTCAAGTCAATGTACAATTAGGCCCATATTTTATGGATAAGACAACATGTGGATGCGGTTTTGTAAGTTCAAAAGCATGAGGGTAGTTATTCACTTGCAAAAGATCAAGTATCCCTACCTTTGCTGATTCAGTATTCTTGCTTGTGGTAAATGTCTGAGTTTCTCTGATTTTTTAGGCAAGATGTACAAACAGAGGAAAGGATAGATTATTAGCTCAACAGCTCAAGCAAACTAATTAGATATATTGAAAGTTTTGCTGACTTTCAAGACAAAAGGTTAAAATTGTAGACATCATAGAGAATTGTGAGATAACTAAAGAGGAAAATTGATTACAAGAAACAAAGCACATATATAGAGCTAACAGAGCACTCTCCTTTTAAGTGCTTAAAACAGAACATCACGATAAAAAAGATATATAGGTTACTCAGTTCAATCATCCACTGCATTCTATTACTCACTCTCAACGCCATTACAAAGTGCCCCATCTTTATGGTATCAGCCTGCAAATGGTTAAGCATCTCAGACTGTGTATGCTTGCTGGATTGTTTCTCTCAACCTAATGCTCTAATTCAGTGCCACCTCAACTCAGCTGATCCCTTCCTTCCTCCCCCCCCTCTCCCATTGTTTGCTTTACATCTCATCGTTGTCTTCCCAAGAACCAAAACTCGAAAAATATCCAAAGTTCAACATATCGAGCATAAAAACACAAAATGCATAATTAAAAGACAAAATCAATTCCAAAAAATCATCATACTTCATGCCAAACCCAAGAAACAATCAGATTTTATCTCAAACTAGAAACCTAACGAAAAAAAGATCTCACTTTAAACTTTGAGCAAATGATCAAAAATCAACTACAAATAAGAAATCATCTTCAAGCACCAATAGACAACAAAAAACGCACAAAAATGAACAAGGAATGAGAAAAATCAAGTAAAACAATCACAAAAGTTCAAAACCTGTTCAAGCAAGAAGGAGGTTTTAGACATTTGGGTGAAGAAGATAAAAATTTCAAAAGTGAAAAACATGGGGATTCATATGCGGATCTAAAAAATATTGACGGTGGTTAGAGAAGAACGAAAGATAAAAGATTGTGAATAAAAGAGGGTGATTCAGATTTGCATTAGAGGCATGGCTTACAAAGCTGTGTGATTGGTTTGATACAGAGAAGGAGAAGTAGAAGGAGGTTTACCTGTAAAAGAGGAGAAGGAGAAGGAGACGACGCGAAGGAGAAGGAGAATTCAAGGCGCGAACAGGCGATGGCGAAGGATAGGACGACGCGAACACGCGATGGCGAAGGAGAGACTCACTGTAACATCCTGAATTTTGGACCTAAAGTCTTGAGAATAAGTCTATTTTTGGAAGACTACTAGGCTCTATTTTCGGAAAGTGATAAATTTGAAATCAGTATTTTGTGGGTCCCGTGAATAGTATTTACTATTCACGTATACGTTTTCACTATTCACAAATACGTATTTACTATTCATGTGGGACCCACGACCAAAATAATTCTCTGCAAACTTTCCCGTGAGCGACAACCTTTCTCGTGAGTTTTGAAAAAAATTCACGCGGGACCCACGTAATAGTAATTTACTATTTAATTTATAATATTATATTATTAAAAGTACTATTTGCACAATATTTTACTATTTAAAATATTATTAAAAATTTTTAAAATTTGTTCACGGGTGGCAGAAGTTCACGAGGGAAGTTTTCTTTTTAGTTTTTAGGAAAATTACGTAAAACGACCCAGAGACGAAAATTACACTTAAGGACCCATTTTCCAACTATAAATAGACCTTCCATTTCATTTCATTCTTCACAACTTCTAAGAGCCATAGAGAGAGGTAGAGAGAGAGAGAGTAGAGAGATATTTGCTTGAGAGTTATAATAGCTAGTTGGTGATTCGGGTATTAGCAAGTAACAGGTAACTCTGAATATTCTTCCTTATACTTGTGAATTATGTATGATTATAAATTTGTTTGTTTACTATTTTGGCAAGAATATTTAGAAAATATTTATGGTTTTAAGATCTGGTGTGGGAACTTTGATTTACAAATCTGCAGAGGTACTATTTACACATACGTTACTATTCACGTATACCATATTTACTATTCATTTTTACTATTCACATTTACTATTCACGTATACCGTATTTACTATTCATTTACTATTCACATATACCGTATTTACTATTCATTTTACTATTCACGTATACATACCGTATTTACTATTCACGTATACATACCGTATGTACTCTTCATTTTTACTATTCATGTATATATACCGTGTTTTACTATTCACATAGTATTTTACTATTCACAGATACGCATAGTATTTACTATTCATAAATACGCATATTGAGGTATAAAACTTTATGGTATAATAATGCATTATTTTGAGTGAACATATTCATCATGGCGGTTGTATTACGATGGGTGGAGTAAGGAGGGATTTGAATGATAAGAATGATTTATGCCACCACTCGGTGCACAGTGGATGGTACTTGTTTCAGGGCCCCATCTTCCATGTTTTCCTCTGGCCAGGATTTCATTGGAGTTGTGGGACATGTGACACCTCCTTTGTTATTTTAAAGGAGGGGAGCCATAGTCCAGATTTAAGCTCTATACCTTTGGCCGGGTGTATCTTAAGATTTGGTGAGCTTGGAACAATTCAGTCAAATGAATAAGTTTCTATTGGACTATGTGTTAGCCTATGGCTCCAGTCAGCGGTATACGGATGGAGGTGGTATAAGGGAGGCTGCATACTGCATAATGCATTTCTGAACAGATCAAGGATTTGATAGACTGATGAATGATTTGTAAAGACATATGATGAGAACTTCTGAAATAATATATTTATATATATAAAGTCATATTTTATATTGATAACTACTTTTACAAATAATCTTTGTAAGAGTAAGTATGGTATATATTTATATTTATGAAATAAGTTTATGCCTTTTTATCATACATTATTTACTTGTATGCGGTGGAAATATTTAGTAGTTACTGAGATGTGTAATCTCACCCCATATTATCATTTTTCAGGTGAATAACTTAGTAGAGATCAAGGGAATGCACCCATGGAGTGAGCTTTGTAGGCTTTTCTGTACTCCTTTAGTTTATGTTGTGTTATTTTATTTGCCATGAACCTAAAAGACTTCCGCATTTTAAAATAACTCTTATTTATTGGATTTATTTTGGCCCTGTATAAATGGATTTCTACCTTTGGCCATATTGTAAATATGTGTTTGAGTGTTGAATATCCTATATTTGGAGGTGTTACTAATATTTTGGCCAAGATTTTGGTATTGAAAATGAGGCGTTACATTTTTGGTATCAAAGCTAGTTAAAGGTAACCATGATCGAGGGTTCTCACAGTGTGATCTGTGGCGAAGCATTGGCTCTTACCCCGACATGGCCAGGGAGTCTGGTTGCACTGGGACGTATGGGCGTACCCTGAGCCGTGAGGCGGTGCGTAAAACTAGCAGCTGAGGTACGTTATGTTGCCACGGTGTATGGGCACCACGGAGACATTTTGGTATCAGAGCAAAGGTTCTGGCCAATCTGTAAATTTCCTATCAGTTTTCTAAATAAAAATTTTGAGGTCATGGCAAATTAAATATCATAACATGTGCATTTTCCTTTATAGCTTTGGATTCTTTTTACCAATTTTCTTGTAACATTCATGATAGGAGAAGAATGAGTTAATCAAAATATTCAAGTGATTGATAATGAGGATTTATGATTTGAGGATATGATTGAGATTAAATTTCAGAGCTGCGTAGCGGAAGTTGGTAAGTAGAAAATTTATTGAATATTGGATTCTGTAGGCCCAAAATTACTTTCTAGGATGAATATTTTTATTGGTGTCTAGGAAAGTGATTGAAAGACTAAGCCCCTATTTGATGTTTATTCAATTAGTTGCCGTTGTAAAAAGTATGAAGAGATTTTCGCTAGATTTTCACTTACCTAGCTAATTTATATGAGTAACAGATGACAATACCATAACAGAATACGGGCATAGTCTTGATTATACAGAATAACTGGCTTAAGTTTGAATTTAATAAGATAAAGTTGAGTTTGGCAGGAAAACTCGAAAATCCTTATGAATCCTAGAATAGAGATTACAAACATTAGCAAGAAGGCTAAGAAGAGTAGACTATATAAATTCAAGCATCAAGAACAACAGTTGGTACAATCCCACCGCAAGCTTCGACTATCTCAAGTTTAAGTCTATTAATTTCTTCCTGAGCGGCTGCACTTGAGAGAGGACCATCAGAAGACATTGTTCTTCTCAATCTAGCTATTTGCTTCATAGTGCTTCGAATTTTTACATACGGCCAATGCTTTATTCCTCCCCTATGGCATATTTTCATTAGAACATTTTTGCATAGACGAACTTGTTGAGCCGCTTCTTGTTGAGGTAAATGGAAGAAGTCTCTAAGATCATCTATTGACATTGATGCAGCTCTAATATTTTGTTCAGCTCTTGATCGGTATGGATTACTAGGTATGGGGACTGAAGGATTATTATTTACAACCATGAGCTCTTTTCCTTTATTGGATATATTTTCTGTATTGGTTGGAAATGAACTATTAGGGAGTTCATTTTGATTTTTAGTCCATTCCAAACCAACACAGAGGGCCTCATAGTAGGCTGATAGGGGATCCGACACCAGGACATACCCTAAAGATTTTTGATTCAAACAATAATTTTCTAGAAAATGTTTGACATCATCTAAATTCTTCTTACCAAAGTCAAATACTTGAGGACTGGAAGAACCTCCTTGTACGTCCTGGTGAAAGACAGCGTGGCATATCATACCAATCCTCCCATGAACTTCAAGTTTATGGTATTGAAGTCCATTGGTATGAATGATCTCTCGTAGAACATGGCAGCAACCACATGAAAATGGATTAGTAGTCTCAGTCAAGGTAGAAGCAGGATTCCTTGGTTGAGAAGGTACCGTAGACTCCATAAGTTCTGCCACATTACGACACCTTTGGACAGGTCGCCTTGATGGACCTGTTTCAGATTCCTTTCTGTTAGTAGTTGTAAAAATAGAATCTTGTATCCTTGGAGGAGGAGTAGGAATGTTAATCGTTGAGGCAGATGAATGAACATTCATACTTACGGGATTTTGGGGAAGTAAAGAAGAATAAGGGTATGATGCATTGTTTGACAAATCAGACAACATGTTAGTCTGATAGTCATGAAGTAAGGCTTCAAGAAAGAAAGGGTTGAATGAATCGGAGACTGGAATAGAGTTACTTGAACCGGCCATGTTTAAGGATAATGTGGAAGGTTATAGTGAAGGTTACGATCGGAGAGGAAATGAATATGTGGAGGTTTTGTGAAGTTTGAGAGAACGTGAAACATTTACTCTTTCTTTACTCGGTTTATAGCTGGGCTAGTAACGTCTAGATTTTGTTAAGCAGCATTGGATTCTCATCTGTCGCTGGCTCATAATTATGCAGACTTTGTTGTTATGCGGAAATTTTATGGCACCGCACCCTAGTGCACCCTAGCCACCGTTAGGGGTCGCAGTTTCCTAGACCTTTGCAGACAGAAATCGCTATGGCATTTATTGCTAGCTGTGTTTTCAAGAAATTAAGTTTGGACGTTTATACGCACATTTATCTAAGAAATCTGTCTTGGATGTGCAGCTGACTCAAGATGTCGGAATTGACATTTGAAAATAGGATTTTAAGCGTAAGCGTGCTAAGGTGATAGTAATCTTGGGAAGGGTGACTTTCTAATAATATTAGATGAACCGGAGAGAATCCGAAGATTTGAAATGATGATGAGTTGTGCCAATTAACCCGAGAGCATTCTTCACTCTCTGAGTATCCGAAGAACTCTATGAATTTGTCACAGATAATTCAAAGACTAAGGTTTTTGGATAAACATGTTGGAAGATCGATGGAAAGGTATGAAATGGTGATCCTTAGGAATGCCAGAAAGATGTTAGAATGAATATAGTAAATATTGAGGATAGGCTTTAATTTAATCTAAGCTGAAATAGAACTTAAAGAACGAAATGAGCCTTTGTGATATTGCAGGTTGTGGTAGAATTAGAACCTTGTGAATGCTGCTGAGGTTGTAGATAGTCTTCGTATAATCCAAGAATTAGATTAGGAATTGTGAATCATGATCTTAGTATGTATAATGGGTATTTTTGGGGAAACACGAATTATCAGTTGATGTTGAGGTTATAAGAATCAAATTGTAAACTTGACTATTGATGTCTGGGAATATTTGAGAATAGACTTGAATTTAATCTGAGTTAAGATAGTATGTCTAATTATGAAAGTATGAAATCCGGTGATTTATGTTATAATATTAGTATGTTATTTGGGTATGATTAATAGATAACTATGAGAGGAACAGAGGATATTTAGTATATGTCTTTGAGATACTAAGGATTAAATTCGAATCATGTGAACAATGCTGAGGTTGTGAGAATAATATTTGAATGTTCTAGATCTTAGTCTAGGAATTGTGAAACATGAATGTTCTATGGATATTATTGAGGACACATGATATCTCTGTCTTGCTGATATTAAAGTTCTAAGAGTTGATTTGTAATTTGACAATTATCATTTTTGGGGAAAGTTTGAGGATAGTTCTTAAATGATATAAGCTATGGAGTATGATGAATCTAGTATGAATAATCGGGGTTTTAGAAATAGGATGATGAATCTGAAAGTTGGTAGGGGATCTAGAGGGTTGCTACTAGTAGAAATGTAATATAACAGTTCAACTTAACAGTTGTATTGATTCTTTAGGAGACTGAATTGATTGAATAAATTGAGATATTAGAATATGGTACTAATTGATTGGAGAGAAATAGGGAACAAAATGTGATACCAACATGTGTAAGGTGTTCAGAGAATTGCCAACTGTTTATCTAGCATAGGAAATGATCTTAATAATAGAATCTTTCTTTAGAAATAATGAATTGAGTGTTTCATGGATGAGTTGAGTAGAATAAGTTGGAACCTGGAATGTATTCGGAGTTGGTGACTATTTAAAATAAGTTGCTAGGTCCCTGAGTATTTGAATTTTGAACTTACCAATGCACTTGCTGTGTTTGGAAATTTTTACGCAATATTTACAACAGGATTTAAGACCAGTTTGTAATCGACATTTATAAACTATGATGTCTCATGGAATGAATCCTTGCGAAATTAGAACAAGAATTGACTTTTAAATTATGATTGTGGTGGAAGGTGTACAAGCTAGAAGAGGTTGGAAACTGTTGTGGATATACTTAGTTTGCGGAATCTTGCCAAATATACTTGTCTTTGAATTATTTGCCATTGGTGAAAGCTAGATTTAGTAAGTGAGTGTTTTCTTAAACTTGAATTGAGGAAGCACGGGTATAGGATAGACGAGCAGAGGCTTGAGGCGGTAAGACCTGTTGAGTTAGTTTGTGTATGGTGGTATCTCTAGGCTATAAGACTTATGTGCCTAGTATTGTGTTTGTTGCCTAACATGGTAACATTAGACCTGTATGTCTAAAGTTTATCTTAAGGTTGGTAGAATAATCAGATTATATCATGTTGTGGTTATTATGGCCTGAGGGTAACTTCTTAAGCTGTAAGATCTGAATATCCAGTGTCGTGGTAATACAATGAAATAAGCAGAAAGGAAGAATGAACTGGCCTGTGAGGCCAGTGTAACCAAGCGCTCAAATAAGAAATTAGTGGATCCTGTGTCTGAATATTACTTTGGGTACAGGATGAATGAAAATTGTGTTGTGTGCTTGGTGAGCATGTTTGGGAAAGAGATAGGACTTAAAGATAATATGACATATAAAGCTGAGCCGGAGCGGATTGTTGATGTGAGGGATAAGCAATTGAGGAACAAGGCTATTAGCTTGTAAAGGTTATGTGTAAAGGAATGGCTCCTGGAGATGCTACTTGGGAAACGGAAGATGCGACAATCCTATCCTCACTTATTTAATTAGGTAAGTAGAATTCTTACTATATCGAATTTTGAGGACAAAATTCCTTTTTAGGAGGGGAGAAATGTAACATCCTGAATTTTGGACCTAAAGTCTTGAGAATAAGTCTATTTTTGGAAGACTACTAGGCTCTATTTTCGGAAAGTGATAAATTTGAAATCAGTATTTTGTGGGTCCCGTGAATAGTATTTACTATTCACGTATACGTTTTCACTATTCACAAATACGTATTTACTATTCATGTGGGACCCACGACCAAAATAATTCTCTGCAAACTTTCCCGTGAGCGACAACCTTTCTCGTGAGTTTTGAAAAAAATTCACGCGGGACCCACGTAATAGTAATTTACTATTTAATTTATAATATTATATTATTAAAAGTACTATTTGCACAATATTTTACTATTTAAAATATTATTAAAAATTTTTAAAATTTGTTCACGGGTGGCAGAAGTTCACGAGGGAAGTTTTCTTTTTAGTTTTTAGGAAAATTACGTAAAACGACCCAGAGACGAAAATTACACTTAAGGACCCATTTTCCAACTATAAATAGACCTTCCATTTCATTTCATTCTTCACAACTTCTAAGAGCCATAGAGAGAGGTAGAGAGAGAGAGAGAGTAGAGAGATATTTGCTTGAGAGTTATAATAGCTAGTTGGTGATTCGGGTATTAGCAAGTAACAGGTAACTCTGAATATTCTTCCTTATACTTGTGAATTATGTATGATTATAAATTTGTTTGTTTACTATTTTGGCAAGAATATTTAGAAAATATTTATGGTTTTAAGATCTGGTGTGGGAACTTTGATTTACAAATCTGCAGAGGTACTATTTACACATACGTTACTATTCACGTATACCGTATTTACTATTCATTTTTACTATTCACATTTACTATTCACGTATACCGTATTTACTATTCATTTACTATTCACATATACCGTATTTACTATTCATTTTACTATTCACGTATACATACCGTATTTACTATTCACGTATACATACCGTATGTACTCTTCATTTTTACTATTCATGTATATATACCGTGTTTTACTATTCACATATACACATAGTATTTTACTATTCACAGATACGCATAGTATTTACTATTCATAAATACGCATATTGAGGTATAAAACTTTATGGTATAATAATGCATTATTTTGAGTGAACATATTCATCATGGCGGTTGTATTATGATGGGTGGAGTAAGGATGGATTTGAATGATAAGAATGATTTATGCCACCACTCGGTGCACAGTGGATGGTACTTGTTTCAGGGCCCCATCTTCCATGTTTTCCTCTGGCCAGGATTTCATTGGAGTTGTGGGACATGTGACACCTCCTTTGTTATTTTAAAGGAGGGGAGCCATAGTCCAGATTTAAGCTCTATACCTTTGGCCGGGTGTATCTTAAGATTTGGTGAGCTTGGAACAATTCAGTCAAATGAATAAGTTTCTATTGGACTATGTGTTAGCCTATGGCTCCAGTCAGCGGTATACGGATGGAGGTGGTATAAGGGAGGCTGCATACTGCATAATGCATTTCTGAACAGATCAAGGATTTGATAGACTGATGAATGATTTGTAAAGACATATGATGAGAACTTCTGAAATAATATATTTATATATATAAAGTCATATTTTATATTGATAACTACTTTTACAAATAATCTTTGTAAGAGTAAGTATGGTATATATTTATATTTATGAAATAAGTTTATGCCTTTTTATCATACATTATTTACTTGTATGCGGTGGAAATATTTAGTAGTTACTGAGATGTGTAATCTCACCCCATATTATCATTTTTCAGGTGAATAACTTAGTAGAGATCAAGGGAATGCACCCATGGAGTGAGCTTTGTAGGCTCTTCTGTACTCCTTTAGTTTATGTTGTGTTATTTTATTTGCCATGAACCTAAAAGACTTCCGCATTTTAAAATAACTCTTATTTATTGGATTTATTTTGGCCCTGTATAAATGGATTTCTACCTTTGGCCATATTGTAAATATGTGTTTGAGTGTTGAATATCCTATATTTGGAGGTGTTACTAATATTTTGGCCAAGATTTTGTTATTGAAAATGAGGCGTTACACTCACAGCGCGAAATTTCCAGGGTATCTGTGGTAATTTTGTCCACAAATCAAATAACCGTTCAAATTTTTCTCTCTCTCTCTCTCATCTAGCGCATCAACTTTTTTTTTTAAGCTTCAATTTGAAGCTTTAAAAAAAAGGAGAAGTTTGTACTTTTTTATGACTTTTGCTTTTTCTTAAAGCCCCCCATCCAAACACATAAAATAACAAAAAAAACACTTTTTTCCTTAAAAAAAGGATTTTTTTTAAATAGAAAAAGCCCATCTAAATGCAGCCTAAATGTGAAAACTGGCCAGGAAGCGGGGTTTAATCGGTTCTAAATGCAAAATCTCATTCACTTTGTATCTTAGTTTTATACTTCCTTCGGTACTTTTAATAATAAAAGTTCAAACTTTAAATTATTTTGATTCTTTTTATAAGGGCTCGATAGGAGTTGCATGATCATTTAATATGTTTTTTTTTTCAATTTTTGCTCCTCAATAATTATATATATTACATTAATTAAAAAGTTAGTAATACCTATATTTACTTTATTTTTCTCTCTTACTTGCCCCTCGTAAATAAGGACATGTTTTTTTAAAAAAAATTTATTTGAGACACAATACTTATTGTTTTAACTAATTTTAATCACTTTATTAAACCTCGTAATTCAATTATGGGGCTCATATAAATAGGATCAAATCGAGTATTTCGCCCCCTCATGTTGTCTTTATGCATTGCACATATTAAAAGGGTGCTTTTTCACTAAAAGGTAGTTCACAAATGATTAAAGAAGGTATCTCATCTTGGGTTCACATTAGGTGCTATTCCCTTATATGCTTCTTAGGTGTTATTCCATCTAATTAGAGGGATTAGGCTTTTTTTAAATTTTTTTTATATATTATATTTATTTAGATTAGATTACATGCTGCATCTTGAATTTTTTTTACCTAATATTTCAAATTAATTAATTTCCAGAATATTGGGGTTACAAAAAAAATACTTCTGAATGTAGAACTGGAATTTAATTAATTTGAGATATTGGGTGAAAAAAATTTTAGGATCCAGCATATAATCTAATCTAAATAAAATGTCTAATCCCTCTAATTAGAGGGAATAGCACCTAAGAAACACATAAGAGAATAGCACCTAATGTAAACTCATCTCATAAATGTCAACCGACATTTTTTTTAAATAAATAACTACTTAATTATGTTTTTAACCAGAACTCAATTAATTTTCTTAATTTTTATAAACTAGTTACATAAAAGTAGTTCCTACATTTAGATGGAAAGAAGTACCCTGTGAAAATTTCAATAATAAAACTATGATTTCTTGCATACCTCACACAAAAAAAGTAGGGAAAATTACACACAGGTCCCAAGGAAGGGATATATTTACGTTTAGGTCCCGTCAATTCATGAAATTACTCTGAAGTCCCAAGAGACTTCTGTGTAATTATTTCATATGAGTAAAAGACCTTATTGCCCTTCTACTTGAATTTGTGATTTCTGAGTTCCAGAGGCGAATAACAACACAAAATGCATAAATTAACAACACAAAATGCATAAATTAACCACAACTTCTGAAAACCTTGAATTTGTGATTTCTGAGTTGCAGAGGCGATTAACAACACAAAATGCATAAATTAACAACACAAAATGCATAAATTAACTACAACTTCTGAAAACCTTGAATATGTGATTTCTGAGTTGCAGAGGCGATTAACAACACAAAATGCATAAATTAACAACACAAAATGTATAAATTAACCACAACTTCTGAAAACCTTGAATCTGTGATTTCTGAGTTCCAGAGGCGAATAACAACACAAAACGCATAAATTAACAATACAAAATGCATAAATTAACCACAACTTCTGAAAACCTTGAATTTGTGATTTCTGAGTTTCAGAGGCGAACAACAACACAAAATGCATAAATTAACAACACAAAATGCATAAATTAACCACAACTTCTGAAGGGCAATAAAGTCTTTTACTCATATGAAATATTTACAATGAAGTCCCTTGGGACTTCAAAGTAATTTTATGAATTGACGGGACCTAAATGTAAATATATCCCTTCCTTGGGACCTGTGTGTAATTTTCCCAAAAAAGTATGATGCCTTTAAACCATATATAACAGGGAAAATCCACCTATGAGCTCTTTTAACCTTAAAAACCCCAAAAAATGCCTCAACACTCTGCAAATCTAGAAAAGGCTCCAAAACCCTTTTTGACATTTGACTATTAGATGAAATGACAAAAACGCCCTCACTAACAGTACATCTCTCTCTCTCTCTCTCCTTGCCTCTGCCTCAACAACTTGATTCTCTCTCTAAAAGTGCATATAATTCTTGAACTCACTTTGCTTCCAATAGGTCTGACCATGGCTTCTCTTGTGATTTCAACCCACTTCTCTTCTATAACCCACAAAACCCATCAACGATCACTTTCTCTGTCCTCTTCTTCGGTCTCCACCGCCATTTTCATGAACCCCATATCAAAACCAAATAAAAATGATATTTTTTTCCTTAAAGAAACCTTCGAAAGAAGTGTTAGTTTCTCGAAAATTCATTGCCTGTACTTCTATTGGAGACACTGAAACGAAAGATTCGAGCTTGGTGGGCGATGACTCAGCGGCGTTTGATTTGGAGGAGCAGAAGATATCTTCGTGGATTTATTTCACGGTGATTTTGGGAGTAGTTTTGTTTGTTCTTGATGTAGTTTGGGTTGACAATTCCACCTGGTATGGTAAAGCTTTTATTGAGGCAGTTCCAGAACTTTCAGATAGTCATGAGGTGATTTCTTACTACTTTCACTAGTTGCTGAATTTCATGGGAGCTATTGGTTAAACTATTCCTGCAATAGCTTTTATTTCTAAAAGCCTTTGCCTACTAACCGATTTCTCTTGTATGCATTTGTTGAAAGCTAGAAAATTCAATCAGATTGAAACTGGCATTAGTTGAGCTATGGTCTCAATGGCCCAAAATAGTTAACAATTAGGGGGAGAAAGAATTCCAAAGCTCACACTTTAAGACTTTGTTGTTTGTTGTTGTTGTATCTCCTACTTTTGTTGATACATAAGTATTGACTACCTTCAATGTGTCATTTTTTAGAAATGCCATATCTGACATAATGACATGTAGCCATAAAATAACTGCAATAATTTCATTTGACTTGATGGCAACAGGAATTCTTGTTTTGAGTATTCTAGAAATCTAGGCTAAGTTGTGACCAAAAAAAAGAAATCTAGGCTAAGTGAAACATGTACATGGGACAGGTCTTGTTCTTGACAGCAGCACAAAATCACTCTCCAGATACACAGAAATGGTTGATGACATTATAAGATCCCAGGCTGAAAAATTGCAACGAGCCAATGAGTTAACCCGAATAAGGCTAAAGGAAATGGAGCTGCCTGATTCTATTCTTGCTTTGGAAGGAAATTTAACTCTACTTGCACATCTCAGAGGAGGAACAAATAGGCTGCAATTGGTTTTGGTTAATAGATGACTTGTTCTGTCCACTAACATACTGATTGTATTTAGAACACATGTTTTCTCCATCTGATTTTTGGTTTACTAATTTGTTATTTTGCAAAGATGAGCCTTTAGGAAGTAATTCTTTTATGTACATAGGCTGATTTGTTTTTAAGTATATCTAAATTTCAGTGGTTGTATGACAGATTTTATTACAGCAATTGTGCAAAACACTTGAGTTCATTTTTAGTGACCCCCGTTATTGTTGTTAGCGCCCCTTATTATTATTGTTAACGCCTCCTATTATTGTTGTTAGTGGCTCTGTTATTGTTGTTAGTGCCCCCTGTTATTGTTGTTAGTGTCTCCTATTATTGTTGTTAATGCCCCCCGTTATTGTTGTTAGTGGGTATTGATATTATTGTTAATAGGGACTGATATTGTTGTTAGTTGGGACTGATATTGTTTTTAGTGGGTATTATTATTGTTGTTAACGCCCCTATTATTGTTGTTAATACCCCCTGTTATTGTTGTTAATGGGTACTGTATTGTTGTTAAGGCCCCCTGATATTATTGTTAGTGCCCCCTGTTATTGTTGTTAGTGACCTTATTATTGTTGTTAACGCCCCCTGTTATTGTTGTTAGTGCCCCATGTTATTGTTGTTAGTGCCCCCTATTATTATTGTTATTAGTGCCCCCTGATATTGTTATTAGTGCCCCCTGTTATTGTTGTTAACACCCCTCTGATATTGTTATTAGTGCCCCTTGCTATTGTTGTTAGTAGCTTTGTTGTTGTTGTTACCGCCCCCTGTTATTAGACTTAATGAATTAATTAACTCCCATAATATTAGACAAGCTAGAATAACCATAGGTTCACTTCCAAGGAACATCCTATCGTATCATTCATTAAATCTAATTTTATAATTTTATTCATCATCTTATCAAAAATCTAAAAAATAGTAGTTTAGGTTGTTTTAAAAAAAATCAATTTTAAAACCCATTTCAATATTTTTGTCACTTAGTTTAGTTTAAAAATTAAATAAAAGTTTCCTTAAAAGAACACAACCTAAATTATACCCTTCATTATATAACTTAGTTTATTTTGATTTGATTCA
Source organism: Acacia crassicarpa (assembly GCA_034222035.1). Classification (NCBI taxonomy): domain Eukaryota; kingdom Viridiplantae; phylum Streptophyta; class Magnoliopsida; order Fabales; family Fabaceae; genus Acacia; species Acacia crassicarpa. The sequence continues at coordinate 3,678,606 of JAWXYG010000010.1, forward strand.
GGGTGAGTAAATGTTATAAATATGTGGGACAATTTTTCCCATATATGATTATCAATATTAAATGTAAATGCAGCCCAATTGATGAAATTGGCAGATCAAAGTTTAACTCCTTCCCAAGCCCATTATCTGAAGTCCTGGGTTTTTTTTTTTTTGGTAAAAGAAAGTTTTGGAGGGTTCGGCATCAGTCCCCCTACCAAGGTCAAGGCACGGCCCCGGGCTATATGAGCACTTTCTGGGGACTTACGAAATCGCCTACCAAAGGAGTCCTAGCGACGGCAGAGGGGATCGAACCCACGACCCAAGGGCCTAGTCCTGGATTCTTTACCATCTATGCCAACTCACATTGGCGAAGTCCTGATTTTCGCCTTATCTTCTTCATAAATTTTAAGGGACCATAAAATAGGATAGAGGCAAAATAATTCAACAAGTACCTAGTTTTTTTTCCTGATTTCTTCGTTTCCATCTATGGTTACTCCTTGAATATCTCTCTCTATTACATGTATCTTTTTGTTTGAAGGCAATAATGTTTAAGGTATTTTCGGATATTAAATATGACCATATTTCTTCGTATGGATTTTATAACTTTAGTTCACAACGTTATGAGGGACTAACTTTTTCCGCTAGACTCAATTTCTGTTGGTCCTTTGATATATCTCTCCCCCCTATATCTATCCCTTTCCCTTTCGGATTTATCTACCTTTCTCTCTCTCACACACAAGTCTTTTTTAACTAATTTATCAAGTGTTTAAGACGGTAAGACCAATAAAATTGATTTAAAAAAAATAGTTGATGTTTTTCAAATTAAAATTATCTTTTATTTCTCATATTTTTAAATTAACTAACTATAATATCTAACCTGGTGTACCTATCTCTTTTCTCTCCATAATAAATATGCTCATCAAGCATTATTTTATAGCTTTCATAAAATAATGTATAAATAAGACCATAAAAATATATAGGATGTGAGTCATGTGACTTATAAATAAAATCATAAACGGGATATGTTATTATTAATTGAAATTTATAGGACCTTTTCAAAGTTAGCAATATCTCCTAGGACAAAGTCTTTAAGTTAAGGGCATAAATAAAAATGTCCTAATAAAGCAGGCATATTGTAAGAAAAAAAATTAATATACTACATCTAATATTTAATATAAGAATCAGTTGACTTATTTTTTAAAAAAATAAAATAAAGAAACTAAATAAATTAGTACATAATTATAGGGTATGTTGTGTATTATGAGGTTATATATTAGCATATAAATCAGACAACTTAATTTTTTTAAAAAAAGATGAATATAAATAATTTAATATAATTGATTTAGCTTCCTCAATTTATTTAAAAAAAAAGTAATTGACTTTCATATTAACAACCGGGATAGTATAGGATAAGAGGCAATAACGTCTTATGTGGACCATCAAACCAAAATTCTTAAATGGATATTATATTGGGTTAATTTATATCGTGTTTTTTAAAGTATTTCTTTTTAAGAGTACTTACTATATTAGCTTAAACTAATTCATAGTTTATCCAATATCCAAAAGCATACTAAAACATTTTTTTTATTAATTTTTGGCGCCTCTAGCACAAAAAAGCATTTCTACAGCCGTGAGAAATTTCATAAAAACTGAAATAGAAATTTTTTTTTTTTGGAAAATCCACATAGAGGCCCTTTTAATTAAAATAAACCAAAAAAGGACCCTATGAATTTTCATATGTCAGAATAGGCCCTAGGACCTATTCTGACATGTAAATGTTAAAAGAAATGACAAATAAGCCCCTCACTAAAGCTGTCATTCTCAATTCAAAATCACTCTCTCCCTCTCCCTCTCTCTCTCTCGGCCCCCATATGGATATGGATGTTCCCTATTTCTATTTCGCTCAGATAATCTTCTCCTTTTCTCTTCTCTCTTTCATCTTCACTACTTTCTCTGTTTACAAGAGACTCTCCGAATGAAAGGGGACGACGCGGCATTTGGATACGAACACCTACCCGACTTCGACTGTGAACCATTCTGTGTCAGCGGTGGCTGGGGACATAGTCTGTCAACCCAGTGGCGGAGCCACACTAGGGCACTTGTCCGCAAGTGCAGACGTAAAACTTTCAGAATGTATATATATTTTGCAGGAACATTATCGCAACTTGTATAGATAGAGTGGTTGGCTACCCGTCTAGTCTCACAAAGAGGTCCCTGTTCGAACCCTCACTCTACCTTATCTACATCTGCTTCATGCCTATTCCGTGTGGATCCCACTTTTTCCATTCTCTTTTTCTATAGCTTAATTAGTCGACTCTTGATTATTATTTTTCTATATTAAGTTGAAATTATATATATATATATATATATATATCTTTTAATGCATTTAAAACTTTCCTTTAAAAAAATTTTCAGGGGGACTGCCCCCAAACCCCCGAATCCCCTTACTAATTGTGCGGACATAAATAAAAAAATCTAACTCCGGCGTCAACCCGATGAAACCGACCTAACTCATTCGCTCTTAGTTGAGGTCTTGCCCTCCTCCGATTCTATGAAATGGACCAGTGTGCTCGACGAGAAAGGTTGTGACGACTCAAATCGAGACTCTACAGATGAGGGCCAGACAGGGAAGAAGAAGAAGAAGAGGAAGGCTAAGAAGAAGAAATTGAATTCTTTGACTGAAAATGGAAGCGAAGGGTTGTGCGAGAATTCGGGTTCAGATTGGAATCCGTTTGCTTGTACCCGTTTACCTCTTCCAGTAGCCCTATGCAGAGGAAGATTCAAACATCAGTATGATGAGCTTGTCAAGTGCCACAAGTCCAAGAAATTGACTTTACCTCGGGTTGGTGATTGTTGTATTTGTTTTTCTTTATTATATATATTGAAAACTGTTGTTTTGGTCTTGAGTAAGCAATAAGTATCTTTTGTTTAGAAATCCATTTCTTATTTTGGGAGTGACTAGTTTATTGATAGATGCACGCAACCCAGAAAAATGCTTGCTTTAATGTTTTTGCTATTTTTTGTTTGCATATCTGCAATGTGAATTTGAATTTCATCCTAGTTTTTACCATTTCTGAGGTGAATCAGAATATATTTAATTTTGGTGGTCCAACTTTTATTATGCGGTTGGACTGGTTCCAAAAGTGAAGCAACCTAATGACATTGTCCTAATATCAACTTGACTTACTTGGTTAGGTCAGTTGGGTGACATTTTTATTGGCTTCTATAATATATAGTCGTGTACTTCGTATTGGGGTGATGCGGGTGGGGTGACCTATCACCTGTTTGAAATTTTGCAGAAGCAGTTTGGGAATTTTGATGAGTAGGTTTGGGAAGTACATGGTTTGGATTTTTGGAGGGATGCTATAAATATGGTGCAAATGCATAGAAATAGAATATGCATGATCAATATTTGGTAACATCACCTAATTTTATATTGGAGGGAGTGATAGAGCTATCAAAATATGATGTCCTAAGTTGAGTCTCTGAATTTTTTTAGTGTTTGTTTCTATCATTTTATATGATGTCCTAAGTTTGGATTGTGCTATGCTATTGGTGGATTTGAATAGAACTAAACCATTCTCGAATTAATCCAAACGCTTATTGATTTGGACCTTATGTGCTATCAATTAGGAAAGCTGGCTCAGATGGAAGCATGACATTACTTGATAACAACAATAGACTCTTGATCATTTTCCCCTATTTTTGGGAAAGCCTTCTATAATTTGATTGTCTAGGTCTTCTACGAACCTCGTATGTTTATTTCATACCAGGCAAGATATGATGTTTTATCTAGGGCTTCTATGCGTCATGTATTTTTATTTTTATTTTCACACCAGAAGCTCCTTTTCTGAAATTTGCTTTGGCTTAGATAAATGTGGCTAATTTTGTTGTAGTTTTGGTTTGGTAAATTGATTTGCTCTTCTGTTAAGTTTACAATTTGGCATCTGCTTTGTTTAGGGCATGGACTGCTGTTGATTAAATGAGGAAAAGGGGGACAATATTGAGCTTCTCCCAATCTTTCTCTCTAGCCACAATCCAAAGTGCTGTCTTTGATTGAGGACTACCACAAGCAGAAGAAGAGATATTAAGGAACATACTTGTTAGGACACATTGTAGTTGATCATAAATATGTATTTATCACAACAATGTCATTCATGAGAATAACATTCACCATTTGTTCTTTTGCAAATTGTTTACTGATGGTAACTTCACAATTTTTATTCGATGACAATAGCAAAATTTTGCTTATTTTTTTTATATTTGTTCATGAAATGAGAACAACAAAAGAATGCATCAGTCTGCATTAAATTTTGTCTTATGTTTTGATCTTTGTTTATGGAATGAGAATAACAAAAGAATTGACAACTAAATCAGGCATTTGTATCAGCAATAACAGGGGGCGGTAACAATAATAACAGAGGGCGCTAACAACAATAATAGGGGCGGTAACAACAATAACAGGGGACCACTAATAACAATAACAGGGGGCGGTAACAACAATAACAGGTGCTACTAACAACAATAACAGGGGGCAGTAATAACAATAATGAGGGGCGGTAACAATAATAACAGGGCCACTAACAACAATAACAGGGGGCGCTAATAACAATAACAAGGGGCACTAACAACAATAACAGGGGGCGCTAATAACAATAACAAGAGGCACTAACAACAATAACAGTACCCACTAATAACAATAACAGGGGGCGTTAACAACAATAACAGAGGGCACTAACAATAATAAGAGGGGCCCCTAACAACAATAACAAGGGGCGCTAACAACAATAATAGGGGTTGCTAACAACAATAACATGGGGCGTTAACAACAATAACAGGCGGCGGTAACAACAATAACAAGGGCCACTAACAACAATAACATGGGGCACTAACAACAATAACAAGGGACGGTAACAACAATATTAGTACCTACTAAAAACAACATCAGTACACACTAACAACAATATCAGTACCCACTAACAACAATATATATATATGTAAATAAGATATTTTCCAGCTACATTTTTTTTCAACGTCATTTACATTTGTGACACAATGTCAATATGTGTACATAAATGAAACTTGGATTGTGTATTATATCCAACCTTCATTTACAACCTACATAATCCAACCTTCATTTACAACCTACATATTTTTTTGTTGTTCTCATATCATGAACAAAAAGGAAAAATTTCCTCTTGTCATTGAATTCAAATTGTCAAGTTAGCATCAGTAGACAATTTACAGAAATACAAATGCTGAAGGTCATTCCCAAGAATACAAATTTGTCATAGATACATATGCACGTATACACAACAAGTGATCAACTACAATGTGTCCTAATAACTATGCTGCCTAATGTCTCATCTTCTACTTCTGGGACTCCTCAATGATGGACAACACTTTTTGGCTTTGCATGTGTTGCTTGAAGAATTCTTCAGTGAACGAGAGAACCTTGTGTCCCTTTGTGTAGATTTTATTGTTGTTGCTTCTTCTTATGTTACACCCTTCTTGCTCGTGTACCTATAACAATTGTCAATGAAGTTCAATTACAATTACCCTTGATCATAAGAATAAAGAGCACACTCCACAATCACAAGTACTACAAGTAAAAACTGGAAACCATCAAAACAAGAATACCTCTATTCTCTGTGCATAACAAATATACCTTAGAAGAATAATCTTAAAAGAATAGGGATGTTAAAAACACAAAATCAACAAAACAACACAATTGTAGTTTTGCAGAAGAATGATTTAAGAAATTTCACATTGATCACTACATCACAATCACAGTCTAGATTAGTGTATTAACTACCAAAACCATAAGAGACATGATCAAGAATGTCACTTTTCATCAAAACTAAGGTAACCTATATAGGATTTTGATAAAGGAAATTTCTGTCAGAACATGCTCCTTGCTTTTGAAGAATTATTTAAGAACAAAATCACTTTTCATCAAGGAACTTGCCCATATGTTAGGCTCTAAATCCTTTCACCATTATTCATTTCACAAGATACAAAAAATATATAGTGACACCACCACTGTGAAAGTTGGGTAAGTACATGAAGTCGCTTCTATAAAAGTCAAAAGCAAGAATTATTCAATTCTAACATATATGTTGATCGGGAAAAAAATAAGAATACCGTAGAAGCTAATAAAAATGTCACCCAACTGACCTAACCAAGTAAGTCAAGTTGATATTAGGACAATGTCATTGGGTTGCTTCACTTTTGGAACCAGTCCAATTGCATAATAAAAGTTGGACCACCAAAATTAAATATATTCTGATTCACCTCAGAGAATGGTAAAAATTAACTAGGAGGAAATTCAAATTTGCATTGCAGATATGAAAACAAAAAATAGCAACAACATTAAAGCAAGCATTTTTCTGGGTTGCGTGCATCTATCAATAAACTAGCCACTTATAAAATGAGAAATGGATTTCTAAACAAAAGATACTTATTGCTTAATCAAGACCAAAACAACGGTTTTCAATATACTACCTCCGGTCCTAATTATAAGAGCTAGTTGATTTTCTTTAGAGAGATTAAGGAAGCTAAATAAGTTACTTAATCGTTTCATTTGTTGTGTATTCTTAGATTATATATAATTAGAACCGGAGGGAGTATATAATAAAGAAAAACAAATACAACAATCACCAACCTGAGGTAAACTCAATTTCTTGGACTTGTGGCACTTGACAAGCTCATCATACTGATGTTTGATCTTCCTCTGCATAGGGCTACTGGAAGAGGTAAACGAGTACAAGCAAACGAATTCCAATCAAAGCCCCGAAGCCGAACCCGAATTCTCGCACAACCCTTTGCTTCCATTTTCAGTCAAAGAATTCGATTTCTTCTTCTTCGCCTTCCTCTTCTTCTTCTTCCTCGTCTGGCCCTCATCCGTTGAGTCTCGATTTGAGTTGTCGCAACCTTTCTCGTCGAGCACACTGGTCCATTTCATAGAATTGGAGGAGGGCAAAACCTCAAGTAAGAGCGAATGAGTTGGGTCGGTTTCATCGGGTTAACGGACTCTGTCCCCAGCCGTCGCCGACACAGAATGATTCACAGTAGAAGTCGGGTAGGTGTTTGTATCTGAATGTCGCGTCGTCCCCTTTTGTTTGGAGAGCCTCTTGAAAACAGAGAAAGCAGTAAAGATGAAAGAGAGAAGAGAAAAGGAGAAGATTATTTGAGCGAAATAAAAATAGGGAACATCCATGTCCATATGGGTAGAGAGAGAGAGGGGGGGGGGGAAGAGTGATTTTGAATTGAAAATGGCAGCTTTGGTGTGGGGGCTTTTTTGTCATTTTTTTTAACATTCATATATCAAAATAGGCCCTATGGGGGTAGAGAGAGAGAGGGGAAGAGTGATTTTGAATTGAGAATGTCAGCTTTTATGTAGGGCTTATTTGTCATTTCTTTTAATATTCACATACTATTCTAACATATGAAAATTTCTAGAATTTTTTTAGGTTTATTTTTCCCAAAAATCTTTCATCGTCTCCATATTTTCTCATTTTGTGAGTAGTAATTTTAACAACCACAAAAAAGCATTCAATTTTAGGGGTCGCCGTTGACCCCGCCCAAACCGTTAAAGTCGTTCCCCAAATAACACACATCCCCTTGTTCTTGTTCCTCACTCTTTCTCTCACCCTATTTCCGAAACCTCCCTCGTTTCCCTCTCTCTTCTGTTTCTTCCTCCTCTCCTTCTTCCTTTTACAGATCCCTACCACACCCTGTCCCATTTTCTGGCAAATGGGGTCTCAAGCTCCTCGCTCTCATTACCAAACACGCTATGTATATAGCTTCTGCTTGTGTTGCAGCTTACTTCAGAGAAACCAATCTGGGCCATTATGAGCATATCAAGCCCAGAAATACAGGGGACTGAGAAGTGAGAATTGTTAAATTTCTTCATTTTTGTAGGATAGGAGGCATCATCAGAGTCAGAGTATAAGGTATTGCACGATGGAGACTTATTTACAAGAAAACTTTGAAGTCAAGTGCAAGAACTCATCTGAAGAGGTTCTTCAGAATTGGAGAAAACTATGCGGGGTTGTTAAGAACCCCAAAAGAAGGTTTCGCTTCACTGCTAATCTCTCCAAGCGAGGCGAAGCCGCTGCCATGCGTCGCACCAATCAGGTATATATTTCTTTTCCGTAAGCAAGAAGATCCGTATCCATGATAGACACACACACAACTTGATATTTTTGTCATCGTCATGTTGTTTCTTGTGTTCTATGAACCACTGGAAATAATTTCAACGATTCTGATCAATTTTCTGATTCTTGTTATAGAAATGGAATGTTAAATTCTACGTAGTTTCCCCCCTAAATGATTCACTCCCCCCTCCATGCAGGAGAAATTGAGGGTTGCTGTTTTGGTTTCCAAAGCTGCATTTCAGTTTATCCAAGGTGAGTAGTATGTATCTTCAGCTGTGATCTTTAAGCATATACATGTGAGAGAGTTTCACAGACTCATGCATATTGCTAACTTTAGTCTAAGATATATTTATTAAATTTGATTAGATTAAAGAAGTTAGTTAATATGACATATATTTTTTAAAACGCTCTAGTCATTTAATTCCCTTTCCTCCATAATTATTGCTGAGTGAGGATAAATTAGAAAAAGATTGATAAATACAAAAAATATGTTTAATATTTAAGAGTAAGATAAACTTTCTAATTATTTATTGAGAGAGTATATTCATGAAACAAATTTCCCCACTTGCAATTTTGCCTGCAGGTGCGCAACCAAGTGATTACATAGTACCTGAAGAAGTTAGAGAAGCAGGCTTCCAAATCTGTGCAGATGAAATGGAGTCCATTGTAGAAGGACACGACATAAAGAAACTACAATATCATGGTGGGGTTGAAGGTATCTCAGAAAAGCTTTCAACTTCAACCACTGATGGTATCGGCAATGACTCCGACCAACTTATCAGGAGACAAGAAATCTACGGAATCAACAAATTCACTGAAAGCGAATGCCGTAGTTTCTGGGTTTTTGTCTTCGAAGCCCTTCAAGACATGACACTAATGATCCTAGGCGTGTGTGCTATTGTCTCTCTCATAATTGGAATAGCGACAGAAGGATGGCCCAGAGGAGCTCACGATGGCCTAGGAATTGTCGTAAGTATCCTCCTGGTCGTGTTTGTGACGGCAACAAGTGATTATCGCCAATCATTACAGTTCAAAGATTTAGACAAGGAGAAGAAAAAGATCTACATGCAGGTCACAAGAAATGGGTATAGAGAAAAAATGTCAATATATGATTTAGTTCCCGGCGACATTGTTCATCTAGCTATCGGAGATCAAGTCCCCGCCGATGGACTCTTTGTTTCAGGATTCTCTGTTTTGATCGATGAGTCAAGTTTAACCGGAGAGAGCGAACCAGTGATGGTGGATTCTCAGAACCCATTTCTTCTTTCAGGAACAAAAGTTCAAGATGGATCATGCAAAATGCTGGTCACAACCGTAGGGATGAGAACTCAATGGGGTAAACTAATGGCTACGTTAAGTGAAGGTGGAGATGATGAAACGCCGCTACAGGTGAAACTTAACGGAGTTGCCACTATCATAGGGAAGATTGGCTTGTTCTTCGCTATTATTACTTTTGTCGTTTTGATGAAGGGACTTATGGTACGAAAACGACAAGAAGGAAGATTTTGGAGTGTGTCTGGAGACGACGCCATGGAGATGTTGGAATTCTTTGCCGTTGCGGTTACCATCGTTGTCGTTGCCGTTCCAGAAGGTTTGCCATTAGCGGTGACACTGAGCCTTGCCTTCGCTATGAAAAAAATGATGAACGACAAAGCCCTTGTACGACACTTGGCAGCCTGTGAAACGATGGGTTCAGCGACAAGTATTTGTAGTGACAAGACAGGAACCTTAACGACCAATCGTATGACTGTTGTCAAAACCTGCATATGTATGAAGATCAAGGAAGTAACCAATGAGGAACAACAAACTGAGAAGTTATTTCCAGATTCTGCATTGAAACTGTTATTAGAGTCTATATTTAATAACACTGGAGGAGAAGTTGTGGCTAAGAGAAAAAGCAAAAGGAAACGTGAGATACTGGGTACACCTACAGAAGCTGCAATATTGGAATATGGACTTTCACTTGGTGGAGATTTTCAAAAAGAGAGAAAAGCATGTAAGATTGTGAAACTTGAGCCGTTTAACTCAGAAAAAAAGAGAATGGGTGTGGTTTTGGAGCTTCCTGAAGGAAATCTTAGAGCTCATTGTAAGGGTGCTTCTGAGATTGTCCTAGCTGCTTGTGACAAAGTGATTGATTCAAACGGTGAGGTTGTACCAATTGATGCAGAGAAGAGAAATTATCTTAAAGAAACAATCCATTCTTTTGCTTGTGAGGCACTTAGAACTCTATGCCTTGCTTATATGGAATTGGAAAATGGGTTTTCGGCTGAAAATCCTATTCCTAGTTCTGGATATACTTGTGTTGGAATTGTTGGTATCAAAGATCCTGTTCGTCCTGGTGTTAAGGAATCTGTTGCAATTTGTCGTAAAGCGGGCATAACAGTTAGAATGGTCACAGGTGATAATATTAATACTGCAAAGGCTATAGCAAGAGAATGTGGGATTTTAACAGATGATGGAATAGCCATAGAAGGTCCAGATTTTAGAGAGAAGACTCAGGAGGAAATGTTTGAACTGATTCCTAAAATTCAGGTGATGATGATGATAATGATTGCTTCAATAATACTTACGAACAATCAACATTATGGGTCTTCTCGGTAACACAAAGTTCTTTTTTTTTTTTTTTCCCTTCCCAGGTTATGGCTAGATCCTCCCCATTAGATAAGCATACTTTGGTGAAACAATTGCGTACTACGTTTGGAGAAGTTGTAGCTGTAACTGGTGATGGAACAAATGACGCCCCTGCCCTTCATGAGGCAGACATTGGACTTGCAATGGGCGTTGCTGGAACTGAGGTGAGTCCATAGTCCAAACTCCAAACATACATTGCAAAGTTAAAAATACACACTACCTTTAGTGATATCATTAATATAAGAGCTAGTTAAAAATTAGATTTACTCTTAAATATAAGACTTAAATCCACTTTACCTTTCAAATTTATAATGTTTTTCCCAAAATATCCATATTAATTGCATATATCATAAAGTTTCCAATTAAAGGTAGCCATATTGGAAGATTGTATTTTAGACAAATCAACCTACTCACGGTCTTATTTATAGGATAGTAAGAGAAAATTTTCATATGAATGATAATTTTGCCCTTCTTATATTGACCTTGTTAACACATGACATAATGTATATTAAATATGGGTAAAGTTGGAAAGTTGTTGAATTTTAAGGTATAGTTAATGCAATTTAAGGTTTTTATTGGTCTGTGTAAAACATGCAGGAAATGCCTTATAAATATGACCAAACGGGGATATTTGTTACATACAAATAACTAACGTATATAACTAGATTCCTTAATCTATCCAAATTAATCAACTAGCTCTTATATTAAGAACTACTTCCTCTGGTCCTTATTATAAGGCACCAACTAACTTTTCTCACTCTGAGCGGGGAAAAAAAAAACTAACTTTTCTCACAAACCAATAAAAGTAGTTAAAGTCAACAAAGTTGCCCTAGAATTTAAGTAATTTCCAATATTACCCATACTAATTGCACTAAACTCTAATATTATATTAATTATTACTCTCACCCACTATCCTCATTAATTAGGGGGCAGACATAGAAACAAATAATTAATGTTCATTGGGAACAAGCAAGTGTCTTATAAAAAGGACCAAATAAACTTGCTAGTTTGTGCCTTATAATAAGGATCAGAGGGAGTATTATGGATTATAGAGTAATGTTGAAGACAAAGGAAAGGCCGTAACATTGTTTTACATATTGGGAAATCAATGCAAGAAAAATGCTTATAAGTGGTGGCTATGACATAAACAATGTGATTTTGTGTAACAGGTTGCTAAAGAAAGTGCTGATGTCATAATTATGGATGATAATTTCTCTACTATAGTGACAGTGGCAAAATGGGGACGTTCAGTTTACATAAACATTCAAAAATTTGTACAGTTTCAGCTGACAGTTAATGTGGTTGCCTTACTTGTGAACTTCAGTTCAGCATGCACAACAGGTAAAGAGAACTCAAACACCCAGCTTCAATTACTTCTTTCAAAATCCCGTGATAGTAAGTAATTTAATGAGTTTTCTTTGTTCAGGAAGTGCACCTCTCACAGCAGTTCAATTATTGTGGGTGAACATGATAATGGACACACTTGGAGCACTTGCGCTAGCAACTGAACCTCCGAACGATGAACTAATGAAGCGTACACCGGTCGGAAGGCAAGGAAGTTTCATCAGCAATGCCATGTGGAGGAACATTTTAGGCCAATCTCTGTATCAAATCCTGCTGATATGGATTCTTCAGGCCAAAGGGAAATGGATCTTTGGAATGAAGGGTCCAGATTCTGATATCTTGTTAAACACACTCATCTTCAACTCATTTGTCTTCTGTCAGGTAAAATCAATTTGACAATGGAAGAGAACAACATTAAACTCAAGCATCTGATAAAATGTCATGTTCTTTTTTTTTTTTTTGGGTATTTGCAGGTTTTCAACGAGATAAGCTCACGAGAGATGGAGGAAATAGATGTATTTAAAGGCATATGGGATAATCATGTCTTCGTGGGGGTCATAAGTGTCACTGTTCTGTTTCAGATCATAATTGTTGAGTACTTAGGAACCTACGCTAATACCACACCCCTTGCCCCTATTTACTGGTTGTTTAGCATTTTTGTTGGATATTTAGGCATGCCCATTGCTGCTCGCTTAAAGAAGATCCCTGTCTCAACAATCGCATCCCCATAAATCATAATAGCAGACAATTTTAAGAGCGAAGCACTGACATGTTGCATGGTTCAAGCCTCATTGTTGTATATTCTCTCTTAAGCTTTTGTGTTGGTTTAGATGCAGAAGTTTTACATGTTAGTATGAAGTCACTGACAAAAAATACCCCTTACCCATTTTTATCTAATGAATTTTTCTTAGCGATTAAATTGTGACTGATACAGAGAAACACATGATGGTGTATGATTGTGTCCAAATTGGAAAAAAGTCTCTGTTTTCAAACTGAGAAAGACATTTCCACCCAATGCACAGCCAAATGAGGCAAAGTTATATTAATTTGGTCCCTCCCCTCTTTATAGTCCTTTGGCATTTAGTTTTTGGCTCTAGTTTTTAAGCCAGACAAATAATTTCGTGGCCAATCAGAAAAAGCTAAACAGAAAAAAGACAAGAACGTTTTTCCTCAAGGGAATTACAAAAGAACAAAACCCCTTTAGCCGTACGATCGTGAATATGTTTGTTGTTGTGGTACAACAGAACAATCTCTGCAACCCCTCTGCATGACAGTTATGAATACGGAAGCAAGAAAATTTGAACTTCAACGCAACTAGCCAAAATTCACTTCTATTGCCATTGTCCTACTCATTGGCCATATTGCTGAACTAAGGAGATCCTTGTTACTTCACACTATCTTCTCCTACTTACATGGTGCAGATATCAGTGACTGAAACTAACTGCGAACCAAAATTATTACTACCTCCGGTATTTTATTAAGGACAGAAGGTAGCATCATCTTCTTATCACTGAACATTTGGATTCTGTTTTACCTTGGGAATCCTAGTTATCTGTCAGTCTAGGTCAGTATAAGCATAATATGGATACCAACAAGTACAGTTTTTTTTCAAACCAAGAAATGTGGATGAAATCTGGTTCAGTAATTTGAAATGAGCATGTGAACCAGGTACTAGGAAGGAAACAACAATAAGCTAGTCACGCTAATTTGTTTACAGAGCAAAATACAAGGCTGAAGCCAGACTGGCTTGACCCTGTACATTTTTCATCTTTCCCTACAAGAGCATGTGGGAGAGGTGGGGATTCTGACACAAACCTCTTATGAATCTCATCCTCCATATCTCAAATTTTAATGGTGATAGACTGGGCCCTACCCCCTACTTTCGTTTAAGCAAATAGCTAGAAATCTCAGCACATTGTGTTATCTACTATATAGGACGTCTTTTGATTTGTCCAAATATATACCCACATATTAATGTTGTGTGAGAACAAAGATAGAAACTGAGGGTGACAATGGCCTATGATTTTAGAATGTATAAACTTGGAGGAGAAAAAATGAAAAGAAAACATTTTTCCTGAAGGTGGGTGGCAACCAGAATATGTACAAAGTTAGGTGTCAGATTTGTGATTCATTTATCAAGTATTTTAATTACTATGCCAATGCACAGTACTGAGAGGCTTTACCATTTTCAGGGCTATAATAATAATATTAATGCAATGGGTACAGCAAAACAGTTTTAAGCAAAAGTTTTCTCAGCTTTGTTCAAAAAAGACCCTCCCACTTCCGAAGCGAGCATAATCACACACACTCAACTTTACAGAGCTCTGTTTTTTTTTTTTTTTAATGGTCCAACCTCAAGTGCTTCTTACATCAAATCAATCAAAATTTCACGCCTCATTCTTACTTCCTGGCTTTCATAGGGTAGGGTTGCTCCAAGTCCTATAGTGCATTACATGCTTAAGCAGAAAAAATAAACAAATCAATAAAGAAAGAAAGAAATGTAGTTGGAAAAAGTGGCCTTGTAGTAATAATAACAAGCAACTCAAGAAAGCAAACACTGCCCTGCATCACAGTGGAAAAATAGTCTTTGAATGACTCTTATGGCTCTTGGACTTTTGAAGTCACCTTCATTCTTCCTTCTTACTCTTGGTTTGTTCTATCTGCTCTTCTTCTTCTTTTTTTCCTTTATTTATTTACCTTCTTTTCCTCTCTGTCATGGTTGACACTTTAGTTGGGTATGTGGAAAATAAAAACCCCAATCATCAAATACCAAATCATTCCACAAACTGGTGGTTGGCACTCATTAGCAGACCTATGGACTAACAAAGAATAAGATCTTAATTGGGGAAAAAAATATCATATAAAAACAATTAATCTTCCTATATAAACTAAGGCCGATGTATCTTTTGTTCAGGATAGCTTTCAGTTCCAGTGTCTAGGAAAGTAAGTTTTCTCTTAGTCCCAGAAGAAAGAACAGAGGGATTCTCCAAAACATCTGCGGAGGTTGAATGGGTTGACAACAAATTTGACTCCGGAGTCTTAATTTTCCTTCTCTCTATTTCCTGCATTAGATTGTAGCAGGAAAATACAAGTTCCTGTTGGATAACATTACCCAAAAAAAAATTCCATTAATTAAACTCTATTATGTTTCTCCAATTGTTGATCTAAAATACCAAGATTTGAAGCTAAAAGACCAATCAAACTCACACTTTCAAGAGATCCCCAGGATATTGAGCTCACACAAAGATCCACACTTTGTCTTGTTAATGTAGCATCAGAAGCTGCTAATAAGGCAGCAGAAGCAATAACAGATGGTCGTTGATCTATTGAACTAATATCTGCGTGGAAGAAAAAAATCAGTTACTGTATTTATTTAAGGGACTTTATATTATTCAATGTACATTGTGAAGATATTGAATTATTTACCTTTCACGATTGCCATAATATGGTCTATGGCTCTTGAGATTATTGCTTCTGGTTTTGATTGCAAGGAAAATTTCTTGACCAAGTACTGAAGATATGCAAAAGGAGTCACGGATCCCATTTTCCATCCCAAGGAATCCAAAATCAGTAATTCCATTTTCTTAATCACTTTAATCTCGAAGTGATATTCTTTTCCTGGGAATTCAGATAGAGTTGGTACGTTCTGCTCTTCCATTTTTGCAGCCAAAGATAAACATGCCATTGATAATAATTGAATGGCCCAATCTTTTCCTTCCTATAATTAGAAAGAACACAAGTAAATCAAAAAGTATAATTCAGAAACAAATATATGAAATCAACAGGAAAACTCGATTTCTCACATCAATGGATCGCCTTGAAAGGAATCGATCGAAGTAAGTTACTGATAAGTAAATGGTGTGAAATTTAAACCCGAATTTCGCCCCTGTCTGAATCAAAACAGAAGACAAACAAGTTCGCCATCAATTCAAAGAACAAAAAAGCAAAAAAAAAAAAAAAAAGCAAGATTTTTTTAAAAAATGAACAAAAATCCATTGATAGAAACTAACACTGAAAATCCAGTCAATAGCATCAAGACGAGCATTTTTGAGCCATTTAGCTGCACTTGTTAAGCAATCATCACTTGGGGATACAAACCCGATTTCTCTTTTAAACAGAATCTCAATGTATTCCTCTTCATTCTCGAAAACAAAACATGGGTTTATCCAGTCCATGCGTGAATTCTCATCGCCGACCTTCAAAATGCTAGCTTCATCTTCTTCACACAAAAGGCTGGAGAAAGAAAACGAAGACGCAGAGGCCGCCATTGTTGTTCTGGGTTCTCACTTAAAAGCACATGTTTGTGTGTAACCAAGAGAAAGGAATTTAACCGCTAAATACAGGAGCGTTAGTGAGAGAGTGAGGAGGAGAAGATTGAGACTTGAGAGGGAAATGGCGATGTTGGTGCCGCCAAAAGGAGGGAAAGGAAATGATAATTAGCGGTTAGAGAGAAGGTTATGGGATTTTTATACAGAGAACTAGAGAAGTTACGGTGAGGGGATGATACGAATCCCAAATTATTATCCGGAAAAAAAAAAAAAGAAATGTTTGGAGATACAATCGGAGTGGGAATAGGAAGTGGTCAGGTGCGTGCAGTTCCACTTTTGGTGCGGCGGGACGCTTATATGGATGGTGAGTTTTGTCCCTTCTAATTCAAAGCCATTTCATTTGTGGTCATTGCCTTCATCATCATCGCTCATTTAATTAATTAAATTAAAAGAAAAATACAGATTTTTTTTTTTTTTGAAGAATCCCATATAAAAACGATTGAAATAAGGAAATGCTATATAAGGTTAGTAAACTCAACAAATTTTAAATTAAGTCAATGACTCAATATAGGATATTCAAATATTAGTTATTTTTCAATAATACCCCTAATCCATAAAATCAAAAAAAAAGAGAAACGGAAAAAAGAGATGTGGCCTCTTTACCTTCGTCTCTCTCTTATGTGCCTTGAGTAGTGACGCCATGAGAAGCCGCCGATCTCGCAGCCCTCTTTTGCCATCAATTTCGATCAAGTATTTCTCAGTGTCACTCAAATCTATCGCTATCTCGCAAGACTTAAGATGCACTATCTCCCCTGTGATTCCCTTCTCTGGCACCCTCAGCCGTCGACATCACTCAAATCCGTAGCTCAACATTTTTTTTTTAAACTCCTATTCATCTCCTTTCAAGGGTTAAGATATGCCAATACAACCTACCTGAGTTTATTTAAAACACGAACAAAATAATAATTGAAATCCCTTAAAAGTTGAAGCAGGACAAGATGAAGCATAAAATTTCTGATATTTTCTTTCAATTTTTTTTTTTTTTTGGGGTTGTTACCGCTTGGTTAGAGTTCCTTATATCATATCTATTTTCCAGGCTTCGTGCCTCATCTACTTTTTGGCTTGTAGACTACTGTTGAATCTTGTGTCTGTAAGGCCCTAGATGTTTTGAATTGTAAGGCAAAAAATCGATGATCTCGTCGCGGATCATGCAACTGGAAGATTACGAAAAAGTGAAGGAATTTGCAAAATAATAAAAGAAAACTTTAGTACAGAGGCTTCCAATGAATTTTCTGCTGTTAGGGTTCTTACTTAGTGCCTAAACAATATTGTTCTGCTCCAATTTTTCTTTTTCTTTTTTTAAATGATTAAGGGATATAAAGATAATTTGGTCCAATTTCTAAATCATTAATTGTGTCACATAACCTAATTAATAATTTGTTAAATTTAGTAACCCAAATTAGAATTTAGGTAATTCAACCATCTTTATATAGGATTCTCCCAAAATTGAAATTGAAAAATATTAAATTAGGTATTTACTATCAAATGAATTGTATTTGTAAATTGTTTATTAAATCTTATCATTACTTTATTAATTCTTATTAATAAATCTGATTTGAGATTTTATAATTTCAAAGTTCTTTTTCGATCATTTTCTTTAAATTAATTTACCCTTCAATATTTTATGCTTTTAATTTGTAAATTTCATCGCCGCTTTCAATTGTATACTTGCTCTTAGTCCAAAATAATAACATTTAGTTGGGAAAAAAAATAAAGAGAACATTATTTAGGTCCCAA
This sequence comes from Acacia crassicarpa, assembly GCA_034222035.1. Taxonomy (NCBI): domain Eukaryota; kingdom Viridiplantae; phylum Streptophyta; class Magnoliopsida; order Fabales; family Fabaceae; genus Acacia; species Acacia crassicarpa. The sequence continues at coordinate 3,696,784 of JAWXYG010000010.1, forward strand.
ATCAAGAAAATAATATCAAAAAAATTCTCATTGATAAGTGAAAAAACTATCATTAACAAGTTAGTGACTTACTTATAAATTATTTACCTTAGTTGGAACCTAAATGATATTTTCTTAAAAAACAATCAACATTTAATTTTGGTCAATTTGGGTTGACTTAGCTTTGATAAGAACATACTTTGATCCTATTTATAACACAGTTCAACATATTTTACAAAGACCGTAAATTCCATTCATTCAACCTTAAAAAGTCAACAACTTTTTAATTTTATCTCTATTTAACTCTACACTTTCTAAGAAAATAATAATTTACACAATAATGAATCCAAAGTAAAATTATATATTCATGTAAAAAATTTAATGAGATGCCTTATAAATAGGAAGTAAAACACTCTACTTGTCTTATAAATAGCATTAGAGCAGTATATATTTTAGCAAAACTGAGGGAAATTCAAATAACTGAATATATAAAAAATTTGAAGGGGAAAAAAAAAAAAATCAAACCTGCAAGATTCTTGATACTAGCAAATCCTTAATAAGAAGTTCAATTTTTCGAATTTAAAAGGGTAAACACTATTAGTGTGAGATTATAAACAAGATCAGACCCATAATCTCTCACTTAAAGGGGATCTCTCATGTCACTAAATTACAAAACCATTGGCTGAATTTCAATTTTTTCAACAATCATCAATGTTAACTCTTGAAAATTCTTAAACTCTTAAATGATCTATCTTATTTGATCACAAACATATTCATTTGATCATTTTCCTAATATCTTCTAAACTTTATTTTCTGAGTTTCATTTAATTTTTCACTCATGTTTTATTCTGCATTTTATTGTATTTTAATTTGACTATTAATTTTAAAAAATTAGTCAACGTTTTTTTCACTTGAAACCAGTATCTAATTAAGTGGGTGGCAGAAAATTCTTTGTGACATATTGATTGAAATAATTGAAAGTGTTAGATAGGTTAGGAAAAAAAGTTGAAGCTAAAGTTAAACTATCATGATAAAACTAAAGCAAATAAAGTAGGAAAGGTTTTATTTAAGTTTAAATAAAAAAATTGAAATTAATAAACAAAAGTCCCTTCACAAAATATATATATATATATATATACACAACTACCAAATAAAATTGAAAGAATAAAATTAAATTTGAAATGAAATGATAAAATAAAATTCTCGTCTTTAAGTTAACTTCGTATTTGTCCTTTTAAAATAAATTAAGCATTAGCTTAAGTTTAGAGTTAGAAATATATTCTTTACCCATTTATTGTCTAATTCCTCTACACAATTATAATCCGTGGAAAAAATTCTAATGATTTCATTGAAAGTGGAACATTTTTAGGAGTATTTGTTCTTTTGGTAGATTTAATAATGCTTTTTTTGCTTTCAATGAAGTGATATTAATCATATCGAGAATAAAAATGAATATGATCGTTTTGATTGATATATTTTTTTTAATCAATATAAACCCTTGTGTTTGGAACATAATTTGGATAAATAACTACCTTGCATCATTATTTGTATAAAAAAATTTAGGGGTTTAAACTTCTCATGATGCATGAAAAGAAGAAGATTCTTACACATATATGAAATGGTGGGACCCACACACACATATATATAATGAACATTATATATATGTGTGGATCCCACCATTTTATATATGTGTCATATGAAAAAATACTTATCCTAGTAATTTCAGGTGAATTAATGAAGGGTGTTTTGGTAAAATGTATATGATTAAAAAACAAAATTACAAAAACACTCTTTATTAATCCAAAACGACGTAATTTTAGGGTCACTGGAGATAACTCTATCGCCAGTGACTGGAGAAATTCTTTACTCAAATTTAATATGCTTTAATATTTTATAAGATATAGGAAAAGTATTTTTCTAGCTACTGGAAATAAGTTATCTCCAATGACCCCTAAAACTATATCGTTTTAGATTAATGAATGATATTTTCATAATTTTACACTCTTCATAATCTAAAATTACAAATATATCATTTATTAATTCAAAACATGTAATTTTAGGAGATGAGGGAAGAAATCTTTTACGGATAAGATATTTGTGGTTTTACATATTCTGATTGTCAAATCTATAGGCTTACATAAGCCATAAATTAAAGCACAAACCTACCCATTCCATAGACTATGAATATAATTCCATTAATTTAGACTTTTAATTTACAAATATTTAAGCTCCATGATTTGCATTATTACAAGAGTGGTCTCACTTGCTAGCTGTAGATCTCTCTCTTTTTCTGGTTTCACTTTCACACCTCCTAGTGGTCTACATTAACTCTCCACATATTTAAGCATTATACTACCTTTAATTTTTCCATTTAAAAAACCTATTATTTTTTTAAAAAATATATTACTTTTCAATTGTTACTTATAAAATATTATATATAATGGATTTGCACATAGAAGAATTGGATAACTATTGAGTATGAATTTAATTTCGAGTGTGATAGTATAACGTAGGGATGAATACGAGATTATGATTTATGTTGTATTTTTTTTTTTAAAAAAAAAAAGGTATTTTCCCTTCACCTAACCCCCTTTTTTGTCTCTTCCTAATCATATTCATGTTTTCTCTGAATTTCTATTATATTTAATTATATGGAGCAATATCAAGTCGGATTTTGCTCCAAATGATGTCTTCACACTCTTGTTTCTTAACTGTCAAGATAAGGGATCATCAAAATATAATATTTGTTTGGATTCGACTACGAATATATATATATATATATATATCATGTATAATAATAATGATAAATTGATAATATACACCGACATACGGATTATAATAATATAAGTCTTTTTTTGGGAAGATTTTCGAGGTTTAGGGGGTCCGTTCCAATTTCATTTTCAGTCAAAACAGAGTCAATATTATTAATCAAGATCTTCCATCTTGTTGAGATTCGATAGACAACTTAAAGTCCAGATCATGTGTGATCTGACATTAAAAATATTATCAATAGTTAATTTTCACTATGCATAAAAATATTACTACATAAATGGGTTGTAACTTCAAATCTGTCTAATTAAATGGGAAAATTGCAGTATGGTCCCAATCAACATGAGAAATATAAAAAAGTCCCAGTGTATAATTCACTATTTAAAAACCTTAAAAAAACCTGGCAATATTGATAAGAGATAAAGTCTATTTTTGCCTCCAAAAGTTTTCACTGAAAACCACTATGTAGGCCAAAGGTTTTTTAAGAAACAATCTCATCTTAAAAGTTTACAAAAACATAATTTTAGGGATAAGATATTGTCACCACCAATTTTATGTCACCACCAAGTCATTACCACTTTTTCACCGTTAGATCAGAATCTCATTTACCTTTATCATTTCTCTCTTATTATTTAGATTCTGATCTAACGGTGAAAAAGTAGTAGTGACTTGGTAGTGACAATATCCTATCTCATAATTTTATTATCTTTTAATGTGTCAAACATCACATCATCCATGTATGTCAGTGTACCTGGCATCATCCGTACAGTACAGCAGCCATGGATCTCGCCGCCGCTTCGCTCATAACCGTAGTGGCTAAATCTGAGGATCATATTCCAGATCCCATATGCCTTTTAGCGAAGCCATATAAGATCTAATTTACTTTGTGTTGCTGAGTTCGGCTAAGAACTTTACCTTGTTCATATCATTAGTTTCTTTATTGTTTAAACATTAAACCTTTGTCCATCCAGATTGAGTACGCTTCTCCTGAACAAAGTGAATGCGACGAAGAGAGAAAGAGAGGGATGATGAGGTCTGATGCCAGCAGATTCTTATATGAATGATGAGTGATGTTTAACTGATTTAATAGTTATACTGCTATGGACGAGCGAAATTATTTCTAAAGAAAACTCGCCCATATTTAGTGTTTTTTATTGAAAATTTTTGAGATAAAAATGACTTTTATCCCTATTGATAATTGGGATAAACATGTGCTTCCAAAATTTGAATTTATATAACCAAAGCTTTTAAGAGTTTATATATATATATATATATATATATATATATATATATATATATATATATATATATATATTTGTTCCATTCCTTGATGCCCTACAACGATTTTCCCTAATTAAATCTGTACGTACAATTCTATTTACACATTGACTTATTGTACTAGGTAAAACCCTTATTTTCTTAATATCATTTTGTCTTCCTTTTTTAAAAAAAGACTAATAATTAAATTTGTACATACAATTTCAGGGATGCAAACCGGGCATGGATTGAAGAAAATATTTTCCCCATTTTTAGAAAATGGAAATTATAACTCAAATGCATCAATCATAATCCTTTAAAAAAATAATAATAATAAGACCACGTGAATTTGAGAATTTATAAAGAGACAATTGAAGCAGAACACAGAGCATTGAGAGTATGCATTACTAGGAAACTAAGAAAACTAAAGAAGATCAGGATATGACCCTTGTTTTATTCTTAATGAAGAAAGAATACAAAAACCAAAAGAAAACAAATGAAATGGTGTAATTAATAATCAATAGTGATGGATAAATTAAAATAAGGACACAACACAAGATCCAAAGCCTGGACCGCCATTATACTCAACTGCTAAATAAAAATGTCATCTTTTTACAGTATTTATTCCTCTTGACTGCCATCTGAGCATTAAGCCAGTGAATGCCACCATCATCACATTAACACTTTTTTCTTTTTTTTTATACAAGGCGATAGGGGAGGGGGATCGAACCCAAGACCGGGAGAGGGGAAATTAATCCCAATACCACTACACTACTAGTAATGCTGGTCACATTAACACTATTCATTATTCAATCCTAAAACCCCTTAGTAACAAAACCCATTATCCTTTTTCTTTCTTTTTTTTTTTGGCCATGTACAAAACCCATTATATCATCGTATAAACACGCAACCTCATTACCGAAGATTCAAACTCTCCAATATTCCCCAACAAAGTATTCTTCTAATTCTATCTATAAGACACTTTTAGTATATTTCAGATATCTCAGTGAAAATCTCATTAATTCTACCAAAAATTCAACAACCTTTCAACGTTCGTCGTCCCTGTTTTCTATCTCCGCCCTGTAAATGTAAGATTAAAGGACTAGATCAAAAAGTAAATTTAATTAGGTCGCTCACTGTGATGACACCATTAGCCATTAAGTCCTTGCAGCTAGCATTGGGAATTACTGACATTGACATATTATCAAACTACCACGTACCTCTCTCTAAAAATATGGGCATGTTTGGCATGGTTTATAGGAGGAATTTATGGGCTTATTAACTATTTCAATTGAGCTTATGCGTTTTTCTTCTTCTTTTTTCGTTTGGGTGCAAACAGTGGCCAATCGAATTTATAGCTTATGGGAGAAGCTAATGGGCTATTTGAAAAGCTCCATTTCCTAGCTTTATGGGAGAAGCTTATAGTTTTTTTCCCCCTCTTATAATTATCTCAAAAATTACTTATTCATAAGTCATTCTAAACAAGTTTATTTCATAAAAGTTACTTATCAACCACCAATCCAAATATAAATTACATTTCATAATCTGATCTTTACTCAATTGGACTTTTCCATAAGTTTGATTGCCCACCAATATCCCAAACAAGCCAATACATGGTATTTGTGTACTATTATCTATATATATATATATATGATATGTGAAAGGTGAGAGTATAGTTTCTGAGAAAATGGAGGGAAAAAGGAGGGACCAGAGAGAGAGAGAATTGATGAAAGTAGGAAAGCACACGTGAATATAATAGCAGAAGAGGGAGGAGCGTGTTCACGTGTGAAAGGCTGAACCCCACTGGTTTTTATAAAAGAGAAAGCCATTTCATTTGAATATGCCATCACCACCTTATAAACAAGACGCTCCTCCTCTATCCACTCCCAAAGTTCCCACCCCACCTCTCTCTCTCTCTCTCTATATATATGTATATATGAAAATATATACCATATAATATATAGCATTAAACTAACCTGCGAGCTTAGGTATTTGTAACATCCCAATTTTCTAAAGTGTTTTCGAAATAGTTCGATCAGAATTTGAAAAGATTTAATCAGAGTAGAGCATCGGAATAGTCGTGAAACGAGTAACTGATAAAACATTCATTTAAGGTGCATCAGTCTTCTGTTACAGTCATCCAAGAGTCGAATATTCAGAAAAACAGAATTAAAGATTTTAAAAGAAAACTCCTTTTCTGCCTTTTCACGCCACCTGCTTACCCTTCTCCTTGGATTGTCCTCCTGAGGATCCTGGGGCTAAAGCAAGAGCTGAGGTTCAAATTACCATTGAACCTCAGGTAACGGTTAACCTCATGCTTATGTATCAAATATGAATGACAGATATCCATGGCAAAAACAGTAATAATCACATACAATACATTCATAATCAAATAATAACATAACACAGCCACTGCAATATGCATGTTATTATAGTCTGCACTATTCACCAGTGCCACGGTGTACACCCGTGTCCTCAGCGCTAGGAAAACATAACGGCATTATCAAGACTATAACCCGTATTAAGTTGTATGTGTATGATCAATTTTCAAAATACAGAATTTCAGACTATCTATCACATATAAGCATACCATAAGCATCAGAGTTAAGGTTACAATACGCGTCCGTACCTTCGTTGATGATGTTTTGGTACGTTTGACTAAAACGGTACTTCTAACGGAAAACAGCGGTACAAGTTCACAGATACCCTATAGGAACAATATCACATTTATCATTGGCCATCAACTTTGCAATACTTGTGGAATTCTACGTTGAAGATTTACTATTCATGTGAATAGTATTCACTATTCATGTGAATAGTACCAGTAAAAATATTTTTACCGTGACGGTAAATAATTTTTACTGTTTGGTAAATAGTATTTACTGTATTGGTAAATAACATTACTGCCCAAGAATAATTCTTTTCTGATGTGACAGATCAGACTAAGCTGCAGCCACAGAGCATACTCAGAAAAAAACTCTATCTGGCATTTCTACTATAATTACCAAAAGAAACTACCAAATCTTAAGACTAGAGACCAAAGAACTTACCCTTGAAGTTCTTACTCCTTCTCTTCAGCTCCGAAAACTTTACTCTAAATTCTCCCTCTAAACTCTAAGAATTCTCTCTCTTCTATTAAACTCGACCGTTGTGATCTGAGTTTGGTGTGAAGAAAATGAAGAAGTGAGGCCTCTATTTATAGTGTTGGAAAATGGGTCCTTAAGTGTAATTTCTTGTTTTTGGGTCATTTTTCGTAATTTCCAAAAATATTAAAAAAATATTAAAAAGGTTCACGGGTGTTCCTCTTTTTTTTTTTTTTTTTTTAATAATGCAAATAGTATTTTTTACTGATAAAATTTCTGTTCGGTGTTCTGACCGCGTGATCTTTTGCAAATTCTCAAAAATTCGGAAGCACAGCCCTGAAGCTCTATTCTTCCTCTTTAAAAATATCTGGGTCAACTGAATTTTTGACCTCATTCAGGGTATTTCGTAATCTGTCAAAGATTTTAAGTTGGACACTGCCGGTAACAGAAATTACTTCGGGTGACACCATCTTCGAGACAAAAATTCACTGATTCATAATATGTGCAGTTGTTTACTACTTAATTCAAGGATTTTGAGTTATGATTTATTTTCTAAAGGTTCTACTATCTGTCCTGATTCAAAATATCGGTTTCGACCTATCTCAATAATCATTCCGCCGATTTCGGAAATGACTTCGGAAATAACCCACTCTGAGATAAAAATTCACTTGTTTATAATATGTCCTTACCTAAGAAACCTAGTTCACGGATTATTGGAAATAATTCTATTTCTATTATTTCCCAAAATATAAGATATTATATTACAATAATATTATATTATTGAGTGGGTCCCGCGTCAAATTATTTTCACACTCACGGGTTTTCTGTCGACAGAGGGAAATTATTTGGCCGTGGGTCCCACGTGAATAGTATATACCTAATTAAATACGTATTTATAAATAGTAAATACGTATTTATGAATAGTAAATACGTATATATGAATAGTAAATACTATTCACGCCAAACCAAATACCAATTCAAAATTCACCAATATATCATATTTAAGAAAAATACAAATTTTGGGGTATTATATTTCTCCCCCCGTTAAATAAAATTTCGTCCCCGAAATTTTACTCTACACTAACTAAACTTTGAGCCATAAACTCCGGATATTTTTTTTTTCATATCTTCTTCTGTTTCCCAAGTTGCCTCAGCAGGAGATAAGCCTCTCCATACTACTTTCACGAACGGAATACTTCTTTGTCGAAGCCGCTTCTCCTGGTAATCAACAATTTGCTCTGGCTCGACCTCAAAAGTGTTATCATGTCGCACTTCGACATCTTCATATTGGATAATATGATCGTGGTCAGGTTGATACTTCTTCAATTGAGAAACATGGAAGACGTCGTGGAGTTTACTCAGATTCGGGGGCAAAGCTAATTGATATGCGACCGGTCCACGTTTTGCCAAGATTTCGAATGGCCCAATGTAACGAGGACTTAGCTTTCGCCTTTTAAGCGTTCTTCCAACACCAGTTACCGGGGATACCTTGAGAAACACATGGTCTCCAACCTCGAATTCTAGTGGTCTTCTCCTCTTATCAGCGTAACTCTTCTGTCTGCTTTGTGCTGTTAGGAGTCTCTGTTTGATCAATGCAATTTGCTTGGAGGTCTTATCAACTAAATCTGTCCCGATGAATTCTCGCTCCGACAATTCTGTCCAGCATATAGGTGATCGACACTTCCGCCCGTACAATGCCTCAAACGGAGCCATCTGTATGCTCGAATGGTAACTATTGTTGTAAGCGAATTCGGCCAGCGGTAAGTGTTTATCCCAATGGCCTTTGAAATCCAATACACACGCTCTAAGCATATCTTCTAGCGTCTGTATTGTCCTTTCAGATTGACCATCGGTCTGTGGGTGATAAGCCGTACTAGGTCTTAGCTTAGTTCCCATCTCTGCATGCAAAGCCTCCCAGAATCGGGACGTAAATCGCGGGTCCCGATCAGAGACAATACTCTTAGGTACACCATGAAGTCTTACGATCTCTTTGATATAAATCTCCGCCAAACGTTCTGGTGAGTAATTAATACTAATGGGGAGAAAGTGTGCTGACTTAGTCAATCGGTCAACAATTACCCAAATCGCGTCGTGTTGTCTGATCTTAGGTAACCCTACCACTAGATCCATGGTAATGTTCTCCCATTTCCATTCTGGAATTTCCAAACCTTGAAGAAGACCAGGGGGTCGTTGGTGTTCAGTTTTAACTCTTTGACAGGTCAAACATTTTCCTACGTATTCAGTTACATCTTTCTTCAATCTGGGCCACCAAAACTCGGATTTCAAGTTCCGGTACATTTTGACCATTCCCGGATGTAGAGTATATCTGCTCTTATGAGCCTCGTCTAGTATCTTCTGTCGTAATTCACCATCCTTCGGAATGTAGATCCGCTTCTTGTATCTGACCAAGCCACTTGGCGATAGGTCACGGTCTTGGGTCTCTCCTCGTGAGATCATCTCCCGTGCTGCTATAGCCCACTCATCGTGCTTTTGAGCTTCCTCAACCGCATCTCTCAGATCATATTCCCCTTGACTAACAAGGAGACTTTCAAGATAGATGTCATCGGATGTGCAGTGGTTCATGCAAACCTGATTGGTCAGGTTTAGGTCTCTGAACTCCTCAAGTAGTTTCCGCTCTTGTATCATCATGTACGCAGTGAGTACCGTTTTTCTACTGAGTGCATCAGCTACAACGTTTGCTTTACCCGGATGATACTTGATCTCCAAGTCGTAATCTTTTAGCAAATCCATCCAGCGACGTTGTCTCATGTTGAGTTCCTTTTGATCAAAAAGGTATTTCAGACTCTTGTGGTCGCAGTATAACTCTACGGTTGCACCATAGAGATAATGCCTCCATATTTTTAAAGCAAACACGATAGCTGCAAGTTCTAAATCATGCGTAGGATAGTTCAACTCGTGAGGCTTTAACAGACGAGAGGCATAAGCTACTACCCTGCCCTGTTGCATCAGGACGCATCCCAATCCTTGTCCACTGGCATCACTATATACTGTATAAGTCTCATCTGGATCTGGGATGATCAATACTGGTGCTGTAGTCAATCTCTCCCTCAGTATTTGAAAACTCGACTCACAGTCCTCGTCCCACACAAAAGGTTGGTTTTTCCTTGTGAGCTTTGTCAATGGTAAGGCAAGACGCGAGAAATTCTGAATGAATCTGCGGTAGTATCCCGCTAGACCCAGGAAGCTACGTATCTCTGTCACTGTTTCTGGTCTCTTCCAGTCCAGAACCGCTTCTACCTTGCTAGGATCAACGGCAACTCCGTCGCGAGTTATGACATGGCCCAGAAATCTCACTTCTGGCAGCCAAAATTCACATTTGCTAAACTTAGCAAAAAGTCGCTTGTCACATAGTATACCTAATACGATTCGCAGATGTTCCTCGTGCTCCTCTCTGCTTTTTGAATAGATCAGTATATCATCGATGAATACTACTACAAACTTGTCTAGGTGCTGGCGAAAAATCCGATTCATGTAATCCATGAATACGGCAGGTGCATTAGTCAATCCGAAAGGCATCACAAGAAATTCGTAATGCCCATATCTGGTTCTAAAAGCTGTTTTTGGAATATCACTGGCTTTTACTCGAAGCTGGTGGTATCCTGAGCGCAAATCGATCTTTGAAAATACACAGGAACCAGATAGTTGGTCGAGTAGATCATCGATTCGGGGAAGTGGGTATTTATTCTTGATAGTTACTTTGTTCAACTCACGGTAGTCGATACAAAGTCGTAGGCTTCCGTCTTTCTTTTTAACAAACAATACGGGGGCTCCCCAAGGTGACACGCTGGGTCGAATAAACCCTTTCTCCAGCAGTTCTTCAAGTTGCTTCTTCAACTCCTGCATCTCGTTCGGCGCCATTCGGTATGGTGCTTTTGATATTGATCCCGTTCCAGGCATCAATTCAATAGCGAACTCAACTTCTCTTTCAGGAGGTAACTCAGTGAGATCCTCTGGAAACACATCAGGGAACTCATTGACAACCGGAATGTCTTTGAGTGAGAGTTCAGCTTCCGCCTTTATAGAGAAAAATACCATGTATGCTTGGCAACCATGCATTATGCATTTTTCTGCTTCCGAAACTGAGATATAACTCAGACTCCCATCAACCTTGCTTCGGTTGTGCGGGGGTGCAAAGGATATCTGTTTACTTCCGCAATCAATTATCGCATTGTTAGCCGTCAGCCAATCAAGACCGAGAATAACGTCGATGCCACTAAGCGGTAGTCGGATAAGATCTATGTTTGAATCTCGTCCATTTACGCTCGCAATACAATTAAGGCATGCATCAGAAGCTAAGGATTTCGCACCAAGTGGTGTGGCTACTAGTAGATCATATGGTAGTCTATAAGCATGCATTCCTAGCCGCTTCGCACAATCATATGAAATAAACGAGTGGCTAGCACCAGAATCATACAATGCTTGGAGTAAATTCCCATTAAGAGAAATAGTACCTTTGATCATTTCCGGAGATTTTCTGGCTTCTTCATTCGTTAAAGCAAAAACTCGACCTGGGTTTTGCGGCCTCGCCTCCAGTGCTTTTTGTGGACAGTTTGTGCTAAGGTGCCCCGGCTGCTGGCACTTGTAGCACACAATCTTTCCTTCGCAGTTAGTTCCTTGATGATACCTTCCGCATTTTGGACATGCTCTGGATGTCTGTACCCTTGGGAAGTTCTGCTGCCCAGGTTGGAATGGCCTCTTGTTTCCTTCACGGAAATTACTCCAATTGGTCTTCCGTTTCTGCGATGAGTTTCCACGGGTAAAACCGCCACGACTGGGGCCACTACTATGAAAGACTCTAGTCTTCCTGAGCTCCTTCAAATTTCTTTCGATCAATCGACAAGCTTCCACCGCTTGAATCAATTGTGAGAATTGCTGCGACACAAGCTTCTCCCTTATTTCATACTTCAAGCCATAAATCAGTATGTTTGCCATACTGCCTTCATCTTCACATTGCCTAAAGAGGGTTGAATATCGAGACAAATTGGTGAAACGTGCATAGTAGTCATCAAAAGATTCATCTTGCCCTTGTCGAATGTGCAGAAATTCAGATTCCTTAATCATCTGAACAGAGGGTGGAAAATATTGCTCGTTGAATTTTTCTAGGAATTTCTCCCACGTAATGGGACAGTGACGTGCTCGCAGTGTTGCCGCAATGCTCTTCCACCAACGATCTGCATCTCCTTGCAGCTTATAAATTGCCAGTTGAGCTTTTCTATCTTCCGGACATTCCATGACTTCGAATATCTTGTCCAGCTGCATCAACCAGTCTTCTGCTGAATCAAGCTTGCCTCGGAAAGTTGGGGGTTTCATTTTACAGAATTGTGTCACCCAATATTGGGTATTCTCGACCACTCTATTCGGTTGTTGTAGCTCAGCCATCGCTCTCTCCTGTTGGGGAGGTATTTGGAATCGATTGGTTCCCTCAACTTCATTGTCACGTTCTTCGTCGTGTTCGTTGTTGTTTTCATTCTCCTCATTAATTTGTTCTTCCTCTACTTGTCCCCCTTCGGCTTGTCTCTCAAGCCGTTCTGCAAGAAGCGCATCAATGAGTGCCCTTTGCTCTTGTAACATTCTCCTCATCTCCTGCATCTCATCCCGCTCTGGTTGCTGTGGTTGTTCCGGACCTGGCAGGGGTATTACTTGCGTTTGTCTACCTCTGCCTCGACCTCTGCCTCGTCCTCTAGGGACTCCGGATCCTCTCGAGTTTGCCATACTTAAATCTTTTATTTATGAAACCATATGAACGTTAGAGAAATAATAAATAGCATACAAATAGGCTTAGCACATATTCAAACATAATTATATATTTTTATAATCAACCATCATTCACAGTAATTGCTTTATTTTACAATTTATCTCCTTAGGGTCTTTTAAAGGTGTACTACAACAGCGTCTATATCTACTACTACTATTACTATGCGTCACTAGCACTTCCATTGCTTCCTTGGACTGATTCTGGTTTTTGTCTCCCTCCTGGTTCACATGCTACGATGTACCCAGCTTTGGATCAGCAGTAGATGGATGTAGACCTTCTCAATAGGTCCTGCATCGAGAAGTTCATTCGTTTTGTGAATCCAGAAATTGGTTCGAGGAAAATGATGAAGAGTGGATCGGATCCAGTCTTCGGGAGGATAGGGGCTGTTGAAGGGCATGAACATATCGTAAAGCTCCCTAACACGGGTCAAGAAGCGTAAGTACTGCTCTTGAGCGGTTGCCACATTCCAGCCTGCTCGAACAAAGTCATCATACAAAATCTCCGTCAAGTCGCGGTTGCCATTCAGCACATACCGTAGGTTTTCATGGTCAGCGTTTTCTAAAATAGCTACATTATCTGCGTGCTCTTCTTCTAAGTCAGCTACATTGATGTAATCAAAATTGTCCCCAACAGAGGAATGATGTGAATCTGCTGGGGAACCTGGTGTAAGTATGGCTGGAACAGAATTAGAACCATCAGAGTTTTCTGGGCTTGGATGGTATTCGGGCTCTGGGTCATGTAAGTGTTCAACAGGGTAATGTGGATTGTATGGCAACCCCAAATCATTAGCAGGAACAGAACGTATTGGCACAATTTGAGGTGCAGATGCGGGCGGGGAATAAACCGGGTCAGGGTTCAATCTTCGGGCCACCATCTGAGGGTTTACAGTTTTTCGAGCAACACGTCTCACACGTCCGTAACGATAAACAAAAGGGGCTCTTTGATAACTAAGTGGGGATCTAGCCATTTCCTGAAACACGTACACCAAAGTTATATCAGTACTCTTTTCGAAATATGTTCCAAAACTACGGCTTAGAGCCTAACTCAATTAATCAACCGATTGGCCAGGTAAGTGTCTATCATGGGGGTCTCACCAACTCTATGGCGACTGCTTGACCGAACCATATAGACTAGCCTTGCCTTCGGCACCAATGGTTTCTTATAACTGAGCCAGGTTCTAGCCGGAAAATATTTTTTTAAAAAAAAAAAAACTCCGAACCTAACTCCGTTACTCAAATACACCGGCCTAGCCAGACTTTTTGGAGTAACTTAGTTAACTTCAGAACCGTCTGCTCTGATACCAAAAATGTAACATCCCAATTTTCTAAAGTGTTTTCGAAATAGTTCGATCAGAATTTGAAAAGATTTAATCAGAGTAGAGCATCGGAATAGTCGTGAAACGAGTAACTGATAAAACATTCATTTAAGGTGCATCAGTCTTCTGTTACAGTCATCCAAGAGTCGAATATTCAGAAAAACAGAATTAAAGATTTTAAAAGAAAACTCCTTTTCTGCCTTTTCACGCCACCTGCTTACCCTTCTCCTTGGATTGTCCTCCTGAGGATCCTGGGGCTAAAGCAAGAGCTGAGGTTCAAATTACCATTGAACCTCAGGTAACGGTTAACCTCATGCTTATGTATCAAATATGAATGACAGATATCCATGGCAAAAACAGTAATAATCACATACAATACATTCATAATCAAATAATAACATAACACAGCCACTGCAATATGCATGTTATTATAGTCTGCACTATTCACCAGTGCCACGGTGTACACCCGTGTCCTCAGCGCTAGGAAAACATAACGGCATTATCAAGACTATAACCCGTATTAAGTTGTATGTGTATGATCAATTTTCAAAATACAGAATTTCAGACTATCTATCACATATAAGCATACCATAAGCATCAGAGTTAAGGTTACAATACGCGTCCGTACCTTCGTTGATGATGTTTTGGTACGTTTGACTAAAACGGTACTTCTAACGGAAAACAGCGGTACAAGTTCACAGATACCCTATAGGAACAATATCACATTTATCATTGGCCATCAACTTTGCAATACTTGTGGAATTCTACGTTGAAGATTTACTATTCATGTGAATAGTATTCACTATTCATGTGAATAGTACCAGTAAAAATATTTTTACCGTGACGGTAAATAATTTTTACTGTTTGGTAAATAGTATTTACTGTATTGGTAAATAACATTACTGCCCAAGAATAATTCTTTTCTGATGTGACAGATCAGACTAAGCTGCAGCCACTGAGCATACTCAGAAAAAAACTCTATCTGGCATTTCTACTATAATTACCAAAAGAAACTACCAAATCTTAAGACTAGAGACCAAAGAACTTACCCTTGAAGTTCTTACTCCTTCTCTTCAGCTCCGAAAACTTTACTCTAAATTCTCCCTCTAAACTCTAAGAATTCTCTCTCTTCTATTAAACTCGACCGTTGTGATCTGAGTTTGGTGTGAAGAAAATGAAGAAGTGAGGCCTCTATTTATAGTGTTGGAAAATGGGTCCTTAAGTGTAATTTCTTGTTTTTGGGTCATTTTTCGTAATTTCCAAAAATATTAAAAAAATATTAAAAAGGTTCACGGGTGTTCCTCTTTTTTTTTTTTTTTTTTAATAATGCAAATAGTATTTTTTACTGATAAAATTTCTGTTCGGTGTTCTGACCGCGTGATCTTTTGCAAATTCTCAAAAATTCGGAAGCACAGCCCTGAAGCTCTATTCTTCCTCTTTAAAAATATCTGGGTCAACTGAATTTTTGACCTCATTCAGGGTATTTCGTAATCTGTCAAAGATTTTAAGTTGGACACTGCCGGTAACAGAAATTACTTCGGGTGACACCATCTTCGAGACAAAAATTCACTGATTCATAATATGTGCAGTTGTTTACTACTTAATTCAAGGATTTTGAGTTATGATTTATTTTCTAAAGGTTCTACTATCTGTCCTGATTCAAAATATCGGTTTCGACCTATCTCAATAATCATTCCGCCGATTTCGGAAATGACTTCGGAAATAACCCACTCTGAGATAAAAATTCACTTGTTTATAATATGTCCTTACCTAAGAAACCTAGTTCACGGATTATT
Source organism: Acacia crassicarpa (assembly GCA_034222035.1). Classification (NCBI taxonomy): domain Eukaryota; kingdom Viridiplantae; phylum Streptophyta; class Magnoliopsida; order Fabales; family Fabaceae; genus Acacia; species Acacia crassicarpa. The sequence goes on from JAWXYG010000010.1 coordinate 3,712,759, forward strand.
GGAAATAATTCTATTTCTATTATTTCCCAAAATATAAGATATTATATTACAATAATATTATATTATTGAGTGGGTCCCGCGTCAAATTATTTTCACACTCACGGGTTTTCTGTCGACAGAGGGAAATTATTTGGCCGTGGGTCCCACGTGAATAGTATATACCTAATTAAATACGTATTTATAAATAGTAAATACGTATTTATGAATAGTAAATACGTATATATGAATAGTAAATACTATTCACGCCAAACCAAATACCAATTCAAAATTCACCAATATATCATATTTAAGAAAAATACAAATTTTGGGGTATTATAGTATTAGTGACGAGAAATGGTAAGACTTTGACTCTGAGACATCAGCAAGCCCAAGATGGTCAGCAAGTTAGTTTGACCAATATTGATTCATGAATTGAATCATGATGATCATAAACTTGTTCATCTTCTCTTTCTCTGTCTCTTTGGTCTTTGCTTACAGATACGGAATGGGGTGTGGCGAAAATTATGGTTCCAAGGTCCCTAGCTCACACTTTTCTCATTGCTTTTTACTCAATTTAATCCCAATCACAATATGTATGTTTGTGCCTGACTACTTGCCTCTTTTTTTGTTTCTTCAATTTCATACATTTCAACATGTACCGTGCTTGAACATGTTTTTTCCTGTTTGTGTGAAAAACAAACTCACAATGAGAAAAACTGAAGACATGAAGTGGAAGTTGCAGATATTTTAGTTGGATCTGTGTTATATATATATATATATATGTGCTAATTATAGCTATAGGGTAAAAAGGAAAAACTTGTTTATCCTATTTATATGTCACACTATTAAATTTTTCAAATGAATGTTCAATTTTTTCTCACATATTATCGTGTTTATTTTGTTCTCATATGGTATAAAATATATAAAAATATGATAAAGTTAAAAAGTTATTGAATTTTAAGGCAGAACTAATAAAGTTTAAGGGTATTCTTAGGGCCCGTTTGAATCAAAAAAGAGGTGAGAGAATCGAAAGGAAAGGAAATGAATGGAAAATATTTGGTCACTTACGAGTTTTGGTTCATATTGAAAAAGAAAATGGGTTGATAGGAAAATTTTATATTGATCTAAAGAAAATGAGATAGTAAATTACAATAAAAGACCATTTTGCTCTTAAGTAAAAAATATTATTTTAAACCCCCAAGAAAGTTATTCACCCACAATATATTTAACACCCAAAAAGTAGTGAAGGGCCATCGGAAAGTGAAAACCAACGGGGATATAACGGAGGATAGAGCTGTGAACGGTGGTTTTGGCAAAGGAAATGAGCATTGTTGTCACTTGTGGACCCCTAAATCAAACGAGGTGCTTGTTGATTTGCTGACGGAGATGACACTAAGAGGCGAACAAATTGATAAGAGAAGTTTAAGATTTGTTTATTTGGTTTATCTAGAACTAAAAATGGAAGAAAGGTTTTTCAGATGTGCGGGCTTCAAAAGGAATAATGACATCTCACATCAGCAATTTTAATCCACTTGAAAATTGGTAGAGGCAGGAAAATATTTTCACACCCAATATTTGATCGAAACGCCTAATGCTAGTTGAAAAATCCTCATTTTCCTATTCTATCATGCCATTTTCCGTCACCCAAATGGGTCCTTAGTCTGTGTAAAATATACAGAAAGTAACTTTTAAATAGGAGTAGTCGAATATATATATTACCGGCACATTGAATGTTGCTTTGGCCACCGTGTATGATGAAGAAGCTAGAAGCTAAGCTGTGTATACTCTATATAATATAATTTCAGTACTTCAGTGTGATTTCATCATTTCGCAACTACCCCCACCATTATTCTCTTTCCACTTTTATTGTTACTGTTGCATTAGTGTCAATGAATGATAAAGATGATCTTTGCTTACTATTATTGTGTGACCCTCATTAATTTTCTACTCCCACATTTGCCACCAATATATGTACTACGTTTTGCCTAATTTTAAGAAAATGTTTTCAGCTTTTTCTTGTTTTGATTAATGAGTTTCTTATACAGTAGGCTAATAACTTCAGTACCTAAATTGCTCAAACAAAATATTTAATTGGAGAAGTCTGGGCATTGTACATCCCTATTTTCACAGCTATTCTGAAACCTGATATGTGCATTGGGCTTTTATGGTACATGTCCATCGTAAATAGTAACTTATTAGGTCAATATATGCTTTCTATCTCTATATCATGAAGAATCTTTTGCTCCAATCCGTCTTCCATGGGCTTTCACTTACACTCCCATCACAAATTTAATTGGGCCATATAATTAATGAAGATTGGTATAGTTGGTTAAAGTGTTGGCCTTCACCCCAAAAAAGATGAGGTTCAATACCCGTTGATAGATATGAGGGTCTCGTTGGTGATCGATCTGTAAGTACCTCTGTAAACATACTGAGCTGGAAGCATGTTCTGGCCCCTGTGGGGTACTGATATCTACCCCACCTAAACTTTATTATATCAAAAAAATATATATTGGGCCATATAGGCCCATCAATATCATACTGTGTATGTGTGTTTTACATTGGAATATCCATTTTGATATTTCAAAACAATAACAGCTAAACTATTACTACTACCAGGCTCCTTTGTAGCCTTCTGGGTCATTCTTCATTGATGCTTTGGGGTTGCGAGTTCGAGACTGTTATTTGTATACTCCCTCATCTCTAAACCAAAAAGTAAACTATTACTACGGATCAGTCCACTTTTTAAAATTGATTGAACCTAGAGCTGGGAATTAGGGTTTCGTCAGGCTAGGGTCTACTAGGGCCAATCTTCCGGGGGCTGGAGTAAAAAAAAACATATGTTTTTCAAAATCCGGCTCAAGAGCACCAGGGCCAGGGCCGACCCTTTAGGGTCCGGAAATTACTATTCCAAATTTTAACTATTTTTCCTCCATTTTTTCCAAAGAAATATAATTAGTAAATTATAACAATTAAAGTTCTACTTTATTAAATAAATGTTATCAACATTAATATCAAAACAACACGAATCATCCAACAAATAGGCACAGTAACTAATTCATAATAAAAAACAAACTATGTTCACAAATAACTCACACAAAACATAAGAAGCATACCACTAAGCAACATTAATATTATAACTATTATTGTCGTCATCTTCGCTACTATCATCAATTTCAATGACATTTGATTGTGCTTCGTTTTGAGTAGGCTCTAGTTCATGAGTAAGAATATCATGAATTTTTTCTCCCACATCATGAACATATCCATAATTTTTATCTACAACAAATAATAAACCAAATCATAAAATTAGAATATAGTTATTATGTATTTGTGTATTTGTATTTAAATGGATAAATAACTTTATAACAAATACAAACTACATATAAATTAGTAAATTACCACCATATGTAAATTTATACATCCAAAAAATAATAAATTAAAAGGGCCTACGGGGCTGGCCCTTTTAAGCATCCAAAAAATAATAAATTAAAAAGGCCTACATGGCTTATTTCATTAAACTCATCTAATTTCTAAGCCCGGTCCTTGAAGGGCCAGGGCTTAAAAGGACCGGCTCAATGGGCTCAGCTCAATTTCCCAACTTTAATTGAACTAAAAATTAGTTATTGCAACAACTCTCTCTCTCTCGATGGGCTCAGCTCAATTTCTCAGCTTTAATTGAACTAAAAATTAGTTATTGCAACATCTCTCTCTCTCTCTCTCCCCCTCTCTCTCTCTCTCTTAAAAACTAGAATTCATTGCTCAAAAGGTAATATTACAATAAAGAGACAGAAACTAAAGCAACCTAGAGGGATTATGGCCCCCTCCCCTCGTTTTGTTGACCATATATTTTAAAGGGGGGTCTCTCTCCCTAAAAAACATCTTCCCCCAAATCGGATGGATATTGAGAGATTATAAAAATTGTTGTGTTAGTGGACTAAGATACCCTTAGCATTTTTTTTAATTATTCCTAAAATAGCCCCTTTCAACGGGAAAGACATTCTTGAATTATGGTCTCTCCCCTCCTACTCTGGCTCTTATCTCAAACTACAGGACCAACTCTGTCTTGCCTCTAAATCCACCGTCGTAAATTTGTTCTGCACGTCCCTCGTGCTATGTCCCACCACTTACCCCCGTCGTAGAAGGCAGCGCCAAGGTCCTCCGTCCTACCCTGTTCTACCCCTCCATGCTTTATTATCAGAGAGTACGGTGCCGGCAAGTGACAATGCATGATCACTAGACCTTGCAGGCTCCAAGTCAATTACAATCCCCACATCAATTTGATGCATTATAGCATAAAAAGGCTTTTGGGTTGTTCTAGAATAGACCCAAATGGGGTTTAGTAGCAAAATTTCCCTCGAAGAAGCTTTTGCAAGAGAAGCCCCTGAAGAAGGCGTGAATAGAGTAGTAGCATTAACTCCAACTAAACTAATAAATCGTTTTGAATGAGATTTTCCGTTTAAATCCAACATTTCAAAAGAATTCTCATTGTACCCAATAATATGAAAAGTGGGCTCTTCAATTGCAAGCATACACCCAAATGGCTGAACAAGACCACCTCTTTGAATTCTCGATAAGTAAGCCGTCATTTTCTCGTCTGACTTTGATTTTGGAGCATCAAGAACCGATCTTGAGTAATCGAATGACTTACCCAAAACAATAGATTGTTCATACTCGGCTAAAATCCCTGCATCAGCATTTTAATAAGCAATTATCAGAGATTCTACCGGTGGTGTTCATTTTGCTCGCAAGTGAATCTGAGAAGGAGGAAGAAGGTCCTTCTTTATATCTCTGCTTACTTTGCTAATCATCTTTTTTTAAGGCCTCAAGTTCTTTCTTGTAAGGGTTTCTGATTCTTTTTTACTCAGAAAAACTCATGATGGTATTGAAAGCTCTAAAAGGATCTTTATAAATATAAACAGACATGGTTCAGAAGTTTCTGTGATGTGGGTGGATTCTACTTTGAAAATGGCTTGCACTCACGTATTTTTCATCTTGGCTTTGCAGGCCGAAAACCAGGTCAAAGGGTACAACAAATGTTCAACACCAACCCCAGTAAACCAATTTCCAGTCAAATGTAAAGTCTGCAAACTATGATTTTTGAAGAGACCAGCTGCAATAGACACAGTTCCCTTGTCCTTTAAACATGATCTAAACAAATTCACTTCCTGGAGGGTTTGGTTTTGTTCTAGAACCATCTTAGAGGTTTTTCCACTGTTCTGTCCACTCCAAACATGAAATTCCGTGGCTCTATTCCTTGCCAACACTGCAGAATTAAGCGAGGTTGCTGTGATAGCATTCGAATCGAAAATAGTCAGCAATTTAAGACTTCTTGAGTGCCAAGCTCATAAAGAATTGATTTGATTCATGATTTTTTTTATGCCTTTTACTTTGTAAAGCCCATCGGCAGGTTGGTAGTGTTTTGGTAAAGCAGAGTCTGCCCTCTTCTAATTTCTTGTGTAATCGATATGATTGTTTTAAATAAAATATATAGTGTTATTGACTTAATTATTCATATATTTTTTTTAAATCAAGTGAGATTGTTTGTTCAAATTAGTTAAGTTTTGAGATGAAAATTATTGGGAAAGTGGTAGAAAGAGGTGGATGATCAGTGGGGAACAAGGTGTGGAGCTCTAAAATCTAGATCACTACTAGGGTATTCGATGTCTTATGCTATGTAAAATTCGTGTTTAGGTTGTTTGATGATTTGAATGCTCTCTTTATTTAAACATGAAGTTTGAGCATTAAAGACATACTTCCTATTTCAAAATTAAAATGTGTGTGTGTTGAACAGCTAACATTAAAATCCCTCTTATAACATAAGGATAAATTTGTAAATGCGAAAAAAAAATTTCCCTCCCCTCCCCTTTTGAACTAAATAAAGCAACATTAAAATCTCTCCCCTCCTTTTTCTTCTGATCAATCCAAATAAGGTAATATTAAAATCCTTCCTATTCCTTCTCCTCCATTAAAATCCCCCCTTCCCCTCCCCACCGTCGAACCAAACAGGCCCTAAAACAACCTAGGTTACTTCATCAAATTTGAAATTCATTTAAGAATTTTTATGAACCGGAAAATAGATAAAAATTGACAAAGCTTGTATTTTTGTTAAAAAAAAAAAAAAGAAAGAATAAACTTGGATATATGGATGGTTTTAGCATATTGGGTCTAAGTTTTAAAATATTGGATGGAGGTCAAGTTTGTTTGAAGTAATTTTTCTTAATTTAAAGAAAGAAAAAAAAAGCAGGCCCAATTGGAGAATGGGGTGACCGTTGGAGCCGTTAAGCAACAGCGCGGGAAAAAGCGCGTCCGTTATATTACGAACAGATGAAACATGCAGAAAGCGCGCCAGTTGGTTCTCTTTGACTTTTGAGTCAGTGCGGTATTTTTGTTGCGGAGGGGTTGGTGCGAACTGGACTGACAGATTGTCTCGTGACTCTCTCAGTTTTTGGATTTCATATCTTTTCCAATCCCCCTTCAAAATCTCCTCCTCCAACCAATACTCTTCTTCCTCATTTGCATTGGCAATCACTTCGCAATTCCACGTCGTCATTTCAGAATTAAGACCAGAACGTGATCGGAAAAGTTAGATCCATCATTTCTCCGGCTCAAGATTGCGTTCTCAACAATTCATTTTCCGTCAAATAGAAACGCTTCTCAGCAGGTAATTTCATCGTTAACTCTCTGTTCCTTCCCTCCTCAATGCTGCAATCGATTTCATTTCTGCCGATTCCACGTTTCCTCACTGGATCTGTTTCTCGCATTATAATTTTGATACTGAATCAAATCTTCACCAAGTTAGGGTTCCAAAGGCATGGAATCGGTGTATGAATTGAAGGGGGCGGATTCTTCACTAGATCTGTTTGTGGCTTTAATTTTCAAAATCTGTGGAGAGTGGAGGACAAATTGGGATTAAGATACACATCAAATATCGAGAATATCTAATGGAAGATCAGAATTTAATTCCACTACCTCCTCCCCCTTTTCCTGTGTCGGCATCAACGAGTTTGGCATGCGAATTAATGTTTGTGAACAATTTAACGCCAACAGGGTGCAGCTATGTGTCCACAGCAACAAGAGATTTGTGGGATCATCTTTTCGACGAAGCTTATAAGGCAGATGTTTTCATCAATACTCGTAATGGTGGTATTCTCTTTGCTCATTCTAACGTTCTTGTAAGTTCGTTCGTTTCAATCCAATTTGTATATCATATTATCATAGTCCTATACGATACCCGAATAATATATCTGCTTCTTTCCTAACAATTATACCCTATTTGTTGAATCCGTGCCACTTGCATTATACCATAAGAACAGGGGATGGCTTCTCCAGTCTTGAAAGGCATGCTTAAGCAAGCAAGTCCCCGTCGTGGTCAGCGATCAATCTCCATTCTTGGGGTTCCACACGATGCCGTCAGAGTTTTTGTTCGATTCCTCTATTCTTCCTGGTATATTCCGTCCCTTTTATTCTTAGTTTTACTCAATTTTTACATTTAACAAATAAATCTATTTTCTTCCTTTTGAGTTCTAATTTCAATAAGAATTCTAGTTCTTACCCTTCATATGTTATGATATAAATATACTACACCAATTCATTATATATGGATGATGAGATTCCATTGATACATTTTATTAGAATTTTATATACGTGTATATATGTTAAGATTTTCTTGAGTTGAGTTGTCTTCTTCTTCTTCTTCTTCTTGTTTTTCTTGTGTCCCACTCGTTGATCGCAATAATGCCATATTAGAATTTTAGGTGTAGGTATATATGTTAGTGTTATTTTTCTTTCAAAATAGTTGAAGTCTATTTTTATATTATATACCTTTAATCTCTTCTTTAATTAATCAATGTAATACTTCCTTATATTCTAATATGCTTCACGGTTCTCTTTGATTAGCTATGAGGAAGAAGAAATGAAGGAATTGGTGTTGCCATTGTTGGTACTGTCACATGCATTTGTAGTCCCTCACTTGAATCGTGAATGTGAAGAGAAGCTGGAAACGAGTTTACTCACCATAGACAATCTAGTTGACGTAATTCAGCTTGCATTGTTATGTGATGCTACAAGGCTGACCCTAATTTGTTACCGAATGATTTCAAGCAATCTCAAACCTGTTTCAGAGTCCCAAGGTTGGAAGGCGCGCAATGAAGCAGAGTCACCCATTTCTGGAAACCCAACGTCTTGAACACATAACTGTGGTCTGGGATTAAATTTCCCTTTACTTTTCTGTTAATTTTATTTGCGTTTGTTCACTTGTAATAATAATTTTTTTAAAAAATGTACCTCTTTGGTCCTTAATATATAAGACATATTCATCTAATTTGATTAGATTAAGGAAGTTAGTTAATATGATGAAATGATAATCAGATAAAGAATATGAGGAAGAGGAAGATTGATGAAAAGAAGATGTATATGGAACTGTACGAGGCAATGGAAGCACTTGTTCATATATATGGAGATGGGTGTAGAACAATTGGACCACACGATAAAGATTTAAAAGCAAATGAAGCTCCTTGTGGTTATGCAGCCTGCAAGGGCATAGATTTTTTTTTTTTTTTTTTTTTTTATAAGAACAAGGGCATAGAATTGCTTATTCGTCATTTTGTTGCCTGTAACTTAATTGAGGGTCCCACGTAGTTGCATTCATTGTAAGAGAATGTGGCAATTATTTGAGTTACATTCTCGACTATGTGCTGATCCACACATCTGTAAAGTCCCTCCATGCAGGTAATTCTAATTTATCCACTTTGCTCTAACATTCAAGGTTTATTACTCATATTTGTTGTTCTCATCTCATTTCAATTATTTACTTAAACCCAGTATGAATACTGTCTTTTCAGGAGCTTCAAGTAAAAAATATCGTATCAAAGGAAGAAAGATGAGATGAGGTGGAAAATATTGGTTCAGAAGATTTTGAGAGCAAAGGCTATTGCTGTGTCGCTAATTTTTCAACAGCAATAGCCAAAAGTTAGTGTGAAATCAGCTTCACATCCCAACATTAAGTTGTATATCGTTTATGTATGTGTATATACTACTCTTCTGGTCTTTTATGTAAGACCTATTCAATTAATTTGATTAGATAAAGGAAGTTAATTGAGTTAGTTAATATAACATGTTTTTTCCCATACAACGCCCTAATCATCTTCTTTAATTCTCTTTATCTTACTTCCTTACTTGATTATTGTTAAGGGAATATCAGTAAGGATCATTTTAGAAAAAATTGATAAATAATGGAAATAGGTCTTTCATCTAAAACCACAATCAACTCTTCAATTACATCTTACATCAAGGACCAAAGAAGAGTGTGGGTGCGGGGTGCGTGCGTGTGTGAAAAGCTCCAAATTTTCAATTTGTAGTAAGCTTTCATGCATTTCGTATGTATTTACCACAAAATTGCTACACTTGCTTTTATCTTGGATCAAAGAAATGCTGCAAAACTGCTGTTTATTATTAATAATTGATTTAAAAAATTACATGTAATATAGCCTTTTAGGTAAAATCAATACATTATAAAATTATGAAAATGTAAGTAACTCTAATCTAATAAAAACCTATCTCAACTGTTGCATATGTGCTGGAGTTGAAGAAACCAAAAAAAAAAAAGAAAAAAAAAAGAAAGAACCATTTATAAACCTTTTCCTCCTTTTACTCTGTAAATCAGAAAGTACTTACCACAGCTTCTTGTTTATCTCCCAAACACGCATTCATCAATTTCAGGGCACAAAACTATGCTCTTCTGTTGAACTATCCTTGTCCTGAGAGACTATTGTTGCTTCATATTTCACAGAGCTATGGGGATGAACTTTCATCACCTGAACTTCTATCTTGTCTTGCATGGTACTTGTTAAGAACAGGTATTGATGCAGTAGAAGCTATTCTGAAAGATCTAGCAGCACCAACCATAATTCTATCTTGCATTCTTCCCACTTCTTTGCACACTTGATCCAAAATATTTAGAAAGTCTCTTACAATCATGAAGATTCTAAAAGGGTGGGCTTCTTCTTTTGCTGCATTCCCATGGAAGTATTCTGTTACTTCTTTCACCAGGAACAAAGCCTTTCCTTCATCTTCCTTGATCCTGACAATTTCCTCTTCTGCATCCCTCAAGAATAGCTTCATGGAGTTGAAGAAATTCCCTTGGGTATCTGGTTTTTCGTATTGCAGAACAGATCTCACTTTCTCAAGCCCCGATTCAAGTTTTATGACATAGCTGCTTAAGACATCTGAATCCATTGTTGCTGCTTTCTTCACATTGCTTAGGTCTCTGCCTAGTCCAGCCACAACCTGCAATCCTTGCTTCTTGAACTCATCCTCATTGAATTTGGAATTGATTTGCTTCTGAACATTCTCATTCGCAGAATCACTGCCAGTGCCTTCAGATCTAATGATCTCTTGGACCACAAAGTGAAGCAATGTAGTCTTGCCATCAGTCCCCTTTATGTCTACCAGTTTTAGCAGTGTGTCCAGTTTAAAAGCTTTGGCATCACCACGATTGGTGCCGACATTCATTCTGTTACCTGTCCTAAGAACAGCTTCGATGAGTTTGAGGAACAACCGACTGTTCTTCAATTCCTCACTTGCAGCCTGGTAACGCAGAAGATAACAAATTGGTTAATTTCTCAGGAGGCAACAGTGAAAGTAATTCTAGCCAAGAAATCATTATCATTAGTTCTTAATATAAGTACTAGTTGACTAATTTGGATTTGGAGATATTAAAGAAGTTAAATGAATAACCTAGTTATAGTATATGTTACATTATCTATTTGAAATACTTATATAAGTCATTAGATTTTATATCAGTTTATATGTTACACAAATTAGTTTGAAGAAAAATGGTATATACAAGTACTTTAGAATAATTTATTTATCTTTCTAAATATCCTAAAATTAGTCAACTGATCTTATATTAAATACCAGAGGTAATACTTGATTTAAGCTATTCTTACCTCGAGGGTCTGAAAAGACTTCCTCAGATAATTAACTTCAGTATCAAAGTTAGCTCTGTATAGCAAGGCTTCAACTCTTTTGAAGGCAAAAGGGATATCAAGCACTGATTTGAGAAATCTTTCTGCAGACCCAAGTTTTGAAAGGTCACCATCATACTTCTTCAGCTTTATCTCTTCCTCCTTAGTGGGAGCCATCTTTACTAGAGTTTCAAATAGCTCAGTACCCAAACCTTCAGTATTCCCTGTTTTGTCCAAAAACATTTGTTAATTACACTTATTCACCCAGTGAAATAAATAAACCAGAAAAATCATACACAGAGTAAGAAAATATTATTAGTAGAAACACTTCACCTAAGACTGGCAAATAAAATATGACATCAAGCTTCACATCAAGTAAAAATACAAATACATTGAATGTCTCTTTTTTACATGTTAGAGAGGCAGAATTGTGCAGATGACATCCAGTTGTGTGACTAAAATAATTGAGAGACACTTATGATCAATAACGATTTGCTCAGAGACACAGTGTATGTACTAGAACACCAATGCCTTTGTAGTCGTGCGACTTTACAAGTGGGAGGTCACGGATTTGATCCGTTTGTAACTCAGATTGTTAATATCTGCCCTTAAAATTTTTTAAAAAAGGTGTGTACACAACAACTTGAGAAAAAATCAACTTACCGTCCAAAAGAGCATCACAAACTTCATCCTTTGTAACATTCAGTGCCCTTAGTAGTATAGCTATGTTCTGTGACTTCTTCGGGTCCAGAACCTTGTCCTCCTGGTTAGCAACAGGAGGAAGAACTAGTTTTCTAGGAGCTTCTTTTGGAACAACATTTGTAGAAGAATTACAGCCAAACAGGCTCTCCATCATGTCCTCATTTAATCTAAAATTTCCCAAAATCACAAAAAAAAACCACTTATTAGCCCCTTGGTAGCTTCTAACACTGGCACAGAATTTTAGTGAATGCCAATTAAACTTACCGAAAAGAACTTGATTTTAGCTGGTCCCACACTGTAGCACGATCTGAGGTTGCCCGCACTTTATCCCAATGCAGAGGCTTTAACTTTGGTTTCCCTCCGTCCATGTCATCGGCTTCGACCCTCCGGCAAGAGGCGAGCCTTTCATCATCATCAACATGTTCAGAATCTGAGGCTTTTGTTATACTCTTAACAGAAGCTGTTCCTTCACTTGCAGACCAAACCTGTCGCTTCCTTGATCCAGAAGATGACGAGGGAACACTAATTGCCGGCGACTCTGCTTTCCTCGGTGTTGTTTGCAGTGGCAGCGGTGGAGGTGGCGGCGGAGGAGGAGGAGGAATTGTTGACTGGAGATGCGTCAAATTTGGTGCCGGAGGTGGCGCTGAGAATTTTGGCCTTCTAGAAGCAGAGGAGGTCACTTGTTTATCTACATGCTGAAATGGTGTCGATCGATTTGTTGGCGGCGGCGGAGGAGGTGGCGGAGGAGCCTGTTTTATAGATGGCATAATAACAGGCCTAACATCCGGCGAAGGAGCAGTGAAGCGAGATTTTGGTGATGTCCTCTTTGAAAAAGGATGAGAATTATTGGAATGCGTCTCAGTACTCCTTGCCGTTACCGTCGTCGGGCTACCGTTCGCCAGAGACGAACTCTGACGCGAAATTGGTGTGTAATAGCCATCCTCATAGCTCAGCGATGACCCGTGCGGCGTATGAAATGCCATGCCGTGGCTTTCCTCGTCAGAAGAAGAAGAAGAAGTTGATGATGAGGAAACCGCCGGCGGGTAATTACCATCTGGCGGCTTCTTTAGCGGCGGTAATGGCTGCAATTCAGGACTTGGCCGGTACCGATCGGATCGCTTTGGAGGATTCAGTTTGTGATAAGGCGACTTGTTTCCTCCCCCATTAGACTCGACGGACTCGCTCACTGAGTCAGCTCGCGTCGGCTCCACAGTCCCAATGTACAGAAAATTCGACGGTGGGGCCCCCGAAGAATCGCCGTTAATTCGCTGCGAATCACCATTTACGAGCTTCTGTGTCTCACTGGGATGCTTCACACGGTGTCTGTACAAGAAGAAGGCAAGAGCAGAGAGCATACCAAGAGTCACAATTCCGACAGACATGGCGATTGCGACCTTCTTCGTCGGCTTGCTCGCCGGCGTTGTTGCCGACGCCGCCAGATTATTCGGAGCTGTTGTGCCATTGGGAATCGTTGGTGGTGGTTGATTCTGATCCGCCGGCGTCGTCGTCGGTCCTACTGGATTCTCGTGAAAGAAAGGAATATCAGGGGAAGATGGGGTGTCCGGCGGCGGCGGCGGTGGAGAAGACTCGACTAAGGACGGTGGTGGAGCAGAATCGTCAGGGAACAACGGTTGGTGCAGAATTCTTCTTGGTTGAGATTCATTGAAGCTGATATCTCTGGTTCCCTTGGCCGCGTGTGTCACGAGGCATAGAGATAACGATATGATGAAAAAGAAGATAGAGAGATGAAGTTTCATGATGAATTTTGGTGATCTTGGCTAATTCTCTTCTCGTCTTCTGAATTCATCTCTGTTTTTTTTTGGTTTGCTTCTGCAAATTCCTTCGCTCGGAAGATGCGAGTGAGTGAGAGGGAGAAGGAGCTTGTCTTAGTTGTAATGTAGGAGTTAAGATCTTGACCCTGAGAGAGATTCCGTCAGCAGAAGCACCCGCATTTTTTTTTTATTTTAAATTAATTATATTTATATGAGCAAGTATTTTTTATTCCTTTAAAAATCCCAAAAAATACCTAATTAATAATGGTCACTTGAACTTAGAAAACGACAGATAAGGGAGAGGTTCGCGCTGTGAGATTTTGAAGTGTCAGGATTTTTATAAAATTGTTCATTAATGACTACACAACCTGTTAAAAGTAATAGTAAATTGCGTTTTCTAAATAGTATTGTGGTCATTAGCATTGTAAGTATAGTTAGTGGTTAAATGTCAATTTTTATAAGTAAGATTGTAATATTTTAATCACTAACTACACTTACAAGGTGAATAAGAACATCTGTAAATATATTTAGCATTTCGATAATGTTATTTATAATAATAGTCAATGAGAAACAATTTTATAGAAACACTTTCATTTCAAAATCAGTTGTTCTTACATTTTTTCCTACTTGTCCTTTTACTTAATCTCATGTCTTTTTTAGGATTTTCAAGTTCGTGAGGTATTTTTTTTTTATAAAAAAAATTCCTATTTTTTTGGGCAATAATATATCCAAGTGAGTATTATTAAATGGAACCACACACATTAAATTATCGGTGTGTATACTTTTAGTAAACGTGGGGCGGACGGTGTTCTTGGCCAGTTCGTTTTGGAACAGATTGACGATCATGACTTAATTCTGTTGATATGATAAAAATTTGGATTAACCCATAAAATAGAAAGAGAAAATTTTGGTACTTGATGTTTTTTATTGCTATATATTTAATGGTAATGAATATATGAGTTTATTTTACCCAACAAATATATATATATATATATGGCTTTATTATCTTCTGTAAGAAAAAAAAATACTAGATAAATCTAGAGATATCGCTAGTTGGAAGCCAGGGTTAAAGCACAAATTCCACCTCATGCCACTTTATCCTATCATCTTTTTCACTTTATCTCTTTGAGTTTATAAAATGTGAAAATGCTAAAACAATATCACTTAACCTTTAACATCTTAAATAAGTTATTTCACAATAAAATAAGTTATCAATCACTTTACTGTTGTTGTTAATTCTATTACTATTATTGTCACCAGGATTTTGAAGTTTAAATTAGGGTTGTCTAAAAAAAAACAGGCGGTTTGGTTGATTCAATCTAACCTGGTTTGGGGAAAATTTTGGTTCAAGACAATTTCACTGGATTGGACTTCAGTCGTCCAAGGGTTTAGACCCCTTAGACTGGTTCGATTTGACCCGATTTTATTTTATTTTATTCGTAAGTCACCATTGCACTCAACCAGTCACTAGAGTCTGAATATCCTAATATGCTTTTTAACTTATAAGAATCACTTTTCACTCATTTACTTTTTATTACTTTTGGAAATTAAATGAAACCAGAACTAAAATATTGTCTCTCAAGAAGACAAAAAAAAAAAAAAAAACTGGACTACCTAGACTAGTCCAGGAAATTCGCCGTCCAGCCCAACATTGGGCTAGTACCAGACCAGACTTCGGGCTGACTTTTTCAGCCGGAGGTCCTATCGGGTCAGACCTCAGGTTGACCGCCAACCTGGTATGGCCCGATCCATGAACAATTCTAGTTCAAGTGATATTTTTCTAACATTTTTTCTAATAAAATACTCACTCCACCTTTATATATAAGAGCTTTTCAATAGAATCGGGGGAGAGTGATATAGTTGACAGAGAATCAATAGAAATAAATTAAGAAATACTGATAAATAAAAAAATGTAATTAAGGTCAAAATTAACTGCTCGAATATTTTTTATATTAAGTACCAGAAGAAGGAGTAGAATGAAAGAAATAAATACAAGAGTGATGACGTCGGAATTTCTTACTAGGTTGGGCAAAACCACGAAAATAATGGACCCAAAAACACGTGAGCTGCGTGGCATCCCTGATCGTCAGTTTTTACAAGTTTTGTGGTACACTCTGCTTTAAAACGTGACTTGAGGGCTGAGGCTTATGCTTTGTGTGAATCGAGGTTAGCAAAATGGGCGGTGATTTAAGGACAAGGGTTAAGTATCATTCGTTAATCCAAGATTACCACACATCATCTAATTAATTAACCTCAGCTATGCCCAACTCCATTATGTTTCCGTTTCACACTTCAATCTCAACTTTTGATGATTATTAACAATCGAATCCCCCTGTGCTCGTGTCATCAACACGACACCGAGTTTCTGTTGTCAAACACCTTTCACACGTCACACATAAACACATTTAATAACGGGAAAAAACAAAGGAACCTGCCTCTAATAGTTTGCTGTTGTTCTGTCCAAAAAACTTAAAAAAAAAAAAATGTTTGCTGTTGTCGGATTCTACCGACGCGCCTCGATTATTATATTCTCGATGCATTATTGCGATTTGCGACGTGTTTCGGAAAATTAAATTCAAGTTCCAAACAAGAAAAAATATACCTGAAAGGTTTTTTAATATTTTAAATTTACAGTAAAATCTTGTGTCACATTTTGTAATATATATCCTATGTGAAAAGTCTAAAATATTCTTAATGAATACACAATTATCTATTCCCTCCCCACTTAATTAGTAGGGTTATTTCGAATTTTTCATATTTGAAACATGTTAAAACATATTCCATGGGACTTCAATTCATTGTAAATTTGAGATTTTAAGGAATATTTTCATTACAGTTTTTTGACTAAAGTATATTTTTAGTCCTTTAAGTTGTAAATAAGAATACTTTAGCCCCATAACTTTATAAAGTACACATTTCGTCTTAGAATTTTTAATTTTTTTTGTCTTTTTTCCTAATTTATTTTGAAACTGGTCTAAATAAAGTCTAATAAAAAATTGTTTTTTTAATGTATTAAACAGTGCAAACTTCAAGATCATATTTTGATTTTCTCTGTGTGATGTTTGTTTGTTTGTTTTTTTTTTTTGGGAACAATTCTGTGTGATGTTGATACAAGTACTTTATCTTTGGCACGATATAGGATAAAAATACTTTATTTGCAATAGAAAAATAGACATGGGGGAGTCCAAGGTCATACACGTAATTTCGGAAAAAGCGATGCATGCCCGGCGTCACAGGTCATATATCGTCTTATTAGTTAATGCTTTCTCTGTTGTCACTTGAAACATGCGACACATGTTATTGTCACAACACGACATCACTTATGATGTTAAATTACAGTGACGATGGCTGATTATATTTTTTTTTTTTGGGATGAAAATGATCATAATTTCAATAAGATATACATATATAATTATAAAAAAGTATATATTCATTAATTTTAAAAGCTCAATCCAATATTGAGATTGAGTCAAATATAATTGGTTACATACCTGTCAAACCTTCCACCAGACTACTCTTCATTTTGTTCCTATTAATTAAAAAATTATATGCTTATTAAATTTTGATTCACATTTAATTTATCCATCATGAATATCTTTAAGATAAACATTTTACCCCCAAACACGGACTCCAAAAGTCATGTTTTTTTTTTGGGCTGTATTTTACTTCTTTCAGGCTTAAATTAAAATAAAGTTGACTTTCTTGAAGATATTAAGAAATCTAATTAAATTATTTTATAATAGTTATATTTGTTATTTTTTCTTCAAACTATTTTGTATAACTTATAAACTCATATATAATTACAATATATGATATGATTAAATAACTTATTTAGTTTCTTTAATTTCTTTAAAAAATTAATTATATCTTATATTTAGGACTAAAGCAAGTGCTATATAGAGTGAGTATTATATAGTGATTCAGATATAAATTTCGTAAACTCAATTTAAAAAAGGGTGTTAATTCAATCCAAAGAAGATACAAATGACTAATAATAGAAGTGACCAACTTGGTCAAGCTCCTCATAGCGCGATGGCACTAGGGTCAGCCTTAGGAGCTGGCCTTTCTCCATGTCCAGGGTTCGAGTCCTGCCTCCCCCTCCTCCCACTGACTGTTTAAAAAAAAAAAAAAAAGTGACCAACTTGGACCCTCCCCCCCCCCCCCCCCCAAAAAAAAGGTGACCAAAAAGTGTTAATTCATACAGGGATTATACGGCACGTAAAATCACTTCCCCACAGTCAATCTAAGCGGGGAATGAGTTAATACCACTTTGATCCTATTAATTAATTTATTTTAATTAAAAATTTAATTCTTCTTATAAGTCTAGTTTTAAATTAATAAATGCATTTGCTATATTTTTTACCCTATTAATTGCAATAAACAAAAAAAATTGTCCACATTAAATTTTGGAACCAATAATAGATGAGGGTAAAATTAAAAATTTAACTCATAATTAATAAGTTAACTAACTCTTCTTAATTGTTTAAATTTTTTTTAAAAAACTAACTCTTCTTGATATGTGAGAGTTTGTTAATTTAGGCTTATAAATAGGATCAGAATGCTGAACCATTTAACTTGTTTTTATTAAAATCTCATATAAAAGAGAGACATCACAAAGATATTAATAACATAGCACTTTAATCCTATTTATAAGTTCATATTGATCAAATTTTTTTTGCCCTTATTCTAAGTCTAGTTTCAAAATAATAAATGCATTTGTTACATTATTTTTCCCTATTGAATGCAATAAACAAAAAGAATTTATTCATGTTGAATTTTGAAACCAATCATAAATAAGGGCAAGATTTAAAATTTAGTTCATAATTAATGAGTTGATTAACTCTCTTTAGTATGTGAGAGTTAGTTAATTTAAATTTATAAATAAGAACAAGGGATAAAATATTGTTACTACCAATGTCACTATCACTTTTCCACCCTTAGATTAGAATCTCAAGAGGAGAGAGAAATAATAAAGGTAGATGAAATTCTGATTTAACGGTGAAAAAGTGGTAGTGACGAAAATTGACAGTGATAAGTGAGTAAAAATGGTGTTTTATGTATGGCGATGTGAAAGTAAACATACAAACTCTACATCTAATGAGGCCAGAATTTGAATATTCTTCTCAATTAATAAAAGGGTTAAGGTGCTAATTGGCCAACGAAGTGTTACGTAAAGAAAAACCTAGCGCAAAAATGTTTTAGAGAGACCAAAAACATAAATGAACAATTGAAAATGAAAAAAGCACCAATGAACATTTAAAAAATAGGAACATAACACAATGCTTTTAATTTCAACTTAACGTCATTATCTCTCTCTCCCTTGAACTTCTTTGTGGAATAGGAAAATGCCACAGGTAGCTACACTTATCGCCGTGGTGCCTGCTTGCGTGAGTCCCATCGCCGACAATTTATGCATGATGTTGGGACAAATGGAAAAGGAAGGCAAGACCTAAAAGCTACAGGAGGACGATTGGAAAAGGAGCAAGGCACAACTTGAAGGATGAAGCTACAGTAAGCACGAAACAGAGGCACAACATGCACGACTGAAGGTAAATAGAGGGTGCACACCAACACTTCATTGGCTTCCTTCTCCAGTTTCGTCTTTGACCACTCTCACCTTCATCACCATTGTTGCCAGCAACATTCCTTCTTCCTCCTCTCCACCGTGGTGCTTTCATCATCATCAATCGTTTTTGGAGACGGAGAGTAGAAGTATAACAAAGGCGCGAGATGTTTTTTTGGAAGCTACGTTGAACGCTAGAATGATGGAAAGATCCTTGCAGAGTGACTTTATTGTTCATCGTTTTTTTCCTTAGAATGCACAAGCTTGCTCGTTCTTTAATTTTATTTCCCTTTCACTTTGATTTTCCACCTAGTGGGACCGAGGAAAGGTTGTGTTGCTGGCGTCGATGACAACGTCATCAACTTGTTTGTCCTCCTCCTCCATGATCACCGTGGATGAACTTGAATTTAATATAGATTCGTCGACCAACGACAAATTGACCAACAGTGTCAATTTGAAAATTAATGCCATTGTGCTATTTTCTTATTTTAAATTGTTTATTTGTATTTTTGGTCATTCCAAAACATTTGTGTGTCAGATACTCTTTATGTAACACTTCATTGGTCAATCTACATCTTAACCCTTTAAGAATATTCTTCAACTATGATTAAGTGTTTTTTTTTTGTTAAAGTATACTTTTAGTCCTTTAAGTTTTATATGAGGTACACTTTTAGTCCCTCAACTTTATAAAGTATATTTTTTGTCCTAAAATTCTAACATCGTTAATATTGCTAACGGAAAACGCTGACGCAATGAACTCAAGTGATGACTAATAACATTAAATTTCACAAATTTTATATATTCTTCAATTTACCCATATTTTAAATTTAATCCTAATAGCATTTAAATAGGTGTATATTTTATGAGATTTAATTAGAATTATTGATATTATATACCTATTTAATTATCTTTTATGAATGTTTCCATAATTGAATGAAACTTGGGATCAAATAATAAATCGACACAAAATCTACTCATATCCTATTTTTATTGTGCAGGAAATATTAGCTGATTTGGAATGAAGTAAAAAAGGCAATAAGAGGATATGCAATCAGCCAAACTTAATGGCTCCCTGCAAGAAAATAGAAACAAAATCAATTGTTTGATCTGATGGAGTAAATTACAAGATATGAGATATCTTTTTAATAAGAAAAGGAGAATCAATGACCCAAGATCTAAATTATTATAAATAAGGAAGCAGAGACAAGCAACAGGAGGACGGAGTAGAAAGATCGGGAGACGCAGAACGAGAAGGAAGGGACGAAGAAGCAAAGGAGTAGAGGCTGAGCGTTTCGATTCTCTTCATCATTTCCACGGAAGGACTGTGGAGGCGACGGAGAAATTTTCTTTCCTCTCTCTTCTTCTTCTTTGAACCTAAATTCTTTTCTTTTTGTTTATGAATTTGAATAAAGCCATGTGTGGCTAGTTTGTTTTGCAACCTAGAGAATCTATGAACTTGTTTGGGTTTTAGAGATTATTCCCACTTGTTATTTTTGCTTAATTTTATTTCAATTTATTTAATCATGTGTTTATTGTTATTGTTTATTAACTGATCACCATTGAGCATGTTTTGGGGATTTAGGGTTGGACTTGAAAGAGAGAATCCTAAATTGACCTTGGGATTAAATAATGTGGAATTAGATTTAAATTTAATTAACGTGAAGTTAGGTTTTAATCTAATTTGCGTCTAGGATAGACATATACCTAGAAGCTCTGCATAGTCAAATTAGAGTAAGCCCGATTTGAATTGCACCTTAATTAATTGTGTGAGACATTGCATAATTATTTGAGGTAGGTGTATAAATGGACCGACAGGCACTTATAAACATTAATACTCTAGATTAGCTGATTAAATTTAGTCAAAGTTAATTAAGTGGGGATAAAATCTAAGAATCAAATAAGGGATTAGTGACTCTAGGTTGCTCATTTGATTATTGTGGTAGTTTTCTTATTTTTATTTTAGTTTTGATTTGTTTTTCTTTATCTTAATTAAATTCAATTTATTTTACTCAACTTAAACGAAATTGTGAAATTAATGCTTAACTAAAGGTTGTGATACTAAGTTCTCGTGGGAACGATACTTTTCTTATCACTTTATTACTTGATACGGCCCGTGCACTTGCGGAGTTTTTTTAGGCTTTAAATTTTGCCCTATCAAATTTCATCAAAATAAAGTGGTGGCCTAAATCATTGGTTATTATTATATTATATCATATTTAACGATGAACATCCTTAATTAATCCATTAATGGTGTTAAATCAGAGCGCAAAGGTAAGCAGTTTAAATCAGTGAATGCCCGACAGGATAAAATTAAAAATGGTTTATTAACAGGTTAAGTTATTGTCGCTATGCTGATAGTTTCAAAAGAAAGCGAAAAAAATCTTCCTCTTTATTGGGGATGATTGTGCTGGCTTCAACCTCTGCCAGCCTTTTAAACTGGCATGTTCAATAAAAGCACTTAAAATTTATGATGGAAAAAACAAGTTCTCAGTTTGAGAACTTGTTTTTATAGTGGGAGGTCAGATACAAGATTGATGTACTGTATCTAAGTTTTGAGGAAGAAGAAGTGAACAGTAAATGTGGAATTTGACAAAAATCTTAATGAGAATAATAAATTTATTAATGGGATTAACAAGTTCATTCTTTAGGGGGAATACATGTCATTGATGAAAACAAAATTTGACCACTATTAACAGATTGCGTAATGGAAATAACAAGTTTATTAATGAGATTAACAAGTTCAGTAATAAAAATAACAAGTTCATTTTTTAAGGGATTACAAGTTCAATAATGTTGTGTGCCCCCTGAAGAATGAACTTGTTATTCCCATTACTGAATTTGTTAATCCCATTAATGAACTTGTTATTCCCATATTAATGGTGGTCAGATTTTGGTTTCATCAATAATATGCGTTCCCCCTAAAGAATACACTTATTATTTCCATAATTAAACTTGTTAATCTCATTAATGAACTTGTTATTCCCATTACAATTTTTTAAAATCCCACATTTACTATTCATTTCAAATTTCATGTGGTATTTCCTTCCCCCCCCCCCCCTAATTTTGTGTGTGGATAGTAAACCAAATTGATTTAAACCTCCTCTTGATTCATATACTGGGTTCTTGCGGCTTCGCGAACGAAATGCTTGTTCTTGCTGACTGACTTCTCATACCACTAAGCTCCAGCTCGCACTAAACCAAGTTAACAGGTCTGATCTATACCTGATCGGATCCTTGGTCCTACATGCATGAAGATCTATCCATGCCGGTTCCCTCCGGGTCAAGCTTGGCAGTGACAAGTACCTTTCTTTCCCCTTTTCTATATATGCCCCTGACTCTATTCTTGCATCTATTTCCTTTTTCCCTCTTGTTTGGATTATATATGGAGATTATGGTGATGAACAATGCGAAGGAGAATGGTGGGTCTGATTCTTGGTGGGTGAATCCTCAGCAGAGAAAGTTGGTGCCAGAGGATAGAAGAAAATAATGAGAAATAGAAGGAGGGTATTTCAATCTTTTTCCTCAAACTTTGATATCTCAAATGACTACCAGAGTCTTTTTCTAATCTAATAGACATTTTAGGGTTTTACAATTTGAACTGGTATTTATGTATTATTTTTCCTTTTTGTTTTCTTTCCAATATTGATAGTGGGTTTTTTTTTTCCTGGAATATTGACAGTGATTTTATTCCATACAAAGTCTTTTGCTTAACTCTGTAAGTATATTACTCGTTTTAGTAAAACTATATTCAATTTAAGACTCATTTGATTATAGAAATTAAGAAAACCATTTAAATTATTTTAAAGTATTTATATTTATTTTTTTAAAAAAATAATTTTTTTAACTTATATACTGATATAAGATTTAATCATACACAATATATTATATGATTAAATAATTTATTTAGCTTCTTTAATTTTTTTAAAAAAATCAACTAAATCTTATATTTAGAAATGAAAGAAAGTATTACTATTTATTTATTTATAGTTGCCAGGCCACTCTATATATTGTCATATTTTGGGTTGATGTGTCTATTTAGTATTTCCAGAGAATCATGCATTTCATTTTTCCCCGTAATGAAATGTGCGTTGTACCTAATATCCAAGGCATGTATTTCATATAAGGAAACATACTTCAAATGCATATAAAATGTTTGTTTTATTTTTTGCATTATCAATTAATTATGTAAATTAATAATTAACCATAATAAATTATTGTTTAATGATGATTATAATTTTATGAGTTTTACTTGAAAAAAATATTAAACTTTCCCGGTGCCTAAAAATTTCTGAACTTTTAAGGAGATCTACCCACACGCGCACACGTATAGCAAACTTCAGCTATTTATCAATATAAGAGAATAACGACAATTTCTTTCTGCCTTACAAAAAAATCGATAATTTAAATCACCAATAGATTTTTGTTTTGTTTTTTTTGGGCCTCCGCAAATAAATGTTTTAGTTTGACGACAACATAAAACACTACATTATCGTTTTATTCTTTCTCAGCGTCCAATACTGATAGGCTGATAGCCAAGAGGAAAAATAATAATATAAGCCAAGATAAATAATAAACAAAAAAATTGAACATTAATTTATATTTATTTTAAAATGAAATCCACTTTTTTTAAAAAAAATTAAAACACATATTTTCCCCATCTTTTCAGAAAAAGCAATCGTTTGGATTCGCGAGTCCCCATATATAGCAGATGTGACGTGGCAGCGAAGGAAAGGGATAAAAAGCGTGCCTGATGTGTCAAGCAATAACCGTTGGATGGGGAGCAAATCGAACGGTGGAGAAAAATAAGGGCCAAATCGAACGGTGCAGAAAAATAAAAAAGTCGGAAGCCACTCTATATCAGAGCCAGGTTTCGATCCTGGGACCTGTGGGTTATGGGCCCACCACGCTTCCGCTGCGCCACTCTGATTTGTTGAAATGATATACAATAAATATAAAAAATAGTAATCTACTGGCGTGAAAACTAGAAAAGTCGCTGACAATCATTATAGCGTCGTCCCTGCTATCCTGTTAACTCTTAGCTGGATAGATGGTCCAGCTTCAGAGCCACTGGTTGCTGACGTGTAGGAGAGAGAATGTGGGGAACAAAGAGAGATTGAGACGGCGAGATAAAGAGAGAGGAATATACGGAGTTTTGGGTTGTGGAGGGACAATGGGATTCCAGAGAAACCAAATCAAACAAAAGAAAGCATGGAAAGTACTGTAATAAAGAAGATAGTATTATATTTTAAGGTTGCGTTTGATGCTTTACTTAACTCCCTCACTTCTCTTCTCTTTCAATCTTTCATTCTCCTTTTGGATCACCTTTGCTTTACTTCCCTCTTGTTCCTTCATGGGGGCTTTCTTTTTCATTCTGTGTGTGCTGCTCAAACAAAGAAACACGATACATATTAAAGATACTGATTAAACGTGTTAGGCCCAATTTCTTGAGTTATCGTAACTTGTTCATTTTTCTCTTATTTCATACACTATCATTCATTATTCCAAAACTCTCTTTTAAGTCACATGTTAATCTTCTTTGTATTGTTCCAATTTCATATATACACTATCATTCATTATACCAAAACAAATGGCAGAAGCAGACAATCTTGAAATTCATGCAAACATTAATTTAAGATTCTTGTTCCTTTTTCAAAAAAGAGTGTAGACCCTCTTCGCCAACCCTCCCTTTAGCATTTTTAATTCAGAGAGTATGGGCTGTCACCAAATTAAATCCCAGTTAATGCATGGGCTGATTCGTGCCATCCCTAGCTTGTTCAAATCTATGATTTAGTTCATTGCTTGTGTCACATCAGAGCAAAAAAAATATATTATCACAATTTTTCTCTTTTTTAAATTAGGTTTCAGGCAATAAATAAAAAAAGAATAATATATCTTTTGTTAAGAGGGTTTTATCCTTTATCTTTAGTGCTCTGATAGAGATTATCATTTACTACGAGGGCATAGCATAGTCTTTATGTCCAAAGAAGATATTATAGTTCATTAATTATTTTGAATTTTGTCCAATATTTTCATGGTTTCATAACATCATATGTTGATCTTACTGATCTACATAAATCAAGCTTCACTTCATGAAGAAGGAACATGCATTTCCTTATCAACTGATGTAAATAATTAATCAGCGGAAGAAAAAGGAATGCAAAAGTACACAATGTTCACATAGTATGTACTCTTGCTATTCTTAATACATGAGATGGATGGAGGTTGAATTTGGCCTAAACATAAAACTTTAATCCACTTTATTTCACAAAACTAATTTATCTAACTCATAAATGACATAAAATATGATGCTATACATGAGTATTTTAAAGAGATTATGTCGCATTTGTTGTAATTAACTGATATATTTAGTTTCCTTAATATTTTCAAAGTAATTCTTATATTAAGGAGAGAATATATAGAAGGAGTGCTATAGAGAGCTTAAAACTGTTCAGCTTGGAGAAGTGATGTGTTCCAACTTTCATGACAAATCCTCAAGCCATTAATTAAGTTAGCACTAAATAGGTTTTCGGATCAAACGATAGAAGAAATAGTATATACAAACTACTTCATGAAAGGACCTCTATCTTGTGAAGCTGAATATCATAGAAGAGCATTGAACCTTTCTTTCTGTATGAAGTAAGGAAGGAAGAAAAAGCCTTATTTGGGGCATGTTAGGCCGCGTTAGATTTTGACTAAACAGTGACGTTTTTCTGAAAGCTATTGGTCGGTGACATGAAACCAACACTAGGAAATAATGCTCTAAGACTCCAAAGGACAAGTCTCATAATAATATACTGATTGGTCAAAGAATTGGGCTCACCAAATCATTGAAAAATGACCTCACATCTCACTTTACACTTCAGATTCTAATATTCACTGTAAGGATTTAACCTCCTCATTCGTCAGTTAGCTAGTTTTTATCCTGAATCCTAAATATTCCAAACAATTGACGTTTTTTCACCTAACCATTACATTTGCTCATGTCATATATAACATGGAACTTTTGACTAAATTAGAGGAGAGTTTTATATCAGCATATAGAAAAATGTTTATGTAGTTTGATGTACTACATACATTACTGCTGCTGCTATCAAATTTTGCAAAACTTAATCATTATTCTATTGTTATCATCAAAATTTCGAGTATAGTAAAATGTAGTGGCAAGTTGTGTCTTCGATGTATTTAATTTAAAGAGAACTATGAGATTTTAAGATTATTTTCACTTATGGTTCTAAAATTGAAATTCTTAAATATTCTCTTTAGTCTTTTTTATAAAGAATAATTATAAAATTATGTGGTTTAAAATATTAGTTAAAAACATTAAATGTGTGAAATATACAAAAAAATTTTCCATGTATTCCCTTATCCATAAATGGGATTATTTCAGAGGTAATTGGTGAAATTTTATTATAAAAAGATAATAAGTGGTGTATATTTAATAATGGTAAAATTATGTATAAATTTTTTTTAAAAAATTTATTCTTTATGTTAAAAACCACCTTATAAAAGAGGGAATGTTATTTCACAATTATAAATGTAGTACTCTCTCTTATCCTTATTATAAGGCGCAAACTAACTTTTCTTATAAATCAATAAAAATAGTTAAACTCAATAAAGTTATTTTAGAATCTAAGTAATTTCTAATATTATCCCTATTAATTACACAAAATTCTAACATCATATTAATTATTACTCTCACCCACTATTCTTATTAATTATGGACAGATATAAAAAAATAATTAATACTCATTAAAAATAAGTAAGTACTAAAAATGATTAAATAAACTTGTTAAAAAAAAATTAAATAGACTAGTTAGTTGGTGTATTATAGACCAACGTTTTTTCACACTCATTAATGGGCTAATATTATTGAGCACATTCATTGGTCAATAGCTTATCATATGTCGTCCTTTTTCGGTGGAGAGAAGATTGATTAGACAATTTTTTGCTCAAAAGTTGATTAGACAATTGAGAGGGGGGAAAAACAAGGGAAAATTTGTTTGAGGGCCTCTATTAGGTAATTAATTCCAGAAAAGGCCCATAAAATCTGAAAATACGGAAAAAGACCCTGAAATTCTGACAATACTCAAAAAGGCTCAAAGATTCTGACGGGGGCTGATATAGTTGTTAACGGGGGGCTGATATAGTTGTTAACGGGGCTGATTTAGTTGTTAATTTTTTTTTAACAACTAAATCAGCCCGGTTAACAACTATATCAGCCTCCCCACTAACAACTATATCAGCCCCATTAACAACTCCGTCAGAATCTTTGGGCCTTTTTGGGTATTGTCAGAATTTCAGGGCCTTTTTCCGTATTTTCAGATTTTGTGGGCCTTTTCTGGAATTAATTGCACAATAGGGGCCCTCAAACGAATTTTCCCAAAAAACAATAACTTGATCCTAGTCCTAGATCCCTATACCTCCCCCCCTTCAAACAGTACTTATATTAATATTCAAACCTAAAAATACATCAAAACATAACAATCACAACTGAAATAAAATGAATCAGAACAATTACAACTGAAATAAATCAGCCAGAACAAGAACAAGAACAACAATAGGAACACAAGTACATAAAATAGTACAAACCAAATGAGAGAAAAACTAAAAACCAAAATCACTGAAGAGATAGGAATAAAAGCCTTAGAGACTGCACCGGCTTCCTGAACATCCAAGATTAGAAGTGACAAGAAAGAAGGTGTTGATTGTAAAACCCACCCAACAGGGCACACCTTCTTATAAGGATAAGCTACAATTAGATCAGCTACACAAATACCCCGATAAGGGGCAAGAACTAGAGAAAACCCAACTTCAGAAAGAAAACCAATGAAATCCATAAGAATACTTCTTCTCCTCCAAATAAGTAAGTTTGGCAAACACCAACCAAACAAACTAAGGCTAATACTAGTAATTTGAATTCACCATCATCGAACAACCCTAGCAATATAATAGTCCTCTCATAAGTAAAGCCCATAGCACAATCCATAAAACCCTCCCCCCAAAATTGCAAATCCAAAACCACATGAACAGAAGAACATAACTCCAGAAAACAGGAAACACCACCATCGTCATCCCCTTCGCCGGAGACCACATCAACAAAAGCAAACCATAGACATAAAACAATAATAATAAAAACAAAGGAAAAGGAACATAGCTCTTATTACCACCGATGTCCCTTTCGCCGGAGACCACCGGATCGGGAAACACCGTGACAAATAGCTCCCACAGCCAGGAGTGAGAGAGTGCCACAGCTGAACTCAAAAATCAGAGGGACACCACAACTGGAGAGCCGATGAGGACAGACACCAGAGAAGAGCCTACGCCGGAGAAGCAGGACTGCCGCCACTTTATGTCTCTGTTTCGAACTAAAACTCGTCTTCTCCTGGCTCGAGATCCAATCTACACTTCTACCGTGGTTGTGGCTCGAGAGGAGGCTCAGCAGCGGCACAGGCACCGCTGGCGAGATAGAGATCCAGCTGAATGAGAAGTCGAGGGAGAGCGTCTTAGGGTTTGATGCGGTGCGCGAGAAGGAACGTGGTGTTCGGCATTTCCTAGATCCCTATACCATCATGTTTAATAATTGGGAAAATTCATCTCAAGCCCCTAAGTCAAAAAAGGTCCCAAAAAAAAAGTCATATGTTAAAAAAAGTCCCAGGACCTTTTCTGATATTATTTTATAAAACATTAGTTGTTAATGCCTACTGATATAGTTGTTAATGGGGATTGATTTAATTGTTAATGGTACTGATTTAGTTTCTAGGAAATTGTTGTTAATGCTACTGATTTAATTGTTAACGGGTACTGATTTAGTTGTTAACGTTCATGAAATAATCCAGAAAAGGCTCTGGGGCCTTTTTTGATATGTGACTTTTTCTTAAGTCTTTTTTGACATTCTTTTACTACTTTGGGCTCTGAGGTAGATTTTCCCTTAATAATTTCAAAATTCCTTCAAAAAGTATTTATTAATATACCTACATATTGGAAATAAATAAAAAATTATGTTCATCTAATCTTTAATAAATGTAAGACCTTTTTTCAAATTTAGTTATATTAAAGAAATTAAATAAAATACTTAATTATAATATAAATGATAGTATTTATATAAAATAATTTGATATAACATTATAGGGAAAAATATTTCTTCAGTCAATGGAGATAGAGTTATCTCCCGTGACTCCAAAACTACTTCGTTTGGAATTAATGAAGGGTTTGTTAGTAATTTTAGGTGAATTAATAAAGGGTGTTTCGATAAAATATATATGATTAAAAAATAAATAAAATTACAGAAACATCATTTATTAATCCAAAACGACGTAGTTTTGGGGTCATTGGAGATAACTCTATCTCCAGTGACTGGATAAATCCTTTACAAACATTATATTATTATAATTTAGAAATAATTAATATAAGAGATAAAATAAATATACATACCGTATTACATTTGGAATTAAAATCTACCTTTTTTTTTTTGATAAAAGAGAGGGTTAAGGGTCTTAAATGCCATGGAAGTTTTCACTTTGGAGAGCTGGTAAGAAGGAAGTTTTTTTTTTGCTCTTATTTACCCTGGAAGTATCAAAATCGTAGCAAAAATGCCCCTACTGTGACGGAGTTGCCACGTGGAGCGTTAACTGAAAAGTTGGCATCAGACGGAAGGCCACGTAGGATTGGAATTCAACATTTGGTTGACACATCATCTCCTTCTCTCACACGTATTAGAGCCACAGAAATCAGGGCATACCGATGGAGGAAATTTTAGGGGGATAAATCGATCTTTCTTGCTTCACCGATCAAATCGCAGGTGCTTCACCGATCAAATCGTAGGATCAGATGGCCTGTTGAGTGTGTTTTCACGCCTCAGACTTAAATCTTCATCGTTCATAAGAATCTCAATCCAGATCTTGATTTTTTCTTCCGGTCAATCTCTCAATCCAGATCTTTATTGTTTTTCCTTCCGATCAATCCTGTTCGTGCCTTGGGTAACGTCACGTCGCAGTGGAACATCTCGGATCTTGATTTCCAGCTTGTCGTTGCCGGTGTTGATGCCGCTGTCAAGGTTCTTTTGCATCGCAACTTTCGACAATATTTAGGAACACAATCCTCAGAAATTTTGCTCAGATCGATGTCCCTACCAGTTCGATTGATTCATATTGATTGTTACTGCTACCAAGATATTCGCTTGCCAGATTGGCTTTGATCGGAGATCGTCTGTTTTTCTTCTTCTTCGATAGCCATGGCTTCTCGTTTGGAGTGGTCCACTCTCGCTGCTGCACACATTCTAATACAAGAATCTGTAAGAAATTCTTAAGAAATCTGGTCTGGTCATTTTCCTTCCACCACTCTGTCTCCTTCATCGACTGTGCTCAGTTGATGTTTGCGTTGACTGTCTGTTTCCATTCTCAGTTAATTTTGCTATATCTCATTGTCTTCCTTGTTTTTCATAATGGGAGAAGAGGGTTCAGAGAGTTTTTTTTTTGGTCGAATGGTTCAGAGAGTATTGACTTCCAAATGTTGAATTTCAATCCTACGTGGCCTTCCGTCTGATGCCAATTGTTCAGTTAACGCTCCACGTGGCAACTCCGTCACGGTAGAGGCATTTTTGCTACGATTTTGATACTTCCAGGGCAAATAAGAGCCAAAAAAAACTTCCTTCTTACCAGCGCTTCAGAGTGAAAACTTCCATGGCATTTAAGACCCTTAACTCATAAAAGAGAGGCTAAAGCCAGATTACAACATAAAAGAAATTAAGTAACCAGGAAAATAGATCCCAAACACTCCTGATCTAACCACGCCCTAAGATACATGGGGCATTCTCCTAAAATGACAGAATTTGATAAACCTAACTTAGCCATTGCATCAGCAATTCGGTTGCAATCACGGGGGATATGACAAAGATTCACAGTCCAATCTCTATTCATCAGTTCCGCAATCCGAAGGAATAACAAGCTTGCCGTGGAAGAGTTACCAGTGGTTAAACGATGAATAAGGACACTTGCATCAGATTCGAGGATAATCTGCCTATATCCCAAATCCCAAGCCAAATTTAACCCCTCGCATATAGCCCATTCTTCAGCAGCCCAAGCACTACAAGAGCCGATTACCTTAGAAAATCCAACAACCCATTGTCCTTTCCAGTCACGAATAATGCCTCCACATCCAGCATTCAAAGTCCTTAGAGACATAGCGCCGTCTACATTAATTTTTATCCAATCCTTTGGTGGTCTTCTCCAAGAGGTAGGAGTGACCGATGTAGTAGCAGCACCTAAGAAGGGAGAGGCAAGATCCTGGACCACTGAGAAGTTCCTCCAGATATTAAGCACCACCGTGGCTGAATTCCAAGGCTTCATAAAATTTGGTTCAAAAAGGAAAGAGTTTCTCCAGCACCAAAGTTTCCAGACAGCCACCCCAAAAATAATGGTCCAATTTGCACCCATTTCTCTACTAAACCTCCCAATGACATTCATAGCAATCCAATCCTTCCTATTGGCCGAGAAAAAGGAGGGGACAAACCTGGCAGGAATTAAGTTAAGCCACATCCGGCGTGCAAAGGAACAATCACGAAGAACATGCAGGTAATCTTCGATATCAGTATTGCAGAAAGAGCACAATGGAGAGGACGTAGCCCAGGTGCTTCTCCAATCATTGGTTGGTAATTTGTTGAGAAGAACCCTCCATAAGAAGACTTTGATCCGTTCTGCTCCTTTCCATTTCCAAATGTGCTTGAATAAGGGTGAAAAAAGATGATCTGGATTTTTCTCAATTAAAAAATAGGCACTTTTAATTGTGAAAATCCCATCATTCGAAGCTCCCCAAACAAGAATATCATTCCCCATTCCTGGCTGAGGAAGCAGAACTGCCACAATTTCCTGCATAATATTGGAGTCCACACAGCCAGCAAGCTTGGGAAGATCCCATTGCCCATTTCTAGTCCAATCCCCCACACAAGAATGAGCTTCAGTTGTGGAGAGTTGTCTGGTGCAGTAATCCTTTAATTGCTTCCCACTGGGAAGCCAAGCATCCTCAAAGAAGCTAACTATTAGACCATCACGAAGCTGCCATCTAGCCCCCAGATCCACTATTTGCTTCTGAGAGCAAATAAAACGCCAGATTTGTGAATCCCCTTGATGAGATACAAAGAGAGAATCCTCATCCCTTAACATATAACGTGACTGAAGAATCTGGGCCCATAAACCGCCCGAACCAGTAACCAAATTCCAGGTGAGCTTAGAAACGCAAGCACGGTTAAAAGAAGCCAGACGTCTAAAACCAAGACCACCATATTCTCTTGGCCGAGTAAGGAGATCCCAGCCAACAGGGTGGAAGCGCTTTGTTGAACCCTCATGTCCCCAGATAAAATTCCTTTGGATTCTCTCAACCTCTTGGCATATGCTAGAGGGAATTCTGGTGACTTGCATAGGGTATAAAGGGATAGCACTGATGACAGACTTAGCAAGGGTAATTCTTCCCGCTAGAGAAAGGCAGCTTGCCTTCCAAGCTGTGAGCTTTGAGTTGACACGGTCAATAATGTAATTGAATGTTTCTTTCCTCTTTTTGTGAGAGGAAAGAGGGAAGCCGAGGTACCTACCAATCTCAGTTGAGACCTGCATTTGGGTGATGCTTTTGATTTTCTCCTTAGAAGTAGCCAAAACTTTTGGAGAGAAATAAATTGAAGACTTAGATCGACTGACTTTGCTTCCAGAGGCCAGACAGAATACATCGAGGCAGTTCATCATACAAGTAGCTTGATTTTCAGTTGCAACCCCAAACAGGAGGAGGTCATCAGCAAACATAAGGTGGGAGACCTTGGGACCAGTTTGCGAGGTTGAGATAGCTTTCCATTTGCCACCTTCAATAGCATCACTGATTATGTGAGTGAGCTTGTCCATGCATAGAATAACCAGGAGAGGCGAAATTGGGTCACCTTGCCTAAGACCCTTCTTCGGGAAGAAGAAATCTGTTTGAGAGCGGTTCCAAATGACATTGTATGAAACAGTAGAAACACAATTCATGATGAGATTAATGAATCCTTCATCAAAGCCGACTTCAGAGAGGACTTGCTGTAGAAATTCCCACCGGACTCTATCAAAAGCCTTTTCAAGATCAATTTTTAGGGCCATAAGACCTCTCTTGCTACGGTTTTTATTCATGATGTGGAGAATTTCTTGACCAATCACAAGATTATCCTGTATATTCCTCCCTTGAATGAAACTGGTTTGGTACGGAGAGATTAAGTCATCCATAACCGCTTTTAGTCTTTGGGAGATCAGCTTTGTAACGCACTTGTAATGAACGGTACAAAGAGAAATAGGGTGGAAGTGAGCAACCAGATCAGGAGAATCTCTCTTAGGAATTAAAGAGATGAGGGTCCTGTTAGATTCTCCAAGAGGAAAATTAGAATCGGTGAAGACTTTCTTGACAAAATCACACAATGAAGGGCCCACTGCATTCCAATTATTTTTATAGAAATGAGGGGGAAAACCGTCAACCCCAGGGGCTTTGAAACTACCCATAGAGAATAGCGCTCTCTTGATTTCATCATTCTCAGGGCATCTGAATAAATCCACAGCCGCATCTCTACTAATTGTAGGAAACTTTGAGATAGTCAGAAGGGGCGATATAGGTTCAAAATCCGAGCAGTACACAGAAATAAAATACTCTACCACCAGCCTCTTAACCCCTTCCTCGTTGACCAGCCAGGTACCAGACTCATTGCGAAGGGAAGTAATCAAATTCCTACGCCTTCTCATTTTCGTCTTGAGGTGATAGTATTTGGTGTTGCGATCGCCTTGCGTTACCCACTCTGTTTTGGCCTTCTGGAACCACTTAATTTCTTCTAACTTCAGCAGTCTCTCTAAATCCTCCTGCAATTCCAATTCCAGTCTGCAAAGGAAAGGTGAATAGGGATATGCACTAGAATTTTGGATTCCCCCCAATCTTCTTAAGAGACAATCTTTCTGTTTCTCCACCATACCGAAGACTTCCTTATTCCACCTAACAATTGAGTCTTGAAAATAGGATAAAGCAGAGTTGATGTCCTCAGAGGACTTCCAATTTTTGACCAGGAATTCATTATAATTTCTATGCTTAGTCCACATGGCCTCAAACCTGAATGGACGATTTCCCCTGCAAACCTGAATGCCAAAGCTCAAACAAAGGGGATTATGATCAGAAAAATTAGAACGGGGAAGAACCTGAACATAAGTATCTGAGAAAGAAGAGAGAAAAACAGCATTTGTCAGTGCTCGGTCCAAACGTTCATAGAGACGAGGTCGATTAGACAACTGAGGGCCACGCCACGTAAATTTCGGTCCTTTAAACCCCAAGTCAGAGAGAAAACAAGCTCTAATTCTGTCTTGAAAGTGTTGAATCCTGGAAAAATCCACTTCCATACCACCGACCCTCTCATCAGAAGCTAAGATGTCGTTAAAATCTCCAACCACAACCCATGGAGAATTAGTGGAGGAGATCGAAATTAATTCATCCCAGAGCATCTGCTTATGCCTAGCCGTTGGGATTGCATAGATTGCCGAGACCAGAAGAGGAGGTTTATCGCGAAAGGCCACAAGCAGATGAAGAAGTTGCCTATTTTTACGCAGCACAGAAATCGAAATACGGTCGGATCTCCAGGCAGCGAGAAGACCACCAGACCGGCCTTCACTCGGGACGAACTCGAATTGATCATAACCCAGCTTGCGAAGACAGCCAAAACGAGAATCAGATTCTGACTTGGTTTCCGAGAGGATGAGGCAGCTGGGATTTGAAGATTTTGTGGCAAGTCTGATTTGATTGTAGAAGTTCCGGCTACAGGACCCTCTGCAATTCCAGTAAAAGAGTTTATCCATAAAATAATAAAACAATAAGACAGATGGGCTGAAAGACGAGGCCCAGTTAGTGACTGCTAGAAGGCTGGGTTTCTGGAACCACCAAGCCCATATTCGAGTCCTCTTCATTCATCTCATAATCTGGGTCCAGCGAATCTGGAGCGGCCCAAAATTTACCTTCAAGCCCGCCCAAGTGGCCCGCTTCGCCAGGATCAATGGAAGATGAGGAAAAGAAGGCCACCTCTGCTCCCTCTTCATGTAGAATCGGATCTCTTTTGGTCAACTCCTTCCCAATCTCCAATTCCATCCCATCATCAAATTTGGCTGCATCCACAGCCTTTTCCACATACGTTATACACAGAGCTTCCTTACCCTTTGATTCTTGCTCAGTCAATTCCCTCCCACGTTTCTCTTTCCTTGTATCCTCTCGAACGTTACCCTACTCTCTGACATTCCCAGAAGCGACTTTTCCCCTGTTCTGCTTCCTTTTGTTGTCACCTTTCTTGTCCTTTGACCCCTGGGCTGGAGACGCACCTTGGGGGTGAATAACCTCGGCAATGCTAACTTGTTGCACAGGCTTTTCAGACTCATGTCGGTCGCCATTTTCTCTCTCCACGACCTCGGCAAGAACGCCAAACCTAGACCCGGCGTCACCTTGTCGGAGCAACTCAGAAGCCTTCTCCTTGCCGGTTCTCTTTTGCCGGCGAGGCTTGATGACCACCTTCCAGGTATCGTGCTCCGATTTACTCGCTTTGTTCATGAGAGTGTCCTCTTGAGGATTGCCCTTGCTCTCTTCCCGTTCACGAGCCTCATCACGTTCCCCTGTTTTGGGAAGTCCTAAACCAGTTTTACAGCTTTCACTCTTGTGGCCATATGTACCGCAGTTCGTGCAGAGCAAATGAAGACCTTCGTATTCTATCTGATATTCTTCCTCGTCCAAAGAGAAACCAGCCATTAGTTGCTTCGTTAGGTCTACTAAGACGCATATACGTGCATAGCGCCCTCTCAGGTGACTAGAGGTATGCATATCTATTTTGATCGTCTCTCCGATTCTGTTTCCAATCCACGTCAAAGCTTCCTTATTGTAGTACTCCAAGGACACATTTGGCACCCTGACCCAGACAGCAACTCTGTCTATGGAAGACCTTCGAGGGTGGAACTGGGGCTCCCATGGTCTGACAGTGAGGTAATGATCAAAAATCATCCAAGGGCCTCCAGTCAATGCATTGAGATAATCTTCCTTGTTTGTAAATTTAGCAACGAAAAATCCATTGCCTATATTTATCAGACTGAGAACACCTTTCTTAGCCCAGAGTTTTTGAAGGATAGATAGAAGCATTTTGTAGCCTATATCTTTCCCTAAGAGCTTAATAATAACGGCTTTATTCCAGGCCCTGTACAGGCGTTTCTTCATTCTCTTAGAAAAGGTAAACCTTGGGAAGTTCCTGTTAGGATCTTCAGCGATTTTACATAGTGGTTCATTGTCATCATCGGAGTCGTTATCTGAAAGCATATCCTCCACTATCTGGTTTTTTCCTGTATGTGAGCCTTCAATACCTTGTAATTTTTCAGCAAAGGTTTGACCAGAAGTCCAGCCACCCTCTCCCAGCTTGGGCCATTCTTCACGGATGGAGCCTTGAATACCATTCTTAATTTTCTTTGAGCTGCGTTGGATTTGATCATCTTCTTCAGAAGATGAGGGAACTCGAGAGGCTGTTTTACCAGAGAGAACAATCACCATTAACAATTACCGCAATGCTAGGTAGAAAAGTAACTATTTAACATGAATAGGAGAATGACACTACTCCAAACAATTAAAATCTACCTTAAGTAGGAGTGAAGGAGTAATATTGATGGATAATGGCACTAAGCCCAAAAGGGCACAAAGCCCAGGCTCTGGAACCTTCAGACTTCTTATTTACCAAAAAAAAAAAGGAAAAAAAAAGAAGAAGAGGACTTCTTAAAAAAAATAAAAAATGAAGAAGGGGACTTGCATTGGATTAAATTTACTCATAGGTCTCTTTATAATTAATTTACCTGCTGCCTATTTTTTTAATATATAAAATGAAACAAATTATAAATATTTTTTTTCCTAAAATATAAGTGACTTGCATAATTTATCTTGTGAAAGTTTAGTAATTTTTTTCCCCTGAAAGAGGGCTTAGCAAATGAAGTTAGGTATTTAAAGTCATAAATTTTTTTAGAATATATATATATATATATATATATATATATATATATATAAATTACTGCTGCCATTTAAATGAAGATAGGGCGTCAAAATCCCAAGCATAATTAATTAACTAGCCATGAAAGTGAAGTGATTCAGGATGCCTCATCTTTCAAAGATTAGTTCCCTGTCCTTCTAGAAGATTTTGACATTATATTTTCCATTTTTTTAAAAAAAACAAAAAAAATCCTCTGCCAAATCTACAAACATGCTAATTAAATCAGGGTCCAAAAGTTAAGCAATTTTGTCGCATTGATGTCAGCCAATTAATTTTAACCCACAAAGGTCTGGTAACTATATATAAGATATGTACTATATGATGAATCCCTAATACCTAAGCTCTCTTTCGGTCCTTTGCATGTCAAAGGGAACATACATAGATTAAATGGATACTACCTCCAGTAATTAATATAAGAAACACACTAATCATATTTCTTAATTATCTAAATCTCTATCTTATATTAAAAAATTTGGTTAAGTGAGTTAATATGACATTATATATTTTCTCAAAACACCATAATCATATTTTTTTAATTATTTTAATCTCTATTCTATTTAATTATTGTTGAAGATAAATACAAAAAATATATATTATATCTAGGATCAAAATCAATTCTCTAATTATTAAAGACGTGAGAAAGTATAGTTTAATTCAATTAGTGTTGAATTGTATGAATGAGTTATCACTTATCCGTTAAAAACAATTTTAAAATTCTGAGGTAAATGATAAATATTAATGATTCAATCAAAATATGTATTCGAGGTACATAAAAGTAGTACACGCATACCACGAACCTTAGACTCTATTCGTTTAAGAAAAAGACTATCAGTCTATCTAACAGTTCTAAGACAAGAAGAATTTAAATTTAATAAATATTTTAGTTGAAG
Organism: Acacia crassicarpa; assembly: GCA_034222035.1. NCBI lineage: Eukaryota > Viridiplantae > Streptophyta > Magnoliopsida > Fabales > Fabaceae > Acacia > Acacia crassicarpa. Next base: position 3,750,678 of record JAWXYG010000010.1, read on the forward strand.
AATATAATGAGCAAATAATTACTATATATTATTTTAGTTGAAGAGCATATTAATATTTCAGAGGGGCAACAAAGGAACGTAATAGGAAATTAAAAAGATCATTATAACATTAATGTATGTTTGTTTGAAATTAAAACCTACTTAGGGTTTCTTTCTTTTTTTTTTAGGGAAAAAATCGTTTGGATTCATATCGAGGAGCCCGATACGTATTTTGGGGCGACGTGTCAGCCCAATACAGTTTCCCCAGGGATGGGGGCGTGTGGGACGTGTCAACGCACGCACCGTTGGATGAGGCGTGAAATCGGACGTTGGAACAATTAAAAAGGTTGGAAGCCACTTTGTATCAAAGCCAGGTTTCGATCCTGGGACCTGTGGGTTATGGGCCCACCACGCTTCCGCTGCGCCACTTTGATTTGTTGTTTGAAAACGTAAAAATTAATATAAAAAGAGAGAAAAATGTTTCCGAGAACCAAAGTTGTAAAATCACTGGTTGCGCATGTGAAAGAAACGAAGTGAAGCAGAAATAAAAGAACGAAAGAGGAGATAAAAGAGGGTGGAATAATATGTGGTCTCTCGAGTTGAGAATTACGTACCATGGGGTTGCATGCACAGAGCATAGAAACAGTGGCTATGGCCAGCTGGGGCTTTGGTTCTGGTCTTTTTTTATCTTATGTATTTTTATATATATGTTATATAATATTTTATTTTGGCAACTAATTTGGCTCCAGCTAATCTTTTATTTTTTCTATAATCATACTCTTTTTTTTGGAATGTGAGAGGAAAGTAAAATTTTTGTTTGAGATACCTATTGAAAATATTAGTATCATCTTATATATAGTGTTGTTCATGTTCATTTTAAAAACTAAATAGGTACTCAAAATCATTTATTTTCACCTCATTCCTTTTGTAAAAGTTATTCTACGTATTTTTATCTTTCTAATGAGGGTAATATTGTGTGATTAGTGAAAATTTTGGGGTTATGATTTCGGGAGAATTGTGAGTTTTGACAATAGAAGACTATATATATGTAGAAAGTGATTAATGGCTAATTTTAATCGGTTTGGATTTATTATTTGGTTTTCTTATGATTTTATAATGAATTTCTTTTTTAAAAAATAGATTATAATAGGTTATTTGCTTAGCTGAAATTGAATCAATTTTGTATTTTTTTTGAAATATTTTTTTGGTTCATATTATATTTCTTTTATTTTCTCCAATTACTTTGTTTTGAAGTAAGTGAGATGTGCATTTAAGTCTTAATTTTGTGGATTGAGTAGTACTATAAGAATTAATGTTTAGTGACACAAGATACTAATTAACACTGACATCAATATATATTCTGGGTCATCAAATTTTTGTAAGTTGAAAAAGATAAGTAAGGATAAACAGAAAAATATAGATGTGTTTTTTAAGAAGAAAATAACTTTAGATAGTGATATTTTTAAGAAAATAATTTCTAAAAGTGATGCACTTTCTAATGAGTCACATTCTAAACATCATAGAATTTTTATTTACTATGTTATCTTTTAATTTATAATTATCAATTATCTATATTTTAAATGTTATAAGATATTATTTAGTAAATAGTTCAATATGTTTATTTTTTGGCCCGGACTAAAATAATTATCTAGTTCCACCATGCATAGAAAGCATGGAAAGTGATAAACTAGACAAGAGTTTGGTCAGAAGAAGGCACTAAAGTCATTGGTTTATATATTCCAAAAATCAAATCTTTAATGCTTCCCTTCCCTTCACTCCAAACTTATGCTTGTTTGTCGTCGTCTCTGTCCCACTTTTAATTTCTGGTTGCCCTCTCTCACTGTTCAACCTCATGTTTTGTCCACTTAATGATTCTGCTTTTAATTATATGTCACAGTGAATACTGAATAGTATAGCTAGGACGAATTCTTCAGTATTTTGTCTGCCCTTATTTTATAAAATCTTATTTAATTTCTGTCGCAGACCTGAATAAGCATTTTATATTCGAGCAAAAAAAAAAAAAAAGCATTTTATATATTAACGTTTGTATGTAGGACTCTAAGTTCCTCTAAAATATGGGTGGGGGTGTGGGAATAATGAGTTTGATTAATTTTGAAAAATGGCAGAATTTCATGTAATGCAACATATAATATTAAAGTCGATATATAGCCAACCTTATTATCGATTGGATCCATGTGATTACGTGTGTGTAGATATATATATATTTTCATATTGGAAGCTACGTGCTTCAACCATAACAAATCCATAAGAGATTAATTAAATCATCGGCCAGTGTATCTCTTTATATTTGCACAAGACACTTGACGATGAAACCACACGCACGTACTCCATACTGTAAAACAAGATAATAGGGTTTGTGATTTCACAAGAAGAAAACAGATCATAGATCAATGACATGATGGGACTTTGAGGAAGAATATGAAGTTGAAGAGAGCCTTTTATTTTATTTACGAAGAAAAGCCTAATTTTGGGGCACGTACGTTAAGTCTCAGTCGATTTGGACCCAACTGTGAAGACTGAAGAGTGAAGAAGTGAATCCAAGCCAGGCGCTTTGAAAGCTACTATTGTTCTGTTTACATTATTATTTATAAGCATCATCCATATCAACCTACTGTTGGGATATATGCCCTAATTAACTAACCTCTCATTCACAAGTCTCCCATGTACACTAATAATAGTAACATTATATTCTTGGTCAAAACCAAACCATTCTGGGTTTGTTTGGATGAGGGAAGGGAGTGGGAGGGGAGGGGAGGGAGGGTAAAGTTTTGGGTTAATCCTTAGATTCTCTCATCAGTTTCGTCTTTCCCCGTTGAACTACTTCTTTCAATTGTTTTTTAACCAAGGTTTGTAAAGATTCATAACTAAGCTGTGATATGTCACTCAATCATTGCATTTGCTAATCATGCATTATACAAGGAACTTTTATGCATATGTATGCAGACAAGTGTAAAATAAAGATTGTAATTAGTTAGTCTCACATTTAGCAATGTGTTATGTATTCTGTTATGTGTACACATTGTGTATATAGACACTAGTCTATCAATAATGATTTGCAATTCATTTTTCCCTTCCAAAATATTTCTTCACATGGTATCCAGAGCCAATAGATTTTTTTTTTTTTGGCTATTTCCTTCCTTACCCCTCAAATCGTATTCTCTCTTCCTTCTCTACCCTTCGTTCTTCCTCGACCCTTCCACTCGATTTCCATGGCTACTGGTTCAATCATATCACCGATCTGGCTAGCCATTACTACATTCACCCCAACGAAAACCCTGCTCTTGTTCTTGTTACGCTACCACTAGATGGCTCAAACTACCATAACTGGGCCAGGGCCATGCAGATGGCTTGACTTTCGAAGAACAAAATCAAGTTCGTCGATGGTTTGATTCTTCCGCCTCTGTCAACCAATTCCTTATTCCCCACGTGGGAGTGAAGCAATAATCTTGTCCAGGGTTGGCTCATGAAATCTCTTTCACCGAAGATAGCAAAGAGCATCCTTTGGTTTGATTCTTCCTTTGAGATTTGGAATGACCTTTGCTCGCGTTATTCTCAGTATGATCTCTTTCGCATCGTTGATCTTCAGGAGGAAATTTAAAATCCCTGACATGGCAGTCTGAGTGCTAGTGAGTATTACACTCGTTTGAAGATTCTTTGGGATGAATTAACGAATATCCGTCCTCTGAAATTGTGTGCATGCGGCTCTCTTAGCGTTGCTCTTCACCACCGTGTTGAATATCATGTAATCGGATTTTGAAAGGCTTCAATGAGCAATACACATCCATCAAATCTTAGATCATTGCTCCTTGATCCTTTGCCTCCGATTAATTGCATTTTTTCTCTGTTTCTTCAATAAGAAAGAGAACTTCACGTTCCTTCTGACTCCAAAGGTCTTGCCAAAGCACCACGTTGTGTTTCTTCTAGCTCTAAGGTAAAAAAATGTTCATATTGTGGAAAACCTTGTCATACCAAAGATACCAGCTTCTGAAAGCATGGCTTTCCACCTGGCTACAAATTTTGCTCCTCTATTTCTCCTACCACGGTGAATAACATGTCAACTCAGGCCTTTGGCAATGTTCAAACTCCTTCTACTGCTATGGCTTCTTCTCCGACTCCTTCTTTTTCACAAGCTGCTATTCTACCTCAATTGTCTGCTGATTAGTATGATAAGACTTCTTACTCTTCTAAATTCTTCTTCACCTTTACAACCATCGGTCAATCATTTGTCCACCTCTACCTCTGTTCCTATTGCAGGTATATATTCTTCTCTTAAATTTCTTCTCATACTTCAGTCTCCTAGATCATTGATTCTGGTTGTTAATGCAAAAATTGTTTGTGGTGTTAGCAGCTCTTTTGGGGAAAGATCATTGGCATTTTTGTGCCTTCACCCTCTTTGATATGTAGGCTAATTAATGCACTATCCATTATTATTAGTACCTTTGTTGTAAATAATGTGTGTGATGGGCCCCGGGGGGTCAAAAGGAAGAGTCTCACATTGCATGAGATTGTGAGGTCCAAATAAGAACAAGTGATCTTGGGCTAGTAAATGGATCAAAAGGAGGAATAAACTTACTTGTACAACAACGGGCCACCAGAAATGTAGTTGAAATTTGGCAATTTCCCCTCCTTGTGTGCAAGTTAAATGCGGTACTAAGCACTTTTAACGGAAACATTATTTCTATAAAGATACAAGATTAGTTTGTATGATTTATTGCTACCTTAATGGATTATAAACACCTATTAATGTGTTTAATGACCTAATGGCTTGTAACCACTCCATTAATATTCATTAAGCTGGTTAATGATTTTATAACTGACATTTAATTTTGTTTCTCTTCTGATTCACGACCTACAAAAGGGTATGAGACCGAAGGTTTGAGTAACCAACTATGAGCTTTCGAGCAACTTCTCTTTCCTCCTCTGGTATTCTATCTTGCTGGGTTCAATTATTTTTTATAGTTCTGCTCACCTTGTTTCACAGGAAGGGTTCATTTAATCTTGGGGAGTGCTGCTTTTTATCTATTGGTAGTTGCAGAATAGTTCTTAAAGACAGTGTCTTTGAACAGGGCTCGAATCAACTTTCTTATTTATAAGTGATGCCACTAAGAGGATCTACATGATCACCTAAGAATAACTTAAAACATCCAATAAATTGTATGGCAATTTAGGAACCACTGTCAACAACATTATAGTTGGTTTTTCTTTTTCACCAACAAATCCGTAAAGTGTGAGAAGACTCAAATAGTTATCCATTCATTGAATAGTTTTTCAGATGTCGTGCTTTTCGGTTGAAGAGGGGACTGACGAGACATTATCATTGAAAAACAAAATCTCTTACTTTGATTCTAGTTCTCTTCATCATAATCTAGATCATATTAAAGAATCCGTTTACAAAATACACGCACAGATATGAAAACCTGCCCACATTTCGTGACGCAAAACTTCACTTATAAGTGATTATTACGAGTTCAATACCACCTGTTTTCAAAGTGTGTTTGACTTAGTTTTTGAAACCACTGTTTTGGCACAAATTGTACTATTATTCAAAGCAGAGTAATTAATAATAATAAAAAAAAGGTCTAAGATCAAAATAACTTTTAACTTTTAAAACTATGGTTTTGGTCAAGCTATTCATTCACTAAACTAGTTTGATAATACTGGAAAACCATTATTTTCATGAGCTATTTTTCTTTTTCAGAAGTTATTCTCTAAAATCACTTTTGTAAGTTTTTTCCATTGATGAGCTACTATTGAAAAGCTAATCCAAACATACTAACTTCATTAAAGACTTGTATTGTAACTTATTTACATGTATAGTCATAATTAATTAAGTTTTGTGATACATGTAAATTACAACTATTTACCAAGTTTTGATTAAAATAAAGAGCAAGAGTCTCATGATTTTATGCAACTAAGTTCCCGAAGTAAATGACCAGACATGAACACATAAATCCATGGCCATGCATGTGCCTGTCTGTTATGGAATAAAAGTATGACTTAAATATTAAGGCAAGATATTTACAATTTTGCCGCACAGAGCATACATACCATCTTCTTTTGGCTAAATGCCTATGTGTATCTCGAACTACGTGTACTTTGATCCCTCTCAAGGGTATGTAGGCCCTAAGCACTGTTCCTAGGTTAAGTCCGATATATCTTATTCTACAACAGAACACTGTCCCCATTATATATATTCCCACGTACAGTGCCTTTGTTTTTTCCTCTCCTTTTTTACTTTCTTGTCATAATATATATAGCCATATACCTTCAATGAGCTCTGCTTTTATGTTTCTTTAATGATAAATGAAAAAGTTGCTGTGTCACTGTTCAATGGCTCTGTTAAGTTTGTCTTTAAAAAAAAAAAAAAGTACGAAGGGTCGGATAAATGTACAGGATATATTCCTTTTTGTGACACGAAAGGAGAATTTACTGAGGAGGAAAAAGAAGTCACAAGTAACAGCCATAAAATATATTTAAATACGTTAGTCTTTTTACTTTCTCTTTGGCATCTATGATTTACAGGAGGTAATTTATATTTAGTTATAGAACTAAATGGAGATTTTGTACAATAAAAAATAAAATTACATTATATGTAAGAAAATACTGTATAATTTTTTTACTCGTCTGCTTTTTTACTGTATAATTATAATTTTTAAAATAATAAATCACTGAAAATTAACAGACTGAAAGTTGAGACTTTGTTAAAGTCAGAAATATAAGTAATATTTTATTTGAAATAGAGGCAATTGTTCAAAATTCCACCCATAATTACCAGCCTCGTCTTTCAATGATCAATTCCTTGTCGTTCTACTTTAGGGCGCACATTTTTTGAATTTATGCACATTGTGTCTACATTCCCTTCTAGAAGATTATGACATTTTTCACTTTCTTTAGATCAACTCCTCCACCAAATATTACATATATGAATTTTAAATTTTACGTTCTAAAAGTCAAGTATTTTTGTCAAGTTGATACTTTTTTATTTCTAATTTTTAACACATAGAAGATATTTTTTTTTTGTTATTTATGATTCTTTTCTGTAATTAAACATGTTATTTTTAAAATAGTTATATATATATATATATATATATATATATATATATATAAAACATAATCAGACTGTATAATTTATTATCAAAATTAACATCTTGAACAGTTAAACATTATGATTGATCATGCTATAGCCCGAACGATTAAAAAGTCCGAGAATCCAATTCATATAGGAATGTTTGGTTACAATTGTAGGCAAAGATCAAGGTCATTTATAAATGTGAATTTTCAGGAAAGGAACACTAAATAATGTCAAATGAATAAAATGCACTCTTTATTTGTGAAATCTTGCATTTCAGTGATGATTAATTATATTAATATTTTATCTACAGACAAGCTCATATCTTCCCATTTAAATATGAATACTACCTACATGCATTTTAATAAAATAGTTTAGGGATGAACACTGAAAATGAATCCCACAAACTTTTGATTAATATATAATCTTTCAATGTATACAGACACCAATCTGCTCCATTTTTATAATTTAATTTGTATTAATTAGACATGCATCACAGCATCTGTGTCAGTTGAGCATCATACAGAAAGTTAAATTAATATGCACACGGGATTTTGATTTTCTGGGAAAAAGATTCTTGAGCCAAGAAAATAACAAAACGATATTATATATGCCATATTTATAGAGATTATTTTCTTTAATTTGCAAGAAGCAGATTGGAGCATTGCATATGGAATGCAGGGATTAAGGATGGGATAAGAAATTAATTAACTCAAGCTCATTACCTACTATCTCCAGTCCTAATTATAGGAACACTTTTATAGTGTAATTTGCACTACAAAAGTATTCCTATAATTAGGACCAGAAGGAGTACCTATTTGTTAGTCATGTATCTTACCTACCCGTCATTAACATATACATAAATGTAAATTAATTAATCAACATCAATAAGTTAAACTATTTATAAGTAATACTTCATTTCTGCTAAATATAAAATAAAGTTAACTTTTTTTTTTGAAGATATTAAGGAAGCTAATTAAATTACTTTAAAATATTTATATTTGTCACTTCTTTTCTAAACTATTTTGCCTAATATATAAACTGATATACAATCTAATGATATATAACATATAATATAATTACGTAACTTATATCCTTAATCTCACCAAAAAAAAAAACTCTATTTTATATTTAGGAACAGACGGAATAAAAAATAGAGGAGCCAACACAAAGTTACTCCATTGTTGCAAGGCCCGTTAGATTCATTGGGTCTTGATTTCAAGTCTTAAAGAAAATACCGGTAGTGAAAGAAACAACCATGAACTTTAAACTAGATATCGGACGATAATATTAAAAAACTAAAAAATAGAAAAAATTTTAGATAAGGACCATGACAACAAATTCATTTCTATTAACTCCCAAAGAAATATGAAATTTCATCATGGTCTGGCCATGGGGCTACAATGAAATTAATTTGTGAAGTAACAAAACAAAAACAACCCTTTTGATACAAGATCAATTTGTATGATTTATTGCTACCTTAATTGATCATAAACAACTATTAATGTGTTTAATGACCTAATGGCTTGTAATACCTCCCCATTAATATTCATTAAGCAGGTTAATATTTTGTAACCGACGTTTAATTAATGCTGTTTCTCTTGTGATTTGCGACCTACAAAAGGGTATGAGATTGAAGGTTTCAGTACCCAACTATGAGCTTTCGAGCAAGTTCTCTTTCCTCTTTTGAGCTTCTACCTTACTAAGTTCTATTATTTTCCATAGTTCTGCTCACCTTGTTTCACAAGAAGGATTCATTTAATCTTCAGGAGTGCTGCTTTTTATCTACTGGTAGTTGCGGAATAGCTCTTAAGGACATTGTCCTCGAATATAACTCGAATAAACTTTGTTATTTATAAATAATGCCGCTAATAGGATCTACATGATCACCGCCGATGACTTAAAAGATCCAATATAAATTGTATGGCAATTTAGGAACCACTGTCAACAACATTATCGTTGGTTTTTCTTTTTCACCAACAAATCCGTAAAGTGTGAGAAGACTCAAATAGTTATCCATTCATTGGATAGCTTTCCAGATGTCGTGCTTTTCGGTTGAAGAGGGGACTGACGAGACATTATCATTGAAAAACAAAATCTCTCTGATTCAAGTTCTCCTCCTCTTAATATAGATCATATTAAAGAATCCTTTTACAAAATACCCACACAGATATGAAAATTGCCAATATCTCGTGACGCAAAACTTCACTTATAAGTGATTACAAGTTCAGTACCACCTGTTTTCAAAATTTGTTTTAGTTTTTGAAACCATTGTTTTGGCACAAACTATGATTTCAAAAGCAGAGTAATCAAACAAAGGTCTAAGATCAAAATAACTTTTTACTTTTAAAACTATGGTTTTGGTCAAGCGAATCAGACACCTAGTTTGAGAGTACTGGAGAACCATGATTTTTCATGAACTGTTTTTTTTAAGAAGTTATTCTCTAAAATCACTTTTCAAATTTTTTTCCATTCATTTACTATTCTTAACAGCTAATCTAAATTAAACATACTAACTTCATTAAAGACTTGTATTGTAACTTATTTACATATATAGTCATAATTAAGTTTTGTGATACATGTAAATTACAACTATTTACTAAGTTTTGATTAAAATAAAGAGCAAGAGTCTCATGATTTTATGCAACTAAGTTCCCGAAGTAAATGACCAGACATGAACACATAAATCCATGGCCATGCATGTGCCTGTCCATTTTATATATTCCCACGTACAGTGCCTTTGTTTTTTCCTCTCCTTTTTTACTTTCTTGTCATAAAATATATAGCCATACACCTTCAATGAGCTCTGCCTTTATGTTTCTTTAATGATAAATGAAAAAGTTGCTGTGTCGCTGTTCAATGGCTCTGTTAATTTTTTCTTAAAAAAATCAAAAGGACGAAGGGTCGGATAAATATTGTACAGTATATATTCCTTTTTGTGACTGGGAAGGGAGAATTTACTGAGGAGGAAAAAGAACTAAAACAAGTAACAGCCATGAAATATATTTAAATACGTTAGTCTTGTTACTTTCTCTCTGTAATCACTGAATAACAAGAGGTAATTTATATTTAGTTAGAGAATTAAATGGAGATTTTGTACAATAAAAAATATAATTACATTATATGTAAGAAAAAATGTAAAAAAAAAATACCGTATAATTTTTTACTCGTCTGCTTTGTTACTGTATGGTTTTAATTTTAAAAATAGTAAATCGCTGAAATTAACAGACTGAAAGTTGAGACTTTATTAAAGTCAGAAATATAAGTAATACTCCCTCCAACCTTAAATACAAGACAAATTTGATTTTTTTTTTTAAGAGAGTAAGGAAACTAATTAAACTACTGAAAAATATTTATATTTGTCATTTTTTTCCAAACTATTTTTATTAACTTATAAATTGATATATAATCTAATTAAGGATATACGATATGATTGATTAACTTATTTAGTTTTTTAATTTCTCTAAAAAAAATCAAATTTATCTTATATTTAGGGGCCGATGGAATATTTTATTTCAACAAGTTAAGGGGCAAAAATATACATGTACTTGTTCGGAAGGAGCACCTAATTAACACTAAGTGTTTTTTTAGGTGCAAAATTGACCACATGATAACAAATTAAGTGTAAAAATATTGTTAGACCGTTAAGTTTGACTTTTTTTGCTTATTGGACAATGATGTGTCTTTTAAGATGCAAAACTATAGATGTAGTTTGGCCAAAATAGTGCCTAACACCATGTGCTTTTTTTAGGTGCAAAAATACTGTTTGACCATTAGTTTAACCTTTTTTCATCTTTTTAGTATCAGTCAATATTTTGAAAAAAAATTTCTACTAGTTAGTACCATCAAATATTTTTTAAAATCATGAAATATTTTTTCAGTACTATTCAGTACCCTCAAATATTTTTTTAGTACCATTTAGTACCTTGAAATATTTTTTTTAAGATTAGAAAGTATTTTTTTAAATAGCAATCAGTATCCTGGAGTATCTTCTTAGTATCAGTCAATGTCTTGAAATATTTTTTTTAATACCAGTCAATACCCTAAAGTATCTTTTTATTGTCGGTTAGTATCCTGAAATATTTTTTTAGTATTAATAAATACTTGGAATATCTTTTCAAGATTCTAAAATAATTTTTTAAGATCATGAAGTATTTTTTCTATACCAATCAGTATCTTGAAGTATTTTTTTAATACCTGTTATTATTTTGAAGTATTTTTTAAAGTACAATTTAGTACTTTGAAATATATTTTCAAGATCATGAAATATTTTTGCAGCACTAGTCAGCATCTTAAAGGATTTTTTTAAGTATCATTTAACATCTTAAAATATTTTGTCAAGATTCTATATTTCAAGGTATTGATTAATATTATTTTTTCAACTCAAAAAAGTCAAATTTAACAATCAAATAGTATTCTTGTACATAGAAAAAAAAGTATTTGGTGTTGGGCACTTTTTTGATCAAATCGCATTGCATTTTAGCACTTCAAAAGCCACGTCATCATCTAATCAATAAAAAAACTCAAATTTAATGGTCAAATAGTATTTTTTTTAACCTAATTTATAACTATATAGTTATTTTTTACCCAAAAAAAACTTAGTGTTAGACGATCTTCCTATAAAAACAACAAATATGTATTTTTGCGTTTGAGACTTTTTTTTTTTTTTTTTTTTTGGGTTGCGTTTGAGCCTATTTGAAATAGAGGTAATTGGTCAAAATTCCACCCATAATTATCAGCCCCGTCTTTTCAACGATCAATTCCTTGTCGTGCCACTTTACGGTGCACATTATTTAGAATTTATGCACATTGTGTCTACATTCCCTTCTAGAAGATTATGACATTTTTCACTTTCTTTATATAAACTCCTCTACCAAATATTACATATATGAATTTTAAATTTTACAGTCTAGAAGTCAAGTACTTTTGTCAAGTTGATACTTTTTTTATTTTTAACACATAAGTATTTTTTTGGGAAAATTACACATAGGTCCTAAGGAACAGAGATATTTACATTTAGGTCCCTTGAAATGACAAAATTACTCAGAAGTCCCAAGGAACTTCTGAGTAATTATTTCAGAACGTAAAATTACTTTGCTGCCCATAATGCATTTTTCACACAGAAGCGATTAACAACAGAAAATGTATAAATTAACAACAGAAAATGCATGTATTAACAACAACTTTTAAAAACCCTGAATTTTGTTAATAAATAAAGTTGTTGTTAATACATGCATTTTCTGTTGTTAATTTATGCTTTTTCTGTTGTTAATCGACAAAATTCAGGATTTTCAAAAGTTGTTGTTAATACATGCATTTTCTGTTGTTAATCGATTCTGTGTGAAATATGCACTATGGGCAGCAAAGTAATTTTACGTTCTGAAATAATTACTCAGAAGTCCCTTGGCACTTCTGAGTAATTTTGTCATTTCAAGGAATCTAAATGTAAATAACTCTGTTCTTTGGGACCTATATGTAATTTTCCCTATTTTTTTTGTTATTTATATATAATTCTTTTCAGTAATCAAACATGTTATTTTTAAAATAGTTATATACATATAAATATAATCAGACTGTATAATTTATTACAAACATTAATATCCTGAACAATTAAACATTATTATCTGTTATGAGTCCCACATTGGGGAGTCAAACTCTTAGAATGAGGTTTATAAGTCCATTGGTTTCTCCCTCCTCATAGGCTAGCTTTTGAGGATTGGGCTATCTCTTTGGGCTCGTGTTCATTACATTGGTGCTTTCATTGAGAGTCGATGTTTCGGAAAGGGCTACCCACGGAGGGTTTTGACCAGCTGCAGGCCGAGTGAAGTGCCATGAAGTGGAGCCGCCGGGGACATCCCCCTCTTGAGGGGGTGACTATGTTATGAGTCCCACATCGGGGAGTCAAACTCTTAGAGTGAGGTTTATAAGTTTATTGGGTTCTCACTCCTCATAGGCTAGTTTTTGGGGATTGGGCTCTCCCTTTGAGCTTGTGTTCATTACATTATCTATCATGCTATAGCTTGAACAATTAAGAGTCTGAGAATCGAATTCAAATGTATAGGAAATGTTTGGTTACAATTGAAGGCAAAGATCAAGGTCATTTATAAATGTGAATTTTCTGGAAAGGAACAATGAATAATGTTAAATGAATAAAATGCACTCTTTGTGAAATATTGCATTTCAGTAATGATTAATTATATTACTCCCTCTGGTCCTAATTATAAGACATAGTTGACTTTTTTGGAGAAATTAAGGAAGCTAATTAAATTACTTTAGACTATTTTTATTTTTATTTTTTCTTCAAACTAATTAGTTTAACTAATAAATTAATATATAATTTAAAGATGCACAACATATGAAATGATTAAGTAACTTATTTCGCTTCCTTAATATCTCCAAAGAAAGTCAACTATGCCTTATAATTAGGACCGTATGTAGTAATATTTTATCTACAGACAAGCTCAAATCTTCCCATTTAAATATGCATAGTACCTACATGCATTTAAATAAAATAGTTTAGGGATGGATACTGATAATGAATCCCACAAACTTTTGATTAATATATAATCTTTCAATGTATACAGACACCAATCTGCTCCATTTTTATAATTTAATTTGCATTAATTAGACATCACACCATTGTGTCAGTTGAGCATCATATAGGAAGTTAAATTAATATTCACACGGGATTCTGATTTTCTGGGGGAAAATCTTGAGCCAAGAAAATAACCAAAAAAAGGAATCATGTGTGTGTGTGTGTGTATGAATGTGACACATGAGAAAGAGAATATCATGAAAAAGAAAAAAACGATATTATGCCATATTTATAGAGTTTATTACTTTGCATGAAGCAGATTGGAGCATTGCATATGGAATGTAGGATAAGAAATCAACTCAAGCTTAGCTACCTATTTGTTAGTTATGTACTTTACCTACCCATCATTAACATTTATATTAGATGTAAATTAATTAACCAACATCAATAAGTTAAACTATTTATAAGTAATACTTCATTCGGTCAAAAATATAAGAAAAATTTGACTTTTATCGAGATATTAAGGAAACTAATTAAATTACTTTAAAATTTTATATTTATTGTTTTTTCTCCAAAATATTTTTTCAAACATATAAACTGATATATAATATAATGATATACAATATATGATATGTTTATATAACTTATTTAGCTTCCTTAATCTCCCAAAAAAACAGTCAACCATGTTTTATATTTAGGACTGGAGAGAGTAAAAAATAAAGGAGCCAACACAAAGTTAATCGAGCGGTATGATGAGGCCCGCTAGATCCATTCAGTCTTGATTTTTAGTCATAGATGAGATATCTATATTGAAAGGGACAACCACGAAGCTTGAACTGGATACCAAACAATAATATTAAGAAAAATAAAAAATAAGAAAAATTTTAGATAAGGACCATAACGACAAATTAATTTCTATTAGCTCCCAAAGAAATATGAAAATTTTTCACTGTGGTCTCGTGGGCTGCAATGAAATTAATTTGTGAATTAGAAAAACAAAGATAACCTTTTTGAAATCAAAAGAGAAACAAATTGAGTGGCAAATACATCATAGACAAGATCAATGACCTTATATACAAGTGAAATTTATTTCTTAACAAAAATATATTGGATCATGATCAATTTTTAAATAATGAACGCCTCATAAGTGAAATATCAAGAGTCTATACAATATAGTGTATATTTGAGTTAGCGTTAGAATTTGTTTTGCCAACATGATTAACATGATTTACCGTACATGAGGTAAATATGTAAAACAAGTTTTGTCTTAACTTACGTAAACTGATTTTTTGAAAGCTAGCTCGATCAAACGGGTTGGGTTTCTCTCATAATTTTTTTCTCATTATCCCTCATCATCTCTAAATCATATCCATCCAATCAATTACAATACCACTTTAATTTTTTTCTCACCTTCTCAATCAATGACCCAGATGATACTAATGAAAAAAAATGAGAAAGAAGATTATGAGAGAATCCTCTTTTCAACCAAACCATTTGTGCAGTACTATAAGGGCCTGTTTGGGAAGGGACCAAATGGACTTATTATCCCATTAGATGGGATAATAAGTCCATCAAAGAAAATAAGAGTGTTTAGCAAGACTAAAAAACTGATGGACTTTAATGGAGAATGGACTTTTTTTTTTTGAAGCTCACATTGGGTTGCTTTTCATCCCATTAGAAGTCCATTGAGATCTTACCTTTTTTCTTCAGACCATTTTGCCCCAAAAACGCGTGCCTTCTCTCTGCCGATTCTCTCTCTTCCATCCTCTCCTCTTCAATTCGACCAACCTCCTATCCGACATCCCTCATCTCCTCTCAGCAATTACTTCACCTGTCCTCTCATCTTCAATTGGAGTCTGGAAGAATAGGTTTCGCATCTTGCAATATATGCCCCCATATAAATTTCGAACACAAGTCCGCATAGTTTGCGCAACAATGGGGATACATAATTTTATCCGGAGATATTCCCAAAATGATGTGGAATTTGATCAAGCTGAAGAAGGAAATATGGGTGATGAAGATAATGATGATCCACTTGATGAAACATCCTCATCAAATGATCTTCATGATAAAATCAGAAATGAACTTGTAGGGACTAGGTTTGATTAAGCACTTTATTGTGTTCTAATTTATTTAATGGAATTTTACCATTTTATTTGGTAAATTTATATTTATTTTTTATTTTTATCCCAAATTATTACATTTTATACGGCACATATATGTGTGTGTGTGTGAGAATTTGATTTATGCCCTTTTCAGTTATTTTCCATCTCATCTATCTTTTTTTAAACTATGCCAAACAAGTTCCTATTATAAACAAAAGCCACTTCTGCTACTACTATCCCAAACACAAATCATATCAGAAAAAAGTCCATAAAAAAAAAGTCTATTAATAAAAATCCATCAGAAACAAAAGCCACTTTTTACACAGCTTTCCCAAACGGCCCTAAAAATGATGGCCAATAGAGTATTTTGAGATTCATCGACTAATGTGCATTGCATGCATTGTGGGCCCACCCCTTGATATATTTCTCATAGATTGATGTGCATGTGAATGTGATTATGTAATTAAAATTATTTACATTTTCATATTTATTACTCCTTTCCATTGCATCTTTGATTAGGCTACTTTACTTTCCTTGGTCGTACCTACCTCAGACCAAAAGAAAGCCAAATAGCCAGCAAGAAGCTACAACTCAGTTTCCTTTTTGCAAAGTAGAAAAAAAATCCGTGGACATAATAATCTGAATACTACAATAGAGTTTAGTGAGGGTTTCACTTGTGAAAGCTTTTGTTCTGTAGCTTATAACAAGTGTGTGTGTGTGTGGATTCCTGAATCCTCTGATTATTTTTTCTGTGGACAAAATTCTGATGTTGATTGGCTTTCTTTTAAAGGCCTCTTAATAATAGTATCTATTTATTTGAGAGAGTTTTGTGTTTGTCGCGACTACTCTTTGGTTGGTTGTTTCTACTTTGGCAATTTCCAGACAATACTTTCAGATTTCATAACCTCTTTAGCCTCAGTCCTGTCCCCTTATCTTCTTTGTATCTCTCTGTTTGTCCGCCAATCTTCTTTGGTTTCTCAAATATTCCCACTCCGAATATTCTCTCTTCCTCTTTGCTTCAATTCTCACAGTTCCCATTCCAATTTTTCCCAACTGATTTATGCTTTAACACTTATCTGAAGAAACTGTTATTTCCCACATGTTCTTCTAAGCGACGTGAAGAACCTTATTCCCATTGTAAAGTTTGGTCGTCAAACACTCCAACCAAGCCAAAATTTATGCCCTTTTTAGAATATGCTGTCTTGTGACGCAGATGCTTAAGGAAGAACAGATTAGGGAGATCAAAAAATGTATAGTGAAGGAATGTTGAGTTCTGAACCAGAAAGAAAGAAAGATTATAGCTTTGCTTGGGAATGTCAAAGATAAGAAGGAGGGGAGAAAGATATATAAATAAATATATAAGTGGGTCGGTTGGTGTGTCAGTAACTGAGTATTTGAGCAAGTGGGGGTTTCTCTGGTTTTGAGAAAATTTTTACATCAATGTTCGAGATAGTCTCTGTGACCAATGTCTCCTTTCTCTGAATCTCTTCGCCGTGCTCCTTGGGCTTTGTTACTTACTGATTCAATAAACAGTCTCTTTTCCATTCTATCGAAAAACCAATTTTTCTGATACACACACACAGAGGGGGAAAACTCAAAACCGCTTCTTTGCTTCTTTTTCTGACCTCATTTTGTGGGGGGTAAAAGATTCGGTCTTATTAGGGAAATATATTGTTCTTCTATATGATTTATCTTGAATTTGAGTGAAGGAGTAGCATTCAGAGGAATTGGATCAATAGGTGAAACGGAAGGAAGAAGGACATTAGCTTGTTTATTATCATTTGGCCAGGATGAAGTTCATGAAACTTGGATCTAAGCCTGATTGTTTTCAATCTGATGGCGATAATGTCAGGTATGATTAGGTTATACCTTGAGTTTATTGAGCTTGTGCTTGATACTTTCCTCCCAAAATGCCCCATTTATCTCTCTTGAGCCTTGTTTTAGCTAAAATATCACTGCAAGCGTCATGATTTTTGTCCTTGTTATTATTATTATTATTATTATTATTATTATTATTAATGAAGATATCACCAGGAATAATTCCCAGCAAGCATTAAAGTTTTCATCTTTGGCATATAGTTCTTGTAATATGCCTATTTTTATACAAGTTCACTCTTCTATCCAAGTCTTGTAGGCCTTGTGAGAGGCATAAAACCTTGGATGTGTGAAAAAACTCTTTACCCCAACTTCATCATAATCATCTCTGATTGATCCAGAATCAGTGCTGAGAGATTCTTCAAAATCCCTAAGTCATTTTTCTTAGAGTGGCACATTTTGTTTTATGTCATTTTAACATTCTTAGGGACAATATATGTTTGGCTAATTCTACCTGCAGCTGTGATATGTGGATGCTGGAAAATCAGTAACTATGATAATATCAGTTCTGTAAATTGATTCTCTCTTTTAGCCTTTTCTTTCTGGTTTTTTTCTGGGCCAACTTAGCCCTTTTCTTCTCAGAATTCCCCCATTTCTGATTTGTTTTCTTTATATCTAAGACTTACATGAGCTAGCATATATTTTTCCAGATACGTGGTGACTGATTTGGCAACTGATTTAGTCATCAATGTTGGAGACGTGAAGTTTTATCTCCATAAAGTAAGAATCTAGTGATTATATCATCTTTGTATGCCCTGCACTTAATATTTATCTGATCAAATTAGTGTAAACAAGGAATAAAGAGTCAAGTGATACATGTCAAGTAATCCAACATGGTCAAAGATTCAACTTAATCTGGTGGTAAATAGCTTGAGGACACATATATTTTCTTGATAGGTTTGTTTAATCTGAATCATATTATATATTCTCTAGGATGCTGATCTTGAGCTTGTTTCTTTATTGATGCCTACAGTTTCCACTTCTATCCAAGTGTCCCCGGTTGCAAAAGTTGGCGGAGAACACAAATGAGGACACTAATGATGAAGAGATTCAGATTAATGACATTCCTGGAGGACCAGCTGCTTTTGAAGCATGTGCCAAGTTCTGTTATGGCATGATGGTCACTCTCAATGCTTACAATGTTGTTGCAACTCGATGCGCAGCAGAGTACCTTGAGATGTCCGAAACATCTGAGAAAAGCAATCTCATCTACAAGATTGAAGTCTTCCTTAATTGTAGCATCTTCAAGAGTTGGAAAGACTCAATCATAGTTCTTCAAACCACCCGGTATCTTCTTCCTTGGTCCGAGGAACTCAAAATCTCAAGCCATTGCCTCAACTCAATAGCTTCCAAGGCTTTAATGGACACAGCCAAGGTGGAATGGCCATATACCTATAACAGGGAAAAGCTTTCCTCTGAAAATGGTGCGAAGAAACATCAGACAGTTCCAATGGACTGGTGGGTTGAAGACCTATGCGACCTTCAACTCGATCTTTATAAGCGTGTCATGACAACAATCATAGCCAAAGGAAATGTTTCTGGTTATGTAATTGGTGAAGCTTTAAATGCTTATGCCTCAAGAAGGTTACCGGGTTTCGACAAGGGCGTGATACAGAAAAGTGACAACATCAAGTATAGATTGTTGTTGGATACTATCATCAGACTACTTCCTGTTGAGATGGACAATGTCTCGTGTAGTTTCTTGCTCAAGTTACTAAAGGCGGCCGTCGTTTTGGAATATGAAGAGTTGGAGGTATATGAACTGATGAGGAGAATCGGGCAGAATCTTGAGAAGGCTACTGTGTCTGATCTTTTGATTCCAGCACATGTTGGTGATGAGACAGTGTTGTTTGATGTTGATACAGTACAAAGACTAGTGGAAGAGTTCATAGCATTTGAGCAGAATAATAATGCTGAGAAGGCTGATGATGATGCTCTTATTGAAGGTGAATTGCAACAAGAAATCAGAAGCCCAAGGAAGGTATCAGATACTTCTAAACTTAAGGTAGCAAAACTGATGGATAACTACCTTGCCGAGATCGCGCGTGATCCCAATTTGCCTCTCTCAAAATTCATAACTATTGCTCAATTAGTATCAAGCTTTCCTAGACCATCTCATGATGGCCTTTATAGAGCCATTGACATGTATTTAAAGGTAAGGTTGTCTTTACGAACAAGAATAGCATGAGCAAATTTGATAGGACTTCCCTTAACATTATCTACTTTCAATCTCTTCTCTAATTAGTCGATGTGGGCTCTTATATTCTGATATCTCGGGCTGATTTGTGTTGTGTGATGCAGGAACACCCCAAAATCAGCAAGAGTGATAGGAAAAGAATATGTCGGCTGATGGATTGCAAGAAGTTGTCAGCAGAAGCATGCATGCATGCTGTGCAGAATGAGAGGCTTCCATTGCGAGCAGTCGTGCAAGTTCTCTTCTTCGAGCAGATTAGAGCCACAACAACACATGATGTTCCCAAGTGTACGAGGAACTTGCTTCCTGACGTGTCTCATGGCAGCTCAAGATCTACCACAACCAATATAGAAGAAGAATGGGATGATGCTCTTAAACGCCAACTTGCCACACTAAAATTATCAGGTGGTAGTAGTGATCGAAGCAGCAGCAACGATAATGGCGGTGGAAAAGGCCATGCCAATAAACTAGCAGCCGGTAAAATGAAAGGATTGGTAATGTCAAAGAACATAATCTCTAAGATTTGGTCAAGCAGAGAAAGAAATGGTGAGATTACTAGTTCTGATTCTTCAGAGAGCTCTACTTCTACAGTCTTGGAGGAAACAAAATCTACCCCATCTACAAGTGGCAGACAATCTGTATCTTAGAACAATGTTTTGAAGCATTAGGACTAGGAATTAAGCCATGAGCTTGCTGACATCTTCCTATGTAAAAGTCTGAGCAAATATCGGCACCAAGAAAAATCATACTGTCGGGTCATTGTTGCTGTATCATTTGATCATAAGCCATTTCTGATCTTGTCAGATTGAGAATGGACTCTAAAATTTTGCTGTACTGAAATATAAAATGATTCCAGAAGTATGCAATCTAAATTTATAAGAATCTTACAATCCCCATAATATATATCTGGATCTTTAAAAGAGAGGCCCTATAAAGCTTTGAGTTCCCCTACCCAATGCTAGCTTTTGGGGCTATGTTTCTCTCAAAAACTTTAATTTTATGACTAACATTAATCCCATAATTAGGTCCAACATTAAGGACCGGAGGAAGTGCTAGCATAGTAGAATCTAACAATACAGACCTGTACAGTACATTAGATTTCCCCATAGCAAAATCTCCATAATACAAAGAACTAAAACTCAAATGGATATATCACAAGGATCTCATTGTGAAAATTTAAGGTCTAAGTTGGGCTTTTTTTTAGTTTATATTTTTACTGTGTTCTATGAGTCCAACTAAGGAGCCCAGACTTTGAAACACTTTTACATGGCTCAAGCCAGGCCTCTGCCCACATGTGGATTGTGATCCACAAAATGCTAGAATGGTAAAATATGAAATAATTCAATTGACCTTGACTTAATTATTGATTAAGACACCTAAACAAGTATGTCAGTGTAGGGTTATTTCAAATTGCTTTTCATTATAAATATAGTTTGTACAAAGAGACAAACGTGATTTATAGATACAGACGATATTCAAAATCTGGTGGACCTTATAAGAGGATAATGTTAATTAAGGGATTTTGTCTCCTAAACTTCCCGACAACGATGGACACACGTCTAATCCCACTTTTAAAGATGAAGAGAAAGAGAGAGATTTTTTTTTTTTCCCCTCAAAGAGATATTTCTTAAAGATAGTCTCAATTGTTAATTAGCTCCTGATTTGAAAATTAAGGCAATCAAATTCTGAGACGCAATTGTATTATCAAAACCAACAAAATAGGCTTGCTTCTTCAACTCAGATTCATTCTATTAATTGGGAACTATTTGAACCATAAACTTTTTCAACAGTATTGTTAACAGCAAAAATATAATAAATATATTGCATGTCCTATGTTTTGTTATGTATGATAAAATTGTTTTGTCTCCATACCAAAAAAGAAACCAAACGGCTTCATAATATTCAAGGAATGGGGAAAAAAAAAGTATGGATAGTGCTAATTCATGATTGCATCATTTAAAATAGATTGAAAATCCCTCAAGTAAAGTCAAGAATTCAATTCTTGTAACTTGAAAAAAATATCGCGTATAAGAAATAAAATAATAAACATACATACCAAATATAAATATGAATAATACTTGTTTCAAGGGCGCATTTTGGTTTTAAATGTAAGACATTTTTTTTCATTTTATCTCACATATATATATTTTCTTAAACTAATTTGTCTCACTAATAAACTAATATATAATCGAATACTACATATAAATATTTTACAGAAATTATTTCACATGTTACTAGCTACCTCTAGTCCTAAATATAGGGCATATTCTGTCGTGTAATTTGTACTACAAAATATATCCTATATTTAGAACCGAAAGAGTATAATTAAGTAATTTATGTAACATTTTAAATCTATTTAAATTAGATAAATAAGTCTTATATTAAGGATAAAAAGAGTCGTTGATATTTTGGCAGAACCAAGAGTGTTCTATCTTAATAATAGAAACTAATCTCTACAACACAACAGAACGGAGCACAAAAGGAAGATTCCTATCACAAAAAATCCCAAAGTCGTTCATAATAATAAAACAGTTGATTGTGGGTATTATGTGGCGATCACTATCACTTGTTCTCTCTAATCCTATTGCAATGACAATAACCTCAACTTTGGAAGTCTGGAAAGTGAGGTTTCACAGCTAATAAGAGATATGTCAATCACAACTAGGCTTAGCCGCAGCGTGCTCCACCCTTGCCTAACACTTCCTCACTCTTATATATGTTGTTGTCAAAACTCACTTTTACATAATTGACTTCTCTTATTTAGTTTTGGTGTTTCGTGATTATTTCCCTTTCATCAATCCAAATCATATCTTTTTTATATTATTTACTTAACAACTTCACCACCCCATTTCATCCATCTTCCTCTTCCTCTCATATCGATATCCCACCACTCATTTGGTAGTTATGCTTTTTCTGAATTCTATTATCAGATATTTGAGTAACCGGCTACACTAGTTTAATTTTGAAATTCTTGGCTTACCCTATTAATATAGGTATCTCCTTTAGAATTCAGACTTAAAACCTAGATAAATCCAGCGATATCCTATATATATACTGGTAAACCAACTCTATATTAATTTTGTAACGTGAGTTGGAAGCTTCCAATGATTTCTTTTCCTTCCTGAATCAAGAGGAACGCTTATGGCTTGTTTTGCTAGAAACACCTTATTTTAGTGACCCGTGATAGTATTTGATGCTTGAATTGTTTTAGTAAAATATATTCAAAACCAAATCGCACCAAACTCAACAAAACTCTATCACAGACTAAACCCAACTGCTTTTTGACATGGAAGGTCCCACTATCTCTCTCTTCCCCCCCCCCCCCCCCCCCAAAAAAAAAATACCAACATTAATTAACATTATAATAATAATATGCATGCGTTAGGCTGTTTCCTACTTTTTCTGTACGCAGTACGCCTTTATTCCAAAACGTGCCTTCCCATATTTTATAAGAAAGTCCTTAGGAGGTCAACGCAGGCCAAGCTAATCTAATGTAACGCAGAAAGAAAATGGTTTCAAAATAATCCTGTCATTTTTATAAGTAACTACGTAAAACGAACGATAGTTAAGATTAGTTAAAAATAATATATATATTTTTTTGAACGCATCTCTATTTATGAAGAGTATAGAAGAGAGAATGAGTAATAAATATTAAAAATATAAAAATATAAAATATGAAATAAAATGTGTAATAAATAAGTAAATGGAAGAGAATTAATTAATATAAAGATACGAATTTAATAGATGTAAAAAGGGAAAAAAATAGTTTAAATTTTGAAACAAAAATTGCCTATAAAAATGACTAGATGTAGAAGAGAGAAAGTTGCTTATAAAGCACGAAAACGCCTAAGGGAGGAGAAGGTATGTATGTGTGGGTGTCCCCCATGAATCTCTGCTCTGCTGGTAGGTTTTTTGGAATATAATGGTTAAATTAGCAATGACATGCACTTTTAATAAGAAATGAACACTTCTGCTTAATAATGGCCACCAGGTCGTTTGATTCCCACTGCCTTCAACGAGCAAGATACGAGGAACCCTATCGAACAAAGCAGAGTAATAGGATAAGGTCCTAGGTACCCCACCTGTACCCACACGCATTCATATTTTCAAATATATATATATATATATATGCAACTTTCATATATATCCCCACTTGGATATTCTGATTCACACTTCATATCTCTCTCTCAGCTTAGACAGATTAGACAATTCCACAAGATTAGATTTTGGAATAACAGGGGAAGTTCAAAAGATGATAGGTGGTTGCGTTTGGCTTCAAGGGGATCTAAAAAGAGAGTCACTTCCATTTACAACCAAAAAAAACCAAAAAAGCTAATTCCCAAATTATAGAGGCTACAGGATATTCTGTTTTATTCCTTTACAAAAAAAATCCCCATCTTCCTCCTCATTCTCTGCTTTTTCCTCCACCGTCACAGAGTCGCTTGCTCAGAGAAATTCTCGCGGAAAAGCAGGGGAGTGGGCAAAAAGTAAAACGACATGCGCTTAATTACACTTTGTAGTTCGCGCTTCCGTCGTTTTATGAGGGGGAAGATTTGGATTTGGAATTAGAATTCTCTAGGGTCAACGAATATGGACAATCCAGGTGGAGATTTTGTCCAGTCACCGACGGAGCCGTCACTATAGTCTTCCCCGAGCCTCTTGATGCACCATAAATCCTCGGCGCATGATAGCATCTTCCAGTGCGGTATTCCTAACTTCAACGGCTCACAGCTCGAAACCTCCGTCACAACCGCCCCACACCCATGCTCCTTCGCGAGGTTGTGCGCGTGACCGCACAACGCCTTCACCATCTTCGCCGCCTCAGCTCCTTGCCCTCCTAATCCATACATAAAGTGGAACCCGAACGGCTGGAAAAAATTCGGGATCGACGGCAGCTGAAGAAAGGGCAGCGCCCGGTCCACAATCCGAGTCGTTTTGGCCAGGGTACGCTTCACGCGCGATGCGCCTCGGACCTCGAGCGTGAACACTTCCTTACAGTTCCAGACGCTGATAACCGCCCATGACTCGGGTGGATCCGAGAGGAATAAGTCCGACCCGGGCCACGTGTCTGGACTAAACGACCCGCGCGGGACGGCGAGGAAAGTGCCAATGGTGAGTCTGTTGTTGAGGATGGAGCCAATGTCGCGCGGGAAGAACTCGGTGGTGGCGAATCGGCGGCGATAGAGCTTCTCGGCGTCGGAGGGACCGAGTTGGATCACACTGATCTTCTGAGATATACTAATCCGATGAGCGAAGACCGGATTGACGAGGATCGACGGTGTACGGAACTTGGAGTATCCGCATTTGTCGGTGAAGAGCATAACGGACGCTAAATTGTCCTTTTCCGTCGCCATGTAAGAGTATTCAGCTCCATTGCCTCTGAACCACTCCTCCATTGCATTCACAAGCTTCAACCCTATTCCCATTCTCCTGCACACAGGTAAATTTATCCACAAGTTAATTCTTCCGTCACCACCATCAATTAAGTACCAGTATCCAGTTAGTTCTGTCTATACAATCTGAAACTATTGATTTGATGACTGATCAGTGGAAAGAGAATCGAATAATTGTACCGGTAAGAAGGAGAAACGCGGAGACCTAAGATGTAGGCGACTTTTGTGTACACAGGGAGGGTTTCAGTGAACTGAGATTTGTTCCTATTTCTGGGGAGCTTCTTTCCGCATGTGACGGTTTTGATGCAACCTCTTATCATTCCCGCAATCTCATCGCCTATCTCAGCCACCTGTTGATGAACCAGACGAATCAGTCACACTATCAACTTCAATGAATAAGAAAGACCTCTTATAAGGTCTAGACTCGAGGTGATCGGAGAAGATAGATGGAATAAGAACAGAGGAGGCATTTTCAGGGGAACGAACAATTAAAATATATATACCAGCATGCAGAAAGCAGGGGAGTGGCGGACCCTGCAAATTGGATCACCGAGGAGGTCGGTGAAGAGAGAGAGCTTCCCGCTGGGTCCAACTTCACATATTCTTTCTACTGCTTCCACTTTCTCGCTCTCTTTATTGGGATCGAACTCTCTCACTACCACTGTCCTTCCGTACTCTTCTCCCATACTTTGCTTTATCTGACAAAACTCACAGCCGTTCTATTACTACCTTCTCAGAGACTGAACGATGGAACGAAGATGAGAGGAAGATGGAGAACAGGGGTAATCAGGCCTTTATATGGAGAAGAAATCAAAAGGGTAGAGTTCTGTTCTGTGACTGAGAGTGATGAGCAGCAAAAAATTTTAGATTTAAGAAATACTGATGATGATTTATGATTGATGACGACAATGATTAGCGTGTGGTATAAGCAAGAAACGTAAGCTCAGGCATCGAAAATACCAGAAGCAGAGTAGGATCATTATATTGAATCGGCAAAGCAGTGGGGAATATGAAACAAACTAACTGAAGAGAGGAAAATGGAAGGGGTTCTCGATAATTTGATACGGAGGAGACAGATAGAGAGCCGTTTTGAAGGATTAATTTTGGGATAGCCAAAAGAGTTAATAGATCATTATCGCCTAGACGAAAATCCTATCATGGGGGCTTTATATATACTACCTCAGCTCCGGACTTTTTATTGCTTTTTAATTATTTTTTAAGATCTCTCTCTCTCTCTCTCTCTCTCTCTCTCTTCCCCTGGCCCGGTGCGAATCCATATTTCCCTTTCTTCTTCTTTACACTGCTTGTTTTGTTTCACGTTTAGTTTAGAGTCTTCAAAAAGAGTTTAATTTGATAAAAACCCATCTCATACATATACATTGAAAATCACATACATATATACGTTGAAAAGCTGTTTTTAAAGATTTCAAAAACTAATCTAAATAAATATTAATTGTTTTCTTTAAAAATAAATGATTTCAAATTTTACATGCTGATTTGTCATTAACGGGGTGTTACTAACTAAATTGACCATAAAATAATAAGGGGGAATCCATAATTTGATCCCATAATTTATGTGACTTTGCAATTTGGTCCTTTTACTGTTATGATTCTTATGGGAAATGTGACGCTAGCTAATTAACTTGAAGCTCCAACTAAAAATCTCAGAGTAAACGGTGAACGGAACAAGCCCTTTGAAAATCACTAATAAGAACTTTGAAGTTTGAAGTGATGGATGGATCATTGAATCGGACGGCGAGAGAGGACCAAGTTTAAAGGACACCCTAAGACCCTATGAAGTTGTCTTTCCCTTTTTCCATTTCCCCCCCAAACAATACAAATGGAAAGGAAAACGAAAAGACTAGCCACGATCTTCAGTCTCATGACACATTCAAATGATAATAGTATAAGCATACAGAAGGTTTCTAGATCCTAGAGAGATGTGTACCCTTAATAACAATAATTGTATAATTACTTAATTAGCACACTCAAATGAATATCTAATATTTTACTTTTTTCCTAAGCATATTAGTTGAAAGCTCTTTGATTGCATTAATTATAAGCAAGAGATTATTTGAAATGTATTTGCTTTCTATTTGAACAATTCTTTTTATTTAACAAGCAAAAAATCCTGAGCGCGATGCACAGATATAACAATCCCAAAACATTAAAGAACATCCAAACTTTCCACTCATTCAAATAATTAAAGAATTGAATAAAACCCAGAAAAACATAAAGCAAACAATAGGATTTCAAATTTACAACATAAAAAGTTGTATCACAATTCAAAACCACAACATAGACCACAACCACGGTACTTCTTGTACTCTTATATGTCTAGCAACTTTTTAGTTCTAAAGTGTAACGAAAGTATCGGTCTAGATAGTTCTAATCGCTACTAGAGTCCAACAAAAAACAAAGTCATAACTAAACGTTAATGTAAAAGACCCATATTAGAACACTTCCAGGGGGAGTGAATTAAATTTGATAAAAAGGTAAGAGGCCTCTGCATCAGGGGGAGTACTCGTCTTGAGGCACTCAGAGAGTACATAAACTATTAGATATAGTTTAAGGTTTTTCTTAGTTTATATGAATCATGTTGAAAGTGACATATAAATAACATATGTTAAAACTATTATACTCCCTTCAATCCTTAACGTAAGACATATTTAAAGAGTTAATTTTGATTCTAAATATAATACATAATTTGTATATTTATCAATATTTTCCTAATTTACCCCTATTGATATTTTCTCAATAATAATTAAAGAGAAGAATGAATGAGGAAATTAAGAAAGATTATCAGGATATTTTAAAAAATACATTTCATATTAACTAACTTAACTAACTTTTTAAATATAATTAAATTAGATAAATATATTTTATATGAAACACTAGATGGAGTAAAAGGGTTAAGGTACACATTGGCCAACGAACTATTACCTGAGAAGCATCCGGTACAAACATTAATTGAGGGTATTTTAATTATCAATCAACAATTAAAAAGTGAAAAAAAAACACAGAAAAAGTGAAAAGAAAAAACATAATGCCGTTAAACTACCCTGTTATTGTCTTGGTGTCTCCATCTTCCATTGACTGTAACATTATCAACGATATCGGCGTCTCCAAAGCTTACATTGTTGCTAGGTGTTCCACTCACCCTTTTGAACTCATCAAGGTCCGTATACAGCTTTAGGGTGAGAATCACATATCGAAACCAAATCCAGCAGTTCGCAGCTTCGGATGGCCATAGCTCTTGATTGGATTTATGTAATGTAAAGAGGATTACATCATTTGATGTAATTAGGATACACTGCTAGGAGCCTGGGACTGATGAATAGAGATGCATATATCCTGTAATCAAATAAAAAAGACGCTATTACAATTATATATTTTTTAATTTGACTAAAGTATCTGCCCATAAATGCTAGTATTAAATATTAAATAATTACCACCAATAATTAATTAGACAAAAATATACAAAAAAATATTCCCACTAAAAAAATAAAAAATTATATTCCCCCGTTATAATATTAAAATATCTCATTCAAAAATATTTCCACAATTAAATATTAAAAAATTACATGAACCCAACTTCTACAATATATAATGTTTCTACCATTTAATATTAAAAAATTATCATGAACCCAACTATACATTGCGTAAATTTAAAAATTACCTTGAACCCAATATGTATATTGTGTGTGGATAGTGGTAATTTTTTCTCTTGCTATATTATTCTTATATATTCATATTTTTGATGTAATCTAACCAAATAATTTTATGTAAATGCATCATATTTCCTTAATGGTAAATTCATGTAACCATCATTATATTAGATTGTATTACATTTCTTCGATTTTGTGAACCTAACAGAAATTAGGCGTGTGAACAAGTTGTCTTTCAAAAGATCCAAGCTATACTTTGCAAGGAGTCGTCATCTCAATCTGGTGCCCTAATCAACATCAATACTCCCTCAAAATCATCATACATTTTTTTTAATAATCACCACTACTAACAATCGACTAGTTCGGTTTGCGGGGAATGTAGGCCCACAATGAGAAAATTTTGCTACCTCCAAATAATTATTATGATTCATGCTCAAGACTCGAACACAAAATCACTGGTTAAACTAGAACAACCTACATCCAACTGATCAAAGTGCTTAGTGACTAATTCCTTTCCTCTTCTACTTTGCAATATAATATTAGATGTTTTGGGAAAAAAAAGTATTTGTTATGGACTCGTATATTGGGCACAGTTGGCATGTGATCCACCAAGAGTACTTTATCATAGAATCCTCCTTAATCAGGTAATACTTTAATCACCCTATAGTCTTGGCTGTAATCAAGGACAATACAGGTAATGGAGCAAGCATTTAGATCTGGAAGATGCGTACAGTACCAGGGCCAAAACCTAAAGGTAATCTCTATAAATAGGAGATAAATCTCACAGATGCACATCCTCTATTCATGATCTTTTATTATTTAGTCTCATTGTGCACACACCTCACTCCTTTTTGGCTAATCGTTATTCTCATGTAGCACAGTGATTATCTCGATATCCTATGGTGTCTTTCTCATAAACATCATAGAGCAATCATCTTCTCTTAGGTGTTAGCTCACTTACAACCCGAAGAGTTTAACAAATCTTATATAGATTATCTACTAACCCATTGAAGTTAAACATCTGTGTTCTTACAACAAAACAGTATTAAAATTAAAATTAAAATTCAGGTGAAATTATGAATATTAATAAGTATATATTAGTTTATATATTTGAATTAACATTATTTATAATTTTAAACATTATATAAAACTAAATTTAAAATATTGAAAAGTCCTTATAATAAACATGAAATTGAAAAAAATAATTTTTATAAAACTAATCAAAACTCATAAACATTAAAATAAAAATAATAGTATATGAAAAGCAGAAGATCAGTAGATAAATAGATGGATGGATCGTGCTGCTGCCATCAGAATTAAATAAGTATAAATATACACATATATCTAAATCTCTAAATATAGTAACAGGTAGCTGTCAATCATAGAAAAATGATTAAACATATTGGAAAATGTACAGAGTCACTAGGTTTGGTGTGAGGGGGAGGGAAAATGGACGGAGGAAAAAAGATTTTTATTTTTATTTTTTTAAGAAATTAAAAAGTAGAGTTAATTTTTTTTTAGTTAATTTAATTTATTATATCTTATCTTTCTCAAGATTGTCTACACTTCTTCAATTTTTTAGAATTATACTCAAAAAGATTTCCCCTCCCCTCTAAATCCCTTTTACCAAACAACCCTAAATGTAGGGAAAGTTACCAAATCTGAGACTCTTAACAGGGTCAAATAAGAAATTAGTGTTGATTAGAGGACTTAATTGTATTAATAAAATAGGTGGCAGTGGCATTATAATAATAATGATAGCAATAAAGATGAGAATTTAATAGAAAGAATTGAGGAGGGGGAGGGGCAAAAAAGGAAAAGGGGGAAAGTAGTGGAAGAGGTGGAAGGGAAGAGAAAGTGGGAATGGCGGCTAGAAGGCGGCGCAGTTATTTATGGAGGGGGACGCATTTATGACGAGCCATTACGAGCGTAATCATTACGTTTAAACCCACTCGCTCTTCCACTTTCTTCTGTTTTTCCTATAATACCCTTCCCCACCTCCCCTCACCCCCCTCCACTCGTTCCATACGCCCTTTATCTTTATTTTATGTGCTTTTAATGGTTGCTTCCATGCATGGATTAACGTTAATCAACATCATCCCTCATTATCTTATATATTAATCAAAAATCAACACCACTCTCTCCCCCCTCTCTCTGTGTCTCTCTCTTTTTTTTTTGATTGGGGAACAAACGGTTTCAGGTAGGGTCGAACCCTGATACAGGAGCACATATTCAAGGCGCTGACTCTCTCCCTCTCTCCCTCTTAACATATTTAGATGGTTGGTCTTAGTTCTAAATATAAGATATAATTTTTATATTTTTCAATATTTTCTTAATTTACTTCTATTCATGGTCCCTTAACAATATTTAAGGAGATGAGGAAATAAGGAAATTAAGGAAGACAACTAGGGTGTTGTATAAAATATATGTCATGTTAATTACTCCCTCCGGTCCTAATTATAAGACATAGTTGACTTTTTTAGAGAAATTAAGGAAGTTAATTAAATTACTTTAGACTATTTTTATTTTTATTTTTTTTCTTCAAATTAATTAGTTTAACTAATAAACTAATATATAATCTAAAGATGCACAACATATGAAATGATTAAGTAACTTATTTAGCTTCCTTAATATCTTCAAAGAAAGTCAACTATGCCTTATAATTAGGACCGGAGGTAGTAATTTAAACAAATTCTTTAATCTAATCAAAATAACTAAATATTTCTTATATTGAGGACTAGAGGAGTAATTTTTTTTCCTTGTTTTGTCCTCAATTAAATACTACTCCATTTTGTTTTTAATATAAAACATATTTAACTAATTTGATTAAATTAATGAAGTTCATTAATATGACATGTAATTTTTAAAACATCTCATTCATCTTCTCTAATTGACTTATTTCATCTTCTCCTTGACTATAGAGGTATGTTCATGCAAGTAGAAATAAAAATCCTCTTATATACATATTTCATATACTGTAAATTATGTTGAAAAAGTAGCTTCTACTGCTAATCAATAGATCTATTTAAGTTGGTGTTTAAAAAGTACATTTACATGAGTCGAGACAAAACTTATCTCAGATATTTATCTTATGTAGTGTAAATTGCGTCAGAAAAGTAGCTTTTATTGCTAATCCAAACAAAGTCTGTGCGTGTGAATAGACTTTTTAGTGGGGAATAAATGTGTGCAATTAAGAAAAATATATTTTTAAATATATAAGATAAATATGCATACTTAATTTTTTTACTTTTTGAAGGCTAAATAGTATTTCATTCAGTCCTAATTAGAAGAACAATATTTTTGTAGTATAAATTATATTATAAAGTATTCATATAATTAAGACCAAAGGTAATAAATACTTTCTTCTCCGACCTCTATCTTTTCACGGCGGGCTTTCTTTTGAGGAAATCCGAAAAATGTAACTCATTAAAAAATTAATTAGGGAAAAGGACATAATTCAGATGATATTCATTTTCTTTCTCGATCTGCATTTCATCTTTCATTATTGTGCGCTTCTTTATTTTTTATTATACAATTCAGGTCCCTTTCCTCTGGAGATTTGTTGACTAATGATCATGTCATTTTCCTCAACTTTTTATTTTTATTTTTAAAAATCGCCATCCATTCCATAAGGACCCGTTTGGTATGGGAAAAATTTGAAGAGGGAAAGGGACTTAGAAGAAGGGATGGGAAGATTTTGAAGGATAAAAGAAAATGGGTTGTTTGGTAAACAGAAAATAAAGGGATAACAATTAGAAAAGAATTGAAAAATATCTATTTTACCCTAAAAAATAATTAATTCAAAATAAAAAGGAAAAATATTTTTTTTTTCTAAAAAATATATTTTTAAAAAATATGCTCTTATTAAGTTCAAATTTGTGTAACAAAAAAAAATCATCAAATTCAAACTTTCTTGCCAAGTTTAAATTTAAGGGGTAAATTTGTCAAAAAATATGAATAAACACGTGAAAATTAAGATCTCACCAATTTTGGTGGGATCTGATTTTCCCACATATAATGAAAGATTTATGGACCTAGGGTGGGCATGTCAACTTAGGTTTCCGAAAAGATTTATCTAACATATGTACCAAACAGAAAACCTTACTAATTTTCTTTTCCTACCTATCGAATCTATCTACCAAACTGGCCCTAGGTCTCTCATGATGGGGAAAAAACAATGCATAAAGTCTACCCCTCATCATGACCCTCAGCATATCAATAACCTCAGTTGGATTTGACGGCCATGATGTTTTCATTCACTTCTTTTTCTACACTTCATTATTTTATGAACGGCCATACACTTCATTATTCGAGAAGAGAAAAAGAAAACTAGTGCTACCTCCCTTCTTTCTAATGCATTCCCCAAAACAAACACACACACTTTCAATATGTAGTTCATGAACAATGGGTTCTAATGAAAGTTAAGGTATTTAATATTTTTTGAATTAATTATATTTAAGAATATGTCTTTATTTAATAATGATAACTAGAAAAAAAAAAGATACTCCGTCTTATTTTTTTTATAAGAGTTTAAAATTTAAACTGTCTTCATCCTTTTATAAAAATTCGATAGGAGTTGTATGAATATTTAATGAGAGTTAAGGTATTTAATATGTTTTAAATTCATTAGTTTTTAAATTTATCTTTATTTAATAATTAGTATTGAAGAAAAATATAGCCCCTCTTGTCTTTTTTATAAGAACTTAAAATTTGAATTGTGTTAGTCTTTTAATAAAAGCTTGATAAGTGTTGTATGAACATTTAATGAGTTTTTTTCATTTTTACCCCCATTAATTGTATGTATTGCATTAATTAAAAAATTGTGATATTTATATGTACTTTATTTTTCTCTCTTATGTGCTCCTCATATATAATGACATACTTAAAAAATAAAGTTTATTTTATATATGCTTATTATCTTTAACTAATTTTAATCACTTTCTTAAATTATATAATTCAATTATTGAGCTCATGATCGGAGGGAGTACTATTGGACATTAGCTCTCACATATTCAATATGAGTAAATTGGAAAACAGTTATTAATGTTTCTAAGGATGGACTCATATTCAAGATAATTTTTTTTTTCTGACAAACTAAAATTATAGACCAAAGTGATGTCAATTTTCTGCTAACTGTATACTAATTAGTTTGCACTCCTTTAGTCTTTAGCATAAGACGTATTTAATTACTTGATTTGATTAGGTTAATAAAGTTAATTGAGTTAGTTAATAAGATATGTATTTTTTTAAACACCCTAGTTATCTTACTTAATTTTCTTCTTTTTTTTTCTTCTTAATTATTATTGAGAGATCATCAATATGAATAAATTGATAAAAAATGACAAATATAAAAATTATATCTTATATTTAGGATCATAATAAATTCTCTAAATATATTTCATATTAAGAATTGAGGGAAATAATATATTAGTACTATTGCTAATAAGTGGTAGCATTTTTAAGAGGGCGGAAGCAGATTCTCTCACCTTCCCCCTCTCTCATTTTCTCTCACCTTTCGATCTGGACCGTCCAAAACTTGATCCAACGGTTCAGATAAAAAAAAAACAAAATTTTTGTTTTTTGTCTTTTTCGAAAAAGACAAAAGTAAAAAAATTTTAAAAAAAATCTGAATCGTTGGATTAAGTTTTGGACGGTCCAGATCGAAAGGTGAGAGAAAATGAGAGAGGGGGAAGGTGAGAGAAACCGGACCCTAAGAGGGCAATAAGAAGCTGAGGAAGAAACACGGTCATCACAATGATAGGTCATTGAAGGGATAGGCTGCGGCATCCAAAAATTGGGGATATATAAATTTTTAAGAATTAATAAATTGATAAATGCTTGAATCATTAATGTGATTTTCTTTTTCCAAAATTCATCTAAAAATGATGAGTACCCATCGCTCTACCATTAATGACGACAATGTGAGTCAATCAGTCCGCTCAATTTCGATGCTCATCGTAATAATGAGCACCATAATACTCATCGCTGCTATATATTTTCAAATATAATTTCAATTGTGTAGATTAAAAAAAGAAAATGGAATAATAAGTGAGGCTTATGAATTGTTTTGTAGTAATTGCAAATGAGGATCGGACACGTGGAGCATAATATAAAAAGGGTTCGTTTTCCATATCTCTTTTAAATACTACACGTATATACTAAACGGGACCACAAAAATAATAATGGAGCATAATTAATTCCAAGACTAAGTGGCAACGAAAACGAAAAGCCACATTTTGACAAGCATATATATGCAACATCCCCTTCATTTTTCTATTACTTTTACATAGAAACTTCCTCCATCTGTCTTCTTCGCCCAACTTGATTAAATTTATTTTTTCAATTATTAAATATTGATTTTAAAGAATATATATTCAGTTTTAAATTACACATCCCACCAATAATTCAAATTTCTTGCTGCGTTTTTAATATAAGAGATAAAAACATTTCGGACTTTTTATTATATACTTGGTTTGTATGCATTTTTTCTGTTGAAGTCGTCGTAGTGTGATGACACCATGTACTTCTAAAGTGGACTTCAATTTATAAACAAATTAATTTATTAAGTTAAGCATTATAATCTAAATGTGATTAGATTATAATTAATAAACTTGTTTATGAAAAATTTCAAATATCTGTAGGAAAAAACTTATTGATGTTTTTTAAAAAATACCTCATCCGTACTTAAATAATTTTACATAAACTAATAAATTTTGTTAAAGTTCATTGTATATTTTGAACTTTTGAAAACAACATAAATTTTTAAGGTAAAAAAAAAAAAACTGGATAAGTCTTTCAAATGAGACTTTTTAAATTCTGGAAGGATTGAAAAGGAATTCAAGTTGCTCAGGAAAAAAAAAAAACAGAGAGAGAGAGAAAGGAATTCAAGAATCAAGAAAATAAATATCAATATATAATAAAACAAGTAGTTAATATTATACATGGATTAATTTAAAAATCTCCAATAATCTCATCTATAGGACAAAGATTACACATCGATCATACCAGATGAGTCTTAAATAAAGAGATGGAACAAGGGCCTTCTACAGTTCTACGTACTGTTGTCAATAAATCATCATTAAGTTAAAAGGGATAAAAAATTACGAAAATAAATAATCATTAAGTTAGTTTAATTAGAGTATAGTCAAATATATGATAAAGCTTGATAGTAATATCTACGAAGCTTCGCACGTCCTCCCTTGCATGGATTATTTAAAATGGGAGGAAATACCGAAGAAGAGGGACTTTGATTGATACGGGGTGACAATGTATTTATATGTTTCGAAAAGGTTAAGAATCCACCTTCCTTGTTCATTACTATTATGGGAGAGGAAGGTGACATTGAAAATGAAATATACATTATTTTTTACATCCTCCTTCATTTATTACTTCCTGCTTCTAATGTACTACACTCATTTATTACTTCATTCCAATGTACTACTCCTTTCGGTCCTAAATATAAGAATAACATTCCTATATTTAGAATCGGAGGTAGTACATACTCAAGGAGTGTTTTTTCTTTCCCCTAATATCTAAAACTTTAATTTACTTTATCTTTTAAATTTATAATTTATCACGATTAAGCAAATATTATTTAGGTTCCAACCAAAAGAAATAATATATTGATAAGTCCTTTAACTTGTTGTCGATGGTAACTCTTTTCACTTGTCAATAATAACTTTTTTAATATTATTTTTTATAGTTGAGATCTGATATTTTCTAAAGTTTTCATCAGGTGTTATTCAAATGCAAATGACTGAAAGAGATGTCTTAGAAAAAACACATATTTGATAAATAATTAGCTTAACTATTTTTAGTGATCTAACATCTAGTCAGATGGAGTACGGAGTATTATTTTTCATTTAGTTGAGGGAATGAAAAATTAAACGAATTTCCCGGTCTCCATCTTAATTCTTTTTTATTAGTTTATGCTTTCTCTGTCGTCACAAAGAATTTAAGCGAAATCTCCATTTATTATTCTCTTCAGGCTGTCTGCTTTAAATTTGTTACTTCAATGTTTTCTTGTTATTTAACCTCTCTTAAATTATTACAATCGTCATCATAAAAAATGTGATTAAAATTATTTTTTAAAAAAATATATATATAGGATAAAAATAATTTAATATTATAAATATTTTAAAATTTTACCAATAACCTATTCAATTTTGTATTAAAATGTTTTTTTAAAATTATTTTAACCTAACAAATAACCTATAATTTTTATTTAAAATTTTCAAATAGGAATATAATTCATATATTTTTAAAACACATTATGTACAATTTTAACAACACTTTTTTCAAATATATAAATTTTATTAGTTACAACTTAAGGGAACCATGTCCACTACATTAAAGTATATCATAGGGAGAGCCGGACAGGCATGTCTCCATTGAGATCATCTTTTATTTCCTCTCTATTTAATAGTTGAGATTAATTCTATTTACTATAATAGATTTATAAGATATGAATCCACAATACTCTATCTTCATAATTGAAACAACTTTTAAAGGTCGAGATTTAATATTTTCTAAACATGTTATCATCATATTCAACAACTTGAATGACTCAGAACTATAGAATTTTATTAAAATATTTATAATTTTTTTGTTTTTTATTCCCTGTAATTTTGGATTGTTGAGGTGAATTTTTACAATTTATATTTATATGGTTATTTAATAATATAATAACATTATATTGTTAGAACAAGTTAAATAACAACAAATAAGAATTGATCAAATGGTAGAGATAAAAAGTGAAGACCTTCCTTTGCCTGTTTGAAGGACATCATTAGTGTTAATGACCTTTTTCTCTCTCTATTTTTTTCTATTCACATGACGGATCTATATGAAAGACAAATAAATTGGGACTTTATTCTATCAAATCCGCGTGTATATATAGTTTTATATATTTTACACACACAATTTTCTACAACATGTTATATATGCCAATGTGAAACAGACAAACGAGTAACTTAAATATGCATGCATGGTAAATAAAATAAACTCAAACTTAACAATTATGAAAGACTTCTGCAATATTTAGAATTTGAGTCCACTTGAAAACATGTACACTTGCGACAAATAGTGAGGGATACCCATGGAAATAAAAAAGTAAATAGCTAAGAAATATTTTATATCATATCGATTACGTGCATCAAGTGAGATAATTGGTAGTTTATGTAAGAGAAATATTCCATGATTATGATATATAATAAATAAACAAGTTTGATTATGATCGATGCTGATCGATGTCGACACTAATTCAACATATATATATATATATATATATATATATATAAAGCAAATTTAATCGATTGCTTCAATGCAAACACGTATATGCGTAATATCAATTTTATATGTGATATATCAAGTTACTTTCAAAAAAATGAGTGGTCAACAAAGAGGCACATCTCCTTATACTACCCTTCATAGTGCGTATATATTTTTCTTAGAGAAGAGAATAAAGTGTGTTAAAATTTCAAAAAAGCCAAAGATATATGAGATTCTGAGTATTAATTATTAAGTTAATCATTTAATTAAATTACCATTTTACAGGATAAAGCAGCCCGATTCTAAGAACCCACTAGGATTTTGCTGACCAACTTATTCCTTGCCCATGCGGCTGCCAAGTCTCTATTAAGATTTGAAGATAGATAAAAGCCTATGAAACGATCTTCCTAATACCTATTAAAATGCTAGGGCTTAATTATTATTATTATTGGTTTTTTGCATGGCTAATAATCTATTCCCGAAGCTAGTTAAGAATATATGTCACTGTTAATAACAACGTTTTTATATATGCATAAAAAAAAAAAAAAATCCAGTGGATGACGACATAGAACGATCATTAACGAAAGAATTATTCTTCAACGCGAAGCTTTTGGCTTTAATCCAATATTCATTCTGATCCCCAGAACATCATAGCATTACCAAAGATAGATTGGTTGATGCAGGGTATAAAATAACTCCCTTTTGGCCTAAGGATATATAATATAATATATATAATTCAAATGCTAATAATGTAAAGAGTTCAACTGCGAATAAGTGCACATGCAAAAAAGAAAAGAAAATAAATAACAATCAAATTAAATATATTTTAATATTTCAGATAAACTTATTCCCGATCACCTCACATAATCTAATGATTTTTTCCCAAAGAATCTATTACCACCTCTGATGCTAAATATAAGATCTAGGTTACATATGAGAGGTTTGTTTTAATTCTAAATATAATAGTATCTCGATTTATTTTGTCTCTTAATTTTATAAAATATCCTTATTAATTACATAAAGTAAGGGGTTTCCATCAAGGGGTTACTACAGCGCAGATGATTAAAAAGGGTATTTGAAAAAAACCTAACACGCTCTTGTTATCAATAACTAACTTAATTAATTTCTTAATATTAAAAAATTAGTTTATCTATTTTTAATATTTGGTATGGGAGGAAGTATAAAATTCTCCTCACAATTAAGTCACAGCCATCCAGAAACTCTATTATATCAACATATAATTTAATAATTTATACTTGATTATGTATTTATGTTGTCCTAACTATATTAAGGTATATAACCGATTACATTATCTTGTAATTATTACAATATTTTTTTCACATGGTTGTTTGACAAGGTTTGATTCTAGCATTGTCGGACTCAATTATGAGCAGCTCTCTCTAAAAGGTGTTTTTCACATTTAGAAAGACTTGAATTCATAATCTTGTGGTTAAACGATTAAAGTCCTTTCTTTTTTTTTGGTCAACAAGAGAATTCATTAATTTAAAAGAACAACAGTACATAGAGTGCCAATACAGGATGACAAAAACGAACAGCGAAAAGAAAACCATACAGAGATAAACTACACAGTGAACCTACAACCTAAGGAATTACAAACAATCACACAAAGTAAAACAACAAAAGCCACCATCCTAGTAATGATCAGAACACGAAGTAATCTCCACTTCCGCACCAATCTTCTGAGCCTCCAGAGTTAGAAGAGATGACAAAGCGGGTGTTGGTCGCGAAACCCATCCAATAGGGCACACCCCTTTATAAGCATTAGCTGCTAGCAGATCAGCAGTACGGTTGCCCCCTCTCGGGGAAAAGGACACGGAGAACCCAGCCCTAGAATTCAGAAGACAAATAACATCCTGGATAATACTTCTGCATTGCCAATCATAAAAGTCTGGAGACTTGGAATCAACATAGGTGATGAGCGGTAGACAATCCGATTCAAAGACCACCTTATTGTGACCCAAGTCATGAGCCAATAGCAAAGCCCTTTTAAGAGCTAAGGCTTCAGTCATAAAGGCGGAAATAGACTTGACCTTGTTCATAAAACCCCAAATAAAGGAACCATAACAATCACGACAGATAATCCCAATAGCAGCACCATTATCATGGGGAAAAAAGGCTCCATCACAATTGATTTTAAGACTACCACGAGCTGGAGGGGACCATCCAGAGCCAGGACTATCACAGCCCCTCGACCCTAAAGGATCCTCCCCACGGCTCGCACTATTAGCCGAAAACTCAAGATTGCTCCTCTGGGCCAATTCAATAACAGAGATAGGATTTGGCTCCTTATGGTCGAAAACCATTTCATTGCGACCCTTCCATATGTACCACAAGAGCCAGCAAATCAGAGCAAGGTCATGCTTACTTAGAAGGGGCGATTCAGACATCTTCATCCACCATTGATTAAAGTTGGGTATTGTGGAAACATCAATTCTAGCACTGAGAGAGCAGCCGAACCAAATACATCGTGTCCATGGATAATGAAAAAAGACATGCTCGATAGTCTCCTCTGCATTCGCACATACTGGGCATCGACTATCTTTGGACCTCTTTCTGCGCATCAACCTATGGTTGGTGGCAACTGCAGAATTCAAAAGTCTCCATATAAATTGCTGAACCCGAGGGATTACTTTAATCTTCCAAACCATATTCCAACAACGGGAGGGAATTATAATCGAAGATCCTGGACGATCCACAGTAACAGAGTTCCGGTCTTTCCGTTTCTGGTAACCCAACTTCACCGTATACACTCCATCCCTGGCGCCCATCCACACCAATCTGTCTTGCAAACCATTAGAAGGAATAGGGATATTATATATAGCCTCTCTGATTTTAGTAGAGATATATGGGCTAATGGGTGAAAGGTTCCACTGGCCATCAACAATCAGGTCACAAACTCTACCCTCTGCAATAATTGGAATGTCCGTAGTATGAGGTCTAGTTGGAAAAATATCACCAGGGACCCAAGGGTCGCCCCAAATTCTTACCGCAGATCCATCTCCAATGTCCCACCTAAGGTCCTTCCTGAGAACATCTCTACCAGCCAAAATACTAGACCAACACCAGGATGCCTTATAGCCTATCTCCACATCAAAAAACTCATGATCAGGAAAATACACACTCTTGATCACCCTAGCCCAAAGATCATTAGGCCTATGTAGCAGTCTCCACGCCGTCTTTGACAAGAGAGCATCGTTCATCAACAAAAGGTCCCGAAATCCCATACCTCCCGTACTCTTACTCTCGGTCATAGCGCCCCAGGATTTCCAGTGAGTCTTGCCTCCAAAGGCATTACCATCCCACCAGAAGTTAGCTATGAGACTATTTATCTCCTTACAGGTCCTAACTGGGAATTTGAAACAATTCATCGGATAAATAAGGATAGCCTGGATAACAGCTTTGATCATCACTTCCCTACCGGAAAAAGAGAGGAGGGAATGGCTCCATCCATGGATCTTGTTCGCCACTCTTTCTCTGATGTATGCCAGGGCCTGGGTCTTCGTTTTCCCCCATATGCTAGGGATGCCTAGATATGTACCAAGGTCCTCCGTAGCTGGGATGCGTAGCACACCGCTCACCA
This sequence comes from Acacia crassicarpa, assembly GCA_034222035.1. Lineage (NCBI taxonomy): Eukaryota > Viridiplantae > Streptophyta > Magnoliopsida > Fabales > Fabaceae > Acacia > Acacia crassicarpa. The sequence goes on from JAWXYG010000010.1 coordinate 3,792,388, forward strand.
TACTTTTCACTGCAGGAGAACTGTTAGAGGAGGAAAAAATACTGGATTTATCTAGATTAATCACCTGACCTGAGGCTGCACAATACAAATCCAGAATATTAGCCAAAGAGATACAATTTCTATGACTAGCACGCATGTATAAGAGGGCGTCATCAGCGAAGAAACTGTGAGTAAGGACAGGGCACCCATTACTCAATTTAATACCTATCAACCGCTTGTCAATCTGACTCTTGCTAATCATTAGAGAGAGAACTTCTGCGACCATGATCAAAAGATAAGGGGAGAGGGGGTCACCCTGGCGAATACCTCTACTAGGCGTAAAAGATCTAATATTTTCACCAGATAAGCATATATTCAAGCTGACTGAACGCACACATTTCATAATAAGAGACACCCACTCTGAACAGAAACCAAATCTTAATAAAACATTCTCTATGAAATCCCACTCGACTCGGTCGTATGCCTTGCTCATATCCATCTTAAGGGTGAATTCATACTTACCACCAAAATACTTACGACGAAGATAATGGTAAACCTCATGCGCAATAATGATATTATCATGAATACAGCGGCCAGGTACAAACGCACTTTGATTCTGGGAAATACACACATCTAGTAGAGGACGCATCCTATTGGCCATGATTTTTGAAATGATTTTATATGAAAAGTTACACAGTCCAATGGGACGAAACTGAGAAACGTGTTCCGGCTTATTAACCTTTGGGATCAAAGTGATATTAGTCATATTAATTCCATCTAAAACAGAGCGACCTGCAAAAAAATCATTGACCATAGAGCATATCGTATCAGCAATTTCAGACCATGCAGAATGATAAAATTTACTAGAGAAGCCGTCAGGTCCAGGCGCCTTTGTACTCCCAAGACTAAAAGCTGCCGCTTTAATTTCCTCCGTAGATACTGGCAACATAAGCATTTGATTCATTTCCTCCGAGATTTTGGGGTCAATATAGTTCAAAACCGCATCCATTGAATTAGCGCCCGAGGAAGCAAAGAGATTCTGAAAGAAGTTGGCAATGTTTTGTGAAATAGCTCCCTTCTCCATTAACCAGTTACCTCCGTCATCCTTGATACAGGAGATACGGTTCCACTGTCTTCTCTTGATAGTCGATACATGAAAGAAGCGGGAATTCCTGTCACCGGCTGCAAGCCAAGTGATCCGAGAACGCTGCCACCAATACTGTTCCTCAAGCTCCAATAATCTATCCAGATCCCCTTTAGCCTCCAGAATCCCTCTAGAAACGTCAGGAGTGCGATCTCTAAGCGTCAAATAAGCCAGATAGGTCTTCAAGAGCTCAATACGCTTAGCATTGTTGGGAAATTCTTTCTTACTCCAAGAAATTAAATTCATTCTGCAACGTCTCATCTTGCTTAAGAAAGACTCCATAAAAGACACATCTTGCCCATGGAGGTTCTGCCAACTTTCTCTGATTAGCTTAAAAAACTGAGCATGAGAGGCCCAAGCAGCTTCAAATCTAAAGGCTTTATTCTTCTTATAATTCTCATACTGGCATTGGATAAACAACAGGTGGTGATCAAATGCCCTTGCCGGGTTAATATTAAAGACCTGGAGAGAAGGAAATTCCTCCCTCAATTGCAAGTTGCCTAGAGCCCTATCAATACGTTCATAGATAGTATCCGGATAGTCACGGTTATTACACCAGGTGAAACCGGGGCCATTATAACCCAAATCCTCTAGCTCACAATCAGCCACAAAGCCTTTAAAATTTAGGATCCTCCTCCAAGGTCTAAGCAGCCCCCCACACACTTCTCCTCTTGAGATAGTATATCATTAAAATCCCCCAAACACAACCAAGAGGTACTAATGTTGTTACTAATTCTCTGGACCTCTTGCCAGCATAGCATTCTATCCCCCTCATCAGTAGGGCCGTAAATACAAGTGATATAAGATGGAGTGGACACAGCATCAGACATGACACTCGCATGAATAATATTCACGTATGAAAACATAATATTAACCGTAATCACATCAGACCACCATAAAGCCAGGCCTCCACTTTTCCCAATCGGGTCAACTATCCATTCTTCATTGAAGCCACATCTACGTCTCACCTTTCTAACATATCTCGCCTTTTGTTTAGTCTCCATCAAGAAGACTAAATGGGGTTTTTTACGGAAGCACTCTTCCTTTAAGTTTCTAGCTGTCAAGGCAACCCCTAAACCTTGACAGTTCCATGCTAGAAGATTCATGGTGAACCGGTGGTTGGTCCCATCCAACCACCGGCGTTTTGAATATCAGCCTGATCAAGCCCCTCGTTGCTACCATTGTCTACATCCATCAAATTTTTAGTGGAGACAATCTCAGTTAGAGTCATCCTCATAGCAATACCAGACTCCCTTTGGTCACTATTATCATTGGACCCGCGAAGAAATCTCTTAACTGAGCGAAAATTCGTATTTCTCTTTTTATGAGAAAAAATCACAGTACTCTCCCTCCTATTCATTTCACCATCAGCATCAAGACACAATTTTCTCCACTTTTTCTCTTTTTCCAGCCCTTGTTCATCATCAAGAGGGCGTTTGAGGCTGATCCCTCTCAAACCAATAGTTATAGCAGAAATAGGGGAGGGATTCATACATGGAACAATGTCTTGAATTGGAGGATCATCATCGGGGAATTCCACTTTATAAGGTAGACCATCATTACACGTGGCAAAAATTCCACTTCCCTTACCAATGGAAGACAAGCATGATTGCATTAAAGAAATAACAGGGGATTGATCAGCAGACGATGAAACTCCCCTAGCTTGCGTGCTAAGTGGATTGGCAGGCTCATCCGATGGGTATTTAAAATTAGTGGCCAACATAGAAGGCCCACTCTCAGCTTCCAATTCCTGCACAAACTCGTTAGGCCCAAAAGGAATGAAACTATTAAAAAAATCCTTACCTCCGTCCCTCTTCAAGCCCAAATCCGGCCCAACTACATTCTTCATCTTCAAAAGTTCCTGGGATTCCTCAGCCACGCGTTTCCCTTTTTCAACGCTTGCGTCATCACCTACAGTCCCTGTCACAATCAGGGTAGGTGCTTTCGGTGTTGATTGTTCCATCGCCGTTCCTGCAACCAAGCTTTGCCCAGAGTCGACCGTTAGGGGGGAGACGATGACGCACCTCCGTGACAGCCTGTGAGTTGTTCTCTGCCGTTGAAGGTGTCCGGCAACCTCAAAGAGTAACGTCTGCAGCAATGAGACAATGAACCTCCTTAGTCTTTCTTGCTTCTTTTTCCGGTAAGGTAGACTTCCACCCTCGGCGGTTAGTTGAACCAGGTGTGTTTCTGATGAAAGGAGCCTCACACCACTTCTCTTCACAAACCTCCACCGTTTCTTCATTAGTTGTGACAGTAGTAGCGCCAACCAATTCCCATAATCCTTAACCGCCTCCCCTCCGTTTAGATTCTCTAAGTTCTCTTCACACCGGCGGGAATCATGATTCAAGCGACCACAAGAATAACAAAAATTCGGCAGCCTTTCATACTTCACAGTTATCCAAGCCGGTTTCATCTCATTACGTGGTATCCAAAAACCCGAAACCAATGGACACTTCATTTTGATAAGCAACCGAACTCTAATAAAACTTCGATCAATTCTACCATCCACCTTCGGTTGCTCAAACATAACAGTTCTTCCGACAGTGTCGCCGAGAGTTCTAGCGTTGGCATTATTGAAAGCCTCAATCGGAAGGCCGTGAAACTGAACCCAAAAAGGGGTCTCTTCAAAATTAATATCTTGTAGCACCATAAAGCTTTCCCAAACTTGAAGGTTCAAGAGAAAACCCTGGACTGACCAAGGTCTACCCTTGAGAACACGAGCAAAATCAGCAACCTTTCTGAACCGAAAACGGAAGATAAGCTTCTCCCGGTCAAGCTCATGGATCTCTAAGTCTTCATCCAAGTTCCAGCCTTTCTTGATCATAGAAACGACCGCAGTAATGTTAAGTTTTTTACTAGTGGCTATCTGTCCAACAAGTGAACCACCACATTCCTCTGTTCCCTTATCGAGATCCAACACCACTTGGTTTAAACCCCTTAAGCCACTACTTTGTCCTTTATCCATGCTCCCTGAACACAGAAAAAGAAACAATGCACCCCCGAGAATAACAGCACAGAGCCAGGAAGGTACCACAAGGAGAGAGAGAGAGAGAGTTTTTCCGGTGCTCTAGACGATGAAACAGGAAGGTTCCGAAGAACCAGGAAGACTCACTGGGAGCAAGAGACTCTCACTCACGGAGAGAAAAGCATTTTTTATTAAAGTCCTTTCCACTATGACTAACACTAGCAAACATTTATTATCTTTGGTTCTAATTATAGGAACATTTTTGTAGTGTAAATTACACTACAGAAGTGTTCCTATAATTAGGACCGGAGGTAGTATATGACTGTATAATCATCTTCCTTAATTCTCTTCATTTCATTTTCTCCTTTATTATTGTTGATGGAACATCAATAAAGGTAAATTAGGAAAAAAATTGACAAATATTAAAATTATACCTTATTTTTATTATCAAAATCAAGTATCCAAATATGTTGTATATTAAGAATTGGAGGGAGTATTATTTATTTATGTTGTCCAAGTTGTCTTACGCTTAATCACAATATATACCCACACATATATACTATAGTTTAGTTTGATTGTAAAACACGAATGCCGAATGAACCAGCTAATTGTGGATAACTCTCCTCTCGAAAAATCAACGTGAATTAGGAACTAGAATAAATATTATTATTCAAATAAATTATTTTGATCTAAGATATTAAATATCTCTACTTCATCCATAAATCAAAGTTTATTCTGGGAATGTCTCTTCATAGATGTAAGAATTTTAAAATAAAAAGAAAATATTCTCAACCTACGTCATGGCTGAGCAATAATAACCTCTTTCTTTTTTGTGGCCATATAGTATTCATAAATATAGTCACACTAATAAATTCATATGCATAACTAATTGTGATAAAGTTCCATAGATTTATGATTAAAAAACAAGATATGTTCTTTGAATTTTAGGGCAGGACCACAGCATATTGTTGAATGGGAACCCTAGACCACCAAATTTGGAATATTAATATGAGATACATTGAGAATTTGAGAGGATTATATATCAAGAAGAACATTGGTTGTGGAAGATATATATTAATTATGTACTCGTTAAATAATTAATACTCCTTCAATCCTAAATGCACTACAAACTAGGTTATTCTATATTTAGGACCCGAGAAGAAGTACTCTTTACAGACTCTTACTTATTCCATAATATAATATGGGTTTATCATTTGACATGTCATTTGACATAATATTATATCAAGTCAACCCAAAACTACGTTATTTTGGAAGTTAAGGGAATTAATAAAGGGTGTTTTTGTATTTTTGTTTTTGAATTTATTATATGAATTTTACCAAAAGATCCTTCATTAATTCCCCTAACCTCAAAACTACGTCGTTTTGAAAGTTCATTAATTCCTCTAACTTCAAAATGACGTAGTTCTGGGTTCACTTGACATAATCTTATGTCAAGTGACATGACAAACGATAACCTCATATAACCCCATATAATATATATGTTTTGTCTAAAGTATTAATTTTTGTCACTTAATATATATATATATATATATATATATATATAAAACTAATTAACCAAACTCCTATAAATTATAATTTTTAATTTAGTAATTTTGACATTTTATAAAAAATAATTAATTTTAAGTAACTTTATTGATTTATGTAATGTTGTTATTAAAGACTTATATGATAAGGACCGACGGAGCAATAATTTTTCCAATATGGAGTATGTTGAAACAAAGAGACAGAAAAACAATCAGGGACAAATTGCCTGGGAAATGATTCAAGGTAGAGAGAGATCTTGTTTCCTATGTTCTATTACAGGTTGTGTTCCGTACGTGACTTTTTATTAGTCTTTAATTATTCACTAATCGCAATAAAAACTGTAGGGCCAACCTGCCAAACACCTTTTTATTTTTTTTTGGACCAAGGTTAGAGTATACAATATTTTTGCTTCTTTAAACGAGTGCACTTCCTGATATTTGATTTTTTTTTTTTTGGACCAAGGTTAGAGTATACAATATTTTTGCTTCTTTAAACGAGTGCACTTCCTTCCTGATATTTGAATTTATATTCTTCTCTTTATGGGTCGCTAATCACTATAATCACAACAAAAACTGTAGGGCCAGTTAACATATATACCGTAAACACCAACCCTTATGTTTATACATGTCATACCTCTTCTTGTTTTTTTTTTATTTGATGGATGAAGGAGCAATTTTACACGAGCTTTTCCACAGGGAGCGCCCAACACTACGAGATTTTTTTTGGAACAAAAGTACACATGTGGTTATGTTTTGGGAGAAAAAATACCATGGGCCGTTAGTTGACCAGACGTTGACTGTCAACTTAGATGGAGTGAACAGTAATGGTGTGAAATTATCTTTTTGCCCTTAGTTTTAAATAATAATAATAATAAAACCTAAAATACCCCCGGCCGGTGGGCCCCACCACCAGCAGCCACTGGCGGCCGGACAGTGGTGCAGTGGCTGGCACCAGCCGCCGGTGGCTGGTGGTGGTTGCCGGTGGTGGGGTGGCCGGTGGTGGGGCCCACCGGGGATATTTTAGTTTTTTTTAAAATTTAAAATTAAAGACAAAAGGGTAATTTCACCCCGCGTTACTATTCACTTCATCCAAGTTGACGGTCAACATTTGGTCAACTAACGGCCCGTACTATTTTTGCTTCCAAAATGTAATAACGTGTGTATTTTTGCTTCAAAAAAAAGCTCGTGGTAGTGCTAAGCGCTCTCTGAGGAAAAACTCATATGTAAAATTGTTCCTTCACCTTTATTTGATCAAGGTATTCCTTTCCAGAGCTTAGAGTACAAGATGTTTTTGCTTCTCCCAACAGGTCTATTTCCCGAGATTCGAATTTATCTTGTTCTCCTTAGAGTGAGACCATTTACCACATCAACTAAAAGCTTGTTGGTTGCGTTGTATACCCCGTCTTTACAGTGACCACTGTAAATAACAAGAACAAATTATTTAGGGATTTTATTGGGATCAACCATGCGAGATGTACAGAAATATAAAAAATGGGTTTAAATTGAAAATGACGAAGCATTGACTTATATTAATTAGCGACATATGTACAATGATATTGCAAATTGTCTCGCCCCGGTGGGAACAAAGGAAAAAAGAAGAACAGTTAGGTAAGAGGAGTATGATTTATAAAACTGATTATTACAGTTGGAAAGCAGAGAAATAGGCAGTTTAAGTTGACCCTAATTTAAACAAAACGATATAGTGTGGCTCGAGGCCTGTATTATGCGATCTAATCCATTTGTTAATTAGACACAGTCACACACATGGGAATGCGCATGACTTCAGATGAGTCTTTAATTTATCACTATCTTAATTAGTAGTCATCGAGACCTTAAATTGGCCAACTCAATGTTTTTTTCTTTAAACAAACATGGAAATCGTGTTGGTGTGTACAGCTGTGGAGTATTATTAGGATAAAATCACACCTCGCTTAATTAAAAGTATATAACATTGAGGTAAGTTTTGTCAAACTGACTTAAAATATTTTAATTTAAAAAAAATGGACTTAAAATAATTGAATAAAAAAAGGACAGCAATAATAACATCTTATCCTATCATATAGGATTGGCTAGATCATATAGCGCATTGTGCACGCTCAATCAATAACTAAAGCTTAAGATATATTGTTAACCAAAAGATCTACTTAATAATTTTATTAAATATTCTATTCACATGGTTTTTGTTTATCCCTTTTTAGAGGACTCCAACTACTTAATTAACCCTCCTCACCGGCGCATGCAATGACTTCTTTAAACATGTTCTAACCACTTCAAACAAGTTTTTTTTCATTTTCTCTTTAATAGATAAAACTTTAACTCTTTCGCGATTTTTTGCCCCCATTATGAACCTTATCTTTTATATAACCACACATACATCTTCACAGCCTTACTTTGACTACCCCCATTATATGCTCACGTTGTCATTTTAAAGCCCAACATCAATTACCATAAAGCATTTTAATTTATATGTTAGTAGTTGATAAGGCCTAACACAACACTAACACAACACTCCTTCTTTATCCAGGTTTGGAATCAGTTATAAAACATACATGAAGTTTGTTCTGATAGAAATACAATCCCAACATATATCTATATCCCAAAAAACTAATATGGAGTAAATATAATAATACAAGTGAATATATATATATATATATATATATATATATATATATAGACAAATGTTGACCCGGTGGGTGACATGAGAAAGGCATAGCTATTACCAATTAGCATAGAACTCAGACCTTTTGTACACATTATTATAAGATGACACATAAAGGTAGCATCGGAGTGAGTGAAGGACCAAATTAACCAAAACAAAGAGTTTGGTATGGGTCAAATAATTGATGTTAGTGAGTTATTGTGAATAAGGTAAAATGAGAAGTGATATTCGATCTAAAGAGTTGGATAACGATCGATGCCCATGAGTTTATTAGGTGGTGTCCAGCTTTGAATGTTTGGAGGGAGACACGCATCACGGTACATATATAATGCAGAGAGATTAATTGTCCTTGGGATAAGAGTGGATTATTGTGGTGTAAAGGGTAAGTGTCGTTTTGTGACATTTGTTTTCGTTTTTACATTACCCATATACTAATAATTTAATTTTCATAGTGTCGTTTAGCATTATGAGCAGTGAGTGTTTGGTGAGAGCCCGACCGTTGAATGAGGACTCTGACTCGATTGATTCCCAAGCATCGACCACCTTGTCTGTTATCTCACCCTAGCTCATATCATCTTTTCTATCTTCTTATCTCCATTATTATTTGCTATAGTATGCAATTAATTGCTTCATGTACTTTGCTTCAATGAATTTTGGATCTTCTAATTTAGATCATTTTTAAGCGTATAGATTTTGTAAAGTTCACGAAGAAAAGGGATATATGCATGATTGAGAAAAAAGTATTAAATGGAATTCCATGCAGACATCCTTATTGTTTAATTTGTATAGTATGATGCCCTCTCTAATTTGGATTTATAGAGAGATATGGTATTAGTTCATTATAATGTTGTTCCTTTTGCAACTCTCATATTAAAATTAATTACTATATCTAATCCTTAATATAAGCGCTAATTAACTAATACATGTGGATTAAGGAAATTGATTATATTATTTATTTATAACTAATATATGTTGGTTGTTTTAAAGTACCATTTTTTTTTATCATGACTACCTAGGATAAAAATTTCTTATTAACGTGTTATCACCAAAAAAAGAAACTTCTTACTATGTACAATCAATGAGAATACTTTAGAAGAAAAAAATAAATAAATTTGAGAGATAAAGTAAAACGAAATATTATATTTATGGCCAAATCTAACCTCTATTTAGCTTTTATATTAAGGACAGGAAGCAGTATATAACATGTAACATCCCAATTTTTCTAATAGTAACTAATTAATTTTAGGAATAAGTTTGAAATAAGAAAGCTACTAGGCTCTTGATAATCGGTATTTTTCGATGCAATCAGGGTAAAGAAATCAGATATTAACTTGAATGGTAGATGGTTATGAAGTAGATAAGCATGTGATATTTGATCGGAAGATGAGTATTCGGTAGTTAGATGGTAGATGGAGATATGTATGGTAGCTACATATGAATGGTAGTTAGATGGTAGATGGAGATGTGTAGTTACATGGTAGATGGACATATGAATGGTAGATAAATGGTAGATGAGTAGTAGATGGACAAATGAATGGTAGATAAATGGTAGATGTGTAGTAGATGGACATGTGATTTTTGAAAAGTAGTTGAGACCCAAACTCTATAAATACCTCACCCCTTCTCATTTCTTTCACAATACAAGCACTCAAAACACATAGAGAGAGAGAGAGAGACGAGGAAGGAGAGTCGGAGAATGATGATAGAAATTATTTGATATTAAGAGCATTGGAGTATGGTAAAAATAAGCTTGGAATTGAGGTAACCTTGGTTATTCTTTTATATACTTGTCAAATGTATATATGTATTCATATTTATTAACTGTTTTGGGATTTGTTGTGCCTATGGAAGGCTTAATTTGAAATCTAATAAAGTTGTTTTGATGAGATTGGATATTCTTGGATCCCTTGGTATCACTTTTCTTTTAACCGGGTTCAGTTTGACACCTCCTTAATTGTGATTACAAGGAGGGGAGCCATGTTGAAGTTATGAGTAATGGATATGTTTCGTTGGATAGTTATGAGTAATGGACATGTTTTGTTGGAGGATGTGTTATGTGTTAGATGGCTCCAGTCAACGGTTATAAGAGGTGATCAGGGTGATAAGGATGATCCATGCATCAATATTTGTTTGGCAGATTGCATATGTGAGATCTCTTGTGAAATATTGGAAAGTAAATTATGATGTTTTGGAACCCTTTTTGGGAGGGAGTTTTGGTAACCGAGTCGAGAACTTTTGTGAAAGGTTTTTATATAAAGGCATATATTTTAATTACTGTGAATTTATAAATATGTTCTCGATCTTGGTTTGCATGTATATTTCTGAATAACCAATGGTTACGGGGATCTTTGGATCTTACGGTTATTATGTTTATTTTTTTTTTCAGGTGAATAATTTAGTAGGGAAATCAGGGAAGGCACATATGGAAAGTTCATGTTATGTTATTTTTATTTCTCATGACCATAAGACTTCCGCATTTTAAAAACTCTGATATACTATTTTGGATTTAAATTGGCCCTGTATAAATGGATCTTTACCTTTGTCCATATTGTAAATATGTATTTGGATGTTGAATATCCTGATACCAAAAATGTAACACCTCATTTCCATCACCCAAAAACTTGGCCAAAATATTTATAATTCCTCCAAAAGGGTGTATCATTATTCAAATCATTAGATTACATTACCGTTTCAAATAAAGTTTAACCCTTAATCAAAATAAATTTCAGAAAATTATTTCAGAGTTCAATACAAAGCGGAAGTCTTAGGTTCATGGCAAATAAAATAACATAACATAAACTATAGGAGTACAAAAGAGCCTTCATAGCTCACTCCATAGGTGCCTTCCCTTGCTCTCTACTAGGATATTCACCTGAAAAATGTTAATATGGGATGAGATTCCACGTCTCAGTAACTACTGAATATTTCTACCGTACACGAGCAAATAATATATGACAGAAAAGTATGGGCTGATTTCAAATATATATGTAGATTCCATAATTTCTCATACAAAATAATTTATACTAATAGTCATCAATATAGAAGGTAATAAAACATATATATCTCAAAAGTTCTCATCTCATGTCTTTACAGAATATTCATCATTATATCAAATTCTTGAACTGTTCAGAAATGCATTATGCAGTATGCACCCTCCCTTATATCACCTTCCAACCATATACCGCTGACTGGAGCCATAGGCTAACACATAGTCCAATAGAAACTCATTCATTTGACTGAATTGTTCCAAGCTCACCAAAACTTAAGATACACCCGGCCAAAGGTATATAGCTTAAATCTGGACTATGGCTCCCCTCCTTTAAAATAACTAAGGAGGTGTCACATGTCCCACAACTCCAATGAAAATCCCGGCCAGAGGAAAACATGGAAGATGGGGCCCTGAAACAAGTACCATCCACTGTGCACCGAGTGGTGGCATAAATCATTCTTATCATTCAAATCCCTCCTTACTCCACCCATCATAATACAACCGCCATGATGAATATGTTCACTCAAAATAATGCATTATTATACCATAAAGTTTTATACATCAATATGCGTATTTATGAATAGTAAATACTATGCGTATCTGTGAATAGTAAAATACTATATATGTGAATAGTAAAATACGGTATATATACATGAATAGTAAAAATGAAGAGTACATACGGTATGTATACGTGAATAGTAAATACGATATGTATACGTGAATAGTAAAAATGAATAGTAAATACGGTATACATGAATAGTAACGTACGTATAAATAGTACCTCTGCAGATTTGCAAATCAAAGTTCCCACACCAGATCTTAAAACCATAAATATTCTCTAAATATTCTTGCCAAAATAGTAAACAAACAAATTTACAATCATACATAATTCACAAGTATAAGGAAGAATATTCAGAGTTACCTGTTACTCTATAGTTTCCAAAATTACTGCAAGGCTTCCCTACGTTCCTTCTCTCTCTCTCTCTCTCTTTTTCTCCCTACCTTTCTGTGAGTCTTGAGTGATTGTATGTTGTGAAAGAAATGAGAAAGGATGAGGTATTTATAGAGTTCGGGTTTCAACTAATTTTCAAAAATCACATGTCCATCTACTACACATCTACCATGTCAATCTACCATTCATTTGTCCATCTACCACGCGTCTACCATACACTTCTTCATCTACCGTCTAACTACCATTCAATGTCCATCTACCATGTAACTACCGAATACGCACCTCCAAATATAGGATATTCAACACTCAAACACATATTTACAATATGGCCAAAGGTAGAAATCCATTTATACAGGGCCAAAATAAATCCAATAAATAAGAGTTATTTTAAAATGCGGAAGTCTTTTAGGTTCATGGCAAATAAAATAACACAACATAAACTAAAGGAGTACAGAAGAGCCTACAAAGCTCACTCCATGGGTGCATTCCCTTGATCTCTACTAAGTTATTCACCTGAAAAATGTTAATATGGGGTGAGATTACACATCTCAGTAACTACTAAATATTTCTACCGTACACGAGCAAATAATATATGACAAAAAGATATGGGCTGATTTCAAATATATATATATAGATTCCATAATTTATCATACAAAATGATTTATACTAATAGTCATCAATGTAGAAGGTATTAAAACATATATATCTCAAAAGTTCTCATCTCATGTCTTTACAGAATATTCATCATCATATCAAATTCTTGAACTGTTCAGAAATGCACTATGCAGTATGCAGCCTCCCTTATATCACCACCTCCCTTATACCGCAGACTGGAGCCATAGGCTAACACATAGTCCAATAGAAACTTATTCATTTGACTGAATTGTTCCAAGCTCACCAAAACTTAAGATACACCCGGCCAAAGGTATATAGCTTAAATCTGGACTATGGCTCCCCTCCTTTAAAATAACTAAGGAGGTGTCACATGTCCCACAACTCCAATGAAATCCCGGCCAGAGGAAAACATGGAAGATGGGGCCCTGAAACAAGTACCATCCACTGTGCACCGAGTGGTGGCATAAATCATTCTTATCATTCAAATCCCTCCTTACTCCACCCATCATAATACAACCGCCATGATGAATATGTTCACTCAAAATAATGCATTATTATACCATAAAGTTTTATACATCAATATGCGTATTTATGAATAGTAAATACTATGCGTATCTGTGAATAGTAAAATACTATGTGTATATGTGAATAGTAAAATACGGTATATATACATGAATAGTAAAAATGAAGAGTACATACGGTATGTATACGTGAATAGTAAATACGATATGTATACGTGAATAGTAAAAATGAATAGTAAATACGGTATACGTGAATAGTAACGTACGTATAAATAGTACCTCTGCAGATTTGCAAATCAAAGTTCCCACACCAGATCTTAAAACCTTAAATATTCTCTAAATATTCTTGCCAAAATAGTAAACAAACAAATTTACAATCATACATAATTCACAAGTATAAGGAAGAATATTCAGAGTTACCTGTTACTCTATTGTTTCCAAAATTACTGCAAGGCTTCCCTACGTTCCTTCTCTCTCTCTCTCTCTCTTTTTCTCCCTACCTTTCTGTGAGTCTTGAGTGATTGTATGTTGTGAAAGAAATGAGAAGGGATGAGGTATTTATAGAGTTCGGGTCTCAACTAGTTTTCAAAAATCACATGTCCATCTACTACACATCTACCATTTATCTACCATTCATTTGTCCATCTACTACACATCTACCATTTATCTACCATTCATATATCCATCTACCATGTAACTACACATCTCCATCTACCATCTAACTACCATTCATATGTAGCTACCATACATATCTCCATCTACCATCTAACTACCGAATACCCATCTTCCGATCAAATATCACATGCTTATCTACTTCATAACTATCTACCATTCAAGTTAATATCCGATTTCTTATTCGCCCTGCCGGTCACGGAAATGACTTCCGCAAACACCAGCTTCTAGACAAAAATTCATTTGTTTGTAATATGTCCTGACCTAAGAAACTTAGTTCATGGTTTTCTAGATAGGATTTAATTTCTATCAGTTCTCTCTCTTTTAGATCATTAATGGTACTTAAGTGTACTTTGGTCATTTATGGTAATTTCCCCAGAGTACAAAATACTCCCGTGACATTTTTTTAATATTTTAATGAATAGTAAATACGTATATGTGAATAGTAAATACTATTCATGTACGTATTTGTGAATAGTAAACACTATTCATGTCCAAAAATTACTGATTCCAAATTCGTCATTTTCAAAAATAGGGCCTAGTAGTCTTCCAAAAATAGGCTTATTTTCTAGTCTTTGAATTATCTGTGACAAATTCATAGAGTTCTTCGGATACTCAGAGAGTGAAGAATGCTCTCGGGTTAATTGGCACAACTCATCATCATTTCAAATCTTCGGATTCTCTCCGGTTCATCTAATATTATTAGGAAGTCACCCTTCCCAAGATTACTATCACCTTAGCACGCTTACGCTTAAAATCCTATTTTTTAAATGTCAATTCCGACATCTTGAGTCAGCTGCACATCCAAGACAGATTTCTTAGATAAATGCGCGTATAAACGTCCAAACTTAATTTCTTGAAAACACAGCTAGCAATAAATGCCATAGCGATTTCTGTCTGCAAAGGTCTAGGAAACTGCGACCCCTAACGGTGGCTAGGGTGCACTAGGGTGCGGTGCCATAAAATTTTCCGCATAACAACAAAGTCTACATGATTCTGAGCTAATGACAGATGAGAATCCGATGCTGCTTAATAAAATATAGACGTTGCTAGCCCAGCTATAAATAGAGTAAAGAATGAGTAATTGTTTCACATTCTCTCAAACTTCACAAAACCTCCACATATTCATTTCCTCTCCGATCGTAACCTTCACTATAACCTTCCACATTATCCTTAAACATGGCCGGTTCAAGTAACTCTATTCCAGTCTCCGATTCATTCAACCCTTTCTTTCTTGAAGCCTTACTTCATGACTATCAGACTAACGTGTTGTCTGATTTGTCAAACAATGCATCATACCCTTATTCTTCTTTACTTCCCCAAAATCCCGTAAGTATGAACGTTCATTCATCTGCCTCAACGATTAACATTCCTACTCCTCCTCCAAGGATACAAGATTCTATTTTTACCACCACTAACAGAAAGGAATCTGAAGCAGGTCCATCAAGGCGACCTGTCCAAAGGTGTCGTAACGTGGCAGAACTTATGGAGTCTACGGTACCTTCTCAACCAAGGAATCCTGGTTCTAGCTTGACGGAGACTACTAATCCATTTTCATGTGGTTGCTGCCATGTTCTACGAGAGATCATTCATACCAATGGACTTCAATACCATAAACTTGAAGTTCATGGGAGGATTGGTATGATATGCCACGCTGTCTTTCACCAGGACGTACAAGGAGGTTCTTCCAGTCCTCAAGTATTTGACTTTGGTAAGAAGAATTTAGATGATGTCAAACATTTTCTAGAAAATTATTGTTTGAATCAAAATTCTTTAGGGTATGTCCTGGTGTCAGATCCCCTATCAGCCTACTATGAGGCCCTCTGTGTTGGTTTGGAATGGACTAAAAATCAAAATGAACTCCCTAATAGTTCATTTCCAACCAATACAGAAAATATATCCAATAAAGGAAAAGAGCTCATGGTTGTAAATAATAATCCTTCAGTCCCCATACCTAGTAATCCATACCGATCAAGAGCTGAACAAAATATTAGAGCTGCATCAATGTCAATAGATGATCTTAGAGACTTCTTCCATTTACCTCAACAAGAAGCGGCTCAACAAGTTCGTCTATGCAAAAATGTTCTAATGAAAATATGCCATAGGGGAGGAATAAAGCATTGGCCTTATGTAAAAATTCGAAGCACTATGAAGCAAATAGCTAGATTGAGAAGAACAATGTCTCCTGATGGTCCTCTCTCAAGAGCAGCCGCTCAGAGTTTAATACAAAACGGAAGTCTTAGGTTCATGGCAAATATAATAACATAACATAATCTATTGGAGATCAAAAGAGCTTCCAGAGCTCACTCCATAGGTGCCTTCCCTTGCTCTCTACTAGAATAATCACCTGAAAAATGTTAATATGGGATGAGATTTCACGTCTCAGTAACTACTGAATATTTCTACCTTACCCAAGCAAATTACATATGACATAAATAGTAGATAGTAAAAAAAAAATGGATTTAATATACACAGATATTTTTTTTAGATATACAGTAGTTCACATCAAATATCTTTATAAAATACTCATCATTCTTTATTGAATAATTCAGAATGCACTATGCAGTATGCAGCCACCCTTATATCCCCTTCCAACCGTATACCGCTGACTGGAACCATAGGCTAACATATAGTCCAATAGAAACTCATTCATTTGACTGGATGGTTTCAAGCTCACCAAAACTTAAGATACACCCGGCCAAAGGTATAGAGCTTAAATCTGGACTATGGCTCCCCTCCTTAAAAATAACAACTAAGGAGGTGTCACATGTCCCACATCTCCAATGAAATCCCGGCCAGAGAAAAACATGGAAGATGGGGCCCTGAAAAGTACCATCCACTGTGCACCGAGTGGTGGCATAAACAATTCTTATCATTCAATTCCCTCCTTACTCCACCCATCACATTACAACCGCCATGATGAATGTATTTACTCAAAAATAATGCATTATTATACCATTATATACATTGATATGCGTATTTATGAATAGTAAAATACTATGCGTATCTGTGAATAGTAAAATACGGTATATACATGAATAGTAAAATGAATAGTACATACGGTATGTATACGTGAATAGTAAAAATGAATAGTAAATACGGTGTGAATAGTAAATACGGTATACGTGAATAGTAACATGAATAGTAAATACGGTATACGTGAATAGTAACATGAATAGTAAATACGGTATACGTGAATAGTAACATGAATAGTAAATATGGTATACGTGAATAGTAAATGTGAATAGTAAATACGGTATATGTGAATAGTAAAAATGAATAGTACATACGGTATGTAACGCCACAATTTTAATACCCAAAAACTCGGTCAAAATATTGAAAATACCTTCAAATGAGTTCAACAATATCCAAATCCTTTTACAATGTTACCATTTCGAATAAAACCCGTAATACATAATCAGAATAAATTCCAGAAAATATTTCAGAGTTTAATACAAAACGGAAGTCTTAGGTTCATGGCAAATATAATAACATAACATAATCTATTGGAGATCAAAAGAGCTTCCAGAGCTCACTCCATAGGTGCCTTCCCTTGCTCTCTACTAGAATAATCACCTGAAAAATGTTAATATGGGATGAGATTTCACGTCTCAGTAACTACTGAATATTTCTACCTTACCCAAGCAAATTACATATGACATAAATAGTAGATAGTAAAAAAAAATGGATTTAATATACACAGATATTTTTTTTAGATATACAGTAGTTCACATCAAATATCTTTATAAAATACTCATCATTCTTTATTGAATAATTCAGAATGCACTATGCAGTATGCAGCCACCCTTATATCCCCTTCCAACCGTATACCGCTGACTGGAACCATAGGCTAACATATAGTCCAATAGAAACTCATTCATTTGACTGGATGGTTTCAAGCTCACCAAAACTTAAGATACACCCGGCCAAAGGTATAGAGCTTAAATCTGGACTATGGCTCCCCTCCTTAAAAATAACAACTAAGGAGGTGTCACATGTCCCACATCTCCAATGAAATCCCGGCCAGAGGAAAACATGGAAGATGGGGCCCTGAAAAGTACCATCCACTGTGCACCGAGTGGTGGCATAAACAATTCTTATCATTCAATTCCCTCCTTACTCCACCCATCACATTACAACCGCCATGATGAATGTATTTACTCAAAAATAATGCATTATTATACCATTATATACATTGATATGCGTATTTATGAATAGTAAAATACTATGCGTATCTGTGAATAGTAAAATACGGTATATACATGAATAGTAAAATGAATAGTACATACGGTATGTATACGTGAATAGTAAAAATGAATAGTAAATACGGTGTGAATAGTAAATACGGTATACGTGAATAGTAACATGAATAGTAAATACGGTATACGTGAATAGTAACATGAATAGTAAATACGGTATACGTGAATAGTAACATGAATAGTAAATATGGTATACGTGAATAGTAAATGTGAATAGTAAATACGGTATATGTGAATAGTAACGTACGTATAAATAGTACCTCTACAGATTTGCAAGTCAAAGTTCCCACACCAGATCTTAAAAACCATAAATATTTTCTAAATATTCTTGCCAAAATAGTAAACAAACAAATTTATAATCATACATAATTCACAAGTATAAGGAAGAATATTCAGAGTTACCTGTTACTTGCTAATACCCGAATCACCAACCAGCTATTATAACTCAAGCAAATATCTCTACTCTCTCTCTCTCTCTCTCTACCTCTCTCTATGGCTCTTAGAAGTTGTGAAGAATGAAATGAAATGGAAGGTCTATTTATAGTTGGAAAATGGGTCCTTAAGTGTAATTTTAGTCTCTGGGTCGTTTTACGTAATTTTCCTAAAAACTAAAAAGAAAACCTCCCGTGACTCTTCTGTGGAAATAATTTTTCGTGGGTCCCACATGAATAGTAAATAATATTATATTATAATAATATAATATTATTATTCAAATAGTAAATTACTATTACGTGGGTCCCGCTGACAAAATTTTCAAACTTCACGAGAGTTTTGTGTCGGGAGAGAATTATTTTGGTTGTGGGTCCCGCATGAATAGTAAATACGTATTTAGGAATAGTAAATACCGTATTTTTAAATAGTAAATACGTATTTGTGAATAGTGAACACTATTCATATTTCACAAATTTCAAGTATTAAATACGTATTTGCGAATAACATATATATATATATATTTTTTTAAAATACGTATTTGTAAATAGTAAAAACGTATACGTGAATAGTAAATACTATTCACGGGGCCCACAAAATACTGATTTCAAATTTATCACTTTCCAAAAATAGAGCCTACTAGTCTTCCCAAAATAGGTTTATGTTCAAGATATTAGATTCAAAATTCAGGATGTTACATTTCTCCCCTCCTAAAAGAAAATTTTGTCCTCAAAATTTCGCTATAATAAGAATTCTAACCTATTTAAATAAATGAGGATAGGTTTGTCGCATGCTCTCCTCCGTTTCCCAAGTAGCATCTCCGGGAGCCATTCCTTTCCATTCGACCTTTACAAGTCTAATGGTCTTGTTTCTTAATCTCTTGTCCCTTGCATCAACAATCCGCTCCGGCTCGGCTTTATACGTCATGTTATCTTTGAGTTCTACCTCTTCTACTTCTATAATGTGGGAAGGATCCGGTTGGTATTTCTACTATAATTACCAAAAGAAACTACCAAATATTAAGAC
This sequence comes from Acacia crassicarpa, assembly GCA_034222035.1. Lineage (NCBI taxonomy): Eukaryota > Viridiplantae > Streptophyta > Magnoliopsida > Fabales > Fabaceae > Acacia > Acacia crassicarpa. The sequence continues at coordinate 3,812,142 of JAWXYG010000010.1, forward strand.
TAGAGACCAAAGAACTTACCCTTGAAGTTCCTGCTCATTCTCTCCAGCTTCAAGAACTTTACTCTAAACTCTCTCTCTAACTCTAAGAATTCTCACTCTTCTCTTAAACTCATAACTCAAAATCCTTGAACTAAGTAGTAAACAACTGCACATATTATGAATCAGTGAATTTTTGTCTAGAAGATGGTGTCACCCGAAGTAATTTCTGTAACCGTCGGTGTCCGACTTAAAATCTTCAGCAGGTTACGGAATACCCTAAATAGGATCAAAAATTTAGTTGACCCAGATATTTCTGAAGAGGAAAAATAGAACTACAAGGCTGTGCTTCCGGATTCTTGAGAATTTCTAATATAACGCGATTAGAACACCGATCAGGGAATCTTTATAGGATAAATGCAAAAGAGTAAGAAAGTGTCATCGTCATGATGACGTCATCGATGACGTCATCGATGACGTAAGCAAATGGATTGGACGGTTGAGATGAAGCCATGTTTAAAGTCAAGATCCAACGGCCAAAATCTGACCTGATAAAGTATGAATAGTGTCATGCTTTTTCACTATAAATAGAGGCTTCATTTCTTCATTTTCTTCACACCAAACTCAGAGAACAACAGTTGAGTTTAAGAGAAGAGTGAGAATTCTTAGAGTTAGAGAGAGAGTTTAGAGTAAAGTTCTTGAAGCTGGAGAGAATGAGCAGGAACTTCAAGGGTAAGTTCTTTGGTCTCTAGTCTTAATATTTGGTAGTTTCTTTTGGTAATTATAGTAGAAATGCCAGATAGAGTTTTTCTGAGTATGCTCTGTGGCTGCAGCTTAGTCTGATCTGTCACATCAGAAAAGAATTATCCTTGGACAGTAAATATTATTTACTGGCACAGTAAAAAATATTTACCGGCACGGTAAAAATATTTTTACTGGTACTATTCACATGAATAGTGAATATCCAACATAGTTTCCGCAAATGCTGAAAATTAATGGTCACTGATAAAAATGATATTATAGGATATCCGAGGATTCCGGAGTCAGATTCAAAGGAAGTTTGGGGATACGTGAATAGTGCCGTATACGTGAATAGTGCCGTATACATGAATAGTGCCGTATACATGAATAGTAATTTACTATTCACGTAGATGCCTTCCCTTGCTCTCTACTAGGATATTCACCTGAAAAATGTTAATATGGGATGAGATTCCACGTCTCAGTAACTACTGAAAGTTTCTACCGTACACAAGCAAATTACATATGACAAAAACATGGGCTAGTTTCAAATATGTTTGTAAATATATATATATATATATATATATATATATATATATATATATATATATATATATCATAATTTCTCATACAAGAATATTTGCAAAAGTAATCAATATGTCGAATTATGAATTATACAAATATACAATGCAGAATGCAGCCTCCCTTATATCACCGTCCTCCCTTATACCGCTGACTGGAGCCATAGGCTAACTCATAGTCCAATAGAAACTCATTCATTTGACTGAATATTAAGACTAGAGACCAAAGAACTAGATAGAAACTCATAGTCCAATAGAAACTCATTCTATAATGTGGGAAGGATCCGGTTGGTATTTCTACTATAATTACCAAAAGAAACTACCAAATATTAAGACTAGAGACCAAAGAACTTACCCTTGAAGTTCCTGCTCATTCTCTCCAGCTTCAAGAACTTTACTCTAAACTCTCTCTCTAACTCTAAGAATTCTCACTCTTCTCTCTAACTCTAAGAATTCTCACTCTTCTCTTAAAAATTCACTAATTCATTTGAATATTCTTCCTTATACTTGTGAATTATGTATGATTGTAAATTTGTTTGTTTACTATTTTGGCAAGAATATTTAGAGAATATTTAAGGTTTTAAGATCTGGTGTGGGAACTTTGATTTGCAAATCTGCAGAGGTACTATTTATACGTACGTTACTATTCACGTATACCGTATTTACTATTCATTTTTACTATTCACGTATACATATCGTATTTACTATTCACGTATACATACCGTATGTACTCTTCATTTTTACTATTCATGTATATATACCGTATTTTACTATTCACATATACACATAGTATTTTACTATTCACAGATACGCATAGTATTTACTATTCATAAATACGCATATTGATGTATAAAACTTTATGGTATAATAATGCATTATTTTGAGTGAACATATTCATCATGGCGGTTGTATTATGATGGGTGGAGTAAGGAGGGATTTGAATGATAAGAATGATTTATGCCACCACTCGGTGCACAGTGGATGGTACTTGTTTCAGGGCCCCATCTTCCATGTTTTCCTCTGGCCGGGATTTCATTGGAGTTGTGGGACATGTGACACCTCCTTAGTTATTTTAAAGGAGGGGAGCCATAGTCCAGATTTAAGCTATATACCTTTGGCCGGGTGTATCTTAAGTTTTGGTGAGCTTGGAACAATTCAGTCAAATGAATAAGTTTCTATTGGACTATGTGTTAGCCTATGGCTCCAGTCTGCGGTATAAGGGAGGTGGTGATATAAGGGAGGCTGCATACTGCATAGTGCATTTCTGAACAGTTCAAGAATTTGATATGATGATGAATATTCTGTAAAGACATGAGATGAGAACTTTTGAGATATATATGTTTTAATACCTTCTACATTGATGACTATTAGTATAAATCATTTTGTATGATAAATTATGGAATCTATATATATATATTTGAAATCAGCCCATATCTTTTTGTCATATATTATTTGCTCGTGTACGGTAGAAATATTTAGTAGTTACTGAGATGTGTAATCTCACCCCATATTAACATTTTTCAGGTGAATAACTTAGTAGAGATCAAGGGAATGCACCCATGGAGTGAGCTTTGTAGGCTCTTCTGTACTCCTTTAGTTTATGTTGTGTTATTTTATTTGCCATGAACCTAAAAGACTTCCGCATTTTAAAATAACTCTTATTTATTGGATTTATTTTGGCCCTGTATAAATGGATTTCTACCTTTGGCCATATTGTAAATATGTGTTTGAGTGTTGAATATCCTATATTTGGAGGTGCGTATTCGGTAGTTACATGGTAGATGGACATTGAATGGTAGTTAGACGGTAGATGAAGAAGTGTATGGTAGACGCGTGGTAGATGGACAAATGAATGGTAGATTGACATGGTAGATGTGTAGTAGATGGACATGTGATTTTTGAAAATTAGTTGAAACCCGAACTCTATAAATACCTCATCCTTTCTCATTTCTTTCACAACATACAATCACTCAAGACTCACAGAAAGGTAGGGAGAAAAAGAGAGAGAGAGAGAGAGAAGGAACGTAGGGAAGCCTTGCAGTAATTTTGGAAACTATAGAGTAACAGGTAACTCTGAATATTCTTCCTTATACTTGTGAATTATGTATGATTGTAAATTTGTTTGTTTACTATTTTGGCAAGAATATTTAGAGAATATTTATGGTTTTAAGATCTGGTGTGGGAACTTTGATTTGCAAATCTGCAGAGGTACTATTTATACGTACGTTACTATTCATGTATACCGTATTTACTATTCATTTTTACTATTCACGTATACATATCGTATTTACTATTCACGTATACATACCGTATGTACTCTTCATTTTTACTATTCATGTATATATACCGTATTTTACTATTCACATATATAGTATTTTACTATTCACAGATACGCATAGTATTTACTATTCATAAATACGCATATTGATGTATAAAACTTTATGGTATAATAATGCATTATTTTGAGTGAACATATTCATCATGGCGGTTGTATTATGATGGGTGGAGTAAGGAGGGATTTGAATGATAAGAATGATTTATGCCACCACTCGGTGCACAGTGGATGGTACTTGTTTCAGGGCCCCATCTTCCATGTTTTCCTCTGGCCGGGATTTTCATTGGAGTTGTGGGACATGTGACACCTCCTTAGTTATTTTAAAGGAGGGGAGCCATAGTCCAGATTTAAGCTATATACCTTTGGCCGGGTGTATCTTAAGTTTTGGTGAGCTTGGAACAATTCAGTCAAATGAATGAGTTTCTATTGGACTATGTGTTAGCCTATGGCTCCAGTCAGCGGTATATGGTTGGAAGGTGATATAAGGGAGGGTGCATACTGCATAATGCATTTCTGAACAGTTCAAGAATTTGATATAATGATGAATATTCTGTAAAGACATGAGATGAGAACTTTTGAGATATATATGTTTTATTACCTTCTATATTGATGACTATTAGTATAAATTATTTTGTATGAGAAATTATGGAATCTACATATATATTTGAAATCAGCCCATACTTTTCTGTCATATATTATTTGCTCGTGTACGGTAGAAATATTCAGTAGTTACTGAGACGTGGAATCTCATCCCATATTAACATTTTTCAGGTGAATATCCTAGTAGAGAGCAAGGGAAGGCACCTATGGAGTGAGCTATGAAGGCTCTTTTGTACTCCTATAGTTTATGTTATGTTATTTTATTTGCCATGAACCTAAGACTTCCGCTTTGTATTGAACTCTGAAATAATTTTCTGAAATTTATTTTGATTAAGGGTTAAACTTTATTTGAAACGGTAATGTAATCTAATGATTTGAATAATGATACACCCTTTTGGAGGAATTATAAATATTTTGGCCAAGTTTTTGGGTGATGGAAATGAGGTGTTACATTTTTGGTATCAGAGCCAGGTTCCATGGCAATTTTGTTTATTTTCTAAAGTGATTTCTTAAAATTTTTTTTAAAAGTTCGTGGCAAATTAAATATCATAACATGAGCACTTCCCTTTGTTAGATTTAGAATTTATTTAGCTATTTTTATTTGTTTAGTGTCCTTATAGTATTAATCATAGGAGGAGATAATGGCAAGAACTCGAAGAACTAATTCAACCCCTGCTCCGTCCCAAAGAGGTCTCCCTCCGCATCAAGATGGTTCCCATCCTCAGGATAACAATGCCCTTTTGGCAGAGTTACGAGACGTCATCTTGGAGATGAGAGAGAAAGTGAATAGACACGAGGATGAACTAGCAAAAGGAAGAGGCCAAGGTGGTAAGGAAGGAAAGGAGAAGGCTCTGGAAGTCACACCTTCTGACCATCAATCTAGGGGAGGAAGTCATTCTCGCACTGAAGATGGAGGTAGTAGCGGTTCTTATTCTCAGTATCATCCCTTACCTATTACTGAGGTTTGGGAAAAATTTCGGAAGTTTACTCCACCGATGTTCGAGGGGAAGCTAGATCCGATTGCAGCACTGGAGTGGCTGAAGCGTGTAGAAAAGATTTTCAGAGTTATCGAGATTAGCTCACAACAAAAGGTGATGGTTGCTGAACAATTGTTGCAGAAAGCAGCTGAAGAATGGTGGGAAAGCACCAAAACAAAAGGAAATGCTGAGATGACGTGGGAAGAGTTTAAGGAAAAGTTCGAAAATTATTACTTTTCCCCTTCAATCAGAATAGAGAAAGAAACTGAATTCCTCACATTCAGGCAAGGGGAATTACATGAAGACGAATTTATCACTCGCTTTTTAGAGTTGTCTAAATTCTGCGGATATTCACAGAACAACTCTAAATGGTTGAGTGCTCGATTGGTTGAAAAAGCTAGGCCAGACCTAAAAACAGCTCTATCACCGTTCCTTGATGAAACAAGGGATTTTGAAGAAATATGCGACAAACTACGCACGATAGCAAGGAACAAACGAGAAGAGGAAGCTGAGAAGATGAAGGGTTTTCAGGCCAGATCTACACACCTCATGAGACCAACGGGAGGAGTTACTAAGAAGCAGAGTCACAACTTCAGTAATGTGAATACGCGGTTTAGCCAACCATCCAGAAATCACTTTGGTGGACCATCGAGGAGTTATTTTACTGGACCCCAAAGAAGTCATTTCAGCAGACCACCGAGGAGTCAATTCAAAGGACCTCAAAGGAGTCACTTCAGTGGAGGTCAGAGTTCATATAGGGGATCCACAGCTCCTGCTGCAAGCACCGCCAACAATCAGATGTGTGCCAAGTGTGGAAAAATACACCAAGGACCATGTGTGACGTGTTTCAACTGTGGAAAGCCAGGACACATTTCCAGATTTTGTGAGGAGGAGCCTCGAGGGGCCAAGGATGCTAGAACTGCAGTGCCAGGGAAAGTGTTTGCACTATCACATCAGGAGGCAAGTGCTTCACCAAATCTGATTAAAGGTATCCTCAAACTCCAAGGTCTTGAAGTAGAAGCCTTATTTGATTCTGGTGCCACACACTCTTTTATATCATACGACTGTGTGCCTCGATTGAATTTAAGAGTGAGTGAATTGCCTTATTATATGATTATTTCTACACCGGCGGGAGCTTCAGTAAAAACTTCTAGGGCTTGCTTAAATTGTACGATTGAGATTGATAATAGGATCTCAAATATAGACCTTGTTTGTTTACCCACGAAGGGTATCGATGTAATAATAGGAATGGATTGGTTGTCAGCTAATGACATCATCCTTGACTGCAAGAGGAAGACTATCTCTCTTGCGGATGACTCTATGAGTCATAGTAGACCACAATTGTTGTCTATAGTACAAGATGAAAAGCCTGTTCATCATGGTTGTCTTGCGTACATGGTGTTTTTCTCCATTCAAGCAGAAGTGGAGGAAGGGATAGAGAACATTGAAGTGGTGAAAGAATTTCCGGAAGTATTTCCGAAAGAAATGACAGGTTTACCCCCAGAGAGAGAAGTAGAATTTTCTATTGATCTCGTACCTGGAACAGAACCTATCTCTAAAGCTCCTTACCGAATGTCTCCATCGGAACTAGCAGAATTGAAGAGGCAGATCGAGGAATTGTTAGAAAAGGGTTTTATCAGACCCAGTGTATCTCCTTGGGGATCGCCCGTACTCTTTGTGAAGAAGAAAGATGGGAGCCTGAGACTATGCATTGACTATCGCCAGTTGAATAAAGTGACTATAAAGAATAAATATCCTTTACCCAGGATCGACGATCTACTTGATCAGTTGAAGGGAGCATCCATATTCTCCAAGATCGACCTCAGATCAGGTTATCACCAACTGAGAGTCAAAGCTGAAGATGTCTCAAAAACTGCATTCAGAACTAGATATGGCCATTATGAATTTCTTGTTATGCCATTTGGGCTAACAAATGCTCCAGCAGTATTCATGGATTACATGAATAGAATTTTCCGACCATATCTAGATAAATTTGTAGTGGTTTTCATTGACGACATCCTTATCTACTCTAAGGATGAAGAAGAACATAAAGAGCACCTTAGAATCGTGCTACAAGTGTTGAAGGAGCACAAGCTCTATGCGAAACTGTCTAAGTGCGAATTTTGGTTGAAGGAAGTAAAATTCCTAGGCCATGTCGTATCGGCTGAAGGTGTTGCAGTGGACCATACTAAAGTTGAAGCAGTTCTCCAATGGGAACGACCAAAGTCCGTGACTGAGATCAGGAGTTTTCTAGGTCTAGCTGGCTATTATAGGAGATTTATCAAGGGCTTTTCGCAAATAGCTATGCCTTTGACTAAGTTAACAAGGAAGGGTCAACCATATGTATGGGACGAAAAGTGTGAAGCAGCTTTTCAAAATTTGAAGACTAAGTTGACTACGGCACCGGTACTTATAATTCCAGATCCTGCTCAGACCTTTACTTTGTACACAGATGCTTCCAAGAAAGGTCTTGGGTGTGTATTAATGCAAAATGGTAGGGTAGTAGCTTATGCTTCTCGACAGTTAAGGCCACATGAAGGGAATTATCCTACTCACGACTTAGAACTGGCAGCAGTAGTGTTTGCTCTGAAGATTTGGAGGCACCACCTCTACGGTTCAAAGTTCGAGGTTTATAGTGACCACAAAAGTCTGAAGTACCTGTTCGACCAAAAGGAGCTCAACATGCGACAGAGGAGATGGATGGAGTTTATCAAGGACTACGACTTCGAATTGAAGTATCATCCAGGAAAGGCGAACGTTGTAGCAGATGCCTTAAGTAGAAAGACAATCCATGTAGCCCAGATGATGATCAGAGAACATAAATTGCTCGAGGAGATACCAAGTACATCTATTGATGTAATGTCAGGTTTGGTCGCTACCATGGAAGCATTAACTATTGAAAGCACAATTTGGAAAGAGATTAAATTCGCTCAGCTCGAAGATGAGTATCTATTAAACGTGAGGGAAGATATTGAAGAAGGAAAAGAATCGAAATTTGGGATCGATAGAGATGGGATATTAAGGTATAAAGGAAAAGTGTGCATACCTAATGATGGAGAAATAAAAAGGCTCATACTAGAGGAGGCTCATCGGAGTAAATACACTATCCATCCTGGAGCAACCAAGATGTATCATGATCTTAAGCAGAATTGGTGGTGGCGAGGCATGAAGAAAGATGTGACTGACTTTGTCACTTGTTGTTTGACTTGTCAGAAAGTCAAGATCGAACATCGGAAACCTCCTGGATTATTAAAGAATTTGGATATCCCAGAGTGGAAATGGGACAGCATCTCTATGGATTTCATCATGGGGCTTCCTCTAACGACATCCGGACATAATGCCATTTGGGTAATTGTCGATAGGTTAACTAAGTCAGCTCATTTTCTAGCAATTGCAGCAGAATACTCATTGGAGAGACTAGCAAAGATCTACATGAAGGAGATTGTCAGATTGCATGGGATACCGAATAGCATCGTATCTGATCGTGATCCACGATTCACTTCACGATTTTGGAAAGCATTGCAGAATGCTATGGGAACTCGGATGAGTTATAGTACCGCTTATCATCCTCAAACTGACGGGCAGACTGAGAGGACTATTCAAACTCTGGAAGACATGTTGCGGGCTTGTGCAATCGAACTAAAAGGAAGTTGGGACGATCATCTTCATCTTGCGGAGTTTGCATATAACAATAGTTATCACTCCAGCATTGAGATGGCACCTTATGAGGCTTTATATGGAAGAAAATGTAGATCTCCTATTTGCTGGACGGAATTGAATGAGCGAATTTTAATAGGTCCAGAACTTGTGGACGAGACGACTCAAAAGATTAAGGTGATTCAACAGAAACTTCTCACAGCTCAGAGTCGACAGAAGAGTTATGCTGACAAGAGAAGACGACCGTTGGAGTTCATGGTGGGCGAACATGTATTCTTAAGAGTCACACCAATGACTGGCATTGGTAGAGCAATACGGGCAAAGAAGCTTTCACCTCGTTTTATGGGTCCTTATGAGATTTTGGAGAAAATTGGACCGGTAGCTTACAGAATTGCTTTACCTCCACAGCTTGCAAATCTTCACAATGTCTTTCATGTATCGCAACTGAAGAAATACCAACCGGATCCTTCCCACATTATAGAAGTAGAAGAGGTAGAACTCAAGGATAACATGACGTATAAAGCCGAGCCGGAGCGGATTGTTGATGCAAGGGACAAGAGATTAAGAAACAAGACCATTAGACTTGTAAAGGTCGAGTGGAAAGGAATGGTTCCCGGAGATGCTACTTGGGAAACGGAGGAGAGCATGCGACAAACCTATCCTCATTTATTTAAATAGGTTAGAATTCTTATTATAGCGAAATTTTGAGGACAAAATTTTCTTTTAGGAGGGGAGGAATGTAACATCCTAAATTTTAGAACTATAATATTATAGGATAGACCAATTTATGGTAATTAAAATTTATCATGTAATTATAGTAAGAGTATTTTTTTTTCTCTGAAGTAGAATTTAGGAGTTAGTAATATCCCAAATTTTGAAACAGGAAATTAAGGAATAATATTGAGATAAGAAAGTTACTAAGCTCTTGGTACTCAGTATTCTTCGATGCAATCAGGGTAAAGAAATCAGATATTAACTTGAATGGTAGATAGTTATGAAGTAGATAAGTATGTGATATTTGATCGGAAGATGAGTATTCGGTAGTTACATGGTAGATGGACATTGAATGGTAGTTAGACGGTAGATGAAGAAGTGTATGGTAGACGCGTGGTAGATGGACAAATGAATGGTAGATTGACATGGTAGATGTGTAGTAGATGGACATGTGATTTTTGAAAATTAGTTGAAACCCGAACTCTATAAATACCTCATCCTTTCTCATTTCTTTCACAACATACAATCACTCAAGACTCACAGAAAGGTAGGGAGAAAAAGAGAGAGAGAGAGAGAGAAGGAACGTAGGGAAGCCTTGCAGTAATTTTGGAAACTATAGAGTAACAGGTAACTCTGAATATTCTTCCTTATACTTGTGAATTATGTATGATTGTAAATTTGTTTGTTTACTATTTTGGCAAGAATATTTAGAGAATATTTATGGTTTTAAGATCTGGTGTGGGAACTTTGATTTGCAAATCTGCAGAGGTACTATTTATACGTACGTTACTATTCATGTATACCGTATTTACTATTCATTTTTACTATTCACGTATACATATCGTATTTACTATTCACGTATACATACCGTATGTACTCTTCATTTTTACTATTCATGTATATATACCGTATTTTACTATTCACATATATAGTATTTTACTATTCACAGATACGCATAGTATTTACTATTCATAAATACGCATATTGATGTATAAAACTTTATGGTATAATAATGCATTATTTTGAGTGAACATATTCATCATGGCGGTTGTATTATGATGGGTGGAGTAAGGAGGGATTTGAATGATAAGAATGATTTATGCCACCACTCGGTGCACAGTGGATGGTACTTGTTTCAGGGCCCCATCTTCCATGTTTTCCTCTGGCCGGGATTTTCATTGGAGTTGTGGGACATGTGACACCTCCTTAGTTATTTTAAAGGAGGGGAGCCATAGTCCAGATTTAAGCTATATACCTTTGGCCGGGTGTATCTTAAGTTTTGGTGAGCTTGGAACAATTCAGTCAAATGAATGAGTTTCTATTGGACTATGTGTTAGCCTATGGCTCCAGTCAGCGGTATATGGTTGGAAGGTGATATAAGGGAGGGTGCATACTGCATAATGCATTTCTGAACAGTTCAAGAATTTGATATAATGATGAATATTCTGTAAAGACATGAGATGAGAACTTTTGAGATATATATGTTTTATTACCTTCTATATTGATGACTATTAGTATAAATTATTTTGTATGAGAAATTATGGAATCTACATATATATTTGAAATCAGCCCATACTTTTCTGTCATATATTATTTGCTCGTGTACGGTAGTGAATAGTAAATTACTATTCATGTATACGGCACTATTCATGTATACGGCACTATTCACGTATACGGCACTATTCACGTATCCCCAAACTTCCTTTGAATCTGACTCCGGAATCCTCGGATATCCTATAATATCATTTTTATCAGTGACCATTAATTTTCAGCATTTGCGGAAACTATGTTGGATATTCACTATTCATGTGAATAGTACCAGTAAAAATATTTTTACCGTGCCGGTAAATATTTTTTACTGTGCCAGTAAATAATATTTACTGTCCAAGGATAATTCTTTTCTGATGTGACAGATCAGACTAAGCTGCAGCCACAGAGCATACTCAGAAAAACTCTATCTGGCATTTCTACTATAATTACCAAAAGAAACTACCAAATATTAAGACTAGAGACCAAAGAACTTACCCTTGAAGTTCCTGCTCATTCTCTCCAGCTTCAAGAACTTTACTCTAAACTCTCTCTCTAACTCTAAGAATTCTCACTCTTCTCTTAAACTCAACTGTTGTTCTCTGAGTTTGGTGTGAAGAAAATGAAGAAATGAAGCCTCTATTTATAGTGAAAAAGCATGACACTATTCATACTTTATCAGGTCAGATTTTGGCCGTTGGATCTTGACTTTAAACATGGCTTCATCTCAACCGTCCAATCCATTTGCTTACGTCATCGATGACGTCATCGATGACGTCATCATGACGATGACACTTTCTTACTCTTTTGCATTTATCCTATAAAGATTCCCTGATCGGTGTTCTAATCGCGTTATATTAGAAATTCTCAAGAATCCGGAAGCACAGCCTTGTAGTTCTATTTTTCCTCTTCAGAAATATCTGGGTCAACTAAATTTTTGATCCTATTTAGGGTATTCCGTAACCTGCCGAAGATTTTAAGTCGGACACTGACGGTTACAGAAATTACTTCGGGTGACACCATCTTCTAGACAAAAATTCACTGATTCATAATATGTGCAGTTGTTTACTACTTAGTTCAAGGATTTTGAGTTATGATTTATTTCCTACAGATTCCACTATCTGTCCTGCTTCAAAATATCGGTTCAACCTATCTCAAATAATCATTCCGCCGATTACGGAAATGACTTCGGAGATAACCCACTCTGAGATAAAAATTCACTTATTTATAATATACCCTTACTTTAAAAACCTAATTCACGGTTTATTGGAAATAATTTTATTTCTATTATTTTCCAAAGTATAAGATATTATATTATAATAATATTATTATTGAGTGGGTCCCGCGTCAAATTTTTCAAAATTTCTCCCGTGAATGTGTCGGCAGGAGGAGAATTATTTTGACGTGGGTCCCGCATGAATAGTAAATACGTATTTTCAAAAAGTGAATACGTATTTAGGAATAGTAAATACCGTATTTTTGAATAGTAAATACCGTATTTGTGAATAGTAAATACTTTTCATATTTCTCAAAATATCGATTAAATACCGTATTTATAAAAAGTGAATACGTATTTGTGAATAGTGAATACTATTCATGTACGTATTTGTGAATAGTAAACACTATTCATGTCCAATAAAATACTGATTCTAAATTCATTTTCAAAAATAGGGTCTAATAGTCCTCCGAAAATAGGCTAATTTTCTAGTCTTTAGGTCCAAAATTCAGAATGTTACAATTCTCCCCCCGTTCAATAAATTTCGTCCTCGAAATTTGACAATATAAAATCAAAAGGTTATCTAGACCTCTAATATACTTCTTCCTTATACATGCTTATCTAGCATACATCCTACTATTAATTTGAATGAGCGAATTTTAATAGGTCCAGAACTTGTGGACGAGACGACTCAAAAGATTAAGGTGATTCAACAGAAACTTCTCACAGCTCAGAGTCGACAGAAGAGTTATGCTGACAAGAGAAGACGACCGTTGGAGTTCATGGTGGGCGAACATGTATTCTTAAGAGTCACACCAATGACTGGCATTGGTAGAGCAATACGGGCAAAGAAGCTTTCACCTCGTTTTATGGGTCCTTATGAGATTTTGGAGAAAATTGGACCGGTAGCTTACAGAATTGCTTTACCTCCACAGCTTGCAAATCTTCACAATGTCTTTCATGTATCGCAACTGAAGAAATACCAACCGGATCCTTCCCACATTATAGAAGTAGAAGAGGTAGAACTCAAGGATAACATGACGTATAAAGCCGAGCCGGAGCGGATTGTTGATGCAAGGGACAAGAGATTAAGAAACAAGACCATTAGACTTGTAAAGGTCGAGTGGAAAGGAATGGTTCCCGGAGATGCTACTTGGGAAACGGAGGAGAGCATGCGACAAACCTATCCTCATTTATTTAAATAGGTTAGAATTCTTATTATAGCGAAATTTTGAGGACAAAATTTTCTTTTAGGAGGGGAGGAATGTAACATCCTAAATTTTAGAACTATAATATTATAGGATAGACCAATTTATGGTAATTAAAATTTATCATGTAATTATAGTAAGAGTATTTTTTTTTTCTCTGAAGTAGAATTTAGGAGTTAGTAATATCCCAAATTTTGAAACAGGAAATTAAGGAATAATATTGAGATAAGAAAGTTACTAAGCTCTTGGTACTCAGTATTCTTCGATGCAATCAGGGTAAAGAAATCAGATATTAACTTGAATGGTAGATAGTTATGAAGTAGATAAGTATGTGATATTTGATCGGAAGATGAGTATTCGGTAGTTACATGGTAGATGGACATTGAATGGTAGTTAGACGGTAGATGAAGAAGTGTATGGTAGACGCGTGGTAGATGGACAAATGAATGGTAGATTGACATGGTAGATGTGTAGTAGATGGACATGTGATTTTTGAAAATTAGTTGAAACCCGAACTCTATAAATACCTCATCCTTTCTCATTTCTTTCACAACATACAATCACTCAAGACTCACAGAAAGGTAGGGAGAAAAAGAGAGAGAGAGAGAGAGAAGGAACGTAGGGAAGCCTTGCAGTAATTTTGGAAACTATAGAGTAACAGGTAACTCTGAATATTCTTCCTTATACTTGTGAATTATGTATGATTGTAAATTTGTTTGTTTACTATTTTGGCAAGAATATTTAGAGAATATTTATGGTTTTAAGATCTGGTGTGGGAACTTTGATTTGCAAATCTGCAGAGGTACTATTTATACGTACGTTACTATTCATGTATACCGTATTTACTATTCATTTTTACTATTCACGTATACATATCGTATTTACTATTCACGTATACATACCGTATGTACTCTTCATTTTTACTATTCATGTATATATACCGTATTTTACTATTCACATATATAGTATTTTACTATTCATAGATACGCATAGTATTTACTATTCATAAATACGCATATTGATGTATAAAACTTTATGGTATAATAATGCATTATTTTGAGTGAACATATTCATCATGGCGGTTGTATTATGATGGGTGGAGTAAGGAGGGATTTGAATGATAAGAATGATTTATGCCACCACTCGGTGCACAGTGGATGGTACTTGTTTCAGGGCCCCATCTTCCATGTTTTCCTCTGGCCGGGATTTTCATTGGAGTTGTGGGACATGTGACACCTCCTTAGTTATTTTAAAGGAGGGGAGCCATAGTCCAGATTTAAGCTATATACCTTTGGCCGGGTGTATCTTAAGTTTTGGTGAGCTTGGAACAATTCAGTCAAATGAATGAGTTTCTATTGGACTATGTGTTAGCCTATGGCTCCAGTCAGCGGTATATGGTTGGAAGGTGATATAAGGGAGGGTGCATACTGCATAATGCATTTCTGAACAGTTCAAGAATTTGATATAATGATGAATATTCTGTAAAGACATGAGATGAGAACTTTTGAGATATATATGTTTTATTACCTTCTATATTGATGACTATTAGTATAAATTATTTTGTATGAGAAATTATGGAATCTACATATATATTTGAAATCAGCCCATACTTTTCTGTCATATATTATTTGCTCGTGTACGGTAGAAATATTCAGTAGTTACTGAGACGTGGAATCTCATCCCATATTAACATTTTTCAGGTGAATATCCTAGTAGAGAGCAAGGGAAGGCACCTATGGAGTGAGCTATGAAGGCTCTTTTGTACTCCTATAGTTTATGTTATGTTATTTTATTTGCCATGAACCTAAGACTTCCGCTTTGTATTGAACTCTGAAATAATTTTCTGAAATTTATTTTGATTAAGGGTTAAACTTTATTTGAAACGGTAATGTAATCTAATGATTTGAATAATGATACACCCTTTTGGAGGAATTATAAATATTTTGGCCAAGTTTTTGGGTGATGGAAATGAGGTGTTACATTTTTGGTATCAGAGCTAAAGGTTCCATGGCAATTTTGTTTATTTTCTAAAGTGATTTCTTAAAATTTTTTTTAAAAGTTCGTGGCAAATTAAATATCATAACATGAGCACTTCCCTTTGTTAGATTTAGAATTTATTTAGCTATTTTTATTTGTTTAGTGTCCTTATAGTATTAATCATAGGAGGAGATAATGGCAAGAACTCGAAGAACTAATTCAACCCCTGCTCCGTCCCAAAGAGGTCTCCCTCCGCATCAAGATGGTTCCCATCCTCAGGATAACAATGCCCTTTTGGCAGAGTTACGAGACGTCATCTTGGAGATGAGAGAGAAAGTGAATAGACACGAGGATGAACTAGCAAAAGGAAGAGGCCAAGGTGGTAAGGAAGGAAAGGAGAAGGCTCTGGAAGTCACACCTTCTGACCATCAATCTAGGGGAGGAAGTCATTCTCGCACTGAAGATGGAGGTAGTAGCGGTTCTTATTCTCAGTATCATCCCTTACCTATTACTGAGGTTTGGGAAAAATTTCGGAAGTTTACTCCACCGATGTTCGAGGGGAAGCTAGATCCGATTGCAGCACTGGAGTGGCTGAAGCGTGTAGAAAAGATTTTCAGAGTTATCGAGATTAGCTCACAACAAAAGGTGATGGTTGCTGAACAATTGTTGCAGAAAGCAGCTGAAGAATGGTGGGAAAGCACCAAAACAAAAGGAAATGCTGAGATGACGTGGGAAGAGTTTAAGGAAAAGTTCGAAAATTATTACTTTTCCCCTTCAATCAGAATAGAGAAAGAAACTGAATTCCTCACATTCAGGCAAGGGGAATTACATGAAGACGAATTTATCACTCGCTTTTTAGAGTTGTCTAAATTCTGCGGATATTCACAGAACAACTCTAAATGGTTGAGTGCTCGATTGGTTGAAAAAGCTAGGCCAGACCTAAAAACAGCTCTATCACCGTTCCTTGATGAAACAAGGGATTTTGAAGAAATATGCGACAAACTACGCACGATAGCAAGGAACAAACGAGAAGAGGAAGCTGAGAAGATGAAGGGTTTTCAGGCCAGATCTACACACCTCATGAGACCAACGGGAGGAGTTACTAAGAAGCAGAGTCACAACTTCAGTAATGTGAATACGCGGTTTAGCCAACCATCCAGAAATCACTTTGGTGGACCATCGAGGAGTTATTTTACTGGACCCCAAAGAAGTCATTTCAGCAGACCACCGAGGAGTCAATTCAAAGGACCTCAAAGGAGTCACTTCAGTGGAGGTCAGAGTTCATATAGGGGATCCACAGCTCCTGCTGCAAGCACCGCCAACAATCAGATGTGTGCCAAGTGTGGAAAAATACACCAAGGACCATGTGTGACGTGTTTCAACTGTGGAAAGCCAGGACACATTTCCAGATTTTGTGAGGAGGAGCCTCGAGGGGCCAAGGATGCTAGAACTGCAGTGCCAGGGAAAGTGTTTGCACTATCACATCAGGAGGCAAGTGCTTCACCAAATCTGATTAAAGGTATCCTCAAACTCCAAGGTCTTGAAGTAGAAGCCTTATTTGATTCTGGTGCCACACACTCTTTTATATCATACGACTGTGTGCCTCGATTGAATTTAAGAGTGAGTGAATTGCCTTATTATATGATTATTTCTACACCGGCGGGAGCTTCAGTAAAAACTTCTAGGGCTTGCTTAAATTGTACGATTGAGATTGATAATAGGATCTCAAATATAGACCTTGTTTGTTTACCCACGAAGGGTATCGATGTAATAATAGGAATGGATTGGTTGTCAGCTAATGACATCATCCTTGACTGCAAGAGGAAGACTATCTCTCTTGCGGATGACTCTATGAGTCATAGTAGACCACAATTGTTGTCTATAGTACAAGATGAAAAGCCTGTTCATCATGGTTGTCTTGCGTACATGGTGTTTTTCTCCATTCAAGCAGAAGTGGAGGAAGGGATAGAGAACATTGAAGTGGTGAAAGAATTTCCGGAAGTATTTCCGAAAGAAATGACAGGTTTACCCCCAGAGAGAGAAGTAGAATTTTCTATTGATCTCGTACCTGGAACAGAACCTATCTCTAAAGCTCCTTACCGAATGTCTCCATCGGAACTAGCAGAATTGAAGAGGCAGATCGAGGAATTGTTAGAAAAGGGTTTTATCAGACCCAGTGTATCTCCTTGGGGATCGCCCGTACTCTTTGTGAAGAAGAAAGATGGGAGCCTGAGACTATGCATTGACTATCGCCAGTTGAATAAAGTGACTATAAAGAATAAATATCCTTTACCCAGGATCGACGATCTACTTGATCAGTTGAAGGGAGCATCCATATTCTCCAAGATCGACCTCAGATCAGGTTATCACCAACTGAGAGTCAAAGCTGAAGATGTCTCAAAAACTGCATTCAGAACTAGATATGGCCATTATGAATTTCTTGTTATGCCATTTGGGCTAACAAATGCTCCAGCAGTATTCATGGATTACATGAATAGAATTTTCCGACCATATCTAGATAAATTTGTAGTGGTTTTCATTGACGACATCCTTATCTACTCTAAGGATGAAGAAGAACATAAAGAGCACCTTAGAATCGTGCTACAAGTGTTGAAGGAGCACAAGCTCTATGCGAAACTGTCTAAGTGCGAATTTTGGTTGAAGGAAGTAAAATTCCTAGGCCATGTCGTATCGGCTGAAGGTGTTGCAGTGGACCATACTAAAGTTGAAGCAGTTCTCCAATGGGAACGACCAAAGTCCGTGACTGAGATCAGGAGTTTTCTAGGTCTAGCTGGCTATTATAGGAGATTTATCAAGGGCTTTTCGCAAATAGCTATGCCTTTGACTAAGTTAACAAGGAAGGGTCAACCATATGTATGGGACGAAAAGTGTGAAGCAGCTTTTCAAAATTTGAAGACTAAGTTGACTACGGCACCGGTACTTATAATTCCAGATCCTGCTCAGACCTTTACTTTGTACACAGATGCTTCCAAGAAAGGTCTTGGGTGTGTATTAATGCAAAATGGTAGGGTAGTAGCTTATGCTTCTCGACAGTTAAGGCCACATGAAGGGAATTATCCTACTCACGACTTAGAACTGGCAGCAGTAGTGTTTGCTCTGAAGATTTGGAGGCACCACCTCTACGGTTCAAAGTTCGAGGTTTATAGTGACCACAAAAGTCTGAAGTACCTGTTCGACCAAAAGGAGCTCAACATGCGACAGAGGAGATGGATGGAGTTTATCAAGGACTACGACTTCGAATTGAAGTATCATCCAGGAAAGGCGAACGTTGTAGCAGATGCCTTAAGTAGAAAGACAATCCATGTAGCCCAGATGATGATCAGAGAACATAAATTGCTCGAGGAGATACCAAGTACATCTATTGATGTAATGTCAGGTTTGGTCGCTACCATGGAAGCATTAACTATTGAAAGCACAATTTGGAAAGAGATTAAATTCGCTCAGCTCGAAGATGAGTATCTATTAAACGTGAGGGAAGATATTGAAGAAGGAAAAGAATCGAAATTTGGGATCGATAGAGATGGGATATTAAGGTATAAAGGAAAAGTGTGCATACCTAATGATGGAGAAATAAAAAGGCTCATACTAGAGGAGGCTCATCGGAGTAAATACACTATCCATCCTGGAGCAACCAAGATGTATCATGATCTTAAGCAGAATTGGTGGTGGCGAGGCATGAAGAAAGATGTGACTGACTTTGTCACTTGTTGTTTGACTTGTCAGAAAGTCAAGATCGAACATCGGAAACCTCCTGGATTATTAAAGAATTTGGATATCCCAGAGTGGAAATGGGACAGCATCTCTATGGATTTCATCATGGGGCTTCCTCTAACGACATCCGGACATAATGCCATTTGGGTAATTGTCGATAGGTTAACTAAGTCAGCTCATTTTCTAGCAATTGCAGCAGAATACTCATTGGAGAGACTAGCAAAGATCTACATGAAGGAGATTGTCAGATTGCATGGGATACCGAATAGCATCGTATCTGATCGTGATCCACGATTCACTTCACGATTTTGGAAAGCATTGCAGAATGCTATGGGAACTCGGATGAGTTATAGTACCGCTTATCATCCTCAAACTGACGGGCAGACTGAGAGGACTATTCAAACTCTGGAAGACATGTTGCGGGCTTGTGCAATCGAACTAAAAGGAAGTTGGGACGATCATCTTCATCTTGCGGAGTTTGCATATAACAATAGTTATCACTCCAGCATTGAGATGGCACCTTATGAGGCTTTATATGGAAGAAAATGTAGATCTCCTATTTGCTGGACGGAATTGAATGAGCGAATTTTAATAGGTCCAGAACTTGTGGACGAGACGACTCAAAAGATTAAGGTGATTCAACAGAAACTTCTCACAGCTCAGAGTCGACAGAAGAGTTATGCTGACAAGAGAAGACGACCGTTGGAGTTCATGGTGGGCGAACATGTATTCTTAAGAGTCACACCAATGACTGGCATTGGTAGAGCAATACGGGCAAAGAAGCTTTCACCTCGTTTTATGGGTCCTTATGAGATTTTGGAGAAAATTGGACCGGTAGCTTACAGAATTGCTTTACCTCCACAGCTTGCAAATCTTCACAATGTCTTTCATGTATCGCAACTGAAGAAATACCAACCGGATCCTTCCCACATTATAGAAGTAGAAGAGGTAGAACTCAAGGATAACATGACGTATAAAGCCGAGCCGGAGCGGATTGTTGATGCAAGGGACAAGAGATTAAGAAACAAGACCATTAGACTTGTAAAGGTCGAGTGGAAAGGAATGGTTCCCGGAGATGCTACTTGGGAAACGGAGGAGAGCATGCGACAAACCTATCCTCATTTATTTAAATAGGTTAGAATTCTTATTATAGCGAAATTTTGAGGACAAAATTTTCTTTTAGGAGGGGAGGAATGTAACATCCTAAATTTTAGAACTATAATATTATAGGATAGACCAATTTATGGTAATTAAAATTTATCATGTAATTATAGTAAGAGTATTTTTTTTTTCTCTGAAGTAGAATTTAGGAGTTAGTAATATCCCAAATTTTGAAACAGGAAATTAAGGAATAATATTGAGATAAGAAAGTTACTAAGCTCTTGGTACTCAGTATTCTTCGATGCAATCAGGGTAAAGAAATCAGATATTAACTTGAATGGTAGATAGTTATGAAGTAGATAAGTATGTGATATTTGATCGGAAGATGAGTATTCGGTAGTTACATGGTAGATGGACATTGAATGGTAGTTAGACGGTAGATGAAGAAGTGTATGGTAGACGCGTGGTAGATGGACAAATGAATGGTAGATTGACATGGTAGATGTGTAGTAGATGGACATGTGATTTTTGAAAATTAGTTGAAACCCGAACTCTATAAATACCTCATCCTTTCTCATTTCTTTCACAACATACAATCACTCAAGACTCACAGAAAGGTAGGGAGAAAAAGAGAGAGAGAGAGAGAGAAGGAACGTAGGGAAGCCTTGCAGTAATTTTGGAAACTATAGAGTAACAGGTAACTCTGAATATTCTTCCTTATACTTGTGAATTATGTATGATTGTAAATTTGTTTGTTTACTATTTTGGCAAGAATATTTAGAGAATATTTATGGTTTTAAGATCTGGTGTGGGAACTTTGATTTGCAAATCTGCAGAGGTACTATTTATACGTACGTTACTATTCATGTATACCGTATTTACTATTCATTTTTACTATTCACGTATACATATCGTATTTACTATTCACGTATACATACCGTATGTACTCTTCATTTTTACTATTCATGTATATATACCGTATTTTACTATTCACATATATAGTATTTTACTATTCACAGATACGCATAGTATTTACTATTCATAAATACGCATATTGATGTATAAAACTTTATGGTATAATAATGCATTATTTTGAGTGAACATATTCATCATGGCGGTTGTATTATGATGGGTGGAGTAAGGAGGGATTTGAATGATAAGAATGATTTATGCCACCACTCGGTGCACAGTGGATGGTACTTGTTTCAGGGCCCCATCTTCCATGTTTTCCTCTGGCCGGGATTTTCATTGGAGTTGTGGGACATGTGACACCTCCTTAGTTATTTTAAAGGAGGGGAGCCATAGTCCAGATTTAAGCTATATACCTTTGGCCGGGTGTATCTTAAGTTTTGGTGAGCTTGGAACAATTCAGTCAAATGAATGAGTTTCTATTGGACTATGTGTTAGCCTATGGCTCCAGTCAGCGGTATATGGTTGGAAGGTGATATAAGGGAGGGTGCATACTGCATAATGCATTTCTGAACAGTTCAAGAATTTGATATAATGATGAATATTCTGTAAAGACATGAGATGAGAACTTTTGAGATATATATGTTTTATTACCTTCTATATTGATGACTATTAGTATAAATTATTTTGTATGAGAAATTATGGAATCTACATATATATTTGAAATCAGCCCATACTTTTCTGTCATATATTATTTGCTCGTGTACGGTAGAAATATTCAGTAGTTACTGAGACGTGGAATCTCATCCCATATTAACATTTTTCAGGTGAATATCCTAGTAGAGAGCAAGGGAAGGCACCTATGGAGTGAGCTATGAAGGCTCTTTTGTACTCCTATAGTTTATGTTATGTTATTTTATTTGCCATGAACCTAAGACTTCCGCTTTGTATTGAACTCTGAAATAATTTTCTGAAATTTATTTTGATTAAGGGTTAAACTTTATTTGAAACGGTAATGTAATCTAATGATTTGAATAATGATACACCCTTTTGGAGGAATTATAAATATTTTGGCCAAGTTTTTGGGTGATGGAAATGAGGTGTTAATAGTGCATGTAACATCCCAAATTTTAGAACTATAATATTATAGGATAGACCAATTTATGGTAATTAAAATTTATCATGTAATTATAGTAAGAGTATTTTTTTTTCTTTTTTTCTCTGAAGTAGAATTTAGGAGTTAGTAATATCCCAAATTTTGAAACAGGAAATTAAGGAATAATATTGAGATAAGAAAGTTACTAAGCTCTTGGTACTCAGTATTCTTCGATGCAATCAGGGTAAAGAAATCAGATATTAACTTGAATGGTAGATAGTTATGAAGTAGATAAGTATGTGATATTTGATCGGAAGATGAGTATTCGGTAGTTACATGGTAGATGGACATTGAATGGTAGTTAGACGGTAGATGAAGAAGTGTATGGTAGACGCGTGGTAGATGGACAAATGAATGGTAGATTGACATGGTAGATGTGTAGTAGATGGACATGTGATTTTTGAAAATTAGTTGAAACCCGAACTCTATAAATACCTCATCCTTTCTCATTTCTTTCACAACATACAATCACTCAAGACTCACAGAAAGGTAGGGAGAAAAAGAGAGAGAGAGAGAGAGAAGGAACGTAGGGAAGCCTTGCAGTAATTTTGGAAACTATAGAGTAACAGGTAACTCTGAATATTCTTCCTTATACTTGTGAATTATGTATGATTGTAAATTTGTTTGTTTACTATTTTGGCAAGAATATTTAGAGAATATTTATGGTTTTAAGATCTGGTGTGGGAACTTTGATTTGCAAATCTGCAGAGGTACTATTTATACGTACGTTACTATTCATGTATACCGTATTTACTATTCATTTTTACTATTCACGTATACATATCGTATTTACTATTCACGTATACATACCGTATGTACTCTTCATTTTTACTATTCATGTATATATACCGTATTTTACTATTCACATATACACATAGTATTTTACTATTCACAGATACGCATAGTATTTACTATTCATAAATACGCATATTGATGTATAAAACTTTATGGTATAATAATGCATTATTTTGAGTGAACATATTCATCATGGCGGTTGTATTATGATGGGTGGAGTAAGGAGGGATTTGAATGATAAGAATGATTTATGCCACCACTCGGTGCACAGTGGATGGTACTTGTTTCAGGGCCCCATCTTCCATGTTTTCCTCTGGCCGGGATTTTCATTGGAGTTGTGGGACATGTGACACCTCCTTAGTTATTTTAAAGGAGGGGAGCCATAGTCCAGATTTAAGCTATATACCTTTGGCCGGGTGTATCTTAAGTTTTGGTGAGCTTGGAACAATTCAGTCAAATGAATGAGTTTCTATTGGACTATGTGTTAGCCTATGGCTCCAGTCAGCGGTATATGGTTGGAAGGTGATATAAGGGAGGGTGCATACTGCATAATGCATTTCTGAACAGTTCAAGAATTTGATATAATGATGAATATTCTGTAAAGACATGAGATGAGACCAAAAATGTAACGCCTCATTTTCATCACCCAAAAACTTGGCCAAAATATTTATAATTCCTCCAAAAGGGTGTATCATTATTCAAATCATTAGATTACATTACCGTTTCAAATAAAGTTTAACCCTTAATCAAAATAAATTTCAGAAAATTATTCCAGAGTTCAATACAAAGCGGAAGTCTTAGGTTTATGGCAAATAAAATAACATAACATAAACTATAGGAGTACAAAAGAGCCTTCATAGCTCACTCCATAGGTGCCTTCCCTTGCTCTCTACTAGGATATTCACCTGAAAAATGTTAATATGGGATGAGATTCCACGTCTCAGTAACTACTGAATATTTCTACCGTACACGAGCAAATAATATATGACAGAAAAGTATGGGCTGATATATATGTAGATTCCATAATTTCTCATACAAAATAATTTATACTAATAGTCATCAATATAGAAGGTAATAAAACATATATATCTCAAAAGTTCTCATCTCATGTCTTTACAGAATATTCATCATTATATCAAATTCTTGAACTGTTCAGAAATACATTATGCAGTATGCACCCTCCCTTATATCACCTTCCAACCATATACCGCTGACTGGAATAATATTTAAATTTATGGTAATTAAAATTTATCATGTAATTATAGTAAGAGTATTTTTTTTTCTCTGAAGTAGAATTTAGGAGTTAGTAATATCCCAAATTTTGAAACAGGAAATTAAGGAATAATATTGAGATAAGAAAGTTACTAAGCTCTTGGTACTCAGTATTCTTCGATGCAATCAGGGTAAAGAAATCAGATATTAACTTGAATGGTAGATAGTTATGAAGTAGATAAGTATGTGATATTTGATCGGAAGATGAGTATTCGGTAGTTACATGGTAGATGGACATTGAATGGTAGTTAGACGGTAGATGAAGAAGTGTATGGTAGACGCGTGGTAGATGGACAAATGAATGGTAGATTGACATGGTAGATGTGTAGTAGATGGACATGTGATTTTTGAAAATTAGTTGAAACCCGAACTCTATAAATACCTCATCCTTTCTCATTTCTTTCACAACATACAATCACTCAAGACTCACAGAAAGGTAGGGAGAAAAAGAGAGAGAGAGAGAGAGAAGGAACGTAGGGAAGCCTTGCAGTAATTTTGGAAACTATAGAGTAACAGGTAACTCTGAATATTCTTCCTTATACTTGTGAATTATGTATGATTGTAAATTTGTTTGTTTACTATTTTGGCAAGAATATTTAGAGAATATTTATGGTTTTAAGATCTGGTGTGGGAACTTTGATTTGCAAATCTGCAGAGGTACTATTTATACGTACGTTACTATTCATGTATACCGTATTTACTATTCATTTTTACTATTCACGTATACATATCGTATTTACTATTCACGTATACATACCGTATGTACTCTTCATTTTTACTATTCATGTATATATACCGTATTTTACTATTCACATATATAGTATTTTACTATTCACAGATACGCATAGTATTTACTATTCATAAATACGCATATTGATGTATAAAACTTTATGGTATAATAATGCATTATTTTGAGTGAACATATTCATCATGGCGGTTGTATTATGATGGGTGGAGTAAGGAGGGATTTGAATGATAAGAATGATTTATGCCACCACTCGGTGCACAGTGGATGGTACTTGTTTCAGGGCCCCATCTTCCATGTTTTCCTCTGGCCGGGATTTTCATTGGAGTTGTGGGACATGTGACACCTCCTTAGTTATTTTAAAGGAGGGGAGCCATAGTCCAGATTTAAGCTATATACCTTTGGCCGGGTGTATCTTAAGTTTTGGTGAGCTTGGAACAATTCAGTCAAATGAATGAGTTTCTATTGGACTATGTGTTAGCCTATGGCTCCAGTCAGCGGTATATGGTTGGAAGGTGATATAAGGGAGGGTGCATACTGCATAATGCATTTCTGAACAGTTCAAGAATTTGATATAATGATGAATATTCTGTAAAGACATGAGATGAGAACTTTTGAGATATATATGTTTTATTACCTTCTATATTGATGACTATTAGTATAAATTATTTTGTATGAGAAATTATGGAATCTACATATATATTTGAAATCAGCCCATACTTTTCTGTCATATATTATTTGCTCGTGTACGGTAGAAATATTCAGTAGTTACTGAGACGTGGAATCTCATCCCATATTAACATTTTTCAGGTGAATATCCTAGTAGAGAGCTGTAACATCCTGAATTTTGGACCTAAGACTTGAAAACTAGCCTATTTTTGGAGGACTACTAGGCCCTATTTTTGAAAATGACAAATTTGAAATCAGTATTTTTGAATATGAATAGTATTTACTATTCACAAATACGTACATGAATAGTAATTACTATTCACAAATACGTATTTACTATTGGTTAATACGGTATTTTGTGGGGTATGAATAGTATTTACTATTTAAAAATACGGTATTTACTATTTAAAAATACGGTATTTACTATTCCTAAATACGTATTCACTATTTGAAAATACGTATTTACTATTCAAGCGGGACCCACGTCAAATTATTTCCCTCTGCCAACACCCGTGAAGTTTGAAAAATTTTGCGCGCGGGACCCACTCAATAATAATATTATTATAATATAATATCTTATACTTTGGAAAACAATAGAAATAAAATTATTTCCAATAAACTGTGAATTAGGTTTCTAAAGTAAGGGTATATTATAAACAAGTGAATTTCTATCTCAGAGTGGGTTATCTCCAAAGTCATTTCCGTAATCGGCGGAATGATTATTGAGATAGGTTGAAACCGATATTTTGAAGCAGGACAGATAGTGGAATCTGTAGGAAATAAATCATAACTCAAACTCCTTGAATTAAGTAGTAAACAACTGGACATATTATGAATCAGTGAATTTTTGTCTAGAAGATGGTGTCACCCGAAGTAATTTCTGTAACCGTCAGTGTCCGACTTAAAATCTTCGGCAGGTTACGGAATACCCTAAATAGGATCAAAAATTTAGTTGACCCAGATATTTCTGAAGAGGAAAAATAGAACTTCAAGGCTGTGCTTCCGGATTCTTGAGAATTTCTAATATAACGCGATTAGAACACCGATCAGGGAATCTTTATAGGATAAATGCAAAAGAGTAAGAAAGTGTCATCGTCATGATGACGTCATCGATGACGTAAGCATCTTGATGACGTCATCGATGACGTAAGCAAATGGATTGGACGGTTGAGATGAAGCCATGTTTAAAGTCAAGATCCAACGGCCAAAATCTGACCTGATAAAGTATGAATAGTGTCATGCTTTTTCACTATAAATAGAGGCTTCATTTCTTCATTTTCTTCACACCAAACTCAGAGAACAACAGTTGAGTTTAAGAGAAGAGTGAGAATTCTTAGAGTTAGAGAGAGAGTTTAGAGTAAAGTTCTTGAAGCTGGAGAGAATGAGCAGGAACTTCAAGGGTAAGTTCTTTGGTCTCTAGTCTTAATATTTGGTAGTTTCTTTTGGTAATTATAGTAGAAATGCCAGATAGAGTTTTTCTGAGTATGCTCTGTGGCTGCAGCTTAGTCTGATCTGTCACATCAGAAAAGAATTATCCTTGGGAAGTAAATATTATTTACTGGCACAGTAAAAAAATATTTACCGGCACGGTAAAAATATTTTTACTGGTACTATTCACATGAATAGTGAATATCCAACATAGTTTCCGCAAATGCTGAAAATTAATGGTCACTGATAAAAATGATATTATAGGATATCCGAGGATTCCGGAGTCAGATTCAAAAGAAGTTTGGGGATACGTGAATAGTACCGTATACATGAATAGTGCCGTATACGTGAATAGTGCCGTATACATGAATAGTAAATTACTATTCACGTGGGAAGAAGGTACGGACGCGTATTGTAACACTAACTCTGATGCTTATGGTATGCTTATATGTGATAGATAGTCTGAGATATTGTTTTAAAAATTGATCATACAGAGGTACTATTTATACGTACGTTACTATTCACGTATACCGTATTTACTATTCATTTTTACTATTCACATTTACTATTCACGTATACCGTATACTATTCATTTTACTATCCACGTATACCGTATCTACTATTCACGTACACATACCGTATGTACTCTTCATTTTTACTATTCATGTATATATACCGTATTTTACTATTCACAGATACGCATAGTATTTACTATTCATAAATACGCATATTGATGTATAAAACTTTATGGAATAATAATGCATTATTTTGAGTGAACATATTCATCATGGCGGTTGTATTATGATGGGTGGAGTAAGGAGGGATTTGAATGATAAGAATGATTTATGCCACCACTCGGTGCACAGTGGATGGTACTTGTTTCAGGGCCCCATCTTCCATGTTTTCCTCTGGCCGGGATTTCATTGGAGTTGTGGGACATGTGACACCTCCAAAGTTGTTATTTTAAAGGAGGGGAGCCATAGTCCAGATTTAAGCTCTATACCTTTGGCCGGGTGTATCTTAAGTTTTGGTGAGCTTGAAACCATCCAGTCAAATGAATGAGTTTCTATTGGACTATATGTTAGCCTATGGTTCCAGTCAGCGGTATAAGGGAGGTGGTGATATAAGGGAGGCTGCATACTGCATAGTGCATTTTTGAATAATTCAATATTTGAAAATTGATCATACACATACATCTTAATACGGGTTATAGTCGTGATAATGCCGTTATGTTTTCCTAGCGCTGAGGACACGGATGTACACCGTGGCACTGGAAGATAGTGCAGACTGTAATAACATACATGTTGCAGTGGCCGTGTAATGTTATTATGTGAATATATGAATATTGTATGTGAATAAATGCTGTTTTGCCATGGATATCTGTCATACATATTTGATACATAAGCATGAGGTTAACCGTTACCTGAGGTTCAATGGGTATTGAACCTCAGCTCTTACTGTAGCTACAGGATTTTCGGAGTGAACAGAAACAGAAACAAGGGTAAGCAGCAGGCAGAAGGACTAGCTGGAGAAAGTCCTGTAGATATGTATAGTCTTTCGAACTCTTTGTATCAGCAAACCAGTACACCACAGTGGTTGAATATCAGTTACTCTGTATTTAAAATCATTTCGTTGCTCAATTCTGGTTAAATTATTTTGAACTCTGATCAAATAATTTCAAAAATGCTTTAGAAAAGTTGGGGTGTTACATTTTGGTATCAGAGCAGACATCCTGGCACGGAGTTAACTAAGTTACTCCAAACAGTCCGATATCTAGAAAGGGGTTTTGTGGTTGGCAATCAGTTTCCTTGAATTCGTCGAGCCTTCCACAAATACACCTGCCTAGTCGGATTGTCTGAGTAGCGGAGTTAGGTTCTAAGCTTTCAAAAGTGTTTTATCTGGTATGAACCCGACTCAGTTACAGTAAACCATTGGTGCCGAAGGTAGGGCCGAGTCTATGTGGATCAGCCAATCAGTCACCCTAGCACGGTGAGGCTCCCATGATAGACGCCTACCTGGCCAATCGGTTTGACTAACTAAGTTAGGCTCTAAGCCATGGTTTTAAAAGTATTTCGAAAAAACAAGTACAAGTACTGATACAATACTGGTGTTGTGATACAAAAAGGACGTACATCCTAAGGAAAAGGGTTAGGCTCGGGAGGCCTTGATATAGAGTAGATGGCACAGAATATGGTTTCTGTTGTTAAACTTTAAGACTTTTTGATATAGGAATCGGAATCTAAGTTAAATCCCCGCTCAGAGTTTCAAGGGAAGTGGTACAGAGAAGTCGGTACGACTTAAGTTTTCCGGTAAACAGTAACCTACTGTTTAGGTTTCCCTTGGATAGTAACCTATCGATTTAATGTCCTTGTAAAAATAGTAACTTGTTAAGTTACCTTGAGAAGGAAATTCCTACCTTGTAGAGGCCAGACACCATGCGTGCAACGGGGCATGGCTCCGGGGACGAAGATCTTTTGATTAAGTCCTTGACGGTGGTGATCAATTGACAGAAGAGGGAAAGTACCCAGTAATTCTGGGGAGACAGTTATGTCATACTAGTGCCTATGAGAGTTGTAGGTACCCAGTAGTAAGTATATTAATATTAGTACCAAGAATCAATAGACATTATGAAGTTAATATTGCTTAGGCGAGAGAAATCCCAGAACTATGACCCCTGTGAGAGTAGGAACCCTGAGAAAATATGAGTGAGTTTTGCCTAGGTTCCAAATACCTAAGAGATAGTTCCTTAACAGAACCATACGAAAGCTGGAAACCTCAGTAGCCACCAGGTTATGGTCTCAAGGTGGGACCAAGAACCATAGAGATGTTAGTGGCTAATAGATTCCCTATAAAGTAAGTGGCTACCCGATAGGGAAAATTGAGTTAAGAATTATGCTTGGAGCTAAATAGAAAGTGAAAGTCCACAAATAGAATGACCCTAGATAAGATGGCAGACATAGAAACAACGGTTTATGAAACCACTATAGGATAGGAACCTGATAGATATCTGAGTTCTCGTTATAATGAATCAGAGACGATCACTGACACTACTTATGGGAAGTTTGATCGGAGAAGGATACCTACGGGGAGTTCTGATCTAGGAGGTTTACCTACAAGGATGCTAACCGGAAAAGCTGACTGATCTGAGAAGACTGAGTGAAGCGCCGAGTAATGTGCCGTAGAGCAGAGCCACCGTGACGACGAACCGTAGAGTGGAGCCGCCGTGACAACGAACCATAAAGTAGAGTTACCAAGTGCATCGGTTCTCAAGGTATGTACATTATAATGAATCTCACATCGAATAGTTTCCTTAGAGCGAAGGTTTCAGTAATCTAGTATATTGCCATGAGTCGCTCCAGTGCTATATAGCACATATTGTGTTTATAAGCTAGCAGAAGCCCACGGTTGTTAGACAACAAATACGAGAAGTGTCCCAAAAAGTTTGTGAAACCCGAGGATAACGGGCAAAGTTTGGAATAGCCAGATGAGTTAAGTAGAACAAACTAAGCATTATACATATGGTTTGAGTAGCCAAGGAAAGAGGTCCGAATACGTGTAATTAGTGATGACCTTCTAATGTTAGTTGTCTGATTCCTAAGTAAGGTTTTAAAATTTAATTTTTGAACTTGCCAATACACCTGCTGTATTAGAAATTTTAAAATTTATTTGTTCGAACATGTGGATTTTTGAAACAGAGTTTTCAAATGAAATGTTTTCAACAGAATTTGAGACCACAATGATGGTTATTTTGAACAGATGTTGTCTTATATAAAGGGGTTTTTGTTAGAACCCAAAGTTTGAAATTGAGTTTTTAACTATGTTGTGGAAAAGTCAGTACAAAACTGGAAGGACAGAAGCTGTTGTAGATGTACACAGTTTGCTGGGTCTTGCTAGATGTTTTAAAATGTTTGAAATCGCTGGCCTTTGATAAATGTTCTTTTTTGAACAAAAAGTTTTGGAGGGATTTTGGTTTGAGAAAATGGAAATCGCACCAGCAGTGAACGCATCCAATCCATAACATTTCGCCTAGGGCGTATGTTTTGATTAGTAAAACCTGACTGTCTATGACTGGACTGAGTTCCGCTAGATAGGGTTGCTACTTTATGTGCCAGTGTGAACACTGGGTCTCCTGAGAGAGGGGCGGAGGTTCTCCCACATTGTTGATAGTACTGTTGAGACTGGATTTGAGGATTGGGATAAGGCGCTCACTGTACCAAATGGTTAAAATGATGGTGTGTACTCTCAATTGTAAAATTTTGTGAAATAAATTAGCTCCCTCAAAGATATGTGCCGGTAATAAAAGTTTTTGAAAATGATCCGGCAGTGAAAAATGTTTTCATAAATTTGTGATGGCAGCGATTAAGTTTAAAAATGTTATAGCACTATTACTTTGTGGTATAGTGCAGATTGTGAAATGTACTGAAACCACGGAAAATTTTTCATGTTTGAAAATTTGAAAATGAGACAAGAAAATAATTTTGGGTAGCAATGACATGATTGTCGACGCTATCGTGTTGAAAAGAAAAGCAGTGTAATTGGGAATTATGGTACAGGAACAGCAACTATTAGAAAGGTCTGGAATATTAAACTAGTTAAGTCAATTAATAGCTGTCAGCTATAGTGTTGAGTAAGTGAAAGTAATTCGAGAACTTGAATGGGAAAAACTCAGATGAAATTGATGAGCAGATGCGGAAGGCCAATATGTGTTAAGCCGATAGGCTAAATAAATCAGGCAGTGAGGCCTGTGTAACCGAGTACTGTGAGAATAGATCAGCAAGTCCTGTAATTTAGTACTATACCTGGGTATAAGATTGAGACACTGAATAGTATGATGCGTGCTATTTAAGTTTGCATAAGGAAGGAATAGACTAGAGGTCTAGATAACCTTTTGATTTTATATTGTCAAATTTCGAGGACGAAATTTATTGAACGGGGGGAGAATTGTAACATCCTGAATTTTGGACCTAAGACTTGAAAACTAGCCTATTTTTGGAGGACTACTAGGCCCTATTTTTGAAAATGACAAATTTGAAATCAGTATTTTTGAATATGAATAGTATTTACTATTCACAAATACGTACATGAATAGTAATTACTATTCACAAATACGTATTTACTATTGGTTAATACGGTATTTTGTGGGGTATGAATAGTATTTACTATTTAAAAATACGGTATTTACTATTTAAAAATACGGTATTTACTATTCCTAAATACGTATTCACTATTTGAAAATACGTATTTACTATTCAAGCGGGACCCACGTCAAATTATTTCCCTCTGCCAACACCCGTGAAGTTTGAAAAATTTTGCGCGCGGGACCCACTCAATAATAATATTATTATAATATAATATCTTATACTTTGGAAAACAATAGAAATAAAATTATTTCCAATAAACTGTGAATTAGGTTTCTAAAGTAAGGGTATATTATAAACAAGTGAATTTCTATCTCAGAGTGGGTTATCTCCAAAGTCATTTCCGTAATCGGCGGAATGATTATTGAGATAGGTTGAAACCGATATTTTGAAGCAGGACAGATAGTGGAATCTGTAGGAAATAAATCATAACTCAAACTCCTTGAATTAAGTAGTAAACAACTGGACATATTATGAATCAGTGAATTTTTGTCTAGAAGATGGTGTCACCCGAAGTAATTTCTGTAACCGTCAGTGTCCGACTTAAAATCTTCGGCAGGTTACGGAATACCCTAAATAGGATCAAAAATTTAGTTGACCCAGATATTTCTGAAGAGGAAAAATAGAACTTCAAGGCTGTGCTTCCGGATTCTTGAGAATTTCTAATATAACGCGATTAGAACACCGATCAGGGAATCTTTATAGGATAAATGCAAAAGAGTAAGAAAGTGTCATCGTCATGATGACGTCATCGATGACGTAAGCATCTTGATGACGTCATCGATGACGTAAGCAAATGGATTGGACGGTTGAGATGAAGCCATGTTTAAAGTCAAGATCCAACGGCCAAAATCTGACCTGATAAAGTATGAATAGTGTCATGCTTTTTCACTATAAATAGAGGCTTCATTTCTTCATTTTCTTCACACCAAACTCAGAGAACAACAGTTGAGTTTAAGAGAAGAGTGAGAATTCTTAGAGTTAGAGAGAGAGTTTAGAGTAAAGTTCTTGAAGCTGGAGAGAATGAGCAGGAACTTCAAGGGTAAGTTCTTTGGTCTCTAGTCTTAATATTTGGTAGTTTCTTTTGGTAATTATAGTAGAAATGCCAGATAGAGTTTTTCTGAGTATGCTCTGTGGCTGCAGCTTAGTCTGATCTGTCACATCAGAAAAGAATTATCCTTGGGAAGTAAATATTATTTACTGGCACAGTAAAAAAATATTTACCGGCACGGTAAAAATATTTTTACTGGTACTATTCACATGAATAGTGAATATCCAACATAGTTTCCGCAAATGCTGAAAATTAATGGTCACTGATAAAAATGATATTATAGGATATCCGAGGATTCCGGAGTCAGATTCAAAAGAAGTTTGGGGATACGTGAATAGTACCGTATACATGAATAGTGCCGTATACGTGAATAGTGCCGTATACATGAATAGTAAATTACTATTCACGTGGGAAGAAGGTACGGACGCGTATTGTAACACTAACTCTGATGCTTATGGTATGCTTATATGTGATAGATAGTCTGAGATATTGTTTTAAAAATTGATCATACAGAGGTACTATTTATACGTACGTTACTATTCACGTATACCGTATTTACTATTCATTTTTACTATTCACATTTACTATTCACGTATACCGTATACTATTCATTTTACTATCCACGTATACCGTATCTACTATTCACGTACACATACCGTATGTACTCTTCATTTTTACTATTCATGTATATATACCGTATTTTACTATTCACAGATACGCATAGTATTTACTATTCATAAATACGCATATTGATGTATAAAACTTTATGGAATAATAATGCATTATTTTGAGTGAACATATTCATCATGGCGGTTGTATTATGATGGGTGGAGTAAGGAGGGATTTGAATGATAAGAATGATTTATGCCACCACTCGGTGCACAGTGGATGGTACTTGTTTCAGGGCCCCATCTTCCATGTTTTCCTCTGGCCGGGATTTCATTGGAGTTGTGGGACATGTGACACCTCCAAAGTTGTTATTTTAAAGGAGGGGAGCCATAGTCCAGATTTAAGCTCTATACCTTTGGCCGGGTGTATCTTAAGTTTTGGTGAGCTTGAAACCATCCAGTCAAATGAATGAGTTTCTATTGGACTATATGTTAGCCTATGGTTCCAGTCAGCGGTATAAGGGAGGTGGTGATATAAGGGAGGCTGCATACTGCATAGTGCATTTTTGAATAATTCAATATTTGAAAATTGATCATACACATACATCTTAATACGGGTTATAGTCGTGATAATGCCGTTATGTTTTCCTAGCGCTGAGGACACGGATGTACACCGTGGCACTGGAAGATAGTGCAGACTGTAATAACATACATGTTGCAGTGGCCGTGTAATGTTATTATGTGAATATATGAATATTGTATGTGAATAAATGCTGTTTTGCCATGGATATCTGTCATACATATTTGATACATAAGCATGAGGTTAACCGTTACCTGAGGTTCAATGGGTATTGAACCTCAGCTCTTACTGTAGCTACAGGATTTTCGGAGTGAACAGAAACAGAAACAAGGGTAAGCAGCAGGCAGAAGGACTAGCTGGAGAAAGTCCTGTAGATATGTATAGTCTTTCGAACTCTTTGTATCAGCAAACCAGTACACCACAGTGGTTGAATATCAGTTACTCTGTATTTAAAATCATTTCGTTGCTCAATTCTGGTTAAATTATTTTGAACTCTGATCAAATAATTTCAAAAATGCTTTAGAAAAGTTGGGGTGTTACAGTAACTACTGAAAATTTCTACCGTACACAAGCAAATTACATATGACAAAAACATGGGCTAGTTTCAAATATGTTTGTAAATATATATATATATATATATATATATATATATATATATATATATATATATATATTTCAAAAGTCCTCATCAAATGTCTTTACAAAATATTCATCATCATTTTGTCAATCCTTGAACCGTTCAGAAATGCATTATGCAATATGCAGCCTCCCTTATATCCTCTTCCAACCGTATACCGCTGACTGGAGCCATAGGCTAACACATAGTCCAATAGAAACATTCATTTGACTGAATTGTCCCAAGCTCACCAAAACTTAAGATACACCTGGCCAAAGGTATAGAGCTTAAATCTGGACTATGACTCCCCTCCTTTAAAATAACTAAGGAGGTGTCACATGTCCCACAACTCCAATGAAATCCCGGCCAAAGGATAACATGGAAGATGGGGCCCTGAAACAAGTACCATCCACTGTGCACCGAGTGGTGGCATAAACAATTCTTATCATCATTCAAATCCCTCCTTACTCCTCCCATCACAATACAACCGCCATGATAAATGAGTTCACTCTTAAATAATGCATTTTTCTACCATAAAATTATATACATCAATATGCGTATTTTTGAATAGTAAATTACTATGCGTATTTGTGAATAGTAAAATACGGTAAATATACATAAATGATAAATAGTAAATCAGTACGTATGAATAGTAAGATACAGTATAAAATACGATATGTATACGTGAATAGTAACATACACATAAATAGTACCTCTACAGATTTACAAACCAAAGTTCCCACACCAGATCTTAAAACCACAAACATTTTCTAAATATTCTTCCCAGAGAGAGAAGTAGAATTTTCTATTGATCTCGTACCTGGAACGGAACCTGTCATTTCTTTCGGAAATACTTCCGGAAATTCTTTCACCACTTCAATGTTCTCTATCCCTTCCTCCACTTCTGCTTGAATGGAGAAAAACACCATGTACGCAAGACAACCATGATGAACAGGCTTTTCATCTTGTACTATAGACAATAATTGTGGTCTACTATGACTCATAGAGTCATCCGCAAGAGAGATAGTCTTCCTCTTGCAGTCAAGGATGATGTCATTAGCTGACAACCAATCCATTCCTATTATTACATCGATACCCTTCGTGGGTAAACAAACAAGGTCTATATTTGAGATCCTATTATCAATCTCAATCGTACAATTTAAGCAAGCCCTAGAAGTTTTTACTGAAGCTCCCGCCGGTGTAGAAATAATCATATAATAAGGCAATTCACTCACTCTTAAATTCAATCGAGGCACACAGTCGTATGATATAAAAGAGTGTGTGGCACCAGAATCAAATAAAGCTTCTACTTCAAGACCTTGGAGTTTGAGGATACCTTTAATCAGATTTGGTGAAGCACTTGCCTCCTGATGTGATAGTGCAAACACTTTCCCTGGCACTGCAGTTCTAGCATCCTTGGCTCCTCGAGGCTCCTCCTCACAAAATCTGGAAATGTGTCCTGGCTTTCCACAGTTGAAACACGTCACACATGGTCCTTGGTGTATTCTTCCACACTTGGCACACATCTGATTGTTAGCGGTGCTTGCAGCAGGAGCTGTGGATCCCCTATATGAACTCTGACCTCCACTGAAGTGACTCCTTTGAGGTCCTTTGAATTGACTCCTCGGTGGTCTGCTGAAATGACTTCTTTGGGGTCCAGTAAAATAACTCCTCGATGGTCCACCAAAGTGATTTCTGGATGGTTGGCTAAACCGCGTATTCACATTACTGAAGTTGTGACTCTGCTTCTTAGTAACTCCTCCCGTTGGTCTCATGAGGTGTGTAGATCTGGCCTGAAAACCCTTCATCTTCTCAGCTTCCTCTTCTCGTTTGTTCCTTGCTATCGTGCGCAGTTTGTCACATATTTCTTCAAAATCCCTTGTTTCATCAAGGAACGGTGATAGAGCTGTTTTTAGGTCTGGTCTAGCTTTTTCAACCAATCGAGCACTCAACCATTTAGAGTTGTTCTGTGAATATCCGCAGAATTTAGACAACTCTAAAAAGCGAGTAATAAATTCGTCTTCATGTAATTCCCCTTGCCTGAATGTGAGGAATTCAGTTTCTTTCTCTATTCTGATTATGTATTACGGGTTTTATTCGAAATGGTAACATTGTAAAAGGATTTGGATATTGTTGAACTCATTTGAAGGTATTTTCAATATTTTGACCGAGTTTTTGGGTATTAAAATCAAAAATGTAACGCCACAATTTTAATACCCAAAAACTCGGTCAAAATATTGAAAATACCTTCAAATGAGTTCAACAATATCCAAATCCTTTTACAATGTTACCATTTCGAATAAAACCCGTAATACATAATCAGAATAAATTCCAGAAAATATTTCAGAGTTTAATACAAAACGGAAGTCTTAGGTTCATGGCAAATATAATAACATAACATAATCTATTGGAGATCAAAAGAGCTTCCAGAGCTCACTCCATAGGTGCCTTCCCTTGCTCTCTACTAGAATAATCACCTGAAAAATGTTAATATGGGATGAGATTTCACGTCTCAGTAACTACTGAATATTTCTACCTTACCCAAGCAAATTACATATGACATAAATAGTAGATAGTAAAAAAAAAATGGATTTAATATACACAGATATTTTTTTTAGATATACAGTAGTTCACATCAAATATCTTTATAAAATACTCATCATTCTTTATTGAATAATTCAGAATGCACTATGCAGTATGCAGCCACCCTTATATCCCCTTCCAACCGTATACCGCTGACTGGAACCATAGGCTAACATATAGTCCAATAGAAACTCATTCATTTGACTGGATGGTTTCAAGCTCACCAAAACTTAAGATACACCCGGCCAAAGGTATAGAGCTTAAATCTGGACTATGGCTCCCCTCCTTAAAAATAACAACTAAGGAGGTGTCACATGTCCCACATCTCCAATGAAATCCCGGCCAGAGAAAAACATGGAAGATGGGGCCCTGAAAAGTACCATCCACTGTGCACCGAGTGGTGGCATAAACAATTCTTATCATTCAATTCCCTCCTTACTCCACCCATCACAATACAACCGCCATGATGTATTTACTCAAAAATAATGCATTATTATACCATTATATACGTTGATATGCGTATCTGTGAATAGTAAAATACTATGCGTATCTGTGAATAGTAAAATACGGTATATACATGAATAGTAAAATGAGTAGTTAATACGGTATACGTGAATAGTAACATGAATAGTAAATACGGTATACGTGAATAGTAACATGAATAGTAAATACGGTATACGTGAATAGTAACATGAATAGTAAATACGGTATACGTGAATAGTAAAAATGAATAGTAAATACGGTATACGTGAATAGTAAAATGAATAGTAAATACAGTATATGTGAATAGTAAAAATGAATAGTAATACGGTATACGTGAATAGTAAAATGAATAGTAAATACGGTATATGTGAATAGTAAAAATGAATAGTAAATACGGTATACGTGAATAGTAAAATGAATAGTAAATACAGTATATGTGAATAGTAAAAATGAATAGTAAATGTGAATAGTAACGTACGTATAAATAGTACCTCTACAGATTTGCAAGTCAAAGTTCCCACACCAGATCTTAAAACCATAAATATTTTCTAAATATTCTTGCCAAAATAGTAAACAAACAAATTTATAATCATACATAATTCACAAGTATAAGGAAGAATATTCAGAGTTACCTGTTACTTGCTAATACCCGAATCACCAACCAGCTATTATAACTCTCAAGCAAATATCTCTCTACTCTCTCTCTCTCTACCTCTCTCTAAGGCTCTTAGAAGTTGTGAAGAATGAAATGAAATGGAAGGTCTATTTATAGTTGGAAAATGGGTCCTTAAGTGTAATTTTAGTCTCTGGGTCGTTTTACGTAATTTTCCTAAAAACTAAAAAGAAAACCTCCCGTGACTCTTCTGTGGAAATAATTTTTCGTGGGTCCCACATGAATAGTAAATAATATTATATTATAATAATATAATATTATTATTCAAATAGTAAATTACTATTACGTGGGTCCCGCTGACAAAATTTTCAAACTTCACGAGAGTTTTGTGTCGGGAGAGAATTATTTTGGTTGTGGGTCCCGCATGAATAGTAAATACGTATTTAGGAATAGTAAATACCGTATTTTTAAATAGTAAATACGTATTTGTGAATAGTGAACACTATTCATATTTCACAAATTTCAAGTATTAAATACGTATTTGCGAATAACATATATATATATATTTTTTTTTAAAATACGTATTTGTAAATAGTAAAAACGTATACGTGAATAGTAAATACTATTCACGGGGCCCACAAAATACTGATTTCAAATTTATCACTTTCCAAAAATAGAGCCTACTAGTCTTCCCAAAATAGGTTTATGTTCAAGATATTAGATTCAAAATTCAGGATGTTACATTTCTCCCCTCCTAAAAGAAAATTTTGTCCTCAAAATTTCGCTATAATAAGAATTCTAACCTATTTAAATAAATGAGGATAGGTTTGTCGCATGCTCTCCTCCGTTTCCCAAGTAGCATCTCCGGGAGCCATTCCTTTCCATTCGACCTTTACAAGTCTAATGGTCTTGTTTCTTAATCTCTTGTCCCTTGCATCAACAATCCGCTCCGGCTCGGCTTTATACGTCATGTTATCTTTGAGTTCTACCTCTTCTACTTCTATAATGTGGGAAGGATCCGGTTGGTATTTCTTCAGTTGCGATACATGAAAGACATCATGAAGGTTCGCAAGCTGTGGAGGTAATGCAATTCTGTAAGCTACCGGTCCAATTTTCTCCAAAATCTCATAAGGACCCATAAAACGAGGTGAAAGCTTCTTTGCTCGTATTGCTCTACCAATGCCAGTCATTGGTGTGACTCTTAAGAATACATGTTCGCCCACCATGAACTCCAACGGTCGTCTTCTCTTGTCAGCATAACTCTTCTGTCGACTCTGAGCAGTGAGAAGTTTCTGTTGAATCACCTTAATCTTTTGAGTCGTCTCGTCCACAAGTTCTGGACCTATTAAAATTCGCTCATTCAATTCCGTCCAGCAAATAGGAGATCTACATTTTCTTCCATACAAAGCCTCATAAGGTGCCATCTCAATGCTGGAGTGATAACTATTGTTATATGCAAACTCCGCAAGATGAAGATGATCGTCCCAACTTCCTTTTAGTTCGATTGCACAAGCCCGCAACATGTCTTCCAGAGTTTGAATAGTCCTCTCAGTCTGCCCGTCAGTTTGAGGATGATAAGCGGTACTATAACTCATCCGAGTTCCCATAGCATTCTGCAATGCTTTCCAAAATCGTGAAGTGAATCGTGGATCACGATCAGATACGATGCTATTCGGTATCCCATGCAATCTGACAATCTCCTTCATGTAGATCTTTGCTAGTCTCTCCAATGAGTATTCTGCTGCAATTGCTAGAAAATGAGCTGACTTAGTTAACCTATCGACAATTACCCAAATGGCATTATGTCCGGATGTCGTTAGAGGAAGCCCCATGATGAAATCCATAGAGATGCTGTCCCATTTCCACTCTGGGATATCCAAATTCTTTAATAATCCAGGAGGTTTCCGATGTTCGATCTTGACTTTCTGACAAGTCAAACAACAAGTGACAAAGTCAGTCACATCTTTCTTCATGCCCCGCCACCACCAATTCCGCTTGAGATCATGATACATCTTGGTTGCTCCGGGATGGATAGTGTATTTACTCCGATGTGCCTCTTCTAGTATGAGCTTTTTTATTTCTCCATCATTAGGTATGCACACTTTTCCTTTATACCTTAATATCCCATCTCTATCGATCCCAAATTTCGATTCTTTTCCTTCTTCAATATCTTCCCTCACGTTTAATAGATACTCATCTTCGAGCTGAGCGAATTTAATCTCTTTCCAAATTGTGCTTTCAATAGTTAATGCCTCCATGGTAGCGACCAAACCTGACATTACATCAATAGATGTACTTGGTATCTCCTCGAGCAATTTATGTTCTCTGATCATCATCTGGGCTACATGGATTGTCTTTCTACTTAAGGCATCTGCTACAACGTTCGCCTTTCCTGGATGATACTTCAATTCGAAGTCGTAGTCCTTGATAAACTCCATCCATCTCCTCTGTCGCATGTTGAGCTCCTTTTGGTCGAACAGGTACTTCAGACTTTTGTGGTCACTATAAACCTCGAACTTTGAACCGTAGAGGTGATGCCTCCAAATCTTCAGAGCGAACACTACTGCTGCCAGTTCTAAGTCGTGAGTAGGATAATTCCCTTCATGTGGCCTTAACTGTCGAGAAGCATAAGCTACTACCCTACCATTTTGCATTAATACACACCCAAGACCTTTCTTGGAAGCATCTGTGTACAAAGTAAAGGTCTGAGCAGGATCTGGAATTATAAGTACTGGTGCCGTAGTCAACTTAGTCTTCAAATTTTGGAAAGCTGCTTCACACTTTTCGTCCCATACATATGGTTGACCCTTCCTAGTTAACTTTGTCAAAGGCATAGCTATTTGCGAAAAGCCCTTGATAAATCTCCTATAATAGCCAGCTAGACCTAGAAAACTCCTGATCTCAGTCACGGACTTTGGTCGTTCCCATTGGAGAACTGCTTCAACTTTAGTATGGTCCACTGCAACACCTTCAGCCGATACGACATGGCCTAGGAATTTTACTTCCTTCAACCAAAATTCGCACTTAGATAGTTTCGCATAGAGCTTGTGCTCCTTCAACACTTGTAGCACGATTCTAAGGTGCTCTTTATGCTCTTCTTCATCCTTAGAGTAGATAAGGATGTCGTCAATGAAAACCACTAAAAATTTATCTAGATATGGTCGGAAAATTCTATTCATGTAATCCATGAATACTGCTGGAGCATTTGTTAGCCCAAATGGCATAACAAGAAATTCATAATGGCCATATCTAGTTCTGAATGCAGTTTTTGAGACATCTTCAGCTTTGACTCTAAGTTGGTGATAACCTGATCTGAGGTCGATCTTGGAGAATATGGATGCTCCCTTCAACTGATCAAGTAGATCGTCGATCCTGGGTAAAGGATATTTATTCTTTATAGTCACTTTATTCAACTGGCGATAGTCAATGCATAGTCTCAGGCTCCCATCTTTCTTCTTCACAAAGAGTACGGGCGATCCCCAAGGAGATACACTGGGTCTGATAAAACCCTTTTCTAACAATTCCTCGATCTGCTTCTTCAATTCTGCTAGTTCCGATGGAGACATTCGGTAAGGAGCTTTAGAGATAGGTTCCGTTCCAGGTACGAGATCAATAGAAAATTCTACTTCTCTCTCTGGGGGTAAACCTGTCATTTCTTTCGGAAATACTTCCGGAAATTCTTTCACCACTTTAATGTTCTCTATCCCTTCCTCCACTTCTGCTTGAATGGAGAAAAACACCATGTACGCAAGACAACCATGATGAACAGGCTTTTCATCTTGTACTATAGACAACAATTGTGGTCTACTATGACTCCAAGAGTCATCCGCAAGAGAGATAGTCTTCCTCTTGCAGTCAAGGATGATGTCATTAGCTGACAACCAATCCATTCCTATTATTACATCGATACCCTTCGTGGGTAAACAAACGAGGTCTATATTTGAGATCCTATTATCAATCTCAATCGTACAATTTAAGCAAGCCCTAGAAGTTTTTACTGAAGCTCCCGCCGGTGTAGAAATAATCATATAATAAGGCAATTCACTCACTCTTAAATTCAATCGAGGCACACAGTCGTATGATATAAAAGAGTGTGTGGCACCAGAATCAAATAAGGCTTCTACTTCAAGACCTTGGAGTTTGAGGATACCTTTAATCAGATTTGGTGAAGCACTTGCCTCCTGATGTGATAGTGCAAACACTTT
This sequence comes from Acacia crassicarpa, assembly GCA_034222035.1. Classification (NCBI taxonomy): domain Eukaryota; kingdom Viridiplantae; phylum Streptophyta; class Magnoliopsida; order Fabales; family Fabaceae; genus Acacia; species Acacia crassicarpa. The sequence goes on from JAWXYG010000010.1 coordinate 3,855,332, forward strand.
CCCTGGCACTGCAGTTCTAGCATCCTTGGCCCCTCGAGGCTCCTCCTCACAAAATCTGGAAATGTGTCCTGGCTTTCCACAGTTGAAACACGTCACACATGGTCCTTGGTGTATTCTTCCACACTTGGCACACATCTGATTGTTGGCGGTGCTTGCAACAGGAGCTGTGGATCCCCTATATGAACTCTGACCTCCACTGAAGTGACTCCTTTGAGGTCCTTTGAATTGACTCCTCGGTGGTCTGTTGAAATGACTTCTTTGGGGTCCAGTAAAATAACTCCTCGATGGTCCACCAAAGTGATTTCTGGATGGTTGGCTAAACCGCGTATTCACATTACTGAAGTTGTGACTCTGCTTCTTAGTAACTCCTCCCGTTGGTCTCATGAGGTGTGTAGATCTGGCCTGAAAACCCTTCATCTTCTCAGCTTCCTCTTCTCGTTTGTTCCTTGCTATCGTGCGCAGTTTGTCACATATTTCTTCAAAATCCCTTGTTTCATCAAGGAACGGTGATAGAGCTGTTTTTAGGTCTGGTCTAGCTTTTTCAACCAATCGAGCACTCAACCATTTAGAGTTGTTCTGTGAATATCCGCAGAATTTAGACAACTCTAAAAAGCGAGTAATAAATTCGTCTTCATGTAATTCCCCTTGCCTGAATGTGAGGAATTCAGTTTCTTTCTCTATTCTGATTGAAGGGGAAAAGTAATAATTTTCGAAATTTTTCCCAAACCCTTCATCCTCGTGTCTAGGGGAGGAAGTCATTCTCGCACTGAAGATGGAGGTAGTAGCGGTTCTTATTCTCAGTATCATCCCTTACCTATTACTGAGGTTTGGGAAAAATTTCGGAAGTTTACTCCACCGATGTTCGAGGGGAAGCTAGATCCGATTGCAGCACTGGAGTGGCTGAAGCGTGTAGAAAAGATTTTCAGAGTTATCGAGATTAGCTCACAACAAAAGGTGATGGTTGCTGAACAATTGTTGCAGAAATCAGCTGAAGAATGGTGGGAAAGCACCAAAACAAAAGGAAATGCTGAGATGACGTGGGAAGAGTTTAAGGAAAAGTTCGAAAATTATTACTTTTCCCCTTCAATCAGAATAGAGAAAGAAACTGAATTCCTCACATTCAGGCAAGGGGAATTACATGAAGACGAATTTATTACTCGCTTTTTAGAGTTGTCTAAATTCTGCGGATATTCACAGAACAACTCTAAATGGTTGAGTGCTCGATTGGTTGAAAAAGCTAGGCCAGACCTAAAAACAGCTCTATCACCGTTCCTTGATGAAACAAGGGATTTTGAAGAAATATGCGACAAACTACGCACGATAGCAAGGAACAAACGAGAAGAGGAAGCTGAGAAGATGAAGGGTTTTCAGGCCAGATCTACACACCTCATGAGACCAACGGGAGGAGTTACTAAGAAGCAGAGTCACAACTTCAGTAATGTGAATACGCGGTTTAGCCAACCATCCAGAAATCACTTTGGTGGACCATCGAGGAGTTATTTTACTGGACCCCAAAGAAGTCATTTCAGCAGACCACCGAGGAGTCAATTCAAAGGACCTCAAAGGAGTCACTTCAGTGGAGGTCAGAGTTCATATAGGGGATCCACAGCTCCTGCTGCAAGCACCGCCAACAATCAGATGTGTGCCAAGTGTGGAAAAATACACCAAGGACCATGTGTGACGTGTTTCAACTGTGGAAAGCCAGGACACATTTCCAGATTTTGTGAGGAGGAGCCTCGAGGGGCCAAGGATGCTAGAACTGCAGTGCCAGGGAAAGTGTTTGCACTATCACATCAGGAGGCAAGTGCTTCACCAAATCTGATTAAAGGTATCCTCAAACTCCAAGGTCTTGAAGTAGAAGCCTTATTTGATTCTGGTGCCACACACTCTTTTATATCATACGACTGTGTGCCTCGATTGAATTTAAGAGTGAGTGAATTGCCTTATTATATGATTATTTCTACACCGGCGGGAGCTTCAGTAAAAACTTCTAGGGCTTGCTTAAATTGTACGATTGAGATTGATAATAGGATCTCAAATATAGACCTTGTTTGTTTACCCACGAAGGGTATCGATGTAATAATAGGAATGGATTGGTTGTCAGCTAATGACATCATCCTTGACTGCAAGAGGAAGACTATCTCTCTTGCGGATGACTCTATGAGTCATAGTAGACCACAATTGTTGTCTATAGTACAAGATGAAAAGCCTGTTCATCATGGTTGTCTTGCGTACATGGTGTTTTTCTCCATTCAAACAGAAGTGGAGGAAGGGATAGAGAACATTGAAGTGGTGAAAGAATGTCCGGAAGTATTTCCGAAAGAAATGACAGGTTTACCCCCAGAGAGAGAAGTAGAATTTTCTATTGATCTCGTACCTGGAACAGAACCTATATCTAAAGCTCCTTACCGAATGTCTCCATCGGAACTAGTAGAATTGAAGAGGCAGATCGAGGAATTGTTAGAAAAGGGTTTTATCAGACCCAGTGTATCTCCTTGGGGATCGCCCGTACTCTTTGTGAAGAAGAAAGATGGGAGCCTGAGACTATGCATTGACTATCGCCAGTTGAATAAAGTGACTATAAAGAATAAATATCCTTTACCCAGGATCGACGATCTACTTGATCAGTTGAAGGGAGCATCCATATTCTCCAAGATCGACCTCAGATCAGGTTATCACCAACTGAGAGTCAAAGCTGAAGATGTCTCAAAAACTGCATTCAGAACTAGATATGGCCATTATGAATTTCTTGTTATGCCATTTGGGCTAACAAATGCTCCAGCAGTATTCATGGATTATATGAATAGAATTTTCCGACCATATCTAGATAAATTTGTAGTGGTTTTCATTGACGACATCCTTATCTACTCTAAGGATGAAGAAGAGCATAAAGAGCACCTTAGAATCGTGCTACAAGTGTTGAAGGAGCACAAGCTCTATGCGAAACTGTCTAAGTGTGAATTTTGGTTGAAGGAAGTAAAATTCCTAGGCCATGTCGTATCGGCTGAAGGTGTTGCAGTGGACCATACTAAAGTTGAAGCAGTTCTCCAATGGGAACGACCAAAGTCCGTGACTGAGATCAGGAGTTTTCTAGGTCTAGCTGGCTATTATAGGAGATTTATCAAGGGCTTTTCGCAAATAGCTATGCCTTTGACTAAGTTAACAAGGAAGGGTCAACCATATGTATGGGACGAAAAGTGTGAAGCAGCTTTTCAAAATTTGAAGACTAAGTTGACTACGGCACCGGTACTTATAATTCCAGATCCTGCTCAGACCTTTACTTTGTACACAGATGCTTCCAAGAAAGGTCTTGGGTGTGTATTAATGCAAAATGGTAGGGTAGTAGCTTATGCTTCTCGACAGTTAAGGCCACATGAAGGGAATTATCCTACTCACGACTTAGAACTAGCAGCAGTAGTGTTTGCTCTGAAGATTTGGAGGCACCACCTCTACGGTTCAAAGTTCGAGGTTTATAGTGACCACAAAAGTCTAAAGTACCTGTTCGACCAAAAGGAGCTCAACATGCGACAGAGGAGATGGATGGAGTTTATCAAGGACTACGACTTCGAATTGAAGTATCATCCAGGAAAGGCGAACGTTGTAGCAGATGCCTTAAGTAGAAAGACAATCCATGTAGCCCAGATGATGATCAGAGAACATAAATTGCTCGAGGAGATACCAAGTACATCTATTGATGTAATGTCAGGTTTGGTCGCTACCATGGAAGCATTAACTATTGAAAGCACAATTTGGAAAGAGATTAAATTCGCTCAGCTCGAAGATGAGTATCTATTAAACGTGAGGGAAGATATTGAAGAAGGAAAAGAATCGAAATTTGGGATCGATAGAGATGGGATATTAAGGTATAAAGGAAAAGTGTGCATACCTAATGATGGAGAAATAAAAAGGCTCATACTAGAGGAGGCTCATCGGAGTAAATACACTATCCATCCTGGAGCAACCAAGATGTATCATGATCTTAAGCAGAATTGGTGGTGGCGAGGCATGAAGAAAGATGTGACTGACTTTGTCACTTGTTGTTTGACTTGTCAGAAAGTCAAGATCGAACATCGGAAACCTCCTGGATTATTAAAGAATTTGGATATCCCAGAGTGGAAATGGGACAGCATCTCTATGGATTTCATCATGGGGCTTCCTCTAACGACATCCGGACATAATGCCATTTGGGTAATTGTCGATAGGTTAACTAAGTCAGCTCATTTTCTAGCAATTGCAGCAGAATACTCATTGGAGAGACTAGCAAAGATCTACATGAAGGAGATTGTCAGATTGCATGGGATACCGAATAGCATCGTATCTGATCGTGATCCACGATTCACTTCACGATTTTGGAAAGCATTGCAGAATGCTATGGGAACTCGGATGAGTTATAGTACCGCTTATCATCCTCAAACTGACGGGCAGACTGAGAGGACTATTCAAACTCTGGAAGACATGTTGCGGGCTTGTGCAATCGAACTAAAAGGAAGTTGGGACGATCATCTTCATCTTGCGGAGTTTGCATATAACAATAGTTATCACTCCAGCATTGAGATGGCACCTTATGAGGCTTTATATGGAAGAAAATGTAGATCTCCTATTTGCTGGACGGAATTGAATGAGCGAATTTTAATAGGTCCAGAACTTGTGGACGAGACGACTCAAAAGATTAAGGTGATTCAACAGAAACTTCTCACTGCTCAGAGTCGACAGAAGAGTTATGCTGACAAGAGAAGACGACCGTTGGAGTTCATGGTGGGCGAACATGTATTCTTAAGAGTCACACCAATGACTGGCATTGGTAGAGCAATACGGGCAAAGAAGCTTTCACCTCGTTTTATGGGTCCTTATGAGATTTTGGAGAAAATTGGACCGGTAGCTTACAGAATTGCTTTACCTCCACAGCTTGCAAATCTTCACAATGTCTTTCATGTATCGCAACTGAAGAAATACCAACCGGATCCTTCCCACATTATAGAAGTAGAAGAGGTAGAACTCAAGGATAACATGACGTATAAAGCCGAGCCGGAGCGGATTGTTGATGCAAGGGACAAGAGATTAAGAAACAAGACCATTAGACTTGTAAAGGTCGAGTGGAAAGGAATGGTTCCCGGAGATGCTACTTGGGAAACGGAGGAGAGCATGCGACAAACCTATCCTCATTTATTTAAATAGGTTAGAATTCTTATTATAGCGAAATTTTGAGGACAAGATTTTCTTTTAGGAGGGGAGGAATGTAACATCCTAAATTTTAGAACTATAATATTATAGGATAGACCAATTTATGGTAATTAAAATTTATCATGTAATTATAGTAAGAGTATTTTTTTTTCTCTGAAGTAGAATTTAGGAGTTAGTAATATCCCAAATTTTGAAACAGGAAATTAAGGAATAATATTGAGATAAGAAAGTTACTAAGCTCTTGGTACTCAGTATTCTTCGATGCAATCAGGGTAAAGAAATCAGATATTAACTTGAATGGTAGATAGTTATGAAGTAGATAAGTATGTGATATTTGATCGGAAGATGAGTATTCGGTAGTTACATGGTAGATGGACATTGAATGGTAGTTAGACGGTAGATGAAGAAGTGTATGGTAGACGCGTGGTAGATGGACAAATGAATGGTAGATTGACATGGTAGATGTGTAGTAGATGGACATGTGATTTTTGAAAATTAGTTGAAACCCGAACTCTATAAATACCTCATCCTTTCTCATTTCTTTCACAACATACAATCACTCAAGACTCACAGAAAGGTAGGGAGAAAAAGAGAGAGAGAGAGAGAGAAGGAACGTAGGGAAGCCTTGCAGTAATTTTGGAAACTATAGAGTAACAGGTAACTCTGAATATTCTTCCTTATACTTGTGAATTATGTATGATTGTAAATTTGTTTGTTTACTATTTTGGCAAGAATATTTAGAGAATATTTATGGTTTTAAGATCTGGTGTGGGAACTTTGATTTGCAAATCTGCAGAGGTACTATTTATACGTACGTTACTATTCATGTATACCGTATTTACTATTCATTTTTACTATTCACGTATACATATCGTATATACGTGATAGAGATGCTGTCCCATTTCCACTCTGGGATATCCAAATTCTTTAATAATCCAGGAGGTTTCCGATGTTCGATCTTGACTTTCTGACAAGTCAAACAACAAGTGACAAAGTCAGTCACATCTTTCTTCATGCCTCGCCACCACCAATTCTGCTTAAGATCATGATACATCTTGGTTGCTCCAGGATGGATAGTGTATTTACTCCGATGAGCCTCCTCTAGTATGAGCCTTTTTATTTCTCCATCATTAGGTATGCACACTTTTCCTTTATACCTTAATATCCCATCTCTATCGATCCCAAATTTCGATTCTTTTCCTTCTTCAATATCTTCCCTCACGTTTAATAGATACTCATCTTCGAGCTGAGCGAATTTAATCTCTTTCCAAATTGTGCTTTCAATAGTTAATGCTTCCATGGTAGCGACCAAACCTGACATTACATCAATAGATGTACTTGGTATCTCCTCGAGCAATTTATGTTCTCTGATCATCATCTGGGCTACATGGATTGTCTTTCTACTTAAGGCATCTGCTACAACGTTCGCCTTTCCTGGATGATACTTCAATTCGAAGTCGTAGTCCTTGATAAACTCCATCCATCTCCTCTGTCGCATGTTGAGCTCCTTTTGGTCGAACAGGTACTTCAGACTTTTGTGGTCACTATAAACCTCGAACTTTGAACCGTAGAGGTGGTGCCTCCAAATCTTCAGAGCAAACACTACTGCTGCCAGTTCTAAGTCGTGAGTAGGATAATTCCCTTCATGTGGCCTTAACTGTCGAGAAGCATAAGCTACTACCCTACCATTTTGCATTAATACACACCCAAGACCTTTCTTGGAAGCATCTGTGTACAAAGTAAAGGTCTGAGCAGGATCTGGAATTATAAGTACCGGTGCCGTAGTCAACTTAGTCTTCAAATTTTGAAAAGCTGCTTCACACTTTTCGTCCCATACATATGGTTGACCCTTCCTTGTTAACTTAGTCAAAGGCATAGCTATTTGCGAAAAGCCCTTGATAAATCTCCTATAATAGCCAGCTAGACCTAGAAAACTCCTGATCTCAGTCACGGACTTTGGTCGTTCCCATTGGAGAACTGCTTCAACTTTAGTATGGTCCACTGCAACACCTTCAGCCGATACGACATGGCCTAGGAATTTTACTTCCTTCAACCAAAATTCACACTTAGACAGTTTCGCATAGAGCTTGTGCTCCTTCAACACTTGTAGCACGATTCTAAGGTGCTCTTTATGTTCTTCTTCATCCTTAGAGTAGATAAGGATGTCGTCAATGAAAACCACTACAAATTTATCTAGATATGGTCGGAAAATTCTATTCATGTAATCCATGAATACTGCTGGAGCATTTGTTAGCCCAAATGGCATAACAAGAAATTCATAATGGCCATATCTAGTTCTGAATGCAGTTTTTGAGACATCTTCAGCTTTGACTCTCAGTTGGTGATAACCTGATCTGAGGTCGATCTTGGAGAATATGGATGCTCCCTTCAACTGATCAAGTAGATCGTCGATCCTGGGTAAAGGATATTTATTCTTTATAGTCACTTTATTCAACTGGCGATAGTCAATGCATAGTCTCAGGCTCCCATCTTTCTTCTTCACAAAGAGTACGGGCGATCCCCAAGGAGATACACTGGGTCTGATAAAACCCTTTTCTAACAATTCCTCGATCTGCCTCTTCAATTCTGCTAGTTCATCCTCGTGTCTATTCACTTTCTCTCTCATCTCCAAGATGACGTACACCGTATCTTCAATTAATCCCACCGCAAGCTTCGACTATCTCAAGTTTAAGTCTATTAATTTCTTCCTGAGCGGCTGCTCTTGAGAGAGGACCATCAGGAGACATTGTTCTTCTCAATCTAGCTATTTGCTTCATAGTGCTTCGAATTTTTACATAAGGCCAATGCTTTATTCCTCCCCTATGGCATATTTTCATTAGAACATTTTTGCATAGACGAACTTGTTGAGCCGCTTCTTGTTGAGGTAAATGGAATAAGTCTCTAAGATCATTAATTGACATTGATGCAGCTCTAATATTTTGTTCAGCTCTTGATCGGTATGGATTACTAGGTATGGGGAGTGAAGGATTATTATTTACAACCATGAGCTCTTTTCCTTTATTGGATATATTTTCTGTATTGGTTGGAAATGAACTATTAGGGAGTTCATTTTGATTTTTAGTCCATTCCAAACCAACACAAAGGGCCTCATAGTAGGCTGATAGGGGATCTGACACCAGGACATACCCTAAAGAATTTTGATTCAAACAATAATTTTCTAGAAAATGTTTGACATCTTCTAAATTTTTCTTACCAAAGTCAAATACTTGAGGACTGGAAGAACCTCCTTGTACGTCCTGGTGAAAGACAGCGTGGCATATCATACCAATCCTCCCATGAACTTCAAGTTTATGGTATTGAAGTCCATTGGTATGAATAATCTCTCGTAGAACATGGCAGCAACCACATGAAAATGGATTAGTAGTCTCAGTCAAGGTAGAAGCAGGATTCCTTAGTTGAGAAGGTACCGTAGACTCCATAAGTTCTGCCACATTACGACACCTTTGGACAGGTCGCCTTGATGGACCTGCTTCAGATTCCTTTCTGTTAGTAGTGGTAAAAATAGAATCTTGTATCCTTGGAGGAGGAGTAGGAATGTTAATCGTTGAGGCAGATGAATGAACGTTCATACTTACGGGATTTTGGGGAAGTAAAGAAGAATAAGGGTATGATGCATTGTTTGACAAATCAGACAACATGTTAGTCTGATAGTCATGAAGTAAGGCTTCAAGAAAGAAAGGGTTGAATGAATCGGAGACTGGAATAGAGTTACTTGAACCGGCCATGTTTAAGGATAATGTGGAAGGTTATAGTGAAGGTTACGATCGGAGAGGAAATGAATATGTGGAGGTTTTGTGAAGTTTGAGAGAACGTGAAACATTTACTCTTTCTTTACTCTATTTATAGCTGGGCTAGCAACGTCTATATTTTGTTAAGCAGCATCGGATTCTCATCTGTCGTTAGCTCAGAATCATGTAGATTTTGTTGTTATGCGGAAAATTTTATGGCACCGCACCCTAGTGCACCCTAGCCACCGTTAGGGGTCGCAGTTTCCTAGACCTTTGCAGACAGATATCGCTATGGCATTTATTGCTAGCTGTGTTTTCAAGAAATTAAGTTTGGACGTTTATACGCGCATTTATCTAAGAAATCTGTCTTGGATGTGCAGCTGACTCAAGATGTCGGAATTGACATTTGAAAATAGGATTTTAAGCGTAAGCGTGCTAAGGTGATAGTAATCTTGGGAAGGGTGACTTCCTAATAATATTAGATGAACCGGAGAGAATCCGAAGATTTGAAATGATGATGAGTTGTGCCAATTAACCCGAGAGCATTCTTCACTCTCCGAGTATCCGAAGAACTCTATGAATTTGTCAAAGATAATTCAAAGACTAAGGTTTTTGGATAAACATGTTGGAAGATCGATGGAAAGGTATGAAATGGTGATCCTTAGGAATGCCAGTAAGATGTTAGAATGAATATAGTAAATTTTGAGGATAGGCTTTAATTTAATCTAAGCTGAAATAGAACTCAAGAACGAAATGAGCCTTTGTGATATTGCAGGTTGAGGTAGAATTAGAACCTTGTGAATACTGCTGAGGTTGTAGATAGTCTTCATATAATCCAAGAATTAGATTAGGAATTGTGAATCATGATCTTAGTATGATGGGTATTTTTGGGGAAACACGAATTATCAGTTGATGTTGAGGTTATAAGAATCAAATTGTAAACTTGACTATTAATGTCTGGGAATATTTGAAAATAGACTTGAATTCAATCTGAGTTAAGATAGTGTGTCTAATTAAGAAAGTATGAAATCCGGTGATTTATGTTATAATATTAGTATGTTATTTGGGTGTGATTAATAGATAACTATGAGAGGAACAGATGATATTTAGTATATGTCTTTGAGATACTAAGGATTGAATTCGAATCATGTGAACAATGCTGAGGTTGTGAGAATAATATTTGAATGTTTTAAATCTTAGTCTAGGAATTGTGAAACATGAATGTTCTATGGATATTATTGAGGACACATGATATCTCTGTCTTGCTGATATTGAAGTTCTAAGAGTTGATTTGTAATTTGACAATTATCATTTTTGGGGAAAGTTTGAGGATAGTTCTTAAATGATATAAGCTATGGAGTATGATGAATCTAGTATGAATAATCGGGGTTTTAGAAATAGGATGATGAATCTGAAAGTTGGTAGGGGATCTAAAGGGTTGCTACTAGTATAAATGTAATATAACAGTTCAACTTAACAGTTGTATTGATTCTTTAGGAGACTGAATTGATTGAATAAATTGAGATATTAGAATATGGTATTAATTGATTTGAGAGAAATAGGGAACAAAATGTGATACCAACATGTATAAGGTGTTCAGAGATTGCCAACTGTTTAACTAGCATAGGAAATGATCTTGATAATAGAATCTTTCTTTAGAAATAATGAATTGAGTGTTTCATGGATGAGTTGAGTAGAATAAGTTGGAACCTGGAATGTATTCGGAGTTGGTGACTATTTAAAATAGTTGCTAAGTCCCTGAGTATTTGAATTTTGAACTTACCAATGCACTTGCTGTGTTTGGAAATTTTTACGCAATATTTACAACAGGATTTAAGACCAGTTTGTAATCGACATTTATAAACTATGATGTCTCATGGAATGAATCCTTGCGAAATCAGAACAAGAATTGACTTTTACATTATGATTGTGGTGGAAGGTGTACAAGCTAGAAGAGGTTGGAAACTGTTGTGGATATACTTAGTTTGCGGAATCTTGCCAAATGTACTTGTTTTTGAATTACTTGCCATTGGTGAAAGCTAGATTTAGTAAGTAAGTGTTTTCATAAACTTGAATTGAGGAAGCACGGGTATAGGATAGACGAGCAGAGGTTTGAAGCGGTAAGACCCGTTGAGCTAGTTTGCATATGGTGGTATCTCTAGGCTATAAGACTTATGTACCTAGTATTGTGTTTGTTGCCTATCATGGTAACATTAGACCTGTATGTCTAAAGTTTATCTTAAGGTTGGCAAAATAATCAGATTATATCATATTGTGGTTATTATGGCCTGAGGGTAACTTCTTAAGCTGTAAGATCTGAATATCCAGTGTCGTGGTAATACAATGAAATAAGCAGAAAGGAAGAATGAACTGGCCTGTGAGGCCAGTGTAACCAAGCGCTCAAATAAGGAACTAGTGGATCCTGTGTCTGAATATTACTTTGGGTACAGGATGAACGAAAATTGTGTTGTGTGCTTGGTGAGCATGTTTGGGAAAGAGATAGGACTTAGGGATAATATGATATATAAAGCTGAGTCGGAGCGGATTGTTGATGCGGGGGATAAGCAATTGAGGAACAAGGCTATTAGCTTGTAAAGGTTGTGTGTAAAGGAATGGCTCCCGGAGATGCTACTTGGGAAATGGAGGAGAGCATGCGACAAACCTATCCTCAATTATTTAAATAGGTTAGAATTCTTATTATAGCGAAATTTTGAGGACAAAATTTTCTTTTAGGAGGGGAGAAATGTAACATCCTGAATTTTGAATCTAATATCTTGAACATAAACCTATTTTGGGAAGACTAGTAGGCTCTATTTTTGGAAAGTAATAAATTTGAAATCAGTATTTTGTGGGCCCCGTGAATAGTATTTACTATTCACGTATACGTTTTTACTATTTACAAATACGTATTTAAAAATATATATATATATATATATGTTATTCGCAAATACGTATTTAATACTTGAAATTTGTGAAATATGAATAGTGTTCACTATTCACAAATACGTATTTACTATTTAAAAATACGGTATTTACTATTCCAAAATACGTATTTACTATTCATGTGGGACCCACGTCAAATTATTTCTCCTCTGCCGACAGAAACTCTCGTGAAGTTTGAAAATTTTGTCAGCGGGACCCACGTAATAGTAATTTACTATTTGAATAATAATATTATATTATTATAATATAATATTATTTACTATTCATGTGGGACCCACGAAAAATTATTTCCACAACCAGCCACGGGAAGAGTCACGGGAGGTTTGAAAATTTGTCACGGGGAAAATTACGTAGAACGACCCAGAGACGAAAATTACACTTAAGGACCCATTTTCCAACTATAAATAGACCTTCCATTTCATTTCATTCTTCACAACTTCTAAGAGCTATAGAGAGAGGTAGAGAGAGAGAGAGAGTAGAGAGATATTTGCTTGAGAGTTATAATAGCTGGTTGGTGATTCGGGTATTAGCAAGTAACAGGTAACTCTGAATATTCTTCCTTATACTTGTGAATTATGTATGATTATAAATTTGTTTGTTTACTATTTTGGCAAGAATATTTAGAAAATATTTATGGTTTTAAGATCTGGTGTGGGAACTTTGATTTGCAAATCTGCAGAGGTACTATTTATACGTACGTTACTATTCACGTATACCGTATTTACTATTCATTTTTACTATTCATGTTACTATTCACGTATACTGTATTTACTATTCACGTATACCATATTTACTATTCACACCGTATTTACTATTCACGTATACCGTATTTACTATTCATTTTACTATTCACGTATACCGTATTTACTATTCATAATACTATTCACGTATACATACCGTATTTACTATTCACGTATACATACCGTATGTACTCTTCATTTTTACTATTCATGTATATATATCGTATTTTACTATTCACATATACGCATAGTATTCACTATTCATAAATACGCATATTGATGTATAAAACTTTATGGTATAATAATGCATTATTTTGAGTGAACATATTCATCATGGCGGTTGTATTATGATGGGTGGAGTAAGGAGGGATTTGAATGATAAGAATGATTTATGCCACCACTCGGTGCACAGTGGATGGTACTTGTTTCAGGGCCCCATCTTCCATGTTTTCCTCTGGCCGGGATTTCATTGGAGTTGTGGGACATGTGACACCTCCTTAGTTATTTTAAAGGAGGGGAGCCATAGTCCAGATTTAAGCTATATACCTTTGGCCGGGTGTATCTTAAGTTTTGGTGAGCTTGGAACAATTCAGTCAAATGAATAAGTTTCTATTGGACTATGTGTTAGCCTATGGCTCCAGTCTGCGGTATAAGGGAGGTGGTGATATAAGGGAGGCTGCATACTGCATAGTGCATTTCTGAACAGTTCAAGAATTTGATATGATGATGAATATTCTGTAAAGACATGAGATGAGAACTTTTGAGATATATATGTTTTAACACCTTCTATATTGATGACTATTAGTATAAATTATTTTGTATGATAAATTATGGAATCTATATATATATTTGAAATCAGCCCATATCTTTTTGTCATATATTATTTGCTCGTGTACGGTAGAAATATTTAGTAGTTACTGAGATGTGTAATCTCACCCCATATTAACATTTTTCAGGTGAATAACTTAGTAGAGATCAAGGGAATGCACCCATGGAGTGAGCTTTGTAGGCTCTTCTGTACTCCTTTAGTTTATGTTGTGTTATTTTATTTGCCATGAACCTAAAAGACTTCCGCAATTTAAAATAACTCTTATTTATTGGATTTATTTTGGCCCTGTATAAATGGATTTCTACCTTTGGCCATATTGTAAATATGTGTTTGAGTGTTGAATATCTTATATTTGGAGGTGTTACCATTATTTTGGCCAAGATTTTGGTATTGAAAATGAGGCGTTACATTTTTGGTATCAAAGCCAGGTTTCGATCCTGGGACCTGTGGGTTATGGGCCCACCACGCTTCCGCTTCAATCAGAATAGAGAAAGAATATTATTACTTTTCCCCTTCAATCAGAATAGAGAAAGAAACTGAATATTCTTCCTTATACTTGTGAAGATGGACAAATGAATGGTAGATTGACATGGTAGATGTGTAGTAGATGGACATGTGATTTTTGAAAATTAGTTGAAACCCGAACTCTATAAATACCTCATCCTTTCTCATTTCTTTCACAACATACAATCACTCAAGACTCACAGAAAGGTAGGGAGAAAAAGAGAGAGAGAGAGAGAGAAGGAACGTAGGGAAGCCTTGCAGTAATTTTGGAAACTATAGAGTAACAGGTAACTCTGAATATTCTTCCTTATACTTGTGAATTATGTATGATTGTAAATTTGTTTGTTTACTATTTTGGCAAGAATATTTAGAGAATATTTATGGTTTTAAGATCTGGTGTGGGAACTTTGATTTGCAAATCTGCAGAGGTACTATTTATACGTACGTTACTATTCATGTATACCGTATTTACTATTCATTTTTACTATTCACGTATACATATCGTATTTACTATTCACGTATACATACCGTATGTACTCTTCATTTTTACTATTCATGTATATATACCGTATTTTACTATTCACATATATAGTATTTTACTATTCACAGATACGCATAGTATTTACTATTCATAAATACGCATATTGATGTATAAAACTTTATGGTATAATAATGCATTATTTTGAGTGAACATATTCATCATGGCGGTTGTATTATGATGGGTGGAGTAAGGAGGGATTTGAATGATAAGAATGATTTATGCCACCACTCGGTGCACAGTGGATGGTACTTGTTTCAGGGCCCCATCTTCCATGTTTTCCTCTGGCCGGGATTTTCATTGGAGTTGTGGGACATGTGACACCTCCTTAGTTATTTTAAAGGAGGGGAGCCATAGTCCAGATTTAAGCTATATACCTTTGGCCGGGTGTATCTTAAGTTTTGGTGAGCTTGGAACAATTCAGTCAAATGAATGAGTTTCTATTGGCAAGATGACGTCTCGTAACTCTGCCAAAAGGGCATTGTTATTAATTGTTTGGGAAAAATTTCGGAAGTTTACTCCACCGATGTTCGAGGGGAAGCTAGATCCGATTGCAGCACTGGAGTGGCTGAAGCGTGTAGAAAAGATTTTCAGAGTTATCGAGATTAGCTCACAACAAAAGGTGATGGTTGCTGAACAATTGTTGCAGAAATCAGCTGAAGAATGGTGGGAAAGCACCAAAACAAAAGGAAATGCTGAGATGACGTGGGAAGAGTTTAAGGAAAAGTTCGAAAATTATTACTTTTCCCCTTCAATCAGAATAGAGAAAGAAACTGAATTCCTCACATTCAGGCAAGGGGAATTACATGAAGACGAATTTATCACTCGCTTTTTAGAGTTGTCTAAATTCTGCGGATATTCACAGAACAACTCTAAATGGTTGAGTGCTCGATTGGTTGAAAAAGCTAGACCAGACCTAAAAACAGCTCTATCACCGTTCCTTGATGAAACAAGGGATTTTGAAGAAATATGCGACAAACTACGCACGATAGCAAGGAACAAACGAGAAGAGGAAGCTGAGAAGATGAAGGGTTTTCAGGCCAGATCTACACACCTCATGAGACCAACGGGAGGAGTTACTAAGAAGCAGAGTCACAACTTCAGTAATGTGAATACGCGGTTTAGCCAACCATCCAGAAATCACTTTGGTGGACCATCGAGGAGTTATTTTACTGGACCCCAAAGAAGTCATTTCAGCAGACCACCGAGGAGTCAATTCAAAGGACCTCAAAGGAGTCACTTCAGTGGAGGTCAGAGTTCATATAGGGGATCCACAGCTCCTGCTGCAAGCACCGCCAACAATCAGATGTGTGCCAAGTGTGGAAAAATACACCAAGGACCATGTGTGACGTGTTTCAACTGTGGAAAGCCAGGACACATTTCCAGATTTTGTGAGGAGGAGCCTCGAGGGGCCAAGGATGTTAGAACTGCAGTGCCAGGGAAAGTGTTTGCACTATCACATCAGGAGGCAAGTGCTTCACCAAATCTGATTAAAGGTATCCTCAAACTCCAAGGTCTTGAAGTAGAAGCCTTATTTGATTCTGGTGCCACACACTCTTTTATATCATACGACTGTGTGCCTCGATTGAATTTAAGAGTGAGTGAATTGCCTTATTATATGATTATTTCTACACCGGCGGGAGCTTCAGTAAAAACTTCTAGGGCTTGCTTAAATTGTACGATTGAGATTGATAATAGGATCTCAAATATAGACCTTGTTTGTTTACCCACGAAGGGTATCGATGTAATAATAGGAATGGATTGGTTGTCAGCTAATGACATCATCCTTGACTGCAAGAGGAAGACTATCTCTCTTGCGGGTGACTCTATGAGTCATAGTAGACCACAATTGTTGTCTATAGTACAAGATGAAAAGCCTGTTCATCATGGTTGTCTTGCGTACATGGTGTTTTTCTCCATTCAAACAGAAGTGGAGGAAGGGATAGAGAACATTGAAGTGGTGAAAGAATTTCCGGAAGTATTTCCGAAAGAAATGACAGGTTTACCCCCAGAGAGAGAAGTAGAATTTTCTATTGATCTCGTACCTGGAACAGAACCTATATCTAAAGCTCCTTACCGAATGTCTCCATCGGAACTAGTAGAATTGAAGAGGCAGATCGAGGAATTGTTAGAAAAGGGTTTTATCAGACCCAGTGTATCTCCTTGGGGATCGCCCGTACTCTTTGTGAAGAAGAAAGATGGGAGCCTGAGACTATGCATTGACTATCGCCAGTTGAATAAAGTGACTATAAAGAATAAATATCCTTTACCCAGGATCGACGATCTACTTGATCAGTTGAAGGGAGCATCCATATTCTCCAAGATCGACCTCAGATCAGGTTATCACCAACTGAGAGTCAAAGCTGAAGATGTCTCAAAAACTGCATTCAGAACTAGATATGGCCATTATGAATTTCTTGTTATGCCATTTGGGCTAACAAATGCTCCAGCAGTATTCATGGATTATATGAATAGAATTTTCCGACCATATCTAGATAAATTTGTAGTGGTTTTCATTGACGACATCCTTATCTACTCTAAGGATGAAGAAGAGCATAAAGAGCACCTTAGAATCGTGCTACAAGTGTTGAAGGAGCACAAGCTCTATGCGAAACTGTCTAAGTGTGAATTTTGGTTGAAGGAAGTAAAATTCCTAGGCCATGTCGTATCGGCTGAAGGTGTTGCAGTGGACCATACTAAAGTTGAAGCAGTTCTCCAATGGGAACGACCAAAGTCCGTGACTGAGATCAGGAGTTTTCTAGGTCTAGCTGGCTATTATAGGAGATTTATCAAGGGCTTTTCGCAAATAGCTATGCCTTTGACTAAGTTAACAAGGAAGGGTCAACCATATGTATGGGACGAAAAGTGTGAAGCAGCTTTCCAAAATTTGAAGACTAAGTTGACTACGGCACCAGTACTTATAATTCCAGATCCTGCTCAGACCTTTACTTTGTACACAGATGCTTCCAAGAAAGGTCTTGGGTGTGTATTAATGCAAAATGGTAGGGTAGTAGCTTATGCTTCTCGACAGTTAAGGCCACATGAAGGGAATTATCCTACTCACGACTTAGAACTGGCAGCAGTAGTGTTTGCTCTGAAGATTTGGAGGCACCACCTCTACGGTTCAAAGTTCGAGGTTTATAGTGACCACAAAAGTCTAAAGTACCTGTTCGACCAAAAGGAGCTCAACATGCGACAGAGGAGATGGATGGAGTTTATCAAGGACTACGACTTCGAATTGAAGTATCATCCAGGAAAGGCGAACGTTGTAGCAGATGCCTTAAGTAGAAAGACAATCCATGTAGCCCAGATGATGATCAGAGAACATAAATTATAATATATGACAGAAAAGTATGGGCTGATATATATGTAGATTCCATTATTTCTCATACAAAATAATTTATACTAATAGTCATCAATATAGAAGGTAATAAAACATATATATCTCAAAAGTTCTCATCTCATGTCTTTACAGAATATTCATCATTATATCAAATTCTTGAACTGTTCAGAAATACATTATGCAGTATGCACCCTCCCTTATATCACCTTCCAACCATATACCGCTGACTGGAGCCATAGGCTAACACATAGTCCAATAGAAACTCATTCATTTGACTGAATTGTTCCAAGCTCACCAAAACTTAAGATACACCCGGCCAAAGGTATATAGCTTAAATCTGGACTATGGCTCCCCTCCTTTAAAATAACTAAGGAGGTGTCACATGTCCCACAACTCCAATGAAAATCCCGGCCAGAGAAAAACATGGAAGATGGGGCCCTGAAACAAGTACCATCCACTGTGCACCGAGTGGTGGCATAAATCATTCTTATCATTCAAATCCCTCCTTACTCCACCCATCATAATACAACCGCCATGATGAATATGTTCACTCAAAATAATGCATTATTATACCATAAAGTTTTATACATCAATATGCGTATTTGTGAATAGTAAAATACTATGTGTATATGTGAATAGTAAAATACGGTATATATACATGAATAGTAAAAATGAAGAGTACATACGGTATGTATACGTGAATAGTAAATACGATATGTATACGTGAATAGTAAAAATGAATAGTAAATACGGTATACGTGAATAGTAACGTACGTATAAATAGTACCTCTGCAGATTTGCAAATCAAAGTTCCCACACCAGATCTTAAAACCATAAATATTCTCTAAATATTCTTGCCAAACAATTAATTTCTAGGGGAATTAATTTCTTCCTGAGCGGCTGCTCTTGAGAGAGGACCATCAATCTAGGGGAGAAAGTGAATAGACACGAGGATGAACTAGCAAAAGGAAGAGGCCAAGGTGGTAAGGAAGGAAAGGAGAAGGCTCTGGAAGTCACACCTTCTGACCATCAATCTAGGGGAGGAAGTCATTCTCGCACTGAAGATGGAGGTAGTAGCGGTTCTCATTCTCAGTATCATCCCTTACCTATTACTGAGGTTTGGGAAAAATTTCGGAAGTTTACTCCACCGATGTTCGAGGGGAAGCTAGATCCGATTGCAGCACTGGAGTGGCTGAAGCGTGTAGAAAAGATTTTCAGAGTTATCGAGATTAGCTCACAACAAAAGGTGATGGTTGCTGAACAATTGTTGCAGAAATCAGCTGAAGAATGGTGGGAAAGCACCAAAACAAAAGGAAATGCTGAGATGACGTGGGAAGAGTTTAAGGAAAAGTTCGAAAATTATTACTTTTCCCCTTCAATCAGAATAGAGAAAGAAACTGAATTCCTCACATTCAGGCAAGGGGAATTACATGAAGACGAATTTATCACTCGCTTTTTAGAGTTGTCTAAATTCTGCGGATATTCACAGAACAACTCTAAATGGTTGAGTGCTCGATTGGTTGAAAAAGCTAGACCAGACCTAAAAACAGCTCTATCACCGTTCCTTGATGAAACAAGGGATTTTGAAGAAATATGCGACAAACTACGCACGATAGCAAGGAACAAACGAGAAGAGGAAGCTGAGAAGATGAAGGGTTTTCAGGCCAGATCTACACACCTCATGAGACCAACGGGAGGAGTTACTAAGAAGCAGAGTCACAACTTCAGTAATGTGAATACGCGGTTTAGCCAACCATCCAGAAATCACTTTGGTGGACCATCGAGGAGTTATTTTACTGGACCCCAAAGAAGTCATTTCAGCAGACCACCGAGGAGTCAATTCAAAGGACCTCAAAGGAGTCACTTCAGTGGAGGTCAGAGTTCATATAGGGGATCCACAGCTCCTGCTGCAAGCACCGCCAACAATCAGATGTGTGCCAAGTGTGGAAAAATACACCAAGGACCATGTGTGACGTGTTTCAACTGTGGAAAGCCAGGACACATTTCCAGATTTTGTGAGGAGGAGCCTCGAGGGGCCAAGGATGCTAGAACTGCAGTGCCAGGGAAAGTGTTTGCACTATCACATCAGGAGGCAAGTGCTTCACCAAATCTGATTAAAGGTATCCTCAAACTCCAAGGTCTTGAAGTAGAAGCCTTATTTGATTCTGGTGCCACACACTCTTTTATATCATACGACTGTGTGCCTCGATTGAATTTAAGAGTGAGTGAATTGCCTTATTATATGATTATTTCTACACCGGCGGGAGCTTCAGTAAAAACTTCTAGGGCTTGCTTAAATTGTACGATTGAGATTGATAATAGGATCTCAAATATAGACCTTGTTTGTTTACCCACGAAGGGTATCGATGTAATAATAGGAATGGATTGGTTGTCAGCTAATGACATCATCCTTGACTGCAAGAGGAAGACTATCTCTCTTGCGGATGACTCTATGAGTCATAGTAGACCACAATTGTTGTCTATAGTACAAGATGAAAAGCCTGTTCATCATGGTTGTCTTGCGTACATGGTGTTTTTCTCCATTCAAACAGAAGTGGAGGAAGGGATAGAGAACATTGAAGTGGTGAAAGAATTTCCGGAAGTATTTCCGAAAGAAATGACAGGTTTACCCCCAGAGAGAGAAGTAGAATTTTCTATTGATCTCGTACCTGGAACAGAACCTATATCTAAAGCTCCTTACCGAATGTCTCCATCGGAACTAGTAGAATTGAAGAGGAAGATCGAGGAATTGTTAGAAAAGGGTTTTATCAGACCCAGTGTATCTCCTTGGGGATCGCCCGTACTCTTTGTGAAGAAGAAAGATGGGAGCCTGAGACTATGCATTGACTATCGCCAGTTGAATAAAGTGACTATAAAGAATAAATATCCTTTACCCAGGATCGACGATCTACTTGATCAGTTGAAGGGAGCATCCATATTCTCCAAGATCGACCTCAGATCAGGTTATCACCAACTGAGAGTCAAAGCTGAAGATGTCTCAAAAACTGCATTCAGAACTAGATATGGCCATTATGAATTTCTTGTTATGCCATTTGGGCTAACAAATGCTCCAGCAGTATTCATGGATTACATGAATAGAATTTTCCGACCATATCTAGATAAATTTGTAGTGGTTTTCATTGACGACATCCTTATCTACTCTAAGGATGAAGAAGAGCATAAAGAGCACCTTAGAATCGTGCTACAAGTGTTGAAGGAGCACAAGCTCTATGCGAAACTGTCTAAGTGTGAATTTTGGTTGAAGGAAGTAAAATTCCTAGGCCATGTCGTATCGGCTGAAGGTGTTGCAGTGGACCATACTAAAGTTGAAGCAGTTCTCCAATGGGAACGACCAAAGTCCGTGACTGAGATCAGGAGTTTTCTAGGTCTAGCTGGCTATTATAGGAGATTTATCAAGGGCTTTTCGCAAATAGCTATGCCTTTGACTAAGTTAACAAGGAAGGGTCAACCATATGTATGGGACGAAAAGTGTGAAGCAGCTTTCCAAAATTTGAAGACTAAGTTGACTACGGCACCAGTACTTATAATTCCAGATCCTGCTCAGACCTTTACTTTGTACACAGATGCTTCCAAGAAAGGTCTTGGGTGTGTATTAATGCAAAATGGTAGGGTAGTAGCTTATGCTTCTCGACAGTTAAGGCCACATGAAGGGAATTATCCTACTCACGACTTAGAACTGGCAGCAGTAGTGTTTGCTCTGAAGATTTGGAGGCACCACCTCTACGGTTCAAAGTTCGAGGTTTATAGTGACCACAAAAGTCTAAAGTACCTGTTCGACCAAAAGGAGCTCAACATGCGACAGAGGAGATGGATGGAGTTTATCAAGGACTACGACTTCGAATTGAAGTATCATCCAGGAAAGGCGAACGTTGTAGCAGATGCCTTAAGTAGAAAGACAATCCATGTAGCCCAGATGATGATCAGAGAACATAAATTGCTCGAGGAGATACCAAGTACATCTATTGATGTAATGTCAGGTTTGGTCGCTACCATGGAAGCATTAACTATTGAAAGCACAATTTGGAAAGAGATTAAATTCGCTCAGCTCGAAGATGAGTATCTATTAAACGTGAGGGAAGATATTGAAGAAGGAAAAGAATCGAAATTTGGGATCGATAGAGATGGGATATTAAGGTATAAAGGAAAAGTGTGCATACCTAATGATGGAGAAATAAAAAAGCTCATACTAGAGGAGGCACATCGGAGTAAATACACTATCCATCCTGGAGCAACCAAGATGTATCATGATCTCAAGCGGAATTGGTGGTGGCGGGGCATGAAAAAAGATGTGACTGACTTTGTCACTTGTTGTTTGACTTGTCAGAAAGTCAAGATCGAACATCGGAAACCTCCTGGATTATTAAAGAATTTGGATATCCCAGAGTGGAAATGGGACAGCATCTCTATGGATTTCATCATGGGGCTTCCTCTAACGACATCCGGACATAATGCCATTTGGGTAATTGTCGATAGGTTAACTAAGTCAGCTCATTTTCTAGCAATTGCAGCAGAATACTCATTGGAGAGACTAGCAAAGATCTACATGAAGGAGATTGTCAGATTGCATGGGATACCGAATAGCATCGTATCTGATCGTGATCCACGATTCACTTCACGATTTTGGAAAGCATTGCAGAATGCTATGGGAACTCGGATGAGTTATAGTACCGCTTATCATCCTCAAACTGACGGGCAGACTGAGAGGACTATTCAAACTCTGGAAGACATGTTGCGGGCTTGTGCAATCGAACTAAAAGGAAGTTGGGACGATCATCTTCATCTTGCGGAGTTTGCATATAACAATAGTTATCACTCCAGCATTGAGATGGCACCTTATGAGGCTTTATATGGAAGAAAATGTAGATCTCCTATTTGCTGGACGGAATTGAATGAGCGAATTTTAATAGGTCCAGAACTTGTGGACGAGACGACTCAAAAGATTAAGGTGATTCAACAGAAACTTCTCACTGCTCAGAGTCGACAGAAGAGTTATGCTGACAAGAGAAGACGACCGTTGGAGTTCATGGTGGGCGAATATGTATTCTTAAGAGTCACACCAATGACTGGCATTGGTAGAGCAATACGGGCAAAGAAGCTTTCACCTCGTTTTATGGGTCCTTATGAGATTTTGGAGAAAATTGGACCGGTAGCTTACAGAATTGCTTTACCTCCACAGCTTGCAAATCTTCACAATGTCTTTCATGTATCGCAACTGAAGAAATACCAACCGGATCCTTCCCACATTATAGAAGTAGAAGAGGTAGAACTCGAGGATAACATGACGTATAAAGCTGAGCCGGAGCGGATTGTTGATGCAAGGGACAAGAGATTAAGAAACAAGACCATTAGACTTGTAAAGGTCGAGTGGAAAGGAATGACTCCCGGAGATGCTACTTGGGAAACGGAGGAGAGCATGCGACAAACCTATCCTCATTTATTTAAATAGGTTAGAATTCTTATTATAGCGAAATTTTGAGGACAAGATTTTCTTTTAGGAGGGGAGGAATATAACATCCTAAATTTTAGAACTATAATATTATAGGATAGACCAATTTATGGTAATTAAAATTTATCATGTAATTATAGTAAGAGTATTTTTTTTTCTTTTTTTCTCTGAAGTAGAATTTAGGAGTTAGTAATATCCCAAATTTTGAAACAGGAAATTAAGGAATAATATTGAGATAAGAAAGTTACTAAGCTCTTGGTACTCAGTATTCTTCGATGCAATCAGGGTAAAGAAATCAGATATTAACTTGAATGGTAGATAGTTATGAAGTAGATAAGTATGTGATATTTGATCGGAAGATGAGTATTCGGTAGTTACATGGTAGATGGACATTGAATGGTAGTTAGACGGTAGATGAAGAAGTGTATGGTAGACGCGTGGTAGATGGACAAATGAATGGTAGATTGACATGGTAGATGTGTAGTAGATGGACATGTGATTTTTGAAAATTAGTTGAGACCCGAACTCTATAAATACCTCATCCTTTCTCATTTCTTTCACAACATACAATCACTCAAGACTCACAGAAAGGTAGGGAGAAAAAGAGAGAGAGAGAGAGAGAAGGAACGTAGGGAAGCCTTGCAGTAATTTTGGAAACTATAGAGTAACAGGTAACTCTGAATATTCTTCCTTATACTTGTGAATTATGTATGATTGTAAATTTGTTTGTTTACTATTTTGGCAAGAATATTTAGAGAATATTTATGGTTTTAAGATCTGGTGTGGGAACTTTGATTTGCAAATCTGCAGAGGTACTATTTATACGTACGTTACTATTCACGTATACCGTATTTACTATTCATTTTTACTATTCACGTATACATATCGTATTTACTATTCACGTATACATACCGTATGTACTCTTCATTTTTACTATTCATGTATATATACCGTATTTTACTATTCACATATACACATAGTATTTTACTATTCACAGATACGCATAGTATTTACTATTCATAAATACGCATATTGATGTATAAAACTTTATGGTATAATAATGCATTATTTTGAGTGAACATATTCATCATGGCGGTTGTATTATGATGGGTGGAGTAAGGAGGGATTTGAATGATAAGAATGATTTTGAAAATACCTTCAAATGAGTTCAACAATATCCAAATCCTTTTACAATGTTACCATTTCGAATAAAACCCGTAATACATAATCAGAATAAATTCCAGAAAATATTTCAGAGTTTAATACAAAACGGAAGTCTTAGGTTCATGGCAAATATAATAACATAACATAATCTATTGGAGATCAAAAGAGCTTCCAGAGCTCACTCCATAGGTGCCTTCCCTTGCTCTCTACTAGAATAATCACCTGAAAAATGTTAATATGGGATGAGATTTCACGTCTCAGTAACTACTGAATATTTCTACCTTACCCAAGCAAATTACATATGACATAAATAGTAGATAGTAAAAAAAAATGGATTTAATATACACAGATATTTTTTTTAGATATACAGTAGTTCACATCAAATATCTTTATAAAATACTCATCATTCTTTATTGAATAATTCAGAATGCACTATGCAGTATGCAGCCACCCTTATATCCCCTTCCAACCGTATACCGCTGACTGGAACCATAGGCTAACATATAGTCCAATAGAAACTCATTCATTTGACTGGATGGTTTCAAGCTCACCAAAACTTAAGATACACCCGGCCAAAGGTATAGAGCTTAAATCTGGACTATGGCTCCCCTCCTTAAAAATAACAACTAAGGAGGTGTCACATGTCCCACATCTCCAATGAAATCCCGGCCAGAGAAAAACATGGAAGATGGGGCCCTGAAACAAGTACCATCCACTGTGCACCGAGTGGTGGCATAAACAATTCTTATCATTCAATTCCCTCCTTACTCCTCCCATCACAATACAACCGCCATGATAAATGAGTTCACTCTTAAATAATGCATTTTTCTACCATAAAATTATATACATCAATATGCGTATTTTTGAATAGTAAATTACTATGCGTATTTGTGAATAGTAAAATACGGTAAATATACATAAATGATAAATAGTAAATCAGTACGTATGAATAGTAAGATACAGTATAAAATACGATATGTATACGTGAATAGTAACATACACATAAATAGTACCTCTACAGATTTACAAACCAAAGTTCCCACACCAGATCTTAAAACCACAAACATTTTCTAAATATTCTTGCCAGACAAGTTTATAATCATACATAATTCACAAGTATAAGGAAGAATATTCAGAGTTACCTGTTACTTGCTAATACCCGAATCACCAACCAGCTATTATAACTCAAGCAAATATCTCTACTCTCTCTCTCTCTCTCTCTACCTCTCTCTATGGCTCTTAGAAGTTGTGAAGAATGAAATGAAATGGAAGGTCTATTTATAGTTGGAAAATGGGTCCTTAAGTGTAATTTTAGTCTCAGGATAACAATGCCCTTTTGGCAGAGTTACGAGACGTCATCTTGGAGATGAGAGAGAAAGTGAATAGACACGAGGATGAACTAGCAAAAGGAAGAGGCCAAGGTGGTAAGGAAGGAAAGGAGAAGGCTCTGGAAGTCACACCTTCTGACCATCAATCTAGGGGAGGAAGTCATTCTCGCACTGAAGATGGAGGTAGTAGCGGTTCTTATTCTCAGTATCATCCCTTACCTATTACTGAGGTTTGGGAAAAATTTCGGAAGTTTACTCCACCGATGTTCGAGGGGAAGCTAGATCCGATTGCAGCACTGGAGTGGCTGAAGCGTGTAGAAAAGATTTTCAGAGTTATCGAGATTAGCTCACAACAAAAGGTGATGGTTGCTGAACAATTGTTGCAGAAAGCAGCTGAAGAATGGTGGGAAAGCACCAAAACAAAAGGAAATGCTGAGATGACGTGGGAAGAGTTTAAGGAAAAGTTCGAAAATTATTACTTTTCCCCTTCAATCAGAATAGAGAAAGAAACTGAATTCCTCACATTCAGGCAAGGGGAATTACATGAAGACGAATTTATTACTCGCTTTTTAGAGTTGTCTAAATTCTGCGGATATTCACAGAACAACTCTAAATGGTTGAGTGCTCGATTGGTTGAAAAAGCTAGACCAGACCTAAAAACAGCTCTATCACCGTTCCTTGATGAAACAAGGGATTTTGAAGAAATATGCGACAAACTACGCACGATAGCAAGGAACAAACGAGAAGAGGAAGCTGAGAAGATGAAGGGTTTTCAGGCCAGATCTACACACCTCATGAGACCAACGGGAGGAGTTACTAAGAAGCAGAGTCACAACTTCAGTAATGTGAATACGCGGTTTAGCCAACCATCCAGAAATCACTTTGGTGGACCATCGAGGAGTTATTTTACTGGACCCCAAAGAAGTCATTTCAGCAGACCACCGAGGAGTCAATTCAAAGGACCTCAAAGGAGTCACTTCAGTGGAGGTCAGAGTTCATATAGGGGATCCACAGCTCCTGCTGCAAGCACCGCCAACAATCAGATGTGTGCCAAGTGTGGAAAAATACACCAAGGACCATGTGTGACGTGTTTCAACTGTGGAAAGCCAGGACACATTTCCAGATTTTGTGAGGAGGAGCCTCGAGGGGCCAAGGATGTTAGAACTGCAGTGCCAGGGAAAGTGTTTGCACTATCACATCAGGAGGCAAGTGCTTCACCAAATCTGATTAAAGGTATCCTCAAACTCCAAGGTCTTGAAGTAGAAGCCTTATTTGATTCTGGTGCCACACACTCTTTTATATCATACGACTGTGTGCCTCGATTGAATTTAAGAGTGAGTGAATTGCCTTATTATATGATTATTTCTACACCGGCGGGAGCTTCAGTAAAAACTTCTAGGGCTTGCTTAAATTGTACGATTGAGATTGATAATAGGATCTCAAATATAGACCTTGTTTGTTTACCCACGAAGGGTATCGATGTAATAATAGGAATGGATTGGTTGTCAGCTAATGACATCATCCTTGACTGCAAGAGGAAGACTATCTCTCTTGCGGATGACTCTATGAGTCATAGTAGACCACAATTGTTGTCTATAGTACAAGATGAAAAGCCTGTTCATCATGGTTGTCTTGCGTACATGGTGTTTTTCTCCATTCAAGCAGAAGTGGAGGAAGGGATAGAGAACATTGAAGTGGTGAAAGAATTTCCGGAAGTATTTCCGAAAGAAATGACAGGTTTACCCCCAGAGAGAGAAGTAGAATTTTCTATTGATCTCGTACCTGGAACAGAACCTATCTCTAAAGCTCCTTACCGAATGTCTCCATCGGAACTAGCAGAATTGAAGAGGCAGATCGAGGAATTGTTAGAAAAGGGTTTTATCAGACCCAGTGTATCTCCTTGGGGATCGCCCGTACTCTTTGTGAAGAAGAAAGATGGGAGCCTGAGACTATGCATTGACTATCGCCAGTTGAATAAAGTGACTATAAAGAATAAATATCCTTTACCCAGGATCGACGATCTACTTGATCAGTTGAAGGGAGCATCCATATTCTCCAAGATCGACCTCAGATCAGGTTATCACCAACTGAGAGTCAAAGCTGAAGATGTCTCAAAAACTGCATTCAGAACTAGATATGGCCATTATGAATTTCTTGTTATGCCATTTGGGCTAACAAATGCTCCAGCAGTATTCATGGATTATATGAATAGAATTTTCCGACCATATCTAGATAAATTTGTAGTGGTTTTCATTGACGACATCCTTATCTACTCTAAGGATGAAGAAGAGCATAAAGAGCACCTTAGAATCGTGCTACAAGTGTTGAAGGAGCACAAGCTCTATGCGAAACTGTCTAAGTGTGAATTTTGGTTGAAGGAAGTAAAATTCCTAGGCCATGTCGTATCGGCTGAAGGTGTTGCAGTGGACCATACTAAAGTTGAAGCAGTTCTCCAATGGGAACGACCAAAGTCCGTGACTGAGATCAGGAGTTTTCTAGGTCTAGCTGGCTATTATAGGAGATTTATCAAGGGCTTTTCGCAAATAGCTATGCCTTTGACTAAGTTAACAAGGAAGGGTCAACCATATGTATGGGACGAAAAGTGTGAAGCAGCTTTCCAAAATTTGAAGACTAAGTTGACTACGGCACCAGTACTTATAATTCCAGATCCTGCTCAGACCTTTACTTTGTACACAGATGCTTCCAAGAAAGGTCTTGGGTGTGTATTAATGCAAAATGGTAGGGTAGTAGCTTATGCTTCTCGACAGTTAAGGC
Organism: Acacia crassicarpa; assembly: GCA_034222035.1. NCBI lineage: Eukaryota > Viridiplantae > Streptophyta > Magnoliopsida > Fabales > Fabaceae > Acacia > Acacia crassicarpa. The sequence continues at coordinate 3,883,893 of JAWXYG010000010.1, forward strand.
CACATGAAGGGAATTATCCTACTCACGACTTAGAACTGGCAGCAGTAGTGTTTGCTCTGAAGATTTGGAGGCACCACCTCTACGGTTCAAAGTTCGAGGTTTATAGTGACCACAAAAGTCTAAAGTACCTGTTCGACCAAAAGGAGCTCAACATGCGACAGAGGAGATGGATGGAGTTTATCAAGGACTACGACTTCGAATTGAAGTATCATCCAGGAAAGGCGAACGTTGTAGCAGATGCCTTAAGTAGAAAGACAATCCATGTAGCCCAGATGATGATCAGAGAACATAAATTGCTCGAGGAGATACCAAGTACATCTATTGATGTAATGTCAGGTTTGGTCGCTACCATGGAAGCATTAACTATTGAAAGCACAATTTGGAAAGAGATTAAATTCGCTCAGCTCGAAGATGAGTATCTATTAAACGTGAGGGAAGATATTGAAGAAGGAAAAGAATCGAAATTTGGGATCGATAGAGATGGGATATTAAGGTATAAAGGAAAAGTGTGCATACCTAATGATGGAGAAATAAAAAAGCTCATACTAGAGGAGGCACATCGGAGTAAATACACTATCCATCCTGGAGCAACCAAGATGTATCATGATCTCAAGCGGAATTGGTGGTGGCGGGGCATGAAAAAAGATGTGACTGACTTTGTCACTTGTTGTTTGACTTGTCAGAAAGTCAAGATCGAACATCGGAAACCTCCTGGATTATTAAAGAATTTGGATATCCCAGAGTGGAAATGGGACAGCATCTCTATGGATTTCATCATGGGGCTTCCTCTAACGACATCCGGACATAATGCCATTTGGGTAATTGTCGATAGGTTAACTAAGTCAGCTCATTTTCTAGCAATTGCAGCAGAATACTCATTGGAGAGACTAGCAAAGATCTACATGAAGGAGATTGTCAGATTGCATGGGATACCGAATAGCATCGTATCTGATCGTGATCCACGATTCACTTCACGATTTTGGAAAGCATTGCAGAATGCTATGGGAACTCGGATGAGTTATAGTACCGCTTATCATCCTCAAACTGACGGGCAGACTGAGAGGACTATTCAAACTCTGGAAGACATGTTGCGGGCTTGTGCAATCGAACTAAAAGGAAGTTGGGACGATCATCTTCATCTTGCGGAGTTTGCATATAACAATAGTTATCACTCCAGCATTGAGATGGCACCTTATGAGGCTTTATATGGAAGAAAATGTAGATCTCCTATTTGCTGGACGGAATTGAATGAGCGAATTTTAATAGGTCCAGAACTTGTGGACGAGACGACTCAAAAGATTAAGGTGATTCAACAGAAACTTCTCACTGCTCAGAGTCGACAGAAGAGTTATGCTGACAAGAGAAGACGACCGTTGGAGTTCATGGTGGGCGAACATGTATTCTTAAGAGTCACACCAATGACTGGCATTGGTAGAGCAATACGGGCAAAGAAGCTTTCACCTCGTTTTATGGGTCCTTATGAGATTTTGGAGAAAATTGGACCGGTAGCTTACAGAATTGCTTTACCTCCACAGCTTGCAAATCTTCACAATGTCTTTCATGTATCGCAACTGAAGAAATACCAACCGGATCCTTCCCACATTATAGAAGTAGAAGAGGTAGAACTCGAGGATAACATGACGTATAAAGCTGAGCCGGAGCGGATTGTTGATGCAAGGGACAAGAGATTAAGAAACAAGACCATTAGACTTGTAAAGGTCGAGTGGAAAGGAATGACTCCCGGAGATGCTACTTGGGAAACGGAGGAGAGCATGCGACAAACCTATCCTCATTTATTTAAATAGGTTAGAATTCTTATTATAGCGAAATTTTGAGGACAAGATTTTCTTTTAGGAGGGGAGGAATGTAACATCCTAAATTTTAGAACTATAATATTATAGGATAGACCAATTTATGGTAATTAAAATTTATCATGTAATTATAGTAAGAGTATTTTTTTTTCTCTGAAGTAGAATTTAGGAGTTAGTAATATCCCAAATTTTGAAACAGGAAATTAAGGAATAATATTGAGATAAGAAAGTTACTAAGCTCTTGGTACTCAGTATTCTTCGATGCAATCAGGGTAAAGAAATCAGATATTAACTTGAATGGTAGATAGTTATGAAGTAGATAAGTATGTGATATTTGATCGGAAGATGAGTATTCGGTAGTTACATGGTAGATGGACATTGAATGGTAGTTAGACGGTAGATGAAGAAGTGTATGGTAGACGTGTGGTAGATGGACAAATGAATGGTAGATTGACATGGTAGATGTGTAGTAGATGGACATGTGATTTTTGAAAATTAGTTGAGACCCGAACTCTATAAATACCTCATCCTTTCTCATTTCTTTCACAACATACAATCACTCAAGACTCACAGAAAGGTAGGGAGAAAAAGAGAGAGAGAGAGAGAGAAGGAACGTAGGGAAGCCTTGCAGTAATTTTGGAAACTATAGAGTAACAGGTAACTTTGAATATTCTTCCTTATACTTGTGAATTATGTATGATTATAAACTTGTTTGGCAAGAATATTTAGAAAATGTTTGTGGTTTTAAGATCTGGTGTGGGAACTTTGGTTTGTAAATCTGCAGAGGTACTATTTATGTGTATGTTACTATTCACGTATACATATCGTATTTTACTATATACTGTATCTTACTATTCATACGTACTGATTTACTATTTATCATTTATGTATATTTACCGTATTTTACTATTCACTTATACATACTGAATTACTATTCACGTATATGTCCCGTATTTTTACTATTCATTAATCACATATACGCACAGTATTTTACTATTCACATATACGTATAGTATTTTACTATTCACAAATACGCATAGTAATTTACTATTCAAAAATACGCATATTGATGTATATAATTTTATGGTAGAAAAATGCATTATTTTAGAGTGAACTCATTTATCATGGCGGTTGTATTGTGATGGGAGGAGTAAGGAGGGATTTGAATGATGATAAGAATTGTTTATGCCACCACTCGGTGCACAGTGGATGGTACTTGTTTCAGGGCCCCATCTTCCATGTTATCCTTTGGCTGTAACACCTCAATTTCAATACCCGAAAACTTGGCCAAAATATTTGGAATACCTCAGATGTAGGATATTCAACATCCAAATACATATTTACAATATGGACAAAGGTAAAAATCCATTTATACAGGGCCAATTTAAATCCAAAATAGTATACCAGAGTTTTTAAAATGCGGAAGTCTTATGGTCATGAGAAATAAAAATAACATAACATGAGCTTTCCATATGTGCCTTCCCTGATTTCCCTACTAAATTATTCACCTGAAAAAAATAAACATAATAACCGTAAGATCCAAAGATCCCCGTAACCATTGGTTATTCAGAAATATACATGCAAACCAAGATCGAGAACATATTTATAAATTCACAGTAATTAAAATATATGCCTTTATATAAAAACCTTTCACAAAAGTTCTCGACTCGGTTACCAAAACTCCCTCCCAAAAAGGGTTCCAAAACATCATAATTTACTTTCCAATATTTCACAAGAGATCTCACATATGCAATCTGCCAAACAAATATTGATGCATGGATCATCCTTATCACCCTGATCACCTCTTATAACCGTTGACTGGAGCCATCTAACACATGACACATCCTCAAACAAAACATATCCATTACTCATAACTATCCAACGAAACATATCCATTACTCATAACTTCAACATGGCTCCCCTCCTTGTAATCACAATTAAGGAGGTGTCAAACTGAACCCGGTTAAAAGAAAAGTGATACCAAGGGATCCAAGAATATCCAATCTCATCAAAACAACTTTATTAGATTTCAAATTAAGCCTTCCATAGGCACAACAAATCCCAAAACAGTTAATAAATATGAATACATATATACATTTGACAAGTATATAAAAGAATAACCAAGGTTACCTCAATTCCAAGCTTATTTTTACCATACCCCAATGCTCTTAATACCAAATAATTTCTATCATTATTCTCCGACTCTCCTTCCTCGTCTCTTTCTCTCTCTCTCTATGTGTTTTGAGTGCTTGTATTGTGAAAGAAATGAGAAGGGGTGAGGTATTTATAGAGTTTGGGTCTCAACTACTTTTCAAAAATCACATGTCCATCTACTACACATCTACCATTTATCTACCATTCATTTGTCCATCTACTACACATCTACCATTTATCTACCATTCATATATCCATCTACCATGTAACTACACATCTCCATCTACCATCTAACTACCATTCATATGTAGCTACCATACATATCTCCATCTACCATCTAACTACCGAATACTCATCTTCCGATCAAATATCACATGCTTATCTACTTCATAACCATCTACCATTCAAGTTAATATCTGATTTCTTTACCCTGATTGCATCGAAAAATACTGATTATCAAGAACCTAGTAGCTTTCTTATTTCAAACTTATTCCTAAAATTAATTAGTTACTATTAGAAAAATTGGGATGTTACTATGCTTTAGTTTGTGCAATTAAAAATGTTCAATTATAAATTAATTGTAAATGGATGGTTGTGATGCACTATTTATTTCTCTTAGTGCTGCTTCTTTTTTAATCCAAATCGTTCAAGCGAAAATTTGGGTTCTATAAAAAGTTTATAATAAAAAATTTAGAATGTATGATTACAATATCTTTATTACTGAATTTTTTATTAAAATATAAGAATAATATTTTTATAATAATATAAGGTGGCCATATGATTTAATTAACTGAAAATAAAAAATTTGCATTGTGTCACTGTCACATACGTTAATTTAAAAAGGGTGAAGGTGTGGATTTGCCAACCAACTATTACCCAAGAAGCGTCTGGGCCAAATAACTATTGAAGGGACCAAAATTGCCAATCAACAATTAAGAAGTGAAAAAAAAACACCAAATAACTATTTTTAAAAAAAACAACTATCACAATTAAGTTAAAATGTGAGGCACTGGCGTAGGACTGTGGCGGAAACGCTAGAGAAAAGAGCGGTTAAGCCTTCTTGTTGGAAAATGAAAACACCAACAGAGATGGGACCCATGGGAGCAGGCATTGCGGCAGCAGCGGTTGCTGCTTGTGGCATCAGAGGGATGGAACCAGGGTGTAAGGTGCGTGCCAGTCGAACGCTATGAACTACTGGATGAGTTCAAGAGGGTGAGTGGAACACCTAGAAACAATAGAAGCTTTGGAAATGTCGACGTCACTGACACTATGACAGTCAATGGAAGACGGAGACACCAAGACAGTGATGGGATAATAGTTTATTGGCGAATCTGCTCTAAATTGTGTTTTTTTCACTTTTTAATTGTTGATTGGCAATTTTGGTCCCCTCAATAGTTATTTGGCCCAAACGCTCCTCGGGTAATAGTTGGTTGGCAAATCTGCACCTTGACCCAATTTAAAAATGAAAACAAAGATTTAAAAATCTGTATGTGTCTGATCTTATTGTTATGAACAAAGCAAATGCACATTAGATTAAAGTAATACTGTCAAAAAAGAAAGTATATATTTGGAGAAGTTCATTTTTCTTAACTATATATTTATTAAATTATGTCTAAATGTTTATTCGTTATTTACAATAAATAAGTAAAATCATGTTTTGATTTATTAATGTTATTGTATCCATTTTATATAACATTTCCCTACGCTGAAGAGTTAGCTTCCTCTTATAATATCTCCGGTATATATATATATATAGATATAAAGAAGAGGCTAAATGCCTAAATTACAATAGGAAGTTACATAGGAGGGAAAACAAATCCCAAGCTATCTTGGTTAACCCAAAACCGCAAATGAGCAGGACAAACATCTAAAAAAGACGAACACGAAATTCCCAATTTAGCTAAAGCATCGGCAACTCTATTAACAGCATGATCAATAACCACTAATTTAACTTGCCAGTCACGAAGCAAAAAATTCCTGATTTCAAGAAGCAATAAGCTTCCGCCAGTGAAGGAAGGATCAGTAATAATACCCAGTACCTCCGCTGCATCTGATTCAACAACCAACTTATTAACTCCCAAATCCCAAGCTATATGAAGAGCTTCAAAAATAGCCCACTCCTCCGCCATTTGAGCACTACAGTTCCCTAACATTTTGGTAAAACCAACTTCTCCGGTATACATATGATTATATTGAATGTTGCATTAGTCCAAAGCTTTGTGTTAGTTGACAATACGTTGTATTAAAATAATATAGATACATGAAGAGTTTAAAAAAATATAATATTGAATTTCTCTATTTCTTAAAATCTATTTTTTGTCGGTGTTTTATAGCCTATTTCAAGGAATGTTCTATACATGCTCTTAAGCACGTACCTTTTTGTTCCCCCCCCCCCCCCCCGGCGGATAAAGGACCAAATAATATTATTTAAAAATAAAATTTTATAAAGTACCAAAACAAGTACTACAAATAAAATGACTAAAATAATGGCAATAGATAGAACATAGAATAACATGAACATGCTGCAAAGTAAAATCTTTAAAAAGCGTCAAAATCTCTTGCTATGGATGCTATTAATAGAGCATGGCTAATTTAGGAACATGAGGAAAGTTTTGTTAACACAAGTGATTATAATTAAGACGCTATTAGTGATCCATAATAAGGTAGCTCCTAAGCATCTAGTGGTGAAATGGACTTCCCTGCACGTGCCTTTTAGTTTAAAATATTTCTTCATGCTTATCACAATAGATATATACATATATCTTCATGCCATAACTTCATCTCTTTCATGTGTGTCTATATACATGCATGTATCTATAAGTACATGCATGTTGCTAAAGAAAAATGTATTCATGCATGCATATAACAACAATAACATATTTTTTCATATCACATATATCTTTATGCCTTTTTTTTTACAATAAAAATTGGAACTATCATCGAAAAAAGAAATTCAAGCTGTTCATATCTATAACATTCGCATATCATCATCAAATCCATCTCAGTTACAACTGGTGGAGGTTGACGAAAGGAATAAAAATTTCCTAGCTATAGAAGTGTGATAATCTATAGTTAGTGCATCAATAAGTGCTGATTTTCTAAAAAACATCTTATACATTGCCCGAGCGTATTTATTAGTTTTACATTTAATTTATTGTTTAATGAGCTAAGTTTCAAGAGCTTATTAGAGTAACATAATATATATCTTATAGTTTAAGGCCTTTTTAATTTCAAGAGTTCGAATCATTGTGGAGAGAATAATGGGTATGTGCTTGATTTATGGCCAAAAAAAAAAACTAACTTTTTTTATCCTAAATATAAGACTTTTCACTTTGTTTGTTCAATTTAAGACTGGAGAAACTATAATACTATTTTTGGTCATAAATATAATATCTAGTTAACTTTTTAAAAAGATTTAAAAGAGTTAATTAAATTATTTATATTCATTGTTTTTCTTCAAAACTATTTTGGCTAATTTATAAACTAATATATAATTTAATGATACAAAATATATAATATGATTAAGTAACTTATTTAATTTCTTTGATCTCTTAAAAAAAATCTATTGGGTCTTATATTTATTACCGGAGGTAATATATAGAAACACTAAAATTGGATTGGGAAATGAACCGACAGAAGAAGAGTGGGAATTGCTAGAAAAAAATAGCTAGAAAGGGAAACAATAAGTGGCTTTATTATTGTTTTAACTTTAAAGCAAAAAGATGGAAGAAGAAGAGGTGGAATGAAATAGATAGAGATGAGAGAAGGAGACAAAGTATGGAACAAAAACAAAGAAATATACAGACACACAGTATTTGAGGGTTCCTATAGAGGTAGCAGCAGCAGAGCCAAATTTTAGTGAGTTGTGAATAAGTTAGAGACATTGATATATAATGCATCCCTCATTAACGCATTCACGTCTTTCTTTCAACCTAACTCCTTAATCTGCTTTCTATTATTTTTATGTTATCGAGTTTTGATAGAGAAGTATTTCCGAACTTAAAAACAACATTTTATTAATTGATTTTGGTCTTAGAAATATAAAACATTTTTTATATTGATCAATCTTTTCCTAATTTACCTATATTGATACTCACCCAACAATAATCAAGGAGAAGAGGGAATGGAAGAATTAAGGAAGACAACTAGGGTGTTTCAAAAAATAAATATATTTTACTAATTTAATTAACTTATTTAATATAATTAAATTATGTAAATATATTTTATATAAAGGATTGGAGGAAGGGAGTACTTCATTTTTAAGCATAGAAACCCTTTATGAAAGTTTGGATGATAGTTTTTGAGTGTTGGATTGATATGCTTGATAAGAAGTGTTTAAGTGAAGGATTTTCCTTTTTTATAGGCAACCTTCGCCAACTTTCATTAGTTTCTCTTTTCAAAAATATTATCATTTTGACCATTTTCTCACTTTTTCTATACTGAAACGAATGGTCTTGACGTGCTCTTTAACTTTCAAAAAAAATTCAATTAATTTTAATTGAAAATCTTTCAAAACCATGAACTAAACCTCAAAAATTACAATTGTTATGTGTCAAGAATATCAGATTGGGCTCAATTACTTCAACTAAGCCTAGTATGCATAGGCTTGTGTATTTACTAGAGTCCAGCTCACTATGAGTATATTTTCATATGTCATTTGTTTTAGGACATTCTTTTGTACAGCCCCAATAATACATGCATGTCACTCTCATATTTATTTTAGGGTCACTCTAATATGTGTTTTAGGGTTTTATACCTTGTCCATATAAAGAATAGTAAATCTAAGCTCGTTATGTCTCATTAAACAAATCTCTACTCTCAAGTAAACTTTATCTTGGTATCAGAGCATTTTAGGCTAGCAACCATAACAAATCTTGAGAATTTTTCCCTTTGCTCAGTCTAGGTCCAACAACAATGACCGCACCAGTGCCACTGTGTCTACTTCCTTGCTAGCCAAGTTGATTGAGAAGAATACGACACTTCCCTAGGCGTGTTTTGTCAAGCTGGAGAGGACAAATTACTCCATTTGGGTGATGCATGTAATGCCCAATTTAAAGGGTATAAGCTAGAAGTAGGGGTTGAAAATAGGCTAGGGCTTACGGCCTGGCCTGTTTGGGGCCTGGTCAGGTCTAACTTGTCAATATAAAAGGCTAGACCAGGTGGAGGCCTATTTCAAAACTTTTTTTTCTCCCTTAACAGGCCAAGTCTAAGCCTACTAATAAGCGTTTTAGGCCAATTAGTCTGACCTATTAAGACTTTTTATAAAAAAATTCACAAGGCTAAAAATGTTATTACTCTCTCTGCCCTCACTCTTGACTGTTTGACACATACCCATCTTCAATTCTTCATTGAAGAGTCTAAAAGACCTAACCTTCTGTTCGGCCGCTCCTCTCTCCGTCCTATCCTAACCTGAATCATGAATCCTGACATAGTATAGTCATTGTCCTCTCCTCTCTCCATCCTCTCTTAGTCAGCCGTCGTGAATCTTCTCTCTCTCTCTGAGAGTCACCATCCTCTCTTCTCTCCATCAATCATTCAATCGTCCTTTCTCCGATTGATAGAGTTAGAACTTGAACTCTCTCTTCCTTGGTGCGGAAGCAGCAGTAGATCACACATTTAGTATTCAAAAAAGCCCTAACCCTTCGCTGAATAGCCGCTCCTCTCTCAATCTCTTAACTTGAATCTCTAAGAGTCATCGTCCTCTTCTCTTTGTGTTGGCCATCCTTTCTTCGACTTGCTGCGACTTGAACTTTCTCTTCCTTGATGGGGAAGCAGCATCAGATCTCTAGCTTTGGTAAGTATTGTCTTGTCTTTTTGAGATTTGTTATTTCTTGTTGTTTGGTTTGATTTGCTACTCTGTCTATTTCTTCTTTCGATTTGTTTGCATCTCTTCTGGATCGATTTGCCTCTTTGGTTATTTCATCTAGTTCGATTTTCTATTTCTTGGTTCTGCAATTTGCTTTTTACTGGAAAACAAAGACTTAATTTGTTATTTCCCAATTTTGTGACACTAGTGCAAAAAAGAGCTTTAAGACTGCCTCATTTAGACCGGACTATATAGAGAATCAGGTCTTAAAAGTATGACCGGTGATAGTTTCGTAAATATAAAGAACTTTTTGGTATGACCGGTGGCACTTTCGTAAATATATAGAACACTTTTAAGACCAGACTATAAAATATGCGGTCTTAAAAGTATGATCGGTGACAATTTTGTAAATATATATAACACTTTTAAGACTGGACTATAAAATATGCGGTTTTAAAAGTATGACCGGTGGCAATTTCGTAAATATTGTGAGAAGACGCCGATGAGTCCGAGAATGCGATGATTTATTCCTTCACTTAATTGGAATTATATACAGATGCTAATAAATAAATAATCTTCTGACCTGGGCAGTTCCTATAATCTAGGGATTACAATCATGAATATAATTATGAAATTCAAAAAATCATGATCTGCTAATTTAATTCCTAAAATCTCTTTAACAACTTAATTAAGATGATTACAATCAGAAATATAATTACGAAATTCAAAAAACCATTATCTGCTCGTTTAATTCCTAAAATCTCTCTCACAACTAAATTAAGATAATTGCACAATATAATCGTATATACTAACTAATTAAATTTGAATTTCCAACAAATATATAAAACACTTTTAAGACCGGATATTTGTAAAAATAGGTCTTAAAAGTTTATTTTTAAGACCAGACCCTTTATAGTTCGGTCTTAAAAGTATGACCGGTTGCAATTCGTAAATATATAATACACTTTTAAGACCAGACCCTTTGTTCCTTTATTTTTAAGACCAGACCCTTTGTTCCTTTAATTTGCTTTCTTTTTTGAATCAATTTGAATCTGATATAGTTATTGCAGTGGAAGTATAATTGCACTTGTGTGTCATTTTCTAGTAATAATAGTGATAATTTCTTGTGCATTCACATCCAAATCAAACAACATGCAGATTAACCATCATGCTCAATGCTACAACTCTTTAATGAATTGAAGCAACTCAACTTTACTATGTTCTATGATACTAAATACTCTAATTCCTAATTACATTTTAACCACAACTTGCAAAATCTTCTCACTATGATCAATCCACATTTGTTTCTGTTTCCATTGAACTAAAGTATAAAACAGAAATTAATTATCACGTTCGCTTGCTAATTGCTTAACCTTTTTGGGAGTAATTAAGTTGTTGGAAAATGGAGCTTTTTCCCCATAACAACTTAGCAACAACAAACATTAATGATACCAATATGTAGAACATACAGAATGGTGCGCATTGAGCATGAAGAACATACAGAAAGCACCCAACAGGAAAGGCAACCATGACTCACTCTTTCTACAATACAGGAAAGGCAACCATGAAGAACATACAGAAACCACCCAACAAGCTGACAGTGAGATCGAAAATTAAGTAAATCAACAGCACCTAACATTGTGAAATTCTTGATGAAAGTCCATAAATACAGAAGGAAAAGAAGAATTTCATTATAGAAATTATTGGAAAAATAATCCACCCTAACCAGACCGCCGTTGAGAACAGGTTGAGAGTGAGAGTCTGAGAGCTGCAACGGCCGTCGAGAACAGGCCAAGAGTGAGATCTTGAGAGGTGTGCCGTCGTCGACAACAAGCCGAGAGGTGACTTGAAGAGGGTGTGCTGCCTCGCTGTGTGCTGCGCCTGTGCTAACTGATGAGGCAACTCAACGAGCTGAGGCCTAAGATCCTGAAAGCTGCGACGGTCGACGGTGAGCACGGTGAGGGACCGAGCCACTGAGGTCGAGATCTAGAACTTAGGGTTTTTTTGGCAGAGAATCGTTCATTAGGATCAGGGGTCGAGGTTGGAGCTTGGAGACGAGTAATAAAGAAAATGTGGAATAGGTTTTTCTTTTTTTTAATTAATTACTGGCTTATTTTGAGGCAGATATAAAAAACAAATATATATATATATATATATGTAATTACATTTTTACCCTCCTTAATAGATGGGACTGACAGGATTTTCAGGCATATTCAGAGGCCTAGGCCTGGCTTATTAAGGCAAACAGGCCTTAAATTAGGCCTTGTCCTGCCCAATTAAGGCAAACATGCCTTAAATTAGGCCTTGGCTTGGCCTGTTAGCCTGACAGGCTAGGCCTGACCAGGCTTTTGCAGGCTAGGCCATAAGCCTCTGGCCTATTTTCAGCCCTACTTGGAAGGCTTTATCAATGGTCAAAAATTGCCACATTTCAGGATGTTGCGCCACACGGCTCGTTATTACTCAACCCAGCTTGGTGAGTAGCCAGAGATTGTTGTGAACAGTAACTTTTTGATAGGAATCGTGAGTAGGGGTGGAAACAGGCTAGTGGCCTGGCCTGTTTCCAACTTGTCAAACTAAAAGACTAAGCCTAGGCCTTTTTTAAGGTTTGTTTAGAAAAACCAGGCCTAGGCCTCCCCATGAACCCATCAAGCTTGTCAAGCCGACCTGTAATAGGGGTATAATTGTAAATTCATATTTAAATAGTAATTATTATTGAAAACAAGCAATAATTTGTATTTCTTAAAATTTTATCATATCATATATTTAGGAATAAAACAAACAAACACTAGTTTGCCCAAAAAAAAAAATCATAAAGTACTTAATATAAACAAATCTCCTCATGAAAATTTAAACTTTAATTTACTGTCATTCTAGACCTTATTGGTAAGTCCCATATGATCAAATGTCACATATCAAAGGAATTGAAATTGAGATATTTAGTATATTTTTAATTGATTGACTATTCTGAATTTGCCTCTATTTAACAATAAGTATTAAAAAAAAAAGATGCTATACATTTTTTCTTGCATATATTTTTTACAGGATAAAATTGGAAAATAATTATGATTGACACTCATCAAAGTGGATCTATACCTAGGATACTTTTTTTTTAAGAAACTAAAATTAATAAGAGCCAAAGTGATACCAGGTAAGCTCACAGGCCTTAACATGTCACAAGCCCAGCCAGACTTTTATACAGGCTAGGATCAAGCTGGAAAAAAAAAACAAACAAACCCTATAATAGGTCACAGGCTAGATTCAAACCACCTTGTTGTAAAATAGGCCTGACCTGTTTCCACCCCTAATGGAAGTGGAACAGTATTCTATTATATATTGATGACGACATTAAATATAAAGGTGTGCTGATATATCAAATTTAAACCACCCCCTTCCAAATTCAATTTCTCATGCAGACATGAAGGAACTTATTTGAGTAGTTCATAGAAAAAAAAATGTCATTAAAAATATAAGTGCCTCTAAATGTTACTTGATTATTATCTAAACTACGCGTATTAAGACCTTTGTACAAGCTACTGACAATTTTCTCAAGTTTAATTACTATTACACTAATTACATCAAGATATAGATAATGAGATATAACATAAAGTAGATAGGTTTGAATTAGGCATGGAAATATGGCAAGTTAGGTCAAGCTTTGACTAAACAGATATGAATTTGTAATGGAAGCAAAATGTTTAAGCCTGAATGGATGCTTTTTTTAAAGTTTAGATTGGAACCTTCATAAATTTTGGTTAAGCCTGAAGCCTTTTTAAAGGCTTACTGACAATGTAGGTTTTTAAAAAAACCTCATATTGCAAGCCTTGAAGGCCATAAGAATGCTTTATACACTTTGAATCTAATAAAACTTAAATAAATGATGCTTTTAGTAGGTTTCAAAGCATAATATTTATAAAAATTATACCCTTTAAATAAGCTTTGAGCCTACATATAATTAAAATAAAATCTTATTATTATTATTATTATTAAAAAATAATATCACCAACATTCAAAGCTAACAATATAATCATCCAAAATAGAACATTATGGTTATTAAAGAGAATAGTAATTAAGGATGTAGCCATGAGTGGTTAAGAGGATTCTCATATGTAGTAGGGGTAGGACTGTAATTAATTAATTATAACATGAAATTATAATATAAGAATGAAAAAAATAAATAAATATTATTTATATTATACAAATATAATTATATTTATTTAATATCTAAACATGTCAGATCTGAGGCTTACAGGCCAGACCTTAACAAAATAAGTGTAACCTATTAACATATTTAAGCCTTTAAATAAACTTTGATCTGACCTTTTTAATAAATATATTAGGCCAGGCCGCATACCGCTTGATAAAGACTTGGCATATTCCAAATGACTAAATCTCTAGAAATATAACAAAACATTAGGAAAAACTACAAATAGCCAAGTCCTGATTATTACTAGGTCCTTTCTTTTAAAAAAAATATTAGATGAGATGTAAATATTAGATATTGACATACAAAGGAGACTTATTGGCAATTAAATATATTTGGGAGCCATTTTCCTCCACAAAATTATCCCAATAAAGGAAATGTAATTAACAAAAAACATGTTGTCACGCTTTCACTAGTGTTCGATTGCATGCATGGGAACAAGTATTATATTCTGAAGCTTGGACGTACTTGTCAATAATTAATGTTAAAAGTGACATTATTGCAAGACCTTCTTCTCTTCTTTTCTTTTCTTTTTTTAAAATAAAAGAGAGAGAAATAGATGATGGGTCCTTAATTAGTTTAGACATTATAATATTCGACATCTTTATTCTTCTTCTCCAAGTTTCTCATTACTTTACTGAGTTGTGGCCCAACTCGAAAATGTCCCCGTTTTAAAAATGACAAGAGTTGCTATAGGTGGTAGTACACCATCATGCACACGTGGCTTCATATTTTAATATCGTACTTGTACTCCCATTTCTTGTTTTCCTACTTTTCCTTTTTTTTTTGGTAAAGTTGTTTTCCTTCTTTAATTATTTTTTCTTTTTATAGAAAAAAGTTTTGGATGGTTCGGCATCAATCCCCCTACCAAGGTCAGGGCATGGCCCCGGGCTCTATGAGCATTTACTAGGAACTTACGAGATCGCCTACCAAAGGAGTCCCAGCGACGGCAGAGGGGATCGAATCCACGACCCAAGGGCCTAGTCCTGGATCCCTTACCATCTATGCCAACTCTCATTAGCTTTCCAACTTTAATTATAGCTTGTCATGACATCAGACATGCCTATATTGGTATAGGCCTCTACCATAGATTTTGGGCCGAGGCCCATTTAGTTCTCTTTCGATCCAGCGCAATTCAGATCAAGCATTACCCACTTACTATAACTGCATATATAGTAAGCATTGTCTGAATCCGGAAACATGCCCTGACTCTGATAATCTCCAGAAACCAACTCACCTAAACTTTTTCATTACCAAAAAATAGTACGTCCCATGAGATTAGTGATTAAGATAAAATTAGTGGAATGTAATGCAAAGTACTCTATCATCCGAAATATATGGCAGGTTCTTATGGTGTGTTTAGATTAGCTGTAGTAAAAGTGACTTTTATTTTATTTGATATTTGCATATTTATGTTTAGACAAATGTCAGATAGTGTAATGTAATTGTTTCGATTACTTTTATAAAAGTTGGATAATAAAAGATACTACCTCCGATCCTAAATATAGGACATAGCTTGTAGTGTAATTTACACTACAAACTATGTTCTATATTTTAGGCGGGATGAGCACTTTTCACTGTAGAGCAATTAATTTATTCCCTCTCCACATCTTCTCTCTTCATGGTGGAAGTCATTGGCCGAAACCTTTTGCTTCCACCCAATCGTGGCCTTTTATGCAAATGCCAAATTGCCCCACCACTAATATACTAACATCCCAAAATAGCTCAATCTGACCTTTTTCTTTGTTCATTCTATGATTGCTCCTTGATTCAAACATGCACATGTTTGGATGGATAGAAAAAGTGAGAGGGGAAGAATACAGGAGGGGATACTAGGTTAGAAAACTGCCAAAAATGTTTTTTTTAAAAAAAAATTACTATTTTTTGGGAGATTTCCCTCCTAGTTTTCTTCAAAACCCCCCCCCCCCCCCCCCCCCAAAAGGAAAAAAAAACCTCCATCTAAACATATGGTTAGAAAAAGTATAGTTCTTTATACTACTTCCGGTCTTTAATATAAGATATATGTGGATAATTCGAGGATATTAAAGAAACTAAATAAATCAGGTTAAAGTATTTATATTTATTATTTTTCTCCAAATTAATTTGCATGACACATAAACTGGTATATAATCTAATGATGGATATAAGAATTTCAAAGAGATTATATAATAATGTTATAATTAATTTATTCAATTTCCTTAATGTCTTGTCTAAATTTGCCAATTGGTCTTATATTAATGGCTCAGGTAGTATAAGTCACATGAAGAGTTATCAATTACCATTTTTTATTTTTATCTTTATTTATTGGTAATACATTGAATATTGAGAAGGGAAAAAAAAAGGGGAGATGTCAGACATATTTGAATATAGGTAAAGTTATTGCCTTTTCAGTTCAAAACAGATTTAATGGGTTAATCACTCTTCAGTGAGATGGTTGTAAGTGACTCATATTTTATATAAGATGGATTTTTTTTTTTTGGGGGGGGGGGGGGGGGCGATTTTCTGAATGGAAAATTTATTTTATGGCCCTAAACAAATAAATAAATAGATAAATAAAAAGATATAAATTACTAGTTAGAAGAATAAATTAAAAGGCCAATAGAGATATTTACTTTAATTTGGTCTTTAAAAATAATATCTGAATCAATTTATCTCCTAAATTTATTATATTTTTCTCAAAGTCAGGATTATTCATATTAAATAATTTTTCATCAAATGAGTAGTATCAATGATAAGTCTCTTTTAATTGATTCATACGTAAAATAAAAATAGTGAGAAGAATTAAATTTGTCATAAAATTCAAATGATTTGGAATATTACCTATATTAACTACATTAAACCCTAATATAATATTAATTATTTTCCTCTCTCACTACCCTCATTAAATCTTGAATTATATGTGTTTTTTTTAAATATTTATTAAAATTATTAAATGCCTACTTAGAACACCTTCTAGAAGACACTATATAATAAGGATTGGAATAGTGTAAGGAACATAAAATTTAAGAAAACATATAACAAGTGGGTCTTAGAAAATGTTGGATAGATGAATGAGTGATCGAAGCAGAAACAAGATGATGCAGAAAGTAGTGAGAAAACAAGATATCTATTCATATGGATTGGTGTCTGTCTTTTACTTTGCAGATATTTAGAATCTAACAACAGCTCTTCTTTTGTCTCATCGATCACATTCACAAAGGAATATAAGTCTCAATTTGTAGTTACTTACAAATCGCAGGTAAGCACCGAATAAGGAAAGCCTCCCACCTAAGAGCTTTGTGCCATCATCAAGTTGCCAAATTATATTATTATTAATTACATACGCATTCATTCCGAAAAGAAAAACTGTTTAAAATAAAAAAATTAAATTAATTTTTTTTTTTTTTTAAAAAAAACGGTTTTGGACTCTGGAGTTTCACTTTGCTACTTTCCGTTACGCAATTTGACTAATTCTAGCTCGCTTTTGATCCCTCCTTTCGGTGGATTGTATCAGAGTGTAAAAGTATGGAAGGTCACAAACGTAACGTTTATTTTATATCACCCGGAAACAATGCACAAAACGACATTCTCTGGAGTCGTAATACCCATAAAGAATTCAAGTGCGACGTCAACTTGTCTCTTCCTCATTTCAAGCCTTTGTGTCCAAAACTCAAAATAGAAATACCTACCCCGCATGCAATATATATATATCATTTCATTATCATTGATACTTAATATGATCTGTTTGGCTTGTTGTTCTTCAGCACAAGGCAATAACCAAAATGTACATATACTCTATCCTCTAAAGGGATATCTCAAACACACCAACCTCAGAACCTGGGTTCGGTTTCTACTAAAAATTGAGTAAATCTGATGTATCTATATAAGGTTTGAGATAAACCAAATTCTCTATGGCGTGTCAAAAGTGCAACGTCATTTACTTTTTATACTAAAATAGGCGACGATTTATATTGTTTTTTACTTGTGAACAGTGTAAACTCATTTTTTTTATTGTATTTTGACGAATTGTATTTTTTATATATATATTTATAATCTACTGTTTTTAAGTAAAATTTTTTTTGATATAATTTTTAAGTAAATTTTTTTTTTTTTTTTTTGTATAAAAGGAGGCCAAAGCCTTAGATTAAAAGGAAATAGGAGGGGAAATAATTCCCATACAATCATGAAGTACTAAAGTCCTAAGAAAATTAGGACATTCATCAAAGAAGGTAGAAGCTGACAACGCTTCCTTGGCTAGTTTATCAGCCACACAATTTTGGCCACGGGGAATAAAGCCAAAATTAATTTCCCAATTCCTACTCACGAGTTCACGAATCTGTAGCACGACTAAACTTTCGGTATGACTCTTCTCTTTCTTCAAGGACTCAATAAGAACCTGTGAATCCGACTCGATTATAATCCTCCTGAATTTTAAGTTCCACCCAATTTGCAGACCCTTTAGAAAGACCCATTCCTCAGCTTCCTTTGGACTGCAAATGCCTAGTTGATAAGCAGACCCAACAATCCATGAGCCATGGCAATCACGTAAAACCACTCCAGTACCAGCAAAACTACCAGACGAAGACACAGCACCGTCAACATTTATCTTAATCCAGTCAACTGGCGGAGGTTGCCAAGCAGAAGAAACCATAGTCTCAACACAATCCTGGTCAAGAACAAAGAAGCGCCAAGAGTTTATAATGGCAATAGACGGATTCGATGGCCTAACAAAGTCTTCCTGAAAGATCATCTGGTTCCTCCAAGTCCATAGTTGCCACACCGTGACTCCAAACAGCAGCGACCAATTTGAAAGAAACTCTCTGCCCACCTCCTTCCTAAGATTCAAATTGAACCAGTCTTTTAGTTGAGCTGCAAAAAAGTTAGAGTGAAATTTCGGATGAACAAATTCAGTCCATAGCTTCCTCGCAATTGGACAGTCACGTAGAATATGTAACAGTGATTCTGAGCACAGAGCACAAGTAGGACAGATAGCTGATGAACCAGACCACCGACTCCTCCATTCATTAGTTGGGAGTCTATTAAGAAATGCCAGCCATAAGAACACTCGAATCCTCTCCATTCCAGGCCAACGCCAAATAAGATTAAAACAGGAGTGGGCCAAATTAGCCGGAGGCCGTTTAATCATAAAATAGGCTGATTTCACTGAAAAAATCCCATTAGGAGCCGCCCCCCATAACAGGATATCCTCACCAGCAGTGCTCATTGGGGGTGGCGTTGCAATTAGTCTCTGTAAAACTTCACTTGAAACGATTGATATAAGCTGGTCAATTTTCCATGAGCCATTAGACACCCAATCAAATACCTTACTTCGTTTTTCCTCATCTGTCAGAATTTTCCTACAATTATCCCCTATAGTAGCTCCCTGCATTAGCCATTTATCTGTAAAAAAGTCCACTGTCATACCATTACGGACTCTCCAACTAGTTCCCTCTTCAATATATTTCTTCTGTTCACAAATGAAGAGCCAAAGCGCAGAATCCCCTGGTTTGTGAACAAAGTAGTCATGCTCACATCTAAGCATGTATTTATGAAGCACGGTCTCTTTCCACAGACCAGGTGCTCCTTCAACAAGATTCCATGCTAGTTTACACCCAAACGCCTGATTCATAGACGCTAGCTTTTTGAACCCCAAGCCACCAAACTTCTTGGGAAGGGTTAAGGAGGACCACCCAACGTTATGGAAATTATGGGAACCAACAGACCCCCAAATAAAGTTACATTGCAGGCGCTCAACTTCATTGCAGATGGAATTAGGAATTTGAGCCACCTGCATTGGGTACAGAGGAACAGCGCTCAAAACTGATTTTGCCAATGTGATTCTTCCAGCCATGGACAGAGACTTAGTCTTCCAAGCAGCCAACTTTGAATTAACTCTATCTACAATATAGCTAAAGGTTTCCATTGGTTTCCTTTTCCTCGAAAGGGGAAAACCCAAGTAAACTCCAATGTCATCAGAAACCTTCATGCGAGTTATAGCTGAAACTCTTCTTCTAATCCCCTCCGGAACCTTAGGAGAAAAGAAAATAGAAGATTTCTCAACACTAACCGTCTCCCCAGATGCCTCACAAAAACTGTCAAGGCATTCCATAATACATTCTGCTTGCTCAGAAGAAGCGGAGCCAAAAAATAGAATATCATCGGCAAACATTAAATGAGAGATTAAAGGACCTGTTTTAGAAGTTTTAAAAGGAACCCATCTCTTTTGATTCACGGCATCATTTATAAGATGCGACAGACGATCCAAACAGAGCACGAAGAGGTAAGGGGAAAGAGGATCCCCTTGTCGGAGCCCTCTTGTTGGAGCAAAGTATTCAGTTTTGTCGCCATTCCAAAGCACATTGTATTCTACCGAAGACACACATTCCATGATAAGACTCACTAAACCTGAATCAAATCCAACAGCCACTAAAACATCTTGTAAAAACTTCCAACTAATGCGATCATAAGCCTTTTCCAAATCCACCTTCATTGCCATAAAGCCGCGTCTACCCTTCATCTTCTTCATTGAATGGATAATTTCTTGCCCCAGGATAATGTTGTCCTGTATCTGCCGACCTTTGATGAAGCTTGCCTGGTATGGTGAAATCAAATCATTCATGACAGATTTCAGTCTATGAGTGAGAAGCTTTGACACGCACTTGTAGTGAACAGTGCATAGAGAGATAGGATGAAAATGGTTCACAGCAGCTGGGAAATCTCTTTTAGGAATGAGAGTGATCAAAGTTTTGTTAGCCTCCTTTAGTGGCAACTCAGCAACAAAAACCTTCTTCACAAAGGTACTAAGGCTTGAACCTACAATATCCCAATTCCTTTGATAAAAAATGGGAGAGTAACCATCAGCTCCTGGAGATTTAAAAGGCCCCATGGAAAAAATGGCGGCTTTAATCTCATCGTCTGAGGGTGTCCTCCCTAAGGTCTGCAATACATCTTCATCAACACAGGGATAATGCGTTTCAGCCACCCAATTCAAAGGGTCCCGATCCTCTTCTTAGAATAGCTGCTTGAAAAAATCGAGAACTAGCTGTTTTGTTTCCAACTTAGAGTCAGTCCAGTTGCCATTCGAATCTTTTAAGGAAATAACTTTGTTCCTTCTTCGTCTCATCTTAGTTTTCAGATGGTAATAATGAGTGTTACGGTCTCCTTTAGAGACCCATACTGAGCGCGACTTCTGAAACCATTTAATCTCCTCCGCCCTTAGGATATTCTTTAATTCAACCTGTAACTGAAGCTCAAGACTACACAAAAAACTGGAGAAAGGATAAGTTTTTGAGTTTTGAATACCCTTAAGACGGGCCAAAATTTCAGACTTTTTCTTTTCTACCCAACCAAAAGTAGACCTATTCCAATCAGAGACACTCTGTTGGAAATTAACAAGATTATTCTCAAGACAGTCCTGACTAGACCAGTTATCTTTAATAAAGCTATTAAAACTTTTGTGTTCCAGCCACATTGCCTCAAAACGAAAAGGTCTACGGAAATTCCTTCCACATGGTATATCTTTTAATGATAAAATTAGGGGATTATGGTCAGAGAAATGAGTTCTCAGGAGTACCTTAACGTACGCGTCAGGAAAGGAATTCAGGAAATGGACATTGCCCAAGCCTCTGTCCAGTCGTTCATAAAGTCGCAGTCCTCCCTCCAAGAGGGGTCCTCTCCATGTCATAGTAGGTCCAATGGAACCCAAATCAGACAATCCAGCTTCGTTAATTCTATC
Organism: Acacia crassicarpa; assembly: GCA_034222035.1. Classification (NCBI taxonomy): domain Eukaryota; kingdom Viridiplantae; phylum Streptophyta; class Magnoliopsida; order Fabales; family Fabaceae; genus Acacia; species Acacia crassicarpa. Next base: position 3,905,579 of record JAWXYG010000010.1, read on the forward strand.
TTGAAACCATCTGAGGCGACTCCCATTGACGCTCCGGCCACCAATACGTTCATCAGCCGACCTTATATCATTAAAATCACCAATAACACACTAGGGGAAGTCCATATTTTGGGACAATCTTATCAAATTTCCCCATAAAACCGAACGAAGGTTAGAATGAGGAACCGCATAGATGGCCGTCAAGAAGCACGATGGAAGCGTTGGGAACTGGCAATGAAGGTGAAAAAACTGTCGATTCTCTTCAATAACTAAGATAGAAACCTTAGTCGACTTCCACGCCACCGCTAATCCACCTGACAGACCGATACTTGGAATTAACCGAAGAGAGTCAAACCCCAGCCGTTTGAGAACTTTCAGCCGACATTCATCACCTAGCCGTGTTTCGGATAGGACGAGAATACTGGGTTTAGGCCCATCACATAGAACCTTCAAGTTCCTAAAGAGGCTTTTACCACAAGCCCCTGTAGTGTTCCAGTAGAATATGCTATCCATAAAAAACATTAAGCATATTAAAACCCACACACACACACACCGAAAGACGCTTGGATCAGTTGGATAATTGTGTCTCAGACACAATCGTCCCATCACTCTGCACAATAACTGGGCTATCAGGCTCCATTGGGTTGTCTGCTGGATACCCAGAAGGTTCGGTCTCAGGCCCTGGATCAATCGGGATATTAGCTCCTGGGTCATAAGGTCCAGGCACCACTAATTGGGGCAAAGACGAAATTGGGCCATCCTCAACGATTTGACCCACCATCGGATCATCAACGGGAACCGGGTCCTGTGACACGTGTTCAGCCCTCTTTTTCTCCCCCTCACCCTCTCGTGTCCTCTTTTCCACGCGTCGAACTCCAATTGGCTGTGTTTCAGGAATAATCACTGCTTCCTCAATCTGCATACGCGCACTAACTGATTTTGCAGGTCCTGATTTTGTAACTTTCCCACTACCACTCTGTCCCTTACTCTCATACGTGAATCGTGATACCTCACCTGTCACATTCTTTGCCACGTCATTCACTGTTTCATTGGCACTCCGTTGATCCTGGTCATCGTCAGCCAGCAGAGCAAAACGAGAACCCGACTGTTTCTGGGGAAATTGATCACTCTGTTTATCCTTCATCTTTCGTGGTCTACGATTCTTCTCAACCACCCTCCATACGTCTCTAGAATCTATTCCAGACTTCCCCATCTCTGTTTTATCCTTAAAATTGAACTCACCCGCCTGTTCATAATGCTCAGTTTCTTCCCTTGGACGTTTCCCTTTAGGACATTGCTCATGTCTATGCCCATACATACCACAAGTTGAACAAAGAAGATGTAACCCCTCATATTCAATGTAATAATCCTCCCCGTCTACAGAAAATCCAGACATTAATTGTTTAGTAAGATCAACCAATACACACAGACGGGCGTAGTGACCCCTAAGCTGGCAAGATGTGTTAATGTCCACCTTAATTGTTTTACCTATTCTATCTCCAATAAACTCCAGAGCTTCTTTATCATAATATTCCAGGAAGATCCTAGGCAGCCGAACCCAGACCGCCACCTTATCAGTCGTAGCCGTAGCAGTGCTAAACATAGGTTCCCATGGTCTTACCGTTAAGTAATGGTCATAGATCATCTAGGGTCCGCCAGTGAGAGCGTTGTGAAAATCGTCCCTGTTTGTGAACTTCACCACATAGAAACCATGTCCAATGTTGATCAGCTTAGTTATACCTTTCTTCGCCCACAAGGATTGGATCCTGGTTTCCAGAGCCTTGTATCCAATACTTCGACCAAGCAGTTTGATAATCACAGAATCAGACCAAGCTTTATACATCCTCTTCTTCATCTTCTTAGCAAAAACGAACTTAGGGAAATTTCGTTGAGGGTCCTCAATTACCTTACAGAGTTGTTCATGCTCATCGTCAGACATCGAATCATCCGATAGGGCATTCTTAGGCATCTGCATATTTTCCTTCGAACTAAGCCCAGTTACCGGTTGAACACCTTTCAGCTTATCGGCAAATGAGACCGCCGCACACCCATCCTTTGAAACTTGCTCACCCAGCTTTGGCCACTATTCACCAGGAGCCACTTGATCTCCATTCTTAATTTTTTTAGAGCTTCGGGCTAACAGATCTTCCTCCTCTTTAGAGGAAGGGATCATCGAGTTACCGGTACCAGAAGGAACGATGGTATTCGCAGCAGAGACGAGAGCATTTGCGGACTCCATTTTTGGCTTTGTATTATTTTTAAGTAAAATTTTAAATGTGTTAAATTGATATGAAATAGTGTACTGATAAGATGATCCAAACGAATTCTTGGCCCAGATGGTTGTCAGGTTTTGCTTATCAACTGGGCATATGCAATTCATTGGAGGCTGAGGAGTGGGTCTTCTTGAAAGGACTGCAAACGGCTAGGAACAAAGGGCTTAATAACGTTATTATGGAATCTGATTCTCTTGATCTGATTTCTGCTTTATCTCATCCGCAAGGCCAGATTTCTCAGAGTCTCTGATTATGGTTCATATTAGGAACCTGTTAGCCCTCGACTGGACGGTGCAGTGGAGACATATATCCAGGGAACAAAACCAGGTCGCTGATAGGCTTGCTAAGGAAGGTTTAACTGCCTCCTGTTTTTTTGAATGCCCATGTGTTCGAGATTGACAATGTACCTGATATTCTACCAAGTAGGATAAGAAATCTTTTCCCAGAACTAGGCATTAAAGAAGAAAAATAAACGTTGGCTGAAAAGAAAAGCAGAAAAATCAACCCACTGGTATATCTCACTGAAAAATCAACCTTGTCACGATAACTTGTTCCGAAAAATCAACACACTTATATTTTTTAATCCCTTTCCCCTTCCCCAGAATATTATAGATCTACTGAAATGGTAAATGATTGTCAGTTCAAACACAGAAAAATGGGCCCGATTACTTGAATTGAACCAAGAATTAATTCCAAATTGGCACACAACCAGATGTATCTGTTGAGAGACCTGAAAATGAGGAGGGAAAAAACGGCAAGACTTCAGTAACATGACTTCTACAACAGAATATGGGCAGAATCTCCTGAAAAACAAGTTCCACCAGAATTATATGTCCTGACATCCAGAGGAGGGAATACTGTGACCAAGAGCAAGTAGCACATCAAGCAGAAACAACTCAATGAGCGCGAGATTGGCTGCTTTCAGCCATTCTAACAGGATTGAAGTAAGGATGGCTCTGTACAGAAACAAAAAGTCCATATTAGTAGATGGCAGAAATGAGGTAGATAATTTACTAAATACTTTCAGCAAACAGAGGATTAAAGATAATAATATATTCCCGGTAGGCACAATAGACCAGTTATTATCTCACAAACTGGGCGAAGAAATTGACCAGCTTTTCTTTCTTTCTTTGGGAAGAACAAAACAACCCAGGTGAAAATAGACCCCACAAAATGGAAGATCATGTTAGAAGATTTTCAGTTCAAACTTTTTGCTTAGCAAGGAATTCCAGAACAAAATTTAATTAAAAAAAATACTCCGGTTCAATTTATAAAGCAAGCAGAGGGTTTTTGCTTTTTTATCCTATTTATAACACACATTAAATTCATCAAAATTTTCACATTAATATACAATTTACTCCATTTATTATTGTGCATACTATTTATTTTCTTGGAAAGTTTATTATATTAAATAGGAATAAAGTTGGAAAGTTATTAAATTAGCAAATGAAGTTTAGGGTTTTTTTTTTTTTTTTGTTGGCTCCGGTGAAATATATTAGAAGTGTCCTATCAAAAGGACCGGAGGAGTATCAAACAACTGTGCTATAGAGTCAAATCGTAGAAGCTAAGGAGTCTTGGGTCAACAGTCCACCTTTACCCAATGCATAAATATTTCATTGGACGTAGAACAAAAAAAGAGAAAACTAGATTAAAACTTAGGTTTTACCATGGCTTCTTTTGCGGTGGGTCGTTCCAGGTGATCATACCGCAGTAACTTGTCAACAAAATCGATAGCCTTCAAAAAAGGAACCGTGCAAATTAGAATAAAAATCAATGACTACATGGGCAGACACATCAATAAGTAAGGAATGCATTCTACCTCAGGATTAGCCAAGAGATGATTATCACTGCTAATGAACTTTGTCCATGGCTTCCGACTATGCCTGTCCCAATATTGGGGTGTTTTTCAGCATAACTTGAAATAATACTTTAAAACTATAAGAATATAACATTTGCAAAATCACAAATAAACCTTCCAACAAGTTCTGCAAGATTCGGGTCCAACTCTATCCGATACTTGTTCAAATATGCATTCAATTCATCTGTCCCAAGTACCTATAGAAGGAAAGGAAACCCAACACAAAAAATGAATAAGATGTTTTCCATCTCTCTCTTCAACATGCAAGTTGCTCCAGTACTTAACTACATACACAGTACTAAAATCATTGTTTTGCACATCTGAATCAGTTTCAGATTGACTTTTCAGGCATGGAATTCCTTTCACCCAAAAAGGGAGAAATTCAAGTATTTGCCTAAAGGGTATCAGAAAAATTAGGCATCAAGATGGGAATGGAAGATAGACACCCTCAAAATCTACTATTTAGGTGTTTCTTGTTTTTGTGTGTGTGTGTTGTTGGGGGGGGGGGGGGGGGGGATTTGAGAGAAATTCCCCAGAATGGCATTATAAGGTTTCAAGTACAGAACATCCCCATGCATAGGGCAATGGCAGCAGTAAATTATCACCCCCTAACCCCTATCATACATAAAATAAAAATATCTTGTAAAAAGTCCAGTCACTTACTTTTGCAATTTTGACCAGCTGATCATGATTATCATGTCCATAAAAGAATGGCTCTTTACGAAAAATCTGTAAAACATCAACCTAAAAGGTAAGCATAGCAAGGAGAATAAAGTGTATACAATGACTTCAGAAGGATTAATTAACATGTCATGTGTTAGTGAAGAGACAAAGTGCAGCTGACTAAATATGCAATGTATGAACAAACACCCTCATAGTAATTGAAATGTGATGGGCATGATGTAGGCGGTAGTCCTATTAAGGAGTACAGTTGAAATAAAATGGGCCCAAGATGACTAGTTTAAAGATGGAGAGGTGGACTCAAGGATAGAAAAGGAAATTGCCCGGGATAACCAACTCAGGTAGCTCATCAAAATGCAGGGAAAGCTAGCAATGTTTTCCATTTAGACAGTTTAATGAGAATTTCTAGCACATTTTGGGGCACATGATGAAATTTTGCAGAGTTTAGCTTCTCAAACTGCTAGAACTCTGATATTTTGCTGCACTTTCCTTTTACTTATCCACCTATTTCTTCTACACTGTCAATTCGATGGATCTTTTCCAATATTGGCCAGTGCTCTATCTCATTCTACTTTCCTGGGTGTTGAAAGAGACTGAATAGCCTATTTCTACATCCTTAATGCATTATTAGAAGAGGCTTCATAATGCATCACCAATTTTTTTCTTTTTTTTAAAGTAACTTACCATGCCAGCAAACATACAACCAAGACTCCATAAATCTAAAGAGTAATCATAGTCTTGAAGATCAACAAGAAGCTCAGGACCTTTGAAATATCTACAAATGATACATGAATAATGAAGAGGGTCACAAACACAGCAGTTTTTAAATAGATGATGAAGTCAAGAACTTGACAAATTGGAATTACAAATAACCCAAACATACATATCAGAGAAAAGTACCTGCACTCTTAGAGGGGGGGGGGGGGGGGGGAAAGAAAAAGAAAAAAGAAATCAGCAAAAAGCACGCTAAGTCACCATAACCTATATACTGTCGCCATAGAAATAGATAAGCTGACTATGGTCGTCAGGTCATTTCAATTTTCACCATAGGTTGTCAGCAGCAGATTTGATGCAGACAGCAAACTGATTACACTCAGTCCGATAATCTATATACAAGGTTTGGTTGATCCAATAATCTAACACCAACTTAGGAGAGATTGCTACATTAGTATGTCAAGGGAAAATTAGTTGAAATCATTATTTTGCCATAATGCATAGATAGTGATGCATCACTTGATATTCCTACTAAAAAATAGGAACATGAAGGGTTTACTCACCCTACCACCACACTACTAAAACTTAGAACAGAAGAGGTCACCAGAGGAGTAGAAAAGATATAAAGAGAACTAGGTCCAAGGACAGTGGTCAGACTATAGAATCAAAGGTATATTCTAGAAAAGCCCTGGGAGTGAGGAGGCAAAAAAGTGATCAGAACTCAAGTTTATTAGGATCGTGCCTTGCTGTGGTGGAGCAGTGAAAACTTTTATTCTAGCTTTTGCCTTTTCTTTCTTTACCTCCTTATTCCTGTTATGTCTTGAATGGACAAATGAATTTGATATATGGTTCTATCTGTTTCTAGTTAATGAAGGATTATCATACACGGTTAATAGAGCTTTAGAATCGTTCTGCATTTGCATTTAATCTAAAGTTATAAGGGAATACTATTATGCACTACCATCTATATGCTATGGATTTCTCACAACGTATTCTTCCCCAGGTGGCAAGTAAATTCCATCTAAAGTATGAGATTATTTACATGCAATGAGATGGAGAAGTCAGTTTAATTTCATTGTCATACACACCATTTTATACCAAACCCTTCAGTCCGGCTGCACATAGAGAATGAAAGAGAGGGAGCAAGATATTGGAGAAATTTATGATTTAAATATGTATATCATTAAATTACGCACATCTATTCAACAGAAATTGTTAAAAATAAATATTCGCAAGACAAAGGAACATAGAACTGTCAATATAGTATTAGCAATGACTCATTCTATTAATCATTATAAAGCATGATGGCAGTCATAAAGTTGAAAGTTAAAATATTGTAAGATTTTTTCAACAAAAGTAGGATGCAATAAATCTTGAGTAGGTGTTAAAAACATAGAGTGGGGATAGAGTAATTGCAGCAAAAATAAATAAATAAATTAAAATCAGAAAGTAAAAAAATGGCCTATTGCTAACTTTTTCTGCAATGCATGAGTTAGAATAAATAAATAACAAAAAATTAAACACGCAAACAAACCTTGAGGCAACTCGAACATTATATTCTTTACCAGGATGATAAAATTCTGCAAGCCCCCAATCTATAAGGCGAAGCTTACGCTGCTCATGGTCAATCATTACATTATGTGGCTTTACATCCCGATGCATGATTCCTTGTGAATGGCAATAATCCAGGGCCTGTAAAAAAAATTCAAAAAACTTGATCAACTCAAATAATTTAATCAAACCACAATCACTATATATCATAACAAATAAATAAGTAACATGGTTGCATAGTTAAAAACAAAAGCAAAGAAAGTAGCACAAGGTATACATCAAATCATAAATCACCATATATGAGCATTCATGACTACAAAACCCAATCAAGATACCCACATGAAACAAGAGCAGATATGTAAGACAGATACAATATCTTGTGTGAGCATTCTTCGTAAATCATAATCCTTTCAGTGAAACTTCACTTAAAGCTCTATATATTTCTAAAATTAATGAAAGAACAGCATGTTGTTAAGATCCAGGACTTTAAACCCCTGTAGAAGACACGGTGAAGGATCCATCACCATCAGACACTGTCAGAAACTCAAGATCAAGATTGGCACATGAGGCACTATAAATATCGAAAGTGTAACAAAAGTGTGAATTAAAAATCATGAGAGAAACAGTTTGCGCAGACCTTATAACCCAGAGGCCTGTATGTAAGCCATCCTGAGGCTTCAGGTGATAGGACACCAACAAAAATGTCATATTGCTCATCAATTAAAGTCAAATAGGTGGCCCGGGTGCATTTTCATTTAGCTCAGCAACAAGAGAATTTAATTAATCATAATAATTAACCTCACTAATTTAAAAAAACAAGATGTCAAGTTCTTTAACAATACTGGCACAGATATAAACGTTAGTTAAGGTACAACACGATGAGCTCAAAGTAATTTGAGGAGATTAAACTTACCTTTAGAAGCTCATAGATGTAGTATCGTATGTCATAGTCTGTCAGCGTTGGATAGAGCACTTTAAAATCAGTGTTGTTGACATATTCAAAAATAAGGCTAGGAGTCTTTGACTGCTGATCTCTAACAATGTCCAGCAACTTTACAATATTAGGCCCTCCACAAAGATTCTGCAATATTTTGATCTCCCTCTTGATCTGAATTTAAATTAGGAGTGGACCAAATGCGATATCAGGAGAATGAACATATCTTTGTAGGTTTCATACCAATATATTACTTTTGTTGTGTTTTAAACTGATTTCACAATGTTATTTGGCTTTCAACCAGTTTTGCTATTGCAAATTTTTAGGGGGGACAACTGTCACTTTTTCCCCGGGGGACAATGATAGGTGTATGATAAGTGTATCAGATATGGATATGACTGTAAAAATCCGGCATTGAAGGAATGGTACAAAACTAAACGGACTTTGGTAACTTGAATGATTCCAACTGCAATCAAAGTATATATACATTGTAGGCATCTCCTCATTAATATTCATATAATCTCTAGTTCATTTTGAAGTTCCCAAAAATCTACTGCATTTACAAAGCATGCTCACATATTTTGTAAGCTGCCCAGATGCCTGTCTAGTGAGACAGTCACAGAAAACATGAATTCATAACCTAACAATTGAAATGCAACGACCAAAAATTGGCATACAGAACAACGAAAAGCCAAATTGCAGAATGATAAAAAAATATTTGATGCCATAAGTCACCTTCTTCTTCTTCACTGGTTTCAGAATCTTAATGATGCACTTTTCATTATCCGTGCAGTGAACGCCCTCAAACACCTCACTGTATTTCCCCCTTCCCACCTTCCTCGAAACCTCGTAATCATCTTGCTCCCTGACAGCCATAATAACAAGCATCGACAAACAGATAAACTGAGAGTAAACATTCTTTTGAAGATGACTCCAAATACCGGATCCTAATTTATTGGGCAAAAGAGCATTCTCTTAGATCAGGCAACTGACTTTGGCATAAGAAAAGACTCGCTTAATATAAATATCAAATATTATGCTTCAAATTAGCTCAAATAGTTAATCATGTCCAAGACATCAATTAAACACATTCTAATAACAAATAAATTCAAAAGGCGTAATCATCCTGGGCACAAAGAAATACAGAAATACAGAAGCCAGTTTCCCCTTCCATTTTACAGCATTTTCCACCTAAAGCACCGAAAACCACAGAAATCAAAATTCAGTGAAAATTCTACCGTACGGATTATTACCCCCACTGGACGGTAAGCGACTCATAATCCCAGTATTCCTTGGGACGGATAACGTTGACATCAGCATAAACCCTCGCCTTCGAGGCAGCGCCCGGTCGGCGAGTGGCTTTTCCAATCTTCTGCGCCAGAGTGTTGGATGGAGACAACGACCGGAGGCGGTCGTCGTGTGGTTGCGTTGGCGTATAGCACTGGCGAGCGCGTGAGAGGGGAGTAGCCGCCAACGCCGCGAAGCGACGGAACACACAAGTAGGGGAAAACAATCGAGAGGAAAACGGAAGTTTGTAACGCCAGAGAAAGGAAGAAGCGCCACTGGTAGAAGAACAAGACGAAGAAGATGAAGAACTGGAAAGGGGAGGAGCGCGCAGAAGAGCAAGGAATCTATCACGCGAGAAGGTGAAATGGAAGGGCCTTATGGCCATTTAATCAAATCGCAAGTTAGAAAAAAAGGATGCAGTAAAGCATCGATGCCTCTTTGGCTCTTCAGCTCACGCCTCCTTCCTTTTTTCTTTTCTTTTTTTCTTTTTTTCCTTTTTAGCTTTATTTTTTTAAAATCCATTTTCCGAGAATTGTTTCCTTAATTTAATTCTCTTTCATATTTAGGGATCATCCTTATAGGGAGAAGTAAATTTTTAGGTGGAACTTTTTTAGGGAAAATTATAATAAATGACCTAAAGAAAATAATATTTATTAAGAAGGACCATAAAAATAGTAATTATTTTGAATGACAAAAAATTAAAACATTAAAATAGAAAAACTAAATTGCCCTTAAACAGACTTATTATATTCTCTCTAATTAAATCAGAATCTGGAGAGATTGAATTCCTTAAACAGATTTCTCATATTTTCCCTAATTGTTTGTCTTAGCTTTTAAATTTGTTGTGCTTGTAACTATAAATCGGTGGATGTTGAGATAATTGTGTGAGCATAAGAAAAAATAAAATTTCTAATGAATACATATTCTAAAAAGAGAGACAGAAAAGGAAGTCACTTTAATCGTAATTGGGAGGCGATTTCGGTGCAGTAGAGATGCTAATTTAGCAGATTTTTTTTTTTTTTATAAATAAAGCATCCTTACAAAAAACTAAATCTTATCCTTCGCAAGCAGACTGTCAAGCTCCATATCAGTAGACATAACCGTGTGAAATCCTCGCATGACAGAGAGGCTGGCTTTTGCCAGGTGATCCGCAGCATCATTGGCCCAGCGACTAATAAGGCATACTTCAATCCTCCAATCTCTCTTCATCAGGTGGTGAATTTCTGCAATAAGACCTCGATCCTCATGCAGCTCGTTTAGTTCCTGCTTCATCAGCTCAACAGCATCTACAGAATCAGACTATAGAATGACTTGCCGATGTCCTAAGTCTCACGCTAGTTTGAGCCCATGGAGACAGCCCCATAACTCAGCTGACAAACTATCTCCTTCCATCCCCCTAAACATGAAACCCTTCAGGAAGTTGCAATTTGCATCGCGAATCACTCCACCACTTGCTACCCCCATTCCGATATGCGAGAAGGCGCCATCTGTGTTAACCTTTACCCAGCCTGGCGGTGGTGACATCCAGCGAGGCCCAGGCGTATTTGTATCATGCTTCCCTCTTTTAGATATGGTGAATCTGCTACGAGTGTCTTGCAGGCTGCTGATGACAGCATTAACGCTGCACTATAGAGTGTGGTTTGAAGTCTTTTTCCCTTCGAAGACAAATGTGTTTCGACAGCGCCATAGCCACCAGCAAATAAGCACGAACCGTTGACGCCATTCCTTTGATTGACTACCCCTCCCGCTGAAAGTAATATTCCACCGAAGCCAATGCTCCAAGTTTAAAGAGTTAAACTTGTGCCATAAGCACTGAGGCACCACATGCTTCCAAAGCTCACTGGTTGTTGGACAGTCCTTTAAAACATGCTGGATATTCTCAAATTCGGCCCCACACACAAGGCAACGGGCATCACTACTCAACCCTCTCTTGAATTTGGAGGCATTGGTTAGTAGTCTTCTATGCACAACAAGCCACATAAAAACTTTACATCGTTCCAGTACCTTTAACTTCCAGATTTTCCCCCAGAGAGGATCAGAATAAGGCGCATCACTATTATGAGAATCATACGCTGTCTTGACTGAAAACTCCCCACTCTTGGACCATTTCCATCTTAGCTACCCAGTTGCCAAGGTTTCAATCCCATCCTGCACATCACCCCATGTTCTCTTGATCCCATTCCATAGATTTGATCCCGTTTTGTTCATAGCAATCCTTGGTATCTTGTCAGTGCCACAATTATATTTGCTTCTGATGATATTCACCCACAGATCATCTCTTCGTGTTGATAGGCACCAACCAAGCTTCATCAAATATGCTCGATTCTGGTCATTGTCATGTCGGAGTCCCAACCCGCCTTTCAGTTTAGGCTTGCAAATGGCCTCCCATGCAACTAGGGGTACCTTTCGGTGGTCCTCCGTATTACCCCATAAGAAGCTTCGGTTACATCTATCAAGAGTCTCACAAGTGCTTAACGGAAGGAGAGAAGTTTGCATAACATACCCTGGAATAACCGTAGTTACCGAAGATATAAGCGTAGATCTCCCTGCTGAAGATAAAGAATTGGCTTTCCATGATGACAATCTTGTTTTGACTTTATCAACTACAAATTGGTATGTATCTTTGGTAACCCTGTTATGATGTAGCGGAACACCAAGATACTTGCCCAAGTCGCTTGTGTTGGAGAATCCCAGGGAATCACACAATTCATTTTTTCGGATATGATTAACATTGTGGGAGAAAAAGACTCATGTTTTCTGGTAGTTAACCTTGAAACCCGAGCTATCACAGAAATCATTGATACACTTGTTTATTATGCGTACTTGGTCCATGGAGGCTTCCGCAAATAGCATAATGTCATCAACAAAAAATAGGTGTGAGATAGGAGGTCCCGTCTTATTGAGCCGGATAGGCTTCCAATTTCCTTCGTGGATGGCATCTTAAATAAGGTGAGCCAATTTCTCCATACAAATAACAAATAAGTAAGGAGATAGTGGGTCCCTTTGACGGACTCCTCTAGAAGGATGAAATTCCTTCGCTTTATCCCCATTCCAAAGCAATTGCATGTTAGGTGTAGAAACACACTGAGCAATCACCTCCTGAAGCGAGATTGGAATGTGAAGTTCCTGCAAACATTGTTGCAAAAATTGCCAATTAACTCGATCATATGCTTTTTCTAGGTCAATTTTAATGGCCATGAAACCCTTCTTCTTCTTCTTCATGTTTCGCACGGAGTGAATTACCTCCTGAGCCACAATAATATTGTCACTAGAGTGCCTGCCCGGAACAAAGCTACATTGATTTGGGGCTATCACCTGAGGGAGGATCCTGCTAACAATAATCTTCATGACTGCTTTGTAGATGACATTGCAAAGACTGATGGGTCTCAAATCCCCCATTGTTTCTGGAGGGTCCTTTTTTGGGATTAAGACCATCAAAGTTCCATTGATCTCACCTATAGCCTACGGGTTAACAAATAAAAATTTCACATAATTCACTATAGACGAACATACAGTGCTCCACTGATTCTGATAAAAGAGGGCATTGAATCCATCAGGGCCTAGGGCTTTGAGCGCACCCATACTGAAGATAGCGTCTTTAATTTCATTGTCTGAAACATCACGGCTACACCAAATTAGTGCCTCCTCACTCATGCGTGGAGAAGACACCGGGCAATTGATCCCTGGCCGAATCATATTATCCTCAGTTAAGAGGTGGGAAAAGAAAGTAGTCGCCATCCCTTTAATTTGATTGGTATCATAGATCCATGTGCCCTCATTATCCTTAATAGCTTCGATTCTTTTGGATTTTCTATTTTAATGTTTTAATTTTTTGTCCTTTAAAATAATTACCATTTTTATTGTCTTTCTTAATAAATACTAGTATTATTTTCCTTATGTCCTTTATTATAATTTTCCCAACTTTTTATACTTTTATTTTCTAGTTTTTAATCAATGTATTATAATTAGTCTATCATCACGTTAGTGTACTTTGTCCCAAAAAAAAAAACAATGGGCTTATCCTGTAAGAAAAAATGAGTTATAGTCAATCTGACTCATGAAAAAGTTGGATTGTAAAATGTGATTTATGTTTGAGTTAGCGATAGTATAAGTAGCTTTTGATATCTAAACTTATAGTCAATTTGAAATATTTTTTTTAAGGTAACGACGGGTAGAAAAATATATATTTTAGGATACTGAATAGTACCAAAAAAATACTTCATGATCTTAAAAAATTATTTTATTATATTGAAAAAATTAATTTTAGTACCAGTTAGTACCCTAAAATATTTTTCAAGGTACTAAATGGTACTAAAAATATACTAAATGATACTAAAAAATACTTCATGATCTTAAAAAATTATTTTAAAATCTTAAAGAAATTAATTTCAGTACCAGTCAGTACCCTAAAATATTTTTTAGAGTATTGAATGTTACGAAAAATTATTTTAGGGTACCAAGTGGTACTAAAAATATACTGAACTATACTAAAAACATACCTCATGATTTTAATCCATAAGTTTGATTGAAACAAAAGCTCCCCCTCAAAGTAACTTTTCAATTAAGTTATTTTTAGTGTATAAGTCTGATTGAAATAACTTTTCAACCAAACATGCATTTTCTCATAAATCCGATTCAAACCGTGCATAAGTTTGATGGGCTCTCCAAAAGCATACCAAACATGCACAATATCAAGTTAGTGTACCAACATGGGTTTGAATACTCTATTGGTCTTAACATAAAATATATTTGAAAAATTAATCTTAGTTCAAATATTTTTTTATATTTATAAATATTTTTTTAATTTGACCCTATTGATTTTCCCTCTACCATACATGATAAAGAGGATAATAAAGGAGGGTATTTAATTCTAAAACGTTTTAAAAAATATATATCATATTAACTAATTTAACCAACTTCATCGATCTAATCAAATTATAGGTAATTAAATATGTCTTACGAAGAGACTATATTGATAGAATAACTAACTACTATGTCCTAGATGAGCTGGAGAAGACAAGCAGGAGATTTCCTACAGGGGTGATAGTGAAGAGGAAAGTAAAATTCATCTTCTATCATGGGACCTTATTACTGAAGGCAGGAAGATAGCTAGGATGACTGGGAATTAAAAAACTCATCTCAAAATGAAGCCTTTAAGATGAAGCTTTGCTGGAACCTGGTAAACAACAGAGAGGCTTTATGGCTCCATGTTCTCAAAGCTAAAATACAGGCGCACGTGGAGGAGACAGTTAGTATGCCAGATGTTCACAAAAGAACTAACTCTTCCCTTATGTGGTGGAGAATATGTTCGGTGTAGAAAAAATTTAGAGAAGATAGAAAATAGGGAATGGGTTAACAACTTCTTTCTGGTTCGACAACTGAGCTGAAACAAATGAGCCACTTGTTGATCTAATCCTTATAGCTTCGAGGCGGTGATTGACAAGAATGAGAATAAGGTAGCTGATTATGCGACTCAGTGGGTGGTTCCAACTTCCAACCTCATTTGCTGGATCATTTTATGTGTGCTCAATAACCCCTTGTGAGGAGAGAAGATAATTAAATTAATTTTGAAACCTTCCATTAATGGTTGATTCATTGTTACTGTTAGTTCTACATATCGTTTTATTTGTGCAGGTATGGCTCGGGAAGAGGATAATCAATGGAACCTTCTATGGAAATGGTCAGTTCCGAAGAAAATCAAAGCCTTTATGTGGTTCTTCTCTCATGTACAGCACAGCTGAGAGCAAGGACAGGAATTGCAAATGCAGCCACATGCCCATTTGTATATCAATGCTAGAGGACGATGGGAAGTTGTCATCAAACCTTCCCTACGGACAGAATTGGCGAACTTGGAGAGGGACAGCTTGGGTTCTTTGGAATCTCTGAAAAAGTAAGCGGGGCAAGGCTTTACGTACGAGAAGAGAGTGGAATAATGGTCCAATCTACAAAGCTTGTTGGGATCAGAATCTCTTGTCAAATTGTGTGTTCTACAAAAGTACCCAGAAAGCAAATCATGCAGACTGTTTGGCCTAACTTTTTTTTTTTTGGGTTAATAATCTACTTATAAATATAAGTTAGGTCAAACAGAATTTAAAATAAACTCTTATAATATAAGAGCTTATTTTATAATGAAGAAAAAAGAGCTTAAAAATAAGCTCCTATGAGGAGCTTATAAAGCTATTTTTTTATAAGCTCTTTTTTAAAAAGAAAAAAGAAAAGAGAATTCGTAATTTCTTAATTGAACACGACGGTCACCCCTACCACCGCCGCTGCCGCCGCTGCCGTCGCTGCCCCCCCCCCCACCGCCGCCGCCACCCCCGCTGCCCCCACCGCCGCCACCACCCTTTTATAATATACCTTTTATGATAATTTTTATTAAAAAAAAGTGTTTATGACAAAAATTTTGCCAAACAGCTTATTTTTAATTCCAGCTTTTAAGTAACTTTTAAGCTCTAAAATTTATATAATCTCCAGACAACTTTTAGCTTATTTTTAAAAGCTTTTTTTTTTTTTTAGTTTTAGCTTAAAAGTAACTTTTAAGCTAAAAATAAAAGGATCCAAACGGGCTCTAAGCAGCATGAGTAACTATGTAAAACTCGGAGTGGATGGACCTGTTTCAGGAACTAATGACGAATAACTAGGGGGTTTAATGTGTAAGTTAACGAGGGTGCCACTTGTAATTGCTAATATTATTGGGTTTTATCATCGTGAAATCATTTTATTATCCAATAAATATGCTAAATTACCAACAAGTTATTAGTTGAGGTGGTAAGGAGCCTCTTACCCAGTAAAAACGAAAATATGAGTTTCCAATCCTAAAAAATATACTTGTTGGAAACGATCATGAAAACCATTTGTCCTAAACGTTGAGGAGGAAATTAACCATTAATTAATCTAATGAAAAAAAAAAAGATGAATGAATAAGCTAAGGTAACAACTCTGAAATGAACCTTGACACCTTGTTGTATGTTTATGCTAGATGGATGGCCCACAATAAATTGCAACATTAAAGGCCATTAATTTGATATTATATTATGCTCTATAATTAAAGCACCACCGATACAGGTTTACAACTCAAAAGGAGCCTCGTTGTATTGTTTACTGTTATTTAATTGGAACGGCCAAAAATGAAATTGTAACATTTTTTTGGTGTTACAAAGAAATTGTAAAATTAAGGCCCACTTGAATTGAGATATCAATTTAGGAATCTGTCAAATAAATATCAATTCAGGAAATAGTAATTTATTGTTATAAAACTAAAGAAAATAGAGCAGAGAACACGAGAGAAAAACATGAGAGAAAAGGAAGGCATTCTCATTCATATCATCAGTGTCCATGTTGAGTCTGTATATGGGTATTTATAACCCAACAAATACAATACATTATTTGGGGTAGGGGACAGTTTCATCCATTCAAGCGTTAATCGGTGGCTCTTTAGTTACCCACTAGTAATGATATAAGTGAATGGTTACAGAATGTGAAAGTTCAAGAGTCAATGGGCATCCACATAACTGATATATTCATAACATTCCCCCTTGAATGTCCATTATGAATGTGCCTCATTAAAAACTTTAATTAGGAAAAACCCAGTGGGATAAAAACCTAGTCAAAGAAAAGAGTACATCATTCATTGATACACTGTGCAATGCTGCCTCATTAAAAACCTCTCTAGGAAAACCCAGTGGGACAAAACCTAGATAAGGGAAAAAGAGTACAGCGTGTATCAACTTCCTCTTTTAACAATATCAGTATTCCTTGCCCTAATAACTACATTACTTCCAATGTCTTTATGTTGGTGACGAACTATATCTCTTGGTAATAATCATGATATCTTTAACTTCTATGCAGCATGATACATTAGTATTCCAATAGTAGTAAGATATGGTACTTTTGGACCAAGTAGTTCTTCAATGATTAATTGCTTTTTCAAGCTCTTCAGGAGTTCTAATGATGTTGATATTATCAACATAAACAACAATTATATCAAACTCATTTCTATATTTTTTTCATAAAGATGCATGAGCATATTGGGTTATTTTTGTACCCTTCTTTCAACAAATATTTCTTGAAATGATTATACCATATGCGTCCTAATAGCTTCAAGCCAATGTGTTAGTTCTTTGATGGTTTTGATGATTGCCAACAACTACAAACAATGATAGAGGTTTTGCTCTTTAAGGTTGGAAAACCTTCAGTGAGAGCAAACCTCGAGGTTGGTTTGGAAACCTCGAGGTTTGGCCTTACAAAAGGTTTTAAATCCAAGTGCTTTCATGTTTCAAAACTTGGTTTCACAAAAACTATGTGAAACCTCGAGGTTCTGGTCTTCTTGAAAAACCCAAGTTTTGCATTAACACTTGCAACCTCGAGTATAGAAAGCTAACCTCGAGTTTTGACTCATCCAGAGAAGTCATGGTTTTCAACAAGCTTGAAAACCTCGAGGTCCATATTGCAACCTCGAGGTTGGACACTTTATTTTGAAACTTAAGTTTGAAGAAAAACCTGTTGACCTCGAGTATGGTATTTCAACCTCGAGTATTGTGACATACAGAGAGCAAACTGGTTTTCAAAGCATTGAAAACTTTGAGGTTAAGATTGTAACCTCGAGGCTGAGCCTTATGTTTTTAAACTGAACTTTGCTTTATCAAATACCAACCTCGAGTATGGATTCTCAACCTCGAGGTTTTCGGGCTCCAGTGAAATATGAAGTTTTTGAGTCAAGCTTCAAACCTCGAGGTTACCTTTGGAACCTCAAGGTTTGTGAGCTTCTGAGATTTTTCAAAAGGTTTCTTTTTAAGGGAAACCTCGAGGTTCACATGGAAACCTCGAGGTTACATGTTTTAAAACCTGTGTTTGCCTGAAACCTTCAAGCAAACCTCGAGGTTGGATGAACAAACCTCAAGGTTTGTAGCCGTTGCTACAATTTCAAATTTGGGAAATCTGCAATACCTTCTTGTTTGAACTCAATGCTTTCCATGATTATTCTATATTGACTTTAGATATGTTTAACCATCTTTCTAGTGAGTTTCAGACAATTTAACGAAGGATTATTGAAGAATTGGAAGGTTAAAGCAAAAAGTGAACAGTGCATTAAATGCTCTTCTGAAATCTCACCTACTTTTGGTTAATCCACCTGAGCACGCCTTGTTAACGTTAAAGATTGTTTTCTACATCAAGTAAAGTCAATTCCAATGGGCAAATTCTCAGAGAGCCTAATCAGACTTCATTAAGACAAGGATTAGCAGAAGCTTTGGAGAGAGAAGATGCTTAAACATGCACCAAAGTTCTGCAGATGATTTCCAACGGCTAGAATCACATAACAACGGTCATTTAATGTTCTCTACCTATAAATAGAGAGCATTAACTTCATCTCCAGTTGATACACCTACTCTAAGCGAAAATTTACTAAGTTCATTTATTGTGTATTAGCTTTCACTTGTAATAGTATCATTTTGATACTTAGTGCTTCAGTGTTCATCTATCTACTCTTTGAGAGAGTTTTTCACTTGTAAATCATTTATTGATTGAGATAACTACAAGTCAGGGGACTTGATAGTCGGGGAGTATTGATTACAACTCGTAAGGGGGAGTGTGTTCTAGTAAGAGAACAACTCTTAGTACAGAGTATGTAATCAACTTCATTGAGTTAATGGATTGAAAATCCCAAGTGAGGCTTGGGGACTGGATGTAGGTCAGAGAAAGAACCAAACCAGTATAAACTGCATTGTGTTAAGCTTCCTCTCCCTACTCCTCTGTTCTGCTCTGTTTTAAGTGTTCAAAAACAAACCAAGTTTCGAAAATTATAAAGATACCCAATTCACCCCCCTCTTGGGTATCAAGCTCCAACTTTCACAATGGACTTATTTAACTTAATTGAGTATTGTTCTTGAAAACTTGAATTAAATGCCTCAAACATTTTGAGTCCATTCAGGTACTTGTACTTCTGGTATATTAATTTCTTCAAGGACATGTGCTTCTGACACCTTGAGTCCTTCAGGGATTTTGTGTTTCTAGCACATTAAGTCCTTCAAGGACACAAGCTTCTAGCACCTTGAGTCCTTCAGGACTTTCATATAAATATCACTATCAATTGAACCATACAAATAGGCAGTTACAGTATCTATTAGGCACAGATCAAGCCCAACATTTACTGCTAGGCTAATCAAATAATGAAAGTTAGTTTATCCACTACTGGGGAATATATTTCTTCAAAATCAATGCAATGCCTTTATTTGAAACTTTGCACTACAAGGCTTGCGTTATATAATTTCACCATTTTCATTTCTTTTCAATACAAATACTCATTTGTATCCAACTGGCTTTACATCTTCAGGTGTATGGACTATAGGTCCAAAATATTTTTCGTTTTGCTAGTAATTTTAATTTTGCATTAATAACATCTTTCCATAGGGGTCAATCCTTTCACTGTTGGCACTCGCTAATAGATTTTGGCTCATGATCCTTATTATCATTCATCACATCATATGCTATATTATAAGCAAAGATGTCGTCAACGTTGACTTCATTTCAGTCCTATCGGATTCTATCCATAACATAATTTATTGAGATCTCATACTTTTCATATATTTCAGGTACCTGGGTCTCTTTTGGGACTACAACATTCTTTTCTAGAGATATCTCTACTGGAGATAATATTTCTTCAGGAGATGGCTCTTCTGGAGCAACTGATTAACTTTTCTTGATTATTCTCAACTTGATCATCTATATTCTTAGCTCCTTTTATCTTTCAAGTATTTATATCTTTGAAACCAATGGACCTACCATGCTTCAGGCATGCTTTCAATTCATTTATAATAGGTTATCCTTCAAGGACATCAATAGGAGCATTAACCGATAGGACATGCGACTTTGTCACTTTCTTTGGGTCAGTAAATGCTTCTAGCATTCGATTAGCTAAATTCTACAAATGAATTATTTTTTGAACTTACAGTGCACATCATTTTGTACGAGGATCAAAATGAGCCAATGATAATTCATTCCAGCTAAGCTCTTTACCCAACTACTTATTTTCTCCCCCTCATGTTGGGAAAACAATGTCAAATCACAATTGACTAATCATGCAGTATAAGTCTCCTAAATTCATCTGTTACCATTAGAAACATCATCATGTTTCATTTAGAGATAAACAAGAAGAAAGAGATCCTTACACAGCATTTATCCCAACTTTCTTTCTATATCCATCTATGTGCATTGTAGTGGATTTATAAGCATTGCGCATTCAAAAACTTTCCAGATGGAATTGTCTAGTTCCTGACCAAAAACCGATTTTACGGGGAAAATTTTGTTGGCTTATATAAATGCTGCAATAATCAAATATACCAACATAGAAATCTTTGTTCTCATAAGCATTGGATACATGATTTCTGGGTTGTATAATCTGGAAATTGCGCGTTTAATTTATTCAAACATCAAATATTATTGCAAACTCCATGTTGCAATCATTTTTACAAACTTCATGTTGCATTCTTACAAACTTATGGTTGTAAGCTAATAATCTCACATGTAACCAGATGCATCTTTCAAATTTGTATGGTTTACATGTCATTTCAATGGCCCATATAATAATGTTTGATATATTTTCAAAGATCCATTACCAATCATGACCAATGATATTCTCATAGTCAAATCTATTTGAGAACAAACAATACATAATACATAAACAATATGTTGGTTATTCATGAAGAATCTTCTGGTTCTTTAATGTATGTCAATACATTATCTTATTTGCATTATATATATGACTCGGATGATCAAACCAGTCATGTCAACAACAAATTTATTTGAATCAGTAAACTTCTGGTTTACTATAACATATGTCTCTACCGATAATAAACATTTCAATTTACATCATAATCTAACAACCACTTTGGGAGATCTATTAGGCTACGTGAGAATTATATAACTTTTCAAAAATTAGCTCACACTTGTATTCTAACAATCTCCCCCTCAAGTGTAAGTTATATAAACATACTTTTTTTTATATTTGTATTGCAAAATCACTTTCAAACTCTTTAAATCTCGGAAGGAAAGACTGTGTTGGTTCTTCAGGACCAAACATATAATATCGTATCAATAGATAATCTCATTATGCGTGATTAATATACTTCAATTAACTTATATATGCAGTCCACTACATATGAAGATATTCATGATCAAAATATAGTAAAAGCACACAGATGGTAACTCTAGCAGAAAATTCATATGGCAACAAATTTATGAGATATGATGACAAAATAACAACAAATTAAACATTGTATTACCTTCTAGGCTTATTCTTTCTTTTGAGCCTTAGCTTCAAAATAAATAACTCTCTGCATCTTATTGCCTTTTTAATATCTCAATAGCCACATTAGCAAACATTTAATTTGCTAATATGATATCCATTTCTATATGATATCTTTAAAACTCAATAAGTTTCTTTTATGAAGTAAAATATTTGTTACTTCGGGTAACAATATTAGCTTTTCTAGAGCCTTCAATCAAATTTATACTATCATATATATTAATTAGCCTCTCTTATAAAGGGGAAATTTATGCTAATTAGTCCCTAAGACTACTAGCTTTTTGACTTATTACAACATAAATCTTTGCAAGTTATTGTCTTCTGAACAATACTTTTCCAAAGCTACTAAAATCATTGTATCCTACAGTATTTGATACATATACCTTCAAGGTCTTAATAATTTATAATAATAATTAAAATTTTCTTATCATGCCATTTCTTTAGACCAACATTGTTCTTTTACAAGATCAATTATAAAATTGATAAACTTCTTGATATCAAATAATAAAGTGATAAAATTTCTAACCATAAAATCATAATATTATGACTATTTGCCATTCAATAAAATATCAACAATTTTTATTTTAACAGTAATTACTATGCGTAATAATAAAATAATATAAACACATGGGACCCGTGGCCAAATATATATTTTTTCCACCTTCAGCCGCCCTTCACGTGGAGTTCAAGAAATATGTTCAAGGAAAATTACATTATTTGTCCCAAAAATAAATAACTTTTTAGTACCACGTAAAATTATAGAATAATACACAAAAATGTTAAAACTCCAAATTGGTCCCACTTTCCGAAAAGCAACGCCTCATATACTATTGAAAATGATTTTGAGGCTGATTTACCTATGATACATATCTTATCAAATAGTTTATATCTATATTTGACCTTTAACAAATATATCATGGCATACAACAGATACAAAACCATGATAGTTGCCACCGTAGCAATTACATGAATTCTTAGTCATGTTTATTATACCCACTAATTTCATTTTTGTAGTTCTTATCAATAATCTTTCATTCACTTCTAGTGAGAATCTGAATCACCATAAATAAAACAATATCCATAGTAAAAATACACACACACATGTCCATAACCACAATTAAATTCATTTACTACATTCACTTCTGGGAATGTAGTTGATTCTATTGGAGGAAATTCATGATTCTTAAAACAAAAATTCACTATTTTGTTTGATCATATAAAGACAAGAAATTAATTCAAAATATTTCTTGACTCTTTCACAATATTGCTACTACCGGAGCAAATTGAATATTCCAATTTATAATAAACTTTTAGAAGAACAACCATTTTTTGGTGGTCATACTATCCCACTAATTACTTTTAGAAGAACAAACATCTTCTGGTGGTCATATAATCCCACTACTTTGAATTTGGCTCCAGACCAAATTGTGCCTTCTTTTAGCTTCTGGCCAACTTTATGCTCTCTCTTGGCATCTGGGCAATTTATGCCTCCTCTTGGCTTTCTGGCCAACTTTTGTCATATATCTTCATGCTATTTTTCTCTTCAAGAGAAATTAAATCAAGATGGCTTCCAACTATTTATCTTCTGGATAAACAAAGGTTTCTGGCCATTATATATATGACATCTGATCATATAATGAGAAAGATATTAATATGAATAATAACAATAACAATAATAAAATGACAAATAATAAATAAAACATAAACAATAAATGTTATGTTAGGAACAATAACATAAATGTTATGTTAGTAACATAAAAGTAAATGTCATGTTAGTAACAAAAAATTAAAAGCATAATTTAAATGTTATGTTAGTAACATAAAAGTAAATGCATACTTTAAATATTATGTTAGTAACATAAAAGTAAATGCATAATTTAAATATTAAGTTAGTAACATAAAAGTAAATGCATAATTTAAATGTTAAGTTAGTAAAATAATAATAGTTAGGAGGTAAAACCCCAGGTAGGAATCAAATACAAAATATTTCTTAAATCAACAATTAAGAATTAATAGAGAACATACCTGGGTGAAAAGAAATCATTTTCACCGATCCAAAATCAATCTTTCAGCTAAAAATACCTCCTTTGGAGCGATTTGAAAAATTCCTTTCATTAGAACTTCTTCAAAACATTCGTCAAAATCTGGAGAATATTGCCAGAAAATGCAAAGTCCGCCGGAAACTGGAGATATCGCCGGAAAATACAAAGATCCACCAGAAACTGGAGAATATCATCGAAAAATGCAAAGTTTCACCGGAAACTGGAGAATCCATCACTGGAAGGCGGAAGAGGCTCGGTTGATTAGAACCTCGTGCTGATAACGTGTTATAAAACTAAAGAAAATAGAGCAGAGAACACGAGAGAAAAATATGAGAGAAAAGGAAGGCATTCTCATTCATATCATCAATGTCCATGTTGAGTCTGTATATGAGTATTTATAACCCAACAAATACAATACATTATTGGGGGTGGGGGACAGTTTCATCCATTCAAGCGTTAATCGGTGGCTTTTTAGTTGCCCACTAATAATGATATAAGTGAATGGTTACAGAATGTGAAAGTTCAAGAGTCAATGGGCATCCACATAACTGATATATTCATAACATTTATCATATTTTCCTCGTATACGAAATAAAAATATTCAATACTTATTGTATCTTTCTAAATGGAATTGCTTAAAAGAAGCTGCGTCACCTGCTATCGGTTTTAGGCATTCGGCAAGAGCAAATCCACTTAGGGAATTAGTAAGATATTTCCATGATATTAAAAAACATTACATATTTACATTTGTTGGAAAAACATGATATTTATTATATTGGGAGAAGTATTTTTCTTGTCACGGGAGATAGAGTTATCTCCAGTGACCCCAAAACTATGTCATTTTGGATTAATGAATGGTGTTTTAGTAATTTTAGGTGAATTAATGAAAGGTGTTTCGGTAAAATTTATATGATTAAAAAATAAACAAAATTATAGAAACACCATTCATTAATCTAAAACAACGTAGCTTTGAGGTCATTGGAAATAACTCTTTTTCCAGTAACTGGAGAAATCCTTTACCCTATTATATTTTATAACTATTATTTATTAAGGTAAAGTTTAAGTTCAATTCTCTAAACAAATCTTGTTAGATGTACTTTTTTTTGTATAACGAAGTTGTCACTTTTTATTTTTAATAGTAAGCTAGCAGTTTTTTTTCCCCATACATGCAATATAAGTTTAAATGAATTGTAGATCAAATGACTCTTAGGGTTAGAACATATTTTCGGGCTCATAGAGTGCTTATAAAATTATTTATAGATCGCTCATTAACAAAGTCTTTGCATCTGCGATAGATTTAACCAAATTTTTATATTTTATAAATGTAAATTGTTATTATTAATAAAGTTCATAATTTTTGTTATTTTCTCAAAGAAAAATATGATTTGCTATTCATAAAAGGTAAAATCATTTTTATTTTACCATTCTGTAATCCCCCATATTTCATTTCTGGTATCAAACCATCTTTTAGTTGAAATTTAAGTCCTTATAAGTTCTAATTGAAATTACTTTTTTTTGTATTGGTTGACTTTCTTCTTGTTGTTGTTGTTGTTTTTTTTTCCCTGTCCAGATTAATTGGTTCAATTGTGCATGGAATCATTTATATATAAAAAAAAAGTAATATATTTCTTTTAAAAACTATTAAAATAAAGAATAAATTCATATAAGTGAAAATACATTTAAAACGCCCACATTTTTTTAAGGGATATAATATTGTCACTATCAATTTTATGTCACTACTACTTTTTCACGGTTAGATTAGAATTTCATCTATCTTTATTATTTCTCTCTCATATTGAGATTTGATGTAATGGTGAAAAAGTTGTAGTGACATAAAATTGGTAGTGACAATATTCTATCCTTTTTTTAAAATATATTAAAAATATTATAGTGAGGGAAATTATTGAAAAAAATTACTCAATTAAAAAAAAATCCCAACAAGGGATTGTTTCGTCTGCCAAAAGTTCATGGCAAAACACAAATGAATCTTTGGACATAATTAGAGCTGGGAATCAGGGCCGGCCCGGCCCTACAGGGCCTGGCCTCCAGGGCTTGGGCCCTACAGGGCCTGAGATAAGGAAAACATTTGTTTTTCAAAGCCCAGCCCGATAGTACTAGGGCCAGGGCCGACCATACAGGGCCTGAAAATTACTATTCTAAATTTTAATTATTTTTTTTCTACGTTTTTTCCAAAGAAATATAATTAGTAAATTGCAACCATTAAAGTTCTAATCTATCAAATAAATATTATCAACATTAATATCTAAACAATACAAATTATCCAACAAATAAACACATTCATTAATTCGTAATAAAAAACAAACCATTGTCCACAATTGACTCACATAAAACTTAAGAAGTATTAAACTAAACAACATTAGATAACTCACATAAAATATAAAAGCATACTACTATCATTGTCAATTGTCACCTTCTTCATCACTCTCATCAATTTCATAGATATTTGATTGTGCTTCACTTTGAGCAGAAGGCTGTGCTTCAGGAGTAAAAATGTCATGAATTTCTTCTCCCGCATCATGAACACATCCATAATCATTATTTGCAACAAATAATATACCAAATCATAAAAACAGAGTATAGTTATTATATATTTATATATGTGCCTCCTAGCCTTTTCCTCTTGGTACTCTTTGACTAATTTTTTTTCTTAAAAAACTGAAAATGCTACAGTAACAGGGCCTGCAGGGCCGGCCCGATAAAGCCCGAGGCCCTACAGGGCAGGCCCTGCAGGGCCAAATTCAAATTTCAAGCATATTTTTCAAGCCCAGGGCCAGGGCTTAAAAGGACCGGCCCGACCGGCCCGGCCCGATTTCCCGGCTCTAGGCATAACGAGCTTTATATATGCGGCTATGAATTGATGGGATGCTTGTCAGAGAGATTCCGCTTCGTTTTCATCCATCTTATGAAAGGTCTGTTACCTCAAACCGTCTCTGGGTAATTTCCCTGAATGGACACCTGATCAAAGGATCTTCTTTATTAAATTTCCAAGATTCAATTCAAGGAGAATGACAGATATGTCCGGAAAGAATTATTGATATTTATGTTTTTAACAATTCTATAAAAAGTAATTTTAAATTTAGCAGTTTCAACTCTCACTCATAAAATAAGACATCTGAATTTTAAGTGAACAATTCGACTCATCCAAGAGATAACTTTTAGTGGGTTGATATTTATATATTGATTTGCAATTTCATAATCATTGATTTACAAATCGGTGTTTTACAATAAGAGCATGTATAATTGTAAATTTATTATTTAATTGGGACCGTATTTTCAATTTCTTTTCTTTCAATACCATTATTTCAATCTTTTCATCTTAGATGAGAAGAAAAGTTTAGAGAGAGAAACGAGGAGAATAAAGGGAAAATTTTAAATAAATATAATTTGAATTTGTAAAACCCTAGAGGTCCGTCGAATTTGTAAAAAGACTGAGAGGTACAAAGGACCTATGAGAAATATGCAAATTCGGGTCAAATGATATTTTTGCCTTTAGTTTTAAATAAATAATAAAAAAATAAAATAAAATCCCCCCACTGCCGGCTGGCCACCGTCGTCGGGCACCACCGTTGCTGGTGGTGGCCGGCCGGTGGTGGGGGGTGGAGGGGATTTTATTTATTTTTTATTTATTTAAAACTAAAGGCAAAAGGGTAATTTGACCCAAATTTACATATCCCTCATAGGTCCTTTGTACCTCTTAGTCTTTTTACAAATTCGACGGACTTTTAAGGGTTTTACAAATTCAAATTATATTTATTTGGAATTCCCATTAAAAAAGATATGAAAAAACAAAATGCTATTACTAGTCTTATTTAAATGAATAAGAGAAAATTGTAAAGAAAGAAAATGACCTTACCCCCAAATTTTGAAATAATCATATTTAAAATTAAATTAAATATCATAATGCAGACAACACAACCCCCAATCTATCCATTTGTGGAGAGAAGTTTTGGGAGGAAAAAAGGCACATTCAACCTCACGTTTCCTTCTCTCCCATCTTCTCTTCTATAAAAAAAGTGATGAGAAACTTCCTTCCCTCCCCATTTCCATCCCACTTTTCTTTTCTCTCCTATTTTCTATTAATCCACAAGATAATAAAATAAGTCAATGTAGTAGTGAAGCTAGAATTTTTTATTTGTGCCCGCTCAATTAATGGAGATGATTTGAGGGTTCAGGGTAGCACTCCCCAATTTTTTTTAAAGAAAGTTTTAAATATATTTAAAAACAAAAGAATATAAACAAAAAAAGGAAAAGAAAACTTTAACTTAATATTAAAAAAAATAATAAAAAGTCAACTAAGCTATTACAACAGATCGATTACAAAAGCATTCTTCGATTCTTCATTATTTAAAAATATTGAATTATATCTTCATCATTCAATGTTATCAAACATATCACATTCAATATAAGTTAGCATGCATGAGTTAAACAAAACATCACTTATCCGACGGCGTAACTTATCCTTACCAAAAGTCATTATAGAAAAGCTCGCTCCACACTAGCCGTTGTTACCAGTAGAACTGTATTAATTTTTGGAATTTTTTTACTTATATATTTCTGTAGTATTCTTTTTATTCTCTTGTCTTTTTTGGATTAGTTATTCCTTTTTGGTTTTTTTGGGTAACAATACCTAGATGGAAATGTTTTGGGTCAAAACAATGGGTCATAAGCCTAGTAAGGAAGACCACATGCTTCGATCCTTCACCGCTCCTTTACTACTTTACTCTTCGGAAACTGAATTCAGGTAAGTAGATTCGCGTATCTAGTGGTTGAGCTAGGAGTTTTTGTTTGTGTCTGCATAATTAATAAGAGAATTGCTGCCCCCAAATTTTTTTTAAAAGAAAGTTTTAAATGCATTAAAAAAAAGAACATAAACAAGAAAAGAAAAGAAAACTTCAACTTAACATAGAAAAATAATAATCAAGAGTCAATTAAGCTATTACAATAAAAAGAGTACAAAAGCATTCTTTTATGACTTTCTATTTTTAATATATTTGAAATATATTTTGATATATTTGGGAAGTCAATAATACTAAATTAAAGAGATATTATTAAGATGTTAAGAAGATATCAATATGGATATATTTTTTGTGGGATTTCAATTTAAAATAAAAGTTTTTGAGTGTAGGAAATAAATAATAGTAGTAATTAGAAGTTTTCTATAAAAAAAAAGACAAAAAGGAGGTTTTAATTGTTATTATTATATAATTTTTCCTTTGCTTTTCCTTTCCTCAGTTCGAATCTTGCGTCGCTACATTCTTTTTTCTCATCGCATCCCTCTCGATAAAAGTACCGACTCTGCGATCGATTTTGAAATGTTACGTAAAATTCTAGATCCTAACAACACCTTCATGAACTCCGAGGATAATTCTATCAGCCGCAAAATCAACTGAGGAAAGATTGCTCTTAAATCCATGTCGCATCCTTGTGGAATGCTACTTTGCTCTGATCCAAACACTTTGGATCTTGAAACCCGATTTCATTCCCCGGAGCATTCTTGCTAGTTCAAATTACTAAATTATCACTCTCACATGAATTAGCAGTTCCTTCACTAGTTGAGGATGTAAAAAATATCTCATATGACTGTGATAAATATATATATGATTTAATAATTAATGAATGGGCTAAATGACTTTTGGGAAGAGGTTCTTGACTGCTTGATGGGAGCAGTCATATCTATAGGATGTACATGTCTTTTGGATACAAAAGTTATTTAAAGGATCGAAACTTGTCTGTTCACTCTCTGACCATAAGAGACGCCTCTAGTTTTCCATCAAGAAGAGAGAGCGTGTAATGAAGGGTGAAGAGAATGATAAATGTTTCAATTATGGTGCTGCAAGTAATATATTTTAAAGTATAAGTTCCGCAATTATAGATAGAGGTTAATACATCTTGACTTAAACTTATAGTGTTGTAATAATCATAAGTTCTTAAAATCCTTGTTCATGTTCTTATTATTTGATGTTTAAGCATGAAATTATAGAAAAACTTATAGAGGAAACAACCTAATGGAACTGAAAAGCAAGCAAATGCATAAGACCAGTGTGAAGAATCGTGGTAAAAAGATGGTGAGAAGGGGATTGCACTGAGCCAATGAGTCATTTTATTTGTTTTACCATTTGAATGGATATTCGAACAAATTAGTTTATATTTTTGTGTCTGCACTTATAGTCAATGGCACCAATGTGACTCCGCGACTACGCGTATTGATGGAGAAGACTCCATTGTCATCGACGTCCAGAACCAAAGATATGGCAAAAGATTCTCAAATGCATTGTTCCGCTTTTGATGGGATGAACGAGGACCTTATCTTCAATATTCTGAGCTAGCTTCCTACCAAATCCTTTGCTTCAATAGCTTGCGTTAGCAATGTAGGAATCCCACTAGAAACGCGGAAGTGTATCGTACCACGCGATATAGGAAAAATCAAAACCTTCATCATTTTGATTACCTGGAAAGATGCAGCGATCTGAAGCAGCGATCTGAAAGCTTTTCCATGAACAGTCCTCGTATCTGAAGAGCGATCTGAAAGCCTCTCCACGAACAGTCCTCGTCCGCTCTATGATCGATCTTCCAGACTATCTCTCGAGGGGAATAGGATGATTGTGTGGGCAACCATTCAGATGATGAACGTCTGCCTCTAGGGTTTGTTTCTGATGAGAGCCTCCTTATGTGTCTATTACTCTCAAGCAGGTGAAAGTAGGATTATATGCTACTACACCCAAGACCTAACCCTAAACCACATGGGCCATAGAGTTCTTGGGCTGTAGTCTCAATTAAGCCCTATTAGGCTTAAGTGACTAAAGAGCACATTAACCCTACAATCTCCCACTTGCTCTTTAAGATACAAACTTGAGTTCGTAAACCCAAGACCATGTAGCCCATAAGCCATCATCATCGGATTATATACCCTATCCCTTGTTTCGAGCTAGCCTGGGGATCTACCATTTGTCATTCATAAAGGCTCATGATAATCTAAAGAAGATTATCTAGTTTGGTGCTATTCCACTAAAAGCCCAAACGTAATCTCCAAGAATAATGACACTTATAACAAGAATATGCATTACCCCTTTATAGAATGTCTATAATTGATTGACTAGTTTTCTGTAACCCAATCAATTATTTATTTCCTTGACTTTAACAATTTCTCTAATGGATTACATGCACTAGCCAATGTCTTAAATATCCAAGTACCGAAACATATCAAGGGGACATTTCCTATAAATTCCATGTTGTTGATCTCATAAACACCGATAACCAAATGGTCTCAATCCCAAAATACCGAGTTATTGGCCGTCATATAGATCAAACCTCACCCGTTGGTAAATCAAAGAATGAAAACCATTCGATTACCTATTTAAAATAAGCTCAGGATTAAGAGTAACTACATGACTATAGTTATCTGGAGATTTGATTCCTTATGATAGAAAGAACAGCCTTAATCAAATCTCTCCTTGATCCATTCAATGTAAGTATTAACTCACACCAATATTTCATAATGATTTGGACAAAACCATTTCATAAAATATTGCAGCTTAAATAAAGTGTCCAACTTAATTTAATAGCTGTGAACCAATTCATCAATTGTGAGAACTTATAACCATGTCCTCTATGAATGTATCCATATGATCATATATTCCACAATTGATCCGGACCTTAGAATTTGTAAATAGTGTGCGAAATAAATGAAAAAACACCTCATTTATTAACATTCAGGAAAAATGCAATGTCATAATGTCTTGCTCAAAAAAAACACAAAATAACAAAGTGAAATAACAACTACTTAAAGCTATAGCAAATCTGGAATCCTCCTAAGACCCATAGATGCAACATGCCTCTCGAACACACGTTCAGGCAAACTCTTAGTGAAAGGGTCAGCAAGGTTCTCGTCTGATGCTATCTTTGCTACCAATGTATCTCCTCTTTTAATTATTTCTCGGATCAAGTGGTACTTCCTCTCTATGTGTTTTTGTCTCTTGTGACACCTTGGCTCCTTGGACTGTGCTACTGCCCCACTGTTGTCACAGTAAAGTGTGATAGGACAATTAACACTTGGTATCACCTGAAGGTCCGTTAGGAACTTCTTTAACCATGCAGCTTCCTTTGCAGCCTCAAAAGCAGCCACATACTCAGCTTCTGTGGTAGAGTCAGCCACACATGATTGTTATACACTTCTCCAACAAATGGCACCGCCATTAAGGGTGTACACATATCCCGAGGTGGACTTTCTTGAGTCAATATCTCCCTGGAAATCTGAGTCCGTGTAACCAATGGTTTCAAGACTCCCACTCGAGCAGACCAACATATAATCTCTCGTTCTCCGTAGGTACTTGAGTATATGTTTAACCGCTACCCAGTGTTTCTCTCCAAGGTCCCATTGGTGCCGGCTTACTACTCCCACTGCATAGCAGATATCTGGTCTGGTACATAGCATAGCATACATGAGACTACCTACTGCTGAAGCATAAGGTATCCTACTCATGCGTTCTCTCTGCTCAGGAGTTTTAGGAGATTGCTTCTTACAGAGATGAATCCCATGTCTGAAGGGTATAATTCCCCTCTTGGAATTCTCCATGCTAAACCTGGCAAGTATTTTGTCAATGTATTTAGCCTGGGATAATGCCAAAACCCTATTCTTCCGGTCTCGCAAGAGTTTAATACCAAGAATATAATTGGCTTCCCCAGGTCCTTCATATCAAAATGCTTGCTAAGCCAGGTTTTTATGCCTAACAATACCTCTGTACCATTTCCGATAAGGAGAATATCATCCACATAAAGTACCAGAAAAGATACCGCACTACCTTGGATCCTTTTATACACACACGACTCATCAGGACTTTTCTCAAAGCCATAAGACTCAATGACTTGATCAAATCTGATGTTCCATGATCTGGATGCTTGCTTAAGTCCATAAATGGACCTCTGCAACTTGCATACTATTTCTTCTAGCCCTTTGGCTATAAACCCTTTTGGTTGCTGCATATAGATTTCCTCTTCCAAATTTCCATTTAGAAAAGCAGTTTTGACATCCATTTGCCAAATCTCATAATCAAGATTTGCTGCAACAACTAAGAGAATCCGGATGGACTTGAGCATGGCAACCGACGAAAAAGTTTCATCATAATCCACTGTTGGAAATTATGCCCTAGGGGCAATTCATTGTACTTTGGATATTTAAGTTATTTAAAGTATTCTCTTTTGTTATCATTTTCGTTTGCATGTTCGTATTGATAACAGCATCCCTGGATAATCTTATAGATTATCCTAAAAGTCTCTGGTCGGTCATCTACACGGGAGTGAAGATGAAATAAGATCAGTATGACTTTGATGAGGTATGGAGATACGAATCAAAGTCATGGGCACTTGTAAGAGTACAAGGTGCTGGACCGACCCACTATGAGAAAGCTGCATGGATTAAGTCATAAGCTTATCTCATGTATAACCGCGTCACGACGCCCTATGACCTGAGACCATCATAGATTCCTACATGATGAGTACTGGTCTTTGACCTAGTCAAAAGTCACCTTTGACCGGGTGATGATAAAGGCTAGGACCAGGATCAGTGGTTTTCATGCGGAGGAATGTGAGTGGTCAAGATGGGATTTGTCCCTCACATATGTAGAGAGATAATGCTGGGCCCTCGATGAGTGACTCTAAGAAATGTATGGCCATACTGTGATGGAAAGGAGTTTCCATTTCACTCATTAGACTACTCGAGAATCGAGAAAGCATTGGTCAAGAAAAGGAAGTTGACATTATCCATGCCTCATCCTTGACCGAATTATCGCGTGACAAAAGGGACGTGACATGGTTGTACGATAGGTAGTATCGTGTCATCGATCCCCATGTGAATTGGGTAGTCGCAATGTCTTGCTAGAGGCCGCTTGCGACTTGTGGGCTGATACAGTGTTGGCCCACTGCCAATTTCATATGGGCCTGCAGGGTCGCACACAAGAATAATCCAACACGGGTGAAGGTGTCCAGGTTCATTGAATCTCAGATTAATCTGAGATTAAATGAATACTAAATTTGATCTAGGATTATATATATATATAATTCGAAATTAATATATATATTATAAATTGGGATTATAATATTATATATGATATTTGTTTAGTATTTAATTTATTTGATAAATTAAATATCTGAAACAAATAGAGATATTGTATCTCATTTAATTTCGAATAAAGATATCGTATATCTGTTTAATATTAAATTGAGATATGGTATCTCAGATTTAATTAAATAGATAGATATCATATCTCGGATTTAATTTATGATGATAAATTAAATCAAAAGGCTTTAAATTTAGATTTGATTTAAATTTAAAATTCGAATTTCCAAATCTGGCTTTTAATATATTCAATTACATTTATGAGATAGATGTGATTGATATGCTGACCAGATTCAAAATCCGAATTTCCAAAATTAATAAAGGATTAATTTTGGTTATATAATACGCCTATCGGGTTTAGAAAAACCTACGGGATTTTCAGTCGAGCGTATTGAGAAAAGCCGCGAGAAACCCTAGAGCAATTTGAGAGAGAGAGACGCACAAGAAGCGCTAGCACGCTGCCGCAACCGTTTAGGGGATTGTTCGTGTGGATACCAGTAGAGGAAGCCGATCCAAGAGTCGACTTCTGCTGATCGAAAGAACGAGACGCGGACGTGTTGATCGCCCACCTGATCAAATGAACGAGACGCGGACGTGTTGTTCGAGAAGGTAGCCCACCTGATCAAAGGAACGAAACGCGGACTAGTTCAACAAAGGTATGATTCGGTTTCCTTAACTCTGATTTAAACGTCGTTGAGTGATCCTTCGGAAGGATTCATAAGAAATTTTTAATCCGCTGCGTGTACGAATCCCAACATCCACACCTTCTTTTTGGGAGTACCCTTTCGCCACCAATCTAGCTTTGAAGGTTTCAACCTTCCCGTCCGATCCTCTCTTTCTCTTGTAAATCCACTTACACCCAATGGGTCTTACCCCTTCAGGTGCATCTACAAGAGACCAAACTGAGTTGGAATACATAGAATCTATTTCACGATTCATAGCCTCAAGCCATTCCTGAGCATCAACATCTCCTAGTGCTTCGTCATAACTCGTGGGATCACCATCTTCATCAATGATTACATCCTGATTTGACTCACCCAACAAGAGATATCTTGCAAGTTTACGAATCAATCTCCCTCTACGACTTTGTCGCACTTGATGTTGTGCATCTACAAGGGGGTCCACATTTTGTGGGTTGACAGTTTCTAGATAAGGACCCTCATTAAGTGGATTAACCAATTCATGATTTTGTTCTTCATTAAGTTCATCATCATGTTGAACTTCATCATTATGCTGAACTTCTGGTTCTATCTCTGGTTCCTGTGTATGTTCAGGTATATTTTCCCCTCTTTGAACAACAACAGGAATAAAAGCTGGAACTCCTTGAGGTTGTGGTGAAACTTGATCTGAGACTAGCTCATCAAGAATAACCTTACTCCTTGGCTTATAATTTGTCATATAATCCTCCTCTAAGAAAGTCGCGTGAGTGCTCACTATGACCTTCTTTTCTTTTAGACTATAAAACGACCAACCTCTGGTTCCTTTAGGATAGCCTATAAATATGCATACTTCAGTACGCGAGTCCATCTTATCTGGTTTTTGTTGCATGACATGTGCCGGAGCACCCCAAATCCGAATATGGTTTATGGTGGGCTTACACCCTTTCTACAATTCTATTGATGTCTTTGAAACTGATTTGGACGAAGCTAAGTTCAATAGATACATAACTGTTTCTAAGGCATATCCCCAGAATGAATCAGAAAGAGATGAATAACTGAGCATAGATCTTGTCATTTCTAAAAGGGTTCTATTTCTCCTTTCAGCAACTCCATTCTGTAGAGGTGTCCTTGGAGAAGATAATTGTGAAACTATCCCCTCTTTGGTCAGGTAAGACCTGAACTCTCCAGATAGGTATTCATCCCCTCGATCAGATCGAAGAGTCTTAATTTGAACACCTAGATGCTTTTCTGCCTCAGCCTTGAACTCTTGGAATTTTCCAAAAGCTTCAGACTTGTGACGCATCAGATACACATGTCCAAATCTAAAGTAATCATCAGTGAATGTGATGAAATACTGATACCCACCTCTGGCTTGGACATTTATTGGTCCACATACATCA
This sequence comes from Acacia crassicarpa, assembly GCA_034222035.1. Classification (NCBI taxonomy): domain Eukaryota; kingdom Viridiplantae; phylum Streptophyta; class Magnoliopsida; order Fabales; family Fabaceae; genus Acacia; species Acacia crassicarpa. The sequence continues at coordinate 3,941,390 of JAWXYG010000010.1, forward strand.
GTATGTACCAATTCCAGCTGAAGTGTGGCACGTTTTCCCTTGGCCTTGAAAGATCTCTTGGTCATTTTACCTTCTAAACAGGATTCACATACTGGTATCGGTTCAAAGTTCAGGGATTTCAAAATCCCACTTTTGACCAAACCTTGTATCCTGTTAGAGTTAATATGACCCAATCTCAAATGCCAAAGATAAGTTTCATTGGAAACTTTTCTTTTCTTTGATGAATTAATATGCTTAACATCTTTTAATTCAACATGATTTACTTCACGGGGAACAGGATTAAGGAAATAAAGACCATTAAGCTTTACACCAGAACAAATAAAAGAAGATGAACTTCTTATTGACACTGAGGAATTAAACTGAACTGTCAAACCATGTTTATCCAAACAACTAACAGAAATTAAATTCCTCTTAAAATCTGGAATAAATAAACAGTCTTCTAAAACCAAAGTCCTACAATTATCAAAAGATAAAATAACTTGTCCCACTGCTAGTGCAGACACAAGCTCCCCAGTTCCAAGCTTCAAATCTCTTTGTCCTTTACTTACAGGCAAGCTATGTTTGAACCACTGCAAAGAGTAACAAACATGGTTAGTGGCTCCTGAATCAACGATCCATTTATCATCGTGATTCTCCACTAAACAAGCCTCAATCGCATGTAAATCACCTATGTTAGGCGTAGCAAACATGCCATCAAGAGTTTGGAGCATTGTTGCTCCACTCTCAATCATGCTCACTTGCTCCTGAAAGTGATTGGCGAGACTGGCCAAAATGTAGCAGCGAACTGACACATTCGCCTTCTCCCATCTATCCTTCTCCTGCTGAAATCGAGTCCGAATTGCATCAGACGCATCTGCAGTAGGCTGCGCTGGCATAGGAGTAGTAAGAACAAAGTTAAGCTTTTCATATTGAAGAACAATATTCAAATTAGTTTTCCATGTTTGTAGTTTGTATCATCCATAGGTTTTTGGCTCAAGATTGTAGCTAAAGGATTGAATGAAGACATTTTTCTGAAAATAAGGAAAAGCACACTAATTACAAACTATAATTAACAACAAATAGATATAGCGCTAGTAGATTCTAATAACTACTATTCGTTTATTGTTTAACAATCCATTAGTTATCTTTACAAGGCTTACGATGGGCAAGATTCTTGTAAAACTAATATTGTTAATTTGGGCTTTAGTTCCATTGCCAGAGCCTCGATGGGAGGGTTAACAATTTTACCAGAGTTGAATGTATTTAACCATTGTTTACTTTCAAAATTATCTTTAGTGTCTAAGTATTGCCGACGATGGGCCGTACAAAACTTTACTAAAATTTTGAAAATATTAAGGTTTAATCTAGCGAAATCCGATTATCCTTATCCGATGGGGCTTCAGCGATAACCATTTCACTAATAAACCCACAATTGGGGCTCGTAGGTTTTAAAATTAAATACTTAATTTAAAACCTTCACCCATTCAATATTTTAAATTTAGAATTTTCAATTTCCAAGAATTTGTTCAATTTAGAGTAAATTATTAGGTATCTAAAAACTAGTCATGATCTGGCAGAGTGTGCATCACATGACCATTTTAAATAACCCACAAATTACTCCAAAAGGTACAATTCTCTTAGGAAATTTCCTGGATTATTTGTCTAGATTTTAATTCCACAATTATTATTCTAGATTTTAATTTACAATCATAATAATTGATAATTAATGTCTAGATTCTAATCCCACAATTAATTAATCCAATTATTATTCTAGATTTTAATTTAAAATCATAATAATTGATAATTAATGTCTAGATTCTAATCCCACAATTAATTAATCCAATTATTATTCTAGATTTTAATTTAAAATCATAATAATTGATAATTAATGTGTAGATTTTAATTCCACAATCAATTAATCCAATTATTATTCTAAATTTTAATTTAAAATCATAATAATTGACAATTAATGGCTAGATTCTAATTCCACAATCAATTAATCCAATTATTATTCTAGATTTTAATTTAAAATCATAATGATTTGATAATTGATGTGTAGATTTTAATTCTACAATCAATCAATCCAATTATTATTCTAGACTTTAAAACTTAAAATCATAATAATTGATAATTAATGTGGTGGGCAATCTAAATAATCTCGCATAATAACTATCATACTGGTCGATTCAAGACATAATAGCTACTATGCAATTATGGCATGTGATTATGTAACAATATGGCACCTTCCTATTCTATATGACATGTTATTTACCAACATCATGTTAATCGCAAATATAATTCGTACAATTTAACAAAGGCATTAAATAATTAAACAAATAACTTTAATCCATGGTTTTCCTAAAAAAAATAAGAATAAAAAAATTACTACTTTGGAATTCCTCTTTTGTCCAGCCCAGAGTATCTGCCTCTAGCCCCTTTAGGGTATCTATGGGCCCAAAAACCCAAATACCCGTACTTTAGCTAGAAACCCTATGACACACAAGAGGAACCCTAGCCGTCACTCCTGCCAACGCCTTCAACCGAAGTCATCTCATCTTCTTCGCAGTTTCTTGATCTCCAACTTTTACAGAATTTCGAAAAATACATAGAAATTCCAAAATAAAATTAAAAACAGCAAGGAGGAAACCTAATCATATGGGATTAGCCTCCTTGTTACAAATCAAGAAATACACGATAAAATGTAACCATGGATTAAAGCGATTAACCGATTGAAATTAAAACTAATACCAAATATGAATTATAAACGAATGGCTACCATGAAATAAATAACAAATATAGAAAAAGATACCATATTTTCAAAAAATAATTTTCAAAAAGAATCACATGAAATATAAATTAATATCAAAACTCGGTTCTTTTCCTCATCGCTCTTGGCTCTGATGCCAATTGTAACATCTCAGGCGCTCGCTTGTGGATATTATCCGCTTTGGCACACACAAGGCCTCGCGGTTTTGTTTCTGACTGGGCCTAGCCCATCAAAACGCGTCCGCAAGGGAAAGGTCTCCGCATCCTGATGTGGGACTTCACACTCCACCCCCCTTGGGGCCCAGCGTCCTCGCTGGCACATCGACCCGAGCCCTGGCTCTGATACCAATTGTAGGAATCTCACCAGAAACGTGGAAGCGTATCGTACCACGCAATATAGGAAAAATCAAAACCTTCATCGTTTTGATTACCTGGAAAGATGCAGCGATCTGAAGCAGCGATCTGAAAGCTTTTCCATGAACAGTCCTCTTATCTGAAGAGCGATCTGAAAGCCTCTCCACGAACAGTCCTCGTCCGCTCTATGATCGATCTTCCAGACTATCTCTCGAGGGGAATAGGATGGTTGTGTGGGTAACCGTTCAGATGATGAACGTCTGCCTCTAGGGTTTGTTTCTGATGAGAGCCTCCTTATGCGTCTGTTACTTTCAAGCAGGTGAAAGTAGGATTATATGCTACTACACCCAAAACCTAACCCTAAACCATATGGGCCATAGAGTTCTTGGGCTGTAGTCTCAATTAAGCCTTATTGGGCTTAAGTGACTAAAGAGCACATTAACCCAACAAGCAAATCCTGGAATCGCACCTACAATCGCGTACTTTGTCATCTTTGTTCTACAATCTGAAAATGAGAGAAAAAAGATATAAGTTTGTGTCTGCACTTGCAGTCTTTGACCCAAATGTGGCTCCGCCACCAAGTCAATGGGCAATGCAATTACTAACTTGCAAGTTTCTACAAATTATTTGCTCATGGAATTTTATTTCCAATTTTCATGTGATTGGGCATTGCTAAGTATTCAAAAATCATATATCAATTATACTTGTTTTTTCAATCCAAGTTTGTTAGAAGCAAAATTCAAATTAGGAGGAATACTCGCTGGAAGAGAGAGAGGAGAAGGGATGAAGGTGAAAAATGAAGTATCATGTTAAGGACGTGAGACAACTTACTATAGGATTAGTTGACTAATTTAGGTAAGTTAAGGAAATTAGTTATATAAGTTATTAACAAATATATTTTAGTTTTTCTAAAATACTATATTTCATTTTGGATATATTTGAATGAAACCCCTTAATATGTACAATCAATAGGGATATATTAGAAAAAAAAATTATAAATTTGAGAGGTAAAATGAGTTGAGGTATTACATTTAGGATCAAATCCAACTCCCAACTAGTTCTTACTACTATAGTTCTTATTATAAGCCTAGTTGACTAAAAATTTTGGTTCTAAATATAGATCCAACTTGAGAGTCATTTGTGAGTGTTATCCAATTTATTCATATTAAGTTAAAGAAATAGGTAACTAGCTAAAAGAAAATGTACAGCATCTTTTTTTTTTTTTACTCTCTTCGTTTTTTTTAAAGCTCAAAATTTAAATTATTTTGGTTATTTTCATAAGAATTTGACAAGAGTTGTCTCAATATTCAATGATTTTTGCCCATTTGTTCCCTAATTAACTATATATATTGTATTAATTAAAGGGTTGGTGATACCCATGTTTGCTCTATTTCTGTTTCTTACTTGCCCATTAGTATACTTAGGAAAAAAAATTTATTTCACACTTATTATTTTTAATTGTCTTTCTAAACCACATAATTTAGTTGTCAGACTTTTATATATAGGATCAGAGAGAGTATTCATTAAATAAGAGAAAATTTGAAAAAAAAAAAGGGGGGGTTAAGGTGCAAAAATACACATGTGCTTTTCTCCAAGAAGCATCCAGTAGCAAGTTTTTTTTTTAGATGAAAAAGTGACTATGTGGTTACAAATTAGGTGCAAAAAAATCGTTTGACCGTTAAGTTTGACTTTTTTTGCTGACTGGACGATGACGTGACATTTCAAAGGTGTAAAAATACACATGTGCTTTGTCAAATAGAGCGTCGAACACCAAATTCTATTTTTTAACTTAATAATTTTATTTTCATTACTACTGGGTACTAACTGGTACTAAAAAGATACTTTGAGAATACTGTCTGCACATAAAAAATATTTCATGATCTGAGAAATTATTTTAGAATCTAAAAAAATAAGCTGAAGTATAATTTTAGTACCAGTCAATAGCTTGAAATATTTTTTCAAGGTCCTAAAATAATTTTTCAAGATTATGAAGTATTTTTTTCTGTACCAGTCAGGGTCCTAAAAGTATTTTTTTAGTATTAGTCAGTACCCTGAAATATTTTTTTCAGTATCAATCAGTATCCTTTTAGTACTGGTCAATACCTGAAATATTTTTTCAAGATCCTAAAATAATTTTTTAAGATTATGAAGTATTTTTTTCTGTACCAGTTAATATCTTGAAAGTACTTTTTAGTAACAGTCATGTAATATCCCAGATTATTATTAAATGATTTATTTTTTTTATTCTGATGATTGTATTTATAAAATTATTTTGTGACTTGTTGTATGATTATTATTCACATGTGAATTTTATTTTAGTTTCGAGGACGAAACTTCTTTTTAGGAGGGTAGATTGTAATACCCTTGAGTAATAATAGGAATAGTAAGGATAATAATAGATTAAGATAATACTAACAAAATAATAATGATTAATAAAAGAAATATTAATAATAATGATAATAATAATAATATAGTAAAAATTAATAATATTGTATTGTTTGTGTGGTAATCATATTATTTTGTTAATAGTATTATTAGATTGGTTAAGACTAGATCCTAGATTCTAGGAGTTAGTTATATCAGATTATAATTGGTTAAGATTAGATCCAAGATCCTAGGAGTTAGTTATATCAGATTATAATTGGTTAAGATTAGATCCAAGATCCTAGGAGTTAGTTATATCAGATTATAGTTGGTTAAGATTAGACCCAAGATCCTAGGAGTTAGTTATATCAGATTATTGTGGGAATTCTATGCATTATTTATTAAACCATTATCTTATTATTATATTAGATATAGATATATTATATCATATCTTAAGATTAGTATAGATATATTATATCCTAGGATATTATATCTTAACTGTTTTGATTTATTTTGATTTGATTAGATTTTATTAGATTCTAGGATTAGCTCTAGGTTTGCCTATATAAAGGCCCGTATGTATTCTCTTTGATTTAGAGATTAAGATTTATGAATTCAGATTATTCAGATTAATTTCTCTCCCTCAAATTATTCCACAACACCTGATACTTTTCCCTGCCGCTATACTCTCGTTCTTCTAGGAGGTTAGCAAACATGGAGACCAGGTAATTCTAATTCCCATGAGTCTAGATTAGTTTTATATGGATCCTGATAGGTAATCCTAATTTCCATAAGTCATAGGCTAATTTTTATATCTTGATAGGTAATCCTACCCCTAGAGTATGGAAACCAATAGTTGTTTAATTTTGATACGTACAGAAATATATATGTATGTATATAATTGATTACCTCGACTGACTTGTGTGGTTCAATTCTGCATATCCCTTGCGTTTCCCTTATGAATTAAACACAATTATTTGTATCAGTGTGCGTGCGTCAAATTCCCTGTGCGTTTTCATGAATTGATTGAATAGTATGAATTTTTAATTCCCCTGTGCGTTTTTTTAGTTGATTCAGCATATGAATTTTCCCCTTGAGTATCCCTTTGTAATTGAATGCCAATGGCTCTGCCTCGGCCTCGTGGAATACAATTGGATGGAGTTCTCAGTGCATCATTTTTCATGGGGTCTGTGTTTCTTTTAATTATTATTTGATTTCCTTTTTTTTTTCCTTCATAGAATACCACCTGCGTTATAAGATAAGATACCAAAAGATAAGATACCAACCGATTTTAGGTCAAAATATCCCTATATCTATATTTAATTAAAATAATATAAAAATATATAAAAGATAAGTAAATAATATAAATAATTTAGGAGTTTGTTTTCTGTGTGTTTTAAAACGATTTAACAGTGGGAGAATAGCTTTGGGATGGTACCTCTCAAAGTGATGAACACAACTTTTGGGCTTTATGCCACTGATGTGAAAATGATAGTATCCGTTCTTCCCAAAGTGGTGTCTGGCAGGTTTCCGGGACACTAGTAACAACTTTGGGAAGAGGTGTGCACACTAGGAAGATATATTTTTATGTTTATGGCCAATTGATGATTGTAACTGGCAGGTTTCTGGGTCACAGGGTAGACTGACAGGTTTCCGGGTCTACCATGATTCTCTTCCCACTAAATTAAATGGACTGGCAGGTTTCCGGGTCCAAATTAAATTAAATTAAATTATATATATATATATAAAATGAATGATATTTGATTCAGTGTAAATATATGTATGTATATGTATATATATGACGAATCTTGGACTTGTTATTTGATTAAATCACTATGTGATTATATATTTGATTTTATTAATATATTTGAGCCATATAAATTGTGTTTTAATTAGAATTACCAGCTTTTGCTGATGTATGTGTTCATGGGCTGCGACGATCCTTCGGGGGAGTAGATTTTTAGTAAAACAGGTTTCAAAGTTGGGTTGTTGGGGCTAGCAGTGAGAAGTGAGGAAGCACCTTCATCTTTTTTTTTTAATTTTTAATTTTTATTTTTCTTAGGAGTAAGACATATTTTGTTTACATTTGAATTTACCTTATTTGTAATCAGTAGCCTTGCACTTGTCCCCGTACAAGTCCGGCGGTAACACTCTCCAAGATTGTTTATTTCTAATTTCATTAAATCATTTATGAAAATCATTTAAATTTTTGTTACTATAACTGTTAAAAATTGGGGGTGTTACAAGTCATCACCTTGAAATATTTTTTTCAGTTTCGACCATATCCTTTTTGTACCATCAATACCTGAAATATTTTTTCAACATCCTAAAATAATTTTTTCAAGATTATGAAGTGTTTTTTTACTAGTCAGTATCCTAAAAGTATTTTAGTACCAGTCAGTACTTTGAAATATTTTTTTCAGTATCAGTCAGTATCCTTTTAATACCAGTGAATACCTGAAATATTTTTTCAAGATGCTAAAATAATTTTAATTGAAGTAAAATTATTAAATTTTAAAAAAATAATTTGGTGTTGGGCGCTCTACTTGACAAAGCACATGTGTAGTTTTGCACTTTTAAAATGCCACGTCATCGTCAAGTCAGCAAAAAAAAGTCAAACTTAACGGTCAAATAGATTTTTGCACCTAATTTATAACCACGTGTGCACTTTTGCACCTAAAAAGAACACTTGCTACTGAGCGCTTCTTAGAGAAAAGCACATGTATATTTTTGCACTTTAACCAAAAAAAAAATCAATTTTAAACATACTACCTTCAGTTCTAATTATAAGACTTAATTGATTTTCTTTGGAGAGATTAAGGAAGTTAAATAAATTACTTAATCATTTCATATGTTGTGTATCCTTAAATTATATATTAGTTTATTAGTTAAATTAATTAATTTAAAGAAAAAATAAAAAATAATACTTTAAAATAATTTAATTAATTTTCTTAATTTTTTCTTAAAAATCAATTAAATATTATACCTAGGACTGAAAAGACTATTAAATATGTGATGTTAACTTTCGTTTGATGTGAGATTTTGTTGAAATATACTTATAAAAGGCAGCATAATACATTAAGCTTGGGGCAATTTTTTTTTTTTTTTTTTGAGCAAAAGCTCTGGGGTAGTATTGAATTAAAATTATTAAGAAAATTCTTGTCACATCAGCTTACACATGCACTTAGATTTATTACATGGCATACTGTAATTGGACGGAGTATATATTAAGGGGTGCTCCAGGAACACACAATAATTTCTCCGCGTTTGATTCAACGGGACGAAGACCACGTGTCCCCCGCCATTCCTTCACCACTCATGTCCTGACACAGCTCGCATCTCGCACGAAGGGTGGTAACAGGTCAGGCCTTACCCTTAATAGGTCAGACCTGTTATGTAAGACAGTGGCCTGAGCCTGGCACATGGCCTATTATAAGCTAAAATTTTGGCCAAAACCTGGCCTATAGCCTGTTAAGAGGCCTATATTTTTTACAGGCAGAAAATAGGCTAAATGTAAATAGGTCTATAGTATATAGGCCTACAACAGGCCTACAGTATACAGGCCAACAACAGGCTTAATAAACAGGCCAAAAACAGGCTTAATGTAAACAGGCTAAAAATAGGCCTAAATAAGGGAAAATGATTTAGGGGCTTGGGATTCTTGGTTTGAAAGAATGAACGGGAGGTTTTGAGTGAAGGAGGGCCAGAGCGATATTAATCAATCTTTTTTATAAAAAAAATAATTATTCTTACCAGACTGGCCTGTCAGCCTAACAGGCCTATTTGGAGGTCTAGGCCTGACCTATTAAGATAAACAGATCTTAAAATAGGCCTTGACCTAACCTTTTAACCTGATAAACCAGGCTTAACTAGCCTTTTAAGAGACTAGGCCACATACCTATTTCCATCCCTCGTCACACGAGCCAGACAACCAATCCAAACATATTCGCGATTACTTATTTTATTGATTTATTTTCATCGAAAACAAAAAATATACCAATTCTTCATTTCCGCGCCGCACCTCGATTCGGTTCTTCCTCGAGTTCTGTGTGGTTGAGGCAGATCTCTGCACAACAGGCCTGCGAAGATGAGCAAGGGACCAGGTCTCTTCTCGGATATTGGCAAGAAAGCCAAAGGTGATTTTGCAATGAAGATGATCTATCTTCTTCCATTTGATCTCTTTCAACTGCATTTCGATTTGATATATAGTTCTTTCTGGAGCCAAAATGATTGAATGTATTTGTTCTGGCTCATAGATCTTTTGACCAAAGACTACAGCTCCGATCAGAAAGTCTCCATCTCCACCTACAGTAGCGCTGGAGTGGTAAGGACTTCGCAATCTGCTTTTTCCATATATAGTTCAAATCTGATTCTTAACTTCAGATCGCGGTTGAGTTTCCCTTACATTTGATTGAGCGTTCAATTCTCACGAGTTGGAACTTATATTCTGTTGAAGAAGTCATCCAATACTTAGCTTGTATGTTGGAATGATTTGAGAACAAATTAGCTTTCTATTTATGTTTCTTCGGAATTTTTCTATATGCCTGCCGATTTACTAATTACAGTCACCCTAATTTGATCATTATCTATCAAGCTGAGCTAAAATTGGGGCTATGATCTAACAAGATGCATATGAGGCTTTTGCCATGCCTGGTAATTGTATTAATGGCAAAAGAGAGCGAATGGAGAAAGCCCGAGAGGCAGAGCCTAGTTTTTCTAATAAAATATCATGCCTCCCAACATTAATGCTCGCTTGAGTGCTTCCAGATTTATTGGTACTTTTATATCCGTAAATAGGATGGGTATAGACATAAGCTGCTGCAGATAAAGAGATTAAGAAATGAAAGATGTCGGATGAGTGTTTTCACCTTTCTGTGTTGACATGCTTCTATCTTAAACTTTGTTCATGTTGTTCTATTAGTTATTGCACTTGCCTTCCCTCCGTTAGAATCTAACTCGAAGTCTTGTATAGTTTGCACTCCGCGCATGTGTGTGTGTGTTTCAGCCTGTGTACTCACTGTTTAGTCATAAAAATGAAGCATGCTTTCAAATGTCATAAATTGATATACAAGTCCATTTTGTAGCAAAACATTTTGGATGATTCTACTATCTACAAACACATTTCTTCACACTTTCCGTTGAAGCTGGAGACTGTAGAGTATTGATTAGAATGTGACAGCTATTTTAGTTTGATTAAGAGTGATTAAAGGCATGCGCTCACCATTAATCTATCTGGGACTGGATGTCCTGATGAATAGAAGGTAGAAAGCTTCTTCTCTGCATAACGAGGCATAAAGAAAAAGGTTAAGAACAAATAGCTGATCTCTAGTTTGAGACAATTGAAAAGATGATTGATGAAACTGATTGAAATAGATTGGGAAGATTTAATAGATGAAGATTGATCAACTGATCCGACAATTTTAGCATATCTATAGCTTGGTTTATGTAGACATCAAAAGTATCCGAGAATCACATGTTGATAATTCCATAATGCTACACATAACAACTAACAAGTGCTAATATTTATGGTTTACTTTCATTAGTTTTATTGTAAACTTCTTGTTTCTTTGCTAGAGGATTTGGGATATTGAATATGCATTAGTGTCAATGAAGGCATCCTTGTTTTGGGTGGCATCTCAACGTACTTGCTTGTGTTTGCATGTAAAGTTCATTTTGTTTTCTAACTATGATGGGAGTTGAAGATAGCCTATGCCGATTATGTAAAGTCCCAAGTTCAAATATTATGGATGGGAAAAGGCTACTTGAGGAGAGATCCCTCCATTAGCGTATTGATCAATGTGAATCCAAATTAGTCAATAAATTGCGTGTGGGATGATTCCCACAATAGAAGTTCGTTTTCTTTAATGGGTAATGGGATCCAAATGAGTGAACAATCCCAACCCCCCCTCCGGGCAAAAAAAAAAAAAAAGAAGAAGAAGAAGAAGAAGAAGAACTAGCATCTTATAAATGTCTATGAGATACTTTTGAAATTTTCAGCCGCACCATTTAGTGCGAACTGGATGATGGGTTCCATACAATGTATATCTCACATAACAAGCCAAATTCTTCATGGCTTGTGAATATTGCAGCTTGCTATAGGTTTTTATACTATATAAATATAGACATGTAGATAGATGAGTGGCAATGTCGGAAATAAAGCAAACTACATATATTTAAAATAGGAATTTCTTAAAGTTAGCAGGGGCGTCTGACCTCATAGTCTATTATCTGGATCTGCCCCCAGTTTGCACGAAGCAAAGCAAAATATGCCATTTGTTGTTCTCAATCTGATTTTATTCCTTTCTATCTCTGCTCAGGCCCTCACTTCAACAGCTGTTAAAAAAGGAGTGGTCTCAACTGGAGATGTAGCAGCACAGTACAAGCATAAGAATGCTGTTATTGATGTCAAAGTTGATGCTGAATCAAATGTAGGTTGCTATGCTTTGCTTAGAGTGTTTATAATAACATTGTAGTTCTCCCCCTGTAATCATCTCACTTGGTTTCTCTTTTGTCAGATCTCCACAACTCTGACATTCACCGACATTATTCAATCCACCAAGACCATTGCCTCATTTAAGCTGCTTGACTATAATTCTGGCAAGGTATAGACACGATGTTGTATCTTTTTCGCCAGGAAATTCAATTATTTTGGTTCTTATATCTATTTTTTGAAATTTGTCTTTTGACAGTTGGAGGTTCAATACTTCCATGATCACGCTACCTTAACAACTGCCTTTGGCTTAAAACAATCCCCTGTAATTGATGTTTCTGCTAATATTGGTACCCCTAGCTTTGCAATTGGTGCTGAGGCAGGCTATGATACGGCAAATGGCAGTTTTCCTAAATACACTGCTGGGATAAGTGTGACAAGGCCTGATTCTTGTGCTTCCATAATCCTGTAAGATTTCCCTCTTAGTGACATTATTGTTCCAAATCTCTGGCAATTTCCCCCATATTCACTTGCAAGTTTGTGGTAACCATATTTTGATTTCTTGTATTCAGTGGCGACAAGGGAGACAGCATTAAAGCATCCTATTTACATTATCTAGACCAACCCAAGAAGAGTGCTGCTGTAACAGAGATCACTAGAAAATTTTCCACAAATGAGAACACGTTCACAGTTGGAGGCTCATTTGCTATTGACCACTTGACACAGGTCAAAGCAAGGCTCAACAATCATGGAAGACTCGGTGCCCTCTTGCAGCATGAGATCGTGCCCAAGTCAGTGATGACTCTCTCTGGTGAGGTTGACACCAAGGCCCTAGACAGAAATCCCAGGTTTGGTCTGGCCATTGCTCTGAAACCTTGAAGCCATTTCTTCCACATTTAGATTGCATGACTAGGATTCCAGGCTTCAATATTTTTTGGGTGACCCTCGAAGGAAGGGCTGAATAAGTTCCACAGATGAACGTGTTTCTGATTTCTTCGTTACTGTGGATAGATTTTTTCAATATCTTGAGCAAACTTATGTCTACCAATTTGATGTTTTGATTCTTCTTTTCCCGCTTGCCATGAACATCGTGAGATGAGGAAGTTCTTTTATTTACATGCAGGAATCTTATTCTTGATTTAAGTTCCTGATTTCAGGCTTGTTTTCTTTCTTACTTTCTGCTGTAGCCAAAATTGTTTTAGTCCAAATGGTTCTTGTATACAATTTTGTGCGTTGAAATCCTGTGGAACAGATGGGGTAGAAACTCGAAACTGGACTGACTATGGACTGCCTTTGAAGTTTTCAATACGATGCTATCTTAAGCAACTAAAAGATTCGTTAGAGTGAAACTTGTGGAAAAATACGACAAAGGCTATCCTTGTTACCTTAATATTAAACCTGCAACCTATGCCAAAATATTGGTAATATAGTACTCATCTGGTCTTCTAATATAGAATTTAATTGAGGAGTATTTAACTAAATATATAAGACACATTTCATACGTCTAACAACTCTTTCCCAAACTGACCTAATGATATTTTCTCAGAGTGAGAGAATGAATAAAGAAAATGATTAGGATGTTTTGTAAAATTATATCTTATTAACTAACTAAATTAAAAAAGGATCAGAGAAGTATTATAATGGAGGCTGACTGGGTCAGAGCATCTACACCAAGGAAAACATTGGCTATGAAGGAGGTGCAATTATGAACTACGAAAAGTGCCATTTACAAAAACTGACTGGTTTCTTATTTGTTTGTGTTGAAGATGATAAGCTAAGAAGCCAAAATCTTCAATTTCTGGGTTTGATGTTTGGTCTCTGATTTCCGTCTGAGTTCTAACCCCTTTGCTTGTTTCTTTACTTTCGTTTCTCTCTCTCTTTCTTCCAGTTTTTGGTTCATCAATCAGTATCCGATGTTTGTTTGTTTCTTTCCTATTCTACTCTGACACCCTTTGGTTTGCTGGGAAGTGTCGATTTTTCTTGGAACGAAAATAGAAATGGCATTTCTTCTATGCCCATTTGTTTAGTGAAAGAGTTTTTAATGGGAGTGAAAATAAGAGTGAAGGCGAAATGGCGTGGAAGGGGACTTTCCAAGCATGTCTAATATGTCCGTGAAAATCAAATATGATTTTCATTAGCACCAAACTCAATTTTTTTGGCGAGAAATCAAAGTCAGGAGAATAATAATAAATTTTCTTATATACAATTGGGAAGGTGAAAAAATGTTCGGACAAAAACTGATCCAAACCAACCAAAAAAAGACTAATAAAACTGACAGTTCTTATGGTTTCGCCAAATTTTGAATGAGGTCCCTATCGATTTTTTTTCTTTTTTATTGGCTCCTTGATGTTTGCTCATTTATCAATAGAAGTCCCTCCCTCAGTTTATAAAAATTGAAGATTCCGTTAGATGGGTTGATGTGGCATCTGACTTGGCACATGGGAAGAAAAGAACCACTGAGGGAAGAGAGAGAAGGTCATTGAGAAAATTGAGACGCTTCCTTAAGCTATGATCCCCAATCCCCATCGTCTTCTCCACTGAGGTTTCTTTTTTCCCTAAGCTTCTCTGCACTGTGTATTGTGACTGGGACTTGGGCAAGACATCAAGTCATCAACCTTTCCTCTTTGCAATGGCTAAAATGGTTGGATGTCAATGGAGGGAGGGAGGTCGAAGAAGACGCACATGCTCCATTGGAAGATTTGACCGTGTCTCCGTTCAGTTGAACAACCTCTTCTCGCCTATCTCCATTCACCTGCGTTCGTCATTCGCAACTGCATCCCCGTCTTTGTTGGAGTTTCGATGATCGAAGATCTCAGCGATTTCACTCCTCCACAGCTATCCCTTCACTACTCTCTCTCTTTCTTGCTGTATTAACTCAACAATAGAAGACGGAAGATGGACCGACGTTTTTGCTCTCTCGATTTGACAGTTTGGTTGCTAAGGGCCAACTTGATAGGGCTCGATCGGTGTCTTCACCGGACATGCAGACTCCAAAGTCGGCGAGGGTGGGAGGCGGGGCTTCAAAGAATATGCCCGCTGGAGGTGAAAAGTGGGCAGGGACAATTTGGTCAAAGAAGCATATTCAATGGCAGCACTGATTTTTCAATGACTCTCTCCTTCTTCACTCTTTCTTTCCATGTGCCTAGTCAATGTCACAATAACCCCATCTATAACGGAATCTTCAATTTTTATAAACAAAAGGATTTCTTTTGATAACCTTGCAAACATTAAGGAGCCAATTAAAAAGGAAAAAATTATATATATAGGGACCTGATTCAAAAATTTGGCGATACTTCAGGGACTGCCAATTTAATTTTCCCTAAAAAGAACCTAGCCAGTGTATATCATCTTGTGTAAAAACTTATCAATTTAGTTTGGTTCAAGATTTGCTAAATCTAAACAAAACAAATCAAACTTCTGAGCACTGACCAGTCTTATTTGAAAAAGGGAATTAAGCCCTATTTCAACTAGAAAATTATACTAAACCGATGGATTATTTATTTTTTTTAAAAAGAAAAAAACCAAATGGTTTAATTTTCTACCGAATTGAGTGACCACATTATGCAATAGAAATCACATTACTACACATTGGTTAATCATAATATCTAATAGAAATCAGGTCGAGCAGCTATCATCAATATTGATCATTTCAAAGGAGTAAACTATAATCTATACTGGAGTAAGGTCAGCTGTATCTAACAAGGTCGCTTCAAGGATATGCAATCAAATGGTGCAATTCATTAATATGTGATAACTATCACATTCATTACTTGTTAGAAGCAAAGTCACGTCTAGAATTCGACATTTCTTATTTAGCATGGATTCAAGTTACTATCATTTTGAGATTTTTAAAACAGTTTTGAGCCTAACAAATCCAGAAGTAAATATAAATCGGAAATTTAGAGAATTATAACCCTAAACGAAAAAAAGCCGACAGAGGCACAAATCAGCTCTACCTCAAAAATTAACTACATACAAGACTATAAAAAGTAAAATGCAGGGCCTTCGAACAAGATCCTACAAGGTTTAGGTCATTGGGGGAGCAAGAGGCAGAAAACATGACATTCAAAGCTGATTCGATCAAAATAGGAACATTTTCCACTCATCATAAGCATCTACTTCTTCAATTTCTGCAGACTTTTAACAGAGATAAAGCCATGTCCTGACTGGCATTTGAAACTCACCAAGAATTTCAATAAGCATAAAATGGTGCCTCTAATTTCATGACCAATTACAAAAAACCCTATTACCAGATTGATATCCCCTTGCTGAGAAGAACCATGGTCTTTCTAACTCATTAAAGGATAAAGCCAAACATTAAAAGGCATAGTGTTCAGAATCGGCAAATGCAAGCAAACATCAAATTCAAATGCGATGTAGCAACAATAACGCAGGCAAAAGCATAACTAAACCCAAAACCTAAGCCAGCCGAAAATAAATCAAAGGCCGTACTTTACCAAT
Organism: Acacia crassicarpa; assembly: GCA_034222035.1. Classification (NCBI taxonomy): domain Eukaryota; kingdom Viridiplantae; phylum Streptophyta; class Magnoliopsida; order Fabales; family Fabaceae; genus Acacia; species Acacia crassicarpa. Next base: position 3,957,744 of record JAWXYG010000010.1, read on the forward strand.
TTAAATTTGTAATTCGTGACCAAATCTTTTCACCCGAGTTCCCACAAATTTCCTACAGGGTCATGAAAAGACAATAAATACTGAATGTAATTCTATCGTATGGCCGAATCTCTGTTAAAAATGAGTTGAAGTCAAACAACAGAGCCTATTATATGTAAACTTTATCATGATCAGATTCTCCACGACTACGAAATCACCAAACAAGCATCAACCATCAAGGCGGAGCACGGCAGTAATCACACCAAAATCAAATAAGATGCGGGCAACAATAATTACCAGTAACATCAAAACTTCCATTAAAACAAAAAAAAAAAGGCCTCCAAATACTGGAATTGTTCAGAAAAACACGTGACCTTCAATGTAAAGGAAACACAGTAGCGCTAATAAACGGAATATCAGTTTCGTCTAATTGAAAATAGATATAATACTCCGAGAAATTCACCGACTAATCAACACTTTGCATAATGTCCTCAGCAGTGAATTTGGTTCCCTTGTCCTTGTCGGCAGCCGCACGACCCTTGGCCTTACGATCAAGCAATGACTTACGATCCTTGTCCAACCTCAGCTTCGTGATCACAACTTTCGATGGATTGATCCCAACATTGACGGTCGATCCATTTACCTTCTCGCGGGTAATCCGCTCGATATGGATGACCCATTTTCGGCGGTAAACCTGAACAACCTTACCGTCACGCCCCTTGTAGGTGCCTCGAACAATCTGAACTTCATCGTCCTTGCGAATGGGCATAGATCGGACGTTGTACTTTGAACGGAGGTCCGACGAGAGCGGCGCGCTCATAATCACACGGCGAACACTCGACGGCGCCGTAAAGTGGGCCTTGCGATTCTTGCGGCGAGAACTTGAAACTCTTGGATTGTATTTCATCTTCGCTTTTTTCTGAAACCGAAGAAGTGCTAGGGTTTTTCAGTGTTATCCGTGACGGCAATCAGGAACGAGATTAGGGTTTGCGAAACTTAAAAGGGCGAAAAAACTCTGCATAGTTTTTATTTTTTTGTAAATACTTGAAATGGACCGGGTTGTGATTAATCCACTGGATAAACCCAGCATCTTGAGCCATATTGGCCCATAATGTTAAGTTTTTTATTCGGCACTGTTCAGAATATCTACTAACCCATGTCACACAAAAAAAAAAAAAAAACAATAACAACAACAATAATATTCAAGTCCTTGTGGATGCAGAAAACTCCCCTGGGAGAGGTTCCGCGTTTGCGCTTGACAGAACCTCGATCCAGATTAGGCAGGGCGAAGTTCTAATGAACCGGATGTAATAACCAAAAAAAAGAAAGAACGCCTACTAACCCTTTTACTTTCGGGTAAAGGTATAATTTTAACAATAAATAATTTATGTCAGAGGCTCCTAACTCAAAACATTATTGTTGAAATTACACCTTCACCAATTTTTTATTACGGTTAATTAACTATAGCTTCTTTTTTGTAAAAAAATTTTGGTATGAACTTGATTTGTCACGACGTTTGCCGTCTAGCCAATTAAAAGATAATAACTTATAATTTAATTTGATATTTTCTAAATATTAGTTGGCATATTAATAAAATTAAAATATTTCATAAGATTTATTTTTTCATTACCTATGAAATCTTAATTAAGGTGTTTATTTTTTAAGAAAAATAAAAATATGATACCAGAAAAAAAAAATTAAAATTAATGTTAGTTGAGTTATTGTATTTTAACGGGTTAAACCATAAATCAAATGACAAACCAAATCACACAAGAATTTCTCCTTTTTGGTACCCATTCACAACAGTATAGGGGAAAATAAAGTTTTAACACCTTATACCGTAAACATATTTATTTATTTTGGTATACATACGGTAAATATATTTAACTTTAAAAGGGTTTTTTTGGGACTTCAACTATGTTTAAATTTGATTTAATAATTGGAAGAAGTATCGTGTTATCCATAAAAACAATTTAATTATTCGGCAAAAATAAACAATTTAATTATTAAAAATTATTTTCTTGATTTTGCAATATATCACAACCGGTTATAATTTTTACCAACGAGTCTTGTTGTGTTGTTATTGCATGTTACTCCCTTTATCTTGTGAGACTTTATAATTTATGGTGATTATATACATACGTGGGAATGCACAATAATTCTTTCTTCACAATATGATATATCAAATCTTGTACAAACGCGGGTTCCAGCTCCATAAAGAGACTGACCATGAAAATGGCTCTCTCCACAAAAGAACCGATTCACGTATGAAGCAAGCCACATGTGAAACGGAAGCGCATGTTTTAGAGAGAGAAGGTCTAACTTCTCTCTTCTTCTCTGCCGTGTTTCTTCGTGATCCTCTTTCCTTCGCAGGCGGCTTGTGATGCAGGTCGCCGGCGAGCACCATTCTCATTCCTAGAGCGAGCTTCTCCCTCTCCTTATTCAGATATGATCTATCGAGGTGAGAGTTTTCTGGTTTTCTATGTTTTTGTTTCTTTTTTTGTAGTATGGGGTTTTGTAATGGTGTTCTTGTCTCTAGAAATAAACAGATTTGTCAGATCTGAGTTCAAATCCTCTTGGTTGGATGACTGTTTAGACGTTATGAGATCCGACTACCTCTTGGTAGCCCGGATCTGCATTATTGGGGGAAGATCTAAAAAGGTGTGGTCTGGTTTGTGGTCGATGTCACCGGATCTGTTTGGTCAGAGGAGCAGAAGTGTTCTTCAGGACATCAAGAGTCTTCTTTCTTCCAAGGTTGGGTTTTCTGGTTTCTTTACCCCAAGATGGGGTACCCATTTAGTTGATTTAATTGCAGCTATTGCTTTTAAGATTGTGTGCCCTTTAGGGTGGGTTTTTCAACCAACACTCTCTTTTTCATCACTTTTAACTTTGGGTTTCAAGGATGTCGATGATGTTCATGATTCTACTTCTACTCTTATATTTTTAATGTACGGTGCTTGGTTAATATTGTATCCAGTGTATTTTTTTGTTGTTGTTGTTGTGTTGGTTGTATTTGTGTTAGATCTGTTTATGGTTATTTTTATGTAATGTATCGTTTTGAATTATTAATATAGATATCCTTTGAGCAAAAAAAAAAAAAATCTTGTACTCCGATAATTGGGAGTTATTGTTAATTTAGGACCTATTTCATATGTTTATGAGTTTTTTCCCCCCCAAAAGAGTAGGATTAGAATTGTTTTCTCCGTTTATTTTTGAGACAGGAAGAGAGGTTGAGAGAGGTGGTGTAAGAGACGAATGTCTGAGCAAATGAGAGAGTAACAAAGGTTGGTGGTGGTAGGCGAGGAAAAAAGGATTTGCAACAAGAAGAGAGATTTAGACTTCACAGAGAGCAACTATAGGTTTCGTGCAAAGAAGAATATATTTGGCGATGTAATTTTAAGACCGGATATATGTTAGACCTGGCTATCACCCAAGAAGGGGGGTGAATTGGGTATTTGATAAAACTTTAGAAAATTTGAAAATATTTTCGCAACTTCTAATTCAACAGTTAGATATTCAAATAAGTATATACTTGAAATATAAGAGATAAGGGAAGAGAATAAGTAAACTGTGATTTATACTGGTTCGGCCCAATCCTTGATCTACGTCCAGTCTCCAAGCTCCACTTGAGATGTTTACCCATGCACTTGTGAATCCAAATCTCTCAATGAAATACACCTTTCAATCAGTTACATACTTTGTACTCGAAGTTATCCTCTTACTAGGATACACTCCCCTTTACACGTTGTAAACTGATAATCCAATCTCTAAGTCCTGAGATTCTTACAATGATTTAATAATCAGAAATGTTCTCTCTGGAAGAGAAGATGAATAAATATTGAAGTACAATACAAATTATTTCACTCTCTAGTGTAAACTATATAAACATTGAGAAACAGAGTGTATAAACTATCGACGGTGAAGTAGTAAAATCATTTCATTAGCTTCGTCGATTCATTCCTTAATCGTCATCACTTCCGGTTTGAAAACTTCGCAATTTATAGGTTATTATGTTTCGACCGTTGCGAGTATTCAACCGTTGGAGATTAGTTGGAAGTAGCCATTGAAGCTTTTGTTGTTTTTTGCTTGTTGAGTTCTAATCCAACTTTAATCATAAAATGTTTAACCTTGACTTCATTAATGCTCCGTCTTGAGTGTTGTATTAATAGTCGTTGATGAGGTTTGAATGTAGTCGTTGAATTTTCTTTAAAATGACCATTAGCGTCGAAACATTTGTATAATCGTCGTCAGTGATTCTTGGTCTTAGCAAGTCTTAGCAACATTCTTCATTCCTTTTGTATTGACCGTTGAGAGATAGCATTTAATGTGAGATAGGAATTGCAGGAATGTCTTTCGGATGATCAGAGGAATGGTTTCTATGATTGTGTCTCGATATAGCAACTGCATTTAATGCTCTCTGACACAAATTGCTTTATGATAGTTTGTTGTTAATCTTTGATATAATCATCTGAAACTCATTAGCAAACTGATTAAAAGCATTTAAGAATAGTAATGAGTCAATATATGGGGTAATGAAATCACACGGAATGATTTTGAATTTACGAAGACGATGATTTTGAAAATAGAGAAGATTAACTTTCAGATAAGAAGTGATGACTTGAACTAATGACTCGAGTTGATGACTTGAGGCATTCACTTGTTATGCAAGAGTCAATGACTTTCTCTTTGAAATGTACAAGTTTAATGTTCAAACTTGAAATCTGAAAGTCATGCCTTGAGTTAATGACTAGAGTCATTAACTTGATATTCAAGAGTCAAAGTCGATGCTTTCCAAAAGAATAGAGAATTGAAAGGTTAACTTGATATAGGAAGTTAATGACTTGAGTCATTAACTTGAAATGCAATAGTTAAACCAGATGCTTTCAAAAGAGATGGCCAAATGTAGACTTAACTTGAGTTAATAAGTGAATGACTTGAGTCATCAACTTGATATGCACAAGTCAAAAACGATGCTTTTGAAAGATGCAAGTTTGAATATTTTAACTTGAGTTAAACAATTAATTGCCTTGAGTTATTGACTTGAGGTATTAACTTGATACTCAAGAGTCAAAAACAATTGGTCCAAAAACTTAACATGAAACAGATAATTTTGAGGCATAAAAACATTTTGACTGGAATTAACAATGTTCATTAAAAACATTCTAATCATTTAACTCGAGACTTATTAGATCAAAACATCTTTCTTTTAAATAATAACACTACATGACTCGAGACATCCAGAGATTAACTCAAAGCATTAAAGACAAAACTTTCAAGAACATTATAGATTCAAGTTAACTATATAAAATATGATTTAGCCTTGAATCATATTTGTTATCATCAAAACATCAAAAACATAGAGAACTAACATTCTCTCCCTTTTTGATGATGACAACACTTATCACTTACAACGTTTTGAAAATTTGAAAATATTTTTCTGAAGATTTTTCTAAATAAGCACAGATGACTTGAAACAAATGACAACAAAAATAATTGCAGGAGCAGACAAGATATATGCATATAGTCAAATTAACAAAGCTCCATTAAACTAGGTAAAGCATACAACTGTTAAAGTAAGATAAAGGAATATTTCAAAACTTTTTCACAAGCTCTCTCCCCCTTTGTCATCAGCGGAAAAGAGAGGGGGGAGAAATAGAGTGCTCAGCATAAGGAGCAGATACAAGTTGAAAAAGAAGCATATTGAGAAGCAGAGAAATTACCCATTTAAAAAGATTCATTCATAAAGACGCACACAGTAAATGATGTTTTTCAAAATCTTTATCAATTAAATATAAAGAATAGTAAAACGGTGCTTTATCATTTAAGATGCCTGACGCAATTTACTTGAATAAATGGATTGAAGATAGAGCACAAGAATTGCGTTTGACTTTTAAATAAATGACGCACAGAGGATATTTAGAAAAGAAGCAGTATGAAATTGATTTAAATAATGCAACACAGTTCTTGATTTTTAATGATGAAGTTTCCTTATATATATATATATATATATATATATATATATATATATATATATATTATTTGTGAAAATATATCAATCAAAAGTTGTTAAAAAAGATGTAAGGCTTTGGTACAAAGCGTTTTATATAAATTGAATTTCCAGAACACTGCGTTTTAAGCGCTTGGGTGAGGCATTAACTTGATACTCAAGAGTAAAAAACAATTTGTCCAAGAACTTAACATCAAACAGATAATTTCGAGGCATAAAAACATTTTGACTGGAGTTAACAATGTTCATTAAAAACATTCTAATCATTTAACTCGAGACTTATGAGATCAAAACATCTTTCTTTTAAATAATAACACCACATGACTCGAGGTATCCAGAGATTAACTTGAAGCATCAAAGGCAAAACTTTCAAAAACATTATAGATTCAAGTTAACTATATGTTCTGTCCTAAGAACACAGAAAGATTGGACTTGACTAGGTTGTCAAGCCTAGAGCCTACGTACCCTTTGAAGGGATCAAAGTCCACGTAGTTCGTAGTATACGTAAAGGTGTGAAGCCAGGGGGTGGTGTGTGTGCTCTGTGTGACAGGAAGTAAAGAGAGCATAGATTAGAACGTGTGCACCTGTTTAGGGTTTCCTTGTATTTATAGAGGAGTCCGGTGCGAGTATCCCTAGTTTAATGAGCGATATCCGGGGCTGAGAGATCAGGGTCTGATATCTCGGGCTCCTGATTGGGGGAGATCCTCCATTAATAAGATCCTATATTGGTAGGATCCCATATCGCTACCCGTTATAGCGTAGATTCTGTTCCAGGCGTGGTTGGGCCGTGGTCCGGACTTGGGCCTTTTGGGCCGGTCCGTAACAGTTGCCCCCCAGCTCGGTTGTTCAGGCTTCTAGACGGTCGAGGTGCATATTGCCCCCAGTCCTCGATAAGGCCGAGGCCTTCTTCGTTGGCTGGGCCGGCTTGTGGTTGCCGCGTCCTTCAGCCAGGTCCGGATCAGTGGTCGGCTCATCATGCTTTTTCCCTGATGTCCTGCCTAGAATACCGGGCTCGTTTTGTCAAGACGGGTATTTGTCCCGCCCCGGTCCCAAGTGTCAGGTGGTGACTTTGGATTCGAGCCTTTTGCCTTTTGGAATTTTCTGAACGCTTCGGGTCTCCCCCCGTGAGTGTCATTATTGCGGTTTTACAGCTGTCAGGTCCTTAGTGGGTGCGGCCTGCAACCGCCGCTTCTTCTCGTTTTTCGAGGCCTGTGCGCATTTATTGCGCTGGCGTCATGCTGCGCCAATCCCGCCACTCCTGTACGGGAATGGACCATCGTGTCCCTGTCGTTTCACGACAAGGTTCAAATAGCTTTCTTTCCTTTCTATTCTTTACTTTCCCCGCTACTCCTCTTCTTTTCAGACACTTTTCTCTGGTTTTCTCTGGTTTCCTTCTACACTTTTTCCAGTCGAGACTTTGTCGTTCTTCATTTCCGGAGTTTCAGTCCCTTCATTTTATCCAAACAGGTATTCCGCCGATTCCCTTGCGTTTTTGTTCAGTACTTTCTTGCATTTTACCGTTTATTTCTGAAATTGTCGCCTGTGTTATCATTCTTCTATATCTCTGGGTTTTTCTGGGTTTCTCTAGTGTCAACATACCTAAAATTCATCCCAATACTCCTTTAAACACTAGCCCTTAGTACCTTAGGCTTCTGATTATGGTGAGGGACGGAAATGTTCCTAGACCAAGGGCGTCGTTAACGCCGGAGGAGGAAATGTTCCTCCGTGTGCGTCTCCCACGGGCCACTTACTGGGTTCTTGGGGGTGAGCCACCCGCTTCGGGGGTTTTGGCTCCTCTGCGCCGAGGTGGCGCCGTTCATCCAGGGCAGGCCAGGGCTCGCCCGACTTCGGCTAGGGTTTCGGTCTCGCTTCCTCGCCGTCCTTTCCGCCCGCTAGTTCGCGCCCTTCCTCTTGAGTCGCCCGGTGGGGCCGGGGTAGGCTCCTCATCCGGTTCCGGACCTTCGGCACTGATGGCTCAACCCCTCAACTTCTATGAGGGCCCTTCTTCTGTTCGCCAGACATCCGCCCCGGAAGGGTATCTCGGCCCTTGCTGGGATTGCCTGGCGGAGGCCTCTGCGTTGATGGCTTGCGCTGGAGATGCCGAAGCTTCTTCCATACTTGGTTCTTGCCGGCATTGGTCCACCGCGGCTATCTCTCCTAGCGCCTCCGTTCGTCCTAGTCCGCAGTCTTTTCCGCCTGCTACTGTATCTGAGCCAGGTATTTCCGCTCTTCGCTGATATTAGCTTTGTTTATTTTTGTATAGGTTTAATGGCTCCCAAATCTCGGCCTTCTAAGCAACGTTCTGAGCCAGAGGGTTCGGGCTCTTCTAGTCCGCCGGAGGCCTTGCGTCGGCAATTCGGCTGGGTCTCGCTCGAGACGTTGACGATCCGGTCTCTGATGTTCGAGGCCGATGTTGCCCGGCTACAGCTGCCGAGTTGGAGGGTTGTGTGTACGCTCCTGCGGGGGCGGAAGAGCAAGTCTGCTCTGCCCGCGAAGAGGGGACGTCTTCCTTCTTCTATTTCTACCGGGACGTGTACACCCGGATTCAAGTTCGTTTTCCATTTACGGACTTCCAGATCTCAGCCCTGACCTACCTTAGCCTCGCGCCATCACAACTTCATCCGAACGGATGGGCCTATTTAGTGGCCTTCGAGAAGCTATGTGGCTCATTCCCGATTCCCATCCCTTGCACCGCCAACCTCTTCTTTTACTACTTCAGCCCTTTCACCCCCGGCTTGCCCAGGGAGGGCGATAAGCTCAAGGAGCTGGTTTCGCTTCGGAATGGGTCGGATAGAAAGCTCATGGGGGCCTTCTCGAACTCCTTCAAACGCTTCAAGAACACCTTTTTTAAAGTGGTGGCCAAGCCCGGCCAACAGCCCTAGTTTTTAAAGTGGGGGGATGTTCCCCCTTTACTGGGACAAGAGGCATTATGACAAGTTGCCGACGTCTTACCTGGTGGACTACGACGACCTCCTGCCCGAGACCGTCCCTTCTATTCCTAGGCTGGCCACCTTTGTGAAGGAGTACGGGGTCTAGACCGCGGCCTTCTTTATTTCGGGGCCGGGTTCAGAGCCGTTGCCCCCTACTTGTAGGTCCTTGTGTTTTTTTCGTATTGCTTTGGATATCTATTCCTGTCTTGCTAACTTGTTTCAACTGTTTTTCTTTTCAGCTAGGACCATGGATGCCCTGCCGTTGTATGTCCGGCTAGTGAAAGCTGCCGCTGCGTCGCCGACTCGCCCGAAGAAACAGGGTGCCTCTGTTGAAGCCGATGTTCTTGCTGCCGCGGCTCCAAAGAGGTCAAAGGGCTCAGTTGGCCTGGGTCCTTCCTCTGCTGCTGTCACCCAGCCTTCCCCGGCGGTAGGACCTTAGGCTTCTGAGGGGCAAGAGGCCGTCGCCATGTTTCCGGCTTCCAAGGGAAAGGAAGTCGTGATTTCTGATGAGGAGGTCGAGGCCGAACTCCACCCTGATGTGCCTGCTGGTTCCCCGCCGGGTCCATCTTCGCCTCAGTCACTCCCCCCTCCTCCTCCTCCTCCAACGAGGCTGTCATCGATTGTCCCCCGTGGTTTCTTATGGGACGAGGGGGTGGTTCCGGAGGTAGACGTCGCCTTCCTTCCTTCTTGGCATTTCATGGAGAGCTGGGCGCTGTTTCCCACTGTGTTGGATCAGCTGCACTTGGCCCAGAGGGAGTTATGCCGGTCGGTGGGCTACGTCTAGGCTTTGATACTGGTGCAGGAGCAGTACACCCGGGTCAGTACCGAGTGCCAGAGGCTAAGGGCGGCTGAGGCAGAGCTGAAGAAGGGACTGGCCGCGGCAGAGGCTAAGGCCGCATCCGTCGGGGATCTCAGAGAGAAATTGGACGTGGCCGAGGCAAAGGCCAGGTCTGCTGAAGAGGAGCTCGTCAAGGCCTGGGATGAGCGGGATGCGATTCGGTCGGAGCGGGATGCTGCAAGGGTGGAGCGAGACGCCGCCAAGGCTGCGGCGGTGAAGGCCGAACAGGAGCTCCAACTCTCCCGGGCGAGTGCTGACACGATAGCCAAGGAGTGTGGCCAGGCTCAGAAGGGAATGTCGGAGGGTCTTGCTGCAATAAAGGTCCTCCAGCAGCAGCGGGCCTCTCTGGCTGACGATAAGGAGGCACTTGAGAAGGCCCTTTCGGCGGAGAAGGCGGCTCGCCAGGAGGTTTCGGATGCCCTGCTACAGACTGCCGAAGAGTGCTTTAAGCAGGCTTTGGCCCAGGTCCGGTACTTCAACCCCGGCGTAGAGCTAAATGTTGGCGGGTACGACTACCGTTCCTTTGTTCAGGACGGGAAGCTGATCCCTTACGAGTCACCTGCTGCTGAGGATGCCACTGGTGCCGAGGCTGAGAACCCCGAGGCTGAAGATCCCGAGGCCAACCCCTCCAGCTAGTCTTAGCTTTCTGTTTTTCTATTTTGATCTTGGGCGTTGGTGCCCTTGTAATTTGTTAGAACGATTTTGGCCTTGGGCCGTTGTATACAGAATGATTTCAATCTTTACCATCCTTTTGCCCATGTTTGACAATGAATGATTTAAATTTTTATCATCCCTTTACCTTAGCTCTTTTGGGGTTCTGAACTTGGTTAGATACCTTAGGCAACGGATGGTTTGCTTTTTGTTATCGTCCTTTTGCCTCGGTCTTGGGTGTGTATCGGTTGTATGTGTACAGGCCGTTCAGATAACTTAAACAGTGAATGAGTCTGTCATCCTTCCGTTTATGTTTTCAACGTTCGTCGGCCGCATGGGTGCAGGCCGTTTGGATGCTCTAGACAATGAATGATTTACACTTCTATCATCCTTTTGCCTATGCTTAAGTGTTAGTCGGCTGTATGCATACAAGCTGTTTTTACTCTATAACACTTAGTGTGTGGGAGGTTGGGGCAGGGTTGTTTTGTTTCAACCTTGTCAGGTGTAACTAACTGCACTGCCTCGGTCCGACTTTCTAAAAGTCGGACTCCAACTTTTTACTTAGTTGGATTTTGTTTTACCGACGTAAGGGCTAGACTACCATATGTCCAACCGAGGTTTCGCTTGCCTCTAATCGGACATTTTGACCTGATCAGGGTCGGTATGGTAGCCTGCTTGCTTAGTCGGGCGAGCGTTGACGCATCAATTTCACGAAAGGCCATGTATGGCACCTTCGCCGAGCTCTAACCAATGCCTGTCAGAGTACAACGGCTGGTTTTCGTACATCTAGATGTTTTTGATTTTCTGGCCGGGGACGCGACCTCTGAGCCATTTACCAGTGCCGGGCTTATAAGCCTCGGCTTTCAGTTTCTTGGCTAGGCTTAACTGCCTCGGCCTTCATGATTTTGTCCGGGCTTCATTGCCTCGGTTTCATGCTTAAGCGAATAATTGTGCACATTCATAAATCTCCTCAATGGGGTCTTTTATTGATGGAAAACAGCCCTAAGGGGCGTTACAAAGAAAGAACATTAGAAAATAACATAACTTGAACTTTGACTTAACTGAAAATAAGGTAAAGACAAACGAGGCTGGATCTAGCTATAGTAGATGTTCAGCTTGTCGGCGTTCCATGTTCTTTTGATCGGCTTCCGTGCCAAGGTCTCGAGGATGTATGCCCCTCCATCGAGCTTCTCTTTAATCCAGTAGGGGCCTTCCCAGTTTGCCGCCAACTTCCCGTCCTTGGCATTCTTGTTGCCTATGTCGGCCCGTCGGAGTACCAGGTTTCCTCGGTTAAATGACCGGGGTCTGACCTTTCTATTGTACTTAGCCGCGAGTAACTGCTTGGTGGCTAATTCTCGGCAGTACGCCGTGACTCGGATTTCATCTATGAGGTCCAAATCGGTCTTCAAGGCGTCGTCGTTTGACTCCTGCCCTTCTTGTCTGGCTCTGACCTTTCTCCAGGATGGCTGTCCGATTTCAACCGGGATCATTGCCTCGCATCTATAGGTTAGCCTGTAGGGGGTTTCCTGAGTCGAAGACTGTACGTTTGTTCGGTATCCCCAAAGAACGTTGTGGAGCTGCTCGGTCCAGTTGGTGTCGGCTTGCAACATCCGCCTCTTGAGTCCGTCCAGGACGACTTTGTTGGCGGCTTCGGCCTGGCCATTCGACTGCGGGTGTTCTACAGACGAGAAGTGCTGCTTGATGTCCAGGTTGGACATTAGCGCTTGGAATCGATGGTCTGTGAACTGGGTGCCATTGTCCGTGACGACCTCGGCTGGTATCCCGAAGCGGGAGACGATGTTGTGCCGGAAAAACTTTATCACTCTGGCCGAGGTTATTGTGGCGAGTGGCTCTGCTTCGATCCACTTGGTGAAGTAGTCTATTGCGACTATGAGCCATCTGCATTGCCCCTGCGCCGGTCGGAATGGTCCAAGGATGTCCATGCCCCATTTGTAAAAGGGTCAGGGGGCTGGCATCCCTTTTAATTCTGAGGGCGGTGGCCATATGATCCTGGCGTGTTTCTGGCAACTGTCGCACATCTTGGCTTTTTCTATGGCGTCGTGCTTCATAGTGGGCCAATAATAGACGGCGCGCAGTGCCTTTCTGGCGAGGGCCTTGCCTCCCATGTGGTGGCCGTTACTGCCTTCGTGTAGCTCGGCCAGCACGTATTTTGCCTCGGATTCGCCGAGGCATCGCATCATCGGGCAGTGGAGTCCTTTTCTGTATAGCTGATCATCAACCATTGCGTAGAGAGCGGCTTCTCTGATCAGCTTCTTGGCCTCGGTTGAGTCGGTAGGGACAATTCCCCTTTCGAGGTAGTCTTCTATCGGCTTTCTCCAGTCAATCCTAGCCGAGATGGCCATGACACAGCTCGGTTCAGTGAGATTCTGCTGGATCACCGTCCTGTGATTGTCCGGCCCATTTGTGCTTGCCAGCTTTGAGAGGATGTCGGCTCGGGCGCTCTCCTCTCTTGGGATATGGGAGACGATCACTTCTTCGAACTCGGCCATGAGCTCTTTGGCACGGTTTAGGTACTTAGCCATAAGAGGGCCTTTTGCTTGATAGCTGCCGTCAATCTGCGCGGCGACTAGCTGCGAGTCGGTTAAAACCTTTACTCGGTGTGCGCCATTCTCTTTTGCCTGGAGAAGTCCGGCCAGCAGAGCCTCGTACTCGGCTTGGTTATTGGAGGTCGGGAACTCTAGTTGGAAAGAGTGTTCGGTAGCGACTCCTTGTGGGCTCTCCACGATAACTCCCGCACCGCTGCCCTTAGCGTTGGAGGATCTGTCCACCTAGACTTTCCATGTTCCGTCATTCGTTACTGCCGGGGTGAGTTCCCTTATGAAGTCCGCCAGTGCCTGGGACTTGATCGCCTGCCGAGCTTCAAAAGTGATGTCAAACTCAGATAGTTCTATGGCCCAGTTGGTCATTCTTCCAGCCAGGTCGGGCTTATGGAGGATCTGTCGGATCAGCTGCTGGTACGTACCATTATCCGATGTCCTTGGAAGTGAGGTCGGAGCCTTCTGGCCGCGGTGAGCAGGGCAAAGGCCACTTTCTCGAGTTTCTGGTACCGTAGTTCGGAACTTTGCAGGGCTTTGCTGATGAAGTATATCGGCATCTGCCCAGCCTCGGTCTCTTTTACTAGGGCGGCGCTGACGGCTTCGTTACCGATTGACAAGTAAAGAAATAGGGTCTCTCCTGGATCCGGCTTAGTCAGCATCAATGGGGTTGCTAGACACCATTTAATTTCCATGAAGGCGGTGTCACATTCGGGAAGGACTGCTTGCCGTTGAAACCAATCAGGGTGGTCTTGCACGGCTTGAGATCCTTTTTGTCGAGGTGCATCCTTTTATAGGCGTCCCAGCTTATGATGTCGGCCGAACTCCCTGCATCCACAAAAATCCTCTAGACCCGGCAGTTTACCAAGGTTCCGGTGATTACTAGGCCATCCAGATGACTGGGTATGACGTCTTTCAGCTCTTCGTTGGTGAAGGTAAGGGTCGGCGGCCTCGGCTTCTTGGGGTCATCCTTGAACTTGGGGAGGTCTCAAACGGTCAGTACCTCCAGCAGGTATTTCTTCCGCTGGCTTACAATGTCTCCACCACCTCCGAATCCTCCGCTGACGACGTTGCACTGGAAATCCACGTCCGGAAACTCGTCGTCAGAGGCAGTCTTCTGTTTCTTCCCCTGCTTTCGGGCCTCCTTGGGTGGACTTCTAGTGCGGCCGCGGTCGTTGCGCTTGCCGCCCGTCCTTCCCTAAGTCTTGATGACATACTAACGTAGCTTTCCTTCTCTCACGAACTTTTCAATTGCGTCGCGGAGGTCATAGCATTCATCAGTGGTGTGGCCGTGGCAGTCATGGAACGTGCAGAACTTGGTACGATCGGTATTGGAGCGGCCTCTGATCGGCCTCGGCTTGTCAACCCGCCTCATCTCGGCCTGGGCTACTTCTTTCCACACCTGAGACCGAGAGACATTCAAGGGGATGTAGCTGTCGTATTTGGCCTTTTGGTCGGCTCGGTCGGGTTTGGCTTGGCTCTCACGGCTCCGCCTTTTCGGTTCGGTCTTAAGCCTTCTCGGTCGTTCCTCTTCCCCAAGCAAAGCATTTCTCGTTCGTTCGGGTTCTTCAGCGTTGGCCGCCTCCATCTGCTCCACTTCAAGGTACTTCTTCGCCTGGGTGTAGAACTCGATTAAGGTGTATACCGGGTTCTTGCATAGGTTCCGGGCTAGCCGTTATGACGGATCTAGCCCGTTGACGAGGCAGTGGACGTGAACCTCCTCGGGTAGTGACCAAACCTGCATCGCCACATCCCGGAAACGATCCAGGTACTTCTGTAACGCCTCGCCTTTTTTCTGCCTCACCTTGTTCAGCGTGGATTAGATATAAGTGGTCTCTTGGCCAGGGCATTAGCAGAGCAGCTTCAACTCCTCATCAGACTCCCCCTTTTTGGGGACTGGACCTAGTTACCGCTCCATGGGAACATCTATCGATTCCGCTATCGGGGCATGCGCTAAGGTAAGGCTAAGACGGTCGCAATGTTCATTTAGCTGTAATTCAGTCTTCGGCTGCTTTTTGCTGGTGGTGAAATGCAACTTGAACTTGCGTCCGAGGTCTTCGAAGCTCCGGATGGAGTTGTCCGGGAGAGAGCTCAGCCATCTGTGTGCCAGTCCAGTTAGAGTAGCCGCGAAGAGACGTCGGATAACCAGGCCTCTAATTTGTAGGACCCACATGAGCTTTTCGAACACGTCAAGGTGGTTGCGTGGATCTTGGGTCCCGTCGTACTTCGGAAGGTCGGCCAGATCGAAGTGCTTTGGGTAACGGGCCGTCGCCGCCTCCCTCGAGAATGGGGATCTGCCGGAGTCTGACAGATATGTCACTCGGTATTCCCGGGGGGGTCCGTGGCGAGGTGATCTGTGAGCCCGGGGAGTTCTGTCCTCCACGTGGTGTTCTTCTCGGTCTCGGCCCTCGCTGGCAGCCTGATCAGTGCAGTTAAGATCGTCACCGTGGTTTCCGACGTTCTCTGAGGGTTGTTGTCGGCCTTGCTCCATATTCGTCCTTCGCTCTGGCTCGCCGTTGTCGAGGCGTGGGTTCCTCGGCTTTGACCTGCTCGAGGAACTACTGTTATCCATGGGGGCCCTCCTTCCTCTCCTATGATTCCTCCGGCGGTTTTCCTGTCGGCGATCGTTCTCGAGCGCATCCTGAATCATTCGGCCAAAGGCTTCAAAGTCAGCCTGTCTCTGTATGTCGTCTCGTTTCTCCTTGTTTTTCAGCCTCTGGAGGAATGACTCTTGCGTCCTTCGAAGGATGCGAACGTCGGCTTTGACTGCCTGGACGTCTCGCGCCGGGGGTTCTGTGCGCGCTTCTTGCAGTGGCTGCTCTTCTGCGGAAGGGGAGGTTGTCGTGTCAGTGACATGCCCTTCTAGGGTGTTTTCTCGCCGTGGTTGCTCCGGGGGCTGATCTGGTGGAGGCCGGCTTGGCTGGGGGTCTCCTCCCACCGGCGGGGGATTTCTGTTGTGGCTTCTGGTGTTTGCCATTAGTGGTCACGGGGATTGAAGTTTACGGCTCCCCACGGTCGGCGCCAATGTTCTGTCCTAAGAACACAGAAAGATTGGACTTGACTAGGTTGTCAAGCCTAGAGCCTACGTACCCTTTGAAGGGATCAAAGTCCACGTAGTTCGTAGTATACGTAAAGGCGTGAAGCTAGGGGGTGGTGTGTGTGCTTTGTGTGACAGGAAGTAAAGAGAGCATAGATTAGAACGTGTGCACCTGTTTAGGGTTTCCTTGTATTTATAGAAGAGTCCGGTGCGAGTATCCCTGGTTTAATGAGCGATATCCGGGGCTGAGAGATCAGGGGCTGATATCTCGGGCTCCTGATTGGGGGAGATCCTCCATTAATAAGATCCTATATTGGTGGGATCCCATATCGCTGCCCGTTATAGCGTAGATTTTGTTCCAGGCGTGGTTGAGCCGTGGTCCGGACTTGGGCCTTTTGGGCCGGTCCGTAACACTATATAAAACATAATTTAGCCTTGAATCATATTTGTTATCATAAAAAAGATAGAGAACTAACAATATATTTAGAAGCCAGTCTTAAAAGTTAACCTTTAAGATTAGTCATTATTAAAATCCGATCTTAAAAA
Source organism: Acacia crassicarpa (assembly GCA_034222035.1). NCBI lineage: Eukaryota > Viridiplantae > Streptophyta > Magnoliopsida > Fabales > Fabaceae > Acacia > Acacia crassicarpa. The sequence continues at coordinate 3,974,287 of JAWXYG010000010.1, forward strand.
TAATTATTTTTTTAAAAAAAAATTTCTTATCTTTTGTACCATTCACAATTTAAGTCTAGTCTTAAAAGTTTTTAAGACCAGCTTCTAAATATATCCAATCTTAAACGTTTTAAACTTTTATATTTAAATTTTTCCTTGTATTTTGGAACGGATAAAATTTAAGTCAGGTCGTATGAGATTTCTTTAAAAAGTAATTGTATTTCAAATTTTTTTAAAAACATTTTTAAGACTGGTTGTTTTAGAAACCGATCTGAATAATATATTTAAGACCTATAAATAAATGATCTAGTCTAACAAGTTCTTAATATTTATAAAGCTACCATCAGTCATACTTTTAAGATCGTAGTATCAATTCTTCGGTTTAAACGAGTCACTCTTTAAATCCTTTTTTACATTAGTGAAGACCAAAAAATAAAGTGAACGTTTCAGATGTAACACAAGTACGCACAGTCCGTTTTGGATGGCTTCTTTGTCCTCTTCCATTTTTTAGTCTGATATTTCATCTCTTTGTTAAAAGCTCCCTTTTGTCGAGGATTTACTACTCCAAGATACTCTATATATCATATTTTATACATGTTAGATGTATAAATCTGAAATATTATTAAATTTAATGTTTAATTAGATTCAATTAGATTCTAGGTTATGGCAGGGTTATTCTACTAGTTTTTGGTTTGCTTATATAAAAATTTATCTGTACTCTTTTTCATTCCAAGATTGTTCACTCTATATACCATAATTTTTCAAATAATTGTAATAGATACCAACCCTTTAACAAGTACAAAATAAATTGAAGTGGTTTAAATTTTAAAATGACTAAAACAAAAGTTGTCATCTAGCTCTTATACAGGAAGTAATATTTAATACTCCCTCCGGTCCTAATTATAAGAGCTAGTTGACTTTTTTGGAGAGATTAAGGAAACTAATTAAATTACTTTAAAGGATTTTTATTTTTATTTTTTTCTTCAAACTTATTAATTTGACTAATAAACTAATATATAATCCAATAATATTTAACATATGAAATGATTAAGTAGCTCATTTTGTTTCCTTAATCTTTCCAAAGAAAGTCAACTAGCTCTTATAATTAGGACCGGAGGTAGTACTTCAACTTCAAGTTAAGCTATTGCATAGTTGCCCGTTCCATGAGGTAACTGGTGGAGGCGTACGTAACTTCAACTGTGCCCACGCATGGTCACAATCATATGAATCCAATCTGTCTGTATTTGTTTCACGACAATTCTACATCAAAAGTCCCATGAGGTACTAACATCATAACATTTGTCTTCTAACCTTATTATCACAAATAATATTAATACTTATTTAGTAATGACAATGATATATGGAGCCTTTTTTGTCAACGAACTCTCATTCTGTACATATATAGTACGGAGTATTCTATTATAAGCTTCTGGCTCATTCGCCTCATTCATTCCCTTAAGGTTTTGAACCCTTCCATTCATCATGAGCAAAATTAAGAGCGTCTATTTCATGTTTGTAAATTTTGGTTACAGTCTAGTCTTTGATATTCTTTGTATGTCATGTAATTCTTGTTTCATATAATTAACCAGACGGTATCATCAAGAACTTTGGAAGTTAGTTATATATTACCTCCCGTCCTAATTATAAGAGCTAGTTAACTTTCTTTGGAGAGATTAAGGAAGCTAAATAAGTTACTTAATCATTTTATATGTTAAATATTTTTAGATTATATATTAGTTTATTAATTAAACTAATAAGTTTGAAGAAAAAAATAAAAATAAAAAAAAGTACTTTAAAATAATTTAATTAGCTTACTTAATCTCTCCAAAAAAGTCAACTAGTTCTTATAATTAGGAACAGAGGGAGTAAGAAGTAAATCAAGTAAATACTCGTTTTCTTGTTGTGCAAATTGAGCTTCAAAGAGGGATGGATCGGAGTTAGAATTGATCTAACCAAGCTCTTAATAGGTTAGGCCATAAGCCCCTGACATGCGTCTGTCTTATTTCCACCTCTATTTCCCATATTTTATATTCATATTCTCTCATATTTGTTATTCGTTCTCTCTCCTATATTCTTTTTATAAATAGGGACATACTTAAAAGAAATATAACATTTTTGATACATTTATTATTCTCTACCAATCTTAATCGTTAGTTCTTTTTGTACCATAACAATAAAAGTTGCTTATAAAAAAAGGTTAATGTATAAAAATACACATGTGATTTTTCTAAAAATATACTTATAATTCTATTATTTTATATTGGTAGGGCTCAGGTCGCTCTAATGAATTAGTAGAGAGTAACTATTATAGGTAAATTTTAAGGCCCATGATGTCTGGCGGCATTGATGACAGCAATAATTCATATTATAAAGATAAATAAAAGAAAAGCAATTGCAATAACTTTCTGAATTTAACAAAGTTGAAAGTAATAAAATAAAAGTTAACGTTGAAAGAGGAACCGCAGCCTCCATTTATGGACGTATTATGTGTCAGTCAGTCTATTTCAGTTATTGTGAGCTTAAGAAACGCTCCAACCTGCACATAATTAGCTTTCATTTTCATCAGCAAAGACGAAGAGAGTTGTCACAACCAGGCTTAATGGAAGCCACCACGTCCACGATTGGTCGCTTCTTATGATGCTCTAACGTGGACATTTTATTCCTTTAGGTTTTCGTAAAACCTTCGTCCACTACGTACTTAGAGATATTGAGAATATCAATTTAAGAATCACTAAACTAAAATAATGTCCAAGTCTGTTAATTTGCTCTACGGGTGCCTAACACAAAAAAAATGTTACTGAAATGAGCGTTCAACACAAAAAAATTTTATTCTATTTTTTGTGTTAATGGTACATTTTTTAAAAAAAAATTAGAATTTTTTATCAACTTAAAAATTATTTATACTCGGAGCTTTTAAAACAATAGTTCATTGACTAAATTGTTACTTAAGCCTTTTATTATTATTATTATTATTTTTGGTTACAGTTAAATCAATTTTAATATTCACCCCATTGAAGTTCAATTTTGATAATACTATTTACTGTCAATTTTAAATTATATTGAAGCAACAAGTGATTTCTTTTGGGATGGGGGATTAAATTAAATTTCCTTGGAATAAAGGGTAAAATATATAAAATACCTACATACTTCAATATGATCAGATAATTTCGATCACAATCCGAATAACTTGCCCCTTGAATATTACAATAATCCTACCAAACACAATATTCTTTTTATTTTTATTTTTATTTTTTAGTTATATGAAGGGAAACAAGTTAAGGCGGGCATTTATGAGCCTTCACATGCATGTCATTAATGCCCTTCCCAAACCCAATTTATGGCCCCTGCAAACCATTTCTCCTCCCAACCTCCTCCAAAATCATAAACCCTAATGGCCATCCCTTGAACCTTTCAAAAAATTCTTTGAAAACTGTGAGATTCAGAGAGAGAGATGCAAGAAATGCAGATGAGAAATTGGGGAAATTTAGGTGTCGTTGAGACCATCTACGAGGAAGAATCCGAGTTCTCGTCTCCTTCCTCGTCCTCTGTTTCTCCTTCCCTTCTCTCTCCTTCTCACACTCCCCTTCACTCCAGAGTTCAGGCTTGGTAAATTTTCCTTCTTTCTTCTTTCTTATCTATCCATGTTCTTCTTTTTTACCGGATTTCTTAATTGGGTCTTTAATTATTGTTCTAATTATATGACCCTCTGTTTTTTGAACAATATTTTTCTGTCACAAACATATGATAGGTCTCAAGCAACCGGGCGTCAAACAGACATCCTCATACGAGTACAAGGAACATGTTTTCGTCTGCACAAGGTCTGTTGATTTGATTGGATCCACAGTTGTCGTTTACCGGTTCAGTTGATCGGGTTGGGTCAATCACTGAATTCTCTGTTTCTGCTCTGTCTTTGCGAAAGTTTAACCATAATCTTGCTTGGTTTTCTGCTAGCGCTAGAATCAAAAACTATTTCTTCGTCCGGCTTTTTTTTTTTTTCCCTTCTCTTGAGATGATGCGGTTTGGAAAAACTGGTAATGATAATGTTTGGCTTAACTGTAATTAGCTGTTATTGGAATGATGAGTGGCCAGATTGCGCCTTGGATCACTGAGATTGTAGGTGGATTAAAAATTTGGCAATATAGGATTTGACATGAAGCATTTTACCTCATGTGGGATCAATCTCCTTTATTAGGGATGTGGCCTACAAGATAAGTCATTGAATCCACCTAACCTAGTGAATAAAATTTTACTTCTATAAAAATCCAGGCATTAATAGTATTTTTTTTAAACTACCTAATTGATTGCGTTTCTTTACCTTTTTGTAATAAAAAGTTGTGGGTTGTGAAAATTCAAGTATAACTAGTATTTTCTGTGAAACCAAAGTTAGAGCCAAAGTTCCTTTTTATGTAACACAAAATTTAGTTGAGTTGGCAAAATTCAAACCTAACTAGTAGCTTTTGTGAAAGCAAAAGACAGAAAGCCTAGGTTCGTTCTTTTTTCTTTTTTTTTATTGTGACTTATGAGTCAATTTCTTACTGATTGAACCAACTGAACAAACCTTTGTTGGCAATCAGGCTTCTATCTTGTCCCTATATGATTCTAAGGAGCATCTCTGAAGAGCAGCTTGAACTCTTCCCATTTAGCACAATATGGGATCTCAATCATTGTCTTCATTCTCATGGCCAAATGCCAAAAACAAAAATTGTCTTTATATGTTCTCTCCTGGAAGAAGACAAAATAGAACCCCACATGCGAAACTTCAGTTAAACTTAATTAGTGCGGAAACTACAGTGATTAGCCATCTAATTGTAAAGTTAATCACTTTCAGAGAGTAATAAAAGGCCTTTAGGGCTTAGGCAAACAGTTTCATTTCAAAGCTCTTTGCTTTTTGCAAAAGACAAACAAGGAGGGGGCATATGGCACTGCACTGCTTTAATTTGCATAAAAATGTGAGCTTCGCTTTTGTGCTGTTAATGTCCTTAAAACACTAATTGCGCTTTCTGGTTTTTATTTTTTCTTAAGGAGCGTCTTACATCACGAAGCTCATATCTGAAACGACATTTAACGGAAGCAGTCTATGACTTCTCACTCTCTCCACCGCTAAACATAACGGCGGAGGTCTTCACGTTAATTGCCGAGTTCTGTTACAGCTCCGACGTTCAGATAACGCCGTCCAATGTCGCCGCCCTCAGGACAGCGACGGAATTGATGGGCATGACGGAAGCGAAAGGCATAGAAGAAGAGAATTTGAGCCACGTGACGGAGGCGTATTTCAGGGGAGTGATTGCGATTAACCAGGAGTACGCTTCTATGGTGCTTCGTTCGTGCTTGCCTCTGCTGCCGGAGGCTGAAACGAGGGCCTTTTTGGTGAGTAGATGTATTGAAGCGCTGAAATTAGCAGATGGTGGGCATATTGAAGATGTCACTTGTTTAGACGACGTCGTTGCGATGAATCCTCAAGACTTTCTGGTGGTCGCCGAGTCTATGTGCAGACGGTTCAGAAACCACGACGTTCTCTATCAGATCGTCAATCTTTACCTCAAGGTACGTATGCCCCGTCTCCTGTACTATACTACTCCGTCGTAGGTAAATTCTTTTTTAAATACAATTTTTTTATTTTTTATTATTTCAATTCACTTTTAAAATGTTTAGCTAAAATGGTGTACATTAACTTAAAGACACTCGAAAACTCTTTTAAACTTAAAAATATAACACGTTCAAATATAAAATGAATATTTTATTTATAAATACAGTTCTTTTATATTATTTTTTGACCAGTGAGGTCCCCCCCCCCCCCTCCCGGTTTATATTCTTCGAGAATAGATAGGATGCTTTTATAATTTCAATAAAATTAAATAGTTTTTTTGTAACTTGTTCATATTGTTACGCTTTTTTAGCAAACATCTTTTTACATGTTACATTATTTGTTGAAAGTGTAATAAAATACATATAACTGTAAATAATTTTTAACTCAATCTCTAGATTTGTTTACAATTTATTATTGAATTTTTATAGTTATTAAAATCGAGAAAAAAAATTTATCATGTAGGAAAATCAAAAACAAATAATTTCCAAAAAAAAAATCATATTTAGAAGTCAAATTCACATATTAACTATTCAAGTTGCGTCATTTACCAAACAGATATAACAATTTTTCCGAATTTTCAGTTTTAAATTTTTATGGGACCAATAAAAAATTTCCCAAAAATCAATTTGATTTTAATTAAGTTTTGTATTAGGTTGATTTGGACGAATTGTTTCTTTTAATTCAAATATACTGTCTATATATTGACATATTGCTAACAACAAAATATATAGACGATAAAGTGGATAAATTGATGATATTATGTGGGTGTATGACTACAAAATTACGGGCACCCTATAACTGTTCATTTAGCCTTCGAGTTTTGATCAATGTATTTACTATTCATTGGTTGTGTACTTGTGTTGAAGGAAAACAACTTTGGTAAGCTAGCAGAAGAACAAAAGGCTGAGATATGCAATTGTATTGACTGCGCAAAGCTCTCACCTCATACACTAGTTGAATGTGTTCAAAACCCTAGAATGCCATTGAGATTCATTATCCGAGCCATGTTAGTGGAGCAGCTCAACACTCGCAATTCCATCGTGTCGGCCGCCGCAGTTTCTCACCACCTCCACAGCACGACCGCCGCCACCATGACGCACCGGCATCATCGTCATCGTTCTGAATTACAAGGCCGGAACTCGACCACACTCGGCGACCATCTCCACCACGAAGCGATTGTTCGCCATTCTGCACACCTCAGAGCAGCCATGGAGTCCACAAGCTCTCGTATTCAGAGCCTAGAGAATGAGCTTCGAGGAATGAAGAAACTGTTGCTTGAGAGTACTACTCATCAAGCTGGGCCGCGGCGGAGCAAAATGTTGGACTCAGAACGTCCGAAGAGTTTTCATTATGTGCCGTCTGAGAATGGGAATAATAAAATAGAGAGAGGGGAGAGAGGGTCTGTTTCATCGGCGAGTTTTCGGTTTGATAGCAGAATTATGGGGATTCCTGAAGCTGGAAAGTCGTCTTTGTATGAAGAATCATGTGAGTTCAATAATGGACCTCCTAAAGCAACCAAGAGTTTTCGGCAGAGGCTCATGAATGGACTCAAGAATGCGTTTCGTGTATCATCAAATTCTGTGTTGAATTGAATTGCAAAACTCAGATGATGAAGAAGCTGTACATAGGGAGATTCAATTCATGTTGTTCCGGTAATTAAACAAGGATATGATCTTCTGAGTGGTTTTCCAATGTTTATCCACGAAATATTTCGATTAAAAGCCACCTTTTTGTATGTCAAATTCATATTCTTTTCATTAGCACTGACTATCTGTTTGGATTAACAGTAAAAATTACATTTTCAACATCATTTACAGAAAGTATGTAGCTTTAAATGATAATTGGAACACGCCCTTGATAGATGAAGCTATAATGGCTTCAAAGTTCAGACTCTAATATTGAACATATGTGAACTGTGAAGTATTAGTTAAAATACTACGTACTATGAAATATAAAATTATTGCATTTTCATCATTGCGTTTGTTTTTTAATGCCAATGTACGTACAATTCCTAGTCATGGGAGCAGGATCTTTTCTAAGATTGAGAGTTGAATGAAGTATGAGTACGTAAAGGCCATGACAAAGTACAGATCATGTTCTTGGTATTAAAAATAATAATGGGAGCGAGCATGATAAAAAATGCAATGATTATTTCAGTAGTTGTGGTGATAACCTCACGTGGCCTGGCCTCTGAGCTGTGAGCTGTGCTGAATAGGGATACTCTGTTTCTCGCAGCGGGGTGTTCAATGTCCTCACGGACGGAGATCATGCCACGCATTCCAAGACCTGTATTTTATTAAAAACTGATTTTCATAAATCATGACCCTTTTTTTTTTTTTGGCTCAAATGAATCATGACCCTTGAAATTTTGATTGTAATATAGTCGAAATGCCCAAGGTTGCTGCAGAAAGCTTTGGGCTTGGCAACGACGTAGCAGCCAAGGTGCGATGTCCTCATGACCAATGTTGATAGAGGAGTTTCTTGATTTTTTTTTTTTTTTCATTTGTTAGATAGTACTCCCTTTAGTCTTATATCATAAAGTTGATTTTGTTTGGAGAGATTAAAAAATTTTATTGAATATTAGTTTCCTTAATCTCTCCAAACAAAGTCAATTATATTTTATATTTAGGACATGATAGGTTATTTTTATTAATTTCCTAACAAATTTGGTTAGTCTAAAGCTTCTCACGGAATATTCTTTCCTTATAGGGATAGCTTAGTATTACCACTCTGAAATTCTGTCAGGCGCCGAAGTAGGAACCTCTCTTAGGAGAGTTTTTTGCATGTATAAGGGCTTGAAACTGAGACCTCTTACTTAAGCGATCAGAGCCTCTTTTACTCAGACCAACTTCCGTTGATACATAGGAAGGAGACGAGGAAGAAAGAGCGTGATGGTTTGTTAACCAAGGGCCCCAAATTGATGTCTTAGGCCCGATTACAAGGCACTCCCCAGGAACAAGCCCAATAAAGCAGACCCACAAACATGGCCCGCATCCAAGTGAGATCAGTTGACCAAGCTACCGAGTCAAACCCACTATTCAGTAAACGCCCAGATCCGCAAATACAGTAACTACCTCCTAGATCTACTCAGGTCCACGGAAAACGGAACTAACCCACCTGCTTAGTTAGTTTAGTATTATAAATAGACGAATCGTCCTTGGGCTCAACTGGTAAAGGAGTTGGACACTCTTACCAAAAGGGAAGGGGTTCGATCTTGGAGTTGGTCAAGGCGCTGGGGGAAGCATTCTAACTCCTAGGTGCCTGAGGGTAATAGACGAACGGCTCGCCCTGCCCAACATCGGTATTACCTAGGAGGAAAGGAGATTTTACCTTGTCCTTAGATCGTGGGTGAACCTAACCCCTTTCCTAAAATTTACATATATATTTTTTTAAAAAAAAATAGAGGACGCCATATACACCGGGGAGACAATCATCTTGCTCACTCATTTTTCTTCACTTACTGCTTTTTATCCAACCAAGATTCATAATAAAGCTACTCTCTATTTTTCACTATCAACTCTTTGTTCTTGTAGTGATTTTCCATTATTAGTCTCCGCGTTGTCAGTACCCATCTCAAAGAAAACATATTCTTTCTCAAATTATTGCATCAATACAGAGTAGCTTGATGACATGGTGCATTATGAGCTTTTAGATTAATTAGATAGACAAAATTTAGAAATTTTGAGGGATGTTAAAAAAAGAGATGACGGGGGAATCTGCTTCCGCATAAATTTAGTGTCTCAACAGGAGGATACTTGTATTCATTTTTAAAAAAAACTATTTGCCAAAAAAAGTTGGGCTGAGTCCAATAAATTGAAAGGGTGGTCTGTGAAATAATGACCTTAAGCCCAAAAAAAATCATAAAAAGAGGCCAAAGCCCAAGGAGTCATAATTAGAGAGGAAAGGATAATGAAACGGAGACAGAGAGAGTGGAGAAAGAATCAACTTTGAGGAAAAAATTGAATCCAAGACACATAAATAAACTTTTTTAAAAAAATATTAATACCCATGAAGTAGTTTTTTTTTAAAAAAAAAATTTATTTAGGATTGAAAGTTAGGTACATTACACTCACTAACGTCACACTACGCACTTGCATGGACCCCTGCTTTTAGCACGTAAATAAACTTCATTTTATGTTATTTAAGGCTTTTTCTCTCGATACATTTACACAAGCATATTGTGAAAAACTTCGGGGGGGAAAAAAAACGGCGGGCAAAAAAGAATTGTGAAGAATGTGTGGTGAAGAATTTCGAAAACTCGTGTTAACTAACTTTATGGTTTTTGTGAATGAGTTAAGTGTAGTTTATAAATAAAATTATAGGGAATGCTAAACATGTGCTGAACAAAAAAATGGAAAATCCTAGAAAAATACCCTCATATGAAAAAGACAAATCAATTATTTAAATTTGTATAATACTATATTCCTCTACATGTAGCAAAACGAGATTTGCAAATTTTGAAAAAAGACTTTTTCTACCCCTCATCTCTCCTCCATATGACATCTTTCTTCCTCCAACTTTCTTTTCACTCCCCCTCTATCATTTCAACCTCACCAGCTCAAGTTCCCGGTCATGTCACCGGTGAGAGGTGGTGATGTACGGCGAGTTCATCCAAGCTGCTTATCATTCCTTTCACTTCAACCCCCCCATGCACGTCAGCAAAGGCCGCCGATGAGCTTGGGGCTTGGCTACTTTTGATCTGTCGGAGCTTCAGCTAGAGATGCGGATTCCGACGTAGTTGGTGTGATGCTTGCTTGCTTCGTTCTCTCTATGTTCCGATGCTCAACACCTATGTTGCACTGACACCGACACGAGACACGAAATACGACACGACTCGACACTCCGATACGTTAATCTTAAAAAAATCTAAATTTTGACACGTTAGGACACGTTTTGATATTAAATATATATATACTATAATTTACATTCAAGTTCAATATTTCATAAAATCTTGGCCTCCAGTTTTGGTTCATCATAGATTCGGCTTCATCTTAAAAGCCGTGCCTCCTCTTTTTAAAAAAAATATAAAAGAAAAATTCATCATCAATTTAGTAATATTCAAAACCACACATACTTTTAAAAAATAAGAGTGTTGTGGAGTGTCGGACGGTGTCGGAGTGTCCGACACGCATGTTTATTTTAAAAAGGAGTGTCGGTGCTTCATAGCTCAACACGACCCAACTCAGAAACAAGTCAAGTCAGAGGGATATATCGATATTGCTGGTTTGATGGGGGGACCCGGCCGAGTTGATTTTTAAGCTTGCTGATGAATTTAGAAAACAGAAGAAGTGTAAAGGCAGAATATTGTTGTCCAATTCTGCATTTGTAGGCATTATGACAAACTTATTTTCAAAGTGAACGATAAAGTTTCAAAATTCAACTAGGATGAGTTTTCTTCGTATGTTCGAGCATAAGATAGGTGATATATATATTTGTTTGTATGGTTCTGAACTAAAGATATGGCATGAAAAAGAAAAAGAAGATAAACTAGGCCCTGTATTTGGAATTGAGATGATAGAACCTTATTAACTGGATTTCTTTACAGTTGTGGAATTCTGCCTATTTATATGGGTCTTGAAGGGGGATTCTGCCATTGATGGGCCAGATTTTCTTTTGGGTGAACCAGGCTGGCCTATAAATTTCATTCGATAGATAGTGATATATATCAGAATGCGAGAATGACAAGTTATTAAATTTCCTTGACATCTCTGTCTCTGTTGGTTGTGGTCTTGAACTTTTTATATACTCATCCAAAGTCAATACTTTATCCTTTATTATGAGAGTAATGTCGCACTTGTCCTTGAAAGGCTAGTCTCAGTTTTTATTGTCTCCGCTAAACTGGACCCAAACTTCAAAAATCATAAGTTCTTTAATTAGTTGGAGTGAAAGGAATGATAAGCAGCTTGGACGAACTCGTTGTACCTCACCACCTCTTGCCGGTGACATGGCTGGGAACTTGAGCTGGTGAGGTCGAGATAAGAGAGAGAAAGAGTGAAAAGAATGGCGGAGGAAGAAACATGTCGGAACCACTTACCGGACGAGCTAATAGATCTGACGGCCCAGATTTTATTTTATTTTTTACTTTTTATTTTTAATAAAAAATAATTTTAATGAATAGAGAGTCTAAAATAAAGTTAATCTCTAAATTGATATTTTTCCAAAAAGTGATCTCCCCCTGCTGGATAAGTAGTTCCGAAAGATGTCATATCAATGAGAGATGAGAATGATGAGTGTTTAAAATTTTTTTTTTAAAAAAAAAAACTTGCAAATCCCTTTTTGCTGCCTGCAGAGGAATCTAGGACCCGTTTGTTACAGAGAAGATTTGAGGAAGGAAAGGAAATGAATGGAAAGAGAAGGAAATGAATGGAAGATTACGAGGGAACTTTAAAAATGTGAGCTGTTTGGTACACTAGGGAATAGAAGTTAGTTGAGGGAAAATGAAATGTTTGGTATGAAGAATTTGGTGTAGGTTAAGTGGGAAGATTAGGTGAAATTCCCACATTGCCCCTAAATTAAAAAAAGGAAAAAAAAGTTGATAACTGATTTGATTTATTTTCGTGTGATAGAATCGAACCCTAAAACCAAATTGCATGAAGGTTGAGATGTAAAATTGAAGTAGATGGCGATGGGATATAAAATTGCGACAAGGACTGGCTTTCGGTGGTGACAAGGACAACGGAGATGGAAGGAATTAGGCGGGGAAAGCACGAAAGTATATGAAACAAGCTGTGGAAACGAGTATGACAAGAAGAATAGGGAAGATTAGCTCTGAACATTGAACCTAGGTGATGCTATAGAGAAGTGAAGAATAAACATCATTAATCAGCTTTCACATGATAGAATAACACAAAAGTTGAAGTTTGAACCAACCAACAAAGTTTGAACTCCCATCACAGCATGTAAACCATATCAGCAACAGTGAAGCATTTGTCATACCATGTGAACTGTAGGGTGAAAGGAAATAAAATGAAGGAAATTGGCTTTTTCAACAATTAATTGTAAAGTTTATCACAAGGTGCATTAGGCATCCAACTGTTTCAACATGACAGAAAAACACAAAAGTTGAAGTTCGAACCAAACAAGAGAGCTCGAACTCTACATGACAGATGTAAACCATATCAGCAACAGTGAAGCAGCAGCCATAACAACAAAAACCATAAACAGTATTGCACAAGCTCATTACATTTAACTCAAAACATACACGATAAACAACTTCGTCCCAAGTTCTTCTTCTTCTTCGATAGGGACCTCTTTGGAGCGGCACACTTTGTGAACCAGGGAGGTTCATTGAGATGAACAGTGAAGCAGTAGGACCTGGGTTCGACTTCTCCTTTACCGAAAAATGCCCACTGTAATTCCAAGCTTCTTCACTGACAGTAGCTCTCGCATTCCTCGTCCTTTTGAAGAGGTTCACTTTTTTCAAGGGGCTCTTTTATCCCAAGTTTTCACTCTCCCGAGAAGATTTCAACATTCTCGCCTTTTTCGGAGGGAAGGTCACTTCACATGGCTGATGGAAGATCAAGACTCACGTCACGGGAAGTTTGGTCGACGGAAGACGCGCCTTTCAAACGAGTTTTTTTTTTAGGGAACCTTCTAATCTTCCCTTTCCACCGTGTGCTTTTGCTGTAACAAACGGGTCCCTAGTATTATGCAAATTCAAATCATTGATTCATCTATTTCATGTTTTGAGAGTGTTTTTATGCAATTTTCTCATTTGTTTAAAAAAAAAAAAAACACACACAGCATGATCTATCTGTCACCAGCTGGTCCTGTTAAGGAAGAGTTGAAACTTCAGAGTGGAGGAGGTTAGTTATTGAAAATTCTAAATAAATAAATAAGGATTAAAGGGCAAAAATGCCCGTTTTTAACATTTCCAGCATGATATTGTCCTTTCAAGACTTTCTAGACACTCCATGCTCCTCAATGAAAACTTTTTGGACATTTTTACCCTTTAACCCAATAAATAAATAATCTTGGTTGCATACTTGCATTTGTTTTCTTACTTGGTGCTCTATAATTTTATTAATATATTCAGAAAAGGGGAAACTCTAGGCAACCATCTCACGTTTTTTCCATTACCGGATCCAGTGCGGATTTTGCAAATCTCTCTGCTGTACGAGACGAAATTAAACTTCGAGGGGACTCGTGCATTATTTAATTGAGAATAATTCCAAATCAATGAAATTGATTGCGTAATTTTATATTAAATAGAGTTCATAATATAATGGATCTTTGAATAAATACCATTTGAATTTGTAAAACTCCCCAGAAATCCGTCGAATTTGTAAAAAGACTAAGAAATACCAAGGACTTATGAGGGCTATGAAAATTCGGGTGAAATTATCTTTTTACCTTCAGTTTTAAATAAAAAAAAAAAAAGAAAATACCCTCAAACACCCCCACCGCCGGCCGTTCACCCCATCGACCGCCCCTTTAGTTTTAATGGTGTTTCGAAATTTTGTGTCCATCTTTGCCATTGTGCGATGTGTCAGAGGATCCTGTTAGGTGAGTGAAGACCTTATAGCTCCGTTGTGGAACCTTGTGGCAAATAGCTAGACCTAGATCAAAATACAGAGGAAGCTGAAGTGCTGAACCAATGTGAAAAACGTCACCAGCAAGAACAGTGATGACATCCCCAACAGAAGCTTCCTGGGCAGTCCCACCGCGAAGTCCTTCTCTTGGAACCGCGACATTAGGATCGACAGGAACATCATCAGCGACATCACCGATGAGCACAACGCCACCAGAGACGCCACCACGAAGATGTCGAACAGAGGCTTTCCTTGGAGCAGAGGCACGTCGGTAGTTTGGTCAGATCCTCCGGGGACGGTTGTCGACGTAGTGAATGCCACTGTCGCCATCAGTGCCGCCAGCAATGAGCACGATTTCGCCGTCTTCGTCAGCCACTTGCTCCCCTCTTTCATCAGATGCTCGTGTGTCCTTAAGAAGACGAGCTTCGTTGTTTCGCCACGCATGTTGTATCGAGAGAAGAAATTCGGCGGCATCGATTCCTTCACTAACTGAAAGAATCATATATCAACTTCAAAATCGACGATCGATTTCTCTCATCTATCGAATTGCAGAAAAATCAAGATCCGAATTATACATATACGAACCTTATACCATTTGTATTCCCACTGCATTTGCATCATAGCACCAGGAACATGCCAAGGCTTATGATCCCGACACGAAGCAGCGAGATGAAGAACACTATTGCCCTGTGAATCGACTTGTCTGAAAGCACTCTCTTTCACAAACCCTTTGAGGGTATGTTAATTTTTTTTTTTTTATTTAAAACTAAGGACAAAAGGGTAATTTCACCCAAGTTTGCATATTCCTCATAGGTCCTTGGTACTTCTCAGTCTTTTTACAAATTCAACGAACTTCTGGGGGTTTTGCAAATTCAAATGGTATTTATTTGGAATTTTTTCTTCCTTATATCCAAGGTTGTCAAACTTACGAATTTAAGCAAATTTGTGAAAGTGATGTAAACTCGTATCGTAAACTAAAATCGTAAATTCATAAAAGTTTACTTTTATTATTATTTTTTGATACCATACTTTTATTATTAAAGTATAATTAAATAATTAAAATATAAAAATGACAAAAATGTGATTTAACTATATTTTAAATCCAAATAATTGAAATTAAATCCATCAGCATTCATTATTTATCATATTTAACAAAAAAATTTCAATAAAAATTATATGTAAAGCCATTGAGCATGATCAAATAAAAAATCTTAACACAAATTTGAGAGTTAGTTAACGTGGTTTTGTAAGTTAGAAACGTAAAAACGGTAAATTTGATGTATAAACTTGTTAATTTAACCCAGTTTACAACTGACACCAGTTTCCTAATAACTTGACTCGTTTTTATAACTTAAAATCGTAAAAACGGTAAACTTAGAGAGTCAACTTATGAGTTTGACAATAATATTTATATTGGTGCAAGTGATCAAAAGATGGTTCTATCATTGTTTTTGCCAGCCTGGCGCTTCAAGTGCAAGTATCATTGCATGAACCAAGCGCACGATCAATGTTGCTTAAACACTGTAATTGGTGCTCTGACTTTAAGAATAAATTCGTGAGGTGGTATCCCACAACATTTAATAACAACAATTATTTAAATCCCATGCGTTCCATAAAATAAATATAATTCAATATAAAATTAAAAAATTATGAACTCTCACACCTAAAGAGAAAATCATAAAATGAAAATAATAAAGGGTTAAGATGTAAAAATACCAACGAACTATTGGTCTAAGTGCAACCAACACAATAAATTATTTTTTGGACCAAAAATACCAACCAATTTTTTAAAATGTTAATTGAGCACAATGAGATTAACAGAAGCTAACGTCCGTCATCTCTCTCTCTCTCTCATTCATCTTCTTCATCTCATTGGAAACACCTTCTTCTTCATCTCTCTCCCTCTCTCATCCATTCCCTCTTATCATTGCTTAACAAACTAGGTGAGGGCGAGGCTGAGATTCGCTTCAACAGGCACTCGTTTCAATTACCCCTCTTATTTTCGCCACGAACTGTTGTCGTCGATTCCCAAACATTTTCATCTATCATCACCTATTAATTAAGCCACTCATGTACCGTATGTTCAAATAATAATCAAACCAGCAAACATCACCCTTTCAAATACCAATTACAGATCCAGAAATCAAATCTAATAATCAACTAAAAAATCAAATCAGAAAAAGAGGAAGAAACTGAGGACGATGCTGCCAACAAAAATGAAGAACATTTGCTTGGAGGAACATTTGGGGCTTAGTGTTCGACTTTGTGGATGTTGCCTTCCCTAAACCCAGGATTGAAGAAAGAAGAAATTAGAATCGAACACCCACATCCACATACCTGAACAACGTCGGCGATGGTTGATGAATCGAAACCCAAGATTTTAATCGAATGCCGTGACCAGATGTTCATTCCCAAGGGAGAGATCGATGACCAAAATTTCGCTGGTGATGGCGTCGAATTCTCCCAAATTCTCAGCGAAATACTTGTGAGCCTTGAACTGGAGAAGAAAGCCTGAGAACTCGCGACCACTTTGGGGAATTTACAACAAATTATAACAGATGGGGAGCTTCAGACGGTGAAACAAGGGGAGATCAAACTCTGAGATCGCCGCACACAGTCACAAACGGGGAGCTTCAGACGACGAAACAAGGCGGCGGGCTCAAAAGCTTCTCTGCAATCCGTGCAACTGCAATCGGTGAAGCTGATTTCAACAAGTGTGAGCCTTGGGATTTCCCTAGTAAATTCCTGTTTCTGCTTAATATATCTCATAATGAGATGGAGAAGGAGAACTGTGGCTCTAACACGGAAATCAAAGGGGAATGAATCAGAGAAAGAGAGAGAGATGACGGACGTTAGCTTCTGTTAATCTCATTGTGCTCAATTAACATTTTAAAAAGTTGGTTGGTATTTTCGGTCCAAAAAATAGTTTATTGTGTTGGCTGTACTTAAACCAATAGTTCGTTGGTATTTTTGCACCTTAATCCAATAATAAAATTAAGAGTTTAATGTTTCTATTTTTGCTACAGAAACAATTTTTCTTTCACATTTATATAAAATTGAGTGCGTCTCAAAAGAGAAGAAAGAAAATATTATTAGGACTCACTCACTTTTATATGAATATGGCAGAAAAAATGTTTCTACAGTACAAGTAGAAACATTAAACTCTAAAAGTAAATATAGAAATAAAATACATTATCTAAAATTAAGGGATGTGTGTGTTGGAGCCTCAAGGTGTATGTACATGCATAAAATATAGATCTAATCAATATTACACAGAGATTGAAGTAAACGTAACAAGTTTTTTTGTTAAAAAAAAACGTAACAAGTTTCTATAAGCATTTATAAAATAATAGAAATTATCAAACTAAATTGGAAAATATAATTTTTGGGAATTTTGGGTCATAAATTTGGTATAATTTTCAATATCATGATTAGCAATATCATAATTTTAATTGTTTGAGCATTAATATATCAATAACTACAATTTTATCCTGATTATATGCGTTTTTCTTTTTCAATTTCAACTTACTTTATTACCTTGTCCTCAAAACAATGTAACTCTATTTTTCTTTTTGTTGATAAACGATGCTCCCGCATGAAACACACGCATCAAAAAAAGAAATTATTTTAATGGTTATTAATAGAATGAATATAAATATAATTATGTATGGATTAATTTAATGATATGATTACCTGACTCAATTTTTAACTAAACGGGTTTTTAAGCGAGTATTAGAAGATTTCATGTGTAAAAGTGATGATTTAAGTATCTTAAATATATTATGTCAGCTATAGCATATATAATAATTAAGTAATTTATTAATCTCCTTTTCGAATAATGTAAGTATTTCTCTCTTAGGGGCTATTGGGGCGTGAATGGACTCGCACTATACTTTGGAACCATTGATCGAAAAGGACCCCTATTACAGATCAGAGAATGCATTTAATAGTGTATACATTTTGTTGCTTTTCCACATTTTTCTAGATCTGGATTCTCAGAATCTCTCCACTTAATATCCTTCGGTATCTGTATATCTTAACCGTTCAAAAATTGATCTAACCATTTAAAAAGAAACACATTATTTATTTCAAATTACCGCATGTGGTAAAAATTACCGTATAAGGTAAAAATGAAAATTTAAAATGTAAATAATGTGATTCTCTCTGAACAGTTAGATCAATTTTTAAACAATTAGGATATACAGATAGTAAAAAATACTGAGGGAAGAAATTCTGAGATGACATTTTTCCACTTATTTATTCAAATGATTAATACGAAGAGGGGAATGACCAGTTGATTCGGTGGGGCTGAGTCAAGGCAATAATATGAGTATCCAACCCAAATGTAACACTCACATGAATCCGAAACCTAGTTGAGTGGAGTACACGTGGCATAAACCATTTGGAAGTGATCTACTCGTAAGCGGATGCGATGAGTAAGGATCAGCATATTATAGTATAGATGCTTGGTGACGTGGCGGTGCATATGTTTTTACCGGATCCTCTCTCTCCGTTGCTTTTTCATTTAATTTTTTTTATTATTGGATTATTTTTTAATGGTTGGAATTTATTCTATACAAATGTTATTATTATTTAGATTGGGAGAATGCCATCGTGGACAAAGACAAAGATTGAACTGACGTGGAACCAATGCGATATTAATGAACTAGCCAAGAGGCGAAAGCAAGAAACGGGTGAGGAAACCCATAGGAAAGCACTACACTAAGAGTGAGCGGAATGGCTAAAAAACGATGAAGGTCTAAGTAAAGAAAGAACCGAGATGAAGAAAGAATCGTTGCCTCCAATTTAATTTGAATGGTGTCATTTCAAAGCTAGCAAGAGAACTATTCTTCTCTTGTAACATAAGAAGTATAAAACCCTATTTAATATTATAATTATAGTTTTAGTACAGAATAATATAAAACCTTAACTATTAAAAGTTAATTTACTTGTAGAGAAATTAAATAAAGAGGAAATGAACAATTCACTCGTTGGAAAATTAAGTGGAGAAGAAATGGAGTAGATGGGTTAGTCAAGATACCTCTCCTGAGGGAGACACTATTTTCCCATGTTTTACTCTCATTATCCTTATACAATAGTTAACTCATAAGTTTAATAAGGGTTAAGGACCATTTTCGCCAACGAACTATTGGGTCAGGTACACACAACACAATATACTTTTTGTTGAACCATTTTCGCCAATAAACCTTTCAAAATAGCAAATTTGCACAATCCGTTAAAGCTTAGTTGACGTCTCGTCTCCCTCTCTCATTCATTCCTCTCCCTCTTTCCTCTTCTTCATTCTCCCTCTTTCGTCTTCTTCATTCCTTTTGCTTATTTTTTTTTTCCAGAAACAGAAACAAAGCCTAGAAACCAGAACCAGCGACCAGAGAAACAGCAAAAAGGAACAAACAGAAACAGAAACAGCGACAAGAGAAACAGCAAAAAGGAACAAACCAGAAACAGAAACAGGAACAAACCCAGAAACCAGAAACAGCGACACACGAAACAGCAAAAAGGAAAAACCAGAAACACTAACAAAGCCCAGAAATAGCGACAAGAACAGAAACAGCAACAATCGAGATGTATAAAAAACCATAAACAGCGACAAAAACAGAAATAGAACCAAAAACAGAACCGGCGCTTCTACAGCGATGGATCTGGAGCTCGGAGATGCACTCACGGGGAAGACCGCCGCAGTGAGCAACGGTCAGAGGGCGTAGATTCCCACAAAGCCAAAACCACAAATTTAGGCCAAATCGTTCAGTGAAACCACTTCAAATCAGCAAAATTGCTTCAAAAGTAACAAGTTATTATGGAAGAAATAGCAAAGCAAGACCAAGATTGGAGGTAGAGACAAGATTCCGGTGAAGAGGAAGGAGGATCCGGTGAAGAGGATGAAGAAGACGAAAAAGGGAGAGGGAATGAATGAGAGAGGGAGAGGCGATGAACAAAAAAAAGAAGAGGATGAAGAAGACGAAAGAGGGAGAGGAAATGAATGAGAGAGGGAGACAGGACGTTAATTGAGCTTTAACGGATTGTGCAAATTTGCTGTTTTGAAAGGTTTATTGGCGAAAATGGTCCAACAAAAAGTATATTGTATTGTGTACACCTGGCCCAATAGTTCGTTGGCGAAAATGGTCCTTAATCCGTTTAACAATAATACTCTCAACAACAATAAAAAGAAAAGCAAATGAAACATTAAAGGAGATGATTAATGTGTTTTTAAAAATAAATATCATATTAATTAATTTAACTAACCCCTCTAAATAGGATTGTAGTATTAAATACTTGAAAGAGTGCTACTTGCAAAACCATTCTCCTCATTTTTTTTATTTGAGGATTTTCACTTCTAATGACTACAAGTTTTAAGAACTCGAATTTATATTATTCTCCTTGTTGGAAAAAAAAAAAAAAAAAAGGTAATAGCAGCGTGTCGGAACTCGGGACCATTCTCCTCGTTTTATACCGTCGTTTGGGACTTCAATTATGAACTCATTGCATACAGAGATGAGCTCTTTCTGGCTGTACCGAAAACCGTTACCCTGTCTTCACTCGGTCTTCTCTTTAGAAATTAGATTCTCCCCTCTCTTCTGTACTCTATCAGCATCGTGATTTTACCGCCGAATTATTCTTCTTTGGGGAAGATGAGCACCATTCTTGCTCTCCGACCATGTTGTTATTGTGGGTCGTTACAGAATGGCGAATGTAGACCGTCTACGACGTCTCCACCTTCTACGGCTGAGACGTTAGGTTTTAAGAAGCGTTTTGGAATCAATGTGATTGGACTAGATCACAGTCGTAAATGTTTTAGCCTTTATTGTAACAGCGTGAGGTCAAACTTTTTCAAGCCGATTAAAGCGGAGGATGACTCTGGCGCGTCCTTGGATGATGATTGTGCTGAACATTCTGGTACTAACTCTCAGATTATTCTTTTCTCAAGTTGAATTTCTCTAAGATCTTGATGCCTGCCTTTTCCGTGATGCTTTTCTTGCTCTTTCTTGTTCTTACCCTTTTCGGAAAAGATAGCTAGCAACTAATTTGAGTTAGAAATTTTCAACCAGATTCGTTATAAATATAGCCGTGGTTGTTGCATGAGTTCAATCACAATCATGGACTTTATCGTTGAAAAAGTGGTTATCGGTTCAATACTTCGATGGAAAATGATTCCGAATACTGTAGAGCAATGACAAAAGATCTATGCTCTGCTAAATGGTCTGCTCAGAATATGCCTTTTTTGGTATTTGCTGAAAGACGGCAAAGAATATTGACTCATGAGTGGTTCGTAGTAATTTCTTTCTTTCTTTCTTTCTTTTCTTTTCTTTTCTTTCTTTTTTTTTTTTGAAAGAAGTTAAAAACATAACATAGTGTTCTTCTATTAAATTTGTTCCGGTTATTGACAAACAAACCCGGATGATCTAATGCAAGGTGAAACTCGAACTTAAAAGATTAGGTAAAAGCTATCGAGGAAGATTCTCAAATAAGCAAAACAAATAAAGGAAACAGTAGTGTTATCTGGAATTTTGTTTCTTTTTGTATTGTTTCCTCTTCTCCCCCGTCTTGTTACGCCCGAATGATCTGAGTCTTCTTCAAGTTATATAAATAATACTTCGTCTCTGATTTTTCCCCTTTTAAAGTGATACTGAAACTATCATGGACTTTACTAGACTAATGTCTAAGCATCTGACAAACTCAGCTCACTCGCCCTTGACTTCTCTATTAGCGATCAAATACATGACCATAATTATTAGGGTTCTAATTTCTGCAAACTAATTATCTACACAGGCAATAATCTCGGCCAGATGTCAAATGTGGGGAAATCGACAAACATCCTGTGGCATGAAAATCCAGTTCAGAAACTTGAAAGACAAAGGCTACTTCAGCAAAAAGGCTGTGTCATTTGGTTAACTGGTCTTAGTGGATCAGGTTTGTGAAATTTAGTTGAGTGGTGACCATCTCAATTTCCTGAACACTTGAGACTGTATTCAAAAGATATTTGCGTAAAAGATATATATATATATATATATATATATAAGGAAAATAAAAAAGCTTCTTCTGTATATAAGTCATAAATAAGCATCACCCATATCTATAATCTCAGTAGGTTTCCTAATGTTTGAGAAATGAAAAAATCCACTCACCAAATGTATGAAGTCCATTGATATTAAGTGGATCTAAAGGGACAATATGTGGACGAGAAATAGGTTGTGGTTCCATTTTTTCCAATTCCATGTTCCTCAAGATTTATAAAGGTAACTAAATTCATTTTGTTGTTATGGTGTCATGATTTTCATATGTTGTCTATTGCCTTACATCTACACATCGGGAGAAACAGGGACTGTCTATTTTTGTCATATGATCACTCTTTATTACAGTTAATTTTAAAAAATGAACTGGATTTTTGTTTCCTCATTACCATATTTTTTGCCTGTTAAAGATGATGATGGAACACACTAATTTCCCTCAACTGTCCAAGTAAATATTAACATTGAAGATGGCATATGCATATGGCACAGGGGGAAGCACTTAAAAGGTCAAGACAAATTTATAAATCCAGCCAAGGGAGTAATACAAACTTAAGTTATTTTTCCATCAGTGATCAGTTCTATCTTTTATAGGTGGAGTATATACTGACATTCAAAATATTCACAAGTTTTACAGCTTTAGCTACCATTGTCTAAATTTCTAATTTCTTCCTGTCAATGTTCCAACCAAGACTTTCTGTTTAGGTTCAACTTTAGTTTGTGGATGTTGAGGTTAACAATCCAGGTTAATTTTGTGTTTGCACTGTTTCTTTCACAATGTTAGAGTATAATATCACCTATATTACTGTCAGACCAAGCTTACTGTTGTTTTGTGGTCTGTTAACCTAATGGACGACTATCAACAGCTTTTTCGGTCTTGTCTAGAAAATTAAAATTTAAAGATGTTTGAAATTGTTCTTTGATATGATTTTATTGGTGTGACATGTAGTTCTGTTTAACAATGCCTTTTCTGAGATGTTTCTTTATCTTTCATCCTCTTATAAACCTTTATTTTCTCTCTAATTCATCAATCACAAATATTGATTTTAGGGAAAAGCACTGTAGCATGTGCTTTGAGTCAAAATTTGCACTCCAGAGGAAAACTGACTTACATCCTTGATGGTGATAATGTTCGGCATGGCCTAAACAAAGATCTGAGTTTTAGAGCTGAAGATCGTGCAGAAAACATACGAAGGATTGGTCAGTTACTGTATATTTTTATCTATATATATTCTGTTTGGCCTCTAAACTATTTCATTTTTATTTTTAAAATTTTCAATCTTGATGACTTAATAATTTTCAGGCGAGGTAGCAAAACTCCTTGCAGATGCTGGTGTTATTTGCATTGCTAGTTTAATATCTCCTTACCGAAAGGATAGGGATGCTTGCCGAGCACTACTTCCAAAGGGAGATTTTATTGAGGTATATGCCTTTTGTTTTGATAATTAATAAAATAATAAATGCAGGTAACTTTGCTCTTCTATAGGTGAAAAGTAAGATAACTGAACAAGAAAGAGAGGTTCTTCATGCTTCTACTGACAATTTTCTTATGCTCTAGGTTTTCTTAGATGTGCCACTACATGTGTGTGAATCAAGGGACCCAAAGGGACTCTACAAGCTTGCCCGAGCTGGAAAGATAAAAGGTTCTTTGGTGTTATATATGCATTCTAATGATCGTCTCATTTGACTATGTTAGCTCCAGTAAAAATGCGTTATTCTCAGTTTTCTTTCTTCTGCATTTGTCTGCTTATTGACGTTCTAGTCTTCTAGAGTATCAGTTCTCATCATGGGGTTGAATTTTCCTTTGGCACTCTGCAGGTTTTACAGGGATAGACGATCCTTATGAACCACCATCTAGTTGTGAGGTGTGTGTTTGGTACAATGTGGATATGTCAATTTTTGTTCAAAGAGAAATAATGAATAGATATTATGGTCCTAAAATTCAAAGGTTGTATTCTTGTCTTACGGTCAGCTTTTGGTAAAGGGGAATAAGATGATGGATGGATACAATGCATGCCTATAATTCAAAGATTTTGCTGTTTGCTCTGGTTTGAATTTTGTCAAGAGAATATTGATGATTGCTGGCTTTAGCAGAGTCTTTTTCTTTCTGTAATTTCTTTTCCTTCTATTGGGTGGTCTGATATAAAATGCAACACACCAGGGCCCTAACTTATTATCAGATAACTTGTAAACCTATTTACCCTCTAATTTTCTCTTGAAAACTTCTGAACTTTCCTCCTTGCTGTCGTTCCTTCCCTCTTTCCCGTTTTCTTGATGAAAACTGAATGTATGTCTGCTCCATGTTGCAGATAGTATTACAACAGAAAGAAACTGCCTGTGCTTCTCCGAGTGATATGGCAGAAACAGTGGTAGCGTATTTGGAGGAGAATGGCTACCTGCTGGCCTAAAGGGCCTTCCTATCTTCTTGTTTGGTGCAGTCATAATATTCTTTGTAACATAGACTGAAGCTTTTAGGCCTTCCTTTCTTCTTGTTTGGTGCAGTCATAATATTCTTTGTATAGACTGAAGCAATAAAGCTAGCTGCAAAGGAAATCATCGTTTCCTGCAAGTCTGCATCTATTCATTTCAAAGGAATTGGTTTTCTGTGATTTCTTACCCATTAATGGATTTTGGTGTCTTTGATATTTCTGTATCCATACAGATTAACAAAATGAATACAGCTCTTAAAACATAAAGCTCTTTCATGTCATGTATTGTAGCTCCTTCTGTCCTTAATATAAAAGCTAGATTACTAATTTGTAACATGGATTCTTAGGTTAGTGGATTTTCAATCTTTATGCTAATATGGCTCAAATTGGTGCTTGCTTAAATCTGTTGTGTCAAGATGATGAATGCACGAGTTGAAAATTTTTATGGCTTGGTTAAAATGGAAACTCCGGGAGGATCTATGCACTATTGAGGTTGGTTTAAAAAAGAGTCAAATTGCATTCAGAATAATCACCTAGGGATTTTACATCTCGAGTTGGATATGACAAGGGCTTGTTCAAAGTGTAAATCAACACTTTTTTATCATCATGATGAAGATGTGATTCTTTCCTTGAGAATTTCCTTTTTCTTTTTTCCGTTGTACCTCCTTGAGAACTTCTTCGCCTCAAGGAAGTTTATTAAAAATCATTCTTGTGAGTAAATTCACATAGGAGCTAATTTAGAAGCAATATGTGTTGCTTAACCTTCAGTAGCAGATGGGTCATACCCTTGAGGTTGGGTGTTGTGACCCTTGTTTCAATTGCAGAAGTTATAATGATGATGTTCTGACGATTCTCTTTACATTTGAATTTATCCCTTTACTCTTTTGTCCTGTTTAGTAACATTCTACACGTTAAGCTAATTTGTAATATATACGTGTTGATTTTCCTAAATTACCCTCCTTAATATTATGCATTGGAATTACTTTAAAGGAACCTCATTCATAATATATGCAACCAATGGATCAAATTTATAAATACAAAAGACAAAATGAATTGAGGTTTTATATTTAAAATAAAATCTAAGTTCTCAACTAGCTTATGGCACCAAAGACAGTATTATGGAACCTGATAAAAGCCACGAAGAACTTGTGTGCAAATTCATCCTGTACCGTTCATGCAGATGGATTAAGGCGAATTGTTTGCTGAATGATTTATCTCATAATTACTCACCTTGTCTGATGGATTAGCATCATAAATGTCACAAGCAAACCAAATTTCTATGTCCTCGTTATCTTTTACACTCCTTTCATTCCATTACCATTGCAATCAATCAAACTGAAGATGTTTGACCCCCCAAAAAAAAAAAAAAATCAAACTGAAGATGAACGTAACCCAGAGAAAACGATACTTAGCTTGATGATGACGCCGGAATAAAAGATAATATGAATCAATATCAAGATATCTCCGAGCGATGTGAATTCTCCAAGAGAAAAAAAACCAGTGCTGGCTTAAAAAAGAACCAATATACCTGACCCAAATTTGATTATTAAATGACATGAAGGAAAAGTACATGAGATCAGAAAGCAGCAGAGGCCATAGTAGCACCTCGTCGTTGTGAATTGCTGATGGAGAAGAGGCAGAGCACAAATGTGATGCTGACGGATATGGCGGCGGAGCTGACGGCGTCGAAGGTGGAAGCAAAGCGCCGCTCTTGAAGACCCCAAATGGTTCTCACAAAGTAACCGACGTAATGCACCATCACTGCCACCACATGCGCCATCTTTCGCCCACTTCTCTAACTTCAGCTTCAATATAATGTGAAGGACACAAAACATTCAAGTGTTTGTCGATAAAAAGAAAAGGGCCCTTCAATGCCATGCTTGGTTTTGGCTGCTTCTAACATGAGAATTATTGTTGCAAAGTGTACTCACAGATAAAGATAGATTGGGTTGCTTCCGCGATGCTTCCTCTTTTTCTATCTTATTCTAATGTTAAACTTCAAAAAGGAAGTTACAGCCCTTCACGTTCTCCACCTGAGAAATGCTTCATTTACCAGAACAGATAGTGACTGCGTTCGATTGACACCTAAGACCAGCTGCCATTCATCCAAATTCTAATGAAAACAAATGAGAAGGATCCTCTAAGTGACACCGTATTGTACATCATTTTGGCATTGCCCTAACGTGTAACTCAGTTTTTTGGAGCTTCTTCCATTGGACGGTCCGCTTATAAGTTGAAATTCCACCGCTAATTTCAACTTATAAACTATGGGATCAAATAATTAATATTCTTTATAAATTAGCGGTGAAATTTTTATCATCCTTTTATATCTATGCATGCATCCTTTTTCTTTCATATAGGAGAACCTATAAAGCTATTCCTTCCACTAACATATATATTTTCAATTTTCAAGTGTTAGGAGGTGGGCAAACGATTACAACACTATGTTCCTTTTTGAAAATTGGAGGTCCGACCAGTGTGTACTGACGAAACCATCCTTAAATGGCAGACACATTTGCAGCTTTGTCGGATTACAATTCGAACCAGATCTCAAGGATTCCCAGGAAGATAGCTCCCACTTCAAATAGAAGGAACTAGCATCTACGATCTCTTCTAAGCCATGGTCACTATTTATAACCAAGCTGCATGTCCTTGGCCATGGAAGGAAGCCATCTCTCTCCCCTAACCTTTTTCAAATTTTCAACTCTTTCCTTTTCTCTCTGGGCAGCAGCTTTTGCTGCTGCATCTCTAGCTTCTCGTCTAGCCAAAGCCTTTTGATATGCATCTTCTGCTGAAGCTATAATATCTCTCCCGTCGACAGCAACAGAGTGAATCTGCCGTTTAAACTGTTGAGGCAACACATAATCATTAAGAAAATTACTGTGTATAGTTAAAACACAATAAGAACTAAAATATAGATTCTAGACATCAAGAGAAAGACCTTCTTTGATTTCTCATCAATGTCCTCTCCAGGAAGTATCCTAGGTCTTTTTCTTGGTGGTTGAGGTTCATCTGCAGCCATATACACAACCTTCACCCATATATACAAATTGTAACTCGGTGATATCTCAAGCAAGACATTAGAAGTGCATAAGATTTCTACAGTACTTGAATGGCATCGGCTGGCAAGAATGTCAAAATCAATCTCGCAGCCATTTGGATTTGGTTTTTAATTCCTCAAATTAATAATTATGAGAACATTTCGCAACTAGATTTCTTAAAATATTTTATTCAACTTCAATGGCTTTTGTATAGACCCTGTGCAAGTGACATGAACTTACTCAATGAATGCAGTATACCAGCATATGGTTCCCTTGATAACCTTCTTGGCCAGACCAAGTATTATAACGGATACCAAAAGCATGCTGCTCTGTGGCTAGTGACTTGAACAACATTGCCTTATGGGCCAAGTAGGGTCAACATTATAGTCATGTATGATCACAAAGTAATGCAAAATTGGTAATGACAAAAATCTTCAATTTTTCGCTTATTAAGAAAAATTACTATGATTAGGGGAAAAAGAGACGTAGGCAGATCCAAGTTATACTCTTTAGAGTTTATAATGGAAGTAATTTTGACAGCAGTATGCTACCGGACACCGCTTTAACTGAAAGCTGCAATTGCATATCTGAGAAATGTTGAGACAAGTATATGAAAAATAAAAGTTTACAAAGAATCCTTTTTTTAATTAACCACAAAAAGGTGAGCACTGCCAATAACATTAGATAAAGCCCTAATAATAGTACACTACCAAACTAGAACCATCCTAACTCTCTAAATCCAAAATCAACCATTTATATATTGACATGGTGATTATCTCAGTGCTTAATTTTAAAAAGCCAGAAGTGGCATGTTTAAAAAATATATATATATATATATATATATGAAGCCAGAAGTGGGAGCAAAACTTACCTACACGATCAAACACTATTCCAGGCTGAGCATGTTTAAATAAGCGAATGCCACCTTCTTGGATCTTAGGATCCTCATCTAGGATGGGGACAGGTTCTTTCACAATCTCTAATGTATCTTCTAAGATGTCATTTAAAAGCCTTTGTGCCTGTCCAGGGCATCAATGATTATTCATCATGCTTGCAGGGCAAGAAAGAAGTTCGCATACCAGATACAGAACATAACTCTATAAGCAAGAAATCAGAAAATAAAGGGCAAGAGGTAAATGAACAAAATAAGCTAAACGCTTAAAGAAGAATTCTATATATATAAAGACCTATAATACATAAGTGATATGAATTCCATTACTAATATTGTTCCAGAAGAAAAGATGAATAAGGTTATCTAAAAATCACTGCACAACAACACTATACAAAACAGCATGAATGGTAGCTGGCTCTTCCTAGCTCCATGCAATGAAATTGAGCTCAAAACAAAATTCGAAGATCGACGAGACAAATCCATTAATAAGCAAAAATCTAGAGCAGAGTTGCTGCACATTGTTCTTGACGTTCATATATAAAGTCTGAACCAATCACCACAAACTTAATTTCCCATAACTGTGAACTTGATTAACCATCCAACCTACATTCTATATCTTGCGGGGGACAACTAATCCGCCTAAAAGGCCAATTCATATGTGATTTTTCTTTTATACCTTCTAATTTGAAACTTAATCATTTCGAGCATGTCTTAGTGCTAACAATCATCTATCAACTTCAACCAAACACTCACACATACCAATAAGCAGAAAATAGGAAAAGTAGAGAACAATGACCTTGACTTGGTAGTGCTTAATCTGCTGGGTTTTGGGTTTCCGCTGTCCGTCGTCGTCGTCGTCACTGGATTTGGCGGGCGGCTTTTCCTTGAAGGCAGCGGAAGAGCCATTCATGAACGAGGAGATGTAGCTGGTATTTCCGGAGACCGATTCGATGGCGGCCCTCCACGTAGCATCTCCATCTTCCTCCCCACTGCTACTGTCGTAGCCATTACTGGGTTCTACCATCATAACCTCTACTTCTTATAGAATTATTTCAAATTCAGTCCCAATTTCAGTGTCAGCTCGTCAGTTACAAACCCCTCTTCGTTAGGATTCTGTTTGGCAACTTCGTATTATGATTCAAACTTCACTGGCAATTGAAAGTTTTTTTTTTGATATAAGGCAATTGAAAGTTGATGAGGAACAAACCATCTCTGAAACTCAGGAGAAAGGTGTGTCTTCTAGGGCTACGACTCTATGGGCCCAATGCTTTTTCCATTGGATTTATGAACGAGCCCATTCTTATGTGTGTTACAAGTTCAGGCCTTGTATATCTCCTATGAGTCGAGGCCCAATATATCCACACAAATACAGTTTCATTTTTATGCAACAATCCTGAATAGCCAAATGTGAGTTGGCATAGATGGTAAGGGATCCAGGATTAGGCCTTTGGGTCGTGGGTTCGATCCCCTCTGCCGTCGCTGGGACTTCTTTGGTAAACGACTTCTTTGGTAAGCTATCTCGTAAGTCCCCAGTAAGTGCTCATAGAGCCCGGGGCCGTGCCCTGGCCTTGATGGGGGACTGATGCAGAACCCTCCAAAACTTTTTTTTTAGCAAAAAAAAAAAAAAGAAAAAAAACAATCCTGAATAGCGATAAAAAATTTTTTAAAAAATCCTGAATATTAACAATGAATTGGATCTAGCGAAAGGAGTTGGTCCCTCATAACATAACATAGTGAATCAACGTTTAAATCCTAGTTAGAAAAAGTGCCCCCGAACAAGATTGACACCAATAAGATGACACGTGCTTAGAAAAAAAACTGGAAGCCAAAGATGCTTATAGTAATTAGCAAATACAAGTTTGGATATTCCTTTTTCTAGCTAGGCTATTAACAACCCTTAAAGAAGACATGTTTATATCAATAGGATAAGGGTGTGTTTGGGATAGCATCTAATGGGAAAATAAGTCTATCAAATAAGGGGAAAAAACCTATTAAGAGGGAAAACAAAATCCATTTCTATCACTGTTATCCCAAATGGGCCCTTAGTCCGACAGTCTATTAGAAACAAAATCCATTTCTATCACTGTTATGCCAAATGGACCCTTAATCTGACAGTCTAAAGACTTGTAGAGGAGACAACTCCATGAAAAAGGGTGGCTACAAACCCCAAAATTGGAGTAATTGGTTATTCTAATATACTTGGTACTAATAGGATTTTTTTTTTTTTTTTTAAAGGAACCATTATTTTTTCCTCAAAGTTTACCATGAAGACTCAAGAAAAAGACTGTCGCGGATCATTAGATGCTAGAGCTTTACTTTTTTTTTTTTGGTCGAAAAGATGCTAGAGCTTTACATTTGTTGAATAATTTGATTTTGTGTGCCTTATTTACGAAACGTGAGAAGTTTCTCATGGCAACTATATCCATGCTTCTTCTAGAGTAATGAGAAAGTTATTACATGGTCCTGGAAGCTAAGTACTGAAAGTGCAAGTGACTTTATCGATAACAACATCTGTTGATTGTCATTACCGATGAAAATGGCATAGAGAGCAACATAATGATGTCGCTTAAATATGAAACACACTCCTAGAATTTACCAACAGAGAATAATTTTGTACTGGGTGTGTTGTCTCTGCTTCTCCAGTCTCCCATGGTAAAAATTGAATTCAGACTTGATAACCATGTCCTCTTTCTGCTTTGTCAGATTTTTCCAATTCACTTCACGCACAAAAACAACTTTAGATGATCCTTCTTTCTTTTAACAGCTGTCTCTGATTCTTACTTTCTGGGACGCGTTACAATCCAATCAATTCGCTTTACCAATACCCAATTCTTCTTCTTCTTCCTCTTCTTTTCTTGCTCAGTTTTCTCACTGCCATTTTGGTACTATAATATTACTCAGTGGATTTCAATTTTCCTATATTATTTCAGTGAAGTATAAAAGTGTGATATATGTAAAAGAAAAGGAGAAGGTGAATGAATAACATTTTTTTTAAAAAAAAAGAGTTTCATATGCATTTATATCACTCTTTATTCAGAGACATGATTCCGTAACGGCTGAAAATTGATATTTGCTGCTAAACTCAGGTTGGCCTTATTAATGGCATGGATAATGAACACATAATGTCATAGTTTACTTGGTCATCCTCAAATTGCTAAAAGTATGCTAAAAGTATACTTTTAGCAATGGCCGAACCATTCAATGGGCATTGGAGCCTTGATCTCAGTTGGTCTCGATTGATCTTATAAAATTTATAAAAATATATATGTATTTATTGTATGATATTTTATTTGGCCACAAATTTGACCCCAACTAATTTTTTATCTTCTCTGTAAAGATAATATTTATTTCATTACTCATTGAGTTGTGAGAAGAAAGTAAAATTCATGTTTGAGATACTGAAAAAATTAGTATCATCTTTCATATTGTTTTGATTTATAATTATCCGTTATTATTTATTTGTATTTTCAAGGTTATTTGATATAATTTAGTAAATACTCCCTTTGGTCCTTATTTAAGAAACCAACTAACAATTCTCACAAGTCAATAAAAACAGTTAAAGTCATTAAATTTATCCTAAAATTTAAGTAATTTTCAATACTGTCCCGATTAATTATACTAAACCCTAATATTATATTAATTATTACTCTTTTTTTGCTCAAAAAAAGAGTAATAATTAATTTTTATGAATTATTACTCTCACTCATTACTTTTTTAATTATGAGTATACATAAAAATATTTAATGCTATTTAGAAACAAGTAAGTGCCTTATAAAAAGAATCAAATATACTTGTTAGTTGGTACCTTATAATAAGAACTAAAGGGAGTAGTTCAATACGTTTATTTTTTGGCTCGGGCTAAAACTTTTTTCTGGTTCCGCCACTGACTTTTAGTCCTTTAAGTTTACATAAGGTATATTTTTGGTCCCTTAACTTTATAAAGTATACTTTTAGTCCTAAAATTCTAACACTGTTAATTTTGCTAACGGATAATGCAAACTCAAATGATAACGATGTAAATTTAAGTGATGATTTTGTAATTAAATACTATTAGGTTTAAATTTAAAATATGGGTAAATTGAAAATATATAAAATTTGTATAATTAAATGCTATTAGTCATTACTTGAGTTCGCTGCATCAGCATTTTCTGTTTAGGACCAAAAGTATACTTTATGAAGTTAAGGGACCAAAAATATACCTTATGTAAAACTTAAAGGATTAAAAATGTACTTTAACCTCCTCAAATATACTCCTTCAGGTTTTAAATATACGTTACTTTAAACTATTTCATCAGAATTAAGGAGGGGTGGTTAAATTATTAAAATGGTCTAAAAATAAAATGACTTTATAACTTTATCCATATTCAATATAATATATAGTATCAATTTCAAGAAGAAAATTCCTTAAAAGTTGTAAATGGGGGTGATTATTTAGGAAAAAACCAATTAATGCTTCACATTTTTTATGTAAAGTGACTAATATATAGGACCACAGGTTTGTTCTAGAAGGTCACAAATATATATATATATATATATATATATGATTAGACGGAGTAAATATGATAGGATTTAGGAATAGATGAAGCACATATCTGAAGCCAAAGTTTCATGGAAATGCAGAAAGGTTGATGAATAATAATATGCATTAACTCTTCCTTAGTTAGATGCATCAATAAGCTTAAGGCTATCAGCAAATTCTGTGTTGAGAATTACAGAAGGATTTGTATTTCTGATCCAAAAGGCCAAGACAGATCAGAGTCATATCCCTGCAGGACATGCCTTAATATTACACCTTCAGTGGTAAATCTAGGACATAATTTATAGTACAAATTACACTACAAACTATATCATATATTTATGACTAGAGGTAGTAATTGTTAGCTAAAGGGCAAGCTTGATATCATCTCTTTTGGCAATAGATATTTGCATAATGACAATAAATTAAAGAAAGATGGTTGTTTATCTCTTTATATTAATCTAATATTTATATATTTAAATTATAGCGAAACATCAACGACTGTATTCTTTTCTTATAACTACGTCATTAAGATGAATCAGAAAATAGAATATCCCAATAAAGCCATGAGTGACCACATCTAATTTAACTCGTTTTGTTTCTTTAACCGACAAAGTAGGGGGAAATGCTTTTTTAAATATATAATAAAACTTTTGGCCGTCTCTCATCAAATTTGTCTCAATTATTTTGATTCATGTAATTCAATTTTTATCAATCAAATCTCTAAAGTTTCATAACTTACTATGCACGATTAGTTTTCATGGTTTGAAGGGAAAATCACTATTTTTTTTAAAAAAACTTGGATTACCTATGGAAAAAATTATGTCGGTAATTAAAATTTCCATCGGAAAATTTCCGTTGCAAAAAAAAAAACTGTGATAGAATAAAATTGATTTTTCCCACGGCTTTTTTTATAATAAAAATTTTCCGTCAGTAATTTTAATTACCAATAAAATTACCTACGGAATTCCACCGGTAATTTCAATTACCAAACTTAGCGACGGAATTTTGTGAATAATTTCCGACGGAATTTTTTCCGTCAGTAATTCCATGGATAATCTATATATTTTTTTAGTGAATATTGTAGTCATGCAGGACTAATTATGTAAGGTTATAGTCCCTTGAGTGGTAAAGATTAAATTTTAGAGACCAAGTCA
The DNA here is from genome assembly GCA_034222035.1 of Acacia crassicarpa. Lineage (NCBI taxonomy): Eukaryota > Viridiplantae > Streptophyta > Magnoliopsida > Fabales > Fabaceae > Acacia > Acacia crassicarpa. Next base: position 4,008,443 of record JAWXYG010000010.1, read on the forward strand.
ATAATTGAGCCCAGCTTGAGGGACAAGAAGTTTAATTATCCCTCTTAAATTCTCCAATATCAACTACATGTCCAAGAGTAAATTCTGAATTCCCTTCCTGAGCAAAAAAAAATTCTGATTTCCCTATCTCTTCTGTTACGTTTTGTAATTCCGATTCTTATTATGAGTCATCCCATTATAGTCATCTCTTGCTTATGATAAGAGATGATTTAATTTGCAGCAGAAATATAGATATTATTGTGAAACACCGTATCGCACTATTTGAATTTGATCAGAACAAACACACGTACAAGATAATTTATAGGTAAGCTGAAGACTGAAGTCAATCTTGATGTTGACTTAATCAGAGTCAACTGGTAGCTTCTTTCCAACTCTAAAGTTTATAATCAATCTTATATACATGTCCCGGTATGATCTCTGCTTGAATAATAATGTGGGTGCCACATTGATTAAAAATTAAAAAACAAATGAACTAATTGAAGATTTTGGAATATAGAAATATATATATGTTTAATTACCAATTTAATTGGCCAAAAGGGGAAAAACATAATGTTCTTAAAAGATGTGATCTTTTTTCCTTTATACCGGAAAAGACATGATCCTTAAGCCAAGACTTTTGAGTAGTGAAGAAAATATATTTATAATTAATTAGAACATTAATTTTAAAATAGAACTTTTTTTGGGTTGAACTACTCATTTTTCTTAATGTGAATGATGCTGAGGTTTTTTCAAGAGAATTAGGCAAATAATTTACAAAACTTGTGTTAGAATATAACTGAATTTTAATTTAAGAAGAAAATATTTTTTTAAAAAAAAGCCTTGAATTAATATATGGGCAGTAAACTGCCTCATCTTATCTTTTTCTTTTTTCTCCAATGCTTTCAATCAAGGCCCACTTATTAAAGTGAACTTTTCAGTGTCCCTTAATAAAAGGCTGTTTATATTATATTGTGCTGATAATGACTCCAACAGTTTATTGATGACATTTTGTTTAATATATATTATTTGCATGTAACTATTTTATTAACAACATGTCAACATGTGTTTAATGGTTATCACCATTTTGAGACACTTGTTCAAAGGGCGTTGATGATAACTACAAATTATCACCCTTTATATATAATTCCAAGATTCAAATCAGTGAATATATAAGAAGAGACTTCCATCAATTTAATTTTTAACCAGCATCAAGACTCTGTACGTAAAAGTTCAAAATAAACAGGAATAATGTATAGTCTGTAGACGAAGAAATTAAAGTCTGCCAAAAAGAAATATGGAAGAAGAAAAACAAGGAAAAGCATGAATAGTTTCCATCAAGATGTGCTTGCATCTTACTCAAAACAATCAATGAAAAATAAATGGCGTGTAATAATGAATAATCTCAAATTTTATCCATAAAATAACAACGTAGTGATGGGAAACTAACGAAGGACGAAGAAGCATAGTGCGTTGTACATGAAAAAACAGAGAGATCTGAGAGAGAATATGGAAGCAATGATATGGTAAGTTGAAAATAGAGCTTCTGAAGCATTACTATAGAAAGAGTTCTGGTGAATATTTTGGAACAGAAAGAGAGAGAGCTGAGAAAAATGAAAGGCTCCTTGAAGTGATTAGGAGTAGTGATAGATGCAGAAGCATGCTTATAAACCATCCAAATCAAATGAGAGGGATTGTGAAAAAGTGATTAAAGAGCAGCCGCGTGCCCTAGAACTTAGAGACCACTTCATCATTACTGATCCTACATATTATATATATATATCACTGACCAACTCTGATCATAACTTGAATTAAGAGCAACCATAGTATTATAAAACCTAGATTAATTCAAGCTCTTGAGATGGGTGGAATGTTTTTTTACTTAGAGAGACAAACACTACAGTAATAACCTAAGGTTTTATATCATATCAAATTCATCACCTCCCACCTAAAAAACTTCTTGTCATTTTTTAAAGTCCACTACAAAAATACATATAACTAGTAAGTCATTGACATCTAAGTATCAGGCACTTAGTTCAATTGTTAAGGGGTTGTACTGATCTAGTTAACAAGAGGTGACGAGTATGAGCTCTAGAAGCGTACGTAGTATTGCGGTGAGATTAGCTAGGAGGCAAGCAAACGTGAGTGCGTGGTGGTGAGTGGTGAGTGGTGAGTGGTGAGTGGTGAATGGTGATAGTGGGATTGCTCATCATCACCCCTTTTCACGCCGGCAGCTTTACTCTCTCTCACGCCTGCTTCTTCCACTCTCTGTCTCTCTCTCTCTCTCTTCCCTTTAAAATAAAAAACAATGAAAAGCTAGTCTTTTTTTTTCCCCCTCGAAAATGAAAAGCTAGTCCACTAACACCATTTTCCCTCATCTCTTCACTTTATTTCTCATCTTCTGTCAGAAACTATTCTATTCTAACCCCCTTAACTAGCTAATCTAGCCCATCCTTACTTTTTCTTTTTCTAATGCCCCCTCTTCTCTCTTGCCTTGTTCCCTTTTTTTTTTTTGAATATTCCACAGTACTATTACCCAACATAATTAATAAGCCTAGCTATAACTCCAATATAACCCCAATTCTCGCAGTTAAAAGCACTAAAGCCTATCGCTCGCTTCCTTCTATCCCTTTTGTATTCACATATTTCACAGTCCTCTGTGTGTGTATTTGTAATTGATATGTGAGAGGTTAAATGGATACCTTGTTTCGTCTTGTTACTTTTCAATCTCAACCATCATCAACTGATCCTCACTCCCTCAACAACTCCTCTACCAGCACTAGATCCTCCACACACAACAACAACAACTTCTTCCACCACCACCAACAGCAAGACGACGAAGAATGCTTCAACTTTTTCATGGATGAAGAAGACTTGTCCTCCTCTTCTTCTAGACACTACTATCCTTATCATCATCACTCTCATCCGTCCTCCTCCTCCGCCGCTGCTGCCACCCCTACGGCCACCACCGCTGCTGCTACTTTCACCACCACGACTCCTACCACCTCTGATTTCTCCTTCTCCTTCTCCCCCACCACACTTGACCTCCACAATTTCGAATTCTCCGGCCGATGGGCTCACGACCTCCTCCTCGAAGCCGCCCGTGCCATCGCCGACAAGAACACCGCCCGTGTCCAGCAGTTAATCTGGATGCTCAATGAGCTCTCCAGTCCTTATGGTGACACCGATCAGAAGCTCGCCGCTTACTTCGTTCAGGCTCTTTTCAGTCGCGTCACCGACTCCGCCGACCGTACCTACCGTACGTTGGCCTCTGCGTCGGAGAAAACATGCTCTTTTGAGTCAACAAGGAAGATGGTGTTGAAGTTCCAAGAAGTAAGCCCATGGGCTACTTTTGGTCACGTCGCTTCCAATGGTGCCATATTAGAGGCCTTAGAAGGTGAGCCAAAGTTGCACATAGTTGATATTAGTGACACATATTGCACCCAGTGGCCTACTCTTCTAGAAGCCTTGGCCACTCGCAGCGATGACACCCCGCACCTCCGGTTAACCACGGTGGTTAGCCGCCGAGCCGGCGGCTCCATCGCAGCGGTTCAGAAAGTCATGAAGGAGATAGGGACTAGAATGGAGAAATTCGCTAGGCTCATGGGTGTGCCCTTTAAATTCAACGTCATTCACCACGCGGGTGATCTCTCGGACCTTAATTTATCCGAATTAGACATTAAAGAGGACGAGGCTCTAGCCATTAACTGTGTCAACACGTTACATTCCGTCACCGGGTTTGGTAATAACCGTGACTTGTTGATATCCTCGTTTCGGAGATTACAACCTAGGATAGTCACTGTGGTGGAAGATGAGGCTGATCTTGATGTTGGATTTCATGGGTTTGAATTTGTACGAGGTTTTCAAGAATGCTTGAGGTGGTTTAGGGTTTACTTCGAGGCGCTGGAAGAGAGCTTCCCTCGAGCGAGCAACGAACGTTTAATGCTAGAGAGATCGGCGGGAAGAGCCATCGTTGACTTGGTGGCTTGTGATCCATCGCAGTCTGTAGAACGGCGGGAGACTGCGGTTAGGTGGTCGCAGCGGCTGCATGGTCGTGGGTTCAACGCGGTGCCGTTCAGCGATGAGGTTTCCGACGACGTGAGAGCTCTGTTGAGGAGGTACAAGGAAGGGTGGGCAATAACACATTGCTCCGACGCCGGAATATTCTTGTCGTGGAAGGAACAGCCGGTGGTGTGGGCCAGTGCATGGAGACCTTGACGTAGATCGGGAGATGATGAGGAAGCTGCAAGAGAGAGTGCTTCGCACGTGTTTTCGGTTTTTTTGGCACGTGCATGGTGAGCAGTATTGGAGATTGCTGTGGGTGTTTTTTTTTTTTTGGTTCCTTTTTCTTATTTGATTAGTTTGGTAAGACAATACGATTGGAGGCTGAGATGGATGAGAGGGGAGTTTGAATTTTCAATTATTCTTGATAACATTTTGTGATTAATTTTTCATATTATTATATTACTAAGAAATAGGTTATGACTTTGAATATATATATTATATATGTATGAAGTAATCAATGGCATAATTGTCCGACTATTTTATTTTTGAGGGATATATATAGTGAACTTATGTGGTCTCTTAAAATAAATTAATGTCATGTTGCATTCAAGAGAAGTATTAAAAACAACACACGGATGTGTGTATGTAGATGGAAAATAGCCAGAGTGTGCATATATAGTATTACTTTTATCATATCACTATTTAAAATTTAATTTACATGGCTCAATTTTATTATATTTTAATGTTATTTTTAAATGAAGGGAAAAACACTTCTCATGTTATAGGAGAAGTGTATTCTCATATCTCACACATGAAATGATAGGACCTACACACACATATATATAATTACATTATATATATATGTGTGTGTGTGTGTGGGGAGGGTCCCACCATTTCATGTGTGTGTGAGAATCTTCTTCTTCTCATGTAATATGAGAAATTTAAACCCCTTAAATGAAATACTAGTAGGTCATAAAATGAAACCTCTTTTAACAGCTTTTGAAAATGGTGACTGAAAATGTGAAATAACAAAAATCTAAACCATATATTTATTTTTTAAAAAAAAAAATGTTTCTGCATTTATGTACTGCAGAAACTTTTTTCCTGTTATGTGAGTGGGTCCCACTCCCTCATCTCTTTACAATGGAACTCACTCACTTTTATATAAGTGCGGCCGAAAAAAAGTTTCTACAATAAATATAGAAACATTAAACCCAAAATATAATAGCCAGAATTTATTGATTCTTATGAATATACAAGGACAATTCTTATTATATCATTGTTAGCATTATTATGTTTATCTACAAAATAATTTTTATTTTATCTACTAACACCCATTGATTTTTTTTTTAATTTCGTTTTGAAATATTCTTCTAAATTCTATTAATTTTTAATTGAAGTAATAAATAGTTTCCTGTCCTAATTTATTTTGACCATTCATATCTCAAATTACAGTATGTTCTCTTAATTTAATGGAAAAAACAACTAGTAATTTATTCCCACAAAAACTAAACATAGAATTAATTGAGAACACAATCTGCGCAACATATGCTATCCTTTTAACCTTAAATCAGTTTCCCTGATGCATGGAAATGGAGAGGAAAATTAGTGGAGAGGTCACAGGCTCGAGCCAGTGTAAGTGTGGGTGTGTGCAACGTGTTTGTATATGCTAACAAGATGTGTGTGCTTGTCATTTGATCTTATAAAAAAAAAAAATATAGTGGAAAGACTCTTTTCCCGCAGGCTTGAGATTATAATTAATAAATAAGAATGATAATGAAGTTATTCATTGAAGATCCATATTTAATTTTTGATTAATATTGTAATTATGGAGTTGTTATAATGGAATTAATAGGTCAATAAGTCATTTTTCCCTTATAAATTAAAATAATATAATATTTCGATTGCCACATGCATGAAACTAGCTCAGAATGGTGAGACTTGAGAGTATGGTTGTAGATAGGTAAAAGTGCAGAGTTTAAACATCTTGAGCAAGGGAATTAATTAAAAACATAATTAAGTCGGAGAAGATAATCAACTAATTGACATGTAAAAGCAAAAGAAGGCTCAGCCTTTGCATACTAATCTTTTTTTCCCCCGCAAAAAGGTCCCAAAAAAAGAATCAGGATTTGGTATTTGGTACATAAAGATGATATCAGCTGCAAAGGATATATATATAAGGTGCCCATCCCTACTGGTAATTAAGTGTTAATTAATATATACCAAACTAAACTCACGAATTAAAAAACGAAGGAGGAGGACGTGTTCAAGTGATATATAGAATCTTAGGACGGCCACTATTTTGGTTTTTAATATAAGAGAGGGAATCTCATAAAAAGGAGCAGAGACTCTCCTTTGTGGAAGAAGGGGTCTTAGTGGCCAGCAAAGCACGCTGAATTTGAAATAGTCTTTGCTTTGCATGTCCTTCTTCCCTTTTTCTTTTCTCTCTGATCTCTCTCTCTCTCTCTCTCTCTAAAGTCTATCATCTTTATACACACAACATATAGATATATATAATTATATTGTATGACACAGATCTCAGCTTTAGCTTCTTTCTTTGTCTGGCCCCCACGAGCCCTGAGGTCTTTCATGGAGGTAAGATAAGGGCTCATAAGAGGCACCTTTTGCCCATGAAAGCTAATATATTGTAAGTGTCGTAGACTATGAAAAGGAAACATTATGAAGTGGTGGGTTCATCTTTTTAGGGTTGTTGCATGTCTAGGTCTTCTGATATATGAGCCTTCCACTCTCCACGTTTATACACCCACCTCTCTTTCAAAACTCTGTAGACCATTTAGAATCTGTCACTTTTTCTGGATCCTATTACTAGATATCTAAGCAACCAATTACTTCAGATCGAGACTTTATAATTAGGATATTTCTCCCAGAGCCTTTTTAAACAATATGAGGTTTGAACTCAATTAGTCAACTTTGTAATCCAACTGGTTCATCGCTAAACCAAGTATCATTGGTTCTTTGTCTTGGTTTAAAAAAATAATAATTATATATATTATTGCAGCTTTCGTTCTGTTTTTTTTAATTATTTTGATAAAGGGAGTTTGGTGCTGGACCCAACTTCCTTCTACCAGTTTAAGCCTTTGATACTCTTTTCTGTGACATTGACAACGACCAGCTGATGGCTTTATGTTTTAAATGGGACCGACTTGGAGCAAAAGTTTGTGGAAGCGTATTTGCCAACCCATAGGATCGTTGTCCCTCTCTGTCTCTGTATTTGCCTGTTCCTGTGGCCTACAATATTATTTCTATAATTATACCACACGAGTAATTTCTTTCATAACGCAATAATTGAAGAATCCATTTACACCCATTATGAAAGGAAACATTAAGGCTTCCTCTCTCTCGTTCGGATCAATCTGTTCTCCAAAGTCACTTGAACTTGTGTTTTTTGAGTTTGAGGCCCACTCAAATGGTACCACTACACAGTACTCAAAAATTCGTCTTTTTAGGACTCAATAGTCCTTAGTCAATACCTGTTCAAAAATTATGGGCTGGTAACTTGGGGCCTCAGAGATAGTGGCACCATGGACCTCAGGGCTTTGAGAGTTCTCAATTTGCTGTAACAAGGTATAGAAGACAGCCCGAAGCTTTGTTTCTACTTTCTACCATGACAAACTTGGATCCCAGGAGGCATTAACATGAAATCAGTATATATTATATCCAAGTATGTAAAGCAATTTCATGTTGTGTATATCAAAATGGGAAAGAGAAAAGGTCAACAAATATTACACATAAGAAAGAATCATTTTACACCACATGTAAGTTAGGACTAGGTAGATCAAGACAATCACTGTTTGATTACAAGGGGAACTCCAGTCAAGGGCCGATCTTTCTCGATATATACACGCTTCTAGTTCTCGAGTCTATAGTCCTGTATCCGTGGTGTAGGTGAACAATGCATTTCGGGGAGCTGTAGACTCAGGCTTCACAGGTTATCAAATGTACAAAGAGAACCTCATTATATGAACCCCCTCCATCCCAGAGGCAGTCTCCATTTTCTGTGCCAAAAGATAGAAGCTCTTGACCATATCGGGAACTCAAAATTGTACTTCAGAGGTTGATCAGCAGGTCCTGCAACTATCAAAGGCAACCATACGTATCTTGAGTCCCTTAGGTCTGCGGGATTCCACCGATCTGCCATGAAAATAAATGAACCAGGGTATCCAGGTATAGGGAGTACAAAAGTGCTCTGAGCAAAGAAAGTTGTCTGCCGAAATACTTTGTTCCCTCCGACGCATGGATTTCCCATTGTTTCCCATGGCCCCAATATTGACTCAGAAGCATGAGCCAGTGCCTCGTTTGGGGCCCACCCAGTGCAGCCTGAGGTGATCATATAGTATGTGCCCTGGTGCTTGAATAGAGCAGGTGCTTCTCTGTGCTGTCCCACTAGAATCCTTCTCATGACAGAAGTTACATTAAGATAATCTTCAGTTAAGGGTCCAATGTGCAGTACACTATTTTCCTCAGAAGAGTATATTAGATATGCCACACCATCGTCATCCTTGAAAACTGTCATATCCCTGCTTTCATATCCATGTGGCCTTTGGCTACCGAGATAATCAAAAGGGCCTTCAGGAGTATCACTGGTCGCTACACCAACAGTAGCTTTTGTATAATTGGCGTTGTCTATGTGCATCCACATCACATATTTTCCAGTTTTGTCGTTGTAAATAACTTTTGGCCTCTCAAGCACATTGGACTTGTGCAGATCATGAGTATCATTTGTTTCCACTGCGGCCAGTACAATTCCTTCATTTTTCCAAGTCCACAAATCCTTGGAAGAATAACAGCCAACTCCTATAATGTCCACCTGAAGGAGACAGCAATAAAGTATAAATAGAATTTTGGAACAAGGTAATGTAGCTGAGTAAGTATAGATTATTTTTTTGACGGGTCATCCCTTGGTTGCCATTCGAAGAGGCCGTCATAGCTTGTAACAGCATGTTATGACTCACAACATCAGCACTATAGCAAATTTTATTAACGTATGAGAACATAACACTGACAGAAAGAGAGCAGATTGATAAATTCTAAAAACTATATTCACTCCATGATAATAAGAAAGAGACAGAAAACAAAACACTTCCTAGCTAGTGTGTGTGTGTGTAAACTTATTGATTTCAGCCTGGGCATGGAATCATTCCATATAGAAGCTCACTAGCACTGCTATATTTGCTAGTCCAGTTTGAAGTCAATTATCTAGTCAAAAAGAAAAAAGAAAGAAAGAAAAAAACAAAAAAACCAGTTACATTCTACGTTCATTCAGCTTATTAATAACACCAATCAACATCCATGCGCTAATTTTATGCCACAGCTAATGTTTACTGTGGCATTGACGTCCATAATTTGTAATCCCTCAGTAACTGAAGTCACCACCAGGCATTTCCATAAATTGATGAAACCGTCATATGTTTTGTATCTCTCATTCTGTTGCTTTTTTCCTACAAATGCTTTCCATGTGATATGTATGCAATTGCTCCACATTGGAAAGACTCTTACGTTTGCTAAAACCTCCACCCATCACGTTGAAAGATCATCAAATGACCAGAAGTAATGAGATTACATAACTTTTGTGGCAATTTTAGCATCTAGTGAACCAAATGAGAACTAAAACCAATGCCATCCCTCCAAAGACTTCATATAAAATAATGACATTGAGGAGATTTAAAATCAAGATATTGAATTTACTAATGAAACATAAGGCCCCTTAAACTAAAATCTCACATGAATTAAATACAGATCAAACTAAGCAGTTGTGTGTCAAAGTAGAAACAATGCAGATATGTAAAAACCATACGAGCATCTCCAATGAGTGGGTTCTTCGATATAGTTATAAATTTGACAACCAAAGGATGCAACTGTCAAAGCATAGCACTAAAAATAAGAACTAGCCTCTTCAACAATCATGAAAATGAATGAACAACATCTTTTCTGCCCACAAAATAAGATGCAAAAATTGCTACATAAAGGATCACATTATACTTGAAAACAAGAGATGTTTCAAGAAAAAATGACTTACACGGGCAGCTCCTTTCTTGTGAGCACGGTAAGTGGGCCCATCTTTATACTCTCCATACCAATAGTATGTCGTCGATTTTTTATCATACAGAATGCCACCTCCATGGGCTTGAATAGGATTTCCATCTGTATCCAACCAAATTCTGCCAGGGTAGTAATAATAACTTTCATTCCCAGCATTTGCTGTATCTATAGCTCTTTTGTGACTAGGAAAAAATAGGTGTCTCAGTTGTGAATTTTCATCAAGGAATTCATCAATCACTGTGGTTGTGCGCTTAGGTCTACGTTTTCCTGCCCTAGGGGATCTCTTTCCCCTAGGTGGGGGAATTCGGATGTTCTCCTCCTCCTCCACTTGCTGGAGTTCGCGGAGTTGGGGATGACGGCTTACTCGCAATTGGACCTGTCCACCTTCCCTGTCTCTTTGATGAATACTGGAAAAGAAATTAATCAAAAGAATGCATCCTACCAAGCTCCACACCACAGCAGATGCAGAAAATCTACTCCCTGCATTGCGACATAAATTTGTTGGTTTCCTGTATTTGTTCCTCATCCTCTTTCTCTCTTCCTTATTATCTTCAAGCTAATGCTGCAATTGACAAAATGCAACCTATGGAGACCTCAACCCCACTAAATACAACTTACAAACATCTAATCTACCTTGTACAAAAGATAATATGTAACTAATTGCAATAAAACCAATTCAGTAGAGATGATAATAAATTACTTTAAAGGGTGACAATAAACTGTTGACTTATTGGACTCTTCTCTTTACTCACCATATTCCCACTCCCAATATTGACCGCCATCAATTCAAAATGACGGGCAGCAATTTGCCACATCAATAAATATGAGACAAGTCAATTTTCTCATTAAACAAGAATCAAAGTGAAAACCTATCCGTCAGATCCACTAAACCGTCATGCAACAATGCAGCATAACTTTACCCCTAATTAGCATCGCTTCAAGATGGAGAAGATACAATTCCTCCGCAATCTCTCAGATTAAAACAACAACAACAACAACAATAACAGAAGAATCGATTTGCGAGCAGAGGAGACGACTTACGTGATACCACCCGAACTATGAACTGAGCAAAAGTCCCAAACATGAGTCTTTCCTGCAGCTTTTGAAGTTAGAGAAACAGAGGCAACACCACCAAAGTTTCAGTTACTGGTCCCGATACGAGGCCAGCGGCGAAGAGAAACAGAGAAGGTAGCCGGGGCAAAAAAATGAAGAAATGAAATTAACAAAGGCGGTAGTTAAGTTTGGGTGAAATTTCGATCTGAACACTGAGGTTGATGACGTTGACTTGCGACCGAATCTCTAATAGCCCTGTCAGACGGTGATTTTTGGTGACGAGCGTCTCAAAAGAGTAAAGACAGCTCTAGAAGCTTCAGCATTACGAGCCTTCTTTCGGTTTGCCTCTGAAATCTTCTTTACCCATTCAGCTCATTAGACGTTGATATGCTCCATAATTTGCTGTCTGACCTCCAATCACACTGGGACAGTTAGCAACAACTCATCATTCATAATATTAAATATAATAACATCACACTCTAAATATATATTTTTTTAAATATTAAAGAGAATAATTAAATTACTCTAAAATATTATATTTTTAAATTTTCTCTAACTTATAAATTATTATAATAAAACATATCTTTTAGTTTACTTAAATCTCTTTAAAAAGAAATTAATTTAATCTTATATTTAAGAACGATAAATAAAATAGATAGAATAACCTTGAGAAGGCCGTGTGGCCGTGTGAGGTCAATAAAGAACCAGGAGGTGAAACCGGGAATCCAATGATACTGCTTTCTTTGACTTTACTTGGGCTATGGCGCCAAAACGAGAATTTATATGTATATATAGGGGAAATGATTTGTGCCCTCACTGCATCTAAGGTTTTTTCTAGTGAATAGAAAACGACGCAATTTAGTTTAATGAACATTGGGGAAAAAAAAAACTCATTCTCTCTCTCTCGGCTTCACATCTCCTCGGCTTCACCTCTCCTAGGCGTCGGATCCGTCATTGGCGCCAGAATATTCGTTCTTACTGGCCTTGAGGCCAAGGACAAGGCCAGCCCAGCCGTGGTCATATCTTTTGTCATCTCCGGCGTCTCCGCCTTGCTTTCAATCTTCTGCTACACCGAGTTTGCCGTGGAAATACCCGTTGCAGGTAACTACTGATGATTCGTTCAAATTAATTTAATGTATTTAATTTGAAATTTAAAAAGTAATTATCCCTATGGAATAATGTGAGCATGTACACAAATTGATTCTATATTTTTTTTAAATGTTATTCGTGATCTCATACGAAAAAATTATTTGAAATTTCAGTATATGTTTTGTTTTGAATTGTATATTATTTTTTTTTCTTTTTTATCAATGTTCATTAAACTAAACTGCGTCGTTTTGTATTCACTAAAAAAAACCTTAGGTGCAGTGACTGCACAAATCATTTTCCCATATATATATATATATATATTGGCTTGAAATAAGGAGATGAAACTTTCAACCTCTCATGACTTCCATGTCGCTCAGCTACAGCTATGAAAGGAGAGAATTTTCGAGCTTGTTGTTTTTATTTTTTGTTTCTTTTTTCAAAATAATTTTATTAAATACTATTTTTATCCTAAATATAAGATATAGTTTGTAGTGTAAGATTGGAGTAGTAGTTTTTAAAAAATTAAGTTTTTTTTTATAAAAAATTTGTTTGGATATTTGTTTTAAAAAACATATTTTTGAAGTGACATGGTATTGGCTGTTGCTAACAGTGACGTGATGATAGTTGTCGCTTCTGGTGTGGTATCGATAGTGAATGGGTGAAGAATTCGAAAAATAAAAATAAAAACACCTAAAACCTATTACTCCCTCAGTCTTAATTATAGAAACATTTTTATAGTGTAAATTATACTATAAAAGTGTTCTTATAATTAGGACTGGAGTAGTATTATTTTTTAGTTGTTAAAAACAACTTTCAGTTTTTTTTTTTTAAAAAAAACAACAACAACCGGTTGAAAACAGTTTTTCAAACAGTTTTTTTTAAACAAAATCAAAATCAAAGAAGTTTATTTTTATTTTTATTTTTAAAAACAAAATCAAACAAGTTCCAATTCTCATTCCCTTACCCTTGAAGGCTTGTAAGAGTTAAAGACTAATTTTAAATGTGAGTTTTTACGTGGGTGGTGTTGGTTTTTACTATCAATATTAGTTTTTTTAAAAAAATAATAATAAGGGTTAGTTTTTAATGGTTGACGCAAGGCCATTTTACTCCATTTTTAATATTTCTTAGACAATATTGATATAACAAAATTTTCTAGATATTTCGTCCTTTATCTTAATTTTAAGCCTAGCTAATATGTATTACATATATATAAGTTGTTAGGGTTAATTTTTTTTATTTTTTAAATAATTATTTTTATTAAAATAATAAAAATATTAGGAAAACATAGCATACTTAAATTCTGCTCAATAAATTACTTCAAAAATTTAATTAAATTGAACGTTATACAATTAACATGCAACCTATTTATTTATGTTTAAATTATGCAGCTGTCTCGAATTTAATATATTTTTTATATTTGTCTACATGTACTTTTTTATTTACTTGTGCACCTGTAGTGTCTCTTCATACATTTTTTAAGCCAAAAAAAAAAACTTCATTTATTTTAATAAATTTTAAATATTAAGAAATAAGCATAATACTTCAGAATTTGTTAAGCTATTGTCTTCTCAGCACACTAAAAATACTTCTTCTTTGTTCGTCAGAACAGGCTAAAAATACTTACTTTCAAATAAATATGTGGGAAAGGAAATGAAATCTAAAATTAACTAAATTTAAATGCATAAGGAGATATCAAATAGAAGAAAAATATTAAATATGTGATGAATATAAATATGACCTCATTTAGAATTTGTTCATTTTAGCGACCTGATTTATAATTTGAATAATTCAATTGCTTTTTAAAGAGATTTCCCCAAGACTAATACTATATTTCAACTAACAATAGTCTACGTCTCATTTATTATTTAATATAAAATCTCGTTTGTTGTGCAAACTGTATTACAAACAAAATCTTACATTAAAAATTAGAGGGAGGTAGCATAACATACTTCCTATAAATAAGGATTCAAAATTTCAAATAACACTTATATACATCCCACTAATGACTAACCTACCCTCCTATATATATATATAGGATACAAACAAAAGGCAAAGTGTCCAAATCAAAGTTAAGATCAATTAAGGATTGGTTATGCGTTTCTTTATTAGGAATTCTAGAGACCACGACCTTTATTAAGGTACGGAAAGGCTTTCTATAGCTTATCATCTATGAAGCTTTATTATTTATTGTTTATAAGTATTAGTATTTTTTTTAATACAAAAGTATTAATATTGAATATTTGTATTTGGGAAAAATCAAATTAGAAATACTCTATGTAGTTTTTAATATAAGACATATTTAAAAAGTTGATATTGGTTCTAAATATAGGACACATTTTTTTTTCTAATTTACCCCATTGAGTTCACTCAACAATAATCAAAGAGAAGGGGAATGAAAGAATTAAGAAAGGTAACTAGGATATTTTAAAAAATAGATTTTATATTAACTAACCTGACTAGCTTTCTTAATCTAATTAAATTAAATAAATATATCTTTTATTAAATACTGAAGCAATACAAGACAAGGATTCTAGTCTCACCAAACCCTGGTTTGGCTCCACTTAAAAAGAGACAAGGATTTTAGGCCTACCAAGTCACTGTTTGCCTCCTCTTGAAATAAATGCTTACGCGCCGTAATAAATAAAATTCCTCTATGTATTTATTTCATATAATGTAAAATCACAAGAAATAAGTGAGATCAAATCATCACCCGCGATTCCCAAGTTCATTTCTCATTAGTTCATAATTCAGCAAAATATTCTAATTCCATCTAATTAAAAAAGCGTAACAAGGTAAGATTGTGAAACTTTATTTTTTTTTTAATATCATTGTTTGTTTAGAATAGTTATTAGAATTTTAAAAAGGGTTAAGTGCCAATTTTACCCTGGTATCTCGCCAGGAGCAATTTTACCTCGAAAGTTTTTTTTGGAGTAATGTTGCCCTAAAAGTTTTTTTTTTTTTAGCAATGTTGCTCCTCCATCAACGGTCAGCAGTTAGTTGACCGTTAGTTGACCATTGACCGAGGGGCAACATTGTTAAAAAAAAAAAAACTTCCGGAGCAAAATTGCTACTTAACCTAAAAAAAAAGTTAAAAATGTTATTTATGATATCATATATTTTTAATTCTTATTTATATAATATCTAGAGATGGAAACAGGCTAGATCAACCTAGGCTTCACCCTCCAATTCAAATTTTAAATATAAAAATTAAATAACTAATTTATAGAATTAAATAATTTTACTTTTGTAAAGAATTATATAAGATTATATATTTATAAAGAATTAAAGGAAATTTTTATGTAAAATATTTTACTTTTTTTAAAAAAGTAAATAAAGGGCACTTTCAATTTTTAACATGTTTTTAAAAAATGTTAAAAGAAAGGAATTGAATTAAAACTTAAGAGAGTAATTTTTGTATTTCTCTTTTTTTTATTAAATTTGATCTTTATATTAAAAGCGCTATGTGAATCTTGTAATTCTTCTATACATTTATTATCTTTCTATTTAATTATTTTTCCTGTGACTTGTAAGTCGTTTTCTTTTTCCTTTGAACTTCTTTTTTTATATATAAAAAATGTATTGTAATGAATATAAATTTTAATTTTCCTGAAACATGTATAACCCATAGAGATATTTTGGTGGAAATGTTGACATTCATTTGTTTAGTATTAATATTGTATTATATTTTATTCTCATGGAAGGATTCAGTCATGCATACACACTACCATTTTATAATAGGGATCAAAATTTCAGTAAAGTCTCACGGTATAAATGATTAAAAGGAATATTTTAGAAAAATATTTTTTTAAAATAAATGATACTTTAATTAAGTTTTTAATTCTATAAATTAGTTATTTAATTTTTATATTTAAAATTTGAATTGGAGGGTGAAGATTAGGTTGGTCTAGTCTATTTCAACCCCTAGCTATTATATAAATAAAAATTAAAAATATATGATATCATAAATAACGTTTTTTTTTGGGTTAAGTAGCAATTTTGCCTCGGAAGTTTTTTTTTGGAGCAATTTTGCCCTGGAAGTTTTTTTTTAGAGCATTGGTTGCCCTGAAAGTTTTTCTTTAGTAGCAATTTTGCCCCTCCGTTAACAACCCTAACGGTCAATGGTTAGTTGATCGTTAGTTGATGGAGGGGAAACATTGCTTCAAAAGAAAACTTCTCGTGCAACATTGCTCCAAAAAAAACTTTCGGGGCAAAATTGCTCCTGGCGAGATACTTCCGAGACAAAATTGATACTTAACCCTTTTAAAAACAACTTTTCAATCATAATTTACAGTATACAAGATAAGTATGTGAGAAAAGTTTTATTTCGATTTACGTAAATAAACACTTTCAAAATCTCAAACAAATCTACGAATGAAAAATTCAAACTCCACAAGCCATATCAATATCATTAAGGGCCTGTTTAATCGTGTTCTTGTTGTTGAGAATGTATCTCACTCGCATATTCAAATCCCAACTCTATTTTTTGCCTTCGTAAACTTTTCTCTGAAGAATTCTGAATTATATTGTCATAAATAAGATGATAGAAATACTAAACCACATTTTATTTATCCCACAAACGTAAAATTTGTACAATTAAATAGATCACTCTTTCTTTATCAAAACAAAAAAACAAAAACAAAAACAAAAACAAAAAAGACCACTCCCATATATATGTATACACTTGAGCATCCATAGATTGTCTTGCGACCAGCAGGATGCATAGGACTAGAATCTGACTCTCATATGCACATCTTAATTTTAAAATTAAAATGAAAAAAAATTAATAATTCTACCTAACTCAATTTTGCATTCTACCTTTACAATTTTTAAATAAATATTTCCAAATTTCGTATGTGCAGTGTCATGTTGATGTTAAGGTTGAAAATTCTCTAACATGTCACGTGTTCGAACCACACAGATCCTAAGACTCGGGAGTTGTAATTCTGGACCTATGAAGAATGGAGAGAGATGAATGGTTAGAGCTGAGAAAAGCACGTGCTAGCCACGTGAGCACCAAAGTGATCATGAGAATGGAGAGAGACAACATGGATGCCCACAACAACCTAAGAGCAAGTTTTAAGGGAGTGCATTGGTGCAACAATATGTCTGAAGTTGTGTTCTTGAGGAAGGAGCATCTTGATAGGCTTTGCAAGTCTGGATATATGTCCAGAAAATCCTGAACAGATCTACTGTAAGCATGAGCTATGCTGTACACTGCTTCTGGTAGAAACCTCCCTTCCTTCTCACAATCCTCTGCTCTTTCCTCTATTCTACACTTGAATCTTGCCAGAATCTGTACCCATGCAAAGTTTTACTACTATATTCTAATTTCCAATTCAATCCCACAGTCCTTAATAAATAGGATTGTTTGTATTAACGTTTAAATCAGTGACTTTTATTCTAAGTTACTGTTGTAAACTAAAGTCAGGGTACAAGTCAATTATATGTAATGTAATTTATATTTGGATAGACTTTTATTTTTTTAAAAAAGTAAGTTTAATTGACTTTTGAATCTTTGTATTATTATCTCAAACACGCATTAAATTGTATTGGCAATCTAAAATATTTTTTGGTGTCATTTAACATCCTACCATTCTGGTTATTTATAAGTTTCAAATAACTAACTCTCACATATCAAGGAAGGCTAATCAACTCATTAATTATGGGCTAAATTTTCAATTTTGTCCATATTTATGAATGGTTTCAAGAGTTAATATGAATAAGTTCTTTTTGTTTATTGCAATTGATAGGGGTAAAATTGTAAAAATTGCATTTATTACTTTAAAAGTCGATTTATAATAGGAGTGTAATAATTTTGTTACATTTAGCATCATAAATTATTTTTACAGCAACAATTCATCATGATCATAGTTTAAGGTGCTTATTGCTAATAAGAAAATACTTGAAGGGCAAAATTGTACCAAACAATATTTTAGGATACCGAATGTTATTAAAAAAAAATACTTCAAGAAGCTAAAAGTACAAAAAAAAATTGATTTTATAATATCAAGTGTTACTGAAAAAATAATTTAACGGGTTTTAACCCTACTTTTTTTTAATCCTGATATCCTAACCCAAATAAGATATGTGATATCATAGAAGAGAAGTCTTACTTTTGGCAAGTCGCCAACAGGAGTGGCATTTTGAGGGCAGGCGTCTGGGATTAACTTGTAATCTGGTGGTCCTGTGAAAGGCTCACAGATCTCTGTAATTCCTATCATTTTCTGGGCCTCCTCATCTACTCCCAACATCCCATAAATCTCCGACATTTTAGCATTCAACTGTCACACACAAACAAATATGAGATTTATTAGAACAACGTTAACTGTGTTATACTCTGGACCAAACAACAACATTGGTAGATTTCTCTACCTCTGAGATGAATTCGTGAATTGTGAAGCCTATTCTACTCATCAACTTGGCTGCGTCTGAGTCATTCATGCATGGCAACATCGAGCTCAGGCTACTGTTTTGTGGGTTCTGTTCGAATTCCTCCAAAGCCAAACACACATCTTCTGCAAAACTGCATTTTCAACCATTTTACAAAACCCCGTGTGTATGTGTGTGCGTGTATGCGATTCAAAAGTATGAGCAATGATTGTTTGATTTACTCACGTGTGTAAGAAAAAATCAAAACCTGTCAACACCCAGCACAGGCTTGTTACCATCCAACAGCAAAAGATTATGCTGAAACAAAACCCAGAAACCATATCACAACATATAGAACCATATCACAACTTATAGGTCGAGCCTTGAATAGTACTCCCTATCCTTATTATAAGGCACCAATTAGCAAGTTTATTTTGTCCTTTTTATAAGGCAATTGCTTGTTCCCGATGCCCATTAATTATTTGTTTCCATGTCCCCTAATTAATGAAGGTAGTGGATGAGAGTAATAATTAATATAATATTAGAGTCTAGTGTAATTAGTAGGGGTAATATTGGAAGTTACTTAAATTGTAGGGCAACTTTATTGACTTTAACTACTTTTATTGGTTTATGAGAAAAGTTAGTTAGTGTCTTATAATAAGGACCAGAGGGAGTACTTCCTCCCAAATTTAATATAAAAAAAGGTTGACTATTGTCTAGAGATTATAGAAGCTAAATAAGTTATATTAGAATATTTATATTTATCGTAATTCTTTAAACTAATTTATCTTACTTATAAAGTTATATAATGGAAATATGTAATGATAAACAATCTATTTTGTGATTAACTTATTTATTTACCTTCATTTATTTCTCAAAAGAAAAGTTAACGGGCTCTTGTATAAAGATACGAGTAATAATAAACACAAATATGTGTCTTACGTGATAAATCCAGGACGCCAAAGCAGCAGCAGCAGAACTGAAACAGAGTCAAATGTTTGAGCAAGTTTAGGAACTTGTACATTGTATTAGGAACATTGTGCTTAAACTGATAAATTGACCTAGTACAGGATTATGCTCACCTAGTGCTGCAATCAACATTGCTAAGTTGACGGACACAAGAACGAGATGAGCAATATATCTAATGCAAATATGTATAATCAATAAAGCTGTTTATGATTTAGAAAAAATGTCAACTTGCGTCAAACAAAAAAAGAATAATAAAGTCATACGAAGTATTAATGGCCTTGTCGAATATACGTCCAATTGAGACAAGAAAACGACGGATCACATATGAGTTTCCCCTGAAACTTTCAATGGTGGAATTCAAATTCCCAGCTATCTGCTGGTTATATGGAAGCAGAAGATATTGCATTTGTTTCATCTTCTTAATTGATCTGCTTAGTGTACTCAGAGCATCTTCTCCTATTCCCAGCACCGAATCCTTCAGTTTCTCTGTTCTCTTCAGGGACCTCTGGTTCGCCACGAACACCAAACTTGAAGCAACTCTGTCACACACGAGAATATACATGTTGAGTTTATGAAATATTGAAATGAGAATGAATTGCTCATCTTTGAAAGATTAGAGGCATACACACATACACATGCTAGTACAGAGTGCCCTGATGGAAAGTATCATAAAAACCATAACTTCATGTTCATATTCATAAAATATAAGCATAATATTATAATATCAAATCTCGTGTCACATACATAATATTATAATATCAAATCTCGTGTCACATACTCTGAGATATATTCTCTTCATAAAATTAAAGAGGAAAGAGATTGTGGGATTACATGGCGAGAGAAGTCAATAAGAGAATGAGCAAGAAAAGTAGGATATGGTGATGATTCAAACAGTCTTTGAAGTGTAATGAAGCAGAGCAACCACGGAGAGACTTGATGATCATGAAGCTACAGAAAAGAATCCCACAAAATAACCAAACTCCGGCAATGGCGTAGCCGTGAACTCCTGTAAATGCCGCAGACTGAAAAGGATCAGAAAGCAAAAATACGCAAAATCAATTTACTACGTCATTTTTGGATTTTGGTCATTTTTGAGTTATCGTTAATTATATAGGTAATGGAAGAAGATAGAATATAATCAATTGGAGGGGGGGAAAAACTACTTACAGCAAGGTAATGCTTATCTCGAAGATCAAAACCTCCATTGTAGTGTTTGAAACGTCGAAGAGGATCTGGTCTCTGGAATCGTTTATCAGGAACAGAGGAACCGGACACAAGGCAAATTTGTGGAAACACAGAATTGAAAACTAAGAACAGAATCAAAGGAAGAAAAAGGAAACGAGTGATTGGGCTGTGCATGGGCATGGCAGAGTCAGTTTAGCTATGTGGGTATTTCTTCTGAGCAAAAGGGAAAAAGAGTGTCTCCATTTGGGTGCTCTCGAAATGCTACAAAACTTAGAGAGAAGAAATGTGACTTAGTGAACAAGGCAAGAATAGCTTGTGGTCATGGTTTTGATATGTTTGAAGGAAGGACAAATCGCAATGTTAGAGAAGGAGGAAACGAATCAAGAGCCGAAATTGCAGGTTCGCGAACCCCCCAAAGTTTAATCAAATTCTGACTACTTTTAGTAAATAGTTTTTCTCATTCTTTCGCTCTCCGAGTCTTTCTACGTAAGTCAAGCTCCTTTGCTTTCTTTGTTGGCCTTTATTTTTTCATCTTTTTTTTTTCACATAAACAATAAAAAAAATATAAATAAGTTGGGTCCCAAGCTCACTTAAGATAGCGTATGCCTCTAAACTTAAATAACATTTATAAAAGTTTTTATAGATAATTCGTTCCTCACATCATCACTAAAATTTGAATTCACAACCTTAAAAGCAACTCTTTTTTAATTGGATTAAATTTTGTTGGCACTTTTTTCCTCCCTTTTTTAATTCTATAAAAGTACTATGACAGTCATAGGGAAAAAACAAAAATAACTGGCTTTGTGGCACATACAATGCCCTTTCTTTTTATGGTGCACGAGCATATAGCGTCGCACTTGGAAAAGTAACACCATGGAAATGGGGTGACTTTCGGGAAATGTGAATTTAAAGGCTTGGTTTATGAATTATGAGCCACAAGAAAATAATGTTCTTTCCATTTTGCTAGTTGTCCAAAAGGCCATGGGAGAACCATCTCTTTATAGGGCTCAAAACTCAAAAAGCCTTGAAGAATATGTTGGATCCTCAGAAAATGGATACCACTCTAATTTTATTTATAAGTCTCTTTTGACTAAAAAATTTGATTATATTTATAAGTCATCTTTTAGATAATAAATAAGATTGTGACAATTTTACTCATATTAATTATACCAATGAAAATAGAGTGGGAATAAGTCAGTCCCCTATCAGGCGACCATAACCTAGCCTGTTTAGGGCCTGGTCTAGCCTAGTCTGTGTGTTAAAAAGGTCAAGCCAATGCCTATTTAAAGACTATATATGTAAATAGGCCATGCCTATTTTATTAAGTTCTGGCCTATTTACACATTAAATAAATATATTTATATTTATGCCATATAATAACACATAGAGTAAATACCCTTTCTAGTCCCTGACAAAAAACACGGACCCTATTTTGGTCTTTATAAAAAAATCGATCCTTATTCGTCCTTTTTATGGACTAAAAAGGGTCTTTTAGAAATTTGTGAGAGATTAAAATGTCAACCAATCGACCCTTATTCGTATTTTTTGGGACTAAAAAGGACCCTTTTTTGTAAGGGGTCCAAAATAGGGATCACGTTTTTTGTCAGGGACCAGAAAGGGTATTTACTCTAACACATATTTATATTTTCATTCTTATAATTATATAGGTTTTGATAGGCTCAGAGTGTATAAAGCCTACTTATAGCCTTCAAGGCCTATAATACGAGGCCTTTTTAAAGGCCTATTTTTAAAGCTTTACGCCTAATCAGGTCTTATAAAGACTCATGCCTGAGCCAAAAGGCCTACTTTTAAGACTTTACGCCTGACCAGGTCTTATAAAGGCTCAGGCCTGAGCCTAAAAAAAGCTTGCATTTATACTCAGGCCTTTAAACCTTATTACATGCTCAGGCCTGTTTCGTTAAAGTCTGACCTGGATTGGCCTATTTCCACCCCTAAAGAAGAAGAAAAAGTTGAAAGATACTCATTCATAAATGAGGACAAAGTTGAAAATTTACTTTATAATCATTAAGCTAACTACCTCTCATTTGTATATGCAATTTAGTTAAAAGGGACTTCTAAATAGAACCAGAGTGATACTAAGAAGTTAAAGATTTACTTGCCAATTAATATATAGACACACATATTCATGCTTATTTGGAATAGCAATTAGAGCTTTTTTAAAAAAAAAATAATCGTAATTTATGATATATAAGATAAGTATATGAGAAGAGTTTTATCTAAATACTTTAAAAATCACAAACGTGATTCCAAAACATTTTGTAATGTCCCCAAAAGAAGAAAAATACTTTGTAACTAATTATACTTTTGGCCCAAAACCAAAAACAATCATATATTCTCTGTACAGGAGCTTCTAATTCACATGACTCCCAACACTTCCTCTGATATAAATAAAGTTGTTTGTTCCGTATACCAAGTGGCTAAAATTGGGATGGTGTGTGTGGGTCCCACTCCCTTTCCCTCATAAGAGACAGACAGAGTATCAATTTGTTAAAATAAAAATGAAAATAATTGATACTCAGTCCTAATTATAAGGCATAGTTAATTTTTTTGAAAAAAATTAAGGAAGTTAATTAAATTACTTTAGATTATTTTTATTTTTATTTTTTTTCTTCAGACTAATTAATTTAACTAATAAACTAATATATAATCTAAAGATGCACAACATATGAAATGATTAAGTAACTTATTTAACTTCCTTAATATCTCCAAAGAAAGTCAACTATGCCTTATAATTAGGACCGGAGGTAGTAATAATTATAAAGGGGTTTAAACTTCTCGTGTTGTATGAGAAGAAGAAGATTCCTATACATATATGATATTATAGGACCCACACATATATAATACTAATAATATATATATATGTGTGTGGCTCTCACCATTTTATATGTGTGTGACATGAGAACACACTTCAACATAAGAAGTATTTTTTCCAATTATAAATTATTTTACCCAAACACTTTAAAATATGGGATGCGTTTAAAAAATATTTCAGAATGCTATATATAACCACATTATTAATTTCAATCACCAATTGATGGATAATATCCATAATCTCACAATCAAGTAACATCTCTAAGGTTAATATATGATCGATTGATAATGAGTTCTTTCCAAGCTTAGTAAATAAGGAAAATTTCAATTAAATATTTTTAGAATTTGAAAATTTCAAATCAGGCTTCCTACTAAAACATGTTGTCATTTCCTTATAAAACATAGTACTCCATCCGGTCCTAATTATAAGAGTTAGTTGACTTTTTTGGAAAGATTAAGGATGCTAATTAAATTACTTTAAAGTATTTTTATTTTTTCTTCAAACTTATTAGTTTGACTAATGAACTAATATATAATCTAAGAATATTCAACATATGAAATGATTAAGTAACTTATTTAGCTTCCTTAATTTCTCCAAAGAAAGTCAACTTGCTCTTATAATTAGGACTGGAGGTAGTAGTAAATAAGTAAGAAGTGTAGTAAACATAATTGATTTGAGATTTTATAGTTTCAAGGTATTGTTATGAATTTTTCCCTATTTAATAAGGAAAGTTTGGCATGGTACAAGAATCGTTTGATACAAGAAAAAAAAAATGAAGGAAGAGGGAAAATACATGACAAAATATGAGATAAAAAATGAAAGAAAAAAGAAAAAAGTGGCATAAACTATTTTTGGTGCGGTGGACCATCCTCACAATATTTCCCTTCAATCCTTCTTTCTATTTATAATTTGAATTTGAAATATTTGACTTTATCTCATGATTAAGAAAAAACGATGAGCTTTTATTCAAAGAGTTAACTTTCTTTGATATTCGACCAAAAAAAAAAAAAAACTTTCTTTGATATGAATACTCCATATTCATTATGCTCCTATTCCAATTTTTATTAATTTTTTCTAATTATTTTCCACTATGTGTGAAGTTTGAGGGGATGGAACTCATGGAAGGGGAGGGAGAGAAATTTTTTACCTTATATTAACTAAATTGCCTCTGAAAAATTTTTAATATTTTAAAAATACACCCTCAATAAAACGAAATATTTTTCTCATTAATGACAATTTAATTAATATCTTTTCTCCTCTCTCATACCCATGGGTAGACCCACCTTGTAGAGAAGGGGGGCACAATTTGAGATTTTTTTTTTTTTTTAAAAAAAAATTAACACATGTTTGAATGATTGCCCACCCTTAATACATCAAAATTGCACTTTGTAATCAGATAAGGATGAATGGTTGAATGATTGTTTAGTGCTTCATATTAAAAAAAGATGTATTTGATAGCCTTTATAATAAGGCAATTATGATAGAATACAAAAAAATAAGGCCTAAAAGGATGACATTGTAATTATTTTTATTGTAATATACTTTTTTTTAATTAAAATATATGTATTTGAACTTATTGAGTGCTCACCCTTCATTATACTTTATGTAACTACATTTCTAATAGCATTTTTTTTTTTGAACACTTCTATGTAAATTCATTACTGGGAGCAAAGCTATTACAAACTATATGAAAGAAACACACAGGCAGAAGGCCTTATACAACTAAAACAAAGACAAAAGCAAACGCGACCATGAAAAGTAGATACTAAACATCTACTAAGGGTCAACCATTATTATTTTAGATTAACCAGGATCCAAGTATTTGGGTTGCTCAAAGACTTGTTCCTGATGACTCCGAATACTCTGTCTATCTTCCTCCAGCACTAGAGACAAAGAAGGTAAGGGTATTCCTACCCACCTAATTGGGCACACCTCCTTATTGGTAAATGCAGCAAGTAAGTCTGCTGCTCTATTCCCCTGACGAGGAGTAAATCAAACTGAAAAACTGGACTCAGCTTTCAAAGCAAATAGAATATCATCAAGGATGCCCCGAGATTGCCATTCACACAAATCTTGTTGACCATTTTCCACCTGTCGTAAGAGGATCTGGCTGTCTGTCTCGAACACAACATTTTTGTTCCCCAAATCCTGTTGACCATTTCTAACAGTATTTAGCCTTGCTTTTCCAAACGATAGATTTGTAAAATAATTATATTTTTTATTATATTATCAGTATTCACTTGATTTTATGAATATTTTTTTATATTCTTTTTTTCTTGTTTATATACTTTTGTTTTTTAATGCATTTAAAACTTTCCTTTTAAAAAAAAAAATTCAAGGGTGCTGCCCCTGCATCTCCCCGCCAATGATGCCCCTCCAGTAATTTTCTAGATCCGTCCATACTCAAACCCTCTCCTAAAACCAAACATGCTATAACAGATTGTTTGAATAAATATAGGAAAAATTGGAGAAAAGACGCTATTAAAAATTTTATTGGCTGACGATGACTTGACAAATTTATTTTTTTAAAAAAAAAATAAAGGTATTTTGCAAATTTTATACACACAAAGTATTAAAGTATTAGTATATTTCGATTTAGGTAATTTCCTCGAATAAAATTCTTAATGAGGAAATCTTCACCAATTTTCACTAAACTGAAAACCAGCTTTAAAGAATGAAAAATGGTCATAACAATGCCACTAACACATTCTTCATTTAACTTTTTTACTCGCAAGTACTACCTATTTTTTGATAAAAGGTCAAATTTATTTAAACAAAATAAAACGATATATAGTATTTAAAGCTTTCAAGTAATACACATGCTAACAATGGAAGCTCAATAAAGTTTGTAGAAAGCATTTAAAAAAACAAAAACACATAACAAACATAAAACTAAACTGAAGGCACGATTTAATATTTCATTAATTCAGTGAGAAATATTGAGGGGGAAAAAGTATGAAAATACATGTTTTATAAACCATTTCATTCTACTCCTTGGCTTTAGAAATGGATGGGATCCCATATATCAATTTGAAACATTTCAAAACCTTGAAATTAACTTTATAAAAAGTTGGATCTAATCGATGGCTAAGCTGCCAATCACCTTATAATATCTTATAATATAGTGGTATGAAAACTCCTTTTAAATAAAAAGCTCACGGTTTTAATTTTAATTCTATATATACCTAATTCAAAATAAAAATAAAAAACGATCCTTAAAGGCCTGTTTGGTTTGATGGAGAGGGAGGAGGAAAGAAAAATTTTTTCTCTCCTCTTTACTAAATAGCCCATGGAAACTTTTCAATATTTTAAAAATACATTATCAACAGAAAGGAATATTCTTCTCATTAAAGATAATTTGGTCAATATTCTCCTTTCCACTCCCCCCTCTCAAACCAAACATGAAGTGAAGTAGCATTGGTGGAGCAAAAGAGAAAAATATTAAGGATTTAGTAATTAGCCCATATGATTTCAGCAAATTTTAAAATTGGCCTTATATGATAGGGTAGAAGATTCCCCCTACAAGATAGCAACTATTGAGAATGAAAGGACCAGAAGATGTACTAGAGCTCAGGTAGCGCAGTGGTATAACGTTAGTCTATTCAGCCTTTGTATCAGGATTCGACCCTACTCGGGATCATTAGGTCCCCAACCCAAAAAAAAAAAAAAAAAGACTAGAAGATGTAAAATTTTGGGGCTATTTTTTTCCCCTTAAAAAAAGAACATTAAATTATAAGAATTGATTTCAGAACTTACTAGTAACAGGTTTCATTGAAGCCATTAAAAATCATAAACTTTATTAATTTTGTCTTAAAAATAAATAAATGTCTAACTTTATCCTTCTTAATGTACTCATTTTTTAAGAAAATAAGACTCACTAAATAATAAATGAAAGGTAAAACAGCACATTCATGTTAAGAATTTAATGATATTTCTCGTAAATATTACAAAAACAATTTTTTTCCCTCAAACTCAAAAATAAGACATTAGGAGTATTTTAGTAAGATGGTGTTATTTGATTACAACCAAGCTTTTATTATTATTTTTTGTTTGCCAACACAACCGAGCTTTTATATTCTCCATTAAACTTTCATTTCATATAATTAAACTCTCAGTTTTTAGAGGTTGTATACGTACTTATTTCTTGGTCGCTTTTAACGTTCACCATTAAATGCTATAAAAAAAAAATCACCATCAAGCAAGAATATTTTAATTTGATCAATTTCGATGATCAACCGATATATTTTTTTGGGGGGGAAAAAGACAAAAAAATACTATCAAAATTGGTAAAAAAAAAAGTATATTGAATTTCAAATGGACTAATTTGAAATTTGGACAAATGGGAGAAATTACCTAACTACCTTCATTTTTTTAAAATAAAAAATCCTAACGCACCCCTTGCACTTGTTAGAGATCTGATGCCAATGACCGGAGGCGGCAACCGTCACCGGAGCTTTGGTGACCTTGGTGGAGGCTAGCCACAAGAGCTCTTATGGTCCCATATGTTTTTTGATTTTTTTTTTAAATTCTCAAGCAAAACTCATTAATATAGCTTACTTTAGTTGTTAATATGGATAATAAAATTGTAAATAAGGTTCACCAAAGCTCCAGTGGTTTCATATATATATATATATTTATATATATATTGAATTTTTCAAACAAAAGTCATTAGTATAGATACTTGAGTTGTTAATATAGATATTAAAGTTATAAATAAGGTTCACCAGAGCTCCGATGGTCTAATATTTTTCTTTTTGAATTTCTCAAGCCAAAGTTTTTAATATGGATATTTAAGTTGTTAATATGGGTATTGAAGTTACAAATAAGGTCGCATCTCGCGCTCTCATCTTCTACACCTCTCGCCAGCGGCTAGTGTTTCCATCACATGCCGCCGCCGAGTCCCACTTCCATGCCACATACGTGTCAGTGTTGTAGTTTGGAGTCCAGGTCTTGGATCTGCGGTCCTCTCACCCTGAGTTCTGTCAGTAGTGGCATTCTCTCGTCCTTGTGGCGAGTCCTGTCCTCTCCTTCTCCATATCCGATTTGCGGTGGTGAGAGTTATCTGCATTTTGTTTCTTTTTTCTAGTACTGGGTTCTGTGGTGGTGTTTTTGTCTCAGGAAATTAACAGATCTATAAGATATGCACTCAAATACTCTTGGTTGGATGACTGTTTGAACATTATGAGATCCGATTATCACTTGGTAGCTCGGATTTGCGTTCTTAGGGGAAGATTTCAAGAGGTTTTGTTTCGTGTGTGGTCGAGGTCACCGGATCTGCTTGATTAGAGGAGCAGAAGTGTTCTTCAGGACAACAAGGGTCTTCTTTCTTCAAAGGTTGGGTTTTTTGTGTCCTTTACCCCAAAATAGGGTACTTATTTAGCTGATCTAATTGCAGCTATTGCTTATAAGATTGTATGCCTTTTGGGGTGGGTTTTCCAACCAACACTTTCTTGGTCGTCACTTCTAACCTTGGGCATTGAGGAGGCCAAATTTGTCCATGGTTCTACTTCCACTCTTATATCTTTATTGTACGGTACTTGGCTAGTATTGTATCTGGTTTATTTTGTCGTATTTGTTTTAGATTTGTTTGTGTTTATTTTCATGTATTGTATCGGTTTGCAGTATTAATATATATATCCTTTGATTAAAAAAAAAAAAGTTACAAATAAGGTCGATTAGAGTTTTGGCTATCTCATATATTTTTTAAGACTTTACTTTCTATGTTAATAACTCAAGTATCTATATTGATAACTTTTTCTTGAAAAAACAAACATATATATGAGACTTCTGGAGTTTTCGTCAACCTTATTTATAACTTTACTATCCATATTAACAATCTAAGTATTTATATTAAATATTTTTGATTGAGAAATTGGAAAAAAAAAAGTATGAGATTGGCGGAGCTTCGGTGAACCTTATTAACAACTCTAATATTCATATTGATGACTTTCTCTTAAGAATTTTTTTTTTAAAAAAACTGTCATAACTCCGATTGACCTTATTTAAAACTTTATTACTTATATTAACAACTTAAATATTTATAATAAAGAATTTTGTTTGAGAAATTCAAAAAATATACACGAGATTAGTTGAGCTTTGGTGAACTTTATTTACAACTTTAGTATGTATATCAACAACTTTTTCTTGAGATATATATATATATATATATATATATATATATATATATATATTAAATGAGACCGCTAGAACTCCATTGAATTTATTTACAACTTAAGTATCCATATTAATAACATAAGTATATGTATTAAAGGCTTTTGATTGACAAATTTGAAAAAAATATATGAGACCTTTGAAGTTCTGATGAACTTTATCTACAATTTTAATATATATATATATACTAACAACTCGAGTATTTCTATTAATGACTTTTTTTTTATAGAAATCATAAAAAGAAATATGAGGCTTTCGAGATTTAGTTGAACTCATATACAATTTTAGTATCCATATTAACAACTTAAGTATCTATATAAAGCAAAATTTCTTAAGAAATTCAAAAAAAAAAAAAAAGAACCCTAGGAGTTTTGGTAAATCTCATTTATAACTTTAATATCTATATTAACAACTTAAGTATCTGTATTAAAAATTTTAAGAAATGAGACACCCAACAAGGTCACTAGAGCTGTGATAATGGCTCTAGTCACCGGCAACGGAGCTCTGGCAGCTTGTGTGGCATGTAAGGGGTGTATGATAATTGTTTATTTGAAAAAGAGGCAAGGGTAGTTAGGTAACTTACCACATTTCTCCAAAATTTAAAATTCAAAAACAGTCCCTTTAAAAATATTAAAATTCAACATATTTATTTATCTTCTATCAATTTTAATAGTAGTATTTTTTTGGGTCAATTTTTCCTTATTTCTTCTGTTGGCAAAAAACGAATGAAAACATTGGTTCTTTTTAATGTCATTTCAAAATTAGAAGCCTGTGAAGCTTCATTATTTGTTTCTCTGTTCTTAAAGTGACTTCTCCAAACTCGCACAACTGAAGACAGAAAACGTTTCTGGGGGGCACAAAAAAAAAAAAAAACCCCAAAAAAGAAAGGCGGTTCCGTTGGACACACGCCCGACCCGAGAGTGCCCATTGCCCAATTTCTATACCAATGCCAGCTGTCAAGTTTCGGGTTTTTACCTTCTCCCGATGGTGTTTGTATTTTACGCGCGATCACTGAGAGTGTAAGAAGGTCATCATTGATATCTCTTTCGCATGCCGAATCTTCATTTTTTTAATACCAAAAAAAGGGAAAACAGATAGGCAAGGCAATTGTGGCACACTGGCATGGCATGGCATGATCCAGGAGCTATTTGTTGGGTTTAGTGATATGGGACCCGCCTGGTTTAACGGACACGATGATTGATTGAATTGCGTATGGCCGTTCGATCTTCGTACATCCATCGGAGTAAAAGCGAAGTTTCTTTCTTTTTCTTTTTTTGGTTTTTTAAAATCTGGGTAGGAACCATGAAATATGGATACGATGAACAGTTGTAGTTAGGGAGGGAAGGGCACGAGGGCGATTGTGAAAGGTCGATTGGGTGCGAAGCCCCTTGATCTCCCAAACTCAAACTGAGGAATCAATCGTAGATCTACTTTTTTCCTTTTCTATTTGGTATTTGATCAGAACCAATGGGTTTGTGGGAAGCTTTTCTCAATTGGCTTCGCAGGTTAGTTTTCTTCTTTTTGCCTTCATTGGCTGCTCAAATTGACGCCTTTTTTCATGATTTCTATTCAGTTCGCCAATGCCCTTTTCCTTTGTTTTGTTGATTGTGGGTGTTAAGTATGGATTCTCGATGGGAGGCTTATCACGGAGATTTTAATTGGTTATTTAGTGACAACTCGTAATTTGAATTTCAAATTTTGAGTTTTCTCTCAATGATCGGAAAGGGGAAAATATAAGAAAAAAGGTATGGCGATTGCAAGTTGACATGTTAATGTTGTCTGTAATTGACCTGAAAGGGATTAATTAGTATTGAGGAAGAGGATGTGTCTGTATTGGAAGGCTTCAGTATATTCAGTTCCTGCTACGTTTAAAGAAGTTTATCTGTAAACGAATTATGAACGTTCATCGCAGAAATTATGAACGTCTTTTGTGATGAGACAGCTGGAAGATAATCTAATTTAGCTGCATTGGAGATTCGGTCATTCGACTACTTATTATCTCTAAGCTGGCTATTTTCGAAACTCTTCTGAAGGCAAACATTTCTCAAGCGAGATTCTCTGCTGTTTTTGTAGCTCACTTATTCAGTTTGGTTGTATCTTATATACTACATGCATGTGGGCACGGGTGTATTGACGCATGATGTGATCTTGGTGGACCAATTTCCTCAACGTGCTTAAGCTTAATACGTTGTAAATTTGATTGCAGCCTTTTCTTCAAGCAGGAAATGGAGTTATCTCTGATAGGACTTCAGAATGCCGGAAAGACTTCACTTGTAAATGTTGTTGCTGTAAGTACAATAACCCTGCTAAATTCCATTTCGTCTATTGTTTCTTTCTTTCTTCATAATTTGTGCATTATTTACTGAAAGTGGGCTTCATAATCTGATTTATAGACTGGCGGCTATAGTGAGGACATGATTCCGACGGTGAGCTCTTTTCCCAAATGCTTATATTGTTTGTTTCTTCTCCCCTCATGAGTCATAAGTGTTGGCAAGTTTCCTATCTATCAAGGAGAATAACAGTCTGATTAGACTAAACTATGTTGTCTGATTACAGGTGGGATTCAATATGAGGAAAGTTACAAAAGGCAATGTAACAATTAAATTATGGGATCTTGGAGGGCAACCTAGGTTCCGCAGCATGTGGGAACGTTACTGTCGTGCTGTTTCTGCCATCGTGTATTGACGAAATTTTTATTTCTCGTTTAAATTGAAGCTTCTTTCTTTTTCTCTGTGATTTGGCATTTTTTTTTCTCAAAAGAGAAGTGGTAAATGCATTTACAGTTAATCATAGGCATCTGCTGATGAACATATTCGTGCGGTAGTGTATATCTGTATCTTTTCATTGGTGACTTAATTTTTGTGTGTCTATGATGGTGTCAGCATGTTTGGTAACTTAAATTGTTAATTCTGTATAAAGCAACTGAATGTTGTTCTCTGATAAAATTACATGGTTGTCTAGCTAGATCTTTATTGAATGTTTATTATAACCAGCTTATGTTCTGTTAATTGTATTTTTAATAGTTGAATTAAATGCTTGTTTGTTTTCACGGCCGCAGAACTGAACACAAGTTAAATTTTTCCTGTCATGATCTAAAACTCAGTTCTTAGTTGATTAATAAACGCATGTCACTTCGACTCATGTCCATGGAACTCCGCCCTAATGTGTTTGATAATTGATACATTAATTAAATATGGTTGCCTCTCTCCAGAAAGTAGAGTTTTGCATGTGCTAATTGACTAAGTTTTTTTACAAGCTATATATCTCAGCCGTGAATTTTCTACTTGATATTGGTCGTCATGATTAAATTATTTGTAGAGTAAGGAAGATACCACACCTTCTGGAAACTCTGCCTATATTTGATTACTGGTCATTAGATTTAGATAAGTTCTACTCCACAAAGCCTGCTGTCTTGTTCGAGAAGCACATGCTCACATGTATTACAAATGAATTGTTTATATTTCAATAAAAATTTGTGACGCGTCTTGTTACTGCCTCATAAATCTTGTGATTTTGCCTTATTGGAATTCTAAGCAGATTGTCATGGTCTTAGACCAATTCTACCCAAAACCGTGCCGGCCTTAGCTTGATCACTCCCACGATCTTAGCTAAGTCAACCGAACCCTCACAAATAGGCAAAGAGCATAAGAGCAAAGAGAACTTTTTAGAGAGAGAAACACTTTAGAGAGAGAAGCTCTGAAAGGCAAAGAACTTGTATTGCTTTCGATGCTTTTCAAGTGTGGGTGGCACCTCCTATTTATAGGCATCCACCTCCTCAATGAACGGTCACGATTCAATACATCTGACAGTGGAGATTGGTTCTCCAGAACCTTCTCCCAAAATATCTAGATATTCACACTTTACAAGAAAGTTCTAAAATTCTCTATACATTTCTACACCTATGTACAAGGATCTACCATATTCTGGAATTCTCTAGAAACCTCCGTTGGAGTGTCTTGTGCACAAAATATCTTACGTTCCCTGCAGTGCGTGACAAGATGCTCACATTTCTTTGAATTGTAGCCTTCTGTAGTATTACAGTTGCATTAATGGTGCAGTCTAATGCTTTCTTGTTGTGGTTATGATTTTGTTACTGTTAATATAATTTCTTCTTTGAAACTCAATTGTTCTTGTCTCATCTTTGTCACAGTTATGTTGTTGATGCTGCCGATCCAGACAATCTTAGCATATCTAAAAGTGAACTCCATGATTTGTTGAGTAAACCATCATTGAGTGGTATACCCTTGTTGGTGCTGGGGAACAAGATTGACAAGCCAGGGGCCTTGACCAAACAAGCATTGACTGATCAAATGTAAGTTCAATGCTACTATGATAAACTCTTGCTAGTAACAGACTAAATCTTCAATCTAATCTTATGAAGCATGTAGTGATGTGTAAAATTGATGAGTACTGCTCTGTTCATTCTGAGTCTCCCATATTTGATTTTCTATTTCGTTCATCTTAGTTGTGCGCTAAAAGAGCTGTTTGGTGTGCAGGGATCTGACGTCAATTACCGACAGAGAAGTTTGCTGCTTTATGATCTCGTGCAAAAACTCCACTAATATTGACTCTGTTATAGATTGGCTTGTAAAGCATTCCAAATCAAAGACCTGAGAAGCTCCTCTCTGCTTTGAACTCTGTTGTAACTGCTGAGTCTGGATGATGGTGGTGGCATTTGCATGTCTCAAGCTTGGTTTCACATAGCTTTATTCTTGCCCTTTTTTCTCCTTTCCGGATGTTTGTTATGTTAATATTATTCTTATCCTTTGTTGACTCGGACGATATGCCGTATTTGTCAGGGATTACTCTTTTTCCATTGGAGTGTTATTTTGTGAGTTAGTAGTATATCGTATTTGTACATTAATTGTACGGAA
Source organism: Acacia crassicarpa (assembly GCA_034222035.1). NCBI lineage: Eukaryota > Viridiplantae > Streptophyta > Magnoliopsida > Fabales > Fabaceae > Acacia > Acacia crassicarpa. The sequence goes on from JAWXYG010000010.1 coordinate 4,043,027, forward strand.
AAACTGATAATTCGTTGTGCAAGAATGATAAATTCAATTTCGACAACTGAATTTTCTGGCAAAAAATTCAATAATTAAGTTAAAAAGAAAATTGGCGGGGATACCTCTTAAGGTTTGAAAGTATAAGAACCCATCTTTGCAAAAATAAACTTTAAACCATTGATAAATCATAAACTTAATAGGATTAATGATAAATTGGTTCATATAACTAATGTTAATGTGATTTTAATTTCTGGCAGAAAAAAGTTAACGTAATTTCAATACAAAAATATTTTTAGATGCTTTTTTTTTTTTTGCATCTATATTAACCATAACAAGAAGTTTTAACAATAAGGAATGAATGATATAAAAAAATCCTTAACTTAGCCGCTGTATTGCAAGGGACGGGTTTATATTCACCTGTTCATATAAGAGAACAAACCTGAAACTGTTAAATCAGAATATCATAATTTTATTTATTGAGATTCTGATTTAACGGTAAAATAAATTGATAGTAGTATTATTAATTGGTAGTAACTATATCCTATCCTAACGTCTATCCATCAAATTATATAAAAATTTTCCCTAAAAACTTAGAAAGGAAAAAAAAAAAATCTTGAATGGTACTACCTCCGGTCCTAATTATAAGAGCTAGTTGACTTTTTTTTTTTGAGAAATTAAGGAAGCTAAATAAGTTACTTAATTATTTCATATGTTAAATATTCTTAGACTATATATTAGTTTAGGGGATAGGATATTCTTGCTACCATTTTTTGTTACTACCAATCTTACTACCACTTTTCCACCGTTAGATCAGAATTTTAATAGGAAAGAGAAATTATAAAGGTAGATGAGATTCTAATTTAACGGTGGAAAAGTGGTAGTAAGATTGGTAGTAACAAAAAATGGTAGTAAGAATATCCTATCCTATTAGTTTATTAGTCAAACTAATAAGTTTGAAGAAAAAAATAAAAATAAAAAATTTTAAAGTAATTTAATTAGCTTCCTTAATCTTTCCAAAAAAAAATCGCTCTTATAATTAGAGTATACACTAATTTATTTGCTCTATTTTTTTTGAGATAGGATATTGTTACAACCTTTTTTTTGTTACAACCAATGTTACTACCACTTTTCTACCGTTAGATCAGAATCTTAATAGGAGATAGAAATTACTAACGTAAATAAGATTCTGATCTAACGGTAGAAAAGTGGTAGTAACATTGGTTGTAATAAAAAAAAAAGGTGTAACAATATCCTATCCTTTTTTATTTTATATGGAGTAGTATTTTACCGAAATAAATTCCGTCTCATTGGTCTGATATTTTGTGCTCCGGCTTGAACACAGAGTGGTAATATCATTCGCTCGCAAGGAGTCCCCGCCATGCTTATCTTGCATTCTATAGGGATGTAATGCTCTGAACTCCGCCATGGAAGCTTTGCAAGCAGTCTTTCATCCCCCTGTTGTCCATTATGAGCCAGACGCTGAGAATATCAAACGTAAGCTCATCAAGAAGGGTGTCTACCCAACACCCAAAATCATTCACACTCTTCGCAAGAAAGAAATCCAAAAACATAATCGTAAACTTAAGCGTCTTGCCGAACAAGATGACCACGTACCTCAGCTTACTCGGTCTCAAAAGCAAGAACTCTGGGAAGAAAACACATTCCAGACGTTAAAGAGCGAATACAAGGAATTTTCAAAAGCAATAGAAGCCAAAGCAGGAGAGAAAGCCGATGCCATGATGGTGGGAAGGCCTTGGGATGGGCTTAAGAAGGTTGAATTTCTAGAGCTTGCGCGATCGAACAAGGAATATGGTGGTGAAAGCCTTCGGAAGGAGAGTTTGAAGGAACTGAAAGAAATGTTTGAGGCGCGAAAGCTGGATGAATTGCGGTGGGTTTTAGACGATGACATTGAAGTGAATGAGGATTGGATCAATGGTGAAAATGAAAGCCGGGCGGCTGGGAGGAAGACAAGGAAACGCAGCGAGGCCGAGGTGATTAGATTTCTCGTTAACAGGTTCGTCCTGAATTTCGATTCTGGATAAATTTTAGAGTGATTCTATGATCTGAGGTATTATTGAGGCTTTTATTTTTATTTTTGTTTAAATTTAGGCTAAGTGCTAAGGAGATTACTATGAAGGATTGGAAGTTTGCAAGAATAATGAAACTGTCTGGATTGCAATTTACTGAGGGTCAGCTGCTGGAGATTCTTGAAAAGCTCGGCGCTAAAGGAAGCTGGAAACAAGCGCTTTCTGTGGTGGATTGGGTGTACAATAAGAGTGACAACAGGAATTATAAAAGCCGGTGATTAATTTGCTTATGATGACCTTGACTTCCGGAGAAATTATTTTTAGCTTAAGACGATTGTTTAAGGCCCCCTGACTTTTTTATGTTATATGAAATTCTAACTCAAATTACGATTTGAAGTATTTCCTCATTTTTCATTATTTATGGGCGCCATCGTCGGTAAATACAATTTATCAAGCCTATTGGTTGGATTGGATAGCTTATATTTGTGGATTGACACTCTGATAACGCACCTGCTTCTATATTTTTACATTGAGGCCCAAATATAGAATGGTGCTTAGGAAGATGAACATTTTGATTGGAGAAATGCAAGATGAGCATGTCTCCAGCCTGAAAAAACACCATGTAACTGCTTAATACACACACAATCTGTAATGTGTGTGTTATGTCGATCCATATTTTGTTTATCTAATTGCTTATTGCTTTTTACTTAAGGTCTCTCTTTTAAAGAGCTTTACAATGACTGTGTAGGTTTGTTTACACAAAACTTCTTGCAGTTCTTGGAAGGGCAAGAAGGCCAAAGGAAGCCCTTCAAATTTTCAATCTGATGCGTGTAAAATCAAGTGCCTAGACTGTTTTTTGAGGAGCGTTCCTCCTTAATTGATATTAGAATATTGCTGGATTGACTTTTACTTTCCGCTCATTCAGGGAGAGCTCCATTTATATCCTGATATAGCCGCATATCACAGCATTGCTGTTACACTTGGTCAGGCTGGTCTTCTGAAAGAGTTGCTGAAAGTTATAGAGTGCATGAGGCAGAAGCCCAACACAAGATTTATGAATCGGAAGGACTGGGACCCCATTCTTGAACCGGATGTGGTTATATATAATGCTGTAAGAAAGAAACTAAATATCTATTAGACCACTGAGGAACTTCTGATAATGCCATTTAGCAGATAGATTGACTTTCAGATTTCTTCAATTGTTGTCAGATATTGAATGCCTGTGTTCCATCAAAGGAGTGGAAAGGTGTGTCATGGGTGTTTAAGCAACTGAGGAAGGGTGGTCTGAAACCAAATGGAGCAACTTATGGACTTGCAATGGAGGTAATTTATCAACATGAAGCATGTATACTCTAATACTCCCTCTGGTCCTTTTTATAAGAGCCCAAAATTTGAATTGACTTGGTCTATTTTATAAGAGCTTGACAAGAATTTTCTAAACATTTGATGAGTTTTTCCCCTTTTTACCCTTATTAATTATATGTATTGCATTAGTTAAAAGGTTGGTGATACTTATATTTACTTTATTTCTCTCTCTTGATTCCCCTCATAAATAAGGGCATATTTAAAAAACAAAGTTTATTTCAGATATACTTATTACTTTTAATAATTTTAACCGCTTTATTAAACCGCATAATTTGGTTATTTAGCTCTTATAAATAGAACCAGAGGGAGTATTAGAATATGCCAATATGGAAATACGACCTAATTTACTTTTATTTTTCCTTTTTCTAATGATGCCTCGTACTGCTAGCAACTTAGCTCTGCTTGGGTAATATATCATGAGTTAAGAAATGCCATCATTTTCTGGACTCAAGGTGGGCAGTCTTATCTCTTATATGTATATATAGTTTGAAATACAGTTCTCAGACAAACTATTTACTTGGTTTATTATGTTCATTTTTTATAATGTGAAGGGTAAAGAGTGGTTACCCCTTGTCTGTTTTATATAGAGATATAGGTGTCCTTGTTTCTATGGTGGCTTAGATTTTCATATTATTCTCACGTTTAACAAGCTACTTTTAAGTTATATCCTGTTTGAGGCATGAGAGTCTTTATGGTTAATGGGGAAGTTGGTTTGTTAACTTGTAAGGGGAAGGTTCTTGCTTTCCAAATGTTTACCTCTAAAGAATTTGTTCAAGTCTCACAAGTGGTCTTTTTTTATAAGGTAATGTTGGAATCAGGCAAGTATGACCTTGTCCATGAGTTGTTTAGAAAGATGCTAAAAAGCGGGCAGGCTACCAAATCTCTTACATATAAAGGTAGTTTATTTAGTTCCTTCATTCTTGCTTTTTGGTACTGATATTTGCATGCTCTTACATGTTTTATCTGACTTCTCCAGTGTTGGTGAAATCTTTCTGGAAGGAAGGAAAAGTTGATGAAGCTGTGGAAGCAGTCAGGGACATGGAAAGAAGAGGAATTATAGGAACAGCCAGTGTATATTATGAGCTAGCTTGTTGCCTTTGCAACTTTGGTAGATGGCAAAATGCTATGTTAGAGGTAAAGTTTTCTTCTGCATGATTGTGCTGTTGTTGTACAAATAGCTATTGGTTTTATTTCTTCAATAAACCAGGAATAAAATACATTTTCTTTGGAATATGGCACAGGTTGAGAAGATTAAAAGACTTTCTCATGCCAGGCCATTGGAGGTTACCTTTACTGGCCTGATAATGTCTTCCTTGGATGGGGGCCATATTGATGATTGTATATGTGTATTCGAATGCATGAGAAAACACTGTGCCCCTAATATAGGGACCATAAACGTTATGCTGAAAGTTTATGGCCGAAATGATATGTTTTCTAAAGCTAAAGAGTTATTTGAGGAGGTTAAGAGAGCTAAACCAGATTGTTATGGATCCCCTGGAGATGGTGGTGAGCGATCCATTTTACCAGATGAGTATACATATGGCGCAATGTCGGAGGCATCTGCCAGTGCACTCCAGTGGGAATACTTTGAGCATGTGTACAGAGAAATGACACTCTCTGGTTATCAGTTGGATCAAAATAAGCATGCATCGTTGCTTGTTGAAGCATCAAGAGTTGGCAAGGTAGGAGACATATATATTACTCCTCCAGGTCTAAATATAGGACAAAGTTTGTAATGCAAATTGCAGTAAAAACTTTATCTTATATTTTAGGACCAAAGATAGTATTGAATTCTTTCTCGTCGTGAAGAAAGATAATCTATTATTTGATTGGCATGATTTTTGTTACTTTTGAGTATGACTATAGAACTCAGCACAAAAGTCAAATTTATGAGGCTTAAAGCATGAGCTTGTGGTGTTATTTGGAATTTACATAGTGGTGATTTTGGTTTTTGCCCCAACAATCAAGCTCTGCAATCACTTTCTGAATTGATTTGGGCCAACTGCTATTTTGTTTGATTTGGGCCAACTGCTATTTTGTCTCATTATTACAAAGTTAGCCAGGGGAATCACATAAAATATCGTGGCCAAAATGCAAATGACTTCCACCAATTTTAGGAGTTGTGCAAAACTCACTTATAGGTGACAAGGTCAGCAAAAAATGCACCTTGTTTTTCCCCTACTTCTCATACATGGATAAGTGCTAGGGTTAGGATGGGAAAGGGATTATGCTGCACCTCCACAAAAACGTTTTTTATTTTATGTTTTTGGTAGGCTGTTTGGGGGCACCCCTAGGGGGAAGGGGGTTGTTAGTCAACATTTGTAAGTTCAGGAAAATTAATTGCATAACCCCGTAAGCTGATGAGGCTTTCTTTCTTTTTTCGTATTGCATTTTGCCAAAATATCTCCCAGTGAATTCATCCTAGTTATATTTTCTCCCACTTCTATACCTGCAAATTTATTAATTTGAGTCAGTTGAAATTGTTGACCTATTTGGTTTCATTTCAGGGGCATTTACTGGAGCATGCATTTGACGTGATTCTGGAAGCCGGTGAAATCCCTCCTCCTCTTTTCTTCATGGAACTGGTAGTTCAAGCTACAGCTTGTCATAATTATGAAAGAGCTGTTATCCTTGTCACCACTATGGCTTATGCACCATTTCGAGTAAGCGAAAAACAGTGGACTGACCTGTTCAAGGAAAATCAGGGCAGGATTAATCTCGAAAAACTGGAGCAATTGTTGGATGCTCTTGGCAAGTGCGATGTTACATATGAAGCAACAGTCTCAAATTTATCGAGATCATTGCATTTTCTTTGTGGAATTGGTACAAGAAGTGGTGCCTCTGATACCATTGATATTGGAAATGAGAATACTTACAGAGATGAGAATGAGAGAACTGATGAAGGTAGAAATGTGAATGTGCCATTTAATTCAGAGACAACAATGGATGAAAGTGCTGAATCGATTAGAGACATTGTTTCGTCCCATGATGATCGTGTCAATAGTGATGATGATATTGCAATTGTCTCTAGGCCTCAAAACCTTGGTAATGCAGAGGGAACAAGTTTATTTACTGATAAGCAGGGATTTGCTGATGATCTGAAACTTGACAAATATTTGGAAACTCTATATGAGAAGTGGGATTTATCTGATGGAAGCACTGAAGAGGATGGCACAGCAGTTGAGAGACCCTCAGCATATGAAATATTGGAAGAATGGAACAAAAGGAGAAATGAGGATGGGAGTTATTTTCAATCACAACCTGGCAGTACATGACTGTAACGTGCGAGCACAATCAAGGTAGAGCTGACAGTTATGTAAGAATATAGGGTTACAAGTCTGCGATTTATTATTAATTTCTGTTACACCTGTAATTTGCTTTTCGGCCAAGTTATATCTGTAAATTTAAAATCAATGTATAATATTCAAACAAAGCCGTCTCACATTGTATTGTGTAAAAATGACAAGCATGTGTAATAAAAACTATCACCTCCTATCCTTATTATAGGATCAAAAATTACACTACAAAATTGGTTATCGGTATTTTTTTTTTTTTTTAATGAAGGACAGTTTTATAATAAAGATAAAATTAAGTACACAGAAAAACCTGAGCCTATTAAAGTATGTAGGGTCTAACTTGAAACATCTTAGCAAGCACCGAACTGGCTTCTCTGCTCGTCCTTTGGACGAGCAGGGGGAGCTCGTCCGTATGGACGAGCTCTTGGCCGTCCAGATCTAGATTTGGATGGCTCAGATCTTTTTTTTTCTTTTTTCTATATGAAAAAATCATTTTTTGAAAAAATGTTAGTTGAGAGATTATTTATATTTTAGTTCTTCTACTCATTTAAATTATTTTTTGTAAAAAATAAAAAAGTAAAAAAAAATCAGATCTGGACGATCCAGAGCTCGTCTGTGCTCGTCCCAAGGACAAGCACAGTAATCGGTTTCAGCAAGCACTAGGCCCACTGTGAGGTACAGAGAAACCACACAAAAATAAGATAAACTTGTACTCCCTCCGATCCTAATTATAAGACATAATTAACTTTTTTTTGGAGAGATTAAGGAAGTTAATTAAATTAATTTAGAGTATTTTTATTTTTTTCTTCAAACTAATTAGTTTGACCAATAAACTAATATATAATCTAAGAATATATAACATATGAAATGATTAAGTAACTTATTTAGCTTCCTTAATCTCTCCCAAAAAAGTCAACTATATCTCAAAATTAGGACTGGAGGTAGTAGCACTTAGAGCCGAGCTTGGAAGGATGTGTCAATGATGAATATGTGATAGGCCAAAGCCCAAGATGTGTTCTACACCACGTCTTGAATCTCCACGCATGATCATCCTGAACGCTCCGATGCTCTAGAAAAGACATGTTACGAACACACTCCGAGAGCCTTCCTGAATAAGTAACTTCACCACGAGGCATTAGCCGATCCTAATGTCTCACGATGTTTGCATCCTTCAGGCTGTAAAAAGAGACTCTGGTATCAGAGACTTGGAGATATAATTTCTCGAGGTCAAGATGAAGTTTATGATAGGAACTTAGTATCATAGACTTAGAGATATAATTTCTCAAGGTCAAGACGAAGTTTATGATAGGAACTTACCAGAAGCCAACCAGCTACTGCATACCAAAAAGAAAGAAAAAACAAACAACAAACCAACATAGAAATAAAAAAAAATAAAATAAGATCATTATAGAGATAAGCATGCAGCACTGCAAGATAGACCTCTAAGTCGCTGCTGATAAACTTTGAGGCCCCTACAAGTATCATGTTAGTGCTAAGGTTTCACCCAAGAGGGGGTGAATTAGATGATATTAAAATTTAAACTAGAGATGACAATCAATTAAAATGAAGAGGAGTTAGAGAAATATACCAAATGTGCACAGCTGCTAAGGTTTCACCCAAGAGGGGGTGAATTAGATGATATTAAAATTTAAACTAGAGATGACAATCAATTAAAATGAAGAGGAGTTAGAGAAATATACCAAATGTGCACAGCTGTTTATACTGGTTCCACCATAATTTCTTGACTTACGTTTAGTCCCAGAGCGTCTTTGAGATTTTCACAGGTTGTTAGCACCTCAGTACAGAGTAATCCTAACTAGAAGTCACTCCCCTTTACTAGTTATAATCTAACAACTACATTCAAGGTCCCACTATCTTGAGGTTTCACAGACATAAAATCAGTTTTAAAACTCTCTCACAAAGTAAATAAATAAACACTGATGAATGATAAATATCATAAGATATTTCACAAAGAATTTGAGCAATAAAAGATCAATAATTGATGGTGTACTTAGTTGGTTACTTCATATTGAATGCTTAGGTATTTATATGTGAACATTAGTAATGATCGTTTTCAAGCTTTCTGTTGTGAATGTTCAAACTTTCCGTTAAACTAATCAAGCTTTCCGTTAGAGACAGATTGAAGTTGTTGGAAGAATTCGATGTTCGGTCGTTTTCGCTTTGATGTAACCTATCTTTACACGACATCTCTTTGGTATGCTTTACGATTGCTTCAGGTTGGGTCACTTTCATCTTCACTGCCATAGGTGCTTCAGACATATTCATTTGACCTGCTCTGCTCTGAGATCACTACTTTCGTGTGTTCTGTTTTCTGTCATAGCATTTAATGTTCTAACATAGTATTTTGCTTTTAATCTTTTGGAGGTAATCCATGATTTAAATAATCCGAAACTCAAACAAATATGTTTAGTAGCAATGAGAAGTAGTATGAGTAATAGTCAAGTATAAACATATGTTAACCAATAAATTTGAATTCTTGGAGACGATGATTAAGTGCAGCAAGAATAAACACTCAAGTGTGGTTTCAGACTCACTCGAGTGCACCTATTGTCACATTCGAGTGCTGATGAATTGAATTTATAGTAGAAGACTGTTAAAGAATAGGATACTCGAGTGTTTGAAAAACTTAACTTCCAGTGTTAGTTAAAATGGTTTCACCTTCTTCTAGATAGACTTGTGTCACTCGAGTGTCATAGATGTACACTCGAGAACACTTCATAAAGGAAGATAGCATTCTTAGTTTATCAAGGAGTGTCATGCACTAAACTTGCAAGTGTTTATCTTTCACTCAAGTGTCAGAATTCACACTCGAGTATCCATTCAATACTTTCAGGAATGAAGCAAGTGTCATGCAAAATTTTTACAAGTGTTAGCCAGCACTCAAGTATTCACTTATGCACTTGAGTATCCATCACAAATACTTCCAGAAATGAAGGAAGTGTCTTGTAGAATCTTTGCAAGTGTTAGCCAACACTCACTTATGCACTCGAGTGTTGGGATGATAATCTCATATCACTTTCCAAAATTTCTTGATTTAAGTTTTAGTTCAAATTGTTCACTCGAGTGTCTTTAAACATACACTGGAGTGAACTGAATCAACAAGTCCTTTTTCTTTTCCAAATTTATCATCATCAAAACATAAACCGAGAACTAACATATCATACTATGTGAAGCTTTTTGCACAAGCTCCACTAACATAAGGATAAAGCTTTTCCCTTAGACGATTCCTTCTGGTTCACCTATGTCATTATTACATCTTAATTGGGTCAAGTTTCTCTTCTCATTCATTTTCTCATAATTTCTCATATAGTCTCTAAATCTTGTCTGTTTAATCAATAAAGGTCACATCATCAAGTTACACTCTTTAGATTTTTCTCTCCTTTTCCCAATCAACTAACCAGATGAGCTTATAAGAAAATAGACGATAAGAAGATCTTTTTCCCTTCAATTTGAGGTTTACTTTATTCAAGCTTAGCTTGGCGTTGTTACCCGAAATAAAAATAAAAATTACCTACTACTTTTTTTTAAAAAAATAACAGTAGGATGGCCTTTAATAATGACCTTTTTTCTGGAAATAAAAAATAATGACCCTTTTTTTTTAATCATGGATTATCCTTTGATTTGTTGACAAAGTAGTTCTAATACTTTCTAAACGTCTTTTTTATTTGGCGCTATAACTTTATCACCATCTATTCTAGGGTAGTCTCTCTCTTTTTGGGGCCAACACCTTTCTAGAGTATTTATTTGGCCTTAAATATAAGGTAAAATTGATTTTTTTTTTGGAAAGATTAAAGAGACTAGTTAAATTATTTTAGAAGATTTTTATTTTCAAACTAATTAGTTTGACTAATAAACTGATATGTAATATATGATTAAATAACTTATTTAACTTTCTTAATTTCCTTGAAAAACTTAACTTTATCTTATATTTAAGATTGAAGGAAATAGTATGCTGCTTAAAATTTATAGGGTTAAGCAGTAAATGGGAACCGGATTCTCTTATAATCCCTCCCCCAGTATCTATGCATTCTAGCCGTTCAAAACTTGATCTAACAGTCTAAAAAGATACATATCATCTACTTTTTAAATTTTCATCTTTACCGCATGCGTTAGTTTTTACCACGCGCAGTAATTTGAAATAAATGAGGTGTCTCTTTTTATATGGTTAAATCAATTTTTGAATGGTCACAATTCACATATTTTAAGGGATACTAAGGGAAGGGATTCTGAGAGAATCCGGATTCATTGAACGGTGGTGCGTTCGGAAGAGAGGGACGAAAGAAAGAGTTAGGAGGAGATAATGTGACTACGTGGCATTTAGGAGTGATGAGGTGGCATATAGGGATGCCATGTGGATAAATGAGTCAACCTTCACCGTTAAAATTAACATTTTAAATGATGAGGGTACACCATTTGTGAACTTCCATGGCAATTTTATTCCTTTGAAAACTTTTAAACATCCAATATCCATTTATGGAAATTTTTAGGGCATTTACGCCATTTCACTCAAATTTATATGGTCCCGTCTTCAAAATAAAATTTGGGTTAAGGTATGCTATGCTTCTAGGAGTTTTCGGACGTTTCTCGGAGGTACAAGAGTCCATTTTCTTAATTCAAGGTTTCATTTGAGATTATTTGATTTGTTAGTCAATTTATTTAAAAGTCTTAAAATCTTCTTTCATGAAGATATAAAATAATCTTTAATAATCATGAAAATTTTAAATCAGTAAAATTTATTTTAAATAATTTATATATTTCGATTCAAAATTGTGAAGACCCTTCCTTAGGCCTGCCTCATGCAGCATAGAGATAAAATTAAGAAAAATAAAATATTTTTCTACTATTTGATTCCTTATTTTTATTTAAAATTTTTACATGAATTAATTTTAAATAATAGGAACTTAATATTTGAAAAAAAATATCTTGAGATACTTAAATTTAAAATGGAAAAATAGAGAATCGTGCCTAAATAAAAAATCAGTATCGAAAGAAAAGAAAAAAAAAATCCAAGACTTGAGGGTCAGTTTTATAATATAACAAATGAAACGGGGCAAAGCTGTAAATTTAGGGCGACGTGAAATCTCGCATGAGCGAGGAGCATTGTCGGGGTTTTGTTGTGTAATTTCCTATTCCCTTGGTCGTATAGTGTCGTGCTTAAAATTCATTAATTTTCCAGGGGCGAGCGTGATTACCTGGAGATCCTGGTTCATCGACGATGGCTCATACACTGCAACGCGCGGCGAACCATGGTCGGGCCTTGCGCACCACTTTGGCTCCTCTGTGCCAGCCATTTTCTACAGACGCATTGGTCGAGATCAGACCGGGAGAGATCGGAATGGTTTCTGGAATTCCTGAAGAACACCTTCGTAGGAGGGTAATCAGTTTTCTTCTAATTTATCTTCACTTTATTGTATTATACTCTAGAGATTGGGATTACCGATTCCTCTTTTCCGCTGCCAATGGGTTTCTTAGTTAATCTAGGGTTCTTTAGCTCGCAGATACCTTCCAATTTGAAACTTGATATTGGTTAAAGGGTCTGTATTTGTTTCTATGCACTCCAATGTGGCGCGTGCCATCATAGTGTTTGGATGAGTACTGCTTTAAAGAAAGGTGCTCTGTAGTTTAATTCCCTGGCTGGACTCGAGGCATTCTTTAGGTGGTGTTGTTAAGTGAATGAGGGAAATCAGTTGATGATATGTCTAGTCATCTCTCGTTAATAATGGGAATGTACCGATGCCAACTTGAAATCAATCTTATATTGAAATACTACTTGAACCAACCTCCTCTTTCTTTCTTGCCAGCCACTGAAACTCAAATTGTTCTTCTTATCCTCACTGTGTGATGCAGGTTGTAATTTACTCACCCGCCAGAACTGCCTCTCAACAAGGGTCTGGCAAGGTTGGGAAATGGAAGATCAACTTTTTGTCAACCCAAAAGTATATTCTTTAGTCTCTTATGGTCTTTTCACCATTTATTTTGACTTTAACATTGCTGTATTAGCTCTGAATTACAGTAATATGGGTTCTCTGTTCTCCTGATTGCATTTGATGAGATGCTGTCTGATGAGTTTGATGGAACATATCAGGATAGATGGGACTTATTGGATTTTTTTGGTCTGTAATATAGTTGAAAGTCAAAGCTTACTCACCAGAGTGGACTCTTGATATTGCTCATTCTTCCTTGTTTGATATCAGACTCTCTACTCTTCTCTATGTGGATATCCCTGTAGTTTTGAAGAGTTACTTGAAAATTCTATATAATATCCTAAAGAAACTTGGTTATTGATCTTATCAATTGAATCAGTGGTGACTTTGTAAGCATTAATTGTCGCTGATCTACTTGTTATTGTTAACTATTGTGCTGTTAGGTGGGAAAATCCACTCATGGGATGGACATCCACTGGGGATCCATATGCCAATGTTGGTGATGCTGCCTTGAGTTTTGATAGTGCAGAAGCTGCAAAGGCATTTGCTGAGAAGCATGGTTGGGATTATGTGGTATGTTTTACTAATCAATTATTTGGGTGATTGAGCAGATTTGTGTCTGTACCACACATTATATTTAAAAAGATTCGTTGTCTAGTGGACTGATTCATCTTTTCCTACTCATAGTCCAACAAGGATCATAATGAGGGTATCTTTATTGCTCCTAGCATTTTGAAGTAAATAGATAACACCTCTCATTTTCTGTCAATCATGAAGTAGTTCCAATAAGGCTGAGTTGAGATGGAAATGGATAAAAAGGATATAGTTCAGATTCAGTTAGTAGCGTTGTTTCAACCATTAGGCTTGTAATATTGTGATTTTGAAGTAGGTCAGATATAGCTGAGTTGGGATATGGATTTATAAAATGAATAGAGTTGTCACAATCAGTTAGTGGTTTTCCAACCATTAGGCCAGTAATGAGAATCCTGCCAAAGAAAAAAATTTCTTAATAAATTATGTACTGGAGTGGTGTCCCTTCGTTTAAGATTCTTTTGATTATATTTATGAGATCTTGGAACTTGATGCAGGTCAAGGAGCGCCATACACCATTGCTGAAGGTTTGAGCTTCTTTCACCTCTTTTATTTATGATTTAGTAATTTTTATGGCGGTGGTTTTAGCTGAATCATGACTTATGATTTTTTTGTGGGGTAAAGCATCTTGTGGGTTCTATTTACCATGAAATTTTCAAATAGGCTTTAAGGTATTTGTTGGGATTCTTTACAGTCCTTTTGGGAATGGTGTGGTAGATCATTTTATTATATTTTCTTGTTATTTAAATATCTTCTGCCCCCCACCCAAAAAAAATTTCTTGAATGGAAGTTCTTGATGCCCTCATCTGTATTGCAGCAGGCTAATGGTGATCCCGAAAGCCTAGTGGCTATACATATGTTAATGATAATTAAGTTACTCTTGGTTGGAAATACTTATATGCTGCTTAAGCGTTTGCTTGTGAACTTGTTTCAGGTTAAATCATATGCAGACAACTTTAAGTGGAAGGGCCCTCCAAAAGCTGATGAATGAGTTTGTGGTTTCAATTACTTTCCAGGAAAGTTCAGAATGATGCAGTTTTTTCCATTCCCATCTTTTCTTGGAGGAAAGAGAGTTGTAGCATGATTTCCTCGATGGAAAATAAATGAGATTGAACTTTCAATGCCTAACTGATCACTTGCATCTTTGTATTATATTATTTGGGATTCTTTTATCAACAATTCTATCTTCTGTTTCCTGACCGATGTATATTGCCTTCTGGCAATGAGTATGAATAACTGAATCTCAGCTATGATGATATTAGTTTTAGGTCCTTAGTTGTTTTGGGTTGTATGAGGTATAAAAAATCGTAAAACATAAAATCGTAACAAAAAATCGTAAAAAATCATAAAAATATAAAAATATTTGGAAAATTAGTAAAAGCGTTTTAATAAAAACAATCGTAAAAATGTCAAATCGCAGTAATAAATCGTGATTTTAATTACCTTAGGTATAGGTATAATGATTCTGTAGTCATTTTCACATGTTTCTTCCGCACAATCTGAGATGGATTTGTGTGTCATAAGTGATCATTTTATTGTGAGTTGTGTCTAGTTTTTTGGGAGATCAGGTAGAGGATGGAATAGAGAAGGTTTGATCATCTGGGGACCTATCTATTTGCTGACCTATTAGGCTTATATTGCTCATTTCACTGGGAAATATTGCTCATGAGAACGTTTCATAGCCGTGTGGAATTTCAGAGTGCTCCCACATAAGCTATCAAGGGTCTTGATAAAATGTGAAGAAACTTGTAAAGTTCAGTGGGTTGCTTTCCCGTCAACAAATAGTTTTTGATACAAGGCGATTGGGGAGGGGGGGGATCGAACCCAAGACCGGGAAGGAGAAAATTAATTCCAATACCACTGCACTACTAGCAGTACTGGTCGTCAACAAATAGTTTAGTAGACAATATACACAGTTTTTAGTTGGTCTTTTTTTGAACTTTTTGTAGTTCACTGTTGATTGGGCAATATGCTTGACATAACCCAAATACATTAAACTCACGGTTGCTTAAATTATCATCCCAAGTAGATATCAATATTCTTCAACTGAGACCAGCACTACTAGTAGTGCAGTGGTATTGGAGTAGTCTCCCCACCCCCTTGTACTGGGTTCGATCCCCCCCATCCCCTATCGCCTATGTATAAAAAAAAAAATAAAAATTCTTCAACTGAGTACACTACTATAATTAATGCTCTACTTGTTAAAATGCTTGCCCAAGTTTGTTTTTTTTAAAAAAAATGCATGCCCAAGTTGTTTACTCCTATGTGTGGTAGTATTGCCTCTGGGGCTGGGATAACTCTAATTTGGTTTTTATAAAGAGGTCCGGAGCAAGTATTAAATACGGTAGCTTAATAATCGGCACTATTAAGCACACCTTATCAATACGAATGCTTAACATAGCATGTTTAACCTTTTGATGGATACCGTCAATTCTTCACCATCTTAAATGCCTTGTGAATAGTGAGACTTGATCTTGTACATATTGTAACAACCTTAAATAATCGGTATTTTTATTCTCTACAATCAGGGTAAAAAAACCAAATATTAACTTGGATGGTAAATAGTTATGTGTTAAATAAACATATGATATTTGACTGGTAGATAAGTATATGATAGTTAGATGATAGATATACATGTATTTGGTAGTTAGATGGTAGATAGATATGTGTATGCTAGTTGGATAGAAGATGGACATGTGATACTTGAGACCCATAAATTCTATAAATAACTCATCCCTCCTCGTCTCCCACACACATATTCATCTACCATCTAACTACCAAACACATGCATATCTATCATCTAACAACCAAAAACTTATCTATCGATCAAATATCACATGCTTATCTACCACATAACTATCTACAATTCAAGTTAATATTTAGTTTTTTACCCTGATTGCAGAGAAAAAAAATACCTTCCAATTATATAAGGTTGTTACACCTTTGATGGAAGATGAGTATTCTTCATCAACACATTGGTAGATAAGGAGTCTTTGACAACAAGTTGGCAGATGAGCAATCTTCAACAGTGATATAATGGCTAAGGGAGGTAATAAAACTGAGAGAAGAGAATAAATGAGGGTGTGTGTGGAGAAGAGGAGGGATGAGGTATTTATAGAATTTATGGATCTCAACCACCTTTCAAGTATCACATGTATATCTATTAAACTACCATATACATGTCTATCTAACTGCCAAATACATGTATATCTATCATCTAACAACCATATACTCATCTACCGATCAAATATCACTTATTTATCTACTACATAACAATCTATCATTCAAGTTAATATTTGGTTTCTTACCTTAATTGCTAAGAATCAAAATACCGATTATACAAGGTTATTACATATATTGATTTTGATATATGTTTCCGGTAAAAAAGAAATTGATAGATTGATGATGTGAAAGTTTTGACCCAAAAAAAAAATGTGGGAGAGTTAGAATACCATAGTCACTCTTCCTTTTGTCTCTTTCGAAAACTTAAAACCTCAAATTCAAGTCCAATTGTGAGGAAAGAAAATTAGAAAATGAAAGCTTGCGTGAACATTTATAACCCCATACCACTAGTCCATGAGGCCTTGGCTTAGTGGAATTGAAGCGAGTTAACAAATGATCCGCATACAATATTATCCAGCTTACGAGTAAGATGTTTTGCTTTTGCATAGGAAAGTTTGCCACCTCCTCCGAGAAAGACAATTTTCAGTTGATAGTTATAACACTAATACCCCTGGCTTCTAGAGGGGCTTTAACGTTTCATTTTTACACTTGCATTTTCTATATTATTTTCTAGCAATTCCGCAGAAAAAACAGATTTTAACAGAACCGAGCATAACAGTAAATAAACAAAAAACCCCTTAAATTATATTGTGAGAATTTTGCCAGGATTATGAATGAATGGCAATTCAGAATTCTTCTTGTGCTAATGCTGGAACTTTGAAAGACAAACTTCAATGTAAAGGAAATGCAAAAGAAGACAATATATTTCAGGTGTACAATGGAACCATTACTTCATCGATTTCATAGTACAAAACCTACAACTCAGAGAGATGAATGGATACAAGTATACAACCAAGGCCTAATGTCGTGGAAGGAACGCAAATTAAATCTTCAATTCCACCAATCCGCCCCCAAGAAAAACTAATGGAATACCAAGCATGAACATCTATTATCTACCTATTTGAAAACACTACATGTCAGTCAGAATGTTACACTAAATGAGTTTTTCCATTCTACAACATCGAGTCACAATGTATCCTCAAAAAAGAGGTAAGTACATGACCTCCTGGTATCTAACCAGAACCTACCAGATCATCCTGATTTTGCAAAGAATGCTGGAGGCTCAAGACCAAAACAGCCACCTACGCTGCCTCGCAGTTGATTTATTGTTCGGTGTTACACTTATCCGGTCTGCATTGGTGACCAACCATCTAGTGAAATCAGGGGAAGCAACGAGTTCTTCTAAGGCTTTCTCCGTGGATTCTTTTGTGAAAGCATCCCACTCAGCCTCTGAATATTTTCTTCTCTCAGGTGTAGTGTGGAAGGTAGAAGGGTATGTGTCTGGCAGCTTTGGAAGTGGTGTCCCAGTGGAACCTATGGAGGCACAAAATAAGTGTTTAAGTACCATTTATCTCTGCTTTTCCTTCCTCCCCAAAGAGTCACAAAACGGGAGGGGAGAGAAGAAATTCCAATGAGAAAACATAAGTACAAGGGAGATGAACCGGACCTCGTTCCGAAGATTTGCACCGAGATAGGAGGAAATTTTTCTGTCGAGGCCACGAGAATGTGAAGTCCTCTTGGCTTTGCATATTGTACATGTATTCATCGTGTGAATCATCAAAAGGTGATGAATCAAGAAATTCGGATCTTCTCCTGTTTTTCTTGGGGGATTTAAACAAACTCCTGCAAAATAATTCCAGAATAATTTATGGTTCAATGCTTAGTAAATGTAAAATCTCCCGATGAATGAAATACTTAACACCAAACTCCCCAAAATTATACTTTAATTTTTGACCAAGGCTTAAAATACAACCAACCAACCCCCCCCCCCCCCCCCCCAAAAAAAAAAAAAGGAAGAAAAGAAAAACACAGAACAAAGCTCCTTCAATCATCCTCCTATGCTCATGAAGTAATCTAAAAGCAGGTATTGGTACTGAATGAAAAATTAAGCTCCACAATTCACAATGGCAGACTTTACCTACGCAAGCGGCGAAGGAATCTCAATCTAATTATTCTTTTCAGTGAAGGGAGGACTAGCCCGGATAATAATGCCAATGTTCCTAATATAGGATCCATGGAACTCTGGAGGTAATATGTTCTCATCAAATTTGCTATCAAGAGCTCATAAGTGAGAAACCATGAAAACAACATATCAGAAAAGGGGTCCCTAGCAACTTAGGGAAGAGACAGTAAGAACCTGAAGGATCATAACAACAGCCAATATCCGGATGGACCAAGCAACAAAGTGAGAGGTGCTTATATCCACTGACCCATCTTCTGTCAGAACAAGCTTACGAACAACCCAGAAGCCCAACCAGGCTCCAGCTAGCACAACAAAAGCCAGAACAAATATTGCCAACTGCAATTGATAATTAATGAACAATATTGCTCAAGAATTTGAATATGGAACACAAACAAATGATACAAAGGAAAAGAAAAACTGCTAGCTAATGCGCACTTTAGTGGCCAGGAGAGCCTTGAGCAAATTTCATGATTGCTGCTTGCAAAATGTAAATAAATTAACAAATAACTCTGAGCCTTTCTACAATACGATTAATTCTAATTTTGATATGAAGTTGTTTGCAAACTGAATATATGCCAAAAATCTAGGATCCATTCTTAATGGTAATCTCAGGTTACCTTAATTCATATAGTTCATCTCAGATATCGAGTTTATCTAAAACCAGTTCAGTTGTATTATATGTTTGCTAAGAGCCCAAGAAGAGTATACTGATATATTTGCGTAGATGAGCCAAACTAAAAATTGACAAACAATCAATGTCTTGCAAAATGCAAGGATAAGTTACAGATTTTCCTGTGTATCTTAAATAACAACCAGCCCTGTCTTATCATTCCAACAATGTGATGAACGGGGAGCACTCTAAAGTGTCTATGTTAAGTAATAGCCTGTCCTTGTCTAAATACTCCAACTATGTGATATATGGTGAGCATTTACTAGAGAAGATGGAGGAGGAGGAGAAGCACTGTCATCTAATGCACTGTCTATGCATGTGCCCTAAATTTACTGAAATAAGTATATCAGTTGAGTTGTCAAAAATTTCCTTGCTCAGGCATAAGAATAAAGCTAAGTCATCACTCTGCTGACTTCAGTAATAAGAAAATTGAAATTCCTGTGTGTAAGGGAAATTATGATGCACAAAGACTTAGAAGCTTTTATTAAATTAAAAATAAATAAATAATAAGAAAGCCAAAAAGCCTCTATAAGTCATCCTTCAAAAAAGCCAGTCATTCAATCTAAAGATAAAAGAATCCTGGCCAATATAACCATAATGACAATAAGAAGAATCAGAAAGAAAATAGAAAAACAATTTTCGGCTATGCAGCATAGATGTTGAAACAAATTATCAAACAGCATAGAGACAACTTACAGGATTATACATGTCTTCATTAATTCCTAACTCTGTAAGTACTGAACGAATCAGACCAGGCACATAGCGAAGGAGAAAAGTCCCAAAGCCAACCTGATTGAAATAATGGTTAAATTTGCATCACCGGCATTCATACCTAATTAGCATATGAGATAGAAAGAAAGGAGGTTGAGGCTATACTTACAGCAGATGAATATAAAAATATAGCAAGAGAACTCTTTCGACCAGTTGGAAGCAATTTCATCCCCTGTGAATGGAAAGAGAAGTCCATGTCAAGAGTAAAGAGAACTTTTCACAATCATACATTAGCATTAAAGTTAAAGAAATAAATTACCTGAAAAAGGATCACCAATATCACAAGAATTATCCCAACGGCCATTGCGCTACTATAATAAAATGTTAATGATTTGCTCAGAAAGGATGCCAGGTTCAACAAGATAACTCCAATTATTAAGAAAAATACACGAAACAGATTGAATTCTGCAAAGGAGAAAAAATAGTCTTATTATTGAAGGCCACGGCTCTTATAAGAGATCAATTTCCACATTACACTTTAAAAAACTGAAACTCATAAAAAATACATAAACCTAAGAGGATTTACCTTCTTCAATGGTCACCTCAAAGTTTTCCAGTGTTGAACCACCAGCCCGTATATCCAAGAGCTTGTGATCAAAAGGAGAAATTGACCGAACCCAAGAACCCTTGTTAACCTTCTCCCACTGGCCTTGTGGACACATCCCTACACTAATAGACACATTCCTGCACAAGATACACAATGATGTGGAAACCAACTTCAATCATTATTTTCCAAAGTCTCATCTATCATACATACATTATAAAAGAATAGAAAGCTCTTTTTGGAATAATCAAATACAGACTTAACGTAAGAGACACTGTTTTTTCTATACAATGATTGAATGTTGATCATCTCTACACATCAATCCAGTTTATGCAAATTAGCACCACATTGTACAGGAAAACTGAAATGCAAGCTTTGAACAAGTACAGATTACATCCACATAAAAAAACTAACACAGGGCATGTACTAGTGCTCATACGCACCTGTGAAAACATATCTCTATGTTTGGGTGGCGACCATCTGAATTTATGGGCTGCACTTTTACCTTTAGGGAGTGGGCAAATTTCCCAAGGTTTTGGAACCTTGATAGTCCATGTATATAAACTCTTTCGCATACCACTTTAGCACCTGGCTTTGAACCAGGAGAGTTCTCGACAGGCAAGCCCCGTGATAATTGCACTGTGTTATTTTGATTAAAAACTACAAAATGAAAAAGAAATGGATAAATAAAAGCAGAAGTATAAGATAAACTGCAAAATGCTTATGACTTAAGATTTGCACTCCATAAGAGGCCAACATCCACTCCCACGAATATGAAATTGGAATACAACTGTTGCCAAACAGAGTTATAATCCAAGCAATAATAATACTAGTAATAATAATAGTATAGTAGCACTAATTATAATAACAAGAAGAGAAGCTTAATGATGCTTAAGTATCTTAAAAATGCGAACTTAATTATGCCGTACATTTTCTGGTTCAACAGAGGCTGTATTATCGGTTCTCATTTTGTCAACTGAAATTAACTGTCATTTGCTCTTGAGATGTTGCGTTAAGAAGAGAAGAATAAATGAACCAAACTTCCATTTCATTCTGAGAGTACCCAAGCAAACAAAATTTCTACTAGGAGCCATCTCATTCAAGTTCTAGCATTTACTATTTATGGGTTCAAACAGCGACGGCGAAAACCTATCTTCAAATCCAAATCAAGTTGGATAGCAAATAGAGGGAAAAGAATGCATACATAAAGAATGTTCATGGCCTGATACAAGGATTACAGCAGAAGTCCACAGGAAAAAGGAGAAGAGCCAAGCAGAGCGAGAAGATTGTAGAGTGACCACCATGCCTGAGATGGTAGCTACAGAGAAAAGCGCGCGTTTGAAAATACGTCAAAAGTTGAGGGTAATTCTACTACTATTTCGTAAAAACTCCGTGCATTCGGGCCTGACAGGCGCTTTTGATTTTTTTCCCCCCCCCCCCTTACAGAAAGCTGATTTTCACATATCTATTTTGTTACAAAAATAGCATTGTTGGGCCCAAAAGAAGTTATAACGGTCCAAACAAGGAAATCCAGACCATGATTACAAGGCTTGGGAGGGCCCATATATCTATGACCCAGGTACATAACGTTCAAGTTTTTCCTACTTGCTTTTTACAAAAACAGAAAGGAAAATACGTTTGAAGATATTTATACTTCTCTTTAATTTTTAATTTGGTACCTGTGTTGATGGTGCGATGGTCATGAGCTCTTCTAAAGCTGGATGTGGTGGTGTTCTGAGAGACTGCCTCGGCCTATGGTTAGCTGGATTTACCAAAATGTTTGGTGTGTGTAACGCTTTTTGTTGCTGAGCTTTGGGTTATTTATGAGGGTCTAAGTTTAGCTTGGGATTTGGGGTTTAGAAAGCTAATCTTGGAATCTGATTCTAGTGATGTTATTAGTAGATTAAGGTGTGATAATTCCACTTCTGATTGTCTTTTGGTGGGTAGGATCAAAGATATGCTGACAAGGGATTGGCTTGTCTCTCTAGATCATATTCCTAGAGAGTTTAATGATGTGGCTTATGCTTTGGCTAAGTTTGGTTTAGATAAGTTTAAGATTTTGAGTGATTGCCCTCACTTCTTATGTGCTAAGGTTGATCATAAGTGTTTGAGAGCTATTCCCTCTATCATGTATCCTTCTGATTAATTTTGGCTCCAGCCATCTTTCTTATGCCAAAAAAAAAAAAAGGTACCTATATGTTTTTGTTTTCTAATTAAATATTTTAATTTTTCTATTTTAATACCGTTAATTCTTTTGCAGGGGCTAATAGTGCTAATATAATAAGGTTGCAAGAGCTGGTTAATAGAAAAAAAAATTATAATTTTATTAAGAGAGAAAAAACATAGGTATGAAATTAAAAATTATAAAAAAAATCATGGGTACCTTCAAATGGGTTTTCTGAAAACAGAATAACAAATTAACAAGAGGACAACGGAAAAAGACTCTAATACTACATTTTTCTTTCAAAACAAAATCATGTTTCTTTGTTATATCCTCGTATTAAAAAATATATTTTATTCTAAAACCAAAGATCAATGAAGAAGGAGGAATGCCAATTGTACATAACTTTCTAGGGGGAAAAAAATCACCACTATAATCTGACCAGGCTTATATAATAAGAAGAATGATGGTCTAAATAAGATGTAGAAAATATAAATTTTAATATTTTTAAGTGTTATATATTAAATCATAATTTTTTAAATGGATATTGAGCGAACCCCCTTTTTTATTGGTTGCTCATGTAAGTTGATGAATAGAGCAGATAAAAAGCAGCAACTCGCACCAATCTAGTGCTACACAAACGACATTAAATAAAAGAAGCATAATTATTGAATTGGGGACAAATAAACGAAATCGAGGAGCTTTTTGTGTTACAGCTATGCTGCTGGATGTCGTATATGAATTGTAAACAGGCAAGAAGGCGCACCAAGCATGTGTTATAAAAGAGAGGTAGACATATTTGAGAACAAAGATTTTGAAGCTTTTGACGGAAAGGCAAGAATGTGGGAAAAGTGAGTGCATTATTGACTCATGATTCAAACAACAACAAATTAAATTAAAGCAAAAGTACATGCAAAATGAGCAAATCTTTAAGATTTTATGAATGGTGTGTTATATAGTGAGTGGAGAGAGCACTAGCAGTAGCAGAGAAACACAAACATGTCGGATCCTAAGACTTGAGTGGATTATCTTTGTGTTTATTTTGAACTCTAATTTGTCTCTTCTTTGTGTTTATCCTGAACTCTAACTTGTCTCCCCTATGCTCTGTGGACAACATAATTCCCTGTTCCGTCAACAACAATTTATTTTAAAGTATACGTATCCGGTATCCTAGTCTATCAGTCTCTCTGGTGGAATAGATACGTTACCACTCGATCCCAAAAAGTGTTGGTACAACATTTTTTTTTCAAGTGTAATACTGATATCCTTTCTTTTTCCAACAGTGTAATACTGATATCCATTAACTCATAAAGAGAACGATCCAATTCCTATGCACTAAAAGCTAGCTTCATCCACTAAAAGGATGAGAAGCTTCACAACTCATAGTTAACAGCTTCTGTACGTACAATTAGAAAGAAGATCAATTTTCTTAAAACCTTTAGACCAACATAAATAGATTTAAAAATTTGAAGCAAAACTTGCACAACATTTTTTGAAAGTGATCATCGTTCCATTAAAAGCTGTAGCTTCGATCTGCAAGGTTAATTTATGAAGGCGTATATACCAAGGTTTAATATATTTACTATGGGGGGAGACGAGAATTGATATTAATATTGGAGGATTATAAAGAATATTAAATACAGCTGATATGAAGAATATAAAATTTTCTATTCAAATTTTTACATTCAATTTTTCTTTTTTCTTGATTTAAGCCCTTGCTTATGACTCTTTCATTTATGGTGCATCATAAATTTTAAAAAATTAATGTAACAGAAAACCTGTGGAGAGGCATAATGGGAGCCGCGTCGGATCACACAGGGCAGGCATTCAGCTCCAGTTTTTGGTCATGTGGGAATAAAAATGCCACTGTCAAACTTTTGAAGCAAAACATTTTTATAGGCGTCTCTGTTTCTACAAGAAAGCGAACCAAATTATCAATAGGGGCAGGACCACCAAAAAAAAAAAAATCTTAGCCTCCTGGTTCCTTGGGCTTGAGTAATACATAAAAATAAAAAATGGAAAATGAAAAATCGCTTTTTGTTTGCCCGCAGGACATCCAAGTTCCAAGAATGGATGGCAGGTTTCTTTCATTCTCTTGGGTCCTCTTCTGTTTTTGAGGCAGAGGAATGGGGATTACTGAAGGGAGTCAATTGGGATTTGGGCTTCAGGAAGGTGATTTTAGAAACTGATGCAAAGGAACTTGTTGATATGCTGAATGACGAGAGATCACAAACCAGAGGAGATCTTATGTTCTGGAAAATCTGGAGAATGAGGAGGAAGAATTGGGATTTAAGGATTCAGAATACTCGAAGAGAAGGAAACATGGTGGCTGATGCCCTTGCAAAGAAGGCATTTCTTCGACACAGTTTTTAGACGTTTGTCCTGAGTATCTTCAGGCCCTGGTCTTCCAAGAGAAGCTGGATTAAATTCCCCTTTGTAATTTCTTGTTATTTGTTCTTTTAATTCACATGTATAAAAAGAAAAAAGTTCCAAGAACCAGTTCACAATCAAATTTCTACCAAGCAAAAGCCACACTTCACCGAAAGAGAATAAAGGATAATATTTCACAGACGACTGGCAACTGCTATTACACAAATGGTTAGGCCGTTAGAGGGCTATGTAAACTCTGAATTTAAGAATTTCAAAGGGAGCTACATCTCACAAACCCTATCATATGACAGGAAAATTCTAAGAATTAAGGACAAATATCACTGTATGATGGTATTGGAAATAGTGAAAAGAAGGTTGGTTTGCGGCTTGTTTTGTTGGGGTCATGGGCTGAAGAGTGCGTTCAATTTCCAACTTCTTCAATGCTCTGTAAGGCTGGCCTCCATTGCCCCCCACCACCACCATATTGTCTTCCCACAACTTTGTGACTGCTGCTGCTACTGCCATTGCTTCCCATTTGGTGTATCTCCTGTTCCACCTGACACACATAAAATAAAGGCCACTTATGGCTGTACCCAATTGGATAATGACACACGCTATGAAAGAGGTGAATGCAAAAAGAAAATAACTTCTCAATTTTGATGCACACCCATGCTTATGAATAGTGTGCAGAGCAGCAGCAGCAGGACTTTATGTGACATCGTTATCCCTTATCTTTTCTTACAGAGTTTTAACTTTAATTTGATTGACATGCATGTTCATCTTTTTTTCTTTGATGGTGAAAAGATTACATGCGTTACTGTTGCGAGTAATAATATAACATAATCAGATGACAGAAAATTTTAAAATAACTGAAAAAGAAATAACTTCCAAGAGAATTCTAGATTGAATTGATATCTTTGACAAAAAGCATCCCCGCCATCATATGTAATTAGCTCAAAGACGGTCATGACGTCCCTTCAAAATTTGGTGGTGTGTGCACATGAAGTGGAAATGGAAAGAAACTTGGAAAGTGGTAAAGTAACCAATAAAAGCAATTTTAGTATCATTCTTTGGATAGTCATCACGAGCATGCACTGTTTGACGGACGATTCTAGCTTACTACTACCCCCAGAAAGTCAAAATCTTATGACAAAGTAATTAGTGCTGCAATCATGTACCTAGGTAAGCTTGCAACACAAATTTAATTCCATTTTTCTTTTATCATCATGACGGCAAAGTTTTGGTAGCACGCAACAACAATTTTTTGGTCTAGTTTAATAAATCTTAAGAAATTAGATCGATTTTGGATAGACATGCTAGATAAATCAAACAGCTCTGCACAAATCAAAACAATCATTGCATGCATTCGTAATGATTGATCTAGTCCTCAAAAGCAAAAGAATATGTGTATGAGCACGCTCCTGATGCATCCGAATCATTGAATCAATATGTGCAATAGCAAGGCACGCAAATCTCTTCCACATTCATGATGTGATTATTTATTCTTTGAAAATTGACTAAACGGAATAAAAAGATCAGCCTAGAGATTCGTACTTAATTAAACAAATATCAGGTTCTTCCAAGTGCTCAGAAGATAATGTTTTCTATACATTTACCCACTGAAAAGAAAAGAGAAAAAAGAAAAACGAAGGTAAAAGGCGAAGTAATTAAAGATGCCTTTCATGGTGCATCAGCAACGTGATCCCTCCCACTTCCACACCGTGTCAGTATCAAATCGCTAATCAAACAATTCCGCGCTCCCCAAAAGAATCGATCACGGTAGAGTATCGCTAACACTTCATCATTTGAATGAAAAAATAGGTTCGAGTATTTATGCGATTCAGGTTAGCACTATTTGATTTAAAACAGAGCACCAAGGCCATATATTTACTTCTGGCCACCGAAAAACAAAAAGAATACCGTATATTATCATTTACCTTCATGGAAGCGATATCGGATCTCGAACTCGGACTCGGGTTTGGAGCTCTGGAGTTTTTGTGTTTGATATGAACGTCAAGACCGCCTCTGTCCTTGAGCAATTTCCCGAGCTTGACGCATTTTTTTGCAGACAGCTCCTTCAATACATCTGCGAATCCAAAAAATTTCGCGGTAAGCGAAAAAAAACAGCATAAAGAAAAGCTAGGCGAGAGAAATATAGTAGCAGCAACATTAGGCACCTTCAAAACTGATCAGGCGATAAACCTGGCCCATAAGCAAAGTATCATCGGGTCGGAGAAGTTTGAGCTGCTTCAATGGCGCGCCATTCTCGGACTTAAGACTGGGCGAAGTAACAACGAGAGCAACGTAGTGACCAGGATTGGAGTTCATTACCTGGTGAGCGCTCAACGACCAATAAATCCTCTCGATCTTATTCCCTGGATGCTGAATCACAACCGTCGCCGCCTCCGCCGCCTGACAATTTCCCATTATCGGAGCTCAAGACGATCGCAGCACACCTACTGAATGAAATAACGACGAAAACGCTTCGATTCAACTTTTCCGTTACGTTTCAACAGGGAAGTTGTTTGAGAGGCATGCACAAAACAGTTCAGCGGTAACTGTTTCTTATGGAAGAATGCGATGAATTGAAAAACTATATTAAGGGGAAAAAAAAACCGAGAGAGATCATCTTACAGAGAGAGAGCGCGTGAGCTATAAATGAATCTGACGCTCTTGCACGTTCACTGACGCACGCCAAGAATCAAGGGAGGGCTGAGGGATGTGACCAGTTATAAGTAATGCAATGCTTCTTAATTGAGAAATGGTCGGTTTGGTTTGGTTACGAGTTTTGATAAAATCGGAGCTACAGAATTCAGAAGATTGTGAACGTGAAGGGATTAAAGTCTGTGTGAATCATATTCATAAAGCTTGTTATTATATACCAGGTTATGAGGGAGGGAGGGAAGGGTCGTTTTGAGGAGTATGAGTCGTTTTGATTTGGAGGAGGAGAGTCGAAATTTCGTATTGCTGTGTTTGCACTCTAAATAGGAAAGATTGTGGGGCCCTCTCATTCATTATATTGAAGACGGCTTTTTGAGGTTTTTTTTTTTAAAAAAAAATCCTAATTAAAGCACATTGAAAACTTTTTACCATATTAATGCTCACGTCACCAGTAGCGCAGAGGGAGTACGTCATGTCAGTGGCGTGAACTTGTTTAACGCCACTGGTGACGTGGACCAATCAGATGCGTCTGATTCAATGTTTAAAAATATATATATAGCCACTGATACTTTTCTGTCAGAAAGTCACGCTATTAGTGTCTTTATGCCACCAACTACATTATTTTAGTAAAATGTTTCTAATTTGCTCTAATTTGGTAAATTTTTTCCCTTATTTTAGTCAAAAAGCCATTGAAGACTGTAAAACCACTTCCATAAACGATTTTAGATAATGATTATATTTAGTAGAATATATAGAGCGTACTCGGTTATTTTATAAAATAAAGTTTCTAAATGAATAGACTGTAACAATAATAAAAGGAACACCAGAATTTAATTTCATTCTAAATAATAACAAGTGAAATACTCCAATAAAAGAGAGGAGAAGATTCGCGTGTGGTACTCTTAACAAATATTTTCATTCATCTTCATCTATTGGTGACATAAAAGGAACACTATAATTTAATTTCATTCCATATAATAACAAGTGAAATAATAAAAGAATGGAGAAGATTGCCAAGCGCCTCGTAGCGCGATGGTACTAGGGCCAGCCTTAGAAACTGACCTTCCTCTTTGTCTAGGGTTCGAGCCCTGCCTCCCCCTCCCCCACTGGCTGTATCAAAAAAAAAAAGAGTGGAGAAGATTTGTATATGATACTCCTAACATATATTTTCATTCATCTTGATTTATTGGTGACATAAAAGGAACACTAGAATTTAATTTCATTCCATATAACAACAAGTGAAACAATAAAAGATAGGAGAAGATTTGTATATGGTACTCTTAACATATATTCTCATTCATCCTGATTTATTGGTGACATGTCAGAACTAAACTTAAAATGAGAAGCAAGTGGAGTGCTAACTGATTTTATATAAATCGAGATAAAACTTCTCTTACATACTTTGTTGTTTATTAGTACCTCATATATTGTTAATCATATTATTAAAAAAAAAGTTTCTATCATTAGTCCAAACAATTAGATTGAAATGTGTTCTGTCCTAAGAACACAAAGATTGGACTTGACTAGGTTATCAAGCCTAGAGCCTACGTACCTTTTGAAGGGATCAAAGTCCACGTAGTTCGTAGTAAACTTGGAGATGTGAAGCCAGGGGAGTGGGGTGTGAGCTCTGTGTAACAAAAGGTAAATAGAGCATATGATAGAACGAGTGCACCTGTTTAGGGTTTCCTTGTATTTATAGAAGAGTTTGGTGCGCGTATCTCTACCCTAATGAGCAATATCTGGGATTGAGCCATTAGGGGCTGGTTTGTTGGTGCCATGATTGTAGGAGATCCCCTATTAGTGGGATCTCGTATTGTTTCCTATTAAAGCGCAGGTTCTGTCCCTAGCGTTGTTGGGCCGAGGTCCAGACCTGGGCCTATTGGGCCGGTTCGTAACAAAATGTATAATAAGAGTCTTCCGAGTTTGACATTCATCCAGCGGTCACCAACTCATGGGTTATTGCGGAACTGAATTTGGTGCCTATCTAAAGGATAGGCGCCAAGAGCTTGGTGCATCTGGATCATCAAGATTTTATTTTTTTAAACGGTTACTTTTTGAATTAAAAAATCTTTTTTTTTGGAGAAAATGTTAGTTGAGAAATTATTTTTATTTTAGATTTTGTACCCATTAAAATAAGTTTTTTTTGAAAAAATAGAAAGTGAAAAAAATAAAATTTGAACCATCCAGATCAGATCTGAACGGTCCAGAAGGACAAACTCTCCCTACCTATCCTTTTCCCTATTCAAAAGGAATGTCCGAGAATCCAGTTCCAGGTTTTATTGGGGGGACATTATCACATCGATGCCTGGTTTTGGAATATTTGGAGATCAGTGACGTGTCATTTTAAGATTCTCGTTTTTCTGCATCGTATCACTCTAAAATCTTATCCAAGGATTCTCTTAATTTTTTTCAAAAAAATATTAAATATATAAATGATTAAGAGACAATTTTATCGTAGAAGTTTTCACAGCGAGATAATTTAGTCTCAGAAGTCTAGAAAAGGGGAAAATTTTGTCATTGCTAATATCCTAGTTAATTTTAATTATTAGTTGATTAAATACGCTGAGCTGACATTCCACATGTCATCCACATCATTTTTATTAAAATATAAATTTATCCTGAATGTTTTAAATCTAACTTTTAAAAAAATAAAGTAGAATAAAATAGACGACATAGACTTTCAGGATAAAATTTATACCTTGAAAAAATGACGTGAATAATATGTAAATTGTTAGCTCAGTATATATAGTCAATTAACAGTTAAAATTAACTGAAATAACTATCATAAAAAAATTATTCCATTTTTTAGATTTTTAGGATAAAGTTACCTTTAAAAAACTTTCAGAGTAAAATTATTCATTAGCCCATGTATAAACTCATGTCATTATTCATGGATGGTTCTTCATTTTATATTAATGCTGTCCTTCCGGGAAAATCACTAGGTTTTTTTTTTTTTGGGGTCAACACACTAGGGGTTCTACCAATTAAAGGTAATAAGACAACATGGGGTATCAACTTAACGTTTTCTTTATGCTGATAAGTATCTATTGCGTTTCATTTTATGCGAGTGAGGGCACAATTGAACGTTGAGGACACGTAGTTTTTATTTGAATCTTGCTCGGCCCTTTTCTTTTCGTCACATGCTGCTTTTGTCTTGCCTTTTAAAAAAATAATATTCTCTTCGGTCCTAATTATAAGAGCTAGCTGACTTTTTTAAAGAAATTAAGGAAACTAATTAAATTACTTTAGAATATTTTTATTTTTATTTTTTTCTTCAAACTAATTAGTTTAACTAATAAACTAATACTCCCTCCGGTCCTAATTATGAGAGTTAGTTGACTTTTTTGGAGAAATTAAGGAAGCTAATTAAATTACTTTAGAGTATTTTTATTTTTTTTCTTCAAACTAATTAGTTTGACTAATAAACTAATATATAATCTAAGGATACACAACAAATGAAATGATTAAGTAATTTATTTGACTTCCTTAATCTCTCCAAAGAAAGTCAACTAGCTCTTATAATTAGGACCGGAGGTAGTATATGATTTAACAATACACAACATATGAAATGATTAAGTAACTTATTTAACTTCCTTAATCTCTCAAAAAAAAGTTAACTAGCTCTTATAATTAGGACCGGAGGTAATACTACGTAACAATTAATTAATAATCAATTAATTAATTTTAAAAAAATGAGGAGGAAGGGCCAGCAGCAGCCCACGATGCCGTGGTATTAGCTTGCAGGTCAAACATGATGAATTGTGTCTGTTAAAATATCACTTCCCTTGGCCATCCCCTTGTTTTTGCTTAATACGAGTAATTCCACTATCATATTTGTGGTCGTTGCCTAATTAATAATTATAGTCTCTATCATTGTGTTAAAAATAATAATAATATTTTTAAATCATACTTAAATTGCATAAAAATTCGAGATCTCTTTAAATATTGATCAAGATTATTATATTGAACCCCTTTATTTTTTAAAATTGAAATTCACTTAGATATTTTAGATACTACTCTGATCCTATTTATAAGTCCACTTTGACCAAATGTCACATATCAAGCAGAGGTAGTTGACACAATGATTATGGGAGTAAATTTTCAACTTTGCCTTCATTTATAATTGAGTATTTTTCAACTGTTTCTTCTCTCTATCTTCATGGGTAAATTAATATGGGTAAAATTGTCACAATCTCATTTATTATATGAAATTGAATTTATAAATAGAATCAAATTTTATTGGTCAAAATGGACTTATAAATAGAATCAGAGTGATATGTGTTTTCAATGTTTAAAATTTAAAGTATAGGCAACATTCAGGTAAAAGAAGTAAGGACAAGATTTTCTGAAAAAAAAAAAAAAAAAGAATAATTTCAACAAAATTCAAGAAAGACTTGTATTTTTTTTTTTTTTAACAAGCAAAATCAACAAAATTCCCCTTAACAGGAGAAAGAGAAAAGACAGAAGAAGGAAAAATACTGGGAAACTGCATGTCTGGATCTGAAGTTTGTAGGCTCCAGCACTTACCCAGTTTCAAAGCCGTAAAATGTGTTGGGTTCGTATCATCCAATACCATCAACGGGCTTTGGTATTTTTTGTAAAGCCCAAAGGGCTTCTACCCATAACACACGTATAGGCCCAAATAAATGTAACCTATGTCAAGTCTGTCATACTACATATTTATGGGTAGGTTTTTGGAGATAATTTATCACAAATCAAGTTATCAATCGGTTGGGCCAACTGCGCCTCAGGCGCCCTGGCTCCTAAGCTGGTCTTAGGAGGCCCCCGGCATCCCTTATGTAGCGGGTTCGATCCCGCATCCCCCTCCCCTGTCAAGAATATCAAAAAAAAAAAAAAAAGTTATCAATCGGTTGGGTTTAGTAGAAGGGGCTAGTCCTTTATAATGTGGTTGATCAAAATTCAAATGGTCACTAGGAAAGGTATCCATATTTAGTGACCTATACTTAGCACACAAAAAACACGAATCAAGACCTCCAATATAAAGATGACAAGCTCTTTGCTAGTCCAATGTTTTCTTCTTGTACAGCTTAGCATCATAGCCTTTAACTTTAACAAAAACAACAAAAGACAAAAAAAATTAGGAGCGTTCATCCATATAGGTGTGTTTGATCTATAGATACTACCACGCAGTGATTTCTCCAATCAATGTGTGAGCTCTGTATAAATTAAGATATATAGAAGTCAACACAATCTTCTAATGAAGCATCCGTTCTCTTTGGCACGGTCCTACCAAGTTTGGCTTCTCTTTCAGCGAAGTTTCATGAGAAACTCTACGGGGTCCCCGCTTGGTACTTTGCTTTGCAGGAGCTTGTAAATTAACTTTATGACTATTTCCTGATTATCAGTCTAACATGCTCACAATCACATATAAATGCAATAATATTATGTGGGTATTCTCCATCTCCTCAATCGCCATGTCTGTGTCCCCAAACCACCACCTGGTAACTCTTGACTTGTTCTGCAATGAAGCAGCTAGCGAGGTGGTTTCATCGGATTCCGATGTTACTAACTGCGAATCATTGGCGCCTTCAAGTGTCTCGTGGGATTCTGATGAGGAAGGCTGTGTCTTGACCTTACTGGACTCAGAACTTGATCAAATACAGGAAAGACAGCTCTCAGTTTCTCTGCTTCACCAAAAAACATGGCTCAGAACTGCTCGTGAAGAAGCCATAAAATGGATGCTAAAGGTGCCTTCACATAACTTTAAACTTCCATTATAACACAAGATATATGTACATTGTTCTAAATTTTGATTATGTAGGTGCAAGGATATTTCAGTTTTACACCAGAGACGGCATGTCTATCTGTGAACTATCTTGACCGTTTTCTTTTGGCACACTCACTGCCGGTATGGTTTTCAAAGCCAATTTGACAGGACTTCCCTCTATATATCTTTAGTTTTTAATATAAGATCTTACAGCAGCAGCAGTTTGCACTACCAAGGAGATCTTATATTAAGAACTGTGGTACTTTCGATCATTTCTTTTAGTTGACGTGGGACTCTTTTATTCTAATACAGCAAGATGAGGCATGGCCTTTGCAGCTAGTAGCAGTTGCTTGTCTATCCGTGGCGGCGAAAATGGAAGAAACAAGTGTGCCACTTTTAGTGGACTTGCAAATGATAGAGCCTAGGTTCTTGTTTGAGCCTAAAACAGTTCAAAGAATGGAGCTTTTGGTTATGGCGGCTCTCAGGTGGCGATTGCGTGCTGTTACTCCTTTTGATTTTGCTCATCTTTTCATTGCTAAGGCTAATAAGAAGCTGTCATCATGCTCTGCCTCCTGTCACATTATTTCTCGTGTCTCAGATATTATAATCAGAACATGTTTAGGTACAAATTTTTAAGGTTTTTTTTTTTCCCATAATAATCTTCTCTGACATTTAAACAATTATTTGATGAAGTGATTTTTTGTGCTTTTGAGCAGTAATCGATTTCTTAGAGTATCCTCCATCTGTAATAGCAGCTTCTGCTCTGCTTTGGACAACAAATCATTATGTTAATGAACAGAGTCTAAGCTTCTTCCACGAAAATATAAGCAGAGTAAGCTTGAACAACGTTGTTACAGAAAATAAAAGGTTTTTTATTTTATTTCCTCAGTTTGATTATTAATGTTGTTGCTTGCGCAGGAGATGGTGCAGAAATGTTACAACCTCATGAAGCAGAGGATTATTTTCAGAACAGAACATTTTGCAACAACGAATTCAGATTCTTTGCCCCTAAGCCCTACTTGTGTGCTTGATCACAAAGCCCTGACTTGACAAGTATTTCATCAAGAGAATATTCTTGGCCAACAAGTTCCATGCAATTGCTTTCATTTTGAATTTGTCCATCACTGATTCTTTTTTTTTTCCCCCCTGCTGGTGAGAGTTGGTGTGTGCAGTGTGTGCAGTGTGCTTCTTTTTATTGGACTGGGTTGATTTTCTTCATGGAATAATAGGATTGTTTTTCCTTTTTGAATAAGCCAATAAGAAAATGAGGTCCATACTTTATCCTCTTAATAAAAATAAGTGAGTTAACAAAATCTACAAGCTGATACTTTTTCTGTTGGAGATGAAATTTGTACAGAATCTTCAGACTCGTATGGATTCACAATGGAGATAAAAAAAGGTGGTTCAGAGGTAATAAAAGCGACTGTTTTGTACCAATCTTGGTGCTGTTAGATTTAGAGGCACATATTATTCATTAAATCAAGCTTTGTGTATGAATTCCATCATTTGGCTCATCTTCAATAACAAGTTAAGGGACAGATCTGCACATCTTACTAGTAAATACTTGACTTTGAAGCTTGAAATTGAAGTATTATTGAACTCAACTTCGTTTACACAGACGAAATAATATTTTTGTCAACTTTGAATTGGACATGAAAATGATATCAAACCTCAACTCAGATCCACCGACGAATTAGTGAACTAGTCTCTTCTCTTCACTAATCTAGTTAATGTGTTGGATAACTGATCTGATCTAATCTTGGAAAAAACTTTGGTTTAAAGTTTAAACCTCTAACTCTTAAGTCACTGTCTCAACCGATTCATTGACCAATTTAATTTTCAGTACTTTGATATAACTATTCTTCATCTAAAATAAAAATATTTATTTTAAATAATTCCTTATTGTATAGTCATTTTAACCACTTACATTTTTTTATTAATAATAAAAATAATTCAACCATGCAAATTAAGTGAATAACTTAAATTTATCCAAAGTTACGGTTATTTGTCTGTTTTTAAATTAAAGAACTCTTAGATTATAAGTAATAACTTAGGCCATGACATGATTTTTTACTGAACCTTAAATTTTGACATATACAGTTAAAGAGGATTAAACAAGAACTTAATGATTGCATGGTCCATTAAAATAAGATTCTACTTTGTCATTCTAATCAAAACCAAACACAAACCCCCCATATAAGGCCATTATTTAAAGGGGAAATGGACAGCTTTTTGAAGTAAGAGGCCAAGACAAGCAACGTGGGAGGATAGAATAAAGAGGCTCCAGTGGATGAGGACAAAGGGATTGCCATATATAGCTTAAGAAGATTATAGATTTGCATGTTGAAAGCTTGCTTGAGATATAAGCATACAAAATAAGTAAAATCTAGTAAGAAAGAGACAAAATGCAAAAGAAAGAGGAGGAAATATCAAATAGGCGTGACAGTGAACAAAAGGACGCGAGGAACAATATGAGAATAATTTGCTGTGTTATCAGAGACTGTCTAGCTCCGCAGGTGCTGTTTGTTGTGAATCACATGATCAACGTATATATAGCAATGACTTGAGAGAGGTAGGAAGCTTCCCTATGCATTGTAGACCTCTCAATGAATGGTCCCCGCCCCCGGGGGTACATGACATGACAAGAAAATTGTTGAATTGCTATCAAACGTTAGTCTTAATAGAAGGGACTTTAGTTATATAAATACAAGATTTTAAATTTAAGTCCGTATGAAAAAAAGAAAAAAAAAAAACTAAAGTATACTTTTAGTCCTTTAAGTTTTACATAAGGTATACTTTTGGTCCTAAAATTCTAACACCGTTAATGTTGCTAACGGAAAACGCTGATGTAACGAACTCAAGTGTTGACTAATAGCACTTAATTGCACAAATTTTACATATTCTTCAATTTATCCATATTTTAAATTTAAGCCTAATAATATTTAATTACAAAATCATCATTTAAATTTACACCGTTATCACTTGATTTTGCATTTTCTGTTAGCAAAACTAACGGTGTTAAAATCTTAGGATCAAAAGTATACTTTATGAAGTTAAGGGACCAAAGTATACTTCATGTAAATTTAAAGGACTAAAAATATACTTTAGCAAAAAAAAAAACTTTGGATTTGTGATTTACAAGATAAATATGTTATAAGAAATACGCATAGTTAATTAGTGTTGGTTTTACATGTAATGCAGAGTTTAAGAAAATGAGTTCTATAAATAGTACTAGCTTATTTTGGCATTCTTGTTATTGTCAAAAAAAAAAAAAAAGGCATGTTAGAAGTTTTATATTATATATAGATATACAAAAAAAGACAAGAAAATATCACTTAAACTTTAAAATTTTGAATCAGTGATTTTATCCTAAAAAGAGTTACAGTTGCTATTTATTGAAATATTGAACCATAATTAAGATCTTATCTTGTTTTTCCAGATATGTTTAGGCCTGTTTTTTTAGTTTTGGGATTAATCTTGAATCTAGAGCTCTGATACTATATTAGCACAATCAAGAGATTCTCACTAATAAGATTAATTCTTAATAACGGCTCAATATTCCAACACTATTTAAGTGTAGTGAATACGTATAGTCTTGTATTGGCAACGAGAATAATTTAGAATTTTACTTATCATTATAACATTTCAATTATCTTATTCTTTCCATAGAAGAAAAGCTTACATTCTCTACAAACTTGGGCAAGGAGTGGCTGTGGACTGAAAATAACCCATTCGGATTTGGGCCTTGTGTGGCCCAATTATGTAATCTTTTTTTTTTGCTCAAGCCCAATTATGTAATCTAGTCTTTAACTTTCTTCAAGAGGCCTAAATTTTGTAAATGTTCGTATTTTTGTAATTATTTAATTCACTTTTATTTTTATATACAACCCATTTAATATAAAATGAAAATTTAAATAATTTTATTGTTTAACAAGGAATATGTAGTTTATGGTTAAAAAAAAAACCAGGGATATATAGTTAGCATTAGCATAAATATAAATATAGTGTGGCTGAGAATCAAGAGGGAGGAAGACATTGCGTGACGCTCACGGGACCTAAGGATGGGGACAAGTACGGTACACGCGTAATATAGTACTAGGTACTTTGGAATATTAGGCCACGTGGACGTTGGACATTGGGCCTGTTTGGCAACAGGCAAAATGGACTTATTATCCCATTAAATGGGATAATAAGTCCATCAAGTAATTTTGGCTTGTTTGGGAAGAGAAAAAAATTGATGGACTTATTAGGGTAATGGGGTTTTTTTTTTTTCTGAAGCACTTATGGGGGTGCTTATTACCCCATTGAAGTCCATTGAAAAGGAGTTTATATTTTTCAGACCATTATGCCCCCAAAAGTCCTATGCCTTCTCTCTCTCCCATCCTCTCCTCTTCAATTCTTCTCTGCGCCTGCTCTCATCCGTGAGCAATTACTTCATCCCTGACTCTCTGGCGGTTTTTACAGGATTCGAAGTGTGAGGGAAAATATGAAAAATGAACTGGAGAAAATCCTCAGTTTTAATGGATATAGATTTGGTCCATTGAACTTTTTCCCCGTGAGGTTTTGATAGAATTAATTGAGTTAAAAAATGGTTTCAGAATTCTGTTTTTTTTTAATATAAAAAAATTAAAATAAAATCTTTCATAAAAATAAAAATTATTTTATAAAAATTAATTCAAACACACTTTAAGACTTTAAAAGGAGTGGTTTGATTAAGCACTTTATTGTATTGTAATTTATTTAATGGAATTTTACCATTTTATTTGGTAAATTTATATTTATTTTTGATTTTTTATCCCAAATTATTACATTTTATAGAGCACATATATGTGTGTGTGTGAGAATTTGCTTCATGCCCTTTTCAGTCATTTTCCATCTCATCCAACTTTTTAAGCTATGCCAAACAAGTTCCCATTACAAACAAAAGCCACTTCTACTACTACTATCCCAAACACAAATCACATCAGAAAAAAGTCCATCAGAGAAAAGTCCATTAAGAAAAGTCCGTCAGAAACAAAAGCCACTTTTCTCACTGCTTTCCCAAACGGGCCCATTAACTACTCCTCAACTTCACAAGTGGACATCTTACTTTTCAAGATATTTTCCCCCTTTCCTTAGTTCAAATGAAAAAAAAAAAAAAATCGTATTTATTATTTTCTCTTTCCTTCTCCCCTCCCTTTTTAAGTGACACTTGTGACAAATACATGAGATTCAGCCTTGAATTTTTTTTTAAAATTTATTGAAGGATTTTTTTATTTTGAGACTTTCATTTAGACTTAAACGGATATTCAGCTGGAAATACGTCGGCATTTGGTTTAAGGTGGTTCAGATGAAGTACTGAATATCAGCAAAAATCAGATGTATTAAAAAGGTTTGTTAAGATCAGGATTGTTAAAGCACCATGTTAAAATCCAGCCTGTTCAAATATTTCTTTTTAATACAATTACATTTTCTTTTAGATACGATAATTACCTTTTTTTCCAGATTAAGTAATTGACTTTTTTTGTTTTTTTGTTAGTATAGAGTAATTAGTAGACGCAGGGCGACATGACAGGCTTAATAGGCTTAGTAAGTTTAGATTTGACTTGTTAACTAAAACAGACATTTAAATAGATATTGACTTAACTTTTTTTTACTAACACTTCAAGCCTAATAACCGACACTACTAGTAGTGCAGTGGTATTGGGAGTAGTCTCCCCATCCCCTTGTACTGGGTTCGATCCCCCTATCCCCTATCGCCTATGTATCATTAAAAAAAAAAAACAGTTCAAACCTAATCAAATCTTTAACAAGTCAGACTATAAGCCCTTATCAAAAACGCCTAACCTATTTTAACCATACTTAATGCCGAAATTTTTAGTATGTGAGCTGGTCCCAGGTGATGTTAGAATAATATGGCTTCATGCTATTTTTGGAGTCATAATATTATCAACAAAGGTCCACTCCAGAATTTAGTTATAAGACCTTTTTTTTCAAAAAAAAAAAAATCTGAATCACCTATACAGTATATATATGTCAGGTCCAGGCAAAAAAAAAAAAAAATCACTTAACTAACCATAAAGAAAAAATATCTTAGTTGTTTTTAAGTTTCATACAAATAATTCCCGGCAAAATGAAGGAAAAAATATATATATATATAGCCACAACTAGGGGCCGACCTGGAAAAGCCAGAATAAGTCGCCTTCGAAATGGTAGGCTAGCGAGCTAATGAAACGAGACAGTGATATGTTTTCGTATATAAATCTTCTCCGTTCTTCGACGACTCCGCATCTCGTCGAAGGATCTCGTCTTTTCTTCCATCTCCAAACTGGTAAATTCGTCTCATTTACCGCCAATTTGAATTTTCTCCGCTTCACTTTGCCTCTTTTTTTCTTCATATTCTTCTCCTCCTTCTGTATTTTAATATTTTGTTCTTCCCCCCTTGGCCCCTTCCCTCTTTCGCCCCTCAATTTCCTCGCCAGGACAAATTTCTGAATAAATTGCATGTTTTAAGAGTCTCCATCTGAGGGTCGTTCTTAGCTGGTGGTTCTTCGATTTCAGGTACTTCCTTTCATATTATCTGGATTTTTATTTCATCAGTGTTGGAGGCTGTTGGGATTCTATTTTCTTTTGAATTCGATATTCTATTGTGCTCTCACATGGGCTCCTGTTTGGGTACATAAAAAAATTTAGTGAAGAATCTATTGTTTCTCACGTACTCATGTATTATCTTTGATTCTTTTCCCAGTTGTTTTTCTTTCCTGTTCTTATCTTGGAACGCATTAATAACTTGCGAAAATTTCGTCGAGGGGATGATGCCAACGTTTGTCTACAACAGAACATACATCTTTTTAATATGTTTTTTCATGATTCTAGTGTTTGCGTTTTAATTCACTTTGTTCACTTGTAGAGAATGGCTGGCCACCATGCGAAAGATGACGATACGGTAGAGTCTTGTGGATTAATGACGGAGTACCATCAGACATGTTATGCTAGGGCGGGGAAGGGGAAAAGATTGTGGAAGAAGGTGAAGTACCAGCTGGTTGAATACCACTCCTTGCCCGCTTATTTGAAAGACAATGAATACATTCTAGGTCATTACCGATCAGAATGGCCCCTCAAGCAGGCGTTGCTCAGCATCTTTAGCATTCATAATGAAACACTGAATGTTTGGACGTAAGACTTCTTCAATAAAACTATTTAATTAGTGTTACTCCCTCCTTATTCTTAGTGCTTCTTGCTGTAGTTAATGAAAATATTTATAATTTGTTAGCTGAATTTAAAAGATTTAATTTATCATCGCTTATATAGTTTGATCTCTTATGTTTCGTACACGGTGCCATGGGTTGGTCTTTAACATAATTGTTTTGCGGATTACTTGGTAGAGCTACGGAGCAAAAGAGTAATATGTCACTTGTTTGAAGTTGCCTATTTGAAAATGAAAACTTGGATCATTGGATTGGATGTGACCTTGGCTTTTTGTTCATAATGAGTTCCATATATGCACTGCTTCTTAACATTCGTTATATCCCAGGGATGTATTGTGTGATTGTACCATCATAGCTTATCTCCATTACGTATATTACAGAAGCAACAGATTTTGATTTAAATCCGGCTTTCTGCTGCAGTAGCTTGAAATAAACTTATGGCAGGGCCACTCCGGAATTTAAACTTACAATGTATCATGTGCCTTGTGGCTTCAAGGATCAGAAGACCTCACTCTTCTGTAGTCACGATCTTAAAAGAATAAGCATGCAATGGTCTAAATTCCATCTACTTTAAATAGACTATTTGCTCTGTCTTGCTTTGCGGATGATAAATTTTTTAAAAGATATTGTGAACACTTTGCTCTGTCTTCCTTTTCTATTTTAGTGTTCCTTCTCCTTTTCCTCTCCTCCATTTAAGTGTTGTTAAAAAATATGTAAAGCCATTGCTCTAAAGATCTTGCTTTATTCATTTGCTTCTCTTTTGTTGTCTAGTCTAGTTCCTTTTAAGAGTATTGATCACTGAAATGATCTTAATTGGTATTTGGATCAAAGAAACACACGTATTCTTATTTGTATGTAATTTTCTTATTCTTAATCATAAACTGTTGTTACTACAGGCATTTGATTGGATTCTTCCTATTTCTGGCATTGACCGTATACACTGCCATGCAAGTTCCAAAGGTTGATCTTCATTCTCTTCAGCATTTTCATGGCATCATGAAGAAGGCTGATCTGCACAAATTGCAAGAAGAACTTCTGAAGTGCCTCCCCTCATTGCCCTCAATGGATATGCTTCCATCACTTCCAAGTTGGCATGTGAAGGAACTTCTGTATAACTGTCTGCCAGAGCGATTTTCCAGTGGCAATCATACTGATAATTGTGTTCTGGTAATTGCTTTACAACAGACTACTAGTTTTTCTAATTCTTCCGTTAGAGGAGGACTATCATAAACTTTGGTTTCGTATTGATATTTGGGCAATTTTCACTTTTACCTGCTTGCCTATAATTTCTTCTTTCAAGGTAGTGTGTTAGTCAGACTACTGGTGAGTGATTAATGCACAGATTCAATTAGTATTAGGTGCTTATACCATCAGGGTTACTATTAATTGTTTATTTAGACTTTGGAAGAAATTCTGATATCATAGTCAGTGAAATCGAGAGTGAATGATAATAGCAGGTTGTCAATGAAAACTTAACTTCCTGGTGCAGGCCTCCTATTTGTATTAAGTTTATGATATAACGCTCATTAGAATATGATGCGCTCCACATACATTTTTTATCAGATTATCTAGATGACTGACTGGCTTTAAGGAACTATTTGCTTATTTGTTTGTTTATTACATGCAGCATAGTGTGAAGGAGGACTTAGCCAACATAATTGCACCATTGATGATGAGACCAATTACAAGGTGGCCATTTTTTGCATTTTTAGGAGGTGCCATGTTTTGCTTGCTGGCTAGCAGTGTGTGCCACCTCCTCTCTTGTCACTCAGAACGCATGGCATACATCATGCTCAGGCTTGACTATGCCGGAATTGCAGCTCTGATATCCACCTCCTTCTACCCTCCAGTATATTACTCTTTCATGTGCAATCCCTTTTTCTGCAACCTCTACTTGGCATCTATAACAGTACTGGGCATCGCCACCATCTTGTTTTCTCTCCTTCCAGTCTTCCAAAACCCAGAATTCCGCACTATCCGAGCATCCCTCTTCTTCGGCATGGGTGTGTCAGGTGTAGCACCCATTCTCCACAAGCTTTATTTGTTCTGGGGTGAACCTGAGGTGTTCTACACAACAGGGTATGAGGTTTTGATGGGCGCTCTGTATGGTGTAGGAGCGCTTGTTTATGCTACTAGGATTCCAGAACGTTGGAAACCTGGGAAATTTGACATTGCTGGGCATAGCCACCAATTATTTCATATATTAGTGGTGGCTGGTGCATATACTCACTATCGTGCAGGATTGGTTTATCTCAGGTGGCGTGATCTTCGAGGTTGTTGATTCAGTGTGATTATATATATGCATATGATGATGTTAGGGGTTAGCTGATAGGTACAATTTGGTCAATAATAATGGAGAATTTACGTCTAAAACGTTTGTAAATTGATGATATAGGCATGTTCATGGTAGGAGGGGTGTTATATGTATCCCGGGGCCGGGCATTTTCTATATAAGCATTGTATTCCCATCAATAGGTTGGTAATGGAAATTTACGGTTTAAATATAAGTCCATTTGCCTATTTGGTCCGAGCGAGGAGCTACATGTGCTTTGGTGGCTTTTTTGTGTCTCTAATTTTATGAAAGCCTGTTTATTCTAACGCTAATTTATGCTCCATCAGCCATTCAGCCCTATATATATATATATATATATATATCTCTCTTTTTGATGGGCTTGTCCTTAAATGTCAGATTCTTTTTTTAAACGTCTTACTAATAAATGCTTTTTTCCCCC
Organism: Acacia crassicarpa; assembly: GCA_034222035.1. Classification (NCBI taxonomy): domain Eukaryota; kingdom Viridiplantae; phylum Streptophyta; class Magnoliopsida; order Fabales; family Fabaceae; genus Acacia; species Acacia crassicarpa. The sequence continues at coordinate 4,086,302 of JAWXYG010000010.1, forward strand.
CTCATTTTGCATTAAATTACTTATTATACCATATGCATTCTTTTTCATTCATTTTATTATTATTACTATCTCTCACTCATTTATAAATAGGGGTTTTTTTTTTTTTGGGGGGGAATATTTTATATATATATAATTATTACATTTAATTACTTTTAACTATCTTTTAGAATCCCATGATTCGGTTGAAAGGCCTTCATACTATCCGTGGGATCTGACTTCGATAACTTGATATGTTTTCTTTAGAAAAATAATATTTAACTAATTTGCTAAGTAGAAATGTTCTTACAAAAGAAATTAATTATACTCGTAGCTTTTTTCTCAACAATGCTTTAGAATAAAATACTACTCCTAGTCTCTAATATATGAGTCGGCTGATTTTAAGAGATTAATTAAATAATTTATATTTATCATTTTTTCCAAATTAATTTATGTAACTTATAAAGTGAAATGTAATTTAACAATACATAACATATGCTATGATTATGTAAATTATTTTATTTTATTAATTTTTCTAAAAAAAAATTAACTACCTTTTATATTAAAAATATAAGCGAGTACATAAATAAGTATTCAGCTTATGACATGAAGGATGCGGAGACACGGAAATTGCAAGGAATACAGCACAAATTCCAATCTCCTTATATCACCAGCTTTGCAAGATACTTATAATTGAATAAGTGTTTAAATATTTCTTATTAAATTACGAAATATCTACTGAGATAAATGTAAGACATTGCTCCCTGATTTTAAATATTTAAATGACACCAGCAGAGTTTGTAAGACCTCAGCTAGTCCGGAAGGAAATTAATGGAAAAACCAGCATGTTTTTTGTGTGTGCTAGACACCGGCACTCCTGTTCGAAATACTAGGGGTAAGTATGGATAGGATTGGGCAAGGTAAGATCCCTGTCTGATGCCCAACCTGAAAAATGAATGGGCTGCATTTTATAGCCCGATGCGTAGCCCTACCCGATAAAAACCCTAATTATTTTTGGGCAGGGCGGGCTTCCCCTGCTTAAGTAGTGACACTCTACTTTGCTTTATGAAGATTCTAGTTCACACTTCACAGAATTTCAAAGCTCTGAAGATACCTGAAGTATAATATAATATATTTATAATATATTTAAACATAATAATATAATATATTTTAAATAAAATAGTATATATAGAATAATATTTATTTAAATCTATTTAATTTTCCAGGAAGGGTCAAATGGGTAGGGCATGACTCCTTGCCCGATGCCCAACCTTACCCAGTTATTGGCCCAGCCCCAAACCGCCCAAATTTTTTTGGGCCACTTTTATCGGGTTAGGCTGGGTAATTTTTTATCGGGTTTAGGCGGGTGTACTGGGCATCTGGGCACCATGCTCACCCCTACAAGATACCATCTAGCACTAAATGTAAACATATCCCTCAGTGGGGATTTCAACTTTAGTTCGTTACTTTGTGAGAGATTAGTTCATTCCACTAGACTTAATCTAACTCTTTAGTAAAAACCAGGATGTTGTATCCATGGGCGGACCCAAGTGTTGGATTGGGGGGGGGGGGGGGGGAGTCCCCTCCTTGAATTTGAGATTTTTTTTAAAAAATAATTAATACATATTTGAATGATTGCCCACCTTTAATACATTAAGATTGCACTTTGTAATCAGATGGGGGATAAATGGTTAAATGATTGTTTCGTGTCTTATATTGAAAAGATGTATTTGATAGCATTGATAATAAGACAATTATGATGGAATTTCAAAAAATAAGAACTAGAAAAATGACATTGTAATTATTTTTATTGTAATATACTTTTGTTATTAAAATATATGTACTTGAACTTATTGAGTACCTACCCTTCATTATAATTTATGTAGCTGCATTTATTTCTAACAGTACTTAGCTTTACTTTTCTAAATGACGGGTTTGTAAAATAATTGTTCTCTTATTACATCATCAGTATTAACTTGATTTCATAAATATTTTTGATATATTTTTTCTTATTTATATTCTTTTGTTTTTTAATGCATTTAAAACTTCCCTATAAAAAAAAAAAATTGGGGGCAGTGAACCCCCAAATATCTCTGGGCCCGTTTGGGATTGCTGTGGGAGAAGTGGCTTTTGTTTCTGATGAACTTTTCTTAATGGACTTTTTTCGGATAGACTTTTTTTCTGATGTGATTTGTGTTTGGGATAGCAGTAACAGAAGTGACTTTTGTTTGTGATGGGAACTTATTTGATAGCTTTTAAAAAAATAGATGAGATGGAAAATGACTGAAAATGGTATGAATCAAATTCTCTCACACACACACATATGTGTTGTATAAAATGTGATAATTTGATATAAAAATTAAAAACAAATATAAATTTGCCAAATAAAATAGTAAAATTCTATTAAATAAATTACTCTCCATATTAATTACTGAGATTTCAAAAGGAATGTACCAGGCGAGATGCAGGTGAAGCCAAAGAGAAAGACAAAATAGGGAAAAAGGGGAAGAGAGAGGCACGATTAGGAGGGGACAAATGGTAATTTAATAAATAGACCCCACATAAAAAATTGATGAGCTTCTATTAATAGGATCAGAAGCCACAAATGAGAGTTTTTAAAAAAAATGCTCATTGTCCATTGAAGTTCATCAAAATAAAAGTGTTTCCAAACACTCTTAATTTTTTTGATAAACTTATTATCCCATCTAATGGGATAATAAGTCCATTAGGTGAGTTCCCAAACATGCCCTCTGCCAATTGTGCCCCCACCTTCTGTAATTTTCTGGGGTCCACCCTAGTTGTATCATCCAAAAATATTTCATTGTTGCTTGATTGTGTAAAATTATAAATAATGTTTGGTCCTCTATAGAATATGCATTGAATTATAAACCTTCCATCTTACTCGAACTCTTCCCATAAAGAATTATAACTGTTTTTTATATGACTATTTAATGAGGTTAACCAATCAAAGATAACCCTTTCATAGACGTATTTTACATTCATGTGAATTGGAAGTGAAGCATTTAATGTTACTATCTTGTTATTTCAAAAAGATTAATAATAAAATGTGGAACTTACATATAAATTTTCTCCAATGCCGCTTGAAAGGAGAAAATGGGTACTCTAGTGTGTGTATGAGGAGTTAAGTTTCTCTCATCATTCTTCATAATTTTTAAATTATATTTATCCAATCAATTTAAAATGTTACATCATCAAATTATTTTTTTTTTAAAATTTTTCTGATTAAAGGCTCAAATGGACTCGTGAAAAAAAATCATGATGAGAGACAGAGGATCTCTTGGACTACTTTTAGCTTTAGTGTAATATATTTTTAGGCTAAAGTATACTTTTAGTTCTTTAAGTTTACATGAAGTATACTTTTAGTCCTTTAACATTATAAAGTATACTTTTAGTCCTATAATTATAACACCGTTAAGTTTACTAACAGAAAATGCAAACTCAACTGATAAAAGTGTAAATTTAAGTGACAATTGTGTAATTAAATGCTATTAAGCTTAAATTTAAAATATAAGTAAATTAAAGAATATATAAAATTTATGTAATTAAATGTTATTGGTCACACTTGAGTTCGCTGCATTAGCGTTTTTCGCTAGTAACATTAACGTGTTAGAATTTTAGGACCAAAAATATACTTTATAAAGTTAAGGGACTAAAAATATGTCTTATATAAAACTTAAAAGATTAAAAATATACTTTAGTTTATATTTTTATTAGAGGTTATTAATTGATTTTGATTCTATATTCGACAGAATCGCCTCAGAAGAACCGATATGACTCCCATACGATTGTTATTTGGTCAAACTTTGATGAACTTCCTTTTCCTTTGGTCAACTTGATGAACTTCCTTATAAGTGGCCCTCACTACCGATTTCAAGACTCGAAATCACAATCTGCATTAATCATCCCTCTAATCAATCAATAGCATTAAATTCCCCTCACCAATCACACACACCACGCCTAAGGCTCTGAACTGAAATCTCTTCTCCTTGTTACTCCTGAACTTGCCTCATTCGCAGTCAACCCAATGAATGAATTCTTCACAGATCCTGATGTCATTCACAATTACCAACCCTTCTCACTATAAATCTCACTCCAAACTGTTCTTCAAATCTAATCCTTCTTCTTCCTTCCCAATGGCTAAGCCCAACCCTTGCAAGAAACCTTGCTCCAATGGCCTTCTCCTTCTTGGCGCAACGCTTTTCGTTCTCCTTCTCCTCTGGATTCTCTGTTTCACCAGACTCCACCTTACACTGTTCTTAGATTCATACTTCACCGACCCGATCAATAAAACCATCTCAGACCGAGTTCCCGACTCGCCCGAAGGAACCTTCTACGACGACCCGGATTTGAGTTACTCCGTCGAGAAGCCGATGAAGAATTGGGACGAGAAGCGAAGGAAGTGGCTGAAACTCCATCCATCCGTCGCCGCCGGAGCACAGAATCGGATTCTTATGCTGACCGGGACGCAGTCGTCGCCGTGCAGGAATCGTATCGGCGACCATTTGCTCTTGAGAACCTTCAAGAACAAAGTGGACTACTGCCGAATCCACGGCTACGATATTCTGTACAACAATGCGCATCTCCACCCCAAGATGGACTCTTATTGGGCCAAGCTCCCGATAATTCAGGCCTCCATGATGGCCCACCCGGAAGTCGAATGGATCTGGTGGGTCGAGGCCGACGCAGTATTCACAGACATGGAGTTCACACTTCCCATGGAGAAATACAAGAACCACAATCTCGTGGTTCACGGGTGGCCCAACATGGTGTACGGAGATAAAGAGAATAAAAGCTGGACAGGCCTGAACACGGGCTTGTTCTTGATCAGGAACTGTCAGTGGTCCATGAATCTGATAAACGAGTGGGCCAGAATGGGCCCAATAAGTGAGGAATACGAAACATGGGGGGAGATATTGAAATCAACGTTCAAGGACAAGGCATTTCCATTACCAGATGATCAGTCATCGCTGATTTACATGTTGTTTAAAGAGAAAGAGAGATGGGGAGAGAAGACATATCTGGAGTCGGAATATGATCTGGAAGCGTATTGGGTGGGAGCGGTGGAAGGGTATGAAGAAGTGGGCAAAGAGTACAAGGGGATGGAGGAAGAGGAGAGTTCTTTCTCGTGCCTGTTCGAACTCGCGACTTAGCAGTGAGGGAGCAAACGCCCAAACCAGTAAGCCATGAGTCTGCAAGGCAGGAAGAGGAGAGTTTGTTGAGGAAGAGGCATGCGGAGAAGCAAAATGTTTGATTCGGAGGAGTGAGGGAAAAGTATATGAAAGCGAAGGGAGGAGCGAGGAGGAGGAGGAGGAGAGCATTCGTGACGCACTTCACGGGGTGTCAGCCGTGTAGTGGACAAGACAATCCGAGTTATGATGGGGAAAAGTGTTGGAAGGAGATGGAGAGAGCTTTGAACTTTGGGGATAATCAGGTCATTCGGAGTTATGGTTTCATTCATAAGGATCTTCATAGTTCAGCAGTGTCCCTCCTCCCCTATGATTATCCTTGGTATGATTAATTTGTATTGACTTATTCATCAATTTTTCATAATTTATTTATATTTATAATCCCCCAACAATAGTTAACGAGGAGGAGAAGAAGAGGAATGAAGGAACTACATGATATATTAACTAACTTAACCAACTTCTTTAATATAACCGAATTAGGTAAATATGTTTTATATTAAGGATATGAAGAGTAATCGACTAGCTGGCTCTAAATAAATATATAGCAACTAAGCAATGCAGGGCAATGTCCATGATTTGTAATTTAAAAAGGGTTAAGGGGCAAAATTACCAATGAACTATTGGTCAAAGTGCAACCAACACAATAAACTAATTTTTGGACCAAAAATACAAACCAACTTTTTCAAATGTTAAATGGGCACAAAAATGTTAACGTCCGTTAATTGATCCGTGAAGAGTGCATAGAGCCCATTGATCTTCAAAAGCTAGTTCAGGAAAAGGAACTGGGATTCAGAGCCTTGGATTGCGTACCCGACCAAAACAGATTATCTCCTCATCAACAAATTTCCCAGTCGTACCGTTCATTGAACTTGAACCACCGATTGACTCGTCAGCAACAGCTACCAAGTTGAAGGCGATCTTTCCAGTCGGGTTCAAAAATCTCACAAGCCTTGCGAAATTGGATGGATCACTTAATCAGCTTGAAGGTGATCTTCCCAAACGAGGCTGCTACTCTATCGACGCCTGTGACGCAAGCTTTTTCCGAGCTCTCTTTTAGCGAGTTTCAGTCCAAGCAGTTCAAGAGGCTATTCCCGTGTGTTTTTCCATTAAACTTTTCTCCCGAGAATGAATCCGGGAAGAGGACTCCAGAAAGGATAGAATATATATGACCCTAATCATTCTTCTCAGATCGCTACAGTACGATGGATCGAGGGGGTGCGGCTACAGCTACGCCACCAGAGGAAATGCAACACGATAGAGGAGTTCGCTCTGCCTCGTAAGATCCTCGAACCTACCACAACCACCATCCGCGGCAGCATAGCTAGCGAGACTAAATGCTTTAGAAATTGCCTCAAACAAATTGTGAATAAAAAAGAAACCACCGGAGCCCTATTTAATAAGGAGCGTGTGGCCTTGATTCTCATCTTTGATCACCCAAAGGAAGCTTTTGAGGCTTTACCTGGTAAGTTCTTGACAAATCTGGTTTCCCTACAGCTGTTTGACAAATCTGGTCACCTTCTGGTTTAGATGTGAGCAGTAGCAGCAACAGTGGCGGGAGGACCGGAGGAGGATTTGCAGAAGCGAACCCACTCAAAAGGGCTCATCTCTATGAGGACAAGTTCACTCTTTATTTCGCCTTTTCTTGCCTCGTCAGAGCTCTTGGTGGTTCTCTCTTCGGCTACAATCTTGGCGTTTCAGGTCTCATCTCTTCTTCTCCATCTCTGTTTCATCTTCATTTTCGTGTCCTTCCATGAATTTTCCAGGAAAATTCTCGTTTCTTTGATTCAACATATTAGATTGCTTCTCTGGAGAGATTCCGGCAAGTTTCACCTTCCTCTGGTTGAGCCTCTTTGATCTATCGAACAACCAACCAATAGGTCCAATCCCACAATCTCTCTCAATTCAAGCTTTCAACAGTAGTCTTGATGGAAACCCAGGTCTGTGCACTCTTCACGGATCAATTAACGGACGTTAACATTTTTGTGCCCATTTAACATTTGAAAAAGTTGGTTTGTATTTATGGTCCAAAAATTAATTTATTGTGTTGGCTGCACTTTGACCAATAGTTCATTGGTAATTTTGCCCCTTAACCCATTTAAAAATATAAAATCAACATAAAACATAAGATATAGCTATGGTTGATAATATCTTAGGAATTAATGGCATTGGGAGCAAGTGAAGGCAGGGAGATAGAAGCTTGGACGTAGGGGCGGAGCCAGGAATCTAAATTAGGAGGGGCTAAAATTATGAGTTAAGCCCAAGTGTTTATAAGATTACATTTAAGCACTATAAACATTTCAAGATATGTTCATTTTAGTCTTTCCACAAACCTTTAAGTAAGGATCAAATTGAAAATATTGAAATATTTCTAAAGTAGAAATACAATTTCTTAAAACTTTGGGTACTATTCTATAATTTTAGGAGGGGCGGGGGCCACCCCTGCCCCTCCCTAGCTCCACCCCTGAATTGGACGTCATAAAGAAGCCTAAAACTAAAAGAAAGGGAAGATGATAGATTAATTGTTTGGCTTTACTTGAAGAAGAAAGAGATAAATATGGTGTACGTTGGTGGATGCAGCATCTGTTGCCAATAATGAAGGAGCAACTTCAATTCAATTCGCCATTCTTGGCTTTCAAAGGAAGATGAATGATGCGGTAAGTTTTGGGGCAAGTGGTGGCAACTACTTTATATTTTCTTGCGTCCGTCTTGAAACTTTGCTTCACAAATTCTCTTTTTCTCCTTTGTATATATGCGGTTAATTATATATACGCACTTATGCATGCTATCAAGTTTTTCAATGATAAATATGACTTGGTAATACTATATACTAATTAATAAAAACATATATCACTTTCTAGCTACAATTAATTCTATTTGGATTCTGCGTGGTCTTGCTTTCAATGCTTCCTCTGATTAAGCATTTGAAAGCGCCTATTCATATCGTATGTTTTTATATATATATGATTATGTCGGATTTTCTTTTCATGTTTTGGGCCATAAATTATTGCATGATTGAAGGATATGTTTCATTTTCGGCCTTTACAAAATGCCAAGGGATGCAGCATGCTACTCTTTACACGTCATATATTTAAGTGAAAAACGGCATTTGCAAAAAAAATATATTAATTTCCTATTTTTCTGATGAATAATTTAGTGTTATTTTCTTCTCAAAGACAGGGAAATTTGAGGGAGGCGTAGAAAATGTGTTTCCAATTCTTCCACGACCCAACGATCACGGCCTCCTAGTTTTGGAGCCTACCGTATCAAATTTTCAACACTCAACACTACATTTACACTCACGCACGTTGTTCCTAAAATGATACTATTACTTTAGATTCAGATATGCATGTCACCTTTACTTTGAAAACCCGTCATCATTCATTTGCACATGAAAGTGGCAAAGCATCTGCATGTTCACTAAAGTTCATCGTGGACCGATAATGCCACGGATTCCAAAATTAATTATATCATTCTTTTTCTTTATCCCCGAATCGTTGTACTTGATTTGTATAAATCACTAACATTATATTAGCCTCTAATACACTAGTAATTGATATTCTTCTCAAAGACAGGGAAATTTGAGGGAGGCGTAGAAAATGTGTTTCCAATTCTTCCACGACCCAACGATCACGGCCTCCTAGTTTTGGAGCCTACCGTATCAAATTTTCAACACTCAACACTACATTTACACTCACGCACGTTGTTCCTAAAATGATACTATTACTTTAGATTCAGATATGCATGTCACCTTTACTTTGAAAACCCGTCATCATTCATTTGCACATGAAAGTGGCAAAGCATCTGCATGTTCACTAAAGTTCATCGTGGACCGATAATGCCACGGATTCCAAAATTAATTATATCATTCTTTTTCTTTATCCCCGAATCGTTGTACTTGATTTGTATAAATCACTAACATTATATTAGCCTCTAATACACTAGTAATTGATAAAGATTTAGCTGTCACATCTCTGAGCGACCCATCCAAAACGCGTCTCTCTCTCTCTCTCTCTCTCGCGATCAGTCTCGGCTCCTGTTTAACATTACAGCTTCTTGCTCGCCGGCGGCGTCTTTGCCGCCGGCGAGCCTCCTCCTTCTCCATAACTGCAGTTTGGAAGCAGATCGGGGCTTGAGGAGCTTGGAACGTGTGGGTTTTAGTTCGGAACAGGGACATAGTTCGGCGACCTCGTGTCTTCACCGGCGTCGGTTCTCCTCTGGTCTCCGTCCTCACCACCACTCCAGCTGCGGCGGCGTCCTTTTGCTTTCCCTGTGCGGTGACGGTGGTCCTCTTCCCCACCCTTTCCAGATCTGTCTTGTTGGGGTGGGATCTTGTGTTTGGGCTTCTTTCTTGCCGGCGTTTTCCGGCGTCCAGGCGGCGGTTTCCGGCGGCAAAGGGGAAGGTCCTTTTTATTTTTGTTTTTGTTCTTTAATGGTAGTGTCTTTTGTTGTGATTCAGAGTCCTCTTCCCCACCCTTTCCAGATCTGTCTTGTTGGGGTGGGATCTTCTGTTTTGGCTTTTTCCTTGCCGGCATTTTCCGGCGTCCAGGCGGCGGTTTCTGGCGGCAAAGGGGAAGGTCCTTTTTATTTTTGTTTGTGGTTTTTAATGGTAGTATCTTTTGTTGTGATTCAGATTCGTAATTTTGGGGTTAGGGTTGTGTTGATGGTCTTGGTTGCTATATATTCTATTTCTCAGTTGGCCATTGTTAGGATGGTTAGATGGTGGCGAATCCAACTCTCTAGTGTTAGTCTTAGTTTGTTCGGTAGGTGTTTGCCAGATTTGCTTGATTGGAGGAGTAGAAGTATTTTGAAGGACTTCGTTTGTTTCCTTTCTGAGGTTGGGTTTTTTCTTATTCTTACCCCATTTAGGGGTAATTGTGTAGCTGATTTAATTGCAGCTTATCCTTATAAGAAGGTGTGCCCTGTAGGGTGGGTTTTACAACCAACACCTTCTTCTTTGTCACTTCTAACCTTGGTTGTTCAGGAAGCCGGTGTAGTCTTTGAAGCTACTTTTATTCCTACCTCTTCAGTGATTTTGGATTTTAGTTTCTCTTTCATTTGGTTTGTACTGGCTCATGTGTTTGTGTTCCCGTTGTTCTTGTTCTGGTTTATCTATTTCAGTTGTAATTGTTCTAGTTCTTTGTATTTCAGTTGTAATTGTTATGCTCTGATGTATCTTTTGATTTGAGTATTAATATAAGTACGTTTCGACCAAAAAAAAAAATAAAGATTTAGCTGGCATTAATTCTTTTCATTAAATCAATTAATTATAGTTAATTAGCATGAAAAAGTAAAAGCTTAGACATTGAAACGGAATGAAAGGAATTTTGGCGGGGCCTACTGTCGGTCACATTCCACGTGTCCATATTGGCATTTACACTCTCTGCAATCTTTATATCCTCCGGTACTGCGACGACGTTAACGTAACTATAGAAAGAAAAAAGGCTTTCATTTTCCCTGTTTGCTCTTTCTCTCTCCTATAAACGACACGGCGTTTCATCTCTCTTAGATTCTCCTTCTTCGCTCTCTTTCGCCTCTAAAACCATATATACTCTGCTGTGTACTTTCAGCTTCGGGCTGGTTGTGATTTTCTCCATCGCAAGCTTCCTACTCATTTATGATCCGTTGAGATTAGTCTTACACATGGCGAGGAGTTCTCATCACGCGACGATTCATCAAAAGAGACGTCAAACATGGTACATTTAATACTCCTCCGTTTTCTCAGGATATAAAATGGTATCTTCTGAGGCTTCTCATTTCTGTAGTAATCACTCTACCATGGCCAAGTTCAGTTCAAGAAACAAATCCTCTAGCTGTTTTTCCGATGCTTGCCTCTTCCTCGGTGGAGCACTTTCTGCTCTTCTTCTGGTTTGGGGTTTCGGGTCGTTCATAGCCCCATTCCCTTCTTCCAATCCCAATTTTGAGTCCGTCGCCACTAAACTGAAATCGTTCAAGTTTCCGGGAAGTGTCGCCGGTGATACGAATTGCGCCCCCGCTACGCATGGGCCCGATCTCCAAGACGATTCGCCGGAGAAAACCTTCTACGATGACCCCGACATGGGCTACACAATGGAGAAACCGATGAAGGACTGGGACGAGAAGCGAAAGGAGTGGCTGTCGCGTCATCCGTCGTTCATCCCCGGAGCGCAGGAGAGGATTCTCATTGTTACGGGATCTCAGCCTTCGCCTTGCCGGAATCCGATCGGCGACCACTTACTTCTGAGGCTCTTCAAGAACAAAGTAGACTACAGTCGTATCCACGGCTACGATATCTTCTACAACGCGGCGCTGCTTCATCCAAGAATGAAATCATACTGGGCGAAATATCCGGTGGTGAAGGCCGCCATGATGGCGCACCCGGAGGCCGAGTGGATCTGGTGGGTCGACTCGGACGCGTTGTTCACCGACATGGACTTCAAGCTCCCGCTGAACCGTTACAAGGATCACAACCTCATCGTTCACGGGTGGCCCCGTCTGATTCACGAAAAGAAAAGCTGGACGGGACTCAACGCCGGCGTGTTCTTGATCAGAAACTGTCAGTGGTCGTTGGACTTCATGGAGGCGTGGACCAGCATGGGCCCACAAACACCAGAGTACAAAAAGTGGGGTAAAATCCTCAGAGCCACGTTCAAGGACAAGGAGTTTCCAGAGTCAGACGATCAGACGGGCCTCGCTTACTTGATCGCGGAAGAGAAAGAAAAATGGGCGGACAAGATTTACTTAGAAGGCGAATATTACTTCGAAGGTTACTGGGAGGAGATAGTAAAGACGTACGAGAATATTACGGAGAGATACAGTGAACTGGAGAGAGAGGACGAGAGGTTAAGACGGAGGCACGCAGAGAAGGTGAGTGAGAGTTACGGTGCGGTGAGGGAACCGTACCTAATGGAGGCAGGGAAGGGTAGAGGAAGTTGGAGGAGGCCATTTATCACACACTTCACGGGGTGCCAGCCTTGCAGTGGAGATTACAATCATAGGTACACGGCGGATTTGTGTTGGGGTAAAATGGTAAAAGCGCTGAATTTTGCGGATAATCAGGTGATGCGTAACTATGGTTATGTACACCCGGATCTACTGGATAATTCAGTATCGTCAATTCCTTTTGATTACCCTGCATGAGAGAAGCTGATTTTGGTAAGTAAGTTTATGAGTAATAAATTAATTACTTGTTTAATTAATTGGATCCAATTATAGAGGTGACGCATTGTATACTGAGATTCTCTATCTGTTTATATTTTATGTTTATGGGAATATGTCTTTGGGGTTGAGGTCCTTAGGCAAGGGGGTCGTGTTACTATAGCACAGTACATGTGGCGGCGTTATTGGTGGGGGAAGTAATTAATTAATTAATGCATAATGAAGCAGGGTATTATGTATATGATATTCTTCTGCTTCTGATGGATCCCTAGAAAAATGTAGAATGTTGGCTTGGTGGTTTGTACCTTATATATATATATATATATATATATATATATATACTGTATCATGCGAAAGCCTGAGAGTTGAAAATGACACTTTTAAGTTTTATCACTTCACGATTAAAAAAAAGAGTTAAGGAGCAATTTGACCAATAAACTATTGGTTCAGGGGCGTCCAACACCATGGTAGTGAAAACGTAGATTTTATTTGAAAATGGAAGGAGAATGAAAGATCGTAAAACGTAAAATCATAACTTAGTAAAATCATAAAAAAATTGTAAAAATTTAAAAGCCTTTGGAAAATTAGTAAAATCGTTTTAATGAAAAAAAAATCATAAAAATGTAAAATCGCAATGATAAATCAAGTTTTTAACTACTATGCCCAACACAATTAACTTTTAACTGAACCTTAAATACCAACAAACTTTTTAAAATGTTAAATTTACACAAAACCCTTAGTCTCTCAGTAAGGTCCCCGTTATCTTCAAACGCTCCTTTCCCATTCTCTTTCTATAGGTTGTGGCCACCCTCCCTTCCTTCCAAATCCTACTATCATGGAGCTGACCTAGGTACCCAAACCAGCCATCGCCAATTTTGCGTTTCAAGTCAAACAGATTAGTGGCCGCCTCCAATTCCTCGTAGGTGAATATCGGAGGAAGAAGATTGGTGGGTAGCTGGTTGTGAAGAAAAAGGATTGTTGGGTCTTCCTTTGTCCTTGATGACTTGAATCTTTTGGACCGGAAAATTGCAGCAACAACAGAAACAAAAAGAAGCAACAACATTAAAGGGACGATAAGACACAAAACTGTGTTACGCTTGGGTTTCACGCTTTGAATCCAACCCGGAGTAAACTAGATTCAGATTTGGAGGGAAAGCATATAAAGTAGTTATGTGGGTCGGATAAATTGAATCCACAAACTCCCGTGTTTGAACTACAGTTCTACAGCTTGAAAAGTAAGGATCTTGAGTTTCATCCTACTCAACTTCGATCCCTCGAGCAAGTATGTCGTCGATATACCCCAACCCATCACTTTCGCAGTGATTCTCTGAGTCCGAAACAAAGCGATGGGCAGATCTACAGTCAAGGAGGAGGTGAGCTGGGTTCTTGATGAGGCTACATTCCCATGGAGAATGGCTATAGTTTGGCAGAGAAGAAGGCGAACAAGGTTGGATATCAGAGAGGCGAGAACAAAGAGCATCGGAGATTCTGAAAGGAGAGCCAGAGAGATCAAGAGAACAATTGAGAATAGAAAGCAAGCGAGGAGTGGAGCAATTTCTGTGGGTTACTGAGGTTGTTGCATAATCAAGATGAGGCAAAAGGGTGAGAGAATAGGAATTGGGGTTATAAGTAAGAACAGAGAAGGTTAAGTCGTTAATGGAGATGATGGATTGACGAGTTGAACATTGGATTTGGAAGGAAGGGAGGCCACAACTTGGAGAGAAAGAGAATGGGAAAGGAGGGTTTGAAGATAACGAAAGTTGCTGAGAGACTAATGGTGTTGTGCAAATTTAACATTTTAAGAAGTTTGTCGGTATTTAAGGTCCAGTTAAAAGTTAATTGTGTTGGGCGCTCCTAAGCTAATAGTTTGTTGGCCAAATTGCTCCTTAACCCTTAAAAAAAAACTTTTTCTATTTCAGGTAACTTTGCCTGTGTCGTTAGAATTTTTTTTGCTGCCAACTTAACATTGTTCTAAAACTAGCCAGGCCATCCTTCGTCTGGATGAGAGGTTATGCATTTATTAATATGTTACTCCCTCTGATCCTAATTATGAAAACACTTTTGTAATGTAAATTGTACTACAAAAGTGTTCCTATAATTAAGACTGAAGGTATTATTATGTAAAAGAATAATCACTCAGATTTTTAAGAGAATAATCAATAAATTAAATTAAATATTTTATACCTACCTACCACCATCATACTAATTTATAAAATATTTTGTGAACTATCTTTCTAATTATTCATCTTTCATAACCGTCTTGCTTTTTAATTTTAATTTTTGTTTTTTAACCTATCATTTTGCTAATGTATTAGTTAGGGAGATACTTACTGCCTTACTTTTATATAGTTAAGATCTGTTTTATGCACGGGAAAAAAAAACTTTAAGATGGATAAACTCTAGGGGAAAATCCTACTAAGGTTCCAAATTTTTTTAAAAAATAATATCAAAAAATTTTCATAGTTTTTAAATAATAAATAAATGAGCAACTATTAACAAATAAAAAAATTATTATTGACAAGTTATAAGACTTTTTTGATACTATTTTCGGTCCTAAATATAGGATAAAGTTTATAGCACAAATTTTTGTCCTATATTTAGAACCAAAAGTGATATTATTTTTCTTCATTTAGATTTTATTGTCATTTTCACTAGACTTTAATGGTAATAAACCAATGGGATTAGAGAATGTGACTAATGAAGATTCGAGTTTCGTCTGAAGAATTACCCACAATTAGTATCTGGACGGTACTTCGAGTATGATTAGTTGATTATCTGAGAATAAAGAGGAAGAAAATTTAATGATCATGAAAACAAAATAATATGCCGAATATGATTTGTGCCTGATTAGCATATATTTTCCATATTGTTTATTTTATTTTATTTTTTTAATTTTTTTCGACCAAAAAAAAAAAGTGGGTGAAGTACAAGCTAAGGAGCGTGCAATTGTAAATAAAATAAAGCAATTAATTATTCCTAGAAAGGCAAACGATTCGGCTAGTGGTACTAGTAGAATTAGCAAGTTCTGACATGAAAAACTTCTGTATCCTGTTTACTTTATTCATGCAACACTTGTCAATTAAACTATTTTCTTGAGAAAAAAAAAAAACTATTTTGATTGCCTTTGTTTCATCAATAATAAATATAGGAAAAATGACACTAAAGTCCCAATTAAAACAATAATATAAAAAAAGCCCCTTAATTCTTAATGGTAGTTCTTTCATTTGTTATTGATGACTCTTTTAATTGTCATTAATAATATGTGAGATTTTTCTAACGTTGTTTTCCTTAATTAGAATCTTAGTGTGATTTTCCCATAACTATCTGAATGACATTTAGGGGATTTTTTTTTAAAATGTAAATTAAGGGTTAAGGAGCAAAAATACACACGAGCTTTTCCCCAGGAGTGCCCAGCACTACGAGCTTTTTTCTGGATCAAAAGTACATACGTGGTTACGTTTTGGGAGAAAAAATACCATAGGCAGTTAATTGACCGTCAACTTGGATGGAACGTTAATGTGGTGCTGATTTAGACTGACAAGCTGATTTGAACGCTGACGTAAAATAAAAAAAATTAAAGAAACTAGAAAAAAAATTCAAAAAATTAGGAAAAAATTAAAATAATTAGAAAAAAATTCAAAAATTAGAAAAATAATAAAATAATTCGAAAAAATTAAAAAAAAAAACTAAAATAATTCGAAAAAATTCAAAAAATTAGGAAAAAAATAAAAATCATTAGAAAAAAAAATTAAAATACCCCGCCAGTGGGCCCCACCACCGGCCACTAACAACCAGCTGCGCTGCGGCGGCGGCGTTCGGATAACCTTTTCCTAATTTTTTGAATTTTTTTCTAATTAATTTCTAATTTTTGAATTTTTTCTAATTTTTTGATTTTTTCTCTAATTATTTGAATTTTTCCTAATTTTTTGAATTTTTTCCTATTTTTTTTGTAATTATATTAATTTTTTTCTAATTTTTTTCTAGTTTTTTAAAGTTTTTTTTTAATTCCTAGTGAGCGTCAAAATCAGCTTATCAGTCCAAATCAGCGACACGTCAGCATTCCATCTAAATTGACGGTCAACTAACCGCGCGTGATATTTTTGCTCCTAAAACATAACCATGTGTGTATTTTTGCTCCAGGAAAAAACTTATGGTGCTGGGGGAAGCTCGTGTGTATTTCGCTCCTTAACCCTTAAATTAATTTATAAAAATGGACTAGTTAATAAATTTGTTTAACTGCGCAAGACAGGATGTGACACAAATGATATAGTAATTGTTTTATTTGAGGCAAGGATTTACTGACCAATAATGTAATGGGGGAGCTTAGTATATTATTGAGTCTCTGTTTTATTATCCACATGTGGCCATGGTTGGAGTTGTCGGTTGGGGAGCAATGTAATTTTCTTCCCTCAAAGTTGGGGAGCAATATTGGGTTTCTCGTAAATGTTCATTTTGGACCCTCAGAACCGGGGACCCACTTTGGACCCTCAGAACCGGGGACCCACTTCTTCTCCGCCCATTCCCTGCAACCCAAAATCACTGTCAAATGGACAAGTACTTCACTCTGGGTCTGCATGCCTCATTCATCGCATCTATGAATAGGCATGCCCATCCCCTAATTTTATGAGTGACGCCATTTTTTCATTTATTTTATATATTCTTATTTATTTAAATTAAATTATATGTTATATCTTAAAATATTTTTGGCATCCGTTTATCAAAGTAATTAATTTATAATCCTGTGTTCAAAAATATTTTCTCAGTAACACTAATATCCTAAAATATTTTTTTTGGTAACGCGTAATATCTAAAATATTTTTTTTAACGCCCAGTATTTTAAGCTAATTAATTTTTAAAACAAGGGGTATTTTTTATATATATTTTTTTTAAAAATCTCTTTTATTTAAGGATGAGCATTTTCAGCTCATCCTGTGGATGAGTAGGGAATATGAATTACTTCACTCTCCACTACAAGTTCCAACAAATACTTTCAAAGGAGGTTTTTAAATTTTTTCATTAAATTTTTTTTATTTGTTTGAACTAAGTTATATTTAATAACCTAAATTATTTTTTTAAAATAATACTTGGTATCTCAAATTAATGAATTTTTAGTGCACCCTACTGAAAAACCATCTTAAGATATTTGTTGCCACTGGAAAAATATATTAGAAGTTAATTGATTCGAGATAATGTGTGTAAAAAATACTTCAAAGCTAAGTATACAATTTAATTTAAATATATAAAAATAAATAAAAAAGGGTTCCTCAAATCTTGAGGGATGAGCATGCTCAGCTCATAGATCCATTGAGCTGGGCATGCTGGCCCAATTCCAGCTTGACTGAGAGAGAAAAAAAACTAGAGAGTTAAAAGGTGAGATGAGAGGAGTCCATTCTGTATTTTAAATTAGGTGAACAGTTACAACCGGTTGGGTTTATCCGAAGGCCTCAACAGTGAAACGAATCAATATTCGAATCTCAGTTAAGAGCTAGGAGAAGTATTGACATTCAGTATTATATAATAGTATATATTAAATAGGATTATCTCCCGATAAAAGATTTTAAAATAATTATAAATGGAAGTATTCGTATCATTAGATTTAGGGGTGAGAATAGGCCAGGCCCCTATCAGGCGGCCTACAGCCTGACCTATTTAGGGCCTGGTCAGACCTGACTTGTTTGTCAAAAAGGCCAGACTAAGGCCTATTTAAAGGCCTATCTGTGTGAATAAGTCGGCCTATTATTTTAAGGCCTAGCCTGTAAGCTTTCAGACCTGGCCTATTTACACATTAAATAAATATATTTATATTTGTACCATATAGATAATATAATATTTATTTTTCATTCTCATATTTATATAGATTTTGATAGGTTTAAAGTGAGTAAAACTTTTTTATGGCCTTCAAGGCCTGTAAAATGAGGCCTATTTACAAAGTAGGTATTTAAAAAGGCTTCAGGCCTGATCGGTCCTTGTGAAGGCTTAAACCTGAGCCTAAAAAAAAGTCTGCATTCAGGCTCAGGCCTATTTAGCCAAAACCTAACTTGACCTGACCTATTTCCATACCTAACTCTGTCGGCTTTTAGCTATTACCATCATCCTAGAGCATATGGTTGACCAAAATCCTAGCCTAGGTCTAACATGGCGTAAATGGGCCATAGTGCCAGCCCAGACGCAATAAAAAACACGTGAATAATATAGATAAATAAATAAAAGCATGTGCAATGATATTTAAATAAGTTAGGAAAATATATAAATAACACAGTGGCTGGATAGTAAAAAGGATTATACTCCACACAAAACATAAGCACATGACTTATAAACTTAAGCTACATTTATCCTTACCCAAATGTATTTTTCAAATCAAGTCGAGCCACGTTGTTTTCTCACATGTTAAGACATTAAACAGGCCAACCAAACATACACCAACATCTTCTTCATATTCAAAATCATCTCTGACATGTCTGGAACTCACGTTCGAGTTAATTTCTTGATCCAAAAAGCCTCCGCGAGATGAAAGGGGTCAATGATGCTGGTATTTGAATCAACGGTTTAAGATTGCCTTGCTAATTTCGATAACTAAAATTAAAAATCATAAAATGACACCATTTTTATTTGGAGCAAATTAAAGAAACTTCTTCTCCAACATATATATGAGTTTAATCAAGTATTTTGGCAAATACTAAAGTGGCTGATTCAGAAGCCCTTTCTGCAAGTTAAGATAAAATTCTTCTTACATATTTATCTCGTAAATCATAAGCTAAAGTATACGTTTGGTCTTTTATGTTTGCCTTAGATATCAATTTAGTCCTTTATGTTTGCAAAGTGCACGTTTGGTCCCTTAATGTTAACACCGTTAAGCTAACTTAACGGAAAATACCAATTCATCAATTTTAAATAATGATTGTACAATTAAATGCTGACAAAGCATGCTTACATGTTACTTTTTAATTTAATATGTTTATATTTGAAAATAAAAATAAATCTGCTATCCTGTAAAGTTAAAATTTATTTAATCTTTAAACTATTTTAGCGTTTCTCATTAACAATCCCCTCTATCTATAGCTCATCCATGCGGCTTTGATACATCCATCTGTAACTCATCCCTGTAGCTTTGAACAAATCCGTAGAAAGCCTTCAGTCCTGTGAAATCAATCTTGTAAGTCTGTTTTTTCTTTTTATATTTACTATTGGTTGCATACATCCTACTTGAGCTTTCTTTCCTCTCGGTTTCAATTGCTTGCTTCTTTGTAATTGCTCACCTGTGAAGAAGATTGCTTGCCATGCTTTCAATCGATTAAGTCTTCCCGCCACTTATTTGTGTCTCTCACTACGCTCCTACTGCAACTTTGGAACCCTCCTTCTCACGTTGCCGGCGACGATAGAGGTGAGCACTGAAGTTGTCGACTACGGTGGTGAAAGATAAAGATCTGAAGGTCACCCCACTGAAAGGTGATTTTTTAATAGGGTGTGTGTTGCCAATGTTGAAGGAGGCTGGAGCTTCTTGCAGGTAAATGAGAAATGGAGATAAAGATGAAGTTGCTGGGGTTCGGATAAGTCTGACAGTTGTTGAAGAGGAAAAGACAATGTTTAGTTGTTTTTCTCTTGTTAGCAGATTTATTTTTATTTTCAAATATAAATATATTAAATTAAAAAATAATATGTAAGCATACTTTCTCAGCATTTAATTGCACAATCATCGCTTAAAATTGTTGAGTTGGTATTTTCCATTAAGTCAGTCTAACGGTGTTAATATTAAGGGACCAAACGTGCACTTTACAAACTTAAGGAACTAAATTGATATTTAAGGCAAACATAAAGGACCAAACGTATATTTTATCTTAAAAATTATTTTCCAAAAGTTGATTTAAATTTACACACTAAATAACATGACTTTGAGAGGCCGATTTTAATGGTTAGCGAGTGAAATAACATGCACGATATGATTGAGATAACGGTTTTAATGTCATTTCAAATCACTCTCTACATTGGTTGTGTTTAGATTTAGTGTAGACAAATATTTTTAAAATTAAAGTCATTGATTTTCAATAAATTAAATAATTTTTTGTTGTTTCATATTACTTTCTACACCGATTATTTCTAAACCGATGTAGAGAATGTCTTGTTCCCCTGGGTTTATGAGAAACCGATGTAAAAAGTGGGAAGTCACGTATCTTATTTACTGAAATATCATTGGTTACACTTTCTACATTGTCTCCATTGTAATCAGTATAGAAAGACTGCTGTGGAAAAAATAAACTTTTTTTTTTTTTCACTAGTATGCATATCTTGATTTGAATCCGAGCGTGACAAGATTCACCGTTTTCTAGTTTGTAGGCTACTTTAAATTGGAAACATATTTTCTGTGCAATTTCTTTCATTTCCATATAATCCAAGTTCTTTGCATTATATGTTAAAACGTCTCCTTAAATTAGCAATAACTTACAACAAACGATTTATTGATGTGCTAAGGGGCGTCGTCACTCTTGTAATGGGGAGAATAAAAGTTTAAATCTCGAAAAGTACACTTTTTGAGATATGTAAGAACCCTTTGTCTTGGTTCTAAGTCTCGAAAGGGAAATCCTCAATCAAATGAAAATAAATAAACAATAACTTATTTTGTCTCTGCCATCATGCTTAGATTCAATCCATAAAAGATTTCTATCCAGGTTGTATGAGTAATATAATCAATGTAAAAAGTCATTAATTTTCAATAGATCGATTAAAATGCACTTTCCTATATTGGTTGTTTTTAATCAATTTTGAAAATGACTTTTTACACGGGTTTTATGAGCAACCGATGTAATAAAAAACCACACATTTTATTTATAAAAATGTTATCATACTTTTTAACCTATTTCTAAAGTTTTTCTTCCGAAAAAGTGCTCATATCTTTGTACAAGTAATGTCTCACGTACTCTCCCAATCAGTACATCAAAAAGCTCAACCCCTCTTCTATTTCAAAACTAGGATTAGCCAAACAGTCAGCACAAGCGTTACACTCTCTACATACGACGTCCTTTCAACATAAATGCTGGATTCTAATGAGGTCAAAACAATTCAACTCACATTTTCTAAATTCGGTTTTTCTAGTAAGCACTTTACTTAGCAAAAAGAATTAATAAGATTTGGATAGTTCATATTTGAATTTTTTAAATGTCTATATTTTAAAAGAAATTATTCTAATCATTATAGAATATAAAAGTTAATTTAAGATTTGTTGAATTTACCAGCTTTATATAAAATTTCTCAATCCCAACCATTTTTATATAAGATTTTTCCTAACAATTAATTATTATTTTTTTTAAATGACTTTTTTATTCAGAAAACCAATGTTTTAAAATAACTTAAATTTAAACGGTTCAGATCAGAATCCATATCCTATTATTAGCTGGTTCCAATTTTACAAGTTTCGACAAACCCGATTCCATTTCCTCACCCTCTTATTTTGGCACTGCCTTATCTCGTTTCCGTGGTGTAATGTGGACTAAATAATTATGATGAATTGGAAAAAAAAGGGAAAATATATGGCGGTGCGAACTGTCGTTTACTAGCTTACATACCACGTATTATACTGGTATGAAATATATTTCGATACTATATACCCGTAAACAAGCGCAGAAAGTCACAAACCATGCAAACACTTTACCAGTTACCTCTCTTTAATGTTATAGACCAGTGGCAGACCCAGGATGTAATGTTTGTGGATGCACAATTAATAGTGAGATTTAGGGGAATTTTTTTTTTTTTAAGGAGGATAAAAGGCAACCCACACCTTGGTAAAATTTAGGATCAGAAATTGGGTTCAATTGAAAAGTATTTTCGAGGAAATCAATTTAAATAGAACAATATATTTTAATCCCATGGTATACAAATACTCAGATGTTACACAATCAAATTCCAAAGCAACATGCAAGCAAAAATTATTATGATTTCTCATATGTGATAAGATATTAAAAATAGGTAAGAAAGTTGTCCATGCATGAGTTTGAATACAGGATCTACTGTGGGACTAGTGAAATTACCACTACACCACCTAGACAACTTATTGCAAAGTCCCTTTAAAAAAATATCTCCTTCAAATTTATGGGTGCACTCCACAAAAACATGTGTGGGTCCGCCAATGTTATAGACGACAATGCGTATCATATAAATAGCTTTCGTCTACAGTTCCTACACGTTTGAGTCCACCACCCCTTTGTTCTTAATTTCAGGGTGTTAATTTGAAATTTTCTGGTCTTTTTCCACCATTGACGACCTCTGCTAATTTACACTTTAGCGAACACACTATAGTTCACGCAACCTGAACCATTTCCATAACAAGACGCTACACGGCTATATATCAGACACCCCAACCACACCGCCGTGATCTTGTCTTGTATAAAATACATCGTATCTCCGAAGCCTTCCTGTTCTACATTGAACTTATTCATGGCCAGGTTCAATTCTAGAAACAATTCCTCCATATGGTTTTCCGATGGCTGTGTCTTCTTAGGCGGTGTACTCGCTGCTGTTTTTGTGGTTTGGGGTTTCTCGTCCTTCATAGCCGCATTTCCCACCAAAAACCCCAACTCTCAGTCCGTCACCACTAAACTTGAATCCCTAAAACGTCCCGACAGCGCTCTGATCTGCGCTGCCTGTACGCATGGTGCTGATCTCCGACACGACTGTCCAGAGAAGACCTTTTACGATGACCCCGAAATGGGGTACACACTAAGTAAACCGATGAACAACTGGGACAACAAGCGCAAAGAGTGGCTGTTACGTCACCCGCCGTTCATCCCCGGAGCGGAAACTCGGATTCTCATCGTGACGGGATCTCAACCGGGTCCTTGTCAGAATCCGATCGGCGATCACCTACTTTTAAGGTTCTTCAAGAACAAAGTGGATTACTGCCGTATCCACGGCTACAACATATTTTACAACAACGTGCTGTTTCATAAAAAAATGGACACATACTGGTCCAAGTACCCGATGGTAAAGGCGGCGATGATGGCCCACCCGGAGGCCGAGTGGATCTGGTGGATTGACTCGGACGCCATGTTCACAGACATGGATTTCAAGCTCCCACTGCATCGTTACAACAACCACAACCTCATAGTTCACGGGTGGCGTCGCCTGGTTGAAGAAGGGAAAAGTTCAATGGCTCTAAACGCCGGCGTGTTCCTCATCAGGAACTGCCAGTGGTCGTTGGACTTCATGGACAAGTGGGCGAGCATGGGTCCACAGTCACCGGACTACAAAAAGTGGGGCCAAATACAGAAAAAACTATTCAAGGACAAGAATTTCTTGGAGTCCGACGATCAGGTGGGGCTGGCTTACTTGATCTCGGAGGAGAAGGCGAAATGGGGAAACAAAATTTACTTGGAAACAGAGTACGAGTTCTCGGGGTATTGGAAGAACCTAGTGGACACGTATGAGAACATAACGGAAAGGTACAGCGAAGTGGAGAGAGGAGAGAAGAGGTTAAGGAAGAGGCATGCAGAGATGGTGAGGGAGAGTTACAGTGAGATGAGAGAGAAGTATGTGAAGAAGAGTTGGAGGAGGCCGTTTATAACTCACTTCACCGGGTGTCAACCTTGTAATGGAAATCATAATCCCAAGTATTCCGGCGACGATTGTTGGAATGGGATGGAGAAGGCTCTTAATTTTGCTGATAATCAGGTTCTGCGTAATTATGGTTACGTACACCCGAATCTACTCGATAGCTCCGTTTCTCCTATCCCTTTCGACTATCCTGCCTGATTTCATCATCAGGTATTTATTTATTGCTCCTTTCGGTTTTTATTATTAGCACCAATTACTTAATTATTATATATGTTACTTCCGGTCCTAATTATAAGATAATATTTGGGAATTAGTTTTGGTCCTAATTATAGGACAACATTATAATTTTTATCAACCTGTTCCTAAAAATACCTATATTTTATTCTCTCAAGTGTGTTTGGTTTTTTGTGATTACATGTGTGTGTCTATATACACAAATACATACATACATACATACATACATACATACATACATATATATATATATATATATATATATATATATATATATCTATGAGTGTGTGTTTGTGTATATATGTATGTGTATACATATATGTATATCTGTGTGTGCGCCTATTAATATATATATGTGTGTGTACACACACCTGTATGTGTGTTCATATATATGTGTGTATGTACATGTATGTGTGTGTATCTATGTGTGTGTGTGTGTTCATATATATGTGTGTGTACATATATAAATAAACACACACACATGTGTGTGTCTATATATATATATATATATATATATTTGTGTGTAGATATATGTATGTATATGTATGTCTGTGTCTATATCTACATGTGTGTATTTGTGTCTATATATATACATATATATATATATATCTATGTATATGTATGTATGCATACATATATACACACATATATATATGTGTATATAACAAGAACATTATTTCAATTAAAAAATGTGTGGAAAGAAAAATTCTAAGTCAAAGAGGTATGTGGTAGGGGTTGTTAATTCACTTTTACTTATGTCATTTTAAATTTATATAAGGGCATTTTAGAAAAATGAGTAAAATTAACTAATTTAACTTCTCTCCTTAATATCCCTAAAATCAGTTAAATATGTCCTATAATTAGGACCGGAGCGAGTATGTTATTAATTAGATTATATAATAGTTTATAGCAAAAAGGAATTAGTTTGGAGGAAAGAGAAATATAATTATTTTAATGTAACTTATTTTTATTCCTTAAACTTCCAAAAAAAAACGTAACTCTTGTTTTCTAAATTGGAAGGAGTATATTTTTTCTATAGTTATGGAGAATTAACCTTTTGCCTTCTATTTTTCACTTGATTGTAATTCAATTTTTATTATTTGATTCGGTGCAACTCAATTCATGCTATTTTAATTTGGTTGTAATTCAGTCACTAAATTTTGACTCATTTTAACTAGATTTCTATAATTTTAACCATTTTCTATTTTAGTCCTTGTTTTAGAAAATAAAATCATATACATAATAAATATTATGGACATAATTATAAAATGGTTAAAATTAGGGATAAAGTATTTCTCCAGTCACGGGAGATAAGTTTATTTTCAGTGACGCTAAAACTACATCGTTTTGAATTAATGATTGGTGTTTTCATAATTTTGTTTACTTTTTTATTATATAAATTTTACTGAAATACTCTTCATTAATTTACCTAAAATTACAAATACATCGTTCATTTAATTTGAAATGACGTAATTTTAATGTCACTGGAGATAAATTTATCTTCAGTGACTGAACAAATACTTTTCTCTAAAACTATTGAGACTAAGTTAAAGTAAGTAAAACGGCAAAAGAAAAAAAGAGTTAAAGTGAATCAAAGTTCAGGAATTTACTTACAAGTTACAACTGAATCGAAATTATGAGGACCGAGTAAAAACTATAAATCCAAAAAAGGTTAAATTTCACTCACAGTTATACCATTTTTGGGCCTTGTTGGGCCAATGTGTGTCTCATGTGTTTTTTATTTGAGTCAACAGATTACAAGAGGAGGCACATATCAACGTACAGGCATATTTTTTTTTTTGGTCCAAAACGTACAGGCATATAAGGGCAAGGCAAACCAGTAAATATTGTGGAGGTTTATGCACGTTGACAGTCCCGGATTGCTTCCCAGTTAGGCTTGCTTTTAGTTTATCATATTGTTCCTTTTTGCTAAGTGAACCCCAGAAAGCAAAAAAGACACAATGTATAAGCCTTTCCCTTCTCTGTACTGACTACTTGAAATGGCTCTCTCTCTCTCTGCATGTTGGATGTATAGCATTATAATGGGCCTGTTTGGGTTGGCGGTAGGAGTGGTAGCTTAAAAACTATCTAATTTTAAAAAAAGCTCGGTAGGAAAAAAGTAAGGTTATAGATAATGATTTGTGCTTGGATTGATGATGGTGGAAGTGACGGGGCTCACATCAAAAAACTGAGAGCGTTATGGAAAAAGCTAGATTCTGGAGCTTTTTCCTTAACTGACTTTTTGAGCTTTTTTGACTTAAAATTAAGCCAACGCAATGAGCAATCCAAACGGAAAAAATTGGACTTTTTTCTCACTGGGTCAGTGGCTTAAAAGCCATTGAAATTTTTATACACTAACGCTGAAAAATAAGTCAACCCAAACAGACCCAATGTCATGCTTCTATGATCTTTTTATATATATTCAATGGTTTTATATATCTTACAATAATTCATTTTTACATCACCCAAAAAAATACTGAGCAACTATAAACATTCCCTCGGTCCACACTGACAGAAGACAAACAAAATAAATTGATGTTTTCTGAAAAACTTGTATCTGTTGTGTCAAACAATCACAAGCTGCTCGCGTGTTGGCATTTTGTGTCTAATTCTTATTGTCAAAATTGAAATTCCTTCTTCCAGAATATCATAAAAAATAATGTTTAATATAAGTTCTCTTAGATAGTGTAATATAAGGTCAAATACTAACTCGGTCCTGTCTTTAATACATTTACTACAAGGGTCAGGTACTTATCGTTTACAACAGCAAAATTCAACAGAAGAGTCATCATCGTTCCAAATCAGAAGCTAATGGTCTTCTTTCAGATCAACAGAAGGATCTGAAGCAGAGTGTTGCTTGAGATTTTCAGCATCAGAGGACTTTTGCCTTACCTTCGCCATTCTTTTTGCTTTCCTTCGCTGATTCACTTTCTTCGAGGTTTGAGGATCTAAACCAAGTTACGTGGCAGTGATCGTCAAAACACTATGGAAACGTTAATTTCATAGATCAAGAACACACAACGAGAAGTGGCCAAAGGATTCTGACCTGTCTCCTCTGTTCCACAATTTTCCTGACTCTCAGAGGCATTTGATCGAACAGGTGGAGGGTGATTCGCTTCTTGATCGGAACCTAAGTTCCCGCCGGCAGGTAACAACGGTCCGATTAGTTTTCCACGACGGATGGCTTCTTCCTTTAGCTTCTTTTTACGGATTCTCTTCCGTTGAGCCCTGGTTAGCTTTTGCGAGTCAGATTCCTGTTCTTCCTCGGAGCTTGTAGATGCATTCTCATAGCCATCCAAAGTATCTACAGGTTATATAATTCGACAGAAAGAGAAGTTTGGTGATTGTTTGAGAATAGAATGCTAGTTTCTGTTGAAACAAAATTATATACGGGTTAGAACCTGGAATAGCATCAGAATCAAACCCTGTGATGGAAGCCTGCACAGGTCTGGACTCTTCTTCGGGCTAAAATGATGAAATTATTAAATTTACCATAAAAACGAATGCGGAAAATTTAAGAAGAAAAGAAAAGGGGGAGTGGTAGAAAAATAGTACTGGGGAAGGAGGAGGTGGAAAGAGCATGTTAACGATGGCGTCATTGAACTTGCGTTTTCTCTCTTCCCGGTTCATGAAGTCGAAACTAACGAACGACAAAAAGTGAAAACTTCAGACAGTGGTGCTGCTGATTTGGATTCAATACAGAGGCCTTTTGGGGTCTTTTTTGTTCTGGTAACTGAACTGAAGCAGTGAACCTCAGAGTCTCAGACTGAATCGAACTTCGTGGAATCAATCGAGATCGAAGATATATGAGTATAATGTCTCTGTCCGCGGGATATCGCCGGTGGACAATCTTTTGTCCTACCAATAATTTTGCATTTTAGTTTTGATCTCTTAAAAAATAATTAGGTTTACATTTTTATATTTAAAACTATAAATAGGAATGAAAATTAAAGTTTTGACAAATCGCAAGGACTAAAAGTTACATTAGCACAAGGATTAAGAAACAAACAATAGGGGGCCAGATAACGAACACAAACTTAAATCTATAAATACTCTCGATTTTTTTTTTCTAGGGTTAAGGTGTAAAAATACACATGTGTTTTGTTTAGAGGAGAGCTCAATAGCAAGTTCTTTTTTTAAATGCAAAAGTGACTATATGATTATAAAAGTTGAGCAAAAATACACATCCACCGTTATCCAAACCTAACGTCCATTATCTGAGCTCAAGTGCCGTTGGGATCTGATCTATGTATTAAACACATTGCCCACGTGTTCCTTCACCATCATCTTATTTCTCCACTTCACCTTATCTAAGCTCACGTATTCTCCTTCATCATCACCTTATCTCTCCACTTCACCGCCCTATCCTGTCGCAGATGACATCCGCCTTCATCTCCATCGTCGTCGGCGATCACTCCTCCTCCATTACCGCTAGTGAATATTCAAAAATCAGAGAGGGCGAGGTTTCCAGACAGTGAGCGCCACGAGTTTGCAGATGTCGGACCTTCTTCTTCTTCAACTGGAAATAGAGAGAGGAGGATCGAAGGTGAGAGAAGAAGACCACCACTGCACCTCCTTCTTCTTCTTCCGCTCGGGCTTTGGTGAATCGACGATGAGAGAAGAACACCACCACCGTCGGACCTTTCACTCTTCCTTTCCACCGTCACCCTCTTCTTTTCCAGTCAACGTCAACCCGTTCATATTCTCTTTTTTCATGCTTTCCACATTCTGGCAACTTCCAAGCTAAAGAGAGATAGGGAGAACGAATGATGGCCTTCCTCCCTTTGGTCCTCACCAACACCACACACGGAGGTCTGGTTCTGCAGGTTTTCCTGTCTTTGTTCACTCTATTTCAGCTCCCAATCCATGGCACACTTTGTTGGTGACGGTGGTTAATGGTGGATTACGGAGGTGATGAGGGGAATGGGGTTGAAGGTCCAAAGGTTTAGCTCTCGTTCTCACGCTCTGGTTTGAACAGGTGTCTGAAAATCATCTTTTGTAAGGTCGAGGCGAGCGAGAGAAGACACGACGTTTTGACGAGGGACTCCAATGAAAATTTCAAAAGTTCATAAAGGGACTAAATTAAAATTTTTTAAAATGTGTCTGAGGTTGAACTGTAATTCATAACAATTTAGAACCCAGTCATTGTCCACGTCATCATTTTTAATGTAGAAAAAGTCAAATTAATAGTCAAATGATACTTTTGCTCTACTTTTGTAACCACGTAGTTACTTTTACACTTAAAAAAGCATTTGCTACTGAGCGCTCCTCTAAACAAAGCACATGTATATTTTTACACCTTAATCCTTTTTTCTATCTGAAAATATAAAGTGGATAAACTCTCCACGGATGTCAATGTTTGCATTAAAAAGATACTTCCCCTGCTTTTATTTATAAGAATTCGATAACTGAATTATACAGTTTAAGATAACAGTTAAAATTGGATAAAAATAATAAGTATGTCTGAAATAAACTTTTTTTCTCAGTATGTTCTTGTTTATGAGTGAAAAATAAAAGAGAAAAAGAAATAGAGTGGATATAAGTATTACCATCCTTTTAATAATGCAACATGTATAATTAATAAGGGTAAAATACAAAAAAAAAACTCATTAAATATTCGGACAACTCTAGTATATTTATTATAAAAAAGAATAAAGCAATTTAAATTTTTTGCTCTTATAAAAATGGCTAGAGGGTCGTATAACTATTATAAATCACATGTAAATAAATTAGATTTTATTTTAAAAATAACATAATGCAAATTAAGTAAATGTCATGTAGGATTAAAATCAAATGAGGTGTTGTATTGTGCATGGCCAGCTTGCCACATCAGCATTGTCCAGTTACTACTTAACTTGGTGTAGTCGTCATTTTTTGTTATCAACATTAGTGGTGTTAAGTTTTAAAGACTAAAGTACACTTGATAAATTTAAGGAACTACGAATCCTCAAATAAAACATAAAGGATCAAAAGTATACTTTAGCCTAAATTAATCTAAAAAATTTATATTTATTATTTTACAATAAACTAATTTGTCTGATTTATAAACTAAT
This sequence comes from Acacia crassicarpa, assembly GCA_034222035.1. Lineage (NCBI taxonomy): Eukaryota > Viridiplantae > Streptophyta > Magnoliopsida > Fabales > Fabaceae > Acacia > Acacia crassicarpa. Next base: position 4,116,447 of record JAWXYG010000010.1, read on the forward strand.
ATTTAATCAAATAATACACTATATATGTTATGATCATCTAACTTATTTAGTTTTCTTAATTTCTTCAAAAAAAAAAAATCAGTCAGATCTTATATCAATAATAACTAAAAATAGTATATTCCATCCTATAAGCTAAGCCAAAATCTTGATTCGTTTGGCATATAAATTGCAATCAACCAGGGGTGGAGCCAGGAATCCAAATTAGGAGGGGCTAAAATTATGAGTTAAACCCAAGTGTTTATAAGATTACATTTAAGCACTATAAACATATCAAGATGTTCATTTTAGTCCTTCCACAAATCTTTAAATAGGGACCAAATTGAAAATATTGAAATATTTACAAAGTAGAAATACAATTTCTTAAAACTTTGGGTATTGTTCTATAATTTTAGGAGGGGCGGGGGCCACCCCTAGCCCCTCCCTAGCTCCGCCCCTGCAATCAACCACATACTTACCTAAAATCCTATAGGAACTTTCGTGCTTTAGTTTATTACTCCCTTCGTTCCTTTTCATAAGAAATGTTTAACCGAATCTCGGAGTTCGAAACGTTGGTTAAGAACAATAAATATATTTAAAATATAACCCTTTTTTGACATAGGGAATAAGCTAGAGAATGAGGAAATTATTATAAGAAGGAAGATTGTAGAAGAGAGAGAATAAAAAAATAAATATGGTAGAAGTTATAGGTCTTTGAGTATTGTAAAAATTTATTATATTAACATTGACTAAGAGTAATTAAATAAAGGAAAAATGGGAAAAAAATAAGAAGTAAAAAATAAGACATTCTCTAAATATTTCTTTAAAAAAAAAAAGAGATATGAGTAGGCCTGTAGAACGGGAGAGAATTATCCATACAATTCAATGGATGTATCCAGTGGCGGATCTTAGAAAAAGTATTTGTGGAAGTCAAATGTATACTCATTAATTAATTTAAAAAAATATCTAGGGGTCAAATGTATATTCATTAACTAATAAAAAAATATTTTAAGGGGCCAAATGTATAATAAAAATATTTTAATAAGTATAATATATAAGATAACATACCTTTTACATTATATTAAATTTTTTTTTAAAATTATGAACACATGATTATTATTATTATTTTTGGGTGACGGGAACATGGCCCCCATTGTCTACACTCTACACCTACACTAAGCTCCGTCTCTAGATGTATTAGACATGAATTACATGATCATTAATATCTTTATTTTTCTTTTGCCGATCATTAATATCTTTAATTAAGAAAGATAAAACAAGTAATCATACAATAGCCGTCCATTTGTAGTATAACAACACAAAAAAAGGAGAGATATAAGACGCTGATGATTTTAATATTTTCTATAAACGTATTTTTTTAAAAAAATATATTATATTTATTAAGGACTGAATCTTATGCTCGTTTTTTTAAACTATGTAAATAAATGTATGTTGTATACAGTCTAAATCTGATCTAAACAAGATTTTTACGCGCAAAATTGAAAATTAAAACAATTCAGTTGAATTCAAAGCATTATATTTTCAGAAAACCAGAAGAAATGGCTTTGATACAAAGTATATGTGATTTAATCCCCATAGAGTAATTATTGTTTATGTACAAAGAGAAAAAGAAAATGATAGATGAAGAATATAGCACATCATGATCGTATATGATGTATCACTCAAGTCTTTATTATAAGTTCATTTAGAGAGGAAAAAAAATTGGTTCTAAATATAAGTCTATTTAGAAGAGAATAGTGATTGTTTTTCAATTTCACTCTTATTTAATTATCGTTGGTAAAAGAGAAATATAAGGGAGAAATGAGAATGGTCTGGAAATATAAAGAGAGAGAATGTAATATGGTTAATTAAATTTGGAAAATTGTATCACTTCAAGGCATATGTAATTACCTCACTATTCATTGGTATATGAGCAATAATTAAAATGAATTTATAGTAAAAAGCGGCATTTAGATTTTATATATTTCTATGGATATTTCAAAAAAAAGATGTAAAATGCATTTAAAATTTCATAAAATGGTTTACTTCAATATAAAAATTTAAAAAAAAAACCTATATATATGTGTGTGAAAAGTATAGAAAAATTCCTACTTAATTAATATATTTACCAAAATATGTCCTTTTTATAGTGATATATATTATAAGTTTTCTTTAAAAAAGATTGTTCATGTCAATAAAATGAACTCTTTGCTGAAAATATTATAGGTCTTTATTCTTATGATTTATACTTAATATATTTGAATGAATCATATTTTGTTACATTTAAATTTAATTTTGATATATACATGGGAAACATAAGTTAGGGACTAATAAAACTTATTAATGAGAAGAAAGGAGAGGGTATTGAAGTTATTTTACATATATTTTAAAATCCTAAATTGGGTTAATGACTCATTTAAATATTTATTGAACATACCAACCCGATTTATAATTTTTTTTATTTTAAGTAACTTTATATGAGATTCTCCCTTTAGATTTTAGGAAAAATGACAAGATATATAACTTTAAAATTAAAAAATCCTAAAATAAGTTTTATTACCAATGATTGATAAGATAATGATGAGACTTGATAAAAAAATTTATAGCTCATTTTATAAGAAATGTCTGATTTAAAATTTGGCAATTTTAAAGTTTTATTTTGTCATTCCTTAGATTTTATCATCAAACATAATGTTCTAAACTATGCACGCTAATTAATCAAGAAAAATAGGAAGAATACAGTGAGCCAAATTTTAATAAAATATAGCGTTGTTTTAGGATTGTATGGCATTTTATAAAAAAAATCTAAATTTCCATATAATTTTCATACTACTGCAGCGGAGTCTTTGGTGGTATAGTTGAAGAACAATAATCCAGAGACCTCCAGGGAATCCTTTCATTTTTCATCATCAATTTTCTTATTAGAATAAGTAACGGTGTCGTTTAGATAGATTGCTTTATTGGTTAAGAATTTTATTTGAGACGTTTTACCTTCCATTTACATTCCATACGACCAAGTCGTAATTTGTCTGACATATTTAGGGTTAAAGGGTCATTTTGTCTCTCAAATTTTTATGAAGGGGCATTTTAAGGGCAATTTTGCTCAAAAAATTCTTAAAACAGAATAATTTTATTCTGACCATTATTCTAATTAATTTTAACAGTAATTTGATTAAATATGCTAAACTGATTACTCACATGTTATCTATATCACTTTTGTTAAGATGTAAATTTACTTAGAAGTTTTAGATCTAATTTTGAAAAAAAGATAAAGCATATCACTCTATTTCTATTTATAAAGCATTTTTTACCAAAACAATTGGTTTTATTTATAAGTTTTTTTAGGTAATAAATGAGATTGTGTCAATTTTGCTCATATTAATTGTACCAATGGAAAAAGAGAAAGAGATGAAAAAGTTAAAAAACACTTATTCATAAGTTAGAACCAGAGACAGAGCTTCTACAATACAAGGGGGCATCCCCCCCCCCCAAAAAAAAAAAAAATCCTAAAAATTTAATGAAAATTAGATTTTTTTTTTTTTAGACATTTATCCCAAAAATTTATATAAAAAATTATAAATTTTAACTAGTTAATGGTTATTCATTTGACCCCCTCAAATATTTATCTCAAGCCCTGTCTCTGGTTAGGACACCATTGAAAATTTACCCCATAATTATTGAACTAATTACATCTCATTACTATGTGTGATTTAGTTAAAATAGACTTATAAATAGGACCGGAGTAGTATGACATACAAAGTTCCGACACAAATTTACATATTAACAAAAATGATGTAGATAACATGTAAACTGTCAGCTTTATATATTTAGTTAACTAATAGTCAAAATTAATTAGGATAACGATTATGACGAAATGACTACATTTTTTACACTTCCAAAACAAAATTGTTTGTTTGTAAAAACTTTCAAATAAAATTACCGTTAAACTTACCTATTAATTGTAATCAACCAAGTCCTTACTTAAGTCCTATAGGTACCCTCGTGCTCTAGTCTATTATTATCCGTACAACTCAATCGAGGTGGCTTGAAATCTCACGTTTCTTGATCAGTCGTCATCTTTAATATCTTTAATTAAGAAAGATAAAACAAGTAATCATACGATAGCCAACCAAGCAACCATTTGTAGTTGTAAAAACAGGAGAGATACAAGATGCAAGTGATTTTAATATTTTCGATAAACATATTTTTTTAAAAAAAAATTAGATTAATTTATTAAGGACTGAATCTCATGCTCATAGCTTTTAAAAAATGTAAAAAAAAATGTATGTTGTATAGTCTAAATCTGATTTGTACAAGAGTATATTTCTACGTTCAAAGTTGAAAATTAAAACAATTTAGTTGAAGTCAAAGCATTATATTTTCAGAAAACCAGAAGAAATGGGTTTGATATGGCGGGCGTTTAGAATTGTATATATATATATATATATAACTCTTGAAGAAAATATAATCCTTGCTCGTCAACAATTGTAGACTGAAAACTAATTAAGCTCAACCCTTTTGGATTGATATAAAAATGAAATTTTGATCGAAGACTTACGTACTAGCTAGCTTCTAGATATTTTAATTTTCTATAAAAAAAAAGTCTTCTTTAATTAAAAAAAATTGAATAGTGTGATATTAATTTGTGAAAATATAATTTTATCTCATTTAATTTATAAACTTAAAAAATTATTAACAAATTAAAGTTTGCTTTATTTTATAAAATATGATATGAATGAATTTTATCTCATTTAATTTCCATACGTGAATAATTTTATTTTGCCCAACCCTAGCTATATATGACATAGTTGATATTTCCAGTGAAGGACTAAAAGGGGACGAACTGAAGATATAATGATTCGGAAGAAATAGAAACAAAAAAAATCATATTATCAGAATTACCTTTTATTTATGTTTTGGTAATATAATGTTGAAATTTCAAAAGGAAACCTCCAGTGATGAGATATATTAGTTGGAGTTGTTTTAGCTTAACTAGCTCACATTCGAGCCCCGTACATACATTAGTTGTGATAATGACTTGGAAGTAGGGAGGTTTTCTCATTGTAGGGTCTATGATCCCGTTAACCAGACTAATCGGTGGTTAGTAGCGTGATACATTCAAATAGATATTAATAGAGAAATCCATTTAAAAAAAAAATCAAATAATAATAATAAAAAAAATCCTTCCCCCTGACTTTCTTCTATCATTTCACACGTTTTTTTTCAAAAAAAAAAAAAATAGAGAATTTAGCGCTTAGGGTAATTTATGAAATATATCATCTGGAAGGAGATCCTCTCCTAATCTTTTTTCTCATTTTCTGTCATCAGCCCATTTGGGCTATTGATTGGAAAAATGAGAAAAAAAAATTAAAATTATATTATATTGATTGGACAGATATAATTTAAAGATTATAAAAAATAATTAAAAAAAATAAGGAGAAAAACTCAACCCATTATCATCCATCTCTATTCAACAAAATGAGATTTGAACAAAAATCAAGAAGGGTAATAAATTAAAGCAATAATGAAATCACCGTGACGTTGTTCTTATCCTTTACAATTAACTTGGTGAATATGCAATACACACATAGTGAAGCGTGATTCATTTAGGTCCCACTGGGAAGTGAATGAATGATTACAGTTTGTTTGGCAAACTTCCGACGAAATAATATGATGAATTAATGATTCATATATGATTACTTTATTAAATAAGCAGTCAATTTAATGAATTGATTTTTAATTTAGGTAAGATGAAGGAAAAAGATATTTGATGAGTAAGGATTTTACACCACGTGGAAACTTGACAGTACCAGCAAGAAGGAAGTCAGCGAAGAAGCTAGCTGCTTCCCTCAATAATACGATAAAGAGATATATAAATATATATGAATCATCATTATGGTTAAATTATATTGCCGGAGACACGCAGTTTTTCAATTTTTGTTTTAGTTAATTAATTTAATAATCAAAGCCTTACCAAACACTTCCGATAGTTGGGGCTTGAAGGTGGACTTCTGATTTGGTTGGCCATTAGTTTTTTTGTTTTTTTTCCTATCTGATATCTAGAACTTTGTTCTGATTAATCTAAATTTTACTCACATCACATATTTGATTATAGTGGGAGAGTCTTCTAACAACACAAACTAACACAAACCGTTTATCATTTGTGACGAGCCGTTGGTGGTTGGCTATGAGTTAGTACAAGCAATTGTTTCTTTTATAGTTGAAAACCCACCAAAATTGCAGCACGACATATGGTTCCCCTATATAAATTCTGATATAATTTTAAATCAAATATACATTCTTAATATCATGTGGACATATATAACTATATTGGATTGGTATAGTGTGTATATATATATATATATAGCCGCCCACACCCACACATAGCTGCTCCTTTTCCATGCGTTGATTACTTTTTATGAATAATAAAAATAATTAATTAATTTAAACACAGTATTTTATTTCAAAATATCAGATAATTAATTAAGAAGTTAAATAAGTTAGTTATTAATCATAGACATATAGTGTATCGTTTGATTATATATCAGTTTATAAATAGTTAGATAAATTGGTTTAACATAAAAAAAATAAATATAAATATTTAAAAGCATTTTATTTAGCTTTTAAAATTTCTTTAAAAAAAATTGAATCTTATCTTACGTATAGGATCAAGGGAGCTAGCTCTGCGGGAATAATCCTTATCCAGGACGTACAAGTATTTAATTGGAAAAGTTGTATTTTGGTCCCAAGCAAAAAAATATCTAATAAAATGGTTTTTCAAAATATCAAAATTAAGGTGAAGTCAGATGAAAAATTTTGGTGAAATTTTTTATATGAGAAAAGATACAAATGCTCCTATGTACTTGTTAACAAGTCCATAAACTTATTTTAATAAGTCTATATGTTGATAAATGAGTAAATTTTGATAAATTCATGTGTACATATTAACAAGTTAATAAATCTCCATAGAAGCATTTGTGTCTTTTTGCATTTGAAAAATATTGTCAAAAAATCTCTTGGGAATGGACTACAATTTTAAGATTTTAATAAATTATTTTATCGTATTTTTCCTTGGTTGTTCGGAGCCAGGTACAATTTTCCCTAATTAATTGTCTCTTTTGCTGCATTTATTGCATACGGCATTCGGAGCAGAGAACCAAAATCAAAGGAATAGGATTAATAGCCATAATGAATTCTTCAATACAACTTTTCAAGCGGTGGACACAGCCAATCGCCAAACTCGGACGAATCTAAACTCATCAATCCAATAATCCTAATTATAAAAATATTTTTGTATTGTAATTTATACTATAAAAATATTTTAAATTTTTCACCAATTAAGGAACTACAAATATATTATAAATAAAAATATATATATATATATATATATATATATATATATATAAATTTATCAATTATCATATCACTTACCCTAAAATTATGTTATTTTGGGGATTAAGAGAATTAACGAAAGGTCTTTTGATAAAATTTATATAATAAATATAAAAATAAAAATACCAAAACATCTTTTATTAATTCCCTTAACCGCTAAAATGACGTAGTTTAAGGGTTAGAGGAATTAATAAAATGTCTTTTAGTAAAATTCGTATGGTAATAACGTATAATAAATACGAAAACAAAAATACTAAAATACCCTTCATTAATTTCCATAACCTCAAAACAACGTAGTTTTGGGGTTAGGGGAATTAATGAAGGATATTTTAATAAAATTCATATAATAAATACAAAAATAAAAATACCAAAATACCCTTCATTAATTATTCTAACTCTAAAAATAACCTAATAAATACAAAAATAAAAATATCAAAACACCCTTCATTAAATACAAAAATAAAAATACCAAAACATCATTCACAAAAACACAGATATCCAAAATAGAAGTTAACCTTCAAACCAAAGAAACAAACATTTAACAATTCTCAGGTCCTTACGTTACTTTCCGAATAATTAACTGCAGTTGACCTGCCAACAGAGTAGCTCCTGCTTCTTGCTTGATCCAAAGGCATCGTCTTCAAGTGGTCGTCAAATTCACACGACTCATCTTCATTGATCCTTGCCATTCGGATTCCGACGCTTCGACTGCGAGGCACTTCCCTCTCACACACCTTAGCCGGTGGCGCCTGTGACGGCATTCCAACTCCGATACGAGGCACTGCCATCTCAGACACCTTAGCCGGCGGCTGAGACGGCGGTCCGATCTGTTTCTGATATACTGAAAGATCAAGCCCACCACTATGGCGGTGAGACACAGAACTAGCCCTCACGAGCTCCCTAAAATCATCGGAAGCGGACCACGATGCCGCCGCGCCGACGCTAAAGCTGCGAGGGAGGACGGAACGGCAGCTGAAGCCGGCGTCCATGGAGGAGACGTGAGGATTGAGGCGGTTCATGCCATTGACGTAGGCATCCCTAACCTTGGAGAGTAATCGGACCGGAGCTTTCATGTACCAACCCAAATTCTTTTGTTTGTTAACCTTCTTGTTCGCCATGATTCTATAATTCAGAGGAGTAATTGTTTCCTTTAGAATCAAGACATCGCCTTTCTATAATCCACTCGAAGATAAGATTGGATATCATAGGCTTGAAATGAAAATCCACTAATTAATAAAGTTTGATTTTGATGGGGCCCGATAATACTTTCTTATTTTTTATTACCTTTTTTGTCCCTTACGTTTTACCCTCTTTCCTATTTATAAAGTACAATTCTCAATTATGTTTGTCAAAGTCATGAGTTTAATTTATGACAGAGATATAAATTCATCATATGCTGAGCCCAAATTATAAACTCCTAAAAATGTGCTTTTATTAATAAATACTTTCTTTAGTTTTTTAGTTTTTTTTAATAAGGAACATTCTTACTCATAGTCATAGGAGTAGTTCTTAATATAAAAAATAAATCTCTTTTGTTTGAAATTTTAAATTATTTTGTTTTTGTTTTATTTTTACCTTCATTAAATATATGTCATCTATTATCTCTCTACAATAAATTTAAGTTATATCTAATATCTTCTAATTTTTTTATTACCTTTTTGGGTTCCTTGTTGTATATATCCCTACTTCCTTCTATTTATAAAACATTTCCAATTAAGGTTGTCAAATTTATAGGTTTAAATAAATCCGTCACAGTGATGTAAACTTGTATGGTGAAGTCAAATTATAAACTCGTAAAAAATTATTTTTGTTAATAAATGTGTTAATAATGTATAATTAAAAAATTACAATACAAAATGACAAATAATTATATATATATTTAAATCCAAATAATTGAAATTAAATCCATAAACATTCATAAGTTATCATACTCAATATAAAAATTTCTATGAAATTTATATATAAAGCCAATGCTTAGCATAATCAAAACCTAAAAATTACCACACATTTAAGAGTGAGTTTATAAGATTTTACAATTTAGAAACGTAAAAATGATAAATTTGGTGTGTAAACTTGTGAGTTTATCTAAGTTTACAATAAGCAGGGGTTTAATAAAGCGACTCAAGACGATTTTGTACTCGGTAAATCAACTCGCGAGTTTGACAACAATAATCCAACGTGTTTCACTGCAATCAAGAAAAAATTTAAATTTTATTAACTCTGAAAAAATTAGTGAGAACTGAAAATGGAAGAGAATGCATGGAAAAAAAAAGGGGAAAAGATAATGAGAGATAATCCCTTTCATCCTTTTTATAAACAACTTTTTTCTGATTGCGCAAAATGCATTGGAAATTAAGATTAATTAACAATAATAAATGTGTCAAAAATGATATGTCTTTTCTAATATGCCTCTATTTATAAAAAGAGCATACGAGAGGGAACAAGTGAAAAATATGAGAAAATGAGTATAAGATATGAAAGAGAATAGATAATAAATGATTAACCGAAAGAGAATTACTTGTTCATTAATATAAAGATATGTATTTAAAGAGGTAGAAAATGGGAAAAAAATAATTTAAATTTTGAGATGAAAAAAAAACAAAAGTTGTTTATATACTGATCAATTCAAAGAGAGAGAAAGTTATTTGTAAATAAGATGAAAGAGAGTAGCATATTAATTTAGAATAAAATTCGTAAAAACACATTCATAAGAGAATTCAACATGAATCTTATAAAAATGATTAGACCAATTCAAAAATTAAGATAATGTAAAAAGGATGGGAGGTAGTACATGGATTTACGAGAAGATCGAAACATCATGTTTTAAATCTTAAAAGAAACATTTATATTAAGAAGGGTAGTTATAAACCTTAAATCAATAATAATATTTAAAAAAAAAAACATGCATTGAGAAAAAAATTACTCAAACTACTCTCTCTTATCCTTTGGTCTTAGAGGAAGTTACTAGTAATTTTTTTGACCATGAAAAGTTACTTAATTAAAACTTTCAATTATAGTAATTTTTAAAAACATGATAATAAATCTATTAAAGTGTATAACTTTATAAGTACCTCGAGTCTTTGAAATTCTCTAAATGTAAATATTTTTCAACCTAAATTTTTTAAGAAACAAAATTTTTACTACGCTTCCCCTCATTTTTCATGACCTCACATATACGGTAGTGTTTCTCTGACACCCAAAAAAAAAAAAAAAAAAGAGAGAGAGAGAGAAGGAATAGAGTTTCCATGTTTTATACTTTGCTTTACCTCGTGAACTTGTCAAGAACGTTACGACTTTTACCTCCCTCAAAGCTATTATGCTCCCCTCCTTTCTTTAATTAGTTTGTCCTTTTGACTTTAAAAAAAAAAAAAATTAGTCTGTCCTTTGTACAGGCCTCGCATAAATGAGATAAATATTACATTATTTATTTATTTATTTTCTGGTATATTTTATTTATTATTTCACAAAGTCTGATTAAATGACAGCCAATTTTTTTTTAGGAAAAATAATACCAAGCTTCCAATTAAGAAAAATAATATTAAGAAAATTCCATAACTTGTCAATGTGGTGGCTCTTTTACTTATTAATAGTTGCTCTTTCATTTTTTATTGACAAATTATAAGATTTTTTTATATATATTTTTTTTATTGAGACCTCCGTGTCATTTTTATTGTTAAGTCAAACAAGCAATTTTTATATGGCGCGATAATAATTTTTAAAGGTATTTTATAAAAAAAGTTGATTATAAAATTATGCTAAATAAAGGTAAAAATTGTTTTGACTGAAAAGACCATCTCTCTCTCTCTCTCTCTCCCCTTTTTTAATGATAAGGGATAAATCATCGTTTCCACAAATGATTAAGACCGAACTGACGCTTAATACACTGCGCATGGAGAAGGACCAATAACAAGGATGGCGTCTATGGACAATATATTCTATAGAAGTGGACCAACTGTTTGAAAATAAGGGCTCATTTTTACCCAAAAAAAATTAATCATTTTAAAAAATTAAACAATGTAAAGATGTTAAATAATGAATATACATAGAATGAGGAGCTGGGTGAACGTGTGGAATTTAATAACAAGTTTAGTCTTCAAAGTTTTTAATAATATTTATAATACATAAAGTATGGAAATGCCACCACACCACCATAAATTATTAATTCGAATTTGAATTCAAAATTTAATACTGAGACTGAGATGGTGTTGCTTAATTTAATGCGGCCGGACTTAGTTTATTTCATTATTGTTCTCCTCTCCTTGTAATTTTTACAACTTGAATAGACTGACTTGTTGCTCTTCCATAATCTTTGAATTTCTCATTTATTGTCAAAACCCGCAATTAAGAGTAGGGTTGATCTCAGACCGGACCATACTAGATTGGTGGCCTCAACTTAACTTGAGGTCTGATCTAGATAGTACCTTGAACTATATAAAACAACATAAAGACTGGTCTAGTCCAGCACTAACCCAACCTCAAGTAAGACCAGATCGATTCAGTGGTCTGCCTGGACTAGTTCAGATAATCTAAGACCTATTTGATTATATTATTTCTTTTTGGGCTTTCTTTGACATACAATATTTGAACCTAATAAGACTATAACAATATCTATAATCATATACCGGCACTACTAGTAGTGCAGTGGTATTGATAATAGTATCTCCATTCCCTTGTACTAGGTTCGATCCCCCCCATCCCCTATCACCTATATATCAAAAAAATATCTATAATAATATAAAATACATTCACGAAACATTAAAACCTAATCATAAATCTATAATAATGATCTCCAACAACATTAAACAACAATAAAAAGCAACAACATTCAAATATCTTTAATACAATCCATAACAATCAATAAAGTACATTAAACCTAACAAGTAACAAGTCATGTGATGAGGTTGTTGCGAATCCTTCATCTCCATACACTTGAAGTTGAAGTTTGATCCGAATTTCACTAGCATTTGTGCTATTGGAAGGTAGCTGTCACGGGATTGGGTGTCGTAGTAGCCGACGGTGTATATTGTGTGTGTACTATGTCAATTAAAATTTTTTTTTAAAAAAAAATTCCGGCCAAATTGGACCAGACTAAGAGGTCGGAGGTTTTAGCCCAATGTCCAGTTCGGCACAAAAAGACTAGTCTGGTCATGTCTGCCCATATTGTTTCGAGTCATTTGTTTTTGCACAGGACCGGATCGGGTCAGACTACCTAGACTACCGGTTTCTTTGCTCATCCCTGATTAAGACGAGTAATCCTGAAAAAAGTAAAAAAAAAAAAAAGGTAAAAAAAAAGGCCGGATCGATTATTGATTTATTTCTGAAGTTTGAGCGACTAAACAACAAGTATGTGTGTTGAGTATTGTGGTCTCAAAATTGATATAATATTGAGCTTGATTTTACACTTCAACAGAAAAATGAGATAAAAAATTAAATTGAAAATAGAGTGCAACAGAGCTTTCGGTAAGATGTATGTTTGTTTTCCCTCACAAATACCTTTGTCCAGTTAGGTCGGCGATTTTTTTTTTAATATAAGATTTTTGTATTTAAGAAAGCAGATGAATGAAAAAAATATATTTTATATTATTATGTGATCAGTTAGTGAGTTATATGAGTTGCTTTATATTTTATTAAATCAAACAGGAAAAAAATCAATGAATGAAAAATTCTGTATTATATGTAACCACATGATACATAGTTCTAGTTAAGTTATTCCTCTTCAATTTCTTCATAACGCAAGTCTAAGAAATTAAGTTACGTAGCTAACATACATCTTTTTGTTGGTGTTGATAATAATCAATATTCATTAATTAATATCAAATGAGTTACATCAAAATTCCACAGTCATGCATGGGCAAGCCTGTGGCAAATATTGTGAATTGCTATAAACTTTATATTATATTATATTTAAATTAAAATTAGGAAGGTGGGACTTTGCATAGCTTGAAGAATTTACAGTTTATAAATAGTATAACTTTCTCTAATTAATTAGAGACATTTAATTTTATGAAAAAGAAAATCTGTGTATATGAATTATAAAGAAATATCTTATAAAAAAGAAGATCTATAACGAAATATAAATTGGGCCCGTCTCCCCCATCTTTGCCCCCAGACCGTCCAATAAGCATAGGCCCAGTCACTTTTTAAGAAACCTTTGTGGGATTTGGCTTTCCTCCAATGCAGAGATTCATCCGCTGTGTCCGCTGCATCCACATGGCGCCGTTTTGGTTCCAACCACACACTGGTCTCCTCTTCTTAAAAAAAAAAATCAAACACTGCCGGATAGTAAAGAGATAATTCAAGATACTGAATTGTACTGAAAAAATCATAGATGATTTTAAAAACTTATTTTAGAGTTTTAAAAAATTATTTCAGTGTACAGATTGATACTAAAAGGATACTTCAGGATACTGACTGGTACTTAAAAAAAATTATTTTAGGATCTTAAAAAAAATAATTCAGGTACTGACTATTACTAAAAATATACTTTATGATATTTTTTATGGATCCTAAAATAATTTTTTAAGATCATGAATTATTTTTTAAGTATCATTCAGTATTATTTTAATATCAGTTTGTATCCTAAAATATTTTTTTAAGATTCTAAAATAATTTTTCAAGATCATCAAAGATTTTTTTCAGTATAATTCAGTATCTCGAATTAATTTTTTTTACTACCCGGCAGTGCTTCAATTTTTTTTTTAAAGAAGAGGAGACCAGTGTGTGGTTGGCACCAAAACGGCGCCGTGTGGATGCAGCGGACGAATATGTACATTGGAGGAAAGCCAAATCCACCTTTGTGCTAGCAAATTTCTAGAGCCTCAAGTGTCCGTTTTGGTATGTGGAAAGTTTGAGAAGGGAAATGAAAGAAAGGGAGTAAATGAAAAGAAAGGAAAAAATGGAAAGAAACTTAAAGGGGAGTGTGATGTTTTGTAGATATGGGAAGAAAACAAATGTTGAGGAAAAATAAAATGTTTGGTGGGAAGAAAATGAAATTGTGGCTGTGAGCATTGTTGTCAAACTCGCGAGTTGACTCACCGAGTTTATGGTCTTTACGTTTCTACCTTACTAAATCAAATCAAGTCTCTAGCAAACTCGTGTCAACTGTAAACTCATATAAACTCACGAGTTTACAGACCGAATTTACCGTTTTTACGTTTGTAGTTTACAAAATTTTGTTAATTTTTTTCAATTTTGTCATCCCCAACAACTTTATACATGAATTTTATAGAAATTTCTTTATTAGGTATAATACATTATAAATGTTGATATATTTAATTTTAATTATTTAGATTTAAAATATATTTAAATCAAATTGTTGTTATTTTTATATTATAATTATTTAATTATACACTATTAATACATGTTTAATGAAAAAAATAAATTCTTACGAGTTTACCGATTCGAATTTAGTTTACATCATTGTTACGAGTTTGCTTAGACTCATGAGTTTGACAACCTTGGCTGTGAGAAGAAAATATAAAATTCCTAGAATACCCCTTAAATTGGAAATTTTATGAAATGAAATTTGAATTTCATCGATAAATTTATTAGCGAATTATGAATTTGCTAAATAAATTGGAATTTGAGAATCAAATTCTTTTTTCGCCCGCTTGTTGAAAATGAGCAAAATTTTGTTCACCCTTGTTTTATGGTTGTCGAAATAGAGTAATCTAAGGCAATACTCGCATCCTAAGCTTTTATCTTATTTGTACTCATTTGTTTGGTTTTTCAGCAAAAAAATCCATTTCTTGGAGAAGATTTATTTCTTCTTCTTTTTTGTTTTTGTTTTTTTTTTTTGGAATAACAAAATCATTGTTTTTAAATGTTTACTGAGAAGAATTCTCAAAGTTGTTTTAGTAATAAAGATGAATATAGCTACTAGTTAGCAGGCGCGGACCCACACTAATGGGGCCAAGTGCAGACATAAACATTTAACAATATATATATAGTGAAGGACCATTAGTTCAATTTGGCTGGTTGGAGTAGTTGGTTATGACTTTCCCTATCTATCTGCAAGTCCCAGGTTCGAGCTGAACATCCTCATTTATCTTTTTTTTTTTTTTCCCAATTTCATTATTCTCACTTCTCACTCCTCACCGATCCGGCATCCGTCCTCCAAATCGTGCAGCCGAGACTCCAAATCTTTCCGAGTCTCCACACTTGATCAAGCTCGCCGTTGGACGCCTACCCTAGGGCTTCGTCTTCTCCCAATCTGGTAAGATTTTATGATCCATTGTTAAAATTTGTTCAGAGCTGATTTTGATGCAACTGGTTCTTAATCTTCCCTATATTTTTTTGTCACCTCTAAAGCATGATCTAGTGCTGTCATCTCTCCGAATGCTTGATAATTTTCCTCTCTGTGTTCAACATATCTGTCTTACATTGTGTGCTTAATTTGTGATCATGGATGTTTCTTTCACGGATAAAAACGAGGGAAATATCCATGATTGGTAGGAATATGATGTGCTATACAAAGACTTAGTTTTAAAAGAAGATAGGAGTAGTTAGCATCGAAATATGCCATATTTTCAAGTTGAATAAATATGCGAAGATCATTACTAACACGGTAACAGCCAACAAATCCTAGAAGCCGTCAAAATCATGGGTTTGAATAAACAAAAACAAAGCTTTGGCATAAAATGCGCTCTTGATAAAACAAAAACAACATATTTTTCATGAAATATTTATGTACATCAGATTAAGAGAAACGTAAGCAAATTCAAACCTTAATAAAGGATTTGAATAGGATAAGTAGCAGAAGATACCCCATGTGCGAGAACAAGACAGGGAAGGACCCACAACTTAGTGATTGAGTTACTTTGGCACCAAATTCAAATCTATGCTGTTGCTTGTTGCATTATACTAGTAATTGAGTTGGGTAAAGTCTTCCACCATTTTGGATCATCACTTTCACAGCAGAAGAAGCATCCACACATGCCCCTCATCATAAAAGAACCTATGTTACTGTTCTGTTCTTTCATCAAAACCAGATAAAATAGAACACACAAGTGGGAGTTATAAGAGCCAGTGCTTATTTAATAAAGAAAAAGCACATACAAGTGTAAGAATTCTACTTGTGTTGCTGTCCGCAGGTGCAAACACAAATTTTTAGCTCTTTTTTTTTAATTATTTTTTTTATTTACCAACACTGACGACAATCTTCTCATTGAGAACGCCTTCTTAATCGTGCCCTGATGATGAAGACACCAACGCACTCCAACCTAGAACCATGGCGAATTTCTCTCCATGTTGTTGGCTTTAGTTATTTAGCATCTAAGCTATTTGCTGGTTACGGATATCAAGGCATTGAACTAAGGATACAATCTATGTTCATTGAAACTGAATTTCGAACCCCGTGGCTGCTGTTATTGGTTGAAATTTCTTGGAAACTGAGGTCTGCACACCCAAATCTGGTTTAAACTTGTCTTTTGCATGGTGTGATGGATTTTTGAACTCAAAGGATTGAATTAGACTTGCTTAAAATGTTTTGGGCACTTGCTATTGGATTGATAAGTTCTTGGAACCAATTCTTTTCTTGCTAAACTCTTGAGATAAGTTTTAGAAGGTTTGGAAATTCTAGCGTCCCACTCCATGGATTGTTTACTTGGGATTTTCTGACAAAGTTTTGGCACTTCTTATGTGATTTCTATCCACTCAGTGATGTCTTCATTGTTTCTTTGAGAGTGTAACAGTGCTTCACCTTGTTTTGAGCTTACTTGTGCATATCATACTTCTCCAACATGGTTTTGAACTTGCAAAAGAAATTTCTTGAGTGATTAGTGCTGTCATCGAAGCCTTAATTCACTGTCAAAAATTGCTTATACTGCTATATTTCCAGTGCATCCTGTCACACCTTGACTCTGAATTTCTGGTTCAGATAAAAATAAATATGATTCTGAAGTGTGGAAATATACTCTTGTGGGCTAAACTCAAGCTTTTGCATATCTTGCTGATGCTTAACTGATTTCTGCTGTCATTCACTAGCTGAAATTTAGCTATATGTGAATAGACCTTTGTGAAGAGAAAGGCCCTGATGAGGTTGTTGTTCTAGAAGTTTTCACCTTTGAACTAAGTGTCTTTGAATGAAGAATTATACTTGCTACTGACTGATTTGGGAAAATTTGACATGATTATGGCTACCTTGTGTATTCTAGAATTTTAAGCATACTGTTTTATTTATATGTGGATTCCTCCTTGTCTAAAACCTTGTTGCTGAGCTTAAATTGTTTGACTTGCTGATTCAACTCTCCATATTTGCTGAGATTTCTGATTGGAAGATCTTGTAGTCAAGATAGATTCTGTTCTGTGAGCTTGTTTGAACTTGTGAAACTTGCCCCCAAAAAACAGAGAAGTTGAGTAAAACTTAATTGATGGTTCTGCTGGTGCATTTTTTTAGTACAGTAACCGGAGTTCTTGAAGAAAAAGAACAATCCCTATTTTGCTTTGATTGTTCTAGATTTGTTAAGGACTTTTATTAAGGATAAGTTGTGCAATCGGATAAGTGATGATTGGTTTAACTCATGCATGATAACTTATGTTGAACATGATATGTTTGATAAGCTTGATGATAAAGATATAATCCAATATTTTCAAGGAATGAAGAATCGAAGAATGCATTTGTAATTGTTCTGTTGTAATAGTTTAGTTGACTCTTGATTATTATTTTTCTATGTTAAGTTGAAGTTTTCTTTTCTTTTCTTATTTATATTTTTTGTTTTTTAATGCATTTAAAACTTTCCTTAAAAAAAAAAAAATTCGGGGGCAGCACTAATTAGTGCAAATACAAACAAAAAATCCTAACTTTGCCACTGCTCTGGACCACTCCTTTTTCTTCTTACTCTCTCTTCTTCATTTGCATCACCTCTTGCTTAGGTTTTATTGACTTTAGGGTTCAACTCTTTCGAGTCGCAGTTAGGTTTTTCCTACTACTGCTGCTTGATTTGCAAAATGCATGGCTTAAACTTATTCACTAGTTGAAACCGTTGAATAATTGAGAGATAGTATACATATATATATTCCAATTAATCGCCTTAATTAAAAGGGTTTTGATATATATAAAAGGGTTCGGGCATAAGCAATGGCACTAAGCTAGAATCTCAGAACAGATAAATAATTATATATGCAGCTAGCTAGCAGGCAATGGACATGTTTAAACTTTATGATCATTGAATGAAATAACTACATGCGTGATAAAAGAATAACCTACCTATATACCTATACGGCCTATATAGCTAGCAGGCCTATATTTATATGTTCTTTCTTTTAACTTAAAGAGAAAAGGGGAAAAATGAAACCCTAATTTCTCTGACAGAAGAGAAAACTTTACCGATGTTTTGTTGTTTTATGGTTTTCTTTGTATACCACTAAGTTACTAATGAGAAAAACAAGAGGGAGGATCGGAGTTGTTCCGTCCCAGGACGGGTCTGTGGAAATGATCCCCAAAAAGTGACCACTGAACCTTATGTTTTTTGCAGTAATTCTTTTTTGCTCTTTTAAGTTACCAAAGAAAGATGATGGATCGATGAGCTCAATATATATATGTATAAAAAGGATCAGATCGAGAGATCAGAATCAGAATTGTGAGTAACGTGTTCACATTTAATACTCTCCTATGAATGGACCATGCACTCTTGAAAACAAACGCGCAAGAGAAGAAGGACCAGCAAGATATACAAGAAAACAAAACAAGCCTTAGTCATCAACCACTCACTTAATCATTACACACACACATATCAGTCTTTTTTCATACACGCATATATATAAAGAGTCGTGACCCTTTTGTGTTTTGATTCTTCCTTTGGTTCTTAGTCAACAAAGCGCAGTCTTTTCAACATCTCATGCATGTACTCCAAATCCAAAACCCTACATTTTCATATATATATATATATATTTCAAGACAAGGTACATATATAATGTTTTTTTAGCTCCTTGGAAAAAGAGACTGCGTATATAGAATAAGTGTGGGAGGGATATAGTATATGACTTGATGTTAAATTTGTCCGTTTTGGTATATATGGGAGGCTTTAAATTTTGAAAGGAACAAGAGAATGTGGACTAGTGAACAAGCGTATGTTAAGTAGCTAGCATGTTATTTTGAAGCTGGGGTGGGGTCTTGGATTGATTGATTCTATGATACAAGGGTAGGTGGTTTATAATTTTACATTTAATACATACACACAGATATTTTTTTTTTCCTTGACTGGCCATATATGAATGATAGATGAGACAACTATACTGCTATATATACATAGGTGTGCTTTCATATCATCACATGTCTAATAGAGTGTATGTTTGAGTTAGCATTCAAGAAGTACATTTTTATGTAAGTCGAGATAAAACTTCTCTTACGTCGTACATCGTAAATCATGGTGGAAAAACAGCTTCTACCACTAACCCTAACAGACACGGAGTAAAATGCTTTATCTACCCCTTTATTTTGCTTTCATTACACAGGACCCCTTTTATTTTGAGAACCCATATGGACTTCCTTTTAAATTAAAATGTGTGTTACACAAACCTCCCTTATATTTTGATATTCAATTTCCATCCATTCAAACCATTAACAATTAAATTTGACTTTTCGACTTTTGTTTTACCTAAATGCCCCTCTTCACTCTCAAAACAAAAACACACACACAAATGGGCCAAGAAAAATTTTCTACCATTCTATTTTTAATTTTCTAATTTGTTAAAAATTTATTATTTTTTAGAGTATAAAATTTATAATTTTAATTTTTCACCATATTTATTAAAATTTATGTATTTTTAGTTTATTAAATGACGAAAAATATGTATCAAACACATTTTTTCTATCAAATGTGATAAATTCCAGAGGTTTGCTATATTGTATAATTTAAATTTGTATTCATATTTTTTCTAGAAACATTTAAAAATCTTACTCAAAGTTTTAAAAGTTTGTGATATCTACAAGTTGCGAATTGAAATTTGGGATTTAGTGGTGAGGGTAAATTAGTAAATAAATTTTATTTTTATGTAAATTTTAATTAAAAAATATATGTTTGGAATCCTTTTAGAATATTCTTAATGAAGTTAACGATTTAGACTTAAGTGCATGTTTTCAAAATAAAGAGGATGTTTGTGTAATTAAGCAAAACAGAAGGGTGGTTATAGTATTTTACTTTATATAATAACTTGTCCATGTGCCTTGGGTTCCACTTCTCTATTAATATACCAACTCTTGGAACCACCTGTTCAAGGTCATTTTTGCCCTTGGGGTATTCGCGAAGGAGTTATGAGCATGTGGGAAAAAATTTGGCCCAATGTTGCCCGAGATGTGTGAAACAAATAGAGCTACCTAATTTATCTGAGTAGATTAAGGGAATAAAATAAAGTAATTAATATGAATAAATGCAACATCCAAAAACATCCCCGTGTGACATTGGATATAATATATCAATTTATAAGTTAGATAATTTCGTTTGCCTACCAACTAGGGTTAGGTCTAGCAGAAGGCAGTAGTTTCCCACAACGTAGCAAACTAAAGTTCAAATGGAGAAGTGTCCGCATTTAGTGTCCGATAGTGCCTCGAATAAGATTGCTTCGAATACCTATGCTTAGCAAACAATTTAGTTTGCCTTTGTCCAAAAAAAATTAGTTTGGGAATCATGAGAAATATAAGAGACGAAATAGAATGAGATTATATATTTTAGATCAAATCAAATCCCTTAGCTAACTCTTGTTAGGCACAAGAGCTACTACATAGTTTTAGAGACAATCGTGGAAGTAGGAATTCCAGCAAGGTTGTTTTATGTCAAAATCTTTCAAAGCAAATCTTTTTTTTTCCCTCTCTCAAAAACACTTTCAAAGCAGTATTATTAATTGGAAGAAATGATTCCGTATGGTTATTGGGTCTCTTGTTGGCAAAAAAGCTATTGAGTTTATCAAGCCTGTTTTTAAAAGCCTGAACCAGAATGTGGATCAAAGATCTTTACTTTCAGCCCAATAACTGATTCATGCCTTTAGTGTTTCTTTGTTGATCATGAACTCCACCTCACAACAGTTGGAATGAGGAATAAGCGGCAAGGAAAATGGAGAAATCATCACTCTCATAGCGAACCAAAGAGTTAGCAAGTCAGTGAGCAAAGTGATACTTTAATGAAGTACAGGTGCGTGCAGTGTGGATTCCGGATCAAAACACTGTACGTGCAGTATTCTCCGAGCAACATTCGCTTGATGAAATGCGTAAGCTGTCTCTATTGTTCTGTTCTATCCTACAATCACTTTCGAAATTCCCCAATTGCTGAATTGAGTTTCTCAAACTCTATAGGTGAATTGCAAAGCGGTGGCGGACGAGTACATAGAATGCCAAATCATGGTACTCGACGGTTTTAGAAATTTCCTGGTTTTTCTTTTAAAATTTAGAATGTTCTGATTTTGATTCCAAACTCTCTTGCTCTCCCTTTTTATTTTGTAGATTCTGCTAATAGATTTAATGCTTCACAAGTGCAAGGCCTATAGACACCTTTTCTTCAACGTCCTTAATCAAAAAGACTATAAATTTGAGGTATGCATGAGTTTCTTCATTACCCTGCAGTAATTTGTTACAGTATATTCACTTTAATGTTTGATGTTGTGTGCTTTTAGTAAACACTCTAGTTGCTTATGTAGATGTGATTATTAAACATAGCGATGTTTTTAGCAATTTTTTGTTTATTATTGGTTAGTGAGTGGTAACATTGCTGGCAGCAGCTTTACTGCAATGACTACTGTTGTTAGGTGAAGTTCATTTTTTATTTTCATTTTGATGATTATTATTGTAAGCTAAATATTTTTCTTGTGAATCTATTTGAAAATAACGACCATGAAGTATTTTCCTCAATGGGAGTTAAATTGCTACATTTACAAGCTCTTCATATTGTAATTTAACTATCTCATCCAATAATTTGGATTTATACTTATCGGTTTATATTTATTGGTTCCTGTGCAGGGGTTATTCTGGAAATTGGCAGCCAGTTTTCTTCTTTTGGATGCTTGTATCCTTGTTATGTGTAGGAATTGTTCTAATTTCATTCTTAATGATATTATGATTGAAATGTTAATTTCAGACACTGTAGAAGGTAACCTTACAAAGAGTTATTCTAGATAAGAGTTTGGTTTTAGAAAGAAGCAAGGATGAATTTGTTTCATTGAGTGTCCCTTCACCAGTGTCAATATGCTGGAAGGTTTATATATGATCATATTAACCTTTACTTTAGAAATTGCTTGGTTTGGAATTTTATGCTGGTTCTGATGAGGGATTATTAATTCATGGATTTTGTTGGCAGATTCTGATAGATGTCTTCTTTGGGAACTTAATGTTTCTTTTGACTTTTCTTTTTGCAATGAGGATATCTATCAGTACATCAATCAGTTTCTCAAGGTATATACTTCTATTTATTAGCAGAAAGTAATACTTAATCTGCCACATTGTTATCATGATTAAAACTTCAATGACAAGGTTGTCCATTGTGAAGCTTTTGTGTTCATACATGTCCTGTTACAGGGGATGCATTTTCTGCTTTTGAAATTTAAGAATAAGGATGATTTCTTTTGGACCTGGCTTCATTTTATGGTTAAACTGAAAAAATTAGCTCGATGGGGTTGGCAAATAAATGAATAGTATTCTGATGAATATATTAGAACATTATAATAAGATAAAGTGATATAGGGTTTAATATAAAATATGATTTTGAAGACAACTTAGTATTTTTCAAAGCATTAATTTGTATCAACACGGCATTGTCAAAGTATTTGTACTCATATATGCAGGTATAAAGACTTGTTGCTCTCAATCTTGGTCTCAAGTTGCTTCAAGGTTTTTCTTATTTTAATGATGGTAATCTCCCTTATAAGAAGCCTATATTGGTTCTTTCATTTTAATTGTTTTGCACTTCCGTTTCCTTTCTAATATTCTCTGTTCATCATATTACTTTAACTTTCTAGCGTGTTTCTGTAGGTTTGGGAATTTCCATCCTCTGTGATCCACATCATTGATTTACTTGTCTTATCATCTAATGTAGTGGCACTGAAAGGTCAGTCACCATGTTACCCAATCCTTTGAGAAATATGCAATGTTAACCTATTTAAATTGCGCACCCAAAATATAAAACTGTCCCTTTCGAAGTAATTTCATAATATAATTATTCACAATAAACGAGTAAGCCTTCTGCCAATTTTGTATCATGAGGAAAAATTGGTTGAATATTCTGTCAATCTTGGAGCTTGTGTGTGGAACCATCATCACTTAGCAATTTGGCATTAACAGTTTAGTGCATATGGTTTGTCTTGATCTTTCCCCTTCAATTTATTTCCAAAGAGAACCATATACATTGAGAAGACTTGTTGAAGATCAAATTTAGCATAAGATAGTTATAGTGTACTGTTTAAGTTAGTGGATGATGAATTGGTAAGTAGAGTATGCCAATTGTCCTCAAGGTTTTTCATCTATTATGAAGCCGGTCAACTTATACTGGATCTCAATGTTTTTCTAAATAGTTAAAGCAACATCTCCATAGGTGCATCTAATATTTCTATTATAAATTGGGCAATTATAAAAACCATGCTGTTAAACTTTCTGACGAACATATCTGTTGGCGACCAGTGATGACAGAGTTTACTTTGAATCGATGTGTTGGGGTCTGTGTCTGTGCCCACGCTGTAAAAGTATTTGTCATTCAGTTGGCTCAGCTCAGATTGTTGGGGGATTAATGAAATGCAGGCTCAGTTGCCCTCCTCATTGCCTTTGAGATACAGCATGATGTTGTTTTTGTTTTATCACGCGAATGTATTGGCAGTGTAATTCAGCTCCTTGATAGCTTCATATTACTGTAAATTATACTCATACATTGGTCCATCAGGGACATTTAGCTGTAGATTGAAGTCCAATATTGAAGCTGCTATGTTTTTTTTGGATTTATATTCATTTGTGAGTGAAGTGTCTAAATGATGTAATACATTGAGCCTACAAATGAAAGACCTGGCTCATCAAAGTTTTTGTAAATTGGTTTTGTTATCATGCTGTGTATGGAACATAGTAGAAGAGCTGGTCACTGTTCTAAAGCAGAGTGAAAAGTGATAGTTTGCACAATGTTTATATATTCTTTATTCGTATTTATTGATTATTGATTGATGATGGATAATTTTGTACTGTTTAGCCTCTAATAAATGCTTTCTCCCTTGCTTCTTGCCTAAAAGAAAAGCATAGAAAGAAAGGAAACCCTTGACTAACGATGACTGGGGCTAGCGAAAGGATTTGATCCATTACGTGGCAAATTAATGTTTGAATTCTCATTGGGAGTGATAGTTATTTTTAGTGTATATGTGCCTATTAAAAAAGTGGGGAAAAAAAAATAGAAAGATAGCAAAACAACTCATGGAATGTTGAGAGGATTATTTTCAACTTCTTTCATACTTAATACTTTGTCTTTTAATATAATATCATTGTTATTTAATTTCAATGGAAAAATCTCAATAATAATAGCTAAAATAAATAAATAAAAAAAACAATATGTAATTTCTTATAGTTTCATCTTTTTTTTTTTTTGATAACAAGTTTCATCTAATTTCTAATCCTTAGATTTTCACTTGACTTTTAGTTGGGTCCCAAAAATTTCAGGCGATTGTTAAAGAGGGGAAAAAAAAATCTAATTAAAAATCAAGTTAAATTACATGAATTTTAAATTAATTTCCCGAACAAATAAATTTGGAAATCAAAACTAGACCCTTTTTCTTTTACATATAATTTAAAAGACAGACAAAATAAACATGGGGTGGTTGCATAGTTGGCTTAGGTCTCATAATTAAGTTGAGAGTATGAGCCTCTCTCACTCCATCAGCTCTTTTTTTAGAGCCATTTTGCAAGTTCTCCATATCTCTAGTCTCTAGTTACTAGGAATCCCACGGCTATGAGCTATCCACTCCCATTTTGAGGTGACATTCAAAATATTGCCTTCGTGTCTCAAATTTCAAAGCAGAACATCGAGTGAATTTGAATTTATAGAAGTTAATTCCATTGATTTTTTCCTCCTCAACTGATTTCACCTCTTGGTTCCAGTTTTGATCAGGTTGATCAAGCTCAAGGAATTCAAGGGGTAGGACCATTTCTCTTTTAGGCTTTGCATGGTTTGGGGGAGGGTGATAATTGAATATTTCATACACTACTTTTTGTCTCTTGATTGATAATTTAGGACTTTTTAGCTAATAAATAATGACTTTTATACTTATTTGGGCTTTGGGCCTTTTATTATATTTGAGCCATTTTTAATAATAAAATTTCAGTTTTACATTGCTTCATTATTTTTTCCATAACTCTTGAACCAAACATCGGATTTGCTTCATTTTTGTCTCATATTTCAGATGATTCAGAGAGTTACAATTGTTATGAAGACATGAAGAGCAAATTCGAACAAGAAGGCGGTCGATTTTGGAGCCGAAGCATATGTATTTTTTGGATTTTATTTTGGGCTCGAATTTTGTAATTAAAGCCCATTTTATTTTATTTTCGTTTTGGGCTGAACCCATTTCCCAATTAGGTTAACTTTAAGTTGGCAACAGCCACAAACACTTTCCTATTCACGTTTTTATGTTTTAGTGGATCAAAACAGAAGCTTTTATTTTCTCTCAACTGTTCTTCAAATGTTCTTTGCGTTCTTTGTCTTTTCTTCATCTTTTACAGTTATGTTCGGCTAAACGTCTGTGATTAGCCCATGGATTAAGGATTCCACTATCCAGAGGACTCGCGCTTAATCAGTAACCATCTAACTCGTTTTTGTATTCTTTAATCGGATTCGATTTTTGGATTTGGATTGGGTTTTTGATTAAGAACCCAGATCGATATTTCCCAAGGACATAGTTCAAACTAGGTTAAAGTATTATTGTGCGATTGTGCAATGATACACCACTGATTCGAACAAATTCTGAACGATCGTTCAGTTGAGGGAATTTCTGGACAAACGCAGAGATTTCGGTTTGTCCAGAGTCGGTCACGAGTTCAGTTATAACTCTGTTTTGTCCAAGGAAGGAAGGTGGAATTCGAATTCATGGGTTAATCCTTTGTTTATCATTGTTAAATCTATTTCTGTTTAATTCATTCTATCTTTGTTTAGTTTCGTTTTTATTCTACTCGAATCAAAACCCCCTATTTTACTTTCTGTTTTATTGCTGTGCGAATTGAACCCGCTGCGAATTCATCGAGGAAACGACCCAGGTTACATTATACTACAAATCTAATCGGTCTAGATTTAATTTAATTTTTATATTTTAAATAAATTTTTATTTTATTATATGAGGAATTAAAAATAAAGATAATCATATGACTATCACTTCTGATGAAAATGAATATATTATTTTAAAAATTAAAAATTAAAATTTTGAAATTTGAACCATTCATATCAAAATTTAAATGATTGAGATCTCATTATAATGATAACGAGTTTGTACTTCCCCGTGCGTTGCACGGAATGAAAAACTTTCACAGGTTACTTAAACATATTTTGCTATCTAAGTGAAGTAACCTTATTCTGAGCCAAAAAAAAAAAAAAAGTAACATTATTGTCTTTAAGGAACATGAAAATATCATATTAGAAATGAAACATCAACAATGATAAACAATAATATCATAAAATGGATTCAGAGTATATGTTAAAAATGAAATCTCAATAATGTCAAACTATAATGTCTTCTAATCAATTAACATTCCTAAATATCTCTTTATACACAACATTCTTGTTGCGTTACCCACTTAGCGGTGCCTTTTCCCATTGATCATTATCTACACATGGAGCTCTCCTTGTACATACAAAAGAAAAAGAGGAAGAAGAAGAGGAAAAATGCATAGTTGTGGGGAAAACAATTTTAGTAGGAAACTAAAATCCGAAATCAATCATCTATCAATTACAAACTGAAGAAGAGAAATGCATACCCTGCTTGTGATAGCTTCCATTAAAGCATAGGTTCCCCTGAAAGAGACCCGAGTTCCATTAAAGCATGGGTTCCCCTACACAAAACACTCAATATATGAATGGTAGCAAAACTATTCTTGCACATGAGAGTTGCCCTGAGAAGTATCAGCTTTTTATGACATCAATCTCATTCAGGTGCGTAAAAATTAGCTATATTTGGCATCATGTCGTACATCAATTGATCTATCCAACATTCATACAACTCTAAGCTTTCTTTAAATAAATATATATAATAATGATTAGAAGTCTATAAAAAATTAATTAAAATTATAACATACCCGCTACAGTTTCTTGTCCTCTGGATTTGCCCTTGATTAGAAGTCTATTGATTAGCTTGCAAAGTTCTCTCATGACACAGGCATGAGTAAAAACTGCTACCTGCTTCCCTGCAAATGAATACAGATGACACAAAATAATTACCACAAATTACTTGTTATGTCCACATTACTTGCCTTTAGAGATGACACAAAAAGTATTTAGGCATCAAGATTGCAACCATGGAACATGTTATGATTAATAACTTAATCAAGAGCAAGCTGTTCAAATTTCATGTTTAACACGAAAATGATCATAAATAAATCCCTCACATTTTCGTGATAGACAATGAAGAAAATCCTATTCAATTGATATCCTTGCATCCAAGAACTTTTCAATCCATTTCCCAAGATGTCTTTACCAGCTATATGCAAGTTCTTGATGATGTTCGTCCCAAGAGCTAGTGCATGCAGTTCATCTACAATAAGATTTGAGGACAAAGTTGTACATGATCATTGATAGGATTTAAACATGAGAATATCATGAACAGATCATATCATAGAAGCAATAAAGATAAACATCATCAGATAAAAGGTTACCTGAAAATATTGTTCCAATAAATATGACCTTGCGGAATGCTTGAATGGTAGCTTAATAATTTCAATGGGCATTTAAATATGTGAGCAGAAGTAGATGAAAACTTTTATAAGCAAACCTTACTTGGTCTTCTTGAGGCTACCGTATGTCCTTTAAAAACCTATCACGAATGAAGATAGATTTCATCAAGATTCGCTAGATGAGGAGGAAGAAGAAACCGGTGATACTAACATTTTTCATGAAAAAACACGCCTTGACTGAACTGCTAGACCATCAACTGAAATGGTGCTCTTTGTCAAAAAGCAAGCATTCAGGTTGAAACGTGAACCGACAAGAAAAAGTTGAAATGAAGTAGGTAAAGAGTAAATATTGCTGAAATGGTGCTCTTTTTTGTTTGGTCAAAAAGCAAGCACTCAGATTGAATCATGAGCCGACAGGATAAAGTAGAAATAATAAAGAACAGTCTGTAATATAACTTCATTGTAACTAAATCAAAATAACTTTAAGAAAATTTCTTAGTCCATTACAAACTCTAAAAGATATGTAGGCAAAATGTGGAATTTTTTTGGGCAAATTGTATTTCTCATTAATTCTGAAGCTTACAATGCTCATATTACACACACAGGAAAAGAGACAGGTAATAAAAGGCTAATTAACCAGAGTAAATGCTCTTAAAGCCATACAAATATTTACTATAAAAAAAATGAGATATTCTCACATACAATTAATCTTAATCAGACACGAATGCTACCAAGTGTCTATAATATGTCATGTTCAAGTCCAGGCTTGAATTTTGCTCTGCAAACATATACTTAGAATCTCCTTGTTACCAGAAATCATTGCAGGAACATTCCCCATTTACAAAGTGATGGAATCGATTAGCATCTCTGACAATAATCTCCCTCTTAACTATCTTTGATATGTGTTTAGTAACAGTGTGACAATCAGCACAAACACGAATATTCTTCGTAATTCTAAGCAAGCTTCCATATAGTGTGCTTAAAAGACCGAAAGCTATAGCCAATCTCTCGCTATGTCCCCATAGCAACTTCAGCTTCATTGGTTCATCCACATCACGAAGAACATAACTTGTATCAGGCACATAACCATGAGCTTCAACCTCAACTCTCAAATTTTCTAATAACTCATAAATATCAGCCCATTTAGGATGTGAATCATCACCAGCAAAATATGTGCATACCTGGTTATCCACTTCAATCAAACTATAAGCAGGTGTTTTCTTCACCCCTTATTCTCATGAGGCTTCTTATGTAATTTACAGATTCCCATCTTCTTGATTGGGCATATATATTTGATAACTTTATATAAATTCCAGAGTCCAAGCAGTCTAAAGATAGCACAAGAATATTACAATAGAATAAAAAGAAAGAAAAGATAAATGGGGAAATATATATATATATACACACTAATTAGGAAGCAATGATATAAGACTCAACATCATATGCATATAAAACACATTATAAAAAGAGCACAAGAACGGATATGAGATAATATTAGTTATGAAAGCAATATAATATTATAACAAATATTATAATAATATTCAGTGGATTAACTTTCTTCCGATGACTATGCAAAATTGCAAATAGGAACATTAATTACAATAAAATATTTAAAATAGTTGGCGCCCATATAAATATTAATTTAAAACCACCCGTGACTTCATACATATTAATTTTTGCACTCCTACCCCTTGCAATAATACTATCTTTGGTCAAATCATGCAACTTGCAACTGTTTACAATGACTCGATGAAACTGATTGCATAGCCAAATAAAATAATAATAATAATAATTAAAAATAAAATAAGACCCATAAAATATAAGATATTTTAATCATGTTCAATCATTCATATATCAACTGCCTATCCCTCCAACACTCCAAGAGGATAGTGAAGAATAGAAAAGAATTCTCATTTGGACAGTGAAGAATAGAAAAGAATTATCATTTTGTTAATAAAAATATTCCAAACATCCTTCTGTAATCCCGTGACGACATAAAATCATAGTCATCTGTCTTGTTAGACAACTGCAATAAAGAAACACAAAGGAAAGGGGAAAAACCCAAAAATATACCTCTCTGCAAAGATAAAGCCCTTCTTCCAGATGCCGACTGTAATACAGATCATAAAGATCCAGAACGATGCCCTGCACTTTCTTCTGCATGATTTTCAGGGGCAACACAAGAAAGATGAGTGGACTGCATTAAAAAAGCACCAGCATAATTTCCTTGTTGTTGCTTCTGATCTAAAGCAAATTTTCATGTTCAACATGTTACTCATAAAAAGGGAGCAAAAGGATGAACTCAAATATCTACCTCATCGTTCGCAGATGCAGGTCCAGAAGAGATCTGTTCATGGCATCTTCGTCCTCATCAACAGAGACAGTACAGAGAAAATCATATGGATATTCAGAAGCACCAAATTCAGGAACTTTGAAACCATTAAAGCCAAAAACAGACTAAGAAGATAAACCACAGGGAACCGACATTTCCAAGAAAGAAAGGAAGATAAAAGGAAAGATTGAGATAAACCAGATCGATATTCTTAGCGGCATGAGAAAATCCGATGGAGTTCTTCGTAGGGGTAGGACTTGGCATTACCAGAGTCTGTTGGAGAAAAACCTACAGATAGTGGAGTGAGATCGGATCTGCAGAGTCTGGGAAGATCTAGCTTTGAGAGTGCAAGAGAAGGCGCTGTGTAACTTGATTCGTAGGCTGCGAATGAATCTTTTGCCTCCTCTCGCCCAGATCAGGTAGGAGTGCAGAAAACTTGGCATGGGTTTTGCTTCTTTTAGATCTCGGCGAGTCAGAGAAGTCAGAGCTGTTGCCATGGATTTTGAATTTTGAATTTTGATTCAACGGTGTGAAGGTGTGGAGATGTTGAGAGAGAGAGTGGTTGAAGGAGGAAAAGGATTTCAATTTTGAAACACCACAGAAGAGAAAAGAGGAGGAAGGGATTTGGAGGTTGCGTGGTCCCGTGAGCCGAAATGAGGAAACGGCTTTCATATTGTTGATGCACGGCTTAGGAACAGTAAATTGTGGGGAGAGCCAATGATAAGCCATGAACAGTGCGGCTTGAGGGGATAAGATTTTATATATACGAGCTTTTACTTCCCCGTGCGTTGCACGGATGATAATACTTTATCAGTTACTTAAACATAGTTTACTTTTAAAGTGATGCAATTTTCTTGTTTTTAAAGAATTATTCCGGCATGATCATAATTGCCCAATTTAGATCATGTTTAAAGCATTTAAGTTAGTGAATTTATAATGTTTTGCAATGTATCATCTGTCTGACGTTGCTTATCTACAAGTAGCACTTTTTGAGAGTATCTTGGCCAGTCCTCATAGAACTTTGAATGGAGAAGAAGCTGATTTTTTCTTTGTTCCAGTTCTTGATTCATGTATCATAACTCGTGCTAATGAAGCTGATTTTATCTTTGTTCCAATTCTTGATTCATGTATCACAGACTCGAGCCAGTATTTACCCGTGCGTGATGATAATACTTTAAGTATTACTTAAATATTTTTGACTTTTTAAGTTAT
Source organism: Acacia crassicarpa (assembly GCA_034222035.1). Taxonomy (NCBI): domain Eukaryota; kingdom Viridiplantae; phylum Streptophyta; class Magnoliopsida; order Fabales; family Fabaceae; genus Acacia; species Acacia crassicarpa. The sequence continues at coordinate 4,148,189 of JAWXYG010000010.1, forward strand.
GCAACTTTCTTGGCTGAATATTAACACAAGAATGCCTATATAGTAAAAAAGAAACATTAACACCCCCTACATAAAAATAATAATTTAAAAAAAAAACATGACGTCAAAATATTACCCATCATAATACATAAACATTTATATACATTCATATATGTAAATGTCATGTTTGTTAGTAAACATTTCTAAAAATTTTATCAACTCGATACTTCCTTAACCCTCCCGACGCATTCAAAAGCATGGCCTTCCTAAAGTGCATTCAAGCATACTATTATTTGACTTCGTATTGTTTAGCGTGGTTCTCTTCTCACTGAGGTTTCCACATTCAAATTTCCTGCCTCCTCTCTTTCCAGTGTCCATCTTCAGAGACTCTTTTTTCTAAACACCCTTGAACCACATCATGTTTCCTTTTGCCCGCTGCACCCTTTACTTTAAGGGCTTTTTGACTTTGATTTCCTAACCCCATATGTCTCCCGTGGCCTTATATAATTATATTCATCTGTGAAGCCACTATGCTGCTTTGGATTCCCTTTTCTACTTATTTCATCTCCTTTATATAATTTGTGGGCCAGTCTTTATTAGTTAATGTAACCATTGGAGCACTGCTTTCTTTGAATTTTCCTCTGATCACGCCACTTTTCCTCTGCCAAATCACCTATCTGAAATCCCATTATTTCAAGCAAATATGTTGAATTTCTTTTGGGGAAACGCGCCTTCCTCATCTTGCATACAACACAATATTGGGAATCGTGATGATTCTACTCTGCCTTCGTGATCCAGCTGGATCGCTTGTACTTTTATCCCCATGTCACTGTTGCTTGCTTTTCTTGGAAATATTTATTTACAAATATATGATAAAAGACTTACATGGAAAGAAATAGAAACTCACACATGCAAATAATTAATAACCTTCTTGAGAAAAAATGGAAACATTGATTGATATTTCGGGGAGAAAGATTAAGAGGCAAACGTCACCACATGGTTAATATATTCATAACAAATATTGATCATTATTAAGGCATTACATAAATAAAATTAAAAATCTTATAGAAAAAGTATTTTGGAATTATTTCATGCCTTTAGATATTCCAGCATTCATTTTGGATAAGTTTTTTAATTTATCAAATCATATATCAAATTATTTACCCTATAAAAATAGTAATCATCATGAAAATTGACGTGGTAGAGCAGTGGCATACCAACCTGCATAATTACAAATTTAATAATTATTCTTACCTGCATAAGAATGATATTTAACATTGTAATTTAATAATTCCAGCAATTATGTTATCGGAAAAGTAAAATCACTGGCATACCAACCTTTTCATCATATATTAATTTAATAATTCTAGCAATTATATTGTATACGTTTTTTAATTTATCAAATCTTATAGCAAATTATTGAGAAGAAAAATCATCACATCGTATATTAAAGTTTGAAAAAACAATCATCTTTTAGTTGTAGGGGAAAGTTGTAGGGAAACGGTTAAGAAAACAACTTATAAATGTACTGAAATAAATGAACCGATGAACAATTTGAACTTCTTATACCTAACCAACTTGCAAAAGCGAAATTTTGTCACTTAAACCTGCTCTCTCCTTTTGAGATCTGCTTTCCAAGTTGGAAGCTGTTGTTCCCTTTTCTTAGAAACCTTTGCAAACAACCCTGAAAAACTTTAGCCACCAAGTGGCTCAGATGCCGCAGGAGGAACGCCAGGGGCACCCGCACCGTTCTGCAATATTTTGAACTACAAAAAGGTTTTATAAGCATCAAGTGAAGACTTAAATGAAATGGAACAAAGATTTATGTTGAAGATGGAAAGGAACTAATGACTTAAATGGGTTTAAATGGAACAAAATAGAAGGTTATTACAATATAAAGAAAAAATGGCGTACATGAGTCCAGAGCATCTGTGAAAAAGTAATGAATGATTAAGATCTTTTGGATATTTGACACAAGGAAAAAAAAATCACATGGATTCAGTCATATTTCTATAATAAATATATACACGAATGAAAGGTAGAAAAAAAAATGTAATATAATATATAATAAAACAATGGAAAGTGGGAGGTGACAGCCTGTTTTCATCACCAGGTTTTCATCCTTTCAGATCTGGCTCTTCTCCAAGCTTCCGTCTTCTTCCCATCCCTCTCAAGGTCTCTCTTAGTTTTATCTGAAACTCGAGTCTGTGAAAGTCAAATATGAACAATAAGCATAATATTTTTATCAAAATATAACGAACACCACTCCTAATATAAGACCAATATCATATATGTATTCATCGGCACAGTACCGTTCACTTATCTGTTTCTCTCCCTCAGTGCCGCTGGAGCAGATCTGATCTGTTTCGGAAGGAGGTACAAAGTTCACGAATTTCTAAACAATGAATGATGAATGTTAATTATAGTGACAGACAGAGGGCATCACGAGGAAGCAAAAGAATGATGAGAGAGATTTTTTTGGGAAAAAAATAAATAAATAGTTTAAATAAGTTTATATTTGCTTCTTTTGCACATGGCTTCACGGATTAAATGAAGAAGAGTTGGCAATTGGCATCATTTGGATTTAAGGAAGTTGGGTCCCACGTAATTTAAAAATGAGAAAGATGAAGTTAGTGGAGAAAGAAGAATATTGTGTAAAGAAGAGAAGGCACATGACGGTGACGGCGAGCATCTGATGGTCTTCCATAACATAGAAGAGAAGCATATTTGTTGAGCTGGAACCAAGAGCGAGATAGAGAAAGCCATCAATCATTCCATTCACCTTCTACATCCATCTTCAGCTTCCTCTCGCCGGCATCATTATTCACCACCAAGGCCGACGGCAAGCTTCGTCATCACAGATGCGAGGAGAGCCAGAGAGAGTCTTGACAGCAGAATCCAGAGACCACGCTGCTGTTCCTTTGGGAAGCCGAGCTTTACTGAGTGGCTGAAGGAGATGGGATTCACCGCGGTGGAGCTTCAGCTTGACCATCGACCGAACTATCAGGGCCTTCTTTCCTTCACTGTTTCAGGCAGCACCAGCTCCAGGATCCATTGAAGATGCTTTCTCTGTTGGACCTGCAAAATGAAACCTAACTATTGTCGGAATTTGGACTACACTTGTTGTTTGGGAAAAGACGAAGATTTGAAAACATTGTGACTAGTTAATAACGATGAAGGAAAAATGGCATACAAGATCAGAGAAGAAGAGACAACAGCAGATCCGAGAGGTGGAAGACTTGAAAAGTGCAAACTTGAGCAATGGTGATCCGAGAGGTGGAAAACTGGTTGCAGAAGATGAAGACGACAGCAACAGGATCTGAGAAGAAGAAGAGACAACAGCAGATCCGAGAGGTGGAAGACTTGAAAAGTGCAAACTTCAGCACTGGTGATCCGAGAGGTGGAAGACCGGTTGCAGAAGATGAAGACACGACAGCAACAAGATCTGAGAAGAAGAGGTGGAAGACATGAAAAGCTTTTGGATTTTAGGCTAATGTTTTCTGGTGTTGATATACGGAAATATTTAGATTTGAAATTTGAATTTGAATTGAAACATGGAGTGATGGAGGGATGAAGAAAAGATTTTGGGAAAAGGGGCAGAGAGAGGAAGGGTTTGCGTGATGGTGCGAAGGTGTGCAGAGCTGCAGATGTTGAGAGAGAGAGAGAGAGAGTGGGTGAAGGAGGAAAAGGTATTCAAAATCGCGTGGTCCCGTGAGCCGAAATGAAGAAATGGCTTATCTATTGTTGATGCACGGCTTAGGAACAGTGATCTGTGAGTAGAGCCGATAATAAGCCATGAATAGTGTGGCTTGAAGGGATGAGATTTAATATATATATTGATATTGATGATGAGAAATTAGTTGCTAGTCAATGTATTGAGCACGGACTACGGACCGTGGGTGTAACAGATCTCGGCGAGTCAGAGAAGTCAGAGCTGTTGCCATGGATTTTGAATTTTGAATTTTGATTCAACGGTGTGAAGGTGTGGAGATGTTGAGAGAGAGAGTGGTTGAAGGAGGAAAAGGATTTCAATTTTGAAACGCCACAGAAAAGAAAAGAGGAGGAAGGGATTTGGAGGTTGCGTGGTCCCGTGAGCCGAAATGAGGAAACGGCTTTCGTACTGTTGATGCACGGCTTAGGAACAGTAAATAGTGAGGAGAGCTAATGATAAGCCATGAACAGTGCGACTTGAGGGGATGAGATTTTATATATATATTAATGATGAGAAATTAGTTGCTGGTCAATGTATTGAGCACGGACTACGGACCGTGGGTGTAACACGAGTTTACTTTTGCATTTTCTTCCCTAATTGAGGGGCAAATTATCAATACATTAATTCTCGCCCCTTCTATCTGGAATTGGTTCAGATAAATCTATCTTTTCCGACAAAAAAAAATAAAAAATCTATCTTTGTTTTTTCCCGGAACAGTTAAAAATATGATGCATGTGATGTACAGGTACTCCGTTGTCTTGGAAAAAATATACTCCCTCCGGTCCTAATTATAGGAGCTATTTACCCGAATTTGGAGAGATTAAGGAGGGAAGTTAAATTAGTTAATTATAATTATTTTTCAAAAATACCCCTCCTGAAAATTAAAAATTACATAATATCGACTTCCCAGTAATAAATTAAAGAAATGGAAACGGGAGATACTGCTTTCACAAAATCTTATTATATGAAAAAGATATTCCCAGTAAACACGGCACGTGTGTTGTTTAGAAACTTTAATTAACCCCCTATATATCGACTTAAATTATACTATATATATATATATATATATATATTGTGTTAAAAAAAAGTATACAGTACTATAATATCAAAGAGTTATATATATGTTGGATCATTGATATTTTTTAAATTAATAATGGTCTTCCATATACCTCAAGCAAACTAGACTGGACAAACGAGGCGAAGGATGGAAACGGGAGATACTACTGGGGATTTATGTTTGCACGTAAAAAAAAAAAAAAAAGTTCTAAAAAGTTAAAAATTAAAATTAACTTCGATATAAAAAAAATAAAAAGCCCACAAATTAACCCATCTCAAGTTTTATTGAAGTATACAATGACAAATGTAATTATATAATACTTTTTATTAATAAATTATTATTGTCTTTAATTATTATTGAGAAAGTATAAATAGGGGTATTATAGGAAAAAGTTGACAAAAGTTAAAACTTGTTCTTATAATTAGGACCAAAACTAACTTCAAAAAGTGTTTCTATAATTAGGACCGGAGGGAGTATCATATTTTTAATATTGTATTTCAATTGTTAAAATATGAACTAGCTAGCATGTGTTGGCTTTTATTGTTGAAACTTATTAAAACATCTTATGCAATTTCAATTATAATAAATAAATTTCATGACCCATTAATTGCCAACGCTAATGTCATGTTTGGTTCACGGTGTCTATATATTCCACTCTTATCATTATAAGTTTTAAAAATAAAAAATGATAATCAAAATTAGTATGGATGAAATTCTCTATTTATATTTGCATTATGCCGTCAAATAAAAAGAAGGAATTAGTGCCAACGAGGAGTGGCACAGTTAGTTAAGATATCGGCTTTCACCCCAAAAGGGAGGAGGTTTGATACCCGAGGGTCGATGTGTAGGTCTCGTTGGTAGGCAATCGGTAAGTACCTCTATAAGTAGAGCTGTCAAAATGGGTCACTTCGGCCCGTTAGGCCTTAGCCTGCACGGGCTAAGGCCAAAAAGCCTACAGGGTCCAAAAGCCCGTATGTTAAACAACCCGCATGACCAAAAAATTATATAACTTTAGGGGTTAGGGCTAGCCTGCAGGCCAAAAACCATTTTAGAATAATCAACTTAAGCTTGAATAATCAAAAAGAAAAATCATTATATGGAAATCCATGTCTTGAGCACCAAAAGGAAGCTATATACACAATTATTCTTAAACCTGTGCTAGCTTTTTTTTGTTTTCATGATGCTCAGTTGCTTCAAATAAGAATTTCATAGAAATTTTTTTGATGGATTTAATTTATTCTTAAATATAATAAATTATAAATATTGATGGATTTAATTTCAATTATTTAGATTTAAAACATATTCAAATCATTTTTTTTTGTTTTTACATTTTAATTATACACTATTAATACTTATTTATTAGTGAAATTAAATTCTAATAAGTTTTTTTTAATCAAAAAATTCTAATAAGTTTTTTTTAATCAAAAAATTCTAATAAGTTTTTTTTAATCAAAAAATTCTAATAAGTTTACTATTTTAGTGAAAGTATTATATTCCATGTGTTATTGAAAATTTGTTGCGCGTAACTGAAAAGATGCATCCATTGAATAGATAAATTCCAAATAGTCCTGGGCAAGACCCATTTTAAGAAATTTATTATTATTATGGGAAAAATATTTCTCCTGTCACTGGAGATAGAGTTATCTCCAATGATCCTAAAACTACGTCGTTTTGAATTAATGAAGGGTGTGTTTGTAATTTCAGGTGAATTAATGAAGGGTATTTCTGTATTTGCACTCTTCATTAATTCAACTAAAATTACAAATACACTCTTCATTAATTCACCTGAAATTACAAATACACCATTCATTAATTCAAAACGACGTAGTTTTAGGGTTACTGGAGATAACTCTATCTCCAGTGACAGGAGAAATCCTTTACCCTATTATTATAAATAATAATAATAATAATAATAACATAATATTATATTATTACCAAATAAATGCATGAGCAGTCGCATCATTCGCGTGAATGGAAGGGGCATATAAACCAAAAAGAAAATGTCGTTTCTGACCTGCATGCAGATGAGTGGCAAGCATGGCTCAAGGGCATATTTGAGATTGAAAAATACTATTTTTATTTTATTTTGGTTACCCTTAGAAATGTTGCACCCTGAGTTGAATTGAAGGGAGGGAATCGGAACCAGTTTCAGAGCTCGTCCTACGGACAAGCTCTCCCTGCTCGTCCGTACGGACGAGCTCTGGACCGTCCAGATTTGATCTGGACGGTCCAGATCTGATTTTTTTTTACTTTTATATTTTTTATCCAAAATAATTTTAATGGGTAGAGGATCTAAAATAAAGATAATCTTTCAACTAACATTTTTTCAAAAAATAATTTTTTCATATAAAAAAAAATAAAAAACGAAAAAAAAAAACAGATCTCAGCCGTCCAGATCCAGCTCTGGACGGCTGGATCTGGACGAGCTCTCCCTGCTCGTCCAGAGGACGAGCAGGGAAGCTGAATCCGAGGGAATCGACTTTTTAATTCCTAGTCTCGATATTGGGAAGATATTCCGTACCCTTTATGTCGACTTTCCGTAATTTAATTTAATAAAAAGGCGCGTCGGAACTTTGGACCAGTTTTAATTGGGCCTGCAGTTCACCCTGTCCTAGTCCAAGAGGAGTGGGGTTATTTTAGGTTAGGGTCAAAAATAACCCCATTATATAGGAACTAAAGATGGGGTTTAATGGGCTAGCTTGTGGGGTATAGCCCGTTTTGATAGCTTTATCTATAAGCGCTCTTTGAGACTGGTCTTGGTGGGATACCAGTGTCTACTCTCACCTAAACTTTCTTATACCAAAAAAAAAAAAAAAAGAATTAGTTGGGAGGAATCCATCCATTTAGTAATGGGTTCTTATTCAATTCTCATTTAAAATTTTTAATATGTGATTTTTTAAATAATAAATTTATTTTTTGATAAGTGATAATTATAAGATTATCTTTATTTTATATTTTAAATATATTAAAATAAAAAAGTATTTTAATTATATAAATTAAATTAAATATGAATAATCCAAAAGCAATGTTGACCGTCTAGATTGGTGATAATCACACTATACTTATTAAAATGATGAGCACAAATGTGTTCTGGAGTATTTGCTATTGGTGAATTTGGAAAATATGCCATTCGCGTTTTAATCAATAAAGAATTTTTTTTTTCAATTTATAAAAACATTTTATATGTCTAAAATTATAGAGTTGACAACATATATACAGGCACAATAAAACTTAATGTATATGAATCATTATTTGTAAAACATTTCACCTTGTTTATGAACCACAATTTCCCTACTAATACATTTGTTTATCTGGTGGGGCAGCAGTAAGCCTTAGCAATTTTAGAAAGATCCTTTGTATTATTCAGGGAAAGGCGTTCATGATAACTTCTATCTTTATGTTTCCATCCTGCATAATACATGTTTGCAAGAATCTTAAAAAAAAAAAAAAAAAGAAAAAAGAAAAAAGAAAAAAGAGAGAGAGACTCATAAATTTTTACAACTTACATATAAAATTTTCTAATGAATTTACTATCAAAATTTGTCCTACCATAAGCTTTTCCCCTTTCCAAATGATTTATATGAACTATTCTTAATTACTACTCTCTCTGGTTTGTAATATAGGATTTAATTGGAGAGTTGATTTTAGCCTTAAATATAACATGTTTCTTATATTTGTTGATCTTTTCTTAATGTACTCATATTGATACTTCCTTATCAATAATAAAAGAAGAGAGATTGATCGAATCAAAGAGGACGATTAAGGTGTTTTAAAAAGCAATCATCTTAACTAATTTCTTTAATTTAGTTAAAATTAGATAAATATTTATTATATTAAAGACGGGAGGAAGGAGAATAATCTTCATTGGAATAGCTAGGGCTAAGAACTCACCTTGGCATTAGCTATTTTCACATTATGCTAGTTATTTTCTCTCTTTATGTGAAAGCTGATATTGGTTCTCATTTTCTCTGTCTTCAGATTTTGGCTCTATATACAATCTAAGTATAATGATGATTGTGGGATTGTCGTGCATCCGGGTTAAGCCTAATGATATCCTTCAATGAAAAAAGTTGTCAAGACGCTTGAGGGAGATGATAATGATTTAGAAATGCCTTAAAGGCCTTCCCTAGATCCACAAGATATACCAAACGTTGATGTTAGCAACCATTCAAGTTCAACATTAGCAAGAAATTATGAAGAAACAACTTCGTCTTCAACTCCAGAAGATGGGAGATCAACATAGCATTGTTTATAGTGCTCCAAACATTTATGCGAGGCTCTTAATTATGAATCAGAATATGTCCTTTTGTTTATTTTTTGGCCAGACAGGTCAACATGGTTTGTTTCTGTTTTAGGCCTTTCAGTTGACTTTCCTTGTCCATTGACATTGTAGAAAGGATCAAGGTCCAAGCAATACGGATCATTAATGACTCAATGCACAAGCTTTCTATATAATAATGGACCATTTTGTTGTTCTCAGTTATTTGGAACTGGAAAGATTTATGTCTCTGTGGATAACACTCGCACTTTTTATATGAAGCAAAAAGGATCAGAAAATACTTCCAATTTGTCGACTTCTCTTGAATGAATTATATAAAACTGTTTGGAAACATCCATTCTATATTAAATAAATTTCAACTAGGAATAAATAGTGATATATATCCTCTCATGCATTTTCAAGCCTACTTCAACCATGCTTAATGTCTATTCTACTTAGTATTGCAAATCAAATGTGGCTAAGAGTCTCTCCCATGTGCTGCACTATTCTCAGTTATGAAACAGAGTACAACCTAGAGACATGGTTGGTCTGCGTTTGAACTCAGAACACATCAAGGTTCTGGTGTAGTATATTTTTCATATCATTTCACATATTTCTAACTACAGAAAGAAGTCAGGAATTGACTTGGCAACATGACTGCTATAATGCAATCAGCAAACTTGGAATAGTAGAGAGTCTGATGTACAAGCTGCTAAATGACAATTTTCAGAATATGCATGTACTAGAAAACTCAGACAAGGAAGAGTGGGGAGGGACAATTCAAAGTAATTTATCGGACTTCTTCCTTAGACTTAAACTAAAACTACCAATTTAAACAATGACAACACCACACACATCGAAAGGAAAACCAATCAATATTTGACCTTTAACTCTCACTCTGCTTCTTGGATTATTTCTAAACCTTGCATCACATGTCTAGCAGGCACATTGGCTCTGTTACTTGTTGAAGGACCTTCAGAGTCAAAAGGATTAGGAGGTATTGGTAATTTGCCTTCTTGTCCTTCTAACATTTGAACCACTACTTGCATTGATGGTCGATCCACAGCATGCCATTGGATGCACCACAGGCCAACAATTCCTAATTTTTTTGCAATCATAGCATCCTCTTCGTCCTCATGAATTCGTAAATCCTTCCTTCCTTCTAAAACATCATGGATCCATTTGGGATAGTAAATGTGGGCTGCTTCCTCTTCTGCATCATTGGTGATCCTTCTCCCCCCTATCATTTCCAGTAGCAACATTCCAAAACTATAAACATCTGCTTTGTGTGACACATTTCCAAAGTTTCGAAAGAACATTTCAGGAGCCATATAGCCAAAAGTTCCTCTGGCATTAGTCATCGACACTACACTTTGATTTTTGGAACATAATTTGGCCAATCCAAAATCAGATATTTTTGGAGTAAAATCACTATCTAACAAAACATTGTGAGGTTTTATATCAAAATGAAGTATGCGCTTTTCACACCCATGGTGAAGATACTCAATTCCTTTGGCTATGCCTAAAGCAATTTCTTGTAATTGTGTCCAGCTGATAAAGTTTTTCCTTTGGCCTAGTGAATTTATGAAATTTTGTAATGAGCCATTTGGCAAGTACTCATAAACAAGTGCTCTTCTAAAACCTTGGGCACAAAAGCCAACTAAGCGAGTAATGTTGACATGATGGACTTTGGCCATCATTCCAATTTCAATGATGAACTCTTCACCATTTCCTATTATAGAATCAGAAAGAATTTTCACTGCAACTTGGAATTCAGATGAAATGTTTCCTTTGAACACAGTACCAAACGACCCTTCCCCCAACTTGTCTTTAAATTGATTGGTAATTCTCTTAATTTCAGCATAAGAATACCTGGTGGGCCTCAGTTCAGCATAATCTTTCAAAAATTTGTCAACTATTTCCTGGCTTTCTTTATGTGATTTGTATGAATTGAAGATGTAATGAATGGCAACAATAATTGCTGCCAGAAGAAATGAGCCCGCTGTTAATCCTGCATATATATAAGAACTCACATTTAATTTCAAAAATTATACTTCGACAGGAAATTAAAATTCTAATCTCAATTAGAAAGCTAACCTATGGTTAAAAATTTGTTCGACGAATCTGCAAAAATAAACCAACATGATTGGTCAGCTTTGTACATTTAGACAAGTATATATATATTTAGTTATAATTTACAAGAAACTGTATACATTTTTTTACAAAAGATAGGTTCACAAGCACATGTCCATATAGATTTGTTGAAAAAGTAGACCATATATCATACCTATTTCAAAGCATGCAGTTTCCAAACTAATGCTGCGATTCCTGAATCCGCATCTTCTTCCGGTTGATTCGCAACGTTTGCACATGGGATTAGACCACTTCAAATGAATAGTGTAATCAGCTCTAAAAATCTTTGCTGTGACGGATGAAATGTTAAACACTTTGGTGCAAGACAACAAGGGAATTTGTCCGATGGGTGTGCCTGATGAAATGGCATATACTTGATAGGTAGAGCTGCTCAGGCATGTTGTGATGAATTTCACAACCTTATTGGAGTTTTTCAGCTGCGAGCAATTGAAGATGGTAAAGTCATCATCATAATCATGAAGATCAAAATATGACGAACTGGCTTTGAGCTGGAAAGGGGGAGGAGGAGGAAGAGTGAGGTTAGGGAAATGCAGAGAGAGGCATCCATAAGGATCATATAGTTGAATGATTTGGGAAGTGTAATCAATGTGTTTGACATTGAGCTTGACAGAGCGAGGCAGCTCAAAAACAGGGTGATTTGCAGCGGAACATTGTAAACCAAACCCAGGATAGCCACACACTTCTGGTTGGCGCCCGATTATTCGGAAAGGAAATCGAACACGAAGGTTTCCACACCTTGTTTCAGGTTCTGGACAGCTACTCTGGCTTTCTACAGGTTCTGAAAACCCTGCTATTAGCAACAAGCAAATGAAGAAGGAGGAGTTTACACTTGAAGTCTCCATGTCCTGGCTTCCCCCAAGTGGCAAGATGAAACAAGAAGTTACTAGTCGCATCTCAAATACGAAACCAAGAGATTTTTCCAAGCAATGACGTACCTTCTTACGTCAATAACCTCTGACCATTGTGAATTATTGAAAGTCCTATCAAGCTATCAAGTGTCCACTTCAGTTTAATTTCCAGGAAACCTCTCGATGATAAGAAACGTATGGTGTCAATAGTCGATACATACACCTTTCTTAGTTTCTGAGAGTGCTGTGCCTTTTGTTTGTATTTCAAATTAGTTGTCAGTGTCAAAATAAATATTTGTAGGCAACTTGTTGACTATTCGGAATTCATGGTTGTAAGGACTTCTATATGTATCTCCAGAGACGAGATGAGTAATTACTCTTCATTTTGAGATCATCATGAGAAGGGACATGTGTTGCTCTTCAGGAAAATTACTGGTGGACCTGTGTCTGATACTGTCATTCTGCAGAACTTGCAAGGCATCAGATGGAGGCGAGAAGTGTTCTAGTTGGTGCGGAGATGTTAATGTTAGCAGCCCTTTCCGGCTAATGGACTCTCCGGAGGGTTGTGGTGACTACAGGTATGAGCTATCTTGCGAGCAGAACCAAACGTTGCTGTATTTGAAAGCTGGGAGATATGATGTTTTGTGCATCAATTATGAGAACTATACGATCCGAGTGAGGGATAGTGATGTGCTAGAGTCCGGTCACAGAAAAATTTCCTTGCCTGCCTATTTTTCAACAGAGCTGGACTTGAGCTATTCAAACTTGGATAATCCATTTACCACCACCATTCTTACACACTTTGGAAGTGGTCTTTTTGGATTTGAACTGAAACAATTGGCAAAGAATATGATATTCGTAAGGTGCAGGAACCCAGTGCATTCCCCTCGGTTTGTGGACACAGCCCCTTGCTTCAACACTTCAAATGCCTCTGTAGCTTCTTCTTCTTCGTATTTGTATATGAATGTTGGCAGCGAAACTCTGAGGGATTTGGAGTTAGACGACGGTTGTGGTGTAGAGCTGATGTATATGACGTCGTGGCCTGCTTGGAAGAACAACCAGTTTGATTGGTCATGCACAGACATCCACAATATGCTTCTTTATGGCTTTGAACTTTCTTGGTTGCGAGCATTGTGCAATAGCGTATATGGAGATTTCGCATATCTTAATCAAACCAAACATCCAGACTGTCTTGTTTGTAAGTCCTTAAATTCTTACTAGTTATCCTACTTTGCTAATTTGAAGACGACAAGGAAGCTAAACAAATTAGTCAACTAGTCCGAACTAGGTCTCATATGCATTGAGGATCGAAAGGTAGTATTAGCCTATTAGGTATAAACCCTCACTCTTAACTGTAGCTTACTGTTGCGTTTTTATTCTTAACTCAGGCAAATTCTCAATTCTGGAATTGGCTTCAAATAAGTCTGTCATGTGTGCATCGTTGAGAAGCAATTCACGCATCTAACTCAATCTTTTTGGCTAAAGAGCCTTTATATTTTCTCTACCCATTTATCTTCACTCCTGCCTTGCCCTACCCATAAATAACTGTGGCCATTAGTGTCATTTTCACAATCCAAGCCCACATTTATATTAAGCTGCTTCATTACTACAAGTATCATTAGTGAACTGGCCACTTGAATTTTGAATAGAGTTAGGATGGAGCACCCAAATCGAGTATTTTGAAGACCGGCTCGTATCATAATAAACTAATCAAGAATTGATAAAGTCCATCATTGGTTAAACATTCACTTTATATGCACATTATTAATAATTAATTAAAATATCCCTTATTATTATTACTAATAAATTCGTTTTATAATTTTTTTATTAGATGACATTATGAACAAGAAATTACCAGATGACCTCGCACAGATTTTATCGGTGGCCCGTGTGGTGATCTTTAGCACAGGTAAGGAATATTGTGGCTACTTCGAACTATTTATTCCGCAATACGACGCAATTTTTTGGATTTTGTAAAATAAATATTCATCTAATAGCATTTTAGAAAACTAGCTAAAATATTTAAATTATATTTTCAGATTTGAATTTATTATTTTTTAAAAAATCTTATAACCTGAAAAGTTCGTTCTTCATTTGATATACAAATTATATCACAAAAATAATTCTATGGCTAAATTTGCACATGAAAATCGAAAAAGTTAGTAAGATTCTTGATATGCATATATCTTTAATTTCATATATTCTTAAATCATGCATTTTAAACAACTTCTTATATTTCCCAAAATTTAAGTAAATTTATTTACAGTAATTTCCCTAAAACAGAGATCTATTTAATAATGCGGCCCTTCCTATTTGCTCATCATATAAATTGACATAACCTCTCACTTTCTCTGTTTCGCAGCTTTTGCAATTCCCATCTTAATGTTATTAGGTAATTCCTTGACTTGAACCAAACAATAAAAATGAAATACTAGTTCCATATACAGGCCAGTGCCAGCATGTTCTAATTATTCTTATTCTTATTCTTTTTTTTTTTTTGGTGTTGTCTTTCAAATTTTCTTGAGCAGTTTGTCATTGTGCTTGTAAATGTGTTGTGGGGCCTCCATTTATCATTGGCCTGTTGATCTATAAATGGAGACGAAGACATCTATCAATGTATGAGAACATTGAAGATTTTCTGCAAAGCGAGAACAACAGCATAATGCCTATAAGGTATTCTTGTAGAGAAATCATAAAGATGACTCAAGGGTTCAAAACAGAAATCGGAAAAGGAGGCTATGGCTCTGTGTTTAAAGGACAACTTCGAAGTGGTCATGATGTGGCTGTCAAGATGTTGGATATGGTCAAAGGTAATGGACAAGATTTCATAAGTGAAGTTGCTACACTTGGTAGAATCCATCATGTTAATGTGGTCCAACTCATCGGTTATTGTGTAGAAGGACCAAAGCATGCTCTTGTGTACGAGTTCATGGAGAATGGGTCTCTTGACAAATACATTTTCTCTAAACCTAATGGTATTGAGCAATCCTTGAGTCTCCATCAATTGTATGCCATTTCTCTCGGAGTAGCTCGTGGTATTAACTATTTACATAAAGGATGCAACATGCAAATTTTGCATTTTGATATAAAACCACACAACATTCTTCTTGATGATAACTTCATCCCGAAGGTTTCTGATTTTGGCCTTGCTAAACTTTATCCTACAAATAATAGGACTGTGTCTCTAACAGCAGTAAGGGGAACTATAGGATACATTGCTCCTGAATTGTTCTACAGAAATATGGGAGGAATTTCTTACAAAGCTGATGTCTATAGCTTTGGGATGCTATTAATGGAAATAGATGGTAGAAGGAAGAATTTGAATGAGTCGGCTGAACACTCAAGTCAATTTTACTTTCCGTTTTGGGTATATGATCAACTAAACGAAGGAAATGAAATCAACATAGAAGATGCAACAGAGGAAGAGATGAAAGTGGCAAGGAAAATGATGATCATTGGGTTGTGGTGCATTCAAACCAGGCCTAGCGATCGTCCATCAATGAACAAAGTCGTGGAGATGCTTGAGGGAGATGAGCAAGACTTAGAATTGCCTCGTCAAAAACCTTCTTTTTATTCACAAGATTTGCCTGAAGCTGATGATAATAATCATTCAAGTTCAATGGTCACATCATCTGAGCTTAGGGAATGTTCTTCAATGGATGAAATTGTAGAGATGACAAAGATAAAGGAGGAAGCCTCAAAATTGTCTCAAGAGTCTAGTCCATATGCACTAAATTTACCAACAAAATCATTCAAGTTCAATGAGTAAGTCTGTGCATGTTTAGAACCATTTTTATGTTATGAGATATAGTGTAGTAAATATATGTTACATACTAGTGGATCTTGATATATATTGATTTATGGTGAGACAAGTGATACTTCCAACAATTATCTTTGCTCTTTTGTATCTGAGACTCGCAGATATGAATAAGAATTGGGGGGGTTTTTTCACATAAGTAGATATTAGGCTTCCATTTTTATTCGTGAATGTGGGTGGAAGACGGATATTTCATAACATCAGCTGGCTTTGATTATTGGAACGCGATTTGACCAATATAAGTCAGAGTTAAAAGTGCATTCATACATTTTGGAATAACTAATTTGTTTTGATTGATTGGAGCTTGTTGGTCATAACTTGTGCTTATTGAAAGCTGGATTATATTCAAATTGCAGGAATTGGTATCCTTACATACTTGCTTTTCATATAATGGCATTTCATGATTTTAATCTCCCATTTATTTGTTTATAAAACCTTGTAGAAGATTTAATGAAATATTTGTCTTTAAAACTTACTTTAAAAAAAAAAAATCATTTTCTCTTTCACTCTCTCAACTTGAATAAATTAATGTTGTTCATCTATAAGTGTCAAGTGGAAGTGCAATAATGTATGAAACTAAGATATCATTAGTAACTGATTTTTAGACTTGAACCTTGTTCCTCCATGACTACAGAGGTAATCGATGTCTATTTTTATTATTCAACTCTTTGACTATATGGGGGGGGGGGGGGGAAATCGAAAGTTCTACCCTTCCTTGCTATATATCCAAGGGATGGAAGGATAGAGGTTTTTGGCCTCACAATCAATTATGAATATGCTTTTATTTCATGCCTTTCTTCATTCATACTTTGATAGTACATATGTTACCCTAGACAGAGAGGAATCACAACGATCCAGTCTAAACATTGTGGTTAAACTCTATTGCAGTGACAATATCATATATAGGAAGTCCTGAGAAAAAATAGCTTAGCGTAGAGAAGATAATTGATTCAGGGTAATTTTAGAAGATTATAAAAAGTTTATATTTTATAATTTTAATCAATTTTTTTATTTTGGAATACTAGTTAACAGAACCTTATTATTAAAAAAAAAAAAGAAAAGAGAGAGAGAGAGAGAGATTAAGGGAGTAACATAAGTAAAAAAGCAGAGGAGGAGGAGAAATTGGAATGGTCATATATATACAGATGTTGGATTTGGTATATTGATAATGATGGATTTGGGCCTATATCTAACCATCCTGCTCTGGCCTTCTCAAACGTCTAAGGATCAAACATGTTTCTTTTCTCACTACAAGTCCTTTGTATTTTGGGTTCACTTCTCACAAGAATACGCACTAACTTTTTGAACCTTTCCACTATTAATGGTCCCAAATTACAATTTTTTAACAAAATTTTACCCACAATCAAATAGTGAACTTTGTAATACCATAAATTTAATTATCATGAATCTCTTCTCTAATTTCTGTTTGTTTAATAAGTATTATTTATATAAAAAAAATCATTTAGACGTCACATATATTTAAAATCATAAGAATTCTTTACTAAACGACATACTATTAGCCACGGAAGGGAGTAATGATTGGTGTTATGAGTCTATGTTGAAAAATGAGAGTTGAAGTGCGTACACTTTATTACAACCACAACGGGTAGCAACTTAAAAAAGAAGTCGTCAAAGTCTTGGAGTGTAAAATGGGTATTGTGAGTCAACGTCTAAATTAAGTTAATGGAGTTAGTGAGATTTTAGGAATAAACTTTTTGTGCGTCATGTGATGATAATGGGATTAAAACAACCTATTGAGAGATTCTCGGGTGATCACTATTTCATCCCTTGGGCACCTTCGGTGAACCTTCTGAGAAAAGAATTGTGCATTTGATGAAGATGATCAATAGTAACTTAACATGGGTTAACACGTCTGTTACTTTGGGAAGAAAACTATTCCATTTTTAATACTTTAGGGTTAAATCTGCATCAATAAATACTTTTAGGGTGTTGATTGCACGTCCAAAAAATAGTTTAAAATGTTGGGTGCACTTTAAATCTAATAAAATTTCTAAGAAAACAGTACACACATATAGAATAATATTAAATATCATTATATTTCTAAAGGGGGAAGAAGGTATCTAGCTATTGAAAGATATTAAAAAAGAGCATTATGTATGCATGAGCCTTCTTCAATCCCTTAATCGTGTAGTACTTAGTTGGGTAGTGTTGTTAAAACGTCAGGGGAGACATGTAAATTAATGTCACGTTGAAAATAAAGTACTAACCATTAAACAAAGAAATATGGCAATATTCCTCTCCATATTCAGATTATAATAATCTCATCAAAACTTCACAGTCAAAAGCTATATGATTACAGAGAAGAATGAACCCAAAAGTGGGTATGAAAAGAAGGAATAAAGGAGAGGGAATGGAGCAGCAGCAGATATTACAGAAGAAAAAGAATCTTCCAAATCATGACACACCATCCCTTTGAATATATTGGTCTCTTTATACTAAATTTCCTCACACAATTCACGCAGCTTCTGGGGCCTGCGGAGAAGATACTCTCCTTATTAACTCTCTCATTATCTCTCACATACAGATCCTGATCGTTGAAATCTTGATCCAAGGGCTCAGGATGATTTAAAAAAAAAAACCGCGCGCGGTTTTGCTAAAAATAATCCTAAGCCCTTGGATCAAGATTTCGACGGCTAGGATGTACTGATGATGAGGGATGTGTAGACAAATGATAAGGAGAGGATCGGACTCGTCCTTCTTCTTATCCTGTCACTCTTTCTTAATCCAAGTCCTTGGTTTGGGCCTCCTTTTTCCACTAGTCCTGGGCCCACCTGCCCACCCCATTTGACCTTGCTACAATTAACCTATAATTAAAGTCAATTGATAGGATCAGGGACTCATACATACCCCTCCCTTATTTAATCCTTCATTGGGTTTCATTTGGCTCTTTATTTTGATGGGACCAGTAAATTAAAATTTAGCTTCTTTTGAAAATTTTCGAAGCTAAAAAATTTGATCCAATTAATAATATAATCGATACGCGTCTATTTTATAAGAACTTGAATTTAATTAAATCCGTTGCTAATATACAGTTGGCAATAAAAATCTAATTCATAAGTATTTTTGTAAATACATTTTGAACTTTGATTGCCTCGTACTTGTATGTGCCTAAATCTAACTGGCCTATGTGTTTTTTTTATAACATCCTAATTTTTATATTATGATTTAAATGTAATTAGGGAAGAATATGTAATTATTAAAATAAAACATGTTTATTTAAAATATGATTTATAAGAGGGAGGGAAATTATAAATTGATAAAAATATATTAAAATAATAAAATAATAATAATAATAATAATAATTTAAAAGATATTTACTATTGAAAGAAAAGCATTTGCAAGTTAAAAAGGAGAAAATTAAATTAATAAAATGTAACTACTAAAGGGGAATGTGGCCTTGGGCGGACCTACGTTATGAGTTGGGGGCACTTGAATTTGTTTTTTTTAAATATATATATATATATATATATATATATATATTAAACTAATACATGTTTGAATGATTGTCCGCCTTTAAATTAAGTGACCACCCTTGTTACGGACCGGCCCAATAGGCCAAGGTCCGAACCTCGGCCCAACTACGCTCACAACAGGACCTGCGCTACATTTGGAAAGGGTCCGAGATCCCACAAATATGGGATCTCATTAATAGAGATTCTCCTACAATCATGGCACCAGCCAATCAGCCCCTGACGGCTCAATCTTAGATATGGCCCATTAAGGCAGAGATACGCGCACTAGACTCCTCTATAAATAGAAGGAAACCCTAAACAGGTGCACACGTTCTATCTTATGCTCTCTTTACATTCTGTTACACAGAGCACACACCCCACTCTCCTAGCTTCACGCCTTACTGTGTAACACGAACTACGTGGACTTTGATCCCTTCAAAGGGTACGTAGGCTCTAGGCTTGACAACCTAGTCAAGTCCAACATCTGTGTTCTTCATACAGAACATTGGCGCCGACCATGGGGACTGTAAACTTCAATCCCCGTGATTACGGATGGTGAGCACTATAAGCCACAGCAGATACCCCCAGCCGGTGGGAGGAGACCCCCAGCCAAGCCAACCACCGCCGGATCGGCCGCAGGAACAACCGCGGCGGGAATGCACCCCCGAAGGGCATGTCACCGACACGGCAACCACCCCTTCAGCGGAGGACCAGCAACCACTGGGAGCGCTCACACCGGTTCCAACATGCGACGTCCAGGCAGTCGATACAGACGTCCGCATGATGCGAAGGACGCAGGAATCGTTCCTGCGACGACTGGAGAATAAGGAAAAACGAGACGACCTGCAGAGACAGGCCGACTTTGAAGCTTTCGGAAAAATGATCCAAGAAGCACTTGAGAAGGACCGCCATGAGAGGGGCCACCGCAGGAATCATAGGCGGGGAAGGAGAGCCCCAGTGGATGACAGCAGTTCCTCGAGCAACTTTGAGCCGAGGGACACGCGCCGAGCTAACGGCGAGCCGGGGCGGAGGGCGAGTGCAGAACGAGGCAGACCACGGTCCCTAGAAAATAGAGAGAACCTCGGCGTTGGTATTAACCGCACTGATCGATGTGCAAGAGAGGACCGAGACCGAGAAGAAACCCGCGTGGAGGATAGAACTCCCCGGGCCCACAGATCGCCTCGCCATGGATCTCCTCGGGAATACCGAGTGACATATCTATCGGAAACCGGAAAATCCCCATTCTCAAGGGAGGCGGCAACAGCCCGTTACCCGAAGCACTTTGACCTGGCCGACCTGCCGAAGTACGACGGGACCCAAGATCCGCGCAACCACTTGGTCACGTTTGAAAAGCTCATGTGGGTCCGACAGATAACCGGTTCGGTCATCCAGCGTCTCTTCGCAGCCACTCTGAACGGGCCGGCACATCGATGGTTGACTTCTCTCCCGGACAACTCTATCCGGAGCTATGAAGACCTCGGACGAAAGTTCGAGCTGCACTTCGCCACCAGCAAAAAGCAACCAAAGACCACGTTCACCTTGAGCAAAGTGCGTCAGAAGAAAGGTGAGGCCTTACAGAAGTATCTGGATCGGTTCCGCAACGTGGCCATGCAAGTACGGTCATTGCCCGAGGATGTCCATGTGCACTGCCTAGTCAATGGTCTGGACCCATCATCCCGGCTAGCTCGTCACCTATGCAAGAACCCAGCGTACACCTTGACCGAATTCTATACCAAGGCGAAGAAGTACCTGGAAATGGAGCAGATGGAGGTGGCCAATGCCGACGAGCCCGAACGGACTAGGAAGAGTCCGCCTAGTGACGAGGAATGCCCAAGAAGGACGAAGACCGACCCCAGACGACGGAGCCGAGACGGCCGAGCCAAGCCTGACCGGGTCGACCAGAAGGCCAAATACGACAGCTACACCCCGTTGAATGTCCCTCGGTCCCAGGTATGGAAGGAGGTAGCCTAGACCGAGATGAAGCGGGTGGACAAGCCGAGGCCTATCCGTGGACGCTGCAACACGGACCGTTCCAAATTCTGCAAGTTCTATGACTGCAACGGCCACACGACCGACGAGTGCTATGACCTCCGCGACGCTATCGAGAAGTTCGTGAGGCATGGAAAACTGCGTCAGTACGTGATTAAGACTCAGGGAAGGACGAGCGGGAAACGCAACGACCGCGCCCGCTCCAGAAGTCCGCCCAAGGAAACCCGAAATCTGGGAAAAAAGCAGAAGGCGGCCTCGGACGATGAATTTCCCGACGTCGATTTCCAGTGCAACGTCGTTAGTGGAGGATTCGGTGGAGGAGGAGACACCGTAAGTCAGCGGAAGAAATATCTCAGCGAAGTACTGACCATTTGAGACCCCCCTAAGTTCAAGGAAGACTCAAAGAAGCCTCGGCCGCCTACCCTGACCTTCACCGATGAAGAGCTGGAAGACGTCATACCCGGACACCTGGACGGACTGGTAATTACCAGAACTCTGGTAAATTGTCGAATTAAAAGGATTTTTGTGGATGCAGGGAGTTCGGCCGACATTATAAGCTGGGACGCCTACAAGAGGATGCACCTCGACAAAGAGGACCTCAAGCCTTGCAAGACCACCCTGGTCGGCTTCAATGGCGAGCAGTCTTTCCCAAAAGGCTACATCGACCTCCGGTTAACTCTTGGCACCAAAGAAGCCTTCAAATCGGAACGGGTACGGTTCGTAGTTGCCGATTTCCGGTCCCCTTACAATATCATCCTGGGCAGACCAACGATCCACGACTGGGACATTCTGGTATCCACCAAACACCAAAAACTGAAGATGGTCAACAGTAAGAACCAGATAGTTGTGGTATCCGGAGACCAGAAAGAGTCGAGGCAATGCTACTACGAGTGTAATAGTCACTAACAATCAGACTTCATTGCTTGAGATTGTAAATCTCTTCCTGAAGATCGGTAATGTGAAATATATCAGACTAATAATATCTTGAGCAAATATAGTTCCAAATCTTAGATGCACAATCAAACCAAAGAATGCTCTTGGCAATAGTAGGAGAAAGATTTCATGAGCCAACCTCAAACAAGATTATTGCAACGCTCCCACACCGGAAATAACGGATTAGTTGTCAGCGGTAGAATAATCAAACCGTGTACAAGCTTGAGTTTGCTCTTCAAGAGTAATGCCAGCTTCATGGCTTTTGCCCAACTATGGTAGTTCAAGCCATCAAGTGGCAGTGCGACGAGGACGAGGGTTGAGTTTTCGTTGGGGTGAATGTAGTAAGGGTTAGCTTGATCGGAGATCAAATCAAAAGCTATGGAAGTCAAGAGGAAAAGGAAAAGAAGAAGCAAGGGCAAAGAAGAAAAGAGAATAGGGGTTTGAGGGATAAGAAAGGAAATGGAAGTTTGGGAGAGAGAAAAAAATTATGTGGCTCTAATACCATTTGATGGAATATTTTGGGAGAAAAATGAATGTGGATTTTCATTATAGATAAACAAGTGTTTATATATATCATGTACCTGTAAACTTATTTTACAAGGGAACAAATATTTAGAAAATAGTAAAGATTGAACCCTTCCAATGTTATTTTGCTTGGTTTGAACACATCATATGATAAAAAGAAGGCTTAGATATATCCTTTACATATTGCATTCTTCTATGCCCAAGACACGAGGCTCATACAACAGACAAAAACAATGATAGAACAACACACAACAAAAGGGTAACTTCTAAATGTACTAAAACCAAGTGAATATTTTACTATTGATTGTCACTCTACTTCTTGGATTATTTCTAATCCTTGCATCAGGCTTCTTATAGGCGCACTGGCCCTTTTTCTTGTTGAGGTGCCTTCAGAATTAAAAGGATTTGGAGGTATTGGTAATTTGTCTCCTTCTCCTTCTAACGTTTTAACCACCGCTTGCATTGATGGTCGATCCACGGGATGCCACTGAATGCACCATAGTCCCACTATTCCCAACCTTTTTGCAATTTTAGCATCGCTTTCTTCCTCAATATGAATCCTAACATCATCCCTTTCTTCTAAAATATTATAGATCCATTCAGGATAGTGAATGTGGTGAGCATTTTCTTTTGTGTCATGTGTAATTTTTCTTCCCCCTGTTAATTCAAGTAACAACATCCCGAAGCTATAAACATCTGCTTTATGAGACACATTTCCAAAATTTCGAGAGAAGACCTCTGGAGCTATGTAACCCAAAGTTCCTCTAGCGTTAGTCATTGACACCATGCTTTGATCTTTGGAACACAATTTTGCCAAACCAAAATCACATATTTTTGGAGTGAAGTCATTATCCAATAAAACATTATGAGGTTTGATGTCGAAATGAAGTATTCGTTGCTCACAGCCTTGATGAAGGTACTCAATTCCTTTGGCTACGCCTAGAGCAATTTCATGGAGCTTTTTCCAACCAATGAAGTTTTGCCTATTATTTGGCGAATTTATAAAATTTTGTAATGAACCATTTGGAAAATATTCATAAACCAGCGCTCTTCTAAAGCCATCAGCACAGAAGCCCATTAAGCGAATAATGTTGACGTGATGGATTTTGCCCATTGTTCCAACTTCAGTGACGAACTCTGTGCCGTTTCCTTCAGAATTAGTGAGCATTTTCACTGCAACTTTGAACTCAGATGAAATGTCTCCTTTAAATACAGTACCAAACGATCCTTCTCCCAACTTAACCTCAAATTGATTGGTAATCCTCTTGATTTCAGCATAAGAATATCTGGTGGGCTTGAAAGCTCTATAATCTTTCAGGAACTTTTCAATTATTGCTTGGCTTTCTTTTCTAGATTTGTATGTGCTGCGAACATAATGAATTACAACCAGCATCACCACTAGAAGCAGTATTGATCCTGCATATGTGAGAGCTCGAATTTAGTTTCAAAATCTACAATATAATTGGCCTTTAGGAGAAAATACCAATTTCAACTAGAAGGCTAACCTGTAATTACAAATTTGTTTGATGAGCCTGCAAACGAAATTAAAGTGATTAATCAACTTAGCATGTTCAGATGAGAATTTAACCCAACTATGACTTACCATGTGAAGAATTCTGATGCTTTTCACGAGACAAGAAATATATACGTATATGATATCGTGTCCTCATTAGAGGTGATTAGTTATCATATTCATGGATGCATGTAGTATTAAGGGTCGGTTTATCTAAATAATATACATCTTGAAAAAAGGCAGGTTTTGATGCAATTAAGATATCAATATTACGTACCTTTGTGGCGAACCTTGAAACATGCAGTATCATAACTGGTACTACTATTCTTGAATCCACATCTTGCTCCTTTTGATTCACAATGTTCACACATTGGATGAGACCACATCAAATCAAGAGTGTCATCAAGTTTAATGATCTCATATGGGATGGATGAAATGTTGAATATTTTGCTGCAAAATAACAAGGGAAATAATTCTCCGATATCATCGTTAGAATAAACGGCATATACTCGATAGGTAGAGCTGCTCAGACACGTTGAATATAATCCTCCATCTCTAGGTGATGAGCAATTGAAAAAGGTGTAGTCATAGATATACGGGGATATGAGTTGAAAAGGGGAAGGAAGGGTGAGGTTACGGATATGCCTTAAAAGGCAGCCAGAAGGATCATATAAGTGAATGGTTTGGGATTTGTAATCAATAAGTTTGATATTGAGCTTGAGTGATCCAGGAAGCTCAAGAACAGAATGATTGGCAGAAGAACATTGTAAATCAAAACCAGGATAGCCACATTGTTCTGGTTGACGTCCTATTATTCGGAAAGGAAATCGGACAGTCAGGTTTCCACAGGTTGTTTCGAGTTCTGGACAGCTATTCCAGCTTCCTACAGACTCTGAAAACCAAAGAATTAGAAACAAGCATACAGAGAAGAAGGAGTTTACAGGTGAAGTTTCCATGTCCTGGCTTCCCCCAAGTAGCAAGAGGAGATGACAATGCAAGTTTATAATCTCATCTCAACTGCGAAACCAAGAGATTTTTCCGAACAAGCGTAGCTTCCCCACGTTTTCCTTACGTGATTTGGACCTGCTTAGTCAATAAACTCTGACCTTTGTGAATTAGTGGCTGTCCTGTCAAGTGTCAGCTTGAGAATAATTTCTTGGAAACCTCTCGATGATAAGAAACATATGGTGACATGGTGTGAATACACACACCTTGGTGGATTTGCTACGGTAGACAGCTATTCCAGCTTCCTACAAACTCTGATGAGAACCCAAGAATTAGCAACAAACATACAGAGAAGGAGTTTACAGGTGAAGTTTCCATGTCCTGGCTTCCCCCAAGTAGAAATAGAACAAGTTACTAATGTCATCTCAAATAAGAAACCAAGAGATTTTTCCAAAACAAGTGTAGCTTCCCAACGTTTTCCTCACATGATGTACCTGCTTACGTCAATAAACTCTCACCTTTGTGAATTATTGGCTGTCCTGTCAAGCTGTCAAGTGTCAGCTTAAGAATAATTTCTGGGAAACCTCTCGATGATAAGAAACATATGTTGTGAATACGCACACCTTGGTTAATTTGCTACGGTAGTGCTCTGCCTCCCTGTCTGTGTCAAAAGAAAAATTTCTAGGCAACTTGTTGGTTACACGAAATAAATGGTCGAAAGGAGTTTTATATTTCTCTCCGGAGTTGAGATTAGTAATAATTAATGACTCTTCATCTTGAGATCATCATGATGAGGGACATGTGTTACTCTTCAGGAAAATTAATGGAGGCTCTGTTTCTGATAATATTATTGTGTAAAACTTGCAAGGCGTTGGATGGAGACCAGGATTGTTCTAGTTCGTGCGGAGATCACGACATTACGAGCCCTTTTCGGCTAAAAGACTTTCCAAAGAAGTGTGGTGATCACAGGTACAACCTGTTTTGCGAGCAAAACCAACTGGTAATGTACTGGCAATCTGTGAGATACAGAGTTTTGTCCATTAATTATGAGAACCACACAATCAGAGTGAGGGATTCTAATATTGAGGAGTTGGATTCATCTTCCCTTCCGGAGTATTCATTAACAGCCTACAATTTTAGCGGATGGCGG
The DNA here is from genome assembly GCA_034222035.1 of Acacia crassicarpa. Taxonomy (NCBI): domain Eukaryota; kingdom Viridiplantae; phylum Streptophyta; class Magnoliopsida; order Fabales; family Fabaceae; genus Acacia; species Acacia crassicarpa. Next base: position 4,174,542 of record JAWXYG010000010.1, read on the forward strand.
GATCCATATAACTCCGGAATTGCAGTACGTTATGAAAATCGAACTTGGCTAAGTAATGGATTGAACCCAAATATGATGATGATATTTGTAAGGTGTGACCGCCCTCTGGATTCCCCTGGGTTTTTGGACACAGCCCCTTGCTTCAGAACTTCTAATGGGTATGCAACTCCTTCTTCTTCTTTGTCGTCTTCGTATTCGTATGTGAATGTTGGCAGCAAAACTCTCCGGGATTTGGGGTTAGACGACGATTGTGGTATACAAGTCATATATATCACGTCGAGGCTTGCTCCGAAGAACAGCCAATCTTGGTCATGCACAGACATCCACAGTATGCTTCTTGGTGGCTTTGAGCTTTACTGGCTCAACAGTCTCTGCCCCAACTTGGGAGTATATACAATCCGCTTCCAAAAAGGAAATAAGCAACACTATTGTCAGTCTATAGGTCAATCCATTTATCGTTTTAATTGCATCCGTAAATTACATACTCTACAAATCTACAAAACGGGAGCTTATTTCTTCATTTTTTATCTTTAATTCACGAAAATTCCAAAATAAGCATTTGGATTTTGGAATTCCTTGAGGTACTTCCATCATCCATTATGTACAGTAAGGTGTACATAGACAAGGCTGGATTGCGCAGAACCCCAGCCCCGACCAATGAACAATCTAAATATAAATATAAGATATAATTTGATTATATTAAGAAAGTCAATTAAATTAGTTAACACTACATATATTTTTTAAAGTACCCTATTATCTTCCTTAATCCTCATTTTTCTCTCCTTGTTGAGGGAGTATCAATAAAGAAAAATTATAAGAAAAAATTTAAATATAAAAAATATACCTTATATTTAGGATCAAAATCAACTCCCCAAATATATTCTAAGTACCGGAGGGAGTAATATTTTTTTGTTATCTATAAGGGAGTAATTTTTTTACTTTTTTTTTTCTTTGCCAACGAGTAATACTATTACATTAGTATGTTTAGTGTGGTATAAATATGATAATGATGGAAAAAGATATAATATTTATAAACTCAATTCTCCTTAATAAAATATCACTAACTTTCAAAAATGAAATATTATTCAATTTTTGCTTAGTCATAAGGAATATATTGTATGTTATATTTTTTTCTTGGATATGATTTTATTGTTACGTTATGGAATTTTTTATTTTACAATATTCTAACACATATCCCTACTAATACATTTGTTTGTCTGGTGTAATTGCAGATGACCTGAACATTTTTCAAATCATCCTTGAGTATATTTGGCCCGGCATAATACATGCCTGCAAGTTGCGCGGGATAAATAAAAAGATAGTCGTAACTTTTTTGTCATACAGTGCACAATCCTTATTCTCCTTCACATATGATTTTTATGAGCTATTCATTTAATTGCTATAACATTTATGGAATGATAGTGTGTTTCTATTTTATTTCTCTTATACTATATATATAAATATTTGTTCACTGGTTGTGAAGAAACAGCCAGTGCCAAGAACTCAGCTTCATATTAACATAAGTATGTAACAACTTGACAGCCTTTCTTTTTTCTTTTTCTTTTTTTTTTTCCAGCAACAACTTGACAACCTATTCGATCTATGTTGCACTAACTATTTTCACATTAATCATAGTACTTTTCAGTAATAGAAAACTTATATCAATTTTTGTTTCCTCTGTTTTTGCAGGTTTTACAGTAGCAATCTATATTCTGTCAGGTATCCCTGAACTTTAACTAACTTATCTAATATTGTTAAGATACCATTTGTAGACTGGACAATGACTGGCCAAACAATAATAGAAACTCAATACTCCATACTAGTTTGAGTTAAAGGCCACCTTCTAATTATCTATGTTCTCTTTTGAATTTTTGGATTGACAGCTGGAGCTAAATTTGTGTTGGGGACTCCATTTATTATTGCCCTTTTGATCTATAAATGGCGAAGAAGACATTTATCAATGTATGAGAGCATTGAGGATTTTCTGCAAAGTAAAGACAACAACATCATGCCTATAAGGTACTCCTACAGAGACATCAAGAAGATGACTAAAGGGTTTAAAGTAAGACTTGGGAAAGGAGGCTATGGTTCTGTTTTTGGAGAACAACTTCGAAGTGGTTGTGATGTGGTTGTGAAGATGTTAGATAAGGCTAACGCCAATGGTCAAGATTTCATCAACGAAGTTGCTACACTTGGCAGAATCCACCATGTTAATGTGGTGCAGCTCATCGGCTACTGTGTGGAAGGATCAAAGCGTGCTCTTATTTATGAATTCATGCAAAATGGATCTCTTGACAAATACATTCTCTCTAAACCAAATCACAATGGTCAATCCTTGGATCTTCATCAATTATATGTCATTTCTCTTGGAGTAGCTCGTGGTATTGAATATCTTCACAAAGGATGTGATATACAAATTCTACATTTTGATATAAAGCCGCACAACATCCTTCTCGATGACAACTTCATCCCAAAGGTTTCTGATTTTGGCCTTGCTAAACCCTATCCTACAAATGATAGCATTGTGTCTCTCACAGCAGTAAGGGGAACTATAGGATACATGGCTCCTGAGCTCTTCTACAAGATTGTAGATAGAGTTTCCTATAAAGCTGATCTCTATAGTTTTGGGATGTTACTAATGGAGGTGGCCGGTAGAAGGAAGAATTTGAATGTCTTGGCCGAGCAATCAAGTCAATTTTTTTTTTTTCCATTTTGGGCTTATGATCAATTAATGAAGGAAATGAAATTAGCATAGTAGATGCAACAGAGGAAGAGATGAAAGTGGCAAGGAAAATGATGATCATTGCGTTGTGGTGCATTCAAACCAGGCCTGGCGATCACCCTTCAATGAAAAAGTTGTGGAGATGCTTGAAGGCGATGAGCAAGACTTAAAATTGCCTCATCAAAAGCCTTCTTTTTATATGCAAGATTTACCTGAAGTTGACGATAATAATCATTCAAGTTCAATGATCACATCACTTGAGCTTGGAGAATGTTCTTCAGACCAAATTGTAGATATACTTGAAGAAGAGGAGCAAGAGTTAGTATTGCCTCATAAGCCTCTTCTAGACACACAAGATTCACCAACAATTGATGTTAGTGATCGTTTATCTTCAACGCCTCCATCATCCTCTGATACTTCAATGAATAATGCTAAAGAAACAACCTCATTTTTACCTAAAGAAGATGAGAGATCGATATAACATTGTAAAATATAAGTTCAGTATTGATTTTATTAGGAGAGACTGTTAGATATGAATAAGAAGTGGGGCTTGTATCAACATGAGAAATGGATGTTAGGCTTTCAATTTTTTTCCGTCATGAGATATATAAGGTAGAAGCATTTGTCTTTCTAGATAATTACTAGTACGTTTTGAGGAAGAGACATGCATGTCCTCGGAACTTGGAAGGGATTAAGATCAGGGACGGAATTAGGGGGCTAGGGGTGGCCCCCGCCCCCCCTAAAATTATAGGAAAGAACCCAAATGAGGGGAGAAAACTACAGAAAAGAACCCAAAATTTTATGAAATCACATTTCAGCCTTATAAAAGTTTCAGTATTTTCATTTTAGTCCCTTTCTAATAGTTTTATGGAGGGACTAAACTAAAAATATTGAAATTTTTATGAGGTTTAAATGTGATTTCATAAAAATATGGGTTTGTTTCTATAATTTCCGCCCCTCCTAATTTCAATTGCTCGGTCCGTCCCTGATTAAGATCCAAAGTATGTGAAAGCTTTAGATGTAATGGATTATATATGTTGTTCTCTCAATTGGTAATTTATGTCACGATCGATCTTTGTTTGTAGATAAGACATGCACTTTTTATTAGAGGCAAAAGGATTTAAACCACTAGCTTCTATTGATAGTTGATCTATAGCATGATTTGGGATGCACTTAAGTAATAGTTTTTCTGGTTTTTATTTTAGAGTATTTGGCAATTTAAGCATCTTCTTCTTCATCAATTTGAATTCTAACTTATTGTCTAACATTCTCCTCTCATGATCTTTGCCTCTGCAACCCTCCCAAAAAAGACAAATATGGCTAGTAGATGTAGCAGCATTATCTTCTTTTTAGTGAGATGCATTTAGAATGTACAGTTTTTTTTGGGGGGAAATTAAGTGCAAGTCTCAAGAACGAGAAATAAATACAATTAGGTCCCTTGAAACCACCAAATTACACAGAAGTCTCTAGGAACTTTTTTGATATTATTTGTATTAACAACAGGAAATGCCATATTTACAACAGAAAGTGTCATATTTACAACAACATTTAAACACTTGATCATTTACAATACAAAAAATCATATTTACAACAACATTTAAACCCATGGATTTTGAATGTACAGAGATCATTTACAGCAAAAAAAAAAAAGGCTAGATTTAAAACAGGAAGTAGGGGTGTACATAAAACTCGGCAACTCGATTAACCCGGTCCAACCCGCCAAAAGGAGGAAAAGTTCAAACACAATCCGGCAAGACCAGGTCTGACCTGAATACCGAGTAAGACCAAGTACCGGGCTAGGATCCTGGACTAGTAAGCCCGGTCCTACCTAGGGATTATTTTTTAAAAATCTATATAATTATAGCCTTTAGTTTAAAACAAATTGTCTGAGCTTAAAATGACACCGTTCAGAGAGGGAGTATATATTCTAACAATCTGCCCTAATTTCCAGTCGAGCCTCCCTATTCTTGTTTCAGCCGCGCGAACACTCTTGATCCCCTCTGTCTCAGACTCTCCATCTCCGTCTCAGAGATTCTCTCCATCCGACTCTCCGTTTCCAAGATCCTCTCTGTTCGACTCCCCGGTCTGAGATCCTATCTCTCTGAGCTTTGGTAGGAAATTTTTGGTACTGCTCTCAGTCACCGTCATCACTATGTTCACCGCCTCTTCTTGTCGCTATCGTTTTCATGATTTTGCTGTGTGTGCTTGTGGTGCCAAAATATTCAGATTCGTATTTCATCTTTGACTTCCTCTTGTCTAAAATCTTCACTTCTTCAATGATTTGTTTTTTTGAAATCTTCGAATGGATTTCGGTTTCTAGCTGTTTTTTTTTTTGCTTGATTTTCCTTTGGAACATCATGTATTGTGTAACTGCTGACCATTCTAATTTTGGATTTTTTATATTTTTTTTTCATTTCGATCAAATGGGAGTTGGATCTTGGTTTCTGTTGTTTTAGGTTTTGGAAAAAAAAAAAAAAGGTTATTCAGACAAGGTGTGGACTGGGCCAGTTAGATCACTAACCCGGTCCAGTCTGACCTAGTATGTCCAACCCAGGAGCCATCAGGTTTTTCTCCGATAGGACCGGGCTTCGGCCTAGAATGTCCAGCCCGAACAACCTTCCGGACTAGACCACGAGCTAATGACCTGCCCGATCCGGTCTGGTTGATGTACAACTCTAACAAGAAGTTCTATATTTACAACAAAATTTAAAATATGGCCATTTACAACAACAAAAGTCATATTTACAACCGAAAATGTCATATTTATAACAACATTTAAACACTTGGATTTTGAATGTACAGAGGTCATTTACAACAGAAAAAAGTTAGATTTACAACAGGAAGTGCTATATTTACAACAAAATTTAAAATCTGGTCATTTACAACAGAAAAAGCCATATTTACAACAAAATTTAAAAACCTGGATTTTGTTTTCATACAAATAATATAAAAAAAGTCCCTAGGGACTTTTTTGATATGTGAATTTTTGTTGAGACTTTTTTGTAATTTTTTCTGATCTTTTGGACCTAACTATAATTTTCCCTTTCTTTTTTTTTCTTAAAAAAAAATGCAATGGTGCTCCTTGTGGTATACTTTTGTCAACTTAAGACAATGTGTACTAGGTATTAAATTGACCAAAGCATTGATCTAAAGTTAATGATCAGATCATGATCAATGACACTGTCAAACACTAAATGTCAAGCCTCTCTCATTTGAGATTTAAACCTTAATTGGTCTTTGGTCATATTATAAAGGACTAGTCCTTTCAATTAAAATCAGTAATTTATATCATAGATGAAATTGTCTAGTTGATGAAAACAAGTGGGCTACTCGTTTTCCTTTTATTTTTATTATTTTTTTTTTAATTTTTTTGGCATAACAGAGGTAAGCCGTAGCTTTAGATGATAGGGTAGGAGCTAGACCATGGAGGTCTATGTTGGAAATTATGCCCTAGGGGCAATTCATTGTACTTTGGATATTTAAGTTATTTAAAGTATTCTCTTTTGTTATCATTTTCGTTTGCATGTTCGTATTGATAACTGTATCCCTGGATAATCTTATAGATTATCCTAAATGTCCCTGGTCGGTCATCTACACGGGAGTGAAGATGAAATAAGACCAGTATGACTTTGATGAGGTATGTTGATACGAATCAAAGTCATGGGCACTTGTAAGAGTACAAGGTACTGGACCAACCCACTATGAGAAAGCTGCATGGATTAAGTCATAAGCTTATCTCATGTATAACCGCGTCACGACGCCCTATGACCTGAGACCATCATAGATTCCTACATGATGAGTCACTAGTCTTTGACCTAGTCAAAAGTCACCTTTGACCGGGTGATGATAAAGGCTCGGATCGGGATCAGTGGTTTTCATGCGGAGGAATGTGAGTGGTCAAGATGGGATTTGTCCCTCACATATGTAGAGAGATAATGCTGGGCCCCTCGATGAGTGAGTCTAAGAAATGTATGGCCATACTGTGATGGAAAGGAGTTTCCATTTCACTTATTAGACTACTCGAGAATCGAGAAAGCAATGGTCAAGAAAAGGAAGTTGACATTATCCATGCCTCATCCTTGACCAAATTATCGCGTGACAAAAGGGACGTGACATGGTTATACGATAGGTAATATCGTGTCATCGATCCCCATGTGAATTGGGTAGTTGCAATGTCTTACTAGAGGCCGCTTGCGACTTGTGGGCTGATATAGTGTTGGCCCACTGCCAATCTCATATGGGCCTGCAGGGTCGCACACAAGAATAATCCAACACGGGTGAAAGTGTCCAGGTTCATTGAATCTCAGATTAATCTGAGATTAAATGAATACTAAATTTGATCTAGGATATATATATATATATATATATATATATATATATATATATATATAATTCGAAATTAATATATATATTATAAATTGAGATTATAATATTATATATGATATTTGTTTAGTATTTAATTTATTTGATAAATTAAATATCTGAAACAAATAGAGATATTGTATCTCATTTAATTTCGAATAAAGATATCGTATATCTGTTTAATATTAAATTGAGATATGGTATCTCAGATTTAATTAAATAGATAGATATCATATCTCGGATTTAATTTATGATGATAAATTAAATCAAAAGCTTTAAATTTAGATTTGATTTAAATTCAAAATTCGAATTTCCAAATCTGGCTTTTAATATATTCAATTACATTTATGAGATAGATGTGATTGATATGTTGACCAGATTCAAAAATCCGAATTTCCAAAATTAATAAAGGATTAATTTTGGTTATATAATACGCCTATCAGGTTTAGAAAAATCTACGGGATTTTCAGTTGAGCGTATTCAGAAAAGCCGCAAGAAACCCTAGAGCAACTTGAGAGAGAGAGACGCACAAGAAGCGCTAGCACGCTGCCGCAACCGTGTTAGGGGATTGTTCGTGTGGATACCAGTAGAGGAAGCCGATCCAAGAGTCGACTTCTGCTGATCGAAAGAACGAGACGCGGACGTGTTGATCGCCCACCTGATAAAAGGAACGAGACGCGGACGTGTTGTTCGAGAAGGTAGCCCACCTGATCAAAGGAACGGAACGCGGACTAGTTCAACACAAGGTATGATTTGGTTTCCTTAACTCTGATTTAAACGTCGTTGAGTGATCCTTCGGAAGGATTCGTAAGAAATTTTAATCCGCTGCGTTTTCGAATCCCAACAGTCTATGCCCACATACAACACAAAAGGTACAAGACTAAGACCAGCAGACCAATTGGTCCTTCAACACCATATCACGACACCCCGCGGGAACGGTTGGAATAAGAATCGCATCCGCATTAGCTGGAGCATTATGCCCTTCCTTAGCCAAATAATCAGCACATGCAATGTTTTCCCTTGAGGTATAGTACAGCTTCATGTCCCAATCCCAGAAAAGAAGATCTCTGATGTTACCAATGATGTCCCTCAGTCGATGATCCGCATATGCACCATCTCTCATGAGAATATTAATCACCTCTAGGGAATCCGAATAAAGTAGGATTTGCTGGAGACCCAACTTGTGAACCATTGTTAGCCCTAACTCAATGGCATAAAGTTCTGCCTCGATAACTGTTTGAAGACCTAGGGCCTTGTAAAATCCCATCAACCAATTTCCTCGGGAATCCCTAATTACTCCTCCGCACGCCGCTTGAAACTGATGTCGAACCGATCCGTCAACGTCTATGTGGACCACGTTCGTCGTAGGAGGAGTCCAAGACTTTTCCTCATTCCTGTGAAGTTGGAAAATTTGGTGAGATAAATTATAATTAACACTACTTTCCAACAGGAAATAATTACACAAGTGAAGCAACTCCCTGGTATGTATGGTTTCACCTTGGAATAGGGATTTGCATCTAGAAGTCTAAAGGATCCAACATCCTAAGCTAAAGATTCTCGACCAAGGGAAATTTTGAAACTTTCCCTTTCCTAGCTTGTGCTTGGTGTTCCAATTAAGCCAACCCTGCAAGTTAACTGCAAAAAACTGGGAAACATAGTTAAGTTTTAAAATTTCTTTCCATAAATTTCTCGCCCTATCGCAGTCCCTGATCACATGAAGCACAATCGCTTCACTGTTACAATGAAAATGACAGAGATTATCGTTTGTAAGACCAATCCTGGCTCTAAATGAATTAGTGGCAAGTCTTTCATGACCAACCTGCCACATAAAAAACTTAACTTTTTCCGGAATTTGCCATTTCCACATAGGAGACCAAAAGTGATTGCTATTATCTGCTCCCCGATCCGACAGATATTGATAAGCCGATTTAATCGAGAATCCTCCATCCTTCGCAGGTCTCCAAATGAAGCAGGGGAGTTGTTACTCGGTGGGTGCATTTTGGAGATAGTACTAATGACGTCAAAAGGCAGAATTCCATGCCACCTACTAATATCCCACCACCCATTCATCAATATTTGATCTCTCACGGATTCGTCTTCATTTATTGTGGCCGAATTATGGACAAAGGTTATTAGAGGGCGTTCCAGGGGGAGCCAAAGATCACGCCAAAACTTGGTGTCGATCCCATTATTAACCTTTCTCCCAACTCCACCTATGAACTTGTCCCAAACCTCAACAATGGCTTTCCAAGCCGAAGACGAGCTTCTTTTTTTTGAAACTTTAGGCACAGATGAGATTCTGCAATTATACTTGGCCCATATACATTGAACCCACAATGCCTGTCTTTTAGTCAGGAGGCTCCAACAGAGTTTCATAATGAACGCCCTATTCTGGCGTCTAAGGTTTTTGAATCCAAGACCCCCCTGCTTCTTTGCTTGGTTAATTTTATCCCAAGCAATAAGATGCATTTTCCTAGCATCCACGTCCTGCGACCAAAGGAATTTCCTCGATAACTTATCAATTTCATTAATAGTGCAAATGGGCAGAAGAGTTGATTGCATATAGTAACTGGGTAGAGAGGACAACACGGATTTAATCAATACTGAGCGACCAGCGATAGTGAGAAATTTGCTTTTCCACATAGATAGTTTAGCTCGGGCCTTTTGCACAATTGGATGATACGTGGCCCTTGTGATTCTTTTGTGAATAATCGGCACTCCCAAATATTTCCCCAAATCTGATGTGATACCAATTCCAAGCATATGACTAAGTTCAAGCGCTCTATTAAAATTGACATTTGCAGAACAAAACACCTTTGATTTATTCAAATTAATTCTGTGACCAGAGACCTCACAAAAGGTTCGCATGACCTCGCGAATCTCTGTCATTTGATTAGATGAAGCTTCTGCAAAGAGAATAAGATCATCAGCGAAAAAAAGATGGGATATGTGGGGGCCTCCTCTTTTGAACACAAACGGCTTCCATCGCCGAGCCTGACATTCAGCTCTAATAAGGTGGCCCAGACGCTCCATACACAAGACAAAGATATATGGACTTAAAGGATCCCCTTGTCTAACACCTCTGGTAGGGGTGAAGCTTGGAGTTTCATCCCCATTCCACAGGATAGACATCAAGGCCGTGGATATGCAAGCTATAACTATATCAATAAAATTTCTTTCCAGATTCAAACATGTAAGCGTATTTTCAATAAATCCCCAATCAAGCCTGTCGTAAGCTTTCTCCATATCAATCTTAACAGCAACAAATCCCTTCTTCCTACCCTTCATTCTCATGGAGTGAATGACTTCCTGGGCAATAAGGATGTTATCACATATGGATCTATCGGCAATAAAACTACTTTGCTCAAGGTCTATAAGATGCCTCATAATGCCCCTGAGTCTATTCGCCAACACCTTTGTAATGATTTTAAAGCTTACATTGCACAAGGATATGGGTCAAAACTCACGAAGCGAGGAAGGGTTATCAGTCTTAGGTATGAGCACAATCTTGGACTTGTTGATGGTGGCCATTTTGGAGGGGTTATCAAAACATTCTTCAATGAATTGACAAATCTTATCCCCCACATCATCCCACTGGGTTTGAAAAAAGTGAGCATTAAGACCATCTAGTCCTGGTGCTTTGAAGGCTCCCATAGCAAAAGTAGCATTTTTAATTTCCACTCTAGTGACTCTAGATGATATCATGCGCAAATCATAATCCTCAATGAAGGGAAAGTTCGAGCACAACTCCCCAGGGTTCCTAACAGCAGCATCCCGAGTATAAAGGTTAAGAAAGAATTCATGGGCCATCTTTTTTGTTGTCTCATGATCCTCAACCCATTGTCCCTCCTCATTGCGAATGGCTCCGATTCTATGCTTCCTCCTTTTGATTGTGGTTGAAGCATGAAAAAATCTTGTATTTCTATCGCCCCCTACAACCATTTACTTCTCGATTTCTGGAACCAGGTGATCTCCTCTTGAGTAGCTACTTTATGATACTCCTCCCAAAGTCTTTTTTCTAGTCTGAACAAACCTGTCTGTAAATTCATCTTCCTGGCTCTATCAATCCCCTCCAGACGACGAATCAACTCTTTTCTCTTTGTTGTAAAATTGCCAATTTTGTTGTCATTCCACACTGAAGCGGATGTTTGAAATCTATCCAAACCCTGAAGCCAATTTTTCTCATGCCAAGCTTTCCTGGTGATATCCTTGAAGTCGTTTTCCAGGGTCCACGCAACCTGATAAGCATATGTTTTTTGACTACTCTTCCTCCGAGCTGAAGAGTTGACATTCACTACCACCACCCTATGATCAGATTTAAATTTGAGCTCATGCCGAACAAAGAAATTAGGAAAAGAATTAATCCAACTGAAATTAGTAAAAACCCAATCCAGCCTTTCTTTCAACCCATGTTTTTCCCAAGTAAACTTTTCGCCCTCAATCTTCGCCTCAATTAGGTTAGTGTCCTCAATACAATCCTTAAAGTGTTGCATGGAGGCCCAAGGGGGACAGCTCCTCCAAGTTTATCATTTATGGACAAATAAGCATTAAAGTCCCCTAATACTAACCAAGGAAGATTAGAATCGGCAATAGAACTGAGAGAGTTCCATAAAGTATCCCTGCCAATTATTGTAGTTTCACCATAAACAACCGTCACGAGGCTCACGGTATTACTATGAAGATCTGTGACCTGACAATGGAGAAGCTAGGTTGTGGAGGTAAGATAGGTAATATCAAAGGCATTATTATTCCAAAAAATCCAAATACCCCCGAGAACCCAGTAGACTCGACCCGGATCCAATGACTAAAACTGAGCTTACGACAAACTTTGTCAGCTCTATCACCACTGATCCGAGGCTCCAAAATGCAAAGAATGTCAACATAGTATTTATTAACAATATCCTTAATATTTAAAGGAAAGGCGTGGCTTCCGGCACCCCTACAATTCCACGATGCCACAATCATTAAAAAAAATAAATATAAGAAATTAGAAAGAAATACTTATCTGAGCTATCCGGCTTTACCTTCATGATGTTGTTGAAGTTGAGTCTCTGGCACAACTGTGCCATTGTCCTCTAAAAAATCAGGAGCAATATCTTCATTCGGATCCCACTGGTCAACCAAATGATGATTTTGCTCCATGCACGATCCATCCTGAGCCTGCTCCCCTCTAGTGACATTAATGGGGTCCCGCTGGGCCAAATTGGAAATATTTCCTTGGACAATGGCATGAACGCGCTGGCCTTTAATCTTGCTCTTTTTTTCATTGATTTTTTTGTGGTTTATGTGCACGATCATAGCATTATTGTTGTTGGATGTCCCCTGATGCATCTGCTCAGTTGGCCACTATTTGTAAAGCCTTGATCTACTCCTCTTGGCCTATAGGTGAAACCAAGCTGGGCCCGATTGGCCCTTGCATTTTGCTGAACCCATTTGGTGGTTTAATTCCTTTAGGCCTATATTGCATTTTAGGCCTAGCCACATCAGTGTTTTGACTATTCCCACTGCCAGCTGATTCACTCTTGCTCACGTGCCCATTAGGTTTCTTCCCCATCGACTTAGCCATTCCCTACTCAGCCCCCAAAGCTTCCTCCGGCCGTACTGCACTCTGATCTCTCATCAAAAACTCACCATCCTCCAAATCTTGGATTACTGCAAATCTCTTACTCTACCTGACAGCCGCTGATTTCATAATCTTGGTTCCGTTTCCCGAAGGATCTCGTTGCGCCTCCCTGAGATTTGTCCATTGCCATGCCCGATTGCGAGTAGAGCACCAAGTAACCATCATCCATGGCCCGAATCCCTCTTCCGTGGGAGTCGCCAACGTTTTCCTAGCTGAGCCATTAACGGGTTGCCTCATCGGTTGCTGTGTGTGGCCTTGCTACACCGCTCGTGCATCCTCACTAGAACTGGATGAAGAGCCCTTGTATGGGCATTCATCCCTTCTATGGCCGACTCTCCCACAGGCGAAACATATGAGAGTAAGTCCCTCGTACTCTACATTTAACACTGAACCAGCTGTGATTACCTTTGGGACAAGCTTCTTCTATAAATCCAATTCCACACAAATCCGCACAAATTTTCCTCTTTGTATTTTTGGGTTTGACGCTTGGCAATCTTGAAGCGTATTCAGGTCGACCTTCAGTGTACGTCCGATGCGATCTCCCAAGCGTGAAATGTAGTGTTTATTGTATAAATGCATTGGCACGTATGGGATTCTAACCCAAGTTGCCACTCTTCCCAGAGGATTATGATAAGGATCAAAGTAAGGAGTCCAGCACTGAATAAGGACACAATGTTGTTTAACCACCTAGGGGCCTTCATAGAGCACTCTTCTGTAATGAGATCTCCATAATTCCTGGTCATGGAATCTCACGACAAAATAGCTATTTGGTATATCAATTAGCTCAAAGGTAGAGAAACCCCATAGTTTGATTAGGATCTCCTTTAGCACAAACAGATTAAACCTCATGCCCAACACTGTAAGGATTAAGGCATAATTCCATGGTTCACACCATTCATTAAATTCCTCTTCTGTGCACGACGCAACAGGGTACACTTCCATAAGTTTCCTGATCTCCTCAGACTCCTCTGGTAATTTCCAACATATTTCCTTATCATCAGTAAAAAGATCTTCTTCCTCCATTACAGAATCACTGTGAGCAACCCCATTGAAACCCATCAGGGACGCTCAATATGAAGGAAATTTTGTTGTATTATTCCCTGCCTTGTCTTGTTTTTCTGTCTGTTCAATGTTCTCATTTTGCTCAGTATGCTGCTCTGTTTCATTCTCCAGCATTCTGTCATCCATAATGGTGTGTGCAATATGTTCCATCTTTTTCTTCTTTTTTCAATCATCCTGCCCTTCAGTCGGTGGTCGATCAGGTGGGAGTTTTCGTTGCCCAGAATCTGTCAAAGAGAGCGCGTTGGGAGAATTTGACGAAGCCATGGACCTACTTTTTATTTTCCTTTTATTATTATGAAGGCACAATTCCTATATGGCGGCGTGTTTGGCGCATATCCTTTTGCTTCCACCAAGCCTAGTCCATATGTTGAGTTTTTTATTTTGGAGTCTATCCTTCTGATTTTTTAGAGACGTATAAATCATATATTATCTTCAACTGAAAAAAAAAACATTTGAGTAAAGGAGCAATTTACACATGAGCTTTATTTCAGGGAGCATCGAGCACCACAAGCTTTTTTTTGGAGCAAAAGTATACATGTGGTAATGTTTTGAGAGTAAAAATCACACTGGGTGTTAGTTGACCAGACGGTCAACGTCAACTTTTGCTCTAGTTCACATGGATATTTGGGGACCCTATCATTTACCTTCTGTGCATGGCCATAAGTATTTTTTAACTATTGTTATGTTGATGATTACTCAAGGTATACATGGGTTTATTTGCTCAAACATAAATCTGAGGTTCGGTCATGTATTTCTACATTTGTTAATTTGGTTTATACACAATTTAATGTATATGTTCAGGTGCTTCGATCTGATAATGGTTTGGAATTTCAAATGACTGATTTTTTTGCTCATCATGGCATTATTCATCAAACTTCATGCACTAAAACTCCTGAATAGAATAGTAATTATCTCTTCTCTAATTTCTCTTCGTTTAGTAAGGGATTATTTATTAAAAATAATATTAATAATTTATATATTTTAAATCATAAGACTTATATATTTACTAAATGACATACCATATTAGCCCCAGAAGGAAGTAAATAATTGGAATTATGAGTCTTTGTGTTAAATGCGAGTTGAAGTACGTACACTTTATTACAACCACAACTTGTAGCAACTCAAAAAAAGAAGTCAAAGTACTTGGAGTGCAAAATGGGTGTTGTGTGTCAACATCTAAATTAAATTAATGGGATTAAAACAACTGCACTGGAGGCTAATTGAGTGATCGCTATTCCATGCTGGGCAACTTCGGTCAAGGTTCCTACGTCAACTTCATTTGGAGCCATCACGCGTAAAATTGAGGGTTTTTTGAATGTCGATCGCTCTTAAAGAGATCGTCACTTCTAAGCCATAACAACCACAGATTCGAAATTCGTATCTAATTTAAATGGTTTTTTAATAATATGAATTATGGTTAGATCCATATTATTAAGAATTAAGTTAGATCCATAATTGTAGGGTTTTCTGTTAGCCTTTCTCTTATATATATACCCATGTATTTATCTTAATTAATACGACCTTTAGATTCTCAAATTACATCGTATTAGAGCCTAGTTACTATTCTTTCAGATAAATTTTTTTTTCCTCCTTCTCTGTTCATGTTGCATAGTGCGTGAAAGCCAGAGACGTCCATTTGCACCAGAGCCGGTTCGAAAACTGTCCTTGGTCACCACGAGCTACACGCGCCCCTCCTCTGGTGTCTCCTCCCTCCAATTGACACTCCTCCGGCAGTCCCATCACGTTCTGAAATTGGGATCATCACGATATTACCTACAAAATTATGGTGTGACAATAAGCAACACTCCATATAGTATCGAATTCTGTGTTCCATGAGCATATGAAGCATATTGAAATTGATTGTCACTTTATTCGTAATAAGATCAAAGAGAATGTTGTATCTATAGGACACGTTCGATCAAATAATCAGCTGGCAATACGGATTGAGTATCTTCGTAAAAAGTTTGGCATGATTAATATATATGCTTCAACTTGAAGGGGAGTATTATAATATGAATTACGGTTAGATCCATATTATTAGGAATTAAGTTAGATTCATAATTGTAGGATTTCCTGTTAGCCTTTCCCTTGTATATATACCCATGTATTTATTTTAATTAATACGATTTTCAGATTCTCATATTACAACCTTGGGAACTTTCGCTCTTAAATTCTTCATTGAGTTTCATTTGGCTCTTTATTTTGAAGGGACCAGTAAAGTAAAATTGCGCTTGTTTTTTAAATTTGGACACTAAAAATAAATTGATCCAACTAATGATATAATTTAAATATATTATTTTATAAGAACTTGAAATATTATAGATCCATTCAGGATAGTAAATGTGGGGAGCATTTTCTTTTGTGTCATGCATAATTCTTCTCCCCCCCCCCTAATTAATTCAAGTAGCAACATTCCGAAGCTATAAACATCTGCCTTCTAAGACACATTTCCAAAATTTCGAGAGAAGACCTCTGGAGCTATGTAACCCAAAGTTTCTCTAGCATTAGTCATTGATACTATGCTTTGATCTTTGGAACACAATTTATCCAAACCAAAATCACATTTTTGAAGTGAAGTCATTATCCAATAAAACATTATGAGGTTTGATATCAAAATGAAGTATATGTTGCTCACACCATTGATGAAGGTACTTAATTCCTTTGGCTATGCCTAAAGCAATTTCATAGAGCTTTTTCCAACCAATAAAGTTTTGCCTATTATGTGGTGAATTTATAAAATTTTGCAACGAACCATTTGGAAAGTATTTATAAACCAACACTCTTCTAAAGCCATCAGCACAAAAACCCATTAAGCAGATAATGTTGACGTGATGGATTTTGCCCATTGTTCCAACTTCAGTGACAAATTCTTCGCCATTTCCTTTAGAATTAGTGAGCATCTTCACTGCAACTTTGAACTCAGATGAAATGTCTCCTTTAAAGATAGTACCGAATGATCCTTCTCCCAACCTGACCTCAAATTGATTGGTAATCCTTTTAATTTCAGCATAAGATCATATCTTGTGGGCTTGAGGGCTGTATAATCTTTGAGGAACTTTTCAATTATTGCTTGGCTTTCTTTTCTTGATTTGTAATTGTTGCAAACATAATGAATTACAACCAGCATCACCAATAGAAGTAGTACTGATCCTGCACATGTGAGAGCTCAAATTTAGTTTCAAAATCTACAGTTGGTCTTTAGGAGAAAATACCAATTTCAACTAGAAGGCTAACCTGTAATTACAAATTAGATTTGGTTTTTTTTTTCCCTGACTTTTACTTTTTTTAAAAAAAATCATCTGAACACATAAATTAATTTTTTTAAAAAATACTTTTTTCATTAAAAAAGTGCTTTTTTTTTTAAATAAAAAAAGCCCATCTAAAAGGGCCCTAACCATATGAAGAATATATGCTTTTCACGAGACAATACATGTATAGGTATGTGATTCCGTGCGCTCATTTGAGGTGATTATCATTGTTCGAGTATGAACAATATAATACTGGCTTGAACTAGAAGCAATGCCTAGGGCCTACGTACCCTAGTATAGGGATCAAAGCCAATGTAGTTCGAATATACTTCCGGCGTTTATGTAACATCCTGAATTTTGGACCTAAAGACTAGAAAATTAGCCTATTTTCGGAGGACTATTAGACCCTATTTTTGAAAATGAATTTAGAATCAGTATTTTATTGGACATGAATAGTATTTACTATTCACAAATACGTACATGAATAGTATTCACTATTCACAAATACGTATTCACTTTTTATAAATACGGTATTTAATCGATATTTTGAGAAATATGAAAATATTTACTATTTACAAATACGTATTTACTATTTAAAAATACGGTATTTACTATTCCTAAATACGTATTCACTATTTGAAAATACGTATTTACTATTCATGCGGGACCCACGTCAAAATAATTCTCCTCCTGCCGACACATTCACGGGAGAGGAGATTTGGAAATTATTGTGGGACCCACGAAAAAGTATTTCATTATATTAAAATATTGTGACCGTGTAATTTTATACTTTGGAGAAAATAATAGAAATTAAATTATTTCTAATAAACCGTTAATTAGGTTTTTAAAGTAAGGGTATATTATAAACAAGTGAGTTTTTATCTCAGAGTGGGTTATCTCCAAAGTCATTTCTAAAATCGGCGGAATGATAAGAAGAAACCGATAATTTGAATTAGGACAGATAGTGGAACCTGTAGGAAATAAATCATAACTCAAACTCCTTGAATTAAGTAGTAAACAGCTGGACATATTATGAATCAGTGAATTTTTGTCTAGAAGTTGGTGTCACCCGAAGTAATTTCTGTAACCGTCAGTGTCCGACTTAAAATCTTCGGCAGGTTACGGAATACCCTAAATAGGATCAAAAATTTAGTTGACCCAGATATTTCTGAAGAGGAAAAATAGAACTTCAAGGCTGTGCTTCCGGATTCTTGAGAATTTCTAATATAACGCGATTAGAACACCGATCAGGGAATCTTTATAGGATAAATGCAAAAGAGTAAGAAAGTGTCATCGTCATGATGACGTCATCGATGACGTAAGCATCTTGATGACGTCATCGATGACGTAAGCAAATGGATTGGGCGGTTGAGATGAAGCCATGTTTAAAGTCAAGATCCAACGGCCAAAATCTGACCTGATAAAGTATGAATAGTATCATGCTTTTTCACTATAAATAGAGGCTTCATTTCTTCATTTTCTTCACACCAAACTCAGAGAACAACAGTTGAGTTTAAGAGAAGAGTGAGAATTCTTAGAGTTAGAGAGAGAGTTTAGAGTAAAGTTCTTGAAGCTGGAGAGAATGAGCAGGAACTTCAAGGGTAAGTTCTTTGGTCTCTAGTCTTAATATTTGGTAGTTTCTTTTGGTAATTATAGTAGAAATGCCAGATAGAGTTTTTCTGAGTATGCTCTGTGGCTGCAGCTTAGTCTGATCTGTCACATCAGAAAAGAATTATCCTTGGACAGTAAATATTATTTACTGGCACAGTAAAAAATATTTACCGGCACGGTAAAAATATTTTTACTGGTACTATTCACATGAATAGTGAATATCCAACATAGTTTCCGCAAATGCTGAAAATTAATGGTCACTGATAAAAATGATATTATAGGATATCCGAGGATTCCGGAGTCAGATTCAAAGGAAGTTTGGGGATACGTGAATAGTGCCGTATACGTGAATAGTGCCGTATACATGAATAGTGCCGTATACATGAATAGTAATTTACTATTCACGTGGAAGGAAGGTACGGACGCGTATTGTAACCTTAACTCTGATGCTTATGGTATGCTTATATGTGATAGATAGTCTGAAATTCTGTTTTTGAAAATTGATCATACACATACAACTTGATACGGGTTATAGTCTTGATAACGCCGTTATGTTTTCCTAGCGCTGAGGACACGGATGTACACCGTGGCACTGGTGAATAGTGCAGACTATAATAACATGCATATTGCAGTGGCTGTGTTATGTTATTATGTGAATATGAGAATAATGTATGTGATTATTGTTGTTTTGACATGAATATCTGTCATACATATTTGATACATAAGCATGAGGTTAACCGTTACCTGAGGTTCAATGGGTATTGAACCTCAGCTCTTACTGTAGCTTCAGGATTTTCGGAGTGAACAGAAACAGAAACAAGGGTAAGCAGCAGGCAGAAGGACTAGCTGGAGAAAGTCCTGTAGATATGTATAGTCTTTCGAACTCTTTGTATCAGCAAACCAGTACACTACAGTGGTTGAATATCAGTTACTTTGTATTTAAAATCATTTCGTTGCTCAACTCTGGTTAAATTATTTGAATTCGCCACAGATCACACTGTGAGAACCCCCGATCATGGTTACCTTTAACTAGCTCTGATACCAAAATGTAACACCCCAACTTTTCTAAAGCATTTTCGAAATTATTTGATCAGAGTTCAAAATAATTTAACCAGAGTTGAGCAACGAAATGATTTTAAATACAAAGTAACTGATATTCAACCACTGTAGTGTACTGGTTTGCTGATACAAAGAGTTCGAAAGACTATACATATCTACAGGACTTTAAATGTAACACCCCAACTTTTCTAAAGCATTTTCGAAATTATTTGATCAGAGTTCAAAATAATTTAACCAGAGTTGAGCAACGAAATGATTTTAAATACAAAGTAACTGATATTCAACCACTGTAGTGTACTGGTTTGCTGATACAAAGAGTTCGAAAGACTATACATATCTACAGGACTTTCTCCAGCTAGTCCTTCTGCCTGCTGCTTACCCTTGTTTCTGTTTCTGTTCACTCCGAAAATCCTGAAGCTACAGTAAGAGCTGAGGTTCAATACCCATTGAACCTCAGGTAACGGTTAACCTCATGCTTATGTATCAAATATGTATGACAGATATTCATGTCAAAACAACAATAATCACATACATTATTCTCATATTCACATAATAACATAACACAGCCACTGCAATATGCATGTTATTATAGTCTGCACTATTCACCAGTGCCACGGTGTACATCCGTGTCCTCAGCGCTAGGAAAACATAACGGCGTTATCAAGACTATAACCCGTATCAAGTTGTATGTGTATGATCAATTTTCAAAAACAGAATTTCAGACTATCTATCACATATAAGCATACCATAAGCATCAGAGTTAAGGTTACAATACGCGTCCGTACCTTCCTTCCACGTGAATAGTAAATTACTATTCATGTATACGGCACTATTCATGTATACGGCACTATTCACGTATACGGCACTATTCACGTATCCCCAAACTTCCTTTGAATCTGACTCCGGAATCCTCGGATATCCTATAATATCATTTTTATCAGTGACCATTAATTTTCAGCATTTGCGGAAACTATGTTGGATATTCACTATTCATGTGAATAGTACCAGTAAAAATATTTTTACCGTGCCGGTAAATATTTTTTACTGTGCCAGTAAATAATATTTACTGTCCAAGGATAATTCTTTTCTGATGTGACAGATCAGACTAAGCTGCAGCCACAGAGCATACTCAGAAAAACTCTATCTGGCATTTCTACTATAATTACCAAAAGAAACTACCAAATATTAAGACTAGAGACCAAAGAACTTACCCTTGAAGTTCCTGCTCATTCTCTCCAGCTTCAAGAACTTTACTCTAAACTCTCTCTCTAACTCTAAGAATTCTCACTCTTCTCTTAAACTCAACTGTTGTTCTCTGAGTTTGGTGTGAAGAAAATGAAGAAATGAAGCCTCTATTTATAGTGAAAAAGCATGATACTATTCATACTTTATCAGGTCAGATTTTGGCCGTTGGATCTTGACTTTAAACATGGCTTCATCTCAACCGCCCAATCCATTTGCTTACGTCATCGATGACGTCATCAAGATGCTTACGTCATCGATGACGTCAGCAAATGGATTGGGCGGTTGAGATGAAGCCATGTTTAAAGTCAAGATCCAACGGCCAAAATCTGACCTGATAAAGTATGAATAGTATCATGCTTTTTCACTATAAATAGAGGCTTCATTTCTTCATTTTCTTCACACCAAACTCAGAGAACAACAGTTGAGTTTAAGAGAAGAGTGAGAATTCTTAGAGTTAGAGAGAGAGTTTAGAGTAAAGTTCTTGAAGCTGGAGAGAATGAGCAGGAACTTCAAGGGTAAGTTCTTTGGTCTCTAGTCTTAATATTTGGTAGTTTCTTTTGGTAATTATAGTAGAAATGCCAGATAGAGTTTTTCTGAGTATGCTCTGTGGCTGCAGCTTAGTCTGATCTGTCACATCAGAAAAGAATTATCCTTGGACAGTAAATATTATTTACTGGCACAGTAAAAAATATTTACCGGCACGGTAAAAATATTTTTACTGGTACTATTCACATGAATAGTGAATATCCAACATAGTTTCCGCAAATGCTGAAAATTAATGGTCACTGATAAAAATGATATTATAGGATATCCGAGGATTCCGGAGTCAGATTCAAAGGAAGTTTGGGGATACGTGAATAGTGCCGTATACGTGAATAGTGCCGTATACATGAATAGTGCCGTATACATGAATAGTAATTTACTATTCACGTGGAAGGAAGGTACGGACGCGTATTGTAACCTTAACTCTGATGCTTATGGTATGCTTATATGTGATAGATAGTCTGAAATTCTGTTTTTGAAAATTGATCATACACATACAACTTGATACGGGTTATAGTCTTGATAACGCCGTTATGTTTTCCTAGCGCTGAGGACACGGATGTACACCGTGGCACTGGTGAATAGTGCAGACTATAATAACATGCATATTGCAGTGGCTGTGTTATGTTATTATGTGAATATGAGAATAATGTATGTGATTATTGTTGTTTTGACATGAATATCTGTCATACATATTTGATACATAAGCATGAGGTTAACCGTTACCTGAGGTTCAATGGGTATTGAACCTCAGCTCTTACTGTAGCTTCAGGATTTTCGGAGTGAACAGAAACAGAAACAAGGGTAAGCAGCAGGCAGAAGGACTAGCTGGAGAAAGTCCTGTAGATATGTATAGTCTTTCGAACTCTTTGTATCAGCAAACCAGTACACTACAGTGGTTGAATATCAGTTACTTTGTATTTAAAATCATTTCGTTGCTCAACTCTGGTTAAATTATTTTGAACTCTGATCAAATAATTTCGAAAATGCTTTAGAAAAGTTGGGGTGTTACATTTTGGTATCAGAGCAGACATCCTGGCACGGAGTTAACTAAGTTACTCCAAACAGTCTGATATCTAGAAAGGGGTTTTGTGGTTGGCACAGTTTCCTTGAATTCGTAGAGCTTTCCACAAATACACCTGCCTAGTCGGATTGTCTGAGTAGCGGAGTTAGGTTCTAAGCTTTCAAAAGTATTTTATCTGGTATGAACCCGACTCAGTTACAGTAAACCATTGGTGCCGAAGGTAGGGCCGAGTCTATGTGGATCAGCCAATCAGTCACCCTAGCACGGTGAGGCTCCCATGATAGACGCCTACCTGGCCAATCGGTTTGACTAACTAAGTTAGGCTCTAAGCCATGGTTTTAAAAGTATTTCGAAAAAAAAAACAAGTACAAGTACTGATACAATACTGGTGTTGTGATACAAAAAGGACGTACATCCTAAGGAAAAGGGTTAGGCTCGGGAGGCCTTGATATAGAGTAGATGGCACAGAATATGGTTTCTGTTGTTAAACTTTAAGACTTTTGATATGGGAATCAGAATCTAAGTTAAATCCCCGCTCAGAGTTTCAAGGGAAGTGGTACAGAGAAGTCGGTACGACTTAAGTTTTCCGGTAGACAGTAACCTACTGTTTAGGTTTCCCTTGGATAGTAACCTATCGATTTAATGTCCTTGTCAAAATAATAACTTGTTAAGGTACCCTGAGAAGAAAATCCCTACCTTGTAGAGGCCAGACACCATGCGTGCAAAGGGGCGTGGCTCCGGGGACGAAGATCTTTTGATTAAGTCCTTAACGGTGGTGATCAATTGACAGAAGAGGGAAAGTACCCAGTAATTCTGGGGAGACAGTTATGTCATACTAGTGCCTATGAGAGTTGTAGGTACCCAGTAGTAAGTATACCAATATTAGTACCAAGAATCAATAGACATTATGAAGTTAATATTGCTTAGGCGAGAGAAATCTCAAAATTATGACCCCTGTGAGGGTAGGAACCCTGAGAAAATATGAGTGAGTTTTGCCTAGGTTCCAAATACCTAAGAGATAGTTTCTTAACAGAACCATACGAAAGCTGGAAACTTCAGTAGCCACCAGGTTATGGTCTCAAGGTGGGACCAAGAATCATAGAGATATTAGTGGCTAATAGATTTCCCAAGAAGTAGGTGATTACCCAATAGGGAAAGTTGAGTTAAGGATAATGCCTGGAGCTAAACAGAAAGTGAAAATTTACAAATAGAATGACCCTAGATAAGATGGCAGACATAGAAACAACGGTTTATGAAACTACTAAAGGATAGGAACCTGTTAAGATTTGAGTTCTCATTATAATGATTCAAAGACGATCACTGGCGCTACTTATGGAAAGTTTAATCGGAGAAGGATACCTACGGGGAGTTCTGATATAGGAGGTTTACCTACAAGGATGCTAACCGGAAAAGCTGACTGGTCTGAGAAGACTGAGTGAAGCGCCGAGTAATGTGCCGTAGAGCAGAGCCACCGTGACGACGAACCGTAGAGTGGAGCCGCCGTGACAACGAACCATAAAGTAGAGTTACCAAGTGCATCGGTTCTCAAGGTATGTACATTATAATGAATCTCACATTGAATAGGTTCCCTAGAGAAAAGACTGTTGTAACTTAGTATATCGTCATGGTTTGCTCCAGTGCTATACAGCATATATTGTGTTTATAGGCTAGCAGAAGCCCATAGTTGTCAGACAACGAATATGAGAAGTGTTCAGAAAATTTTGTGAGATCCGAGGATAGCGAACGATGTTTGAAATAGTAGGAAGATTAAAGTAGAACAAACTAAGTATTTTATGGATAGTTTGAGTAGCCAAGGACAGAGGTCCGAATACGTGTAATTAGTGATGACCTTCTAATGTTAGTTGTCTGATTCCTAAGTAAGGTTTTAAAAAAAATTGAATTTTTGAACTTACCAATGCACCTGCTATTTTGAAATTTTCGGAGTTTACTTTCAAATTTGTGAAATCGAGTTTTCAAATGAAATATTTTTCAACAGAATTTGAGACCACAGTGATGGTTATGATGTTGTCTTGTACAAACGGTTTTGTTAGAACCCAGAGTTTGAAACTGAGTTTTTAACTATGTTGTGGTAAAGTCAGTACAAAACTGGAAGGACAGAAGCTGTTGTAGATGTACACAGTTTGCTGGGTCTGCCAGATGTTTTAAAATGTTTGAAATCGCTAGCCTTTGATAAATGTTTTTTTTTGAACAAAAAGTTTTGGAGGGATTTTGGTTTGAGAAAATGGAAATCGCACCAGCAGTGAACGCACCCAATCCATAACATTTCGCCTAGGGCGTATGTTTTGATTAGTAAAACCTGACTGTCTATGACTGGACTGAGTTCCGCTAGATAGGGTTGCTACTTTATGTGCCAGTGTGAACACTGGGTCTCCTGAGAGAGGGGCGGAGGTTCTCCCACATTGTTGATAGTACTGTTGAGATTGGATTTGAGGATTGGGGTAAGGCGCTCACTGTACCAAATGGTTAAAATGATGGTGTGTACTCTCAATTGTAAAATTTTGTGAAATAAATTATCTCCCTCAAAGATATGTGCTGGTAATAAAAGTTTTTGAAAATGATCCGGCAGTGAATAATGTTTTCACAAATTTGTGATGGCAGCGATTAAGTTTAAAAATGTTATAGCACTATTACTTTGTGGTATAGTGCAGATTGTGAAATGTACTGAAACCACGGAAAATTTTTCATGTTTGAAAATTTGAAAATGAGACAAGAAAATAATTTTGGGTAGCAATGACATGATTGTCGATGCTATCGTGTTGAAAAGAAAAGCAGTGTAATTGGGAATTATGGTACAGGAACAGCAACTATTAGAAAGGTCTGGAATACTAAACTAGTTAAGTCAATTAATAGCTGTCAGCTATAGTGTTGAGTAAGTGAAAGTAATTCGAGAACTTGAATGGGAAAGACTCAGATGAAATTGATGAGCAGATGCGGAAGGCCAATATGTGTTAAGCCGATAGGCTAAATAAATCAGGCAGTGAGGCCTGTGTAACCGAGTACTGTGAGAATAGACCAGCAAGTCCTGTAATTTAGTACTATACCTGGGTATAAGATTGAGACATTGAATAGTAGGATGCGTGCTATTTAAGTTTGCATAAGGAAGGAATAGACTAGAGGTCTAGATGACCTTTTGATTTTATATGTTCAAATTTCGAGGACGAAATTTAATGAACGGGGGGAGAATTGTAACATCCTGAATTTTGGACCTAAAGACTAGAAAATTAGCCTATTTTCGGAGGACTATTAGACCCTATTTTTGAAAATGAATTTAGAATCAGTATTTTATTGGACATGAATAGTATTTACTATTCACAAATACGTACATGAATAGTATTCACTATTCACAAATACGTATTCACTTTTTATAAATACGGTATTTAATCGATATTTTGAGAAATATGAAAATATTTACTATTTACAAATACATATTTACTATTTAAAAATACGGTATTTACTATTCCTAAATACGTATTCACTATTTGAAAATACGTATTTACTATTCATGCGGGACCCACGTCAAAATAATTCTCCTCCTGCCGACACATTCACGGGAGAGGAGATTTGGAAATTATTGTGGGACCCACGAAAAAGTATTTCATTATATTAAAATATTGTGACCGTGTAATTTTATACTTTGGAGAAAATAATAGAAATTAAATTATTTCTAATAAACCGTTAATTAGGTTTTTAAAGTAAGGGTATATTATAAACAAGTGAGTTTTTATCTCAGAGTGGGTTATCTCCAAAGTCATTTCTAAAATCGGCGGAATGATAAGAAGAAACCGATAATTTGAATTAGGACAGATAGTGGAACCTGTAGGAAATAAATCATAACTCAAACTCCTTGAATTAAGTAGTAAACAGCTGGACATATTATGAATCAGTGAATTTTTGTCTAGAAGTTGGTGTCACCCGAAGTAATTTCTGTAACCGTCAGTGTCCGACTTAAAATCTTCGGCAGGTTACGGAATACCCTAAATAGGATCAAAAATTTAGTTGACCCAGATATTTCTGAAGAGGAAAAATAGAACTTCAAGGCTGTGCTTCCGGATTCTTGAGAATTTCTAATATAACGCGATTAGAACACCGATCAGGGAATCTTTATAGGATAAATGCAAAAGAGTAAGAAAGTGTCATCGTCATGATGACGTCATCGATGACGTAAGCATCTTGATGACGTCATCGATGACGTAAGCAAATGGATTGGGCGGTTGAGATGAAGCCATGTTTAAAGTCAAGATCCAACGGCCAAAATCTGACCTGATAAAGTATGAATAGTATCATGCTTTTTCACTATAAATAGAGGCTTCATTTCTTCATTTTCTTCACACCAAACTCAGAGAACAACAGTTGAGTTTAAGAGAAGAGTGAGAATTCTTAGAGTTAGAGAGAGAGTTTAGAGTAAAGTTCTTGAAGCTGGAGAGAATGAGCAGGAACTTCAAGGGTAAGTTCTTTGGTCTCTAGTCTTAATATTTGGTAGTTTCTTTTGGTAATTATAGTAGAAATGCCAGATAGAGTTTTTCTGAGTATGCTCTGTGGCTGCAGCTTAGTCTGATCTGTCACATCAGAAAAGAATTATCCTTGGACAGTAAATATTATTTACTGGCACAGTAAAAAATATTTACCGGCACGGTAAAAATATTTTTACTGGTACTATTCACATGAATAGTGAATATCCAACATAGTTTCCGCAAATGCTGAAAATTAATGGTCACTGATAAAAATGATATTATAGGATATCCGAGGATTCCGGAGTCAGATTCAAAGGAAGTTTGGGGATACGTGAATAGTGCCGTATACGTGAATAGTGCCGTATACATGAATAGTAATTTACTATTCACGTGGAAGGAAGGTACGGACGCGTATTGTAACCTTAACTCTGATGCTTATGGTATGCTTATATGTGATAGATAGTCTGAAATTCTGTTTTTGAAAATTGATCATACACATACAACTTGATACGGGTTATAGTCTTGATAACGCCGTTATGTTTTCCTAGCGCTGAGGACACGGATGTACACCGTGGCACTGGTGAATAGTGCAGACTATAATAACATGCATATTGCAGTGGCTGTGTTATGTTATTATGTGAATATGAGAATAATGTATGTGATTATTGTTGTTTTGACATGAATATCTGTCATACATATTTGATACATAAGCATGAGGTTAACCGTTACCTGAGGTTCAATGGGTATTGAACCTCAGCTCTTACTGTAGCTTCAGGATTTTCGGAGTGAACAGAAACAGAAACAAGGGTAAGCAGCAGGCAGAAGGACTAGCTGGAGAAAGTCCTGTAGATATGTATAGTCTTTCGAACTCTTTGTATCAGCAAACCAGTACACTACAGTGGTTGAATATCAGTTACTTTGTATTTAAAATCATTTCGTTGCTCAACTCTGGTTAAATTATTTTGAACTCTGATCAAATAATTTCGAAAATGCTTTAGAAAAGTTGGGGTGTTACAGTTTAGCCACTGAGTGTGGGGGTGTGTGCTCAGTGAGAATGAAAGGGTGAATAGTGCGTACCTTCCACCAGTGGAATGTTCTCCTATTTATAGGAGATGGTGGTTTGTTCGTGTCCTGAGATATGCGGTTGGTAGTGGCTCGTGTTCTCGATCATGCAGTTAGTAGTGGCCTACGTGGGAGTGACTGTCGCAGGGGTTGTAGGTAGTGGCATAAAGAGTTGGGCTTCGTGGTCCATATCCAAGATCCATAACAGTTGCCCCCCAGCCCGACAGTTCAGGTTCCTGGGTTGTCGGGATGCACTGATGATTGTACCCGACTAGGAGTCGTTCGAAACATCTTGGTCCTATTAACATTGCCCGGGTTTCTTAAATACGCTTTCTAGCCGGTACGGATATCTGGCCTTATGTGCTATGAAGTCGACAACCCTTTTTTGCAAGCTATCAGGTTTATGTCGCCCTTCATGCCGGGTTCGCATCACGCCGAGGTTTAACTCCGCGATTTCTGCCGAAGATCCTTTCTGCCGAGGTGTGCTGTTTACCGACATGCCTACCATTAAACTGACCGTGGTCATGTCTATCGTCGCGGTTATTTGTCTATCTTTACTTTTAGGTCTTTTAGGTTTGGGGTGCCGTTTCGTGTATCCACTCCCTCCGAATCTGTAGCGACACGTCTTTCAAAAAGTCCCCTTCGGTTATCGCGCTCATTAATACTCTACATCATCCGTCATGATTACCTTTTAGGATTTAGTAGGGTTTAGCCCTGATCCCGTCGGTTCGTTTCAAATTTCACTTGCTTGAATTCTGTACCGTCGCTCCCTCGGCACCTCGTAGCCGGTGAAACCTCTGGATATCGAATCGTCACGCACCTTGATTTGCCTATAAATACAAGTGCATTGCTGATTTCACAATTTCACTTGTTCGTTCTTCATTCCTCTGAGTCTTGTACCTGATCAAACTCCCTTCGAAGAGGTTACCAGCAGGGTGCTCTCTGTACTTCCTTTCTCAGACTTCACCTTTTTCCAGTTCGCAAGTAAGTTCTTCACTCGCATTTGATCTCGTTTATCTTTAGTCATCCATAATAAGAATTTCTTTTGAGTGGTTTCCTCGAATCTTCTGTTCCATTGCTTGCTATTTTCGTGTTTCTGCTATGTTTCTGAGTTTGATTTCTTGAAATATGCGTCTTTTTTTGCTGGGTATTTTAAACAACAATGATGATTTCAAATTCCTCTCCGAACAAGAAGGAATTGTTGAAAATCATTGTGAGATTGCCTTGTCTGAGTCGTTAAAATACTGGGAATTCTGGAAATCTAGAGCTCATTGTTCTTCATCTTCAATGTATTGCCTTCGTGTTTTTACCTGTTCTTGAATGTTTGTGTATGATCTTGAACTTCATTCTTAAATTCCGCTTGTGTGTTGAACAATTCCCAATTTCCCACGATTTAGCATTTAAGTTGTTTTTCATAAGATAGAAGATGGATCCCCGGGCTCCACTAGTAGATATATATGGTCGGCCAATCCCAGAAGAGGATAGAGAGATACTCCAAAGAGTTTCTGGCCGAACTAAACTCTGGCTTTGGTCTATTCTTCCCACTGAGGCGAAAAAAATAGAAGATATGCTCCGTTCCTCCCGTGGTGGTGGATCTTCCCGAGGAGGTAGTTCTTTTCAAGGTGCTAGGTCTTCCCGGGGTGGCCATTCTTCCCGAGGTGGTAATTATTCCCGAGGTGCTAGTTCTACCCGAGGTGGCGGAGGCGGACGATCTCATCAAAATCAGGTGGTTCAACCTACGCCCGCTGCCTCGGCGAGCCCCTTAGTCGCCCAAGATGTTACTCTACATGCTTCCGCCCCGACTCACCTGGCCGAGGTTACTACACCTTGCGAAGAGTGTATGTACAAAGCTATTGACCTTGCCCGCCAGGGTTTTGATCGAGAAGTCGAGCAGATTTTGGATCGCTGTCGTTGTCTCGAGAGGCCGTGGAGATCCGCCGCCGTCTACTCCCCCTTACAGTTTTCAGCATCTCAAACTCCCATAAATCCTGTGACTTCAGGTATTTCCAAGTTCTGACCTAGTCTTTTTTTTTGTATAGGTATTTATGTCTTCCCTTTCTCATCAAACAAACCAATCCGAGACCGGCGAGTCCGCTCCCTCTGGTACTTCGCGAATGACGACAATCAATCGATATGCCGTCAGTAAAGCCGTCACCGACGTGAAAAATAAGTCGTCTGCTAAGACAACTGCTCATGTGATCCAAGGTGGGGACGGGTATACTGTGTGCCAGCCTTCAACTAGTGAGTCGGTGGCTTCCGGACACCCCGAAAAGGAAACCCACTTCTTCTTCTTTTATAGACATGTCATTTCCCGACTTGGGATGGAATTCCCTTTTTCTAACTTCCAAATGCAGCTCCTTCGCCATTTTCATCTGGCCCCTTCTCAACTTCATCCCAACGACTGGGCCTTCGCCGTAGCTTTTGTGAGAAGTTTGACTTAGTTTGCTCCGTGCCCATGTTCTGTTACTTTTTTGTTCCTTTAGAGACCAATCTTTCCACGGAAGACGACCTGCTGGAGTTTGGATGGACGTCACTTCGGGTTTCTCTTGGGCGTAAATTTCTCAAGCCTTTCACCGATTCATGGAAAGGCTTGAAGAGTTCATTTTTCAAAGTGTCCGCCAAACCTGGTAGTGTCCCTGGTTTCTTCAAACTTCAGCTTCCGGGGAACTCGAGGGTCGTTTCCCTTTATACCGGACCGAAGAGCACCACAAGTTCGAAGCCAAGAATTTTTTGACCCCAATTTCCGAGATGACTGTCCAGGAGAAAGACGCAATTGCTTTCATTTCCACCTTGGTGAATAGAGAGCCCTTAGTGGACTCGGCCGAGTACATTCTTTCTTTTGTATGGAAATCACCCATTGTGGGTATGATAGTTGATTTAGATGTTTTTCAAGCATATTTTCTTGAAATTTTATCTAACTGGTTTTTTTTTTAGGTGACCCAATGGGAAAAAGACCCAACTATCTTGATGTCACCGCCCGCCATCCGGATGCGGCACCTCCTTCATCTCGTCCCATGACCCCTGCTGCAAAGAGAGCGGTCTCGGTTCCTGAGTCTTCTGATCCTCCTCCGGCCAAGAGAACCAAGAGATTGAGGAAGAAGAAAACCCTCGAGGCTGAGCCGGAAGATGAAGTTGAAGCGGACATTCCTTTGGCCATTCCTGTCCTTGAGCCTGAGAGAGCGGCATCTGAGGTTCCGGCGTCCTCCTCTGGGCCCGTCGTTGAACTCCCGAAGTCATACCTTTGGGACAATAAAATTCCTGCGGGCCTTCGTGTAGGTCTCCAAGCTCCCTCTCATTACTATAACAGGAAAAAATTGTCGACATTGGAGTTAAAGGAACTCAGGGATCTGGAGCATACGAACATGAGGAACGCCGCTGTCTGTCATCTCCCTGCTCATCTCAAGGATTTAGTCGGAGATCAGGCAGCAGAGATAGCCTATTTAAAGGCGGATAAGAAGACGTCAGATGACCGGGTAGCTCAGGCCCAGGAGGAACTTCATGTGGCCCAAGCCGAGAAGGAGAGCCTGTCGGATGAAATTATTATTCTGCGTGATAAGCTCCATAAGGCGGAATCTGAGATCACCCGCCATGTTCAAATCCATGAACAAGATCTGGCTTTGTTGACGAAGTACAAGGACGAGGTTGCCAAACTGACGTCGTCCCTTGAGACCAGTCAAGTGGCTCTTGATCTTGCCAATAATGACGTGGCTAAATTGAAGACCGGCGTGGCGGATGCATTTGAGAACGCCTTGGAGCAAGCCCAGTTCTTGAATCCCCAATTCTCTCTAAATCTGCAGAAAGCGCACGTTAATGCCTATGTTGAAGGCAGGATTTTTCACCCAGCTCCTTCTTTGGATGCTCCTTCAACTAGCTTAGGTCCTGAGGAAACTGGTGGGGATCAACAGGCTCTCGACGGCTCAGATGGCTCTTGACTGATCCGATTTGCTCTGTCCTTTCTCTTTTGTTTAGTAAATTCAGTGCCCGTGTTGGGCTTTTGTTTTGAACTGATGTAATCAACAGTTGACTTTATAGAATTATCCGAGTTTGTTTCTATTTCTGTCAAACTGTCTTTTCTGTTTAGGCAACCAACCTACGTGATCAAGGTCGGTTAAAGTGCCTTTGTTTTTATTTTCAGCATTTAAATTGTCGAGTTACATGATTCATGAAATTATGCGTTTGCATCGTTCGCACATGTCTTTTTAATATGGCCATTAAGAACGATACGGTAACCGCAAATCATCCGACCCAAGTTCCCGTCCGTTTTTTCTTTGGCGGCTTTGCCGCTATACGGTCATGTTCAGACTCGTATTTGGCGGATTTACCCCGCCGGCATTTTAATCGCTACATGATTTATGAATCACTCGGAATTCATACATGTTAATTGCATGATTTACGAACCAGCTCGGGGTCCATACATGCGGTTCTAGTGACATAATTTATAAACCAACTCGGGGTTCATACATATGTTTTTAGTTACATGATTTATGAACCGACTCGGGGTTCATACATGTGTTTTAGGTGACATGATTAATGAACCAACTCGGGGTTCATACATGTTCCGATAGCTTTAACAAAGCTGAATTCGACTTTTATAGCCTATTACTCCATTGATCAAAGTCTTTACATAATACTAGGCGAGTTTTGAACCCGCAATTAAACTTTCTGAAAAAGAGAATTTAACAAGCAGCAATTAAACATAATGAATTAGAGTTTACGGCAGATGACTTTAACTGTAATAAGCCTTGAGCTTATCGACATTCCAAGTTCTTTTCAGCACTTTCCCCTTCAAGGTTTCTAAAACGTAAGCATTTTTTCCAAGTCGTTCCTTGATCCTGTAGGGGCCTTCCCAGTTGGCTGCTAGCTTCCCATCTCGGGCATTCTTGTTGCCAATGTCGGCTCTTCAGAGTATCAAGTCATTTTCCTTGAAAGAACATGGATTAACCTTCCTATTGTAGCGAATCATGATAAGTCGTTTTGTAGCCACATTCCTCAGGTGAGCAGCAGTGCGAATCTCGTCAATCATATCCAACTCGACAGCAATTGCCTCGTTGTTAACTTGTTCCTGCGTGACCTACAATTTCCTCAAGGAAGGTTCACCGATTTCCACAGGTATCATGGCTTCACAGCCGTAAGTAAGTCTGAAAGGCGTTTCCCTCGTGGATGACTACACAGTTGTCCGATATGCCCATAGTACGGAATACAAATGCTCAACCCAACTGTCCTGGGCCTCCTCCATTCGCTTTTTAAGCCCGTTTACGATTATTTTGTTTGCTGCCTCCGCCTGTCCATTGGATTGTGGGTGCTCCACGAAAGTGAAATGATGTTTAATTTGGAAGTCGGACATCATCTTCTGAAATCCTTGGTCCGTAAACTGTGCCCCGTTGTCCGTGATTATTTCTGCTGGAATTCTGAACCGTGAGATAATGCTCCTCTGGAAAAATTTCTGTGTTCTGGCCGAAGTTATTGTTGCCAGTGGTTCGGCCTCAACCCATTTTGTAAAGTAATCCACTGCCACAATGAGCCACTTCAACTGACCGGGTGCCGGTTTGAAAGGTCCTAGCAAGTCCATGCCCCATTTGAAAAATGGCCACGGTGCCGTGATTGCCTGCAAATCAGATAGTGGTATTCTGACGATTTTTCCATGCCTCTGGCAACTTTTACGGACGTGGTCTTTGGCGTCCTGGGCCATTGTAGGCCAATAATATCCTACTCGAACAGCTTTTCGCGCAAGTGCCTTGGCACCCATATGCTGCCCATTGATGCCCTCGTGGATTTCCGCCAAGACGTACTGGGCATGATCGCTCCCGAGACATTTTGCCAGAGGTGCGTGTATACTCTTTTGGTAAAGTTGGTCGCCCACCATCGTGTAAGCAGCTGCCGATTTCACCAAGTTTCTTGCTTGCACATCATCGTCGGGGACAATTCCTCACTCCAAATAATCCGCAATTGGTTTTCTCCAGTCCTCCGAACTTGTTATTAGCATTACACAGCTTGGTTCTGGGAGATTCTGTTGGACTACTGTTCTCAGGTTTCCCGGGCATTTAGTGCTTGCTAACTTTGACAGGATATCGGCCCTTGTATTCTCCGCCCTCGGAATATGTGCCACCGTCACCTCGTCAAATTGGGCCATGATTTCCTTCACTCTGGCTAGATACTTAGCCAACAGCGGTCCCTTTACCTGGTAAGACCCTTGAATCTGAGATGCTACTAACTGTGAATCCGTTGAGATATGCACTTTCTGGGCTCCGCTCTCTTTTGCCTGAGACAGTCCTGCTAATAATGCTTCATACTCGGCTTGATTGTTGGACATCGAGAAATCTAGCCGAAGAGACAATTCTATGGCGACGCCCTCGGGGTTTTCCACAATAACCCCCGCACCCCCGCCTTGTAAGTTGGACGAGCCATCCATGAAGACTCTCTAAGGTTCTATTCTTGCTTCTTCTTCTTGGATGAAAGTCGACTCCACTAGGAAATCGGCTAGAGCATGTGATTTGATTGCTTGACGGGCCTCATAAACAATATCAAACTCGGACAATTCGATTGCCCAGTTCGTCATCCTTCCTGCTAAGTCCGGCTTATGTAGGATTTGTCGAAGCGGTTGATTGGTCCGAACTATGATAGAGTGGCTATGAAAATAATGCCGTAGTCGTCGTGCTGCTGTTAATAAGGCGAAAGCCATCTTTTCAAGCTTTTGATATCTTACCTCGGGCCCCTGTAAAGCTCGACTTACGAAATACACTGGTTTTTGTTCTTGACTAATTTCTCCTGTCAAAACCGTGCTCACTGCTTCTTCTCCCACAGATAAGTAAAGAATTAGTTTCTCATTGGGTTCAGGTCTTGATAGCACTGGTGGGGAAGAAAGACATTGTTTTATCCTGACGAATGCATCTTCGCAATCCGAGTTCCATTCTCCTTGAGCTTGCTTCTTTAGTAGTTTGAAAAAGGGGAGTGACTTTTCGGCCGACTTAGGTAAGAATCTCATCAAAGCCGCTAATCTTCCAGTTAATTGCTGGACTTCTTTCTTGTTTGTCGGGGCCTTCATCTCCAGGATCGCTCTGCATTTCTCCAGGTTGGCTTCTATGCCCCGGCTTGTTAACAGGAAACCCAAGAATTTTCCGGAGGGTACTCCAAAAGCACATTTCGCCGGGTTTAATCAGATCCTATGCCTCCTTAACTTCTCAAATGTCTGGCCTAGGTCTTGGACATGGCCGCTTTGCTCCTTTGACTTGACTATCATATCATCGATGTACACTTCCACATTCTTTCCGAGTTGGTCTTTGAAAACCTTAGTCATCATTCTCTAATACGTTGCTCCTGCATTTTTAAGACCAAAAGGCATCACATTGTAACAATAGTTAGTATTATTAGTGATGAAAGCAGTCTTATCCTGGTCATCGGGATGCATAGCAATTTGATTGTATCCTGAGTAAGCATCCATGAATGAGAGCAATTGGAAACCGGATGATTGATCCACTAGCTGGTCTATGTTGGGCATGGGAAACGCGTCTTTTGGGCATACTTTGTTCAAGTTTTTGTAGTCGACGCATACTCGCCATTTGCCGTTGGGTTTTTTCACCATGACGACATTAGATAGCCATGTGGTATATTGTACCTCCCTTATAAATTCAGCATCGAGTAATTCTTTGACGTGCTCATCTAGGGCCTGTCCTCGATCTGAGCCAATGTTCCTCTTCCTCTACGCTACTGGCATTGACCTTGGTGGGATAGCCAACTTGTGGCAGCAAAACTCAGGATCAATTCCCGGAATCTCGGATGGTTTCCATGCAAACATGTCCTTATTGTCGATTAAAAACTTCTCTAATTCTGCACGAACCTCAGGATTTAAAGCTTTTCCTATTTTCGTGACTTGTTCTGGACCTTCCCCCAGGACGAGGTCTTCTAATTCTTCACCTGGCTCTGCCCTGCGCGCCTTGTCCTCCTCCCTCAGGTCCAACTCAACTATTTGGACTGCACTACTACTTGGTTTTCCCTTGCTAGCCAACTTGCCTTCTTGGACTGCCTCGAAATAACATTCTCAGGAATTCTTCTGATCTCCTTTAACAGTTACGACTTGGTTTTTCTTGTTGATGAATTTTAATTTCTGGTGATTTGATGATACCAGCATGTTCCAGGCATGGATAGTCGGCCTTCCCAATATCATGTTGTAGGGTGAAGGGAAATCCACCACCACAAATCTGACCATCTCGGTCTTAAAAGCCTCTCTAATGCCCAAAGTTAGTTTTAGGTCAATAAACCCTTTGGGACGTGTGTCTTCTCCATTGAACCCGGTCAACGTGGTCCTACACGGCTTCAGATCCTTTGAGTCTAGTCTCATTCGTTTAAATGCATCCCATGAATAATGTCTATCGCACTCCCATTGTCCACAAACACCTTTTTGACCTGACAACAGTTGACTGTTCCCGTGATCACCAGTCCATCATTGTGTCCGGGTATCACATCATCCAGGTCTTCTTGTGAAAATCCCAACATCGGTCCATCTGGCTTCTTTTCTCTTTTGAACTTGGGTCGGTCGGTGATTGACATGACCTCCTTTAGATACTTTCTCCGCTGATTCGAAGAGTCTTCCCCTCCTCCAAAACCACCGATGATCCCATTGCATACAAACTTTGATTCGGGAAATTCGTCTCCATCGCTTCGTTTATCCTTACTAGAGTGTTGTCTCTTTCGTCCTTCAGGCGGACTCCTGCTTCTGTTCTACCGTTTGTTTTGTCGGCCTTGAGTTTGTATTACATATCGGCAGAGTTTTCCTTCTCGGACGAACTTCTCAATTGCATCCCTCAAATCCCAACAGGCTTCTGTTGTGTGTCCGTTCTGGTCGTGAAATTCACAGTACCGGGATCTGTCTAAGGGTTGATCCGTCCGCATTGGCCGTGGTCGTTCTACGTTCTTCATTTCTGTTGCGGAAACTTCTTTCCAAATCTGGGCCCGAGGCAACTTCAGCGGCGCATACCTGTCGTATTTTCCTTCTGCTCGACTTCCTCGAGGCCTTTTGTCCCGACCTCGGTCGTGTTGCCTGTCGGAATTATATCGGTCCTTCCCTCGGAGAGGGGATCTTTTAAATGACTCTTTGGGTGGCTGATTCATCGCTTCCATTTGTTCCATTTCTATATACTGCTTCGTGCAATCTAGAAACTCGGTCAACGACTTTGGGCGGCGCTTCATGATTGACTTCTTCAACAGCGAGCTTTTATCCAAGCCCGCCATTACACAGTGCAATTGCACGTCCTCTTTCAATCCAGGAACATGCAAAGCGGTACTATTGAATCGTTCTAAGTATTTTTGAAGAGTTTCTCCAGGCGCCTGTCGTACTTGATCGAGTTGAAACTCTGTCTTTGGTTGCTTCCTACTTGGGGCAAAATGGAGCAGAAATTTGTTTTTTAAGTCTTTGAGGTCCGGTATCGAGTCGGCTGGTAGGTTGTTAAACCATATCTGTGCAGGTCCCCTCAGAGTTCCTGCAAACAAGCGTGGTATGACCGGTCCTGAATATCCCTTCACCATAATTTCCATCTTGAAGTTGCCGAGATGAATCTGCGGGTCCTGGCTGCCATCGTACTTGGGAAAGTCCTTTGTGTCCAGGCCCTTCGGATAAGGCGCTGCCATGATTTTTTTGGTAAAAGGAGTTACCACTTTGTCGTCC
Source organism: Acacia crassicarpa (assembly GCA_034222035.1). Lineage (NCBI taxonomy): Eukaryota > Viridiplantae > Streptophyta > Magnoliopsida > Fabales > Fabaceae > Acacia > Acacia crassicarpa. The sequence goes on from JAWXYG010000010.1 coordinate 4,212,233, forward strand.
TCATCCGAACTCGAGTGCGCCGAGGAAGATCTGGCACGGTCCCTTGATGAACTCGGGTCCCTGCTCGGCTGTTTGTCCCTACTTTGCGTCCCAGTCAACACCTGTTCCTGTCTTGTGCCGTCATCTTCTCCATGGTTGTCGGTAGCCCGATCTTGTCTTTCATGACGGTCTCTTCCATCTGATCGTCCGGTGCGTCCATCTCGGCAATTTTCTTGAGACTGCCTTGAATGTCTCCGATCTTCATTTCTTTCTCTGTCACCTTCGCGCCTTGGTTGCGTTTTGCGGGAGTGGGAGCCGCGCTGACTCGGCCCCACTTCATCCTTATCGATCCTCGAGTTCCATTTATCAACTTGCTCCACGTACTGCTCAAGAAGCCTCCTCTATTCCTCGTCACGTCGGTCCATTTCTTCCTTCTGCACTCGAGTGCTTTCTTGAATCTGAAGGTTGTAACGAGTTTCCATCCCATCCATTCTGCTCAATATGGACCCTATAGTGTTCTGTAACAAGCGAATGTCCAGGTTAGTAATTTGAATTTCTTCCTGTGGACCGCTCGGGGAAGCTTGGGCATCCCCGCATTCCAACATGTCATTTTCTGGAATGGCCGTGTTCGATGTCTCTGCTTCAGTTTCCACAGTTACTTGATCCATGTCAACGTCGGTAGGATTTTGCTGCACTGCTTGTTCCATCTGCTGTCCTTGTTGCCCTCCTGGCACTTGGGTGTGCCGAGTTGTGAAAGTTCATTTTGTCCTTGCCATCAAATACGTGACTTAAAAACCTTGTGGTCGAACCTTTTCGATCCCCACGGATGGCGCCAAATGTTCGAGTATGAACAATATAATACTAGCTTGAACTAGGAGCAATGCCTAGGGCCTACGTACCCTAGTATAGGGATCAAAGCCAACGTAGTTCGAATATACTTCCGGCGTTTAGCCACTGAGTGTGGGGGTGTGTGCTCAGTGAGAATGAAAGGGTGAATAGTGCGTACCTTCCACCAGTGGAATGTTCTCCTATTTATAGGAGATGGTGGTTCATGTTCGTGTCCCAAGATATGCGGTTGGTAGTGGCTTATGTTCTCGATCATGCAGTTAGTAGTGGCCTACGTGGGAGTGACTGTCGCAGGGGTTATAGGTAGTGGCATAAAGAGTTGGGCTTCGTGGTCCATATCCAAGATCCATAACAATCATAGTCATGGATGCATGTAATATTAAGATTTAAATATAATTAGCGAAGAATATGTAGTTATTAAAATAAAAGGAGTTTATTTAAAATATGATTTATAGGAGTGGAGGAAATTATAAATTGATAAAATTATATTAAAATAATAATAATAATAATTTTAAATATATTTATTATTGAAAAAAAAAGCATTTGCAAGTTAAAAAAGAGAAAAAATAAATTTAAAAAAAAAAGTGCTCTCTCCGATTCTATATATATAACAAAGTTTATAATGCAGACTAAAGGAAACATCGCCCTTTAGTTATCACATGGGGAAAGGGTGATATATACCCCAACCCCCTACTCCATTGTTGCTATAGTAGCAACAGTGGAAATTTCGAAGCAATGGGATTTGTTGTCCTTGCTCATCCTTTAGACGAGTTCTAATCTTGACGGTCCAGATTTTATGTTTTTTATTTTTAAATGAAAAAAATCATTTTTTAGAAAAATGTTTGTTAAAAGATTATCTTTTAAAAAAATGTTAGTTAAAATATTATTTTTATTTTAGATCCTTTACTCATTAAAATTATTTTTTATAAAAAATAAAAAAGTAAAAAAACAAAAACAAACAAACAAAATATCATATCTCGACTATCCAAAGCTCATCAGTACAAACAAGCTCTTCTTGCTGGTCTAAAGGATGAGCAGAGAAACCAGGTCCAAAGCAATGTGTCATTGGGATTTTCAAGTTAGGGTTCACATTTTAGAGATCATTAAGTACACAAAATCACTTTTAATCACAAAACTTTCTTGAAAGAAAATTGTTCTAAATAATTTTCTCTTTCTTATTATGATGTTGCTCTTCTACTGATTAAAGAATATTTTAGAATTATGACTTTTGACTATAGAAACATAGAGGATGATTAATAATTAATTATGTTCATCGTTTTTTCTCTAAATTAATTTGTATGACTTATAAACTAATATATAATTTCATTACACACAACATATAATATGATTAAGTAACTAATTTAACTTCTTTAATCTTTTAAAAAATAGTCAATTATGTCCGGAGGTTGTAGTTTAACATGTTAGATTCGTCCTAAATTACAATTTTTAAGACCAAATCTTACCCATAATTTAATAGTGTACTTTGTAATACAATAGATATAATTATCGTGTATCTCTTCTCTAATTTCTCTTCGTTTAGTAAGGGAATATTTATAAAAAAACAATATAATCACTTGCACATCACATATATTTTAAATCATAAGAATTCTTTACTACATGACATACCATATTAGCCCCAGAAGGAAGTAAATAATTGGAATTATGAGTCTGTGTATAAAATGAGAGTTTAAATACGTATACTTCTTTTTTTTTTTTAAGGCGCTTGGCTAAGTACGTACACTTTATTATAACCTCAACTTGTAACAACTCTAAAAAAGAAGTCAAAGTCTTGGAGTGTGAAATGGGTGTGGTGAGTCAACGTCCAAATTAAATCAATGGAGTAGTGGGAACTTTGGAGTAAATGGGAGTAAAACAACTGGAGCCTGGAGACCTCTGGAGTGATCACTAGTCCATCCCTTGGGCAACTTCGGCCAAGCTTCCTGCGTCAATTTCATTTGGAGCCATCACGCGTAAAATTGAGGCCTGTGACCCAAGTTGAGATTTTTTTTTTCTTTTGTTTTTTTTTTGGTGGAGGATGAATTATATATTTTTTGAAGAAAAAATTACACACACATATATATAGAATAATATTTATGGGGGATGATGATATATATTGAAAGATAATAAAAAGGAGCGATACTCAGTTGGGTAGTGTTGCTAAACTTTAATTAAGGGGCATCTAATAAATTAATTGGTAGGATTAGGAACTGACACCACTTCCTTCCATAATTTGCACCTATATGTAACACTTTCATTCGTCCTTTCAAGTACGTCGATGATACCAATAATTTGGGAGAAAAATGAATATGTATTTCCATTATTCATAAACAAGTAATCAAGTAGAATCCCTATAAATTAGCCTATAAATCAAAGATTAGGAAAATCCTCATTAACAACCATTATTATTAAGGCTCTCATCTCTTGTATATTTCCGTAACGTCTTTACATGAATGAATATACAATATTCAGACTATTTATCTTACATGGTACCACAGCTAAGGTATAGTTCTTGGGAAATTTGAGTATTTTTTTTCCTGTGGCCACTGTTACTATAGCATTAACAATAACAGTGGCCAGCCAGTCAATGCCTATACGAGTGCCATCTCTGTTTCTTTTCCCCGGGGGGAGGGGGGAGTGTGTACCGGTTGTTATGCTGTCTTTGTAGGCTGCCAGAGCTTGTTCTAGGTTGTCTCCTCTACCTGCTTCATAGGATTCTTTGATTTTTTTGATTCCAACGAAAATTTCCAGATTCAAGCAAGATTTTCCAGTTTCCGGTGAAATTCTCCAGCTTCCGGTAACTCTTTAATCCGATGGTACTCTGCATTTCCGGCAAGTGAATGTGTACGAAACAAAATTCCTTGAAATAGTAGCAACCATTGAACCCATTCTCATAACGCAACCTTCAAAGCAAAGAACCGACTAATACACATATTTTTGGAGTGAAGTCATTATCCAATAAAACATTGTGAGATTTGATGTCGAAATGAAGTATGCGTTACTCACACGCTTGATGAAGGTATTCAATTCCTTTGGTTATGCCTAGAGCAATTTCATGGAGTTTTTTCCAACCAATGAAACTTTGCCGATTATCTAGTGAATTTATAAAATTTTGTAATGAACCATTTGGAAAATATTCATAAACCAGTGTTCTTCTAAAGCCATCAGCACATAAGCCCATTAAGCGAATAATATTGACGTGATGGATTTTGCTCATTGTTCCAACTTCAGTGACGAACTCTTCCCCATTTCCTTCAGAATTAGAGAGCATCTTCACTGTAACTTTGAACTCAGATGAAATATCTCCTTTGAACACAGTACCAAACGCTCCTTCTCCCAACTTAACCTCAAATTGATTGGTAATCCTCTTGATTTCAACGTAGGTTTCATCTGGTGGGCTTGAGAGCTCTATAATCTTTCAGGAACTTTTCAATTATTGCCTGGCTTTCTTTTCTTGATTTGTAAGTGTTGCGAACATAATGAATTACAACCAGCATCACCACTAGAAGTAGTATTGATCCTGCATATGTGAGATATCGAATTTAGTTTCGAAATCTTCAATTGGCCTTTAGGAGAAAACACCAATTTCAATTAGAAGGCTAACCTGTAATTACAAATTTGTTTGATGAGCCTGCAAAAGAAATTAACATGATTGATCAACTTAGCATGTTCATATAAGAATTTAAACCATGACTTACCATGTGAAGAATTCTGACGCTTTTTACGAGACAAGAAAGGTATACATATGTGATTTCGTGTGCTCATTAGAGGTGATTATCATATTAATGGATGCAAGAGATCAATATTACGTACCTTTGTGGCGAACCTTGAAACATGCAGTATCATAACTGGTACTACTATTCTTGAATCCACATCTTGCTCCTTTTGATTCACAATGTTCACACATTGGATGAGACCGCATCAAATCAAGAGTGTCATCAAGTTTAATGATCTCATATGGGATGGATGAAATGTTGAATATTTTGCTGCAAAATAACAAGGGAAATAATTCTCCGATATCATCGCCAGAAGAAACGGCATATACATGATAGGTAGAGCTGCTCAGACACGTTGAATCTAATCCTACATCTCTTGGTGGTGAGCAATTGAAAAAGGTGAAGTCATATGAGGTTATGAATTGGAACGGGGAAGGAAGGAGGTTAGGGACATGCCTTAAAAGGCAGCCAGAAGGATCATATAAGTGAATGGTTTGGGATTTGTAATCAATAATTTTGACATTGAGCTTGTGTGATCCAGGAAGCTCAAGAACAGTATGATTGGCAGAAGAACATTGTAAATCAAAGCGAGGATAGCCACATTGTTCTGGTTGGCGTCCTATTATTCGGAAAGGAAATCGGACAGTCAGGTTTCCACAGGTTGTTTCGGGTTCCGGACAGCTATTCCAGCTTCCTACAGACCCTGAAAACCAAAGAATTAGAAGCAAGCATACCGAGAATAAGGAGTTTGCAGGTGAAGTTTCCATGTCCTGGCTCGCCCCAAGTAGCAAGATGAGATGACAATGCAAGTTCATAATCTCATCTCAAATGCGAGGCCAAGAGATTTCTCCAAACAAGCCTAGCTTCCCCGGAACCGGATTCCCTGCTAGGACGAGCAGGGACAGATTCACATTAGGTGTTATTTCCTTAGGTGCTTCTTAGGTGTTATTCCCTCTAATTAGAGGGATTAAAAATTTTATTGTATTTTTTAAAATTTTTTATATATTCTATTTATTTATATTACATTATATACTGCATCTTGAAATTTTTTTACATCGAATATCTCAATTTAATTAATTTCCAGGATATTTGGGTTACAGGAAAAATATTTTTAAATGTAGAACTGAAAATTAATTAATTTGAGATATTTGATGCAAAAAAATTTTTGAAATGCAACATATAATCTAATCTAAATAAATAGAATATATAAAAAAAAATTAAAAAAATAAAATAAAATTTCTAATCCCTCTAATTAGAGGGAATAACACTTAAGAAGCACCTAAGGGAATAGCACCTAATGTGAACTCTCTTAGGGTAGGTAGGGAAAGCTTTTCTTAATCTGGACCGTCCAGATTTAATTTTTTTAAAATTGTCAATTTTAAATGAAAAAATCATTTTTTTAAAAAAAATATGTTAGTTGAAAGATTATCTTTATTTTAGATTCTACACCAATTAAAATATTTTTTTTAAAAAAAATATAAAGTAAAAAAAATAAGATCTGAACCATCCAGATCAAATCTGGACAGTCTAGGGAAGAGGAGCTCCCCCTACCTATCCAAAGATAGGTAGGGAAAGTGGTTCCGAATTTGGACGGCTCATATCTTTTTTTTTTGTATTTTTAATAAAAAATAATTTTAATAAATAGAGAACTGAAAATAAAGCTAATCTCTAAACTAATATTTTTTTAAAAAATAATTTTTTTACATTTTTTTTAAAAAAAATCTAAACCGTTCGGAGATTTGGATCTGAACGAGCAGCAGCTCGTCCTCTGGGAATCCGGTTCCTACTTCCCCACCTTTTCCTTACTTGATATTTGACCTGCTTAGTCAATAAACTCTGACCTTTGTGAATTATTGGCTGTCCTGTCAAGCTGTCAAGTGTCAGCTTGAGTGTAATTTCTGGGAAACCTCTCGATGAGAAGAAACATATGGTGTGAATACACACACGTTGGTTAATTTGCTACACGTTGGTTAATTTGCTACGGTAGTGCAGTGCCTCGGTGTCTGTGTCAAAAGGAAAATTTCTAGGCAACTTGTTGGTTATACGAAATAAAAGGTTGAAAGGAGTTTTATATCTCTCCGGAGTTGAGATTAGTAATTACCCTTCATCTTGAGATCATCATGATGAGGGACATGTGTTATTCTTCAGGAAAATTAATGGAGGCTCTGTTTCTGATGATGTTATTGTGCAAAACTTGCAAGGGATTGGATGGACACCAGAACTGTTCTAGTTCATGCGGAGATCACAACATTTCGAGCCCTTTTCGGCTAAAAGACTCTCCAGAGAAGTGTGGTGACCACAGGTACAACCTATCATGCGAGCAAAATCAACTGGTAATGTACTGGCAATCGACGAAATACAGAGTTTTGTCCATTAATTATGAGAACTACACAATCCGAGTGAGGGATTCTAATATTGAGGAGTCGGATTCGTCGTCCCTTCCTGAGTATTCTTTAACAGCCTGCAATTTTAGCGATTCAGTTGAATACATTAGCAGCTTAGTTCCATATTCCTGCACCGTTTATGCACACCATGAAAATGGAACTTGGCTCTGGTATCGATTGAACAAAAATATGATTTATGTAAGGAGTGAACATCCTGTGCATTCCCCTCAGTTTGTAGACACAGCCCCTTGCTTCAACATTTCAAAGGGCTCTGTGTCCTCTTCTTCTTCATCGTATTCGTATGCCTATGTTGGCCGCGGATATGTAAGGGATATGGGGTTAGAGGATGGTTGCCGTATAGAAATGATGTATATGACATCGTGGCCTGCTCTGAACAACAACCAGAACCAGTCTGCTTGGTCATGCACAGACATACACAATATGCTTCTTTATGGCTTTGAGCTTTCTTGGCTCAACAGTTTCTGCCCGGACTCTGCCTCTGGATATTATTATGAAATAATTCTCGGTGGTAAGGAACCATACTGTCAAATAGGTAAGTTCATTTATTGATTTTGTTTTACCTTCAAAGTCCATTAATTGATTCCATTCTGTCTGTCAATGCATATTTTATACACATAAGTGGAGCTCATTTGAACTTTAAAGGATACTACTGGTTTTTTAAATGAATAAAAAAATATGAGAGAAAATAAGTATAAATGATTAAATGAAAAATAATTAGTATTGAGTATGAAATAATTAATATAAATATATTCATTTAATGGAGATAGAAAAGGAAAAAATACTAACATATAGAGTTAAAGTGTAAGACCCCAATAGATCTATTTAGATCTTGAGTTTGAGTCCCAAAACATTCGTGTTGGGAGATATAGTTATAAACTCCGAACTGGATATCGGATAATAATATTTTAAAAAAAATTAGTTTAAATTTTTTTTTTAAAGAAAAGTTATCTATATCCAGGACCACATCAAAATTTTGAAAAAAAAAAAAAAGTTTCTTATAAAAAGTATAGGAGGATTATTTATTAGTCCTCCCTGCCCCGGCCTCTAACCTCACGAATCAGGATGACTTTACATTATTTTGATAGGAGTGCGTTAGGATGCATTATATAAAATAACGGGAAAGAGATTACTAATACCTCGTTGGATATATATAGTAAAAAAAAACAGCGATAGTACACTCACATATATAGTCAGACATAAAATATATTTATTAATTTGATATATTGCAAAAATTAATTAAATTAGTGAATATGACATACATTCTCTAAAGCACCCTATTATTTTCTTTAATCCCATTTTTCTCTCCTCTTTAATTATTGTTTAGAGAACATCAATAAAGGGAAAAAAATTCAAATTCAAATATTTGAAATATATATAATGGTATATATATATATATATTAGAGATAGGATATTGTTACTACCAAAGTCACTACCACTTTTTACCGTTAGATTACAATATCATCTACTTTTATCATTTCTCTCTCCTATTGAGATTCTAATCTAACGGTGAAAAAGTGGTAGTGACTTTGGTAGTAACAAAAAAATGGTAGTGACAATATCCTATCCCTATATCTTATATTTAATATTAAAATCAATTCCTCAAATATATTTTATATTAAGGGTCGAAGGGAGTAATAATGATGGAAAAAGATATAATATTTATAAAGTAAATTCTCCTTAATAAAATATCATTTACTTTCAAATATGAAATATTATTCAATTTTTGTTTAGTCATAAGGAATATACTATATGTTATATATTTTTCTTGGATATCATTTTATTGTTACGTTATTGAATTTTTAATTTTACAATATTCTAGCACATATCCCTACTAATACATTTGTTTGTCTGGGGTAATTGCAGACACAATGAACATTTTTCAAATGATCCTTTCGATTATTTCGGGTAAGGCATCTCATGAATCATGATAACTCCTAACTTTTTTTTTGGTTTAAGCCGGCCGGCCTAATACATGCTTGCAAGTTGCACGGCATCCCCCCCCCCCCCCCCCCCAAAAAAAAAAACAAAACAAAAAATTAAAAAAAAAAAGGATAGCGATGAATCTCTGCTTTTTATATATAATCATAACTTTTTTGTCATACCGGGCACAAACCTTTTTCTCCTTCACAAATGATTTTTATGAGCTATTCATTTAATTGCTATAATATTTATTGAATGATAGTGTGTTTTTATTTTATTTCTCTTATACTATATATATATATTTGTTCACTGGTTGTGAAGTAACAGCTAGTGCCAAGAACTCACCTTCATAGTAATTTAACTACTTGACAAACCATTCCATTTACCGCTAACTATTTTCACATTAATCATATACCTTCTTGCAAGAGAAACTGAAATCAATTTTTGTTTCCTCTGTCTTGCAGGCTATTGGACATACATCGTCGCTCTACAATTATTAGGTATTCCATGACCTTATCTAATTTTTTAGAGTATAAGAATAGACCGTGCAATGACTGAACAAACAATATAAACTCAGTACAAGCTAGTTTAAATTAAAGGGCGCGTTCTAATTATTTATGTTTCATTTTAAATTTTCATATACAGTTCTTTATACTGGAGCTAAATTTGTGCTGGGGACTCCCTTTGTCACTGCGTTGTTGATCTATAAATGGCGAAGGAGACATTTATCAATGTATGAGAGCATTGAAGATTTTTTGCAAAGCGACAACAATAACATCATGCCTATTAGGTACTCCTACAGAGACATTAAGAAGATGACCAAAGGGTTTAAATTAAGACTTGGGAAAGGAGGATATGGCTCTGTTTTCAAAGGACAACTTCGAAGTGGTCGTAACGTGGCCATCAAGATGTTGGATAAGGCAGAGGCAAATGGTCAAGATTTCATCAACGAAGTTGCTACACTTGGCAGAATCCACCATGTTAATGTGGTGCAACTCATTGGCTACTGTGTGGAAGGATCAAAGCGTGCTCTTATTTATGAATTCATGCAAAATGGATCTCTTGACAAATACATTCTCACTAAACATGTGGATGATAAAGAATCCTTGAATCTTCACCAACTGTATACCATCTCTCTCAAAATGGCTCGTGGTATTGAATATCTTCACAATGGGTGTGATATGCAAATTCTGCATTTTGATATAAAGCCGCACAACATCCTTCTCGATGACAACTTCATCCCAAAGGTTTCTGATTTTGGCCTTGCTAAACTCTATCCTAAGAATGATAGCATTGTGTCTCTAACGGCAGCAAGAGGAACTATAGGATACATGGCTCCTGAGCTCTTCTACAAGAATGTCGGTGGAGTCTCCTATAAAGCTGATGTCTATAGCTTTGGGATGTTACTAATGGAGATGGCTGGTAGAAGGAAGAATTTGAATGTGTTGGTCGAGCAATCAAGTCAATTTTATTTTCCTTTTTGGGCTTATGATCAATTAAATGAAGGAAATGAAATTAGCATACCAGATGCAACAGAGGAGGAAATGAAAGTGGCAAGGAAAATGATGATCGTTGGGTTGTGGTGCATTCAAACCAAGCCTAGCGACCGTCCTTCAATGAACAAAGTTGTGGAAATGCTTGAAGGAGATGAGCAAGACTTAGAATTGCCTCAAAAGCCTTATCTATATCCACAAGATTTACCAACAATTGATGATAATAATCATTCAAGTTCAATGGTCACATCATCTGAACTTGGAGAATGTTCTTCAATTGACCAAATTGTAGAGATGCTTGAAGGAGAGGAGCAAGAGTTAGTATTGCCTCACAAGCCTTTTCTATGCACAAAAGATTCACCAAGAACTGATGTTAGTGATCATTATTTATGTTCATTGCCTCCACCATCCTCTGATCCTTCAGTGAATAATCCCAAGGAAACAACCTCATTTTTAACTAAACAAGATGAGAGATCAATATAACATTGTGAAATACATGTTGAGTATTGATTTTATTACGAGAGACTCTTAGATATGAATAGAAGTGGTTTGTATCAGCATGAGAAATGGATGTTAAGGAAGAAGATCTTTTTGAGAAAGAGACATGCCAAAGCATTTGAAAGCTTTTCATTTATGGATTATATTTGTTGCTCTCTCAGTTATTTGGTAATATTATGTCAGGATGGATCTTTGTTTGTAGATAAGACATGCACTTTTTTATAAGAAGCAAAAGGATTTGAACCACAAGCTTCTATTGATAGAAATCGTACAGTTGATCCTGTCATGATTTTGGATTCACTTAAGTAATAGTTTTCCTGGTTTTTATTTTATTTGGCAATTTTAGCATCTTCTTCATCAATTTGAATTGTAATTTCTCGTCTATCACTCTCCTCTCATGATCTTTGCCGCTGCAACCCTCACCAAAAAACAAATATGGCTAGCAGGTATAGCAGCATCGTGTGCGAAGGCTAACATCTTCTATTGAGATTCAAGCTTTAATGAATCAACTTTGCACAATTGCACACCAAGCACTTACATGCTGATTTATTAATTGTTTCTTTATATGTTGTTGATCTTTGGGTGACAGGAAGCAACATTGAGCAAGTTGCTGTATGTAAGTAAGAAATGCAGTAAGTCTTAGAAATAGAATATCTTGGGGATATGTCCTATATTTTCTGGGTATGGAGATAAAACAAGATGAGCAGGGAATTTTTATTAATCAGAAGAAGTATACAAAAGACATTCGAAATAGATTTGGCATGGAGGGATGTAAACCTAGTGCTACTCCAATGAATCAAAAGGAAAAGCTGAGTAAGAATGTTGATGCTGCAGAGAAGACTGAAGAAGGCACTTATAGAAGTCTTATTGGCCATCTCGTGTATTTGACTACAACAAGACCTAATATCAACTATGTTGCCAGCGTTCTTTCATGATTTTTGCATTATTCTACGTAAATCATTACAAGGCTCCTCAGAGAGTCCTAAGATATATTAAAGGAACTCTTGATTGTAGCATTCAGTACAAACGTAATCAAGTGTTCAAATTGGAAGGATGTTCTGTTGGCAAAAAAAAAAAAAAAGGAAGTTTGTTCTGATTCAAATTGGGGAGGATTTTTGGATAATATGAAGAGCACCTCATGATATTGTTTTACTTTGAGTTCTGGGGTATTTTCTTAGAGTTCAAAGAAGCCAGAAGTGGCAGCTCAATCAATTGCAGAAGCTGAATTCTTAGCTGCAAATGCAGCTGCTAAGCAAGCGCTTTGGCTAAGGAAGATGCTGATTGATTTACAGGTTATACAAAAGGAAAGCACACCAACTTATGAGGACAATCAAGCAGCTATTGCAATATCTAAGAGTCCAGTTTTTCATGGGAAAATTAAGCATTTTCAATATCAAGTTATATTTCATCAGAGGTTCAACAAAGTGGTGAAGTCAATCTGATTTATTGCAGAACATTTGATGAAGTTGCTGATATTTTTTTACTAACTAAAGCTTTATTGAGAGACTAAAGTTTGAAGCATTGAGGATGAAGCTAGGCATGTGCATCTACTGATCTAAGGAGAAGTGTTGAGATATGGCTCCTTAGCCGCTAATTAATTAGTTGTTGATTTGTTGGAATATGTTACAATTTGAAATTTGAAAAATAAATTGGTAGAGTTTGTTGCTTCTATTAATTGAGAAACGATCTTCTCCTCATCTTTTTTCCAATTTTCTCTCATCAGTCCATATGGGCCGTTAATTAGGAAGAGGAGAGAGAAGTTAAAGTAGTGTTGTGATTGATTGGACGGATATAATTTAGAGATGATGAGGTATAATAAGAAAATGATCAAAAGAGAAACCCAACCCTAATCTATTAATTGGTCATATATTTGCTGATTTAGTTGGATTTTAATTGTTAGATTTCAGTTGCTAATTTTGTGCGATAGTAGTTGTTTCTTAATTATTAACATCATTTAATGTAGGGTAAAGGATTTCTCTATATCTCCAATGACCTCTAAAACTACGTCGTTTTAGATTAATGAAGGGTGTTTCCGTAATTTTACACCCTTCATTAATTCACCTAAAATTACAAATACACCTTTCATTAATCCAAAACGATATAGTTTTGGGGGTCATTGAAAATAAGATAACTTATCTCCAGTGACTGGAGAAGTACTTTTCCCTTTAATGTATTTAAATATCCTACGACAGACGAAATAACATGGCGTTGTGCGTCAATGTCTAAATTAAACACAAAGACTTTTAGGGAATCACAATGAGATCCCAATGAATGAACATAATTATCAAGAAATTCAAATGATAAGTGAGGAGTATAAATATATTGTTATTAGCATTGTTCATTCAATGTTCCTCACTTGTTATTAGGCTTTTGGATAATTATATCTCTTGACAACCCATTGTAATTCCCCCTAGAATTTTTGTGCATGATGCGATAATAATGTGATTAAAACAGATGGAGACATATAGAGTGCTTCTTGGATGATGACTTTTCCATCCCTTGGGCACCTTCGGTGAAGCTTCCTGCGTCAATTTCATTTGGAGCGACGACTAGGATTGTTTTGACAACATAAAATCTAGACGGGAAATGCATCTGTTAAATGAACTTGTAATCATCCGATAAATGAACTTATTGTGGCATCTAAATTATCCTATAATGTGACAATTAAAATCAATTCATAAGATTAGGATCTCATGCCCCTGCCTCCTTTAATGTGCACCTAGCTACATGTGAGGCTTTCATTAGTCCTATCAAGTACGTCCATGGGGAAAAAAGTACTTGTAACTTCTTATTCATGTGAAAAATTATGGGAGTTGTTTGATGACTGTAATTACAACATTTTGAGCTTGGTAGATTCAATTATTCGCTTTTTTCACACAAAAACTAATACACAGTCAAATTGATTATGGTAGCTTCAATTCTGATTGTTTCAATGCTTAATTTTCCGTTTGAGAAAAGAACTCAATGATGAGAGTAAAACTTTTTTCAAGAGTCTTTAAGTGTTCAAAACATGCTAACTAATTAAACACGTACAACTACATGATTTCATCATTTACTTATTTACTGGAAAAACAATATATTTTTTGTGAAGATAAAAATAAAATAGTGTCGGTGTACTTTAACGTCAGACTTATATTTGCATCCAAATTGCATTTTGTGTGGATTTACTTTAAGGCCAAACAGAAAAGATATAAGGAAAGAAAGGAAAGAAAAGGAAAAGAAAGGAAGATTGAGATGGAACTTAAAAAAATAAGCTGTTTGGTAAACATGGAAAAAGAGAAGGAAGATGATAATTTTAAAAAATATATAAATATAATTATAAAATATGAATTTCCTAAAATACCCTTATAACCTAAAACATATTTTCCTCCTCCTTCATCGTTCTCGCGGCCTACAAAACCAGTAAGCCAAGAAATCAGATTCTTCCTTCATCCTTCTCTCTCGACACAGATCCGTTCTTCGTCCCTCTCTGATCCCTCCTTCATCCCTCTCTCTCTTGACGGCGATCGCTGAAACAAAAAGAAAAAAAATTATGAAGCGTTTCATAATTTTTCCACACAAAACTAATACACAGTCAAATTGATGGTAGCTTCAATATAATTTTGTAGTAGCGTTTCAGTGCTTAATTTTCCGTTCGGGAAAAGAAATCATTGGTATTTCCGTCTATCAAATAAATGCTAGACTAGTAATTAATTATGTGAGGGGTCATTTTCTTGATGATTTTTCCATCTACACACACTTTTTAGTTTTGGTACTTGTAATTTTAAATTATTGTTTTTAGTCCCTATACTTTTGTAAGAGCTAAATTACTAATTTACAAAATTTAAAAAAAAAATAGTTTAAGTTAATTAGTTATAAAAAATGTGTGCTGTTTTTTAAAAGCACACTTGTAATGTCAACAGGTATATATATTCATACATATATGGAGTGTCAACCGGAATTCTATCCTCATTATTGATACTTCTTTCCCTATATGTGATCTAAAATTAATGTTAGTTCAATCTAAGAACGATTGTTGCCTATTTAAAAACATTTTACAATAATATAAAAAAAATGAAAAAGACAAAATAGTTTTTTTAAAAAAAAAAAACAAACAAACAAAAGTGTTCTAGGGACCCCGCCAAACGGGGGGCAAAAAAAAGTCTTTTCTTTTTTTCTTTTTTTTGAAAAGTTTCGGTGGATTATTTATTAGTCCTCCCTCCCTACCCGGCCTCTGATGAAATATTATTTAATTTTTGCTTAGTCATAAGGACTATAATATATGTTATATTTTACTGTTACATTATTGAATTTTTTATTTTACAATATTCTAACACATCTCCCTACTAATACATTTGTTTGTCTGGTGTAATTAAACTAATAAATAGTTTAATTGCAGAAAGGATGAACATTTTTCAATTGATCCTTTGCACTATTATCGGCAAGGCATCTCATGATAACTTCTAACTTATTTTTTGTTTAAGCCGGCCGGCATAATACATGCTTGCAAGTTGCACGGCATCACACACACAAACACAAAAGATAGTCATGAATCTCTACTTTACATATAGTCATAATAGTGTTCAAAAAACAAATATATAGTCATAACTTTTTTTGTGGTACAGTGCACAAACCTTTTTCTCCTTCACAAATGATTTTTATGAGCTATTCATTCAATTGCTATTATATGTATTGAATGATAGTGTGTTTTTATTTTATTTCTCTTATACTATATATATAAATATTTGTTCACTTGTTGTGAAGGCACAGCTAGTGCCAAGACCTCACCTTCATTCTAACTTAACAAATTGACAACCTATTCTATTGCCATAAACTATTTTCACGTTAATAATATACCTTCTTATTGCAAGAGAAACTTATATCAATTTTTGTTTCCTTTGTTTTGTAGACTATTGGATATACATCAACACTCTAAAATTATTAGGTATCCCATGATTTATTTAAGAAATGCAGAAAGTCTTAGAAATAACATATGTTGGGGGTATGTCCTATTTTCTGGGTATGGAGATAAAACAAGATCAGAAGGGAATTTTTATTAATCAGAAGAAGTATACAAAAGACATACTGAATAGATTTGGCATGGAGGGATGTAAGCCAAGAGCTACTCCAATGAATCAAAAGGAGAAGCTGAGTAAGAATGATGCTGCAGAGAAGACTGGAGAAGCCATTTGTAGAAGTCTTATTGGCCATCTCATGTGTTTGACTACAACAAGACGTAATATCAACTATTAGTTGCCAGTATTCTTTCAAGATTTTTGCATTTTTCTACAGTAAATCATTACAAGACCCCTCAGAGAGTCCTAAGATATATTAAAGGAACTCTTGATTATGGTATTGAGTATAAACGTAATCAAGTTTTCAAATTAGAAGGATGTTCTGTTGGCAAAAAAAATGGAAGGATGTTCTGGTTCAGATTGGGGAGGATCTTTGGATAATATGAAGAGCACCTCTTTGTATTGTTTTACTTTGAGTGCTAGGGTATTTTCTTAGGGTTCAAAGAAGCCAAAAGTGGTAGCTCAATCAATTGCAGGAGCAGAATTCATAGCTGCAAATTCTGCTGTTAAGAAAGCTCTTCGGCTAAGAAAGATGCAGTTGATTGATTAACAGTTTAAGCAATAGGAAAGCACACCATGACGAAAAATCAAGAAGCTATTGCAATATCTAAGAGTCCAGTTTTTCATGGGAAAATTAAGCATTTTCAATATTAATTTAGTTATATTTCATCAGAGAGGTTCAACAAAGTGGTGAAGTCAAACTGATTTATTGCAGAGCATTTGATCAAGTAGCTGATATTTTTTTACTAATTAAAGCTTTCTTGCTAGACAAAAGTTAGAAGCATTGAGGATGAAGCTATGCATGTGCATCTACTGATGTAAGGAGAAGTGTTGAGATATGGCTCATTAGCTGTTAATCAATTAGTTGTTGATTTGTAGGAATATGTTACAATTTGAAATTTGAAAAATAAATGAGTTGTTTTTGCTCCTTTGAATTGGTCATGTATTTTCTGATTTAGTTGGATTTTAATTGTTATCTTTCAGCTGCTTATTTTGTGCTATTTTAGCAGTTTCTTAGTCTATTATTAACATCATTTAATGTATTTAAATATCTTATAACAGATGGAATAACAGGTATTATAAGTCAATGCTCAAATTAAATACTCAAAGACTTTTAGGGAATCTCAATGAGATCCCAAGGAATGAACTTAATTATCAAGAAATTTAAATGATAAGATGAGGAGTATAAATATATTGATATTAGCATTATTCATTAGGCGTTCCTTAATTGTTATTAGACTTTTGGATTATTATATCTCTTAACAACTTATTGAAATTCCCCCTAGCTAGAATTTTTGTGCATGATGCGAGAATAATGTGATTAAAACAGATGGAGGCATATTGAGTGCTTCTTGGATGATGGCTTTTCCATCTATTGGGTACCTTCGGTGAAGCTTCCTGCGTCAATTTCATTTGAAGAGACAACTAAAACAGAGATTGTTTGGATAACATAAAATCTAGACGGGAAATGCATCTGTTAAATGAACTTGTAATTACCTGATAAATGAACTTATTGTAGCATCTAAATTATCCTATAAGGTTACAATTAAAATCAATTCATGTGAGACTTTCATTAGTCCTTTCAAGTACGTCCATGGGAAAAAAAATACTTGTAACTTCTTATTCATGTAAAAAATGATGGGAGCAGTTTGATGACTGTAATTACAACATTTTTGAGATTGGTAGCTTCAATTATGAGCTTTTTTCTCACACAAAAATTAATACAGTCAAATTGATTATGGTAGCTTTAATTCTGTAGCAGTAGTAGTAGTGTTTCAGTGCTTAATTTTCTGTTTAAGAAAAGAACTCGTTGATGAGAGTAAAACATTTTTCAGGAGTCTTCAGTGTTCAAATTATGCTAACTAACTGAATACGTACAACTACATGATTTCATCATTTACTTGTTTACCGGAAAAACTATATATTTTTTTATGAAGATAGAAATAAAATGGTGTCGGCGTATTTTTGGTCAAACAGCATAGCTAGACTATAGACTTTTTTTAGGTCAAAGAGCATAGCTAGACTTTAGAGTATAGACTTTTTTTTGGGTCAAAGAGCATAGCTAGACTATAGACTTTATTTATTTATTTATTTTTTTGTCAAAGAGCATAGCTAGACTAATCCTGTATTCGGCCGAAACTTTTGCGGTTTAATTTTATCTCAAAAGTTTTTGAGTTGGAGCTATGATATTTTTTCAGAGTTTTTTTTTTTTTTTTTGGATTATCTATCACTTGTTAGGAAAACTTAATATTTTAAACCGTCAATATATAGCCTCACATTACTCATTTTTAAAATTTTTAGGATGACAATGATATGAAAAAACTTTTAAATACATACAGTTTGTATATATATATATATATATATATATATATAAGAAAAACACTTTTCATGTTGTAGGAGAAGTGTTTTCTCATGTCACACACATATAAAATGGTAGGACCTATATATATAAAATTAGTATTATATAAATGTGGGTCCTACTATTTAATGAAAAAATAGTGGAACCCACATCTAAACCATTAATTTTAATTAAAACCTTGTTCATTTTGAGCGGACTCTTCATCTTCATGTTTTATGTGTTTTAATTGCTGGGAACAAATCTCCAATAAGAAGGGGAGATATTTATGAATTTGAGGATAAAATTTTTAGACTAAGAAGCCACGTTTGGGATTTCGTAAACAAATAATCTAGTCTTAAACATAAGAGCTAGAATGCTAGATAATTAATTTGCACAGTTTTAAAAATTAGTTAAATTAATTATTTGTAAAAAATTAGTTAAACATAAATGCTAGAATGCTAGATAATTAATTTGTACATCAGTTGATCCAAAGGATCTTCAAACAAGTGTAATAGTCAATAACACTCATACTTCTTTTTTTAAGACCGTAAATCTCTTCCTAAAGATCAGCAATGTGAAATATATCGAACTGAGAATATCTTAAGCTAAGATCATTCAAAATCTCATATGCACAATCAAACTAGAGAATGCTCTTGGCGATAGTAGAAGAAAGATTTCATGAGCCAACCTTGAACGAGATTATTGTAACGCTCCCATGAGAGAAATGACAGATTAATCGCTGGCGACGGAAGAATCAAACCAACTACAAACTTGAGTTTGTTCTTCAAGAGTAATGCTATCTTCATGGCTTTGGCCCAAGTGTGGTAGTTTGAGCCATCAAGCGGCAGTGCGATGACTCCGATGAGGACGAGGGTTGAGTTTTCATGGGGGTAATTGTAGTAAGGGCTAGCTTGATCGAAGATCAAATCGAAAGCCACGGAAGTCAAGAGGAAAAGGAAAAGAAGAAGGAAGGTAGAGAAGAAAAGCGAATGGGGTTTTGACACTACTACAAAATATAGATTTTACTTCCCTAAAAAATGTCTGTTTTTAAAAAGTGGGAGTAAAAAAATAAAGGCTGTGATTTTTATAATTATGTACAAAAATTTTAGCATACTGGGCATCTTATTTATATATATGGATGCCAAAAGTTGACTTTTGGCAACCCTTTTACAATCGGACACAAAAGTAGTATTTCAACGTCCCAAATTAAAATTAGAATGCCTAAAGTGAGACTTTAGGCTTCTAAATTAAAAATCGGGATGTCTAAAGTCTCACTTTTGAAAGTGGAGCAAATCACCAAGAGGGGGGTGAATTGGAGATTTTAAAAAATTCTTTTCTAAGGCTCTGTTTTAGTATACTGAAAACAGGGTATAACAGAGTAAGAGAAGGAGAAGAAAGATACAAGGAATTTATACTGCTTCGGTCCAACTACTTGACCTACGTCCAGTCCCCAGACACTTTGGGGTTTCACTATCTCAATTGATTACACACTCTGTAACTCTAGAGTAATTCTCTCACTAGAACTTACTTCTCCTTACAAGTTACAATCAATATCCCAATCTCCAAGTCCCACGACTTGAGATTCTTACAATGAAATGATTTACAATAAATTGACTCTCTCAAAGAGTGGATAAATATAAACACTGAAGTACAAATGTATCAAAAAATACTTTTCACAAGAAAACTCAAAGAGTAGTTGAAAACTTGAATGATTTTCGTTTTTTAGCAGATTGGTTGTTGAGAAGAATTGAATGCAGCTTTATTTATACAAAAAGAGTATTAAATGACATTTGTAATCATCAATGTGACCGTTGCCTTCACTAAGCAATAATTAGGTTAAGTTTTGGTCTTCTTCTCTCTCTACTATTTGGTTAATCCAGTTGCACAGATGTTTATGGTTGACTTCTTGACTTTTAATCCTCAGAATGGCAGCTACTGGATATGGAAAGGACAAATTAAGCCCTTTGCAGCGTGTGTAAAATGATTGTCCAAAAGAATGCAAGTTTTCTGAACTTTGCATTTAATGTACTGACATCACTTTTTGCTTTTACTCAAATCTTCATTTAAAGCTCTCTAAACCATCTGAAACTCATTAGCAAACTGATTAAACATAACTAGAAATAGTAATGAGTGATGATAAGAAGTATTAAGATCAAACGGAAAGATTTCACAAATTCGAGCAATTTGATTTTCAAACTCAGCGACACAAACTCGAGTTTGTTTATCCAAACTGAAGTTTGTAACTATGCTCAGAAGCCAAACTCGAGTTTCCAAATCCTAACTCGAGTTTCCTTCTTCCAGAGAGGAATGTCATGTTTTGAGTTTAAAAGCACATTTTGAATCATAGAGCAAAACTCGAGTTGATTAGTGACAAACTCGAGTTTTGGACTTTTATAGTGAAAAACATGTTTAAGTCCAAAAGCTCAAAATTGGAGTGTTCAATGTAAACTAGAGTTTTCAAAACACAGAAATGAGCAAAGCTCTCGCCTTGGCCAAAACTCGAGTTTTCACATATAAATTTGAGTTTTCATTTAAAGATGAAAACCTTTGAAAACTCTCTGCCAAGTGAAAACTAGAGTTTCTAAAACAAACTGAAGTTTTCTCAAAGTGAATAAAAGATAAAAGGTCTATGTCAAATATAAACTCAAGTTTCCAAATATAAACTCGAGTTTTCTCAAAACTTTGGAAAACTTAGAAAACTCTTGGCTAAGTGCAAACTGGAGTTTCCATATCAAAACTGGAGTTTTCTTAGGCTTAAAACTTGGAGGTTCTCTGTATGCCCAAAACTTGAGTTTATTATCGCAAATTGGAATTTTGTTTACTTTAGAAAATATTGGAGAGCCTCTGTATGGTGCAAACTCGAGTTTGTAATACTAAACTTGAGTTTGTCTCAATGTGAAAAACTTAGAGTGCTCTCTATATCTCATAAACTCGAGTTTGCCTATACAAACTGAAGTTTTCATAGTTCATTAAAATTGAGCTACTCTCTGTCGAATCCAAAACTCAAGTTTGTCTTTGATAGTAAGTTTTTCAACTTACCTAAGACAAACTTTAACTTGTGTTGTTTACAATTGTCTGTTATCATCAAAACACATAGAGAAGTAACAACTTTAGACTTCCCAATTATAAATGGGATGCTTAAAGACTTCTCACTTTAAGTACACAAGTCTTATTTTGCTTTACCAGCTCTAACTTCGGTGGTTCTAAGAGTCGCTGACTCTGTTTCTCTCTACACACATATCAATAGCCACCTTCTTCCCCCACTGCCAGCAACCTTCTCCCTATCAGTGAAGACGACGTGGCAGCGAGGAGGATGATGTTACTGCAATCTGTTTCATCATCTCCATTTTGCCTCAGATCTACACTTTTGACGGCATCTTCATCCTCTTTCAACTTTGACCCATCAATTTCAACTTCGATGGGGGCGACAACGTCGCAGAGAGGAGTTCTCCCTCAAACCACCCTCGTCCAAGCTCAAAATTGCTGCTCTTGTCGTGGCCTGTAGTGGTGGTACTTAAGAGAAGATCAATGGTGAGATCTGTGATTTTGTGTCTTTGCATTTTTGTTGAGATCTGTCTCTAAATCCGTCTCTCTCTATTTGTTTTGTTTCTGCAATTTTGTTGGTAAGATCTGCAATTTTGCATCTTTGTGATACTTCTCTCTCAATCCCTAAATTTGCCATCAAGTGAGATTGTCTGAAGATCAAAGAAGTAGAAATCATGAACCGCAGTTAGGGTTCATTACGAGATCGAAATCAGAAGCCAAAGTCTCTTACGACACAACTAAGGTTCGGCACCATTCCAGAGTGCATGTCTCTTACGGCACCAGACCAGAATCATGATTTGTTTAACATCATCTTGACCCCATCTCTTTTTGTTTTTTGGTTTTTTTTTTTTAATCCTTATGACATCCCAAATTTAATTTGAGATGCCGTAAGTCTTTACTTTCTACGTCTCCTACATAAGCGTGACCCTAAAAAGGGACATTAAAAAGGCTTAAAAACAAGCGTTAAAAACCCTTTTCTATAATAGTGTGAGGGATAAGAAATGAAATGGAAATTTGAGAGAGAGAGAAATATGTGGCTTTGATACCATGTGATGGAGTATTTTGAGAGAAAAATGAACGTGTATTTCCATTAGTAATAAACAAGTGTTTATATACATCATATACATGTAACAAACTTCATACAAAACATAATATAGTTCTAACAAAATTATTTTACACTTGACATAAGAAGGGAACAAATATTGAGAAAACATGTAAAGATGAACCATTTCCAATGTTATTATGCTTGGTTTGAACACATCATATGATAAAAATAAGGCTTAAATATATTCTTCACATATTACATTCTTCTATGCCCAAGACACGAGGCTCAAACAACGTACGAAAACAATGATAGAAGAACATGTAACAAAAAGAAAACTTCTAAATATACTAAAACCAAGTTAATATTTTATCATTATAAAAAGTCACTCTACTTCTTGGATTATTTCTAAACCTTGCATTAGGCTTCTTGTAGGCGCGCTGGCCCTTTTTCTTGTTGACATGCCTTCAGAATTAAAAGGATTTGGAGGTATTAGTAATTTGTCTCCTTCTCCTTCCAACATTTTAATCACTGCTTGCATTGATGGTCGATCCACAGGATGCCACTGAATGCACCATAGTCCCACTATTCCCAACATTTGTGCAATTTTAGCATCACCTTCTTCTGCAATATGAATCCTAACATCTTCCCTTTCTTCTAAAATATTATAGATCCATTCAGGATAGTGAATGTGGGGAGCATTTTCTTTTCTATCATGCGTAATTCTTCTTCCCCCTGTTAATTCAAGTAGCAACATCCCAAAACTATAAACATCTGCTTTGTGAGACACATTTCCAAAATTTCGAGAAAAGACCTCTGGAGCTATGTAACCCAAAGTTCCTCTAGCATTAGTCATTACCAAGAACTGATGTTAGTGATCATTATTTATGTTCATTGCCTCCACCATCCTCTGATCCTTCAGTGAATAATCCCAAGGAAACAACCTCATTTTTAACTAAACAAGATGAGAGATCAATATAACATTGTGAAATACATGTTGAGTATTGATTTTATTACGAGAGACTCTTAGATATGAATAGAAGTGGTTTGTATCAGCATGAGAAATGGATGTTAAGGAAGAAGATCTTTTTGAGAAAGAGACATGCCAAAGCATTTGAAAGCTTTTCATTTATGGATTATATTTGTTGCTCTCTCAGTTATTTGGTAATATTATGTCAGGATGGATCTTTGTTTGTAGATAAGACATGCACTTTTTTATAAGAAGCAAAAGGATTTGAACCACAAGCTTCTATTGATAGAAATCGTACAGTTGATCCTGTCATGATTTTGGATTCACTTAAGTAATAGTTTTCCTGGTTTTTATTTTATTTGGCAATTTTAGCATCTTCTTCATCAATTTGAATTGTAATTTCTCGTCTATCACTCTCCTCTCATGATCTTTGCCGCTGCAACCCTCACCAAAAAACAAATATGGCTAGCAGGTATAGCAGCATCGTGTGCGAAGGCTAACATCTTCTATTGAGATTCAAGCTTTAATGAATCAACTTTGCACAATTGCACACCAAGCACTTACATGCTGATTTATTAATTGTTTCTTTATATGTTGTTGATCTTTGGGTGACAGGAAGCAACATTGAGCAAGTTGCTGTATGTAAGTAAGAAATGCAGTAAGTCTTAGAAATAGAATATCTTGGGGATATGTCCTATATTTTCTGGGTATGGAGATAAAACAAGATGA
This sequence comes from Acacia crassicarpa, assembly GCA_034222035.1. Classification (NCBI taxonomy): domain Eukaryota; kingdom Viridiplantae; phylum Streptophyta; class Magnoliopsida; order Fabales; family Fabaceae; genus Acacia; species Acacia crassicarpa. Next base: position 4,236,265 of record JAWXYG010000010.1, read on the forward strand.
GCAGGGAATTTTTATTAATCAGAAGAAGTATACAAAAGACATTCGAAATAGATTTGGCATGGAGGGATGTAAACCTAGTGCTACTCCAATGAATCAAAAGGAAAAGCTGAGTAAGAATGTTGATGCTGCAGAGAAGACTGAAGAAGGCACTTATAGAAGTCTTATTGGCCATCTCGTGTATTTGACTACAACAAGACCTAATATCAACTATGTTGCCAGCGTTCTTTCATGATTTTTGCATTATTCTACGTAAATCATTACAAGGCTCCTCAGAGAGTCCTAAGATATATTAAAGGAACTCTTGATTGTAGCATTCAGTACAAACGTAATCAAGTGTTCAAATTGGAAGGATGTTCTGTTGGCAAAAAAAAAAAAAAAGGAAGTTTGTTCTGATTCAAATTGGGGAGGATTTTTGGATAATATGAAGAGCACCTCATGATATTGTTTTACTTTGAGTTCTGGGGTATTTTCTTAGAGTTCAAAGAAGCCAGAAGTGGCAGCTCAATCAATTGCAGAAGCTGAATTCTTAGCTGCAAATGCAGCTGCTAAGCAAGCGCTTTGGCTAAGGAAGATGCTGATTGATTTACAGGTTATACAAAAGGAAAGCACACCAACTTATGAGGACAATCAAGCAGCTATTGCAATATCTAAGAGTCCAGTTTTTCATGGGAAAATTAAGCATTTTCAATATCAAGTTATATTTCATCAGAGGTTCAACAAAGTGGTGAAGTCAATCTGATTTATTGCAGAACATTTGATGAAGTTGCTGATATTTTTTTACTAACTAAAGCTTTATTGAGAGACTAAAGTTTGAAGCATTGAGGATGAAGCTAGGCATGTGCATCTACTGATCTAAGGAGAAGTGTTGAGATATGGCTCCTTAGCCGCTAATTAATTAGTTGTTGATTTGTTGGAATATGTTACAATTTGAAATTTGAAAAATAAATTGGTAGAGTTTGTTGCTTCTATTAATTGAGAAACGATCTTCTCCTCATCTTTTTTCCAATTTTCTCTCATCAGTCCATATGGGCCGTTAATTAGGAAGAGGAGAGAGAAGTTAAAGTAGTGTTGTGATTGATTGGACGGATATAATTTAGAGATGATGAGGTATAATAAGAAAATGATCAAAAGAGAAACCCAACCCTAATCTATTAATTGGTCATATATTTGCTGATTTAGTTGGATTTTAATTGTTAGATTTCAGTTGCTAATTTTGTGCGATAGTAGTTGTTTCTTAATTATTAACATCATTTAATGTAGGGTAAAGGATTTCTCTATATCTCCAATGACCTCTAAAACTACGTCGTTTTAGATTAATGAAGGGTGTTTCCGTAATTTTACACCCTTCATTAATTCACCTAAAATTACAAATACACCTTTCATTAATCCAAAACGATATAGTTTTGGGGGTCATTGAAAATAAGATAACTTATCTCCAGTGACTGGAGAAGTACTTTTCCCTTTAATGTATTTAAATATCCTACGACAGACGAAATAACATGGCGTTGTGCGTCAATGTCTAAATTAAACACAAAGACTTTTAGGGAATCACAATGAGATCCCAATGAATGAACATAATTATCAAGAAATTCAAATGATAAGTGAGGAGTATAAATATATTGTTATTAGCATTGTTCATTCAATGTTCCTCACTTGTTATTAGGCTTTTGGATAATTATATCTCTTGACAACCCATTGTAATTCCCCCTAGAATTTTTGTGCATGATGCGATAATAATGTGATTAAAACAGATGGAGACATATAGAGTGCTTCTTGGATGATGACTTTTCCATCCCTTGGGCACCTTCGGTGAAGCTTCCTGCGTCAATTTCATTTGGAGCGACGACTAGGATTGTTTTGACAACATAAAATCTAGACGGGAAATGCATCTGTTAAATGAACTTGTAATCATCCGATAAATGAACTTATTGTGGCATCTAAATTATCCTATAATGTGACAATTAAAATCAATTCATAAGATTAGGATCTCATGCCCCTGCCTCCTTTAATGTGCACCTAGCTACATGTGAGGCTTTCATTAGTCCTATCAAGTACGTCCATGGGGAAAAAAGTACTTGTAACTTCTTATTCATGTGAAAAATTATGGGAGTTGTTTGATGACTGTAATTACAACATTTTGAGCTTGGTAGATTCAATTATTCGCTTTTTTCACACAAAAACTAATACACAGTCAAATTGATTATGGTAGCTTCAATTCTGATTGTTTCAATGCTTAATTTTCCGTTTGAGAAAAGAACTCAATGATGAGAGTAAAACTTTTTTCAAGAGTCTTTAAGTGTTCAAAACATGCTAACTAATTAAACACGTACAACTACATGATTTCATCATTTACTTATTTACTGGAAAAACAATATATTTTTTGTGAAGATAAAAATAAAATAGTGTCGGTGTACTTTAACGTCAGACTTATATTTGCATCCAAATTGCATTTTGTGTGGATTTACTTTAAGGCCAAACAGAAAAGATATAAGGAAAGAAAGGAAAGAAAAGGAAAAGAAAGGAAGATTGAGATGGAACTTAAAAAAATAAGCTGTTTGGTAAACATGGAAAAAGAGAAGGAAGATGATAATTTTAAAAAATATATAAATATAATTATAAAATATGAATTTCCTAAAATACCCTTATAACCTAAAACATATTTTCCTCCTCCTTCATCGTTCTCGCGGCCTACAAAACCAGTAAGCCAAGAAATCAGATTCTTCCTTCATCCTTCTCTCTCGACACAGATCCGTTCTTCGTCCCTCTCTGATCCCTCCTTCATCCCTCTCTCTCTTGACGGCGATCGCTGAAACAAAAAGAAAAAAAATTATGAAGCGTTTCATAATTTTTCCACACAAAACTAATACACAGTCAAATTGATGGTAGCTTCAATATAATTTTGTAGTAGCGTTTCAGTGCTTAATTTTCCGTTCGGGAAAAGAAATCATTGGTATTTCCGTCTATCAAATAAATGCTAGACTAGTAATTAATTATGTGAGGGGTCATTTTCTTGATGATTTTTCCATCTACACACACTTTTTAGTTTTGGTACTTGTAATTTTAAATTATTGTTTTTAGTCCCTATACTTTTGTAAGAGCTAAATTACTAATTTACAAAATTTAAAAAAAAAATAGTTTAAGTTAATTAGTTATAAAAAATGTGTGCTGTTTTTTAAAAGCACACTTGTAATGTCAACAGGTATATATATTCATACATATATGGAGTGTCAACCGGAATTCTATCCTCATTATTGATACTTCTTTCCCTATATGTGATCTAAAATTAATGTTAGTTCAATCTAAGAACGATTGTTGCCTATTTAAAAACATTTTACAATAATATAAAAAAAATGAAAAAGACAAAATAGTTTTTTTAAAAAAAAAAAACAAACAAACAAAAGTGTTCTAGGGACCCCGCCAAACGGGGGGCAAAAAAAAGTCTTTTCTTTTTTTCTTTTTTTTGAAAAGTTTCGGTGGATTATTTATTAGTCCTCCCTCCCTACCCGGCCTCTGATGAAATATTATTTAATTTTTGCTTAGTCATAAGGACTATAATATATGTTATATTTTACTGTTACATTATTGAATTTTTTATTTTACAATATTCTAACACATCTCCCTACTAATACATTTGTTTGTCTGGTGTAATTAAACTAATAAATAGTTTAATTGCAGAAAGGATGAACATTTTTCAATTGATCCTTTGCACTATTATCGGCAAGGCATCTCATGATAACTTCTAACTTATTTTTTGTTTAAGCCGGCCGGCATAATACATGCTTGCAAGTTGCACGGCATCACACACACAAACACAAAAGATAGTCATGAATCTCTACTTTACATATAGTCATAATAGTGTTCAAAAAACAAATATATAGTCATAACTTTTTTTGTGGTACAGTGCACAAACCTTTTTCTCCTTCACAAATGATTTTTATGAGCTATTCATTCAATTGCTATTATATGTATTGAATGATAGTGTGTTTTTATTTTATTTCTCTTATACTATATATATAAATATTTGTTCACTTGTTGTGAAGGCACAGCTAGTGCCAAGACCTCACCTTCATTCTAACTTAACAAATTGACAACCTATTCTATTGCCATAAACTATTTTCACGTTAATAATATACCTTCTTATTGCAAGAGAAACTTATATCAATTTTTGTTTCCTTTGTTTTGTAGACTATTGGATATACATCAACACTCTAAAATTATTAGGTATCCCATGATTTATTTAAGAAATGCAGAAAGTCTTAGAAATAACATATGTTGGGGGTATGTCCTATTTTCTGGGTATGGAGATAAAACAAGATCAGAAGGGAATTTTTATTAATCAGAAGAAGTATACAAAAGACATACTGAATAGATTTGGCATGGAGGGATGTAAGCCAAGAGCTACTCCAATGAATCAAAAGGAGAAGCTGAGTAAGAATGATGCTGCAGAGAAGACTGGAGAAGCCATTTGTAGAAGTCTTATTGGCCATCTCATGTGTTTGACTACAACAAGACGTAATATCAACTATTAGTTGCCAGTATTCTTTCAAGATTTTTGCATTTTTCTACAGTAAATCATTACAAGACCCCTCAGAGAGTCCTAAGATATATTAAAGGAACTCTTGATTATGGTATTGAGTATAAACGTAATCAAGTTTTCAAATTAGAAGGATGTTCTGTTGGCAAAAAAAATGGAAGGATGTTCTGGTTCAGATTGGGGAGGATCTTTGGATAATATGAAGAGCACCTCTTTGTATTGTTTTACTTTGAGTGCTAGGGTATTTTCTTAGGGTTCAAAGAAGCCAAAAGTGGTAGCTCAATCAATTGCAGGAGCAGAATTCATAGCTGCAAATTCTGCTGTTAAGAAAGCTCTTCGGCTAAGAAAGATGCAGTTGATTGATTAACAGTTTAAGCAATAGGAAAGCACACCATGACGAAAAATCAAGAAGCTATTGCAATATCTAAGAGTCCAGTTTTTCATGGGAAAATTAAGCATTTTCAATATTAATTTAGTTATATTTCATCAGAGAGGTTCAACAAAGTGGTGAAGTCAAACTGATTTATTGCAGAGCATTTGATCAAGTAGCTGATATTTTTTTACTAATTAAAGCTTTCTTGCTAGACAAAAGTTAGAAGCATTGAGGATGAAGCTATGCATGTGCATCTACTGATGTAAGGAGAAGTGTTGAGATATGGCTCATTAGCTGTTAATCAATTAGTTGTTGATTTGTAGGAATATGTTACAATTTGAAATTTGAAAAATAAATGAGTTGTTTTTGCTCCTTTGAATTGGTCATGTATTTTCTGATTTAGTTGGATTTTAATTGTTATCTTTCAGCTGCTTATTTTGTGCTATTTTAGCAGTTTCTTAGTCTATTATTAACATCATTTAATGTATTTAAATATCTTATAACAGATGGAATAACAGGTATTATAAGTCAATGCTCAAATTAAATACTCAAAGACTTTTAGGGAATCTCAATGAGATCCCAAGGAATGAACTTAATTATCAAGAAATTTAAATGATAAGATGAGGAGTATAAATATATTGATATTAGCATTATTCATTAGGCGTTCCTTAATTGTTATTAGACTTTTGGATTATTATATCTCTTAACAACTTATTGAAATTCCCCCTAGCTAGAATTTTTGTGCATGATGCGAGAATAATGTGATTAAAACAGATGGAGGCATATTGAGTGCTTCTTGGATGATGGCTTTTCCATCTATTGGGTACCTTCGGTGAAGCTTCCTGCGTCAATTTCATTTGAAGAGACAACTAAAACAGAGATTGTTTGGATAACATAAAATCTAGACGGGAAATGCATCTGTTAAATGAACTTGTAATTACCTGATAAATGAACTTATTGTAGCATCTAAATTATCCTATAAGGTTACAATTAAAATCAATTCATGTGAGACTTTCATTAGTCCTTTCAAGTACGTCCATGGGAAAAAAAATACTTGTAACTTCTTATTCATGTAAAAAATGATGGGAGCAGTTTGATGACTGTAATTACAACATTTTTGAGATTGGTAGCTTCAATTATGAGCTTTTTTCTCACACAAAAATTAATACAGTCAAATTGATTATGGTAGCTTTAATTCTGTAGCAGTAGTAGTAGTGTTTCAGTGCTTAATTTTCTGTTTAAGAAAAGAACTCGTTGATGAGAGTAAAACATTTTTCAGGAGTCTTCAGTGTTCAAATTATGCTAACTAACTGAATACGTACAACTACATGATTTCATCATTTACTTGTTTACCGGAAAAACTATATATTTTTTTATGAAGATAGAAATAAAATGGTGTCGGCGTATTTTTGGTCAAACAGCATAGCTAGACTATAGACTTTTTTTAGGTCAAAGAGCATAGCTAGACTTTAGAGTATAGACTTTTTTTTGGGTCAAAGAGCATAGCTAGACTATAGACTTTATTTATTTATTTATTTTTTTGTCAAAGAGCATAGCTAGACTAATCCTGTATTCGGCCGAAACTTTTGCGGTTTAATTTTATCTCAAAAGTTTTTGAGTTGGAGCTATGATATTTTTTCAGAGTTTTTTTTTTTTTTTTTGGATTATCTATCACTTGTTAGGAAAACTTAATATTTTAAACCGTCAATATATAGCCTCACATTACTCATTTTTAAAATTTTTAGGATGACAATGATATGAAAAAACTTTTAAATACATACAGTTTGTATATATATATATATATATATATATATATAAGAAAAACACTTTTCATGTTGTAGGAGAAGTGTTTTCTCATGTCACACACATATAAAATGGTAGGACCTATATATATAAAATTAGTATTATATAAATGTGGGTCCTACTATTTAATGAAAAAATAGTGGAACCCACATCTAAACCATTAATTTTAATTAAAACCTTGTTCATTTTGAGCGGACTCTTCATCTTCATGTTTTATGTGTTTTAATTGCTGGGAACAAATCTCCAATAAGAAGGGGAGATATTTATGAATTTGAGGATAAAATTTTTAGACTAAGAAGCCACGTTTGGGATTTCGTAAACAAATAATCTAGTCTTAAACATAAGAGCTAGAATGCTAGATAATTAATTTGCACAGTTTTAAAAATTAGTTAAATTAATTATTTGTAAAAAATTAGTTAAACATAAATGCTAGAATGCTAGATAATTAATTTGTACATCAGTTGATCCAAAGGATCTTCAAACAAGTGTAATAGTCAATAACACTCATACTTCTTTTTTTAAGACCGTAAATCTCTTCCTAAAGATCAGCAATGTGAAATATATCGAACTGAGAATATCTTAAGCTAAGATCATTCAAAATCTCATATGCACAATCAAACTAGAGAATGCTCTTGGCGATAGTAGAAGAAAGATTTCATGAGCCAACCTTGAACGAGATTATTGTAACGCTCCCATGAGAGAAATGACAGATTAATCGCTGGCGACGGAAGAATCAAACCAACTACAAACTTGAGTTTGTTCTTCAAGAGTAATGCTATCTTCATGGCTTTGGCCCAAGTGTGGTAGTTTGAGCCATCAAGCGGCAGTGCGATGACTCCGATGAGGACGAGGGTTGAGTTTTCATGGGGGTAATTGTAGTAAGGGCTAGCTTGATCGAAGATCAAATCGAAAGCCACGGAAGTCAAGAGGAAAAGGAAAAGAAGAAGGAAGGTAGAGAAGAAAAGCGAATGGGGTTTTGACACTACTACAAAATATAGATTTTACTTCCCTAAAAAATGTCTGTTTTTAAAAAGTGGGAGTAAAAAAATAAAGGCTGTGATTTTTATAATTATGTACAAAAATTTTAGCATACTGGGCATCTTATTTATATATATGGATGCCAAAAGTTGACTTTTGGCAACCCTTTTACAATCGGACACAAAAGTAGTATTTCAACGTCCCAAATTAAAATTAGAATGCCTAAAGTGAGACTTTAGGCTTCTAAATTAAAAATCGGGATGTCTAAAGTCTCACTTTTGAAAGTGGAGCAAATCACCAAGAGGGGGGTGAATTGGAGATTTTAAAAAATTCTTTTCTAAGGCTCTGTTTTAGTATACTGAAAACAGGGTATAACAGAGTAAGAGAAGGAGAAGAAAGATACAAGGAATTTATACTGCTTCGGTCCAACTACTTGACCTACGTCCAGTCCCCAGACACTTTGGGGTTTCACTATCTCAATTGATTACACACTCTGTAACTCTAGAGTAATTCTCTCACTAGAACTTACTTCTCCTTACAAGTTACAATCAATATCCCAATCTCCAAGTCCCACGACTTGAGATTCTTACAATGAAATGATTTACAATAAATTGACTCTCTCAAAGAGTGGATAAATATAAACACTGAAGTACAAATGTATCAAAAAATACTTTTCACAAGAAAACTCAAAGAGTAGTTGAAAACTTGAATGATTTTCGTTTTTTAGCAGATTGGTTGTTGAGAAGAATTGAATGCAGCTTTATTTATACAAAAAGAGTATTAAATGACATTTGTAATCATCAATGTGACCGTTGCCTTCACTAAGCAATAATTAGGTTAAGTTTTGGTCTTCTTCTCTCTCTACTATTTGGTTAATCCAGTTGCACAGATGTTTATGGTTGACTTCTTGACTTTTAATCCTCAGAATGGCAGCTACTGGATATGGAAAGGACAAATTAAGCCCTTTGCAGCGTGTGTAAAATGATTGTCCAAAAGAATGCAAGTTTTCTGAACTTTGCATTTAATGTACTGACATCACTTTTTGCTTTTACTCAAATCTTCATTTAAAGCTCTCTAAACCATCTGAAACTCATTAGCAAACTGATTAAACATAACTAGAAATAGTAATGAGTGATGATAAGAAGTATTAAGATCAAACGGAAAGATTTCACAAATTCGAGCAATTTGATTTTCAAACTCAGCGACACAAACTCGAGTTTGTTTATCCAAACTGAAGTTTGTAACTATGCTCAGAAGCCAAACTCGAGTTTCCAAATCCTAACTCGAGTTTCCTTCTTCCAGAGAGGAATGTCATGTTTTGAGTTTAAAAGCACATTTTGAATCATAGAGCAAAACTCGAGTTGATTAGTGACAAACTCGAGTTTTGGACTTTTATAGTGAAAAACATGTTTAAGTCCAAAAGCTCAAAATTGGAGTGTTCAATGTAAACTAGAGTTTTCAAAACACAGAAATGAGCAAAGCTCTCGCCTTGGCCAAAACTCGAGTTTTCACATATAAATTTGAGTTTTCATTTAAAGATGAAAACCTTTGAAAACTCTCTGCCAAGTGAAAACTAGAGTTTCTAAAACAAACTGAAGTTTTCTCAAAGTGAATAAAAGATAAAAGGTCTATGTCAAATATAAACTCAAGTTTCCAAATATAAACTCGAGTTTTCTCAAAACTTTGGAAAACTTAGAAAACTCTTGGCTAAGTGCAAACTGGAGTTTCCATATCAAAACTGGAGTTTTCTTAGGCTTAAAACTTGGAGGTTCTCTGTATGCCCAAAACTTGAGTTTATTATCGCAAATTGGAATTTTGTTTACTTTAGAAAATATTGGAGAGCCTCTGTATGGTGCAAACTCGAGTTTGTAATACTAAACTTGAGTTTGTCTCAATGTGAAAAACTTAGAGTGCTCTCTATATCTCATAAACTCGAGTTTGCCTATACAAACTGAAGTTTTCATAGTTCATTAAAATTGAGCTACTCTCTGTCGAATCCAAAACTCAAGTTTGTCTTTGATAGTAAGTTTTTCAACTTACCTAAGACAAACTTCAACTTGTGTTGTTTACAATTGTCTGTTATCATCAAAACACATAGAGAAGTAACAACTTTAGACTTCCCAATTATAAATGGGATGCTTAAAGACTTCTCACTTTAAGTACACAAGTCTTATTTTGCTTTACCAGCTCTAACTTCGGTGGTTCTAAGAGTCGCTGACTCTGTTTCTCTCTACACACATATCAATAGCCACCTTCTTCCCCCACTGCCAGCAACCTTCTCCCTATCAGTGAAGACGACGTGGCAGCGAGGAGGATGATGTTACTGCAATCTGTTTCATCATCTCCATTTTGCCTCAGATCTACACTTTTGACGGCATCTTCATCCTCTTTCAACTTTGACCCATCAATTTCAACTTCGATGGGGGCGACAACGTCGCAGAGAGGAGTTCTCCCTCAAACCACCCTCGTCCAAGCTCAAAATTGCTGCTCTTGTCGTGGCCTGTAGTGGTGGTACTTAAGAGAAGATCAATGGTGAGATCTGTGATTTTGTGTCTTTGCATTTTTGTTGAGATCTGTCTCTAAATCCGTCTCTCTCTATTTGTTTTGTTTCTGCAATTTTGTTGGTAAGATCTGCAATTTTGCATCTTTGTGATACTTCTCTCTCAATCCCTAAATTTGCCATCAAGTGAGATTGTCTGAAGATCAAAGAAGTAGAAATCATGAACCGCAGTTAGGGTTCATTACGAGATCGAAATCAGAAGCCAAAGTCTCTTACGACACAACTAAGGTTCGGCACCATTCCAGAGTGCATGTCTCTTACGGCACCAGACCAGAATCATGATTTGTTTAACATCATCTTGACCCCATCTCTTTTTGTTTTTTGGTTTTTTTTTTTTAATCCTTATGACATCCCAAATTTAATTTGAGATGCCGTAAGTCTTTACTTTCTACGTCTCCTACATAAGCGTGACCCTAAAAAGGGACATTAAAAAGGCTTAAAAACAAGCGTTAAAAACCCTTTTCTATAATAGTGTGAGGGATAAGAAATGAAATGGAAATTTGAGAGAGAGAGAAATATGTGGCTTTGATACCATGTGATGGAGTATTTTGAGAGAAAAATGAACGTGTATTTCCATTAGTAATAAACAAGTGTTTATATACATCATATACATGTAACAAACTTCATACAAAACATAATATAGTTCTAACAAAATTATTTTACACTTGACATAAGAAGGGAACAAATATTGAGAAAACATGTAAAGATGAACCATTTCCAATGTTATTATGCTTGGTTTGAACACATCATATGATAAAAATAAGGCTTAAATATATTCTTCACATATTACATTCTTCTATGCCCAAGACACGAGGCTCAAACAACGTACGAAAACAATGATAGAAGAACATGTAACAAAAAGAAAACTTCTAAATATACTAAAACCAAGTTAATATTTTATCATTATAAAAAGTCACTCTACTTCTTGGATTATTTCTAAACCTTGCATTAGGCTTCTTGTAGGCGCGCTGGCCCTTTTTCTTGTTGACATGCCTTCAGAATTAAAAGGATTTGGAGGTATTAGTAATTTGTCTCCTTCTCCTTCCAACATTTTAATCACTGCTTGCATTGATGGTCGATCCACAGGATGCCACTGAATGCACCATAGTCCCACTATTCCCAACATTTGTGCAATTTTAGCATCACCTTCTTCTGCAATATGAATCCTAACATCTTCCCTTTCTTCTAAAATATTATAGATCCATTCAGGATAGTGAATGTGGGGAGCATTTTCTTTTCTATCATGCGTAATTCTTCTTCCCCCTGTTAATTCAAGTAGCAACATCCCAAAACTATAAACATCTGCTTTGTGAGACACATTTCCAAAATTTCGAGAAAAGACCTCTGGAGCTATGTAACCCAAAGTTCCTCTAGCATTAGTCATTGACACTATACTTCGATCTTTGGAACACAATTTAGCCAAACCAAAATCACATATTTTTGAAGTGAAGTCATTATCCAATAATACATTGTGAGGTTTGATGTCGAAATGAAGTATGCGTTGGTCACACCCTTGATGAAGGTACTCAATTCCTTTGGCTATGCCTATAGCAATTTCATGGAGCTTTTTCCAACCAATGAAGTCTTGCCTATTATCTGGTGAATTTATAAAATTTTGTAATGAACCGTTTGGAAAGTATTCATAAACCAGCGCTCTTCTAAAGCCATCAGCACAGAAGCCCATTAAGCGAATAATGTTGACATGATGGATTTTGCCCATTGTTCCAACTTCAGTGATAAACTCTTCGCCATTTCCTTCAGAATTAGTGAGCATCTTCACTGCAACTTTGAACTTAGATGAAATGTCTCCTTTGAACACAGTACCGAACGATCCTTCTCCCAACTTGACCTCAAATCGATTGGTAATCCTCTTGATTTCAGCATAAGAATATCTGGTGGGCTTGAGAGCTCTATAATCTTTCAGGAACTTTTCAACTATTGCGTGACTTTCTTTTCTTGATTTGTAATTGTTGCGAACATAATGAACTACAACTAGCGTCAGAACTACAAGTAGCACTGATCCTGCACATGTGAGAGCTCGAATTTAGTTTCAAAATCTACAATTTGCCTTTAGGAGAAAATACCAATTTCAACTAGAAGGCTAACCTGTAATTACAAATTTGGTTGATGAACCTGCAAACGAAATTAAAATGATTGATCAACTTAGCATGTTCATATGAGAATTTAACCCAACTATGACTTACCATGAGAAGAATTTTGATGCTTTTCACAAGACATGTATACGCATGTGATTTCGTGTTATTAATTATCATATTCATGGATGCTTGTAATATTAAGGGTCGGTTCATCTAAATGATATACATCTTGGAAAAAACCAGGTTTTGATGCAAGAGATCAGTATTACGTACCTTTGTGGCGAACCTTGAAACATGCAGTATCATAACTGGTATTAATATTCTTGAATCCACATCTTGCTCCTTTTGATTCACAATGTTCACACATTGGATGAGACCACATCAAATCAAGAGTGTCATCAAGTTTAATGATCTCATATGGGATGGATGAAATGTTGAATATTTTGCTGCAAAATAACAAGGGAAGTGCTCCTATAAAATTGCTAGAAGAAACGGCATATATTTGATAGGTAGAGCTGCTCAGACACGTTGAATATAATACTCCATCTCTTGGTGATGAGCAGTTGAAAAAGATGAAGTCATCGAAAAATGTTGAGGTTTTGAATTGGAAAGGGGAAGGAGGGAGGTCAGGGACATGCCTTAAAAGGCAGCCAGAAGGATCATATAAGTGAATGGTTTGGGATTTGTAATCAATAAGTTTGACATTGAGCTTGAGTGATCCAGGAAGCTCAAGAACAGAATGATTGGCAGAAGAACATTGTAAACCAAAACCAGGATAGCCACATTGTTCTGGTTGGCGTCCTATTATTCGGAAAGGAAATCGGACAGTCAGGTTTCCACAGGTTGTTTCGGGTTCTTGACAGCTATTCCAGATTCCTACAGACTCTGAAAACCAAAGAATTAGAAACAAGCATATAGAGAAGAAGGAGTTTAAAGGTGAAGTTTCCATGTCCTGGCTTCCGTCAAGTAGAAATAGGAGATAACAAGTGCCTAATATCATCTCAAACAAGAAACCAAGAGATTTTTCCAAAATAAGTGTAGCTTCCCAACGTTTTTCCTCACATGACGTACCTGCTTACGTCAATAAACTATGACCTTTGGGAATTAGGGGCTGTCCTGTCAAGCTGCCAAGTGTCAGCTTGGGAATAACGCATGGTGTGAGTACGCACGCCTTGGTCAATTTGCTACGATATATAGTGCTGTGCCTCGCTGTCAGTCAAAAGAAAATTTTCTAGGCAACTTGCTGGTTATACGAAATGAATGGTTGAAAGGAGTTTTATATTTCTGTCCGGAGTTGAGATTAGTAATTACTCTTCATCTTGAGATCATCATGATGAGGGACAAGTGTTACTCTTCAGGAAAATTAATGGAGGCTCTGTTTCTGATAATGTTATTGTACAAAACTTGCAAGGCATTGGATGGACAGCAGAACTGTTCTAGTTTGTGCGGAGATCACAACATTTGGAGCCCTTTTCGGCTAAAAGACTCTCCAGAGAAGTGTGGTGACCACAGGTACAACCTATCATGCGAGCAAAATCAACTGGTGATGTACTGGCAATCTGGGAAATACAGAGTTTTGTCCATTAATTATGAGAACTACACAATCAAAGTGAGGGATTCTAATATTGTGGAGTTGGATTCATCTTCCCTTCCCGAGTATTCTTTAACGCACTACAACTTTAGCGAATGGGATCCATATCGCTCCACAGTTGGACCTGAATATGAATATGGTATTCGGCCAGAGTATGGATTGAACCTAAATATGATGGTGATATATGTAAGGTGTGAACGCCCTGTGGATTCCCCTCAGTTTGTGGACACAGCCCCATGCTTCAGAACTTCAAATGGGTCTGGAACTTCTTCTTTGTCGTCTTCGTATTCGTATGTGAACGTTGGCAGCAAAACTCTCGTGGATTTGGGGTTAGACAACGACTGTGGTATACAACTCTTGTATATCACGTCGAAGCTTGCTCCGAAGAACAGCCAGTCTTGGTCATGCACAGACATCCACAATATGCTTCTTGGTGGCTTTGAGCTTTATTGGCTCAACAGTCTCTGCCCCAACTTAGAACAATATGCATTCAGCTTCCCAAAAAGAAATGAGAAACCAATTTGTTGGTCGAGAGGTCAGTCCATTTATCGATTTAATTGCATCCGTAAATTACATACTCTGCAAATCTACATAACGGCAGCTTTTTTCTTCATTGTTTATCTTTAATTCACGAAAATTCCAAAATAAGTATTTGGATTTTGGAATTCCTTGAGGTACTTCCATCATGCATTATGTATGGTAAGGTAAGGTGTACCAGGACAAGGCTGATTGGGCAGAACCGCAGCCCAAAGAATGGACAATGTACACTTTTTTAGTTGGGCCTTGCCCATGAAAAGCCCAAATAATTTTGGGTTGGGTAAGGGTGGACTTGGTAAGACAGGTGCCCCTACCCTACCCTACCCAAGTCATTAATATAAAGACAAAAAAAAAAAATTGATAGGGACTCACCCACTATAACCAAGTGCACGACCCGAGTCGAATTCGGATTAGTTAGGGTGAAACTCTAAATACCGGATGGACAAAAAAAAAAACAACAGGTGAAAAAAAAGTACTAACATAGAGTTAATCAAGATGTGTAAGATCTTACTAGATCCCGCTAAAAAAGGAAAAAGTACCAACTAAATTCTCATTAATAAAATATCATTTACTATCAAATTTTTGCTTAGTTATAAGGAATATATTATATGTTTTATTTTTTTTTCTTGGATATCATTTTATTGCTACGTTATTGAATTTTTTATTTTACAATATTCTAACACATATCACTAATAATACATTTGTTCGTCTGGTGTAATTGCAGAAAGGATGAACACTTTTCAAGTGATCCTTTGGACTATTATGGGTAAGGCATCTCATGATAACTGCTAACTTTTTTTTTTTTTTTTGGGTTGCTAAAGCTGGCCGGCATAATACATGCTTGCAAGTTGCATGGAATCTCTACTTTTTGTCATACACATACAGTGCACAAACTTCTCCTTCACAAATGATTTTTATGAGCTATTCATTTAGTTGCTATTATATTTATTGAATGATAGTGTGCTTTTATTTTATTTCTCTTATACTATATATATAAATATTTGTTCACTGGTTGTGAAGGAGGGATAGCTAGTTCCAAGAACTCAACTCGACAACCTATTCCTTTTGCCACTAACTTTTTTCACATTAATCATATGCATTCTTCTCACAAGAGAAATTGGGATTTGGCTAGTATCCTTTGCAGATATTGTTCGCTGCTCCTGAAATGTCACCGTTTTTTTTTTTTTCCAGCAAAACTCACACACACATGGTTCCTTAAAAAAAAAAAGAATCAAAACAATGCCGGGTAGTAAAAAAATAATTCAAAATACTAAGTGGTATTGAAAAAATTCTTCATAATCTTGAAAAATTATTTCAAGATCTTAAAAAAATATTTTAGGGTACTGACTGCTACTAAAAGGATACAGACTGGTACCCAAAAAATAATTTATAGTCTTAAAAAATTATTTAAGAATCTTGAAAAAATATCCTAAACTATATTTTTAGTAGCATTCTTTACCTAAAATATTTCTCAAGATCTTAAAATAATTTTTTAAGACCATAAATATTTTTTCGGTACCAATCAGTATCCTTTTAGTAGCAGCCAGTACCCTGAAATATTTTTTTAACATCCTGAAATAATTTTTCAAGATCATGAAGAATTTTGTCAATACTATTTAGTACCCTGAATTATCTTTTTACTACCTACTAGTGTCCTGATCTTTTTTTTTTTTTTTTAAAGGAGCTAGGTGTGTGTGTGTGTTTTGCTGGAAAAAAAAAAAAAGGTGACATTTCAAGAGCAGCGGACAGTATCCGCAAAGGATGCAAGCCAAGTACGAGAAATTGATATCAATTTTTGTTTCCTCTGTTTTGCAGACTATCGGACATACCTCATCGCTCTACAATTGTTAGGTATTCCATGACTTCAACAAACTTATTTAATTTTTTTGAGTACAAGAATAGATCGTGCAATGGCTGGTCAAACAATATAAACTCAATACTAGCTAGTTGAAGTTAAAGGGCATGTTCTAATTATCTATATTCCATTTTAAATTTTCATTTACAGCTCTTTATACTGGAGCTAAATTTGTACTAGGGGCTCCCTTTGTCATTGCCCTATTGATCTATAAATGGAGAAGGAGACATTTATCAATGTATGAGAGCATTGAAGATTTTCTGCAAAGCGACAACAACATCATCCCTATAAGGTACTCTTATAGAGACATCAAGAAGATGACCAAAGGGTTTAAAGTAAGACTTGGGAAAGGAGGCTATGGCTCTGTTTTCAAAGGACAACTTCGAAGTGGTCGTGACGTAGCCGTCAAGATGTTAGATAAAGCTAAAGCAAATGGTCAAGATTTCATCAACGAAGTTGCTACACTTGGTAAAATCCACCATGTTAATGTGGTACAGCTAGTAGGCTACTATGTGGAAGGATCAAAGCATGCTCTTATTTATGAATTCATGCAAAATGGATCTCTTGACAAATACATCCTCTCTAAACCTAATTACAATGGTCAATCCTTGGATCTTCATCAATTATATGTCATTTCTCTTGGAGTAGCTCGCGGTATTGAATATCTTCATAATGGGTGTGATATGCAAATTCTGCATTTTGATATAAAGCCTCATAACATTCTTCTCAACAACAACTTCATTCCAAAGGTATCTGATTTTGGCCTTGCTAAACTCTATCCTACAAATGATAGCATTGTGTCTCTCACAGCAGCAAGGGGAACTATAGGATATATGGCTCCTGAGCTCTTCTACAACAATGTAGGTGGAGTTTCCTATAAAGCTGATGTCTATAGTTTTGGGATGTTACTAATGGAGATGGCCGGTAGAAGGAAGAATTTGAATGTGTTGGCCGAGCAATCAAGTCAATTTTATTTTCCATTTTGGGCTTATGATCAATTAAATGAAGGAAATGAAATTAGCATAACGGATGCAACGGAGGAAGAGATAAAAGTGGCAAGGAAAATGATGATTGTTGCATTGATGTGGTGCATTCAAACCAAGCCTAGCGATCGCCCTTCAATGAAGAAAGTTGTGGAGATGCTTGAGGGCGATGAGCAAGACTTAGAATTACCTCATCAAAAGCCTTCTTTTTATGTGCAAGATTTACCTGAAGTTGACAACAATAATCATTCAAGTTCAATGATTACATCATCTGAGCTTGAAGAATGTTCTTCAATTGACCAAATTGTAGAGATGCTTGAAGAAGAGGAGCAAGATTTAGTATTGCCTCGTAAGCCTTTTCTACACACACAAGATTCACCAATAGTTGATGATAGTGATCATTTATCTTCAACGCCTCCATCATCCTCTAATACTTCAATGAAGAATGCTAAAGAAGCAACCTCATTTTTACCTAAAGAAGATGAGAGATCAACATAACATTGTAAAATATGAGTTCAGTATTGATTTTATTACGGGAGACTCTTAAATATGAATAAGAAGCGGGCTTGTATCAACATGAGAAATGGATGTTAGGCTTCCATTTTTTACGTCATGGGATATATAAGGAAGAAGCATTTGTCTTTCTAGATATTTATGTTTTTGAGGAAGAGACATGCATGTCCTTGAAACTTGGAAGGGATTGAGATCCAAAGTATGTGAAAGCTTTAGATGTAATGGATTATATATGTTGCTCTCTCAATTGGTAATTAATGTCAGGACCGATCTTTGTTTGTAGATAAGACATGCACTTTTTATAAGAAGCAAAGGGATTTGAACCACTAGCTTCTATTGATAATTGATCTTATTCTATAGCATGATGCACTTACGTAATAGTTTTCCTGGATTTTATTTCTGTTTGGCAATTTTAGCATCTTCTTCTTCATCGATCAATTTGAATTCGAACTTATTATCTAACATTCTCCTTTCATGATCTTTGCCTCTGCAACCCTCCCCAAAAAACAAATATGGCTAGCAGATATAGCAGCATCATCTTCTTGTTAGTGAGATGCATTCAGAATGTTTAGATTTTTTTTTTTTATGCGATGGTGCTCCTTGTGGTATACTTTTGTCAGCTTAAGACAATGTTTTTAGAACTAGACTGGATATTAAATTGACCAAAGCACTAATTCAAGGTCAATGATCAGGTCATAGTTAAAGGCACTATTAACGTCTCTTTCAATGAAGATTTAAACAATGATTCGTCATATTTTGAAGAATTAGTCCTTTCTTATATCATAGATAAAAAGTGTTTAGTTGATTAAAACAAGTGGACCACTCATTTTCCTCTTATTATTATGAAGGCCCAATTCTGATATGGCGGCTTGTTCTGCGCTTATCCTTTTGCTTCCACCAAGCCCATGACACCGAAATGGATTATGTTGAATTTTTTATTTTGGGATCTATCCTTCTGATTTTTTAGAGACGTATAAATTATTATATTATCTTCTATTGGAAAAAATTTAACCAAAGATTTTAATGGTGGGCGATTATAGGATTATAATATAAATGCATGTTAGTGGACCGTAGCCAAATCTTGTTTTATTATCCAGGATGTAACCCTTCTTAAATATTATTTATATAAACTCTTTTTAATTAAAATATATTCAAACATAATATTTATTTTCATTCAAAAAATTATGAATAATAAGTTATTAGCACTTTTATTTTAATAAATCACGTAATTTTCATTAAATTAAAATTATAAAATTTAATTTGAATTTTCAATATGAATTATTCCCATAATAGTTTGGTTTCTATGTTACTATATAAATAATAAGCAATAACAACTTTAGTTCATATAACGTAATTGTAACTTACCTTATCCACATTATCTACTTCAAATTTAAAATAATGAAAAAAAATTTCACATAATTCATATTATATCGTAGGACAAAAAATCACATATAATTGAAAATATATGAGAACAGATAATTAAAAAACTCACAAAAAAAAAAAAGAACAAAAAATAAAGGAGTTCTCGTGGGCCTTAACAGATTTGGAGTGGTGGCGGAAACGATGAAGGTGATGGCTGGGATAATAGCCTCCGCCAAAGAATAGAAGGCTCACAATTTCCCTTCCCATTCCCAAATTTCAAAACATCTCTGTTTTCTTCTGCAACGCCCTTGTATCTCATTCTTCTCTCTCTTGTCCCGATCAAGTTCTTGTGATTTCCCGTCGCTATATCGGAAGCTCGGAACACAACAAGAAGGAGGTGCTCTGAGCAATTCAAACATTGAAACTTCAATTTCCTGTAAGTGATCTCAATGAATGAATGAATTGAACGAACGAATTTAGCGACTTAGGTGTGGAATAGGTGGAGCCATAATCAATCTGTGAGTTTCATTGGAATTTCTGGTCATGGAATTGCTATTCGTTGAAAAGGGTTTTGATTATGCCCGTAAAAGAAAAAAGTGGCTCTTTCTACTTGCTGCTCTTGGTTTCACTGGGTACGGTGCTTTCAAAATTTATCACTCGCCTTCAATAACTCGCAAGAGGAAGAGACTTTCAAAGCTTTTGGGAGCATTGATTTCTGTTTCTGAAGCAGTCTCCGAATCTGCAGAAGCTGTAGGGGTCGTCTCAAGAGATATGAAAGAGTTTCTGCAGTCTGATTCGGATCAATTGCCTAATAGCTTGAAGCAAATTTCCAAAATAACTCGATCTCGTGAGTTTTCAGATTCTTTGGTCAACTTTACACAGGCCTTAACTCTTGGTGTTTTGCGAAGTTCTCAATCTATGAATAACACCGATCGTAATCAAACCAGCTATAGTTCAAGTCTTGTGGACCGGTTGGTGGATAAACTGTTTGCCCCATCTGGGACAGGCTTTGTTTCTATAGTTGTGGGAAGCTTTGCTCGGAACTTAGTCCTTGGTTTCTATTCAAATGGGCATTCAAGTGGAGAATCAAATTCAAGTTCAATCAATACGATTAGTGTCAGAAATCTTAGCTCCTCCAATTTGGAATCTGAACCTATGCCAACATGGGTGGATGAGGTTTGCAGTGACAAGTGCAGAGACCTAATTGGGAATTGCGTCCAACTGTTTGTAAGTACAGCAGTTACTGTTTATCTTGACAAGACCATGCATATCAACCCATATGATGATTTCTTCTCTGGCTTAACCAACCCAAAGCATGAGAGTAAAGTGAGAGACATGGTGGTGTCTGTCTGTAATAATGCTATAGAGACCCTAGTCAAAACATCTCACCAGGTGCTAACAAGTTCAGACCCAAGTACCAATTCAAGTTCAACTGCTTATTCGCCTATTGAAGAAGATTCAAGTCCAGCTAAAGATGAGAATTTGGAAGAAGAAACATCATCTGTTGAATTGAAAGAAGATTCAGATGAAGAAAAGGAGGGTGGATGGATGGGAAAGGTATCTTCTACATTGGCAGTTCCCAGCAATCGGAGGCTTATTCTTGATGTGACTGGGAGGGTGACATTTGAGACGGTTAGATCTTTCATGGAGTTTGTGTTAGAAAAGTTCTGTGCTTGCATCATAAGATTTGCAGACGTTGTGCATGAGACAGTAGCAGACATTGTGAGATACGTTGCAGCCAAATCCGCTGTTATAATTACAATATGTCTCTCTTTGTGCCTGCACTTAATGGGTGGCGCTTGGGCTTTGGTTCCTGCTTAGGTGTTATATAAGAATTGTTTCATTCATCAAATTGATTTGAATGGAAATTTGGACTTTGCTGATGCTGGGAAAATGCAGTTACAAACATTGTTTATTTGTATAACAAAGAATAATTGTCAATTCCATTTCAGTGAAAGAATTCACAGTGAATTTAGATGTGAAGAGTCCTGTGCAATTGTATCTGGCAATCTTTACTCTGCATTCAAGAGACCAGTCTCCTGCGTTTTCTATCACTTCATTATAGAAAAAGTTGTCATCTATTCGTTATGCAGTCTTATTTGTTTGATGGTGTAATGACTAGTACACTTTCTTGAATTGTAACCATACTGTACATATATTATTTCATAAATATACTTCATAAAGTGGAGCTTATTTGAGCATTTATTGACTAGAATTCCTTCTTAAATTTATTATATTAAAAAAAAAAAAAGAACTAATAGTTAAATAGTGATCTTGTTGTTCATCATTTCATACAACATGTCATAAAGTCATTTCTCCTTATACATCAAAAGATTTTCATTGATATTGTTATCCAATATCTGGTTTGGGGTTCATAGTTGCCCTCCCAACGCAATAGTCTCCTCAAAGACTCAAATTCGAGACCCAAAAAGATTTATCGAGGTCTAACACCATTAGACCAACTCTATTTTAATCCTTATAAAATAAAAAGATAATTATAATAGAAAAAGATAAAAACCAATACAAGGTACTATTATGATTATAAAAGAATTTGACCTCAATTCAAATAAATTTTATAAAGTACTAGCTCCAGATAATACAATAACTCAATAGCACATCGGGATTTATGGCACAAAACCTGTCCACAAACTCACTACAAAGAACACTCATTGAGGCTTTAGGCACAATAAAAATAAGGGTTGAAGCCCCTACCTGTAAGTCTCCAACAAACTGGACCCCAAATATAAAATCATTAGCAAAACAACTTCTAAACAACAAATAGTGAGCCTCATGAAAAAGCTACACTTGAACTCAAGAATTGGAAGGATCTAGCGTGGTCTTACACCGTTAGATCAACTTTATTTTGATCCTTATACAACGAAAGATAATCATAATAGAAAAAGATAAAACCAATACAAAGTACTATTATGGTTATAAAAGAATAAATTTCATAAAGTACTAGCTCCAAATGATAAAATAGTTCCATAGCACATCAGAATTTAGGGCACAAAACTCGTCCACAAATCCACTACAAATAACACTCATCGAGAATTAAGGCACAATAAAAATAAGGTTGAAGCCCTACCTATAAGTCTCCAACAAACTGGACCCCAAATATAGGATCATTAGCAAAACAACTTGTGAACAACAAATGGTGAGGATGACAAAGCTAAGTGGACTGCTGATATGTGATCCAAGAACTCTTAGTGGTGCTTAGTGGTAGCCCCCTCTTATGGATGGTTATTTCAAGTTTGAAAAGAGAATGGGCTTTTAATAATAATGTGAAGAACAAATTATATAAATGAAGCTTGTATGTAGTAGCTAATAAACACAAATTTTACATAAATTTCTATATCTAGTATGATTAACTTTGCAAATCTAATGCAGTTTGGGGAATACAAAGGCGACTCAAACTAACAGGGAGAGAAAAGAATGGGAAGGGGAAGAGGTTTGCTTCTTGATAATTAGCAGCTGGAAACTGAAGCTGTGTCCTAAAGCAGCCATATCCAACTCAGCTGATGCACTGACTATTTCGAGTATAACTCAAAATAAAGATGTTGTCTATCACTTGTCAACTTCAGTCCAATGAAAATGCCAAATTATCAAGACTTCATGCGATGAAGAGCTAAGTGGAGCTTGAGTCTTTGTCCTTTGCTAATGCTTCTTCCCGAAGCTTCTTTTTCCAATACTCATCAAGTGGTGGTCCAAATATTGCCTTCCCAGAAACCACACCGATCCTATAAACACCACACACAAACATCCAAAGAACAATGAGAGCTTCGTATATAAGCATATAACTTAATTTAACACTTCAAAAGTTTAAAATTCTTACAGCAGATTAGACTGATTCAGAGTGTAATATCAAGAACAAATGAATTAAAAAAGAATGAGTCATACCCGAACAGGGCATAACAAGGCACTAGACATGAGCTAACAAGACGCAATTTTTAAGTTAAATTCAGGCTTTCTCATTTTTGAACTTTATTTTCCCTTTTTGAATGGTAACTGCAAACAGCATTCACAAGAAATGAAAATACAAAGGCCCAAAATAGGAGTTCTCTAAACCTATCATCATCCACCATCTCCCTGTAGCAAGTTGGTGGTTGATCTAGGGTGCAAAATTTACAATCAATATTCCCAGCTATCCTAGACAACATATCAGCATCAGAATTGTTTTTCCCTAAACATGAATCTACGTAGGACATCCCAACTACTATGAATAATCCTTCTAGTTTCCTCTATTACATCAAAAAGAAGTAATTGCCATTAAATTCCCTAGTAGCCATATTAATACTTGGGCGCAATCTGTCAGTACAATTATTTTCTTCATTCCTCTGTTCCAACAAATCTCTAGCCCTCATTTGACACCTCAGAAATGTTTAAGGTTATAAAAGTAAGCTTTCCTATTTCAGTATTGCAATTTTTTATGTTAAGCATTGCTTGCAGCATATTGACGACAAAGCTTCAACAAATTAAATACTAGCTGAAGTTACACTAAATAATATACTAGAGTGCTTCTTGGAAGTAGTAGTTATATTCGAGTTTATCATTCTAATGCATCCACAACTAGTATTACAGATAATTATCCTTTCGTGAAGGTGAATTTGACATAAAGTGCACTTCTCATAAGAATCGTCACCGAACAGAAGTCAATCAAGCGAAATATATTAATTATAATATAATTTCAGTAAGTTTCTCAATGAACGAGAATCAAATTACTTTCACAAACAATCAGAACCGATTCGAGTAGCTCTACACAAAGACTATATAAATATCAACCAAGAAATCATAAAATGCAGAAACATTGAGCCAAGCAACGTTATGAACACAAGATCCAAGACATCATTTGCCTTTACTGAAAATGATTGATATGATCTTGAATTGCACTTTCACTGGTGAAATTAGTCACTTATTCAATAGACCCGGCTAACGTGATGTAACCCAACGACAGAGCAAAATATGGTTAAAAATCCAGATACCAGAAGGGAGAACCAATTAGGCACAGACAACTTACACGACAGCTCCAATCACCATCGGAAAAGAAAGAAACCTACTTCGGCCGAACATAATCAAAATTTACGGCGTGATTGATTTGTATTCGTTCTCAACTTTGAAGATTCAAGGCTCTCAGCTATCATCTCCCTTCGCCAAGCGAGGTCGACTGAAGCAGAGAACAAGCCGGAGGCACGGGTGCCGACCAAGATGGGCCAGATATGAAAAGGCCCATATCAATCAAATTTGTCAAAAAGTCTATGGTCCATTTTCTATGCTCATAAAAATAACTCTCCACCACGTGGGTTATAATCAAAAGGGAAAATTTCAAATAAATACCGCTTGAATTTGTAAAACTCTCATAAATCCGTCGAATTTGTAAAAAGACTGAGAGGTGACAAGAACTTTTAAGGGATATGTAAATTCGAGCGAAATTACCCTTTTACCCTTAGTTTTAAATAATTAATTTTTTTAAAAAAAAGAGTAAATACCCCCTCCCCGCGGTAGGCCCCACCACCAGGGGCCACCACCTCCACCGGCGACCACCGCCGGCCACTGGTGGCCACCGCCGAAGGAGGTGGTGGCTGTCAGCGGTGGTTGCCAATGGCCGCCGGCTGCCGGGCCCACCGCGCGGGGTATTTACTTTTTTTTTTAATTATTTAAAACTAAAAACAAAAGGGTAATTTCGCTCGAATTTGCATATTTCCCAAAAGTCCTTATCACCTCTCAATCTTTTTACAAATTCAACAGACTTCTGAGGGTTTTACAAATTCAGGCGGTATTTATTTAGAATTTTCCCTAATCAAAAACTGGGTTGAGTTTAAAGGGGAAAAGCAAGTCCCTCGTGACGAACCAAATGAATATAATATTTAGTGGAGTCCATATTATGTGCACATATGAGCATATTTTTTTATTTTTTTATATATTATATTTATTTAGATTTAAATTATATATCACTTTCTGATATATTTTTTACACTCAATATCTCAAATTATTTAGTTTCCAATTCTACATTCAGAAATGTTTATCTATATCAACAGTATCATAGAAACTAATTAACTTGAGATACTGGGTGTAGAAAAACATGTCAAAAAGCAACATATAATTTAAATCTAAATAAATATAATATATAAAAAAAATGATTATACCTCTAATAAAGCTATGAGCACATAAGGCATGTGCCCATAATGTAGACTCTATTTAGTGTGCATGGTGCCTAATAAAATTGTCTCTAGTCTAGTAAGAGAATACATGTGCTTAATAAAAAATTAATAAATAAATCTTCTAATATAAAATAAATAATACTAGTATTCATTTTTTTCAACATTATATCAATCAAGAAACTCATACATCTATCATGCTCATAAATTGTCGAACTTACAATCTCACGCTCAAAATAGATTTGAGTGATGTTTGATGATTGGAGATTTTTGGCTAAAAATAAATCCTTTTGGCAAAATTGGAAATTTTTGCAAAGATGAAAAATTATTTACAATAAAATCGAGGTGGCCCATTTGTATTTTTTTTCCAACCTAAACTTATACAGTGGGGGTGGGAGGGTGATCGTATTTTCCTCCTCATAAATTTCAATAATATCTAATACTGCCTATTACTTTTTGCGTTTATTTATTAGAGATGCAAGTACTGATGAGTATGATGGGACGTGCAATTTCCCACTTGTCAAATAACTTTTACACCGCTAGTTTACAAAACATTTGAATTTTAATATCTATTACTAACTCATAAAACATACATAACTATCTTAAATAGACATATTATATAACTAAAAACTATCTATTCTTGCTGGCAAAAAGAAAACTACCTGTTCTTTAATCAATAAATCAATCAACTTTACACTATAAATCTTGTAATACCCACTTAGTAACATATTTAACTCTCAAAAGAGTTGGACGATCACACCATCAAAATTGCTCATTCGTTATTATTGAGGTTTAACTATAGAAAAGGAAGTAAATTGAATTTGAAATTATATGTTAAATTATGAATTGTAATTATATTAATGTGGCCCAAACATACTAAGAAGCTTCATATTCCATAATTATAGGAATCTCCATGACTAGGTTATTAGTGAATAAATTATAATAATGTGATCAAATTTGGGTTAAGTGGTTTACTTTATATTTGACTGACAAGGCGGATCATAATTATATAATTGTAATCCAAGCATAAACAAATAATGTTCTGGTATGTCTCACCTTGAGCAACACTTCGCGCCTAACACATAGGGAGATATAGCTTTTTTTTTTTAATATAAGCATAAATATTTTCTTATTGGAGGTAGTTATATTCGAGGAATTGTCGAGCATTAAATATGGGTACTTCTCCCCATGAGAGTTTGAATATAGGTCTACCATATTGTGCGAAACCAACCCTTATACTAAGTAGCATATTGGTGATATAGCTTGATTTTGTTACAACATAACACTCCTCAACAAATCCAGGTAACCTGGGACACTCACAATTCAAATTTTCTTTCTTCAGGCTTTAGCGTTCAGGATTAAAAAGGAAAAAGTGAAAATAAAAAAGGAGAAGAGATTGAGAACCAGAAAGAGAGAAGCCGGGCCAACCCAAACTGAGTATCAAACGCAATCATTGATGCGAGCACTGAGAGGGTAGTGGATTTGGTTTCCCTACTAGCTAATTACTAATTATTGTTTAGTAATGGAACTAATCAAATTTAAACCGTTGACTAAGATTTATTAAGAACAAGTGGTAAGGGAGTTCTTCCCCCATGACCGTAGGCCTGACTTAGGGAAAATCCGGATTAACAGAAACCGAAGGTTCTGATGAACCGAATAAGTAACCAAAAAAATAATAATAACCGTCCAAATTTGATTTTTTAAAAATTTATATATATTTTTTTAAAAAAAAATTGTTTTAATAAGTGTGGAATTTCAAATAATGACAATCTTATAACTATATTTTTAAATGGATTTTTATTTTAAAATTATTATTCCACTAAAACTTAAATCTGGAAGGTGCAGATTTGATAAGCTCTGCCTACCAGTTAGTGTAGTTGGGTACTCACCACTGAGAGGACCACAAATCCATTAAAGTTGACGTTTTACTTATATGCTTATGGAGGCTTTTAATAGTGCCCCCGGCCACCCAAGTCCCTCTCTCTCTTCTTGTATCTTTTTTTTTTTTTTTTTTGCCTCAGACTCTCTTCTTGTATCAATTACACCTTTACCTTTATTCCTTTTTATACTTTTCGTTCCATTTACAACCCAAAGGGTCATTGACTTCAAGGTCCCCTATAGCTCTTATATTCCTTCACAAGTCACTGAATCAGTACAATTATTGATGAATATTGTTATGTGGCTTTCAAGCTTCTGCTACAGCAACAAAGCATTTATGCTTGCTGCTTTTTTTATTCTTCCCCTTCCTATTTATTCCCTAAATTATACAAGTTTAATGTGATTAAAACATATAACTCCTCCAATCCACTCTATATTATTTTCTCCTTCAGTTACAGATTTTGAAACATCTCTCACAACTCAGAACAATATCTCATTCTTAACATGCTTGTACGTTGGATCCTGACCTCAACGATACAACACAAGCTCATCATGGACTATGATTACTCACCCTATATATCACTTACATAATATATTATCATTAACACTTTCTTTTAATTTCTTACAATATACATATCTCACCAAAACTATCTAAGGAGAACTCTTGCAGTTATATATATATAGCACACACACATGTATATAGTTACTGCATGAGGATCATTCAAGGTTTATGCTTCTGGGTATAAATATAATCAACGTGAGCCGCAAGTGTTCTTCTCATCAAGCACTCTTCTGCTCCGACGCCTTCACAACTCTCATCCATCGTCACCTCATGCTCTGTTTCACTTTCAACACCCTGCTTACACATAAACAAACCCCTTATTAGGATGTACGAAATATATGGATCAAAGGAATGAAACCAATTAAACCAGAAAAACAGAGGATTTGAAAAAAAGTGAAAGATTTTAAATTGAACGAACCAGATGTGGAGTTTGTGCGAAGGAATCCTTGAGAAAAGCAGGTTGAGGGCGAGAGGCTTGTGAGAGAACAAAGCAGAGGAAGATGGTGGTGAAGAACAAGGCTGCGAGCTTTCCCATATTTGCTTTTTTGTGAAGAAATTCTGTGAGTTCTGATACAGAGGCGTGAAGTGGCCTATTTATAGAGGAACAGAAAGAGCTAATATTGGTCTGAACAGGTATACTTATTGTCACAATTGAACATTCTATGAAATCGACATTTTCAGAGTTTTTTTTTTAAGCAGGGAAAAAAAAAAGTTATCACATCCTATAATCCTTCTCACTCAAAAACTGTGTGTCTTGCCTTGGTTTTCATATTTAAATACTTATAAGGAGAAGTTATCAGTTTTAGTGTAAAAGATGATAACAAATTGAGTAAATACCTTATTTGGTCTCTGAAAAAAATCGCGGACCCTTTTTTGATCCCTAAGTAAAAATAACTCATCTCGTAATCCCTGTAAAATTCAAAAACCGTCCATTGTAGTCCTTCCAGGTTGAAGAGGACACATGCTGTGAAGTGTCCCAAATGTGGTCAGGGACTACGGGATGAGTTATTTTTACTGAGGGACCAAAAAGAGGTCTGTGATTTTTTTCAGGGACCAAATAGGGTATTTACTCTAACAAATTTGATTATTTAGTTGTTATTGGGAATTTTTTTGTTATTAAAACCTTTTTTTGGGGCCTCATAATAACCCTCCTTATTTCTCAAAAAATAAAAGGTAACTAGAAGTGGGGGTTAAGAAAATGAGAAGAAAAATCTACTTTGTAAATAGATGGAGGAAAGGAATCAGGTAAGAATGGAAGATCAGATTCCCAACGCTAGCTTTGCATTTTCTGCACCGCTAAAGTGCCCTGAGAATATATTCTTAGTTGGTGAGGAAAAAACAATTGATAATTTATTTGCATAAAAAGCACAAAGAACTTACTATTATTATTCTACAATTTGTGTGACTACTGCTTAATATTCTCCTTATAACCCGTAGTATAATATTGTTCCATTTCCTAAAATAATTTCAAAGTGTGAAAATCTTGAAAGCATTCACATACCAAGTAGCTAGAGTCAAAGCGAGTCTGAATCAACTAATTTGGAATGTTGTATTACTAAGGGTACAGTCAGGAATTTTAACGATGGGGTGAGAATTTGAAAAAATGTTAATTGGATCAAAATTAATATTTTTTATGAATGGAAAAATGTTTTAAAATTCCGCAGAATTTCTGGGAATTGAAAATCTGTGAAAAGAGGGTCAGATAAAATTACATAAAAGTACCCATAGTTTATGAAAATTACATTTTAACCAATAATAGTATTAAATATTTTATGGGAGTCCCTCAAAAAACTTTAAATTTTTCACTTTAGTCCTTTAAAAATATTTTTTAATTTTATTTTAGGGGGGCGGGGGCCACCCCTAGCCCCCCCTAAATCCGCTGTTGGAATTACTCCCTCTAATCCTTCACGTAGTACATAATTAGAGAGTTGTTGTTGGTTTTAAAAGTAATACATATTTCACATTTTTATGAATTTGTTTTCTAGATTAACTTCATTGGTATTCTCTAAACAAACAATAATTAAGTACAAAAAGAAGAGAAAAAATTAAAAAAGATGATTAGAATATTTTAAGAAATACAAATTATTTTGACTAACTTAACCAATATTCTTAATCTAGTCAAATTAGTTTATTAGGTCTTACATTTAGAACTTAAGATAGTACCAATTTTTTCTTGATTTGAGCAAATCTATGTGAGATTCACGTTTACATTCTGAAATGTATTGATGAGTAAGCATTGAAACGAAGAAGTTGAGAATTTGGATAGGGTGGCCTGTCTGTCTTTGGTTCTATCACATACATATGAATGTTCGGTGCAAAACTGACCACCCATTTTGTGGAATAAAACTAGTTAGTCTTGAACGAACTAATTAATACATGGAGTGACGCATTTAATAAGGGGCTATTTTATTTTGACTTTATACTAATCTTTCCCATTTTTTCTTTCTTGAAGGAAAATGAGTATTAATTCTTGGAAAATACTATATATATATAATAGTGCTACATTTTGAAGAGATGGGATTATGCGTAAAAAGCATCCAACTTCCAACTGTATTAAACCAAGTGGTTTTGAGAGATCTCTGGTGATGACGTTTTTTTAGATGTTATCCATATATATCTGTGTGTACCTTTCAAGAAGCTAAGATCAATTGTGTAATGATCTCGATCCGCCACACAAAAAAGCTCAAAATCTTGGTTATGTTATAAAACTAAAATAACAATAAAATAAAGACGCGGGAATTAGGGAGAAAATTTGAGAATAATTCTTCATTCACTGTACTTACACAACGGATACAAATGAGGGGTGAGTATATGGCTATTTATAGCCAAAGAAAGCACATAGCTCATTTATTGTTTACAATATGAATAGACACCCAGAGGCACCCAGCAACAAACACGTGGCCGTGGCCATTTAATGAATGATCAAGAGATGTATACCCAGTACACTAATCGCTGCGTTTTGCTTTCTCCATTGTGGGCTATTGGGCGGCAATTCCATTGTGGGCTATTGGGCGGCAATTCATTTGCTGCTACAAGCCTATATATTATATTATATATATAATTCCTAAATAATCTTCATAAATTGTGGATAATTAAAAGTCAATGGACATCCACATAATTTAATATATTCATAACAAGTTCGGATTTTCAAGAAACACAACGGTTGACAAAATATTTGTGCTTTGTAAAAAGCAATCTTTAGAATTTGAGCCCGTAAGAATAAAGTTTAAGGTAAATTAAAATACTTTGTGATGATCACAAACCCAAAAGGAGAGCTCAATCTCTAAAGACAAGCATATTGGAAGGGAGAACCCCACCTTGAACTTGTAAACTTCACTATACTTGTGAGATTTCCTAATGTAAG
This sequence comes from Acacia crassicarpa, assembly GCA_034222035.1. NCBI lineage: Eukaryota > Viridiplantae > Streptophyta > Magnoliopsida > Fabales > Fabaceae > Acacia > Acacia crassicarpa. The sequence continues at coordinate 4,267,406 of JAWXYG010000010.1, forward strand.
ACTCATAACATAGTCACCCCCTTTAAGAGCTCGTATCCCCAGCAGCTCCACACTATGGCACTTCACTTGGTCTCCTACCGGTTAGAACCCTTTGTAAGTAACTCTTTCTGTGAATATTGAGCTCTCAATGAAAGAACCAATCTAACGGGCACAAGTCCTTGGAAGAACCACACTCCAAAAGTTAGATGTTGGAGTTGGGAAACCTACTCTCCAGTAGGTTGGCTGAGACGACATCCCGACAACTCCACTTTACAACACTTCACTCAAATACTTGTTGGTGGCACGCGACACTTCACTCAGCCACTTGTTGGTGGCTCCTTTGGTCAGAACTCTCAGTAGGCAGCCCTCTTTGGTCGACCAGCCACTAGTACAAAAAAGGCTTTTAAGACCGGACAAAAGGGGCATCGTAAGACCGGACTCGCGGCCGGTCCTGCTCCAGGCGGTATAAAAAGTATAACATTTAAGACCGGACACAAACCGGTCTTAAAGAAAATCTTTTAGACCAGACATTTAAAACATTAGGTCTTAAAAGTCGTACTAAATAAACCTGAAATAGTTTTTGTTCGGTCCTAAAACTCAACTTTTAAGACCGGACTAAAACTTGGCCGCTCTTAAAAGGATCGAAATTTTAAGACCGGACAAAAATAAATCTGATCTTAACAGTTGAACATTTAAGACCGGCGTATCCATTCCGACCTAAATTTTCCCAAATTTTTTCTCTGTTCTTCCATATTAATATATATATATATACACACACACAAATCCACCATCCAATCCAGCACATAAAAGTCGATACTTTAAGCTACAAGCTATGAACAATTATGAATAAATTGAATTGAGATAAAGAATACAAATATTATTCACCATGAGTTATATGGCCTCTTAATTAATGATTACACTATGACTACAAGACCTAAATTAATTTATACAATAAGATAATAATTTACTTACAAATATAATGAGCTGAGTTACAAATACAACACGTAAATCAACATACATGCCTTCATATATCTGATTCCCACCCAACAACGTAAACACATCATCTTTTATAACATGCCATTTGGATCGGATCCTGCCACAAAAATAAAACAAGAACAAACTTCATAGTCTGTGATGACATTGTTTAAGAACATATATAGAAGGAATATCATAGTACGTATATATATCGATGGCAACACAATATCATAGTACGTATTCCCACCCAACAATGTTCTTTGCATCACTGCACACATTATCAATATTCGTGTCATTATCATCAAAGGCCACTTCCCCATGTTGATACCCACTTGGGATTTTTTCACCATGCCATACCCATACTGTATGGGTCTTACAAAATCCTTCACAAATTAAATGTGTATAACTTCAGGACTTAGTCGCCTCTTATTCAAACATTTTACACAAGGGAAATTAAACTTCCCACTATCATCATGGGCATTTTATTTAGCAAATTCTATAAATTCTCTCGTCACATTTTGTTTAACATACATAATCCGAAAAATTTGAAACTTGAATATAAAATAAGCCAACTCAAAATGCATATTTATGCTCAATGTCGGTTAGGTCTTCTATTTTACAGAGAAACTTGCCCATTAAATGCATAACGAAGAATCACTTTTGGTCATAAATGTATCACAGTGAATCCAAGAAGCAAAATAAATGCATGACGAAGAAATTAAATGCATCGCATGAAGGTCTAGTGGACTCACCTGTAGCATATTAATTCAAATGTGTTTGATGAGTCTTTCTTCTCCATCCACGAATATTCATGTTGCAAACAGTAAGAGTAACCTAAAAACACTTGTTGGTCAGTTGGGTTGGTCTAAAGTGCAAATATAATTTTCAAAATACAATATTCATTAACAACAGAGGAACCTACAAGAACATTTCATCGGTTTCGTTAAACCCATGAAAAACCCAGAACGACAAGCAGGAAAATCATAAAGTTATATAATCGAAACACCTCTTACAGCTTGATCTATAGACGTTTAACTAAGGAACCAGAAAGTGATTGTCGAGAGAGCGACACGAAGCAGCGACGAAGCAACACACAAACACTGGAAACAAAACTTGAGTAATGAAATCTTTCGGCGCGACAAGAGAAGTTCAGAGAGGGAAATTTAATTTTCCGCATGACAGAGACATCTTTTAGGATTTTAGATTTATTAAGACCGATTAGTTATAAGCATTCGGTCCTAAAGATTTTATTAATTTAATTTTTAAGCCCAGAGGTTTAGAAGACTCTAGTCCTACATTTTTATTAATGTTTAGACCGAAGATTTAAACACCATCAGGTCCTCAAAGTTAAATACTTTTTAGACCAGTAATACTTATAACGTATCTGGTCCTAACCTAATTTATTAAACCAAACCGGGGGAAAAAAAAGAATTGGCTTTGGCGAGCGCAGCAGCAACTGAATGAATAAAAATAAAGGAAAACTGGAGAATTAATAAGCTTCTTTAATTACTGGTGAAGAGTTAGGAGGCAGTGAGGAGTTAATAAGGACAGAGAGGTTGTGTGAGGAGTTAATATAAAGGTAAAGAGTTTAAGAGCGCATTTTATAACTATCCGATCCTAAATGTCTTTCTTGAATTCAAATTACTTTTAAGATCTACATTTTATACCTATCCGGTCCTAAAATACTTTTAAGATCTACTTTTTATGTATATCCGATCCTAAACTGCTATTATTTATTTTTTAAATCAATTCAATTACTTTTAAGACCGACCTTTTATCTTGCATCCGGTCCTAAAATTATTTTATTTTTTAAATCAATTAAAAATATTACTCTTAAGAACGGGTCTATTAAAATATCCGGTATTAAAAGTTGTATCTGTTCAATGAATAGATTCAGAGTCTCTTCGATCGGCTTCTAGATAAACTTCCCAACTAGGCGACTCCTCGTATTCTGAGGAACTATGCGGCTCCTCGTTAAAGTTTCCAGGGTTTTGCATTGTTCAGGATGGGTTTTCTTTTTAAACCCGTTGTTACTTTACTTTCTTCACATTCTTCTCCATCACTTCTACAACCTCCACGACCGTAATGGCTGCTCCACCACTACCAGGTCCTCCTCATCCACTCGGTCTTCACAATCTGTACCCTCCTCCGCTGCCTCCGAACCCGTCATTCTACCAGATGATGCAGCACCTCCTGGCCCGCGTCGATCATATAGACCGATGCATCAGCCAACTTTTTCAGGTCTATCACGCCGTCAACAACAAGGTGACGGCGGTACTCGACGCACAAGATGTTGAGTACCGTCTTTCTGATGACGACGTGCCCGACCTTTCCGACGACTCCCTCCCCTCCAACAACGATGGGGAGGATTAGATTTTAAGTTTTTTTAATTATGTAAATAAAAAAAATTATTAAATAAAATTTTTATTTCAATTTCTATACATGTCTATTTCTATTTCTATTTCAACCACAAGCTGATCGCGATACTCGACGCCTACGAACGTTAATATAATTTTTCTAAAGAAACAAAAAAGGAAATTCACAAGTAATATTGATGCATCTCTTGAAGGCAAAGAAACGATATCGATCACCTTCTCCTTTTTATTTTGTTCTTTTTCTTTCCGACAAAAGGGAAACAACCAAAATATTGTCCTCGTGTGATCAACATTAAAAATTCCCAGAATACAGTTAAGAGCATTAAAAAAAACATCGTCTACCTTATTCAAATAAAAACAAACAAAGTGACAATTCTTCTCAAGGTTGGACCGTTGTTGTCGTCGGTTTTACCTCACCCTAATTTGAAAATTTTCAGTGTCCTTTTCATTATCTTCATTCTTTTTTCTGACAAAGAAAAAAAAAAGAAAAGGTAGACAAAAAATGCTGATCAAAATCAGGAGAGATAAAAACGACAACAGCGAAGGTCTTAGCTTGAGGAGAACGCCAGAACCTCGATTGTCTTGAAATTAATGATTTGTCAGATATTTAAAGGAAGAATATTAAGACCGGATATGTAAAAATAAACGGTTTTAAAGTTTAAGTAGTGAGGACTTTTAGGAGTGGACAATTTATAAACATGTGGTTTTAAAAGTCTCGGGACTTTTAAGACCGCACGTTTAATAAACATACAATCCTAAAAGTCTAGACAAATTTTTACTAAGTTCATTAGTTTTTTATTTAATCATTTTCTATATTTTGTACCGGCCTCTTTATATGTCCGGTCTTGAAAGAATAACTTTTAAGACAGGCTCATAAAGATGTTCGGTCTTAAAACATTAATACCTTAATATTTAAATTTTTCCTTATTATTTTTGGATCGTAGAAAATATTAGTCCGGCTGTAAGACATTTGTCGATAAAGTAATTGATATTTCAATTTTCTTAATAACATTTAAAAGACCGGTTGTTTTTTTTGTCCGGTCTGAATAATATAATTGAGACCTATTAAAAAAAAGATCTGGTTTAAAATGTTCTTTATATTTACTGGGCATTACTTTAAGACTGGGGCGTCGCTACTCCAGTCTAAATGAGGCGGTCTTAAAGCCCTTTTTTGCACTAATGAGCAGAGATGATGTCCCAACAGCTCCACACTACAGCACTTCACTCGGTGCTACACTCAACCTTCCATTGGTTGGAAACTTTGGTCAAAACCTTCCCAAACATCTCTCAATGAAAGCACCATTATAATGATCTAAAGTCTAAAGGGAGAGCCTAATCCCAAAAGATTAGCTTATTGGGAGAGAGAGCCTCTCGAACTTATAAACCACACTCTACTTGTTAGTCGTAGTGTATCACCCAAGGGGGGTGAATTGAGTGATTTATAAGATTTAAAACAATCACAACGAATAATTAAATCATCAAGAAGGAAGAGTTAGAAATATATCACCGAAGTGTGCACAGAGATTTATACTGGTTTGACCTTAATATCTTAACCTATTTTTGGTCCTCGGAGCATCTCTGATATTTCCACTATCTTTCAATGATTACACGAGCTCTTACAAAGTAATTCTCACTATGACTCACTCCCTCTTACAAATGTAATCGGACAACCACACTCAAAGTTCCGCTACTTTGAGATTTTACAACAATCAATTGAATTGATCACTACAAGAAAAATCAATTTTTGCTACAGAAAAATTCCGTAGCAAAACCATTTTGCTACGGAATTTGTCCGTAGCAAAAAACCGCGTAGCAATTGTGACGGAAAAGGGAAAATCCGTCGCAAATTAACAAATTTGCGACGGAAATCCCTATCCGTCGCAATTTGCTACGGAAAATTTTCCTCGCAATTTGCTACGAAAAGTTTTCCGTCACAATTTGCTACGGAATTTGTTTTCGTAACAAATTATAAAATTTACTACGGAATTATTTTCCGTAGCAAATTCGCAAATTTGCTATGGAATAATTTGCTACGGAATCAAATTATGTAGTAAAAATTTGAGAATTTGCTACGGAAAATAATTCCGTAGCAAAACTAATAATTTTTTAAAAAAATATATTTTTTTAAAAAAAGTGAATACAAAAAGTAGTGTACCATAGATATAATAACAATTATAAAGAGTTTACATAGAGAAAACAAAATATATATAATAATGTTGCAAAGAGCAATACTAAAAAGTAGTTTAAACAGCAGCATTGTGATCATCATCATCACCAGCATGGTTATCATCAACGGGAGCCGACCTCGAACCCTTGTCTTTAATTAGGGACCTGATTTGAAGCTGCAACTGCCTCATCTTCTCCGCTTGCTGAGTAATATGCTGCATCATCATCTCTCGTTCATGAATCATCTGTTGCCTCATCATCTCTTGTTCTTGGATCATCTACTGCCTCATTATCTCCTGTTCCTGAGTCATCTGCTCCCTCATCATCGCCTGGTCCTGAGTCAGCTGCTGCCTCATCATCTCCTGTTTCTAAGTCATCGGTGTTGCTTGCTCCTACACCAAAGCCTTCATCTTCTTCAACTCATTTGCAAAAACATTATGAAGTACATTTATTATTTGGACTTCATTTGAATGGACAAGAGAATGGAAATTATCAATATCAAATGTATTACGTTTACCAGAAGAAACACCTTCAGTGTCAGATGAGGAGCACTTTGTTTGCTTCAATCGGCTGGCAGAGGCACCATATCCAAAGACTCTTCCTTTCTTGTTAAATCCTCCTGTAGCCTCAAAGAACAGACTCTTGTTATCGGACTGAGAGGATGAGGGGTCAGTCCCACGCTGCGAGTCTCTATCTTGCGACAACTTCTGAAAGTTTTCCTATAAGTACAAAAATACGTAACAAATAAGACATGTAAAATGAAATAAATATAGTGGTGCATAAAACAAGTAATAAAGGCAATAAATGTCTAATCGCTACTTGCTGCGCCATTGGGTTAATCCATTGCCTCTCACTCCCTTCAGACTGCTGGGAATGGGTCCACTCAAAGGTAGCCCACTCAATCGATCCGGCAGGAACTTTGCCAAACTCTACCTACAAACGCAAATGATGACATTAATTAATTACTTCAAAGTACAAAATATTGAATACCTAAATAGAAAATAACGTGTACTTACAACTTTTCGTCGATGCTCACTAATTGGAATGGAGCCGCCAACATATGACGGTCCTTCCATTTTGGCCCTATTTTCCTTATTTTTCACACTTGTGTTATGAAACTTCTCATTGGTGACCCAATTGTCAAATAATTCATCTGCAGTCTGCTGTGGAATCCAATCTTTCTTGCCTCTTGACTTTCTCTTATAATAGTTTAAATGAACTAGTTAATTTTATTAATTTTTCTAATACATAAAAATTTCATTATTCCTTAAAGTCACACATTCCTCCTATTTTACATTAATTAATTAATTCTCTTATCCCTAAACATCACTTCTTAACACTTCACTTTTCTCATTTCAACACCATCTTATTTATAGACTTATATATCATTACGCACTAATACAAAATCATAATTTTAACACACAATTTTTTCATTATAGAAAATAGACTATAACAAAATAATGCAACATTAATATTCTCACTAATACTCACAAATCAACATGAAGAACCAATAATGAACAATTTAATCAACATTAAAGAAATAATTAGGACAAGCATTTGAATTAAAAGTCAACTTGGTCTTATAATTAGGACAGAAAGTAGTATTATTTTTCTTATTAATTTTGAGGTTGGTATAATGTCAAAACAATATTGTCCATTTCAAATGCGGCATCAATTTCTTAATTCACATATCATAATTGCAATGTTTCTAGACTTCTATATTATATTAAAGCGGCATACCTGTTATATTAATTCCAATTAGTTTTCTTTTTTATTTCCCCAAATTTCAATTACTTCCTCCTCCTCCCACTCAAAAATAATTAATCAGAAAATATATAAACACAAACCTTAAAATGAAAACATTAAATTCAATTCACAAGAAATCACTTCCTAGTAAAATTATGTGCGAATATGATTGGTTTTTTTTTCCAAAAAAATTTGTTTAATAATAGTGGTTAAAAATGATAGTTAAAGCGTTTGGACCATGCTACTTCTTAAAATTTCAATAGATAAATAAAAATGGTCCTTATACTTTGAATACATCAAATATGATGATTTGAAAACATTAAAATAAAAAAAAAACTTTATTTAATGTTTGCGCCATATTTAAAGTATTTGATCAATATTTATTTGATATTTGTAAACCAAATAAACTAGAGTTAAAGGATACTCACCTCCTCTGGTCCGTACTTTTTATAAGGTGGGAAAAGTGCTTTTTTTATTTTTAATATAGGTCATGTCATAAAATTTATCATATCAACACACAATTTTTCTTTGATAAAATTAGAAAGATATTTTAATTTTAAAATTGAACTAATAGGATTTAATATTTTTCTTGATTATAAAATGAAGCTAATGAATATAAATCAAATTGTAAATCAATAAATTGAAAATCAATAGAAACTTTGAAAACCAAATGTTATGCGTCTTTCAAAAAAAAATCTTCATGTAGAACATAAGCATATCATACAAGGCAATAAACAAATTAAAAGATAAGTCAAAACAATTATGATTAAACACAAGATCATGCACCATAAACTCAAGGAATTGAAGATTCATAGGTTTCTTCCAATTGGACTGGCACCATATATTCATAATGCAGATTAAAGCAACAATAGTAAATACATAATTCCTAAAACTTAAAAATATAGATATAAACCAACTTGGAAAACAAGTGGTGCCGGCAACAAGAAGGGGAGGGTGACCGGAAGAGCAATGTGACCAGAACAAGGTGAGCACCAGAAGGCCGAAGGGTGGACCACATAGGTGATGCTAACGATCGGAAGAGGAGGGAGACCGGAAGAGGAAGGTGACTGGACAGAGAGAGGGCACGACCGGAATGGTAGGCGAGACTTGGGACGACGGCGGCATGACAAAGGCGGGGGAGGAGTGTTGGCGAAGGGGGAAGAGCTATGGGAGGGAGGCACGTCGTGGGTGGATGAAGAAGAAAGGCTGGGAATTTTAAAACACAATTTGCGACGGAACACAATATTCCGTCGCAAACTTAAAAAAAATTTGCGATGGAACCCTTTGTTCCATCGCAAACGGAAGCGAACTGTCGGTGGCCACCGACAGTTTGCGACAGATCCCACAAGCTGTCGCAAAAGTGTTTTGCGACGGATCATGGGATCCGTCACAAGTTTGCGATGGAAAATATGGTCCGTCGCAATTTGCGACGGAGCATATTGTCCGTCACCCAACGGCGGACCCCAGGGTCGCCAAATCTGCGACGAATTAGGGAATCCGTCACAATTTTTTTTTTCAACGATTTCTTTTTTGCTACGGATTTCAAAATCCATAGCAAATTCCACCAAATTTGCTACGGAAAATTTTCCATAGCAAAATCCGTAGCATATTAAGTATTTTCTAGTAGTGGATAAAGACTCTCTCACATATGGTGGATATAGTATATGATCGCTGAATAATATGAATATCACAAGATATTTCAAAGAGTAGAGCAATTATTGAGCATTAAATTTTTATTGTCATTCGTTGGTAGCTCTGTATTGAATGCTCTAACTTTTGTAGATGAAATCCATTAATGATTGTTGAAGAAGCTTTAATCTATCCGTTATAAGATTTTAAACTTTCCATTAGACTAAAAAATTTTCCGTTAGACACAAACCAAAGTCGTTGGAAGATTTGACGATATTTCGCTGTCGTATCGCTATTTAAAATCGTCATACAATATCCCTTTGGTCTCTGTACTTGACTAAGGATGAGTCGCTTTCGCTTTCGCCTTCACTGGAATGGGTGTCTGAGAGTATTATCATTTGACCTACTCTACTAAGTTTCCGTGTGTGAGCTCTGTTTAATGTTACGACATTTAATGATCTGACACAAATTTTACTTTTTGAGGATTTGCATGTAATTCTTCAACTGATCATCTGAAACTCATTAATAAACATGTTTAGAAGCATTGAAAACAATCATGAGTAATAATCAGAAGTTATAGAATGATAATCAATGAATTTGATTTTACGAAGACAAAGGTTTCAATGTTGAGATTTTGAACCAATACTCAGGTGTTATTCAATATACTCGAGTAGCATACACTGCTAAAAAAAACAGTTTTACCGACGGAATTTGCGACGGAAAATAATCCGTCACAAATTGAAGGAATTTAGCGACGGAATTTCAATTCCATCGCTAAATGAGAAAATTAGCGACAGAATTAAATTCCGTCGCTAAGTTTAGCGACGGAATTGAATTCCATCGCCACTAGGCGGCCAAACAGGCCGCCAGCTTTGGAAAATGGCGATGGAATTCAACTCCGTCGCCATTTATGGCGACGGAATCGAATTCCATCGCGAAATGGCGGGAAAAATCCCGCCAGTTTTTTCAACTAGCGACGGAAATAACTTTCTGTTGCTAGCTGGCAGCAAAAAGCTGCCAGCTGCCAGCTGGCAGCTGCAGCTTTTTGTAGCGACGGAATTAAATTCCGTCGCTATTAGCGACGGAATTTAATTCCGTCTCTACACTCGAATTAAATCATCCCCCAGCTCCATTCGCCCACAGCTGCAGCACTCTCCCAGCTCCTCCGTCTTCGCCCCAGCTCCCCGCCATCCTCCCCACAGCTCACCGGACCTTCAGCTTGCCGCCTCCCCCTCCCCCCAGCTCGCCGCCACCCCCTCCCCCCAGCTCCCTGCCACCTCACAGCTCCCCGCCACTCCGTCCCCCCAGATCACCGCCAGCCCCTCCCCCCAGCTCCCCGCCACCCCCTCCCCCCAGCTCACCGCCACCCCCTCCCCCCAGCTCCCCGCCACCCCCTTCCCCACAGCTTCCCTCTTCCCATTCTTCAGCTAGCTCGATCGCCGGTGAGGTGAGTTTTTTATTTATTTATTTTATTATTTTTAATTAATTAATTATTTGTTATGTGAAATTAATATAAAAAAAATGGATATTTATTTGTAATTTTTTCCTCATGAATAAATAGGCCTCTACAATTGCCGTTCTCTAATCACTAGTGTTCTTCTCCGCCTTCCGGTTACCCTCCCCATCCGGTAAGTTTCGTTTTTCTTATTATTTTTTTCACCACTTTTTTTTTCACACAGTTTGAATATTGTCCAAAATTTTATTATGTGGAAACGACTGCCTGTGGATATTTATTTAGGATTATGGATTTTATTATGTGGAAACGACTGCCTGTGGATATTTATTTATGACTATGGATTTTATTATGTTCTCTATGATTATGGATTTATCCAGACTGCCTGTGGATATTTATTTAGGACTATGGATTTTATTATGTTGTCTATGACTATGGATTTATCCAAATTGGATTTATACAGATTTTTTCAAAATATGACTATGTAAATTGAAATCTTATTATATGTTTACTTAGCTTCGTAGACTTTAAACCGCCAACTAAAATAGCTCTAATTTGATTATATCTTGTATGCTGAAAATTGGAGAATGCATAGTCATTATAAAGTCATCTTTATATTTTAAAATCTGGATCAATTTGATATAAATTAAATAGAATTATAGTTGACATTCGAATAAAATTGTTTGAATGAAAAACTAAATTGTTGGTTGACCTAACTCAGCTATGTTAAAATCTGGATGAATCATGGTTTTTTTATTAAAATAATATATAAATTGTTAAATTTGACACTAAATACTTATTAAGTTGTAGGCCGTAAAAATGATTTAAGATTTTGAATTTTAAATGATATTGGTGTGATAATATTATGATTATTTATTACTTGGTAATGATACATAAATCTAGAAATATTGAATGGTGTTCAATTTAGATAAGTGAAGTGTTAAGAAATAATATCTAGGGATCAGACAATAATCTTTTAAAAAATATTCAATTTCAATGTTTTATTTGAATCTATCTTTTGACAAGTTATACAATAAATATCGATTGTTCAAAAAACAAAATTATAAATATTGTTTAGATAAATAGGTAATTATAAATACAAAATTATATGCATAGGGGTGATAATTGATTTTTTAATATATATATATATATATATATATATATATATATATATATATATATATATATATATATATATATATTTGGTGGTCTGAAATGTTGGGTTGAATAACACTTCGGAATAAATAGTTAGTGAAATTATTATGTAGATTTATAATTATCTTATAAATATAACTAAAAAATTATACATGAAAAATAAATATCAATTGCATTTTAAAATTTGAATTCAATGGTTTATTTATTAAATATCTTATAATTATACTTGTAATTAATTAATTTTAAATTATCAACAAAAGACTTAATATTGATTTTCTAACATATCTTAATCTTATTAATTAATAATTATATCGGATGAAATAAACAAAAACATGTAGGAAGATAATTATATCGGATGAAATAATTATATCGTATAAATTTATTTATATATTTATAATTAATACATGTTTAAATGATTGTCCTCCTTAAATTAAGTGTTCATCCTTAATACATTTTTGTTTGCCCCCTCCACAAGCATGTCCCCATGTTCTGGTGTGCTATCCTCATTCTCTGGTTGCTTACTGGGATATGTTCTTTAAACTCAATGCATGTGTTTGTTTTTACGCTTTCTTGATTAAGTGGCAATTGGTTGGCATAAGTGGCTAGTTGTATTGGCTACTTATAATTGTATTTGTGGCAAATTGAGATGTTAATTAGGTTAGTAACTGAAGTAGCTAGGAAGTATGGAAGACAATCACGATAGGAGTTGGATGTACAATCGTCTAACTGGCAGAGAACTAAATCCAGCATTCCGGGCAGGTTTGAACGAGTTCATCCAATTTGCTTTGGCGCATTCAAATAATTCAAGTAGGGAGATTAGGTGTCCGTGTGCCAAATGTAAATGCTTAAGGTTCAAAAATTTGAGCAGGGTCAAAATTCATTTGTGTCAAAATGGATTCATGAATGATTATGAGTGTTAGGAATATCATGGCGAAGTCTGACAGACACCGAGTGGTTATTACGGGGACAGTAGTCATCGAGAAAATCTTAATGCGTATGAGCAGTTAGTTATGGATGCTGCGGGACCGTCCATCGGCAGATATTTTGATCCCGTTACTCATGCCGAATCGTCATACATGGGAGAGGAGACCGGTATACATACTCAACCATCATACATGGGAGAAGATCCTCATCCGGACGCCGATAGGTTCTATAAAATGCTTCAAGAAGCGCAACGTCCGCTATGGGAAGGATGCGAACACTTTGAAAGTAGTGAATATTCATCGCTTTCGGCTACCCTAGCAACATTAAGCTTGAAGACTGATCACCATATGAGTGAAAGGAATTACAACGAAATGATGCAGATCATAAACAAAGTTGTTCCCAAAGACAATAATTTGCCGAAGGATTTTTACCAAGCAAAAAAAAAGGTGAAAGAGCTTGGGCTTGGATGTGAAAAAATCCATTGCTGCCCTAGAGGATGTATGTTGTATTACAAGGATGATGCTGAGCTGATCAATTGTAAATTCTGTGGACATGACAGATATAAATATGTGAAGAAGGGAAGGAAAATGACCCGTCAAGTGTTAAGCAAGATGCACTACTTTCCTCTGGTGCCTAGACTTCAGAGATTGTACGCATCAGAACAAACAGCTGCTCACATGAGATGGCACCGGGAGCATCACAGGGATGAAAATTTTGTGACGCATCCATCCGACGCCGAAGCTTGGCGTAAATTTGACGAGGCGAACCCTTTCTTTGCTATGGATCCCCGTAATGTCCGTCTTGGTCTATGCTCGGATGGGTTCGCTCCTTTTGATAAATCGGGCAGAATTTATTCCTGTTGGCCTGTCATTGTGACACCGTACAACCTCCCACCTTCTATGTGCATGAGAAGGGAGTTTTTGTTCCTCACTGCGTTGATCCCTGGGCCATCCAACCCCAAAAAGAAGATAGATGTGTACCTCAGGCCTTTGATAGACGAGTTGAAGATGTTGTGGAGTGAAGGGGTTCTAACGTATGATATATCATTGAGTCATAATTTCACAATGCATGCTGCCTTAATGTGGACGATAAATGATTTCCCTGCATATAGGATGTTGAGTGGCTGGCAAACGTCGGGAAAGCTTGTATGCCCGGTATGTCTTGAGCAGAACATGGGTTTTAGCTTGGCACACAGTCACAAAGTCTGTTGGTTTGACAGGCACCAACGATTCCTACCCCCGGACCATCCGTATAGGAGAAATAGAAAAGACTTCACGCGAAATGTGATTGAAAAGTCAGATCAACCTCTTCGTTTAAGTGGCTAAGAAATATGGGATAAGGTCAAGCACATTCCAAGTGTCGAAGAGGGGGCTGCTTCTAGCGAACCTGAGGGATATGGTGTTGATCATCATTGGAACAAACGCAGCATCTTCTGGGAACTACCATATTGGAAAGATCAATTGTTAAGACACAACCTGGATGTCATGCACATTGAGAGCAATGTATTTTGCAATATTTTGTACACCGTGATGGACACGAAAGGCAAGACGAAGGACACAATCAATGCTAGACGAGACATAGAAGCGATTTATAGAAGGTCTGATTTGCATTTGGTGCAGGATGGCAGGGGACGGATTTCCAAACCTAGAGCACCGTACACATTAAACAAACAACAGAATTTGGAATTGTTGCAATGGGTTGAAGAGCTGAAACTCCCGGACGGTTATGCGTCAAACCTGAAAAGATGTGTCAACTTGCATGAGGGGAAGTTATTTGGGATGAAGAGTCATGATTGTCATGTTTTTTTCCAGAGGTTGTTGCCGTGGGCCTTTAAAGCATTACCGAACCACATATGGTCTATTCTAGCAGAATTTTCTAGGTTCTTTAGAGGAATTTGTGCCTATGAGCTTAATGTGGAAAACTTACGGCACCTGGAGGCGAGCATGCCAATAACACTATGCAAGTTAGAGATGGTGTTTCCTCCTAGCATGTTTGACTCAATGGAACATTTACCTGTTCACTTGGCCTACGAAGCGAGAGTAGGAGGTCCCCAACAATATAGGTGGATGTATCCGTTTGAGAGGTAATATATATATTTCTTTCATGCAGTTATTTATTTCGCGCACTTTAGTTTATAGATACCCTCTAATTGTCCATTGTAGGTTTTTACGCACTCTGAAACAAAAAATCAAAAATCCAACCCACGTTGAAGGATCTATCGCTGAAGCGTATCTAATCGAAGAGGCCACAAAATTTGCGCAATATTATTATCCCCCTGAAATGACATCAATTTGGAGACGGGTACCTCGCAACGATGATGGCGGTAATAGGAGCGAAGAAAAATCAATATTTGATTTTCCAGGTCGAGTCGTGGGAAAACGTTGGAAATCAACTTTTGAAGCAAGAGATAAGCGAGTAGCGGAGTGGTACATTCTAAACAATTGTGAAGAGGTCGCCCCATACTTAAAGTAAGATTAGTTTTCTTTTCACTGTTACGGTAAGTTCTATAGTATTAACTTCATTTTTTTTTTGCAGTCATTTTTCTAATTTGGTCCGATCGGAACATCCTGAAATGTCGGAATCCCAAGTTGCTCAATTCACGAGCTCTAAGTTACCAGAATGGTTTTGCTCCTACTTCTTGGAACATCCAGAAGATCCCAATCAAGTGGCATGGAGTTTATCTTATAGAGCTGCAATTAGTGTTACCCGGTGCAACAAATATATAATCAACGGGTATCGATTTTCAACTGTTGAAGCGGACGCAGGTACACAATGTTGCAATTATGGTGTATGTTGTCGAGGTGACCAAGTTGACGGGGTGGAGAGTTACTACTACGGGAAGTTAATCGACATAATTCAGCTGAGTTACCAGTGGGACAAGGTGGTGACACTTTATAAATGTGAGTGGTTTGATAACAGTCCGCGTGGGACGAAAGTGGACAAACATGGAAATATTGAAGTCCACTGGACAAGGAGATATACGGCTAGTTATGACCCATTCATCCTTGCTCAACAGGCAGAACAAGTCTACTATACAGAATACCCCACATCCCGCCAAGGGTGGGTGGGAGTTATTAAAACCAAAGCCCGGAATATTTTACCTCAGTCGAAAGAGTCGAAAGCAAATGACGGCATGAAAGAACCGTTCCAGGCTGATGTGGAACATGTACCCTCCACAAACATTGCCGACGACGATGTACCAAGCAATCTGTATGATTCTGCTGCGAACTTAGAGTTGATTCCTATCCAAGTTGACAGTGAGGAATCAGACGATGAGACAGAAGTGATTTACTCTGATAGCGAATCTGAATTCGACGACTATGAGACTCCAGAGGAAGCCGTGCACGCAGATGACGAAGATCTTGAATCGTGCGATTGATTTGTGTTAGTTCTTTGTTTATCAGAATTTCTTATACTATATACTATGTAATTGCGCTACTGTCATATTAATTAATAAATATCTTATTTTTATGTATATCCTTGCATAATGTTTGTAAGTGTTCAGAGATATATGGAGCATCCAGCTGGAGGACGTTCAGATGGTGGTCGTGGTCGATCCAGACCTCGTCCTGTCAGAGGTAGGGGAACGCCATATTCTCCCTTTGTAGGCATGGGGGGGAGCGGCGCTTCCCCAGAGTCTTCCACTTCACCATCGATTTACCTGTCCACTTCACCGTCACTGTATACGTCCAATTCTCCGTCTTCCTCCAGTGATCCACAGCAAGGGGGACACCAGGTTTACATTACCATTCCTGATTGATTTACATATGTGTAGTTTTATTTAACCATCTATGTACAAACTATTCAATAATTCACATTCCTTCATTCAGCACATTCCTTCATTCAGCACATTCCGCACATTCCGTCGCCTCTCAGCCAGGTCGACGAAGGAGGTAGTGCCTCTAATACACCTGTATGGGGAGCGAAAGATCCTGCGACAGGGAAGCTGTGGATCCGTCCTGCCGGCACCGAGGGGTGAGTCATACAAAGTTACTAATAACGCTACGATTTTTACCTTTTAGTTTGTATGCTCATATTTGCATCATATCCTCTGTCTACAGATTTGACCCTTATCCCCCGGTGGCTGATCTCTTGTCAACCCAAATATTCCGCAATTTCAATGAGCCTTGGGGCACGTGGAAAGAAATTCCTAAGGCCACTCGGGATAGATGGTTCAACGAGTTTTTGGTAAGTTAAGTGATTTATAGTTATTAATTTCTTATCCAAATACGAACAGATTAAGCATTTGTAAGATTTGGAGCACTAATTGTTCATTATTGATTTTCAGAGTAAGTTTGAGACGTTGCCTAAACATCATAAAGGTCTGATAAAAGCTTTTGATCATAAGGGAAGCAAGTGGTTGTCTGAGAGATTTCATAAATTGAGAAAGGGTGAAGGCAAGAAAGATTGGATTGACCCTGAGACTGCTGCCCTATTACTTGCACAGTGGGAGAATAATGAGAAATTTAATAATAGAAGTCGGAAAAGTAAGGAGAATAGGGCCAAGCAGGTGGGACCTTCATATGCTGGCGGGTCCATTCCGCTGAGTGAGCATTGTCGGAAAATTGTGAGTACACGTTATTTTCTATTAAAGTATTCAATGTTTTGTACCTTGAAACAATTTGTTAACGATTTTTCATGTGTTTGCAGGCACAGTCTGGGGAGGTTCCACCAGAAGAAGTTGAGTGGCGTGCCTTTGAGCAGACCCATACCCGACAGACTAAAGGGGGTGAGAAGATATGGATTAACCCCAGGGCGGAGCAAGTGGCGGTGAGACATTTATATTGCATTGATTTTTTGTTTCGAACACCAACATGTTTATTTCATTTCACATCAGCTTTTTTTGTGATGTCTTTTTTTGTTTATAGGGCAACTATCTGAGGCTGACACAGGAGAGAGACTCGCAGAATGGAACCCAGCCCTCATCCTCAGTGTCCGATAACGACACTCTATTCTTACAGGCTGCGGGTGGATTTAACAGCAAAGGTAGAGTCTTCGGGTTAGGTTCCTATGCCAGCCAACTTAGGGAATCAAAGCGCTCCACATCCAGCAGTAGTGCAGGTGTTTCTTCAGGTAAACGTAATACATTTGATATTGGTTGTTACATTTTCATTCTCTGGTTCATTTAAATGCAGTACAAAAAAATTTCTTATATTTCCTCATTTTTTGCAGATGAGTTGCAGAGGATGAAGACAATTATAGAGGAGCAAGTAGCAGAGCTGAAGGATCAAGCAGCAGAGCTGAACGAGAAAAGCAAAAACAGATGCATACAGACAATAAGCTCCAAACGACAAAGGAGATGGTTAGACAGATGCAGCGTCAAATCATGGCCATAATGAAAAACAAGGGTACGATGCTGCCTCCTGAAGGTGATCCTCCTGCTGATGATGATGATGATGCTGCTGCTTAGATTACTTTTTTAGTACATCTCTGTTGAAACACTATTTATATTGTATTTTATACTCTGAATTGTTATGAAGATTCAGTATGTATGTTGTATAACTTTTTTTAAATATTTTAATATATAATTTTTAAACAAAATTAAAAAATAAATTTTAAAATTTTAAAAGAATAAGGGAAAAGAATATAACTAATTTTAAAAGAATATAATTTTCAAAGAATATTAAAAAATAAATAATATATAATTTTTTTAAAAAAATTAATCAAATTAGCGACAGAAAATGAATCCGTCGCTAATTGAAATTAGCGACGGAATTTCATTCCGTCGCTATTTTGAATTTAGCGACGGAATTGAATTCCGTCGCTATTTTGAATTTAGCGACAGATTTCAATTCCGTCGCTAAATTCAAAATAGCGATGGAATTGAAATCCGTCGCTGTTAGCGACGGAATATTAAATTCCGTTGCTATTGCGACCAGTTTTTAGTGATGAAAAAAATCCGTCGCTAATTCCGTCGCTAAACCATTTAGCGATGGATTTTTAGGGTTTAGCGACGGATTTTTTCCGTCGCTAAATCCCTTTTTTCTTGTAGTGATACTTGTACCTTCAATTATGCTCGAGTATCCTTCATATTAGATTCTAGCAATGTCTTTCTGTGCTCGACAATACTCGAATACTGGATATCAGTACTCGAGTGTCTTACTCAAGTATCCCCATTGATACTCGAGTACTCTTCAGAGGATGGCCAGTTCTTTTGCTTATCAGATGCTCATACTCGAGTATTGTTGATACATACTCGAGTATGCATCATAGCTCAAGGCCTAGAGTCAGCAAGTATTAGCTTTAGTTCATTTAAGTACAGACACAATACTACAGTACTATCTTGAGTATTTATCAAAAGCAAGTATATTAGCAGCAAAAAGGAAGTATCATGCATAGGCTTCTGTCATATTCAAGTATTCACTTAAATACTCGAGTATATGAGCAATCATACTCAAATATTGCTCCCAATACTCGAGTGTGATCATCTCATTTTACATCATTCTAATTTAGCTCATGAAACACTCATTATTAATTAAAATCCTTTTCTTTTTTAAGTTTATTATCATCAAAACATTAATGTAAGAACCAAAACTATTTGTAAGATTTCCCAATGTAATACTCATAACATAATGATATTTAGCTTGTGGAGAGATAACCCAAAATAAGAAAGTGGGTGTGTATGAAAGGAGTCTGATATTATTATTATTATTCCCGATACATATTAAAAAGAAACTAATATATACTATGAAAAACCCTCTCTTGTCGGAGATCACGAAGGCAATCTAACAGTGAAAAAATTATATATTTCCAAGGTTATATAAGCAATATTCTGCTAAGAACAAAGTAAAGTTATATCAGCAAAATAAAAATTTTCAAATGAGTTAATGCCCAGCTCTTTTTGTAATAAATTAAATTGGGGGGCGGGGGACAAAATTAGTGTCACGGTGAGTTACAACAGAGGGGTTTTGATATTAAGGTATAGCCATACATGCATGTTGAAAACTAAAAAGCAATATTTATATACACTATATATGGACAAGAAATAGTATTTTTTTTAGAAAAAGTAACAGAAGTCAGAAGTGTATACTCCAGTAGATAAGATTCCTAAATCAAAAAAGTTGAATGTGGAAACTTAATTATATTAACCCTTTTATGAGATGACAAAGGCCACATCTTTCGGCGATCGAAGAGCCTAATTTTAAAGCTGTAGTGTAGAATCAAACCCCGACATACAATGTCACGCTTTAGAACTTGTTTGTCACAAGTTTTGTTTTTATTAAACATTTGTGTAAGCTCCAAGATCGTATTCTTAAAGGGAAATTAAGGGCCCGTTTGGTACAAAGATTTTAAGGGAAAGAAAAGGAAAATTAGAATTTTCCCTCGTTTGGTACGCGTTTTAGACCAATCTTCCCGGAAAATCATCTTCCCGGGCCCACCCCGGGCCCACCAATCTTCCCACATATGTGGGAAGATCAAATCCCTCCAAATTTGGAGGGATTTCACCTTTCCCTCCAATCTTCCCACACTTTTGACAATTTTACCCCCGGACCCACCTTCTTTTTATTTTAAATTATTACTTTTGAGGGTAAAATAGACATTTCTTAATTCTTTACCAACTACCACCCCTTCATTTTCTTCCTACCAAACAACTCATCTTCCCTCAAACCATCTTCCCTCATTTTTCAAAATCTTCCCTTCCCTTCCTTTCCTTCTTCTAAATTCCTTTCCCTCCTTAAATCTTCCCTGTACCAAACGGGCCCTAAATCTTAATTAATTATCCCTTTCATAATTCCTGTTTGTGACATGATCGATCTCGTGACGTACAAATCCCATTACAATATATATTATTCCATTTCACGGGTTAAAATTGAAACTATTTCTAAAACAATAACATTATGTGGATGAGTGTGTACAGAATGATAATTTTCTGTGTGTTAATTGTATGATGTTGACTCCAAGGGCGGACCGAGGTAATGAATCCCCCCCCCCCCCTTAAATTTGAGTTTTTCTTTTTTAAAAAAAAAAAGAGGAAAGAGGAAAAAGGAAAAAAAAAAGGCGTATATATATTAATACATATTTGAATAATTGTTCACCCTTAATACATCAAGACTACACTTCATAATTAGATAGGGGATGAATGGTTAAATGATTATTTAGTACCTTATATTGAAAAAGATGTATTTAATAGCATTAATAATAAGACAATTATGATGAAATTCCAAAAAAATAAGGTCTAAAATGATGACATTATAAGTATTTTTATTGTAATATACTTTTGTTATTAAAATATATGTACTTGAACTTATATAGTGCACACTTATGTAATTGCATTTCTAACAACACTTAGCCTTGTTTTTCTAAATGACATTTGTAAAATAATTGCCTCTCTTATTACATCATCAGTGTTCACTTGATTTCATGAATATCTTTTTAATACTTTTTCTTTTCTTATTTATATTCTTTTTGTTTTTTTAATATATTTAAAATTTTCTTTTTAAAAAAATTTCGGGGGCGCCGTCCCCGAACCCCCGATTCCCCCGGTCAATGGTGTCCCCCTTCAATAATTTTCTGGATCCACCCTTGATTGACTCGGAACCTGCAGGGAGGTGGTGGGTGAATAAAATAGAGAGAAAGGAATTGGTTTAAGAAAAGTAATACGAAGGAGAATTGTTTGAATATTAAGGTAAGTAAAGATAGAAAAGATTCGATCGGTGGAATCAGAGACTAATTAATTTGCGGCTAATTATAAAGTCTTAATTAATTAGGTTGTTGAATGAGTCAAAGCAGAATTTTTCTGGTACATATATGAATGAGGTAGATAGAGTCGAACGAAAGGTTGTTGAGTTCCTCCTGATCAGTCCAACTTTAACTAATAAAAACGGAATAACCGAACTCATTATAAAAAATAATCAATATTTTAGTATTCTTTCTGTATATAATGATAATAAAAACGATTTTTTCTATCTTTACGAAGCTTATGTGTATTTCGTTTAAATTATTTCATTTTCATTAAATTACGAGTTATTATTAATATTATTAACTTAGTTTCAAATTTAAAATCCACATATTTTGACAAATATATTAACTATGTAAATTTAATATTTAATTTTTTTTTTTAAAAAAAAAAGTTTGTTTTTCGCATTTGATTTGATGGTAAGGAATGGATCAACATTTCAAAGGAGGACGTGTCCAGACTCCAAACATTCCATTTAATGGAGTTTGGAATTATCTGGAAAAAAAATTCAACAAATGCGTACTTTAGCTATGAATTTCTTTCTGGTATTTGCCCAAACTATTCTTCCGAATATAAAAAATTATTTTCAGAGGTAATTTAATTTAGTGTTTTGCATCTTCTTTATTATATTTTTAATAGAATTTTCATTTTATTCATCTCAATTAATTTTTTATTCCCATCCTACCAAGAATCATTCATATAAAACATATCTTCTTTTTTATTTACATTTTTAATAATATTTTTTATTACATTATAAAGTACTTAAATCTTTTAGACTTTTAATCCCAACTGATCTCACGCTCTTATCACATCAACATTAACTAATAAGTTGTTGACTGAGGAGGCCTCAATCCTCAAAATTAAGCTGTTACTTTCAATATCAAAGTGAGATGAGGATATTCTTATAATTATGCGAAAAAGATAGAGAAATAACTTTGAAATTGTAAAAATCTCAAATCAAGTTTATTACCTAGAATTAATAAGGAAAAGACGAAACTTGATAACTAATTTACAATTAATTTTTTAAAAAATACCTGATTTAAAATTTTACAATTTCAAAATTCATTTCCAGTCTTTTTTCCAATAATCATTCCAATTTCATCTTCATTCACCATTGACATTCCATTGAGAATTTTTTCACTAAACTATATCTAACCTTGAGAGTTGTTAATAAAACTAATGAAAGTTATATAAGGTTCTCTTTCCGCAATCTTTTTTTTTTTCACTTTTCAAATTCTATAAAAATTGAACGATAATTTTAAAAAGAAAAACAAACTCTAAGCAATTCAGATTTTGTGAGATCTCTTCTTGATTTTTTTTTTTGAACAATTGAGATATCTTCTTGATGAAAATACATCTATAGTTGAACCCTAATCGTATGAATTAATTTGACTTGAGTGACCAAACTCATGTTATAGAGCCCTTTGATTCAATTAATCACGTTCGGCAGTCATATTATTTTGCATGACCCTTATAAAGATTGCATATTGAATTGCTACAAATTCTATATATATATATATCGTTCATCAGCTTAAATTGTCGATAGTGCGCTAATTAAAAATATATCCATTTTGCACCAAATTAATATGGATATTTCTCGAATTAACACACACACAAAAGGCAGAGTTACATTGTTGATTAAAATGAAATGCAGGTGTCTGAGATTATTAATTGTTTAATTGCTTTTTCTGTAACCAAAAAGAAAAGGGGGGGGGGGGGGGGGGGAAGAATGACCACTCTTGTATATACGAATTGAACTATGTATTGGACCAGCATATTATATAATTAATGGAAATGCCAAATCAATGTCACTTTGAATTCAACACTGAAAAAACTTCTGCGATACACACACACACGACAATGACTCATGGGTCCATATACATATACCCAACATACAGTTTCCGTGATCAATTTTGATTTCTGAACCTTTCATGCATATTCTAATTAGTATCTTCACATATCCGGAATTATCTACACACCTTTTTTTAATGCTATAATATATGTATACATATATATGTGGGTGTGTGTGCACCCAACAATTACACGATCCTAACTTAGAAAACAAGCTTGTCCCCTTATTTTCTGCTCCATTTTCATACTGTGGGCTCCATATTGAAGAAATTATACAGACGCATGCATACGGATATATCAATGGAACTGAGAGATTCTGACTTTCATGTGTTGAATATTGAGATCATGAGCACAAACACAAGTGGCTCTGTGTTTCCCAATACTTTTGTAAACTATCTGTGTAATTTGTGTCTTCACCAAGCCACTTTGTTCATTATTAATATATATTGTCAAGTACTTATATATTCTACAAATGAATGATTATAAATCTTTTCCTGCATATTTCACATAATAGTGAACTACTTAATGCTTCTACCAAAATTAGAGAACCAAATCATAAATAAAGTAAAAATTGATGAAAAGTCCTTATTTAAAAAAATTTATTGGCTGGAAATTAATGACATAAATTTTGAGTATTAATACTTTAATCCCACAATGTACTAGTACTTCCTATGTATAAAAGCATATGTCTGGCCTTTTTTTATCAATAAAATTTTTAAATATGGACTTTTCACCATTTTCTCTAAATATATGGCATAGTATGAATCTCACACACACATATAACTTTTAATTTGTTTATTTTCTATCATGCAATCAATATATGAGTGCAAGAGATATGAATTCTATCATATTAAATTCAATCTTTGATTTGATGTTTGCTTTTTGCAGTGCAATATGGTCATGAAAGGGTCTGCTTCAATCATACATCTTTCGAGCTTTCCTTGTCGGTGCGGAATTAAACACAGAGAGTTTATAGTCTTTTGCTTCAAGAGCAATTTTTATGAGATGCTCTAAGTGCAAGTAATTAAATTAGGGTTCAACCAAGTGGACCCAAAATGAAAAAGACTCTTGATTAATTTCTAAATGATAAACACACTAGCTAGGGAGGCAACGACGTAAGAAAGTCTATCACAATACCATAATCATTTTGTTGGATGTACGCACAGTTGAATCATTAGGTTTTGATTGGTGCTGATTGTTGAGTCCTTTAATTAAGTTGCAAAGATGAGCATATGGTTGGGAATTTCTTTGTAGTACTGTGAACATTTAGGCTTGTGAAAAACATGTTGCTAGTTGAGTTTAATTTGGTGCAGTATCTCCTAACTTTATAATGCAGAGAGAATTTTCACAGTAATAATCAGGACTTTTTTTATTTTATTTTGCATGCAGTTATTATATATATACCACATAATAATTTGTTTGTTTACGTACTAATTAATGCATAATTATAGGCCAATTCATTTAAAGTGGTATATAATCTGAGTCCTTGATGCAGTTATTATATATATAAAATATTTTTTAAAAAAATTTTGCATCCAATTATTATATACACACACAACATATTTTTATTTTTAAAAATTTAAAATCTATGATAAAGATAATTTTATAATTTTTAGTTTTAAATATAAATCATTCAAACTGAATTTTGACTATTTAAATCACATAATAGTTTTTTTTCCCCTTACTAGGCACATATATTCTCTTATTAGATGCAATCATGTTCAAGGCACTGTCAGATACTAAATATTGACACTTATTTACCACATTGTAAATGACTAACCTCTTCTACTAGATCCAACCTATAGCTAAATCACATAATAGTTGTAATGAGCATTTGATAAGAATATAATGGATGAACGAGAACAAGAATAATGTGGACTCAAGTCGCATGCCGTTCTTGTGTTTTGGTCTGGGCTTCTATGTTATGGCTCACCAGATCCATTCACCACTATGTAGCAACTATAGTTGGACTTGGTAATAGTAATGGCGTTGTCTTCCTCGCACAAATTAAAGGAAGCCAATTAGTGGTACCCCCGCCGGGGGGGGAAGGAAACCAATGGGTAAATTAAATGAACTTTAGCCATAAGCAAATCTACTTTTTTTTTAAAAAAAAAAAAAAAAGGAAAGAAAGAAAGAAAGAACAAGTAGAAGAAGAAGAAGAAGAAGTTTTTCGTACGTAATTTTAATTTTCGTGTCGTTGCCTCTTGAATATTCTTGAAGTGCTTTCCAAGCAAACTATATGGGTATCAAATGGAAAGTACTCCAGATTTCAAGTTCATAGGTGTATTGTTTCGTACTCATTTATTCATGATGACATAATTAAATCAAAAGGACGAGAAAAGATTCCATAATTATTTCCTCAAGAAAACTCTCAGTTAATTCCACCAGCTTTCCGTTATTCTCTTCCCACCATAATCTTGGTTAATTATTTAATTAGAACAATCTGATGAACCTTGCTCACTGTTTATAAATATGAAACATTACTGTTATTATATACCGTAGAATACCAACAGAACTATATTTTTCTCTGATGGCCTTGATTGAAAGAGGGCAAGACTCAAGAGATCGCAAATATGTTGGATATATTCTCACGAGACATGCAAAATTAAAAAGCTAATCAAATACTTGATCATATCTACTAGTACTTTATAGTTCATACGTAGTTATGTAATTCGTATGTTGGAATATAACTGGAATGTTTCTTGTGGGCAAAGATGAAGCAAAAATATATAATAAGGAATATGGTTATATACAAAAACCAGTGAAAAAGTGAAGAATTGTTCATATATTCCAAAACCCTTCACGGCTTTGATGACCTTTCTTGTGGTTATGGACGTATCCTTAATGACAAATTAATCAGCTAAATATTTTATATCTCTGCATCATCCATCGTGGGTATAATATTTGAATGGAGATAAATTTCCAGCTAGCTAAAAGGATCGAGGCTTAATAATTCAATCATGAGCTGCAACAACCCTTTCCTGGCATGCAAAAATAAGCTTGACGGAGTAGCATCATGTCTCATCAATGGCGTCTCCTCGGCCTTCTTCGCTTCCTTAGACTGGCTGTCTTGCATGTATGTGGACACAAGGGACGACCCTGAGGATGATTTCAATTATTTGCCTCTTATCTCAAAAGCAGAAATGGAAGAATCACCTTCCAGCTTCGAAGTCTTGATCAGTTAAAGGACAATTTAACTACAATATCAGCAAGTGGTAAATAAATTGATGTCTCTCTTCATCTCTGTGCGTGTATGTGTGTTCTTCCTTCCTGTTGTTGTATATATTTTTCAAATTAAGTGCCTTGTACACTGATTTGAAATGAACCTATTCATATAATCATAATCTCAGATAAAGAAGGCAATATATATATATAAATTGAGCAAAGGGTTATTGTTAATTAAAATACAAATTAAAGAGTATACCAACAACATGTTGGTTGAACTACTGCTAATTAAGCGGTTTCACCCCGCGCTAAGCCATTAAAAGGGTAAAATACAAACAATATCAAATCTGCATGGCCTGTAGAGACTTTTTGTGTAATATTTGAAGAGAATCAGAAAATGAACGTAACGCATTAATAATTAATTATATTCTTGACGCCAAAGTGGGAGCAACAAAAGGGAGGAATGGAATATAAGCCTACCAAACAGTTAGTATAGTTGATCATGGGAATGAGTGATGAACTATAGTGGCTTGAATTACTTGTTCAATGATTGATATGATCAGTCAATTACATAGACATTATGAGATGTGTGTGCATGTGGTTAAAGATGAAGCACACAGGACTGCAATATTAGTCTGCTTTTGCTAAAGCCCTTTAAGATCATTTTGGTTTCTGGTAAGGCAGACACTGCTCTTGTCTTTTGGTCACAAATTAAAGGATATCTGCTAAATTATGTGTAGCTTTATTGAGTTTGGATATATTTGCATGTGGTGGGGTTCAAGTATATAAAGGAGCTTGAATAATCCTCTCTATTTTCGGGTTCTATATATGAAGAATGAAGGATTTGGGACGAGTACTTTTTTAATTTTTTGATAGACAGTACAATGAGTACTTTTATATTATACTTTCTCTTTCCTTTTTCATTATATTTTTAATATTTTAAAATGAGTGGCGTGGCTTTCTTGTTTCTTAACTCTTGCCCGCAAAGTAGAGATCACTTGGTCCCCAGAAAAAGGAGAGGATTACTTTTATAAATCAAAATTCTCTGCTGCGGTTTCTTCACTTTTTTTAATAATGAGTGACTTTCTTGTTGCATGGCAGAGATCATGTGTTCGAGGTTTTTTTTTTTTTTTTTGGTTGTGGGAGGGGTACAAAAGAAAGAAAGCAATTTTTGCTTGTACTTATTATTTATCGTATTTGTTAATCTTTTCTTAGTTTACCTCTATTATCACAAAAGAAAGAAAGCAATTCTAACTTGTACTCGCTCCCTCATGTCCTTAATACAGTATATAACCTATTTAGGGGTTGATCTCAGTCAATCTATAATATAAGATATATTTATCATATTTGTTAATCTTTTCTTAACTTATTATCCTTATGGACACAAAAGAAAGAAAGCAATTCTAACTTGTACTCACTCCCTCATGTCCTTAATACCTTATATGACCTATTTGGCTGGGGTTAATCTCAGTCTTTAATGTAAGGTATATTTATCATATTTGTTAATATTTTCTTAACTTATCCTTATGGATACAAAAGAATTAAAGAATGCAATTCTAACTTGTACTCACTCCATCATGTCTTTAGTACAGTATATGACCTATTTTGGAGTTGATCTTAATCTTTAATATAAGACATATTTATCATATTTGTCAATCTTTTCTTAACTTACCTCTACTTGTACTCCCTCAACAATAATCAAGTAAGGGAAAGATAAAAATAATTAAAAAGAAATGATTAAAGTGTTTTAGAGAAAAATATGCATACGCCACTTAACTAACTTACTTAACATAAGAAAATTAGACAAATAAATTTTACATTAAGAACCCGAGGAAGTAATATTTATATAGAGTTAAGTTGCATTATTATGCACTCTAAAATATTTTGTTCAATAGCAGCCAGCATTCTAAGATAATTCTTTAGTGTAATCTTGTCCTTAAAATATTTTCTAGTAATGAGCATACCCTAGATTAATTTTGTTATCTCTTTTTTTGTTTAATTTCTGGGTTGATGGGTACAAATTTCATGAGTATTCTCCCATGCATGTGCACATGATACTATAAACTTTTTATGGGTGTAACAATACACATAATTAACACATTCCTAAATGGAGCAAAAATATCATGTTGGTTGTTAAAAAAATATATATCTAAAAAATGTAACTTTTTTCTATTCATAAGTCACTAATCACAAAACCCTAAATTCGAGATCTTTTTCCGAAGTGTTGAACCTCTTGCCACTTAATCTTGTCACTGTTGGCTGAAAGAATCCAATTTGACATTAAATACATATGCAAATTAGGGGACCGAGAGGGGGCGGCTACAAGAAAAAGCAATAAAGCAAAAGCCCTACAAATCTCTGTATAATGCTATAGATCCGTCCTTGTTTTTTCTCTTTTTTGCCTATCTTTTCCTCTATTTTTATTTATTTATTTGGGCGGGTATTTTCACCTCTTTGATGAATATGTTTTCCTAATAGCTTCTTTACTTTTAGTGATGTTCCTTTATCAATCACATGGATCTTCTTTCTTTAATATCTTAGCCAACTAACAGAGACACCCCACATGGGTCAATCTTAGGCCAACAACCTTCAAAACTCGGTTGGTTACTTTCATGCTTTTACTAATATATATAATCATTAATTTGTATTCATAAATGTGGCCGTACCTATATACCTCTATGTTAATTTACTCCTTAATTCGTCAATACCTTACTGAATCAATTATTTTATGTTAAGTAGCTGCAATTATAGGTGACATTAATTTCTGGTAGCTAGATTGATGAACTAATTTAATTAATAACTAGTTGACGTACGTGCGTGTGTGGGGTTTGGTCTTATTTGTGGATCACTCACTGAAACACAGAAGAAAATCACATGGCCATGAATCTTTTTGCATACGAGAAAAAAGGGAAAACTATATGAGTTCGAAGAAATGAGTGTAATCACAAAATTGTCTCAGTAACAAGTTACCAATATGGACTTATTGTTATTTCTTACCCTCGAACTTGTTGCATACTGCTTGCTTATTATGAATCTTTTAGTGATTATATTTTTTCTTTGGGGTTTCATATTGATTTTCTCAAAAAGAAACCGACCACCATCAAGCACCTCCCTTGTTGGAGCCGTAAACATGTTCTTTTGTATATATAAAGCTGCGCCATCTTCAGTATATAATTTTCTTTTCCTCTTTTATTTCATGAAAGATCTGAAACCTCTAAAATTAGTGAAGATGATCGCGAGGTATTGATGTTTTATATATGTTTTTATTTTTAAAAAATATGTACAAGACAAAACTTATATATAGCACAGAATATTTTCAAGTTTTTGCGTTCAACTTCGTCAATTTCTTCAGATGGTCTCAGCTTTAAAGGATTGAGTTCCTATCTTTACCCTTTGTTTTAAACAATGATAATATGTTGTCTATTTTTCAGCAGCTGTATTTCCAAAATTCATATATAACTTGCTTCTGTATATTAGTTTATAATTTTCTAAAATAAGATCGACACAAAAAAATAATCCTTATCATTTAAAACTAATCGCGGTGTTAGAGTTTATAAAAAAGACCGAAAAAATACTTTAGAAAATTAAAAAAACCAAACTAAAATATCATAGGGAGAATTTTATATAAATCCAACTGAAACTCTAATCCAAATTTAGGCCGATACTTCTAATAAATTCTTAATTAAGCCAGGAGGAATTTATATATGTTGTTAAAAGACTATATTACGTACCCCTCAAAACCATATCTATTTTTTCCAAAATCATCTTTGCAGGCTGATTCTGTTTTCACTCTCTCGTCTCCCAACATTCAATCTCTCTCTGAAATTCATTGATTAGCAAAGATCAAACTTAGCTATGCACCACACAAAACCCAACTTAATGTATATACAGTGATTCGACGACGACACTTGGTGAGTACTTGAGATGCACAAAAGAAGATTTGATAAGGTAAGAAAAGGAATTAGAACCACGTCATAGGAATTTTGGTGCTACGATGTGTCTGTTGGTAACTTTTTATTAATGTTGAAGGAATAGATCTGAAAGGGAAAAAAATCTGTTGTGATTAGGTTATATATAAATGTAAATAATTTTCTTCATAATACTTTAGTTTTTTTAAGAAAATAATTTTATATTATATATGGATAATTAAATTCTTGTTTGTTTTATAAGAAAAAAAATTTAAAAAAAAAGTGGAAAATCTCAATTAAATCGATTTGGAATAATCAAAACCGAAATTATACTTGTATCTATATTCACTTTTCCCTTTTAATTATATAGGGACATTTTGGTCTTTTAATAATATTAAAAAAAATCCCTACTTAAGCCTCTTAGCCTGATTAATAATTTGTTAAAAGTCTAGGTCTAAAATTATATAGATGTTGATATTTTAAGTTGATTTATATAGGATTCTCCCAATATTATATAAAGTTAGAAGATCAAAATTACGCATTTTCCTAGATAAAAAAATTAAATAAAATTTAAATCTGATCTAAATGAAATAATCCTTGTCTTATTTTAGTTCTGGAAGAAAGGAAGAAACATTATCCTTCGCCCATGACGGGTCCCTTAGCATATTATACTAGTACTATATTATTACCATTTTACAAACCTTTTTTTAACATTGTACTGTGTTGGTTATTAGCGAATTGAATATTATACAATACTATTTAAACAGTAGTACGATGTCATTGGACATCATTAATTAATTTGCTAATATATTAATTACATGTTGCCTGGCCTTAATTATATTAATTACATGTTGCCTTAACACTAATGTTTTCTTATTCCTGGCCTTTCTGAATCATCTCATATGATTCTATTAACCTATAGATTCCCCTGACTCTCTCACAGTTTTTTGGTAGCCTTTATTCACATATCTTCCTTGCCCATCCCAAATTCTTTGTATGTTACACACATATCTCTATATTTTTAATACTTCACACATATAAAATCAACCCATCTCACCTTCAACATACATATATTATTAAATAAACTCCTTTCTTTTTTACCTATAAAGCACATGACATCTTCACCTCATGAGGTTATCAATTACACGATTTATTTATAGTTCCACTTACGTAACTCGAAATTTCAGGAAGAAGATGACAAGATCGATCGTATAATAATAATAACAACAACAATATTTACTACATCATATGTTCCTTAATTCAATATATATACTCTCGAAATTCATATGTGGGTCTGTGTGTATATATAATAGTAAGATTTTGTTAATCATTTGACTTTTTTTTTAAAATAAAAACTTGGAACTCCCCTCCCCCCAAATACTTTGTAAGGATGGAGAAAAATAGTTAAAAATAATTTATACTACCTCTAATCTTTAATGTAATACACTGTTGACAAATTTGAAGATTAAGAAAACTAAATGAATAATTTAATCAAAAGCAAATATCACTTGATTTCTCTAAAATATTTTATGTGTATCATTTAAGTTAAGATAAATTAGCTTAAAGAAAAATAATAAATATAAATACTTTAAAATAATTTATTTAGTTTTCTTAATTTACTCAAATGAGTCAGCTGAGTCTTATATCAAGAATTATTATAAAAACTAAGTTTTGACTTTTCAAGATTACCCTTCAATTATAAAAGCAATGCATCTTAATTAATTTTAATTTTTTTCCTTTACATAATCAATCCCTATAATACAATGAATAAGGGAATTTATTATTAGAAAAAAAATTAATATTGTTAATTTTTTTGCAACAAAATTTATATTTAGGACACATAAACTAGGATTCAATGTTTCTTGCTTTTGCTACAAAAACATTTTTTCTGTCACACTCACATAAAAGTGAGTGAGTCCCAATAATATTCTCTCTCTCTCTTCTATTTATAATGGGATCCACTCACTTTTATGTGAATGTGACAGCTGCAACAAAAGCAAAAACATTAAATCCAATAAACTATACAAACCCTATATATATAAATTAATTGGAGTGGCACGCATCCTTCTGAAAATGATCAAATGACCAATTCATAGGCCACTTGCCATTAAAATAAAACTAATGGAGATTTATGATTGGAAGAAAAATTAATACATAAATATTGAAACGTCACTCTGATTTAATTAGTGTTGATTAACCTTAGCTTTCACCATTACCCTTTATTAATTTCCTCTTGTGGCCATAAACCTGTCACCTTTCACCATTACCTTTGGAATGCGCTGGGAGCTGCATGAAGCAGCACAGGATCACACTGCTGCTCCACGTCATCAATCATTGGACCCCTCCAACCAATCAAACGCCATCCACGTGTACAACACGTTGCCAGTTGCTATTTTTCCTTCCCGTCTAAGCTTATTTTCCCAATCTTTTCCTGGGACCCATTTGCTTACGTCACCGAGCTCCACCATCTAGTGCCGGCTGACTCAAAAGCCAAAAATGCTATTACCAAAATACCCCCACAAATCATAGTTAATTGCTTACGTCTACCCCTGAGCTTTGGCTATAAAAGCAAACCAACCCTCACTGCGTTTCTTCCCTTTCTCCCTCCTTCCTTCTTCCTCCCTTTGGTAAGAACCAAATCTCTGCGTCGTAGTCATGATGTCCACTCTTCCCCCTTCTGACCCTTTCCTCAATAACCCCTTATGGGCCTTGGACTGGGAAGGCCCGGGCTTTGGCCCTGACCCCGGCCTGTTCCCGGACCTTCCATCCTCCCCCGTCAAGCCTGCCGGTAAGTCCCAAAGCCATGCCTGCTCTGATGCCACCGACGTGAAACACATGACGTCATCCATTTTGGACGAGCGGAGACGGAGGAGAATGTTATCGAACCGGGAGTCGGCGAGGCGGTCCCGCATGCGTAAGCAGAAGCATCTAGAAAACTTAAGGTTTCAGGTGAACCGGTTTAAGATCCAGAACCGAGAACTCAGCAACAGGTTACAGTTCCTTCTGCATCACTATAACCGTGTGAGCACGGAGAATCAATGGCTCCGGTCCGAGCAAATCCAGCTCCGGCAAAAACTTCACAATATAACTCAATTTTTCGCTCTCCAGCCCTTCTCATCCTCGTCTGCATGGCCATGCAATACTACCACCATTTTCACGACAGATTAAGTAAATCCGGAGGAATTAGCATCATTAATTATAATTAACCAACTAAATAAATCATAGAAATCGGCATCAAATATTAGAGTTATAATTATTCTAAGTCAAGAACTTGTATTCAAGTTCTCTATGTACATTAAAAGTAGCTAGATATCGGTCCCCCTTTTTTCCATCTTTTTTGGGAAATTAGAGAGAGAATGGTTTTGGAAAATATTGGGTTACGTATCTTCAAAACCAGAGAAAGTTTACTATTATTAGTCATTATATAAGTGTCATAGCTGATAACTAGTTATTAGTGTGTAATGTGTCAACTTTTCAAGTATATATATGATATATATTAAGCTGATATTATTATTTATGTTGCCTTAATTGTTCCAAATCACAAAGCCCTTTTGTGACAAGCTTGATTTTCTTCCGATATAAAATCATCACGCTCCTTTTTGTGCTTCACATTCCAAAACCTCCATTTGGACAGGACAAGCCATGAACCAGAACAGCACGCAACACAAACCTAAAATCAATCATTATATATGTGTGTCTATAGTAATAAACCTAACCAAATTATTAATTAAAGAAAAGAAAAGCGTGCGGTCTTCAAATAAAAGTAGATTAATGAATGACGGATATGCCCCCAGGGATCATTTATAGTAGGGCTAATATTGTCATTTGAGATAATTAATTGGCAAGAATATGATTAGATGTCGTTATTAGATGGCAAACGGTAGATGCCAAAATCATTTGGTCAAGCAATGGTCTATTAAGGGAGGGTTTTCTTGCGGTCCAAGTACAACTCTCTGCTTTTTTCTTAACTTTTTTGTAAGAATTTGTCTTAACTTTTATACAAAATGAAGCAACCTAATATCAATCAGTTTAGGTTAAGTGTGTGTTTAAATTAACTTTTAAATAATAGCTTTTATAATTTATGAAATAAGCATGTGGAAAAAAAAATTTGTCTCGGTTTACAAAAAAAAAATTAGCTTTTAAAACTACCGTTTTTAAAAATTATAGACTTTTTTTTGCTCTGGAAAAATTATAGACTTTAAATAAAACGTTTATAAAAGCCGTGAAACATGTCATTATTAACGTACTATTCGTGGACCAACAAATGCGTCACTTTCTTTAATAAAACAAAGTACAAATTAACTAATACCTTTATTTTTATTTTTATTTTCTTTGACGGGATGATTGAGTTTTGAAACAACTTAAATTAAGATGGGGGCTTCAACCTTCAATAATGGAGTGACGAGTAATGGGGGGGAAAGTTAAGTAAATAATAAAATAAAAGTGACGAACGACTTTAATTCTCAAAATGTTTGGTAAATGGAGGGGCCGCACGTTATAATCAAAGACGTAAATCACTCACTAGTTAACAAAGAATGTGCACTCGTCATTGTTAAAGCTGTATATTTAATTTACCCAAAGCTCGAAGTCTCTATCCCTCTCATGGGTACTTTTTTTTGTTACTTTTTTATTTTTCTAATATTTAAGTTCATTCAATTAAGACATACAGTGAGATGCGATGAATATTCGAAGCATATTTCTCGTTACTTTGGCGTCCTTAATTAAGTTACGTTCACTATATGAAGTATTCATATATGAACATCTTTTACTCACACACATACATCGATCTTTTTGTGTCTTTGTGTGTGGTGTCTTTAGGTTATTGTTATCATCAGCCAAAATGAAGGGTAAAACCGAAACAAAAGTTGTTAGTAATATTTAAGATTGTGTAAAAGGAAGGGATAATCACTATAGATTCTCAAAAAATAAATGTAATTACCAAAAAAATCCTATGATAAGTAGTATATAATGACAAGTTTAGGAGAAAAAAGACAAGAAGTTTATGTTCTTCACTTATTATTGGCACTTTTTTTGTAGTTATATTCATTCTCTAAGACCTTATAGTAATTATCCGTAAAAAGAAATTATTGGCATTGCCAAGGCATAACCAATGTATTCATCAATCATATAAATGAATTGATGGAGAAATGTAACGCTTACCTAAAACATCCTCAATTTATTGACAGTTAGATCCTACAAAGTTTAAAGAGAAATGAAATGCATAAATATTAATTTTAAAAAGATAAATGTGAAAATATTAGTTGTAATTTAGAAATCAAGCACATACTTGATAATAAAAAAAAGAAAAAGAAACAAGCATAAAAGTTTCACACGTCATTGCCAGTGATTTGCAACCAAGACTCGTATATTTGCAACTCGTCTTTCAACAAAATTTTTTAAAAGATCTAAGCGTAATTAAATTAAACTTTTAAAACTTGATTGGCATTCCTACTGAATTGATCTTATTTACACATGTCCTTGATTGATTCACTTGAAATGAGGGGAAAAAAATAGGGTTTTCTTTTTGTTTTGTAATAAGAACGAAACTACTTTTTAGAGGATAGCCAGGGGATCACTCACTTGTAATAATGGCCCAAAGAAAGTGGAAATAAACTTGGAGGCCATCAGCTATATTACCTATTAATTTACTGTATGCTACTTTAATTTAATTTTATGGAGCCCTCTCTGTCTCTCTCTTTCTCTTTCATTTTAAAGGTCTTTTGTCATTTCTTCTTTCTAGTTGAGTTTTGCACGCTCTAATTGATTGTATAGCTAGGTATCTCTTGGAGTAAGGTCTTTGTTAGTAGTTATCCCAATGCTCCTTATAAAGCGGTGATTTTTTTTTTCTTTTCTTTAACTAAGCTCATGATTTATTTATTTATTTTTAGTTAAGAGTATAATTTCTTTCAAGGCTTAAAGAGCAAAAAGTTTTCATCTCTTTTAATAAGTGCTCTTTCCGGCGATTTGAACGTGTGTTTTTCTCTTTACAAAGATAAAGCAAATAACTTCCTTAACCAACAACATGTTGTTAATTAAGCACATGAAATTTCAAGAGCGAAATTAATTCTGATGCATGACTATTAACCTACTACTCAACAAGATTTAGAAATTATTGGGTTGAAGATTATGCAAATACAGTGAAGAATTTATTATCACTTCTATATCAGGGTTCTACATCGATCAAGATCAAAAGTCACACATCCTTTATAAAATTTTTGGTTTATTTTTCTTCTTCAATTAACTGCCTCTTGATTTTGTTGATTTCGATCAACTACTCTCTTAATATGTTGTACTTGGAAGATGATAAGCACACAATATATAATTGTTCAGAAACCCTGCTAGTGTCAATCTATCTCTCGTCTTGAAAGAACACAAATAAAGATGAGCTTGAAGTAGGGGGGCAAAAGATAGAGAAGGCTAGGAGGAACCCCCACAAGGAAAAATATTATGATTATTTGATGAAAAAAAATTAAGAAGAAGAAGTTTGTTGAAAACATTCTTATTTTCAATATAGATTAACTACTAGAAGAGAAGTTCTAAGGAAAAATGATTAATTTGACTGATATTTATAAAATTTAATAGATCATTTGAATTTAAGATATTTTTAATTTACAGTAAGTTATAAGGAAAATGATTATTCTGACTAATGTTTATAAAATTTAATCGATAATTTGAATTTAAGATATTTTTAATTTACAGTAAGTTCTAAGGAAAATGATTGATTTGACTAATGTTTATAAAACTTAATCGATAGTTTGAATTTAAGAAATTTTTAATTTACAGTTCATTAATTAATTCAATCATATTAAATTTGCGCTTGAACTGGTCTCCCAATTTGGTCAAATTAATATGGAGAATTCTAGGAAGTTTTACGCATTTTACATTTAAAAGATCAGTTTGAATTTAAACTATTAAAATTATAGAATAATAAAATTACAAAGTTATTTAAAAAAATAAAAATAAAAAAAATTGCGCAATGTCTTTTGCAAGTTGCAATTAAACTACGTACGTACCTACTCTAATAATTTAAACCTAGAAAAGCTTCAGCTGTTGTGCATCACTTTCTATGACCAATTGAAGTACATAGCTACTAATAATTAAATAAGTTTCACCAATGCATTTATACACTGAGGTAATCACTTTTTTATGGCCAAAAAGAAGAAAAAAGTTTGATTAGTGACATTACCTTAGCTTTGCTCTCATAATTTTAGAATTGGAATTTTGGAAGGGTCACAACTTACTGATTAACTAGTGGGGTTAGGTCTTGTTTACACTTGTTTTAAAGTTTAAAAGTACCTTACATATACGTTAATCCAAAATTAAAATTTTAATTAAGCGTGAGTGCCCTCCTTTAATTTGTCTTTTGGTTTGAATTCGTGTTCCCTTCGCTTCCAAGTTAATTATGGCTCCCAATGCTTTTATTTTTATTTTGGGTTTTTTTCTTGAACGGGCTTTTATATTATTTGTAGCTAATGAGAGAAGAGCTTTGTGACTGAATTTAATGAAATCTTCTTTAACCCTATCTTGTGCTTCCAAAGTTTCACACTAAAGACGACAATCTTAGTAGATTCTAGGTAAGATCAAGGAATTTTTAGCAATTTAATACTAGAGAAAATCCATATGGGAGTCCTTTTTTGAGAAAAAATCTCAAAAAGGGCCCCAAGATTTTAAAAATCCTAAAAAAGGCATAAGGACCTTTTTTGGTATAAATTCATTAAAATTTAACAATTAAATCAGTCAAATTAACAACAAAATCAATACCCGTTAACAACTAAATCAGTCACATTATAACAACAATATTTTAGCAACTAAATCAGTCACATTAACAACAATATCAGCCCCGGTTAACAACTATATCAGCCAAGGTTGTCAAACTCACGAGTCTATGCAAACTCGTGACAATGATGTAAACTCGTATCGTAAACTCGAATCGGTAAACTCGTAAGAGTTTACTTTTATTATTAAACATGTATTAACAGTGTTAATTAAATAATTATAATACAAAAATAACAACATTTGATTTAAATATATTTTAAATCCAAATAATTAAAATTAAATATATCAACATTCATAATTTATTATACCTAATAAAGAAATTTCTATAAAATTCGTATATAAAGTTGTTGAGGATGACGAAATTGAAAAAAATTAACACAATTTTGTAAGCTACAAACGTAAAAACGGTAAATTCGATCTGTAAACTCGTGAGTTTATTTGAGTTTATAGTTGACACAAGTTTGCTAGAAACTTGACTCGATTTAGCAAGGTAGAAACGTAAAGACGGTAAACACGGAGAGTCAACTCGCGAGTTTGACAACAATGATATCAGCCCCATTAACAACTCACTAGATTCTGAAAATCCCAAAAAAGGCTCAAGGGCTTTTTCTGGGATTTTTCATAATCTTGGGGTCATTTTTGGGATTTTTTTTCCTCCAAAAAGGGCCCTTAAATGCATTTTCCCTTAATACTATCTTTGATCCTAATTATAAGACCTTTGACTTTTAGCAATTTAATACTTCTTTGACTTTTATTTTAGAGAGATTAAGACAACTAAATTAGTCATTTAATCATATTATATGTTGTGTGTCCTTAGATTATATATTAGTTTATTAGTTAAACTAATTAGTTTTTAAAAAAATATAAGAATAAAAATACTCTAAATTAAAGTAATTAATTAGCTTCCTTAATTTCTCCAAAAAAAATCAATTTAGTCTTATAATTAGGACCGGAGGAAGTATTACTTATTGGTTTTGAGCATAATCCTATAATTCTATTTATAAGTCACTTTTGACATATCTTATTTGAACAAAACAAAAACCTTAAACCTCTTAAACCCTACCTTAAAATTCAACAACATTTAAATGTATGTTATCCCTAATTAATACTAGTATACACTATACTTGAACAAAATCTACACAATAATAAATGAAGAATAAAATTATACATTTATATTAGGAAAAAAAAATAATGATGTAACTTCTAAATAGGGAAAAAAATATCTCTGCCTTATAAATATATAATATCATAGGAGTAACGATTTTTTTTTCTTTTACCTAAAAGCAGTGTTATTAAATCCGGACCAGCCGATTCAACCCAAAAAAATGGCGAATGGGTTGGTACTGATTCGGTCCGGGCATTAACTTAGTCTAGTTATTATTATTCTTTTAAATCAATTATTTTATTTTTTTATAATTTCATATTAATAACTATTAAATCTTCACTTTTTTACCAGTTTGGCTCAGGATTAACTCACCCCCAACCAATTCAGTGATTCAGGTTTAATAAGCTTGCTTGAAAGTATAAGTTAAACTGAAATTATTTTCCGTAAAATTTGTACGTAACCACGCATACCGGTTTGTACGCACATCAACTTTTGACATAAAATCATCACTTTTTTACCGGTTTGGCTCAGGATTAACTCACCCCCAACCAATTCAGTGATTCAGGTTTAATAAGCTTGCTTGAAAGTATAAGTTAAACTGAAATTATTTTCCGTAAAATTCGTACGTAACCACGCATACCGGTTTGTACGCACATCAACTTTTGACATAAAATCATGCTTGACTAAAACTTAAATTACGACAAAGCAAGTGTTTAATTTTTATTTCCAGGTTTTATAAAGATTAAAATAACAAGGATCCCAAAATTAGTAGTAAGTGCAACATTCTATTGGGATTTATAGAATGGAGAATTATAATAAAGGACCTAAGAAAAATAATATTTATTAAGAAAGACCATAAAAATGGTAATTATTTTGAAAGACCAAAAATTAAAACATTAATATAAAGAGACTAAATTGCCCTTGGTTCTACAATTTTTACATAAAGGTGAGAAATGAAAAAACGTTTTGGAACAATAATATATGACAACTTTTTTTTGGAATGAAATATCTAATTAACCAAAAAAAAACCTACAATGAAATATCTAATTAACCAAAAAAAAAAACCTATAGATCAATGTTTGCGAAACTTTTTTTTTTGGAACAATAATATATGGCAACTTTTCCTTCTACATAAAGAAAGAAAAGTGACGGACCATGCGAATTGGCTTCAGTAATTTAAAACAAAAGTTTGAAAAATATACAATACTAAAGGGGTAAGAATTAATCAAATTTTAATGATTATAACAAGAACCGAATTAAAAGAAAACGAGATAAAAAAATTATTAGGAAGAAGAACTTAAAGATCATACAACAGAGGGGAGGACGCCTGGGAGATTTTTGTGGATGAAAGAACCTACGATTTTTTCTTCAGTCTTCATAGAGAGATAAAAAGTTATCAATAGAGACTCTAACTTTCATATTTCAGATTCTGATTTGATCTCTATTTGTCATTTTCAATCAATCACTTCAGATTCTGATTTAATTGAAAATAATATAGAAAATTTGATCAAGAGCAATTTAGTCCATTTATATTAATATTTTAATTTTTTGTCCTTTAAAATAATTGCCATTTTTATGGTCCTTCTAAATAAATATTATTTTTCTTAGGCCCTTTATTATAATTCTCCCTTTATAGAAATAGAAATAGGCAAATGTTATTTTAGATTTGAAAGCAAAAAATGTGACTCTCACAAGAGATTGCTTTGTGTGTGCGTGTTAGTCATTCCTATTTATTTCAGAACTTGCAAATTTTAAGGAAGCAACCTCCTACATTTGAGGAACGTGCTTCGTTGCTTTAATGATTCTCCCTTCTCAGGGGTATACCTTATCCTCAGACAAAGGTTCATAAAATTTAATTATTAAAATATAAATTATAAAAGCAGAGAGATAATTGAGATAGATATGAAGCGAAAAGCAAATTAAAGGGTAAAAAGCGAATTGTAGAATGGAAGAGAAACTTATCCTACATTTTTATTTTGGTAAAAAGTGATTGCACTATATATCTACATTTATTATAATACTCTTCATGTGACGTACATTATCTTTTATTTCTTTTACTTTTTTTTTGGGAAAACAAGATTCTCTGTGAGTAAAACCTTAATCTCTTAAATGTGATGGCTCGTCTTTAAATTAAAAAGACGATATATCATACTTGGGTCTACGGACATTTATTACTTCTAAATAATTTTTTGATCTATATGATTTGGCTAGTATAACTTATAATTATTATTATATATAGTACCCTATTTGCTGTATTCCTCAATAATAATTTTTATTTTGAGGTACAAAAGGACATTTTCTTAAAAAATGTTTTTATTTGGATTCTATGTTGGGAGTGTAAATAAAGCCTTAAATTTGTTATCATGGACTCACTTTCAATGTCTCAATCTGAAATCACTGTGTGGTTAGTAGAAGTAAATAATATGATGCTTTGGGAGAGTTAAAAGGGCAAAGTTCTATTGTGAATCGGATATTTGAAAATTGACATGAAACTCATTAAAAAATTACTCCCTCCTGTCCTAATTATAAGACATAGTTGATTTTTTCGAAGAAATTAAGGACGCTAATTAAATTAACTTAGAGTATTTTTATTTTTTTCTTCAAAGTAATTAGTTTGACTCACATACTAATATATAATCTAAAGATATACAACATATAAAATGATTAAGTAACTTATTTAGTTTCCTTAATCTCTCCAAACAAAGTCAACTATGCCTTATAATTAAGACCGGAGGTAATATCCTATAATCGACAAGAAACCACTTGATGCATGCATTCACCACAAACTCCTACGCAAAATGTCAAGTCCATTGATTGCCTAATCCTGTGACTTTACATGTCTAATTTTATCATTTCTCACTCATATATTTTTATTATTGTTGTTATTCTTTCTTAATCTTATTCAATGGGCTTAAAAGGATTAATCTCATTCAATGGGCTTAGAAGGATTAATCTTTTTTTTTTTTTTGGGTAAAAGAAGAAGGATTAATCTTATTGTCACTCCTGTTACTACTTTTTATATTTTGTTTATAGATCAAATATAAAGTAGACTTTTTTTTATATATATATGGCGATAGGGGGAAGGGGGGATCGAACCCAGTATTGGGGGTGGGGAGACTACTCCCAATACCACTGCACTACTAGTAGTACTGGTAATATAGAGTAGACTTATGGTCGGATAAGAATATCTTTTTGAGTAAAAAAAAAATGATTTTTCCAGCCCAACCTCATACTTAAAAGTGCAACAATTTTTTTTCTTTGCTGGGCTGAATAATGCACTATGGATCGGCCATGTCTCAATTGTCTAATGTTTACTTGGGTTTGAACTTTCAACCTTCAACTTTTTTTTTTTTTTAGCCTTTTCATTTTCTCTCATCCGTTTTGAAAAAGCAGGAAAAAAACCATAACTTGTTGGTTAACACCAATGGACAAAATTTAATGCGATATATTACCAACATAACTTGTTAGTACTGAGATACAAGAAACTGGAACAATGAAACCATCACTTATCATG
This sequence comes from Acacia crassicarpa, assembly GCA_034222035.1. Taxonomy (NCBI): domain Eukaryota; kingdom Viridiplantae; phylum Streptophyta; class Magnoliopsida; order Fabales; family Fabaceae; genus Acacia; species Acacia crassicarpa. The sequence goes on from JAWXYG010000010.1 coordinate 4,309,804, forward strand.
ATCAAACAAGAGTACCCCGACCGGTTTAGTCACCGGTCCGGGTCTCAGAACTTTGAACAAGACAAATTTTTCGTCAAATCTCTGCTTTGGCCTACATAAACAGTGACAGGAGACTTCTCTTCTGGGTGCTTCAAAGATATCCATTCCGCAAATTTTAAAAAATAAAAATATAGAGTTGATAATTATTATATTGTTAATACATAATCTGAATCAAGATAGATAAGACACGTAAATCAAACCTAGGAAAAAAAACTAGACCCAAGTTTCATAATTAAAGTCTGGTTTGAGTTCATCTCCAAATTTGAAAGAACGACTTGTGTACCTAGGAAGACGAGGAAGCTGAGACAGTTTCAGAAAATTACCATGCCTAACATCCTCTGAAGAAGAACTCGTGCATGAAAATATGGACTTGCTTTTTCTCACACTCCAACTAAATCCACCAACTTTTTTCTTGTTGTTCTCCGCCGATGACTTGCCGGAAATCTTCTCGCTCTTTGTAATCTCCTTGTAAGCCACAAGAAAAGGATCTTCTTGCCACCTGAATCCCTTCCCTGAAGCAGTCCTTCGCGGAGGCAGAGCCAACGGACATGGAGGCAGAGGAATCTTCAGACTTTGAGCTGCAGATGGTGCTTGAAACATCAATGACGAAGAAGAAGATGATGGAGATTTGAACTTGTTTACGCCTTGAGGGGTCTTACAAATCCCAGGTTCATCTTCCCAGGAAAAGGGTATGCTTCCCTGTGAATGAACCTTTCTGTGACTCATTATCATAACAAGAAACAGATCTCTGATCTGAGATTATTGAAGCAGAGGAAAACAGAGTATGGGGTTTATAAAGCTAGTTTCATTCTCTAACGGCAGATATCTAAAAGGGCAAGTGAAACAAAACGTAAAGAGCAAGGTAGTAATAAAATTCTGGAAATTGAATCGAATTATATGGTGTATTATTGGGATTTAAATTATTAGAATAATTGAACAAGTATTTAATGTTGTTCACAACAATTGAATTGTGGATATGCGGGTAGGTGAAGCAGGTGATATGTATTGAATAATAAGATCAAGAAATAAAGCTTTTCAAGGATTTTGCAATACTATCATATGTATTGGCAATGTTACGTACTTTGTACTTGTTGGTTAAGTAATGTAGTGATGAGTTCATAACGAATTAATCATTTTACGTAGACAAAATTTTGGAAGGTACTGTCATATGTATGGTTTCTGGTAGGCAGAGGCAGGCAGGAAAATCAAGTTTGAAACTGACAAAAAATTCAGCTTCTAAAAAGCTTATTTGCTGTTGGGTTTTGTCAAAGAACAGATGATAAAAAAGTATAAAGAATGAAAGAGATTGTTCTGTGAGTTCTAAGCATTGTTGAATGTAACTCATCACCAAACACGTATGATGAAATTATTGAAAGAGACATTGTTCTGGTTTGGAGTCATGTGTAAGAAAAGGAGTTGGATAGGAGGAGATGGATACAGATATGGTGGTAGTCAAAGAGTCTCTAAGTGTGAATCAATCTTGGGTAATCAGAAAGTTGCAAAACATTTAAACACTGTTTTCGATTGTTGATGTTTGATGAGTAGGACTGAGAAGTCGGAAAGCTACTAGTAATATGGACGTTCGCACGAAACGGAAGTTTGCCTTTTATCTGTGTGTTACACAAAGTAAATCATTTACGTTTGGTTCCTAACTGTTTGGGTAATCAGAACTTTTTTTTTTTTTGGCAGGATTAAATAAAAAAGAAAAATTTTTCAGTTGTTATCCTCCTAAAATGGATGCTCTACTTGAGTGGAGAGTATTATTTATACTCTTTCAACTACAATTTGGGTAGATTTTATTTTTAAATTTTGCCTAAATTATCAACAACAAAAAAATTCTAAAATTGTGCAAAAATAACTCAAAGTTATGCTTGGATTAGTGGGGATTTAAATTTGAATTTAAAACAATTCATTGTTTGGATAATAAGATTGTATAGATCTGGATCAAATCCAAATGCAAAGGAAAAAAGGGGGGGGGGGGGGGGGGAATCTTACTATAATTTCTTTAGAATCCCAAGCACCCGATCTCTCCTAATTATTTCAAATCTAAACCATCTTCTTTCAGTACTGCCCAGACAAGCGGACAACTAGCTCATTTTTATTGGTGTACATTTTTATATCACGCAAAAAAAAAAAAAAAAGTTAATACAATCAATCATTAGTCCTTTAAATTTATTTTTATAATGGTTTTAATCCCTTAAGTCTCAAACCATATGTTTTTATCCCTCAAACTTTATTCTATTTAAGGCATTGGTTCATATTTATTTTAACAAAAATCCGAATTATTTTATCTCTTGAGTGACCAAAATCCATGGTTTGAAGCTTGATAAACCAAAATCAATATAAGGACAAATTTGAGGAACCAAAGATTTGTTAGAACCGGTTGATACCCAAGAGGGGAGTAAATTAAATATAGGAAAAAATTTTAAGAACTTTGGTTTAAAAAAAATTAAGAACTATAATAAACTTTTCACATCTTAGTGAAAGTAAGTATGAAAGTAATGAATTATAAATTTACAATCAGTTACTTAAATCATATATACTAAAAATATAAGAGCTTAGGAAAAGAATGTTCAAACTATGATTTATCTTAGTTCGGTCCAATCTCCGATGACCTACGTCCAATCCCTAGGCTCCTCTTGAGATTTCAATCCACTATCTCCCTAAAGTTTAACCGGATACTTGAGAACTACTACAATCCCACAAGTCTAATCTGGACACTTTTGAAGCCTTTACAATTCTCGCACTAAGATAAGAAGTACCTCTTACATACTATAAGGATATATTATGTTTCTCACTCAAGATCCATCAATCTTGAGTAACTTTCACAAAGATAGAATGATGACAATGAAATCATATTTTTCTCTATATGAAGTAGATGATGATTAACACTGAAGAACATGGTGTCAGTATGATTATAAAGCTTCGATTGGGTAAGATTCAAAGTCTCAGCATATCAACATTGTAGGCATAGGCTCTCGTCATCGTTTATCTTATATCTCTCTCCTTTTATAGTTGATGAAGAGCATTTGATCGTTGAACACATTCTTCTCATTGAGTATCTTAGAATATGACCATTGGAAGTAGCCATTTGAAGCTTCTGACACAAAGTTGTTTTTTGGTCATCAAGCTCTAGTCCAAGTTAAATCTATAATCCTCTAACTTGATTAGTGATTATTAGCACTAGTTAGGAACAAGATAATTAGGTTTTAAATGAGTTTGAAAGAATATCAAAAAATTTGAGATAGTAATTCTAAGTTTCTGGTGAACAATCACTTGAGAATGACTTTAAAGCACTCGAGTATTCTTTTATCACTCGAGTGCTTACTCTGTCACTCGAATGTTCAAGTGATCTTATGCTGATAATCACTAGCAAGTGGTTTGGTAGTGATGTTGTGAAAATGAATATCAATCGAGTGCATATTCATTTACTCAAGTGATCTTCCATATGTATTGTAAAAGATAAGGCAATCATTACTAAATAACTCGAGTGCATTACTTGCAAGTGATATCAATCCCTCCAGTGATCTTCTCAGAAGATCACATCACTTTAGTTTCACTTACAAGTAACTCGCAAATGAATGCCATCACTCTAGTGATCGTCACATCACTTGAGTGATTTGGTCACTCAAGTGATTTGGTCTTTGTGGAGCATATCACTCGAGTCCTCCATTCAGCAACTTGAGTGATCTACTTTACCATATCTCCAACTCTCATTTTTCTTTTGAGAGAAATACAATTACTTACAAGTGATGTCTATCACTCGAGTGCTTACCCCATAACTCGAGTGATCTGAAGACAACACCTTTCACAAGTTTTGATCACCATCTAGTGAGTTGCTGAAATTCTGGAAGTGAAGCTTCATTACTCGAGTGCCTTCAAAAGATGGATAGTTTGGCACAGAGGTCAACTTCAAATGGGCGTAACTCTTCGAATAAAACTCCAAATTTGAAAAATGACCTATCCCCATAACACTCGTGAAGTCTTCTTTCTAATGCAATAATAACCAGTGCCATATTCATTGTCTTCCAAATTTTATCATCAAATTAGTAGCTACTAGACTAGAACACATTGTTGATTTCGAGCACCAAATTTTGAAGTTCATATCTCTTTCAATAAAATTATTTGAGCACAAAATGAAAGTCTATAAATTGAATTTAAAGTCTAGTTTCATGTGAAACAAGGTTCACCTTTATCAAAATTTTAATATAAGATATTTGTCCAAATTATTGAACCTGTTCTATAATAACGTGAGAAATTACAGTGTCAACTTCTAAGATTCATATCGCTTTCGTATGAAATTAGTTGAGCTTGATCTTGGTGTTTGTGTGTCAAATTTGAAGTCTCGTTTGAAATAAGTTTCATCTCAATTAGATTTATGGTTTGAGAGATATGATCAAATTACCAAAACTTTATCATGTTGAACGAAAACAGAGCTGAACAAAGTATGTTGAAATTTGATAATCACTCGAATGGAGCTTCTATAACTTGAGTAAAACATGTAGAAATCACTTCTAGAGTTTCAAATCGAGTGATAATGAAGTATGACTCGAGTGTTAATAAAGAGTGACCCGAGTGAAGATTAAATAGCTTCCACGTGAGGTATTTTAATTTTGAATTAAGTCATTTCAACTTTCATTTAATCATAGAAACTTCCAATATCAAATCTAAGAACTTGAATATTGATATTCATATTATATTTTGTAAGTTCTTCTTTTTTTAATCTCTTTTCTTCTTATTGATTTTTTTCCAAAATCTTTTGATAATTTCTTATTTTCTTGACTAATGTCTTCAATCTCTTTCTTCTTCTTCCTTAAAGTCAATCCAACTCAATAACTTTTTTCTAATATTCTTCTTGATCATTCTCCATAATTCAACTAGATATGTTCTAATCTTTACTTGATTAATCTACATTAAATATAGCAATTAATTAATGTAGGAGATAAAAATATTATACAAACTTTTTATTCTTGATATTCGGCATCTATATTTAATATCATTAAAATCAATCATATATTACAAGATTGTTTTAACCCAATAATTTTAATACATAAATTTTAGATACAAAATTAAAATCCGATAAATGCCACCTTATTGTGGATTATGGCATTACTTTGTTAAAAACGTTGTTGGAACAACTCATTCGAAGATTTTGGCAAGTTCTGCCAACCTTGGTGCATCATGACCCATAGGAAAGCTGGGACTAGGAGTGATTACGGTCCACTGCATGTGAAGTTCTACCTTTTTTTTTAATTTTACGCAAATAGTGAAGCTCTACCCTTTTTTTAAAAAAAATTAGGGTATTGGTAGATACTAAAAAAATACTTTATAATCTTGAAAAAATAATTTAGGGTACTAACTACTACCAAAAATATTTTTGAGGATACTGACTGGTATTAAAAAATACTTCATGATCTTGAAGTATTTTTTCAGTATTGGTCAGTATCCTAAAATATCTTTTTAGTACCCGTCAATACTCTAATTATTTTTTTTAAAAAAAAAAAAGTAGCTTCACTGTTTGCATAATTTTTTTTTTTAAAAAAAAAAAGGCAAACCCTCACGTTTTTGGGGAAGGTGGACCGGAGCCACTCCCAAGGATAGCTTGTCAATTGTTTTAGAAGATCACAAATTACCTCATAGGCTCGTTATACCTCCATGGTCTTGTGAAATCAATTGGGACCGGCCCACTACAAATTTAGCCCAAACATGAGTGTAAATTTTATTTTTTTTCTTGCCAACAAAGAGTGATTCTCATTAACCAACAAAGCAAATAACATAATAGACTGTAAAGGGGTTGGACACTCTCACCAAAGGGAGGGGGTTCGATCCTGGAGTTGGTCAAGGCGCTAAGGGAGGCATCTTAGCTCCTGGGTGCCTAGGTTAACGCCTGAGGGTAATAGACGGCTCGCCCTACCCAACATCGGTATCACCTAGGAAGAAGGGAGATTTCGCCCTGCCATTGGATCGTGGATGAACCCAACCCTTTTCCTAAAATTATTTTATCAAAAAAAAAAAAACATAATAGACTGAAGTACTTGCTACAAATCTTCAGAAAAACAACAAAAAGAAAACAACCTAGTCTTTTGAGAAATAACATTAACACTTATACTGTCCAACATCAGTAGGTTCATGAGAATCATCTATATCCCTACTTAACAACACTTGTAAGCTTGAATGAGGTCTCCGAAGGCCGAAGCCAATCATTAGGGCAACCACCTTGAAAAGAAGCGACCCAGTCTACCACCCTGTTAGCTTCTCTCGAAATCCATATGCAAACATGGACTCTACATAAATTCCTGAGAAACAAGATGTTCCTAATAATATGTAAACTCTCGCATTCAGGTGAGCTTTCTTCTCCCTGAATGCATTTTATGAGTTTCAAGTTATCATATTCCACCATAACCTCATTTAACTCATTTGCCCATATGTATTGAAAAGCCATTAACATGGCCTCACATTCAATTGAAAAGACAGAAGCTGCACTAATAATTTTTGGCTTGCCATCAAGTAAAAAACCATTTCAGTCATGCAACACAAATACTACCAGCTCTGTTATTTAAAAACGCACAATCTGAAATTACTTTAAATCATTTCCCTCTGGGGGAATCTAAGAGGATCTTCTACTTTGATGAGATGAGTGCATCTCAGGATTACCCTCTTCTATGTTAGCACTAGAGTTTGCATTCTAGGATTCTTTCAATAGTGCACGTAATTGATTCAAAATGAGGGCAGGATTTGGCTGTTTATTGTTGTAAATAAACGCACATCTTCCTGTCCATTGCCATAAAATAAAAGCAATATTCGCCTTGCTATAATCATATCAATTATCTTATTCGCAAAAAGGAAAGTAATCAAGGAGTTGAACTCCAATTCCTATTGATTGTTAAGAGTTAAAGATAGACCAGAACTGTACCATACTCTCTTAACCTACTCACACCTCAAAAACAAATGTTGTATAGATTCTGGTTCCTTTTTACAAACAAGACACATATCAGACTCACACACAATTTCTCCTTCTTGAATTAACCATTGTGGGCAAAGCATTCGAAAGAGATCTCTATAGAAAAGACATTACCTTATATGGAACCTTCACTTTCACTATGTAGATACTCTTTCCCCCTCCTATCCAAACCCACTTATCATTTCTATTGGACATTATCATAGGATCACTATTAATGGGTTGAATTTCTTCCTTAATTAAAAAATGACCAATTAGACTTGCATTCCAACTAGAACCATTGCGTAAAACAAACAATGAGAACATCAAACTCAAGGGAAGGGTAAGCAAAATACAACTTCTCACCTGACAAGCTCATAATCTATAGGTCATTCTAAACCTATGTGTTCTATCTATTTCCAACACTAATTGATAGTCTTTCCTCCAGAATTTCTCTTCCCACAATAATACTCTTCCGTAGCCATGAAGAAGAGCATGAAGCTTTCGCCTCCATGAAAGAAAATCTGGAGATGTACTTGCTTTTGAGAATTCTCACCCATAGTTGTTTAGGTTCCTGCAAAATTCTCTATCCCAGTTTAGCCAACAAAGCCAAATTAAATGTTTCAAAATCTTTAAATCCCATGCCCCCTTGAGACTTAGGATTTTTAAAAGTCTTGAGAGACCCAATGGATTTTCCTTTTATTTTCCAACCCCTTCCACCAAAATCTAGAAATAATACTATCTAATTTCTTAATAATAGATTTTGGAAACAGAAAACATGACATTGAGTATACTATAATAAGTTGACAACAGCTTTAATGAGTACCTCTCTCCCAGCTTCAGATAGAAATGATTTCTGCCATCCAAGCATTTTCTTCCTAACTTTGTCCACCAAAATATTCAATGCTTGCATCTTTGACCTACCCCATAGGACAATCAGACCCAATGACGGAACTTGAAGGAAAAGTTTGGAGGCGCCAAATAATAGTGTAGGGATTTGGGGGTTCCGGGGCAATGCCCCCGAAAAATTTTTTTAAGGAAAGTTTTAAATGCATTAAAAATGAAAAGAATAAAAAAAATATATTCATAAAATTAAGTCAATTAACTTCATCTACAAGTGTAGTGTAGAATGGGTAAAAGCATAGTAAGGGATACACCACAAAAGTAAATTTCACTGATAAACTAAAAATTTTAGGTAATTAGAATGAAATATAGAAAAGAATGACAAAATTAACATAAATCATATAAGACCCCACATGGAACAAAGATTGAATTATAAGCCCAAAGATATAAAAAGAGGGGAAAATGTGAAAAAGAAGAAGAAGTGGTGAGTATTCCCGCCTGTCACGCGGGCGACCCAGGTTCGATCCCCGGCAACGGCGCCATTTGATGAGGGCCTTTTTGTCTTTAGCCTTGGGGTCCACAATAAAAAATAAACCAATAATTGCGTATAGACAAACCTAGGATCGTTTTCTTTCTCGAGGAGCCTTTTATTGAGTCCTAAGTAATCTAAATAACATGCAAATGCAATTAAAACAAGGGGAAATTGGTTTTAGATTTTTCAGTTGATAAACTAAAGTAAATTTGTAATTAAATTAAATGCTAAATTAATATTTTTGGTATTTTTAATAAAATGAAATGGAGTATGAAAATTAAATATGAATTATGGATCTTCTTGGTAATGAAGAAATGACTATCCTTGCTCATAAAAGATTATGGGAATTAAAATTGCATTAAGTCTAAAGAACAACCTCAAGATACCACTTGAGTCCAATAATCTCAATTAATAGTAGCTCCTACAAACATAGCTAACCACTACCTCTTGAGACATTGTTGAAAACCACTTAATGTGCAATTAAAATTGGAATAATGCAACACGAGTCTTCTTAAAATTGAGTACATAACAGTCCCTCAAAGGGGTACAAATCAACTACATTAACTAGACAATACCACGCTAATTAATTTAGTCTCATTGCAACCACAAGAAATTAAAGCAAATATAATCTTTACATTGCATAATCCAAAATCAATCACAATTATCAAACTAACAGAGACAATAAACATTAATCTTAGTTCCAGAATTTATACACAATAATCCCTAAAACTAGGCAACCTAAATGTATAAATCTAGACTAATAGAATGAACAAATTAACTCCCCTTTGTAGCTTTGGAACTCAAGTCATATTCCACACCAAGAAGGAAAAGTCTCAGCCACGCATTGCAATTCAGAACACTCGCCGGAAAATACAGTGTTCACCGAAAATAATGGAGGAATGGAGAACGGTGAAATCGAAGAAATGGAGGACTGGAGGTGTGTGATCGATGGTCGAAGCTCTGTATGTCTGCCTGAAGGTCCGCTGGTGTGTTCCTTGCCGTCGATGGAAGTGCTGTGGCTGCTGGGAGGATGAAGGCTGAGCTCGCCGGCGACGGAGGGATGGAGTGGTGTCGCCGGCGAGAAGATTGGGTGAAGGGAAGAAGGTCGTGTGTGGTCGCTGGTTCCCCGTCTGTGTGCGTGTTTTCAATCGTTTTTTTTTTTTCAATTGCGGCGCTGTTTCTGGTTCTTTAATTATCTTCCAGCTCTCACGGGTCTAGGAATTGAATAAAAAATTTGACCTAAACAGCAGCCAAAACGCAGTGTTTTATGGAGGGACCTGAGTGAAAAATTTAGAAAGTTTTGCTGAGGGACTAAATTGCAAATTTTAAAACTTAAATTAAAACTTCCATTTTCAAATTTGATTTAATCTTTTCAACCTCCTACAATCCAAAACAATTAATCTAAAATCAAATATTCTTAGAAAAATCAATGATTAAGAGTAAGTATATTTTTTTTTACAATTTTGCCCTTTTTAACCCTAATTTAATATATTTACTTTTAATATCAATTTATCACAAGAATGACATTTTAGGCTCAATAACCATGATAAAGTCCATTAAAAATCCCAATTTAATTATCAAAAATCATATAAAAATATGGTTTGATCATTGGGGGGCCAAAATTTAATTTTACTACTTTGGAGGGGCCAAAGTTGTATTATTACACTAATACTTTTTTTAAAAAAAAGTTCCACTAAAAATTTTTAATTTTTAATTTTTTTGGGGTCATGGCCTCCTCTAGTCATTGTTATGTTCTGTCCCTGATCAGACCCGGATAGTTACTTGAGGTGTTTATAGCTACAATCTAAAAAATATGCCCAATTTCTTCTCGAATTAGCTGTGTCACATTCTTATAAAAAATACATACAAGATTTCCTTATGTTAATTAATTGACCAGGGGCCTGACAGTACAAAGACGAGATACTGCAAATTTCTACAATTCTCAATACCAGCTTGGAGGAAAAAAACAGAGTCATCAGTAACGAATCAATGACAAAACGTTACTAACCAATACAAACAGATAAGGAGGCATAGGATCCCTCTGACTCAAAACCCTTCTAGGACTTAATTGAGAAACTCTCTTACCAGACATCATAACAGAGAACTAGACAGAAGAGATACACCACAAAATTTGATCCACCCATTGTCTAGAAAAACCTATTTTCAAAAGAATAGCCACAACAAAGTCCCACCCGACTGGATCATATGTTTTATTCATGTCCAATTTGAAGGCCAGTTCCAAAAGTGACTTGTTGCTTTTAAGATGATGAAAAAATTCATGGACAATAATAATATTATCTTAAATCAACTTTTCTGGCACAAAAGCTCTTTTACTCTAAAAGATGATATTCTCTAACAAAGGCTTGAGCATATTGGCCATCACTTTTGAAAATATTTTATATGAGAAATTACATAAACTGATTTGCCTATAATCATTTACAAACTCAGGCCGATCTACTTTTGAGATTAAGACTAGATCAGTATTACTAATTTCATCAAGTACAAAACCAGTTGTAAAGAAATAGCAAATGAGATTACATATCTGATCACTGATTATATGGCAATGTTTTTTTGTAGAAATTTCTAGTAAAATCGTCAGGACTAGGAGCTTTAGAGCCCTCCCAAGCTGAAAACCACCACCTTGGCTTCTTCTTTCATTACCTCTCTCATCAATATTAGATTTTCTTGCTCAGACACCATCCCCTCTACAGATTGCAAAACTTCATCGAAGTCCCTCTGCTCTGCCCCAAAGATTTAAACAAATCTGAGTAGAAATCATGAAAGACCTATCGATATCCTCCTCATTTTCCGCACTCACCATTTCCTTGTTTAATCCTGGAAACCTTGTTATGCCGCCTTCTATTAATGTTTGTCATATGGAAGAATTTAGTATTTCGGTCCCTGCATTTAAGCAATTGAATTCTAGATTTATGGGCCTAGTATAATTCTAGAAATGTTATGACCAAAAGTCAACCAGCATTGATTGTTTCAAAAACAATCTCAACGCGTGTTACACAATGTTTTCACTCCCAACTATGCCATTATAGAGCCTTCTGCAAGACATAATGACATCTGTGAATCATTTTGAAAACTTCACATATATTTTTACATCATTTTAAAAACTTAACAGATGGATCCTTTGTAATTTTATGTTTTTTTTCTTGGCAAATAACCAACAAATTAACAGGAAAAGAGTTATTTGCATAATTATAGAAATTAGAAGGGGCCTATTGTAAAGTTATATAATTCCTAAAAAAATTTACATATAGTTAAACCTTAAATTTGTATAATATTGTAGAAACTGAATATAATTTTTTTTAAAGAAAAAAGTCTTTCAGGTATTATTTTTTAAATAATAGTTTAAAGTGAAAATAAAATTATTGAAATAAAATTTTGGATGTCCAAATTTCATCCTATAAATAAGAAAAGATAATTAATTTTAAAAAACTATACAGTGGTAGGATCTATTTATTATATAAAACTTAATGTAAAAAGACACCTTGTTATGTTGTTCGCTACCTGTTAAACAGCGCAATCTTCTAAAAATTCATTAAATATATAGGCAATGTAAGCAAGTGAAGAATCAACTTGTTGCATTTGAATGGATATACGTGAAATATAAAATTATTTTCTTAAAAGAAAAATTAGAGCTTACATATTAGATATTGTACGGGTTGGGTTTCTCTCATCATTATTTTGTCATCATTCCTCATAATCTCTAAATCATGTTCATTCAATCTATCTGGAAGGTCATAATATTACTTTGACTTTTTTCTCATATTCCCAATCAACGGTTCAGATAGGCTGATGATGATGATAGATAATAAGGAAAAAAGATGAAGAGAAAGTTTACTTCCGATATACAGTATTGTACTACAACACACGGGCCGGTTAAATTAAATTGAAAAAGGGAGTGATGGATATGAAGGAACAGTAGAGAAGCTAGCACTACCGGGGACAGCAGTGCAGTGGTACAGCTGGTAGTATTGAGATGCCTTATATCTTCTCTTAGGTCCCGTGTTCGAATCCCTCCTCCCCTCGTCTTGTAAAAAAAAAAAAAAAAATAGAGAAGCTAGCATGGTGCAAACAAAATTGTCAAGCGTGAGAGAGAAAGGAAAGAGGGTTTTGTGGAGGATAATGTGGACAACGTCGTAATCTAGAATCAAAGATCGCCGAACTGCACACCTTATTTTGATCCTCGATCTCAAGCTTTTATCTCATTCTCATCAAAACAAGCGAATGTGACCATCTTTGATCAGACACACACACGTGGTACAATCCATTGGGCCCAATTGTGTGTGCTTCTCATTGGGCCCACTCGTGTCGCCTTTCAAATATTAGAACCACCCAATCTGTCTCAACCATGAGCCCATTTTTTGAAACATTGCTGTAGTAAAAACGTAGTTTTTACCTAAAAATGGAAGGAGAATGAAAAATCATAAAACGTAAAATAAAATGGAGTTTTTACCTGCATATGTATATAAAAAAAATTTGAGAAAAGTAAGATACCTGCCATCATATACACATATATTGATCAATACAATATCAATCAAAATGTCCAACATTGTCATTGATCAAATCATTTTTTTTATATGATTAAATTGATATTTTTAATGCATTTTCTGGGACATTATTGTATGATTAGGTACTAAGTTGAGTTAGGAACATTTGTATTGAATTAAGTGTAATTAGGGGTAAAATGATCTTTATTTATTAATTATAGAAAAGGACCCAGATGTTTTTGAAATTTCAGTTCTGCCCCAAAATAGTTTAAAAATTCTCACTTTAGTCCCTCTCCATAACTTTTAAAACTTTCACTTAAGTCCCTTAGTAAACTCAGCGCTTTTTGCAAAAACGCAGCGTTTTTACGTTTTATTGCGGCATTTTTTACGCTTTTACTCTGAAACCGTTTTTTCCACAACGAAACACGTTTAACCCAAAATAAAACGTAAAAACAGCGTTTTTACTACCATGCTGCTCACTCTTGTCCAATTTATTCTCTTCAATATCTTGTTGGGAAAACTACTCCCTCATTACAAATTTTATTGGTACCCAATATGGTATAAGTTTAGTGGAAGGATCTAGTCCCATACAACACAATAAGTCAGCAACCAAGGTTCGAAGCCTTGCTGGAATATGTGCCCACATTTAAAGCCCGACAATGCCTTGAATATGATTTCCTCCGATAAAATGATACATTTGCTAAGCAAAAAAAACAAGAAAAGGGGGGACCTGAACATTTTTTATATACAAAAAGCAACGTTGTCCATGAAATTTGCAATGTTGTTTTGGTTTAGGCCCTCCTCAGCAATAAAATTTTTAGTAGGGGATTTTCCCTAATTTACCCATTATCAATTTTTTCCCTCACAGCTCAATTATAGGTTTACATTTCTTACTGTTACACAATGGGATTTGGTTTTGATGTTGTTGATTCACCATTAAACGATACCCTCCAAGATTCTCCAACATTCTCTTATGCTTTGATTTGTATGTTAAGGTTTACGCAACAGGGAGAAACGTGCACATCACAAAATACAACTAAAGGTATAAAAATCGAGCAAATATAACCCTTTTTTTTTATTGAGCATATAAAAAGAAAGTTGCATGGATGGATAAAAGTTAAAATCATGGTAATTATACATTATAAATTTTAATATATTGTATGATTATATTGGTTTTTTCCCACAAAAAAAAAAAGAGTGAATTGGGAATGGATAGCATTTGGTAAAATTAAAGGGATGTGGAAGATAGTGGGAAGTCTCATAATGAGGAAAGGAAGAGACTTGTTTAAATACTTTTCTTTTTGGTCAGACATGGTTATTTGACTTTTTAGGTATACGTACACGAAGCTTGTAGAATGTGACATCTGGGAGGCGAGGGTTGACACTTAAAAATTCAAAATTAATGGATAGACACGAACAATCCAACACTTTAAAAAATTCTTTGACCTATCAACATGTTGTTTATCTCATATATATATATATATATTGGTCCCGGACTTGTACTATGAGTCTATGATGATATTCACTTGTAAGGTTTCTAAAACATGAAGGCACTGTAGCTTGCTTTGCCCACCCAAGCATCACGCCGCCCCCTTTTCCTTTTCTATCTGTGTCTAAAGATTCGTTTTGATTTAGTTTTCAAATAATACTTTTTAAGAAAAAAATGACAGTTTGGAAATAGTTTTTTGGGAAAATTATAGATAAATACCATTTGAATTTGTAAAAGACCTATAAAAATATGCAAATTAGAGGAAAAAGACTACATTGCCCTTATTCAAACACTATTACATCTCATCTCCCCACCCCTAGTTCGCAGACCCATTCCCTGCTCCGATCACTTTATCCGACTTCACCCACCGACGCCGTCTTTTATTTCGTCCTCCATCAACGTTGTGTTTTCTTTTGCTGCTCCCAGCTTCGTCATCATTGTCACTGTATCCGTCACCGGAAATCTCGTTGCTTTCGTCAGTTCGTCGTCGGCATCGTGGGCTCATCGTTGGTTCTCTCCATGGTGACTGTTTAGTCCTTATTCTTCTCTCCTCTTCATCTTCCTAATTTGTGGATGCTTTCTTTGCGTGGGGTAGTCTGAATCTGCTTTTAAATCAAGCAGTAGCATTATAGTGTGAATATGTGGGTGTAGTCAAAATCTTAGTCTCAGTATTTTAGAGTGTCATGTTGTTTGATTGAGATTTCTAGCTCTATTATCATTTGCTGAATTTGTTCATTTAGGATGAACCTAAATATTTATTTTTTTTAAAAAAAAAAGTAGCATTTATCCTACCATACCAGGATGAATAATTAATAAAATCAAGGCAGTTCCAAAATTAAAGAAAGCCTATAGTCCTTGAACTATTCCTGGTGTAGCCATCGATGGAAGAAGACGGATAAAGTGATCGGAGCAGGGAATGGGTCTGCGATTTTTTTTTTTTGGGGGGGGGGGCGGGGGGGGGGGGGATGAGACGCGAGAGTGTCTGAAAATGAAGGAGAAGGAGAGAGATAATATGTTTTGTTACTTAAGGGTAATGGGGTCTTTTTCCTTTAATTTGTATATCTCTCATAGGTCTATGTTACTTCTTAATCTTTTTACAAATTCGGTGGGCATTTGAGGGTTTTATAAATTCAAATGGTATTCATATGTAATTTTCTCTAGTTTTTTTAGGGTCAAATTTAGCAAAAAAAAAAAAACACATTAACTTTTGATATAATCGCATATAAAGAATAATGTTTTATTTTAAATTATAATAACCATTATATTTCATAATAAATACAAAAAAATACATAAATTTGTGTACAAAATTAAAATTCTTAAGGGTACTGATTGGTACTGAAAAAAGTACTTTATGATCTTAAAATTTTATTTTAGGATATTTATAAAATATTTCAGGATAATGACTGATCTTGAAAAAATACTTCATGATCTTGGAAAAAAATTTTAGGATATTGAAAATATTTTAAGGTACTGAGGGTATTGGAAAAAATACTTAAAAATAGTGACTAATACTAAAAAATTACTGATGATGGCAATAGAGAGAGAAAAATATGAAAAAAATAGCTTTTTTAAAAACCTAGTTTTTGATGATGAATAACTTTTAAACAATTTTAAAGTGTTTGATAAATTTTGGTCAAAAACTTAGGTTTTAATGCATAATAGCTTTTAAACAATTTTAAAGTGATTGATAAACTTTTACTAAAATCTAGGTTTTGAAATTATCTAAACAGGCAATGTCTTTCACCCTCCTGCCCCTCTTCTAAAACTATAATTTTAAACTCAAATTTGTTACCTCATCTTATAATTAATATAAAACATATTCACTTAATCAAATTAATAAATTAAATTAATTAATATAACACGTATTTTTTAAAATATTTTAATTATCTTTTTTAATTCTCTCTTTCTCTCCCGGTTGGTTATTATTAAAAGAGGAATAGAGTAAACAAAAGGGAAAATTACAAATAAATACCACCTGAATTTACAAAACCCCCAGAAGTCCACTGAATTTGTAAAAAGACTAAGAAGTGACATGGACTTGTGAGGGATATGCAAATTCAAGGGAAAAGACCACATTGCCCCTAAAGTATCTTACATTATCTCTCTCTTCTGACACCAATGCAAAAAAAGAAACAGAGCATAATATCGATTTTAAAAAAAAACGCAGTTCATTCTCGTCAGGTGCAGAAAATTGGTATGGTTCTGGAAATGAGTTTTATAAATATGCTTGGTATGTCTTGGAAATGAGGCCTTATTTCTATGTAACAAGACCAAATCTAAATTAAAAAATAAAAAAATCTTCCCAAACATAGAACCTTCGTCTCCTCCATGGAAGCTATTGAAGGTCAAGCAAAATTTCAGCAAATCTATGAAGGTTAAGCAAGATAGCAAATCTGTGCAAATCTGTGAAGGTCAAGCACAAATCACCAACGGCAAAGTTGAAAGCCTTCACAAGTTTTCACCTTTGGGTTGTCCAGATCCATGGTTGGGCAAAAGAAGGGGCTGTGAAATATTGAAATCCAACCCAAGAGAGACAGCAATTTTCTTGATCGAATCCGCCATTGAAGCTGGACAATCGAAGCTTCCATTCCTTATAGATCGAAACTTCCATTTCTCATAGATCTTTGCAAGGGTAGAGGCTGCCGCTCACATAGATTAAAACAGAGCAGATGGAGGTTTTCGTTAAAGAAGACCGTCGCTGCATGGTTGTCGCTCTCCCCCTCTGCTAGATTTGTGAAAAAAAGAGGCCTTTTTCAGGAACCCAATCTCGTAAGGTAAACACCCAAAAAATTGGTTTTTCAAGAACAGAACTTCGGTTAAGGTTTTTGAGGCATTTCCTATGCTACTTGGGATTGGTCCTGTGAATTTGTTGTTGGCGAATGTGAGGTATCTTGTAGGTGTGTTTCCAAAATTCCATGGAAGCTTGCTGCTGAATTTGTTGTTGTTGATGAAGATGACGTCTAGATCCATGTTGAATTGTTCTGGAGGGACTAGTCAAGTGAGGTTCAAGAAGCAAAGGATGAATGAGCTGCGTTTTTTTTTTTTGGAATCGAAGCTATGCTCTGTTTCTTTTTCGCGAGGGTGACTGATGAAGAAGAGAGATATAATGTAAGATACTTTAGGGGCAGTGTGGTCTTTTTTCATGAATTTGCATATCCCTCATAGGTCCATGTCACTTCTTAGTCTTTTTACAAATTCAGTGGACTTTTTGGGGTTTTATAAATTCAGATGGTTTTTTTTTGTAATTTTCCCTAAACAAAACAGTGAAAAATATTAAATAAAATTACCACTGCAATATTCTGTTCCCATCACTCCATACATAAAACCAAATATACCCTCAAGGTCAACAAGCCAGAGAACGTCAGGTGAAAAAGCGAGGATGATGAAACAGTGAAAGCAATGATTGATTTATAGCCGTTGATTGATTGCTTTTATCCAAAGATTCACGCCGATAAAAGTGGCTGACCCCTGAATTGCACTGTACGGTCTCCTCCTCCCACAATAACCCCTTGCGTTAATCCCCTCACGGATTTGACGTGCCCTTCCCCTCCCCATTTTCTTTCTTCTTTTATTTATTACTCCTTCCTTCCTAACCTAATTAAAATAAGATTTTGGTAGGTTATTAATAAAAAATTATAAACATTATCCTATAGTACAATTTATTAGGAAAAAAACTTAAAGTTTGATATAGTGATTTTTTATACCCTTAGATATATTTAAAAACTATATTTTATTTTCAGATAAATCTAACGAGTAAACTTACCTCCCTTATCGGGACAAAGAAAACCATCATCCCAGTCTAACTTATAAATTCAGTTTAATAAAAATTTTGATTTTTATTAAAAGTCAACTTTTAAAATAATAAATGAGAGTATTATAATTTTGTTGGTAGACATTTGTGCCTCTCTCACATTGACCATTTGATATTAAACTTCTTTTTTTTAGAATAAAGATCGATGTCTTAGTTAATTGTATCAATTCTTATTGATAATTATAACTAAATTTTTAATAAATGTAAATTATATATTTGACTCTTATATTTTAAACACACATAATGTTTCCTTTTAATTTTGGTGAGATAATTAGTAGTGACGATTTTTTTTTTTTTTGGGTCGAAATAGTAGTGACGATTATAATAAGGAATGTCGTGAAGTGCTATGATTATTTGTTCCCAAAAAAAAAAAGTGATATGATTACTGTATAGCCGTAACGCTTCATTAATTATGCAAGAACACATGATGAAACCAGCGCAGTTGCTGTAGTGCATCTTTGGTCAGCTTCCCTCCACTAGGCGGATCACCCTCCGAATATGCAACCTCTGGAACGCCTTTCCCTCGCTAAATGACGTTACTGCCCTTTTTCCCTCCTTTTCAGACGCAGGTCACCCCCACTCCAACGCCCATCCCTTTACCTTTCCCTCCATCCCACGCGCTACAACCCTGCGTGCTTCCCACGCCCCCACCATTAATATCAATCACCTCAACCAGCCTCCCCAATCTCCATACAATCCCAACAACAACAATAACAACAAAATTCCCTTCTCACTCTTCTCAACAATCTCTACAACTAAGTCCCTCTCTCTATCTCTCTCTATTTCTTTGACACACAACACAATCGAACACAGATGCTTCAGTCGCCGACATCTCTCGCTTTCTCTACTTTTCTCTGTTCCCCTCTCCTCCTTTTTTGTTTCCTATAAATGCTCACACCTCTCTTAAATAGATCCTTTTCTGTGTTTCCTTACTGGCTTTCTATCTTCAGTCTTCGCCGCCGCGATCGCCATCATCATCAGTGTTGAAGAAGCAGCTGCCTGGGATTGGAAAATTGAATTTGCGCACGGCTTCTTTGGGTGTTTGTTTCGTAGATGGGTATTCTTGTACTAATGTTTTTACTATCAATCGCCGCCATACCGGGTTCTTTATCGGATCCCAGCGACGAGGCGTGTTTGACCCACCTAAGCAAGTCCTTGCAAGACCCGAACAAGTCTCTTCAGAACTGGAGAGAACCCAACTTTGCGAACCCTTGCAACGATTCTATTTCCAATCTTCAAGGTGCTACCTGCAACAATGGCCGAATCTACAGGCTCTCGCTCGCGAATCTCAATCTTCGTGGTACTATTTCACCGTTTCTCGCCAACTGCACTAATCTCCAAGCGCTTGACCTCTCCTCCAACGCTCTCACCGGTCCTATCCCTCCCGATCTCCAGTCACTGGCCAACCTCGCCGTTTTGAATCTCTCTTTCAATCATTTGGAAGGAGAGATTCCTCCGCAGCTCGCATTGTGCGCCTATCTGAACATCATCGATCTCCATGATAATTCCCTCACCGGACCTATTCCTCAGCAATTGGGCCTTCTTGTTCGCCTCTCCGCTTTTGATGTCTCGAACAATCGCCTCTCCGGTCCGATTCCGGCGTCGCTAGCCAACCGCAGTGGCAACTTGCCGAGATTCAACGCCACGTCCTTCCAAGGGAACAAGGATCTCTACGGATACCCTTTACCGCGGCTTAGGAATAAAGGATTGTCCATTTTAGCCATTGTGGGGATCGGACTAGGAAGCGGCCTCGCGAGTTTGGTGCTGAGTTTCACGGGAGTGTGCATATGGTTAAAAGTTACGGAACGGAAGACGGCACTCGATGAAGGAAAAATCAGTCAGCTCATGCCCGATTATTGACCTTAATGACAATGGCTTCAGAGATTTGAGATTGATTGAGGATAGTTCAGATGAAAACACCAGGCAGGTACGTTTTTTGTTATAAAAAGTGAGGTGTGCGGGCTATCACCCAATATTTTCCCTCCTTACTAATGGGGTCATTCATTGAGATTTCAGACCCTTGTCCTATCGATCTTTTTGGGGATATAACAGATTTTTTGTTCTTCCCCTGTTACTCTCTGTTCCACTGTTTCCATTCCCTTCCCCATTCCTGATTGGCTCTCTATATTATAGTTTCTCTTTATTCTGATTCCAAACAGTGTATAACTTGAAAGGCATCTCAATCACTTTGCACCAGTGAAACTGGGCCAGCTTTTTTATTTATTTTTCTTACTTGAATGCTTCGCTGTGAGTTGAATCACTGTATGATTCATAGCATTTACTAAACGGTGCAAGCTGGAGTAGAGATGACAGAGCAATGTAATTTCCTTGATTTCCGATATCCATGTTTCTGTGGTCCGGGTTTTGTAAGAAGGGTTAGAGGTAGGGTAGGCGTTAGAGAAATAGTACCTGTGGAGCTCCGTGCAAAATTGTCTGGCAGTATGTTAAAACGTGTACAAAACAAACAGCTAGTGCCCACTTAACTAATATAAATATGTTCGTATTCCTCTTGTATTATAAAGTTCAGAAAAAGTTGCGTTCCTTCACATTCTCGGAGTTATAGTGCTTTGGTAAGTTAGGCTGGGGGGAGACCAACAATACCACATGGATTGTAACTTGTCCAAGGCTATGTGTGTGTATCCCCACAAAAACAATTTCATAATAAAAAGTCTCGAGTTTCCAAATAAGTCATATAATATTGTATTGTTCTTTATTTATTTATTTTTTTTTGGGGGGGGGGGGGGGGGGATTTTATCATTACATCTTGTTCACTTGTTATAATTTCTTTTTAAGTGATTAGATTGTGTATGGTTGATGGTTAAAGTCAATTTTACCTAAGAAATAACCATTCAAGAGGGCTGGAAACTGTGCGTAAATATAACCAAAACGTAGTAATTGTCTTTTGACATTAAATGTTATTGGTCAATGTGAATTCACTCATTTTTTTAACAATCTTGAGGAGTAATTACTCCTTAAAAATACTTTGGAATATCCAACACTCCTCAATGGTTAACAAAATTGCACCAACGGAAGTTGGTTCGAGTAGAGTGGGTTATGGTCACTTAAACAAAAGATCTCGGTTTTAAACCTTTATGAATGTAAAAAAAAATTTGAGAGAGGTCTCTGCTTCAGCACTTGACAGACTTGACAGAATCTCGTAGTGATTGCCTACTTTGCTTCCATATTATGAGTTGAGGGGGGCTAGCTTAGTTAAAACCTAAGAGTGGATAAGTGAAGCAAGGTGATAGAAGTGGGACAAAGTGTGAGGGAAAGTTGGAAGAGAGCAGGGGTTAGGAGGGGAGGCTAATGCGGGTTATAATTGAGGCCAGTGAGTGGAGGCGTTGTTAGCGTCTGTTGCGAATAAGCCAAGGTGGGGGCCTAGGCTCGTGCCTCAAGTTTCGGGTGCTTTTGTACCACTTTACAGTAACATAGGGGTATGGCACTCTATGCTTCCTCTTGGATCGAGGGTAAATAGTACTACAGCACAAATTATTAAAAAGTCAGGACGTTAGGCTTCACTGACACCTGCCTGCCACTCTCTCTCTCTGGCATTGTGTGTATATATATTTTTTTAAATTTAATTGCCGAGGAATCTAAGCATGAAATGAGCAGATTGATCAAAATAAAAAAATAAAATAAAATAATTACCGGATTGATGCATTTTAGGAAGTATTTTCTAAAATAATGCTAACACTAACGCCTCCACGTCACTGGTAGTGGTGTGAGGCTCTGACACGCCTCCAGAAGTGTGA
This sequence comes from Acacia crassicarpa, assembly GCA_034222035.1. Classification (NCBI taxonomy): domain Eukaryota; kingdom Viridiplantae; phylum Streptophyta; class Magnoliopsida; order Fabales; family Fabaceae; genus Acacia; species Acacia crassicarpa. Next base: position 4,331,709 of record JAWXYG010000010.1, read on the forward strand.
GGCTGAGGCTTTGACACGCCTCCAGAAGTGTGAGGCTGTCTCACGCCTCCAAGGCGTGAGACACTCTCACGCCATTAATAAAAAATTAATTAAAATATTTTAATATATAATTAATTATAATAATAAAAAATTAATAATAATTTAAATTAATAATTAAGAAAATTTAAATATCTAAAATTTATTATAAACTTTAAGAACAAGATTAATTAGTAAATTAATTATTTAATTATTTAATATTTTGTTCATTAACAATTTGATATATAAAGGGGATAGGATATTGTTACAACGTTTTTTTTGTTACAATCAATGTTACTACCACTTTTCCACCGTTAGATCAGAATCTTAATAGGAGAGAGAAATCATATAGGTAAATGAGATTCTGATCTAACGGTGGAAAAGTGGTAGTAACATTGGTTGTAACAAAAAAAGGTTGTAACAATATCCTATCCCTATATAAAGTATCTATCTTAAATAAGGTAAGTTTAAATAGAGAATAATAATTAGTCAAATAATTAATTCACTAATTAAAAATTTACAATAACACAATGGATGATCACGTTTTACGCTTTGTTATAAATAAATTATACCGTACTGTGTAATCTGTTAACTAAATTATACAGTGTAATCTTTTCTAAAGCGTGGATATAAAGATTACGCGGTACGGTATAATTTATTTATAATAAAGCGTAAAGCGTGATCATCCATTGTGTTATTGTAAATTTTTAATTAGTGAATTAATTATTTAACTAATTATTATTCTCTATTTAAATTTATCTTATCTAAGATAGATACTTTATATATCAAATTGTTAATGAACAAAATATTAAATAATTAAATAATTAATTTACTAATTAATCTTGTTCCTAAAGTTTATAATAAATTTTAGATATTTAAATTTTCTTAATTATTAATTTAAATTATTATTAATTTTTTATTATTATAATTAATTATATATTTAATTAAAATATTTTAATTAATTTTTTATTAATGGCGTGAGAGTGTCTCACGCCTCTGGAGGCGTGTCAGAGCCTCACGCCACTACCAGTGGTGTGGGGCCTTCTCACGCCTCCAGAGGCGTTAGCATTACTTTGGAAAATACTTTCCAAAGTGCATCAATCCGGTAATTATTTTATTTATTTTTTTATTTTGGTCAATCTGCCCATGAAATGAAACATTGTTTGACTCAAAAAAGAAAATGAAACATTGTGGATGGAATTATAAAAGTGTCAAAGCGTAAATTTGTGATGCAGTTTTTGTCAGGAGTGATATTCCTTTATACTCTCCCCGGTTACTGGTTATCGATTGTATTATAAAAGTGTTCGTATAATTATGACCGGAAGTAAAAAGTTTTTTTTATGTTCAATATTGTTTTGGAAATGTCAGAATAAAGTAATATTGCCCTCTTCAATTAAAAAGTTTGCTATCAATATGAATTTTTTCAGATCAATCATTGTGAGACACCATTTTTCCATTTTGAATTTTTCAAAGTGACATTGAACACAGAAAAACTCTTATGACAACATTTCTTCTTGTCAATATGAGTTGGCATAGATGGTAAGGAATCTTGGACTAGGCTTTTGGGTTGTGGGTTCGATCCCCTCTGTCGTCGTTGAGACTCCTTTTGGTAGGCGATCTTGTAAGTCCCTCCAAAAAATTTTTTTAGTAAAAAAAAAACATTTCTTTTTAGTAAAAACTTTCTGGATAAATTTACACCTAAATTCATTATAAAACAAACATTGGGTGGTAGAGGGCATATTGGGAAATGTCGTGTGATAGATAGATGATGGATGGGTCATAAGAGAAATCCAAAGCAATGAGTAATTCCTTGCAAGGTAGCCCTGTAGTCTAATCTAATGGTATAAGATGCTTTTTTTTGGGGTGGGTCAACGTATAAATGCTTCTCAATAAGGGGAGGTGGCGAGTCTAGTCTATTTATATTTTTATTTTTATTTTTTTAAAAAAGAATGATTCCTCGCCTGAAGGCGGAATTGAGACACGGAAGCCGAGGAATGGGAAGATATTGAAATTATGGAGTGGAGGGGCACCGAAAGGAAGGGTGTGGGGTGTGAAGAAAGTCAGAGGTGGGAATGATGAGAGTAGGGTGAGGGATGGGGCCAGAATTGGAAATTAAAAAAGTAAAGGAAAACGAATTAAGAGGGATACAGATATGTGAGACACTCATGATGACTAAGGCAAGCCTGGTTTGCTCTGCTTTTTGGTCACGCCTCTCTTGCGAGTTCACAAGGAAGGTGCTGCTCTAATTATTAAGTTTATTTATATCAAATTTATATTTTTTTATTTTAAAAAAAAAACAAAATAATAAGGTTCGTCATCCGTACCAGCTTTTGATCTGAGCCTGCGAATGGAAGTCCCAGTGTTGGCCATTAATGAAGTCACACAAGAGAATACGTCCCATGATCAGGTTTCATCGACCTCGCGCCCACCACACCTGCACCCAGCCACGTCTTGTCACCCTTCTTTTCGTTCATTATGAATCGCAGGCCCCACCGTCAAACTTCACTTCCAAATTAGTTCATACGTTTAATGTTGTGTTTGAGATAACGGAAGGGGAAGGGAGAGGTAGAAAACTAAAGGTAGAGGCTGCTTTTTTAATGGACCTGGCTTAGGTTCTTTGCCATCTAATGTCCGCTGGCTCTGAAACTTCCCCTTCACCCCTTTTTCTATAAAATTAAAAAAAATAAATTCAAGCACTGTCGGAAAATAATTAAAAAGATAATTTAGGATATTCAATGATACTGATATTGAAACAATTCTTTATAATTTTAAAAAATTATTTTAAGATCTTGAAAAAATATTTTACAATACTAAAATTTTTTTTTTAAGGGTTGTAATACCCTAAAATTCATAATCATTATAAACATTATATTTTGGCAAAAAATGCCTATTAAAAATAGGTGAATATGTGGTCTCAAAATTGAGTAACATATTTATATTAATTTAGGGAATTTTCTCTAAGACTTAAGGTAATAAAAAACCATATTCTCTAATTTTATTTTGAGATCATAAAATACCACAAAACTATCATATTAAAGCCTAGTCTTATATAATCATAAGAGAAATAAAATGCTATGGAGATACTAAAATTAATTAAGAGAGATTAATTAAAGTTGAAAGGCCAATTTTAAAAGTATGATTAACGAACATAAATATGATAAAATTATCATATTAAAACATGGTTCTTATGTAACCAAAATAATCAAGGAAGTGTTATGAAACCACTTGAATTAATTAAAGGAAATTAACCACGATTAGGAGGCAATTAAATTTGCACTAATTAAAATAATGGTATAATACCCCCAAGATTCATATGTCTCTGGAATACTATAGTTTGGCAAAATAATACCTACTTAAAATAGGAAAGTATGTTGTCTTTAATTTTAGTAATTTATTTATTTACTTTCCTTGGGATTTAAAGAGGCAAAAATACAATTTTATTTTAGGGACCATAAGTTGCCCTATGATTATTAAATTAATGCATGGTGTGTAAATGACCAAAGTAAACCCAAAAGTTGTGAGAAAATAATTAATCCAATTAAAGAAAATTGTCAATAATTAGTAGATAATTAAATATACATTAATCAAAATATTAACATTTAGTTCTTATACCATCAAGAATAAACCATAAAGGGTTGTGAAAATGGCTAAGATAAGGAACTTGTTGAAGAAGGGATTGAAGTTGGAATTATTGACTAATTTATGTGAAAGGATGCTATGTTGTTAATTAAAAAGAAAGAAGAAAACGCATGGAATGGCTAAATGTGGGAGGAATTATGAATCAAGCATTATAACATAGAGTTGAAAAGTCAAAAGAATAAAGTGGCGCATGAGTAGAGTGAATCAGATGAGTTCCAATTGGTTTAACAATGCAATGGACAAATTAAAAGCATATTAAATGGCTATTAAAGAGAGGAAGCCACGGTGTTTGAGCTTGGAAAGCAAAAAAATAAATCAAACACATGCTAAAATATAGTCAACAACTTGTGGAGGAATGTGGACTATTTAATACTTGGCCAGCAAGTTTCTTAACTTCTTGAGGAAGTTCCAACAACTTCTTGAGGAAGTAGAGCCTTGAATTTTCCTATAAATAGAGGCCTTGCCTCTCCTCATTCCTCACACCAAAATCCCAAGCAACATCTGATTCTAAGAGTGAAAGAGAGAGTGAGAGTCTTGGAGAAAGGAGGAGCAAGAGTTCTAGGTAAGTTCTTGAGCTCTAGCTTTTGAGTTTTTAGTTATTTTGTAGTTTAATCTCTAAATTCTTTAGATATAGTTGTTTTTATGTTCTTCTGAGTTTAAAAATGATTTTATTTCAAAAAATTGATGAAGAAAGTGGTTTAGCAAAGTTCTTGGTGAAAGAACACCGAAATAACGAAGTTCTGGCGAAATTCGTCGGTTAGATGATTTCTGAGTTAGTAACAGAAAAGCTTATAGTTCATGTTGAAAATGTTGTTGAAAAATTCTGAGAAAATTCATGGTTATAGTAGACATATAGAGCTTTTCAAATATGTAAAGAACATGTTGAAATGGGCTCTGTACAATGAGAAAGAAATTCTCAAAGTTTATGTTGCGAAAATGCTGGAAATTCTGGGCAGAGGATGAACACGTGAAATCTGGGAATTATTTTTGAATTCTGGGAAAAGTATGATATTTTTTCTGAAAATTAGACATCCTAATGAGTCCGGAACATTTTACGGATCTTCGTTTTGATTTTTCTAGAATTAGTTATGATTTTTCGAAGTTAAACGAAAATCAGCCTTAAATGCTGATAATCAGCGTTTTTATCTGAAAATTCAAAGGAAATAATGGAAAAATAAATACACCAGGGGTAGAATAGCCAATTGTGGATAAGATATCTTTTAGTATATTATTTGTGAGTTAATAAACGCGACATTACCCTTATAGGAAGTTTGCAATCGTTTTCTGATCGACGTCATACCGAAACTACCAATTTAGGTACGTTCACGTATTGTAGCACTAACTCTGATGCTTATTGTATGCTCATATGTGATAGATAGTCTGAGACTCTATTTTGAAAATTGATCACACACATGCAGCTTGATACGGGTTATGGTCTTGATAATGCCGTTATGTTTTTCTGGCGCTGAGAACACGGATGTACACCGTGGCACTGGTGAATAGTGCAAACTATAATAACATGCATATTGCAGTGGCTATATTATGTTATTATCTTGAATATGAGATGCATCTGCTATGTGCTGTTAGAATACATCTGCTGTGTGCTTATGTATTGTTGTAATTATACATCTGCTGTGTGCTTATGTATGGATTATTGCTGTAACGCCGTGAATATCTGTCATATATACTGCCATATATAAGCATGAGGTTAACCGTTACCTGAGGTTCAATGGCCATTGAACCTCAGCTCTTATTATAGCTTCAGGGTCTGGAAGACCGAGGGCCAAGGACAAGGGTAAGGTGCCAGCGTGAGGACGCAGACGGAGAGAATTTTATTTGACTTTATACCCTCGAACTATATTCAGACTATTGTACTGCTGTGTAAGCAGCCAGATACCACAACAGTGAATGTTTTATCAGATACTCGCCTTTTGAAATTATTCCGATGCTCTACTCTGATGGAAAAAAAAAATTTATTCCGCCTTTGAAAATTGGGATGTTACAAGGGTGCTGATTGGTATTAAAAGAATGTTTTAGGAGATTGACTGATACTGAAAAAATAATTCATGATCTTGAAAAAATATTTTAAAATCGTGAAAAAATATTTTAGGGTGCTAACTGATAGTAAAAAAATATTTGAGGATACTGACTAGTACTAAAAAAATAATTCATGATCTTAAAATATTATTTTAGAATCTTGAAAATCATAAACCATATTTTTAATAGCGGTCGGTATCTGAATTATTTTTTTAAGATCTTAAAATAATTTTTTTAAAGATCAGGAATTATTTTTCACTACACATCAGTATCCTTTTAGTACCAGTCAATATCTTTTTTTTTTTTTAAGATCCTTAAATAATTTTTCAAAATCATGAAAAATTGTTTTAGTACCATTCAATATCCTGAATTATCTTTTTACTATTTGACAGTGCCTAATTTTTTTTAAAAAATATATATATGAAAAGGGTGAAACGACATAGTTTCAAGGCAGCAGACGTTAGGCAAAGGAACTAAGCCAGGTCCTTTTTTAATATGATATGATTTACGGCGTATGAAATAAGTATGTAAGAGGAATTTTGTTTTAACTTACATGAACGTGTGTTTCTTAACGCTAGCTCAAACATGTACTTAATATTGAAGGGAAAATAGTAGTATACGAGCGGCATAACTTATTTATAAATATTAAGAAAATTAGTTAAGTTAGTTATTTGTAATAAATATACATTGATTTTCTTAAAGTATCATATTTAATCATAAAATATTAATGTTGAAACTATATATACTCATGATAAAAAAGGGGGGGGGACCTCTTTTAATATATGCAATTTATATGGATACTTTAGAGGAAAAATTATACATTTGAAAGTGAAAACAGATTCAGATTTTATATTTTGAATTACACTAAATCCCTTGTCTTCCAAAATTGTAAGTTGTTTGTTTGTTTTTCGTCTTCCAAAATTTTGTATATAAAATTGTTTATTTCTTTGCCAACAAAGATTGATTAAGTTGATAACCACTACTGTAGTATTAAAAGAAAATAGTTAGGATAGGACTTCATGCAATAAAGGTATGGAGTCATATCCTGCTCGTTGTGGAATTTTGCTGGTAAATATTTATAAATATTTTTAGCCACATGAGTTTCTGAACTTACTTAAAAGCTCAATGAGATTGAAAAAAAGTTTAGTAGGGAAAAAACTCAGTCGGGTAATATTTGGAAAAGCTTATAAGTGATTGAGCTTCTGGAGAAAAAGCTCCTTATCTTCAGAAGCTCAATCCCAAAGCGTTGGAGCGCATCGGGCGACGAGTGTTGGGGAAGTTTGAGATACTTGAATGTTTCCTTCGACAATGCTACCGTTGACCTCTCCTTCGACAACGTCACCGGAGAGATTCCCAATTCCTCTGTTTTCATGAACTCCGATTCGAGTTCTCTTTTTGGTAATCTCGATCCTTGCGGAGAACAAAATGATAACACATGTTCCATTTCTTCATCACCATCTCCTTCACCAAATTACACTTCTCCAATGTCTTCTCCGGCATTCGCTGCATTTCCGAAGACAATAAATTCTCCTCCGTCGGAATCAAGACACAACATTTCGAAAAAGGACAAAACAAGGCTCAGAAGAGGAACAATCATAGGAATCGTAATTGGGGACATAATAGGAATTGGATTATTAGCCATAATTTTCGTATACATGTACCAATCAAAAGAATTTCATCCTGGAAATATTATTTGGTTGGCTATCTTGAATATATTGGTCGTAATTAACAATGTCGTAACATATTATATTCTTGGTTGGCTATCTTGAATATATCTTAAATATCTAATTAACAATGTCGTAACATATTATAAGGTACCAACTAAAAAGTTTATTTAGTTATTTATATAAGATACTTGTTTATTTTCAATGAATATTAATTATTTATTTTCATGTCTGTCCATAATTAATGGGAATAGTGTATGAGAGTAATAATTAATAAAATATTAGAATTCAGTGCAATTAGTAGGGGTAACTTTGAAAGTTATTTAAATTGTAGGTCAATTTTATTGAATTTAACTGTTTTTATTGGTTTGTAAGAAAAGTTAATTCATGATTTGGTGCTTTATAATAAGGATCAGAAGGAATATTATTTAGTGCTAACATGTAAAAAACATTTGTATGCATTCTATTTATATAACGGTTTTATTCATTAAATATATTTAATTAAAGACTTTATTTTACATTAATTTTTAATATATAAATTGACTTTTTTTCAGAATTAAATTTAAATTTTTATCTTCAATTTTTAAACAGTGATTAGGGTTATATATATATATATATATAGTATTCTTTTTATCTTAACCGACTTTTCAAATAATAATCTAAACACATTTCAGTTTTGAAAAAAGTTATTTTTGTCACTGTCAATCCAAACAAAAATCACATTTACAATATGACTTTTATCCTATGTTATTTCTGCAAAAGTCAAATTGAAAATAAACCGCTTCTCTCACCGCTAACCAAATAGACTCAAGTAACTAACTTAAGTAACAAAAGTCAGGTTGGCTAGCCACAAGTATTCTTTTATAATTTTATTAGAGTTAATTATGTTAAAGCATTATTAGACACTAAAGTAACTAATTTAAGTAATTTTTTAATTTAATTTAATTAGATAAATATGTATTATATTAAAAAAAATAGATAGTGTGCAATTCGATCATAATTTTTTGTTTTGTTTTGTTTTGGGGCCATGCAATGGAATCATGCCCTCGTAGAGATGCTTCAGATTTATTGTCGTGGACCCTGGTCCCTGGTCTTCGCATGAAGGCCAACAGTTTCAGATCAGTCTTTCCATGATTGATAATAGATCAATCTTTCCAAAATGAGTATGTATATTTATATGCCCGCCCTTTTTTGAAGAAAAAATGTCCTTCTTAACACAAATTCATGTGTGTGCAAGGTGTGGCTGAGATGCGAGCGATCTTAATGCAATCTGACTTCTATCAAATAAGTTGTATTTGAGCTCCTTATTGAAGAGCCTAAATGAAACAGTGATTAGGGTTAATAATGAAAAGTAAAAGATCAACGGAGGCAAGCAATAAATGTTTTGGCCGATTAATGAGTTTTTGAGTGATCATTGCATAACCTCTTTGCATCTTGTGCTAAATTGAGATTAGACCTCTTTTATATAGTTACTTCGTATATCATAAATCATGATTGAAAAAGTTTCTTTTGAAGACCTCATCATTATTTCAAACCAATATTATATTTATATGTGGTTTTAAAGGATCACCACGTTGCATGTTCCTTGATCTTTGAAGCCATCCTAATCACATTCTCACACTTTATCCCGCTTTCTTCTAGTTGGTAGGTGTTGCATATTTCTTGCAACATGAGATACAGTGGCGGAATTTAGGATAAATATTTGGGGATCAAATGTATACTCATTATTTAATTAAGATTTTTTTTTTTTTTAGGAACCAAAGTCATTAACTAATCTCATATAGGTATTTTTTAAAAAATTCTAAACAATTTTTTTTTTTTTTGGGTTTGCCATGGCCCCATTGTATCCAAAAAGATCTGCCCCTGATGAGACACGTTAGCTTTGGGGTATATTATCATTGGGCTTTAAGGTTAATTTGAATTATATTTTGCTTATACTTTAAAGTTTATAACTAACTCTTTATTAAGTTCATTTACAAAACTATCATTACAGTTTACAACACATACATGGTAATAATGGTGTCACGTTAGTGATTATTGGTAATAATTGTGTGCTTCAATCAATGTTTTGCTTTGTTTGACAACATCGTGTCTTTTAATTTATATTTCAGCTAAGTCCCCCTTAACCTCTCAACTAGTATTTCCCAATGGGCCTCACTACTGGCATTCGATAAAGATGAGATATTATCTCTACAAATGGAGATAATGTAAAATTCCAAAGCATAGGTTTATCATGAAAAGATGCCGGAACCAATTAATTAACTTTCCCTTTCTATTTGGTCAAGAAAGAAAATTTCCCTTAAAAAAAAAAATCTTCAAATCTATATCCATACTTTAGTTCAAAAACATCCATGTTCATAGTTAACTAATAATATGGGCCAGTTTTTCCATGCACAGAACAAATAAATAGGGAAATAGTGGATCCCCTTGTCTCACTCCCCTGGATGGATGGAATACTTCCGCTTTGTCCCCGTTCCATAGCAATTGCATACTAGAGCTAGATACACACTGGCCAATTACCTCAATAAGCCGATGATAGGGATAAAACTTTATAGCCTATAAACTCCACAAGTGCACAGGCCGTACCAAGTAGTAAAGAGTGAGTAAGATATTGTTCCCATGAGGACTTGGTATCACAAACTTCGGTTAAGCATTAATTTTATACTTTCTTTTAAATTGAGCAAACCAAATTGAATTTAATTAAGAAAAAGGAATTAAACCAAAATTAAAATAAACAAACCACCACAATAATCAAATGAGCAACTCAGAGTCACTAATCCCTTATTAGCTTCATAAACCTTGATTTCACTAATTTAATTACTCTTAATATCAATTTTGTTAATCTCGAGTATAAATAGCTATAAGTGTCTGTCGATCCACTTACAACCCTCTCTTGAGTATATTTTGTTATGTCTAACATAATTACTCAAGAGGCAACATAACTCGGATACACTCTTCAACAATTATATGGGGCAATTAGGTATATGTATATCCTAAGCACAAATTAAATTGTAATTTAATCTCATATTACTTAATCTCAGAGCTTAATTAAAATCACATTTGCCAAGGTAAATCTTAATTCTCAAATTCATATTTAATGATGGTCAATCATTAAATAAATAAAACTAACCAAAATTAGGTAACCAAAACTAACATTAATTATAACTAAATAATAAAAACAAAGTTTAATCCACACCTATAAGTTTAAAGTTTCTCTTGGTTGTAAAGAGAAATTAGCCAAACATGGCCTTAACAAAAATCTAGTTCAGCACAACCAATAACAATTCAGAGTTCAATGAGGAAAGAAAAATAAAACCATGGCAGAAATCACCGCCTCCCACTCTAGTTCTTCGATCAGAATCTGTTCCTCCTTTGTGGTTGTGAAGACGAAGCTCGCCGGCGACCATGGTGGAGAGGGTAGCCGCCGGCGAGAGAGGAAGTAGAAGGTCGAAGGTCTGAACACGCGCCCTGCTCCTTTGCTCTGTTTCGCTCCTCACTGTGCGTCTTTTTTCTCCAACGAGAATAAATGATCTCCAATGCTGAAAAAAAACGCCGCCTCTGCTGCTCTTTTTCTCCGTGAAAATATCCTCCTTTCTTCTTCTTCTTCTTCTTTTTTTTTTTTTTTTTTTCTTTTCAATTCCCGTTCAGCTGCCTCCCTCGTGTTTTAATTGCCGCCTCCTGTGGGTTTTTTAGGTCATCCATTTTCATTCAATTGCGGGCCCATAGCTTTTTTTGTTTTTCATTGATCAATTCCTTTCAATCAGTGCCAAACTCGTTTCCAACTTATGCTGATGGTAAAAAAAGGAATTATATTATTATAATAACAATAACAATAACAATAATAATAATAAACTGAATTTTTTTTCCATCTTTTCTTTTTCTTTTTTTAATAAACTAAACTACCATTATTTATTGCCTGAACCCAAAAACTTTTATTTTAAATTGAAATCCCATAAATGAAATATCCAAATTGATTTCTCTTAAAATCTCAATAAAATCTCTTTAAATTAGTACTAATGACTTCCCAAATATATAAAAATATCATTCAAATCTATTAAAAATGGGAAGTCATCATACTCCCACACTTGCATCAAATCTTGTCCTCAAGATTTTAATTCTAAAACAACAAAATTCAAGAAACACAAGGAAGCAAGATTTTTAAAGCAAGCACTACAAAATTGAAGTTAATTCAAACTTTCTTAGAAATCTTTTTCACCTTCCAAAAATGCAAGTAGTAAGGTAATTAATTTGGCAAAGATAAATCACAATAGAATGTCCCTCATAAGTCAAGTGTTTACACTCATTTCTCAAGATATTCTAGGGCTTGTGTTTCACTCAATTCCACCTATTGCAACTTATCTACCATAAGCTTGTTTATCATCTCAATCTCCACTTTACACATTATCCAATTGCACACTTAAATCAAAAGGACTTTCTCAAGGTTTTACTGATCAAGGTAGGATAATGAAATGAAAGTGATCAAATGGTATAAGAGAATACTTTAATTAGTGCCAAGTAATTTAATGAAATTCATGAAGAATGAAGGAATACCCATAAAAAAAAAACAAAAAAACAAACTCACTAACACTATATACAAACAACCTTTATTCCCTTGACCCCAACAATTTTTCCCCCCTTAGATCTCTATTTTCCTTTTCTTTTCCTCTTTTTTTTTTTCATAATATATATTCCTTTATTTCTTTATTTTTTTCCTTCTTTTTGTTTTTCCTTTTCTTCTTCTTTTTTTTTTTTTTTGGTTTTTCACTACCCACACATACTCTTTTAGTGTTACTTCCTAACTCCTTCACTCTTTTAAATTGGTTCACTTAGCACTTAATAAAGTAACAAAAATGAATGGGGCGAAAAAGATATAAAAATTGTATATCTCAAACAAAGGGCTATTAATTCTATGCAAATTTCTTTTTTTTTTTCTTCTAGAAAGATAAAGGCTCAAATGGGTAACAAATGATTTTCATATAATAAGGATGGACATTTGGCCAAACTAGCTGTGAAATGAATGCCTAGATCATCTTTGCACATGCAAAAGGATTTCAAATTTCAAAAGAGATTTAAAACAATTCTAGAGATGACATCACAATAGGTTAAATTCTTCATGTGGCAAGTTGGTCACAAAAGACTTGCCACTAACTCCTCAGAGCCAGAAGAGGCCTTACAAGTGACAGCCTCTGTCCTTTCTCATGCAACAGGGAGGAGAGCGTGATCCATATAATCAGGGACTGCGAGAGAGCGAAAAACCTATGGAAACAAATTTTGCATCCTAACTATTTTTGTTAGTTTTTTGCAGGTAACTTGCAGGGTTGGTTAAGATGGAATGCTAATCACCATCTCGGAAAAGGAAGATTCCTGAACTTCTCTTGGCCAAGAGTTTTCAGTTTCGGATGCTGGATTCTTTGGACTACCAGATTCAAATCCTTGTTCCAAAGCGAAAGCACTGATATAAGGGAGATGTTGCACTTATGTAGTTATCTTCTTATGGAAAACGCAGTTGGACAATCCTTAAATCACAAAATTTTTAAAATTGATAGGTGTGACGAGATGAGTTGGACACCTCCCCCTACTAATGTGGTTCGCATAGATGTGGACGGGTCAGTGCATGATCAACAACGAGCAGCTTGCGGAGGAGTAATAAGGAACTTGGCTGATGGGATTTCATAAATTCCTTGGAACTCATACCGTTGTCGAAGCAGAACTTTATGCTATCATGACAGGCCTAATAATGGGTCGCCAGATGGGCTTTCGAAGAATTGCTCTCTACTCGGACTCTCTTGATGCTATCAACTCCATTATGAGAGACTGCTGCACTGATCACCCACTCCGTGCGATCGTTGGTGAGGTTCGCCACCTTCTTTACCAGGATTGGGAAGTTGAAATCCGCTACAGCCCGAGAGATAACATTGCCTGCGCTGACTACATGGCCAAACTTGGCCACGAAGCTTCCGATGCTACCGACGTGATACTGGTCCCCACAATTCCGCAGGGATGCCTGGATATGGTGCTAAGAGATCAAATATCTTGTAACTAGCCTCTTTTCTAGTTTGTTGTATTAAGGATTAGACCCCCAATGTCTAGTCCTTAACTCTCATTCTCTCAAGCCTAAGCTTGCCTTTCTTATTCAAAAAAGAAATGAAATTTAAGGCTCAATTTCCTTACAGGTTCTTTGACATCCTAAAGTAAAGTACCAAAACCAAATATTTACCTATTTACCAACATTCAAAGAACATAGAATCAATTCCTAATCAAATTCACTACTTTTCATGTTCAAACCAACTCAATTGTGATAATACTCTCAAATAAAATTCAAACTTCCATAATTTTTTTCCCAGAAAATATGAGGACAAGAAAAGTCATGTAAAATCCAAGATACCCTCACCCTACACTTAAATGTCACGTTGTCCTCAATGTGAACAAGTAACAAAAAGTAATGGAAGTGAAGTACAACCACATATAAGTGTAAGGGTAACACCAACTTTAGAAATTTCAAATTTTCACCAATTAAACAGCTTAAGTGCTAACAGTCATTCAGTAATCATCACAAACAGTCTTCACATGCACATCCAACTAAGACCAGCACTCATTCCCAAACAATATATCATCAACAATCAAATAGAACAAATCAAAGAAAAGTAGAAGAAAACTCCCCTATTTGTTCTTGACTTGCATTCTCAATCCTTGCTATCAAAGTAGATCACATCATCAGGGGCTTTCAACAGTCCTACAAAATAAAATAAAGCATCAAATCATACTTTGGGTTGCCACCCAAGAAGCGCTAAGTTTAAAATCTTCAGCCAGACTTCTCAAAACAACTTCTAATCATAAGTATCAAACACCAGAATCACATTGTCTTCATTTCTTTTCAAGCAACAAGGTGTCGCATACAAAAATTGATCATTCAAGTTAATTACTTGTACTTCCTTAATCATAGACAATCTTGGAGTACAAGTATTCACTGAATTCAAATGAAGCACAACATGCATATCTTTGAAAATAAACATAGGCACTTCCAAGAATTTAGAGCATCCAATAAAATCCACTTGACTCTCTTCAGTAAGAGTCAACAATTCAATAGGAGAGTCATGAACAAAAACAATTGAGACATCCACATCAATTTGATCACCAAAATCACAATCCTTAGGCTCCACAGTTGGAACCTCTTCTAGACACCCATTATTCTCATCTAAATCACTTTGAAGCTCACAATCACCTTCTACATTATCCATAATCTCATGTAATTTCACATTTTCAACTTCCTCACAATAATCATTATCAGCATAAGAAGTGGCCACCAAGCTTAAAGAATTATTTTGCATCTTAGTCTCCAAGGTTGAAACAATTTGACTCACATATACCCCCATATCTTGAACACTTGACTTAATATTTTGGACACTTGACTCAATGCTAGTGACAATCTCCTTTTGCTCTCTACTAAATCTCTTTGATGCTTCTGCACACTCCTCAACTAATCTTTCTAAATTAGATTTTCCTTATACTCAATGGTTTGTTCTTCAACATATGGATAAAAGGAAAAAGGAGGAGTATTTTCATGAGAACAATGAACATATGGATCATCAAACTTTTATTGCTCAAAACTTTCACTAGGACAAAATGAATGATCAAAATAAGCTTGGTCCCTAGCAAAATCATCTCTCATAAAATGACTAGTTGTACTATATGGACACTGCTTATATAAATGATTCCCTCCACAATAAACACAAGACATGCAAACATATTGAGAAGAATCAACATATGAGATACAACCATCATTTATGCTCCTTTTATGTTGCCTATCATTCAAAGAATTTATAATAGCAATCAATCCATCTTGTATAGAAGACAAAGAATTCATCTCCTTTTCAATATTAAGACTAGTTGGTTGCCAATTGAAATCCATTTCTTTTAAAATTTTTTTTTCAAAAAAAAAATAATAAAATATTTACAAACTCATACTTAAACTACTAATGCTCAATTAATTCCAACCAAGACAGTTGTAGCACACAAGTCCCAGCAACAGCGCCAAAAACTTGATAGGGATAAAACTTTATAGCCTATAAACTCCGCAAGTGCACGGGCCGTACTAAGTAATAAAGAGTGAGTAAGATATCGTTCCCACGAAGACTTGATATCACAAACTTCGGTTAAGCATTAATTTTACACTTTCTTTTACGTTGAGCAAACCAAATTGAATTTAATTAAGAAAAAGGAATTAAAACAAAATTAAAATAAACAAACCACCACAATAATCAAATGAGCAACTCAGAGTCACTAATCCCTTATTAGCTTCATAAACCTTAATTTCACTAATTTAATTACTCTTAATATCAATTTTGTTAATCTCGAGTATAAATAGCTATAAGTGTCTGTCGGTCCACTTACAACCCTCTCTTGAGTATATTTTGTTATGTCTAACATAATTACTCAAGAGGCAACATAACTCGGACACACTCTTCAACAATTATATGGGGCAATTCGGTATATGTCTATCTTAATCACAAATTAAATCGTAATTTAATCCCATATTACTTAATCTCAGAGCTTAATTAAAATCCCATTCGTTAAGGTAAATCTTAATTCTCAAATTCATATTTAATTATGACCAATCATTAAATAAATAAAACTAACCAAGATTAGGTAACCAAAACTAACATTAATTATAACTAAATAATAAAAGCAAAGTTTAATCCACATCTATAAGTTCAAAGTTCTTCTAGGTTGCAAAGAGACATTAGCCAAACATGGCCTTAACAAAAATCTAGTTCAGCACAACCAATAACAATTCAGAGTTCAATGAGGAAAGAAAAATAAAACCATGGCAGAAGTCACCGCCTCCCACTCTAGTTCTTCGATCAGAATCTGTTCCTCCTTTGTGGCTGTGAAGACGAAGCTCGCCGGCGACCGTGGTGGAGAGGGTAGCCGCCGGCGAGAGAGGAAGAAGAAGATTGAAGGTCTGAACACGCGCCCTGCTCCTTTGCTCTGTTTCGCTCCTCACTGTGCGTCTTTTTTCTCCAGCGAGAATAAATGATCTCCAATGCTGAAAAAAAAAACGCCGCCTCTGCTGCTCTTTTTCTCCGTGAAAATATCCTCCTTTCTTCTTTTCAATTCTCGTTCAGCTGCCTCCCTCGTGTTTTAATTGCCGCCTCCTGTGGGTTTTTTAGGTCATCCATTTTCATTCAATTGCGGGCCCATAGCTTTTTTTGTTTTTCATTGATCAATTCCTTTCAATCAGCGCCAAACTCGTTTCCAACTTATGCTGATGGTAGAAAAAGGAATTATATTATTATAATAACAATAACAATAACAATAATAATAAAAACTGATTTTTTTTTTCATCTTTTCTTTTTTAATAAACTCAACTACCATTATTTATTGCCTAAACTCAAAAACTTTTATTTTAAATTGAAATCCCATAAATGAAGTATCCAAATTGATTTCTCTTAAAATCTCAATAAAATCTCTTTAAATTAATAATAATGACTTCCCAAATATATAAAAATATTCCTCAAATCTACTAAAAATGGGAAGTCATCAGCCGACTTGGGAGATTAATTTCCTGGAGACAGTTGAGCAAGAACCCCCAGTTGACTTGGTCATAAGCCTTCTCCAAGTCAATTTTAATCGCCAAGAATCCCTTTTTCTGTTTCATAGAGTGCATCGTATGAATCACCTCTTGGGCCACAATTATATTATCACTGTTGTGCCTCCCTGGGGACGAAGCTACATTGATTTGGAGCGATCAACAATGGTAAGATAGGCTTAAGTCTGCTCACAATGATCTTCGATAGAGTTTTGTAAATGACACTGCAAAGGCTTATCGGTCTCAAGTCACCCATTGTCTGAGGAGGCTCCTTCTTAGGGATGAGGACGACTAAGGTCCCATTGATTTCTTTAATAGCCTGCGGATTAGCAAATAGGAACTTAACGTATGTCACAACAGAAGTACGTACCGTGCTCCATTGATTCTGGTAGAAAAGAGCATTAAAGCCGTCAGGGTCCGAGGACTTTAGGGCACCCATACTAAACATTACTTCCTTAATTTCAATATCTGAAATCTCTCTATTACACCATCGGAGTGTATCTTCCTCAACAAAGGAATAGGACATGTGACATTGAAGCACTGGCCTGCTGGTGTCATTTTCTGTAAGGAGAGTCGAAAAGAAACTAGTGGCCAAACCTTTAATTAGGCCGGTATCATAAACCCATGTACCTTCACTATCTTTAATAGCCTCAATGCGTTGAGATTTCCGTCGTTGGTTTGCACGAGCGTTTTGGTTATTAGTTTCGCTAACATTTGGTTTATTATGTTTTATTTATTAGTGTGCCTGTTTTGGTTTTTTTTTTTTTTTTTTCGGTGTAATTATCATGCTTTGATGCACTTTTTTTTTTGATAAGAAAAAGTTTTGGTGGGTTCGGCATCAGTCCCCCTACCAAGATCAGGGCACGGCCCCGGGCTCTATGAGTACTTACTGGGGATTTACGAGATCGCCTACCAAAGGAGTCCCAGCGACGGTAGAGGGGATCGAACCCACGACCCAAGGGCCTAGTCCTGGATCCCTTACCATCTATGCCAACTCACATTGGCGCTTTGATGCACTTTTGATATAAGTATTAATATAAGTAAGTTTTAGGGGGAAAAAAAAAAGAGGAGGGGGGGGGGTTGGACCCAAATATCTATGGAAGAAGATGATCTCTTTGCTAATGACAAAGAAATAAATTGGAAACTCCTTGAGGAATCTGAAGAGATGAAGCAGCTTATGGAAATGTATCCGGTGGCACCATGTTGGGAAGAAGAGTACAATGAGTGGTGTGAGCCATGGAATTATGCATTGATCCTCACCGTATTGGGCAAAAAATTCAACCTCTTCGTTTTGAAAGAACTTCTGACCAAGCTGTGGGGCTTCTCAAGCTTTGAACTAATTGATATTCCCAACAATTACTTCGTGGTCAGATTTCAGGACCAAGAACTGTGGAGGGCACACTATCGCAAAGTACTCTATGAGGGTCCTTGGGTAATCAGGCAGCACTGTGTTCTAATCCAACGCTGGTCACCATATTTCAATCCCTATGACAACCCACTTGGCAGAGTGGCAACTTGGGTTCGTATCCCAGATGTGCCGATGCATTGTTATAATAAACACTGCATCTCACATTTGGGTGATCGAATTGGGCGCACTCTTCGTGTAGATATGAACACGCTCCACGATTATCAGGCTGAAAATCCCAAAATTCAAAAGGGGAAGTTTGTGAGAATTTGCATTGAATTGAACCTTCAAAAAAAGCTTGTCCCAAAAGTAATAGTGGCAGGATCGATTTTTAATGTCGAGTACGAAGGACTTACTATGATATGCTTCTCATGTGGGCGATTTGGTCACCGAAGGGAAGGATGCCCATTCAAATCTTCTTCATCAGAAGGCTAGAGCGAGGTAAATCCATCACAGCAACGTCTAGATCAGCCCCCAAATCGGCCGTCGGTGAACTCTCCGGTGAGAAACACAGATGACACTTTTGGTCCATGGATGCTCGTTAGCCGTTGAACCTGGATTCCCCAACGGTCCGAACCCAAGGATGTCCAACGTCACTCCTCGGGCCCTGGATCCAAATCGCCGAAGATGGCTCCTGTCAGAAAGCTTTCCCGGTTTGCAGTGATAGTGGATCTTGAAGATGATGGTGCTCGGATACGGGATGACGTCGGGGTTCCTCGAAATGACGCTGTGGTTCTTCGGAATGATGTTAGCGCATCGACGATCTCTTCTAGGCAAGAGGAAAACAGAGTGGGTAAGAGCCAATCGGTCAAATCATTTGTCCAGGGAGGTACAAGATTGTCAGCTAGCAAGTCACACGGCAAAAAATTGGAGCTGGATTCAAAGATGAAGCTCCAGTATAAACCTAAACAAATTATAGCTGGGCCTTCTTCAACTGGACCGAGTGGGGTGCAAGCCAATCCTGGGCCACAATATGCGCTGGATAGTTTTATTAACTTTGGGCCTCAAAATGCGTTGGATGATTCGGCCAATGATGGGCTTGCTATGGAATTAATCAATCCACCTGAACAAAAGAGCAATAATACACTCATATCTGCTGATGCTAAGGGACCTGCGTCTTCGTTGGATCCTCTAAATCAAGCTCGGCCAAGTATGAAGCTAGAAAGGAAATCTATTATTAATAAAGCCCCGATCCTACATATGGGTCCAAAAAAAATCATAGAGAAGAAGAATAAACCAAAAATCCAGCGTGCCCATGTTATTGTCCCTGGCAATCTAAACACATCAGTTCAACAGGCCCCTCCCATTCCTGTTCCTTCAACGGAGTCAAACTGTGATGCCTCAATGGAGCAACTGCATGAGAAGGCACTCCCAATCAACTTGCAGCCACCTGAGCAATGGGACCCTAATGAGGACATTGCGCCAGACTTTATGGATAATAATGGTACCACTGTGCCTGAAACGCAATTTAAGCAACATCTTGAAGGTGGGACCGAAAATTCCAAGTAAGCGACATCCTTCATTTCTTGTTTTTAATTGCATTTTTATCCATGATTATTGCATCTTGGAATTGTAGGGGAGCCGGTAGCCAGACTTTTCCTTTAACCATTAAAGATATTGTTAATAATTATTGCATTGACATTCTCTGTCTTATGGAACCTCGTGTAAGTGGAGATAGAGCGGATAAAATTTGTCCTAAACTTGGTTTTAATCACTGGATCCGGGTAGAATTTACCGGGTTTTCTGGGGGCATTTGGATTCTGTGGGATAACGGTGCTTTTGATGTTAGTTATCTTACCTCCACCACCCAATTGCTCCATTGTCAAGTTAATGATCGTGCTACTAATTGTATCAGTCTTGTGACTATTGTCTATGGTGAAACTACTTTAGCTGGTAGAACCACCTTATGGAACTCCCTCCGTTCACTTGATAATTTCAACTCCCCTTGGTTGGTCTTGGGCGACTTCAATGCATATTTATCTCCAACTGACAAACTAGGGGGGCCAATCCCCAGTGGGCATCTATGCGTCAATTTAAAGAATGTATTGATGACACGGGTCTCATTGAGGCTAACATCCAAGGAGACAAATTTACTTGGGAATGGTGGGGTTTGAAAGAAAGACTTGATTGAGTTTTTACGAATCTCAATTGGATTACCTATTTTCCCAATTCCGCCATCCACCATGGCCTTAAATTTAAATCTGACCATAGGGTTGTTGTGGTAAATTCTAATACCTCATCCCAAAGAATTAACCAACACAAACCTTTCTCCTATCAGATTGCGTGGACCTTAGAAGACGATTTCAATCACATTACCGGTGAAGCCTGGCATGGAAAAAATTGGCTCGATGGTTTGGAGAATTTTCAAAAATCTGCTTTGGAATGGAATAATAACCGTGTGGGTAATTTCACTAAAAAGAAAAAGGAGTTGACTCGTCGCCTTGAGGGAATTGATAGAAGTAGAAGGATGAATTTGCAGACCGGGCTGTACAAATTAGATAGGAAACTTTGGGACGAATATCATAAAGTGGCTACTCAGGAAGAAATCACCTGGTTTCAAAAATCGAGAAGCAAATGGCTCTAGGAAGGTGATAGAAACACAAGATTTTTTCACGCGTCTACTATTATGAAAAGGAAAAAACAGAGAATTGGCGCCATTATGAATGAGGCAGGAGAATGGATTGAAGATCATAATGTTGCGAAAATGATGGCCCATGATTTCTTTCAAAATCTTTATACTCGAGATAATTCCGTGAAAGACCCTGGTGAATGGTGCTCTAATTTCCCCATTATTGATTCAAACAGGTTGAGTCTTCTTTCGAGGAAAGTTTCCAGAGTTGAGATAGAAAATGCTACATTTGCTATGGGTGCTTTTAAGGCGCCGGGCCTCGATGGTCTCGAGGCTCATTTCTTCCAGACCCAGTGGAATGTTGTGGGAGGCAAAATTTGTGATTTCACATAAGAGTGCTTCAGCAACCCTCAGACTATGACCAGTATAAATAAATCCAAGGTTGTTCTCGTTCCTAAGGTTGATAACCCTACTAGGTTGAGGGACTTTCGGCCCATTTCCTTATGCAATGTAAGTTTCAAGATTATTACTAAGATCCTGGCGAACAGACTTAGAGACGTTATGGATTATCTTATAAGCCTTGAACAATGTAGTTTCATTGCCGGAAGATCGACTTGTGACAACATTATTATAGCTCAAGAAATCATTCACTCTATGAGAATTAAGAGAAAGAGGAAAGGTTTCGTAGCCGTCAAAATTGATATGGAAAAAGCATTTGACAGACTCGACTGGGGATTTATCAGGAACACCCTCATTTCCCTGAATCTGGAAAACAACCTTGTGGACCTCATTATGGCCTGTATTTCTACCAATTCCATGTTTATCCTCTGGAATGGCGATGAAAGTCCGAGCTTTAGCCCATCTAGAGGAGTAAGACAGGGTGATCCTCTAAGCTCGTACATCTTTGACCTTTGTATGGAACGTCTCGGACACCATATTAAGATGGAGTGTGAAGCTCGACGGTGGAAACCATTTTCATTTAAACGTGGTGGGCCTCATATCTCCCATCTGTTCTTCGCTGATGACCTTGTGCTGTTTACTGAAGCTTCCTCTAGCCAAATGGTTGAAGTCCGCAAAGTGATGAAAAGTTTCTGTGAAGTCTCCGGTCATAGAATCAACCTTAATAAGTCCCAAATGTTCTGCTCTGCCAACGTCAACTTTAATAGGGCTCAGGAGCTCAGTCAACTGCTTGGAATTGGAATCACCCCGGACCTTGGGAAATATTTAGGTGTGCCGATTATCCATAAAAGGGTTACAAAGGATACATATCATACTATTGTACAAAAGGCTCGCAAAAAACTCTCCTTATGGAAAAGCATACTGTTGAATATTGCTGGCCGCTCTGTCTTAATCAAAGCTGTGCTCTCCTCCTTGCCCACCTTCTATATGCAGTCAACGCTTCTTCCTATTGCTACTATCAATGAAATTGACAAAATCTCAAGAAATTTCCTATGGTCTCAGGACGAAGATATGAAAAAAATGCACCTTATTGCATGGGATAAAATCACCAAGGCCAAAAAGCAGGGGGGTTTGGGGTTTAAAAATCTCCGTCGTCAAAATAAAGCTTTTATTATGAAGCTCTGCTAGAGTCTTTTGACGAAGCGGCATGTCTTGTGGGTTCAATGTCTGTGGTCTAAGTACAACTGTGGTGGTCTATCTGTGCCCAACGTTTTAAAAAAGAAAAACTCATCCGCCACCTGGAAAGCGATTGTTGAGGTTTGGGATCGTTTCCTTAGCGGGGTTGGAAGGAAAATTAACAATGGGGCTGACACCAAGTTCTGGTCTGATCTTTGGCTTCCTTTCGATCGTCCCCTTGCTGCCTTCGCTTTGAACCTGTCCTTAATTAATCAAGATGAATCAGTGAAGGGTCAACTTTTGATGAATGGGAGATGGAATACTAGCAGGTGGCAGGGGATTCTCCCTCTCGGGGTCATAAATTCAATTTCTAAAATGTATCCTCCTCGCAATAGCCTTCCTGATCAGTTCACTTGGAGACCTGCTAAGGATGGAGGCTTCTTTGTCAAGTCTGCTTATGGTTATCTTTCTGGCCAAGGGGATGTTAATACCAACAATTTTTGGTCATTGATGTGGAAATGGGAGCTCCCTGAGAAAATTAAATATTTCATGTGGCAGGTTGGCCATGAAAGACTTGTTACGAACTCCCTCAGGGTGAGAAGAGGCCTTACTAGTGACAGCCATTGTCCATTTCAATGTAATAGTGAAAAGAATGTGATCCATGTGATCAGAGATTGCGAGAAAGCGAGAAACCTGTGGAAAGAGATTTTGAAACCTAACTATTTATCCCAGTTTTTTTCAGGTTCCTTGCAGGTTTGGCTCAACTGGAATACAAGGCACAAGCCAGGGAAGGGAGGCTTTCAAAACTTCTCTTGGCCGCGAGTATTCAGCTTGGGATGCTGGATCCTGTGGACGTCCAGATGCAGATTTCTTTTTCAGGGCGAGAGTAAAGATACCAGGGAGATGTTTCATTTGTGTAAATACCTTCTCATGGAAAATGTCACAAATAAAAGTCTATCTCACCGAATTTTCCACTTCTACAGGTTTGAGGAGAACTCATGGACCCCACCTCCCACCAATGTTGTCCGTATCGATGTAGATGGGTCTGTGCGAAACCAACACCAAGCCGCCTGTGGGGGTGTTATTCGGAATTCCCAAGGACATTGGTTGATGGGGTTTTATAAATCCCTGGGCCTCCAGACTGTAGTTGAGGTAGAAATTTACGCCATCATGGCAAGGCTGATACTGGGTCGTCAGATGGGTATGCAGAGAATTCTTCTTTACTCTGACTCTCTTGATGCCATTACTATCCTTATGAGGGATTCCTGCCATGCTGATCACCCGCTCAAGGAGATTATTAAGGAGACCAGAGACCTTCTCTTCAGCGATTGGGATGTTGAGTTGCACTATACTCCAAGAAACAATATCGCATGTGCTGACTATATGGCAAAGGAGGGTCATGAAGCTCCAGTTGATGCTGATATGGTTCTTTTTCCAGACGTTCCCAAAGGATGCCTTCACATAGTGCAGAGAGACCAGATGACATGTTGTAACTAGTGTTTTCTAGTTTACTTCTTCTAGGATTAGGCTCTTAGTTTAGTCCTTTTTCATCTCTTCAAGCTTCAGCTTGCCTGTTCTATTAAAAAAGGGGGGGGGGGTTTTGGGTGAATTAAGTCTGGGATCAGTATAGGATTACAAGACTTCCGGATTGTTGTTTAAAAAAAAAAAAAAGATTTCCGGATTCTTCTTCCCTGAGAGAGGTCCGTATTCTTGATCCTGGATCGCATCAGAGCAACAGAATGCTCCTTCTCCAAAGAGCATCGGTTTTTCCCTCGGACCCAACCACTGCCATAATTAAGGTTGAAAAGTCTCATCATCCTCCTCAAAATCAAATCCCCGTAGGAACAAATGCTGCTGTTAAATTTATAAGTAATTGCATTAGCTTAGAGTCCAACAGAGAAAGCAAGCTCTCCGTCTCATTGAAATGGACGAGCGCCTCTGGTGACACAGAATTCTCATCGGCCTTCCCTCCTGATGTCATCATTGTGGGCGCAGGTGTAGCTGGTTCCGCTCTGGCTCATACTCTTGGCAAGGTGAATGTTCTTAACTGAACGCCATTTTGCCATTTTGCCTGTAGATTTGGCAGTTATTTTGCTAGGCGCTGGTAAACATGAAGTCGTTCTTGGAAGCTCGCATGGTTTAGTAGAAACCTCGAAACATGGTTTTAGGATAATCCAGATGATCGACCTTGCATTTGTTTCTCACAGCACTTAATCCAATGTCCCATTTCATTCATATGAAATTCGCTTGCAATTTTTTGTTATCCTTTAATAGGATATATTGGGTTATCAACGATGAAATTGCTTGCAATTTTATGTCCCATTTCAATCATGTATTGGAACTTATCCCCCTTAATCGGCATTTCCTTACTGATGATCACCTAGAAGAAAATAGAGAACTCCAAAGGATTTCTCGAGAGAAATTTCAGTGATTTCGAAAACCTACTAGACTTAGTGTAAAGTCAGTCATAAAAATGCTCTCTATGGATCATTTTCTAACAAAACAGGATAATTCAAACAAATAGATGAAAGTAGACACCAGTGAACGGGTCCCCTTATCTTTTATATCTGACTACTTGTCTTCTAGCTGTAACATTGTTTGTAACAACTAGCAAGTAGAAGTAGCAACTTTGTGAAGGAACACTTTCATTTAACCTAATAAAGGGATGATGATTTGGTATATCTATATAAATGACAGCTTCTTGTTCTAAAGCCTAACGTTGCTCCATATTAATATCTTGTCTTGGCAATGCTTTGCAATTTTGGAGCTTTGGTGAAAGCCTATTATCTTAAATTTATATTTTGTATTGTTTGATTTGGATGAACAAGGAATGTTCAGTCAATTGTATTGCTTTAGCTTCTAAGATCTTAGATTAATACCCTCAGGGAAAGGATGCGACTTTGGATTTACTAGCAGTCATGACATCCATAATGATGTGTTTTTTCTGCAATTTTTGGAAGGATGGAAGACATGTGCATGTTATTGAGAGAGACTTGACTGAGCCAGACAGAATCATAGGTGAACTTCTCCAGCCAGGTGGTTACCTGAAGCTGATTGAATTGGGTTTAGAAGGTATGCAGATCAAAGGAGCATAAAAAAATTTTGTATGGATTACTCTGGTGCTTGGTTGGATCGGGTATCTTTTCTTGTCATTAGCCTGGTTACAAATTGCTACTATCAATACCAAAGTGGTGAATTATATATGTATTTGTGAAATTGAAAGAAATATACACCAATGGAAATAAAATATTTTTAACACTTGAAATTTGTCTTTTATCCTACCACAGTCATTATCATTAGCTTATGGTTGGTGGAGGCTAAGTTGGCCATAAATACAAATATCTTTTATCAATAATGTTATTGAAATGTGATATAGATGTTTGTCATATATGTCAGATTGTGTGGAGCAGATTGATGCTCAAAGAGTGCTAGGATATGCTCTTTTCAAGGATGGAAAAAATACCATTCTATCTTATCCCTTGGAAAAGTTTCCTGCTAATGTGGCTGGGAGGAGCTTTTACAATGGCCGTTTTATACAGAAGATGAGAGAAAAAGCTGCTGAACTCCTCAAGTTGTCTTTCTCGTCTTTTTCTAACTGTTATTATTTGATATCATAAATGTTTTATTATAAGATATTAATAGTTGGTATATTTCACTGTCCATGCTTTTTTTCTTGTATTGTTGGGCTTGATTATCTTATTCTCATAATTTCCATCTGCACTTATTGTTCTGTTTAGTGTACGAATGGAACAAGGCAATGTGACATCCCTGCTCGAGGAGAATGGAACTGTGAAAGGAGTCCAATACAGAACCAAGGATGGCGTAGAGCATAAAGCTTATGCTCCCTTAACAATTGTGTGCGATGGCTGTTTCTCAAATTTGCGTCAGTCTCTTTGCCAGCCCAAGGTTGTATTGTTTTGCTAGAAAGGTTGTTGTAGTTTTGTTTCCTCTTTTTTGTTTTTTGTTGTGAGAAATTATTCTCTCGCTCAAAAGTCAAGAATGTGCCACAATGCAGATTTCTAAAGTTGCTTCTATCCGTACACCAATTAGTCAGTACACATAACTTTGGGTGTCATAAATTCCTAAGAGTTAATTCTCTTAAAACTTTTGCCAGATAGAAGTGCCCTCTTGCTTTGTGGGTTTAATCCTGGAAAATTGTCAACTTCCATTTGCAAATCATGGGCATGTTATTTTGGCAGACCCTTCCCCCATCTTACTTTATCCCATCAGCAGCACTGAGGTTCGTTGCTTTGTTGATTTACCTGGCCAAAAGCTCCCTTCCATCAGAAATGGTGAAATGTCCAAGTATTTGAAGAATATAGTGGCTCCACAGGTATCTTAAATTTGCTTCACGGAAGTGCAATTACAATTTGTTGTCACTTACAGTGCTAGAAGTTTCAATTTGATTCATATCTTCCCGCATTCCTTGTGTTAATTTTTTTCACAGATTCCACCTGAGCTTCATGATCCCTTCATATATGCTATCGATAGGGGAAATATTAGAACCATGCCTAATAGAAGCATGCCAGCTTATCCTCTTCCTACTCCCGGAGCCCTTTTAATGGGCGATGCTTTCAACATGCGTCATCCCTTGACTGGTGGAGGAGTGACAGTGGCACTGTCTGATATTGTTCTTCTACGTGACCTTCTCAGGCCATTTCATAACCTCAATGACGCAGCATTACTGTGCAAGTATCTTGAATCCTTTTACATTTTGCGCAAGGTAAGCAGCTTCTGCATTTTATGCATCTTGTTTTGGAAATTGGTCCATGTACTATGCTGCGTATAGTTTCAGGTCTAATGATGTTGCTTTCAAAGTAACTGTGGGATGAAACGTTGCTATTGTGGAAACCAATATGATACTACCCCGGTCCTAATTATAAGACATAGTTGACTTTGTTTGGAGAGATTAAGGAAGTTAAATAAGTTACTTAATCATTTTATATGTTGTGTATTTTTAGATTATATATTAGTATGTTAGTCAAACTAATTACATTGAAAGGAAAAAATAAAAATGAAAATACTCTAAAGTAATTTAATTAGCTTCCTTAATTTCTTCAAAAAAGTCAACTATGTCTTATAATTAGGACCGGAGGGAGTAGTAAATATGAAAGTAAATTCAGAATCACAAGTGCTCTCACCAAAGAGCAACTCATGACCTTACATACTTCCTGTAGCCAGTGGCATCCACTATAAATACGTTGGCAGGCGCCCTGTACAAAGTGTTTTCTGCTTCACCTGATCAAGCGAGAAAGCAACTGCGCCAAGCATGTTTTGACTACTTGAGCCTTGGAGGTATCTTCTCGAACGGACCAATGGCCTTGCTCTCTGCTCTAAACCCTCATCCCTCGAGTTTAGTTCTCCATTTCTTTGCCGTTGCAGTCTATGGAGTTGGCTGTTTACTTTTCCCATTTCCTTCATTCGAACGCATCTGGATTGCAGCCAAATTAATTTGGGTGAGTGCCTGGCGCCTGCCTACTCCTCCTTCCTCCATTCCTTTTACTTTTAAGTGTTTTTTTTTTTTTTTTTTTGCATGGCCTGCATCCTTTCTAGTTCATCAGTCACTATGAGTTCTCTTTTTTGTGATGCTTTGATGAAATTACAAATTTTGTTATTCTCACTTGAGAAATTGTGGCAGTGTGCATCAGGCATAATATTTCCCATCATCAAGGCTGAAGGAGTGAGGCAAATGTTTTTTGCTGCAACCTTCCTGGCTTATTATAGAGCTCCTCTTGGTAGGCGGTCACTATTGAGGCGCAGAGGAGAGATCTCGCCACAACCAAAATGGCTTTGATTTGTTTGGGAATTGGTCTTCATACTCAGCACCTATGATGATGTTATGTAATCATCATAATAAAGGATTAATAGTTAGTTAGAATCAGTTAGTATAGATACCCGTTGGGAATAATTACGGCTGTGATAGTTAGTTACAGGGAATTAAAAGAATTGGCTAGAAGGCAATGATTATATATAAGCCTATAAATAGATCTATATTCTTATTGTAAATCAGATTTGCTGTTAATGACAATTGGTTACTATTCAGAAATTCATCTATCTGTTATTCTCTCTCAATCCCTCTGAACTTCTTCTTCTTCTTCAACCCTCTGTTTCTTCTTCTATATCTCTCGTCTTCCTAATTTTCTCTGACTGAATTATTCTTACCTATCAGATGAGCACTTCTTCACTTGCAGGTGCATCACTAATTTGAAGCATCTATTATGTGAACTGAGGTTGGTGATGGTGGTATGCAGGGAAGTACAGGACGGAGGCTGGATTAAATTTATTAGGTGGAGGTTTCATCTTCATTTTCATGCTTCCTAAGCCTTCATAGTCTTGTCTTCTTCTCCTTTGCCTCTTTCACCATACACCCAACCCAGCAATCTCATAGAGGCCAATCAGTTTCACGATGCAGAGAAGCTTTGTGAAACTCCTTCACTGTCCTCCACCGCATCCTTCAAATCCCCACTTTTTGATAGTGGCTGACAATATTTCTTGCTTTTCTTCCCTAATCCCTCCTGTGCCCACTCTTGCTGAATCACAGCTTTGTTGCTGATGAAAGTGAATCGTCACCTTCCCCATCAATGAACAATAGTGAAGCTACTTATGACACTGCACAATGCCGAGCTTGATGGATCTCATGCCCTTCCACAAGGCTCTCTTGCTTTTGACATTAGTTTCCTTTTGACGGTCATTTTCCCGGATTTGAACTTCTAACGTTGTTGTTGGTTAATTTTCGTTTTCCTTCATTTCTTGGTCAGAAACTTTATATGGTCGATATACTATCTATGGTCTTAATTATAAGATCGAGTTAACCTTTTTTTTTATAGAGAGATTAAGAAAGCTAAATAAGTTACTTAATCATTTTATATGTTGTATATCTTTATATTATATATTAGTTTATTAATCAAACTAATTGTTTAAAAAAATAAAATAAAAATATTCTAAAGTAATTTAATTATTTTTTTTTAGTCTCTTAGAAAAAAGTTAATGAGATCTTATAATGAGGACTGGAGGGAATAGTTAATAATGACTTCTTACTTGAATGGAAATACAAGTTTCAGCTACAGAGACAGATTATTAATTCTTCTAACAACATATATTGAATGGAAACACAAAGTAAAGTAATTGAAAAATGGGTTAAGGTGTAATTTTACCAATAAACTATTGGTCTAGGAGCGTCCAACACAATTAACTATTAAGTGGACCAAAAATACCAAAAAAAGTTTTACTCAGAAGCGTCCAGCGCAACGCCGTTAGACAAAAGTTAACGTCCGTTATCTAAGGTGTAAATTGGCCAACGAACTTTTACCCCAGAAGCGCCCGGCACAAAATTCTAAATTTTACTAAATTAAATAAGTTTTTTCTCAATTGTCATTATTCAAAACTACTTGTATAGATATATATGGTCTATGGACAAAAATTACTTATTCTTCAATTTTGTCAAAATTATAATTTTCTAAAATAAACAAAATTTTTAATTAAAAATATAATTATATGATTTAAATAAAACTCAAGGTGTTTTATAGTTTATTTTATATGTTAAGCAAAAAAATTATATGATTTATTTTTATTTTAGAAGAAATTTATGTGATTTAAAAAATTCATTTAATGTTAATAAAATTTTTGTTAGCCAAGTTGCTCTTTAACTTACTAAAATTGTTCCTTAACCTATTATTAAATTGTCATTCATCAAGCCTCTTAAGTTATTTTTTTTTTCATAAGTCACAAATAATCAATAGATCATTTAATTAACAAATCTATCATCAAGTTGTCGGATTTATATTATTAAGTATCAATATTGATATCCATTAAAAATAAATCATATATATATATATATATTTGTTTAACAAATAAATTAAACTATAGAACACCTTGAGTTTTATTTAAATCATATAATTAAATTTTTTTAATTAAAAATTTTGTTTATTTTAGAAAATTATAATTTTGACAAAATTGAAGAATGGGTAATTTTTGTTCATAGATATCTATACAAGTAGTTTTGAATAATGATAATTGAGAAAAAACTTATTTAATTTAATAAAATTTAGAATTTTGTGCCGGGCGCTCCTGGGGTAAAAGTTCGTTGGCCAATTTACACCTTAGATAACGGACGTTAACTTTTGTCTAATGGTGTTGTGTTAGACGCTCCTGAGTAAAACTTTTTTTGATATTTTTGGTCCACTTAATAGTTAATTGTGTTGAACGCTTCTGGACCAATAGTTCATTGGTAAAATTGCACTTTAACCCTTGAAAAATTAAATTTGGCAACTTGTCTTCATGGGTCAAAAGGGGGAGTTCTCCCGGATTAGTTCAAGTGGAGTTAGGCTCAGTGCCCATGGTTTTTGTCGAGTCTGGAGTAACTTTGGGCTTTTCAGAAGAATTATTGTATATCGTCGTATGAAGATATTGCAACTCTGTTATCTTCCACCGGCGTCGGCTTTGATTTTGTCACAGACTCACAGTCACATGCAAACCTTATCTGACTCGATCTGACCCGTATAACTGATGAAACTTCGGTGAAGTGGGTGGTCGTTTCGTTAACATTCTGATCGCCAAGTGGTAAAATAAATCTCTTATTCAGATGGTTTATATCGCGCAAGGGGAGTAGTGTCTTTCCCACATGTCAATGGTTCTTTTTAAAAAGAGAACCTTGTTGGAAACGGAATGGCTTAACAGATAAGACCAAGCGAAAACTCGTAGGATTCAACAAACAAACTTAGCTATTGGTTCAATTTTGCTTTCTTCTTTTTCAAAAGTCTTCACTCGTAGGAACCATGAAGTAAGAGTGAGAAACAGAGTCTTGCTTAATGAACAAGTAGCACTTCACTGATGCATTTGAGAATGCAGAGTCACTATTTACCCAAATTATAAGATTACTTGGAAATCAATCACAATGCCTTCAAGGAGGAATGGAGGATCCAGAAGAAGATGGTACCATCGCATTTGTTTGGCGAGCAGTGCTGATAGTTCAGACTCGTCGGAATCCGAAACCTATGAACCCCCTCCTCTGGTTGATAATGGCGAACATCATGGACCCCCTCCTCCCGTTGATACAGGCGAACATCACCCTTTTCCGTTGCCGGCGGCGGCGACGTATGATTGGCAACTCCACCCACCGCCGCCGCCCTTCATCCTGGACGAGCTCCCGCAACGTGTTCGGCGAATCCATATACATGTAACTGAAATCGCGAGAGTTGAAGATGATCATCGCGAAGTAATGAGGAATATGGAAATAACGGAGGCGATTGCAAGAGAGAAAACCATATGTCCTATCTGCAAGGAAGAGTTCAAATTGGGAGAAATTGCAGGCAAATTACCTTGCGACCATTTCTTTTGCTCTGAATGTATTCACGGTTGGATCAATTTCAACCAAAACAATAATTGCCCTGTTTGTCGCAGTCGATGGCCTGCAGTCCCACCACCACCACCTGGTGCCTGGGAATATCACTTCCCTCCTTTGCCCTTTCATAGTGAATCAACACTTGTCGCTGATGAAACTGAGTCATCTCCTCCATCAATAAACAATAGTGAAGCTGGTTATGACACTGCGCGTGATGAGCTTGATGCATCTCAAAACCATCCACAAGACTCTCTTGCTTCTTTTACACCTACCACTGCCGTTCCCTACTCTGCAAATGGATCAACAAGTTCATGAATTTAGATGTGCGAGATTACATTTCCCTCTATATATACCCCCAACCTTCATCTAGAACTCGTTTTGGCTTAGGTATTGAATAGTTGTGTAAATATATCGGATGAAATATCAATATCAAACTATTTTGTTGCTTTATTCATTGACTTGGTTCCAAGTTCATTTGAATAAAGTTCAATTCCCCCACCTGTTTCCATTCTGCTCCTGCTTGTTCTGTCCATCATGCATCTTACATTGCTTGGCTTTACATCAAAATTGCTAGTAGATTCTAAAGCCATCGAGTGTTTGATCAAACAACCAATATTAATTTAATTACTCTTGGTTTTCATAAATATCTTTTTTGTTTATATATGCTCAGGTCAAATATAAGGATAGTTAGCGAGCAGAATAACCTTTTTTTTTTTTTTTCGGAATTTTGGGCTCTTACTAAGAGTAATTAAATCAATATAACAAATCTAATATTTTTAACTATTGACATGAATTAGCTAAGAGTAATTTATGAGATTAATGGAGTTTTTTTTTTTTTTTGGGTAGTGGGTAGAGTATGTTACGCAGGAGAAATTTTTAGCCTTCCCCAACATTAAACTCAATATTGACATTTATTTTTTGGTTGTGCTATTTCACTTTTGAAATTTTTTAAAATGAAGTTTCTATAGTAATATATGATTAAGTTTGACTGTTAAATAATCGATTAAGCTAGAATTTGATTAAAGGAAGCTACGTTGACATATTATAAGGGAAATGACATGGCATAATTATTGCTAGGGGCATTCATAGGCTGGATTAGGCGAGACCTTTGGCTGATGCCCTGTCTAAAAGATCATTGAACGGTAAAATGCAGCTCAGTGCCCGCCTGACGCCTCTACCCGATAAAAGTCCTAATATTTTTGGGTTGGGGAATAAGCTATTGGGTAGGGCGAGCATTCCTTGCCCAAGTGGCAATACCCTGCCACACTAATACTCTACTACCACTCTGTTCCTATTTATAAATCCAGTTTGACCAAATCTCACATACCAAGGAAAGATAAGTATCTCAATGATTATGGAAAAAATTTCCTACTTTACCCTCATTTATGAATGAGTATCTTTTAAAATTTATTGTCAAATCTCTCTCATCTTTTTCTCCTTCCAACATAGTTAGCCAATCTCTCTCATCATCATTACTATGGACAAAATTGTCACAATCTTATTTATTTAGTCAAAATGGACTTATAAAAAGGACCAATTTTTTTGGTCAAACTGGACATATAAATAGGACCAGAGCGGTACACTCAATGTGAAAAAAAAAGTTTTAATTATACCTAATAAACAATATTGTTAATTTTAAATGGAATTCATAATTCTACACTTAGAAATATTCCAAAATAAGTCTACAACTTGAGTCTTGAAGTTAAAAAGACAACCATATATCTTAACAAATAGTCAAATACTTATAAGTGAAAATAAAGAATATATAATACCATTGTATCAATATATATATACATATAATACTCCCTCTGATCCTTATTATAAGACACCAACTAACAATTCTCATAAACCAAGAAAAATAGTTAAAAGTTAATAAAGTTGTCTTAGAATTATGTAATTTTCAATATTATCTCTACTAATTGTACAAAACTCTAATATCATATTAATTATTACTTTCACCCATTACCCATATTAATTATGGGCTTATATGGAAAAATATAATTAATGCTCTTTGGGAACAATTAAATGTCTTATAATAAGGACCAAATATACTTGTTTGTTGGAGCCTTATAATAAGGTCCAAACGGAATACTATATATTCTATCAGGTGGTGTAAAATGGGGAAGCACATAAGGTACTTTTCTCTTATGTGCTTCTTATATGTTTGTCTCTTTGATTAGAGGGACAAACAATTTTTTTTTAAATTTTTTAAATTTTGATTAAATTATATGTTGCTTTTTAAAAACTTTTTTGCATCCAAGATCTTAAATTAATTAGTTTCCAGTTCTGCATTCAGAAATATAATTAGTTTCCAGTTCTATATTCAGAAATATTTGTCTTGTAACACCTATATCCTAGAAACTATTACCTCCGGTCCTTATTATAAGAGCTAGTTGACTTTCTTTGGAGAGATTAATGAAGCTAAATAAGTTACTTAATCATTTCATATAAAAATACTTTAAAGTAATTTAATTAGCTTCCTTAATCTCTCTAAAAAAGTCAACTAGCTCTAATAATTAGGACTGGAGGGAATAATTAATTTGAGATGCTCGGTGATTTTTTTTTTTTTAAAAAAAAGCAACATACAATTTAATCAAAAAAAATAAAATATATAGAAAATAATAATTAAAAAAAAATGTGCTTGTCCCTCGACATAACGTTAGGACAAACACCTAATGTGAATTTGAAGCCTTCGAAGAGGGAGACACTAACTTCAAAATCATTCGTTCCCATCGACTGAATAATGTGCCGTTGGATGCAGCTCCATGCCGAGATGGAGACGGTGGATTATTGAAGGTTTATGGAAGTTTTAGCCTTTAGAAACTGACAATGGGCTATTTGATGGTGCTGGCGCTTGTCAGGTTCGTGATTTCTGATTGTTTTAGATTGAATAAATTATGGAACACGGTTATGAGCATATTGTGAAGGAACTCTGAAGACAGTCTAGCATTCAATTTCTTGTTGCTATTTCTGTAATTATTCTCTGACAGTGGTATGAAATTGATAAACAAACGGGTAGTGAGGAAGATGTGTGTACGAGAAAGGGACAATGAGCAAGGTGTTTGAATAGTCGCTTGATGATTTTTTTCTGGGTTTTGCAGTTCTTCTCGTAATTGTAATTTTTCTTTGGGTAACGAGTAATATGAATTTTTGTAGATCTCTGGTGTTGGGTGAAAAAAACGTTCTGTTAAAAAAAAGACCACCACAATAATAACACCATGTCATCTCCCATATGCCAACCCTTCTAAGTGCATACCAGATGTTTGATAGAATGCTTGAAATTAGAAGAGCCATTGCAGATTAGATCAGTGGTTGTTGTAGATATGTCGACAGGTCTAATGTTCAAGGGAGGCTTTGCCAAAATTCATCAAAGCTTCATGAATATGAATAAACCATCTGATGTTATTCAAGTAAAGTCGTCTCCATCAATTATTTGTAATTTGGAAATTGTGTGCTGATCGATTTTAATAAATAGGGCTTATGGAGTGAGGTTTATCTTGTACTTCTTGCTTGTCGCTCTAAGTTATCTAGGTGTTACAATATATGTCATTGCAAGAGAAATTATAATGTACTGTTCTTGGACTTGCAGGAACATGCTTGAAAACAAAGGGTAAAATGGAGTTTTGAATTCTAGCATATACAACAAAAGCAGCAGCTTCAGAGAAAATGCAGAGATTTTCAGTGAGAAGCATGTTTTTCTTGTGCCATCGCAATCATCTCCCACTTCCTTGGAGAAAACCATCAATGATTGGACATGGAGATATTGTAGCTATGTTCTCTTCTACTGGTTCTGACGTGAACACTTTTCGAACTTCTTCACAGTCACATGCTAACCACAAGCCATTGGGATCTGAGAGCAGCAGTTGCAATTTTTTTGAAGCAAGTCAATTTGGCCTTGTTCGTCTTGATGCTAGTTCAGAAAATAATACAAGTGACTCAAACCCCGATGAGTTTGCTTCTGATGTCGAGAAGATTTATAGAATATTGAGAAAGTTCCATTCCAGGGTTCCCAAATTAGAGCTTGCATTGCAGGAATCAGGAGTTGTTGTGCGGTCTGGCTTAACTGAGCGTGTATTAAACCGCTGTGGTGATGCTGGGAATTTGGCATATAGATTCTTTGTGTGGGCTTCAAAGCAATCAGGCTATCGACATGGTCATGAGGGCTACAAAGCTATGATCAAGGTTTTGGGGAAAATGCGGCAATTTGGTGCTGTTTGGGCTCTTATTGAAGAAATGAGGAAGGAGAACCCACAATTAATTTCGCCTGACGTTTTTGTTATTTTGATGAGGAGGTTTGCTTCTGCGAGGATGGTTGAGAAGGCTATTGAAGTATTGGATGAAATGCCCAAATACGGGTGCGAGCCAGATGAATATGTTTTTGGATGCTTGTTAGATGCATTGTGCAAAAATGGTAACGTTAAAGAAGCGGCTTCACTTTTTGAGGACATGAGATTTCGATTTACACCAACAGCAAAGCATTTTACTTCATTGTTGTATGGTTGGTGTAGAGAAGGTAAGCTTATGGAAGCAAAGCATGTGTTGGTGCAGATGAAGGATGCAGGGATTAAATTAGATGTAGTGGTTTATAACAATTTGCTTAGTGGGTATGCTCAAGCTGGAAAAATGGGAGATGCTTATGATCTTTTGAAAGAAATGAAAAGTAAAGGCTGTGAACCAAATGCAACATCATACACGGTTTTGATTCAAGCACTTTGTAAACAAGAAAATGTGGAACAGGCAATGCGGGTTTTTATTGAAATGCAGAGAAGTGGCTGTGAGGTGGATGTTGTGACCTATACCACATTGATTAGTGGGTTTTGCAAGTGGGGAAAAATTGAGAAGGGTTATGAACTTTTGGATCAGATGATACAGCAAGGCCATGCTCCAAGTCAGCTGACTTACCTGCACATTATGGCTGCTCATGAAAAGAAGGAAGAACTGGGAGAGTGTATGGAACTTGTAAAGGAGATGCAAAAGATTGGTTGTACTCCTGACCTTAAAATCTACAATACAGTCATTAGGTTGGCTTGCAAGTTAGGAGATATTGAAGAGGCTGTTCAGCTTTGGAATGAAATGGACGCAAGTGGGCTTAGTCCAGGGCTTGATACCTTTGTCATTTTGATTCATGGTTTTATTGAGCAAGGCTGCTTAATTGAAGCCTGTGAGCATTTTAAAGAGATGGCTGGGAGAGGCCTTTTTGCTGCTCCTCACTACGGTACTCTAAAGGAGTTGATGAATTCCCTACTTAGAGCTGAGAAGCTTGAAATGGCCAAAGATGTTTGGAATTGTATCACGACTAAAGGGTGTGAACTTAATGTGAGTGCTTGGACAATTTGGATTCATGCACTTTTTTCAAAAGGACATGTAAAGGAGGCTTGTTCATATTGTTTGGACATGATGGATTCTGGGTTAATGCCACAGCCAGATACTTTTGCAAAGCTTATGCGTGGCTTGAGGAAACTGTATAACAGGACACTTGCTGCAGAGATCACAGAGAAGGTGAGGAAGATGGCTGAAGATAGGCATGTCACTTTTAAGATGTACAAGCGACGAGGAGAGAGGGATTTGAAAGAAAAGGCAAAGGAGAAAAAGGATGGGAGAAAGAGGAGGGCTAGAAGACGCCGTTGGGGTGGAGTACGTGGAAAATCTAATGCCTTGTGAATCACAGGAGAGACGGGTGACGTAAACTCTTGAGCTTTGCTGGAGGAGTCCGGTTTCCGGCATGCACGTAATGGGATTAGCCTGATATCCTTGGTTTTTACTTAAGGAGACATCATCATCAGGTATTCACTCATGTTACTTGGGCAGCTTTTAATGATAATTATTAAACTTATACAATACTAATGTGCTTGCTTTTTATCCAAATCTTGGGCAGTTATTTTCCTGGTACTGTTATTTCGTTCCAGGTTATTGGTATGTTCGCTTTTCTCAATGGCAATTTGGATTTTAGTGGCCGACTAAAATTGACTTTAATCCTTATATGATTTATGACTATCCTTTTAAGGAGAGCAAAATGCAGTTCTTCTTCTAATAAATCAAAACTCATATTTTTTCTGTTGTTTTATTCTGTCTTTATCTCCCCAACATTATCTTCTATTCTTCATTTTGTGAAGGGATTGAAATCCTACATTTTTTACTAGGCACATGCATCTTCATATTGGAGGCAATATTCGGGGCACTATTTGGCACCTCTTCTAATGGGAGTTTGAAGCTTGGTTCGTCACATTATGAGGCATTATTATCTTCTAGTAGACCCAACTCCCATTGATTAGAATCTTGCTTAATCGTACATGTTGAGTGTTGAGGGGCGCAGGCTGTTCTCATGGTGGGCTCCTTCAGCTCAACAATTTCTAACACACTTGAGTAAAGGGGACATCACTACGTATTAATCAGAGATTTGCCACTCGCTGATAGTTGCCACAAGTAATTGAAAAGGAGGGTGCACACAACATTAGAGTGAACCTTCTTTTCAACAATGCACATGATATAGACTATCAGTTTAGATGTTTAGTGTGGTAAAAATATGCACAGAAGCTTACAAGGGGGAAGGCGTTATGTTAGTCTATGCCAGCCTATAAATGGAATATCAATCGATGTATTCAATTGTTATTGACTGTTAAGTGTTCAGTTTTCCATTTCCCTGTGCCTCCCTCTCCGTC
The DNA here is from genome assembly GCA_034222035.1 of Acacia crassicarpa. Classification (NCBI taxonomy): domain Eukaryota; kingdom Viridiplantae; phylum Streptophyta; class Magnoliopsida; order Fabales; family Fabaceae; genus Acacia; species Acacia crassicarpa. Next base: position 4,370,201 of record JAWXYG010000010.1, read on the forward strand.
TCCCTCTCTTCTCTCTCTTTCTGATGAGGTACTGATTTAGGTATTGTTCTAATTAAGCTGATGGAAAGGTTATGTGAAAATGAGAATGTAAATAGAGATAAATATAAAGTCTGACATAAAGAATAGGTAAGAATTTCACCTCTTCTCTAAAATTGCCCTAGGGCCTTAATCAATTTACTATCTGAAATATTCTATGATCTTTATGATGAGATACTATGCCTATTTATAATTTTTTTATACTATGCCCATTTATAATAATTTATAAAGAAAAAGACTCTAATCCGAAATTCAAATTCTAAATCCAAAATATGAAATTTAGATAACTCATAATCCTAGATTCTAGCAACTAAATCTATCTAGTGGGATATTCCATTTATATCTTTATTTCTTAAAAATAATAATAAAAATAGACTCAATTAGATAATAATAAAAACAGATTAAATTAATTAATAATCAGTAAATAATAATTGATATTATTCTTCTCTGAGATGCTTTCTTTTTCTTGAATAAATCGACCGATAGTGAAAATCAAGATAGTATCACTTTTCCATTATGATAATACAATGCTTACTAATAGAACTGGAATTCTAAAATATCTAATCGATTGTTTGCTGATAACTTACCAACATTTTGCATAGACCACAAAGCACATGGCATGTCAACCCAATTGAGATGATTTGCATTTACGGTTCAGTTCACTAATTTTTCACCAAAAAGCTAAAGTAGGATAATACTGAATTGTTTTATATGAATCAAAAGTACATCAATTCCAATGGTACCAATCTATGTTCCTAAAAAGCTTCTATGCAATCTAACCTAAAGTTCAATACCGTTTGAAACCAAATAGCAGGTCTAGTTCACTTGCAATATAATATTCAACGGGTAAATTTATAGAATCTCTTGTACTTTGAAAATCAGCTGTCATCATGATGATCTGTTTCATCATAGATTTCCTCCTACATAAATTAATCCAAAAGACGAGTAAATCTTCTGATGGTACAAAAAGAAAAGAGATTAACAAGATTGGGAAGGAAATTCCCTCCTACCTGTAATAGCTCCTCAATGACATCCTCAAGTGTAACAATGCCAATAGCTTCCCCCTCCGGAGAGAGATTTTGCAGTGGTTCTTCAGTGATTTGAAGCACCTCGGAATGGAAGCCGTTCAACCATCTGTTGCCTTTTGTGCTTGCATTTGCCTCCTTTGGTAAGCTCTTAAACTTCTTGAGTGACCCTTTGCTCTTCAAATTCTTCTGTCGTGAATGCCTTTTGCTGGAAACATCCACTCTGACTTCTCTAACTGAGTTTAGACATTGTCACATGCTTGAAATTAGCCATGGACTCCAATTCCAGGATGAACGATGGCGAGGAAAACAAAAAAGCACCACTTATAAAATAGAAGGGGGAAAACCATCACTTTACCTTGCGTAGAATTTTCATTGGCTGACAAATCTGCATCACCAAACTGTTTTACAACAGAAGCCATGTGGCTATGGCCTTTCTGAAACTCATTTAGTAGGTCATACAATGGCATTGTTTCAGAAACCCTGGTAAGCAGCATTATATGGGTTAATCAAACCAATATCACATAGTATATTACAGATGAAACTCATTTATGGTTAATTTTGTTTGTTTAGGTTTAGGGGTCATTGTGGCCCTCAGGTCCTTCGTTTAACAGATGCTATCAAGCTTCCACAAGATTGGTATGCTATAGTTTGAGGAAACAATAATACCTTGGAATCTTGCGCAGGGTTATATTCTTTACTGGCATTTCGTTTTCTGGATTGATAGTTACTAGGTTCTTCACCTATTATTCATAAATATAAGAGGGATTCAGATATATTTACTAATGTAATAAACCCTCTACAAAAGAAAATCAGCTGTCACATACTAATATCAGTCCAATAATGTTACTTGGTTTCTCATAATAAACTGGAACTCTGCTATGACCTTTCTCTATGATCAAATCCATCAAATCCCTACATGTTTTGCAAAGCAAACCCATGAAGGTCACTTTTGTGTTAGCCCTCATCAAATAACAAGTAGGTAAATATTAATACGTAAAAACCCACACAGACACACACCTGTCCAGCTTGGCGTTTAATTCTATTGCAAAAGTTTCAGTAATGGGAGTCATTACATCTCTGGCGGTTTTCTCTGTTAGTTGAAGCGCGCCCGCAATAATCATTGTCTCATCACGTGTTAGCTCTCCACCTTTTCCAGCCTGCAAATGAAGCGACCAGCACAATTCAGCGGGGAAAACAATATGATCAAGGAGATTGAAGTAAAAAAAGAAAGCTAAATCAATTGGTCACCTCGTTGCCATGCAGATCAACTAGCGTCTTCAATTCAGCTCGTCTAAATAATGCATGGTGTTGTTTTCCCAGCAAGAAGTCAAGTAACTGGCAGAATCATTGTCAGTAACACTAATACCTATTGCTAATTGAAGCATTAGTCAAAGTTTTGGGGGTCAAATGTGCACCTTGCTTATTGGGTATGCAACAGGGAAACAAATAAAAACAAGAACACGAACAACGGGAACCACTGCTGCACCAATGGCCAAACCATACCTCGAACAAACAGCTTGGGGTATAATCTGTGTGACCCATGGTAAAAAACCTTAATCACTTTAAGATGATCATGTTCATTGTACTAATCTCACTCTCATACAATAACTCACCTCTCCAAACATTAGTATCAAGGTTACTGAGATAAGAATGGCCCCCCAAGCCGTCACTAGACTGTCCAGAAAAATTGGAAGAGCCTGAGAAGACAGGAAGAAAAAAAAACATTAGCTTCTGCTTTGGATTTAAGTCATGGATTTAAGTCAATATAGGGTTTAGTAATTAATACTTCCATTGCAGCTGCATTGCAGATCAGAAGTGTGCAGAGCAATAAATGTTGTCTTTTCACAACTGGCAATATTTTTGCTGTTTCAAGAGAGTGTGTTTGCCACATGAGTCAATTTTGCAACAACATCACAAACGATCCTTAAGCTTAAGCAAAAGCTCTGAATAATTCAAATAGTTACCAGCATGTTTACGATCAGTGGGTGTGCCAGACTTGGAAAGAACCTCAAGGTCCACGAGGCTCAGTGACATAAGACCTAGCGTTAATCCAGACATGAGCCCAGCAAATAGAACCAACACGGTCACAATTAGGATGCGAATGAAGAACCCTGTTTCGCAGCATGTGTACTCAACCGCCATTCACTTCTTCAACCCTGTTTCAAACTTCACCAGAAAGAAGAAGAATACTACACGAGACTCATTTTATATTATGTGTTGCTTTACAGCGAATCGCATTCTACACTTTTCTTTTCGTTTACAGTGGGACAGAATAACATCATATTCGAATTTCTTTTGAGAAAATCAAAACTTCTGGAACTTACCTCTGTCTTTCTTTTTAATTATTTCAGAATGATTTGACTTTAGTCGGTGCCCTGGAGGTGAAGCAAATAACCATTGTAGAAGCACATACACTGTTACTGATTCTGAAATTAGATGCTCTGTTTGTTCGTGAGTCCATTAAATACTGATCATCCTCTGCGCAGTGTTTTTGCTTCTCCCTGTTCCTGTATGCAATCAGACACATATTTATTTGTATTCAAGTACGCTGGTGATTAAAAGCGTTTTTCCAAAGTGGGAAAATCTTTTTTACTCGACACGTATGAGAAAATTATTCCCTAGTGTGTGTATGATTAACTCGGGAAGTTTCTAATCATAGTTTAATGGGTAGTGATGTGATCGTATCAGTTTTGGCATCTAATAAATTCAACCCCTGTTCAACAGTACTGTATATGCAGGCAAAAGAAAAGGAAAAATCTTGATGATATGGGGTGCTATTTTTCCACTTGTTTCTTCTTCAAGAAAATAAGAGAGTGGTGAAAATGAAAGGTGCCTTGGCACTTCAGAGGATTTGGATCCAGGGGTCGAGAAAAGTAAGAAGTAGTTCGGGTAATAGTGCAACCAAAATCTTGTGCGGCCTCCCCCAACGTTTGAAGTCAGAAACCAAATGAAGAATTTATGTTTTCTGGTTTATCAACCATAACACTATGCCAAATGATTTTCTATCACCTAACTGGTAGTTTGGTTGTAGGATTAGGCTAGGAGATAATTGTTTTATATATTTTTACTAATTATTTTAAATTATCATATTTTAAAGGATTGTTTTGGGGGAAATTAATCATACCATATTAAATTAAAATTAGGGTTAAAATGTAAAAATAAACATAATTATTTTCAAAATACGCCTAGCACCAAGTGTTGTTTTCTTCCTCAAATCACAAAAATCTTCATGTGATTTCCACTGAGAAAAAACAAAATACCGAAGGAGGGCACAAAGCAACGTTCTTCTAACATTTTGTATGGTGATATATGTACTTTTCTTACTCATTTATTTCTCTTTAAAAAATTTCACTTGGTTTGAAAAATTTGGTGTAATGTTTTCAATTTTCTGCAATCATTCACAGTCTTAGTAGAAACATGATGTGTAACCTTTTTTTCTTTTTTTTTTTGGGTTGTCCATCCAGTATGCAAAGATTTGCTTTAACTAATTCGAATTTGACCCGGGTCGTACACTTAGCTATGGTGAATGAGTCTCCTAGCGGAGATTTTCTTCATTTATATGGTTCAAACTCAAGACCTTACTTGTAACCTTTTTATTTCATGGTATTGGTCTTTTTCTTTTTTTTTAAAAAAAGCCTAATTTCAATGCTATAATGAAATTGAATGATACGATAAAATTTTAAAAGAGTTAAGGTGCGTCTAGCACAATGAACTATTGACTCAGAAACGTCCAGCACAATTAACTATTAAGTGGACCGTCCAGCACAATAAACTTTTAAAAAGGAGCGCCCAGCATAACGCCGTTAGCAAAAAGTTAATATCCGTTATCTAAGGAGTGCCCAGCACAACAAACTATTATCCCGAGAGCGTCCAACACAAAATTCTAAATTTTACTAAATTAAATAATTTTTTTCTCAATTGTCATTATTCAAAACTACTTTTATAAATATTTATAGACAAAAATTACTCATTCTTCAATTTTCTCAAAATTATAATTTGCTAAAATAAACAAAAGTTTTGATTAAAAATATAATTATATGATTTAAATAAAACTCAAGGTGTTTTATAGTTTATTATATATGTTAAACAAAAAAAATATATGATTTATTTTTATTTTAGAAGAAATTTATATGAGTTGAAAAATTCATTTAATGTTACTAAAATTTAAAAAATCTAAAAAATTAATTGGAAAAATCATCATGGTAGAATTGATCTTTTTTTACACATTCAGGATAAAATTATCTCCTAAAAAAATTTGAAGCCAAAATTACCCCTTAATCCTTTATCAATTCTACTTTGTGCTATAGGATTACTCTTTCAATTTGTTTGTGTCGGCGAATGCGTGAAGGAAAGTTTGAATAAATAAAAAAAAGTATACACTTTTCTTGTGGGACTTATCCCATATTCCGTATTCAATAAGGCTATGTTATGTTGTTAGCCTTCTTCACACCTATATAATGTCGTACATCTTAATATTGACAAATAATTTAAACAGTTGTTAAATAGTTGGTGTACATTTTTTAAATTTTATTAACATTAAATGAATTTTTTTTAACTCACATAAATTTCTTCTAAAATAAAAATAAATTATATATATTTTTTGTTTAACATATATAATAAACTATAAAACACCTTGAGTTTTATTTAAATTATATAATTATATTCTTAATCAAAAAATTTGTTTATTTTAGCAAATTATAATTTTGAGAAAATTGAAGAATAAGTAATTTTTATCCATAGATATTTATAAAAGTAGTTTTGAATAATGACAATTGAGAAAAAAATTATTTAATTTAGTAAAATTTAGAATTTTGAGCTGAGCGTTCTTGGAATAATAGTTTGTTATGCTGAACGCTCTCGGAATAATAGTTTGTTGTACTGGGCGCTCCTTAGATAACGGACGTTAACTTTTTGCTAACGGCGTTAACTCCTTACTAACGGCGTTGTGCTGGACGCTCCTTTTTAAAAGTTTGTTGTGCTGGGTGGTCTACTTAATAGTTAATTGTGCTGCACGCTCCTGAGCCAATAGTTTATTATGCTGGATGCACCTTAACCCATTTTTTAAAAAAGAACTTTTTGAAGTCAAATTGTGAGAGTTCAACTTCCACACTGGTATTTTTAGTTTGAAAAGATGGGAGGAAAGTCCCCTACTCCCCCCCTTATTTGATTTAAAATTTTGAATTGCAGGGGAGCTAAAATCTTAAACTACATTCCTTTCTTAAACCAAACAAATGATCTTTTCCTCCCTTTCCCTCTAACAAATCAAACAAGGTAAACTATCCTCTTCCCCCCTCAAATCAAACACAGCCTAATATGTTTGGTTTGAGGGGAAGAGAAGGAGAGAAGAAGGAATTTTGATTAAATTGTCCATGAAAATTTTTTAAAATTACGTAGTTTTTTTGCATTGTGTTCAATACATTAATTGATAAAAATATTTTATATCATGATCATATCTGACTTTTTCATATACAAAATTCTCTTCCCTTTATCTTCCACTCAAACCAAACACAAATTACCATCCATCCATTTGTAATGAAATTACTGAATGGGGTCCCAGTGCCGAGTACCGACACAATGGACGAATAATAATTTATTATAGTAAATTCCTTTGGTCACTCAAGTTGGTTTGTCCACGATCATTTGCGGAAGAGCGCGCGTTCTTGCCACTACGGCCATAGTTGGCAGCACATCCACTTTGAAAGCAACCATAAAAATCTTCAAATTTCGGCTCGCATCGCAGATCTATCTAAAGATCCACAAATTCACGATTTCTTATCTAACTCACCCCTCAACTGCAATCCTCCATCTTCCCATTCTGTTTCCGAAATCCCCTTCTCATCAGGTTTCTCTATTATCCTTCACATTTTCATTTTCTTCCTTTTCAGATCGTTCGTTATTTTCCTGTAAATTATGCAAATGCGAGTTTAGATCGATATGAAATAGTGTTTCTGTACTAATTGCGTCTATGATGAATAAATTCGTAATAACTGGATCCATCTGCAACCTCCACTTCCCGCAGTGTTTCGTTGTGAAATCTCTTCAACGTGAGCTTCTTTAATTCTTCTTCTTCTTCTTCTTTTGCCGGTGTTACGTTTGCAATCTCTTTCCTTGCATAAATAATTAGGTTGGGAGAGAAAATCAATCGAATCCTTTTCATGAAATGTACTTGAAGGGAAAGCAAACAGCTACACAATTCTGTCACACCGATTGTGCTCGTCTGCTTGTGTCTTTTAGGCGTATGTTCTCATTATATCTAATCACTAAGTTCATAAGCACATTCATTAGTAATGAAATTACTGAATTCTTGCTATCACTAAGCCAAGGCATTATGAAAATGCTAGGGACCTTTGAAGCTCGCTTATATGCCACGAAACAAACACAAATGCATTGGAATGGTGAACTTTAAAAAAAAAAAAAAAGATATCAACTATATGTTTTTGAAGAAAAACACATCTTCAGTATTTTAAAGATGGATCCTCTTATATTTTACTCTACTTCTCTGTCGGTCTTTTCCCCTTCCCTGGTTTTCCCTTGCCCAAGCCATGTTCGGCGCAAGGCCAAGCTGTATTCGACTATTTTATTCTGACATGATTGTGCGTTCGCCCGACTCGTTTCGATTGAGTGTCTTGAGTCTTGACAGTGTTAGCGTCAAATACATGACGCGCCTGAAAATTTCAAGCTCGAGTCCTTTCCTGTGATATTCTTAGTTTTTACATGTCTTCTAACTGTTGCATCTGAGGATTTTAAATTCAAAATGTATGCTCAAGTTCTTTTATACTTTATACTCTGTAGAACTTCTTCAGTCATCCGTCTGATCTCCCATTTCATTCTTTCAACCTGTTTAATAGTTTTGGGCGCATCACTTTCAGAGAAGAAGTCATGTCGAGGAGGCAAGTAGGTCCTACCCGACGTGGTGAAAGCATAATCTTTTCAGGATTCTCACACTCAAAATCAAAATCTTCTCCCCTGTTACCCATAGGCCTCGTCCTTTTGGTAATTTTGTATATGCAATACGATTTCTTTTATCAAACTTTATATTCTAGTATGTTATCTGAGTTTGCTGACATTCCTATATTTATATTGATGAAAATTGCAGGGAGCATTCTTCCTTGTCATGTATGCTTCTGGTGGTTCAGGTAACAAGGTTTTCAATATTCATTATAGGGACCGTCTATCTTGTACTTCAATAATTAATTAGATGGCAGTGATGTGTATACATTTCGCTTTTGAATCTGGTTATCTATCCAGTTTTTTAGTAAGTAATGTTGTGCTGATTAGAGGTGTTTGACATCTCCTTTGTATCACAATTGGAGTCTTTATTGATTCTCATGCATGACGATTGTCTAGATAATCTTACATTTCAAAATTTACAGGTCTATTGGGTGGAAGAAAAGATGTTGTTAGCAGGGTTGAAGGTAAGAGTTCATCATGTTTTCTCCTAGAATTTTAGGCTGATTCATGGAAGTTATTTACATACATAAATATACATATGCATGTTATTAAATCTAGATATTATCTTCACAAAACGCATGAGTTCCTCCATGGAGGAAAATTACGTGGAATGGAAGCAATGCCGGAAAAATATTATGTTGTTAAAAAGCTAGCATGGGCGCACGTGAGAAACATATACTTGGGTTCTAGTTCAAAAATCTGTAGATTTTTCCTTCAGCTTCTTTTCCAGTGTCCATGGTGTTTATGGAGAGTGAAGGTGTGTGGGTTTGCTTCCTTGTAAGTATAGTAAACAGAAGCCTAGCAAATTTTCATTGATTTAGTGTAAATTTTACATTAAATTAGGTGGACCTGTTCAGTGGTAAATGTATCCTTTGCTAGAATCTGCAAATTTCATTGGAATTGTTAATTGAGGGGGGAATGCAGTTATGAACTATTGTATCAAAAAGGGAAAGATGATTGGATATGCTAGAGGTATTGAGAAATAATGATATAGTCTGGTTGCGTCTGTACCCAGGCCATTCCCTTTTTATTGTGAGTTATGCCAATTCGGTAATGAATATGGATAATGTGGAGATGGAAACAATCAATTAGGTAAACTTACCTCTTATTTTGCCTTCCTTTTTAACTTTCAATAAACTATTTTAGCTTTAGGGGAGGTTGAGAATCTTTATGGTCCTTAACCATTATTTTCAGTCTTCAAATCAATCATTGCCAATAGAACGGGAGAAATTTTCATGATATGAACCTTGAGAACTGAGGGCTCCAATTGCTTGAGGGTTTCTTTATCGTAGTTGCTTGCTGAAAAAGCTTCTGATTTTAGTGCTCTTCCTCAGTTTCTCTGACATTTTCTGTGAAGAAAATTAGACAGTGGTTTTAGATTTTATATCAGTACGGATTACTTGCCTTCTTAATACATGTACCAAGTACGGCTTAGAGAACAGTTAGGTGCCTTCTTAAAATAAATTGTTCAGACTAGAAAAGAATCTGCAGAATCTCTTTGCTGCAAATTCCTTATAACTGATTTTTCACAACCCCACCCTAGAAAAAAAAAAAAAAAAAGAACAAAGCAATTAACATCAAGACAATGTGAAATCATACCTCCACAATCTGTCCAAACAGCCCTTCAAAACTGCTGATGTGGTTGCAAGAGTTTTGACTGAAAATGTCTTGTCGAGGCCCTTGGGTGGATAGCATTATTCATCTGGATTTGTGTACAGTTACAGTCAATATAGCTGCTTGTGCAGTATATTTATGTCTGACAAGCTTTATGTTCCTTATGTATGTCTCAGATGTTAAAATTTCGACCAATATAGAGTTATTAATTATTAATATGACCTAGTTATTATTTGGATCGATATCAAAACCATGTCTGAATTTTGGTTTAGCGAGCACATCTGAAGTTTTTCCTTTTCACTGTGTTGATGGCTCTCAGCCCTGAACCCACAACACATAATTTCCTCTTATAATGAATGGTCATCTTGTAGGTGACGATTTTTCATGCACTTCTGAAGTTCAAAGAGCAATTCCTATTTTAAAGAAATCATATGGAGAGACCATGAAAAATATTTTGCACGTGGGCCCTGATAGTTGTTCAGTGGTTTCCAATTTGTTGAGAGAAGAGGAAACTGAAGCATTTGGTATGGAGCCATATGACATTGAGGATGCTAATAGGAACTGCAAGGCTCTAGTGCAGACTGGCATTATACGGGTTGTGGATATCAAGTTCCCTCTACCATATAGGGCTAACTCTTTCTCTCATGTTATTGTCTCTGATGCTTTGGATTACTTGTCTCCAAAATATTTGAACAAAACTCTTCCTGAACTGGCGAGGGTATCTTCTGAGGGCGTTGTTATTTTCACAGGTACTTCATGATGATAAAAATAGTGATCTCATTTTTGTTGGAGAGTATCGTTTTCTTTTTGTTGGTTGTTTCTACATTTTTCAGCAATTGAAGAAATACTCTGTTATCCCTGCTGGACTTGAACTTTCTGTTAATCCAATGCCACCTTTTCTTACTTGTAGGTTACCCTGGTCAACAGAGAGCTAAAGTAGCACAATTGGCCAAATTCGGCCGCCCGGTAAATAGTCTTTCTCTTGCTGCTTAATATCCTGCTTGGCTCTTTAATAATACATATGGGAGTTCAGTTATTTCTCGCATGTTATCTAAATAGATAACAATACGTCTGCTGAAATCCTGTGTCTTGAGAAGTCCTGCTTATGACAGAGGGGAAGGATTTCATTTTACAAAATCATCCCACAAGCACTAATGTGAGATTTGATGGAAGTCGACACTTTATAAGCAGAAGTTTAGATTCCTTCTTTTTTTTTAAAAAAAAAAGAAGAAAATGTACGAATCATCTGCCTTCTTAATTACCAATGTCATGATGCTTATTGAGCAAAAGCCAGAATGCATCCAAAATCATTCATAATTGATTGTGATCTTTTTTCTATATTGCCTGGAAATTTCGATAATCTTGTAGAACAGATTAAATGGAGCACCTTTGTATTGACCTTATATTAAGTACACCAATGTTGTGAGGTTCATTGTTTTAGAATTCCATTTTATCCTTCACTGCAAACAATTAACATTTCTGCATTTCTGAAGGCCAAAATGCGGAGTTCATCTTGGTGGACACGATTTTTCACCCAAACAAGCTTAATGGAAAACGAAGATATCACCCACAAGTTTGAGCAAGCTGCATCAAAGATGTCATACAAGCCATTCTGCCAAATATTCCACCTCAGTTCACCCCTTTGATATGTAAATTCATTCACAGATTATTCGCCATTTTCTTTATCAATTCGCATAGTCAACAAAGCAACGGAAGGGACGAAGTAAAGGGAAAAAAGAATTTTTGTCCATCTTCTTAGTTTCCAGTCTCTGGCTGGTAATATTTTTTACAGGCAGTTAAAATTGTTACGGGCTATATAATTTTGTTTAAACATAATTCTCCTAATTTAACAGGAAGTTGGCTAATACATGTGAAACCCTATGTCACCATATGATTATTTCAAACAGCAACTTTTGTTGTGGCGTTGAAATACCTATTCATGTTTAACTTATTTTATCTCTTGGAAAACAAATTGCTGTGGTATATGATTTTGAGAACAAACGTTGGCCAAAAGAAAAAGGGTTAAGAAGCAAAAATATACACGGGCTTTTCCCTATGAGTGCCCAGCATCACGAGCTTTTTTCTGGAGTAAAAGTACACACATGATTACGTTTTGGGAGCAAAAATACTACGGACCGTTAGTTGACTAGACGTTGACTATTAACTTGGATGGAACGCTGACGTGGCGCTGATTTGGACTAACAAGCGGATTTGGACGCTGACGGAAAGTAAATAAAAAAAAAACTAAAATACCGCCGGCGGTTGGCTGGGTGGCTAGTTGGGCCCACCGCCGGGGGGGGGGGTTATTTTATTTTATTTTATTTTTATTTACTTTCCGTCAGCGTCCAAATCCGCTTGTCAGTCCAAATCAACGCCATATCAGCGTTCCATCTAAGTTAACGGTCAACGTCTGGTCAACTAACAGCCCATGGTATTTTTGCTCCCAAAACGTAACCACGTGTGTACTTTTCTTCCAGAAAAAAGCTCGTGGTGCTAGGCGTTCCTGGGGGATAAGCCCGTGTATTTTCGCTCCTTAACCCAAAGAAAAGAGAGAGAGAGAGGGAGAGAGAGAGCGAGCTAACATGATATCATGCGCACAAAGCATAAACTCAGAAAACTTCCTCTGAATATGCATAATAAATATTGAAATGAATGTTACGAAAATTGTATAAAAACAAGCATCATCATGTTTTGAATTATTTGATTTTTGCAGTTTGGAATGTATTTATAGAAACTAATGACCTCAAGTGGTTTATTCGATGCATTATGATTATTTAGGGGGAACACTAGTATCTAATACAATTACTCCAAATTCATGGAACATATAGAAGCGAATTGGAGTTGTCACTTCTATACATTTATACATTTTCTTTGTGGTTTGAAAAATTAAATAATATTAGAGCATAGCATAAAAGAATGACTGACAGATCCAAAAGTTCAACTTAACGACAGTTATATTTAAAAAATTATACTAAAAATGAGTGTTAAATATAGATCCAAATAGTTAAAATATGACTTTTAATTACAAATTAGTTAGTTGACCGAAACAATTAGGTAGGAAAACAGGGATACCACGAAGGATTCTGGTATTGTTTTGTTAATTAATGGGTTTTCTCGAGTTAAGTTGGGCTTTGTAAATCTCAAGATGAGAGGGCTGGGCTTTTCTCAAATTAAAGATAGAAGGATTAAGATATTTTATTGATGCAAACTATACAATATGACTCTTTTTTTATATATTAAGACCTGAACCAAAATAAATATTAAATCATAAACAGAAAGGATAAATTTAAGAGTTTAGTAGAGGTAAGTGCGAATAAAAGTCTAAACATCAACCATTAATTACAATTAGATAAGGAGAAATGAAGGAAGTCAAATCTAAGTGAGTTCCTTTTACAATTAGTTTTAGGTTAAACTATACAAAATCCTTTAAACTTTGGGTCAGTTGCAGATAATTCGGACATTCCAAGTAAATTTTTTTTTATTATTATAAGTATATCATGCCGTTATATTTTTAAAGGAAGGTGTCTTATAAAATTAATAGATGACATGTGGCATCTTATGTGAATTGCTTATTTCACAAAACTCCCTGAACTTTGACTAGTTAAGGATAACTCCTTTAAACTTTGACTAGTTACACATAATCCCTTTTCGTTTCAAAATTTTTTAAAAAATTTAACCTCCATGACCTTTTATTTTATTTTATTATAAGCAACCTTCCGTTAACTGACAATGATATTTTTAACAAAAATAGCCACGTCAGATTAACAGATGACATGTGACATTCTATGTAAATTGCTAATTTTATAAAATCCCCTGAACCTTGACTAGTTATGAATAACTCCCCTAAATTTTGATTAGTCACAAATAGGCCCCTAACTATAACTCTTTTCCTCCCCCCCGCCTCCCAACCATAATTCTAGACATATAAACATTGCGATTTCCACTTTTCTAGAGTCCCCACTATGAATATGGGTTTTTTCTTCCCCTTCGCTGTGATTACGGGTTCAAATTTGCAGTCAAGACCATTTTTTATAATAATTAAAATCAAGAAATTACTAAATAAAAAGAAGAAGAAATTGCATGGGGACTTAAGAGTAATGGTCTTTCGCATAGTGGCAAAACTAAATCTCTTCAGAGTAAGAAGACTGATGAATAACTCATTTTAGTTACTGGATAAGCTTGTTTATGTTTTCTTTTGTTTGTAATTTTATTTTGGGTTTCTAAATTGTTCACCTTGTTGCTATATTGGATTTAAGTAATGAAAGACTATATTTTAATTGACAAATGATATTTAAGGGAGTTAAATTTAAATTTTGAAATATTAAGAGGTTATGTGTAACTAGTCAAAATTTATAGGAGTTCTTTGTAACTAATCAAAGTTTAGGGAGTTTTATAAAATTAGTAATTCATATAAGATGACATGTGTCATCTATTAATCTAATGCGACACCTTCCTTTAAAAAGATAGCGGCATGGTGCTTATAATAATAATAATAATAATTCAGGGTTAAATTTAAATTTTAAAATGTCCGAAGTTATCTACAACTGACTCTCAGGGGATTTTGTATAATTTAGTTTAAAACTAATTGTAAAAGGAACTCACTTAGATTTGACTTCCTTCATTTCTCCTTATCTAATTGTAATTAATGGTCAATGTTTAGACATTTATTCGCACTCACCTCTACTAAACTTTTAGCGAAAATCTACTTAAGGGTCTTATTTGGAGAAAAAATTTCAAAAAGGGGCCCAAGATTCTGACAATCCCAAAAAAGGCCCTTGGGATTTTGAGAATCTTGGTGAGTTGTAAATGAGACTGATATAATTGTTAACCGGGACTGATATTGTTGTAAATGGGACTGATTTAGTTGTAAAAAAATTGTTGTAAGTGTAACTGATTTAGTTGTAAACGGGTAAAAAAGTTGTTGTAAATGTGACTGATTTAGTTGTCAAATTTTAATGAATTTATCCGAGAAAGGGCCCAAGGGCCCTTTTTGGGATTGTCAGAATCTTTGGGCCCTTTTTGGATTTTTTTCTCCAAAAAGGCCCCTATAAGGATTTTCCCAAACTTTTAATTTATCCTCTCTCTTAATTTCACTTTATGATTTAATATTTATTTTGGTTCAGGTCTTAATATATTAAAAAGAGTCATGTTGTACAGTTTGCATCAATCAAATATCTTAATCCTTCTATCTTTAATTTGAGAAAAGCCCAGCCCTCTCATCTTGAGATTTACAAAGTCCAACTTAACTCGAGAAAACCCATTAATTAACAAAACAATACCAGAATCCTTCGTGGTATCCCTGTTTTCGTACCTAGTTGTTTCGGTCAACTAACTAATTTGTAATTAAAAGTCATATTTTAACTATTTGGATCTATATTTAACACTCATTTTTAGTATAATTTTTTAAATATAACTGTCATTAAGTTGAACTTTTGGATCTATCAGTCATTCTTTTTATGCTGTTATGCTCTAATATTATTTAATTTTTCAAACCAGAAAGAAAAAGTGTTTTTTGAGTGATTTTAGTTTGAGTTATTTAAAGTATACAACAATTTGATTTGATTTGATTTTTTTTTTTGGGTTGAATTGGTCAATTTGATTTAATTTTGACGATAATTAAAATTATAATTTCTAATAACCAAAGATGGTTATTGAAGAGTGTAGAGAAGGTGAGAGCTAGTATGAAAAATGTATAAACATCACACCAATCAATAAGCACGAATGAAACACATTTGGACGTGTGAAACCAAAATAATAAATGAAGCATTGTTTTTCTTATTAGGATATTTTTTTACCTGATCGAATTGTCATTATATTGTTCAACATATTATTTATGAATGAATTATATATTTGTACATATGAAGTTAACCTGCAAGGTTAAAGATTCGCGTTAAGCAACCCATAACCCACAAGAAGCAAATTAAATTATGAATATTTTATTAGAAGATTACAATGCAAGTTCTACTAAGAACAATACGACAATTAATGAATATCCCTGAACTTAAGGTATTGATGAGGGAGACCCAAGTTATCCTCCCAAGAGACCTAAATTACTTTAGATTTTTGCATCTGTGATTACTCCACTTTCCTTCACACTAATCACAATGCTAAGACTCTATCTTATAGAGGCAAGAGTGATTAACCAACCAACTATCAGTTAATTAGGACAATTTCATATCTTCAACAATTCCAAGGAGTCATCATGATCACTGTATAAAAGTGATGCATTTTTATCATTAATTCTCAATTATTCGTGTGTAATTTTATAAAATGACGTAATATATATTGTTTGGCGAGCATAGGTATTAAAAGATTTCAATACAATTAAACTTTTGAGGTATCGTAACTGGACATGGTCCTATATTCTTGAAAGATGCTAAAATGCCCCACATATGACTATAACAAGACAATGTATAACAAATAGATTGAAACCACCCTGTAGGACGGGTTTAAACGGTCCTTCATGTTTCCCTATTGATACTTCTCTCTCACTTCCATAAACTTAACTAATTAGCCTTATGTATGTATTTATATTTGGGTTGTTGATAACCAAAAAAAAAAAAAGTATGTTTGCAGGTGTATATTAAATTTCATGCATCACGTACGCAAAGGTTGATAAATGATTTGTCACATTATACATTTTAATTTTTACCATATATAATTTGTATTAACAACCTCTCATTTAAGAAAAACTGAAGGGAAGGTGCTTGATATTGTAAGTTGGGTTATAAAGCCTGACGATTCACATGTACATTGATATTGATAGAGTTAAGTGCAAATTTACTCAAAAAAAATTTTACTTAGAAGCGTTGGATAGCCGAAGTTTTTTTTTTTTTTTTTTTGGGTGTGGTTGCACCCATAAGTTTTCAAATCCTAGTAAGGTCACTATGGCCATTCTGTAGGTTAAGTTTGATCATTAATTAATCAAATATGTTGAGCTGATAAGTACACATGTGTCATCCATGCCATTTGGGTTAAGCTACAAATTTACTCTAAAGTTTTTACTCATGAGTATGTTGTGTATTAGGGAAATTTTTTGGATTTAATGTTGCCTTAGAAATTTTCAAATTGGAGTAATGTTGCTCTATCAATGGTCAAATGTTAGTTGACCGTTAGAGCTGTTAACGGAGGAGCAACATTGCTACGTTTTGGGACTTCTGGGGCAACATTGCTCCCAAAAAACTTTCCAGGGCAAAATTGCTCTTGGGCGTGTACTTCAAGAGCAGAATTGATACTTAACACTTTGTAAGATTTATTCTCTCAGTCATCTCTACTTACAATGCATGAGAGGTTTGTTAATCATTCGTGTAGATAATTCCGTAGGTGAGTGATTATTGTTTGGAAAAATTCGTTTGAACTGCCTACGATGTACTCGTTTGATCTTCTGTTCGGACAAATTCATTCTTATTTTTTTGTTTGATTTGTTCGAAACATTTTTTCTGGACAAATTTTGTAGGTGAGTGATTATTGTTTGATTGGGGAATGCTGTAATGGAGGACGCTATGGGGAAAGAAGGAGTAGGCTATGTTTACATTTTTTTTTCAAAAAAAATTATCACCCTATTCCCTCCTGTCATGATTATAATTATAAAGGTTTAAGGAGTAATTTGACCAACGAACTTTTACCTCAGGAGCACCCAACACAAATAACTTTTAAGTAAACAAAAAATACCCAAAAACTTTTAAAAATGTGCAGTCAGAACAAAAAAAATTTACTCCAGGAGCGCTCAGCACAAAAAATTTTTACTCCATTTTTGTTTTGACTGCACATTTTTAAAAGTTTTTTTTCTTTTTGATATTTTTGGTTTACTTAAAAATTATTTGTGTTAGGTGCTCTTGAGGTAAAAGTTCATTAACCGAATTGCTCCTTAATCCTAATTATAAAACCAGGTTGACTTTTTAAGTATCAATTTTGTTCCTGAAGTACACGCCCAAAAACAATTTTGTCTTCGAAATTTTTTTGGCAACAATGTTGCCCCGGAAGTCTCAAAACGTAGCAATATTGCCCCTCCGTTAACAGCCCTAACGGTCAAATGTTAGTTGACCGTTAGGGCTGTTAACGAAGGGACAACATTGCTACATTTTGAGATTTCTGGGGCAACATTGCTCCCAAAAAAACTTCTACAACATAATTGCTCCTGGGCCTGTACTTTAGGAGCAAAATTGATACTGAACCTTATACATATATATAATCTCTTGATTAATTTTATGTATAAACGGCACATACTACATTATATTATGGAAGGTATATATCCTTCATAAAAATCATGAAAAATTTCAAACTAAAATTTTCGACAAGAGACTTCTTTCTTTTGATAACATGACGGTAACTTAACCTTTATTAGTAAATTTTTACTTGATCATCTAATATAGGTCCATTTTTGCCGCCTTTGAAGGTTTTCTTAAGCAATGTCATCCCGGGAATTTCCAAATTGTATTGATTTTGTCCATGCTAAATTTGACTACTAGTTGATCAAATATGCTAAGCTGACAGTCCATATGACATTTATGTCATTTCTGTTTTGAATAAGGTGCAAAGTTGTTTTAAAAGTTTTCACTTAAGAGCTATATGTTGCTCTAGAAGTATCCAAATCATAACAATTATACGTTAGCTATTATCCAAGTTATTAAGTTCATCGTTAGTTGGAGAAATATGTTTATCTGTTTAGTCTATGTGTTATTCACTTCATTTTTCCTAAGTTAGATTTATAAATTAGGATTTTTTTTTTTTAAAGAAAAGGCACCACATGTAAACGATTAGAGAAAATCAAAGAGGTGGAAGCATCTTGTGCAATAAAAAAGAAAATTGAAGAGATACTTGTTTTTTTTCAACGGCGTTGAAGGATATTGCCAGTGGATGGCCTTGTTCTCTGTAATCTTGATTAGTGTGTCTTAAATTCAGTAATTGAATCTTTTCCTTCATTATTCTTAAGCGAATGTGAGATTCTCCTACACTTGCGGATTCTTTGATGTTGTAGAGGTCTAGTTTAACATATTTAGTTAACTAACAATCAAATTTAATCTTAATAATGGTCAAGGCGACATTGCTATAAATTGTAAACTTCTAAGAGAATATTGAACCAATTTTTTTTTTTTTGGAAACAATATTACTCCTAAGTAAAAACTTTTGGGATAAATTTACACCTTAATAAAAAATGTGGATGACATGTAAACCTTTAAGCTCAAAGTATTTAGTTAACTAAAGGTCAAACTTAATCTAAATAACCGTGAGGAAATTACTGCGACTTGAAAATTTCGAAGGTAATATTACTTTAAAAAAACTTTCAAAACAAAATTGAAATATTTTGACAATTTCAGAGGCAAAACTAGACCAAAAACTCTATGTACACGCATATATATTAGTTTTCATTGACATAGAGAAAAGGTTCAAAAAGCCGTATAAAAGGCGACGTTTAATGTCACAATCATTGAAATTGATGTTGGTGGTCGGCGACTTCTAGCTCCATCTGTTCTCTAATTCCATTCTTTCCGTGCAGGAAATCCTGTGGTCCTCTAAACGACCCCCTTTCTAATTAGCGCAACTATCCGTTTAATTCTTTCAACTGCAAACAATTTCTTTTCTTTTCTAACTCGTGTCAATATATACACTCACACATACATTTATAAAAATCTTTCCTCACTAGCTAGCTTGCACATATGTATTAACTTTCCTAAATAATTACTGCTAATTAATTAAGTATACGAAACTACTAAATGCTGGCAATATGCCGTCACTTTCGCTTACTCTAGAATTTTCCCACTTGCTCCTAATAATTCAAAGTTCAAATCAAAACCATCACCATCTTGTTGGAATCTCACCAGAAACGCGGAAGCGTATCGTACCACGCGATAAGGAAAAGTTAAAACCTTTATCATTTTGATTACCTGGAAAGATGCAGCGATTTGAAGCAGCGATCTGAAAGCCTCTCCACGAACAGTCCTTGTAATAGAATTTTCCCACTTGCTCCTAATAATTCAAAGTTCAAATCAAAACCATCACCATCTCCCCTCAGAGCGCGCGAGAATCATACGAATAGAATATGTGTCTATACACGTACATGTATATTAATAAAGTATCTATATTTTTGCTTCACTTTTTTGTCTCTACACAATCCAAACAGATCATCATGATGTTTGAATATATTTTGACCTTCAATACATATACAGGGTTAACTTAACTTATCGCCCAAGTATTAGTGAGTAGTAGTTTTGAAATAAAACATATCTAGCTAGAGAGATCTTAGTAAAAGTAGCATATAGAATAGTAGTGTGAAATTGCGTGTTTCATGCACATAAGGACAAAGGTGATAGACACAGAGGAGTGAGAGAGACAAGGAGATATAAAGAGAGGAAGTTGGCAAGGGAGGGCCCAAAGTCATTGAAGGAAATGAATAGGGAACAAAAGTGGTCCATATGTGGCAACATGTCTCCTTTATAAGTCATTAACGTGAGCATCATGTTAGTTGTCACGTTGGACTATGACTCTAATGGCCCCTTTTACTAAATGTCCATGTTTGTGTTCTTGAGTGTGTTCTGGGAGGCACTTAAACGAGGGTTTCACATGCCCTTATAACCTCTTCCTCACTACACACCACGTGCCTCCCCTCTTCCCTCTTAATCCCATTCATTAATTCCTCTATTATCTCTTCACTAATTTAATTCACCTTCTTCCTAGCTAGCTAGATAGTGACTTCATTATATTTTGCTTTCTTTCTATCTCTGTAATCAATGCTTGATTGAGTACTCCTCAGTCAATTTATGGGAAAAATCATACACTTCTCTGGATTGTGATGGCCTTCGATGGATCAATCTCTAATTTATATATTATTTATACACTCGGGACCTAATTGGTCAGCTCCATATCTACTTAGAACCCTCAACAGGTAGCCCTCTCTGGTTCACTGGCTTTTAAAATGAAAGTAACAATAATATAATGAAAACAAGTCCTTGTTGAGAAAACCACGCTATAAAAACTAGTCACTGAAGTTTGAGAGCCCAATGTTTTTATAAGGCTCCAGATTCACTGTAATATAATTAATTAACCTTCTCTGTATGACTTGCATGATGTATTATTAATTTTGGATATTAATTGTGTGAGCTAACAAGGCTTGAGGAGTTTCATTTCTTTGCCCTGGGAGTGTTTCAGAAAATGAGTTTCAAGCCCCCCCAGGGGGGGGGGGGGGGGTGGTCTGCAAAAAGTTAAAATGTTATCACTTGTCTCAATCAAATCGTTCTACCCAGGTTGAAGATCATTCTTGTTCCTGTTTGCTTGAATATGGGGTACACTCCTTCATGCATTGTCCATGAATTTAGAAGACATGCAATGCCATTCATATAATTTGCATTATATTACTGGCTAATTAATGTGAAGTTAATTAAGGGTTTGCAACCCCTCTTATACGTTTTTCAAGACATCGTTTGTCTTTATATATCAACATGTTAGTCAAGTCCATGCTTTGGTCGCTTTCAAATTTTTTTCTTTGTATTTTAGTTGATGATGAGGTCAGTTTCTCGAGCTTGTTATTGTATTATATTTTTAATTAATTTCGTATAATTCAACTTTAAAAAAACACCGATTATTTTAATCCCATCATGGTATTGTTTTTCCGTTAAATTGAAACGACATTGGAACTCTAAAAAATTTTCCCTTAGATTTCGGACAAAATGTTCATAATTTTACTTATATATTAATTTATCTTAAGATTTTGAAAGTTATCTCTTGCAGAATCTGAATCAGATATGACGGTCTGCTAAAGAAATTTACTGTTACGTACAATCTTACTGTCTATACGTGCTTAGCTTTTTAACGTCAAGTATATATTCATATTAGTACTATGAGAACGATGAACTAACAATGTCTTAGCATATACATATAGAGTACTACATTCACCTCCCATCCTTAATATATATAAAAGGTTAAGATATATCGAGCATTCTGAAGTATTTTTCTAAGTACATCCAATATGCTAAAGTATTTTGTGTTGTGCTTATTATCATTATGAAGTATTTTTTTAGTGCACTGAGCACACCGAAATATTTTTTCATATATGCCTATTACTATAAACTTTTTTTTTATTTGTGCATTCACTATCCTAAAGTATTTTTGATGTCTATACAACACCCTAAATTTTCTAATTGTAAAGTTCAAAATTGCATACACAAAAGTACTTTAGGATGATGGATGCCTCTAAAAAATACTTTAAGGTGCTAAATGCACTACAAAATACTTTAAGGCACTAGATATACTTAGAAAAATACTTTGGAGTGGAGTGTCGGAGGTACAATATATAATCAATATTGATATTTTAAGAAAAAATTATAAATTTGGAATTCAATGTTGATTGATATCTTGAATTTAGGGCTAAAGCAAATCCCTTATCTAGCTTAGCTACGTAGTGTGTGTACGTGTAGGGGAGTACAATTCCCTTTGAAAATACATATCTTATGAATGATAATTAACAATTGAAGCAGACTGAGTTCATTGGTTTTACATATATATAATAAAAAAAACTAATCATCCCAAAGGTAGTAAGTGTACGACATCAAGAAAGAAGCCAAGCATGGTAGAGAAAAAGAGAGGCTTTTCACGCAAATTAAAGGTAAGAAACAACTTGAATATCGATTCCCCATAAAAACCCGAATATACACATATTACACAAATTGCATTGTGTTTTTGTCTGTAACTTGTGGCAGTTCTCCAGCTAGCTCCTTTTTAATATGTTTTGACACGACCCAACTCAGCCTCGAAACGCCATCAAAACTAATATATATCCTAGTACATATATATGTGCATCATTAGCTAGCTGTCTCTCACTGTTGGTGATCATAATATAAGGATGTTATATAAATTAATAGTGAAACCAAAGGAAGATCACAGGAAGTTAAAACCATGAGAGAATTATATATGGGCCGCGGAAATCAGCGAGCGGAGAGGTTTTAACTATTTGCTTGAACAACTAAAGCACCTCAATATTAAGCTTTCATTATTCTTCGTCTCGCGTCAAACAAATAATATATTAACTAACCGTCGCTTTGTTCACTTTATTAGTTATGTTTGGATCAACGCTGTCACTCAATTCATCTCTGTGTTTGTTGGTACATATTATCTGCTAATAAAGCTGCAGGATTGGATTCTTATCTTTTGTTTTTCTTTTCTTGGACCTTGTTTCTTTATTTTCGCTTTCTTACTTCTCTTCCTCCCATGTGAACACGACCCATATAATCCATTTGAATATCCAGAAATCAGGTAGCTACATTAAAAAAAACCAAGGGCGGAATCGATCACGCCTCAACTGTTTTACGAGTTTGTGGCAATTATTATTATTGCTTTCCTTGAACCCTTTTGAATCTACCTACCTCTTTTACAATTAATTATATTAATTAAACATTGCTTTCCTTGTAATTAATTAGATTATATAATTCCTTTATGTGCTCCGATCCGCTTTCTGTTGTGAATATTTACGGGAAGGTCAATCCTCACCTTATATGTCCATGTGGTAGATGTCATCTCATCCTTCCAACTCTACATTTTTTGTGGGCCTCACAATATTGCGAACCACCTGATTGAGAATCTTTCTTCTCATATTATAATCAAAATTCATTATCACCAAACAAATTATACTTCTCAATTTCAATTATAATCTTGTATATATCCCTATAAAAGAATATCAAGAACCGGTATTGGTATCATGTTCCCCTATTATACATCAATCATTTAAAACGAATAAAAAACGGTCGAGAAAATAAAATAAAATAATTAAACGAATAATTAATTAGGTGAGCACATTAACACAATATTATTCCACTTTAATGTGGTTTTGTATCTGAACACTATTGCTGATTATAATATATATAGTATGGTTCAAAACCCACTAAGGTGGTAAATTGGTAATAATATATATATATATATATATATTCAATCATATTGATATCTGACTTTGACCAATCGATGGATATGATATATATTCCTTGAAAGATATGCTTACGTGATTCAGTCTCTAGCTCGGAAAGTATTATATTATAATGTTTATATATTTACAATGATATTAGCCAATTTATACTTTCAACTACGTAGCATCGTGCTGCTACTTCCCACTTTTCCAATCCCCAAATTCTAACTCAGAACCAGAGAAATAGTGTTGTTGGCTTGCTAAAATCTTAAGATGTTAACAGCACCCAAAAAAAATATTTTAAGTTGCTGTCAATAGATTTAGGTAAGGAATGGTTGACTAACAACGTGATACACCTCGTTTGTTTACTTACATGTGAGAATAACCAAAATCTAGGTGGAACAGAAGATTATATCGTGTAGAAATTCATTTTGAGAATGAATTTAAGGTCAAAACAAAGTTGTTTTCAAATGACTATATCAAGTTGGAGTCGTCAAATGATATGAAATGTTTGAAACATGTCCCGTTGATCAAGTAAATCTGGAGAATTGACGTATCCAAATGTAAGTAATTATACACATTCTCTTATTGCACGATGTAGTGTCTGAATATGATGAGGGATGAAATTAAATAATCCAGTTGGGCCAAAAATGAGACAAGCAAGTCAATAAAACAAGGGTTGAAAGTAGCATATGTATACGTAAGGGAGAAAATTAATGATTAAGGAGGTTGAAAAATTAGAATTGCCGACAGAAAAGGGATGGGGATGTTGGAGGAAGGTTAGGGCATATGGACCATGGTTGTGGGCAATTCATGAGACGACCCGACTCTACAATTTGGACCCATTTCCCCTCAGTTTTGTTGTTCCCATGGCGCCCGACCCTCTTCGTCTCCACTTAACCATCCCCAGAAACAACCAACCCCCATCTCTCCCCCTGGTCAGATCCAAGTATTGCCTGGCCAGTTGAAGGTAACCTTCTTAAAAATGTTTTCTGTATTCGAATTCCAAACCTTATGTTTAAACGACTGAAGGTCCTTCTACTAGAATATAATCAACGTGAGTAACTAACCCCTCTTATTCATTCACAGCTAATTAGCTTATACGTGTAAAGACTCAGATTCTTTTTTCTTTTTTTTTTCCTTCCCATTTATCAAAGGTTTCTGTTTTTGACGTTTAGAGTATAAAATATTTTCACCTTTTTCAATAAGTAGATTCAAACTTGTGTTCTTATTCTTTTAAAAGTGAAGCTGCTTACAAATACTCTGCTTCTTGTAGAGGGGAAACCGGTTAATAAGAATGGTGGTTTGTATATAAACATAAGTACATAACCACCACTGATAGGAAGCTCATTATTTGTTCAAAGCCCACGCGAGTTTTGGAAACCGTGGGACACACTTCCTATTCATTCAAGGAAAGGAAAGCAATACTACCTGATATCAATTGAGTACGACCTGGGAGCGTGAACTTCCCGTGACATGTTTGATGGCGGTGCTCAAAGCGCGTTTGAGTAACACTCTCTGTTTCCTCATCCACATTTATTTATTTCAGTTCATTAAGCAGTAAACCAGCCCCTCTCTCTCTCTTTTTCATTTTCTATTATTTTGGTCAAAACTTTTTTTTTTGTCACCGATACCACGTGGCAATCTTGCCGTATGGGATTTTCATGTATAAATATAACCCTCACCCTCACTGCATCACCAACCAATCCTCTCTCCCAATCCTCTATCCATCTCTCTCATATCCTCTTCTTCCTTAAAAGCCTATATTCTACTCCTTCTCTCACACACACACACAAAAACCTCTTCATATCCGTTCCCCAGAAACCCCCCCAAAAAAATGAAGCTATTGTCCACAAAAGCCACATGCAATAGTCACGGCCAGGACTCTTCATACTTCCTGGGATGGCAAGAATACGAGAAGAATCCTTACGACCAGGTCATGAACCCCGAAGGAATTATTCAGATGGGTCTAGCAGAGAATCAGGTTAGACCTTTTTAAAAAAAAAAAAAAAAAAAAAATTTCCTCCTTCCCAGCCCCATATAATTGGAAACAAAAAAATGGAACAAAACAAAGGGACAAATCCCAAAACGTAGTTACTAATTTGCAACGTCTACGTATTAAGCAAACTCGTCATACTTTATTAGTGATACGCAAGTGCTCATTAAGGTGTGGTGGGCCTAGCTGACTTTCGTGAAATTTTATGTTTAACAGCTGTCTTTTGATCTCTTGGAGTCATGGCTGGATAAGAACCCCGACGTGGGGGGATTCAAGAGTGCCGGAAAATCCATCTTCAGGGAACTTGCTCTCTTCCAAGACTACCATGGCCTCCCTGCTTTCAAGAACGCACTGGTGGATTTCATGGCAGAGATTCGAGGTAACACCGTCACTTTTGATCCCGACCATATCGTCCTCACTGCCGGCTCCACCTCCGCCAACGAGACCCTCATCTTCTGCCTCGCCGAACAAGGCGACGCCTTCCTCATTCCCACCCCATACTACCCTGCGTACGTATTACCTACATTCACCATCTTTTTATTTACTTTATTAGTACTATACTTCCTCTTAAGCGCCAACGCATTGTCGCTGACGTATGATTTGTTGCTTACAGATTCGACAGAGATCTTAAGTGGCGAACCGGGGTTGAAATTGTTCCGATTCCATGCAACAGCTCAAACAACTTCCAGATTACTGAATCTGCATTACAACAGGCTTGTGAGGAGGCGAAAAAGCGTAACCTTAGGGTGAAAGGCGTGTTGGTCACGAACCCATCAAACCCATTAGGCACGACATTGTCCCGGGATGAATTGAATCTCCTTATTGACTTTATCAACGAGAAGAACATTCACTTGATAAGCGATGAGATTTATTCTGGCACCGTTTTTAGCTCGCCGTACTTCATCAGCGTCATGGAAATCCTCAAGCAACGTAACTACCACAAGGATTCCCACCCTGATGTATGGGACAGAGTTCACGTCGTGTATAGTCTCTCAAAGGACTTGGGTTTGCCGGGCTTCCGTGTCGGCGCCATTTACTCCGAGAACGACACCGTCACTGCCGCCGCAACAAAGATGTCCAGCTTTGGCTTGATCTCTTCTCAAACTCAGTATCTTCTCTCCGCTCTGCTCGGGGATAAGAAATTCACAAAGAAGTACATCTCCAAAAATAAGAAGCGGCTTAAACGACGCCAGAGCCTGCTCGTTTCCGGCCTACAAAAAGCCGGCATCAACTGCCTCCAAAGCAATGCAGGACTATTCTGTTGGGTTGACATGAGGCACCTTTTACAGACAGATACCTTTGAAGCTGAGATGGAGCTGTGGAAGAAGATAGTGTACGAGGTCCGGTTAAACATCTCGCCCGGCTCATCCTTCCATTGCTCAGAACCCGGTTGGTTCCGGGTCTGCTTCGCCAACTTGTCGCAAGACACTCTTAATTTAGCTATCAAACGGTTGAGGAGCTTTGTCGCCGAGTCGTTTCCGGCTGCAGCTCATCATCATCAGAGTCGTGAAAGTTCAAAAACCAGGTCACTCTCCAAATGGGTTTTCGGGCTATCCTCACGTGTTCGTGAGCAAGAAGAACGATAGTCTGGTCACGTGGTCGTTGGTGTGAACACATGCAAATTTTTATTTTTTTTTATTTTTCCCCTCGCTCCCTATTATTTTTGGGGAGGGTTAGAATATTTTTCTTTATTATTTTTATCTTTTATTATTGCCCGTCAGTTCTACGCAGGGAGAGAGACACTCACAGAAATGCACTCGGTCCATGTGGATTTGAAGTGTGCAGTTTAGTCAGATATATACTAGTAGTTCAATATTTATATATTTCATTTTTCTGTAAGCTGGAAATGGAAACTTTTTTTCGGTATTGTCAAAAGAAAAGTTACATATACAATATATGATGAACGTGATGCTTTGTTCCATAAATCATCCAATAATATTTATGTCATTGAGTGATTAATGAATAATTGTATCTAAGTGTGAACACGCACTTTGCCGACGTCAACGGCTACGGAAATAATGGAGCCGGCGAGATAAGCGGCCAGGGAGGGTGCGGGTTGGGCTGCCGACGTTGGCGGCGGATCCTCCACAAGCCGACTTATTACATATTTCACTGTTTTGAAGGCGAATCCATAGGAGATCGATCATGCAGTACAGTGCCGGCCGGTGGGTGTGGGTCAGAGTGACAAAATGTCAATAATTACTAATTAGGGTTTTGAAATTAAAACTGTACTTTTTATATGTTCACTTTATAGGATTGAAGACTTGAGAGAGAGCTCTTGAGCTGAAAGAAAGGATTATTATTAGATGGAGGGAACAAAAATTATACTAGTAAAAGTTAAGAGTTGAGAACTTTTTGAACCCGTCACCCCACTACGCAGAGGGTTGAGTTTCTCTCATTAGCTTTTTCTCATTATCCCTCATCATTTATAAATCACATTCTTCTAATCAATACAATACTACTTTAACTTTTCTCTCACTTTCCCAATCAATGGTCAGATAAGGCCAATAAAAAAATAAGAAATAAGATAAAGAGAAGATCTCCTTCCCACTACGCAAGCACGATCTATAAAAGCTAGAGTTGCTTGCAAGAAATAATTTTATTTTCTCCCCTCAAGGATTGAAAAATACCATACGATTTTTGTTTAACTTTCTCGGCGTAATCATTACACTGGTGCTCAAAAAGTTTCTCGTCTCTTGATCACTTACGTAATTATACTAGGCTATCATTGGCATGACTTTTAACTCAGTCCAAAAAACAAAAAAAAATTTCCTGACACCCATGTTAAAGTTGAAGCAATATTTTCCTCCT
The DNA here is from genome assembly GCA_034222035.1 of Acacia crassicarpa. NCBI lineage: Eukaryota > Viridiplantae > Streptophyta > Magnoliopsida > Fabales > Fabaceae > Acacia > Acacia crassicarpa. Next base: position 4,398,525 of record JAWXYG010000010.1, read on the forward strand.
CTTCCCTTGTGGTTTTTTTAATTTTCCTTTCTATCTTTGAATGCGATTGACATTTCAATATATCATCTAAACAAATTTTTGTCAAATTAAATTTTCTTTAATTTATTAAATTCTACACAAATATAATCACATTACACTAATTGACTTAATTTGAACTTCAGTTTGCAAAACACAACTAGGATGAAAGTCACTTTTAGAAACATTACTCTAAACAAGTCGTTTCGCGGAGCGTCCAATGACGATATGCTCTCGAGGAAGTCATATCTTAAGAAATTAACGGAAGCCAAAAAGAGAAGTTGGAAGTTGATGTGCGAAGATGGAAAGCCCTGGAAAACACTACCATTATCGTTATAATGACTCACACCATATATTCCCTAAATCGGCGCATGCGCTTTATTATTATTCCATCATAATGTCCCACTCGATCACGCTAGTCTACCCCCTCTTCCAATATTGTCTCTTTTCAATATATATAATAAAACTTATATAATTAAGCTCACTATCAATATAAATCATGAAAAATATGATTCTTTTTCATAGTCAATGCAATTTACGAGGAACATTTGTGTAGATGTGCATATGTGTGTGTGTTCCAGAGAGAGAGTATATTCAGATTAAAAATACTATCTCCTGTCCTTAATACAACACAAGACTCATTTTAATAAAAAAAGGAAAAATTAAAAGTGGATCTTGTAAGCACCTTTACCAAAGGTGGTATATAATAATGGCTCTAATTATTTCATTATACATATATAACAAGCTAAGTTTTTGCCCCAGAAAGATAAGTTTGAAGGTATGAGTCGGTTCACGTCGTACGTAAGAATATATCGAGTGGTCCCATGATCATCAATCATCCTATATCGAAACATAACAAGAGATTATATAGTGAAGATTTGATTAGATTGTTCCACTTCCAAAAGAGAAAGAGAACCTAAACTATTAATTAGGACATAGAATAAATAGTATAATGGATTTTGTTAAGTTTTGTGTGGGAAGCAGATCCATATGTGACGCATTCCTTACGATCTATATATAGATTTTCCCCCCTGTTATTATGAAGGATTACACGCAAATGCAGCATTATTATCCGCTAAATGACTTAAGAGAGATTTAAAGTCGCTCAAAGGTCATAAACAAGGTGGTGAGAATTATTGATGAACAAGAAGCTGATTTTTTTTTAAAGGGATATATATTGCTATATATATACAGCTACCATGAAACAAGGAAATGATTGACCTCTCCTCTCCTCTCTCTCTCTCTCTCACACATAAATATATTCGCATAGCCAATCTGATATACTGTCTCGCCGGCCTGGTGACAGAGAAGAAGAAAAGAAAGAGAAATCTTCTGCCTATATAATTAGGCATAGTGGTTGCTTTTAAATCATTGAGCACATGTAAAAGCGCAAGTTGGCATTTAAGAAACAAACCCACACTACTGAATTTCAATTTTGATATTTTGTTTCCTTTGTTTTTTATAATAATTAAGTCAAGTCGTCTCGAATTAATTAGTGACAGTAGATTATCAGAGAGATAGAGTATACGATATATATGTCCAGCAGGATTCAAAAAGAAATTCGCGAATATCCATGTTATTATAGTAATAAATTAAAAAAAATCGAGGAAAGAAAATAATAATACGGTACGTAATCCATGCAAGAGAGATGTGAGAAAAAAAGTTCGCTTAAAATTAAGCAGATATTTTCTTGTCTAATATAAATTCTCGTCTAGTGTACATGTGTACGTAGGTGATTCACAAGATCATAGCTAGTTGCCCGAAATTTCTAAACTCTAATAATCATACTATTCATATATAATTAAACGGCTCATCTATCATTATTAGAAAAAAGCGCTAGTTTCCTTTTTCCGGTGAAATAATTGACTGCTAATTCCATAATACGACTCATAACCCTTCCATGTGAAGAGGAGCTTTGAAAGGGTCAATGAAGGATTAATAAATTATAATTAAGGTTATAATATATATTAGGATATGTGAGAATTTTGGTCGAGGTCCACTTTATTGTTAACTTTATGCATGTGCCTAGAAGCTTAAGTGTTTGTTTTTCGTGCTCCACATTCGCCTTCACTTCGGAAAATTTTAAATACGACTTTGGCCACTACTAACTAACATATCATGAGGTTCGTTTTTGATAGGTCCGATATATAATAAGAAAGAAAGGTTGTAATATCTTATATTTTGGGAAATAATAGAAATAAAATTATATCTTGTAAACCGTGAACTAGGTTTCTTGGGTAAGGGCATATTATGAATCAGTGAATTTTTGTCTCGAAGATGGTGTCACCCGAAGTAATTTCTGTTTCCGGCAGTGTCCGACTTAAAATCTTTGACAGATTACGAAATATCCTGAATGAGGTCAAAAATTCAGTTGACCCAGATATTTCTAAAGAGGAAGAATAGAGCTTCAAGACTGTGCTTCTGGATTTTTGAGAATTTGCAAAAGATCACGCGATCAGAACACCGAATAGGGAACTTTATTAGTAAAAAATAATATAATATTTAAAGGTGTGGGACCCACTGACAAAATTTTCTCCTCTCCCGACAGAAACTCTCGTGAGTTTGAAAATTTTGTCAGCGGGACCCACTCAATAATAATTTATTATTTAAATAATAATATTATATTATAATAAATATTAAAATATTATTAAAAATTTTAAAATTTGTTCACGGGGCGCAACTTTTTAGTTTTTTAGGAAAATTACGTAAAACGACCCAGAGACGAAAATTACACTTAAAGACCCATTTTCCAACTATAAATAGAGGCCTCACTTCTTCATTTTCTTCACACCAAACTCAGATCACAACGGTCGAGTTTAATAGAAGAGAGAGAATTCTTAGAGTTTAGAGTGAGAATTTAGAGTAAAGTTCTCGGAGCTGGAGAGAAGGAGTAAGAACTTCAAGGGTAAGTTCTTTGGTCCCTAGTCTTAAGATTTGGTAGTTTCTTTCGGTAATTATAGTAGAAAAGCCTGATAGAGTTTTTCTGAGTATGCTCTGTGGCTGCAGCTTAGTCTGATCTGTCACATCAGAAAAGAATTATTCTTGGGCAGTAATGTTATTTACCAATACAGTAAATACTATTTACCAAACAGTAAAAAATTATTTACCGTCACGGTAAAAATATTTTTACTGGTACTATTCACATGAATAGTGAATACTATTCACATGAATAGTAAATCTTCAACGTAGAATTCCACAAGTATTGCAAAGTTGATGGCTACTAATAAATGTGATATTGTTCCTATAGGGTATCTGTGAACTTGTACCGCTGTTTTCCGTTAGAAGTACCGTTTTAGTCAAACGTACCAAAACATCATCAACGAAGGTACGGACGCGTACTGTAACCTTAACTCTGATGCTTATTGTAAATTTTTATGTGATGGATAGTCTGAGATTCTGTTTTTATAAAATTGTGCATACACATCAGCTATATACGGGTTATAGTCATGATAATGCCGTTGAGTTTTCCTAGCGCTGAGGACACGGATGTACACCGTGGCACTGGGTAGTGCAGACTGGATTAAAATATGAGGTGGTTGTGCTGTTGAAATGTGATTATGCTGTAACTATCATGAATATCTATTATATATAAAATTGTTACATAAGCATGAGGTTAACTGTTACCTGAGGTTCAATGGGAATTGAACCTCAGCTCTTACCATAGCCTCAGGTTCTGGCGGAGACAGGGTTGCTGACAAGGGTAAGCAGGCTGTATAAGGACTCGGACGGAGGATTGTTTATCTGTTGCTGTTTTCTTATGTACTTTGAGTACTTGAATATTTGGATGACTGTATTAGTATCAACACACCAATGTTGGTTAAATATCAGATACTCGTTTTGTTTTAAAATGAAAACTCTTTTCTGATGCCACACTGTTTAAATTATTCAAATCTCTGATAATCTCTTTTGAAAATCGCATATTAAAAGACGGGATGTTACATTTTGGTATCAGAGCTTGCATCCTGGCACGAAGTTAACTAGGTTACTTTAAACAGTCTTGTAAGGTTGTTTAAGTAGCAGAGTTAAGTTCTAGCCTTCAAAAGTATTTTATCTGGCATGAACCCGACTTAGTTATAACAAACCATTGGTGCCGAAGGTAGGGCCGAGTCTATGTGGATCAGCCAATCAGTCACCCTAGCACGGTGAGGCTCCCATGATAGACGCCTACCTGGCCAATCGGTTGATTAACTAAGTTAGGCTCTAAGCCATGGTTTTCTTTAAAAAAAAATATAAGTACTGATATGACCCTGGTGTTGTTGTAGAAATGGACAAAGAGGAATTTCCGTATATCAATTACTTTGGGAAAAGAAGACGTATTGCACGTCGGTCGATAGTCCCCGAACCAGTAAGAAGGAGATTGAACCCTGAGCCGATAAATCCACTCTCTGTACCAATGCCTGAACCTGTGCCGGTACCAGAACCACTCTACCCCGCTCTTGCACTTGATAATGATCCAGAACCAGAATACCATCCTGGACCTGAGTATCCCGACCATCTATATGACTCAATACCTATTCTTGCAGAGCCCTACTCACCAGAACCCGGAAATCCCAGCAATTCACATCACTCCTCAATAGGTGATAACTTTGACTATCCTCAGATACAAGATCTCGACTATGATTCTGACGCCAACTCTGGCAACTTGGAGTACGTCTTAGATGAAAACTCCATCTTAACTTTAGCCTTACACTTAGAATTTCTCCATGCCGCTCTCACTACTAAGACCGAGAAAGACAAATACCTACTGTATCTGACCCGAGTCAGAGAATTTTACCAGGCAAACTCTCGCTACCATTTTCCGTATCCTTCTAGAGACTGGGTTAAATCCACCCTTCATCACTTTCCTCGCACCCATTTCTGGAAAACAAAAATCAATGAAATTCTGAATAAGGGCCACATCGAGGATGTGTGCTCGTGCATTTTCTGCCTCCAGCATTTAGTTCACCTGGTCATGTAGAAAGACAAAGACAACCCTACAACAGTTCAATGAACCATGGAAGTAGTAGTAGCAATAGTTTTGTAACAGTAGGACTAAGTATAATAGTAGTTTGTGTAATCACCATTAATGAATAAAAGGGGTGTACTATATACGCTTTGGTGTGATTCATATGAAATTTGTGATCTTATGTTATGTGTAATCTTTTTGTTTTCTAGTGTTTATATCTATTAACCTTTGGAATTTAGAATATGGCAACTTTGGGAGGCGCCGGAACTCCTAGAGGCCGAGGCCGAGGTCGAGGCAGAGGCCGAGGCAGAGGTAGGGGTAGGCAACTGCGAGTAGTACCAAACCCTGAACTCGAACAACATGAACCTCCACCACCAGTACAAGATGAACTTCAAGAAATGAGGAGAATAATACAAGAACAGAGAGCTCTCATCGATGCGCTTCTCGCCAACAGGCAGGGAGGACAAGGGGATGAAGAACAACAGGCTGAAGGAGAGCAACAGCAACAACAACGAGAGGGAGGAGAAAATTACGAAGAACAAGAAGACGAGCGCAGCAACGCATTTGAGAGACCAGAACGATCTCAGTCATCTCCTCGACAGGAGAGAGTACTGGTGGAACAACATCAACCTGTCAGAGAAGCTAAGGATACACAATACTGGGTGACACAATTCTGCAAACACAAGCCACCAGTATTCCGAGGAAAACTTGATTCAGCTGAGGATTGGCTATTGCATCTTGAAAAGATCTTTGAGGTCTTAGAATGTCCGGATAACAGGAAGGCTCAATTGGCAATTTACAAGCTAGCAGGAGACGCCGATCGTTGGTGGCGAAACACCGCGGCAACCCTCCGAAGCCGAAACTGTCCCGTCACATGGGAAACGTTCCAAGAAAAGTTTAACGAGCAGTACTTTCCACCCTCAGTACAGATGATGAAGGAGACAGAGTTCCTGCACATCCGTCAGGGTCGAGAAGAATCTTTCGATGATTACTTCGCTCGTTTCACCAACTTATCTCGGTACTCATCACTTCTGAGGCGAGATAATGACGAGAGCAGCATTGCAAATGTACTTGTGTATGGACTAAAGTATGAGATAAGGGAAAGGTTGGTATCGCACAAATTTCTGGAACTAAATCAAGCTGTAGAAGCCTGCCGACTCATCGAACGAAACTTGAAGGAGCTTCGCAAGACCAGAGACTTCAGCAGTAGCGGCCCCAACCGTAGCGGTTTCAATCGCAACAACCCAGCACAGAAGAGGAAGGCACCTTGGAATAATTCCCAACAAGGGAATAAGAGGCCATTTCAACCGAGACAGCAAAACTTTCCAAGAATGCAGACATCCCAAGCCTGTCCGCAATGCAGAAGGTTCCATCCGGGAGCTAACTGTGAGGGAAAGCCAGTGTGCTTCAGGTGTCAGAAACCGGGGCATATTAGCTTAAACTGTCCTCAAAAAGCTTTGGAGGCGAGACCGCAGAACGCAGGACGAGTTTTTGCTCTGACTAATGAGGAAGCCAAGAAATCTCCTGAGATGATCAAAGGTACTATTTCTCTTAATGGAAATCTACTACAGGCATTGTATGATTCGGGTGCTAGTCACTCGTTTATTTCTTACGATTGTGCAAAACGACTAGGAATGCAAGCCTATAGACTACCATATGATTTGATAGTAGCTACCCCACTTGGCGCGAAATCTTTAGCGTCTGATGCATGTCTTAATTGCATTGCGAGTGTGAACGGACGAGAATCTAACATAGATCTTATCCGATTACCGCTTCATGGCATTGATGTCATTCTTGGTCTTGATTGGCTAACGGCAAACAACGCGGTCATTGATTGTGGTAATAAAGAAATACGATTCTCACCACCACACGACCAGAGCAAGATCAATGTGAGTCTGAATTTCCTCTCTAGTGCAGAAGCAGAAAAATGCATGAAGCAAGGTTGCCAAGCGTATATGGTGTTCTTCTCAATCAAGATAGACGACGAACCATCACTCAAAGACATTCCCATTGTGAATGAATTCCCTGATGTGTTTCCCAAAGATCTCACCAAGTTACCCTCTGAGAGAGAGGTTGAATTCGCCATCGACTTGATGCCAGGCACTGGACCAATATCAAAAGCACCATATCGTATGGCACCAAACGAGATGCTGGAATTAAAGAAACAGCTTGAGGAGCTACTGGAGAAAGGATTTATTCGACCTAGTGTGTCGCCATGGGGAGCCCCAGTACTGTTTGTAAAGAAGAAAGATGGAAGTTTACGACTTTGTATCGATTACCGCGAGTTAAACAAGGTGACTATCAAAAACAAGTACCCACTTCCTCGCATTGACGATCTACTCGATCAACTATCTGGTTCCTGTGTATTCTCTAAAATTGACTTGCGCTCAGGATACCACCAGCTGCGAGTGAAAACCAGTGATGTTCCAAAAACAGCCTTTAGAACCAGATACGGGCATTACGAATTCCTTGTGATGCCTTTCGGATTGACAAATGCGCCTGCCGTATTCATGGATTACATGAATAGAATTTTTCGTCTACACCTAGACAAGTTTGTAGTGGTGTTCATCGATGACATCCTAATCTATTCTAAAAGCAGGGAAGAACACGAAGAACATCTGCGACTCGTGTTGGGAATACTCCGAGACAAACAACTTTTTGCTAAATTGAGCAAGTGTGAATTCTGGCTACCAGAGGTAAAATTTCTGGGTCATGTCGTATCTCGTGATGGTGTAGCTGTTGATCCTAGTAAAGTGGAAGCGGTTCTGAACTGGAAGAGGCCGGAAACGGTGGCAGAGATACGTAGTTTCCTGGGATTAGCGGGATATTACCGCAGATTCATACAAAATTTCTCACGTATTGCCTTACCATTAACGAAGCTCACAAGGAAGAAACAACCATTCATATGGGACGATGATTGTGAGGCGAGTTTTCAAACTTTGAGGGAGAAGTTGACTACAGCTCCAGTATTAATAATTCCAGATCCAGACGAAACGTACGTTGTCTATAGTGATGCTAGTGGGCAAGGATTAGGGTGTGTTCTCATGCAGCAGGGCAGAGTTGTGGCATATGCTTCTCGCCAGTTGAAACTTCACGAGTTGAACTACCCTACTCACGACTTAGAACTTGCGGCTATTGTATTCGCCTTAAAGATATGGAGGCACTACCTCTATGGTGCAGTCGTAGAGTTATACTGCGACCACAAGAGCCTGAAATACCTGTTTGATCAAAAAGAGCTCAACATGAGACAACGTCGCTGGATGGACTTACTAAAAGATTACGATCTGGAGATCAAGTATCATCCCGGAAAAGCAAATGTCGTAGCAGATGCGCTTAGTAGAAAGACGGTGCACGCAGCATACATGATGATTCAAGAGCGGAGACTACTTGAAGATTTCAGAGACCTGAACCTGTCCAATCAGATTTGCATGAGACACTACGCGCCCGATGACGTGTATCTTGCAAGTCTCCTTGTTAGTCAAGGGGAATACGATCTGAGAGATACAGTTGAGGAAGCACAGCGACACGACGAATGGGCTATTGCAGCGCGAGAAAAGATCTCACAAGGTGAAACTCAAGACCTTGACCTATCACCTAGTGGTTTGGTCAGATACAAGAAGCGGATCTACATTCCGAAGGATGGTGAATTGCGACAGAAGATACTAGATGAGGCTCATAAGAGCAGATACACTCTACATCCAGGAATGGTGAAGATGTACCAGAACCTGAAATCCGAGTTTTGGTGGCCCAGGCTGAAGAAAGACGTAACCGAGTACGTGGGTAGATGCTTAACCTGTCAGAAAGTTAAAACTGAACACCAACGACCCCCTGGTCTTCTTCAAGGACTGGAAATTCCGGAGTGGAAATGGGAGAATATCACCATGGATTTAGTGGTAGGTTTACCCAAGATTAGACATCACGACGCGATTTGGGTAATTGTTGACCGATTGACTAAGTCAGCACACTTTCTCCCCATTAGTATTAATTACTCACCAGAACAATTGGCGAGGATTTATATCAAAGAGATCGTAAGACTTCATGGTGTACCTAAGAGCATCGTTTCTGATCGGGACCCGCGATTTACATCCCGATTCTGGGAGGCTTTGCATGCAGAGATGGGAACTAAACTAAGGCCTAGTACGGCTTATCACCCGCAGACCGATGGTCAATCTGAAAGGACAATACAAACACTAGAAGATATGCTTAGAGCGTGTGTATTGGATTTCAAAGGCCATTGGGATGAACATTTACCGCTGGTCGAATTCGCTTACAACAATAGTTACCATTCGAGCATACAGATGGCTCCGTTTGAGGCATTGTACGGGCGGAAGTGTCGATCACCTATATGCTGGACAGAATTGTCGGAGCGAGAATTCATCGGGACAGATTTAGTTGATAAGACCTCCAAGCAAATTGCATTGATCAAACAGAGACTCCTAACAGCACAAAGCAGACAGAAGAGTTACGCTGATAAGAGGAGAAGACCACTAGAATTCGAGGTTGGAGACCATGTGTTTCTCAAGATATCCCCGGTAACCGGTGTTGGTAGAACGCTTAAACGGCGAAAGCTAAGTCCTCGTTACATTGGGCCATTCGAAATCTTGGCAAAACGTGGACCGGTCGCATACCAGTTAGCCTTACCCCCGAATTTGAGTAAACTCCACGATGTTTTCCATGTTTCTCAACTAAAGAAATACCAACCTGACCATGACCATGTTATTCAGTATGAGGATGTCGAGGTACGACATGATAACACTTTTGAGGTCGAGCCGGAGCGAATTCTCGATTACCAGGAGAAACGGCTTCGACACAAAAATATTCCTGTTGTGAAAGTGGTCTGGAAGGGTTTATCTCCTAATGAGGCGACTTGGGAAACAGAGGGAGATATGAGGGAAAGATATCCGGAGTTCATGGCTCAATGTTTAGTTAGTATGGAGTAAATTTCGAGGGCGAAATTTTATTTAACGGGGGGAGAAATGTAATATCTTATATTTTGGGAAATAATAGAAATAAAATTATATCTTGTAAACCGTGAACTAGGTTTCTTGGGTAAGGGCATATTATGAATCAGTGAATTTTTGTCTCGAAGATGGTGTCACCCGAAGTAATTTCTGTTTCCGGCAGTGTCCGACTTAAAATCTTTGACAGATTACGAAATATCCTGAATGAGGTCAAAAATTCAGTTGACCCAGATATTTCTAAAGAGGAAGAATAGAGCTTCAAGACTGTGCTTCTGGATTTTTGAGAATTTGCAAAAGATCACGCGATCAGAACACCGAATAGGGAACTTTATTAGTAAAAAATAATATAATATTTAAAGGTGTGGGACCCACTGACAAAATTTTCTCCTCTCCCGACAGAAACTCTCGTGAGTTTGAAAATTTTGTCAGCGGGACCCACTCAATAATAATTTATTATTTAAATAATAATATTATATTATAATAAATATTAAAATATTATTAAAAATTTTAAAATTTGTTCACGGGGCGCAACTTTTTAGTTTTTTAGGAAAATTACGTAAAACGACCCAGAGACGAAAATTACACTTAAAGACCCATTTTCCAACTATAAATAGAGGCCTCACTTCTTCATTTTCTTCACACCAAACTCAGATCACAACGGTCGAGTTTAATAGAAGAGAGAGAATTCTTAGAGTTTAGAGTGAGAATTTAGAGTAAAGTTCTCGGAGCTGGAGAGAAGGAGTAAGAACTTCAAGGGTAAGTTCTTTGGTCCCTAGTCTTAAGATTTGGTAGTTTCTTTCGGTAATTATAGTAGAAAAGCCTGATAGAGTTTTTCTGAGTATGCTCTGTGGCTGCAGCTTAGTCTGATCTGTCACATCAGAAAAGAATTATTCTTGGGCAGTAATGTTATTTACCAATACAGTAAATACTATTTACCAAACAGTAAAAAATTATTTACCGTCACGGTAAAAATATTTTTACTGGTACTATTCACATGAATAGTGAATACTATTCACATGAATAGTAAATCTTCAACGTAGAATTCCACAAGTATTGCAAAGTTGATGGCTACTAATAAATGTGATATTGTTCCTATAGGGTATCTGTGAACTTGTACCGCTGTTTTCCGTTAGAAGTACCGTTTTAGTCAAACGTACCAAAACATCATCAACGAAGGTACGGACGCGTACTGTAACCTTAACTCTGATGCTTATTGTAAATTTTTATGTGATGGATAGTCTGAGATTCTGTTTTTATAAAATTGTGCATACACATCAGCTATATACGGGTTATAGTCATGATAATGCCGTTGAGTTTTCCTAGCGCTGAGGACACGGATGTACACCGTGGCACTGGGTAGTGCAGACTGGATTAAAATATGAGGTGGTTGTGCTGTTGAAATGTGATTATGCTGTAACTATCATGAATATCTATTATATATAAAATTGTTACATAAGCATGAGGTTAACTGTTACCTGAGGTTCAATGGGAATTGAACCTCAGCTCTTACCATAGCCTCAGGTTCTGGCGGAGACAGGGTTGCTGACAAGGGTAAGCAGGCTGTATAAGGACTCGGACGGAGGATTGTTTATCTGTTGCTGTTTTCTTATGTACTTTGAGTACTTGAATATTTGGATGACTGTATTAGTATCAACACACCAATGTTGGTTAAATATCAGATACTCGTTTTGTTTTAAAATGAAAACTCTTTTCTGATGCCACACTGTTTAAATTATTCAAATCTCTGATAATCTCTTTTGAAAATCGCATATTAAAAGACGGGATGTTACAAAGGTGGCCAAAGAAAGGAAATAATATTAAAAAGTAATTATTGATCTGCAAATTCTGCATCATTTGATTGATTATTAGCAAACAATTATATATGTTTCACTATTTTCTCGAAAACAGAAACATGTCAACACGGTTTTCTGTTAGGATTTGCTGGGACGCGTCTGGGATTTTGGGCGGCAGTAACATGAAGTATATCTATCGCATTATGCTTTGAAGATTCAATATCTTAAAAAATAAGAACGATAAAATCATCAGGAGCAAAATATATATAATAATTCTTTATTTTTTTTTCCTTATTTTCTCATCAAAATAAGGCCCAACTCCTGACATGTTTTGATTTTATTTTATTCATTTGATGGTATTATTAACTCATGAACTGACATTATATATTCAGACTGGTTAGATTGGTAATACATAATAAAATAGAGAATAATAGTATCTGATAATAAATAATTTTTCGTCAAAAAAAAGGAATAAATCAGAAAGAGAGAGAGAGGGATCGGACAAGGAAAATGACAAGTGTAGTAAAACGCAGAGAACAAGGAATTAAAAGCAGAGTGATTGAGGTATCAGGGAGACACGAAATCTGTTGATTAGTAGAGATGTTAACTTAAGTTTAGACATGAGGTGAACAATTAGACAACAATTACCCACGATTTGTCTCCTTGACAATAAGATTAAATAATATAAAATTCATCTAGAGTTGAAAATGCCTCTTTCACTTTTTTTGCCAACCTCCCCCAGCGCCGACATGTGTTTACTTTTTTTTTTTTAATCCCTTTAAATTTATTTCACATCATTCAATTATCTACAGTATATATTTAAATGAAACCTATGTATATGCTTAGCTACCAGTTACGCTATCAATAGACATATAGATTAGCTAGAAATATAAGGGAAAGCCTGGGGAAAAAATCCCATGCAGTTGTATTTACAAGTCGTGTGTGTGTGTGTGTGCGATCAAAATGATCAAAACATTGTTGTGTAGCCTTAAAATCGTAATACTTCCTCCGATGCTATGTATGAGATAGGAATAACATTCGACCAAAAAAAGAGATAGGAATAACCAATTCATGTAGATAAAAACAGATGCTTATAATTAGATAAAGGAAATAAATGCATAAATTATTATTATTTTTCAAAATATACCCTTATTTATAAAGAAAACGGGAGAGATAATGAGCGGAAAAAAGATATGAGAGAGATTGCGTGGGAAAAATAGACTGGAGAGTCTACCAAAGGAGAGAGAATAAATAATTAAAATATTTTATAATTAATATAGAGATGTGATCGATGTGAGTACTAATGGGGAAAAAACAAGTGGATTAAAATTTTCTATACGTAAAATGTATAACTTAACTACCACTCCGATCCCTAATATAAGTCGCTTGTAAGTTGTAACTCATTCTCTCTCTCTTTTTATGCCAAAAAGTTGTAACTCATTATCGCAAATTAATTAAAAAATGACACTTAAGTCATTAAATAGGTCTTAAATTGATAAATTTTTAAAAATATGTCTTTGTTATTACTCTCATCTTATTTATAAGTCATGTTCAAAATATTTCACCATAACTAAGAAAAACATAAAACCTCATTATCAACTATATCTTAAGATTGAACAATTTTCCAATTTTACCTTTAGTCAAAAAAGACTTTTTTTTTTTCCATACACCCATCACCCTTGTGAAGGGGTCAAACATACAACCTTATACCACTCTCTAATCCTATTTATAAATCCCTTTTAACTAAATTACATATATTAAGAAAATATAGTTAACTCAATAATTATAAGATAAATTTTCAACTTGGTTTTCATTGATGAATGGGTATTTTTCAACTCTTTCTTCTCTCTCTATTTTCACTAGTATAATTAATGTGAACAAAATTGTTACAATCTCATTTACTACTCTAAAACGGGACTTATAAATAGGACCAACTTTTTTTTAAAAAAAAAGACTTATAAATAAGATTAAAGTAGTACTTGAATAAGATTTATATCAGGTGAGCATGAAGGGGAGGAAGAAAAATAAAAATAAAAATAAAAAATGGAAGAAGTTGGGGGTATGGGGGACATGTGGGAATCACATGAAGGAGCACATGGAAGGGAACAGAGAACACCTGCACCAATTGAAAAGTATGGCCCTATGAGAGAACACTTCAAGGGTCAAAATGACTGAGCATGCCCCTCCTTCTCCCTCTTCCCTAGGCCCCTACCAATAATTCACTTTCACTCCATAACCCACTGCATTCATATTTTAGTACTCTCTCCATTTCAGGGACCACCTGTTGTCATGTTTCTTTCATTATATTCATCTATCAATGACGCTATTGTCTTTACTGCTTTCGCCTCTCTCCCTCTTTCAATTTGAATGACCCACTCCCACCTATCCTGTTGCACTTATATAATCAATTTGTAGATTTTAAGGAAGTTGGTTACTTCATCGTGTCATTAATAATATGAGATATATTTACTTAATAGGTTAATAGGTAAAAGTATAAAAATGTATATGTGCTTTACCTTAACGAACGTCCAACACCAAATATATATATATATATATACAAAAGTGCTTACGTGGTTAAGAAAATAGAGTAAAAATCTCACTTACTGTTAATATACCAAACGTCCGTTAATACCCAAGCCGTTAGTCAATCTCTCTCTCCTATCATCTTCTTCTGCTGAATTCGTTTGTGCACATTGATAGAAAATAATGATCAAACACTGAAGCTACCAACATACAAAATGTAGAGAAATAAGAGGGCAAAATGATCAAAGAAAAACAAAATAGCATATCTATGAAAGAAGGATGTCTTAAAACTCATAGGTCTAACGATGATGAGAAGCATCCCAATTAAGGAAAAAAAGGGAAATGGCCGAACTCGGAAATGAAGCCTTCCAACCCTCGCAAATACCCATCGGAGTTGATCTCGCCATCGTAAAACCTATGTTTTTCTTCTTTGATCAATCTCTCCCTCGACTGATGATTACTACAAAATAGGAATTCAACGTCCCCAAATTAACGTCCGTTTTAAAAAATTTAGACGTTAAAATATAGGTGTTGGCGCTATTGTAATTTTCTCCTTACTTTTAACGTCCGTTTGTTAAGATTGAACATTAAATGTTGTGATACAACGACTGTTTTAATAACAACTAAAACAGTGTTGTATCTTAGAAACCATTTATTTTATTTTGAGATACCATTTAATTTTATTTTGCGAAAAATTAGTCCTACTTACCATTAGAATAAAAGCTTCAAGATTATATGACCACTATGATTTTATACCATATTTATAGCTATTTCTTAGTATATAGCCTAGAATTTCGATAGTTAAAGGAAGAAATCTGACCATATTTTCATTTAGTTAGTTCCTAATAATTAAATATAATAAATTTAAAAAAATATCTCTTTTAGGTATATAAATGGTTTTATCTCATATTTATAGCAATTTCCTAGGATGTAGCCTAGAAATTCGATAGTTAAGATAAAAAATCTGATCGTATTTTCATTTATATAGTTTCTAATTAAATTTAATAAATTAAACAATATATCTCTTTTACACACACAAGTATTTTCATTTTGTTAGTTTCTAATTAAATTTAATAAATTAAACAATATATCTCTTTTATATGTATCTGTAAAAATATATTAATATCATTTAATTCAAGCCTTCCTCATACCTTTTTATTTTATTTTTTATTTTGAGTTATAATGACTGGTTTTTTAAAACCAGTCGTTGAAACTTGAATTTTTAGATATTTCAACTTTATGTGCGTGTTGCGGAAAGACATACAACGACTGTTATTTAAATAAATTAAAATTCAACAATTGTTTTTTAAAAAACATACCTCTTCTTGATTCTTGTGATATATGTGTTGCCAGGAGCTTGGTGTTTTTGTTGTTGTAATTTATGCAACCAGGAGGATTTTTGATGAGGCTCTACACCAGTTGTTGGAAGTTGTGAACATCGGTGTGGATGATCTGTGGTGTAAATATGTTAATGATGTGTATCTTGGGCTTCATTTTGGATATGGTTTGGGAGTGTTTATGCATGCTTGGGTATTTTCCTCCACCTACATTAATATTCTTAATTTTGTTGTCCCTCAACATGCACAAACGAATTCAACAGAAGAAGATGCAAGGAGAGAGAGATTGACTAACGGCTTGGATATTAACGGACGTCTGGTATATTAACAGCAAGTGGGATTTTTGCTCCACTTTCTTAACCACGTAGGCACTTTGGCATCAAAAAAAAAAATGTTGGGCGCTCCTGAGAGTAAAGCACATGTGCATTTTTTTATCTTTACCCTTTATTTAATATAAGTAGATTAAAGAAGTTACTTAGGTTAGTTAATATGACATATATTGTCTTAAAAAAAACTAGTCATCTTTCTTAATTTTCTCATTCTCTCTCCTCCTTGATTATTATTGAAAGAGCATCAATACGGGTAAATTAGGAAAAGATTGACAAATATGAAAATTACGTCTAATATATTTAGGACCAAGATTAACTCCCCAAATTAATATATCTTATATTAAGGACCATAGGAGTAATAAGTTACTATTGATCCTTAATGTAAGATATAATTACCTAATTTAAGTAGATTAAGGATGTTAGTTAAGTTAAGTTAATATGATATACTCCCTCCAGTTCTATTTATAAGAGTTCGATAGCCGAATTATACGGTTTAAGAAAGCAATTGAAACTAGTTAAAAATAAGAAGCACGCTAAAATAAACCTTTTTTTTTTAAAGTATCCATTTATTTATTAGGGGTTAGTGAGAGAGAGAAAATAGAATAAATATAAGTATCATCAACATTTTAATCAATGCAATACATATAATTAATAAATAGCAAAAATGAGGAAAAATCATTAAATATTCAGACAACTCTTGTCAAGCTTATATAAAAAGAACCAAGGCAATCCGAAATTTGAATTTTTATAAAAATGAATAGAGGGAGTATATATTTTTCTAAAATACCCCAGTCATTATTATTATTATATTATATTTTGAATTTTCTAATAAATGGATTTTCAGTTTCATTTCTTTTTATTATTATTTCATTTTAAGTTTTATACTATTAATTCTTATTAACATTAATAATAAAAAAGGAATAATGAATTTTTTATTTAATTAATATTAATAATTTAATAAGAAAAAATAAAAAAAATCAAATTAATTATGAATAAAATAATGGATCAAATAACAAAACAAAAGTAGACCAAAATAATTTAATTCAATCACTTCTCTCCTACTTAATTATTATTGAAATAATACCAATATGGTTAATTAACTTAGGACATGTGAAATATATCTTACATTTAGGATTACTATAAACTCCCCAATTAGATCCTATATATTAGGGTTTGGAATAATAGTTATTTGTAACAAATATATGTTGGTTTTCCTAGAATAGCCTTCTTAATTAATCATGTTCATTGTAACTACTTTAATGAAAACCCCCTTACTTTATGCAATTAACTGGGAAACTTTAAAGAAAGAAATTATAAATTTGGAGATGGGGAGTATTAAGGTCATATGTTTATGACCAAAGTAATAAAAACTACTTATTAAGCTCCAATATTTAGGATAACAACCCTATCCATATACATACTGTTACGTTCAATGTCAGTTAAATAGGCTTTTTTTTCCCCCTATTTGCCACTTTTTAAATAATTAATTACCATTTTACCACTTTTTTCAAAATATTTCCCAATGTGCCACATTTAGTCAACTAAACCTTGATTTAGTCGACTAAAAATCGGGGAACTTTTTATTTTTTGAATATCCCAGACATTTAGTCGACTAACCCAAGTGAGTTAGTCGACTAAATGTCGACCAGGTTTCTTTTTTTTTTTTTAAAGTCTGACATTTAGTCGACTAACTGGTAGCGGGGTTTTTAAAAAACCCCCAATGGCGGCTTAATGGAACCCTAATCGACTAAATTGTTCCCCAAACCTATCCACACGAATAATTCCCGAAAGATAATCTCCATTATAATATTAAAACAAAACAAATATATACACTGATATCAGATTATAATATTAAATATAATATTTGTTTTGTGTTTAATTTATTTGATAAATTAAATATCTAAAACAAATAGAGATATTGTATCTCATTTAATTTTTGAATAAAGATATCGGATATCAATTTAATTTAAATTGAGATATAGTATCTCAGATTTAATTAAATAGATAGATATCATTTCTCAAATTTAATTTATAGAGATAAATTAAATCTGAAGGCTTTTAATTTGGATTAAATAAATATATCAGATTAAATCTATTAGATAGATTTAATTAATATATTTTAATTCAAATTCAAAATTCAAATTTTAGATCTGACTTTTAATACGATTAAATAAATATATCAGATTAAATCTATTGGATAGATTTGATTAATATGTTTTAATCCAAATCTAAAATTTGAATTTCAAAAATTAATGATGATTAATTTATATAATACGCTAAACGGGTTTAGAAAAACCTACGAGACTTTAGTCGAACGTATTACAGAAAGCCGCTAGAAAACCCTAGAGTGAAATTGACGCTGGAGGTAAAATTCGGTTCCTTAACTTTGATTTAAACGCACCTGAGTGATCCTCGGGACGGGATTCATAAGAAATTTTAATCCGCTGCGTGTACAGATTCCAACACGATTTAGTCAGAAAAACAGAGGGGGAGAGGTTTGGGGAGCAATTTAGTCGATTAGGGTTCCATTAAGCCGCCATTGGGGGTTTTTTAAAAACCCCTCTACCGGTTAGTCGATTAAATGTCAGGGTTTTTTTTTTAAAAAAAAAACCATAATCGATATTTAGTCGACTAACTCACATGGGTACACGCAGCGGATTAAAATTTCTTACGAATCCTGTCCCGAGGATCATTCAGGTGCGTTTAAATCAAAGTTAAGGAACCGAATTTTACCTCCGGCGTCAATTTCACTCCAGGTTTTTCTAGCGGCTTTCTGTAATAGGCTCGACTAAAGTCTCGTAGGTTTTTCTAAACCCGTTCAGCGTATTATATAAAATTAATCATCATTAATTTTTGAAATTCAAATTTTAGATCTAATTAAAACATATTAATCAAATCTATCCAATAGCTTTAATCTGATATATTTATTTAACCGTATTAAAAGTCAGATCTAAAATTTGAATTTTGAATTTGAATTAAAATATATTAATTAAATCTATCTAATAGATTTAATCTGATATATTTATTTAATCTAAATTAAAAGCCTTCAAATTTAATTTATCTCTATAAATTAAATTCGAGAAATGATATCTATCTATTTAATTAAATCTGAGATACTATATCTCAATTTAAATTAAATAGATATCCGATATCTTTATTCAAAAATTAAATGAGATACAATATCTCTATTTGTTTTAGATATTTGTTTTATCAAATAAATTAAATACAAAACAAATATTATATTTAATATTATAATCCGATATCAGTGTATATATTTGTTTTGTATTAATATTATAATGGAGATTATCTTTCAGGAATTATTCGTGTGGATATCGGTAGAGGTTTGGGAAGCAATTTAGTCGATTAGGATTCCATTAAGCCGCTATTGGGGGTTTTTAAAAAACCCCTCTACCGGTTAGTCAACTAAATGTCAGGGTTTAAAAAAAAATAAAACCTGGTCGACATTTAGTCGATTAACTCACTTGGGTTAGTCGACTAAATATCTGGGACATTCAAAAAATAAAAAGTTCCCCGATTTTTAGTCGACTAAACCAAGGTTTAGTCGACTAATTATGGCACATTAGAAAATATTTTTAAAAGAGTGGTAAAATGGTAATTAATTATTTAAAAAGTGACAAATAGGGGGGGAAAAAAAAGCGCAGTTAAATACCAATATTCTGTCGCTTAGAATCATTACCAGTATTGGTCTTAAAAAACTAACTACAGGCAGGCTATTATACTGTCCTTCGAAGGCCAATTATAGATAAGCTAACAATACAACCAAATCATCTCTTTTTTATTAGGCAAATCAAATCATCAGCAAACTTTGATGCATATCAGGAATTGCTTTATTTGATTAAAAAAAAGTTCCAAATCTTCTCTTATACTCTCGAGTTTGATTATTAAAATAATATTAATGCAACTTTTAAACCTTTTTTTGTTGGTTAAGAACTCTAGATTTAAAATACTAAAAATAACAACTATAACGATTAAATAAGTATTCCATTTTAAAATTTCTAACTGAATCAACTTTTAAAAAAATTTCAAAATACCTATTTTTCCCCATAATTATAATTTCTTAAACTGATGAGTACCACTTAAAAATGATTCTTTCTTCTTCTTCTTCTTCTTCTTCTTCTTTTTTTATTTCTTTTTTTTAAAAAAAAAAAAATTTGTGGGGCCGGGGGTTGCCACATGATCCCTTGTGTCAGACCCCTAACTGCAATAATGGGTCTATGTTTCGTAGAAAATCTTTTTAAACACAATTCCGGGACCAATCATGGTGCGTATTTTTTTTCCAAACTAACTCACTTATAAACTTAGTTGTCATAACTGCTTCAAATTATTTACTAGAAGAATACTATATAACAAGGGAAATTAGTGAGGAATCTTTAATCCTCTCTAAGAGATTAAATTAGAGAAGCAATGCAATTTCATCACAAGCATAATATATTAGCGAGAGACACCATATCCATCGCTAAAACTAAGAAACTAGTGAGGCATACATATATATGACTATTCGATTTAGTGAGGTTGTCCCCAGCAAAATCACTTTCTTTTAGTAATGATTATTAGTCTTTTTCTTTTCTTTTCTTTTTTTTTGGCCAGCGCTTCAATTATTTGTCAAATCATCAAATGTAGGGCATATGGCATTATAGCCATTAATTTATTTTGGAAAAAAAAAATTGAGCCACCGTTGCGGGTATAAAAAAATGGTTGGAGTTCAAATCGCGATGAATCATCCATATTGCTTTTTATTAAGCTTGTCGAACGCAAAAAAATATGCCTAACCATCAATCGTTAGATCGCACGCATATATAAAATAAGTGATCTCAATATATATATTCTCATTGATAAACCTTAAAATCTTTCATCGTGCATCAAGATAAAGAGGATCAAGCAGCTACACCAAGTTGAAAGATCCCAAAAGATTACACTTAGAATCTCAGATATAAATATAATACGCACACACACATATATTATAATATATAATAATAATAATGCATTATTGGGGGTAAATCAAAACGGGATTCGTTTTTGTTTTGAAGTCCTCAAAGAAAGTGAATGATTTGATTCAACTTTATACATCATGCGCATGCCAGTACGTACTTAATTATGCGCAAGAACTTATCCCTATTTTCAAATGCTGCAGAAATTGTCCTTATAGCAGGTTGACCAGCGTTGTGGATCACTCGAATATTTCAACACAGAGTTTGGTAAATGTCTATAAAGCAAGTTTGGTAAAGGTTTTATCCATCAAGTACTTTGCTTGTAATTCAAAATTGTGTACGTAGGGCTAGCTAAAAGAACAACTTGCAGGTTGTTATAATGTCTAGATGTGGAAAAAAACACTTTCTCTTCTCATCCACGCTGGCCAGCTAAGTGTACTTTAAGAGAGGGTGGATCTATTGAGAGAGATGTATGCGTGTGTATGTGTATGATATACTTAGAGAGAAATGGTAAAAGACAACAATGATAAGTGTGAAGAATATATAAAAAGGGAAACTTATGCGTAATCAAGTTAGTTGTGTCATTTCTCTGTGAATGTACGTATATAACTATAAACAGACCATTCCGTTCGAGAGGGAGACGAGCAAGATTAAAGACTAGGCTATGTGAATTCAAAGAGGGGGAGAAAACACTAAGTCACACGTTAATGTTTGAAAGATACAGAAGTATAATACCATCATCAGAGGCCTTATAGCCTAGTGATATATATAGAGAAGCACTTGTGTGCTTCTTGTGCGAATGTGTGTCCGGTGAAATAATGTAACTCACCTGCTTTTCCTTAGTAGCCCCTCTATGGCGCATATATGTTAATAATGGGAAGGCAAGATTTGTAATTGAATCAAGTTCTAGTGTAACCACAATTATTCAATCATATATAATTTTTGTATCCCTAATTAAGCCACTAAATCAGAATTAATGTTATTATATATAGAGCCAGTAATGCAGGCCAACCGTTGAATATGAGTTGGCCCTTCCTCGAGTTGTAGTCTTGGCAAGGCGTGCTAGAAAGTGCCACTTGGGGGATTGGCACTCTCACCAACACAAGCCGGTTATGGGTGAGTTGGACGTTTAGCCTGCCAACCCTTATCTTTTTTTAATTATTTTTCATATTTTTTGAAAGATAGGTTTTTAAATTTTTAAATTAAATAACAAACTTTTGTGGACTAAGTGTTTGGCTAATATAAGAAAGTGCTTGGAACCCAAATCTTGCTTTTGGAAAAAATTTGCCAAACACTTTATAAAAGGTCAAAAGTGTTTTTTTTTTTTTTTTTTTTGCCAAAACCGCTAACATTTCTCAATTCCTTATATGTGAGCACCACCAACTTTTTTTCTCTTCTCTTTTTTTTTTTCTCTTTCATTTTTTTTAAGGATACAAAACGTATGATATGATTATGTAACTTATTTAATTTTCTTAATATTTCCAAAAAAATCAACTTTGTCTTTTATTTAGGAACTTTGGAATGCTTATTTCAATCTAAAGTATAGTATTATTTTGGATAATTACTATTCGTAAATGATTTTAATATATACAATTTATTAATACATATATGTTTGAGTTATTTTTTATCATGTTACAAAATTGACTAATGTTGTAATTTTAATTTTGTTGTTTTGAAATTTAATGTTAAAATATTTAAAATAAAATCATATCTTTATATGCAATTATCACAAAAGCTAATGTCCTTTTTTATAATTTGAGTATAAAAAAGTTATTGTGATTTTCAACTTATTGGTTTTAAGTCTCTATAGTTCATTTTTTTTGGGTCAACAGTCTCTATAGTTTCATAAGAACTTGTTCTGAGTTTAAATAGTTAGACTAGAAATCAAGACTCATTAAAAGTGTGAGGACCAATCATTAAACTCATATCAAATAATTATGAAATTATAGAGACCAAAACCAACCACTGAAACTACAATGACTAGAACAAAAATTCGATCAAATTCTGAGGACTAAAAATAATATTAATCCAAATTTAAGTTATTCTGTATCTTTTATATATATATATATATATATATATATATATATAAAATTAAACTAACCCCAAAAAAAACTTGTAAATATAAACCTATAATCTAATTTATAGAATCATTATATTTCTATAAAAATGATAAAATTATTAAAGAAAATGAGAAATCAAAACTTAGAACAAGCTCCTAACATAAAACATGGCTAAGTTTAAATTAAATATAAAACAATTTTTTTTTTTTAAGGCGAGCTAGCCTGTGGGTTGGTAATATTCGGGTCGAAAAAGTCCATCTCAAAGTGAGTTCCCAAGTTGCCAATCCAACCATATTACTACCTTTATTATTATTACGTGACCCTGATGAACACACACATACATATGTATAGAGTGGTCGTTCTTCTTCTTTTTCCATGCATGCTTCAAGGTTTTCTACTCTGCTTTGAGATTAGCTTCTAATTAGCAAGGAGATTGATTAAGTGCGTTTAATGTTGGAGGATTATGGCAATAATAACTTTTTTTATCCGGTGTGGAAAAATAATACCCAAGCATGCACATGCACACCTCAGTACTGCATTATTAATATGAACATAGCTAGAGGTACATATTCAATATTTTGACCATCTTTTTGCTTTTGATGTATTTTTTATTTCAAGAATCAATGGTAACAGGAGGAGTCGGCGGTAGATAAGTATGGTAATGAGAACTTCGGAGAAACTTCTCAAGTATATAAAAAATATATATATATATGGCCACAGATTCAACTTAACTCTCACAAGTCTGACAACGACATGGATCATAAAAGTAAGTAAAAGAGAGTAGTCATCTACACATGACTATATATAAGTATATATGTCGGCGGAAAAAACCTCCAAAATGTTAAAATTTCCATGCAACGTCACACACATTCTTGAGTCTTGACCAGTTGAGATCTTTTTAATTTTTTCCTCCAAAAGTTAAAAGGTGGTGTGATGATGTTTTTCATTTTCTAGCTTTTCTGTGTTTCTTCGAAACTTCTCACAAAGCCTCCTTTACTTGATGAACACGTTTTTTCTCAGTCAACTTTTTTCTCTCATGTGCTTTCAAGAGAATAATCGATCGGTATCTTACATTTATACCAGCATTATTAATTCCCTACTCTTTCTTTCTACAAATATATTTGCAGTACTCATTGCCCCGATCTCGATGATGCAATGATTTCGACGGTCTCACGCTTATTTTTTATAAATTGACAATTTGAAAATTATCTTTATCAACTTAGGTTTTATATCTATATATTACAATGAAGAATTATTTTTAAAAAAACATATATTAAAATAATGTATTCCCTCCGGCCCGTCTCATATCTAATGAACAAAACTAATTTATTATGTGAAAAATAATAACTACTACTACTTCACACTTTCTACGAAATTTTGTTGCAAACAATTATCGATCCTTCTTAATTATATTGTATTCTAAATTGGATTTTTTTCCCCTTGAAAATACTCCTGATCTAATCATGTTTAAGCTTCCTTCCTAATTAATTAGTTGTAATGCATAAATAGTTATATGATCATATGTATGTATTATGTATAGATATATATATATATATATATATATATATATACACACACATGTACATACATACATACATATACCCAATATGACATGTTTTTCTAAAAACGCCTTAATTATCTTAACTCCATTTATCTATCTCTTTTTTTTCCCCTTCATTTATCTTTTACTTTATTATTATTAAGGAAGTATCAATAGGCTAATTTTAAAAAATATTGATAAATATAAGAAAACAAGCATACATTTTAGACTAAAATCAACATTAAAATTGGATCCAACGTTAGGACAATGTTTGAGCCAAAAAAAAAAACGTTAGGACAATGGGGAGCAATAGTTTCTGCCAAGGCAAGAAAACATAAATATTTCCCCCCATCCACAAGGTAAGGAAAAAAAGAGCAAAATCTTACTCAGGGAATAATGGGCTCTGATGCTAATTTACGTTTTGGGCCTGACCGTCTTGTATTTTCTTATATATAAAAAAAATTGAGTATGTTGGGCCTGTGATTTTGTATTTTGAGCCGCTTGTATTTCATCCTTTCTTTTCATGGGCAGAGGCTAGACAGGAGAGACCAATATTAATTTATCGAGAAGGACTTTTTAATTAATAATTTATTTAAAAATTTGGTTATTAGCATATACAATAATGATGTGCCGTTCGTGTAGCCAACTTCATCTAATAGAATAAGATTTATAATTGTAAACATCAAACAAGCTATCTTTGGATAAATTTTAATGAGTATAAGTTGGTTTGACTAGCTGAATACTGCTCATGGGAGAAAATTCTAGTTTCCCTTTTCTTTTGGATATATTATAAAAATACGAATGCCATAAACATGGTCTTTGATCCAAGAATTGCAAATAGGAGAGAATTGTTACTTGAAAAGATTTACACCCACATAATCTATAACACGCACGTTTACTTCAATCTAAATTAAACACGCCTTAAAATAATTGGCTGACCATAAAAATTAAATTTTTAAAATATAGAAAGTAAAGTAATAAGAATTTTACTATACAAAAGTATCTACTATAAATTAATCATAATCATTCTATCGTTTTTTTTTAAAAAAAAAAATTATAATAGAATGCATATGTTGCCCAATAACAACTACGATGACTATGAGTCTTTTTATGTTTTTTTTTTTGGTACAATTTTGAAGAAATATTTACAAACGACAATAGACCCCAAAAAAAAATATTTGGGCTTGGAGCCCAAAAGACTTACCAGAGTGGGCTTAACCATTCTATATGGTCTCAAATTTCCTTATTGGCATTGTGATTCGATAAAATTAAATTCATATTACCACCAAAGAGGTTGGATTAACCCCTGCTAAATTGGTAAGGGTCAACACTTTGATTAAAGGAAAAGAGTTCAATCTTGGAGTTGGTTAAGGCGCTATGGGAGGCATCCTAACTCCTAGGTGCCTAGGTTAACGCTTGACGGTAATAGACGGTTTGCCTTGCCTAATATCAGTATCACCTAGGAGGAAGAAAGATTTCGCCCTGTCTTTGGATTATGGGTGAACTTAACCACTTTCCTAAAATTTATGTATCAAAAAAAGAGAAAAAAAAAAGAGGTTGGATTAAGTGGAATGACTTATTCTTTCACAATGCAGGGAACCAATGTTCTAATTTCCAACCGGAGAAGTGTTTATATTTAGTATTCAATAGTATCTCA
Source organism: Acacia crassicarpa (assembly GCA_034222035.1). NCBI lineage: Eukaryota > Viridiplantae > Streptophyta > Magnoliopsida > Fabales > Fabaceae > Acacia > Acacia crassicarpa. The sequence continues at coordinate 4,424,634 of JAWXYG010000010.1, forward strand.
AGCAAAAGAATAATTTTATATTTCTTGACTGATGATGGTTGAAAAAAAGAATATTTATTGAGTGATGTGAATTAATGTGAAGGCTGGTATTATTTTCAATGAATTCATATTTGAAGAGGCAGTGAAATATGATTGAAGCAAAATTAAAGGGCCAGTGACAGTGGAATTTTTTTATTTAAATAAAGAATGAATGCTTTTGGAAAAGCTACAAGATTATTCTAGGCAGAGACGAACCGCACCGAAATGGACAAACAGAAATTTTCAAACATGCCGAATAAATTATGTGTATTCAGATGATAACAAATTAATTAATTTGGTATAACTTTAATTATTAGAATATTAAACAATTAAAGAATATAAAAATAATAATATTATTATTGACATGGTAGTGAATGAGAATGAAGAAGGTGACATAAAAAGACGAAATGCTTTGGAAGAAGGTCGTCGGGAGGCATTTGTCCTCAACACATATAACCTTTTCAATCAATCACTCCTCCCTTCTTCTTTTTTTTTTGTTGGTTTATTTATTTATTTATTTTTGTTGTCTTCATATATATGGCATGCATTCACACAATTAGGTATAGTGCCCATTTTCAATGGGAAATTTAATTTAATTTAATGTTGTAATTTGTTTGACACCTCACACCTCAATATGTTGGTCGTAGATGCTTCCAACTTGTTCTTTAAATCAAATCCTTGCTTTCGTCAAGGCATTTTCTTCCACTTTAATTAGTTCACACCATACTTTATTTCATAATTTTTTAAATTCTATCTCCAATTCTTAATATAATATCAAATTGATTTTTTTCCTCAAAATATTAAAAAAATTACTTTAAAGTATATATAGTTATGATCTTTCTCTTTCTCTAAACTAATGATATAACACACAAATATCTTATAATTAAATAGTTTATTTAACTTTTTTTAATCTTTACAAAGTCAACTAGTTCTTATATTAAGAAGAGAGAATAACGTTTTATGTTTTAATTGAGGATGAAATATCTATCTCTGAAGCCATGAGTTAGCAAGTGTATACGAATTGGAATTGAAATTTACTTTTATAAATCTATGTTTTATTTTTAAACCTTCATTTTATATGATTAATTTATAAACATAAAAAATACTGTCAAAGATTGAAGCCGGAGATTTGCAAAGAGAGTACATATTTTATTGAGGAGTGAGTGGGGATATGGTATGGAAGGCATTGTGATTCATTTCACATCTCGTATTTCACACAGCTTTTCCTTTTATTTTTTTTGTTTTTGTTTTTCTTATATATTGTTGAATATGTTATGCCTTACCCAACCCCCTTTGAGTTTCTGTGAAGCTACGTTTTTATTTTATTTTTTCTTTGTAAAAAAAAAAAGTCACGTTTCCACCGCTCAAATTTTATATTTGGGTTAAGGGGCATTAATTTTGTTTTGAAAGTTTTCACCGTGAGATAAGTTTGCCCTAGAAATGGAGTAATTTTTTTTTTGTCAAGAGAAATTGAGTAATTTTACTTTGGTCGTTATCTTAATTAATTTTGATTGTTAGTTTATTAAATATGCTGAGTCAACAGTCCACATGTCATCCACGTTATTTTTGTTAATGCGCAAATTTGCCTCGGAAGTTTTAAATCTAACTTTTTAAAAAAAATGAAATAAATGACACATAGACTTTCGACACAAAATTATATATTTAAAAAAATGTCGTGAATAACATATAGACTTTTATTTTATTATAATTGGTCAACTAACGATCAAAATTAATTAGGGTAACGGCCATAACAAAATTACGCCCTTTTTTATACTTCCAAATTGTACTTTAACCCTATATATTTTTTCATGACAAGCAAAAATAATCAATAACAATTATACTCAGATTTCAAACATGTCTAGTTAGATTTCATATGGAGACCAAGGGTGGTCAAGGGATGGGCCTATTCCGTGTCCCTTCCTGCAAAAGGGTATAGAAGCATATTTACTCTTCATTTTGTTTTTCTTATTATCTCTCATCAACTTATATAGGCTATTGATTGGGAAGATGAGAGAAAAATTAAAGTAGTATTATAACCTTTTCAGATCTATTGAACGAATATGATTTAGAGATTATAAGAGATGATAAAAGAAACTCAATCCATGTCCCATCCCCCCACCGGGATTGAGACAAGATCGAGATGGATTTGGCTTCCATCCTCTTCCCTTCCCGTTCTCTTCCCATCCTCTTCTTCATTTCAACCGTTGGATCGAAATCTCAACCGTTCAGATTTAGTCTTTTATAAAAATATTATTTTAAATATTTTATTAATAATTTAATGTTTTATTAATATTTTTATAAAAGAATGAATCTGAACCGTTGATATTTCAATCTAACGGTTGAGATGAAGAAGAGGAGGGGAAAGGAAGCAGATGGGAGCCAACTCCGATCAAGATTGGGATGACACTTGAATAGGCATCCGTTTACTTTTTTTAGGACATGGACCATCGGCTTTTTCTTCTTTCTAGACTTGTAAAATCTAAAATGTATGAGCATGAGTTGAACATTGAACTTTTATAATTGAAAATATATAATACAAATATGTAATCATCCTCTTTTATCATTTTTGGATCGAAAGCATAGTCAAAAATAAGAAATAATTAAGAGTTAATAAATGCGATGATAATCAATATTTATAGTATTTTGTAGAGAATTAGACGAGTAGGTGCAAGACAAACAGAGAGACGATGACACTGTGCGAGCAACAACAAGGGTTTTATTACATATTTATAGTATTTTGTATTAAAGATATTACCAATATTTGATAATATCTTTCTATATGACTAAAATCTATCTAAAAAAAAGATTATATGATAATATATTTTTATACAAATAATATCTATCTAAAAAGATATTAGTTATATCTTTAATAAAAAGTTTAGATATTCAGGTTAAAAAAATAAAAATAATAGATATGTAATATATAATCCCTCCAGTCCTTTTTATAAGAATTTAAAATTTGAATTGTTTTTGTCTTTTTTATAAGAACATAACAAGAGTTTGTCTGAGCACTTAATGAGTTTTTTTTCCTTCATTTGTGCCCCTCATTAATTATACATATTATATTAATTAAATGTTAGTGATATTTTATTTCTCTCTCTTACTTACCCCTTATATTTAAGGACATACTTGGAAAAGAAAATTATTTCAAGACATACTTATTATTTTTAACTAATTTTAATCATTTTCTGAAACCAATGTAATTCGATTATCGATTCTTATAAATAGAATCAGATGGAGTATTAAACTAATAACAACATGATTAAGGACCGGAGAAAAAGTTGGGACGAGACAAAGCCTCTCTCACGTCTTATCCCGTCATATTAATAATTTTGTCCCAACTCATCCCAAAATGACTGGGAACAGAATAGGACGATTGAGATGGAAAAAGTGAACACCCCAAATGGAGATAAAAGGAAAAAAGAAAGAAAGAGAGAAGCATGAAGGAAGCAAAAGAAACGAAATAAGAAAGGATATATATACAACAATAATTGAATCTTACTTTACTAAATTTAATTTTTTGTGCCATTGGTATGTACAATTACATACATGCATGAGCATGACTATAGAGAATTCAATTCAAGGTCAATCACACAGAGAGAATTCAATTTAAGCGCATAATCAAATCATGAATTGCAAATCAATAATTAAGGTACGTAATAAAGTTAATGCAAGAGCCACAAAAAGAGAAGGAAGAAAAAATCGTAATGCCTAAGAAACAAATATGCGTGTATAATGTGGTCATCATTACAAACATGTCTCAAAAAAAAAAAAAAAATCACTACAAACAAGTCCATTTGAAGCTTATCCACAGGATTTACTTACTCTAGCATAAGTAAATAAAAAACCCAAATGTAATATAATCAAACCTACAGGCGTTCATCATCTTAATTACTGAATTGGCTGTTAAAATTGAAGTAATGTCTTCAGTTTGACTTTGTGTGAATATAAAAAATGTCTTTTCCAAAGAGCTATAATCAATTAGACCGTCAATACTCAAATATGTCACAATGAGGTAGTGCTATACACATACACACACACTCAATCTAACAATATGTGTGTGTATAGAAAACATAAATAATTAACCCTATTTCTTGTTCTAATTAGCTAAAAGACATGTTTCAATTAAGTGCTTTTGTGAGAGTCCTCAAGGATTTGCCAAAATAAAAATTGAAATGCCGACTAGAAGACAACGAAGAGAAATATAATAAATGTAGTATTAAACAAAGAACGACAATGGTTGGTTATAGCTGGTAATGGTTTGAAATTTGGACTCTTCTGCCAGCCGGATGAGATCAACGTTGACAATTATTCAACTTTCAACATCAACCCAGTAATTAATTAAGAAAATTGAAAACAGTAAGTAAAGGTATTTACAAAATGTGAAAAAGATATATATTTTCCCACACCAATTCAACACGAGTGTTAAAGTCAAGTTTTTTAACTATTAAATTGGTCATTTAATTAAAGTTGAATACTGTGACAACTCCTTGTGGTGCAAGCTGTTTGAGTTGGCCAGCTTTGACCTTATTTGCATTTACTTATAATTTAATCATACATAAAACTTGCAGGAAAGCTCGTCGTGGCCTTATAAAATCTGAAACTTTTTGACATTTTTTCTCCTTTATACCAATATTCCTACCTTTTAGTCAATTGATCATCACACATCTATATAAATAGAACAATTCAAAAGCAAAAATGTCCTTACTTCGATGCATGTATATATTATAAATCATACCACTCTGGTCCTATTTATAAGTTTCTTTTGACCAAAAAAATTTGATCCTATTTATAAGTCCCCTTTGACCAAATAAATGAGATTGTAACAATTTTTCCCATATTTGTACCAATAAAAATAGAGAGAGAAGAAAAAGTTACAAGCACCCAATCATAAATGAGGATAAAGTTGAAAATTCACCTCGTAATCATTGAGCTAACTACCTCTTTTTGGTATGTGTGATTTAGTTAAAATATAGCTTATAATAAATAGGACCAGAGTAATATATATAACACCTTGAGGACATTCACGATTGGCAGCGTTAAATTTAATTGAGTTATATTAATTCAAGATTCATCAGACGTATATAGAATAGTATTTGTATCGTGTAAAAAGAGTTTTTCTTTTCGGCGTCAAAATTATGGTAATTTGACTACTTGAACATGCAGAGCTTTATTTAGCCACATGTGGAAACTATATATATGACTTGGTGCTATTTTGCATATATTCCTTCAGGTCCAAGAAAAATATGTGATGCTTTTTAGAAGAAATAATTGATCCATACTATAAGTCACATAGAGTTATTAATTATTATTATTTTTTCAATTTTCAAGCTATATATTTATCAGTGGTACACATATACATATGTTACAAAAAAAGAAGATAGAAGTGAGTTATATTTGAACATTTTTCAATTGAAAACATATTTTAATGAGTGTGCTGTTTTTTAAATTCGTTGAAAATGACATATTTTGAAACTAATTTTCAGTAATAGAACAAAAAAACATATATACAAAATTTACTATAGTCATAATGGAAACCATGCCTATTGGTTAAGGGCATATGCCATATATACGAGCCCAAAGCCCCAACACACCTAATTAATTTGTTCCTGAGAAATCAACTTGTCCTGATCTGATTTACCCAAAAAAAAAAACTTGTCCTGATCTGAGCCTGTGTCCTATTGGCTACCCTCCCCTCCTCTCTGTTGCTTTTACTAATTATGTATATGTCCACACAAAGTGAAGATCTTTGACAGATATTTTGGAAGGACTTGATTGTAAAACAAGGTCTATAATGATAAATTTTCAAAGTTAAGGTTATTATTAGTTTAGTGTACCCTACATATCCTTTTCTCCATTTACAAACAGGCACAGCATTGCAGTATCCAAAAATATATGTACTCTACAAAACTGAAACGACTTTAATTAAATTTTCTGATATAGTTGGATTAAAAAAAATCCCTAAAAAAAATATTTATGTTTTTTTTTTGTTTGTGATAAAATTTATAAATGAGTTGGGTCTCCAAGAATCATCAGGATTTAGAGCATGCTTTAAAACTTAAAGAATGGGTGATGAGAGATCTTTAATTACAAAATTTTTCTGAAATTTCTTCATATTTTTTTATATCCAAAATATTCTCGGAAGCGGCTATGGTCCTCTGCTCTTAGCATCCACTGTTGTCCACTTCGGCTTATCCGTTGACGAATAAGCCGAAGTAGACGCATTGATCCCTTTTTCTTTAAAAAAAAAAAAACACAGGCGAAAAAATGACTATTGCATCCACTTCTGCTTGTCAGCAGTGAACCCTAAAACAGAGGACCGTAGCCAGATTTTTAATTGTAATATATTCGCTCAACTATTAAGGGACACATATTCAAAGACAAGAGAGAGTTCATACTAAACCAGTTTTTCCCGTCTTTGACTCAACATACGTACATATTATAATTGCGAGTATCAATCAATGTCATCAAAATATATATATATACACACACACACACAAACAGTACGCCCTTTCTGAAGTTAGGGGCAACTTTTTTATCTTGCCAATATTTCTTCATATTTTTAGGCTTCATGTAATGTTACTTTTATTTGTTTTTTTTTTTCATATATTGTAATACGGTTTAAAAATTAAAACAATGAGCACAAATCATAAAAACAGTTACTATTTCCCTCCAAAACACATACCTATTTTATTTAGGGTTACAAGATGTACCTACTTGTTTTACGTCCTTTCTCTTAGTTGCAAACGATTATAACAAAACTAAATATATACTTTCTTCTGGATTATAAGAACATTTTTTTGATAAATTATTCTTAAATGATTTTCATAACTGTTTATGTCCTTTCTCTTAGTTGCAAGTGATTATAACAAAACTAAACATATACTTTTAATCATCAAACATCATTAAAAGAATTACTACACATTTAATTTAGTTTCGGCTATAATGTGCACAATTAACCCCCCTCCCCCCCCCCCCCCCATCGAAAATGGCTCCAATACCAATGAGCCAAACGTAAGTCTAAACACATAAAAGATATGCATGTACGTGGAAAAATATGTTTTAGGAAATTGTTTTCTGGTAGACCTATTTATTTAATTTTATTAGATTAAGAAAATTAATCAAGTTAGTTAATATGACATTTTTTTTAATAAAATGCCCTAATTATTTTCCTCCATTCCTTTCCATCTATCTCCTACGTGATTATTGTTAAGGTAGCATTAATAGGGGGTAGTTTTAAAAAAATTGGTAAATTTGAAAACTAGGTCTTACATTTAATATCGATAAACTCTCAAATTAGGTTTCTTTTCCAATTCCTTAAAGAACCTTCTTTTTTTTTTGGGTGAAAAAAGGGGACATGCATGCACAGTACACACGCTTGATTCAAGTTCCAAGCATGGATATGGATCGTGAATTATCAGGTTGATTACCATATAGAAAGCTCAAAACGTAAAAAGACTATAATTAAATTAAAGGCTTCGGGTGTGTATATATAGTCTCGGTTGGAGTCACATGAGAATGGAAGTATACACCAATCAAAAATAGCAGACACCAAGAAAACTATAAGAAGGAGCAGTCAGATTTAGATGCTCTTACTGCTAAAGCCCAGCAAGTCGCAGCCAAAACGTCATACCACTTTCCCATATTTCCACAGCCTTGAGTTTCAGCGAAATATTGCATATATATACTGAATATGCGAATTCCAAAAAAATGATTGATGAATATATAAACTTAACCTCAAGAATGCCACATGTGGATATTGCATCTAGCTCTAGCTAGCTAGGCCCAGTCGAGCTATACATACCACTACCATATTTGGAATTAAAAGATCTTACTATTATTTATTGAGATTTAATTTCTTTGATATAATATGATAAAGCAAAACTAACAACTAACAAATGGAATCACAAGAGAGTGAATAAAAGTGAAATGGATCATTAGGGTTTTACGTGATGAAGAGTAGTACAAAATTCAGACCATGTCATGTACAGAAGAGATGTTATTGCATCCGAAGAAGGAAGGCTCCTGGAAAGCATTAACATATTCTTGAGGCATCATTATTTCTTGGTACTTGGAAACCATATTGTCCGGAGAGTAATTAAGAAAAAAGCTCAAGTCTGCCCAACTGCTACTTTCCGTCGAAGTAGTCCCTGTCGACGACGACTCCATTACTCCTCCACCACTGTAACTCTGAAATCCATCCTTTTGCAGTGTAGTGTTCACATTACAGCCCATCTGGCTCATCAAATCATTATTACTCGGCAATAAGTTTTGAACTTGAAATCCTTCAAACACATTTTTAGAAGTACTGCAATCGTTTATCACCGGAAATAGCTGGTCTTGTGGGAAGAAGAAAGGGTCACATTCATATAAAGGGTTTCTCAAATTGTTGACATCGTAGGGCTCTTGGATTGAAGAACTTGCACAAGTAGTCTGATAAAGCGTAGACAAAGGAGGATTAGCAGTTTGGTTCATCAGCACCAAATTATTATCAGTGTGTCTCTCAGTAAGTTCTTGCTTGATCATCGTGTTATTATTAGCTTTGTGAGCTTGGGCTTCTTGCTGCTTTCGCTGTTTACCCAGTAGTTTCTTCTTGAGCCTGGTGTTCCAGTAATTCTTAATGTCATTGTCGGTTCTTCCTGGTAATTGCGCTGCTATTATAGACCACCTGTATGTGTGCATTTATTATATACAAGTCATACTCAAAACTGTTCTAAAAAAGAAGAATATCATGATCTTTTAACATGGCGAACAGTGTAATTAAACTCACTAATTATATTAGTAATTACCTGCTTCCAATACTAACATAGAGGCTGCAAATTATGTTGTCTTCTTCTTCTGAGAAACCACCATGCTTTATGTTGGGACGAAGATAATTCAGCCATCTCAGACGACAGCTTTTCCCACACCTCTTAAGTCCTAAAATTAACCGCACCCAAAATAATAAACTATTTAGCTGGTTTGTATACATAATTTTGGTTTCTGAATCTACAATGGCAAAAAAAAAAAAAAAGTTGTTGTTTTATATATATGAACATATTCATCCGAATTAATTCATATACGTACAGGCAGGGTGTCAACTGCCCCTCAATTTTGGAGTCGTTCCTAAATATTTGTTTTGCAGTTCTTTCAATCATTAAGTTTAACAAGAAATGAGAATATCGTTTTTTTTTTTTTTTCCTTTTGATGTAGTATGTTTTCAATATAATCTTATGGGCATATACGTACCTATCCTTTGAGGAAGGGCTATCCAGTTGCCGCCGGTGCCGTTCTGTTCGATGTAAGCTTTGAGTTTGGAGTCTTCCTCCGGCGACCATGGCCCTTTCTTGACGTTGGCTTTGTCGCAGCAAGGAGCCCTCCCCATGGATTATTCCTTCGATACTCTCTCTCTCTAAGCTGTGTTTACTGATTGGATTGATTTGAGTGTATCGGTGGATCGATCACTATCAAATAAAAGCCAGTCTCTGTCTAGGAGGATGGTGGTGGTTATATATCTTATATATATATATATAAGGAGAGAGAGGGGGCAGAGTAAAAAGCCGCCTGGAGAAGGTGAGGCTGCGGGGTTTTTTTTTTTCCAAAAAGGTGAATATTAGAAAAATGAATGAATGAAGACGAAGCTTTATTTATGAATTAAATAAGGAATAAATTGGACAATGCCAGTGCACAAGACCGATGTTTTTCTTATGGTTTCTTTCTTAGAGTAGAATCTATAGCAAAGTTCTCTTCGTTTTCCCACCCATCCTCTCTCTCATATTATTAAGCGAAAGTTTCACTGCATCCCCTATATATATAGCAAATTATTCTCAAATACCTATTCTCAAACTTTCTCAAATTTTGATGTATCCTTGGGGCTAAATTGAAAATAAAATTCGTGGGTGAAAAGACAATTGTTAATCTATTTTATAATTTAAATATGATTATTTACAAGATAGAAATTTATAAGTCAAATATATTTATTTACCAAAAAAAAAATAAGTAAAATTACCAGACTATTTTAGCCATGTATAAAACAATAAACACATTCACAAGAATACATGATATTTACATGACACATGTGAGAATTTACAAGATCATCTTGTGATCTTGTCCATGTATAAGCAAAGGCATAAATGTCTTTTCAACCAAAAAAAAAAAACTTAATTTCAGTTTGCTTTAAAAGTGCAGTGAAGTTTTAGAAAGTCTTCAAGTTATATGAGAATAATTTGCTGCAAAGGGTGCAGTAAAATTTTTGGAAAAATACCGTTTAAACTTTAAAATCTCAAATAGGTTATTTTCTAATAAAATGAGTGTTCTTATTAATCTCATCACTATTGTTGTCAATATAATTTTAAATTCAAGTGGTACTTTTCTGTCATTTTTTCAAAAATTTTCCTATTAGTAATTATATATACATATTAAATGTGGGTGGTACGAATTATTGGTGTGGATGGGATCGATGGATGGATGATACAAATTAGGGTTTTATTTTTTTAATAAAACATGAATAAATTAATTGCATGGAATTAGTGGGACCAAGTAGATGGTTACCGTGAGATATGATATGATATGGGTTGAATGGTTCCTATGATCATTACTCCCTCCGGTCCTAATTATAAGAGCTAGTTGACTTTTTTGGAGATATTAAGGAGGCTAATTAAATTACTTTAGAGTATTTTTATTTTTATTTCTTTCTTCAATCTAATTAGTTTGACTAATAAACTAACATATAATCTAAAAATTCACAACATATGAAATGATTAAGTAACTTATTTAGCTTCCTTAACCTCTCCAAAGAAAGTCAACTAGCTCTTATAATTAGGACCGGAGGTAGTACATAATACCGAGACCAAGTACGACTCCTCCACTACGCATACAAAACAACATGGAGATGTCATATACTTGTCCTTCCAGAAACAAATTAAAGAGAGTTCAGAAATAAGAAAGCCACCATTTTATTACCCTTCAAAGTTTATTCAAATGGTCTCTCTCGCACACACATATTTGCTCGTTTTTTATTTAAAGCAAAATCTCCTGTTCACATTTTGTGTATAAAGAAATTGTCGTTAGAGGATCTTTACTTCATATTAATCTAACCTGTCGGTTTAATTTAAATTAGTCAACGTAACACCCAATAGTGTATCTTTAATTATTTAGTTTTATATAATATTTTTTTGACCTTAATCTTATAAAGAGTTATTTTAATTTTATTAATAAAAATTACCTACATTAAAATTTAAAATATTGATTCAACACACACATATACTACATATTAAGTTTAATTTTTAATTTAAAAATAACAATGACCGGCACATACAAAATAATCATCATTTCGTATTACTGTGTAAGAGTTAAAAGTAAAAGATTACTTTACTATTTAGAATTGAATGACCAAATTGAATAATCTTGCATAAAGTTATAGTACACTTTTACTTTTACCTATAAAAACTAGTTGGTCATGAAAGTAATACACTTTATCCTTGAAAATTTCACAATAACATTAAAAAAAAAAATTTGTATCACCTTAATTTATTAAACAAATATTGGTAAGGGGCTCATCGGGTTAAAGAGAGCTTGGAGGATGATGAGGAAGAGAAAAGTATACAAATAAGAAACAGCGAAAAAGCTGTGAGAAACTGATAATATAAAGGAAGATATAAAAGTGATCAATGAATTACGTACTATATTATATTTTTTGATAAACTCTTATTACTATATTATATATTACATGCAAGGTTTTCGTTATGGTAGGTAAGCGGCCAAATGGCCACTTGATGATCCTTGTTTGAAGTCTAAAGGTCTGAAAGTAACATAAATCATAAATGGCTTTAAGAAATTTTTAAAAGAAAAAAAGAGGTCTGAAAGTAAGCAACAATGTTATAGATAGCTTGGCAAATATGGGGCATTCATATTATAGTAATTTGATTAATTAAGTGCTATTACTATTACTAATTAGTAATCTTGAATCCTCAGACGCAGTTAAAGGGATATGTCTCAATCATGTACTGACGGCTCAACAAATAAGATTAATAAAAATCCACTAGGTACCTCAATTATTAACTGCCTTTTTCGATCACCAAAAGGGCCAAAATATAAAATTTAATTAATGAATTTACAGGATATATTACGCATGTAAGCTCACTTTTATCACATGTATTACGTCACAAATCATCAATGCTCTCTACTTCATCCTTTACTATCACGTAAATTTCATATTTTCTTATAAAATTAGGAGAACATGAGCTTTATGTATTTATATAGAATATGATATTTTATCCGAAAAAATATAGAATACTCTATATATGAGATAAGCCATACTATTTAAAGCTTGCAAATTAAATAGTGTGAATTCTCACAAGTTTGATAAATATTATGGTATTGACATTATATTGATGGATATAAGATTAGAGCAAATATACAAATTAAAATATAAGCTAAACACTAGTTTCCGTACTCCCTAGCTGCTTATATAATTTCAGTACATTTATAATTGTCTAGAGAAAAGAAAAGTCACATATTACCAGCGCCTTAGTAGCACAGTGGCATGAGAGCCAGTATTAAGTGGCCTCCCTCCCCCATATCCAGGGTTCGAACCCTGTCCCCCCTCCCGTACCATAATATGTTAAAAAAAAAAAAAACTCACATATTTACTTATAATTCACCTTTTTTTAAGGAAAAAAGACAAGAAAATACCACTTTGAACTTTAAAATCTCAAATCAGTTATTTTCTATTAAAAAGAGTTTCTAATTTGTATACTCTTATAGTTAACACATGTACTCTATAAACAAAAAGACTTATTTACAATTTTAAAGTTTAAGTGGTATTTTATTGTTTTTTTTTCCTTTTTCTTTCACCTGGCCCAATAATAATGTCAAATGTCAATCATTATCTCATATGTGTTATTAATACTGCCTCTGTCACACCTCGTTCTTGGGTTCAACTGGCATAGAGGGCAGACTTCCTTACCTTAAGGGAGGGGATTTGATCCCTGTGTTGGTCAAGGCGCTGGGGGAGGTATCCTAAGGGTCTAAGAAGCAGTGGTAACGCTAGTAAAGGTAGAGGCATGTGTACTCTCTGGCCAGTATCCCTTGTGGACTGGGCTCCAAGTACCCTGCCCGTGAACCCAACTCCTTTTCTAAAACTTTTGTATAAAAAAAAAAAAAAAAGAACTGCCTGTGTCAAAATATAAAAGTTAATGTATACTTCAATTGTTAAAAAAGGGGAAGGGGGGGGGGGGGGGCTTCAATCCATTTTCTCTCCCACATTTAAATTTTGTTCGAAACTCTCCTTATTAATAATACGTAGTATTAAATTTTACCTGAATCAATAATACATATTAAACGAGGTATTAATCAAGAGAGTAGTTTCCAATGTGAATTATTATAGTAAAAGGTGTACTTTAGAAAAATACATTACACTTTTTTTATGAATATGTAACTTAACTAATTTTTTTTAATCTCTACAAATTATTTTGACATCTCATACATTTAGTTCAAGAGGGAATATTGTTCTGTATGCATAGTAATGGAGATTAAAGAAAACTTATTATATTCTCTCCAATTCTTGATATAAAACTTATTTGGAGAGTTGGTCTAAATTCTAAATATATAAGACATATTTTTTTATATTTATTAATTTTTTTTAAATTTTCTCTTATTGATACTCTTCCAACAATATTCAAGGAGAAGGAGGAAGGAGAGAAATAAGAAAAATAATTAGAGTATTTTTTAAAAAAAATATATGTCATATGAATTAACTTTCTTAATTTAATCAAATTAAGTAGACAAGTATTATATTAAGGAGTAGCTGGATCATTAATTATGAAAACGCAGTGGAGTAAAATCTGTGGAGATGTGGCCACATTGTTATAGAATATGTTATGGTTGGACCTGAATCCCAACCACAAGCAAGAAACTACTGAGAAAGATGAACAGAGTGTGAAGAGTAGTAATAGTCAATTAAAGCAAATTGAAAGGAAGATCAAGTATTTTTAATAGTGCTTGTTAATTAATTGTTAATTGTTAATGGGTCTCGTGCTTTGACAATTGAAAGTGAAAAAATTAAAAAAAGTTACTGAACTTTTCAACAAGATAAAGGAAAGGGTCTTCGTGGTAGGCCACCATCTCCCACATATCACTCATCTCTCTAGTCTCTATATATTTGCTTGGGAAATCGTGGACCTAATCCCTTTGAAAGAGTGCTTTAATTTTTTCTGACTAAGTTTAAATCCAATCCAGCACATGTCCACTTTCTACTCTATCTGCTTCTTAATTTTGTGCTTGATTCCCGATTGGGTTGGTAACAATATGTGTGAATATATTTCAAACAAATTTTGGTTTTAGTGCTTGTAGTATTAAATCATTAATTTTGATCCCTATAATTTTATAAGAACTTGGCCTGAGTTTAAATATAATAATCAAAACCAAAAATTCGTTAAAAATATATGCACTAAGCATTAAATTTAGACTAAATTTTTGTGAAACTATAGAAATCAAAACCAATGATTTAAGACTACATCAATCAAAATCAAAATTCGATAAAATCAAATACTCACATATCCAATATAATTATCATTTGAAGTGACAACTTTTTTTAAGAAAAACAAATTTAAAATAAAAACAAGTATACAAAATAAGAACCACGAAGCATGTTTATGTATGTTAATAATAGTTAGCTTCTTGTTTTTGTGTTATACCAATTATTTTAGACTGAGATGGAATAGTTCATTATTTTAAAATAAAATTAAAACTTTAAAATGATATTTTAAAATTCATGGGATACTAATTATTAAGCATATCTATGTTGAAAAGTAATAACTACTAAATTCTTGTTTTTTCATGTTATATCGATTATTGAACTATATTTTTCTTGATAAAAGGTATTACCTTCGGTCCTAATTATAAGAATATTTTTGTAATATAATTTACATTATAAAAGTGTTCATATAATTAAGACCGAAAGGAGTAATTTAGATAGATAAATTAGAGTGGAATAGTCGGTCACCTTCAATAAAATAAAGAATTTTGAAAACGAAGTGAGTAAATTTATTTAAGAAATGGCCCCACAAGTACAATACTAGGAAGTCATTTCGAACATTGTTATCGTACCGTGGAGGATGCTTCTTAATTTGAACATCTTGATAAATTTTCAACTCGATAATGCTTTACTTTTCCCTCTTAATTTATTCGATTAAATTTCTAGAACATTGCTAATGGTCAAACAACTGTAAAACGTAAACTGTAACGTTGGTTTTACTGGTCAATATAGTTGCCTCAATTTACTGACAAGAGCTGACTTTTTCAACAATAAGACCAAGAAAAGAGAAGGGGGGAGGGGGGGGGGGGGGCGGCTGGCTGAAACGGATTAAATTTTGCGAATTGTGAGGAAATATCAAGTAGCAACCGGTAAAATTTTCCAGTTCTAAGATCCATCAATTCTGGTGAACTTGCATTTATAGGCAGTGTCGGAGCCACCTATAAGACAAGGGGCAAGTGCCCCCTTGAATTGGAGAATTTTGTTTTACGGAAAAAAATAATACATGTTTAAATGATTGTCTACTCTTAAATTAAGTGATGATCCTTAATACATCAAGACTATACTTCGTAATTGGTTGGGGATGAATGATTAAATGATTATTTATTATCTTATATTGAAAAAGATGTATTTGATAACATTGATAATAAGGTAATTATAATGCAATTCCAAAAAATAAATCCTAGAAGAATGACATTATAATTAATTTTATTATAATATACTTTTTTATTAAAATATATATATTTGAACTTATTGAGTGTCCACCCTTCATTGTAATTTATGTAATTGCATTTCTAACCGCACTTAGCCTTGCTTTTCTAAATGACAGGTTTATAAAATAATTGTCTCTCTTATTACATCATTAATATTCACTTGATTTCATAAATATTTTTTGATATTATTTTCTTTTCTTATTTATATTCTTTTATTTTTTTTAATACATTTAGAATTTTCTAGATCCGCAACTGTTTATAGAGTAATAGAAGGTCTATGGATCGAAGTGGCAATAGATTGTGACTCTCTTAGTGTGAAAAAGACTGAGTCCCTTGACATACAATTCTGTCTACTACTCTCTGAACTATTATATTGAGAAACTTTCAAAATTCAAAATCCTTGAGTTATTCTACTCGTAGCTTACGTCCCTTATGGTGACTAATAATTTAAGAAGGTTCCAAAATTAAAAAACATGTGATAATTGGGATGATAGCTTAGCCTACCATTCAAGAAACCTCCAGTGTTGTTTCTTCTTAAATTAATTAATTTGATAAAAGACCATATTAATATTAGAAGGACTTGGTAATTCAAAATAGTAGACGTTTTCTAATGTAACTTTGTTGCTATGACTTGTTCTGGTTTTTGCTCAAATGTTTTTTTTGTTATAAGGCGAGGGGAGGGGGGATTTGAACACGAGACTTGAGGGAAGATATAAGGAATACAAACGGTGCCAAGATAGAATTGGTCTAACAACGTAAGGCCCTATTAAATCTTTTTGGGTCATGAGTTCAAATCTTAAAGAAGACACTTGTGATAGAAGGAGTAATCACAAACAAACCGGATACTAGATGATAATATCCAAAAAGAAAAAATACAAACTGTGTCCTAATGATGTGGAAGGAGGAGGTGGAATATGGTTGGAACCTCATGCATTATTCTGGTTAATCTTCGCAAAAGTGACTTTCGTTTCAATTAACTTATATATATTGAAGTTGGCATAAGACTTAATTAAAATAATGTGATTTATATTTGGAAAACTTTTCTGAAAAAAAAAAAGTCAGTTTGTTTAAATAATATATTGAAAAGCCAATTTCAAAATGCTCAAATCTAAAGAAATTTGAAAGTCGAAATTGTGTTACCTTTAAGGGAAAATTACATTTGAATACCATTTGAATTTGTAAAAAGACTGAGAAGTGACATGGACCTATGAGGGATTTGCAAATTGGGGTGAAAAGACTAAAATGCCCTTAATATTAGGCTATGAAGATAGAAGGAATATGGCCAATTCATTCCTGGTTTGATTTCTGACTTTGCGCTCAACTTCCTCTGCCTCGTACTCTCAGAATCGGTGATTGTCCAAAGGAAATCTCTCCGACCGGTGGTCGGCTACTTTGTGAGGAAGAGCACCGAGAGAGGAGGAATCAAAGGCTACGGAAGCGGTAGAACCAGATCGCACAACGCCAATGGGATAAAAAACGGCAACCTTCTTCTTTCTCGCTCAATCTGAACAGAACCAGATTTGCTGTCTTTATTTTTTAAAAAAAAAACCAACCAGATCTTCGCCTTGTTTACATTATTATGAATTTTAAGTATCATATTAGTTGTGTAGCTCATTGGATGAATAACACCATCAGCATATAAATGATGATTTCCACACATACTTGAGTTCTTCATTTGTACCTTGTTGAAATTTGTAGTAGAGGATAACTTGATATAAAGTCAGGGAAAAGCAAGGGCGGAACAGCTGGAAAGGTCATCACTCCACCTCTTTGGAGGCGTGTCGATTGGGCTTGGTTGGGAGAGGAAGAGCGAGATGATTGTAGTAGAGGACATGCCTAATTTCCCTCCCTTCTCTCAGGCCGACAAACAAGGAAAGCTCATTCATTGCAAGCAACAAATGGCTCCCCATCAACCATAATCTCTCATCCCCACAAATCTGATTGGAGAGATTGCGACAGAAAGGGGGAAGAGGGGAGTTAGATTGAATTGGACTTGGATCAGCACAGAATTTTTTTAAAATTTATTTAAAATTAAGGGTAAAATGGTAAATTTACCCGAATTTGTAAATCTCCATATGGTTCTTGATACCTTTAAGTCCTTTAACAAATTCAGCAGACATTTGGAGGTTCCACAAATTCATATAGTATTTAAATGGGATTCTCCCCATCTTTAATGTGACTTTTTAGCCAAAAGTCGTTTTTCTTTAAAGCCATCCCAAACATAATTTTAGCCTCTAAGTCTTCGACCTAAACAAAGCCAGTTTTGGTCCACTCAACGCTATCCCAAATATGCCCTCAAATGTTTTAGAATTTTGTTTGTGTGTGTGTGTGTAATCATATATTTAATAATTATATTCTCATTTTCTTCAAGATTTAGTTTTATAATTTGTATTCATGCATAGAAAGTTTGTACGTGGACAAAAACATTTGTTTAGTTGAATGTTGTGTGTCCTCTTATAACTAAACCAGGAAAATTTTGCAATAAACTAAACTACAGAGAGATGACACATGAAATGATATGAAAGCTCTGGTAATTAAAATGAACTTGTGATTTCGGCAAAGGATGCATTATATCATCAGAGTATAATATAATGCCTATCTCAGCTCAAGGGTCCAGTTGTTGGTATCCTCTATGAGACCCATCTGCAATTTAGTAACAACACTGTATAGCTGCTGTGATACAACTCCAACACCACCCTCTCTATATGTTACCCTGCAAACGTTAAACAACTCATGTTAATTTCTTAGAAACTCAAATCAAATAGAAGAATAAGATATTCATGAAAATATTTAATGGTAAGTGAATGATGCATGCTCCATGTGAGAGAGCAAGAGATGAATTCAATACACAAAGTGTACTTTCTTCAATAAAGAGAGCAGTAGCACATAATGCTTCTGTTACAGTTTGTCAGATACTTGTCACAAGGTTCTTCAATGAAAACACTACGAGAACAAGAGAAGTATTCAATATCCAATATGCAATCATAGAACCTAATAGCAAGTAACCATAGAGCTGCGCATATAAGTCTGTTCCTTTTTGTTTCCCATTACTAATTTTCGTGCATGGCGATGCATGTGAAACTGTTCGTTAATGACTTAAATGCACAATTGCAAAATTTGTGTGTGTTGAAACTTACCTCTTGCCCTGATACGTAATACTTCCTACAGGTGACACAACAACGGCTGTCCCAGTGCAGAACACTTCATCAGCATCAAACAATTCGTCTACTGATACCAGTCGCTCCTCAACCTGCATATATATATATATATATATATAAGGGATCATAAGGAAATGAATAATACCTCTGCACTTCTGGCTCGTGATAATAGAAAAATAAGAAGATTCAGGCTCATGCTAATATCAAAATGGGAAGTATAACAAAGTCTATTCAACGGAAGTCGTAGCAAGATTGTTGTCTGAGTGGATTTCGATGACCTCTTAGTGTGCTTGTGACAGAGAAATGGAAGAATGATCAAAATACCTTAGCTGCAGAAGCTCTAATAGTTACCCCAAAATTGTTAGGAAAGACTTTACATCCCAAAATAATTTATCTTCTATATGATATTTGCAGACTTTTTAAGGCACCAACAGATATCATTACAGTCAAATCAAGATTCTCAACAGAGTGATTGAGCAGAGAAAAGGGAAGGTCACTATAGATGACTTCTCAGGGAATTACATCCCAAGTTGTAAAGTTTTGAATCTTAAGTATTAAAGTCTAAAGCAGAAAAACATTCATTAAGATTCTGATCACTGAATCCAATACCTGGAAACCCCGGCTACGTGCAACATCAATAATACTTTTACGAGTGACGCCTGGTAAGATAGTCCCTCCAATAGCAGGAGTTGAAATAACATTACCCTACAATAACATGGAAATAAGGCCAGCATAATTTAGTACGCTCATCTAAATATGAAGGACACAGGGCAAAGCAAAGGTCACAAAAGAGTGTTGCACAAATGAAGTAGCACTGGAACATAATTCAAAAAAACATGGTATAATGCCACATGATTGAAGAATTTTAGAATCATCTACATGACAATTGTATGCTAATTACATTTTTGTTTATTAATATGATTGATCCCAGTACCTTGACAACAAAAATGTTGCTGGAAGAAACCTCCTCCAAATATTTGTTATGCACACAGTCAAGGTATAACACATCCGAGTAGCCTTTCTTTTTTGCAGCAGATTGAGCCCACAGCACCTGACAAAATAATTGAAATTCACAAATGTGTACATGCAGGCACATAGAATAAGTGAGGAAAAATTTGACGGAAAAAAAGAAAGAAAGAAAGAAAGAAAGGAAAAGAAAACAAACAAGAAGAAGCTAGATTCTGGTAGCAAGAAATCAGATCTCGAAAGTTACCAAGAAACAAAGATTACTCAAGTCAACCCTCCAAACTGAATGTTACAAAAGTGAAATGGAAGTGAAGTCACTGAGATTAGATGAGGAAATGAAATACTCCCCCCACTCCCCCCAAAAAAAAATAATAATAATTCTGCTCCTTAACGTAAGAGCTACTTAACTTATTTGGATGGATTAAGAAAATGAAATAAATTAGTTATTTATAACATGAGCTTATCTCCATATATAACATTAGATTATATAAGTTACGTAGATTACTTTGGGGAAATTGATAATATGAGGGATAAAACGGAGATGGTACAAGAAAAAACCAATCTTACATTCACAATCACAAGAAGGCAAGTCATTTGTTTGTTCTTTAATTTAATAGTTTTACTCTGATTAAAATACAAAGACGAGGAATTTTAAAACAAGCAGAAAAGGGCATCTGACCCTGAATTTAAGCAAAGGAAAAGAAACAGAAAAAAAAGGCTTACTGCAGCATAGTTTCCTATGGTCTTCACACCTCCAGTGCCACCAGGAGTAGCTCGATGTAATTTATCTTCAACAATCAAATTGATAGGTGCCAAACCTTCCTGTCATGATATTTATACTTTAAATTTTAAAAGGTACGTAAGATAAGTAATCGTTACAATTTAAAAAACAAATAGCCATAGAATAAGTAGAACACTGCTCCAATTTTTTAAAAATACAATGTAGATTCAACCACTTCAGCCACATCATGACATCAACAAATCACATGAATCATATAAATATTACTACCTCCAATCCTTAATAAAAGATCTCATTTGTAATTCAATTTACACCACAAATGAGATCTTCAATTAAAGACCAAAGGTAGTATTATTTTTACACTGTTCACCCCTCAACATTAAGCCATTGTGGAGTACATCCTCCAAAAAGTTACCTCATTTCAAGATTCTAATCTAAAATACAAGATAACCTTTTCATTTCATTAGTTATACACACAAAGGAAACATGCTATATTCATAGCTAGAGCAGTAAAACACTTCAAGTGTTGTGAAAAATATAGAATAACTAACCCTGAAGTAGTTTCCAACAGGTGAAACATATATTAGAAAGGTATATTCTGGGGCAGGTGCAAGACCAAGTACAGCTCCTGTTCCCATTAGCAATGGTCTGATATACAAGGAACCTCTACCTGAAGGAGGAATCTGAAACAAAATTTTCCCTGATGAATCTGATATCTAGCACAAAGTCACAAACTTTAAATTGTTATATGGCAATGATAGGATTAAATGCTACCCAACGTTTGTTTGCTATCACCGTAGCCTTTACGGCTTCCACAAACTGCTCCATGGTAGGCGATGGCATGCACATCCGCTCGGCTCCAATCTTCATCCGCATGGCATTTTCCTCTGGACGAAAGAGGAGTATGTTCCCATCTTGTTTACGGTAAGCTTTTAGACCTTCAAATAATCCCTGTAACAGACAATAGTGAAGAAGGAAAATAGATTATTGACCAAATAAACCAATATGAAGATATCATATTCAAATAGAAAGGATACCAATTAGACTAGAATTACAGTCACAGATTAAGTGCATCATTGTTCCTGCAACAACTGTTTCCCAGTTAGAGTAATTGCAGTTGAAAATCAAAGCATCATTTTCTTTGTTTTTGAAAAGACCTAGAAGTCATAAACATTATTAAATTCATATGAGAAGGAAAAAAAAATATCACGAGATAAGGTAACTACCCAGTCAATTACTAAGGTTCATTATTTGTGTTTAGAGGTATATTACTCTCTATTTTGGTATATAAATCAAGGTAGAGAAGGTTACAATATATAGGCTTTAGTGGAGAAAGCCTTTACATTAAAGAAATCATAACAAAATGCAGAAAACAGGGA
The DNA here is from genome assembly GCA_034222035.1 of Acacia crassicarpa. Lineage (NCBI taxonomy): Eukaryota > Viridiplantae > Streptophyta > Magnoliopsida > Fabales > Fabaceae > Acacia > Acacia crassicarpa. Next base: position 4,446,620 of record JAWXYG010000010.1, read on the forward strand.
TCCCTAAAACAAGGAGAGAATCAAGTGATATAATCCCTGAAATAAGGAATTCTGTTTTATTCTCCTAATATTCTAACACTCCCCCTCAAGCTGGAGAGTATATGTCGAGCAATCCCAGCTTGCCACAGAATCTCTCAAACTTCGTTCGACCAAGTGGTTTAGTTAGGATGTCAGCAATCTGTTCTTCAGATCTTATGTGAGACAAGGTCATAATGCCTGCTTCAATCTTTTCTTTAATGAAGTGTCTGTCTATATCAACATGCTTGGTTCGATCATGATATACTGGGTTCTTCACCATTTCAATGCTGGCCTTGTTGTCGCACCAGAGTTGCATTGGTCCCTCATGTTGAATCCCTAACTCCTTCAGTAATCTGATGATCCACATTCCTTCACAGACGCCTTTGTTGATAGCTCTCAGTTCTGCTTCTGCACTGCTGGGTGACACCACTGTCTGTTTCTTGCTTCTCCATGTAACCAGATTTCCCCACACATATGTACAGTACCCTGAAATTGACCTCCTGGTCTCTCTATCCCTTGCATGGTCTGCATCAGTGTAGATTTCAATGTTTCTGGTGGTATTTTTCTTAAAGAATATTCCTCTTCCAGGATTAAGCTTCAAGTAGCTCAAGATTCTGTATACAGCCTCCATGTGCTCTTCTTGTGGTTGATGCATAAATTGACTTACTACTCCGACTGCGTAGCTAATGTCAGGACGAGTATGAGTCAAATATATCAACTTACCCACAATTCTTCTGTATCTTTCTGAATTAGCTGGAACACCTTCTGGTTTGATCTGTAAGTGACATCCCTCTTCCATTGGTGTCCCTTCTGGTTGAGTGCCCAGCATACTTGTCTCATGTAACAGGTCTAGTGTATACTTGCGTTGAGATATATTGATGCCCCTTTTTGTTCTTGCCACCTCCAAGCCTAAGAAATACCTCATTTGTCCAAGATCTTTTACCTGGAATTCAGTGGACAAGTCCTGTTTTAGTTGAGCAATGGATTCTTCATCATCTCCGGTAATGATTATGTCATCAACATAGACGATCAATATGGTGACTTTGCCATTAACACGTTTGGTAAACAACGTGTCATCTGCTCGCCCCTGAGTATAACCAAGTTCTTTTACTGTTTTGGTAAATCTACCAAACCATGCCCTTGGAGATTGTTTCAGACCATACAATGATTTTTTGAGTTTACACACAGAGTTATTAGGAGCTAGAACTCCCTCTGGAATCTCCATGTATACTTCTTCCTCCAAGTTCCCATTCAGGAATGCATTCTTCACGTCCAGTTGGTACAGGGACCAATCCAAGTTCGCTGCAAGTGATAACAGAACTTGAATTGTATTGAATTTGACTACTGGAGCAAATGTCTCCTGATAGTCGATCCCGTACGTCTGAGTGTATCCTTTTGCAACAAGCCTAGCCTTGTATTTGTTGATGCTACCGTCAGGATTAAATTTTGGAGTGAAGATCCACCTGCATCCGACTGGTTTCTTTCCTTTAGGAAGGTTTGTGATCTCCCATGTTCTATTTTCCATGAGTGCCCTCAATTCCTCTTCTGCAGCTTGCTTCCACTTTGGATCAGCCATAGCTTGTTGAAACGTTTTTGGAATGATTATTTGTGCACTGTTTACAACAAAACTTTGCATTCTTGCAGATAGATTACCATATGAGACAAATCGTTGAATAGGATGTTGAGTACACGATCTTACCCCTTTTCTCAAGGCAATAGGCCAACCCAATTCTTCAGGATTTAATCCCGGATTGGATTCATGGTCGTTCCTTTGAATGGGAGAGATAGTTCTACCGTTGTCTGGCTCAGGTTGAACTTGTGAGGTGGACTCTATCACCTGTTGTGACTCTTCATCCATCCCAGAATTGATCTCAACATGAGTTTCTAGTTCATTGGATTCAGTCTGAGGTGGAATGTGTGTATTAGGCTGGTTTGTGGGAGCAAGTGAGTCAAGAGAGGCTATAAGGTTAGGAATTGATGATGATGTGCTAGGTGAGTTAGAAGTGTTGGCATTAGGAATTAGCCATTCAATATCAGAATCCTCCCCCTGAATGGGTAATTTGGGGTAATAAGCTTCATCTTCAGAGAACACTGTATCCCGGGAGACAATTAGTTTCTTGGAAGAGGGACAATAGCATTTGTACCCTTTTTGAGTAGATGAATAGCCAAGGAAGATACATTTGTTAGCTCGAGCACTAAATTTGTTGCCCTCCTTTTTGTGAACAAAGACAACACAGCCAAACACCTTGGGGGGTAATGAATTGATAAGGGGGCAATTTGGGAAGCATTCTAGGAGTTTTTGAATTGGAGTGTCGTATGTGAGAACTTTAGAAGGCATTCTGTTAATGAGATAAGCAGCGGTGAGGATGGCATCGCCCCAGAATATGGTAGGAACATTTCGTTCCATTAGCAAGGCACGGGTAACTTCCAATAGGTGACGGTTTTTCCGTTCGGCTACCCCATTTTGTTGAGGGGTGTAGGGACAAGAAGTTTGATGATGAATTCCATGATGATCAAGAAAGTCTTTGAAGGTGGTGCTCATGTACTCCTTGGCATTATCACTCCGAAGGACCTTTATGGATGTGTTGAATTGGGTTTGGACAAAGGTATAGAACTTTTGGAAAACTTTGGCGACATCAGATTTATTTTCCATTAAATAAACCCATGTGGTTCGAGTGTGGTCATCAATAAAAGTAACAAACCACTTGGTATGGGTTAGAGTAGGTATCCGGGCTGGCCCCCAAATATCACTATGAATCAATGTGAATGGGGAGGAAGGAGTGTAGGGTTGTTTGGGATATGAGGATCGTGTTTGTTTTGCAAACTGGCAAGTTTCACAATGAAAAGGAATAGAATTTTTATTGAACAAACTAGGAAACACATGTTTCATATAATCAAAACTAGGGTGGCCTGACCGACAGTGCCACAACAATATATCATTATTTTGTGAATTCAAGCTAACCAGTGCTCGTCTTGCTTTCCACACATTTTTATTCGTTGAGGTGGAACCTTCAAGATAGAACAATCCATCCCATTCTCTAGAAGTCCCAATCGTCCTCCTCGTTCTTAAATCCTGAAAAATACACATACCATCATCAAAAATCACTCGACATATTTGTCCTCTAATCAACTTACTCACAGATATTAGATTACATGTGAGTTCAGGTACAAACAGAACATTGTGTATTGTCAAGTCATCGGATAACATGATTGTACCAATACCCTCAACCCTTGTATATACACCATTAGCAACTTTTACTTTTAGGTGGTCATTACAGAGTTTAAGAGTGTAGAATAAGTTTTTGTTACCGGTCATATGATCCGTAGCTCCCGAGTCAACAATCCAGGTATCATTACTAGTCATCACAGCATTGAGAGCAACAATAGATTTACCTGATTGAACAAGATTCACACTGGGAGTAGAGGTAGACTTATTCTGTTTGTCGAGTATTCTGCGAAGTATCTGTAGTTCTTCCTGATTCAGGCGATCCTCACTTTCAACCTTTGTTTCAGCTGTAGTCATGTGGCTTGAGAAGTTTGATTTTGCTCCAGTAGGTTTCCCATGGAGCTTCCAACATTCTTCCCTAGTATGACCCTTTCTCTTACAATAGTTGCACCATTTAGTAGTCTTTCGTTCCCCTCGTGGTCCCTGAACTGCAAGTGCGGAGCTTTCAATTTGACTCGATCCACTTTGGTTCAAGAGTTTCCTACTCTCCTCGAATTGCACAAAATTAACAACGTCAAAGAGTTGTGGAAGTGGCTTCAGTCCCATGATTCTGCCCCTTATCTCTTCAAAAGTGTCATTTAGACCCAAAAGGAAATCATGTATCCTTCCCTCTTCGACAATTCGTTTGTACAATTGCGCATCTTTGAGACTTTCCCAGGGGTGAACTTCAAATAAGTCCTGTTGTTGCCACAATTTTAACAATGCATTATAATAGTCAGTTACTGACATATTACCTTGTCGCAAATCTCGGAGTTGTCTTTTCAAGTGGATTAAGACAGCGGTGTTTTCAAGGGAGGAGTAGGTCCTCCTAGCAGCATCCCATATTTCCTTTGCCGTGTGAGCAAGTAGATATCCCTCGCTGATTTCCAAGGTCATTGAATTACACAACCATGTCATGACTTGGTTGTTTTCAGCAAACCAGGTATCGAAATTGGGATCATCTGGAGCTGGTTGAGGGGCAGCCCCATTAATATATTTCTCCTTTCTCTTACCTCTAATATACCTCAGCACACTTTGTGACCATTGGAGATAGTTCCTGCCATTAAATTTATGGCTAATAGCCATAACTTGGTGGTCTGAAAAATCTGAGGTCATTTCTGAAAGTCTGTGTGGTACTGGGTTAGTGATTGTAGAGGGAGAAGAAGGAGAAGATTGTTCAAGTTGAGAGGTGGTTCCGGACATAAAAGCTATTGGGAGTGTTCCGGTTAGATTTTCAGGGATTGAGCCAAACTGAGGAGGACATTGTGAAAAATCCATGTTTCGTCGCCGGAGTCACTGTTCACGGCCGCGCGTGGTGGTCACGCGCCGGTAACAATGGTGGCGCGTGGATGTCACGCGCCGGTCAAATCGTCGGCGTTCTTCAGGGTTCCGCCGATCGGCACCTCGCGACTCCGTCTGTGGTGGCGGTGTGATGACACGCGCCTTCTTCTGGTCAGATCGAGCTTCGGCTTCCTCCTCTGTCTGTTTGCTCTCTCTCTCGTGATTCTTAGTCAGGCAAGGGTTGTCGTGGGTCTGGGAGGATGAACAACGACGACAGAGGAGTTCACGACTCTGTCCCGTACAGATACGAAGTTCTTGTGTTTTGAATAGGCCTCCACCGCTTGAAACATTGCTGCTGAGTTCTTGTGTTTTGAATAGCTCAACACCATTTGCTGCTGAGCTCATTTCTGGCGCTGCTTTGATACCATATTTGTGTTTAGAGGTATATTACTCTCTATTTTGGTATATAAATCAAGGTAGAGAAGGTTACAATATATAGGCTTTAGTGGAGAAAGCCTTTACATTAAAGAAATCATAACAAAATGCAGAAAACAGGGATCCCTAAAACAAGGAGAGAATCAAGTGATATAATCCCTGAAATAAGGAATTCTGTTTTATTCTCCTAATATTCTAACATTCATCGATCAGGTTCTTATCACGATGAAACAAACCTGTTCACTTATTCACAGGTGCACATGGGCAAACATTGAAGAAGATAAAAGTAACAATAAACATCATGAATGACTCTGAAAACTTAAAAATTTCTTGTGAAGTAGTTTTAGCATTAGCTTTTTACCTGAACTGTGACACCTTATGGGATATATACTATCCCAGAAAGCTTAGCATAAACTTAATTTAGTGCACACATGAAAAAATAAAACTAACCTGCCCATAATTTAAAACTCCAGCAGAGGGGCTCATTTCGATGTTCCCCCAGCGCTGTAATTCACCTTTAGAAAAGCTTCCATCTTTATTACATTTCATTACATACATATAATCGGTAGGATGGATGCCAAACCCAATGCTATCCCAGTCTAAGTCAGCGATATCTGTTGTTGCACTGCACCGTTCGCAAATGCATTATAAGACATAAATCAGGTTATGTATAAAAATAGATGTAGTTGCATGGTCCTCATAATTTTTCTTCCATCGAGTAGCCTCAAGTCAGTAACGAGATGGAAGCAGAGGGAGAAAGGCAAGCCAGTTAATCATCATTCTTAGCAAATAAGTCAATTTGTTTTCAGTTGTTATAGTTACAGAATATAATATATATATTCCAAATTGACCAATTTAGAATAGAAAATGTATAAGAAAAGTTAACCCTTCAAGAAAGCATATCTCAGACCAGAGATGGACTTTTGATGGACATAAGCAGCGAACAGAGCTAGCCTCCCAAATGTACAAACTCATAAAGAAGACCGGTTGAATGAAAATAGTAACTAAATAAAATCAAATAAAAGCAGAACTACGAAGAGAGAAAAGATAAAAATATATAATGTAGAGACCTTTGGGCATCGAGCAGCAAAGCATAAGGCCTGAGAGGAGAAGCAGCTCGCAAAGCATACTGAGAAGCGAAAGGGGACTGCTTTTGAAGCTGCAAACATGGGTTCAAAGTGAATGATATGTTGCAAAGAAGAAAACGAGCAAGCAAGATTTTTTAGAAACGAAGAAAAGAGGGTACCGTGAGAGAGAGAAGGGAAGAAGAGTTGAGGTTGGCGAAGGGTAGCTGAAGGAACGTAGAAGAGTGGCGAGAGGGGCAGATCGGAGACGTCGGTAGAATGCCCGACAGTACGGCGGCGGTCTCCATCTCTGTGTGCGTCTGTGAAACAAAGTGAAATGAGGAATCGCTATTAGGGGATTAGTATTATATAGGCCTCCGGGGTTAATAGTGAATCTCCCCACGAGGCTCAACTCAGTTTCTAAGATTCTCCCTGTGATGTGATGGTAGGAGTGGTAGCTTAAAAATTATCTGACTTATTTTTAAGCTCGGTAGGAAAAAAGTCAAATTGTAAATGATGAGTTATGTTTGGATTGTCAGTCTGACTTTTTGCAGAAGTAGCTTTTTTCTTAACTGATGAGTGTTTGGATTATTATTTGAAAAGTCAGTTAAGATAGAAAATAACTGAAAAGGGCATAAATCATATTGAGTACTAATATACATATTAGTTGTATATATTAGGATAATAAAAATATTAATTTCAATTTTAATTTGGAAAAAAGTTAAATGATTATTAAAAAAATTAACAAACAGGAAAGTCCTTAATTATATATATTTAATGGATAAAATTGTTTATAAAATAAAATGCATACAAATAATACACATTAATAAAAAAAGGACGACCTAGACACAACGTTCCTGCCAATTAGCTCCATTAATCAAGATTAAAAAAAAATTAACCATATGAAGATAAGTTGGACAAAAACAAAGTAGGGTTAAGGACCATCTTCGCCAACGAACTATTGGGCCAGGTGTACACAACACAATATACTTTTTGTTGGACCATTTTCGCCAATAAACCTTTCAAAACAGCAAATTTGCACAATCCGTTAAAGCTCAGTTAACGTCCCGTCTCCCTCTCTCATTCATTCCTCTCCCTCTTTCCTCTTCTTCATTCTCCCTCTTTCGTCTTCTTCATTCCTTTTGCTTATTTTTTTTTCCAGAAACAGAAACAAAGCCCAGAAACCAGAACCAGCGACCAGAGAAACAGCAAAAAGGAACAAACAGAAACAGAAACAGCGACAAGAGAAACAGCAAAAAGGAACAAACCAGAAACAGGAACAAACCCAGAAACCAGAAACATCGACACACGAAACAGCAAAAAGGAAAAACCAGAAACACTAACAAAGCCTAGAAACAGCGACAAGAACAGAAACAACAACAATCGAGATGTATAAAAAACCATAAACAGCGACAAAAACAGAAATAGAACCAAAAACAGAACCGGTGCTTCTACGGCAATGGATCTGGAGCTCGGAGATGCACTCACGGGGAAGACCGCCACAGTGAGCAACGGTCAGAGGGCGTAGATTCCCACAGAGCCAAAACCACAAATTTAGGCCAAATCGTTCAGTGAAACCACTTCAAATCAGCAAAATCGCTTCAAAAATAACAAGTTATTATGGAAGAAATAGCAAACCAAGACCAAGATTGGAGGTAGAGACAAGATTCCAGTGAAGAGGATGAAGAAGACGAAAAAGGGAGAGGGAATGAATGAGAGAGGGAGAGGCGGTGAGCAAAAAAAAGAAGAGGATGAAGAAGAGGAAAGAGGGAGAGGAAATGAATGAGAGAGGGAGACGGGACGTTAACTGAGCTTTAACGGATTGTGCAAATTTACTGTTTTGAAAGGTTGATTGGCGAAAATGGTCCAACAAAAAGTATATTGTGTTGTATGTACCTGGCCCAATAGTTCGTTGGCGAAAATTGTCCTTAACCCAACAAAGTATTATAGATAAAGACAAGTACTAGCATCATCTTTGTTATCCACAACCTTCTGCAACAAAGCATTGTGAGCACATTCACATTTAAAAATGGAATGGAGAAACATCCAGTGCGTTAGGACAACAGCTCGGAATTGGGGCGTTTAAAAAGCCCGGCTGCGTTTGCTGTAATGGAGAAAGTCCAGCTGACGTACTGGGTTGGCTAAACATGACAAATTGAGATTTTTTTTTCCACTGGTCCAATAGTTTAAAAGCTACTGGATTTTTTGTGCTAAAAAGCTGAAATATAAGTGATGCCAAACGGGCCCTTTGTAGTCACGTACTCATGTTCATTTTTAGCCTTTTTGGCATTACTACCTGTGGGGAGTGACCGAAAAGAATTTTATCCTAATCTTTTGTTTCCATATTTTTCATCCACTTTATGGAGGTCATTGAATGAGAGGGGGAGAAAAATGAAAGTAATAATGTGAATTTTTTTTTTAATATGGATTAGACGAATATGATTTAGAAATTATAAGGGATAATAAGAAAAGGATGATAAAATAAACCTAAACCCCTAGTGACACAGAAACAGATTTCCTCAGAAGCAAACACCTCAGTATTCCTCAGAAGCAAATCTGAGCCGTCTAAAAATGAATTTAACGACCAGAGAGGGATTTTTAAAATTTTTATAAAAACCGCGCGCGGTAGTTTTTACCGCACGCAGTTTTTTACATAATGATTCTGGACCTTTAGATCAACTTTTGGACGGCCCAGATGGAACGATACTGAGGGATCCGATACTGAGACAATCCAGATCCCTAGTGACACAACCTGTAGCCTCTCAATTTTTGGGGCCTTTCCAGAAACAATTTAATATTTTTTTTTTACACTAAAGTATACTTTTAGTCCTTTAAGTTTTGTACAAGTCATATTTTTTGTCCCTTAACTTAATAAAGTATATTTTTTGTCCTAAAATTCTAACACCGTTAATGTTGCTAACGGAAAATGTTGACGCAGCGAATTCAAGTGATGGCTAATAACATTTAATTACACAACTTATATATATTTTTCAGTTCACCCATATTTTAAATTTAAGTTTAATAGTATTTAATTACACAATCATCATTTAAGTTTACACTGTTATCACTTGAGTATGCATTTTCCGTTCACAAAATTAACGATGTTAGAATTATAGGACTAAAAATATACTTTATAAAGTTAAAGGACTAAAAGTATACTTCATCAATTTAAAGGACCAAAACTATACTTTAGTCTTCTTTTTATTATTAGAATGAGTTACATCTTAAGATTTTATAGGTAAGAAAGTGGTTTTTTTTTTTCCCAATTTTTTTCTATTTTTTAAAGATATAGATTCTACATTAAAAAGAAACTACATAATTTTGGATTCTTAAATCCTTAAAAATCATAAAAAATGAAAAAAAAAATCTCTATTTTGATATTCAGTGATCAAAAGAACATGAGAAAAACATTTAAGAAAGGCCCAAAATTAGGGCACAGCACTAAAGGGGCAGCAAACACTCCTGCCCCGTTACTACACAATTTTATAAAATATTAAATATGTTCATGAAGAAATAAAATATTAAATCTAAATTATTTATTATTTTAATTTAAGAGTGGATATGAAATTATGATGGGAAAAGACAGAGGAAAAAAGAGACGACCCAAAGTCCAAACCCAATGGAATGTGAATATGTGGGAAAAAAATAAAGAAATAATAATACAAAACACTAGTAGTACATTACACCAAAAAGAAAATAAATCAACGTACCACCCATTGATATGAATATAAAATTAGATATTATAATATAAAATAAAAATATATTATTTTTTTATAATTATAAAAATACTAATCTCTAAAATTATCAAATCCAAAATTGGGCTGGTATTTTCAGCAAATTCTTAATCAGGCTAAGGGGCCTATTTAAGATTTTTTTTTTTTTTTTAATGTTGTTAAAAGACTAAAATGCTCCTATATTTTTTAGAACAAAAATTGAAGATAGTTAAGAAGAAGAAAAGGATTTCTAAATTTGGCCTCTTCGAATTTAAACTAATTAATAACTCTTCAATATAATTAGTATGATGTGTTATTTTGATTAAGGAGGTTAGACAGATGCTTTTTGAAAATTAGGATCATGTTAGTTATATATATAACTTCAAGTTTAATTATTGATTTTGTATTCTACATGTTATTCGAGTCCTCATACATATACATATGGTTTCATTTTACTTAAATAATCGCAGCGACCTACGGCTTTTTTTTTTTTTTTTGCTAAAAAGGATGGCATCAGAGCCTACATTACACACTAAATTACACCCATGGGAAAATTAATCCCAAACTCTCCTGGATACACCAGTTCCTCAAACTAGAAGGGCACTCATTGAGAATGACAGAATCGGAGATGCCCTTTTTGGCCAAGGCATCCGCAATTCTATTTGCATTCCTAGAAATACTTCGAACATCCACCTGCCAACTAAGCGATAATAAATCTCTAGCTCTCAAGATTAAATTACTACAAGAGACGCAATCACTGTTTAGCAACAAATTAACAGTCGAATCCGCATCAGATTCCAAAATGATCTTCCTGAAACCCAAGTCCCAGACTGTCTGTAAGCCTTGCGACCTACGGCTTATGTTTCGATGGTTTTCTCATATTCTAATGGGTTTTGACTTGCTGTTCTCATGTTTGGATGGTTTTCTCATCTTCTAATGGGTTTTGACCAACCTGTCTCTTTGTTTTTAGACAGACAACTTTAAAAGCACTCTCTGGAGCTGCATCCTATATATATATATATATATATATTTGCAAGAACAATCTCTTTCTATTATTTATGGATCTCCATGACACGATTCAGTTTATATTCAATGAGACTAGAACTGATTTATGTTGTTTCCAGCGTTGAGAACCCAGTTGGACTTTAAATGGTTTCTCATTTACAATTTATTTCAAAGTAATAATGACTTAAAGACTTTGATTATTTTCCAATTAGTTAGCTCAAATTCTGAACCATTTAAATTATATTTTCCCATAAAATTTTAAGAAATGTTGATTGAATGTAAATATTCAAGCTTTTGATCGAGGTGCCACAGTAAGTATAGTAAGCTTAGGGGTGAACTGTTTGCTTGCACATAGTTGTGAGTAAATCACATCAAAATACAGGCCCAAAAAACGTCTATTTTGTATCCAAAAAAAAACGTCTACATATCTGTATCTAAAAAAAAAAGAGAGAGTCTGTATATAAAGCAAAAGTGGCGAACACCGGTATTTACTAAAGGCGAAACACACTATTATTAACATAACGGCTACAGTGTCAGAAACACAAATTAGGATTTCACAATGACAAACAAGACCATGACACGAACTCAATCAAAGCCGACATACTCCAATAACAAGGTGCTCTTTCAAAAGCCAGAGCAACTCCTCCTCCCAATATTTCGGGAGGAAAAAAAATCTGTTCCAAACCTCACTACATTCTCTTTACTCTCCTCTTCCTGAACTGCAATGCATTCCTATAATAACTACAATATCACTAGTACCATAATTGCATTTGCTCACATAAGATGGGGACACAGCATAGAACCGCAATCTGTTATTATTTACCACAAAAGAAGAACCCCCCTCGAATCTCCTTCAAATCAATGCCCTGGATTCCAGAAGAATGAATCTGATCAACATGGTATATTTCAAAATGCACCATTTCGTCCGTGAAGAAAGCAGAAGGAAGATATTACTAACAGAGGCATGTCCAAGAAGACATGTTAAAATGTAGAGCATTAACGCACCTTATACACACATAATACACTTGTATTCTAACAACCTCAAATACTATTATCAATCTCCATTTCCATTTGCCATAATTCCTGTTCAGTCAAACAAATGCATAAACATCTGAGCAACTATAGCAGAAAGAGAAACAAAAGAAAACAACATATATTGAGAAGAAGAGATGATGATATACAAAGTTTCAATCTAGCAGGGGTTGACGCTTTTACATAATTAGCCTACAAGAGTCCTAGGATGTCAAAGAAATTAGTAAATTCAGAATATATTCATGGAGAAGCAATATAGCAAAGGAAAACTTTATGTCACGTTCTAAACATACAAAATATTGAAAAACCTTGAGCAGGATTGTGGTGTTTTCGTTAGTGATCTTATAGCATCAAGGTTTATCATGTTTGAGCTTAGCTCAAAAAGTTCATAGATGAGGTAATATTCAAGTTACTAGACTAAAATTATACACAGTAGGACCCTGGCCCTAACTGTACTAGTTTTCAGGTCATACCAATCTTCAGGGTTAAGCAGACATTTGAATCATACCACAGAAGAAGCCATAAGTATTTATTATAAAAGTAAAAGCTAAAAACTGACCAAACAAAGTATGCTAAGTTTGACAACATGCATAGCAGCGTGAGAAACTGAAAACTGATAACAATCATTAACCTAAAGCAGAAAAATTTCCCTCAACGGTATTGCCAATATATCTTCTTTACCCCCATTTTAACTCAATAATTTTTCCATGTTACTAAAATAAGATGCAGCAACTTGACCAGCACAGCTTAATGGTGTTGTAATATCAACTTTCATACAGACAAAATGTTAAAAGCCATTGCAAGGTTCCTATCATACATTTCAAGACATGGTCTGCAAGAAATCATTGGAAGACGGTACCAAACAGGGACGATATCCACCAAAATATATATATATATATATAGACAAAGTTTAGAATGCAATTTGCTACCTAACAGTGATTAGTAACTTGTCCAGTGTTTCCTTTGCAAATTTCTTCTGCTTTTCCTGATACACTTGAACCAGAATGTAATATATCTTTGTCTTCAGTTTGAGAATTTGAATGATCATTTTCTTTCTGATGAAGATCACGTTGATTCACATCCAATTTATGATTCTCTATACTATCATGTGTTCCTTGACTGGGAAAGTTAACAGCATCAGCTTTCTCACAGGTCACCTCAGATACCTGTATCACCTTATCTACCATTACTATATGAGTATCCTTCAGGTTCCCTTGTGACTGATTTAATGATGGCACCACATCCGATTGGGTTGAAATCAAGCTGAAAAAATCAATAACTTCTAGAATCAGTAGCTTAACCAGACTACATTTACATAGAATATGAATAAGAACTATAATATTGGCACAAAAATTATTCATGGGACCAAAATTATACCTGTAGGAAACATTCTGATCTAAAGGATTATCAGTCACAGGTTCTTCGGGTCTCTGTTTTTTATTCTTCCTCAAATCTACATGGGGATCAACATTAGTAGTAGAGTTCCCAGTGCCTCTTTTGCGCCTGCTCACACGATGTCCACCCTGGAATAGGGGGGCAGATTTTACATTCACATCTTCATTAAATTTAGATTCAAAATGATTTGTCCTGCACATATCTTCAGCAACCGGCGGTACTTCTACTATAACTTTTGGTTCTCCAAGTGAAAACTGCATTTCCACTCTCTTGCTATGATCACCAAGTGTTTTGTCATTTTCTAAGAGCTGCTGCTTATTGTGATCATAATAGGAACCAGAAACCAGAGGTTCATTTTTGTTTTCTGTTGGAGACTGATCAGGATGAGATCTGAAAAATAGATCAGTGCACCGTTTGATCCATGAAAACCGAACAGGACTAGTAGAAGAAACAGCTGCTGACTTCTGTACATCTGGAGTTTTAAGCTCATTGCTGAAACCATCACCTTGCAAAAGACTGTGCTGCTTCAAATTTTTCAGTGCAGAGATCTTCTGTTGGTTAGCCTCCATATCAGATTTTAGCATTTCAACAAAAGTAACATCATCGGAGGCAACTTTCAAGTCCTCCAACTTTTTCAATTCTTCAATCTGACCATTAATATGGATTCTATCAGCATGCAATAGCTCTCTCTGTTTTTGCAGTTTATCACTTTGAACCTTGAGTTCCTCAATGCAATTATTTAATTCAGCCCATTCCCTATTTCTCAGTTCACGATCCAAGTTTATTTCAGTTCGCTCATCATGAAGCCTTTTCATCTCAGAGGAAACATGCTCCATCTCCTTCCTTGCTTTCTCCTCAAGAGCATTAATGTATTGGAGTTTATTCTTTTTCTCTTCTTCAAAAGATTTTTCTCTTTCCTTCAAGTAACTTTCCACTTCTTCACGCCTCTTCTCAACCAGGTTATTCAACTCCTTCTTTTGCATCTCACTGTCCTTTAAGAAATCTGCCCGCTCTTGCTGCATCTTGCAAAACCACTCAGCATGTTCATTTGCCATCTTGTTCATGAATTCTTCTCGTTCACGAGCAAGTGACTCTAAGTCTCGGGTGTACTGCTCGTGCATTTCGTTTTTTTCTTGTCTTAGCTTTTCACGTTCATCCCTAATAAACCTTGAAACTGACATCTTTTCTTCTGCCAAGAATTCTGCTTCCTTTGCCAGTTCTTCTTTTTTTTCATCAAGGAGTTCCCACTCTAGTTCAAACTTTGCCTTCTCAATTTTCAACTTATCTGCCTCAGCTATAAGCTCTGACTTCAGATTTCTCACAACATCAAGCTCTTCTTTTAGTTTAACTTCCAAAACTGACAAGTCATCCTTTTCAGTTTTCATGGCCTCCAATCTCTCTTTTGCATGATCAACTTGCCTTCTTTTACTCTCCAGTGAATCCAAAGACTTGACAAGATCTTCCCTTGTTTTGCCAATCTCTTCTTTCTCCCTATCCAACAGGTTTTTATTTGACTCAAACTCCTTTTCAGCAGCTCTCAGTCTCTGATCCCTTCCTTCTAGAACAACCGACAACTCCCTAAGTTCCTTCTCCTTCTCCTCCAAAGATCCGGACAGAATTTCCAACTCATGCTCCCTTTGTTGGATTTGGTCCTCCCGCTGCTTTAGGTCAACTTCCTTCAATTCCCAGGCCCGTCTCTTGGTCTCAATTTCTTTTTCAACTGATTTACGCTGCAATTGTAGCTCAGCTTCAAAACCATGTTTCCTTGACAGTAAGGCAGCTTCCTGATCAGCTATAACTTTCTGAATTTCATCCTACATGATCAGCCAAAAATACACGAGAAATAATTATAAGAATATACAACTCATCCTAAAGAATATTGAATGAAGCCTCATCCACATAATCCATCCTGTTAATCAACAATAAAGAATTAGGGAAGAACATACCGATTCTTTGCTGGCAAGCTTCTCTTGATAGCTAACCAACTCCTGCTCTTTCTTATTCAGCTGACTTTCCCGTTTAGTGAGTGCCTGTTTTCAAACAATACCAGTTTACACATGAACAAGAAAAGGATAATAAATACTTAATATCTGTTTCATTTTGACCCAAGTCACACAAACAAGAGTTTAAGAAATAAGAACCTCTTCTTTTTGAGTTAGGGTGGCCTCCCTCAGCTCCAGTTTGCTTTTCTCATCATGAAGAGCTCTTTGTTCGTTTTCAATTTTCACTTTGAAGTCCTCTAGCTCTTTCTGAAGCTGGTTTAGTTCCAGAGATCGATTAAAAATGCGATTCTCTCTCTCATTGAGAGAAGCTTGAGCTTCAAGTGACCTTTCCTGTTCTTCCTTCAAAATTTCATGCCTTTCAGAAAGCAATTTTCTCTCAAGACTCATCTCCTTCTCTTTTTCTTCACATCTGAGAGATAGAGATTAACACGTGTAAATAATTTCTAGCTCAAAAAACGTAACAATCACTGAAGCAGAATATGAGGATATGAGAAAAATGGAAGCAAGAAAAAACAATTTCAGAACTTCATGACACAATTGACTTGTAGGTTGTAGCTAAAAGAAGAGAGACGAAACTTCCAGTGTCATCTCCATTACACATAATACTGTAATTGTAATGATACATCATCATGAGAAGATGTGCAAAGATGCAAAGAACAAGTTTACAAATGGGACAGAGACGATAAATTATCAGCTCAACCAACATTATGATGATAACACATACTCTGACTTGAAAGATATCGTACGCCACCGAAGGTCATCTTCACGTGCTTCAACATCATGAAGCTTCCTTTCTGCAACACTGTTATATCGACTAGCTTCTGCTTGTAGTGATTCAGCAGCACGCACCTTGGCCTCAGCCTCAGTAAATTTCCTCTGTGCTTCATCTATCAAACGATGGGCTTCAGCAAATTTACTATCAGCTGCTACCTTTGTTTCAGCACATTCAGCACGCATCTCACCCAAGGCCTTCTCAAGCTACAGAAATCAATAAAAATAATCATCTAAAAGATTAAACAGCCAAAGGAGTTATAGGAAATGTGAGAAGAAATTAGTCATTTATATGAAAGAAAACTATATTCAACAAGCTTACACTAGCTATACACTCTTTTTTCACTTCCACTGTCTTCTTCAAATTTTCTTCTCGTTTCCTTGCTTCAGCTAAAGCAGATAACTGCCCAGCTAAATCACGTTTATGTAACAACTCAGAAGATTCAGTTGAAGCCTTAAGTTTCTCATACTTGGAAGCCATTTCTTTTCTCTCCAATATGAGAAGGCCCATCTGGTGCTGGTGATCGTAGATCTACATTAGGTATACAAGTCAGAGATATCATATACAGCGAAAATAATAACAAGTTTTGCTAGCACTTGTACAAGGGGAACTTATGAATGCATCTTTTAAAATAAAATAATCAGAAGATAAGTGTGTTTACAGAGTATTCAAGTGAGAAAAAAAAATCTGAGGACCTCAAATCAAATTCAGGGGAAAACAGTACAGCAGAGGTTGGCTCTGTGGACCAAAACGGGGTCAGAAAAACAAGTTCCCATCATCAATACGCAACATGGTGAATTTTGCTTTAATAGAATCGTATAATGACCCGGTTCTAGTTAACTAATTATTAGAGGGGTGGCAATATACATGACCAATGAATCCACACTTAACCAGTAAGTTTAGTCTCATAGGAAGTTGCAACGCCAAAAAGGGGGGGTCTGATCAACAACATACCATTTTATGCATTTCCGACTTTGGGGCACATTATTAAAGCATATCTTACCGCAGAACATACTGATTGACATGATAAACCGTGTCAAACGATTTTTCTTGCATATTATTGAAATGATTTTTCTTTTTGGAGGCAATCACTAAACTCACAACTAAACACAGAAATGACATTGTGCAAACTACAGAATAAATTAGAAAAGTACAATCAAAGTTCGGACGAAAGAGAGGAGTCACTGCGTTTCACCTTCCAATAAGAAATTTGACACCGATAATCTTTCCCAATTCTACCAAGAGCTGAAATTAAAGGAACTTAACCAAAACTACCCAAGTAGAGAATTCCATAAAAGGAAAGATATTAGAAGGAACGAACCTCAGCTTCGAGCTTGGCGATATAGGCAACAAGCGCGGCCTTATCCTTCTGTTTAATCGACTCCTCGTCCAATCCAGCTCGTTTAAGGCGCAACCAGATCTCATCGTCACTGAGAGGGCTTCTAACAACCCTAGAACGGGGGGTGATTGACAACGGCGGAGCAGAAGTAGAAGGAGTCGCCATATACACTTACCCCAATTGCCAGAAAAACCCTATATCCAATTGTTCTTGTAGTCCTCCGATTCAGCTTTCAACAACGCAGAAAAATCTTTACCGACAGTTCCCTGAACCCACCAGCCCGACGGCTTTACAGGGTGTGCCTTCCTTCAAAGATGAAAGTAGAACCAGCTTTACTATTACTACTGAGACTATTTTCTTTTTTCTTGGCGAATAGTGTGAGAGAGCAAAGTAAAGTGATCGTTGGCTCTTTATAATTCTTTAATTCCGTGATTCCTGTTTTTCAGTTGCATTTTGACCACGTCTTTTTTTATTTATTACTATATTATTATTTTTGTTTCTCATTTTGTTCATCAAGCTCCTCCCAATCTCCCATAGAGATAATAGAATCAAATATAGAAGAAAATTGATCCCCATTCCCAAATTAAGGTAATTTATTAATGGCCCCAACGTTAATGATTCTATTGTTTTGAATTCAAATAATAATAGCTCTTATTTTTTTTTTTTTTGATACATTATGGTAGGGAGAGGGGTGTAGGGTTCAAACCCTGAGCATGAGGAAGGGAGGTCCTATGCCACTGTGCTACTAAGGCGCTAACGCTCTTATTCATATTTCTGTGCTAGAAACAAATAAAGATGTCCTAAAAGGAAAATAAGAATTCAATTATGCTAATTTTTTAAAGAAAATTATTTCAAATATTTTTCAACCGATTTTTGTAATATTAGTTTGTGAGATTTAGGAAAAATTTCAAATAAATAGTTTAGATTCATGATTTTGTAAATTGGGATCACCTTTCAGGGTTTGCCAAATGTTAAATGTATTTATTTGTAATTTTCTCTTTTAAAATAATGATTTTGAAAAATAACTAAAATAATCTAAATACTGTTTTGAAGTATTATAAATTTATAATTATATTTTCCAATAAAAATAAAAAAAAAATGAGCTCCATTCCACTTTATTACATTTTTAGAAGTCAAACTTTTTATAAGTAACGTGATTCATTTTAAATTTTCTTCGAAGTATACATAGAATTAAGACAACTTATTATTTTTCTTAAATTATTAATGATGTGAAGAGTTCATTCCCATCCCAAAGCATGTTTGGCTCTTTTCAGTTCAGATATCTGCCAATCACTGCATTAAATATTTTCTTGATTCTCATGTTCCTCTAAAATTTTCTAACTTGCACTTATATATAACTTTAATTCTCATGTTCCTCAAGTCATAAATATATATAACTTTACTTTAATTCTAAATATAAAACTTCACTAAACTTTGTTACCCTAATTCATAATTTTTTTTCTTGAAATATCACAATTGATCTCAAATAGTAAGAGGCTTTTCATCAAGAGGTGATTACGATGTACTATCTCCGATCCTAATTATATAAACAATTTTACACTACAAAAGTATTTATATAATTAAGACCAGATAGAGTACATGATTAAATAAAGATATTTTCTAGAAATCAACACACATTTATTAAGGATGTGAAGGAGGTAGTATTATCCAAGAGCCTTACAACTGTCCTTAATCCAACATACTCTCTGTTTTCAAAGTGTGTGTACAACTGACTTAAGATTGAAATTAATGCATGGAACCAAACTCATTTTCATCTATGTTATATCTTGGATTTCCCTTTAAGTTTCTGACTTCAGTTTATTGCATTTGCTTCCTGTGATTCAATTGAATTGTGGTTAAGGATCTTGAAACCTACGAATGATCCAATCGAGGTGTAATCACCTCTAACACACCTAAAATAGTCTCCAAAAAGGGGCCAACACATATATTTGGTATTTTTAATTTCGAAGATTAATGATGGTCATCACTGGTGAAACCTTGTCACTTGAAAACCATTTTAATTGTTGCACATGAAAAGAAAGCAAACACGTTTTGTCGGGCTCAAAAAGGTATTGGAAAGGGGTACATACGCATGTTCTTTCTAGGCATGTCAGAATAGTTTAATTTATTGAACCTTCCCAGAGCTAATTAAAAATAGTATACTATGTATCCAAAAAAAAAAAAAAAAAGGTATACTAAAGAGCATCTCCCCTTTTAAAATGTACAAGCACACAGCTTCATTTGCTTGGAGAAATGGATAAAGATACCGCGAATTGCAAAATATTTTAATTGATTTTTTTTGTTCAGAAAATCAACAAAACTGCTAAAAACAAAAGCAATATGTCAGTCACCTTTGGCCTCTAGCATGCCAGGCTGATCAATAACTACATCAAGGATTAATAATATTAATCTAAACTTGAAGTTCCAGTTGTTGTGGGTTGTAAAAGTCTAACAAAACTGGAAAGTAACTGATTGTTTTTGTTAAGCAAAAACTAGAAGACAGGTGCGTGCGTGCGTGTGAGATAAAGTGATAACTTTTAGTATGGTTGACATCTAATTTTTGACCAAGGATCATATGAAATTATACTTCTATATAAATATAAGAAAATATCTAGGAAGCAAAACAATTGTCCAGCTTGAACACCCAAAAAAAGGCATCCAAAACCATCGCTACAGTATGTGAATCAAAGCTGTACTCAGAGAAGAGCTACAAGCTTAAAAGAGCCAGGCAATGAGATAAAATGAAAAATATTTTATTAGCCATTTACAAAATTATGCATCCAAGGTTTTCATAGACTACTACATGTGTAGATTTAGGACCTCCATAGAACAAATGGTGGTGGTGCAAGAAGGGCTACAACGTTGAAACGGGACAAATCACCAAAATCTATATCTACATGCTATATGTAGCATTCTTTTGTTTGTAGTAGTCATGAATCCAGCCTTCTATTAGCTTGACCTCAGTTGCCCTCTGCTCTACCAACCAATCAGGATCATACGGGCCAGCAGCACGCAAATCAATGTGGTGTGCACCTAATAAAAAATTGTGAAAGAATGAAACTAAGTTACCCCATTAAAGTGGAAAAGGAAACTTGAGATTTTGTTGAATGCTTCATTGATAAACCAATCTGCAGACTGTAGTGGGCTTATAAATTGAATGCCATCCTGCAGTTAAAATTTCATAGGGAAGTTGCAGGCTGGCAGGTTATCAATCTAATTTTCCTAACAGTTGTAGGTTACCATCAATAGCATACTAAAAACAATAAGGGAAAAAATCATCAAACATACATTAATGAACATAAATGAAAGAATGCAGCTGTTAATAAACACGTTTGTGCAGTTCTTGATGACTGCACATTACCACCACCCCAAGACACCGACCGGAACATAAGTAGATAGCAAATCATATTTTGATAGCACGAGACAAAGGTCATTGAAATTATAGATTGAGATGCTGCTTCTACCAACAGACTACGAGCTCAAACATTATCACAGGAATATAAATGGGAATATGAATAATTAGAGTCCCGTAGGATGTAAGATCCAACCAGTGAATGGAACAATTGAGAAAGCTGGGAATATGAGTAAACTAGACTTCTTCATACTTTAAAATCACATTACCTTTTGCTACTCAACATGTATCACTTGTCAGTTACAACTATTTTCCTAAATGCATATTTATGCAATTATTATGATTGTTATCAAGGATGCTTCTAGTAATCCAGCGCACAAGTTAATGGATGGTTTGAGAAATTAACAGTTTGATTACATGATAAAAAGAACTAATGTCATTCTCATTTCTCAACCACAAAAAAGGACTTCTTCCAAGCCGCAAGTAAATGAAAATGCATAGTTGGCTTGTCATATGGTCCATACAGCAGACTGCTTACAAATTAAGAAATTTCAAATTCTTTACCTTCTTCAGTGACAAGAGAAACAACACTTTCAGATATGTTTTGTAGAACACTGCAACAGAAACAACTTGTATCCTCAGAATTCAACCACATTGAAATTTTTTATTTTTAAAAAATATAAAAATTTGAATAAAGATATCATCAGAGTGAATTTGTCACCTGCCACCACTCCATGGATCCAACAGGCCATTTGAGAAAATTATATTACTTCCAAATTTCTTCAACGCAACATTAATATCCTTCAAAACACACACCCAAAAGCAAAGAAAAAAGGAGGCAAAATCACAAAAATATAAGAATGAAGCTTTTAAGAAGGGTTGCAAGCTTGTGCTTTATATAATCTAATTATCTAAATGGCATTATAAGGGAGGGGGAGATTTCATTTTAAACCATCAGCCATCTGTCTTTAAGCTGAAAGTACAAAGTGGTTTTATTAAAATGATATCTGCGCTTCCCTTATAATGCCATTTAGATAATTAGATCATATATACATGTATAAGTATAACTGAGAAACTAAGCAATTGGTTCATTGTTATTATTAGTATTATCATCTTACAGAGGAATCATTTGGAAACCTAATAACGCTGTTAAAGTTGGATGTACATATTTTCTCAAGTCAAAGTTCAGTTTTTGTCATCGTAAATTTCAGAAATAGTATATTATTGGATTTTTTCTAATTATTAATAAGTCCAATGGGCCACCCAAAACCACAGGTCGCATATCAATCATTTCTAGCCCCTTTTCTTCATTCATAATTTTCAAGCCATTGCTTAACCAACTACCAATCCATCTCTTCCAAAACAAGAAAAGGAAATAACAGACAAATATTTAAAAAATGTATCACCAATCAAGATAATCATACTAAGAAAAAGAAATCTTTGTGCTTGGAGCTGTTGGAGTTAGGATCTAACTATAATGTACCCTTCACTTACATGGCCACCAAATTCTGTAGTAATCCATTTTGGCCTAGGTTTCACTCCATAATCCTTCAAGCATTTTTCTTGAAAAGAAGAATAGTTAAAGTCATATGTTGGAAACATGCTGGACTCCTCGCTACTAGACATTGGCATAACCATCTCAGTGCAAGCCTGCATCATAAGTTAGGAAATATGGAACTGAAATTAGTATGAGAACATATTTGTCAAGGAAATCTGCGCAACTGAACTTTAAGACTCTTGCAAACCTGCCAGTTCCAGCCACTCAGGCCATGAGGATCATCATCCAGTTCAAAGCATTTAGCCTCTCCAGTATAATTGTAGTAAACATTCACTCCTTCATATATGCGCTCCAAAACACTAGTTCCAGCAGGACAATCATCAATCCTTTTGCAAACCTATGAAAAGATGTATAATCATATTAACTAACTATAATTATCAGGACCTTTCCTCATAAGGTTCACCTCCTCATCAGTATCACAAAAACCAATTGCTTTTGAAATAGGATAATCAACATAAAGATAAATAGACAACATTAAAAACAAGTCAGTAGGTATTATAAGATAATTTATCTTATATTGTGAAATCAAACTAACCTCCCTGATGGGGTTTGCAGGCAAAGGCATCATGAAGTCAGCAGGATATGGATAGTTCACCATTGCCAAATAACTATAGGCAGACTCCAACCAGTCTGAAAGATCCTCTGTTCTCTTCAATTGCCTAATAATTGCCTCCAATTAGTTCATCTAATCACCATAACAAGATAGCACAACATATAGACCATCATTCGTCATCATTTAGTGCAAAAATGGGCATTTCTGTATAGAACAATGCCTCACCGACAAATGCGAAAAGTTTCAGTTAGTTGCTCCAGGCCATCGGTTGCATGACCCTTAGATTTTAGCTCGTTCCAGGACTGCTTGATATAGTTAAAGCAGCTAGAACTTTCACGCTAGTGGCATAAGAGAGTGAAATTGTTAATATGCAAAATATCACGCATATAAAGATGAGAACAATGGGCAAAGACTGACAAACTATCTTACCCTGAAATCATTGGAAACAATATCATAGAAGGTTTCTGGGGGCACAATATCTTCAAATTGAAGAATTGGAGCTGAAGAAGCAAGTGCTCCAATTGCAATATGAGGATATTTGAGTCTCATCCATGCTGCTAGCACTGTTTAAGATTTTTTTAAGGGGGAAAGATAGTCTCATCAATAATTTCATATGCAAATAATACAATAGGTAGATCACCAGAAATGCCAACCCACGTCAGTGATAGGTGATAGCTAATTCCGATTGAAATTATGTAAAACAAGAACTCGTCGTAAAAATTATATTAGCTGCATTAATCCTCCTTTTAAAGTGAACGAGGCCACACATCCCTCTTTCACTTACAATTTCGAAGGATTGTTCCCCAAAAGAAAATAGATTATTATAAAATCCACTTGTAGTCAATCAAGTTGAAATGTACTCATATAAAATATCCAAGCAACAAGTTACTTACTTCCACCATATGATCCGCCAAACAGCACAACGGGACATTCCTTGCAAGAAAAATTTTGCTTCAGCTCGGTAAGCAGAACAGCAAAGTCAGCAAGCGCCTGCTCTGTGGTAAGGTACGACAGTGTAGTGGCATTCTTATATGCCTCTTCTTTACTTCCAAAGGGCACAGATTCGCCATAGTATCGATGCTACCATACAACGACCAAGCAAAAATTCGATCTCAAATAGAAACAATGAAACAGTTACATGAAAATTTTAAGCTACTGGATGCATGCATTCTTACTTCGGGAAAAACAAGCATGGCACCGAATTGAGGAGCGATTTCCCAAATAAAGCCAGAATTGGTAGCGAACCAGACAATATCTCCTTCATTGCCGCAGTAGAAGAAAATAGGGCCCAAGCGCTGAGGACCGGCCCAGTGCGTAGTGTTGATAAGATAACGCTGCCGAAACTTGGGGAGGTCGGCGAAACTGAAGTGATCAAGACGCTGATCGAAATATTGGGTTTCGTATTGAGGCTGAATCTGAGGGTGGGATTTCGTTTGACCTGCGAACCTTCCAAGGAATCGCGGGTACCTGTAGGTTGGTGCTGCGAGTGAATGTGAAGTACACGAGATGATGGTGATGATGAGAGAAACGAGAAAAGAACAAAGTCTGTATTCAGCCATTGTTAAATCTGCTTCTTGGCTGCTCGCTGACTGAGCTCATTATGGTGTTTTATACACTCAGTTCAGGGCTTTTTCACCAAAATAATAAAAAAAAAAATCAGATTACACTCAAGACTATTTACTAAAATAAGGTTCACGCCACTGGTGGCGCGGGGGGTCCCACGCCACGTCAGTGGCGTGAGACAGGTCCACGCCACCTAGGGGCGTGGACCAATCAGAGCCTCTGATTCAGACTTAAAAAAAAAAATTTTATTTGTCAGTGGCGCGACCCTGTTTCACGCCACTGACGGCGCCCCCGGTTCCCGCGCCACTAACTGCATTACTTTGGTAAATAGTTTGCACGGTGCATTATTCCGGTAATTATTTATTTTTTTCTATTTATTTTGGTCAATTTCCCTCAGTTCAGGGTTGAGTGGTTGACAACTCTTTTAAGCAAAGTTAAATCCAGATGGAAGCCGTCTAGCTGGTGGGTTAAGGGTGAGGGAGTAAAATTGAAGTCAACTGGGAGCTAAAATGGTATTTTTCAGAATAATTTTAGAATTTGATGATTTTTAAAATCAAATGATAATATTTTTTAGTGATTTTTTTTTTTTGAAAATTACGGACAAGCTATGAAGCTTGAAATGATGAGAGAAGGACTAGACCATGAAAGACTAGTCCTTAGTACATCAAACTACCAAAACAAATTAACATAAGCAAACCATCTGGTCTCTGAGAAACCTTTTCAAGCATCCCCTGAGAATAGAAGGAACTAAAATGACGTCAGCGTCCACGGGTGTATCATAGTGATTTTTTTTTTTTATACATTAGAAAATAAACATCATAAGCATAGAATCTTAATTTATAATTTTTGAAAATATATGGAATTATATATAAATTTTTAAAATTCCATTTCCCCTCAACTGTTGAGATTAACTCTCAGATTAAAATTTAAATAGTAAAAATTTAATAATTTAGCATACCAGTATTATTTTTAAGATATTTTTATTACAGTTTTAAATTATTATCAGTAAACTTCAGTAGTTTGAATTTATTTATTTATTATTAATAATTTGATGTTTTATTAGTAACCCAACTTACCTAAATTATTGGGTTAGGGGACAATTTTACCCTCAATATTTTTCAAGAAGCAATTTTATTCTAGTCGTACCCAACTAATTTTAAACCTTAAGTTGACCAACTATGTTGATCAAGCTGACATACCACATGTCGTGAACATCATTTTTATTAAGGTGTAAATTTACGTTTGAAGTCCAAGTTTGAGTCATTTACTTTATTTTTTTTTAATGTTCGATTTAAAACTTTCAGAATAAATGCATACCTTAACAAAAATAAAATAGATGATATATATAGTCTTAGCTCATCATTTTTTATCAATTAACGGTCAAAATTATAATTGTGATTGTAACCAGAGCAAAATTGTCTCTAAGTGACTAAAATCACAATTAAGAAAAATAATATCAGAAAATAAGTTATGAAAATTTTCTAATATTATTGAGAACTTAATATTAATTTCTTTAAAACAAAGGTTGGAAAAAAGAATGAAAACAAAGAATCGTTTTCACTTCAAATGGAACGAGGCGGGCGGACAAGACCTGAGCTGTCGGGAACTTCTTTTCTTTAAAGTAATGAAATGATACCGGGAGAATTAAGCCGCTAGTTCCTATAGTTTCACTGAATTTTACTTTGATCCCCTGACTTATCTAAAAACAAAAAAAAACCCCCACTGTGTACATAGATTATGGCGATAATCCCTGCAAATTTTTTAAAATGCCGAAAGGTCCCTAAACAGTGTTAAATATTGCTGAAGGGGTTAATAAAGTCAAAGTGAGAGGGGGGCAAGCCATGAATTAGATAAATTTTGGGGTGTAGATGCTGATTAATTAAAGTATATGTCAAAAGGCGCTTAGCATGAAAAGATAGGAAGCTATAACTTTTTTTTTTTTTTTTTTCAGAAGATAGAAAGCTAAAACATGAGGTTGAGAAAAAGAAAATTAATTTTCTAGGCAGTGGTTGAGTCACGTTATTAACCAAGCGGGCCATATCATGTGAGAAGCTCGAGATTTTTTATTTTCCCTTTCAAGTCTGGTCTTTCTCGTTCTATTTCTTTCTACTTATCTGTAAGTACTCCATTCGGTCCTAATTATAAAAGCTAGTTAACTTTTTTTAAAAGATTAAAAAAACTAATTAAATTACTTTAGAGTATTTTTATTTTTATTTTTTCTTCAAACTAATTAATTTAACTAATAAACTAATATATAATCTAAAGATATACAACTAGTAAAATGATTAAGTAATTTATTTAGCTTTCTTAATCTCTCCAAAGAAAGTCAACCAGCTCTTATAATTAGGACCGGAGGTAGTATTTTGTCTTTTAATTTATCTCAATTTGTCTTTTTCATAAAACCAAATACGTGTGATAAGTAAGCCACAAGTAGTGTCTTTTTGCAAGGTAGCATTTGATGAAACCTCTTTTTTTTTTCTTTTCTTATGAGTACAAGTTTTTGTAGGTTTGGGTCGTGAGAGATTGTTAGGATCAGTGTATACCTACATACTATCTTATAAAGCGTTTACAAAATTACTTACTTATATATTTATAACTATAGAGGTTGAACTTCATTATTATGAAATAATGAGCTGTGACGTCAAGATGACATATGGTTTGTAAGCTAGTTAATGTTCCACTAGTTTTTACAGAAATAATTCATTGCATTTAAGGCCTACAATTGTATTCGTCCAAAAGCTATAAAAAGATTAATTTAGTTACTGATTGTATGAAAGTCATAAATTTTATGTTGAGGAAATGTGATCAACATCATGCTTTCAAAGGCATGTGGATGATCTTAAAACGCTTCTTTATAGAGATTGACAAGTTATAGTCACTCATTTGTACATAGATGTACCTAGGGGTGGCCCCCACCCCCCTAAAATTTCCAACGTGTGTGTATCCGTATATAGGAAAAAAAAGGTTTGGATTAGTGTGTGTACATATATTGTGGGGAGAATATTTCAACAGAGTAATAGAAAGTGAGGCCTGACTTAGCTTATAGTGCACAAGAGAACAAGCGTTTTTAGGAAAGAATCCTTCTTCTGCAATAGTAGTACTGTCGCTATATATATCACAACTCTCACTACACAGTGCACACCAAATTATATATCATTTAATATATGATGGTGAGTTTAAAAATTAAAAAACTGATAATAATTATTGAAAGAAAACATATTTAAATTTGTGGACTTGGATTTATTCTGCTGATGATAGATGAGTTGGGTAATATATATATATATATATCTACAACGACTATTGAAAAATCTTTCTCTACTATAAAAATAATCAAGAATTGACTTCGAAATAGAATGGAAGACCAATTTTTTTATAACTATTTGATTACATACATCTAAAAAGAAATTGTTTTGAGTTTTAGCAATGATTTAATTATAGATGAGTTTAACAATATAAAATATCAAGTGAAGTGATCTTAATTTCTATAATAGATTTCTTTTAATTTTTTGTATATTAGGTCAGTATTGTATTTTAAGTACTTTTGTTTATAATATAATATTTTTTATTTTCTCCCCCCCCCCCCCAAAATAAAATTCCTGGGTCCGTCTCAGCATACATATATAGAGATCATAACTATTATTGATCATTTAGCCAGATACTCTTATAGTATAGATGAAATTTTTGTCTATTTGATTAACCTCCTCCTCTTATTCAAGAGGCGGACATTAATAAAGAGTAGGAGTCTTTGCTTAAGATGTTGTAATGTCTCTGTTGACAATTTAATTCCAGTATTATTCCAAAAAAAAAAAATCTTGAGCATTCCATTGGAGTGATCAAATTAGTGTGCTCGTTTGGGATAACAGTAGCAGAAGTGTCTTCTTTTCTATTGGACTTTTCCAGATAGGTTTTTTTTTTCTTCTAAAAATCAGATTGTTAATGTGATTTTTATTTGCGATAGCGGTAACAAAGATAGCTTTTTCTTTTTTCTTTTTTCCATATGTGCATTTATTTGGCATAGCATTGTAAAATGACTGAAAAAAACATAAATTTTATTGAAATATATGTGTGTGTTATATATTATGTGATAATTTAAGTTAAAAAATTAAATCTAAATGTAAATTTACTATTAAAAAAAACAATAAAATTACCATTAAAACATTTTATGGGTTCGAAATATTTTCTTCCACTTTGATTTGGACTTCCTCAGTTGATTGTTCAATGCTTTTAGCATATTTACGTACCTGCAAGTCCATGCTGTTATGTTGAAATTCCAACAGGAGAAAACGAAAGCCTTCGAGTGGTTGCGGGGAGACAATCGTCATTTCCTACCAAGAAGCCACTTTGATGGATACAGTAGCTTCTACCCTCAACATCTTATTTGAAGCCATACTAAACACACAAAAATCATGTTTTATCTGTAATTAGACTTTTTTGCCCCCACCGCCTTCTATTTGCCAAAATGGATCGAATATTCTAACCACGTCTAGAGAGAGATTTAAGTGGATCTTTCTCCCAATACATGGGAACTAGAGATTGATTATAACATGAAAAAACATACAACTGAACGATGGAATTAATAACATTCATAAGTCATGGCTTATTAATTATTATGTACAGATATAAATTTTTCATAGTTCTGATTAATTTCCAATCAATATTTCAATATCAATATATATATATATATATATCAATTTTACTGCCAACAAAAATATCAACGCATCAATATTAATTAAAATCAAATTTCTTTGAGTTCGAAATTTTTATCAGCCACAGTCAATGGGCTCACCTCACACTCTAGGTCATAAAAAAGGAAAGTGGCCCAGTTGTATTAACAACTTTTTCATCATCCAAATTCCAACCAAATAATCCACTTCGTCCTACCAGAAAAAAAGGACGTTTATTCTGGGACACGTCTGGTAATTCAGGCCCCATTGAACATTGGGTATGGGCCTTTGCTTCACTTGAGATTCCATCTTCTGGAGAGGGCTTTTTAAAGCCAGAAAAAAGCCAGAAGTGAAGTGTTTGAGGTGGAGTTTTAAATTTACTGAGCTTTATTTAAAAAAAAAAAACGAAAAAGCTCCTAAAAGTTGGTTAAGAAAAAGCTATATGGGGTAGCTTTTTCCAAGCTCTCAGTTTTTTGACGTGGGCATTGTCACTTTTACTAACATTAATCCAAACCCAAATCATATTTATAACCTGACTTTTTTCATATTGGACTTCTAAAAAAGTCAGATAGAAAATAAGTCATTGCTCCTGTCGCAAACCCAAATAGGCCCATTGTTGTCGTTGTTGTTGTTAGGATTTCATTGCCCATGCTAAAAGTTCATTTAGAAATTCTATGATGCAAGGTGATTAATCACAATTACTAGCCGTGGATACTCTAGTTCAAAAAAAAAAAAAAGAAAAGAACAAATCAGGGTTGGGTCTGGCGGAAGGTATTATTCCCTCACAACCTGGCGGATCAAGATTCATATCCCTACTGAAAGAGGTACCCATATTTAATGTCTGACAAGAATTGCCTCCAATTATATTGTATGATACATATACTTAGGGGAAAAAAGAGAGAGGGAAAAAAAAAAAAAGAAAAGAAAGGGAAAAAGGAACCTAACCCAGTTGACCTGGGAAAAGAATTGATAATGAAATTGATGACAATAGAAGCCACTCAAGGGTTCTAACTTTGTTGTGCAATAAACAATTTTATTATTATTATTATTACGAAAAAGGATTCTAACTTTATTTTATTGGATTTAGTATTCCCTTTGTACAATATTTGTATCCCATTGGGGGCACACTCACAGAACCCTCCCTCACCATCCAAGGCTTTATGCCCTTCAATCACTGACAATATATAACCTCTCCTTCCATCAATTTTACCCTCCTTAAAAAATTCTTTATTACAAATTCTTGGGAGGGAATACCAAAGTACGTATTACTCCCTCTACAATCCTTAATATAGAAGCCAGATCACTAATTTTGTATATATTAAGAAAATTAATAAACTTATTTATTTTCTAACAAATATATATATGTATTGGTTTTTCCCAAAATACATTCTTTAATTAAGTACAATAGAATTACCCCTTAATAAAAACCTCCTTAAAATTCGTAATGAAAAAAAATATTTTAAGGGAAAAAAATATAAATTTAATAGATAAAGTGAATTGATACCTTTTATTCGGAATCAAATAATCTTATACCTAGCTCATATATTTAGAATCAGATGTCTGCAGTTATGAGTATGTGGGGGAGGCAAAGAAGGAGAGGGTTGAAGAATGTGGTAATGGAGTGCGGATGAACATGAAATGTTAATAATGAGAAGAGGATTTAAACATGAGTGATGATTGAGAATATCATGTCAAATGCTTTATGCTAGTTAAAAGAACAAAATGATTATATATAAATTCAACTTTCTCTTCATGAGGGATTAATATAATAGATCTCCCAGGGAGGAATGAACGGAGAGGAATGGTGGCGTAGATGGCGGATTACGTAAATTGAAGGCCAAAAACTTAATTGACCTATACTTCTGGTTTAACCTAGCTAGGGCTTTTAATTCTTGCATGCCCAATATTCTCCTCTATATATATATATAATCATGTTCCTTTGTTTGATTGCTTAACCCTTTTGTTCCTTCTACGTCTACCTCTTTTACTAGGCGTGGACCTACTCTTTCATCTCCAATCTCCATGTTCCCTTTGAGTTGTTCTTCTTCTTTCTTACCAAATCCTTCTTCATTTACACGTAACTATTTTCATAGGCTCAAATGAAAATCACACACCACACACGTACGAACATACTCACCGCACAGGTTCCAAACCATGGCCTCTCCCCCAAGAAAAGAGGGGTGGATGCCATTTGAATCAAGGCTCATTAGTATTTACACGAACTTCATATATCTTTCTATATATATATATATATATGGTTTTTCTTTCTCTCTTCTTTCCAAACACAATATATACTGTAGTTAGGAGCTAGTTGAGAGAGACATGTTGCAATTTTTCTTATAAACACAAGTCTGATATGTATCTGCTTTCTATTAAAGACAATTATGTTCAAAGGGTTGTCAGGATTTAAATATAGACATACTTTTTTCTGGTCTTTATTATAAGACACAAACTAATTTTTCTCACAAACTAATAAAAACAGTTAAAGTCAATAAAGTTATCCTGTAATTTAAGTAATTTTCAATATTACCCCCACTAATTACACTAAACTCTAATATTATATTAATTATCACTCTCACCCATTACCCTTATTAATTATGGACATAAATAGGAAAAAAATTATTAATACTCCTAGGAACAAGCAATTGCCTTATAAAAAAGACTAAATAAACTTATTAGTTAATGCTTTATAATAAGGACCTGAAGGAGTATTTCATGACATGATTCAAATTTTGATTTATGATGGATCATACCATCCTGTTAGACCCAACCATATTGATTATATTCTCAATATTATGAAATGAGGGCCAAACCAATCAACAAACTTGTATCAAGTGACGAGGACTAAGCCAAAAACAAAATGAAGGCATCACTTGAAAATATGGAAATTACACGGAAGTCACCACTAAAAGCTAAAAGACAATGGAGTACACATGTAACTTCTCTATAAAAAAACATATGCATGAGGAATCACGGGCCATATCTACATGAGGATATGATCCAAAACACGCACTAATCACAAACACATCGATTTAGATCATATAAACTCTATTATATTCCCCCTGGAATATAAATGGATAATCAAGATGTAATTAATTATTAGTTGGATTTCAAATATATTATTATATATGCATGCAAGCCAACTAATAATTAATCACGAGCGAATTTCACTTATATATATCCGATGACTTGTTATTTTATATATATATATATATATATATATATATATATATATATATAATACCTCCGGTCCTAATTATAGGAGTATTTTATAGTACAATTTGTACTATGAAATAGTTCCTATAATTAGAACCGGGAGGAGTATCTTCTTTGGTGTGAACAAGAAATTGGTAAGGGTTGTGTGCCCCAGAGTATAATTAGCGAAATTGATTAATGATAAGAAATAATGAAACGTGGTTTAAAGCAGGATTGAGAAACGGTCAACGAAGGTTTCGATTACAACAACGAATGATGCATGTTCCCTACTCCTAGACGGTAATCATTGCCTCGCCACTGCCACGGCAATAGGTGTCTGTTCCCCACCGTCCTCAACTTCTAAGTTCTAACCCATAAGTCATTTATTTTATATTTTTATATAAATTTCAACCTCATCACCTAATTTCTTTTTTTGTTTTTGATTTACATCACCCAATTATATTACCTTGTGTATGCGTGTAAAATAGTGGAAAACTGAGTCAAAAGAAAGCATCCGACACTTGTGTGCCCAGAAAGCCATCAAGTCCATGAATTATCACAATTGACGAATATTTTTTAAAATAATTATTAGTGCATAAAAAATTAATTAATAAATTCATACTAACAACTATAAGATTGAATTACTTTTATTCTTTATGTTAGGAATTAGTTATAATTAGTCATAATGGGCCTATTAACTCTAAGACCCTCTCTTGTATATATATACCCCTCTTGTGTACTAAAGACTTAAGCAATTCCTACTATATTTTCTTAGTTCATATGGTATCAGAGCTTAGGGTTCCTATCTAGACCCGAAGTTCATTTTCTGTGTCTTTCTGTTTTGATTTCAGTCATTTCCGGTCACAGTGAGTGAGAGAGAGAGAATTTGGTTTCTGTGTTTGGTATCTCCTCGATACACATGCCGTGCATTGGACTCTGTAGCAGGGGGTTGTGTGGGGCTCGCGAGAGACACTTTTGAAATCTAAGTTTAAAACTTAGACTCCAAAGATCAATTTTTATCACATATAATTACAAAAATGTCATCGCCTTTATTTTTTTACTTCCTTTTTTTTTAAAAAAAAAATAGGACGTTTTTTTGGGACGCAAAATCCGTTTTTTGTAGTAGTACTTTTTTGATCAAACTAAGTCTCTTTTAACAACAAATGTTTTAAGAATTAACGGTATCGGTATTTTTGCACTTTAACCCTTAAATATATTTTAAAACTATTGAAAGTTAAAGAACTTAATTTAGGTGAGATACTGGATAATGGTCTTAAATAAAGATTTTTTGTTGTTGTTAGTATACATCGAGACATATGGAATATATATCTATATCATATCTTTATTATTAATTACTCTATATTTTAATATTTTATGAAAGGCTTTATTTTGAAATGAGAAAAGGGGGAAGGAGTGGTTGGGAGAGGAGAAGGAGGAAGGGTTTATTTAGATTATAACGTTTACAAAAGGACCTTTTATCCCAATAAAATTTTGCAAACTAATGAAATTTAAGTCAATTTAATGTAAATTTTTTGAGATAATATATTTAAAAAAATCAATTTCAAAATATTCATATCTAAAGAAAAACCAAAACCAAGATGACATAAAAAATTGTTTCAACTTGAAAGTCACTTTTAGGTCAAAGTAATTATATTTTTTCTAATGCAACTCTCAAAAACATAATTTTAGGCGTAAATCACTTTTTAAATGAAACTTTTGGGTGAGGCAAACTTGAATGCTAAACATGCACTTGTTTGATAAGAAAAAGGGGGTAAAATGGGGCCGAGATGCCATGAGGTGGAGGCACAAAGCGGCGGTATTTAATTAACGGCAAAACCTACCAACTGTTTTTGCCCCTTATTTCTTAATCCCCTCCACTCCCATTGCGACATCATATCATACTTTTGTGGATTGTGGGACCCCCACCAGATAGATACAGTGTTCTTGTTGTCTTTGTGTAGTGAGCATAAGCGCGTGTGCAGGTGAATATAAATAGTGGGGGTGTCCTAAATATTAAATCACGATCTACTCTCTCTTTTAAATTTATATTTTTTTAAAAAATATTTTTATTTATTATATATATTAAGGAGTTTCTATTCAAAAACAATAATGATGAGATATTTCAGGAAAATTAACTTATATTATTACAAACAGCTAATATAACTCATTGTTTATCTATCCAAATTAGTTAATTAAAAGGGTGAGACTTGACGCTGGGTGAGGTTGCTGGCATGTGACCCGGAGGTTACGTATTCAAATCTTGAAAATAACCTTTTTGATAATAAGGATAAGATTGCATACATCAATTCATCCGGGCTATTTAGTGAGCATCTTATAGAATAAGCTGCCCCTTTTTAACTAGAGGTACTGTACATATGATGTTTCAGTGTGAAATGTCCACCCAACAAGTTAAAACACCTTCTAGTGGGCCAACCCTTAGCTTGTTTTATACATATATATATATATAACCCTCTCTCTCTCTCTCTATATATATACAGCTTTTGCTTTTAGTCATATTATATAGTCGGTGCGTTTGTTGGATTCTCTCACTCTCTCATTTGCTAATACACACCCATATCAATATTCCTGATGAAACAATAATACATGATGTTCAATCTATTGCTCTGACTAAGCTTTTCCTTGTCCTTTGCCCAAATCATTATTCTTCCAAAAGTCCCCCACCCCCTCCCTCACTTTCATTCATTTCTCCCTCACTTTTCACTTGTGGTAATATTCTATCCCAACTTTTCTACTCTCCACTGCTTCCATTTCTCATATATACCTTCCCTTATCTCCTCTTTCTATTCCCTTACTTACTACCCTCTACACTTCTTCCTTCATATTTTTCTCCATATATATCTTTTTTTTTTCATACGCATTCGGTATCCTGACCTACCTTTTTTTAACTTAGAGAATTTATCGGAGCCAGACTAATCCGGATTCACCTCGGATCGAATACCCTGATGGGAGGGAAGAGCTACTAATACCACATACTCCATTCACAGCTTCAAATTGAACACCTGCTTAAAGGAGAATGGGTAGCTTATCACTTGATGATCCAAAGCCAGTGGGTGTTGGTACTCCATATATATTATTAGCCTCTTCGCACACACACACACACTCTCATAATAATTGAATATAATGTATCAATTCCGTAGTGCAACCAACCATGTCATAGTTGGAAGTAAGGGAGGTCGTTCTCATATTTATTGCTTCTTGTTTTTAATATCACAGGCTATACCAACATAGATGTAACGACAATATATAGTAACCATTATTAATCATCCATCTCTCACAATCAACCCGGACCAGATAATAATATATACATATTATTAGGGTAACTTGGGGATGATGATGCGGTTCTTGGTTTTGGGTTTGATAGAAAAAGTAGTAACAACAAGTTGCTGGATAGGAGTAAGTAGAATATATCATTTGAGTAATTTGTTGGGGAAAATCTAGGTACGTAGAAGAAGTTGGGCCTCGCACGCGTGACTTGCAAGTAACTTCTTACAATAACGTACGTACATGGCACATAGCATTATATTGAGCACTAATTAGTTGTTACGTTTAAGTTTAATTAATTGATCAATGATATGATATGGAACAACCAACCTAGCTAGCTAGTTTTCTTTCAATACATCAAAATGTTTGTGAGTGGAATTCAAGACTCACCTTCAGAATCAAAGATAGGGCATAACCTCACTATAATCAAAGGTTGCTCATAGACATACGTATAGACATTTAAACCGCTATCAAGAAGATCCTCACATCAATAATACGGTTGAAACTCACGATTTTATAAGCTATGAACCAACTTTTTATCAATTGGAGTTGGAGTACGTACCGTATAGGTAATATAGTGTGTTCGTAGGTACAACTTTGAGTGTATAATACTCGAGGGGTGAGACGTACGAGTGTACAAGATAGAGAGCTAGATATACGGAGTCACAATCAAAAGGGGTGAGTGGGAGCATTATTAAGGGAAAAGGTGTACGTGTCAGGTGAGGATTGGAGGATGGGGATGGGATTGGTAAATAATGGGCTAGGAAGGAAGGGGAAAAAGGTTCATTGCGATGTGAGTCATGGCTGACTGGGCACTTACACCTGTTTTGTTTTATCATTCTCATTTTCAACAACAAGAATTATTCCGATAACGGAAAAATTAATACACAAAATTAAGATTTTTCAACATTGTAAACCAAACTTTTGGACATATATTTTCGTGATGAATAATTATACACGTAAGTAATAATAACTTTTAGACCTAAAATAATAAAATCATTAATCCCAATATGTGAGGCATTGGGGTCCTAGGGTAGATCTAAAGAGGCGTTATTTGTTGTGTGGTCAAGATCACTGATTCAACAGAGGAGTAGAAGTTTTCTTCTGGGCATTATGGGTCTTTTTACGTCTGAGGTTGGGTTTTTTGTGTTCTTAACCCCAATATGAGGTACTTATACAGCTGCTCTCGTTACAGCTAATGCTTATAAAGAGGTGTGCCCGTTTGGGTGGGTTTTACAATCATCACCTTCTTCGTTGTCACTTTTAACCCCAGATATTGAGAAGGCTGCTTCATCCAGAATTCTACTTCTACTTCTAAATATTTTATATTAGGTGATTTGGCTGTTTTTGTTGTTTTTTTTTGTCTTAGATGTATTTTGTTGTACTGGATCTGACTTTACTTGTATCTAGATATTGTATCTGTTTGTAGTAGTATTAATATAAATATCTTTCTGATGAAAAAATTAATATAATCAAGAATTGTACAAATAAAAATAAAAATAAAATAATATGTAACAATTTTTAGGAAAGAAAAGAGGAACAAACATCACGGAAACCTTATCTAGAGGAAATTCTTCAACTATCATGAATTGAGAGCCAACTTGTACGCTCCACGGAATCAAATGCCCATCATACCAAATCATTGGTGGGCCCCACGTGTCCCCCTCCTCCTGACGTGGCACCATTCCATTTTTTAAATATTTATTTAGAGTTTTTTTGTTTGTTTTTTGTTTTTTTTGGGGATTATGTTGCTCATTATCTGTATGAAATATCCTTTTTGCCTCATTAAACAGGGGCGTACCCTATCTGCCCTTTATTTATTCGATATTATACACTATTTATATTATATTGAGACGCTCCTTGACAAAAAAGCTCAGCATAATGGAGTTTTAAATTAATTTAATAAATTTAGTACATCTTCGTCATTGCATCATCAAATGATTAAATAGCATTTTAATTAATGGAGTTCATATTAGGAAGCAAACACTCTAATGACGCGACACGTTTCACAGCCCTTCATTTTTACTTTTATTATCTCAAATTTCTTAAATATAAAATAAACCCCTAATAACGTCATAAATACTCACCCATGTCGTAATAATTCCCCATTTGTAAATAACTTATTTCACTCCAAAACGCTCAATTTTCATATTTTTCAGCATCATGTCACTTTTCTTTTTTGGGCAAAAAAAATTCATAAAACTAGATTTCCTTTAAAAAAAAATTTATATTCTAATTCGACACTACAATAAATGTTAAACCTCAAACTTTACCTTGTAAGAAGAAACATCACTATATCCAATAATTCCACTCCCACAAACTAAGAGAAATATTAGTACCTCCTATAGTCCTTATTATGATCACTCAATAACAATTTTATATAAATGAAAAGAGTTGGTTAAATTTAGTTATTTCTTATAAAATATTAAAATCACTCTCAATAAAATCTATTGCTTAAAGAAGCTTTATTAATTAATTAGAAATTTATGTAATTTCTTAAAAATTTACGTGTAAAAAATTAATACTTTAAACAAATTATGTTATTTATTTTTTATAAATCAAAATATGTTATATATTATGTAATATTCGCTTAGAGTCCTTATAATGAGACCTTGATGGAGTCATATATCAATCACATTTATTTATGTGATTTAGGGGGCGCATGTTTTAGAGAGAGAAGGTCCAACTTTTCTCTTCTTCTCTGCCGCGTTTCTTTGTGATATTCTTCCCCTCGCCGGCGGCTTGTGATGCAGGTCGCCGGCGAGCACTCTTCTTGTTCCTGGGGCGAGCTTCTCCCTCTCCTTCTTCAGATCTGATCTGCCGAGGTGAGAGTTTTCTGGTTTTCTGTGTTTTTGTTTCTTTTTTTATAGTATGGGGTTTTGTGGTGATATTCTTATCTCTAGAAATAAACAGATCTGTCAGATCTGAGATCAAATCCTCTTGGTTGGATGGCTGTTTGGACGTTATGAGGTCCGACTACCTCTTGGTAGCCCGGATCTACGTTCTTGGGGGAAGATCTAAAGAGGTGTGGTCTGGTTTGTGGTCGATGTCACCGGATCTATTTGGTCAAAGGAGCAGAAGTGTTCTTCAGGACATCAAGTGTCTTCTTTCTTCCAAGGTTGGGTTTTCTGGTTTCTTTACCCCAAGATGGGGTACCCAGTTAGTTGATTTAATTGCAGCTATTGCTTTTAAGATTGTGTGCCCTTTAGGGTGAGTTTTTCAACCAACACTCTCTTGTTCGTCACTTCTAACCTTGGGTTTCGAGGAAGCTGATGATCTTCATAATTCTACTTCTACTCTTATATTTTTAATGTACGGTACTTGGCTAATATTGTATCCAGTGTTTTTTGTTATTATTGTTGTTTTGTTGGTTGTATTTGTTTTATATCTGTTTGTGGTTATTTTTATGTATTGTATCGTTTTAGAGTATTAATATATATATATCTGTAGTTTTGTTCAAAAAAAAAATCACATTTATTTATATATAAATATATTTTTTGCGTAAATTAATTTGAGAAAAAAAGCTATTTATTACCAGTAACTTATAATACATGCGGTACATTTTATTAAGAATTTTATGTTAGATACTTATAAACTATTTTAAAATTTTTTATGAACAATTATGTCATATACATAAAATATTCATGCAATAAATGCTAAAATTTTAATAATATGTTTTCCTTTACAACTACTCCTTTTGGTCTTTATTATAAGACATCAACTAACAATGTTAATAAACCAATAAAAACAGTTAAAGTTAATAAAGTTGTCATACAATTTAATTAATTTCTAATATACCCCTATTAATTGTATTAGACTCTATTATTATATTAATTATTACAATCACCCACTACCCTCATTAATTATGAGCGCACATGAAAAAAAATAATAATACACTTTGAAAATAAGCAAGTATCTTATAAAAAAGATCAAATACAATTATAAATTAGTGCCTTATAATAAGAACCAGAAAAAATATACAAAAGTTTGCATATTGTGATTGATCAGAAACAAGATTAAAGATTTTGCCTACTGAATTTCAAGATAATCATTTGCAATCCAGCCACTTTTGTGCGACCATAATTATGTAACCCATTAATCAAAATATGCATGGTTTTATGTCCCATCGCGTGTCTGCATGACTACTGATAAGAATATTAGATTAGATATAACAAATTTGCTATTCCCCATTCTTTTCAATATTATAAAATTACTGATAACTAAATGTGCGGTCCTATTAAAAAGTTAAAATTAGGTAATGAAGAAAAGACATATATATTCTAAATAAGCATTAACCTAAATATACATATATGAAGCAGATAGAATGTATAATCAATCATTAATTTAACATTTTGCATTTAACAAAAAATAAGCAATAAGAGAGCTACGTGATATTAACTAAGGGTATATACGTGGGTCACAAAAAAGAAAGGGCATGCATGAGGGATAAGCCGTTAAGGTGTTCACTCTACTAATTCAAATTAAATTTAGTCTAATAAATTTTTTTAGAGTTAAAGAATATGGATTAAGTAATTTAGAAAAAAATTATGGCAATGGTTTGATTTCTCTCATTTTCTTCTTTCTCAATTTTTTTCTCAAAATCTTATATCCACCATCAAATTAAAAAAATGGATTGTTCAAAATTAATAGTTCACTACTACAAAGTAGGAATTTAACATCCGTTTTTAAAAAATAGATTTTTCAAAGTAGGCGGTGTCATTTTTGTCTCTTGCCTTACTTTTAATGTTTGTTTTTAAGAAACGGACATTAAAAGTGCACATTTAACATTTTTTTTAAAAAAATAAATGGACGTTGAATACAAGTACATTCAATGTCTGTTTTTCGAAATGGACATTAAAGCTGCCTTATAATGTCCGTTTCTAGAAACGGACGTTGAATGTTGTAGTGGGGATCAAGCATGGCCACTCCAGTCAACGGCTCAACGCCCATTTCTCTCTCTCCCTTTCCCTCTCCCTAAAAACCAAAAGCTCCTCTCTCTCTCTCTCTCTCTCTCTAGGACACTTCACAATGGTGACATGACCCTATCTCCAAATCTATATCTCCAGACCTATAGTCCACCTTCAAGATATGGAAGAGCTCAAAAAGTCTTCAGTCGCTTCGATGCCAACGGCGATGGCCAGATCTTCGTTTTCAAGCTCAACAACATTCTCAAATCCCTCAGTTCATGCATTTCCAAATTGCAGCTTGAACTTGTTATGAAGGATCTTGACAAGGATAAGAAAGTCTTTAGCCACTTCGACACCAACGACAATGACTAGATCTCTGTTTTCGAGCTCGACATCATTCTCAAATCCCTCAGTACTTGCGTTTCCAAATCGCAGCTCGAACTTGTTATGAAGGATCTCCAAAAGGACGAAAAAGTCTTTAGCCGCCTCGACACCAACGACAACGGCCAGATTTCCATTTTTGAGCTCGACAACGTTCTTGAATCCCTTGGTCCAAGGGTTTCCAAATCGCAGCTCGAACTTATTATGAAGGATCTCGACAAGGACAACGATGGCTTCATCAACCTATCTGAGTTTGCCGATTTTTGCTGCTCCGATTTTGCCAACAACGATTCCATGAAGCTCTATGATGTTAAAAGTAATTGGAAAGGTGAGCCTCGGAGGCCCACATGGGTAACTCATTATCGACGTTGGGAGCTTGCTATTGAAGCTTATTCCAAGGTATTCTTGATCCATAATTTTATTATGACCTTCTCATTTCTAGGAAATAATTGACCTCACTCATCTCCCTTTCTCTCTTCACGTTTTAATTTGTTGGTTTTTCCAGGCAATCACTCTATGCCCTCAAATTCCGTCTTATTGGATGAACCCTGCTTTGTGTAACTACAGGCGAAAGTAAGTTCCATCCTATTATGGCCTCGTATATTGGTCCCAGATATGATGCGGCCCAGCAAAGTCACTTAATGGCAGAATCTCTCTTTAAGCAAGTAAAACGCTAATCACCCTGTAATGTCGGCACCAATCACGGATAGTATAGGTAGTGGAGTAGGAATTTGCAGAACGTGGAGGCGCATGTTGCTGGAGGAGCGGACGCATGGCCAGCATAATGAAACCCTAGGTAATATCTATAAATAGGAAATTATTTGCAGGTGCACACATTCGATTCATGTCTTTTTACTATTCAGTTACACTGTGCACACACCCCATCCCCTTTGGCTAATCGTCATTCTTGTGTAGTACAATGATCATCTGATATTCATTGGTGTCTTCCTTATAGGCACCACTGAACAATCATCTCTTCAGTGTTAGCTTCCTTATATACGGAGAGAGCCTTAAATCCTATATAAATCATAAACTAACCCACTGTGGTTAGACATTTGTGTTCTTAGAACTGAACACATCCATTTGATCTTACTAAAGACAATTTTTTCTTGTCATAGGCTCTTGTTGATTTATTCAGTTTCTTTTGTCCAATGCCTTTCGTTCTCTTTGGTTTTGTAGGATTTGGGTCTTGGTTAGAGCTGGGAATCAGGGCCGGCCCGGCCCTACAGGGCCTGGCCCTCCAGGGCTTGGGCCCTACAGGGCCTGAGATAAGGAAAATATCTGTTTTTCAAAGCCCGGCCCGATAGTACCAGGGCCAGGGCCGGCCCTACAGGGCTTGAAAATTACTATTCCAAATTTTAATTATTTTTTTTCTAGGTTTTTTCCAAAGAAATATAATTAGTAAATTGCAACCATTAAAGTTCTAATCTATCAAATAAATATTATCAACATTAATATCTAAACAATACAAATTATCCAACAAATAAACACATTCATTAATTCGTAATAAAAAATAAACCATTGTCCACAATTGACTCACATAAAACTTAAGAAGTATTAAACTAAACAACATTAGATAACTCACATAAAATATAAAAGTATACTACTATCATTGTCAATTGTCACCTTCTTCATGACTCTCATCAATTTCATAGATATTTGATTGTGCTTCACTTTGAGCAGAAGGCTATGCTTCAGGAGTAAAAATGTCATGAATTTCTTCTCCCGCATCATGAACACATCCATAATCATTATTTGCAACAAATAATATACCAAATCATAAAATCAGAGTATAGTTATTATATATTTATATATGTGCCTCCTAGCCTTTTCCTCTTGGCACTCTTTGACTAATTTTTTTTTCTTAAAAAACTGAAAACTGAAAATGCTACAGTAACAGGGCCTGCAGGGCCGGCCCGATAAAGCCCGAGGCCCTACAGGGCCGGCCCTGCAGGGCCAAATTCAAATTTCAGGCATATTTTTCAAGCCCGAGCCCTACAGGGCCAGGGCTTAAAAGGGCCAGCCCGACGGGCCCGGCCCGATTTCCCGGCTCTAGTCTTGGTAGAGGGGGACTGCAAAAGAGCTATTCTTCTTTACAACATAGTCAAAGTCATCAAGATCCCCATTCTTATTCCCCATATGCTTGGTTTGCCCATATATTCTATTTAATTGCTTGTTTGGGCGTTAAGTTTGGAAGCACAGTCTTGATAAACTCTCTCCTCGCAAATTTGGTATACTAGTTTACAAGGTGGCGCTGTTTAATTTTATAAAAGCGTAGGCTTTCTGAGAGCCTTGAATAATGCCCTTATGTAAAGTTACCTTTCTCTATGAGCAACAACGATTGTTTAAAAACATACATCTAAAACTTTCAACGACATTCATATACACTACCCTTGAAAATAGTTGTCTAAGAGTCCTAAAAACATATGTTCAA
The DNA here is from genome assembly GCA_034222035.1 of Acacia crassicarpa. Taxonomy (NCBI): domain Eukaryota; kingdom Viridiplantae; phylum Streptophyta; class Magnoliopsida; order Fabales; family Fabaceae; genus Acacia; species Acacia crassicarpa. Next base: position 4,489,771 of record JAWXYG010000010.1, read on the forward strand.
AGTTCCTTCTTTAGTACTATTTTATAAAAGTATTATTTAAAAATAAATAAATAGATTTTAAATACAAAAAGAAATATTGAAAAGTAATTTATAAAATCCTATAGTAATAGTTTTATAAAATAATATATGAACTGTCCATTTTTTAATCTAAAGATGGAGATTTTTTTGACCTAACCACTATAAAAAAAACGCCGGATTAGGGGTGGAATTACCTACTAAAAAACGTCTGTCGAAAATTGTTTACGGAAGTCCGTCGGAAATATATTTTGCCACGGTTTTTCTTGCAATGGACTTTTTAATTTCCGTCGAAAATCCAATTACTGACATAATTTCATTAGTAATTTCTGTAGCAAATCAAATCACCGACAGGATGCCATCGGTAATCCGGCTTTTTTTTTTTTGGTAGTGAACATTGATTTAACAATTAGGAAATGTTAATATTATATTGTTGAAGTTTTGAGAAATCATAGCTTTATTGTGACACAATTTTCTTCAAGGCGCATATAATTTCTCTGAAAATAACTTTTTTTTTTTTGGAGGGGAATGCAATTTAACCTTTTAAAATTAGAGATATATATGTGTAGAATGAAGTCATAGATATAATATGGCAAAATATTTGAGCCAATCGTAGCTAGAAATTTATTGACTTTTTAAACTGATATCACTCCTTTTGCAATCCATAACTAAAATGGATATCATGAAAGTGGGTTTTGTGTGGGGGAATTAATGAGAACAGGAAATCCGCAAAATTAGAAGATGATAGATGATGATGAAGCGTAATGATGATTAATTAAAGAAATTTTGGATGTAGGTGACCTAACTCGTGATTAGCATCGCCGACAAAGCATTATTGAAAGTGCTTGTAGTACTAAATACAACCTTGTAGGACCCAAAAACAATTTCCATCAACTTTATAGTTAAGCAAATATATTTGTGTGAATGTGTATATATTCTCTGGCACCATTATAACTCGTTGAAACTCCCATTTCTTTCTGCTCCGTCATCGCACCTACCTTTTTTTAAAAAAAAAAAAATTTAAATTTCTTGCAATAGATGCAAACAAAACAAACACAGACACATATATAGATAGTGCGCATCACTTTCTAATGTACACACTCATAATAAGCAAGAGAAAATTGTCCAACCAGAGCTCATATATGTTGCTCATTCGTCTAAAAAACCAAGCAACCTTGGTAATAAGCAAGGTGACATGGTACCCAAACAAATTACTCATCACCGTCAAATTATTAATGCTAATGAGAAATATTGACGTTATATTTATGAGTTATATATAAGAGCGACAGTCATGAGTCTCCAGTTTTTTTTTTTTTTTGGATGAAGTAAAGGAGTTATATATTTAATTTCTTTATGATTAATATGTTGACCGTTAAGTAATTACTCGAGATATTGATACATTAGACAGTTAATAACTCTTGAAGGAGTTAAGTTATTTAATTTGTATATAGCTAATCGGTTTAATAATGTATGATACAGTAAATCTATTAAAGTTGGCCGTACATGTAAAATTTTTTTAAATAAAAACTAGGAAATTGAATAGGATGTTGTCGTGTTTAATTTATTAGCATCATAACTTGATCTCACAAGCAAATCACACATATCACCCAGAAACCTAGCTAGCTAGGGCGCGTGCATAAATTTTCGGAGAAGTAATATTGAGCAATCTTTGTGTGATCGAATTGAGAAATGAGAATGTAATCATCATCATGTGATGCATGGGATCTAATATCTCTAGTTCTAAATACAAGATAAAGTTGACTTTTTTAGAAAAACTAAGGAAGCTAATTAAATTACTTTAAAGTATTTATATTTATATTTTTCCTCTAAACTAATTAGTTAACTTTTTTTGGAAATATTAAAAAAGCTAATTAAATTATTTTAACATATTTTTATTTTTATTTTCAAACTAATTGGTTTGACTAATAAATTAATATATAATCTAAGGATACACAACAGCATTGAAATGATTAAGTAACTTATTTAGTTTTCTTAATCTTTTTAAAAAAAAGTCAATTAGGTCTTATAATTAGGATCGAATGTAGTATAATCTAAGGATAAATAATATATGATATAATTAAATAATTTATTTAGCTTCATTAATCTCTTTAAAAAATCAACTATGTCTTATATTTAAGACAAAATGAAATATATGTGTGTGTGTGTGTTTGTGTTTGTATTAATATGAGTGTTTAGGTAATTAGAAACAAGGATGAAGATGAGAAAATGAACAAGAAGACAGGGTAAAAGAAAAGTAGAGAAGAGAAAATTAAAAGGTGCATGGTACAGAGAAATAAACAAGGGGTGTGTGTGTGTATAGGAAGGCTATAAAACTAATTATTAATGATGGAGAGGACTGATAATTGGAACATGTACACAAATAAAGAAAAGCTATTGCATACGCAAGGAAGCAATATATAGCTTCATAATAATAACAATAATACTAGTCATTTTTGGCAAGCTTGCGGGTGGCAAAGGCAAGTTCTTCTTCCAGAGAGAGAGAGATTTTATTATTTTTTTCTTTTTTACATGTATGTGTTTGTGTGATATTAATTATTATATATTAAAAATGGAAGGGAAACAAACACAGTAGTGGGACTCAATTGGTCAACCTATGTAAGAGGAGGGGTGTAGAGAGAGAGAGAGTCTGATAATAATAATAATAATGTGAAATACCAAATAATAGCAGATTCGTTTGTGTACTCATTCCTGGGTTTGATTAATAATAATCATACCCACCCACCCAACGCCCCCACATAAGTCTCATTCATTCTCTTCTTAAGACCCCTCTCATGACTTTAACCCTTCCCATCTAACTCTTCTTCCTCCTCCTCCTCCTTTCTCCCTTCGTTCTCCTTCATCCTCATGGCTCTTCCTTCTGATTCTACTTCCTCAGACCTCCAGCTTGTTCTAGGGCTTGGTTCTGACACCGCCGCTACTCCGAAGAAACCTTCCTCTAATCTCACTGTTACGAGTGGTGTGTGTGAGCCGTCCTTGACGTTGGCTCTCTCTGCAAGCCACACTAGTAATTACCTTGTTTCCAAGAGGATTGATGTGAATGTCAAAGCTGCTAATTGTTGTGAGGAAACCCCTCTTGATCACTTGTGTCGCCAGAATTCTTCGCCTCACAGTGTGGTCTCCTCCTTCTCCAGTGGGAGAGTAGTCAAGAGGGAGAGGGATCTCGGCAGCGAGGAGGTCGAGGCTGAGAGGCTTTCTTCCAGAGTCAGCGACGAAGACGAAGACGGCTCTAATGCTAGGAAGAAGCTCCGCCTCACCAAAGAACAGTCTGCTCTCCTTGAAGAAAGCTTCAAACAGCACAGCACACTCAACCCTGTAATCATCTATCATCCTATTGTTTAAATTCTCATCTCTTCAATTTCTTTCTTCACCAAAAATCTTGTTGCTTACTATTGGTTTTCTTCAATTCGCAGAAGCAAAAGCAGGCCTTAGCCAGGCAGTTAAATCTACGGCCTCGCCAGGTTGAAGTTTGGTTCCAGAATCGAAGAGCCAGGTAACAACAGATTCTAACAACTTCCACTGTCTGAGTCTTGGATTAATTTATAAGAAATCAGTGTTTTGATAGCGAGGTATCTATGTAAGCTTAAAAAATACTCCAAAATTATATAAAAGCTAGGATACGATAATTCGACTTCTCAATATAGTTGTATTGTTGCTTGTTTTTTAAATATGTTGGTGGTGATTGATGAGATTATGATGGGTTGCAGAACAAAGCTGAAGCAAACGGAGGTGGACTGCGAGTTCTTGAAGAAATGTTGTGAGACGCTGACAGATGAGAACAGGAGGCTCCAGAAGGAGCTGCAGGAGCTGAAGGCGCTGAAGCTATCTCAGCCGTTGTACGTGCCGATGACGGCGGCCACCCTCACCATGTGCCCGTCCTGCGAGAGGCTGGCTGGCGTCGGCGATGGTGGATCCAACAATAAGATCCCATTCTCCCTGACTCCCAAGGCCACTCACCTCTACAACCCCTTCAACAAGCCTTCAGCAGCATGTTGATGATGCAGGCTGGAATTTCAGGGATGGCAAACAAACCAAAAGGGCAAAAAACATAAAAACAGAGAGAACAAAAGAAGAAGTATCTGCCACAACCATGGTATTTTTTTGGTTGAGGAGCATATCTAGGGATACACTGTAATTAACTGAAACCGTAGAAAATAGTAGTAACTGCCCATCTACCATTACTTTTTTTTCCTTGAATATTTGTATGTTGATATATAACTGGTTTATATTAGTGATGAATTACCATAATTTTTTTTTAATTATTGTGAAATTCTGGTTATATGTTGTGTATGTTATGGTAAGAAACAAAGGAGGAAGGAGGAAGAGAAATGAAGGGGATAATGATGGGGATCAGTTGGAGGTGATGATTAAGTTGGGGAAAGGTGGAGGGGCGTCGATAGGGGAGTTAGGTCACGTGTTAGTGTCTGGAATTCAGTTGCTTCGCGAGAGAGAGAGAGAGATGATATTGATATATGGTGTGTGTGCGTGTCAATGGTGTGGTCTCGTGAGATGCTTAGGCTTTGAGGACAACTGTGGGGCCCCCCTCCACGTGATGCCCCAATGGGTTCCCTCAACATAGGATCTTGCTTCTCGGTCATACTCACAAAAACTCCAACTTATTATTATTTCCCATGAAAAATCACTATCAAGTAAGGTTCTTAAATCCATCCGAAATGGCCACTAGACGGTTGGGATGTTGGGTCAATATTCATTAGGTTAGATTAGAGTCAAACCATAGCTAAATCAAAATCAAACCGGTGAAAAATTAAAACTTTCGAGATAATTAATATGAAATTCTAAAGAATATATATTTCGGAATTTCCAGTCCGGCTCTTAAAATGCTACTATCAAGTACTTCAGAAGAAACCGTAATCACTAACAATCCGGATTCTCTATATATTAAGCAAAATGTTTAGGCGATCACCTAATCGACGGCCACCTTCTTCAATTCTCCTTCTCCCTATCTGCTCTCTTACTCTAACTTAACTTCATCAATGGTCAAATCCATTGCTTTGGTGGATCGAGGAAATTACGTATTTATTAGTGTGTGTATATATATATAGGGCTTATGATATGTGCAGTGACTACAGGTAAGGATTTCTGCAGTGAGGTTGATACTGCACTATTTTGATTCCTAATTCCTAAATTGGACCTATTTGATTTATTGTTGCGATCAAAGAATAGAGAATCTGATCTGGTAATTGATTCATAATTCCTATATGGAAATAAATCATCGCAATCTTCATTTACCTGTTTGCTGGAAATCACAATCAACATTGTCTCAATAAATTATCACGATTTTTTGATATTATAGCTATTACGCTTTTTTTTTCCCAATGTCATAGCATAAAACGGTGCAGTATTAACCTCACTGCAAAAACTCTTATCTATAGTCACTATACACATCATTTCCCCATATATATATATATATATGATTTGATAAATAATAATTGGCATTAGGAAATGGGGTGGACCAATAAATAAGGGTGAGAGTGACTTTGCGGGAAAAGAGCATACTTTCCCGGAAACTACTGATCTGCCTCCCTCCCCTTCCCCTATCATCGCTTTCATAATCAATTTTTACCATCGCCATCACACCACCTGGCCCCCCCTCCCCTCCCCTCTGCTATATCTCTCTCTCTTGCTTTACAGTTTCATAAATCTTTTATATATTTTTAAGCCTCTGTTAGGAACGAACGCCTCGTCAAATGACACTAACTCATGAGTTATTATTATTACTATTAGTTTGGACAGGTCTTTTATTATTAGGGAAAATCTTAAAAATCTTGATTACCAAGTAAAGAATGATTATAACATGTGGACATGCATGTTTGAGAGGCAAAATCAAAGCCGTGTTTTTCCCACAAGTCTTTATATATAAATCGCCTAGCTATTAACAAAGTCTTGATATTGGTGGTGCAATTTCATTATTCATGACCTTACGAATCATGAGTGAGATCCTTATCAACGTAACTAACTAATTAATGAACCTTTAATTTGTTGCCGTCTAAGTGGCTTTATTATATTAACTCTTTGTTTGAATAGGGAGAAAAGTAATTAAGAAGAAAATAAAGGGAGGGAGGAAATAATATGTTTGAAAACTTTCCTACAACATTCGGTTTTAAATATATGACATAGTTTATACTGTAATTTATACTATAAATCATATCTTATATTTAGGACGAGAAGAGTATTATATTTTTGAGAGTTTGCTCTCATAATTGTAATGTTAGGTTATGATTTAGGGAGGGAAGGACGTGTGCGCTCACGTAAGAAACATGCTAATCCGGAGACTGACTCAGAGAGACAAATGTCGCGAGTTGGATATTTATTGTCGGACTCTAAACGGTATGTATCATTAGTTTAAGATGTGTGTATTAATATATTTTTAAGAAAAAAGAGAGAGAGAGAGAGATGGAACGAACAGTTTTCTTTTGTGATCCATGTCTGGTCTGAAAGCAACTCAGCTCCTTGCTATTTTATTATTAGTATTATTGCTATCAATTATTTTCACAAATATATTCAAACTTCTTTTTTTTTAAAAAATCTACCTGGTCGAATTGTCGCATTACGTAACATACAAGCATTATATGTATGTATGTATCATATCATTAACTGAGTTCGCACGCCACAATAGTAATTAATTAATTACTTACACCGCCCAATTACGTACATTTATTACAAGTAATACTAATACTATGACGTGTGTGAGAAATTGAAATTCATGTTTCATGAATCATGATCCTTATTTTATGCTCCTGCAATCCACGGAATCCGCGTACAAGAAAATCTGTCGGAAATTTCGTTCCATTTTTGTTATGTCATCACCCTATATTATACTCTCTCCGGTCCTAATTATAAGACATAGTTGACTTTTTTAAAGAAATTAAGGAAGCTAATTAAATTAACTTAGAGTATTTTTCTTTTTATTTTTTTCTTCAAAGTAATTAGTTTGACTCACATACTAATATATAATATAAAGATATACAACATATAAAATGATTAAGTAACTTATTTAGCTTCCTTAATCTCTCCAAACAAAGTCAACTATGAGGTAGTATATACACCTTATTTCAACACAAGAACCTAAGCACACCTAGGATACTACTATTACGTCTGCGTCCTTAGCTACTTCTTTTTTTTTTTTTTCAACCTATTAATTAAATAGAGCCAAACTGACAAATAAAGGTTGGTTGGCCTAGTTGATAAATAGTCTTCCATTCATACCGATTTAACAACTTTATTTACTAGTGTATAGTCTATCAGGACATTTTTGAATTATTTTTCATCCTAAGGCTTGCTGTGTTTGGTTTGAGAGGAGGGAAGGATCATCACTAAGACATTCATGATCTTGACCGAAGGCCCATTCGCTTGTGGGTCAAGATCATCACTAGTGAGGATTGCTGCTTCTGTTCTCCGCCTCCAAACACTCCTTGCTACGTCTACTTCTTGTAGGTTGGCGTTGAAGGCGTTATCATAAGCAAAAGAGCTAAAGGGAATTTGGTAGGGAAAATCATGTTCAGGGCTCCTATTACTAAAAAAATGCAAAAAAAGGCCTAAAGACTCTGAAAATTCAAAAAAAGGCCTAAAGATTCTGACAATTCCGGAAAAGGCCCTTCAGAATTTACAGAGTTGTTAATGGGGCTGATCAAGTTATTAGTTGGGTATTGATTTAGTTGTTAAATGGGCTGATTTAGTTGTTAAAAATAAAAATTTTTAACAACTAAATCAGTCCATTTAACAACTAAATCAGTATCCCGCTAACAACTTGATCAGTCCCATTAACAACTTACCTTGGGTCTTTTTCGGAATTTCACAATCTTGGGCCTTTTTTCGAATTTTCAGAGTTTTTGGGCCTTTTTTCGCATTTTTTTGGTAATAGGGGCCCCGAACAAGATTTTCCCAATATTTAATAGTCTATAGGCAATTTGGTAAATATCTCAATTCCCCTCTCTTTAAACCAAAAACATTATAAATGTACAAGTTAGATAACTAATTTCTTGAGATTAAATTAAATGGTTAACTAGTTATTTACATTTAAAAAAAAATGTATTAAATTTCGTACAGGACCCATGTGTTCGAATAATGCCATAAAAAAGTTTAACAAAAAAAAATGAAGCTTGGGTACTTTGAATTCGGTATAACGTCCACATTTCAGCCATATTCAACCCACGGGAAAAGGGGCCTACAAACACTAACCATGCTATAATACCTCCAACCATGAAGTAGAGGTAAAGACATAAACTGAATAATTTTCCAATTCGGTGCTCAAAATTTATTTTTTTTTTAAAAAAAATGAAATGTAATAAAAAATATTTAATTAATGTTGGGAGGGATTTGGAGGTGGTCCCGGGAAGATTGTGAGGAAGGAAACAAGAGAAACAAATGATGAGGGAGGTGAGTGGGCCTTAGAAGATAAGCAGCGTGACAGCCCATGTGGCAGTAATACAAGTGGTGGGGACCCAAATTTGTGAGAAATCTATTTTTATTCATTGGATTTAATAGAGAGTGCCCAATAATAACCCAAAGAATGGCCCAACTCATTTATATATGTCATTGGATATTCGACATTTCCCAGATCACTTGTGACAGGACCACTTTCTCAGGCGATGTTCTCCCTCCAATTGTGGCATCCCAATTTATGACCCTCATAATTGATGTATGATTCTAGAATAAAATTTATCTCAACTTGTTTATATTCATTAGATCAAATTCATAACTAAACTACTTCACCCAAAAAAAAATTCATAGCTTTTTTTTGTTTTTTGTCAAGAGCTATTTATATTATTACTGTAAACCGGTGCAATACATGAAAACCAACTGAAAATGGAATACAAACAAAGCCAAATTAACAACAACAAAATAAGTCAAATACAAAAATAGCCAATCACTGTGCTTTAAAGATTTAAGAGTAGAAGTAGAAGCATGGACAAAACCGGTCTCCTCAATATCCAAGGTTAGAAGGAACATGAAAAAAAGTATTGGTTGTAAAACCCACCCTAACGGGCACACCTTTTTATAAGCATTAGTTGTAATTAGAGCAGCTGTATAGACACCCTGGCTTGAGGTAAAAATCAAAGAAAATCTAACCCTGAAAGGAAGAAAACCAATGATATTCTAAAGAATACTTCTACTCCTCCGTTCAAGCAAATATGGTGACCTCAACCACACACCGAACAATACCTCTTGAAATCTTTCCCTAAGAACGCAGATCCAAGCCACCAGGAGATAGTCGGATCCAATAACGTTCGAACAATCATCCAACCAAGAGAATTTATATTTAGATCTCACAGATTTGTTTATTTTCTGAGAAAACAAGAACACCACCATAAAACCTAGCACCACAAAAAAAGAAATAAAAGACAAATAACTCTCACCGCCGCAGAACAGACCTGAAGAAGAAGAAGAAGAGGAAAAAACTCGCTACAAGGATGAGAGAAGTCCACAACCCCCAGAACTCAGAGGGAGAAGGCCACAGATCCAAAATCTGGGAACCGATCTACCACTCTGACGCAGTTGTAGTATAGAATGATACTCGCCGGTGGCTTGTGATGGTGCCACAAGCCGCCGGCGAGAAATAGATGAAGAAAGGTTGTGAGACAGAGAAGAGAGAATTCAAATTTTAGTGTTTTACAACCTAGTGAATTACAACTTCAACTTTTTTTTTTTAAAAAAAAAATCATAGCTAAACTTATAAGTGTATGTATTTTGACTCTTAACATTATCAAAATAATAAGTATCTATATAGAAATATATAAACCTTTTTTTTTAAAATAAAATAAAAAGAAGGACAAAATGGCCGAACTTGTGGGGACAAACCCCTATCCATGGAGATTACTTCGCCACTAGGGCAATGTACCAAATGCCAAGCCCTAACTCTAAAAACTAACAATAGAAAATTAGCAATGTTGCAATGAAAATTTACAAGTCCTCATTTATATTATATTTCTTTAATCCTTAAATATATACTTCAAATAACCAATTTGTGTTTATTAAGAATACAATTAAAATTAGTTAAGAGCAATAAATATGTACTTTCAACTCTACTTTTATTTGTAAAGAGGATAAATGAGAGAGAGACAATAAACACAACAAATACAATCAATGGGTAAAGTTGGAAAAACACAATAAATGCTTTGAAAAAACTGAAATGAAGCTCACATTTTTGGAGAAGCCCATTCACAAATTTAAAGCTTGCATTTATCGAATAAGGGAGTATAAAGGAGCAAACACAAAAACTTACAAGTATTCGTAGGTGAATTTACAAGTGTATATATTCATTTTAATGACTAACAATAACAAAATAACAAGTGTGATTAAATAACTTCACCTAATAGATGTAAGTAACTTATAGTTTTATTTATTATACTGAATCCATATTGAAATTAAAGGTAAGTGTTTTTGAATTGAAGGTAAGGCCCCGTTTGTTACAAAGAAGATTTTGGGAAAGAAAGGAAAGGAATAAAAGATTAGGAAGGAACTTTAAAAATGTGAGTCGTTTGATACATTAGGGAAAGGAAGTTAGTTGAGGGAAAATGATATGTTTGGTATGAAGAATTGAGTGTTGGTTAAGTGGGAAGATTAGGTGAAATTCCCACAATGCCCCTAAACCGTTCGAACGCTGGCATCTGGTTCGAACGTAAAGGACTAAAGGGACAACGCAGTTCGAACAAAAAATTGGGCAATAACCAAACTTGTGCAGTTGTTTATATCAAAACATTTGAGGAACAACAAAATGACAGAAACAGAAGTAGGCATTTTTGATAGAAACAAAAGTAATATAAATGCAAGATAGTAAAAAACCACAACATAAACCTACACATCGTCTTCTTATTCTTGCTCATGTTGTTTCACTTCTTCTTCGCGGTCGTTCTCGTTGATTTTCTCAAGAACTTTGTGGTGGGTGTTTTGGGTTTTGGGTTGGGTTTTGCAACTGGGCACATCGGAGACATGATCGGAGCAAGAGAGTCAGCAAAATTTCAGAGAGTCGAAGCATCGAAGCAAGCGGCCATGAAATTGCCGATCTTAGTCTGCTATATCTGATGAAGAAGAAGCAGGAAGAAGAAGAACTGCGTGCAAAATTTTTCAGGGCCAATTTCGTCACAAAATTTCACTCTCCTGGGAAGATTAAAGCTTTCCCTCCATTTTTGGATGGAATGCAAGTTACCACATTTAAAGGAAGATCAAAGGTTACTGGAAGATGGTTTCCGGGAAAGCAGTGCTACCAAACGCGTTCTGTGATGGAAGATTTACAATCTTCTCTTTCCTTCAGCCTATCTTCAGCGTAACAAACGGGTCCTAAGTGTTTTTTTTTTGGAATAGAGGACAAAGAATTGAATTCACATGATGTGAGCATAGGAAATTAAGCTTTGGGCTATTGAAAATTAGTACAAGTTGTGGATGGAGACGTGCAATAATAGAATTTAGTTTCGGTATTTATGTATGAGCTTAACTAATCTGGACTGTCTAGATTAGATCTGGACAGTCTAAATTTACTTTTTTCTTAAAAAAATTATTTTGTTGAGTAAAAAATCTAAAATAAAGATAGTCTCTTAACTAATTTTTTTTTTCAAAAAATTATTTTTACTTCAAAAAATTAAATGTAGATCATCCAAATCTAATATGAACAGTCTAGATTAGTTGATTGAAACTGGGTCGGCAATAATAATGTATATATAATTGTAATTCATGGACTACTCTTGTCAAGATTGTTCGGATGGGCCCACTTCATAATTGTTCATATATTCCTCAATGGCAATTTCCAACCCCACACGATCCCCCTCCCTCCAATCCACCAGCTTTGTTCGTTTTCCTTATTTTTATTCTCTCAACATAATATCTAATTTTCCACTCTATTAATGCAAGTTTTCTTGGCCTAGCAGCAACCTGTTATCTCCATTTAGTACTATTGGATATAGACCCTACCTGGTTTAACGTGCATCAGAAACTGACCTGTATGTACCTCGTGCCTTCACATTACAATCAGAATCAATAGTTAATGAACTCAACACTTACAAAATTATCTTCACCCAATAGTTTATAAATGCACATAATATTCTTTCTTGTAGAAGAAGGAACAACTAGAACATCAATTCCTTTGAACAAACTTTGGAACTTTTGTGCATGGATCCTATGAACAGAGGTTGTTTCATCAAGTTGAGAAAGATTAGAGCTGTGGGATTCAAGACTTAGATCATAATACTCATAATTAAGCTGGGTCCAAAAAGAAACCTAAACATCAATCTGTGAAAGGTTAGTTTGATCAATCAACTTAACAACAATTGCATTATACATTTATACTCAGCATCCAAACCATTAAGAGCATGAATAATCAAATCTTTAAGAGGAATAAGTGTTCCAACGAGAGCCAAACTGATTATATAACTTTTCATTTTCATCCATTTTTCTGATGAGGACGATGCATGCAAGTCAGATTTGTAGAGCATGAAGAAGTTAAGCACCAGTTTCCATATGCTCAGGAGGTTGTGAAGCCAACCAACAAGGCTAAGAAGACGATCAACAATAATGTGGCACGTCTTCTGGATTCAGTTTCATCCCATCACAGCCAACACGAATTATACTCCCTCTAATGTTAATTATAAGACTTAGTTGACTTTTTTTAGAGAAATTAAAGAAGCTAATTAAATTAAGAAACTTTGTGTATGAATTTTAAGGTCTGTTTGGTAGAAGGAAAATGGAAGGGAAGGAAAATTTGTATGCGTTGGATTTTAAAAAAATTGGAGAAGTGAGGTTATAGAATTTTAATAAAGATAAGATGTACAATAAAATAGTAAGAAAAATTAATTAAGAACCTTCGACCCCACTTTTTTTTTTTTTTAAATTCAACTTATAAAATTTTTCTCCCCTTCTAAATCTCTTGTATCAAACAGCCTCTAAGATGAGACAAGAAGGAAGAGATCAGGGCTAGAAGCATGAAAGAAAGTTTTAAGCTTGCTCCATTCAATAATTGACAGAACAATGGACTAATAGGTTAACCTAGTCAAAATAATTGAACAATGCATTGGTTTTAGACATTAAAAAATGTTCTTTCTTTTTTTCTTTTTTTTTTAAAAAAACTCTTTAGCTTCATAAGATATTATCTAGAATATTGTATGTAAAACACTCAGCACATACCCTACCTAATTTTTTGTTGTTGTCCATTTGATATTTAGAAGCTTTGCTCTGACTAATCCGGATCCGACCTAGGTCGTGCACCTGGTTATGGTGGATGAGTCTCCCAGCGAGGCTTTTCAGAATTTACAAGGCTCGAACTTGAGACTTTATTTAAGAGACACAAACTGCTTACCATTTATGCCAACCCTGTTGATACATACCCTATCTAATTAATCAATATATTAAGCAGGGCTATACATATACACCAGCTGCTGTTTTGTTATAAGGCCCATAGTTGTACTGATCCTAAAAATTGGCCCATATGGTACAAGTGGAGGTCCATCCAATGAGCCTGTTTATATTTTGGCCCAGCTTATGAACAAGGGTTCTTTAATTTTTTTTAACATGAAAAAAAAAAAGTTTCCCTCCTCCAAATGGGCAGTAGGGCCTTTTTCTTAACCTGCCCCCCAAACAACACACACACTTTGGGCACTTTTGCAGCTCAATCAGATATGTGAAAAATACCCTTAATCTTTGGGTTCAACTGATAAAAGGGTCGGACTCCTCGACCTTGGGTTCAACTGGCGTGGGGTCGATCTTCCTCACCTTAAGGGAGGGGGTTCGATCTCTGCGTTGGTCAAGGCGCTGGGGGAGGCATCCTAGGGGTCTAGGAAGCAGTGGTAACACTGGTAGAGGTGGAGGCATGTGTATTCTCTGGCCAGTATCCCCTGTGGACTGAGCTCCAAGCGCCCTGCCCTTAGACTGTGGGTGAGCCCAACCCCTTTCCTAAAATTTTTGTATAAAAAAAAAACTGATAAAAGGGTCGGATATTGTTATCAAAGGGAGGGGTTCTGATGAGGGCCTTTTTGTCTTTAGCCTTGGGGTCCGCAATCAAAAATAAACCAATGATTGCGTATAGGCAAACCTAGAATCGTTCTCTCTCTCGAGGAGCCTTTTATTGAATTCTAAATAATCTAAATGACATGCAAATGCAATTAAAACAAGGGGGAAATTGGTTTTGGATTTTCAAATTAATAAACTAAAGAGAAATGCAATTTAATTAAATGCTAAACTATTATTTTTGGTATTTTTATAAATTTGGTGAATGAGTAAATTAAATGATATGGAATTAATATAGGGGTTTAAACTTCTCATGTTGCATGAAAAGAAGAAGATTCCTACACACACATAAAATGGTGGGACCCACATATACATATAATGCTAATTATATGTATATATGGGTCCTACCATTTCATGTGTGTGTTACATGAGAAAACACTTCTCCTACAACATGAGAAGTATTTTCCCATTAACATATGGATGATGGTGCTCTTGGTGATTAAGAAATGACTATCCTTGGTCAAAAAGATTATGGGATTTAAAATTCATAGTCTTAAAGAAAAACCTCAAGATACCACTTGAGTCCAATATTCTCAATTAATAGTAGCTCCTACAAACATATCTAACCACTACCTCTTGAGAAATTGTTAAAAACCACTTGATGTGCAATCAAAATTGGAACAATGCAACATGAGTCTTCTTAAAATTGAGTACATAACAGTCTCTTAAATGACACAAATCAACTACATTAACTAGACAATAACACGCTAATTAATATAATCTTATTGCAACCACAAGAAATTAAAACAAATATAATCCTCACATTGCAAAATCCAATATCAATCACAATTATCAAACTAACAGAGATAATAAACATTAATCTCAGTTCCAGAATTTATATACAATAATCCCTAAAATTAGGCAACCTAAATGTATAAATCTAGACTAATAGAATGAACAAATTAACTCCCCTATGAAGTCCATTGAGCTCAAACATTAATCCTCATCACCCAGATCAAGGGAAATCAGCCACTCATAGCAACTCGCCGGAAAATACAGAGTTCACCGGAAATAATGGAGGAATGAATAGAAATTGCCGATGCTGAGGTGGGTGTCGGTGATGATAGAGGAATAGTGGTGCAAGGTTGAAGGGAGGAAGAAACGTCGCCGGCGACGGTGGAGAAGAAGGCGAGATCGCCGGCGACGGTGGAGTGAAAGTGAGGAGGATGAAGGTGATGCTGATGGCGTTGATGGATGAAGGAATGAAGGTCCTTCGGTATGTTTTTCGCGGCGCTCCTCTGGTTCTTTAATTATCTCGGATCCTCCAACTGCTCCACATGTCCCTGTTTGTGCGTTTTTTTTTTCAATGAATAATAATCAGGTCATTAAGCCAATGTGAGTTGGCATAGATGGTAAGGGATCCACGACTAGGCCCTTGGGTCGTGGGTTCGATCCCCTCTGCCGTCGTTAGGACTCCTTTGGTAGACGATCTCGTAAGTCCCCAGTAAATGCTCATAGAGCCTGGGGCCGTGCCCTGACCTTGGTGGGGATTGATGCCGAACCCTCCAAAACTTTTTTTTAGCCAAAAAAAAAAAGTCATTAAATTCTTCCTTGGGCCGAGAGTGTTGTGCGTCACTGGGCTTTATTCATTTGCTTTGTTAATTCCTTATGGCCCACTCCAAATCTTTAGCTTCACCACGTCACATGCAAGACACACCTCACAACTTCTATTAATTATTGATGCTTGGCTTCTTTCTTTGCGTTTCCATCTGAACCTGATTATTGGTGCGTTTTGACCAGGGACCAAACTGCCAGGAATAAAACGTTGCTTCAGGGACTTAAATGGAAATTTTATAATTTTAGTTCAGATTTTAATTTTCTAATTTGATCTAATCTTTTGAAGCATCTACAATGAAAAATAATTGATCTAATATCAAATATCCTCAGAAAAATCAATGATTAAGAGTAATCACATTTTTATGACAATTTTGCCCTTTTTAACCCTAATTTAATGTATTTACTCTTCATCTCAATTTATCATAAGAAAAGCATTTTAAGCTCAATAATTATGAGAAAATACATTAAAAATCCCCATTTAATTATGTAAAATCATATAAAAATATGGTTCAATCAGGTTCGATCTTGGAGTTGTTCAAAGTGCTGGGGAAGATATTCTAATGAGTGCCTAGGTAAACTCTGGGGGTAATAGATAGCTCACCTTGCCCAATATTGGTATCACCTAAGAGGAAGGGAGATTTCGCCTTGTCCTTGGAACGTAGGTATGAGCTCAACCCCTTCCTAAAATTTATGTATTAAAAAAACAAAGATATGTGAAAAATTCTCCAAATTGTGGAAAAGAAGATCTGTTCTGATAATAACCTTAAAATATAGAGAGGATAATTACAGGTGTTAATTGCTTCCATCATATTGCATCCTTTAATTTAATAGTAGTTTGATGAATAGTTTTAGGTCACACTTTGTAAAAGCGTCTCAGTGAGGTGGTCCAGCAAAAGTCACAAGGATTAGAAAGATAAGGAATAACAAATTAATTGATAAACGTGCTTCTAAATAAACTAATGATTGTAACCGGATTAGAAAGAATAAAATACCTTTAAACAAATGGAAACGTCATGTAAAAATGAGTTTTGTATTCTCCTATTGGCTAATTAAACGACAAAATGATTCATGTCGTGTGAAGAATATATTAAAAGGAAGCTAAAGTGGCTAGTATATGCGAGAAAAAGTTAATTCCCTCACAGGCGTGTGAGATTCATCAGGTGCTTTAATTTCTTATAGAGAGAACCCACTTGCCAACTTCCAACATAGCATATATATATATATATATAGACACTCATAACACTCTTCCGCTAGCGTTTTCTCCTTCATCAACTCACAATCCTGTTCCCATGTTTTCTTGCCTTATAGCACTGATCCTTCTTATGTTCATCTAGCCCTCACCTTTCTTTTCTCTCCGTGCAACTAAAATCTACAAGATACCATTTCATTTGATCTTCCTAAGGGTCATATATACACGAGTATCTGACTGCTTTTACAGCATTACATTGTTGGTATTGGGTCGATCCAAATATAATTGGGTTAGAGCTAGTATGGGTGCTCTATCTGTGTTGCTGATTCTGCTCATCATCTTCAGCAGTTCTGGGTTTCTGGGCAAAGCCACTGGTTTCTTCAACGTCACAAGAGTTGATGAAACGCCCTGCACAGAGAATAACGTCACTTGCAAAGCAGGTTTAGAAGACAAGAGAGGCGTGCCAAGTGGAGCTAATCCTCTCCATAATAGGTAGATTGGATCAGAAGCATAATAGTTTAGAATCTCGAGGGGTTGAAGGAAGGAATCTGCTGTATTCATTCTTTCCTTTCTTCTTGTTTGGATGTTGTTGTTGTCATTTGAATCAAACAAAAAGAGCATATTGATAAATTGAGTTTAATTAATATGGTTTAATTTCGTTTTTTAGTGGTGTTATATCTGACATGCTTGTGCATGCCTCTTTTATTTTATTACTTTGTGTCTCGTTTTCATCAACTATTTCAATCATTAACTTATCATGCCACATAAATTAACACACACTAGTTAGGATATATCACTTTCAAAATATACCTAGTTCACTCTTGGTGGATTAGTAGGGCCCAAGCCCAATAATATTGGGATCAAAATATAAATAATAGAAAAGTTTGGATGGATGATTGTGATAGTCTCCAATCATTCTATTTTGTATCATTAATTAAACCAACATAATATGTCCTCTGATGAGGAGGGGTTATATCAATGAAGGAAAAGGCATGTGGAACCTTATATATATATATGTGTGCGCGCGATTGCTTAAGGGTTTGTGGGTCACCTGAAATAAAACATAATTCATGTCTATTCACTTTCTCTGAAACTGCTTTAATTTCTTATTCTTTTTCTTATTTGTGGTGTATTTGTTAATTATGTGTCCATAATCGAGTCCATAACTATGATTTGGTTAGTGTGGGTACTTAGAGATTAGCGATTACACTCCATGTACACCCAATATTCTTATATTCTTACAGTGACCTTCTCTCCTTATCTCATAACCTAGTTCTTAGCATAAAATTTGAACATATTTAATTTCTTGAAGTGATCAAGATAAGATTTTGAAATTACTGAGAGTTCGTTAATTAGGTGCATGACCACTAGTACAGCTATATTATATATCTTAATTAATCAATGAGAAACATTGTTTGATGATGAGTTGTGACCAAAATTAATAAAAAATAATCTTCCAAGATGATTCTTGAAACCAAGTATGTATTTATAAACTCTATACATGAAGCCAATAAGAAAGGAGAAACCGGAATGCATCAACACTTATGACAGCAGAAGATGTAGAGAAAGAGAAAGGAAGGTGTTGGAGTTCGACGTGGTCAAAGTAATGATTTTAACAAGAGGAAAAAGTGAAGAGAGACAGGTAGAGGCACTACTAGAAAATACAAAATTTGCGACGGAATTTGCGAGGGAAAATTTTTCCTTCGCAAATATTTATATATTTGCGACGGAATTAAAATTCCCTTACAAATCCAGCAATTTTGCGAGGGAAATCATGTTCCCTCGCAAAATGAAGCCATTTTGCGAGGGAACATGGGTTTCCCTCGCAAAAGGGTTTCATTTTGCGAGGGAATATGCATCTTCCCTCGCAAAAAGGAGCTATTTTTCGAGGGAACACTATGTTCCCTCGCAAAATGGCTTTTAACCTTCCTTTTCCATTACTTCTTCCTTTTGATTCTGATCTGATCTGCTCTGTTCCCTCCTCTCTCTATCCGTCCACGACCTCACGCGTGACACACCATTTTATCGCATACCCACGCGGCCACGCATAGATCTCCAGTTCTCCACACACCTCCGAGTCTCCGACCTCCTCCAAATACCAAAAACGCAGCTTCTCTCTATTTGAACCCTAAACCCCCGAACACCTTCCCTATTAAGAGGTGAAACCAGACGCCGGAGGCTTACACGAGGACGGGGCGGAGTAGATCGAAACTCGAAACCGACGGACGGACGGACGGCGGAGCTGAGGCGTTTGGAATCAGACGGATGGCTCACGATCTCAGGCGTGTCGCCTCCTCAGACGGACTTGACAGTGATAAATTTCTGATGTGGTAATTTCTAGTCTGTTCCAATCACAGTGCCATCGACTTCTGTGACTTTGGTAATTTCTGGGGTGTCTTTCTGCGACTTTGGTAATTTCTCGCCGTCGACCTCTGGTAATTTCTGCGACTTTGGTAATTTATGACAGTGATATATGATAATCTTCCTAATTTCACTTAGCTGATGCTATTTCTGCGACTTTGGTAATTTCTCGCCGTCGACCACTGGTTTGTGTGTCTATTTACCTTTGTTGAATAAAGAAAGAGCTACTTTGTGTTCCACAGAACAATGGAGAGGTGAATATTTGTCAGAGAAATTGTGCATTTTCCCCGTATATTATTTATTCTTGAAGCAAGATTCCTTTTTAAACTTAGGTTATTGAACACAGGTACAAGTTAATCAAGGAAGTCGGTGATGGAACATTTGGGAGTGTTTGGAGAGATCTTAATAAGCAAACTGGTGAAGTTGTGAGTGTAGCTTTTCTTGGAAATTGGTTTACCTTGCTTGATGAACATGCATTTCCCAATGCCAATACAAATTCTAATTGTGTTTTTTGTCCCTTCTATCTTCTGATGTAAAATGCAGGTCGCTATCAAGAAAATGAAGAAGAAATATTACTCTTGGGAGGAGTGTGTAAACCTGAGAGAAGTCGAAGTATGAAATCTTGTTGATTCTGAAGTTTCATTTGCAATGTAATGTTTCGACATGTAATTTTATAAATTCCTCTTTTTGCAGTCATTACGGAGAATGAATCATCCAAATATTGTCAAGCTAAAGGAAGTTATTGGAGAAAATGACATTCGGTACTTTGTTTTGGAGTACATGGTAGGTTGCAATTTCCTATGGCGTTATGTGAAGTTGATGTTAGGATGATAATAAGTGACCTATGGCATTTGGGGTGATGTAGGAATGCAATCTGTACCAACTCATGAAAGATAGGGAAAAAATGTTTACTGAAACTGAAGTTAGAAATTGGTGTTGTCAAGTTTCCCAAGGTCTGGCATACATGCACCAGCATGGATACTTCCATCGTGACTTGAAGTCGGGTAATTAATTATCATTAGTTTTGGTATAATATATTGTAATTTTCAATGTAAAACTTATTATCATTGACAAGCAAGCAAATTAATAAATGTGAATGATTAATTCTCTCCTCATTAATCATCCCTGATCGTTTGTTTTTTTATTTCTGAGGTAAGTTTGGCTTGTTAAACTGTCAAATTTACCATGTTGTAGGGCATAGGTTCATGAGATTTCTGATCTTATGCACTTGTAGACTACTATTCTGCTATAAAATTTCTGTTTTTGACGTGGAGTACATTATTACTTGCAGAAAATTTGCTGGTCTCCAAGGATATCATAAAGATTGATGATTTTGGTCTTGCTCGTGAGATCAGTACCCAACCACCCTACACTGAATATGTCTCCACAAGGTGGTAGGTTTCTTCAATTTATAATTAACCTATCTCGATCACTACATGGGTTAGGCATACAATGAATTGTATTTCTATCTTTGGTTGGGTATCGTGCACCTGAAGTGCTGCTTCAGTCTTACTTGTATACCTCTAAAGTTGGTGAGTGATTTAACATGGAATAATATCATTTGTATAAATGAGTAATCTTTTACTGTGAGTTATGCCACATGACTTGCGCAAAACTGTTTTATTTATTTATTTATTTACATTTTCTGATTTTAGACATGTGGGCAATGGGTGCTATAATGGCTGAATTGTTCACACTCCGCCCTCTTTTCCCAGGGATCAAGTATGTCTCTTCTTTCTGTTTCTTTACTCCCTAACTTACCAATTGATGAGTTGTCGCCTGTGTCATTGTTGAACAAGAAGGAACCTTAGTATACTTCTACAAGTTCATGGTTTTGGAAATGAACTTTTTTCTTTCCCTGGCGTTACGTGCAGTGAGGCAGATGAGATCTACAAAATATGTGGTGTAATAGGCAGCCCATCCATTGAATCTTGGACTGATGGACTTAAACTGGCAAGGGATATTAACTATCAGTTCCCTCAGGTTAGCCTTCCCCTGGTTCTGGCAATTAGGAATTGTGATTGAATCATTTCAGTTTGTTCAAATGGCTTTGTTGATCACAACATGCTTGTTTCAGTAACTATAGTGCTAATCATATTTGTGTGTTTTAATTTGTAATATTTTGTTTTTGCTATGTAAATTCTTATAATTGTTACAATTTATTTTTATGATATACAAGTTTTTTTTTAAATTTTTAATATTTTTTTATGTAATTATTTTTTTTTCTGATTTTTTTTAAAAAAATAATTTTAAATTTTGCGAGGGAAAAGTTTTCCCTCGCAAATTTTGGGATTTTGCGAGGGAAAACGCTTTTCCCTCGCAAATTCTGAAATTTGCGAGGGAAAAAAGCATTTTTGCGACGGAAAATTGGTTTGCGATGGCTTTTTTGTGACGGAACTTTTTCCGCGCAAATCAGTTTTGCGACGGAAAATGGCTTTTTTGCGAGGAAAATTTTCCGCCGCAAAAAACTGATTTTTTTGTAGTGAGGGACGTAGCTTGCTTTTTCTAAAACATGCGTAAGGAACAAAGTTGTAAGCTTTTGGTATTGTTTTCCTTTTGGGGGATTAATAAAGTTGAATGTTTTAATTTATAGTGGAATCGATGAGCTTATGTGGCAGAGATGAATGAAAGAAGAGGGTTGGGGTTGGTGAATTGAAGAGCAAGATTCTTTGGCGTCTGTTTCTGTGTTGGGTTCGCCTTCATGTTCCCTTTTCTTGTCTTTTCCCTTCCCCATCTACTCACTCCACTAGTATAAAATGAAAAAGAACTAAAACAATATCTATAGTAATAGTTCTAAATGTAAACTACCTATCTATTATATTTAGGGAGATTAAAGAAAGTGGATAAATTACTTAATTATTATATAAGTGGTTAAAGTTCAATTTTAATAATAAGTTTCTTGCTACAAGAATGTAGCACAATTAAATTATGAAGGGTATAAAATTAAACACAATCTTTTATAAATAATGCGCAACTTTAAAAATTCTGTTAAATGACTCAAATGTTCATTATAAAGCTAGAAGAAAAACAAGTGGATCCTACATACACTAATAAAAAATTGTTTTTAAGACTTGGTAAAAATTTCTTTTTAGACCGGTTCTAGATTAGGTTTTGATACAGTTAGTTTAAAAAGTCTGTTAATTTTTAGACAAGATGCTCAATGATCAGGTTTAAGAAGTCGGATGTTTTAGACCTTACTTGGCTTATATCATGTCTAAAATGTGCTACTTTTTAAACTAGTTGCTCAAAGATCATGCCTAAAAAATCAGATTTTTTAGACTTAGTTTATATCACGTCTAAAATGTGTTATATTAATTTTTGACAAGTTCCAAGTCTTAAAAAAAGTTTTTAGACCTCATATTTTATAAAATTGGTCTTAAAAATTCTACTTTTTAGATCCCATATTTTATAAATCACGTCTTAATAATACTTTTTAGACTAGATATTTGTGACATCTGGTCTCTATTTTCATATTTTTCACATATCCACCATATTTCTTCCTCTTATACCCACCATCCAAGCTAGCACTTATAAGACAGTTTAAGCTACAAGTTCTCAACAACTCAATATGAGTAACAAATTGAATTCTTACAATTCAAAAACTTGAAAATGAATGTAATGCCAACAATCTTTAAATTTGAGTGGGAACAAAATCTAACAACTATTATTGATCATTACATTCATCAAAGATATTTTCATAACCATATAAGGAATCATGTAACGTCCTCCATTTTACTTAACATAATCACTGGTTAAGGGTTGATCAACAACTAAGCAATGCTTTATCACGTATGAAAATATACACAAATAAATCAGAGTATGCAAAATAAGCCCGAACGTGGCAATATACAATCATCTAACGTATACCAAAAGATGGAAGCACTACTGTCAGAAGAAGTAGCCTAAGCTTCCGAAGTCTTCCCTGATGGACCCGGACGGGAACTATCATCTGGAAAAATGTGGTAACCATCAATCCAACTCATTACAAGTTTTAATATGTGCTAGTGAGGTGCCATGTGGAATAATTTATATAACAAAGTATTTTAAATAAACTAATATACATAATTTGCCAATATCCACATCACAAAATTTCATATCAGAAATTATGTATCACAGTTTTTATTAACACAATTCCCAAGATACCTCCAACCAATCCAACCGAACTGCCTTATTTCCTCCGACTAGACTCATGGGCTAAGTTACATCCATGTTACTGGTTACTCAAAAGCTTACTGGTCATGTGATGAGGACCAGCCAAAATCCTTAGAACACATGCCATGAGTCTTTCCCCCTCATTGAACTAACGGGGTGTCGTATGCTCTCATTGAACTAGTGGGGCAGTCCTTCATTGAACTGGTGGGATAATATAAAGCCAACCATCATGTATCAATGGAGGTCTCACCACGTGGTGGAATATACTACTTCATTTCCTCTCAATTCAACCCTTCCCATAATTATCATAATATCAAAACTTTCAATTCTTGTACATAAATAAATATGTGTATATTCACAATTCAAATCATAAAGTTCTGCAAGGCAATTTCTATTAAAATATTCATAATAATTTCACAAAATACTCACAAATAACATATCAATACGCATAATAAGTGGAAAGTAGTTACCTCTCGCCGAAGCTAACTATATCACACTGCTTTTAATCCAAGAGTTCAAATATACTCCAAAAATCAATCTACCACAACCAATTTACTAACCATTAATAACTTTTTCAAACTCCACATAATTAAAATTGTAATAAAAATATACAAAATTTAATAATGAATATTATTATAATAAAAACTAAAAATAACAGTCCTTCAAATTTCAAAACTATAATGATTAAAATTTCAATAATATCTTTATTAAACCAGAGGCTATTCCAATATGTCATCAATATTTTAAATTAGAAGTTTAATAAATATCAATTAGCCTATAAATTATACTTTATTGCATTACATATAATGTTTCTAAAAATTCCAAAAATGTATATATGTAACTTAACTCTTTACATAGGACTTTTCCAGAATTTTTCTGATTAAACTTTGAAAATTCTTAATTAATTCTAAAAAAATCTAAATGAGGTGCTTCCAAAAGCTACGTGCTTCTTAGCATGTCTACTTTCACAGAAAAATAATACCAATAGCCATAAAATATTATATCATTCCCAGGTTTTTAAAATTCAAACATTGTCCAGAAAACTTTTTAAAATTGTGACTCAACTTTTAAAAATCATATCACGAGTTACAAACCTCCGTTTAAGGTGATCCAAAGCTCTTTTTAAAGATTAATATGTGTACTATCAACACTCAAAATTTCATGAAATATATCAAAGGTTTCATATTCCAAAACCATGCCATAAAATGATCACTATTCCTGGAACACAAAGATTCGTCCAGATTTTTTTGTTAAACTTAGGAAAATCATATCTCCCTTTCTACATGTCCGATTTAGGTGTTTTTTGGCTTTTTGGAAAGGTTGAGATGTCTAGTATCTACTGTAAAAATTTCAAGGAAAAAATAAAATGTTTTCCATTTCCAAAACGAGCCCAAAATTTATTGTTCACTTCTGAAACTGACATTTTCCAGTTTTCAGTGTCTAACTTTGAAAAATCATAACTCTCAATATACACGTCCGTTTTGGCTGGGGTTTTGCTCGTTTTGAACCTTTGTGAGTCTATTATTTACTGTAAAAATTTCAAATAAAAACAAAAAGGTTTACTTGGTCATAATTGCCACGTCATTTTCATGCTCCAGAGACATACCAGAAATTTCCAGGTTTTTAGCTCAACTTTCAAAAATCATAACTGGAGTTATAGACCTCCGTTTTTGGTGTTCTTTGGCTCGTTGGAAAGGTCATGATGTGTACTAAATCTACACAAAATTTCAGGGTCAAAGGAGTTCGTTTACCATGGTTTTATCTTGCTCAAAAATCAGTGTTCTAGCTACAAGGTTAAATTTCCAGAAAATGACAGCAAATAAAACTTCTTTTCTTTCTCTTCCAAAACCAACGACAGATTCACATTCACATATATGTATATATGCACTTAATGATAGAAAAACCATATATATATATATATATCTAGTAGGCTTCCTCTTTATTACTACGTGCTACAATATATATATAGTAATGTTTTGTACCTAAGCCTTCGTTGGTGATTCATGGAAGCAGGAAAGAAAAGAAGCTTGATGATTACCTCTGGTTTTCAGGCTTGTAAACTGATCTTAGATTATCACCACTGCCTCTGATTTTGTTGGTTCAAAACAGAGCAAGATATGTTTGAACTCCCTCCCTCTCTCTCTGTCTCTCTCTCTCTTCGTCTCTCACTCTTTCTTTCTTAGTCTCAGCTTTGGCTGAAGCAAAGTGAGTGAATGAAGCTATGAAGTTGTGGTTTAATAGAGAGCTAAGGGTCTGATCCAAAAAGTAATATTCAGAGGTATATGGCTCTGGGCTCTAGATGCATGGTCTATGTTTCGTGTTTCAGTTTTTTTTTTTTGTTGCTGATCTTTTACCGTCAACAACTCTGAGTTATCGTGTTGGGCTAAAGATGAGCTAATCATATACTCCCTAATTTTTCTGCCATTCCTTTTCTCTTCTCAGCATGTTTTGGGCGTGAGATATAATAGGCTGAAAGTATCAATTAAGGGTCCATTTGGTTTCGAGAAGGGAGTACATAAATAAATATATGTTATTGTTCTCCTATTATTCACGTGTTGGGTTGTGTTGAGAAAAGGAATAAATGAAGATAATAGGTTTGGGGTTTATCTTATTCATGGGCCATGTTATGGTGAGAGCATGAGAAGATCCAAAAATGATTTTATATATAAATAATAAGGAGAGAGGTATGTTTATTGTGGGAATACTAAAAAAAAAAAAAATCTCATTTGATCCTCGACAAAGCTCTTATTTGCAATTAGGCCGATTACTGATAATTGCAATTATTAGAAAATAAATTAATCCTTAATTCCATATAAGGATTTTCCTTTCCCAATTAATTCCTCTCTAGGTCATAAAATATCATTTCTATAATGTTTAGGCCTAAATTATCCTTGACTCGAATTTATTCTTTTTCCCCAAAAAAGTTTAATTAAGGAAAAATATGCCTAAATTTCAAGTAATTATTCTCATAATTATTTTAAGCTAAAATTTTGTAATTAATTTCCATATAATAATTCAATTTCAAATATAAAAAATTTGGGATATTACAAATCATACAGACCACAACATTTGACAACCTTCAAATGAATACATACATGATGAAATACACAATATCTATAAACTCACTATTGTGGTAAAACTCATAAATGAACTTAACACAACATTTGTGGATGAAGTTAATATGTTCATCAGGAAAGGGATCAGTAAGATCAAACATCTGTAACATCAAAGCCAGACAAATCATTAACTTGCGACCTTTTAAAAAAATAAAAGCAGTACAAGTTTTTTGAAATATACATTTACCTCTTGAGCAGATTTAGTTATACCTAAGGTGCTAATATTAAATATGTTTGTCAACACATAAAAGCCACATACTTTGGACCTCAGTGAGTGCTTATGGCTCTAAAAAAGAACATGACATCATTAATACTATATAGCATATAGAGCTTATTGAACAAATTCATAAAGCGAACAAATATGTACTAAACTTTGGTATGATCTATTTAGGGTCTTTTACCTCATGCATATGCTTACCACAAGCAGCATGTAGGCATGTCTAATAGCCTTATCATCAAAATCACAAAGGTTACTCATTTTCCACAAATTATTCCATAAACTTCCAACAATAGGTATTACAAGAAAAGTTACAATTTTCTTTTATTTATTCAAATGACATTGCTAGTTCACTATTTATTTAGTAATAAGAAAACTTACGAGCTTATAGTCTTCTTCAATTCATTCCCTGGTTTGCAGTGAAGGGAGCATAAGAAGATGACATTATAACTCTTCTTACATAAAAGAACAAATTGTCAATGATCACTGAGAAAAAGGATGACTATTAATCAAATATAAAGCATTATATATATTATGAAATATAAATTTTCTTCTTACCCATACACATATGGTGCCGACAAACACTTAGTTTTGGTTTCACTAAGCTTCTCTGATAAGTATGTATGTTTGGTAGCAGTAGTAGTCCCTTTCTCTTGCATTTGATTTGAGCAAAGAAGTGAAGTCATGACAGAGGATCGAGGTGGCAGTGGAGGAGCATGACGATGAGAAAAGAACAGCGACAAGGGTACACATGCTGACGAGAGAAGAGCAGTGACGATGGCACACAATAGAGGAATGACGACGAGAAAATAGCAACGACGAGGGCACACATATTGGCTGCAGTGGTAATGATGGAGGAGCGATGTGCGAAAGAGGACTGAGGAGTGGTAGAGGAGTTCAAAAGAAGCAATAGAGCTCATGGAGTTATCGCGACAAAAAGAGAGGATCTAGAGAGCGAAATGCAATTTACGTATGAAGAAGAGAGGATTCAGAGAGTAAGATTTAATTTGGGGCTCATCTTTTATATCAATTATGTTCAAAATTAGGTCTAAAAAACTCATTTTTTTAGACTGGTTATATGAAACATCAGGTCTTAAAATGAATAAATATTTGTTTTTTAATTTCGCATATTTTAGACGGTTATAACAAACATCAGGTTAAAAAGTTTCATCTTTTAAACTGGTTATTAGAGACAATCAGTCTAAAAAGTAATAAATTTTTTATTTTTTAATTATATTTATTTATTTTTATACTAGGTGTTCAGAAATCTAGTCTAAATAATATCTTTTAAACCTTATTTTAAAAAAATCGGTCTAAGAAGTTCTTTATATTTACAAAAGTGTCATCAGTTATGCTTTTTAAACGTTATCCTTTATAATCGGTCTAAAAAAGCTATTTTGTACTAGTGATGAGAGAGAGAGAGAGATTTGGGCCAGTTCAACATTATTACTAAAATTGCTTAGTTTTTAAAAGATGGAATACTTTTGCACCTTTCAAAACATAATTGTGCCAAAACTTTTTGAAACTTGCAGGAAAATTTTCAATAAGCCCTCTTTGTAGTAAATTAATTTCAGTTAACCCCTAAAATTTTATGAAGCTTCACTACATGCCATGATCAAAATGAAGTTAATTTTTTTGGTGAAAATATAATGATGTCCTTACTTTATTTGTTTTGTAAATTGTCTTATTTGTTTTATAAATATTCGTATTTGTCTTGTGAATTTTTATATTTATCTTATAAATGACCAAAACATTTTTAATTCCCTAGGTTTTTTGAATCCCTTTATTTGTCTTTTAAATGCTCATGTTTGTCTTGTAAATGTCCAAAATATTTTTAATTCTTTAGGTTCTTTCGAATCCCTTTATTGTCTTACAAATCTTTTTATTTGTCTTGTAAATGATCTTTTTTTAAAAAAAAATAATAAAAGAAGGACATCATTATCTTTTCACCTACAAAAATTAATTTCATTTTAACCAAGAGATGCAGTGAAGTTTCAAGTTTTAGAAAGTTTTAGAGGTTGTCTGAAATTAATTTGCTGCAAAGGGAGATGACTGAATTTTTCCCCAAATTTTATTGCTAAAATTGCACATTGACCCTATAATATAAGTGACATGATCTTTATTTCTAAAATATTTTTGTATAACATTATATTATATATTAGTTTATAATTTAGGAAAATTAATTAGTTTAGAGAAAAATGATAAATAAAGAGATAAATGTCTAACACTTATCTATATAAAATGGTCTAACATTTATGGTTGGAATTACAATATAAACGTGGGTGAGTCAAAAGAAACAAATTCTACATTGTTTGAGGGTGAGAGAGTCCAAGTGTATAAATAATAACATGTGTGCTTGGACAAGTAAAGAGGAGTGGGCTCTCATGCATTGAGCCACATAGAAATCTCATTTAATCTCGAGATCGAGTTCTAAAGGAGACACTCTTCTTACAGGACTTATATTATATTACACACACTTTATTTGTAGGAACTGCGTCAATATTTATGATCAAAATTGACCCTCAAACTAGGTCTTAATTACATTTGGGATAAGAGGAGTATTAAATTACAAACATAATTTTTAATTTTAATTTATTAAATTTTCAATATTCTCGAGATAAAAACAATATATCGATGTTTCTCATTTGAAATGTTAGTTTTTATCTTTTGAAATTTTTATTTTGTCTTAGTAACTACGTGTTGAACTGTCAATAAGGCAACATAAAATGGTAGGATATGAAATATTTTAAATCATGGACGAATTACTTCCTGTAGCAATTCACTAACGGTTAGTTGTTACATTAATTAGTACGCCCATAAGTGTCGGTTATCTATCTATGCAGAAAAAGTCAACAACATAAAAGAATTACTGTACTAATGCATTAATTAATTCCCTAATTCACCCAGCAACTTCAAACCCTGCAAGGCTGCAAAAACCATTGATGCACGGCCAATTTAGGTGGTGGGTGGTTCCGTTTAACTAGAGTTTAAATTCTGTACCTAGCTATAGCTAGGGTGACCCTATTCTTTCGTCCCTATCTACTATTATTAATCAAACCAATATAATTAAAGAACACGTGGACCAACCATTTCTTTAAATTTCTCAAACTACAATTAAAATTCTCCTCTTGTCCTAAATTACACTACAAATTAAGTCTTACATCTAAAATTGGAGGTACCATATACATAAAGGACAAAAAACAATAAACCGATGTCCCACTATGGTGAACAAGCTTTATTAATAGAACACAACAATATAATACATGAGCAGATAATTTACCTATGTTCCTTAATATAAGGTCAGTGTAACAATCCAGATCTTACATCAAGGACACGAGGTCCGTCATACTATTAGAGCCATGCATGACATACATGCATATGGCTTCGTTTCAAGAATCACTATATACACATTCGTATTTTGGTATATCACAACGTAGGTATATATGCATATGACACTTAAACGTGTATAGATATCATAACACAGGAAATGGAGTATAAAAGTAATGCATAGGAATGATTGTAAGGAATAGTGCTTGTAAATTTGGTGACATTTTAATGGCACTCGGGTGGGGTAACAGGGAAGCGAGGCCTATCCTGGCAATAGTCATAGATCATGTGGTTGACACGAACCCACCTGTACATTCTAGCTTCCATGGCATTAAGAGACTGATAAGCAGGTCCTTCCCACCAATTCCTTGGATTAGACGGACAATTCGCAGGTCCTGGTACAGGACAACCTTCGATGTCGAAGTCCTTGTAATATGCATAGAATGGTGCTTTGCTCCAATCTATCTTCTCCAACCCTCCCCTCGTCGCCCAATTATCTGCCTCCCACAGCGTCGAGAACACCCCCATTGCCTGCATCTTCGGGTACGGTATCCCTCTCGCTTCATTGTTCTTGTACACTCTTATCGGAACATTGTCAACTTTGAACCTGCATTATAACGTTATGAGCACACATTAATTAATGAGTTAAGGTTTAAAATTGCTCTGATTTTGCTATAAGCTATATTGCCTCGTAAGTTTTTTAGGTTTAATGTTACCATGAAAGTTTCAAAACATAAGCAAACATTGCTATGTCATTAAACTTAAGAAAACTTTTGTGAAATATTACTTTTTAGCGAAAACTTTTACAGGAAATTTACACCTTAACACTTAATTTATTGAGTAATGTAACGATCATATGTTTGTGGTTGATTATATATGTTGACTTACACAATCTGGCGATGAGTCCAGAGGATAGTGTAGGTATGGAAGTCAGCGGAAGGGTCGAACCAGAGGTTGACTCTTTGTTCTCTATTTCCCTGTCCGTGGATGTAGATGTTTGTTTGAACCGTGTATGGCTGGCCGGTTCGGTTTCCCAGGAACTCGAAATCAAGCTCGTCCCGAACCGAGTCTGTGTCCGAGTTCATCTGCGTAAACACGACTGGCTAATATCAAGTATTGAAGTCATAGAGATACATATATATGTTTGTGTGTGGGAATTATTCTTACGTAGAAGGCGGTGACAGTTCCGGCGGAGTCTCCGGCGACAAGCTTGATCTTCATGCTAATACGGCCAAAGAGGTACTTTTTGTAGGAAGCAAAGCCACATCCTGATGAACAAACAAGATTACACAAAAGATTCATGAATTAATTAATAGAGCAACGTGGTCATCACAGTGAATTATATTATGCATGGGAAGAGAGAAATGAAATGAAGAAGAACCAGAGTCTCGGTCCAGAGTGAGTTGGATGGTGGTGCCGATTTGCTTGAGATGGGAATTAGACCACGTGACTCGAAAATCCTGGCCAAAAGCCGCTGGTCTTCCCCATACACACACTGCTGACACCACAGCCCATAACAGCGTACACAAACCAACGTGTCTCCAACTGTAAAACACAGCCATATATCCTAGTATTGTATTTTTGGTTAATGTGGTGTGGAGATATATGGGAATATAATACAGAGAATTGCACAAACACACTAACACAACCTATATATTATAAGAAGAAAGCTTGAGAAAAAGGAGTGGAAAGAGACGAAATATATAGGGAGACTATGTTAAAGGGGATATAGCTTTCGAGACAGCTAATGATCGAGGAGGCTTCATCATATCAGGGCCTTCCCCAGTGCATTCTGTAGTACGTTTTGCGTTTTGTGTGGGGACCAATTCTCTCACTTGTATTTTCCACGCGTGCTATAACAATAATCCTATAACTATATATATATAGAATTGAAACATCTAAAAGCTAAGCTATCATTAATATGAGATTCTTAGCTAGCTACATACGTGTGTGAGTTTTGTACACGATATGCCCTCCTGAATTGAATGGTTATTCACTTGTGATTATTTGTGATATGACTATAACTGAATCAGATTTAAGTATTTTCGGTTTCTAATGGGTTTAGCTCTTTCCAAGTGTTTTCAACACTGGTACAAATTGAATCTTGAAACCTCGTAGTTAAGGGTCAAAACCACTTCCGCTAAACTTAACCACGGATTGAAATTTAAAAGATGCATGTGACATGACTAGTGTGTCGGCCGATCCATTGAGCAGTAAGTAAAATGTACAGTGCTTCAAGTCCCATTCTTTTCAATACTTTTAAATAATTTTGAATTTTTAGTGTGTGAAATTTGTAGGATCTGGGTACTGTTATGGAATAAACGCGAACAGGGCCTACTAGATAGGTGTGGGAATGACCAATAATATAATAATAAATGGGAGAGGGGTCAAAACAAAGGGCCTGATTGGTGATTGAGGAACAAACTTCTCCATTATTTGGGTATCGGGACTATACCCTACGTACTTACTACACCTGTGAACAGCCTTACTGAGATCGTTGATTGATTTCGATTCTAAGCCTCACATCATTCCTATCCTTTTGTACAAATCCAGCTTCTCAGCCTATGTAAGGGAAGCTCCCTTGCAGGTTCAGATTTTTTTTTAATTGTTTATTTTTTTATAAAATTTATTTTAATAAATAGAGAATTAAAATAAAAATAATCTTTTAACTAATATTTTTTTTAAATGATTTTTTATTTAAAAATCCTTAAATAAAAAAAAAAAATATAGAGCCAAGTTTTATCTATCTATCTAAAGGATAAGCAGGGAAATTGAGTCCCAGTTTAGACCATTTAATTATAACTCATTGTGCTCCATTTTTTTAAAACAAGTTAACTGCTGAGGCCTTCTTTCTGCAATATTCACATACAGTAGTAGAGAGAAGAATTAAATTAACATGGTTTTACCAACAATCTATTAGTTGAGGTTATAAATGACCACAATCTCAAAAGAAAGGGAATATAAATTCGAATATCAGCAAGTACACTTATGAGGAGAGTTTAAGCTCATCGGCATAGCTAATTGCAAGACAATTAAGTAAGGATTTTCTATCTTTAAACTGGAAAAACAAAAAAGGTTTGGTGGGGTAAGTGCCAAGAGAGTGGAAAACGCTGTATGTTTGTTAATCGCCATTATTCATTAATCCAGCTGTATACAGATATATAGCTAAATCTCTGAAGGAAAAAAAAAACAAAAATAGAGCGGAAAGTCAAAAACCCTTTATTAACATGTCACTGTTGGAGCATTTATTTGGGGAAAAAGGAAAAAGACAAGAAATTTTCTCTTTACTTCAACTCGACTCTCATCATAGTAAAAGCGGATATGGTCCTCACAACTGTTATGGATAAGAAGGGTGTACGTCCTCTCTAATCTTGTTTTGTTCCAATGAATAACCACAACGGTACAAGGTCAATTTATCTGATATGTGCTTTATTAAGTACGAACCCAATGACTTCAACCTCTCCATTCACTTTATTACTACCAAGAGACAAAACAGACAAATTAAAGAGCGACATCTACCTTATATATAATCTCAGTCTAGTTATAAAAAAAAAAACTTTTATGATTTTTGTTGGAATCTCAGCTTGACTCGGTATCTAATAATTTTTTATTTATTTATGAATTTTAGTACTATTTAATGCAAAATGATTACTGTTTTTATTTAAAAGGACAGATATCATGAAATTATGTAGGAACATAGACGGAGCTAGGGAGGGGCTAGGGGTGGCCCCCGCCCCTCCTAAAATTATAGAACAACACCCAAAGTTTTAAAAAATTGTATTTCTACTTTATAAATATTTCAATATTTTCAATTTGGTCCTTACTTAAAGGTTTGTGAAGGGACTAAAATGAACATCTTGAAATGTTTATAATGCTTAAATGTAATCTTATAAACACTTGGGTTTAACCCATAATTTTAGCCCCTCCTAATTTAAATTCCTGGTTCCGCCCTGAACATATGCTTTCGTTTTTTGTAGTCCATTTTTTAGTTTGATCATATTTCATTAGACCCGTCACCCGTTGGCCATTCCCTCACTAAGTGCCAAACATGTTACGATTTCCATTAATTCAACACGCTAATAAATAGCTGTTATTGAGCTTTACATATTCCTCTGTGGACAGTCAGAACATGAGCTGGCTTGACAACTTTGTAATGACAAGAACTTGTTCTGAAACGAAGATTAATCTTTGGACTCACATGGACAGATGATTGTTATTGACAGTGTAAATTATACCGTGTTCGAGATCTTATACTAAAAATCAGATGTAGTATTTAATTTATGGATAGAGATGAGTTTGAGATCGGGTGTTTCGTCAATATCAGCTAGGCTGCTTCAAGAGTATAATGCAGAAGAGTGATTGGTGCAGTTGGGAATTAATGAATTTGCAGGTGTGTGTAGAGATCAAACTTGAAATGCATATATATATATATATATATATATATATATATATGTGTGTGCGCGCGTGTGGGGTTTTGTTTTAGTAAAAAAAAAGAAAAGAAAAAGCAACAGCTATATATTCATATCATCAATGGAATATGTAATCCCACCTTTCGTTTTCCCAGCATGCACCAAACGAGAAGAGACCCCACCTATCATAAAAAGCCATTGGTTGGTCTTGGACCCCAACATGATTGAATATGAGTGGCGTGCATGGATCTGTTGTATATATAGCAGAAATAACCAATCCTTTTTTTTTTTTTTTGGTTTTAGCCACTTGCTTTTTTGGATTTGCCATTCAGATGTAGACGTGGAGATAAACGTCTACCAATAAGAAAAGTTTGCACTAAGTATGGTTTGAAGCCCTAGTTCGACAGGGACGTGTGTGAATTGAAGACTTTACAAGTATCCCTGATTGGAAGCTCGTACTTGAACTCGCTTAGAAGAAAAGAAAAAAAAGAGAAAAAAAAAAAGGGGGGGGGGGGGGGGAAAGAAAAAGCATGACCGCACAACGTTTAAAGCGGGCTCAGATTGGATTAATTGCCCGATATAGGAACTTGTGTGTGAAGAAAGCTTGCACTGCACTGTAGTGATCTTAAGGCAAGAAGATAACACTTCTATTATATAAATGCAGTAGAATCGTTTATCGGTTACAGCACAGCTGATACAATTCCTTAAGTACGTAATGACAGATGAAACAGAAAGCTCGAATATCATAAAATAAAGGGGAAGAAGCAATTATAAGGGAATAATCAGAATTCAGAGAAAGGGCAGAATCAGAGAGAGGGCAGATCCACAATATTCTTTTCCATATCCTGCATAACGGCTTTTGTCTTTTTATAGACTCCCCCATTCGAATTCTCTCAACTTCCAGTCCTCCTTTTAGCTCTTTTGCTCCTTCTATTGGGCTTTTCCCCATCTTCTGTCACTGGATCAATCATAACTGGGCCTCCTCTTCCTTTATCCATTACATTACCCTCCCCATCAGACAGGACCTTGTCCTCAAGGTCCAAAGAGGGATATAAAGAAGACATCTCCAGAGCATTCTCCCATGTTTTCGGTGAAGCATCATCCCACTGAATTAATACTTGTTGAACCCATTGGTTCCCATCCTGCACCAAACGTGTATCTAAAACTCTGACAGGAGTGATAACGGGTCCTTCAGGAACAGTTAGTAAACGGTATGGGAATCGTGGGCATTGTTGATTCAGGTCCAACAAAACGTTTAAGCAGTGAAGCATGGAAAACCGGATGTATACGAACATGAGCAGGTAGAGCCAAACGGTATGCAACAGGACCGATACGTTCCAAGACCCGAAAAGGACCAAAATACCTCAACGCCAATTTTTGAAATTTGCGGAGCTCCACAGAATGCTGACGGTAGGTTTGTAGCTTGACCCACACGAGATCTCCTTCCTTGTACTCTGTGTCAGTGCGATGCTTATCAGCATATATTTTCATCCGAAGCTGAGCCTTCTGTATATTAACCTTAAGAGTTTTCAACACTTCATCTCTCTCGCTCAATTGTTTATGAACATCGAAAGGTGTATCTTCCAATGAGGAATTAATGGCGGAGGGTCACGGCCATAAACAACCTTGAAGGGAGTCATGCCAATGGATGTGTGGAAGGATGTGTTGTACCAGTACTCTGCCCATGGTAAAAAGTGGACCCATTGATGTGGGTGATCATACACAAAACATCTTAAGTATAGCTCTAAACATTTACTTAGAGCTTCCGTCTGGTGGTCCGATTGTGGGTGATAAGCCGATGTAAAACAGAGTTTAGATCCTTGTAGTTTCATCAGATGGCACCAAAATGTGCTTGTAAAGGCTTTATCACGATCTGACACTATTGTTCGTGGGATCCCATGCATGTAATTTGACAATGTGTTGAACAAAGATCTCTGCAACTCGTTGAGCAGTGACTGTTGGTGGCAAAGGAATGAAGTGACCATATTTGGATAAAAGGTCTACAACTACGAAAATACTCGAATTGCCATGAACTAATGGTAACCCAGTAACAAAGTCCATGGAAATATCTTCCCAAATCCAATTAGGAATTGGAAGTGGCTCAAGTAAACCTGCCGGATGGAGATGCGATACCTTGGCTTGTTGACAGATTATACATTGTTGTACATATAGGCGGATCCTTGTGTAACACCCCATTTGTTCAAAAGCAAAATAATATCTTTTTATCAGAGTGACGCATCGGAGCAATTCAAACGAAAGAGTATTGATGAGCATATTACAAAACATTAACCATGGTAGGTTATAATAGTGGTACATTTATCCCAATAATTCAAAATAATATACATTTCGAAAAACAAAAAGAAACTCCGGCCAGATCTTCATGTGGGCTGCTTACCCTTGTCGTTTTGGCCCTCGGTCCTCCAGACCCTGAAGCTATAGTAAGGGCTGAGGTCCAATGTCCATTAGACCTCAAGTAACGGTTAACCTCATGCTTATGTATGACAGATATTCATGACATTACAGCAGTAATCAGTACATAAGCACACAGCAGATGCAAGATTAACATATCAACAGTACATAGCACACAGCACATGTAAAGTCATCCCCGTTTGCACTAACCAGTACCACGACGGCCTATCGTGTCCTCAGCGCTAGGAAAACTCAATGGCATTACCAAGACTGTAACCCGTATACATAAAGCTGAATGTATAAACAGTGAACTAAGATAGAGTCTTAGACACAATGTATGACCCAAGACAAAGTCATGTCCATGACTCTATGAAATAATCTATCACATATATGCATACAATAAGCATCAGAGTTAATGTTACAGTCAGTGGCAGAACTAGGATTTTTAATCACGGGGGGCGAAAATAAAAATTAAAGGTGAGGAAGATAAACCTTATTTATGTATGGATAAATATACGCAGAGTTCAGCTCAACGTATTTGTACTTCATGATGCCAGCAGAACCACCACTAAAACCATATTATGTGCTTCCTTTTGTGCGTTCTTGCAGGTAATCTTAAAATAGAAAATTAAGAAGAAAATTATACAAATTAAGTTCCACAAAGTATTTCCTGATTCTTTCTCAACAATTGCCCTTTCATTTTATTCCTACAAAACAACTCATCTTCCTTAAAGCCATCTTCCCTAATCCCTTAAAATTTTCCCTTTCCTTCCCTGCCTTTCTCTTTTTTAAATTCTTTTCCCTCCTCAAATCTTTCTCATACTAAACGGGATACAAGAGAAATGTGATGCACACGTACACACGTCTCCATATATAGAGAATTAAAACTACAAGTATAGGGTACGAGTTGCTTACAATGAGGAACTTGGATTAGCAGAGACATTATAATAAATTAAATAAGATGAACTAGTAATTAACTAGAGAGATCTGACGATGCAAAGCAAAGTAGAGATATGTGTGAAGCCCATCAAGTAGCCATCAAATCAAAAATACGGGAGGGCCCAGAACACACACATACGCTCTACTCACATCAACTTGACCAATTGCCACCATTTACTTCTCCTTCTGTTTATCCGGCTCCATCCTCCACTACACGTTTCTAACAGAGGTGCATATATATAAGTTCGTCCGATGCCATATATATAATTTATTTTAAAAAAAATTAGGGGGGCGGGGGCCACCCCTAGCCCCCCTAATTCCGCCCTTAGTTACAGTATGCGTCAGTACCTTAGTCCGTGTCTCTAGTGGTATGTTTGTCTGTTCGGTTCAATTCCTGATTTTCCCGAATATTCTATGATAGTATCACCGCATTATTTCCTTCATAAACAATATCCTAGGAGATATCTTAGCCACTATTGACCTTTTTACCCCTGGTGGATTTATTATTCTACTAATATCCCTTTATTTATGAAAAAACGCTACTTCAGCATTTCTGGGCAGATTTTTAGATCACTTGAAAAATTCATAACTAATTCCACAAAAATCGAAACGAGATTCTGTAAAATTTCCCAGAAACCTTAGCATGTCTATTTTTGAGAAAAAATAATGATCTTCACCCAGAATGAGTGAATCATTCCCAGTTTAATAATCTTCAACCTCTGCCCAGAATTTTTCTAGAAAAACGTAGCCTTATTTCCAGAATTTTTAGACCTCTATTTAATGCATATTTTATATCAATGGAAAGCTATACATGTCTACTATACCCATGAATTATTTCAGAATTTTTGAATATAAATTTACTAATAAAATAATGTCCTCTAACTGACAGAGTCTCAAAACCTAGCAACTCTAGAATTCTCTATCTCACTCTAACTTGTAATTCCCTTAATCTTAGAAGTCACTTCCCAACATGTTTCCACCTTGTCAGGCATCTTTTGATGTAATAAGGCTTGAAAACAACTATGGGAAATTACTTTACCTATTCCCTAGATTAAACTAATATCTATACTAAGAACTATAGAACTAAAGACTAGAAACTAAAAAAAACTAAAGACAAGCTTACCTCTTGAAGCCTCTTGTTTCTCATTCCTCCTTCTTGCTCCACTACTCTCTAAAACTCACCTATTTGGTTTGAGTTTGGTGTGAAGAATTTGTGAAGGGCAAGGCCCCTATTTATAGGAAAAGTCCAAGAATTTTCACCTTTGGATTAATTCTCATAATCAATCACTTAGGATAATTTGTGTTTTCTTGAAGACACAATTTGGGAAGCAAAATACTCTCATTGGTTGATTCTAATTACATAGGATTACGCCTTTATTTTTATTTCCTTAATTTAATTTAACATATGCTAAAAAAATATTATAGTTTAATCTTTCTCTCTCTCTCTCTCTTTTCCTCCCCTAACCGTGCTCCCTCTCTCTCTCTTGTCTTCTTGCAATTTTTTTTTCATTTTTTGACCATGTGCTAGTGTATTTATCCTATTTTAAATATTATCTTAAATTCTTATATTATCCTCTTCCATTTTGCATTTATGAGCCCATGTGCTATCTTAATTATATTAAATAATCTCTTATCCTCTCATCTTGATCCCTAGCCATTGGATTTAAACTTAATCAATAAGTTTTAATCCACACCCTTCACTATAAAGCATGATGTCATCCTTGGGATGTCATTTTGATGACATAATCAAAGCTTAAGTGTCATTAACAAAGTTTAATTAACCCTTAATTGCATTTGTTAACTAACTAGTGTTTAATTAAATCAAGCTTTGTGTACCTTCATCTTTACTTATTTCCATTTGTCTTTTAATTGATCCTTGATTTTTAATTAAGACATTCCCTAATTGTTGCTTCTTAATTTTCCCCTTGATTAATTATGAAGGTTTTACATAATTAATTAATTAAGTGAAGACTTAATTGTTTATTAATCTTTAATAACTTCTCTTAATTTGTTTAAGTATTCCCATAATATTCTCTTGCTTTCTCTCTCTTTTTTTTTTTGATTATTCAAGAACCATAATCTAATATGATAATTATTTTACATTTTTATGATCCTTAATTAAATGTAGCCTAAAATTAAGTCTTTGGTTTATTTAATTTCCGAGAGAAAATTGTCTAAAATATAGCTAACAAATTTACAAAATTTGGAGACAACATACTCTCCTTTATTTTAACATGTATTATTTATGAAAATTAGTATTTATAATAATTAAGAGTTTTGGGACCAATAAACAATCGAGCTCATGGCCACGCATTTTTGAAGAATGAAATTCGTCAAGAATCTCACGGATAAGGGTCTGATCATTGAAAGGTATAACGAGCCTGTGATTCCAAAATAAATCCTCCTGCCTGATGTTATATTCCTTAGCCATCGACTCCCCACCAAAAATTATGTCCTTGATACTCTGAATGAACTTTGAAGAATGGATCTTAGCGAGCAATTGATCCATGAAGGAAGACTGTACGTAATGCTGAGATAGCCATATAGGTAACCTGAGACAGAGCATCCGTGGCTTGGTTAGTACGCCCAGGTTTATACTCAATAGTGAAATGATAACCCAAGAGTTTGGGTATGCAAGCCTCCTACTCTGGGGTTTGAATCACCTGCTCTCCAAAATGTTTCAAGCTGGCATGGTCCGTGCGGATAATGAAGAAATGGCCAAACAAATAATGTCGAAACTTTGCAACGGCTTTAGTGATAGCATATAACACCCGAACATATACAAACTGTGCTTGCATGCGAGGTGAGAGTTTTTTTTTTTTTTTTTTTAAAGGCGATCAGATGGCCTTCTTGACTGAGTATTGCGCTAATGCC
Source organism: Acacia crassicarpa (assembly GCA_034222035.1). NCBI lineage: Eukaryota > Viridiplantae > Streptophyta > Magnoliopsida > Fabales > Fabaceae > Acacia > Acacia crassicarpa. The sequence goes on from JAWXYG010000010.1 coordinate 4,530,367, forward strand.
ACTGCCAGATGCATTTGTTTTGAGTATAAAAGTCTTCAAAAAATCAGGTAGAGCTAATACTGGTGCCTGAGAGATCAATGCCTTAAGCTCATCGAAAGCGTTCTGGGCACTAGTTGACCATATAAAAGCGTCTTTGGCAAGCAATTGCATTAGTGGTGTAGCAATTTGAGCATAGTAGCGAATGAAGTGTCTATAATGGGCCCGTTTGGCAGCACTTATTTTTCAGCTTTTTAGGCAAAAAAATCCAGTAGCTTTTAAGCTACCGGACCAGGAGAAAAAAAATCCATTACACTCATGTTTGGCAGACCCAGTACGTTAGTTGGGCTTAATCCATTACACTCAACGCAGCCGGGCTTTTAGAACGCCCCAATTTCAAGCTTCGGTTGTAACACATTGGATGATTGTTTCTCCATTTCATTTTGCTCAACTCGACCTCCAGTCCCAATCTCACCGCACCGGTCCCATTAATTATATATAATTAAGGACTTTATTTATTTATTAACTTTTTTAATAATCATTTAACTTTTTTCTAAATTAAAACTAAAATTAAAATTTTTATTATCCTAATATATACAACTAATAAGTATAGTAGTACTCAATATGATTCATGCCCTTTTCATTCATTTTCTATCTTAACTGACTTTTTAAATAATAATCCAAACACTCATCAGTTAAGAAAAAAGCTACTTCTGTAAAAAGTCACACTGACAATCCAGACACAACTCACCATTTACAACTTGACTTTTTTCCTACCGGGCTTAAAAAAAAGTCAGATAGCTTTTAAGCCACCGCTCCTACCGCCAACCCAAACTACTCACAGGAATGCTTTTAGTTGTGTGACAGTCCGTGGGTTATTGGGCTTTTCCCTATCTTTTGTCACTGGATCAATCATAACTGGGCCTCGTCTTCCTTTATCCATTACATGCACACCCTTTGAAGCTGGTTTAGGTTGGGTAGACTTTGGTGTGGCTTGGACTTGTGCGTGAAAGACTTCAGGAAAAAAAAAAATCCCATATATTGAAATCACGCATTGCATGGTTATCATACCACTGTGATGGGAAAAACACAATTCTAGCACTTGTGCTATACGTAGTGGAAATAAAATCTCTTTGCCTGTCATAATCTCTGAGGAAACGAAATTAAATATCATAAGAGAGACATTAGTGAATTGAAGAACCCTTCAATGTAAAGATAAAATGTTGGGAAAGAAATTACGTGAATGGAGAAAGTATTAAAATAAAGAGAAGCAGGTAAGTATTCAGTGGAACTCACAGTGTATTCTAAGCAAATAATAGGGCCTTTTTTTTTTGCTAAAAAATAATAGGGCCTACATAGCAATCAATTGAACAACAATTTTCGGTACCCACTAACAACTAATGCTACTTACAATAATTTATTTGACAACCTAAAAAATCTGAAACAAATCAACCCACTATTTAATTGGCTCTAGAAAATATAGGAACCATTATTTAATTAAAATAATGCCTCCAATTTATTCAGTTCCACCCACTAACCCAATATGTAACTTTTTTTTATTTTTTGGAATCATGCTTCAACATCTCCCCTTCTTGATTAAAAAACGCAAACATTAAGCAATCTTCTAAAGTAGTAGAATTTATCTTTTGATAAGGCCTTTTTTTAAAAACATCAGCCAGCTGCTCCTATGTGCTGCAATATTTCAATGCTATCTCCTCCTTTGCTACAAGATCACAAATAAAGTGATAACGAATGTCAATATACTTGGTTCTGCTATGAAAGATGGGTTCTTTGTCATGAAGATAGTTGCTTTATTGTCACAAAATATCTCCGTAGTTCCTTCTTCTATGCTTGTTGAAGATCTGCTAATGCTCTTCTAAACCAACTTGCTTGACAAGCTATAGAAGTCACTGCAACAAATTTTTCTTTTGAAGGTTGATAATGCTATTATAGTTCTTTTTTTTTTTTTTTTGAACTCCAAGAAATCACCGCTGAGCCAAGAGTGAAAACATTTGCTTAGACACTTCGCTTATCATGCAACAAACTTGCCCAATCACTATCAGTGTACCAACACAATTTAAAATTAGAAACTCTGGTGTACAAAATGCCATACTTTAGAGTTGCAACAATATAGCGTAAAACCCTCTTTGTTGCTCCATAATGAGCCTTTGATGGTTGTTGTATAAACCTAGAAATAACACCAACATAAATGCCATATCTGGTTTAGTGAGTTAAATAAATTAGACCTCCAACCAAGCTTCTAAACCCCCTTGCATCTGCCATGTCTTATCCATCTTCTTACTGCAATTTTTCATTTATATTCATGGGTGTAGCTGCAAACTTGTCAATTGAGCAAGCCAAATTTATTCAGAAGATCTCTAGCATTTTTTCATTTGTGAAAGAAATATTCCATCTTCAACTTGATGAATTTCTAGGCCAAGAAAGTGATGTAATAAACCCATATATGACATCTCAAACTCATTGATAATTTTTAATTTAAGTTCATTCGTAGAGCATTAGAGGAGCTAATGGAGATGATATCATCAACATAAAGACAAACCATGATGAATAATCATTACCTTCTTTCTTGGCATATAGGGTAGGCTCATTTTCAGTTTTTCACTTCTCATGTACCCCTTTTTTCTAAAAGTATCCATCAATCCTACTATACCATGCTCGAGAAGCTTGTTTTAACCCATACAACGCTTTTTTCAGCTTGTACACCTTTGTTTCACTCCCCTCCTTTGTGAAACCATCTAGTTGTGACACATTGACTTCCTCTTGCAACTGTCTATTAAGGAAACTTGACTTGATATCAAATTGATAAATTGGCCTTGTGCAGCAAAGCACAAACAAGTCTTACAACTTCAAACCTAGCCCTTGGTGGGAAAGTTTCCTCAAAATCAACATCATATTGTTGTGCATAACCTTTTGCCACTAAAAGAGCTTTGTACTTTTGCAGGCTTCCATCTATAACATACTTTGTCTTGAACACTCACTTCAAGACAATTATATTTTTTTTCCCTTTTGGTAAGTCTACCATATCCCATGTTCCATTCTTTTCAATGGATTTTTTTTTTCTCCTTTACCATTGTTCTATGCTATTCTTCCTTTTCAATTGCTTCTTCACAATAAAGTGGATTTGAAACAGTAAGAGCAAATTGAAAGGTATATATGTCATCCATTTGTGCGGAGAACTTTAATTTGGCAACCACTTTGATTTTCTACCAAAGCTTTAAATTCATGAACTTCTCAAAAGTTTCTGATTTGTTTTCCAAAAAATGCACTCAACTCATATGACTATAATCATTAGTAAATAGTAAGAACATGTTAGTGCCAATGTTTCACCCAAGAGGGGCGAATTGGGTGATATTTAAAAATTTAATAACGAAAATGACAATCTATTAAATCAAAGAGAAAAATTAGAAAGATATCACCAGAATGTGCACAACTATTTATATTGGTTCGGTCCTAATTTACTGACCTATTTTCAGTCCTCAGAGCGTCTTTAACATTTTCACTATCGTTTCAAGATTGCATTGGTTCTTGGCATCTTAGTACAGAGTAATTCTTACCATGACTCACTTCCCCTTACAAGTTCTAATCTAACAATCAGACTCAAGGTCCCACTACCTTGAGATTTTATAGAAGTCAAATTGATTGTAAAACTCTCTCATATAGTAGATGAATAAACACTGATGAATAATGACTATTAGAATATATTTCAAAGAAAATTTATGAGCAATGAATGAGCAAAAATTGATTGTATGCTTAGTTGTTGGCTTCGTATTGAATGCTCACGTATTTATAGTTGAACACCATTAATGACTGTTGTGAAAGTTCAAGTTTTTTGTTATGAGTGTTCAAACTATCTGTTAGACTAATGAAGCTTTCCGTTAGATACAAATTGGAATCGTTGGAAGATTTTGAGGTTTAGTCATTTTCGCTTCGCTGCAATGTATGTATCTCCACACGACATCCCTTTGGTCTGCTCTGGGATTGCTTAAGGTTGGATCATTATCATCTTCACTGCAATAGGCGCTTTAGAAGATATTCATTTGATCTCCTCTAAGATCGCTTTTGTGTGCTCTGTTTTTTGTCATCACATTTAACGCTTTGACACAAAAACTTGCTTTCCTACCAGTATCGGTATAGAAAAGACAAAATATAGGTTGGATCATTATCATCTTCACCGCAATAGACGTTTTAGAAGATATTCATTTGATCTCCTCTGAGATCGCTTTTGTGTGCTCTGTTTTTTGTCATCACATTTAACACTTTAACACAAAACTTGCTTTCCTACCGGGTATAGAAAAGACAAAAGATATATATATATATATCCTTGAGTCCCACTCAAGAGAATAGAAAGATTACCTACTTTCTTTAAGTGAAGCGACTATACAACCTCCTTTTATCAGTCAAAGCAGAATCTTTAGTGGTTGGGCCTCTTCCTTCCTATTCTAAGAAGTGGAATATCTTACCTACCTAGAGGAGCTAATCCCAACTGATCAGATCAAGCCTTCTTGGTTCACCTTTGTATTGATATGGCACAATACTGTTAAAGGGAATTTATTCTTTGAATGGAGATATATATGTATGTCTTTCACTCCATTTATGAAGCTTTAGGAAGCATTGTAAGAGTAGCAAAAACAATTTTAAAAAAAATATTCGCTCATGTCTCGCTCAGCAAGAGGGCTTTAGACACTAGTGCAAAAAAGACTTTTAAGACCGGACAAAAGAGGCCTGTAAGACCAGACGGACGACCGGTCTTGTTCCAGCCGGTATTAAAAGTCTACCATATAAGACCGGACACGAATCAGTCTTAAAGAAAATCTTTTAGACCGGACATTTAAAACATTGGGTTTTAAAAGTTGTACTAAATGAACATGAAATAGTTTTTGTTTGGTCCAAAAACTCAACTTTTAAGACCGGCCTAAAATAGGCCGTTCTTAAAATATCGGACTTTTAAGATCGGACAAAAAACATACGGTCTAAAAAATAGCGGCTTCTAATACCAGACGACTAATTATACGCGGTCTTAAAAGACTGACTTTCAAGACTGGATGATAATTACCTCCGGCCTTAAAAATTTTCATCTAAGACCGGACGTCTAAATATAATATAACGGTCTTAAAAGACCAACTTTTAAGACCGGCTTAATATGGCCTTTAAGACCAGTCATATAATTACATCCGGTCTTAAAAGTTAAACATATAAGAACGGCTTATTTATTTCCAGTCTATATTTTCCCGAATTTTTCCCTGCTGTTGTTCCTGCTACTATATATAAATACACAAATCCAATACCAATCCAGCACATAAAAGTTGATACTTTAAGCTACAAGCTATGAACAATTATTTGAATAAATTGAATTGGAAAAATGATACAAATATTATTCACCATGAGTTATTTGGCCTCTTAATTAATGATTATATTATGTCTACAACACCTAAATTAATTCATACAATAAGATAACCTACTTACAAATACAATAAGTTACAAATACAACATACATACGCCCAAAATAATATTCACCATGCCTTCATCTGATTCCCACCCAACAACGTGACATCCTCTTTTATAACATGTCTTTTTGGATCGGATCCTGCCACAAAAATAAAACAAGGAACAAACTTCTTAATCAAAGACATTTTATGAACATAGAAGGAATAATATATATAGTTAAAGCCTTAAAGTTTTCAAAGAAATCTGCATATATATGAATATTACCTTATGAATTGACTCTTTTATAATGTGATATCTTTCCATATCCCTTCTTGATGATCACTTCTTATGCCGGGTTCATTATCCGCTTCATCTTCTTCGTTCATGTCCGGTAGACCCCTTGAAAAAGGAGTACTCTCAGGAATACCATAATTTGAATTCATTTCCTCATCAATATCAATGACCCTCTTTCCTTGGAGAGCTATAGACCACATTTTATTTTCTTGATCGGTGATATAGAACACTTGTTTCGCCTAGTCTGCCATAATAAAAGGTTCATCTCCAAAACTTCTACCATTGACATCGACTAATGTAAATCCTAGCCGATCGATCCGAACACCATTATCCGTGTATTACCATATGCATGCGATTGTTGAAAGGCCTCTTCTCCTACATCACGAATAATTTCCTCTATGCGATCGTCCATATCCGTGTCATTATCATCAAAGGCCACTTCCCCATGTTGAGACCCACTTGGTATTTTTTCACCATGCCATACCCATACTGTATAAGTCTAACAAAATCCATGACAAAATAATTGTGTGCGTATAACTTCAGGACTTAGTCGCCTCTCATTCAAACATTTTACACAAGGGCAATAAAACTTCCCACTATCATCATTGGCATTTTGTTTAGCAAATTCAATAAAGTCCCTCACCCCATTCTGATATTCAACGCTCGTCCGTAAAGCATTTATTTAACTGTGATCCGTAGTAGAATTCCTATGGACGGAAAGATTTAATACGTAAAATAAGGCAAAATAAATGCATAATGAAGAATCACTTTTGGTCATGAATATCACAGTGAAGCCAAACTAAAATACTCCCGAAGCAAAATAAATGCATGACGAGGAAATTAAATGCTTTGCATGAAGGTTTTGTGGACTCACCTGTAGCATATAAATTCAAATGCCAAATAAGAGTCTTTCTTCTCCCGCCACAAACGTTGATGTTGGAGACAGCAAAAGTACCCTAAAAACATTTGTTGGTCAGTTGGGTAGGTCTCAAGTGCAAATATAATCTTCAAAATAGAATATTCATTAACAACAGAGAAACCCACAAGAGCATTTCATCGATTTCGTTCAACTCAAGAAAAACCAAGAACGATAAGTAGGAAAACCATGAAGTTATATAACCGAAACACCTCTTACAGCTTGGTCTAAGTTTAGCTGAGGAACGAGGAAGTGATTGTCAAGAGAGCAACGCGAAGCACCGACGGAGCAACACACAAACACTGGAGATAGAACCTCCTCAGTAATCACTTTCGGCGCGACAAGAGAAATTCAGAGAGGGAAATTTAATTTTCTGCGCGACAGAGACATGTTTTTGTATATGGATTTTTTAAGATCGATTAATTATAAAGCATCCAGTCCTAAATATTTTATATTAAATTTTTAAGTATTACTTTTAAGGCCGAATTATTATCCTGTCTGGTCCTAAATATGTTTTATAATACTCCGGTACTAAGTTTTTATTATCGTAGATTTTATTAAGACTGGTTAATTATTAGTAGACGGTCCTAAATATATAACTTTATCTGAAAAAGAAGAAAATAAATTCCCCAATTATTTTTTTCAAGAAAAAAGTATTGGCTTTGGCGAGTGCAGAAAATTATCAATGCTATTAATTAATGCTATTATTAATTACTTGAACAAAAAATTAAAAAGAGACAAGCTTATAGTTTTTAATTAATGCTATTCTTAATTACTTGAACAAAAAATTAAAAAGAGACAAGCTTATGGTTCTTAATTAATGCTATTATTAATTACTTGAATATTGCCGCACACATTACAATAAAAAAAGCAGAAAATTATCAAAGCTTGTTATCCTTCAAAGCCTAGGCAATATCGGCTTGAGCAGCATTAATTTCCCGCCGGATATCAGCAAGTTCCTGTCTTATTCGTATCAGGTCGTTAGAGGAAAGAGGATGAGGGTCAGCGGTAGGCGCGCTGGGGCCAACTGGTTGGAGAGGTGGAGCAGGAACCTCTTCATGGACGGAAGGCTGGAGGGGGGTGCGGCAATCTCTTCATCATCGGAAATAACAATGGGTCCAACGACCCGAGACTCTTTTGTTTCAATAGAACGCACTCTCGATGGAGGAGGCACACCATATAACGATCGATAGAAGGCACGAGCATCACGAGTAAGATCACCCCTACGAGCGGTTATCTTGTATCTAACCATAATTTGAGCAGTTGGCGCAAAGAGGTATGAGGAGTTTATTAATAAAGGCAGAGCTAGAGGTAGTTTGGAGTTACGAGGTAGTGTTAAGGATAAAGAGGTATGAGGACTGAGGAGTTAATAAAGGTAAAGAGCAGACGGATGGTCTACTTTACGAGCGAGTTTTATAAATATTATTTATTTTTTAAAATGAATTAATTTTAAGACCGACCTTTTATCATTTCTCCGGTCCTAAAAGTGTATTATTTATTTTTTAATCAATTAAATTATCTTTTAAGACCTATCTTTTATCAGTTTTTCGGTCCTAAAATTTTTTAAAAGTAAGATTTAATTTCCTAAAAAAAGTTCATCGTTTCAATTTCCGATAACAGAGTCGTATCCTTATTTATTTTTTTAAATGAATTAATTTTAAGACCGACCTTTAATTATTTCTCCGGTCCTAAAAGTATATTATTTATTTTTTTAATCAATTAAATTACTTTTAAGACCGATCTTTTATCAGTTTTCCGGTCCTAAAATTTATTTATTTTTTCCATTATTTTAAAGTAAGATTTAATTTCGCTAAAAAAGTTCATCGTTTCAAATTCCGATAGCAGAGTCGTATCCTTATACTCTATCAGAGAATCTCTTCGGCTTCCAAATAAACTTCCCAACGTAACTAGGTGTCTCCTCGTATTCTGAGGAACTATGCATCTGCTCATTAAAGGTTCCGACGTTTACTACTTTGGATGGGTTCTCTATTTAAACCCATTGTTACTTTACTTTCTGTACATTCTTCATCATCACTTCTACAATGGCTGCTCCACCGCCCCAAGGTCCTCTACCACCACCAGGTCCTCCTTTTCCTCCTCCCGCTGGGTATAACAATCCTTACCCTCCTCCTCTGCCTTCGAACCCGAACACCAAACAGCTGCTGTACCACCTCCTGGCCCGCGTCGATCATATAGATCGACGACAGGGCCAACTTTTTCAGGTCTACAACGCCGTCAACAACAAGATCAACGCGATACTCGATGCCTAGGACGTTGAGTACAATCTGTTCAATGACGACGTCATCGACCTCTCCGACGACTCCCTCCCCTCTGACAATGATGGGGAGGAGTAAATATTTTTATGTTTTTTTTTTCTTTTTTTATCATGTACTGATAGGGATAAAACTTTAGAGCCTATAAACTCCGCAAGTGCATGGGCCGTATCAAGTAATAAAGAGTGAGTAAGATATCGTTCCCACGAGGACTTGGTATCACAAACTTCGGTTAGGCATTAATTTTACACTTTCATCTAAGTTAAGCAAACCAAATTGAATTTAATTAAGAGAAAAGAATTAAACTAAAATTAAAATAAACAAACCACCACAATAATCAAATGAGCAACCCAGAGTCACTAATCCCTTATTAGTTTCATAAACCTTGCTTTCACTAATTTAATTAGCCTTAATATCAATTTTGTTAATCTCGAGTATAAATAGTTATAAGTGCCTGTTGGTCCACTTACAACCCTCTCTTGAGTATATTCTGTTATGTCAAACATAATTACTCAAGAGGCAATAAAACTCGAGCACACTCTTCAACAATTATATGGGGCAATTAGGTATATGTCTATCCTAATCACAAATTAAATCGTAATTTAATCCCATATTACTTAATCTCAAAGCCTAATTAAAATCCCCTTCGTCAAGGTAAATCCTAATTCTCAAATTCATATTTAATGATGGCCAATCACTAAATAGATAAAGCTAAATAAGATTAAGTAACCAAAATTAATATTAATTATAACTAAATAATAAAAACAAAGTCTAATCCACAATTATAAGTTCAAAGTTCCTCTAGGTTGCAAAGGGAAATTAGCCAAACATGGCTATAAACAGATCATTCACAGCAACAATAAATTCAGAGTTCAGAGTCATATTGAGAAGGAAATAAACTGGAATCAAAACCAGAAATCAAACTCAACAATGCCTCTTCCTCTTTGTGCCTCCCTTTCTAGCGGCTGTGAAGATGGAGGGGGGTTACTCGCCGGCGACCGTGGTGGACAGGGAAGCCGCCGGCGAGATAGGAAGAAGAAGGTGGAAGGTCTGGACTGCGGCGCTGCTCCTCTTCTCTCCTCTATCAGAATCGCGCGTCTCTGTCTCTCGTGCTCTTCTCCCACTGTGCTGCGAGCGAGAACGATAAAATGACGATCAACGCCTCTGTCCTTTCTTTTAGGTCTTCCAATTGGTTCCTCCACAAAACGGTGTCGGTCTCCCTTGGGCCCTTTTTAATTCATCCTTTTCAATTGGTTCTATCCTTCCCACGTGAAGACATTGCGTTTTGGGTTTTTCTCAATTTTCAATTGGTGGGCCCACATCAATTCCAATTCTCCTTCCATTTCCATTCAATTGCCGTATCATCTCCTGGCCATGGTGAAAAAGGAAAAAAGAAATTATATAATAATAATACTTAAAACCTAAACATACCTAAATATTTCTATTTAATTAAAATTAAGTTATTTGCAATAAAATCCCCTAAATAATGTGCCAAATTGGTATCTTATCAAAATCTCCAATAAATCCCTTTAATTTAGCATTAATGACTCCCCAAATATATTAAAATATATCTCAAATCTACTAAAAATGGGAAGTCATCAACTGCGCTGCCCCCCACGGGGCAGCATTAAAAAATCTATAATAAATTTTTTACATGCTTTATTTCGATCGCCCTTGTCCTTCTCAGTACATTCTTTCTTTTTCCGACAAGGAGGAAAAAAAACAAAACATTGTCCTCGTGTGTATGATCAACATTAAAAACACGCACATTAAAAAATCCAACGATATACAGTTAAGATCGAACAAAAGATTCTTTCTGTTTCTGACAAGAAGGAAGAAAACAAAACATTGTCCTCGTGTGTTTGATTCACATTAAAAACTCGCACATTAAAAAATCCAACAATACAGTTAAGATCAAATCAACAAAACAAAAAACATTGTTTACCTTATTCGAATAAAAACAAACACATGTAGTGACAATTCTTGTCAAGGTTGGACCGTCATTGTCGTCGGTTTTGCCTTGCCCTGATTAGAGAAAAGTGTCCTTTTCTTTGTCTCTTTTCTTTTTCCGACAAAAAGAAAAGAGACAAAGAAAAGGGACAACGATGTCGCTAATCTAAATCAGGAGAGGTAAAATCGACGACAATGAGGGACCTAACTTGAGCAGAACGCCAGAACCTTGGTTGCCTTGAAACCCTAATTAATGATTTGTCTGAAAAGCAAGTCAACATATTTAAAGGAAGACTATTTAGGAGCGAACAGTAAAATAATAGACGGTCCTAAAAGTCTCGAATACTTTTAGGACCGGAAGTTTACCCATATATGGTCCTAAAAGTTTAGGATCGAAAGTTTACAATAAATGGTCATAAAAGACTCATATTATTTAACCGAATACTTTTAGGACCGGAAGTTTAAAATATACGGTCCTAAAAGTCTCATATTATTTAAAACGAATACTTTTAGGACCGGAAGTTTAAAATATGTGGTCCTAAAAGTCTCATATTATTTAAACCGAATACTTTTAGGACCGGAAGTTTACCCATATACGGTCTTAAAGTCGCGAACTCTTGCTTATTTACAGCATACTGAACCTCAAATTTCAAGCACTAAATAGCTATATCCACCATCCAATTTCAGATACCCAAAATGGACACAAGAAAATTGTTCGAAAAATTAAACAAATTTATCTATTGAATTTTACATTGCCTGTGTATTATTTACAAATTTTTCGAAAAAATAATCAAATTTACAGAAGATTATATTGTCGCTATAGAATATTTACAAATGAATGACATCATTAATTATTGTCCTTGATCACTTAAGATCAGGTCATACAGATATTGACAAAACAAATTGCGTATATGCTCAAGTTCAGCATTCGGAAAGGGGGCAGGGCTGTGAAACATCTGTAACATCAAAGACAGAAACTGAATTAACTTGCGTCCATATTTCATATGTAACATTAATCCAGAAACTAAATTAACTTGCGTGCATAATTATAAGTAACATCAAATATTTATCTTTGCATATAATTTAGTATTTCCTTCAGTGACAATATCATACATGTGTTTCATTACGTATTGGCCACATAGGTTGGACTCTGGTGGTTGCCGACGAGTCTAAAAAGAACAAGAAATATATAGGTAATATATATCTTACTGACCAAGTTCACAAGGCAGTGTGCAAGTGTACAAATATTATACCAACCTCTGGTCTGAGCCATTTAGGCTCTTTGGCCTTTGAAGGACGCCTTTGGAGTGCATCGATTTGGAAGGCCCTCATGGCACTATCATCAAAAATGCATATTTATCAATGTTCACTGAAAATTCACAGCAGAGATTTCTGACAAGAGAATCAAAATGACATGCTTACTCGTTGATGGTCTGCAACAACGTGGGCACTGGCTCACTGTGAGTGGAGTTTAATAAGATAACTTTATTAACTTCCATGCACATGAGGACCAACTGCCAGTGGCGGTTGAAAATTCACAGCAGTAAAGTATACTCAATGATATATATAGCAGAATTAAGTGAATTGTAGACAAGATTTGTGATATGTACCTGTGGAAGAATGGCAACAAGTACACCTTTCTTCTCACATGACACAACCTCCTTAATATGTACTCTTGTCTTTCCTTCATGGGTGTTTGACTTGAATACTATGGGCACAAGAATCCAAAATCGTCGCTCCTACCCTGATTCTTCAATTCTTGATGCAAGAACCTACAATAATTACATCGATCAGGGAATTAGTATATGTATGTGTGTCTAAACGATGCATTTAAATTATGTACTCATAGAAGAACATACTTACTTCATCCAAATTTGAAGAATTGCATCAGTAAGCTCCTGTCTAAGAAGCAACAGAGAGTCGATATCAACAGTGTCAACTTGGATTGGTAGGGGATGAGGGACGCCTACTACTTCATTGATAGGCCACGATTTATCTTTAAAACCTCCACTTTTCACCATATCGGTTATTTTTTCGCAGCCAGTCAACTTAGCAATAGGGGATTGAGCTTGAGGAGGAGGGGATTGAGCCTGAGGAGGGGATGGAGCTCGACGAGGGGATGGAACTTGAGGACGAGAGGTTGAAGCTTGGGGAGGAGTACAGACATGTACAAGCTTCACTGGCCAAGAGATGAAGGTTCCCTTGACATCACTCACAATCTTCATCTCATCAGTTGGGAGAGGGAGAGATGCATCAATGATCACCTTTTCAACTGACACTCTGACTTCATCATTAGATATTTGTTGGTGATGTACAGTTGATCCCAATAAGTTGTGGACAGTCCCTTTTGCAACCAATAGTAGTCTATCATGATGATCAGGATCCTCCACATAAAGGTCACAAGGTTGCTTTGACTGTCCAACAATACAGCTCCCTCCAGTGTTGTGCTGCACAGTTGCAGGTGAGTGTGTGAAGGGAACACTGATCTCTGGACGAGAGCTCAAAAGCAGCTTCATCTGATTCAGTTCCTCCTTCAACTGGCTCATATCGGATTGATACCTTGCTTCTTTAGCCGCTGCTTCCTCATTTAATTTGGCCACTGTCTGTTCCATCTCCTCCCGGGTAACCACCTCTTTCCTATGGCGTTTGGCTGATGAACCAAAGAATTCCTTCAAGCCTACCCGTCCTCCAATCCCCCTTACACGCCCACCATGGTCCGGTTTTCCGATGGCAACAGTGAGAACATCACTCCTCCCGGCCGACACAAAAGATTTCTCTGCTTCTTTCTTTTTAAGATCTTCCTGTAAGGTACAGATAACGAGAAGCTTAGTAATGAAACATGTTTAGTAACTAAAAAATAACAATAATAAAGATACTTACAATTTTTTCAGCAACTATACGAGTTTGTTCGCTCGTGTAGGCGCCGCTTGGCTTTTTCCAGATGTGCAACTACAACTCCTCGCGACGTATTAGAGATGGCGGACCATGTACAGCAGAAGGATTGGATTCTGCTTCATCCTCCAATCTCTTCCACTTGGCCGCCATCAATTCTTTTTCAGCCTTTTCATATCCGCCGCGAGAAGCCCTATGCGGGCAATCATTCTTTCTCCCTATCTCCTGTGCTTTTCCCCTTCTTTCCTGTGAATCAGAATTGAAAACAACTATTAATTATGAATTCCAGCCATCTCACTAACAGAAATTAGAGAACTTCTGCTTGATATGAACCTCAAACACTAGTCAAATTCACTTGATCAAGTTTCAACATTTTATTTAAGGAAGATGTAGATAGGTTAAGAAACAAAAGAGAATTATGCTTACAAAAGAGCTATGTTTTGTACTGCTAGGTCGATAAGTTAAGAAACAAAAGAGAATTATGCTTACAGAATAATACAAACTTGATCCTTTTTAAGGTATCCAGTGATCATCAATTCACATTAGATAGTAACAATTGGGTATATAAAGTTTCCCCCTTTTAAGACTATTCATTTCCTCCTTTGCAAGACAAACCATTACACAATTACCTCCTTAGTATTTTACCTTTTCAGGGTTTACATATCAGACTTGCATAGACAAAGGCATGAAATGTATACTTCTATACACACACTAAACAATTTAACTAACAGGATTAGATGAACAAATATAAGTCCACAGGTTATATAAGCAAACAAAACTAAATATAGACTCACCAGAGCTTCAGGAGTGGTCCGCAGCAGAACAAATTGTCGCCAAATTCGTTCATCAATAAATGTGTACTGTTCCCAAGGCTGTTTGGCAGGCTGAACCTCGGCAAAAATATACGTGTTAGCGAGAGAGGCCTTAAACTTCCTCCACCGATCAGCACAATAAGACAATGTCTTGTCTTTTAAGTCCTCAGAGTCAGGGACAGTGTATGTAAGACGGATAGTGTCCCAAATAGGTTGCTTTAGTTTGTCAAAGTCAACACTTTTCCATTGGTCTATCAAGATGCTAACCTTGCTGCGTGCAAGGTAGCCGACAAAACTATTATATTTGGTTTTATTAGGACCGAAAGGTCGCAACTTGTCGTCAAACTGAATCTCGAGCCTTGACCCAGAAGACCGACTTAGAGATACATCCATCATTCGTGTGCCTCTTCTACCACGGCGTGCAGGGCGGTTACGAGGCACATTGTCAGATGAAGAGGGTTCGTTCTGACTCACGCCATTAACTGGCGTTCCTGGAACACGAATGGAATCGTCTTCACCGTTCATTTTCGAGACAGTAAGAGAGGAATGCCTGAGCAACTGAGAGAGAGTAAGAGAGGCTAGTGGTACGTGAGTGAGGAAGAGTGGTAATACAATAGGAAGAGTGGCTTCACAACAACAAGAGGGGTTTCAGAGTTCAGAGGTACAATGTAAGTTTTAAGGTAACCTTTCGCGCGAAGATATATTTGGCGGTTTATTTTTAAGACCGGATGAATAACAACGACGGTCTTAAAGGTTAAGTTTTAAGACCGTCCTTTGTTAAACTCCGGTCTTAAAAGTATTACTACCGGGCACAATTTATGTCCGGCTTAAAAGTATAATCTTTAAGACCTCTTGTTATATATATTCGGTCTTAAAAGTTTTATTTAATTTTTCCCTTATTATTTTGGGCCGTAGAAAAAATAAGTCGGCCTATTCGAGATTTCTCTATAAAGAAATTTTATATTTCAATTTTTTTAATAACATTTTTAAGATCGGCCGTTTTTTTAAGCGGTCTGAATAATATATTTAAGACCCATTGGTAAATGATTCGGTCCAAGAAGTTCTTTATATTTACAAAACTGCCACCGGTCATACCTTTAAGACCGGGGCGTCAATAGTCCGCTCTAAATGAGGCTGTCTTAAAAGCCTTTTTTGCACTAGTGAGACTATCGTAGGTACAGGACGCAAACTCATTGGCTTCGCTCTCTTTTTGAAGGGTTATTCCGGGCTACTCCTCCCTTGGGTCGTTTTGTATATTTGGATGTAATCCATTATTCAAATCATCTGAAACTCATAACCAAAGATGTTTAGTAGCATTGAGAAATAGTATGAGTATTAATCAAGTGTAAACAAATGTTAATCAGGAAATTTGAATTCTCATAAACAAAGGTTCAGAGCAGTAAGAACGGACACTCGAGTGTAAGTTCATACTTACTCGAGTATAAGTTCATACTTACTCGAGTGCGTCTTTTGTCACACTCGAGTACTAGTTAATTATGTGTCTAGCGAAGATTGTTGATCATAGAGTAGTGTTAAAGAGATTTCAATTTCTACCAAACACTCGAGTGCTTACAGAGGCACATTCGAGTGCCATACTTGAGTGTTACAAAGTAACGCTTAAGTGCTCCTAAAAGAAAGACACAATACTCTTGATTCATTAATGAGTGTCATGCACCGAACTTGCAAGTATTTACCATACACTGAAGTGTTAAACATAATACTTTCATAAATCAGGCAAGTGTCAAGTAAAACTTCCTGTGAGTGTGATAATTGAATATTATTACACTTATTTGTATCTCTTGGTGAATAAATTTAGGAATGTTTGACTGATAAATAATGGATTTTGATACTTAATTGGGATTTGAGCTTTTAATTGGATTTAATTCATTTGTATGATTAAATTCCAGATTTACAGTGATTTAGTATTTTCGCCATAACTGTTGATCTAGATATCCGATTAGCCTGATTCTTCTTCCCTTTTTTAGATGATTCAGAGAGCTACAATTGTTATGAAGACTTGGAAGGCTGATTCGGACAAGAAGATGGAAGAAATTGGAGCTAAAAACATACCCATTTTTCTGGATTTTTATTCTGCTCGAATTTTGTAATAAAAGACCATTTATTAGAGGTTTTCTATTCTAGGGCCAATCTTATAGCCCTAGTGTTTCCTATTTATAGGTTAGATTATATGGCTAAAAAAACATATTCTCAATTACGCTTTATGGGTTTTTCGACTTAAAATTAGAAGCTTTTTATTTTCTCTGAGTTGTTCTTCATCTATTCTTTTGCTTTTTGCCTAGCCGTGCTTGGCTAAGCTTCTGTGATTGACCCATGGATTGAGGATTCCACGAATCCAGAGGACCCGTGCTTCAATCGGTAACGTAATTCGTTTCTGTTATTTTAATCGGATTTGATTATGATTGCGAATTAGGTATTAGATTTAAAACCCAGATTGATATCCTCATGATATAGGTCGGATCGGGTTTCAAAGAGCGTTGTGCGATCGCACAGCAAGTTCGCCATGTGTTCATCAGATGCTAGGCGATCATCTAGTTGAGGGAATATCTGGACAAACGCATAGATTTCGGTTTGTCTAGAATCAATCACGAGTTTGGTTATTATCTTTTTGTCCGATGAAGGTTATGGAATTCCAATTTTGGGTTAATCATTTTTAATCTAATTAATCTCGTTTTCTTATATTTTATTTTATCTTTGCTTCATTTAAATTGCATTTCTATTTTAGTTTATTAATTTAAAAATCCAAAACCCAATACCCCTTGTTTTCATTGCATTTGCATGACATTTAGATTACTTAGGATTTAATAAAAGGCTCCTCGAAAAGATAGAACGATCCTAGATTTGCCTCTACACAATCCTTAGTTAATTGTTGATTGTGGACTCCAAGACTAATGACAAAAGGTCTTCATCAGAGTGTTGGCCAGCACTTGAGTGTCCAATACAACACTTTCAGAAATAAAGTGAGTATTGGGAAAAATTGTGCGAGTGTTTAGCAAGCACTTGATTGTTCATCTTAGAACACTTCATAACATCTTTCTAATTCAAGTTTTAGTTCAAATAACGATTGCTTACTCGAGTGTCTTAAAATATACATTCGAGTGACTTGATTCATCAAGTCCTCTTTCTTTTCTAAGTTTGTCATCATCAAAATATAGATCGAGAACTAACAGAAATAATGACTCCTACCAAAAGACTTAGTTTGCGTAGGCCCACATAAATCAACATGAATTGATTCTAAATACTTAGAAGCGCTCCAAGCTTTTCCATTAGGAAATGGCTTCCTAATTTGTTTTCTATAAATGTAATGCTCACATAAATTAATATAATCAATTATCGGCAGTTCAAGAACCATACATTTATTACTTAGTAGTTTCAGGCCCTTTCTATTGAAATGTTCATGCCCCAAACGCCATAGTTTTGAGCCATCCTTTGCACTTACAGCTATAGCAAAATTCTCTCAATTTGCAACATCTAATGGAAACATCTTGTTTGGAGTCACGCTAATGTGGACCTTTTTGCTTGGCTTCTTATTTGTAATAATAAATGCATCATCGTCAAACAGAACAAAAAATCCACTGGCCATTAGTTGTCCAACTCTCAATAAACTGTATCTTAAATCAGGTAGAAAGTGAACATTGTCCAACATTTTTACTTTGTCATGGCTAGTATCAACAACCATGTGCCTTTGTCTTGCATCTCCATTTTTTCCCCAAGCTGCAGCTTTATCCTTTGTACTCATCAAGCTACTTAAATAATGATTTAGTGTCCGTCATATGATTCAAATAGCCACTATCAACAAACCACAAACCACAAATCACTTGGCTTATGATTAGTATTAATATAGGCCATAAAAAGCATGGCGTCCTCCTCATTCTCTACTATAAAATTCATATTCTAGTCTTTAAACCAACAATCAGCTTGCATATGCCCATATCTATTGCAATAATAACATTGAATGCCATTTTTTGTGTTACCTTGCTCAATAAATTTCCTTCCTCTATTTCCACCCCCTCGACCACCACAAAATTCTCCTCTTCCAGAACCTCTATTAATTTATTGGCCATCTCTTTCACTTGGTATGCCTTCTCCTCAGTCTTTTCCATTGATCGATTGATTCTTGCTTCATGAGCTTGAAGAGAACCCATCAATTCATCTACAAAAAGAACAAATAGATCCTTCGCTTCTTTAATGGTAGCTACAACATGACCAAACTTTGCAATGAAGCTCCTCAACACTTTTTCAATGATCGTCCCATCTGAAATTTGTTCTTATAGGATCGCATTTAACCAACTATTGTTGTTGTTCTTGCTAAAAACCTAGCAATTGATTCATCATTCTTTATTAGCAAGGTTTCAAAGTCCTTTTAACAACTGGAATTTCACAACAATTACCTTTGAATCACCATGAAACTCCTTTTGCAAAATTAGCCATGCTTCCTTTGATCTGGAAGCTGCTACAATCCATGAGAAAATAGTCTCATGGACTAGTTGTTGAAGGATGAACAATGCTTTAGAATCTCTTTGCTTAGTTGCTTTCAGCCTCTCCTCCTCTTCTTCAGTGGGTTCCAAGGTTTCAACGAATGCATATTCCACCAAGTCGTATAGGTCTTGTGATTTGAGCAAGCTCTTAACTTTGATGCTCTACCACTCATATTTTTCTCCATTATAAATGAGTGAAAGTGGCTGAGAATAAGAAAATCCAGCAAGTCATTGTTCACCAAGAGTTCTTGGCAAAATGAAGAAAATAATACTTTCTCTCTTTCTCTCTTGCGTTTTCCAAGGCTAATCCAAAAAATGTTTCAATCTAATACCCAATAGATCCAACCTCACTTTTCATTCTTTTGCTCATAAGATCAAGAAAAGTTTTCTTTTTTTTTTTTTCTTTTTTTGCTCAAAAGAAAGGCTCTGATGCCAATTTTGTTGGGATAGAAATTACATGAATAGAGAAAGTATTAAAATAAAGAGAAGTAGATAAATATTGGTGGAACTCACTATGTATTCAAAAGTAAATAATTGGGCCTATGTATAGGCTTATAAAGCAACAAATTGAACAACAATTTTCGGTACCCATTAACACAACTAATATCACTAATGGAAATTATTTGACTATCTAAAAAATCTAAAACAAATCAACTCACAACTTAATTGACTCTAGAAATAATGGGAACCAATATTTAATTAAAATAATGCCTCTAATTTATTCGGTTCCACCAAGTAACCCAATAAGTAACCTTTCTTTTTTAAAAAAAAATCATACTTCAACATAAAAACCATGGGTCATCTTGACTAATGAAAATCAACTCCACCATGATCAAAATATGATATAAGCCGAGTCTCAATCAGACCCATAAACGAGTATGATTAAAGCAACAACCTTCCAATAGAACATAAAAATACCCCAAAAAAAATAGAGTTTAAAATAAACTCAATATCTCTCATTACAGTCCACAAATCAAAGACCCAACCATTCATAAATGACACATAAAATGTTTCGAAACTGTTTACCAAAATTTTAGTCTGCATATCTAATAGTTGATGAATGTACAAAAGACGATTTACCGACACTACCCGGTGAAGATGTAAAAACGGTTCATTACTCTCGAATGGCTTCTTGTTCACTCTGGATTAGACCTCTCCCTCTTGCCCTAACCTAACCCCTTTTCACTCTTGTTTTTGCTAAGCAAAAGTATCCTATTTGAGACTGTCAGGCACTAAATGTAGTTACCTCTACTATCGATTATTCAAACTCTAGTTTGTCACATTATGAAGAACTAGCCTCTTTCCACTTTCACATATGAAGGGAGCTCAAACCAGGGATTAGGTTTTTATGGTAAATATGGTGGATTATTCACGCTTGAGGAGGAAATTGATGGGATGTTAAATATAAGTGTACATGAATTAATATAAATATCGGATAAAGTTGAGTTTAACAGAAACTTTATTAATTTTGAATGTGATTACATATATTATTGACGTTATCCTAACATAGTTTTTGGTTGTGCTTTATCCACCACGGGTCGTAGAACAGATAAAGATTGTTGAATAGTGGTTGTTCTTCTCTTAATTTGATGTGTACTTCTAAAACACTTCCATATATGTTGTTAGTATTTAGGTGTCCTAGAGACAATCCGTAAGGACAGATCAACACCTTTTTCTACGTTGTAGTATTTCATTATGAGTATATTTTATCTTTATCATATTTATGTCTCGCCTTTATTTTAAAGTAAATATGTGTTTGAAGATAAAAGCCCTAGGAATAGAATATGTGTTAATCTCATTGATCAATGATAAAGATCATGATCATGAGGATTCGAGAACACTGTATATCTATTACCTAAAACTTGTTCCTAGTCTTGAATCACCAAGAAAGGGCATTGATGATCTCAATAAGACTAGTACAATATCATCTACTTGTATAGAGATACGAGGTAGGGACCTCATGGAATACAGGCATGGAGATGCCTTAGCTGATGTCATGGGTAGATCTGTTAGTGAACAGATGGTACCAAACAGACCCGCCGAGAGACTCCACAAAGATTCATTGTAGAAAGTATCATTGGATATGTAAAGTCTCTCATCATTTGGTAGTACAGATCGTCCTGGACTTAAGGATGTCATCGAACACTATGTCCTAAGGTTATACTTTAACTATACAACTCTATCCACTCGAAAATGGAGAGAACAGTGTACTCTTGGGTGTAACTCAAATACATGAGTATAGATGGACATGCTAAGAGGACTCACAGTCCCCTACAAGGGATTAGTCATTCACAAAACCGGTAGAGCTTGGATAGCTTCTAATTAACTCGAGAGACTGTGCACACAGCAAGTGATCATGAAAAGTCATGATCCATTATAGAGTTAATATAAGATTCCTAGTTCTGTGAAATAGCTACATTTAGTCAATTAAGAGCGATGATACTCTATCTTTGCTCTCAACTAAATGTGAATGACGATGTGAGGAATGATGCCTGCACGGTATCCAAATATTAAAGGTAGATCACTTGATTAACTCAATTAGTTCTGGGGCCGTAGAGCATTGCTAGTGTCTTATGAGGTCATTAAATAAATTGGGTCCGTTAAAGGGGTTTTTAATTAGTCCAAGTTTATTTATGTCAGTGACTAATTGGGCCTAATGGTCACACACACAAAAGATTATTCCCGATTATTTAAATTTAGCAAACTTGGGCCAATAATTGTTATTGGGCTTTATCAAGAGTAAAGGTGTAATTGGGTTGGAGTGGGACTCCAAACCCAATGAGGAGAAAATGACGTCATATATAGTATTCCCAGTGGGAAATCAGTTTCTCCACAAAAGGGCCCAAATGTGTTGGAAGACCCAACGGGGTCTTAAGCCAAGTTGAATTTGGAATTCGAATTTTGAGTTTAAGTTTGAAATTTAAATTTGAATTTGAATTCAAGAGGATAGGTTATAAAAGATAATTCTGAATTATATATATATATATATATATATATATATATATATATATATATATATATATATATATAAAGATCCAATAATGATTGGATGAAGATAGGAGAAATAATAAGTTTGGATTGATTTAAAATGATTTTGAATTTTAGTTTAAGAGATGAATGTGAGACTCTTAGATGATGAATCACATTTTAAAATGTCATTCAAGTTTGGATTGAGTCATTCTTGTGAGCACTTAAATTAGGGTTAGACTCTTATAAAGTGTGGATTTTTTAAGTGCCCTTTTTATGCACGTTTTTGAAGAAAAAAAGGAAATAATGTGATCCAGTATCTTAAATTCAATCCATCAATCAAGATATAAATATAATTCATCATATTAAATTCAATCAATCAATCAAGATGTGAATTCAATATGACTTGCTTGACAAGTATTAGACTTATTATCTAAAACCCTTTTCTTAGTGCATAAGCTGAAAATTCCTAATTGGCAATTAGAGTTAGGAATTTTTGGGCCACCAAGGCTATAAAAGGGGGACATTTGGACCTTTTTTGATCATCCTTATACTTTCTAAATTTAGGTCTTTACCAAAGGTTTAAAGAGGAAAAAGTACCATTCATTAAAGGGTAAGATTCCAACTTTGTTCATCCTATCTTTAACCTAATCCTAAAAAACCATCATCTTCTTGAAAAGATCAAGACCCAAGGAAACCAAAACTCAACCTTGTCTTTGCCTAACAAGCATTCAAGGAGTGGGAGGTTTCAAAAGAATGAGTTCTCATTGCAATCGGGGGATGATCAACGTTAGAGGACATTAAGAACCTTTAAGTCTTTGAGTGATCTTAGGTAAATCTAATCTCCAACAATCGTTTTATCAAATTATCATAAACTTCAATAGTTGTTTTAACGAGTAATCCTAAAATTCATGAATATTATAAATTGTTATAAATTCTCATGAGTACCGTAAAGAGTTACGGATTAATAATTATTAACTAATTAGTGTAATGAGTTAAGGTTAATAATTCATGAGAACCGTAAGGAGTTATGGGTTTCCGCAATAATTAAACAAAATTTTTATTTTCAACCTCATGAAACTTTACATGAAAGTCATGTAATAGACAAAATTAACCATCATATGCCTGGGGTATAATGGGATGTTCCACATCAATTAAGACATCCAAACCCGTATCTCAATTTCTTTTATGAATATCCTCTTTTTCCAATTGTTTGATTGGATATGTTTGTGTGTGTGTTCACTTGAAAAGTTGAATTTGAAAACCATCTCAAACTTTAAATTAAGCGTTCGTTATTTCCTCTAATACAACCGTCACCATTTACAACTTACCATTTAGAATAAGCTTTTGGAACTCAACAATCATTAGTTTGATATTTTGGGATCTTAATGTCACTCCTTTCAAACACAAATAATTCATTTGGCCTTATGAAGATGTCAACGTAAGCATTGAAATGATATATTAGAAAAGAATATTACTAATTTTTCCCACGATCATGTGATTTGGAAACTCTCATTCTTCTTGATCACAAGCATGCCAGCAGGAGCATCTGGCCCTTTGGTTTTAGGCTCGTACTGAAAAGTATAACAGATTTGGGCTTCTAGACGTAGCGAATTTTTTTTTTCTTTGATAACTAGAGGTAGCAAAAAAAAAGGGGCTGTGAAAAGTTAAGTCCTTTATAGTCCACTTGTGTTATGGGCTAGTGTCTTAGGCCTTTACGTACTCCTTATAGATTATTTGATACAAGTAATCCTTATGGATTGCTATAGCGTGAGGTTTTTTAAGTTTCGAGCTTTTTGTACCAAAAAATAAAAGTTTGAACTTTGAACTTTTGAAGCAATCTTTTTTGCGATACCAGAAATGGAGAAAATGACAGGAAGAAAGGGTTGGGGGCGAAAGCGAAGTGGTTATCATTGTTATGTTATGTAAGCATCAGTATGGCTTCGTAGTAGCAGTAAGAGCAGAAGTGAAGAGGATGTGTGTGTCTGAATTCTAAAGCTGATCATACAATCAGAATTAACAAGATCAACTCATTTGATTACATAATGATAGGTTGAAAGGATAATAATTGAATCACTTTCTGTTGGGTCTCTTTCTCCCACAGAGAAGTGTGTGAGAGGGATATGGCGTGATAACCTGGGACTGCTCACAACACAAACTACAAGAAACCCGAAAAGCACACACCCATTCCCATTTTCCCACACTACCATTTACTACTTCTCTTTTGAAGCGTGAATGAATGCAAACAAAATCAATAAATCATACAGGGGGAAAAAAAAAAGTTATAACACACCCCCAAAATCAACAGCTGTAAATGCATGTCAGTTAGTGGGAGCTTGTCCCTCAAATCGGGTAAAAATTGTGGCTTTTTGCTGTTTCTGGATGCCACTCGCTTTTTGGCATCATCCCTTGTGTTGCTTCTCTCTCCTTTCATTGAATCTTGGTTTGTTTTTGAGAGAGAAAGATTGCTCGTCATCCGAAGGATAAAGGTGTTTCCTTTTTCGTGGATCCTTCTTTTCTTGCCCATCTGCAATTTTCTCCTGTGTCTTTTTATGTTCCATCACTTCAACACAATTTTAACAAATATATATTGATAATTATGGCGTCATTCAGTTACTTTCGTTTGCTACCACCTCCCATTTTGCTCATTCCCTCCACTAATATATCTTCATTTGCAATCTTCCACTTCCTAGTTCCCAGGTTTGCTTTAGACTTCTTTCCATTCCTTTGGTTTCTCTAAAATGGCGCAGTATGGTCATCATCTTATTAGGGGTCACAGACTCAACTTTATTATCTTTTCTCTGTTGTTTCTAATAGTTTCAAGCTGGACCCAGCAGGGGTTTGTTACTGAAGGTAAGTTAAGTTCTCATGTTTCAATACTGATATATTTCTTTGAAACCAGCATGAACAAGTTATATGTCGTTGTGGTTCTTGATGTTTTAACAGGTAGAAAAACTCTAAAACAGGAAGGTTCTGAGCAGGTGGTAGTAAGTGAGGATAGTACAAGTGTGAGAGCAAGGATTGGTTCAAGGCCACCAAAATGTGAGGGAAGGTGTAGCTGGTGTGGTCATTGTGAGGCTATTCAAGTACCTACGAATCCCCAAGTCCAGAAGGAAAAGAAGATCAACACTTCAATAGCTGCTTATGGAAGAGGAGATGA
The DNA here is from genome assembly GCA_034222035.1 of Acacia crassicarpa. Lineage (NCBI taxonomy): Eukaryota > Viridiplantae > Streptophyta > Magnoliopsida > Fabales > Fabaceae > Acacia > Acacia crassicarpa. Next base: position 4,555,548 of record JAWXYG010000010.1, read on the forward strand.
GAGCACAACTTCAAACTACAAGCCAATGAGTTGGAAATGCAAGTGTGGCAATCTTGTTTTCAACCCTTGATTACAATCCATACCATTTAGTTCCTTAAATATTAAGTACACCAATCGATTGGTGCATTTTTATGTGAACTGTGAATAGATATATATTTTCAGTTATTCTTTTCTCTTTGTATGGATCCTTTTCTCCATTAATCTATAGGCGCTATATAGTAATCACTAGAAGTGTGCTTTCTGATATGCAAACTCTTATATGGATTTAAACAAACTGTTGTCTGCTTAAGATCTCCTTTGCATATTGAGAACTCATCAATACTGAAAAAGATGATTTCTACCTTTGTGACCAGTACTAGAGTAGTAAATAATGCTCATTGAGATTGACAAGAAAAGGTAGATGCAAGATGTTTAAAGTTGAGATGACCAGTAACTTAGATGAGATGCTTGATTTTAATGATACTACCTGTACTAATTGTAGGAATACTTTTATAATATAAATTATACTAGAAAAATATTCCTATAATTAATTAGGACCGGAGAGAGTATAATTTAAAGTTAAGAGATAATTTATACCATTCCAAACAAGCATAATATCCATCTGTTATTGAATCCATTATTGAATAAGTGAAGTAAATAAAAAGTACATGTTTAAATTAACTTTTGAATAATAATTTTTACGGTTTGAGGTGAAAAGAAATTTATCAAACTAATAGAAAGGACTTCTAAAACACCAAAATAAAAAGTTTTTTTTTTTTGTTTTTTTGTTTTTGGGAGGAGGAGGAGGATAGCATTGCATACTGCTGTACATTGTAAACTAAAATCTAAAGAGAGGTGCACAGCTTTCCATTTCAGATTATATAGGTCTGATATAAGCTGTGTCTAGTCCTAGTTATTACAGGCCGTATAAATTCATAATTTTTCCAGCAAACATAGAGTACTTGAGTTGCTCTTGTATCATATCAACTTTTGCTTTTGCTAAAAAACTTTCATGAATGACATTGCACAGCACGTCAATGGCCCCCAAAAAACAAAACAAAACAAAAGGAAAAAAGAAGGATAACACAACACGTCACCGCCAATTCCACAGGGATGGAGCCAGAGGAAACTGACAGCACTTAATATCCAAAATATTCCTGCAATATACAAAGTATTTATACTTGGATAAGGGCTATTTTCTTAAAATAACCCTAATTAAATAATTATTTACCAAAATGTCTCTGTTTCCAAACTATTTTCCACTCTGCCCCTATTTAGTCGACTAAATCATGGTTTAGTCAACTAAACCGCGGGGCTGCCTTTTTTTTTGCCTTCCCCGAGATTTAGTTGACTAAGCACTGTAGCTTAGTCGACTAAATCTCGGACAGAGAGCATTTTTCACTTAAACCCGAAATTTAGTCGACTAAGCTACAGTGCTTAGTCGACTAAATCTCGGACAGAGGCTTTTTTAAAACCCCCATTCGCGCATAATGAACCCTAATCACAATGCAACCTTTTCCCAACCGAATACTCTCTCTTTTCTCCGTTGAAGTGCGACCCATCAAAGTTTAAGCTCATTCCACCTTGTTCAAGGTATTATTGTTGTATAATCATTGAAGTTTCACTTTGTTCGGATTGTTTTTTGTTTGTAATCTGAGACCCTCCCTTTTGCAGGTCAAAAATTGTGGTGTGAAGGATGAGTTCAAGTTCAAACACATACGTTACTGTAATCTACCACAGTGGGAGGCATTTTGAAGGTCCCGATGTTGTTCAGTTTGAAGGAAAAACAAAAATGATGAAAATCAAACGGGGCACTACGTACAACGAGCTCAAAGAAAGAATTTACCAAAAATTGGGGCTACATGGCAGCCAATGCATTCATCGGTTAATTGCCAAAGTAGAGACTATAGTGGGTAAGGATAGTATATACTACATTAGTAACGATATATGTGATGATGAAGACGTAGAGTGTGTCATAGATGCATTTGCTAATCGGAGAGCACAAAATTTTATTGAGATATATGTTAAGCTTGAATCTAGTGAATCATCATCTACACCCATGCATACAAGATCTGCACAGTATTTTGGTCAAGAAGACAGACCTGTCGCTGTATCTGTACCTTCACAAGTCTTAAGTCAGGTAACATTGACAGATGAAGGGGAGGATGAGGAAGATGAGAATTTGCACATCGAGGAGGATGACAAATATGAGAGGTTTATTCTACTAGGTGACAACTCAGATACTGATGTGGAGGGTGATTTTGATAGGGACATGAATCCAGTAAACCCGGGTACCGCAACAATGCCACCGCTTCGTGTTGACCCAGTTAGAAGCGGTAAGTTGGTAAACTTGTATGTGTAATTGTATTTGTAATTTTAAGTTAGTGGTTGTAACAACAAAATCATATTTACTTGATATAGGGCCTGAGAGTGAGCCATTTTGGAACGAAAGCCCGCACTATTCCGAAATCAATTGGGCACACTGTGACGATGACATGGAGATGTTGTATGGTGATGGTGACAATCAAGGTGGTTGGCAGTTAGGTGATCCATTATATTTGTATCAGCAATTTCCTTCTAAAGCTGAAATGCAACATGCCGTGAAATTGTATTGCATGAAGTCTCATTGTACAGCCAAAGTTGAAAAAAGCGATGACCATAGGTTTATGATGCAGTGTCGGAACCATGCTGATAGTTGTCCCTGGTATAGAGGGCAATTTTCCCCAAGAATGGAAATGGTTGGGTGGTGCGTAAGTGGGGTCAAGAGCACACCTGCCTCAACCAAAGTCTAGCCCGTGATCATAGACAACTGGATTCAGAAGTTATATGTGCAGCCATTATTAGTAGGTTTTCTATTTTGTTGAGGTTACATTCGGTTTGTTTATTGTTTGACATTTAGAAGTTGCTTTGTTTTCACCAGGTATGTTAAGAGAAGATCCAGTTGTAAAACCAGTGCTGATACAAGAGCGGATACAACGTTTGTATGGATATAATATAACATACAAGAAGGCTTGGAAGGCGAAAATGAAGGCCATTGTGAAGTTATTTGGTGATTGGGAGGAATCATATGCATTTTTGCCCAATTGGTTGACATACATGACGCAGTGTAATGTGGGTTCTGTTTTCAGGCTTGATACTGATAAGTGCTTCGACGAACATCATTTTTATAGCGACAAACGCATCTTTCGTAGGGTTTTTTGGACATTTCACCAAACCATAGAAGCCTTCAAATACTGTAAGCCCATACTTCAAGTTGATGGCACACATTTGTACGGAAAATACAAAGGTACTCTGTTGATTGGAACTTCACAGGATGGGGATGGGAAGCTCCTCCCCATTGCCTTTGCTATTATTCCTCCTGGTGAGAAGTATGATGATTGGTGGTGGTTTCTGTGTCTCCTATGTGACCATGTGACGCAAAGATAGGGCATTTGTTTGATATTTGATTGTCATGCCAGTATCATAAAGGCGGTACAAGCCGCAACCGTCCAAGCGTATCCTCTAACCCCTTCATCCGACCATACATCCACTTCCACCTCTTTTTCTGTTTGGCTTCCATCTTGGACATCTGTTGCCTGTTAGCATGGATAGCTTGCATGACATCACGCAAGGAGAATCCACCGTCTGGCTCAACAAAGTCCTCCATCTGAACATCATCATCATCACCTTCATCAGGGACCTCAGGAGGAACAATGTGTGGAGCCGGGCCACCTTCAATGACACCCTCCTCTGCACCAGCGTATTGCCACACCCCATCTGCTACCTTGGAGATCTTGCATTGCTCCAATAGTCGCTATCCAAACCTAGCATTCCATGCTTGTCGACTTACCATTTCCTCATTCTGCATTGGAACACCAAAATACTCCAGAATTTTCTGAACCAGATAGGCGTATGGGAGTGCAGCTGTATCCTTCTGTTTAGCCTTGTACATCATCCAGCAAATGTAATGCCTCCAGTTCACCGGTTTGCCATGTCGAATAGACCACATCACAGGTATGTCACCCTCCAACACCCTCGAATGATTATAAGCCCGAGGGAACAAAATGTGGGTCATGACGTAGAAGAGGATACGGGAACTAACAGTCAGCTGCCCCACAGTAACTACAGCTCTATGAACTCCTGGCCTCCTGGCCTCCTGCACAGCCTCATCTCGATGAAATCCCATAATGACTACATTGCTATCACCATCATACATGTACCTATCCTCTGCATCAAAATCAAATCCAAATATCTCCTTCCAGATGGGAGCCGTCATCACTATGTCAATCCCGCAGACACTAGACTTCAGATCGCCATTTATATAGCTCAAGTTATGGTAGAAAGCTCTCACCATAACCTCTGAATAGGGACAAGTCATCTCAGCCAGCCCTGTCAAATAGGAAGTCCCCAACATCACCACTATGTCAAATCCCTCATCTACAAAGAATGTCATGTCTAATGACTTCGGTTTGATAATGGGTCTTCTAGCAAAAGTTTCCATGAAGTGTGCATGCTCTGTTTCATTATTGTTAAACAAATAACCAAACGTGAGGTAAACAACGGGCTCAGGATCCGGTTGCTGTTGTGACCTAGAAGAGGATGCCCCGCGGTTCGCCCGGTGCTTAACCCGCCTCTCTCTTCTCTCATTGTCGCTGCCAGAAGGATCTTCTCTACGACGCATAATTGCAGCACAGGCCTACAAATAGACATTACAACCCATCATTGCCGCTGAAAAACAGAATCAACATCGATGCGAGACAATATGCATGACAAAATGATATTAAGTCAAAAACAAGTTTACAAGCTATATTATGCATGACAATCAATAAAAGGAATCAAATCTGGTCCTCCTAAAAGAGGCAAAGTTTACTTGGCAGAAGAAAATGGATGTAAAAAATAAAACAAAAAAGATGATCCGATAAATATGAAGACTTCGATTCCAGCAGAAGCAACAACCCTGAGACAATTTTTTTATTAAAATACCAACCTAATGAACAAAATTTCTAGGTAATAAGCATTTTAAACAAACTATCACTGTTCACATCAAAAAAACTTGAAAAAAAAAACAATCTCCCCGACTAGAATGCTTGAGATTGACATAAGCAACGAATTAAAAAAGGAAAACAATTACCAACCATCCTGGCCCTCAAAAAAGGGTAAAGGGGTAAAGTGTTGACCAGTAATCCAGAAAAATAGTTCAATGGAAAAATTCGCAAGTTAGCATAAATGAATACTTTTATCATACAAGAAAAGGGGAAAGTTTCCCCCTAATGGCATGTAGAAATTCCTTTAATACAATTTTCAGCAGTAGGGTTAGATAAACCGCAACTTTGAGCCAAATTTATCCGTACAGTTTTCTTTGAATACTCAGGAATCATCATCAAGTCACCTGGATCAGCTTTTCATCCAGAAAGCTAGAAACACAGTACATTTATCAGGTACACATGTTCAACAACCAGAAACTTTAGCTGAGGAACGAACATCAATAAGTTAACCACTGAATGCAAAAGCCATTGGTCACAAGAAAAACATAACCAAGCCTTCAGAATAGTAACCAACCAACCCCCCATTTCATCAACCCAAGCATCCATCCATTTTCTTTGACTAAAATCATTCAAACATATAGAAAATCGCTTCGGCAAAACAATTAAATTTTTTTTAAGAAAAAAAAAGTCACACAATAGATAGAGATAAAAGACACAATTGCTGTGACGATCTATTATATTCATTTTCATCCATGAAATACTCAAATCAATGAAAGAAACACAACAAAACAAAGAGAGAAAGGGAAAAACGCAGCAACGCAAATGGGGGTTCGCATAAACGCAAAAACGACGTCTAAACACCAAAATGAAGAAGGAAACATATCTAAATCAAAGGAACAGGCACTAAATCGACCCAAAAACAATCCTATCAAATCGCAAAACGTAAAAACCCAAATGAGGGATCGCACAATCCCAAAACCTACGTCGGAACTTCGAAATGGAGATGGGGAACATACCTAAATCGATGCAAACGGCACTAAATTGAAGATCTCCTCGCAACCCACCAAGGAATTGAGCAACATTTGGGCGAAAAAAACAGAGGACGAGAGCTCTACAGTAGTTTAGTCGGCTATTTAGGGTTCATTATGCGCGAATGGGGGTTTTAAAAAAGCCTCTATCTGAGATTTAGTCGACTAAGCACTGTAGCTTAGTCGACTAAATCTCGGATTTAAGTGAAAAATGCTCTCTGTCTGAGATTTAGTCGACTAAGCTACAGTGCTTAGTCGACTAAATCTTTGGGAAGGCAAAAAAAAAAAAAAAAAGGCAGCTCTGCAGTTTAGTCGACTAAACAGGGGCAGAGTAGGAAATAGTTTGGAAACAGGGGCATTTTGGTAAATAGTTATTTAATTAGGGTTATTTTGGGAAAATAACCCTTGGATAAGACCATTATTCATGTTTTATTCCTTGATAACAAGTCAGAATGGTTTGTGTACAATCTTTTGCCTAAGATAAGAATATAAGCCGCATTTTGTGAATTCCACTTGCTTCTTGAAACAGAACATTCTGTATCTGGTGTAGATCAAGAGGTCAAGTATCATTGCTGTGTTATAATGGTATACAGTAAGTGACACAGAGCAAGCAAAAAATGCCAAAGGGAAGAATAATACTACCTCCGGTCTTTTAAGACATAGTTTACTACAAACTATATCATATATCCTATATTTAGGATGGTGGAGTAATATTACAGTCACGTGAGAACAAAGCAAATCCAAGATTGAAGATGAAAAAAGAGAATGTTGGTACAGAGGTCAAGACAGAAAGACAGACACAAGTGAAAACCTTCTGGACCACATGGGAAAAAAACAGGGGATTCCGAATCCATCCAAAGTTTTATTTTTTGTGTGCTGTAATTATCAACAACATCTTGACCAAAAAAAATTCATCAACAACACCCTCCTGATAAGACGTTGGCCCATCCCTGTGGCGTAATACAAATTTTCACTGCCCTGAATTCCATTTCTCATTTGATGCTGATGGAACATCAACCATCACCAACGTGATAGAGCCATATGATTGAAAATACAAAAAAGGTTTTTACAGTAGAGAATGGCCGCCGTCACAATCTGTGACTATATTTATGGTTCAAGACTTCAAGAAATTATCTATAGGCAAAAACTTGAGGAGCTTGCTTTCCAATTGTTAAAAAAGTCATGAAATTACCTGAAAGTCTGAAACTTTTCATGAGAATTTACTTCCATCACTCCTTTTTAGCTTTTTAGAGGAATCTCATCTTGAAAATTGAAAGAGAGCGCACGCCTTCAAATGCAAAAGTCAGGTCATGCACTTGAATTGATTCTTATGAAGGGATGGGAGGCTGACTTGGGTTTCATGTTCGTTGGTATTGGCGTATATAGGTTTTTGGGAATGGAACGCGTTTGGACAGAAAGCTGTGCCAACTTGAAGATGGGGTGAGGACGTGAGGTCAAGTAAAACGGGTTTAAATTCATGTTATCGCTACAGTTTTACAACTGAATGAACTGATATTCACCGGTGGAAGATATTTTTATACCAGTTTATACGGAATCATGTATAGTTTAGTAAAGGAACAAATTTCACAGAAGTTAAACAAAATGGCGTTGCTCAGACGGGAATATCTAGAATGAGCAATTATTTGCAATTTGCAATTTGCAATTTTGCGTACTAATAGTAACTGACAAGACAAAAGGCTATATAACTCTCAAAAAAGCGTCTAAGAAAAAGGACGCCTATACCTGTAGCAACAGTTAACGGTACTATTTTAGATCCGTGGGAGATGGCTCACACTACTAAAAAGTTGACGGAAAAAGAATAAAAAATAGGGTTAAGATACATTTTTGCCCTTAAAGTATACGCCCAGGAGCAATTTTGTCCCTAAAGTTTCAAGCGTAGACATGTTGCCCCTAAAGTTTCAAAACTGAGCAATGTTACCCCTATGTTAAAAACCCTAACGGTCAACTAACAGTCAACGTTAGGGGTTTTAACGGAGGGGCAACATTGCTCCATTTTTAAACTTTAGGGGCAACATTGCTCCCAAAAAAAGTAGCAATTTTGCCCCTGAAGTTTCAAAATTAAACAATGTTGCCCCTCCGTTAAAAACTCTAACGGTCAACTAACATTGACCGTTAAGGTTTTTAACGGAGGGGCAACATTGCTCTATTTTGAAACTTCAGGTGCAACATTACTACGCTGAAAACTTTAAGAGCAAAATTGCTCTTGAACGTATATTTTAAGGGCAAAAATACACCTTAACCCTAAAAAATATCACTCAAATTACAACAATATTAATAGGATTAACAAAAATATTAAAGAAATTGACAACCCATTCTATTGAAAATTCACTTACTTATTTAAGATTTTGAAATTTAAATTGTATTTTTTCTATATTTTACTAAAATTGAACTATTATTTTCTTTTATTGATTATTAAGATAATAATGAAAAGTTTGGTGAAATCATTGATTCAGCGAAGGGATTGAAATTGCTCATTCAATTACAAACTGTAAACGTGTAGACAAGATCCAACCTACTTGTCCTTAAACAGTCCCCTAAATCATTATTCAGCATCATAATTTGCCCACAAAGTCCATTGGATTAGCAGGAACACATGATAGGCATGTTTAAGGAAAATTTCCATTCTAAATTACATTTGTCCTTTTGAAATATTACAGAAGGCGAAATATTGATGACCAATGATTCCTTAATGTGGCTGAGAACCAGATCAGTTTGACTATCTTCAAGGGCCATAACGATATTATGTTTTAGCAAAAAGAGAAAATGGAAATTAAAAATATTATTCATATCGTTGCGTAATAATATAACACAATAAATGATACCGGTACAAAATGAAATTTGTTCCAGTAGTTTCTAGCTAAGTAGTTTCTAGCTAACCTGTTCCTTCAACTAACTTATACTCTTATACCCCTTAAGTTGGAGAATGTATGTCGATCATACCTAGCTTGACAAGAAGTGTACAAAAAGAAGAAAATGGCAAAGCCTTAGTAAAAATATCTACCAACTGGTCTTATATCTAATTGGAAGAAGATGAATTAATCCTTGTTGAAGCTTCTTACGTACAATATGCAAATCGATGTCCAAATACTTTGTATGCTCATGGAAGGTAGATTAGCAGCAATATGCCTAGCCGATTGACTATCACAGTAGAAAGACGCAGGATTAGAAACAGGAAAACCAAAATTGTGTAACAAATAACAAAACCAATTGTAATTCACATGTTGTAGCAGCTAAGACATGATATTCAGCCTCAGAAGAAGAGGTAGAAACAGTTTGTTAATTCTTAGAACGCCATGTAATCAATGCCTGATGAAGAAAACCACAAAAACCAGTGATAGAATAGCGTGTATCAAGACAACTGGCCCGATTCGAATCACTAAAAGCATTAAGTTTTCAATACAATAGAATTGACTGAAAAGAAAGACCACAACTAGGAGCCCCTAAGATACCTCAGAGTTTGATGAAAAGCCTGTAAATGCAAATCAATAGGGTGCTAGACAAATTGACTTAATTGTTGGATGGCAAAGGACATATCTAGACAAGTATTAGTGAGATACAGAAGATGACCAACTAAAGTCCGATAATGAGAATAGTTAACTAGAGGAGTACTAGAATCTTTAGAAAGCTTAAGGTCACAAGCCATAGGAGTTTTGGCATGTTTACAATCCAAATAACCAACATAAGATAAAAGATCTAAGACAAACTTGCGTTGACATAAAAAAATTTCAGTAGAACTCCTAACAATCTCTAACCCAATAAAAAATTTAACCTCATTTAGATCCTTTATCTTAAAGCAATTATCAAGAAGAGCCTTAATATGATTAATCTCATTTAAATCAATGCCACTAACAATGATATCATCCACATATATCAGCAAGCAGTAAAAGAAGTGTGGGTGTTTTGAGCAATAAAGAATTGTCAGCATGAGATTGTTGATAACCACATGAAAAAAGAGCTTTAGACAATTTAGAAAACTAGTTACGGTTTGCTTGTTTAAGTCCATAAAGGGATTGTTGCAACTTACAAACTTTTTTAGTATAAGAAACAACCAAGTCGGGAGGAGGTAGAATATACACTTCCTTATCAAGATCCCCATATAGAAACACGTTATTTACATCTAACTGCTTCAAATGCCAATTGTGAGCAACTGCAAGAGCAAGTAACAACCTCTCAGTGGTCAATTTAACAACAGGGGAAACGTGTCATTATAGTCAATACCCTCAACTTGCGTATAACCTGATGACCTTTATACCGATTAAGGGTACCATTTAGTTATATTTCTTAGCAAAAACTCATATACAACCAATTGGACGCTTTCCATGAGGTAAATCAGTTATCACCTATTTTTGATTTTACTGCAAAGCCTCAAGTTCAAACTAAATAGCATTTTTCCAACCCTCATGATGAATAGCTTTAGAGTATGTTTTAGGAATATCATTAGTGAAAATGGAACAAGCAAAGCGATAATATAGGAGAAGGACGATGATAAAAAAGAACATGAGAAAGAGAATGATAAATACCTGCCTCCAAAGAATCTAGTAGAACGAATGCAAATTGAAGAGTGAAGTGATAGTCTTGTAGATAAGTTGGTTGTTGATAAGGGCAAGTGGAACGTCTTGGAAGGGTAAAGAAGAATCAAGAGAGGGAGTTTTCTTGGGGTGAAGAATGCTCATGAAAACAAATGAAATGGATAACTTAGAAAAATCAAGAGAGGGAGTTTTTTAGGGTGAAGGAATGGAATTAGAAAAGACCATAGAATCAAAATTGCAAAAGGGAAGATGGATTCGTAAAACTAGACATAATGAGAAATATGAATATGTCGAGTATTCTAATTTAATGTAACAAATCCCTTATTACCAGCCTTGTATCCAAGAAAAATGCATTTATGAGCTCTTTTTATCAAGTTTGGTTCAATTTTGTAAAAGAGTTGAAGAGAAACAAAGACACCCAAATACTTTTAACATGCTAAAATTAGAAAGCTTGTGATAAAGCAATTCATGAGGACTCTTGACCCCTAAAAGAGGTTTAGGTAAATGATTTATAAGATAAATTGCATGAGTAACAGCACAGGACGAAAAAACTTTAGAAACATGAGCTTGAAATAGAAGAGCCCGAGTGACATTAAGAATATCTTGGTGTTTTTGTTACACTTTACTATTTTGTTTAGGAGTTTCAATACAAGAAATGTGATGAAGAATTCCATTTTGAGCCAAAAAAAAAAAATCAATCATTTGACACTGTATTCCATTGTCATATCGAATAAATTGAATAGAAGTATGAAACTGAGGGGACACCAAAGTAACAAAGGATTTAATACAAGACCAGACTTCAAATTTGTTCTCAAGCAAATAAATCCCTGTATATCTTGAAAAATCATCTACAACTGTTAAAGCATACTTATGACCGTGCACGTAAGGTAAATGATAGAGAACCCAAATATCTATATGAACCAAACCAAAAATTTTATTAGAAGTACTATTTCTTATAGGAAAGGCAACTCTCATTGCTTGGCAAAATGACAAACATCACAACAATTGAAAGAAGGATTGGAAGACTCATTTAGATATTTCTTATGAATGGAATACAAAGTATTTTTGGATAAATGACCTGAGTGAAAGTGTCAAAGATCAAATAAGTATAGAATTTTCAGTTGTTAAAATATTACTAACTAGAGAAGAAGGAACCATACTTGATTCATGATGAATAACCCTTCGATAACATTAGCTAAACCAATCATCTTCTCTAAAGGAAGGAGTTTGATGTGGCATTATAATTTCTAAAAAGAAATAGTACAAGAGAGAAATAAAGTGAGTTTAAAGATTGAAATGAGAATGCAGGACATACAAAACATCCCGAATGGTAAAAGAACTGGAAGATTAAACAACACCACTATAAGAAGCCAATACCCGAGTACCATAAGGGTGATTGACAAAAATTGGTGAAATTCGCTTATAGGATACAAATAAAGACATATTAGAACATACATGATCAGTTGCTCCAAAATAAAATGATTAGAAAGAACAAGTAAAAGGTATACCATTAGTAGAGACTTTGTTGACAAAAACAGAGGATGGAAGAGAAGAATTATTAGTCTATACAAGGGCCAGCAACTTACGACATTGTTCTAGTGTGAAATTGCAAGACTAATTAGCAACTCGAACAAGTTCAATTATGTTCTAACTAATCACATTCTTAGATGATGCAACACTGAAAGTAGGATTCCAAAATTTGAAACTTGGTGGAAAACCATGTTTCTTGTAACAAGTAGCTTCGGTATGCTTGTATTTTCCACAGAATGTACATTGCTTAAAGGAGCTAGAGTAATTCGGCTTGGATATTCCAGAAACAGAGGGACGAGATCCTGTGGATTTAGAAAGCAGAGTTGTAACATCAGCTACTTGATACCCATTTCTCGCTCTTGTTCTTGAACCAAAGCAAAAAACACAATTAATCTGAGGTTATGGATCAATCATCATAATTTGGGATTTGATTGAAGAAAACCGATCACTTAACCCTTTCAGAAATCGAATGATATAATCTTGGTCTAAATGCTTCTGATATGTCTCAATCACACCACAAGAACATTTTGGAGAACAAAAGTAAGAGATTATTGGTCCAAACGTCAGAAATTCATTCAACAAGATTTTGAGTTTTGTGAAATAATTACTTACAGTTAGGTCTCCTTGCTTTAAACTCTCGATTTCCTCCTATATATCAACAAGACGAAATGCATCGTTTTGAGAAAATGAAGATCATCCCATACATCACTCACACGATACCCATAGAATGCTTTGTGCAAGAGATGGTGAGATCGAATAAGTAAGCCAAGATAAAACCATCATGTTGTCACGTTCCCAAGTTGCATAACGTGGATCCGTGGTGCGTCGGACCATAATCGAACGATCAACAAATCAGAGCTTGTTATTCACATTAGAGCCATTTTCGTTGCCCAAGTCCACAAATGATAATTTGCGCCAGAGAGGATCGGAGACATGAGAATCAGTTGATTCTCATTTGGATTAAGACAAAACAAATTCGCAATATCTTGAAGAGAATTAGGTTGAGATGAAGATACAACACCAATTGGGTTTTCGATAGAAGAAGAAGAGGATGAGTTCGTCGCTATTGTCACAATGGCAAAGAAAACATAGACGCAAGTGGGGAAATAAAAGAATGAAAACCTAAAACAATTTGAGAAGAACACAGAGAAGTAAAAAATCTTGGAAAAACACCATTGTAGCAACTTTTACTATTGTACCTAATTAGAGCAGACAGAAAAAGATTTACCAAAATAATATAGTCAGTAGCGTCGCGTTAGGCGACACCACCAGTGACATCAAAATTCACGACGCCACTAAAATTATAGTGTCGTACTGTTTAACATCACTAGTGGTGTCAATTAACTAACACTACTAGCACCATACGCCTTGGGTTGGCGTCAATTTGATTGACGCCATTTTGGCATCAATTTAAATTTAATTGACGACTTTTTTATTGACACCCTTTAATTGACACCAGCGGTGTCAAACAGTACGACGCCACTACAAAGTAGTGTCATGGATCCTGATATCACTGGTGGCATCGCCCGATGCGACGCCACTGACTATATTGTTTTGCTAAAGTTTTTTCCAACTGCTCTAATTGAGTACAATTTTTGATAAAAATTGCTACAATTATGCTTTTCCGAAGAAACTTTCTTGCTCTGATATCATTTCGTGCTTTAGCAATTGGGGAAAATGGAAATTCATAATGTTATTCATATCGCTGATTAATAATATTGGTGTCCTTATATAGATACAATAAATGATATATGCACATGTAAACGGAAAAAAAAATTAATAAATGATATATGCACAAAATGAAATCTATTCCAATAGTGTCTAACTAAAAATAGGTATCTCAAGTATCTAGTTACTCCAATTAATTTATACCACTCTAATCCTATTTATAAGTCCAGTTTGACCAAATCTCACATACTAAGAAAATTAAGTATCTCAATGATTATGGAACAAATATCTAACTTTACCATCATTTATGAATAGGTACTTTTTAAAATTTATTGTCAAATCTCTCTCATCTTTTTCTCTTTTCAACATGGCTAGCCAATCTCTCTCATCATTATTACTATAGACAAAATTGTCACAATCTCATTTATTTAGTCAAAAAAGACTTATAAAAAAGACTAAATTTTCTAGTTAAACTAAACTTATAAATAAAACCAGAGTGGTACCACTCTGGTCCTATTATAAGTCCACTTTGACCAAATCTCACATACCAAGAAAAGTTAGTTGACACAATGATTATGAGGTAAATTTTCAACTTTGCCCTCATTTATGATTGGGTACTTTTTTACTGTTTCTTCTCTCTCTATCTTTATAGGTGTAATTAATATGGGTAAAATTGTCACAATCTCATTTATTTCCAAAACTGGACTTATAAATAGGACCAAATTTTTTTGGTCAAACGAGATTTATAAATAGGACCAGAGTGGTATTCTAATAAGCCATAACGTCACTTCAATGTACATGAATTGGCGTGTCCCAATTGACTCTCAACGATTTTTACAGACAAAATGAATACCAGCTTAAATCATTCAAAAGAGTGACTTATGGTAAAACGCAATTATTCAACATAAAAATGTATACTGGCACTCTGGCTGGCACATAAGTGCTTCTTCCTCATGTGCTTTTTATATGTTTGTCTTTCTAAGTAAAAGGATGAGACGTTTTTCTTTATTTTTATTTTTTATATATTTTATTTATTTAGATTAATTACATACTGTTTTCTGAAACAATTTTTACACCCAATCTATCAAATTAATTAGTTTTCAGTTTTACATTTAAAAATATTTATCCTATAATACCAATATCTTGAAAATTAATTAATTTAAATTACTTGGTGTAAAAAAAACAACAACAACATATAATTTAATCTAAATAAATATATAAAAAATTTTAAAAATGTCTCATCCCTTTAATTAGAGAGACATCCGTGTAAAGCACCTAATATGAACTCATACTGACGGTAGGGGCAACAAACAAAATTAATCATTTAAATCAACATAAAGTAAACAGAGATGAACTTATCCCAAGGGCTAGTCAGTCTTTAGAGGCAGGGTATACTGGAACCTCAACGCTTGTAAAAATGATATGTTATTCTGGAACACGTAACAATTTACAAAAACCAAGCTATGATCTAGTTCTGAATTAAAGCTATTTCTTTGAGCAAAAAAAAAAATTAAAGCTATTTCGTTTTCTTCCCAACAAGAAAAATATACAAATTTCTGTTACAACTCTTAATCAGCATGCAGTGACAATCATCACCATGAGCACATTTAATTCAATTCAAGTTCAACAAGATATACTTTAGATGGCTATCATTTTATCATGTTTGTTCACAGATCATGTAGGCTAACACGAAAATCAACTAAAACCGACAGGAGGCTATCCCAACCAGCAAGTAATCGCAACAGTCTTGTTTCTTAAGATTAATCCATTTTCAACTTATATGACCTCAGTCTGAAACATCTAACGAATCATGACAGTACATGATATTATTAATACCACCTTCCCACTCTAATATTGGACTGAGTGACAAACATATCACCTGATCAAGAAAAAGAATTGCCACCTTGACAAAAGCCAAATCTACCTCGATGTAGAGGAAGGTGACCAAACACCATGGAACCAAAACTTTGAAAAAAAAACAGAAATACAGGCGACAACTAGATTTGAATTTTGAAATAAACAGTGGATAAACTTTCAGTGTAATGCTAAATTTGTTGGGTACCAAACCGTCTCAAAATTGAAATATAGAATAAATTTTAAAATCCGCATAGAATATGGTATAAATACAAAGATCCAGTTCTGAATGAAAGGAAAAAAGAAAGTCAAAATTTGATCATCTGTAGCCCATGTCATGCCATTATCCTCTAATTTCAGTATCTGCCAATAAAATACACTCAATACTAGGAAGAAATTACCCACAGGCACAGCTATGAATAAGCCTAAGATTAAAAGTAATACACATTCCTAATACGATTCTATAAGGCTACCTGGATGGACAATAGCTATTTATTTGGTAGAACAGAGAACCTATTTGACTATCTCCCGGGACAAAATACACATCCCACAAAGCCCGAGCAATCAGCAAGAATATCAGTGTTGCGCCCACTGGATGTCCTTGATATTGATCCCTTCCTTCACCATTTCATAGAGCGGGCTCATCTCTCTCAACTTCTGCACCTGGTGAACTGTGAGATCGATTGCCCTGTCAATCTCCGCCTCAGTGGTGAACCTGCCAATCCCGAACCTAATGGAGGTGTGTGCCATGTCTTCATCTACTCCCAGAGCCCTCAAAACATACGAGGGCTCCAAACTCGCACTAGTGCAGGCACTACCACTTGAGACAGCCACCTCCTTCAGCCCCATCAGTAGACTCTCCCCTTCAACATAGGCAAATGACAGATTCAAATTTCCAGCATAGCGCCTCTCCATGCTCCCATTCACCACCACTCCATCCAATTTTTCTCTAATCCCATTCAATAGCCGTTCTTGCAGAGCAGAAATTCTCTTATCATCATACTCCATTTCCTTCATTGCTAGCTCACATGCCGCGCCAAACCCCACAACCAAAGGTGTAGGCACTGTCCCACTTCGAATTCCTCTCTCTTGTCCACCACCATTCATCTGGGGCTCAACTCGAATCCTTGGTCTCCTCCTAAGATACAATGCTCCAACGCCCTTTGGCCCATAAATTTTATGCCCACTCAATGACATCAAACTTACGTTCCACTTCTCTACATCAAGCGGAATCTTTCCCAACGCTTGTGCCGCATCAGTATGAAAGGGAACATTGAACTCCTTGCAAATTTTCCCAATTTCCTCTACTGGCTGGACCACCCCAATCTCGTTATTAACTGCCATGACAGATACAAGACCAGTATCAGGCCTAATAGCCGACCTAAGCTTCTCCAGGTCAATGATTCCATCAGACCCAACTGGAAGATACGTGATATCGAATCCCTCCTGCTGAAGATGGCGGCACGAATCAAGCACACACTTGTGCTCCGTCTGAGTCGTTATAACGTGCTTTTTCTTGTCCTTATAGAAATGCATGACCCCCTTTATCGAAATATTATTAGACTCCGTCGCGCCGGAAGTGAAGACAATTTCTTTTGGGGAGGCGCCAACCAGAGATGCTACTTGAGCGCGAGCGTTTTCCACCGCCAAATCGGATTCCCAGCCATACATATGTGTACGAGAGTGAGGATTACCGAAGCGAGACATGTAGTAGGGAAGCATCGCATCAAGCACTCGAGGGTCTACAGGAGACGTTGCTTGCACATCCAGATAAAGAGGCCTTCCAGAAATTTTCACACCTTTCATCATAATTCCCGTGGAATCCCCATGGTGCTGAGGCTCCGCCGGAGCCGGAACCGCAGCCGCCGCCGCTGTGGACAGCAGTTGACGGTGGAATTGATGGGCAGATTTAGCGAGTTGCTGGCGGAGGCTGGAAGCAATCAACTTCGAGGTCATTGGGTTGGCCTCTGAGGGAGAAAGATTCGGCAGCTATCCAATTAGGTGTCGCTGTTTAATGAAGAAATAACAGACGACTTTCTCAATTCTCAATCTCAGAGCAAAAATCACTGTAATACGAAAATAGGGATAGAGGAAACCCACCTACCTTCCTTCGCTTGGAATATGGATCCTCGGTTCTATCTTACGATGAGGAAGAAGGATCCTTTCTTGTGAGATGAGATATCAACTCCAGGCTTTTTGGATTGGTGCAGGGTATTAATGTACCCGACAACCCTAAAGATTTGGGGATCTATATATGCCACGTGGCAAATTTCTATCCGTTGACTATGACGGTGCCCCTAATTAGCTTAGAATCCACGTCGTTTATTGTACAATCGACTGATAATAACAATAACAATTTGATTAAACCAAAGTTTCAAAGGTTAGGCGTTCAAATCAGTCCACTGAGCCCACACTCACAAGTAAAGAATTCCCGTTCACATGCCTAACCCGAGTTCCATTCCAGTCGTGGCTTCAGATCTATAAGTTAGCGAAAGATCACATCTTGATCTGCGCAACGTCGAATTGTTCGTTCTCGGCTTCTCAATAAGAAAGGGATTGTTTCTTTGTGTATACTGCTCATTTCGAAATCACCAGGCTGCTTCTTCCGGGTATGTTATTTTTGCGCTTGATTAGTTCCTTAGTTATTGTCAGGAAGGTTTTTCGGTTTCTGTGATGTAGGGATTCAGATACATTGTTTAGAATACTTGTCAAGATCTGTGTGGATCTGTGAGTAGCTTTGAGTTTTGACCCCTTCCCACTCATGCTTAAAACATGCAGGCAGAACGCCGAAATGCTCGTTTTTCTTTTATTGCGCATGAGATTCGATCATCTGAAACTAAACTACAAATTCTAAAATATGTAGTTAACTTTGCCCGTGAAAATGGTCCGCGAGGGATCAATATCTTTACTGATTGTGGATACCTGCGATGAGCAGTAATCCTGGTTTAACTAGTTCTCAGATGTACAAATATCTCCTTATATAAACTGTAATCAAGAAATTGTATAAACTCTTGAGTATCATATGTCAATCTAGAATTTCCATTTGCTTGAGGATATAACACAGCGTCTCTTTTTTCTCATATGATTTATGTTGAGTAGCTGTTTTTGATGATTAATAGTCCGTTATAGAGATTGCTCAATATGGGCAGGTATTTTGGGAAAAAAGTGAAGTTTTGAGGGAGAGGAGTCTCCATCATGTTCAAGTCATCTCAGAGAAACCAGAGATCCAAGGCCTTCAAGGTGAAGCATGCTCTACAATTAATTTTTGTGCTTGGCCTTTGTGTCTGGCTGGGTTACCAAATCAAACAATCTTATGAGAAGAGGGCGTCCTATGGGGAAGGCACACGAACCAGCAGTGAATCTGTGAAGTTAGGGAGGAAGGATCTCCAACCTCGCACAGAGGAAACCTCGATCGTAGATGCAAGGCACAGGGAGGAGGAGGATGAAGAAAGCAAGCCTGAAGAGCAAAGCAAGATGGATGATATTAATGGCGTGGATAATGAGATTTCAACCCAGAAACGTGAGCAAGAAAACACAGAAGGGGATTCTGAGCGTCAAGAGGAATCAGAAGATCAAGAGAAAGTGTCTAAACTGGGTTCTGAAAATGCAGGGACTGAGGAGGAAGGTGAGGCGCAACAAAGGAAATTTGGCGACGAGAATGGTGTAAATGATAGCCAGGGAAATGATAATGAAGAGAAGAAGAATGAAGAGAACAAAGAGACAGGGGAGGCTAGGGAGAATGAAAATCAGCAAGAGAATGGAGAGGTGAAAGAGACAGAGAACAAGGAAAAGGAAGAAAATAGAACTGAAGTGAAGGAACAAGAGAAGAATGAAGAGGACAAAAATGAAGAGGAGAACAAAGAGACTGGAGAGAACGGCAGTCAGCAAGAGGCAGGGAATAAGGAAAATGAAGAGAAAAAAACTGAAATGAAGGAACAAGAGAAGAATGAAGGGAACAAAAATGAAGTGGAGAACAAAGAGACTGGAGAGAACCAGACTCAGCACGAGAATGTAGAGGCGAAAGAGACAGAGAATAAGCAAAATGAAAAAAACAGCCCTGAAGTGAAGGAAGAGGAGAAGAAGAATGAAGAGAACAAAGAGAATGGAGAGGCTCGAGAGAACGTAGAAGCAAAAGAGATGGAGAATAAGCAAAATGAAGTGAAGGAACAAGGGGAGGGTGGTAAAGAGCAAGGTAATGATAACAAAGACAAAGAGGAGAGCAGCTCATCGGAAGAAGAGAAAAAAGAAGGTGAGAAGATTCAGGAAGTGACTTCATCTGAAGATCAAGTCAAGGATGGAGAAAGGAATAGTGAGGAGGCTAGAGAGAAGCATTATGCTGGAGATAATGCCTCCAGTGCCGTGGAACATAGAACACAAGATACCTCAGATGAAAGTCGTAACAAGACAGATCAATCTGAAAACAAGGAAAATAATGAGTCAGTCTCAAATAAAACAGAATCGGAGAACACTGAGAAGACTGTTTCAACAGCTAACGAAGGAAACAGCAACGAAAATCAAGCATCGAAGGAGAGTGATGAACATAAAAGTGATGGGGACCAAGCTGATTCCACTCAAACGCCTTCCTCGGAAAACAATGCCAGCGATGCAACCAAGGGAGAGTCTGAGAACCCAACAACTAACTCCGCTGACAAGCAAAACCTTGACAACAATTCTGACAAGACAGTGCAAGATAATATTGTATCATCCAGTACAAGTGACAATAAAGATGCAAGCCTGGAGGTCCAACAAACTTCCTCTGACGCTTCATCCGCACAGAAGAGAGACGATTCCTCAAACTCAGACAGTAGTCAATCTGGGCAAAATGACAATGGAAACTCTTCTCAGAGCAAAACAGACAGTGATGGAAATGGTAATAACGGCGTAGATGCTAACCATGGACAAGTTCATTCCTCTGACACTCCATCAGAACAAAACAAAGAAGAGTCGTCAAACTCAGAAAAGAGGTATGATGCCAGCCAAAATAATTCAAATGGCATTGAAAACGTTACCACGAATTCTGAGGAGAAAGATGCATCTTCCAGTAATAATGCTGACGGAGTGCAGAATGAGAACCAGAACAATGTTCAAAGCCAGGCAAGTGGAACTGAAGGCGCTCAAAAAGAATCATCTGTTTCAGGAAACCAGAAAGAAGAATCAACTGATTCCAACTCGCAGGATCAAGTCAAGTCTGAATCTTGAATTTTTCTGAATGTCTTTGGGAAGGTTGCGAGAGACCAGTACCGATAGCAATCACAGTGATCATACCACCTCAAACAAGTCAACTGCATGAGGCTTCGTCTTCTTATGGTCCCAACTTTTTGTTGTTGTTGAGATGTGTAGTGTTCTTTATACGTGGCTAAGATGGTGAGATTGTTTGGTTTATTGTTATTTGCTGCCGCAATAGAGTTATATGTATAAATCGTTTAATGTTCTTAGAAGTTGAGTAATAAATTTTACGTGTCCTTTTCCACTATTGTTCGCTCGCTCTTTTCTACTCCAGTCACTTCTTCTCCAGTCATTTCTTTTGGTATGATTTTCTTCAGTCACTATAAATTTAAGCTCGTATTCTTCTTTCAAATCTCCTTTTACTTTTATGGACTGTATTGTTAAAAAAAAAGAAGAAGAAGAAGTTGTCCTTGTTTCTTAACAAAGCACTTATTTTAATCATTTACATCAGAAAGAACACCCTTGATAGAAAACTCTCTTTAACCTGTGCAATTAATGGGGAGCTTAGGAAAAAAATTATAAATTTAAGAGGCATAATGAATTAGGGCATTACATTTTTTTTGGCCAATTATTAAGGTCTTACTTTTAACATGTATGACCTGCATCAATGTTTGGCAACGAAGGCAATGTACCGCAGTTATTTGGTGCCACAAGGGCCACTATCAACATCGGTTCATTGAGATCATTATGTTTAACATAAAATTGAAAATTGTTAAAGACATATTTTAATGTAGTTAACGAAATCAGACTAATCATTATATTATATACTCTTGATCCAGAGTATTTTCAACCATAATGTTGACATCGTATTGTAGCAGTTTCATAGAAGGTATACGAAACACAGAAATTTGCATCAAGCTTAATAGTCATGGCTGAATTGTCATCTTTGTGACAGTCAGGTAAACATGGGAATGGTGGAGTGCTTGTTTGGAATCATGAGTTATAAACACATTTGTGTAAAATAAGACAAAACTCCTTGCATATTTACCTTGTACACCTTAATTAATGCACGATTAAAAAGAGGCTTCAATTACCCATCCAAACAAGCCTTAACTATCCATTTGAATCCTCAGGAAAAATTTCACTCTATTACATACATATTATAAGGCTTCAAGCAATAATTGATGAGAAAAATATTCTCATCCTTTTTAATTCAGACGACTGCTCATTCACCTTCCATCTAAAAGGGCAAATCGCCTCCGGTAAATAAGGTGTGAGGATGGGATTGATCGATTAGTGCACACATAACATTCGATTATTTTAAAAGCACCAAACTGGATCAAGCAGAACCAAGTATTCGATTATTTTAAAAGCCCAGAGTACGAAACATGACAAAACAAGACTGCCTTCCCAATTGCAAGTTCCACATCACAATTTATGGAAAAAACAATACGAAAATATTTTATCAAACTTCGACATGGGACAAGAAATCAGCGGAACAGTCACACAATATCCCCAACTTAACCACCAGATGTTGCTAGTGATGCTTTTTTTCGAAAAGGCCATCTGGACCTGCTTCCCGAAAGAATCCAGTCATAAGATGGGAATTTCAAGGCTCACGGATTACTTGAAAATGTAAGCAGATTGCGGTTGTACAAGAAATACAGCACTAGCTAGCAACAATTAACATTAATATGCATATAATGAAAAAATGACTATTTTTGGCACAAAGAATAAAATAGAAAAGGTGATTTTTCTAGTTTGGCAATGTCACCTATACCTGATTACATGTGAATAAATAAGCAATAAAAAGACAGTAGAAAAGCAACGATTAATGCACAGCACCCAGTAACTTGTAAAATTTTCCCTTTTTTCCAAATCCAATTTTCATTATTGTTTCACGTATGTGCAATGTCTTTTCCTATACACATTCTCAGTCAACCCAATCAACAATTCCATGAGAAGGGAAAACATATTTTTTTTTAAAAAAAAAAAAAACAGATTCAAAATTATTAAGGAATCCCAATTTTTTTATGGGGAAAACCTTAATTCGAGATTTAATTACAAAAAATAAATTTGTGCACTACTGGCAAACAGTTGGGTAAACAAACCCAAGCAACTTGACCGCTTGTAATTTAAACAAGTATTTACTATAATGCTATTGATAATTGAACAAGAAAAACCCTTGCTTGAACTTATTTTACACAGGCTTAATCTCCTCATATTGTTAGGTGAAACTAAATTTGTATTAATATTTACTAAAAGAAAGCTTTTACCCCAATTTCACAATGGCAGACTCGACAACATGCTACAGTAAACTCTACAATCACATCAAGAAATATCACAACTCCAATAAAAGAACTAAAGAACTAATCGCTCAAAAGCATATTTGGCAATGGATCCAAAATCAATTCAAAATTATGACTCACGCCTAATAGTATCATGGACTCTCAACCCAACTAAAACCTTTTTGCAAACGCAAGCCAAAAAGAATAATCTTAGAGTAAACAATAAAGTTAGAAAATCTTGAAAACATAATCAATGTTAGTTTTGAATAAATATTGAACTATGCAAGACCATGAAAAATGAAACACATTGGCCACAATTCTCATGCTAGAGATTCCGTTCCCATTGTATCAGATGTATGTCATTGATATCTCAAAGCCGATAGTGAATTTGCAAAAGCAAAAGCAACTTCCTCCAATAGACTAATCTACTTATAAGAGCTGCTCTCGCTGAATATGAGATTACACAATACTCACAGAAACAGGTACAAACTAATATGTAGCAGCATATTAGTATGTTAAACAGGCAGCAATGAGCAAAGTCAAATATAAATCTAAAGAATTTTGACATTTAATGAAATTAATTTTTTGGAACTTCCATGTTGGTGAAGGTAATAAAAAAATCAAAGCCATAATCTATATGAAAGACATACCCCATGGAAATTCCTTGTTGCGGATGTGCAGATATGGGTATGCCTGCATAAAAGTGTAAGGCCAAAGTCAAAAACAGAAGAAAAGAATTATCTTGAATATATGTTATACAATTTCGAGCAAAAAAAGAATATATGTTATACAAGAGTAATTTGGAGATATAAATATAAGGTTATTCTAAATTGGGTTCAAAATGGAATTTGGTTGCACTTATGATAGATGAAGTGTCACACACCAAGCCAAACAACTTGGCCTAAAATACTGATTGCAATTTTCATAGTTAAAATGTTATATCAAACATAGACACACAAAAATGCAACACTAATTCATGTATAAAGAAATAAAAAATAAAAAACTGCATGTATAAGAACTCACAGGGGGCTCTTCATGGTGAGGGTGACCCTTTGATAGATTATAAAAGGCTAAAATAGTGCATGTAGCAATGCCTAGATAGGTAATCTTCTCCCACTTGGCAGACTCATCTGATACGGTTGGTAAAAGAAATGTTTATCAGCAAAATAGATAGAGGAATTACAGTGAAAGTAAGACATTAATAGAGTACTCGTGTGATGATTAGAAGGAAGAGGTGAGGAATCAGGAGAAAATATCAAATACATGGTAGCCAAAATGCAAGTAGAAAGTTGCATAGGAGCCTGGATCATAAAATTCTAAACAGATAAATAACCACGTGAATATCTTGTTAATATTTAACCAAGCAACCATAAATATTTTATGACTAATTCCAGTTACTCTAGCGAAACTTGAAATTGCATTTGATGCTGGAATTTAAGATCAAGGGTTAATGGGCAATTTTGCCCTGGAAGTTTTAAAATAGGAGCAATTCTGCCCTAGCCGTTATCTTTGTTAATTTTGACCGTTAGTTGGCTAAATATGCTGAGCTGGCATTTCACATGTCATACACATCATTTTTATTAAGGTGCAAATTTACCTTCGAAGTTTCATGTGTTATCTACTTCATTTTTCTTCAATGTTAGATTTAAAACTTCCAAAACAAATTTGCACCTTAACAACAATGATGTAGATGAAACATGGACTATCAACTCTGCATATTTGAAGTCAACATAATTAAGAAAACGGCCAAGGTAGAATTGCTCCCATTTTAAAATTTCCCACAAAAAATTTCCCTTCAGTGAAAACTTCACAGACCCATAACCCTAAAATCGAAAAGAGGAAATTCATAACAATGTAACAGCCAAAATGCAAGTAATCCATCAAAAACCAAAAATTTGACAAAACTAGCCAAAAGCCAAATTGCCTAATGCTAAAGTTGAGAAAATTTGATCCAGAAGTACATGTCGAGTTCTTTCACTTTCTAGTTAACCAAAGAAGCTAATTTCCAAAGAATGAGATTTCTAGTGGGTTAGTTTCCAAAAATTGAATCACAAGATTTTCGTGGTAAAAAAATATAAAATTTAATCACCTTGCTGGGTTATCCAGAGACGCTTGAGATCAATAACGAGACATGAATGAATAAGATCGAAATATTCACAACTACACATAGTAACAAGACTTAATAATTGAACGCTACATACTCATATTAAATCAATTTGAAATATTAATCAGAGCCTGGTATGTCATTTCACATATCTATACACCCTTCCAACTCCATGTATCACTATGCAACCACTTCAATATAATAGTGACCAGCTTCCAAGCTAAACACAGGGTTTGCGAAAAAGAACCCAAACTCGACACCAAAAAGAAACCCTAAGATTATACAGTCGCCATGATTAGGAAATGATCGACTTTAAAATAAAAATCCAGAATAGATTGACAAAATTCAATACGGATGGGAAGGTGAAACCGCCACATAAGAATGCGTTAGCTGAGTATGTATTGTGTGTTATATAGAGGGAAAGTATAGGGTACTAACATTCATCATCGTGATGACTAGATGAAGCGAAGTTTCGCCGCGGAGGAGCCGAGCTACGAGGTTTCCCGCGCACCGCGGCCCGAAGAATACTGGATCGCACCATGGCCATCGCCATTTCTTACTATTCGTTCTCTTTCTCAGTGTCTGCTAAAAGTCACGGAGACGTTCTGAGAAGCCTCAAGCTTATACTACTGCACCTAGCCGGTGACCGAATCTTCCTAAACAAACCTTGGAATATGCAGAAAATGAATGCATCATAAAAATATTGATGGGTATACGACAAAAAAGGGGGGGGGGGGGGAATCACACAGCTCTAAAAAAATATAAAAAATAAAAAAAAAATTCTTAGAGACTTTTTTTATTTTAATTGTATTAAAACAAAATTCAGGTATTCATATTTTGTTGTGAATATAGCATTTCCTGTTGTGAATAGATAAGTTTTTAAATTTTGTTATGAATATAAACTTCTTGTTGTGAATCTAACTTTTACAAATTGTCAGGTTTTAAAATTTTGTTGTCTATATAGTATTTTGTGTTGTAAATATAGTACTTCCGGTTGTCAATGCAACTAATATCAAAAAAAAGTCTTTTTGGGTTGCAAATTTTTTGATATTTTTTATGTTCCTTGGGACATGAGTGATATTTTCCAAAAAAAAAAAAAACTATGCATAGGTTAGAGTGCATTTTTTAAATTTAAAAATCTTTAATTTTAAGCAAAATATTGATAAATATTTGACATTAATGGTAATTATTAGTTGATAAGAATAATTTATATCGGTAAAAAATGCTTTACTGTTTAAAATAAAACATTAAATGATAAGAAATTATTTAAAAATAAATCATTTGATTTTAAATGGAAAAAAAGTACGACTTATTTTTTAAATTTTCATTCATAATTTTTTTTTCATTTTAGAAAATATTTCCAATTCCTATCTTTAACTTTCATTAGTACATTATTATTATTATTATTATTATTATTATATCTACTCCTTAATATAAACGAAACCTTATATTTAAGATAGGAAGTAGTGTGTTACATTCAAATTCGCCGCACAAAAAAGAAATAGAGAACCTTTCATCAATAAAATTCTAGTATCCAGCCACAGTTTGTGATAAGTTATTAATTGGATAGGGCCGTCAAAGATAATAGGCAAAGCTATTTATTCATGAATATTGCCTCATGTTTTTCTTTTATGATCCTACAACAGCATTTTCTAGCTCTTCCGTATCATCCTCTTCACTTTCAAATTCAATTCATGAGTTATGAGGGGTGTTTTGGGGACACTATGGGATTTAAAAGTCCCATTCCCAGTCCGATCCTTAGAATTTCTTGTATGAATTTTGGCCTAATTTTGACCTGAAGTGGGCCTAATTTATGTGTTTCCTTTAGTCTAATACAAATATATAATTAGCCTTGTTCTGTTCTGAGAACTAGATTTATTGGACTTGACTAGGTTGTCAAGTCTAGAGCCTATGTACACTTGGAGGCTATTAGCCAGGGGGTGGTGTGTGTGCTCTGTGTGACAGAAAGTAAAAAGAGCATAAGTTAGAACATGTGTACCTGGTTGGCTTCCCTCTATATTTATAGGGGTGTCCGAGGCGAGTATCTTGGCGTGGCGAGATACTCGGGGTGAGTAAGATCCGGGTCTGAGATATCAGGGGCGAGTATCCCAGAGTGGCGGTTAAGATAGATTCCACATTGCTAGGATTCTGTTGATATATCGGCTATACTCATATCAACTATGCTTCCTGGTCAAGTTGGGCTGTAGTATGGATTTGGGCCGTTGGGCCGGTCCGTAACAAGCCTAATATCATATTATATCAAATTAGTCCAACACAAACATATAATAATTTCAATACAAATATTTAAAGTAATTCAAAAGCACAGTTGTTTAAAGCGTCGGTCTTCACTCCAAAAGGAAGGAAGTTCGATACACGCTGATCGATGTGAGGGCTTCATTGGTAGGCGATCTGTAAGCGTTCTTTGAGCCTAGAAGCATGCTCTGACTCTAGTGGGGTACCGATGTCTAACCCCACCTAAACTTTTTGTTATAAAAAAAAGAATAAAGTGATTCATCAATAATTTAATATTCACAATTATTCAATGTTTTTCTCTCTTTGATATGGACGATAGACATAGGATTTTAGTTTTTAGGTCATTTCTTTTCTAATATACACACACATTTAGAACAGAACGTCAGGAAGTCCCATTCCCAATCCCAAATAAATTTTTTCCCGGTCTCAAATTTTTCCGTCCCAATTGCTTGGGATTGGGACGGGAAAACTTTAAACACCCATGTGAGTTATATTGGCCTTCTAAAGAAGTAGCCCTCACACATACTAGATAAAGCAAATAGCCTCCTAACTATCACAATCTAGTCGTGGAAGTCCCAAATCTGGCAGGATGAAGGGGTTTCTGGGACATATATAATATAGGTGTGTCTCTGCTATCAACTTAAGTTTTTGACATGATAATTAGCGCCTCAAAAAGTTAAGCGTGCTTTGAGGGGTGAAAATTTAAAATGGATGACCTCCTAAGAAGTATCTCAAAATGGATGACCTCTTAGAAAGTTCATCTGAGACGTTTTGTGCATGGCATAACGCCTCCATTACCTATACCTTTAAACTCCTCCATGTGCTTTCCTCCTCCCTTCACAGTGATAACTGGCTTTAATTTAGAAAGCAACTTGGTTTGACTTGTGAAATTAAGTAGCTCTTGCCCGAAAAATTAGATAGGCCAAAAGCTAGTCCAAACAAAGAAAGCTAAATAAAAATCATTGTCACCCCATATGTAGATTCCCTGTTACATTACATGACTAGACATCACTCATCTATTCTGATTAATCTCTTAGTTATCACTTATGTCTGCCACAATATTTAAAACCTTTTACTTATTTTCCGGTTGTGCCATTGGAAAAAATAGAATGACTTGTTTTTTTTTTTTTTTTTTTGCCTCAAGGATAATTTTCTCAAAGTTGAACTATTTAGGAGCGTTCATTCTTAAGAACTCCTGCAACTTTAGGAGGAGTGGCTACAGTCCACTGTAGTGGACCGTCCACTTCCCTACTCTACCTCATAATTAAATAATTTACCGCATGTGATAAAAATTTAATTATAGCAAAAGTAGGGGAGTGGACGGTCCATTGTAGTGAACTGTAACCGGATTCAACTTTTGGCAGCTCAACAAAACCCTATTCCCCAACCTCACCGAAATCATGTTTACCATGATTTTCAACTAGTACATTGATAAGTTGTTCTTGAAGTCAACTGAGAATATTCAGTTGTATATGGAATCTCATTTAAACGTTATCAACTAAAGTGACAAAATTCCCCTTCCAAAATATTTTATTTTGTTTCTTTTGATCATTAGATTTTACATAAAATAAATGACATTTTGATATTTTATAGGCAAAAAATGGTGGTGTTTTCAATTTCTATGATTTAAGTATTAAATCATCATTTTTTGAAAAATCATACAAAATTGATAACACCATCATTTTATGTCTATAAGATATTAAAATGTCACTAATTTTGTGTAAAATCTAATGATGAAAAGAAATAAATAAAATTAAAATAAAAAGATATTTGAGGAGGGGGGATTTTTGTGAAGCAGCACCCAACCCTGCCCATTAAGGATTGTGTAATTGCAGTGCTTGACCAAACCTGTGAACAATACCTCAACCATTATAAAACTTAAATTGCGTGCTTATTGTGCAAGGATGACAATAATCCAGAAAATGTCGTTTAAGCTAGTCAAATGGATATGCTAAAAGTTACTACAGCAGTTTACTTGCCAGAAATTTTTTATTTTTTATTTTTTTTTTGGGGGGGGGGGGGGGGGGGAAGACACAGGAAAGGAGCACTCAACATGGTCAAATGAGTTGGAAGTTGGGATTTAGTGGATGGCCTCTATAGGAAGGTCGTGTCCCTATAACTGGAAGAGTGAATGACTGAAATTGTGGAGGACCATTGCCTCCAAGCAATGGACCACCATGTAGGTTAGGTTTCCGAAATGATGTTGATCTTGAACAACTAGCTGGCCCTGCATGATTCCATTGATTAATGACTGAAATTGGGGATGGCTGTTGCAGAGAACCGTTTGGTACAGTAAAGGAACTCTGAAGAGTTGGTGGGTCCTGCTGATTTAAAGAAGATGAAGAATTACAAGTTTTGATAAAATGTGCTAAACAAATATCCCGTGAAGTTTTTTCCTTGTATTGCTTTCTTAATAGCCAGATTCAGCTTGAGATAAACTCAAAACCAAAAGAAATTTTAACAATGCGAGCAACCAGAGGAATTCAATCTTATCTCTAAAATGTATATTTCAATTAAAAAGATGAAACCTTTCCATGGTAACACAGAGGTTACTTTTCCTCTGAAACTGAAACTATGAAGTATGTAATTCTCACGCAGACCACTCTGTTATAGCAGTTAAACAGACCAAAAAAAGAATAAAATATTTTTTTCAGGTCCCAGTGTCCAACACTTCTCGAAATATCTTAATGTCCCCAACATTCTGAAATTTTGATTTAACTATAGAAAATTACAGAGCTGTAACAAAGAGGAGGCTTACATGGTTAGGGAACTTCATGAGGAAGCTGCAAGTTCTAATTTGCCTGTGTGATTCAATCGGGTAAAAACCAAACATGTATGTAGATAAATGGCAATATTACAGAGATAAGCCTTCAGAGCTTAAAATTACATTCACGCATTCAAAAGTCACCAACATTTGTTTGGTCCAAAATTAAAAGCTTGTAATATTTTTTTCCTTCTAATCAATAAAGGAGCATGTTAATGGAGAACAAACTGTCAGCATAAATTGTTTAGAGCCAAGGAAGTATCAATGTGATAGAAAGAAATTTTAACGCATGGATGACCATTTTAACTGTAAGCCGAAGTTGAAATTTTGTCCACTTACTCCATCTCAAGCTTCTGGAATACAAATTACGTATCGCATGGAATAGCTATGATTCACAATCTGAAGATCCTCGAAGGAAAAGCTATCAGTATATTTTGAGACGACAGTTGCGAAATTTATTTGGTCCAAATTAAAACTGAAAATTGCAATACATGAGCTCAATATCGAAGGATGCATATAACCAGGTATAGAAAATTTATAAAGCTTATATATATATATATATATATATATATATATATATGTATATGTATAAAAATAAAAAATAAAAGAAAACTATGTTGAGAAAGCAACCCGGTGGAGAGGAAAATTAAAGTATTGACCAACAAGCTGTTTAGGCGGTGAGCAATCCCACCCTGTAACTTTTTGCACCTGTTTGGGAAGGTGATCGGGGTTGAAAAAGTATGGTGGGAGTAAAATGGGGTGTTTGGGCTATCATTTTTTCAAATAGACTTTTGTACCAAAAACTACTTTTAAGAAGAAGCCATTATAACCTACTTTTTATCGTGCATATAAGTTTTTACCACCATCAATTCTAACATAAATCACATTTACAAAAGTCAGATAAGGAAAAAAATCATTTTTACCACCGTTAATTCAAACAGACCCAAAAGATGATAACAGAAATTTGAGTATAAGAAAGTACAATTGTTAGGGGAGCCAAAACTATTTTACATTTTAAGCATAATTATTAAAACTGGACCGGACTGCTCGATTCAACTGTGAAACCGACGAATTGGTCACCCAACCTATTCGGTCTTGTCAATTTGACTGGTTCAATGTTTGTTCAAAATTTTATGACTTCAAAAATTCATTTTTAATTCTACATAGTTTCAAAAGTTATAAATTAAAACTATACGGAAAACTTAAGATGTCTACTTTCTAATTTGAAAAGAATCATTCAAAAATATTATCATTTGATCCTAAAAAATTATCAAAGTTTAACACTATTGCAAGAAACATTATTGTTCAAGTTCATTTCTTTATCGATTTGGCCCCAATTAGCTTCAATTTGACTCTAATCTAATCTACTACCCAAACCGCCCGTCCAAATTTAATAACATTAGTTTTAATTCTCAAAAGGGATTATGCTCATACCTAAAAATTAAAATAGCCTGGGGATACCTTGAACAAATAAAACAAATTAAGGCATTGATGACCATCCCACACCGGCAGTCAAAGATTGTTTTTGTTGACATGGTGCCCATTCAGAGATTGCCCTCGTTCCCATGTCTCCCCTTATTGCGTACCAGCACCTGTTTTTGTGCGCCCTATGTATTCCTAGGAGGAAAAAACCCCATCTTGTATGGTTTCTTCTGTTCTTATGTCAAAGGACAACTTTTTCATTTTTGCTCTATTATTTCATTTGTGATCAAGTCTGATAAATCATAAAATAATTTTAAAAAGTACGTTAGTGAGTAGAAACTTTGTTATGATTATTTCACTGTGTGTCGTATAATTTTAGTGTATTGTACAATTTTACTTTGTCAAACTCTTTCAATGCATAGTTCGTTTTTTAGTTAGTCTGCACTTAAGATCAACAATGCACAAATGCAAACCAAATGGATTTGATGGCAACCATTGGCAACAATCGTTCGCATGATGGACTTCGGATGACAAGTTCTGACTAAGAAGATTGTCTTACCTTAAATTGAAAGCATGTTCTAATCAAATGCAAATAAAAGTACTCAATTAAATGCATAAATTTAGATTCAAATTGTCCCCGTTTAAACTTGTGTTGCCTATTCAGGCCCAAGAGAAACACTTGAGTTGCCTTTGATTATAAAATCACCCAAAAAATAAGCGAATGAGACATGTCAAATGATTATTTCTATGCATCTCCATCATTCATAATTCCACCATCAGGTCTATAATTAAAAAGGTAAACAAACCACAAATGCCAATAATCCCAAATAGCACTAAGTGGTTTCTTAGTGCCATTTGGAAAATTAAGGGAAGACCAACGGGGAAAAAAAAAATAAAAACCTAATTATTCTCCTTAAGTTTGTGAAGTAATGGGTATTATAGAAAAATAAAAAATTTAGGCGATCTCCCTAATAACCATGCGACTTTAGGAATCACTTGCAAACATAAATGATTCCGTAATAAGATCACCAATGCAAGCCCACAAAATTAATTCCTACAATATTCAGCGACTTCTAGACTCACCAAAATATGGATAAAACCTTCAATTTCATTCCACAGTTCATCATATAAGATATAGAGCTCTTAACTTAGGTAACAAGACACAGTACTATAATCAACTTTGGTGTGTGCTCCACCATAATGGAACAAACATACATGATCCTACGTACTCGATCGATAAAAAAGACGACAAAAGTGCGAGTGCTGACCACAGGAAGATAATGGAAAATAAAAAAGCTTAGAGACGGTAGAGAGCATAATCAATACTCTTCTCCCTCGTCTCCTTCATCATCTTCTGCAGCCTCTGCACCAACCTCCTCATAATCCTTCTCTAATGCAGCAAGATCTTCTCGAGCCTCAGAGAATTCACCTTCTTCCATCCCCTCACCAACATACCAGTGCACAAACGCCCTCTTGGCATACATAAGGTCAAACTTGTGATCAATGCGCATGAAAACCTCAGCAACACTGGTTGAATTTGAAATCATGCACACAGCCCTCTGCACCTTTGCAAGATCACCCCCTGGAACAACAGTTGGGGGCTGATAGTTGATACCGCACTTAAATCCAGTGGGGCACCAATCAACAAATTGGATTGTGCGCTTTGTCTTAATAGTTGCTACAGCTGCATTGACATCCTTAGGGACCACATCACCTCTGTACATCAAACAGCAAGCCATGTATTTGCCATGGCGAGGATCACACTTGGCCATCATAGACGATGGCTCGAAGGCAGTGTTTGTGATCTCAGCAACTGAAAGCTGTTCGTGGTATGCCTTTTCTGCCGAAATGACAGGAGCATATGATGACAGCATAAAATGAATCCTAGGATATGGTACCAAGTTAGTCTGAAATTCAGTTACATCCACATTCAGAGCACCATCAAACCTCAAGGAGGCGGTCAGCGAGGAAATCACCTGAACACGTCATAACATAATTTAATGCACGGTGTCATGGGATAAAAATAAAATACAGCAAAATTAAAATTATTCATAGCATACTTGAGAAACTAGACGATTAAGGTTGGTGTAGGTTGGTCTCTCAATGTCAAGCGCACGCCTGCATATATCATAGATGGCTTCATTGTCAAGAAGAACAGCAACATCAGTATGCTCCAGGAGGGAATGAGTGGAGAGGACACTGTTGTAGGGCTCAACAACAGAGGTTGAAACCTGTGGTGAAGGAAAGACAGTAAAGCCGAGTTTCGATTTTTTGCCATAGTCCACTGAGAGACGCTCAAGAAGCAGGGAACCAAGACCTGAACCAGTGCCTCCTCCAACAGCATTGAAAACCAGAAACCCTTGGAGACCAGTGCAGTTGTCTGCGAGTTTTCTGATGCGATCCAAGCAGAGATCAACTATCTCTTTACCGACTGAATCAAAAGACCATCATAAGAGTAAGCATTTAATTTGAGAGTGAAAAGGAGAAAATCAGTGGAATGGGAAAGACTAATTACTGGTATAATGGCCGCGAGCAAAGTTGTTTGCTGCATCCTCTTTTCCACTAATGAGTTGTTCGGGATGGAAAAGCTGGCGGTATGCTCCGGTCCTGACTTCATCAATGACAGTTGGCTCAAGATCTACAAAAACTGCACGGGGTACATGCTTTCCGGCTCCAGTTTCGCTGAAGAAGGTGTTGAATGCATCATCACCTCCACCGACAGTCTTATCACTTGGCATCATGCCATCAGCCTGAAAAATGGAAGATTTCCTTTGACTAAATGAAAGAAAATTTGCAAATGGATGGGAAAAAAACAGAGTTCGTCAAGATATTTATAACAAATATTCTTCTGTGAACATCAATAGATCTACAATAATTTCTAATACCCCAAAAAAATCTCAAAAGTCAAGCACGATTATATATAAACGAAACTCTAATGTCAGGGATCTGATATCCCATCGCTTTAAGATCACCCTACATAACTGAAATTGAAGACAATGATGATCAAGGCAATATAGTGTGAACAGAAAACAAATACAGATTCCCGATTCAAAAAATGGGAGATATATTTAACAGCAATCTTCAAGATCCTTATAACGCCACATTATCAAAAGCACATATAACGAACGGATAGATCGAACAACCAGTGCCAGATATGGTTTGAAACGAGTATTAGAAAACGCAATCATACAAACACCGGGAAAATGTAGATTGAGAAAACGCATCAAAGCACTAGATCTTCACGGATCAAGATGGAATACCTGAATGCCGTGCTCAAGGCAATAAAGCTCCCAGCAAGCATTTCCGACCTGAATGCCGGCCTGACCAATGTGAATGGAGATGCACTCTCTCATTTTCGAAGATTCAAAGAAACTGGTGAGAAAGAAACACAACGTAGAAAGAGATTCAGAGAACGAGTTTTTCCTGGGTGGTTGGCTTTTAATAACAGGTGCCACCTTAACGGTGGGATATGATGAGAGCGATAAAAATAAATAAAATTAAATAAGGGTGATTTATCTTAAACCGTTGATTATATGTTTGTTTGGGATTAAACCCAAATATATTTATTTATGATTTTTTTAATATATTTATTTTGTATATCATAAAATATAATTTAAAATTATTTTTAAAGATTACCATTTCAAACACAACTTCTCTTAGTCTTTGTCCTTGTGTTAGGGGTTCCCATGGGAGGATTGGGCTGAGGTCCTCTTCGGTTCCATCCGCTGCCAATCTCTTCTTTAAAATTATGTCATTTTGACGCCAAATCATACCTGGTCCTCTTTTTAAAACAGTTTCTTAATTTTAAAAAATTATTTTAGAATGTTTAAAAAATATTTCAGGTACTGACTGGTACTAAAAATATATTTCAGGATATTGACTGTGAATACTGGCTGGTAGTAAAAAAAATACTTCATGATCTTGAAAAATTATTTTAAGATTTTGAACAATATTTTTAACATCCTAAAACAATTTTTCAATATGATAAAGTATTTTTTTTAGTACGAGCCACAGTCAGTATCCTCAAATATATTTTTAGTACCAGTCAATACCTTGAAATATTTTTTTAACATCCTAAAATAATTTTTCAAGATCATGAAGTACCCATTAGTATTTTTACAGTACCGATCAGTATCTTAAAATATCTTTTTAATACCCTAAATATTAAGAGAAAAAAAAAAAAAAAGAGGACCTGGTATGATTTGGCATCAAAACGACACAATATTAAAGAACAGCGGATGAAAGCCGAAGAGGATCTGAGCCGGATGCCCCATGGGATGGGACCACCTGCAATTTCTTCGCGATTTTTTTAATGAAATGATTGTACTGATACCAAATTGGGCGGGCGATTTAAAATATTTGCTGGGTTAGATGTTCCCGGGCCCCACGATGCATTAATTTCAGGGAAGAAAACTGTAAATATTAAAATGCTAAATTATTCGTTTGGTCTTTTATATTTGTTTCAGGTATCTATTTAGTCCTTTAAGTTTGTAAAGTGCTTATTTGGTCCTTAAAAGTTAACACCGTTAAGTAGACTTAACGGAAAATATTAACTCAGCAATTTTAAACGATGACTGTGCACTTAAATGCTGATATAGCAAGCTTACATGTTACTTTTTTAATAAATTAATATTTTAAATCTTGTAAATTGAAATTTTAAATGATGACTGTGCTGCTGTGCACTTAAATGCCTCAGACGAAGAACATATACCCAAAGTTTGGTTGAATAAATTTCAATTTACAGAATTTAAAATGTTAATTTATTAAAAAAAATAACATGTAAGCTTGCTTTGTTAGCATTTAAGTGCACAGTCATCGTTTAAAATTGCTGAATTAATATTTTCCTTTAAGTCTGCTTAACGGTGTTAACTTTCAAGGACCAAACGAGTACTTTACAAACTTAAGGGACTAAATGGATACTTGACGCAAACATAAAGGACCAAACGGATACTTTAGCCAATATTAAAATAAATTAATTTGACATCATAATTACTACCTCCGGTCCTAATTATAAGATATAGTTAACTTTCTTTGAAAATATTAAGGAAGCTAAATAAGTTACTTAATCATTTCATATGTTTTCTATTTTTAGATTATATATTAGTTTATTAATTAAACTAATTAGTTCAAAGAAAAAAATAAAAATAAAAATAGTCTAAAGTAATTTAATTAGCTTTCTTAATTTCTCTAAAAAAGTCAACTATGTCTTATAATTAAGATCGGAGGGAGTAGTATACTTTACCAATTTTATATCAATTCTCACTAGGACAGGACTGGGAATCTAAGGTTAGCCTAACGTTAACGTTATAATGATTGAATCACTGGGGGTTGGGGTTATGTTTTCGTTTTTTTCATATATTATTTTATAATTGTATTTACTTGCCTATTTTTCTAAGAATATACTCATAATATTTTCCAACAGTTTGACCAAAAAAATAATAATATTGTCCAACAGTAATATAATCCTTGCACTTCAATTTTGCTCAAAATTATTTTTTTAAAAAATAGTAGAATTAAAGTGTATGTAGCAATATAGTAGAGTGGTATGTTCGAGAAATTAAGAGAGCAAGAGTGTGCTTTGGGACAGCATGTAGCAAACGTACGGAGGCATACATCAGGTGGATGGTGCCATTTGAAGGATGGGTTAAACTCAACACAGATGGGACATCTCGTAGTGAACAACACATCGCTGGGTGTGGTGGTCTCCTAAGGGGCTGTGATGGTAAGTGGATATGTGGGTTTGCTAAAAAATTAGGTAGATGCTCAGCATTAAGGGCAGAACTATGGGGGGTTTTAACTAGCCTTGAATTAGCACTGTGTAAACTCTTTGAGAATGTAATTGTTGAATGTGATTCCTCTACAGTGGTGTATATGCTTAACAGTTTGCAGGTAGCAGATGATGCGGAATCAAGACTGTTAGCTGAGATTAGTTCAGCCATGAAGAAATTTACCAGGATCATGTTTGTACATGTGTATAGAGAAGCAAATAAGTGTGCAGATGCGCTTGCTTCTATTAGTTTAGATCAGGAGGAAATGCTTGTTAATTTTGAATCTCCTCCTATAAGCATTGATCGTTTACTGTACAGTGACTATGTGGGGGTTTCTTACCCACGTGT
The DNA here is from genome assembly GCA_034222035.1 of Acacia crassicarpa. NCBI lineage: Eukaryota > Viridiplantae > Streptophyta > Magnoliopsida > Fabales > Fabaceae > Acacia > Acacia crassicarpa. Next base: position 4,593,234 of record JAWXYG010000010.1, read on the forward strand.
TATCATTGATTCTGAAATGAATAAGGGCTAATGCCCCGTAGCGTATGTAGTATTAATGAGTTACGAATATTACTTATTTTATAGAATATATAAGTGTATTATTAAATTATTATTATATTTAATTATTATTGAGAAAATATCAATAGGTGCATTTTAAAAAGAAATTTACAAAAATTAGAATGTTATCTTATAATTAGGACCAAAACCAACTCTCAAATACTCCCTCCGGTTCTAATTATAAGAGTTAGTTGACTTTTTTTTTTCGAGAAATTAAGGAAGCTAATTAAATTACTTTAAAGTATTTTTATTTTAAATTTTTTCTTTAAACTTATTAGTTTGACTAATAAACTAATATATAATCTAATAATATTTAACATCTAAAATAATTAAGTAATTTATTTTGCTTCCTTAATTACTTTAAAGAAAGTCAACTAGCTCTTATAGACCGGAGGTAGTATTATCTTATAATTAAGATTAAATGGAGTAGTATATATTTCAAAGCGAAACGTAAATTAATTTCCAAAAGAAGGCCGAGAGGAGTTGTACTTTTGAATCTAACAAGGAATACGACGGAGCTTTTGATATTTTCCCTCAAATAAACATTTTCCGTAATTAAAAAGGTATGATGCCGATCAAATCCATTAAAAGACTGAAATGCCCGAATCCACCATCAGAGGTTCATCACCAACATCTTCAGCCTCCCGGCGATGGCGAATCCACCAGCCACGTCCAAAACCTCGAACCCGCCAACTTCAGCAACCCACTATCCACTAGCATCAACAAGCAGCATCGACTCTCTTCGAAACGTGCCTCCACACCCATGACCATCGAGGAGAAGCAGTTGCGTCGACAGTCACCAAAATCAGACGGCTAACTTCACCGGAGAAAAAGAAACAAGGGATGGGACCGGTGAGGCATCGTCGGTGCGAATTTGTGGATGCGAGTGGACGTGAAGAAACATCGTGGGCACCACGGAAACAACGAAAGTAAAAGGAGGAACACGAGGAGGATATGCGAAGATGGGACGGTGAAGGTTGAGGGTTGACGGCGACACTGGTTAGGACGATGAAGTCGAACGAGAAGGGTTTTGTTAAACAAAGAGAATTTTCCAACAAAAGAAAATCACATTCCGTACGTAGTTCTAGCCAAGAAAATGATTTCCCTAAGTTTTGATGGAAATTTATCTCTGAAAAGCCCAATGTCCGGCGAACCAAACTATGAGAAATAAGGTTTTCAATTTCATTTCCGTATCTCAGGACTAATTTCCTGCTCCAAATTTACAGCAATCATCGTCAGAAACCCCACAAGGCCACAACTGCAGCTTTCCCTGGCAGACTTGCTTATAAGTCAAGCATTCCTGAACAGAAGGGAAAAAAATACTAATTTCTTTTCTGCTTGATCAAGAGCAAATCCAATCTCATTTTGTTGGGAACGTACTCAATGTGATGAATAATGATAGTCAAATGAATAAAATTTTCTCGTCTCAGTCTTGTCCCTTAGCTGACATCCCACAAAATTGGAAATTCTCTCATTCTTTCACCCGCTTCAGCAGCATAAATTTGCCTTGTTTATACACTTGCACATAGAATAAAACAAAAGAATAATTGGATATGAGGTACTTTTCTCTCGTTCGTTTTCCCTTCTCTTCATCCAAATTTGTTACTCATTATTCTTTTGGGCAGCTCCCAATTTAGAATACCTAGTGTGATGATAGGATCACATAGGATGTAAATCGCTAAACAACTTCATTTAGGAAACTTCTCTACAGATCTTCTTGCAGCTGTCGTCAATAGACAGTTACAAGTTAACACTGCCCAATTACAAATGACAACTTTAAACCTGGTCCTATACATCAGTAGATAGATGATTTTGTACCTCATAAATATAAAAGGCAGAACCAACTATCCAACCAGCGATCTGTTCGTACAAATACCTAGCAAGTTAGCATGCTTCCTAGCCTAGGGACCTGTTACTCCTTGTTTCCATAGTCCACCAAAAACATGTAAAAAGAAATGAAGAAAGAAAATAAAGGGAGGAACTTCTTTTAAGAATTGCTCTGAGCCTAAGCCACTGTTTCTTTGAAAACAAGAAAAGATCCTTATGGACTGGAGAAAGGGTCAAGTAATTGCTTGTCACGGAATGCTCAAAGGCATCAATGATCATCATGACTTGGGACGACTCTTATGTTCCCTGAGCAAGTCGACTACTCTTCTCATTGAAGGTCTATTCATGGGGAATGCTGAGGTGCAAAGCAGAGCCACATTGAAAACCCTCCCAATCTCTTCATAATCACACGTGGAGGGGTTCAATCTTGGGTCTACAATCTGAACGAGGTCGTGGCTATGACTTTCCATATTGTCACTCTCTCTTATAGAACTTGATAAAGCAGTCTCAGTGAGCCACTTCACTATACCCCTGTTCTCACCGAAGGATGGGTCATTGGGCCTCTTGCCTGTGATCAATTCCATCAGTAGTACACCATAGCTATACACATCACTTTTCTCAGTTACTTTAAGTGTGTAAGCATATTCTGCATAATACACAATACCCCATCAAAATTATCATACAGCCACAGTTTAAAAAACAAAAGGTTAAAAGAATAAACAAATAAACAAACCAACCTGGAGCAATGTAACCATAGGACCCAGCGACCTTGGATGTAGCACTGCCACCATCTTCGTTTGCCTTTGACTGCAAGGTCTTAGCCAATCCAAAGTCTGCAACATGAGGTCTGAAATCGTGATCCAGCAGGATGTTACTACTCTTGACGTCTCTATGAACTATAGGTGGGACACAGTCGTGGTGTAAATAAGCCAGTCCCCGAGCTGCACCTACTGCTATGTTGAACCGCCTTGACCAATCTATCAACTCTCTGAACTTTTCACCGTGCAAAACGTCACTCAAGCTGCCGTTCTCTAAATACTCGTACACCAGAATCTGCATATCGTCAGCACAGCAGCTATATAGCAATTTTACTATATCAACATGTCGAATTCTACCCAGTGTCTCAACTTCCGATTTGAAAACAGAATCTGTATTCAGTTTTCCTGAACGTCCTTCCCACAGCTTCTTCACGGCAACTGTCTGTCCTGTCTTGAGCATCACCCTATAGACCTGTCCTGAGCTCCCTGTGCCAATGAGATTCTCACTGGTTAGCAATGGAATAACATCTTCTTCCTTAAACCCCACCATATGGAATCTTGTTGTCCTAAAAGAGCGCTTGGATTTGCCAGTTAAAAAGAATGACTTCTTGCTCTTGAGGAACAAGAGGAGAAACCCCAGAAGGAGTACGATGAAGGTAGATAACACAATAATTGGTACCGACGAGAAGTGCTTGGATTCGGAACAATGGTGGAGGGATTTCAGGACTTCGCTGCAGAGGTTCGGATTACCGATCAGACCCGCCAAATAGAATTCATTGTTGAACCCTGAAGGTACGTTTCCAGACAATTTGTTTCCCGACACGTTGAACTGGCTGAGCTTGAGCTTAGCTAAATCCGGCGGAATTCCTCCGGTCAAGAAATTCATGGCAAGATCAAGAGAACTCAAATGTAGCAAATTACCAAGTTCTGGCGGAATCATACCGGACAATCGGTTATATGACAAGTTCAATAGGGTCAATTCAGCCCAGGAATTCACATTACGAGGAATCGCGCTGGTGAACATGTTCTCTTGCATGCTCAGCTTCTGTAACTTCTTTAATCCAGTTATACATGACGGAACTTCACCGGTAAACTGGTTCCGGCTAATGTCGATCTCTCTTATATTGTGGAGTTCACAAATTTCCGCAGAAAAGTGTCCAGAAAACCTGTTACCGGATATTTGAAGTACGGAGAGTCTCCGAGCGCCGGAGATGGAGACTGAACCTGCCAACAAGTTGTTATTCATTATTAAAATTTCAAGGCCAGGAAGTTTCCAGAATGCTGGAGGCACCTCACTGGAGAGCTGGTTGTACTCAATTCTGACGTAGAAGAGTGAATGACAGTCACCATATTGCTCAGGGAAGGTTCCGGAAAAACGATTCTTAAATGTGATAAGACGCTGCAACTTGTTCCTTTCACAGAGGTACCTAGGCAACTCACCAACTAAGTCATTGGTAGAAACATCAAGCTCCTGTAAATCGGAGTTTCGACCGAGATCTTTGGGTAGTTTCCCAGTGAAGCTGTTATTAAAGAGTTTTAATATCCATAAATTTGGATTTGTAGCTACATTCCCAGGGATTTCTCCTTCGAGGAAATTGTCGTTCAATGACAGAAAATTGAGCCGCAAGGCAGCGACTGAATCCGGCAATTTCCCTGTGAGACTATTTTGGGAGAGGTCTAAACTAATCAAACTGCTAAGGTTTCCCAAACCTTGAGGAATTTCACCTGAAAGTTGGTTTAGAAATAGCACAATTTGTTCTACACTTTTCAAACCCGAAAAGCTATCTGGAATTTTACCTGACAACAAATTTAGCGACAAATCCAAGTTCTTGAGCGAGATCAGCTTCCCCATTGAGTCCGGTATGCTCCCTTCGACGTTTGAACCGGCCAGGAACATAACTTCGAGTTTCGATAAATTTCCAAGTTGGGAAGGTAATGGTCCTGGAGTGAACGGATTATAAGCGAGTTCCAATCGAGTTAACTCACTGAGATTGCCCAAGAACGCGGGAATGGTTCCGTTGAGCAAGTTCGAGGACAAGCTGAGCACCCTGAGATGTGGAAACCGGCCAAAACTTGCCGGAATATCGCCAGTGAAGTTGTTCCGAGAGAAATCAAGCCATCTCAGTTCAGAAAGCTCCGACGAGAATTGCGGCAACTCACCGACAAATAAGTTATCAGAGAGGTTCAGGACACGAAGGTGGGAACAAAGAAGGAGTGACTGAGGAGGGACAACACCGCCGAGATAATTTTCAGCAACAGAGAGCCTACGCAGGGTCCTAATGCGACAAAAACCAAACGGAAATACACCAGAAATGCCAGTACCAGAGAGGTCAATGGCGACAACGGAGCGATTGAATTGATCACAGGTAATGCCAATCCAGTTGCAGGGAATGAGCCCTCTGTCCCAGTTTTTGAGGCTGCCATTCTCATCAACGATCTGAGTAGTCTTAACCCGCAGAAGAATCTGAGAGTCAGCCAGTGAAGAAGCATGGGGTGAGAAATGACAGAAGAACAGTACAGAGTACAGTAAAAAGGGGAAATGTCTGAGAGCGAGAACTTCCATTTGTGGGAGCTGCAAGTGCGAAGACTGAGAGATAAGTTTATTTGGGAGGAAAGAGGAAACCCCCACCCCCAGAGGGAGGCGCCGATCATGCATGGGATGGCGAGGAGTTCGAGAATGAGGAGGGTGTGAGAGAGCAAGTCAGAAGTTCATGATTTTTGGGAAGTGTGAGAGAGGAAAGGTGAATTTGCAGGGGAGGGAGAGAAACGTTTTGAACTTGGGAGTGGGCAATTGAATTGAATTAAGGAAGGGTGAGATAATTGGAGGGAGAAGGGAACGAGGAAAACGTGATAGGCTGCTGAGGAGGCAAACTGACTGTTGAATTAACGTTAAACAAGTAGTCGAGACTCGAGAAAAAAATGATCTTATAATTCCTAATTTTATTATAAGATACGGAGTATCAACTAACAATTCTCATAAATTAAGAAAAACAATTAAAGTCAATAAAATTATCCTAGAATTTAAGTGGCTTCCAATACTACCCTTATTAATTGTACTAAATTCTAATATTATATTAATTTTTATCTCACCCACTATCCTTATTAATTAGGGGTATACATGGAAAAAATAATTAATACTCCTTGGAAACAATACATTTGGTAGTTGGTGCTTTATAATAAAGATCAGAAGAAGTACCAACTAATAATTTTCACAAACCAATAAAAACAGTTAAAGTCAATTGTCCTAAATTTAAGTAATTTCAAATATTACTCCTACTAATTACACTAACTACTCCTGCTAATCCTTATTGAAAGACACCAGCTAACAATTCTCACAAAACAATAAAAACTGTTAAAGTCAATAAAGTTGTCCTACAACTTAAGTAACTTTCAATATTACCCTTACTAATTGCACTAAACTCTAATATTACATTAATTATTACTCTCATCTACTACCTTTATTAATTATGGGCATACATAGAAAAAAATAATTAATATACTTTGAAAACAAGCAAGTGACTTATAAAAGGAACAAAATACAATCACTAGTTGGACTCTTATAATAAAGACCAGAGAAAGTAGTAATTATTACTCTCACCTACTACCCTTATTAATTAGGGCCATATATGGAAAAAAAAAATTAATACTCTTTAAAAATAAGTAAGTACTTTATATAAAAAAGACTAAATATATTTACTAGTTAGTGTTAGTGCACTATACGGTTATTAGTGGAGACAATTTTTCCCATAGTTATAATATCACTGTGCTTCTTAACGTAGAATTTATTTTGGTCATAAGTGTATGATATATATTTTTATATTTTTTCTTAATTTACTTATATTAATACTCTCTCAATAATAAAAAATTTTAAAAAAATGGTTGGGTGCTAATTGGGTGTTTTGAAAAAAAAATGTCATTAATTAACTTAACTATCCCCTTAAATCTAATCAAATTAGCCATGTTATATTAAATATTGAAGAGAATACTTCTTTCTATCCTAAATAATACTAGTATAATTTGTTGTTAGTAAAATTATACTCTATATGTCAATTTCCCTAATCTATTCATATTTTAGTGAAGGTATTAAAATAATCATAACTTCTAAGTACCTGTTTGGATCCTCTTATTTTTAGCTTATTTTCAAGCTAAACTAAATAGGTTTTTACAAAAGCTATTATAATAATTTAAAAAAAAAAGTTTTTTTCATAAAGAACAAAAAAGTTAAAAGCCAGAAACTCCCTTAGAGGAGCCTTTTTTAAAATTCTTATGTGCCTTGAGTCTCTCACTCATTCACTACTCCCTACCTCAGTCTCTCACCATTCTGAGCAACTACTATTTCTTTCCAATTCGGCAGTGGCCGACGAAGCTCTTCAACATTGTGGGTGAAATTGCAGTTGGTGATATAAGGACATGTACCGACCCAAAATTTGCAACACAGTTTTGTCTTGAAGAACATTTTCCCAATAGTTTTGGACCGATTCGATGAAGTCGCATCTTGAGAATTCCTAGACTTCTTACTTGGGGGTTCACTCGCAGATTGTGATTGGGATTGCCTTTAATCGTAATTCAAGTCCGAGGGTGTGTCGGCGTCATTGTTGTTCCAAAATCGATAATCGTCTTCCGTCGCCCAATCACTAATCATCTTATCCACCAAAATCTTTTATCTCAGTCTCTTATTTACCTTTTATAATAATTTTTATTAGAAGAAATACTTATAAAATTGATATTTTAATTATGAAAAAAATAATATTTTAACTATGAAAAATTGATATTTTAATTATGAAAAAAATAATATTTCATCCATAAGATAGATACCCGATTTTCATATTACAAAATTTTCATGTACATGACATTTTTTTTTTATTTTTCCCCTTCCTCTTTAACCTTTTTATTTTTTTCTTTCTATCTGTTTTCTTTTTCTTTTTATTTTTTTCTTTCTCCAGCATGTGGTAAGACTCTGTCTGACCAACTTTTTTCTTCTTCTCATAAGCACAAGCAGGACTTCTGGTTCAAAAAAATGAAAAATTGAGCTTCTTCAAAACCAAGGTTTGGAAGCAAAAAATCATGGTTTCGAAGGTGTTTGAGTAAATTTTTTAAAACCATGATTTTACCTTCGGAAGGACTTTTTCCTTTTTATCCAAACACTCCCTTAAACTCATGAATTAGATACCATGTCTGGTCCTAAGTTATACTCTCTCCTCTCTTAAATGTAAAAATTAGTAGAGGGATTCATAAATATAGAATTCTTATCCATTTTATCTTTCAACCCCCCCCCCCCCCCCCAAAAAAAAAAAAAACTCTCACTATTGATTAAATCAGGTACTTTAAAGAAATTAATACACTTAAAAAAAAAAAAGTAAAAAGCATCTAGTAATATAATATCTTTGATGTCATTCTATGAATTGCACCCAACACCCTAATTTTATTTATGATACGTCTAATTATTTTTTAAGTCCTTTTAGCACCCTAATCTTTTGTATAGTGCATCTAGCATTAGAAATCATAAATAAGATTACACTGTTGGTAGCAACTTAACAATAATATTAGGGGGTACTACATGCAGAAAAAAAATAACATTAAGTCATTGAATGCAATATAAATAAGATTAGAATACTGGATACTACTAAAAAAACATTAGAACGTCGATGCTACTTTAGCTTAATCACATCCATATAAACTCATCCTGGCTTGTTTAATTATCGTCACCTTCAAGCATGCACCTTTAACTAGATCTTCTTCAGTGAAATAATAGTTTATTTTCTTCATAATTAACTCGGTGTGCGCCTCAAGTAGGGCAGAGCAATGGGCGGGTTGGGTAGCTTATGTCTGAACCCATAACCCGCCTATTTAACTTTAAATGGGTATGGGTTAACCCATATCTATACCTCAACCCATTTAATCCTGTGTAAATAGGCTAGCATATAAATGGACAGATTTCACCAGGTTTTGGGTAACCCATTTACATTTGACTTGTTTATTTTTTGAGAAAAAACATACATAAGCATTAAACAAACATCCAAATTCATGACAACTTTCACATATTGCAAGATATTTGAAATCATTTGAATTATTTGGGACGTGGTGTGTTAGCTAGAAGATTGATTTAAATAAGAAAAAATAATTCTTTTTGGAAACAAAAGTTGGACCACATAAATTTAAAGGGAAAAAAAGTAGAGATTGAGGAACAAATCAATGAGAATTTAATGAAATAACATTCAGATAGTACGACTTTGGCTTGCTCTCTCATTTTGGTTCAGGGGATGAAGATGACACCTACAAATGCTAACCCACGAAGATTACAAACTTTGATTCTCTCGTTCTAGTCAGTCATGACGACTCACAAGTTGGATAGGCAAATATATAAAGAAAAAAAAGAAAGTGAGAGTCAATACCTATTAAGGTTATGGTAGTTAATAAAATAAAATAAAAACACTTAATATTTAATGAGCGAGTTTTAACTTAACCCATTATGAGTCTTTTTGGGCGGGATAAAAGTGACCCAGTTACACTGGGTTGTAAGTAGTATAACACGATAGATGACTTGTTTCACGAATATTCGTGAAATTTAGGAATTATAATAATATTGATTGTTTTAGGAGTAATAATTAAATGAAAGAATGTGTTGCTCTATCAGGATCGGAGCAAAGATCATATTTATATTTTCTTCATAGAAAGGTTATAAACATTTCCAATCATTTTAATTTGTGAAATCCACAAAACTTCCTAATTCCTACATGCATGGATGTTGGCTGAATATGAATATATAGTAAATGATTTAAAAATATTATTCACAAATTATAAACAGTCCCGTCCATTTTAAATATTATAGTCCAAAAATTAATTCTTAGTTTCACCTTCTTTTTTTTTCACTCATTCGGTTAGGTATGTTTTTTAAAATCCGGAGGAGTTATAGACCACACAGTTTTATTTTACCAACATGGTTCTAATTAATATTTTAAACGATTAAAGAGAAGATTTATTACTATTATTATCAATGTTATTATTATTAATTGTTACTGCTCTCGTTCTAATTATTAGAGCTTGTAAATAAGATTTATTTTAGTATTAAGTATAATACCCCAAATCAATATATCTTTTGTATTTATAATTTTTTCTTGAACTATCCTTGTTATATCCACATGTTAAAGAGTTTTCATCCAGAAAGAAATATTCAGTCAAATAGTTTAAAAGGAGTACTTTAAAGATGAATCATCATTTTTTAAAGAATGACTAACATAACCAATTTTATTAATCCATAGTTACTTCTCTAATCCTATTTATAAAACAAAGAGTAGCGGCTTTTTTTAATCATATTTCTAAATCACGTTATTAAATTTTTCATATAGATATAAAATTTTATTATTTATTTACTATTGTATAGACTTTGGCCCTGTTTGGTACACGACATTGAGAGGTAATTAAAGATTGAGATTGGTTTAGTGATTAGGCCAAATTGTATTATTCGGAAGGTGAGATTGATGGTAACATGAGATAGGCATACTAATTATCCACCAAATCATTGAAACCCAAAAATCATATACAGAAACAAAGATCTACTTATCAATACCAGCTTTCATTAGAGGCTAGGTTGCTTGTGATGTGTGAAGCCAAATACTCCCTTTAGTTTTTATTATAAAACATCAACTATCAATTCTTATAAACCAATAAAAACAGTTAAAGTCAATAAAGTTATTCTAATATTTAAGTAATTTTCAATATTACCCCTACTAATTGCACTAAACTTTATTTTATATTAATTATTGCTCCCACCTACTACCTTTATTAATTATGGGCATATATGAAAAAAAAAATTAATGTGCCTTGAGAACAAGTAAACGCCTTATAAAAAGGACCAAATATATTTGATAATTGGTGCCTTCTAATAAGGACTAAAGGAAATATGAAAAAGTAGTAAAGAACCAGACCAAGCACAAAACGCTGTTCCTCTCTCTTGCTTCTATGAATAAAATCAAAGCTTTTTTTGTTTTTTATTTTTATTTTTTAGTTTTAAGGCATAATTATTTAACTTGCTTCTTGTTTCCAATTTATAAAATATATGGTTAAAGTCCATCCGATACTCTAAAGTATGTTTTCAAATACATTTAGTAACCTAAAATATTTTATGATGCATTCAGAACCTTAAAGTATGTTTTTCGGAAGAGAATTCTCTCCTCATCTTTTTTCTCCATATTTCTCATCAGCCTCATCTGGGCCGTTGATTAAGAAAAGGAGAGAAAAGTTAAAGTAATAATGTGACTTTTTAAATTGATTGAATGGATATGATTTAGAAATTACGGGGGATGATGAGAAAATGATAATGAGATCATGTACTTTCCTCACCATAAATTACTTTTTTTTTTATACACTTTTGCTCTTAACAATTTAGATAATTTAGGTTGCTTGATACACCTTTAAAAAATATTTTAGAGTCTTAGATGCACCAAAAAATAATTTATGGTGCTAAACACACTTAACAAAATACTTTACAGTATTATGTGCATTGCAAAATATTTTGGGATTAACTACTATCCTTTGCCCTACTCGTTCTCTTCCCCTCCACTAGTTATCTCAACCTTTAGATTAAAATTTGAACAGTTCAGATTTAGCGTTGTATAAAAATATTAATAAAATATCAAATTATTAAAAAAAATCTATATCACTAAATTTTAGTTATGATAATTTAAAACTATAATAAAAATATTTAAAAGCAACATCTTTATAAAAATTTAAATATGAACCTCTCAAATATCAACTAAAAGCTGAGATAGGTAGTAGAGAAGAAGAGGAAGGGAAGAGAATGATGAGACTAAAGGACGGTAGCTAATTCCAAATATTTTAGGATACTATGTACAGATGAAATATCCCCAAAGTATATTCTCTTGGGTTTATAATATAGGACGTTTTAACTAATTCACGAGAAATAACAAGTGACAGTTAACTCATTAAATATGTCATAAATTGATTTTTTTTTTTTACTTTTACACCTATTGAAAAATGTATTTGAAAATTTAATGAGGGAGTAAATTGGAAATCAACAATAATTATAAAGACAAAACTGAAAAATGAGTATTAATTATCTTACAAGTAACGTATATTTTGAACCAAACAATTTTTTTAGAAGTGTCCTGTATTGTAAACCAGAGGAAGTATGTTATAAGTAACTTATATTTTGAACTAAATAATTGTTCTAAAATCGTCCTATATTGTGAGAGGAATTATTAAAAATAAGTGTTTTTTTGTTTGAAAATCGGGGGTGTTTGAGCAGGTGCCAAGTGTGGTCCAGTGTCAGCGTGAAGAATCAGGAGATGGACCAGACATGGGAGTGTCACAAGCTGTCCGCCAAACAATGTTCCTAAGACTACAGTTAAACATTAATCTTTTCTTAATTAAACCAACTTGCCAGCTGCTTCTAACACATTGCATTATTGAATGAGACTTAAAAAGTCAAATTTATCCCTTACTTTTTTGATAAAATTTATCCCTTACTTGTCCATGGAAAGCGCAGAGAGTGTAACAAAACAGCAGATTTTGGGCAGATTCGAATGGTGGCCCACTAGCCCAGAAGGCCAATAAGACAGAAGTAGAAATTGTGAGAATAAATGCAATTGTTGACTCCATATGGGAAAAAAGCAGAGTCTTCTGGGGCGGCAACAATGTGGTTCCAAACAAGAAGACAAAAGCTTATAACATTTGGAAATTGAGTGTACCATTTTCCCTCCCAAAATTAATTCGTAACCCTACCTTGTCCTTTTCTGCTACCTGCCCCCAATATTCGTAGTAGGCCACCTTTTGCTGCTGTCATGTTCTCCTTTCCGTCCTTAATGGACTTATAGACTTATAAGTCTATTAGAGATTAAGCAGATAGTGCTTCATTTTGATGATTTCTATATCCATATGTTCACTTATAGACTTATTCTTATGTGTGGGGTGGCCCAAGACAAGAGCCCAAGTCTAGAAGGGTGGGATTGACAAGAAAAGCTTGGTAGAGTGCCTTTGCCCCCAGCAAAAGAAGCTTCGCCGTAGCGAATCGTAGATTTTAGCAAAACGGGCAAACAAAAATCAAACTAAACCATCGTTAGGAAACTCTCTCATCATAGCCAGGTGCGCGACATAGATTGTATCCGAATTAGTCGGAGCAAAGCTTTAGTAAACTAGGTGAATAACCCCCAAAAAAAAAAAAAAATCAAACTAGAAAAGCTTAGTAGGGTGGGATTGAAAAGAAAAGCTTAGTACTTTATGCATGTTTGGATTAATTTTTAGAGAATAGCTTTTACGATTTACGAGATAAGTATGTGAGAGGAGTTTTGCCTTAGTTACAGAAAAACCCTTTTGAAATCGGGGTGTTTCCCAAACATATAGGACTAGCTAGTCTTCTAATTCCAAGCGCGATTTGCAAAAGGCAGGCTGTCATCCTTCACTCTTGGAGAGACTTTTGGAGCGATTTTGAGCTTGAGATGGGAAGAAAGATTTGAAGATTTTGGGGTTAGATATTGGTTTTTTGAAGAGAGTTGGGACTGGTCTGGTTCATTTAAATGGGGGTATGTTGATAAGGTCAAGTCCATTTCAGCATTCATGACCGAGGCTCTTGTGTTGAAAAAGGCTATGCTGTTAGTTAAGGATTTGGGTCTTGTTAAAGCTATTTTTGAAACTGATTGCTTATTGCTGATTTCCTGTTTATATGCTAAATCTCCGGATTTATGTGAATGGCGGAGTAGGAGCATTGTTCATGATATTATTTGTCTTCTTGCAGATGAAGTTGGGTTTCTTTTATCTTTTATCCCTAGACAGGGTAATCGAGTTGCTAACTTAATTGCAGCAAATGCTTATAAGGAGGTGTGCCCGATCGGATGGGTGTCACAACCATCACCTTCTTTGTCTTCTCTTCTAACCTTGGATGTTAAGGAGGCTAATATTGATGTGGTTGATGATCCTCTTCCCTTTGTGTGAATGATGGGATGTTTATTTATTCTAGTTGTTTTTGTGATTCCAGCGTATTGTTGTTCCTTTTGGATTGTCTCTGTTCGTTTTCTTGTTTCTGGTTTGCTCTATTTGGATTGTATTTCCTTTTACTTTGTATTGCTTGTTTCAATGTACTGGTGTTAGTTTCTATTGGTAATATATGCAGTTATTCTTGAGCCAAAAAAAAAAAAGAGAGAGAGTTGGGACTACAATTTTGGTTTTATCTCTTTTTCCTCCTTTCTTTCTCTGATGTGTGTGTTTGTATCTCAATACAGTTGCCAATCGGGCGTCTGAGAAGTTTTAAAAAAAAGCACATGTGTTGGTGTTCTTTGATTGTAAATGGTGCTTGCAACCAATTGGGTTATAAGCACACTACAACAAAAATTGACATTATTTCTCTAAGAACGTTTATTTTTCTAGAAGGGAAGTAAAATATGCAGGCGTTGACATTTTTATAATAATTTAGAGAAAAGTTGATATATTAGACATCCTTTTAATTTTTAGAACGCAGAAATTGTACTTAAGGCATCCTAATTAAATTTTAGGATGCAAAAAGTGGCCAAAAGGAATTATATAGCATCAAAAAAATAGTGCTTTTGACATCCTCAATTCAACTTAGGACACCAAAAGTAGTTGTTTTGGTGTCCTAACTATATTTTAGGATGCCAAAAGCTATATTTTTGGCGTCTTAAATTTATTTTGAACGCCAAAGTCACCATACAGTGACTTTTTTTTTTTGTTAAAACTTCACGCGATTTCATCTTTCTCATTTTATCATCTCTCATCTCTCTGCCTTTGATCTCATTCTCATTCATTCCACGAATTGTCCGCTAGTGTCTTTCATCTTCTTCGTGTGTGGCCTCCGATCTACTCCTTCGCTCCCATCTCCCATGGCGTCCTCTGCTCCTCCGCTAGTGTCTCTTATCTTCTTCGCACACTTGATCGTACCTCCACCTCGCTCCATCTTCCTCATCTTCTTCGCACACCTGGTGATGGCAGAAGCATGGTTGGGGATGGAGTTTGAACACTTGACCCAGCTTTGCTTTGCCTTGGTCCGCCTGACCCAGCTTCTCCATCTAGCAAAACCACTTCTTCAGATCTGAAAACAGATCAGCTTTCTTTGGCACCGTCTTCACTCTGGCAACAGTTTCAAGTCTCAGATTTTCAATCTCCCTCACTGACGGCGATGGAGAACCACGATCAATGGACCGCTAGGTTTGTGCGTTCAGTTCGACGATCTCATATTTCTAATTTTTTGTTTTGATTTTTGGCTGTTTACTTTTGCTATGAGTGTTTGTAGATTTGTAATTTGGTTTGATTCAAATCCATCTTGCTTAGATCTATATATTCTAGATTCAATTATCTAGGATTTCATTTGATTTTTATGTTGGTTATTGAATTTGAGTTTTGAATTTGTGATATTCGATATTCGATTATCTTGGATTTCATTTGATTTTTATGTTGATTATTGGATTTTAGTTTTGAATTTGTAATTGGTATATGAAAGTGCGATTAAAATGAAGACGTGGTTACTGGGTTCCGATGATAGTATAAGACGACCACAAGGGGTCTGTTTTTTTTTAAGGAAAAAAACTTATGGCGTCCTAAAATATTTTAGGACACTGTATCATGACTTTACTACGCCTCTTGGATAGACGCTCCCTTATTTTTGGACGTTAAAAGGCTAAAAAAAAACAGATGTTAAATCCATTATCTATAGTAGTGGCAGAAGCTCATTTTTAGAGCTTTTTATAAAGCTCCTTCCCCACTGAGTTGCTTCTCTCTCTCTCTCTCTCTCATGCTCTCATGGAGCTTGCAAAATGCTTGCAGCCTGAAGCTCTGCTATTCCTCACAATTCCTCTCTAAGATCACTCTCTAGTTCACATCCTGAACCACCACAATGCTCACACAACTGAGGCAATGGTGGGTTGATGGAGGTGAAAGAAGGAAGGCCGATGGTACTCTCCAAGCTCCCTCCGATCAATTTTCAGCTCTCAACTCTCACCCTTTCCACTGTACAAACACCCAAAGACAGAGGAGGAAGAAGAAGATTGTTGGAGAGAATTCTAGAATTTTTTATTTTTATTTTTTTTCCCCTGAAAAGCTTGCTGCTATGACATTTTGACAGGAAAATAAAATTGATGGCTATGGGTTTGTTTGAGAAAATACTAAAAAGTAATATGAGATACTTTAAGCTACATGATTAGTCTCGGCATTTTAGATAACAATGGCCATGAATAATTTTATGAGGAGAAATTCTCAAGCAAAGGTTAATTTCATGGAAGCTAAAATTGGGTATATATAGGTCATAAACACAATTAGAGACTAAATTATACGGGACCTATGATCCACTTACTTATATAATATTATTTGATCAATTTAAATATTTTAGCATTGCTAAATTTTATATGTTAGTGTTTGTTAATTTTTTGTAATTTTGATTTTATTTTTTCTCTTATAATTATCTCAAAAATCACTTATATTACTGCCAGTCCAAACAATAAATTTCAATTTCCTAAAAGTGACTTATGCTACCGCTAATAAAAACATAAATTATATGACACAATCTAACTTTTACCCTATCTTACTTTTCTATAAATCAGATAACAAATAAGTCACTTTCCTAACTATCCTAAACACACCCTTTTGATAGCCTAGTTTTGGTTCTTTCATGATTATCCTCTTCTAGGATTATTTCCACCTATCGTATGATAAGGCCATATATGGACCATTCACGCCTCAACTTGCCAGCATCTACTATTGGACAATCGTTGTAGAGGAAACCCCATTTGACTAATTTAGTTTTGAATATATTATAATTTGTGATATTTAATTAATTTGTATTCGATCGGCTGCGATATTTTATTGCATTGTCTCATAGTTTAATGGTCATGTAATTTTCTATTTTAATTAGCTTTTGAAACTCAACGTCTTGTTTTCTTTGTTAGATAAAGGGTGGAATTAGTTGAGCTACTAACGGGTGGATTTGGTATATAAATAATTGGATCAATGGTGAGAGAGGTCAAAAGGGTAGAGGCAATCACATTAATTAGGCATTACTAATATTGTGTTGATGAATTGAATATATGTGATCACTTTATTGACTTTTGGTTAACAATAACAAAGATTATTAGCAACTTTATTGTCAATTAGTCCTGAGATTGGATCCTTAATTAAGTCTGTTAATCAGTCCAAATTGAATGTTTTGTGGCGTTTGAAGTTTTCTGTGAGTGATTAGGTAAAAGAAATTTCCTGAAAACCAGCAATGAATCCGACCGTATGTCTTGTTTCTCTGTCGAATCATATGAATTAATCGATTCTTTTATTCCTTTTTGAACTGTATGGAATGTTTGTTTTTGAGTTCGTTTCTACTGATTCTTTTGAATTGAGTTTTGGAACTATATATATTTTGATTATTTTCTCATCACCAACTTTGACTCTTTGGCATTTCCCTTCATGTCTGATTATAAAGATCGCACATTGTTTTTTTGTTTTTTTTTGCCATTAATAGAAATGGTCATACATGGCCATGTAATTTGAAAAAATTCCCTTTTTCCCCCCTCTCTATATCTGCTTGGCATCCAATATAATTGTATGTCCATTGTGGGCTTGAATGTAGAAGCTAGATTAATAATTTACAGAGATTAGAAACTAGTAGTTAAGTACATATAAAAAATGTGTGTTATTTTCCAAAAGTACCATTTTGATAATTTGTATTGAAAACTAGCCCGTCAACATGATAGTTGTGAAAAAAATCATAGACTTAGGAGATAAAATAGATTGAGATCTTACATTTAAATCAAAATAAACTTGTCAACAAATGTTGGCTTATGAGTATAAAGTTGTAGGTTTAAATCTCAATGATATAAGGATCTTGTTGGTAGGTTATCTATAAGTATTTATATAAGTGCTCTTTGAACCCTGAGGTATATGCTGATCCTGATGAACTCTCAAGATCCAACTCACCTACTTTTTTTATAGCAAAAAAACCCGTTAACTGTGGAATATTTTAAAATGAAGAGACGAGTTTGTTGAAAAATTATATCCTTATAAATTAAGGAATTTATATGAAGGGTTGTGTAGGGAGTTATAACACTAAAAGTCACCAAGATCATGTTCTTTTAGTTTCTAAAAACACCTATAAAAAGGTGAGATAACTACTATTTAGTGGAAGATTGTGTTGATTTTTAAGAAAACGCTATATACTATTGAGGTGTAACCCTTCATAAAAGAATTATTTTAAATAACCATTGGTTATTAAAGTTATATTAGTTTATAAGTGTTCATGAATTTAATATATGGTCATGACTTTTAATTGAAGAGATGCATATAGCTTCAAAAGGCATCACTTCATGCTTTATAAATACCTTGCATCATCACTTCATTGATGGACAATACAAATCAAATAAAAAAATCACATAACAATAAATATCACACCCATTATCTTTGTTCTTGAGTTCACACTAAAATAAAGTCAAATTATCACTTTGTAAAAGTCATTGTTACGTACTTTGACTTAAGTGTTGGGAGTGCAACTACACCTAAGGATTTTTGTTGTATCCTTTAGGAAATTTACCCGTCAATCCAAATTGCACCCAAAACTGGGATCTAAATAAAGAACTCTACCAATAAGTTTTTTTTTTTCCATCTAAGAGATTCAAATCTACAAACTTCTTAAAAGGATATATATAAGCTCTTTAACCACGGTGGTTTTGTCCATGATGTAACTCAAATTTAGGTTAAAAGGCCAAGAGATTCTTGCCTGTCACGTATGTGTTCATAGTTGCTCAGATTAAATTATAATGTAACATCTCATCCTTTTAGAATCAATTTATATCAAATTATTATCTAGAAAATTTATCAGACAAATGATGAAATCATTTGACTAATTATACAACACCTTTCTAATTTCATTTACAAATGTAATGATATTTGACTCTGACACATAATAGTGGATTTAATCTTAACATAACTTGGTGCTATATATATGTGTTTGTGAAATGGTCTTTCAAATATATTTAAACAGTGAGATAGGATATGGAGAAGTCAAACTAGGGACAAGAAAATCAAAAAATTGCATATACAAACACAACCCCACGTGGGCATATCATATATTAATAGCCATTTCATTAACCAAGATCCTTTGGTTTCCATTACATTTGCAACTTCGTTGAAGTAATTAACATATATGATACATATAGCCAACATAGTTCTCGATTAACTACTTAGGTTATTTATATATACCTTTTATATAATCTCCACAATTTTAAAAAAATAAAATAAATAAGTGTATGTAACTGAGAATGGCCGCACTTTTTGACGCAGGAGGGCAAATGATGATCATTTTCAAATTATTTACTTCGGATCGATGTATACCTAATTGCAAAACACAAAGTTATTGTCAGCGATGAAACTTGATCATTTCTCGCGAGAATACTACAGTAATGGACAGAATTGAAGCACAAGATGCTCCAAAAACAATATAGTGTACCATTTTGGGACAGCGTAGAGGGCAATTAGCTAGACAGACAGAAACCTCCTACACGACCGAGAAGAATTACTATCTTCCGATTTTAATAATAAGACCCATTTTCCAGTTCAATTTTTTTTTAAAAAAAATTAATGAGTCTTATTTTAACGATGGAAGGGAGTCTTTGATAAAAATGTAAAACTCAGAATCTTGAAATTCATTAGGAACTCTGGTTTCGAGGAAAGTAGCTAGCCAGGCTAGGATTAATTATTTTAATGGTTAGAAATGGTCAATATGGGTTGCTTAAGATGCACGTGAACTAACACAGATCAAATCTACGATACCATCAATAGTAAGATCACCAATTTCATTCAGAGAAGAACATGAAGACGACGAAAAACAAAAAAACCATGAAAGAATATTCCATTCAAAATACTCACTTGATCATATTTCTTAATTTCTGCAAAGAAAGGGAAACCTAAAAAGCAAGATGAGGATGTTGTGGGTCATCCATATATTGCCACAGTATATGGAAAGTTCAAGATTCCATATAATTAAACGCTACAATTTAAAAGGAAATAATCAGCACAAGAAATATGGTTATGTCTTGGAGCTGACTGATTCGTAGTCCTATATGTAAATAAAGACAGAAGAAATTAAAAATGAAGAAAACTAAAGAAGCTAACACTGCCTGGCTCCAACCTGTTTGCCTGAGTTGAGTTCCTATATAAGACAACAATAAGGAAAAAAAAATAACGATGTTAAGTGGAAGGTGTTGATGCTGGACTCGCAAATTGCAGAGACATCAGGAGCACGCATGCTTCTTCTTTTTTTCTTTTTTTTTGTAGGGACGATGAACTCTCTAGCAAATAGTAATATTGTCGAGAAACAAAACCAGTGAGCAATAATACTGTAGAAGCCATATCTGGTGAAGCCAAGAAGCTACCCCATAACCCATTTCTAAATTCATCTCTCCTTCTCATCAGACCCAGCAGGAGTCTGAGAGAAAAAGAAGAAATAGATATAGCAGATAGATAGAGAGAAGGGGTTTATATATGTCTATCTTGGAAGAGAGAGAAGGGCGGTTTTTGGACTTACCTTTTGTTGGGTGTGAATGGTAAACACACACAAATTCAATCTGTGAGGGTTTTTGGCTTTGGCTTTCCCTATCCCTCCCGTCTCATTCGTCTTACCTTCCTTTCCTTTCTTCCTTCAACCTTTGTCTTTTATTTTACTTTCTTGCTCGACTCTGCAGTTTTTGGCCGGTCTTCCCTCATTTCCCCCCAAAAAAAATTGTATCCTTTTCTTTATTCCTATTCTCATACTGCAATTTATTATTGTGTCGGTCTAAAAATAACGCTTATTTATCTAATTTAATTATATTAAGTTAGAAAACTTAGTTAATTTATTATATGTATTTTCTAAAACATCTTAATCATCTTTATTAATTCGTTCCTCTTATATCATCCTTGATTATTATTAAAGAGCATCAATAAAGATAAAAAAGAAAAATATTAATAAATATAAAAAATTGGTCTTCTAATATTTATAACCAAGTTCAACTTTTGAAATAGGTCATGTATATATTAAAGACCGGAGGGAGTACTTACCTTATTCTAATGCCATGATATATTCACTCTAATCCACAATATAAAGCATTTCTAGAATGGTATAGTCTAGAGTATAAATCACCTCTAATTTAATTAATGTTTTTTCTTGTTTATCCCTGTAATTAATATTCACTTACGAAGTTTGCCTACTCATAATATCTTGTCTTTAAAATAACATTCTCAATGCAATTAAACATATTTTTCAAGAGAGGTAAAAGTGGAACAAATTTACATTTTAGGATATATTAGATAACTTGACTGTCATTTTTTATTTCCCTTAATATATTTTAAGTGTCATAAATTATGAATAGGAGGAAATAATACACACTAGCTGTCTGTATGTGTCAGAAATTTTATCCACACCACATGCTCAAGTCATAATACATTATAGAGAGAGTGAGTGGCATAGTTACTCTCACGTGGGTTTTAATAATGTCTTAAACCTAAACATCTTGTTATAATTTATTTATGTTATCGTTTTTGTACTCTTCATTTACTGTAGTAATAGTGTTTCATTTTCTTAAAAAAGTGCGAAAGTGAAAGTCACGTGTATTAGTCTCATAGAAAAAGAATCATTGATGTTTGATTAGAAATGAACGTAACTCAGAGAGTTTAATTGGAATGAACTATTTTATAATTTATTAAAAAGAGTTAATAATTATTTTTAATTAAAAAATTCAACCATGCTTGCATTCTCAACCTAAATATACTGAAACGAGGTAAGAATAATGGTCTTATTACTAACCCTCGTTAGTAAAGGCGTTAGTTTCCCTTCCTTTAGCCTTGCTTAATTTGACCGAGTCAAAATAGTAAAATTGGACATCCTAACAATTTTCAGTATATTTACTATTATATAATTGGACATCCTTTATAGATCTTTTCACTTTATTATATATTTCTTGTCATTTAGTTCAATTTTATCGATCATATGTGAGATTCTACTCATGCCCTTTATAATTGGACATCCTAACTATAATTTTCCTCTCCTTCGCAGTTTTAGTCAGCCCGGCCAATTTTTAAGCTTAAAATGGTTTGGCACAAACAAGTCCTGACTTTTCACTGAAGAGGAAAGATGGTCAATCTCATTTTTCAGCTTCAAACGCTCAAACGGACATCGAAACCGAATTCATCTAGCTAGTAGACATTTTATATTCAGACCTGTTTCTGAGGGAGGACTGGGAAATAGACTCATTAGTCAAGTTAACAATTCGTTACTTGCAAAGCAAATTTGGAGAATTCTTGTAGCTCCTGTGGGATTATATTATTGCTTGGTTAGACCTTGAAGCCGAAATATTTTGACATGCACTCTGAATCCCCAATTGCCTCTAGTCTGAGGACTATTGCGGATTTATTATTACATTTTCTTTCTAGTTGGTGCCCAGTTAGATGAAATCATTAATTGTTTGGTTAGAGAAATCTGTCGTAGGCAGATTGCTAATTCAATCATCCATCCCTATTTCATTTTTAAACAATCAAGATAGACTGATTTTGAATTTAAGCCCTTCAGTAGATTATACGGCAAATCTTGGGTTCAGAAGCATCTCCACTCAAGCCATGCAGAGGCAAGAGAAGGCTCTTTTCGGAAATTCTTATGGTCTATCTGATATCTTCCTCTGAAGGACCTATTACTAATTTGGAAGGTTTGAATGATGCCATCCCATCGATGGATATTCTTGCAAAGCATCATGCCCCTGTTCAAGGTATTGGTTATAATCATAGTAGTCAAAATCACGCTTAAAGCACAAAAAACACCGCTTTTACGCTTTTTTTTTCGGGTAAAACGTGTTACGTGGTGGAAAAAATGCACCAGAGGTAAAAGCGTAAAAAGCGCCGCTTTAAAGCGTAAAAACGCAACGTTTTTGCAAAACACGCCGAGTTTACTAAGGGACTTAAGTGAAAGTTTTAAAAGTTCTAGAGAGAGACTAAAGTGAGAATTTTCAAACTATTTTGGGGCAGAACTGAAATTTCAAAAACATCTGGGTCCTTTTCTGTAATTAATAAATAAAGATCATTTTACCCCTAATTACACTTAATTCAATACAAATATTCCTAACTCAACTTAATACTTAATCATACAATAATGTCCCAGAAAATGCATTAAAAATCTCAATTTAATCATGTAAAATCATATAAAAAATATGGTTTGATCAATGACAATATTAGACATTTTGATTGATATTGCATTGATCAGTATATGTGTGTATGAAGGCAGGTACCTTATATACATATGCAGGTAAAAACTCCATTTTATTTTACGATTTTACGTTTTACAATTTTTCATTCTCCTTCCGTTTTTACGTAAAAACTACGCTTTCACTACCATGGTTATAATGATGGTGAGACTTTAGAACATATATTTGTGAACTGCCCTTTTACTAGAGTAGTATGGTATGGTATTTTGTCAAAATTAGATTCCCCTTTCAGACATTGGGAGCTTTTCAAGATTGGCTGAAGAGAACTTTGCATAATCTACATAAAGAGTGTCACCTTGATCAAATGATTCAAATAGTTAAATTAATCTCCATCATATGGATGAAAAGAAATTAAGCTCTTCTTCATGAGGGTAAACAGTTGGATCCAGTAGCCGTCATCAAAGAGATTCATTTTTCAACCTTCATAACTACTACTGCTTTTTTTGCATCATGAAGGTGATATTAGCAGAAATTTGGCCTATACGCAGGAAGCTAAGTATGTTCTCTAAATATCATTCCTCAAGTTGATTGGAGTATCATTATCGAGAAATATTGTTCAAGAAGTTCTAGCTTCATCCATTCATTCATTTGTTACCAGGGGAAATCTGTACAGGCTTTGCTTTGGAGGGAATTAAAGAATGAAATATCACAAGGAAATAACATTCAAATTTGTTTAAAGGCTTCCCTCTACTGGATCTCACAATGTCCCTTTTCAAATTAAAGCCACAACAAAGGAACCTCTGCGGATTTTCTGCGTCAAGAAGAAGCGGTTTTCCCAGGTTGATAAATGGTCTTCTTCATCAAATGTGGTCCTTCAAGATACAGTCTTGCCCCAGCTTGACTGTTGAACCTTGATATGTAACTCATTTGATATGTATTAATGACATTTGATTATTATCAACAACAACAAAAAGTGTGCATTTACATGCCTCGAACTATATCCTTTTCTCATTGGTTTTGGATAAAGTTAAACTTTGCTCTAATATAATACCACTTTGTTGGGAATAATAGAGAAGTAATAAAGTGAAAACAGTAGAAGACGACATACACAATTTAAAGTGGGAAGACCTCTAATGTGAGGGACAAAAAGCAAGTAACAAAGAAGGAATTTCACTACGAAAAAAATAGGGTTTATTATGATGGTCATGGATGGTCACATCTCAAGGTATGTGAAAAAATAATAAAAACTTGAGTCATGTTGATGAGATATTTAATTAAGTAATAAATATTTATTTTCATGCAACCATCAGACATGATATCCACTATCTCTTGGACAATTATTGATGAATATATATATATGGCTTTCATAAAGTTTTTTATGTACATTGTGGGCATGCAACTTTTTCTAAAGAGTAAATGTAATGTATGGGGGGGGGGGGGGGGGGGGCTAAGTCACAGTGGTTAATTTAATTTAAAACCTTGAGAAAGAAATGAAATGAAGTTTACTGGAATTAAGCATCTTATTGTATATATGGGGTTTCATGGAACCAGATATGGTACCTATTCAAAACTCAACTTGGACTGTCCAGATTTGATATTTTTATTCTTTTTCATTTTCTTAAAATATTATTTTAATGAATAAAGAATCTACAATAAAAAGAATCTCTTAAATAATATTTTTTTATTTATAAATCATCTTTTAAAAAATTATCTAGATTTGATATATTTTCTTTTTAAAAAAATTATTTGAATGAATACAAAATCTAAAATAAAAATAATCTTTTACTAATATTTTTTTTAAAAATAATTTTTTTATTTAAAAAATATTAAATATAAACCGTCTAAAACTAATTTGGACGGTCCAGAATCCAGATAGACTGAGTGAATAGTGCCTATCCAAACATAACTGGTTCCGGGTTTCATGTGTTGCGTTGGCATTATGTAAATGGAGGGTTACAAATATTTGGGTCACCAAACAGGTTGTACTCTTGTTGGTAAGCCAAGGCAGGTCGGGGCTGAGATTCCCCCATGTTTACCGGAGATTCCACCAACAGGCAAAATAAACGGACACCCTCTCTCTCTGTCTCTGCTGTGTTGTGCACGGGAATGAAGGAATCCTCATTTAGCAAAATACCCACCCACGTGTGGCTCACTTGGAATCCTCATTTACTAGTCAATTGATTCCATCAATGTTCATCCACTGCTGTGCCTTCCACGCTAATTATAAAACACCTCACTTCCTTATTTATTTATGGGTTAACTAGTACTTTTGCTCTAAAAGGAACAATTTTGTCCTGAAAGTTTTTTTGGGTTCAATTTAGCTTGGGAAGTTTTTTTGCCTCTCTGTTAAAAACCCTAACGGTTAACGGTTAGTTGACTGTTAAGATTGTTAATGGAGGGGCCAAATTGCTCCAAATAAAAACTTTCGGGGCAAAATTGCTTCAAAAAAAAACTTTCGGGAGAAAATTACTCAAAAAAAAATATTCTTGAGCAAAATTGCTACTTAACCTTAAAAAAAAAAAGTTAAAACTGTTATTTTTATAATATCACATATTTTTTTTAATTCTTATTTATATTATATTTAGGGGTGGAAACAAGCCAGACCAGTCTAGGCTTCACTCTTAACAGGCCAGGCCTATTCGGCAATAAAGTGGCTTGAGCTTGGCTTGAGGCTTATTAGAGACCTTTTTTTAAGCCTGAGCCTGACCTCTGCCCTATTAAGAAGGCCTATATTTTTAAAAATTTTATAATTAGGCTGACAGGCCACAGGTCTCACTGAAAAACAGGTCTACTTTAAACAAGCCAAAAATAGGCCTAATTATATAAATCAACGAAGACAGAGATAAAAAAGGGTTGCATTTTCATTAATGAGTCATTATTACAAAATTAAATATTAAATATAAAAAAGGGTTAAGTAGAATTTTTGCCTAAGAAGTATACGGCCAGGAGCAATTTTGTCCGGGAAGTTTTTTTTAGGAGCAATATTGCTTCGAAGTTTTTCTTTTTTGAGCAATATTGCCCCGGAAGTTTTTTTTTTGAGCAATTTTGCCCCTTCGTTAACAACCTTAACGGTCATAACCATTATGATCGTTAGTTGACTGTTATGGTTGTTAATGGAGGGGCAAAATTGCTCCAAATAAAAACTTCTGGAGCAAAATTGAAACCGAAAAAACTTCCCAGGCAAAATTGCTCCTAGAGGTGTATTTCCGGAGAAAAATTGCTACTTAACCCTTTATTTATACACATAATGGTATAATGTTTCTGTTTTTACCGTAGAAATTTTTTTTTCCATAGTCGCATAAAAGTGAGTGGGTTTTATTGTAAAGAAAAGAGAGGGAAAATATTAGTCGGACACACTTACTTTTATACAAGTCTAGCAGGAAAAAAAAAATCTTTCTACATCAAAAGTAGAAAATATTAAAATAATAACTTATTACTGCTACATTCTCTGTCTTGGTCGTTATACTTCATCATTGAATCCATATTTGGACCTTCTCGTGGCGGCATTAGACTTATAATCATGGTAGTTAAAAACTCGATTTATTATTGTGATTTTACGTTTTTACGATTTTTTTTTCATTAAAACGATTTTATTAATTTTCCAAACGCTTTTAAGTTTTTACGATTTTACTACGTTACAATTTTATGTTTTACGATTTTTCATTCTCCTTCCATTTTCAGGTAAAATCTACGTTTTTACTACCATGCTCACAACAGTTTATGTTGTGCGTCTTAGCTCGATAGTGGCCCATACTCCTTAACTCTGATATGAGGCCCAGCTATATTTTAAGCTCAGGCTGGACCAACTTGAGGAATGTGATAAAGACCCAACAGTTCAAAAAAGAAAGACACAAAGGTATGTGAGGCAAATGGATTGTAGCTTAGTGGGAGGTCCTCTGATTCGATTCTACTTGTAGCTTCTAGTCCTTAGTAAACCACCCCTTTAATTATTTAAAAAAAAAAACAGGAGATAAAGACTAAATTGGTTTTTTTTTTTTTCGTTTTTGGAGCTAAGAAGTACTCCCTACCGAATCACCAGAATATAAAAAACAGTAAAAAGTAATAAAATGTAGATATTATATAGCAAAATGTAATTCTTTTTTTTTTTTAAAAAAAAAAGATTACTCATTGATGAATGGGTAAGTCCGTGAGTGAGAACAATAATAAGAAAAGGATAAAAGAGGATGTATGTAATATAATAATTAGCCAAGGGCAAAATGGGGAAAAATTATTTATTAGTGAAACAAACTTAAAATGATATTATTACACTTAAGGGCAAGCCATTACAAAAATAAAGCTCTTGTAATATATTACTCCTTATGGTCCTAATTATAAGAACATTTTTGTAGTGCAAATTATACTACAAAAATATTTTTATAATTATGACCGGAGGTAGTATCATTCTAATGTTATTTATAAGTCATTTTTAAAATAAATAACACATACAAAGGAGAGGTAGTTAACTCAATGATTACCGGGTAAATTTTTAACTTTACCTTCATATATCAATTGATATTTTTCAACTCTTTATTCTATTTTATTTTCATTACTATAATTAATATGGGTAAAATTGTAATAATCTCATTTACTACCTTAAAACTGCATTTATGAATATGATAAATTTTTAATCAAAAGAGATTTGTAAATAATAACAATAGAATGGAAGGACGGAGGGAGGGAGGGAGTATTTGAAATTTGAAACGGCGGGGACTCCAACGATGATATCGAACAAAAGAGTCGGATGCGGATGATTGCACTCGTGACACTTCTCCATTATTTCAGCACAAACAAAAAACCTAAAATGCAAAGTCTATAATATTTTTAAAATAGTTTGGCTATTTCTTAAATTATTATTATTACTATTACCCCCTACTAGCAGGGGCGGAGGCAGGGGTGTTAGGGGTGGCCCCTGCCCCCTAAATTGTAGATAACGACCCAAATTTTTATAAAATTTTATTTTAATATCATAAAAGTCTAATATTTTTAGTATAGTTCCTATTATTTCTACAATAGAAAGACTAAAATAGAAATATTAAAATGTTTGTGGAGTTGAAATGTAACTTATGAACACTTGAGTTCTATTCTATAAAATTCACCTCTTCTAACTATAATTTCTGGCTCCATCTCTGCCTGTTACTACTACTATTCTTTGGTTTGACCCCACCATCTCTGCATGTCTGCCATTGTCCTTCAAATTTGACTCCACCCTTTAGCCACGAGCCCACGACAATCTCTCTCTTGACTCAAAGTCAGGATCGAAAGATACATCGTTACACCAACTCTCAATGTTTGTGTATATAACATCTAGTTAATGAATTTGTAGAGATTACAGCCAACGTAAAACTTAATCTGGTTGATCTGCAGTTAAGATACCAGTTTATGAGTTCATTAGTTTGACTAGCTCATCATGTTAAATTTTAATACTTCCTCCGATCTTAAAAACTACTTTCGGTTCTAATTATAAAACTTAGTTGACTTTTTTAGAGAGATTAAAGAAGCTGAATATGATACTTAATCATATAATATATTGTGTATTTTTAAATTATATATTACTACCTCCGGTCCTAATTATAAGAGCACTTTTATAGTGTAAATTACACTATAAAAGTGTTCCTATAATTAGGACCGAAGGGAGTAGTTTATTAGTCAAACTAATTGGTTTGAAAAAAAAAATTTAAAAAAAATACTCTAAACTAATATAATTAGCTTCCTTAATATCTTCAAAAAAATCAACTAGGTTTTATAATTAGAACCGAAGGGAGTATAAAATATAGTTGACTTTTCTTTTGACGAGATTAAGGAAACTAAATAAATTACTTAATCATATCATATGTTGTGTATCCTTATATTATATATTAGTTTATTTGTCAAACTAATTAGTCTTGATAAAAATGAAAATAAAAATACTTTAAAATGATTTAATTAGCTTTATTAATCTTTTCAAAAATGTTAACTTTATCTTATAATTAAGATCTAACGGATTAATAAGTTTGAAACAAAGAGAATGATAAGAATTAGAGTAACATAAAAAAATATTCAACAAAAGAGATAGAATATATTAAGCTATTGTATTTTGGAGCAAATTTAGTACTACAATAAATAATACAGTATTAATATTTTGGACCAAACGTTAGGATATAATACAGTAGACTACAATAAATTAGATGGAGGATGTGGCCAAATTTCTTTAATTGCGATTCCATATCTGGAAAACATTACTGCACCCAGGTAGCATAAAAATGTACTACTATTCATATTTTGCTAAATACAAAAACTAAGACCCTAATAACGACCTTTTTTATGAAAGAGAAAATAATCATGTACTGAGATCAATCAAGGAAAATTCCCTAATAGTCCCTCTAATTCTTTTGGGTCAACACACAGATTTATCTCAGAAGTTTTCGCTGAAGAACAATTTTTGCCTCATTTTAACATTTAGTAATGTTGCCTTATACAATTAAGAAATCAATATTTACGGTTAACTTTTTAACTCAAATAGGTAATATTTCACCATTTTAACACTTTTGGGACAACAATGAGCCTTAAAAAGAAAAACTTTCAAGGTAACATTACTACTAAACAAAAACTTTTGAGATAAATTTGTATCGTAACCCAATTCTTTTTATACTTTTTGTGAGAGGCCTCTAATTCTTTTCTTACTGTCCTTTCCAAATGTGTTTCATATTACTTAGTTAATTACTTGTTTTCTATATGCCGTTGTCTATGATGCTCATTAAGTGAACATTCAATTTTTTTCATAAAGAATAAAACTTCTTTTCTTTTTTGACAAATACAAAAAATATGTAGTAACTTATAGATAAAGTTTTAGGAAATTAGGTCAAGACAGGATAATTGTCTTGAGCCTTGTTCATTTCTATTTATAATATTGAATACAATCAGTGTACATTTACAATACATAATTACAATTATTTGTTTCCTAACTTACAATTATTTGTTTCCTAACATACAATTATTTGTTTCCTAACATACAATGATTTATTTCCTAACTCTCTCCTTCACTTTGGACCCTCTCCTTTCCTTTTTGCATTTTGAAATAACAGATTGAGTTTGTTCTGTCCTTTTTGCTGGAGAGACCGTGACTCCTAGCTTATCTCTGAGAAGACAAAAACGTGAGTGGTTCAATGGCTTTGTTAGACAATCTGCAATCTGGAATTCAATGGGAACATGCTGAACTTTCAATGCCTTGTATAGGACTTTGTCTCTAACAAAATGTACATCTATCTCAATGTGTTTGGTTCGTGCATGATGAACAGGATTGGACGCTAGTGCTGCTGCACCAGTATTATCACACCAGATAGTTGGGATTTTCTGAATTTTTAGGCCTAGCTCAGACAACAGAGATTTGATCCAGCTGAGTTCAGCCGCTGTATTGGACAGAGACCGATATTCTGACTCACAGCTCGAACGAGAAACAACTTGTTGCTTTTTGGATGACCATGTGACTAGGGAATCTCCAAGAAAGACACAATAACCTCCAACAGATCATCTGTCATCAGGACATGAAGCCCAATCAGCGTCTGAGTATGCCTCTATATCAAGGCCTGAAGAAGGTTTTATATGAATACCATAATGGCTGGTTCCTCTAAGATATCTTAATATCCTCTTGACTGCCTTCCAGGGCGTGTGAAAGAAATTGGCTCAACTTGCCAACACTGAAGCTGATATCAAGGCGTGTGTTACACAAGTATTGAAGAGCTCCTACTGCACTCCTATACTCTGAGGGGTTAGGAAGCAGTTCACCAGAATAAGCAGATAATGACTTGTGGCCGGACATTGGTGTTGGACATGGTGAAGCATGAGTCATATGAAAGCGATCCAGTAAATCACAGATATACTTCCCTTGTGATAAGTAAAGACCAGTGTTATCTCGGTAGACTTCTATTCCAAGAAAAAAATGAAGTGAACCAAGGTCTTTCAGAGAGAAGATTTTGTGCAGTCTTGTGGTGAAACGCTTAAGACTGTAAGGATTACTTCCGGTGACCAGGATGTCATCCACATAAATAAGGATCATAAGAATTTGAGTTTGATCAGAGTAGACAAACAAGGATATATCACTTTTTGAATTTTTGAAGCCCCATGCAAGTAAAACACTGCGGAGTCTATCAAACCAAGCTCTTGGCGCTTGCTTCAAACCATAGAGAACTTTGGATAATTTGCATACATGATTAGGTTTAGAAGAATCCACAAAGCCAACAGGCTGTTCCATGAAGACAGGCTCAGATAGAAAACCATTGAGAAAGGCATTGTTAATATCAAGTTGTTTGATGTCCCAATTTAATGCAATAGCAATAGTCAAGATAATCCGAATTGTAGAAGCTTTAATAACAGGATTGAAAGTCTCATAAAAATCAATACCTTTGGTCTGTTGAAAGCCCTTAGCAACAAGACGTGCCTTTCTTTTAGCAAGAGTTCCATCAGGATGAAATTTGGGTTTAAATACCCATTTATTATCAACTACATTTTGGTTGGGCGATTGTGGAACTAGTATCCAGGTGGAATTTCGTTGTAAAGCATTGAACTTTTCATGCATGGCTTGCTTCCAAAGAGGAGAATTTAGAGCTTCTCTTGCTGTCTGTGGAGTGTATTCTGAAGCCTATGTAAGGCCAACATAGGGCATTTTTGGCTTGTGAATACCATGTTTGCTTCTGGTTTGCATCGGATGTGTGTTGTGGCTGACCGAAGATACTGGAACTTGTGGAACTGAAACTGAGAGTGGAGGAGCTTTGTTGGGAGATTGATTTGATGTTGCAGTAGCAGACAATTGAGGAAGGGACTGCACTGCCGTAACATTTTTAGTATCAAGTACCTCCTGGGGCTGTTCTGCTGTAACATTTTGATCTGAATTAGTAATTTGCAGTTCTCGGCTAGATTCTGGTTGGGAAGAAGCAACCGAAGTGTTTAGAGCATCATCAATGCTGTGAGAGAGAGAACGAGAGCTGATAGGAGAACTCATAGCACCAGGCATAACAGCAGAACTTTCAGACCTTGCAGTAGAGTTTGCAGTTTGTAAGTCAAGTGAAGGCATGGCTTCACGAATTACAGGAGAAATACTGGAGAAATTGATGATCTCACTGTGTGGAGGTTGCTGCAAATTCAAAAAACCATTAGCAAAGGGATAATCATTCTCATTAAAAATAACATGCCATGAGATATAGATTCTGCCCGTGGAGCTTAGACATTTAAAGCCCTTATGTGATCCACTGTAACCAAGGAAGGTACACTTTGTGCTATGATATTGAAGCTTATTGTGATTGTAGGGGCGTAGACAAGGGAAGCATGCACAACCAAATATTCTGAACTGAGTATAGTCTGGCTTTTTGTGGAACAATACTTCAAAGGGCGAAACATTCATCAAAACAGCTGTTGGAAGCCTATTTATCAGATAAACAGCAGATGAGAAAGCATCCCACCAGTACGAAATGGGCATATGAGCTTGAGCAAATAATGTAAGACCAGTCTCAACTATATGACGGTGTTTTCGCTCAACTCTACCATTTTGAGCTGAGGTGTGTGGACATGAGTGACGAAAAATAATGCCATGTTCATCAAGAGTGGTCTGGAAGCTCCTATATTCACGACCCCAATCACTGTGAAGTGTCTTAATCTTCTTCTCAAATTGATTCTCAACCATGTTCTTGAAAACTTTGAAGGCAGAGAGTGCTTCCCCTTTAGTTTTCAAAGGATAAATCCATGTGTGTCTACTATAATCATCAAGAAAACTGATATAATACTGATAACCTCCAATAGGCTTGATAGGGGAGAAATGGCCTGAGTAATATGCCTGAGCAGGAATTTGGGGAGATTGGTGAGAAATTTGATGAGGTAGGTGAGGTGATGGATGAACTGAAGAAATTGGATGCGCTTTTATGGATGAGGGTGATGAATTTGTGGAGTGAAGGAGATTAATGGAAGATGATGGGAAAGCCGTGGAATAGAGAAAGTGTTGTGGGGCGAAGATGGAGCTGGTCGGAAGAGACGTGATCGTGGAAGGAAGAGAAAAGTGAAGGTTCGGATTTGTGACGGTGGAAGAAATGGAATGAGATGGGAAAAGTGACAGAGATTGCGAGATTGGCGGTGGAATTGGAATGGTTGCAGCGGTCAAATTGGTGGAATCATGAGATGAAAAGTTCAAAGGCTGTGTCGGTGGCTGATGAGGAACTTGAGAGGTTTGTGCAGTGGTGAAATTGGCATTAGAATTTTCCAATAGAGACAGAGAGACGGCAGATGTTGTCTGGTGTGTAGAAATTCCGG
Organism: Acacia crassicarpa; assembly: GCA_034222035.1. Taxonomy (NCBI): domain Eukaryota; kingdom Viridiplantae; phylum Streptophyta; class Magnoliopsida; order Fabales; family Fabaceae; genus Acacia; species Acacia crassicarpa. The sequence continues at coordinate 4,626,319 of JAWXYG010000010.1, forward strand.
ATGAGGCCATTTTTCTGGTCTGTGGCTCTGATACCAAGATAAAATTTTAGGAAATTAGGTCAAGACAGGATAATTGTCTTGAGCCTTGTTCATTTCTATTTATAATATTGAATACAATCAGTGTACATTTACAATACATAATTACAATTATTTGTTTCCTAACTTACAATTATTTGTTTCCTAATTATTTGTTTCCTAACATACAATTATTTGTTTCCTAACATACAATGATTTATTTCCTAACTCTTATAGTCCTTAAAATTGTTTACAATTACCAATTTAGTGCTTAAACTTCAACTTGGAAGTTGGAATAACTCATTTCCTCGAGCAATTTATTGAGTCAAGGACTAGTCAACAAATTATAAAAAGTTAAGTTTTTCACAGTAAAAATTCAGGAAATAAATTGATACTTAGAAAAAATTTCAAAAAACAAAAAAATTAAGTGAAAAGAGAGATTGAGGGTAATTTTGAAAACCAATTGAAATTTTATTTTTATATGTGTATTAATGAAAGAGTAGGTATTCGAAGACTGTCATTACAACCAGAATTGAATTTATAAAAAGAAGTTTTATGTCAATAGAATATAAAGTCAATTCTCCAGGTGAAACAGGAACTAAGATGAGGAAGGAGAGGGTGAGTAGAGATGAATTGAATAAAGGGAATAAATGAAGTCAAAGGAGAAGATGGGGAGAGTAATGAGATGAAAATGTCATGTCGGGTGGATGTGGGATACGAACAACAATGAAGGCCAATAATCCAATAATGAGGCCTTCCAACTACAATGTGGACTCTCTATTTACTCTCCTTCATTGCTCCATTAATCCCATTCCTGCAACACTCTTGTTGACTTCACCTTCTCATATTCTTTCTCATATTCTTTATGGTTAAGATCTATCCAACATCATGTCACCTTAGTAGCGTAGTGGTATGGGAGCCAGTATTAACTGGCCTCTGGCCTCCCTCCCACATGTCCAGAGTTCGAACCCTATTCCCCTCCCCTACCATAATATATTTTAAAAAAAAAAAAAAACTATCCAACATCATAAAGTATTTTTCACATACACCTAACATTTTAAAGTATCTTGCGGTGTAATCGGTACTTTCTCATCATTCTAAAGTACTTTTTGTTATTGTTATTTTTCACTTATCAATTTAAGCAATTTAGGATGCTAGATACACCTAAAAAAATATTTTAGTGTGTTAGAGGCGTCAAAAGAATAATTCTGGATGCACCTAAAAAGATACATATAATAGAAACTAAAGGTGGTATAAAATAAAAATGAATAATTACACTAATAAGATGTTAGTTAAAATTACTTAAGGATGATAAATAGGTAAAAATGTATTTTAGTCTTTTAAAACTACCCTTATTTATGAAGAGAGACTAAGTGAAACTCTTTTGCTCTTATTTATAAAGCGTAGAGAAAAAGTTTATTTTAGTCTAATTTATAAGTCACTTGATTCTATTTTTATATGAATGTATATTTTTATCCTTATTTATAATCATGTTGAATTTATTTTCATGGGTATATTGTATACTTCCTTTAATCCTCATTATAAGAGCAAAAAATTGAATTGCCTTTGTTCATTTTATAAGAGTCTGACAATAGTTGTTTAAACATTGAATTTTTTTTTTCATTTTTTCTCCTCATTAATTATGTAAATTGAATTAATTAAAAGATTGGTTGCCCCTCATAAATAATGACATACTTAAAAAAAGCTTCTTTTAAACACAATATTTTAAAATAATTTTAATAGCTTTTTTAAATCGCGTAATTCAACTATCAGCTCTTAGAAATAGAACTAGTGAAAGAATTATATAGGGTAGAATTGAAATTTTATTAAATTTTAAAATAGAATGAATACAATTTAAGATTTTTTTTTATCCATGTAAAATATGCTTAGGTAACTTGTAAGTGATTAAGGGCCTGTTTGGTTCAAAGAATTTGGGGGGAGGGAAAGGAACTTAAAGGAAAGGAAAGGAAGATTTAAAAGATGAGGGAAGATGGCTTGAGTTGTTTGATAGGAAGAAAATGAAAGGGTGGTAGTTGGTAAAGAATTAAGAAATGTTTATTTTACCCTCAAAAGAAATTAATTCAAAAATAAAAAAGAAAAATATTTTTTTACTAAAATATATTTTTTAAAAAAATGTCCCTGTTAAGTTCGAATTTCTGACTCAAATTTTTTTTGTAAAGTTCGGACTTTCCTGCCAAGTTCGAACTTCCCGCCAAATTTAAATTTTAAGGGTAAATCTGTCCAAAAATGTAAATAGTGACCAGGGAACTTGAAAACCCACCAATTTTGGTGGGATCTCAAGTTCCCACATATAAGGGAAGAGTGGTGAGCCCAGAAAGTTGGGTTCCTAGCACTTGAGACACAAAACGATCTTTTTACATGGGAACTTTATTAAGTTCCCTTTCCCACCTTCAAATTCTGTCAACCAAACGGCCCTAAGTGATATCATCCTAGCATCTCAAAAACTTTCTCGTCTGTAGGATGAAAGGGAGCATAGTCTTTTGACTCAAATTCTTGTAGTAACTTGCGACCCATCACTGTGCAATCTTGTGCATTTATACAAAGAGACAAGAATTGTAATGTGTTTTTTCAGAACGTATTGTATTGTCATGTCTCAGAAAAAAAAACAGAACGTATTGTATTACATTGTATGGTAGTGTCATTGAAACTGTGTCGCACAGGAAAATAATGAGAAGACAAAAGACGAGAGAGAGAGAGAGAGAGAATAGGTTAGGTATGAAGCCAACAAAAACCTGCAATGGTTAGGACGAAACGTGCAAGTCCTTCCACGTCCTTCTTTTAGTAAAGTTGTTTGTCGCTTTTGTCACCAAAACCAAATTCTTCCTCTTCAAATCTGGATTTGATTCATCTCATTCCCAAATCCCAAAAATATGCATAGGTACACATAATTCACGAAAGAGAGTTTTATTCTTTGTTTCATTTTCCCAATTTTCAAACCAATCAATCAAAGCGATTCTTAAGGTTTTTGGGATCCAACACACTCAAACCTATCACATAACCCTGCCTCTTAGGCATCGCCAAAACAGGGCAACACATGCTCTGGCTCTTGCGTACTTAATGAGAGTGAGAGTGAAGCCTATGCCTATAGAGTTGGCATATTCTTTAATTTAAAATTCGTTTGAATACATTGAAGAGTTATATATTGTAGTTGAGCTTATTGGAGGGGGGAAAAAACCAGAAGAAGATGAACAAGACAGTTGGTGGTGGTGGGTATTTTTTTGGTCGGGATTTTGCTTTTAGAAAAAGGCAGAGGGCAGAGTTGGGGTCACAACACTTGAGATTCACAAGCATCGTTTTCTAAACTTAGTTGCTGTGGACCAAGCTAGTACGTAATATCCAAATGAAAATAAAATCAATAATCCATAATTATTATTGTTAATGAAGCTCATTTCTAAGCTTATGTCCCTAACAGCTTTTTCTATATGGTTTTATCTACCTCTCAATTATTCTGTACTGTCACTTTGTTAGAGCTGACATCCCCAAAAGGATAACCGTTCATTCTATTGATAATTAATTAATCCAACCACACATAAATCTCTCATCTGCTCCTTGTCTTTCTCCACCCTCAAATTAATGTCAATTTCTCGCTTTCTCTGTTTTTTTTTACCCACCTGAAAATTGTTCATGCTTTGAAATTTAATGTCATGAAAAAAACATTCCTTTCACCAAGTTACTGTCAATGGTTGAATTTTCCTGGTAAATAGTTAAGGCCAATGTTCTTTAACCTTTAAGGCATCTAAAGTTGTGGTCTTGTGAAATCTCAAGACTGTAAACACACTTGTGATTTGTGTCTCAGTGCATCGTTTTCACACACTCTTTAAAAGGCTGCTTTGCTTTTAAGAACAGAGTTTCCCTGTGATGTTTGAACAGTTCTTGGGTGCAGGGTGCAGGATCAGAAACAGAACCCAACAGCTGTGCGCCTGTGCCATAAACAAACTACATGATGATGAAGGCAACGACTACTAAATAAGAAAAGCCCCTCCAACCGTACTGTACAGAAAAAAACCCCAAAAAGAAAATCCAAATATTAATAATACCTTCAAGTTAGATAATAATAAAACCCCACCACCACCACATGAAAAGAAAACAAAAATAAAAATAAAAACTGATGAAAGCATATGAATTTATACGCTTATCACACCCCAAGGAAAACCTAGATGAATTTAAAACACTTCAGATGCTAAGAAGATCTGGTGGTGGCGATTGAGGAGGATGCTGCTGGTGATCTTTCAGTTCTGTTTTGGGAGAATCCAGAGGGTTTGATGAAGACAGGGATGACTCTGTGATTGCCAAGTCTCCTCCCTGTTTAGAAGTAGGTGGCTTTGGAAGCTCTGTTAGAATTTGAACAACTTCACGCATGGTTGGTCTCTCTACTGCTTGTTCTTCAACACACAGCATTGCCACATAGAACACATGCATCACCTCATGAAGAGGAACTGAGGGAAGTCTTGGATCAAGAACTTTCAGAACTCCTTCCTTGTTTGAGTCAGTCATCTTCCTCACCCATTGTACTATGTCCACACCATCACCAAATTCCCCAACTGGTTTCCTCCCTGTTATAAGCTCTAGAAGAACAACTCCAAAACTGTACACATCGCTTTTCTCATCAACTTTCAGTGTGTAGGCGTATTCTGCAATCAATCAAAACCTTAAGCTTCAGTAACTATATAAAGTAACAACATAAAGTGGAAGGCTGGAAGCAACAAGTTTATGTAAAACAGCTAATAGTGAATCTTAATAGTGAAAATCTATGTCTCTATAGATGGGCTATGGTCAAAAGTTTTTTGAGTGACTTAACTGTAAATCACCTGAGATTCACTTTCAACAGCAAAATATGGGAATCAATCTAATTAAGGGGACAGATATAGATCCCATTGATGTATGATTGAAATACGTAGTCCACCTCACTTGTTAAACTAATTGAACATCACTGCAATATCTATACCTAACCCTGAACCGAACCAGTCAAAGATTGGAATTGGTCAAATTCCAAAAGCTAGAGATTCTAAATATAATTATGTTAGGGAATAGCAAGTTAATCACATAAATTCAACAAATAATTAAGCCACTGTGTCAAATTTGAATGTTACCTGGTGCTATGTATCCATATGAACCGGCAATGGCAGACATGCATTCAGATGTTCCAGAGTCTTGTAAAAACTTGGCAAGCCCAAAATCAGCAACATGAGCTTCGAAGTTGGAGTCAAGAAGGATATTGTTGGACTTCACATCTCGATGAACAATAAGAGGGGAACAGTCATGGTGTAGATAACACAGCCCCTTTGCAGCCTCCACAGCAATTTTATACCTTGTGTCCCAATGCAAATGACCCCCTTTCTTACCATGAAGAACTTCACCTAGGCTTCCATTGGGCATGTATTCGTACACCAAAAGATTGGTTTCATGGTTTGAACAGAAACCCAACAACCTAACAATGTGTCTGTGTCGTATTCTCCCCAACGTCTGGATCTCTGCATTGAAACCATGATCATGAGAAGATCCTCTGCTCATGGCCGGCAACCTTTTCACAGCAGCATGATCACCATTAGGCATGGCACCCTTGTACACAATTCCTGCTCCACCTTTACCTATAATATTGTCCTCCTTCAAGCAATCCAAAACATCATCGACAGTGAAGTCCAAGCGCTGAAATGCTGTTAACTTCCATGCTCGAGCTTCACTTGCCTTCTTCAATGATCGAGCTTTAATTATTGCTGCAACTGCAAATGCAATCGAGCATAATAGCAACCCAAGAACCAAGAGAAGTTTCAGGGACGAAGACAATGGACCTTTAACATGAGGTGGGTGAGCACCATTAGCAACACCTTCCTTGCAAGGACCCAAATAAGGACCACAGAGTTCAGGGTTGCCAAGGAAAGATGTGTAGTTGAAGTAACTGAATTGGCCAGTGCCAGGAACCAAACCGGAGAGATTGTTATATGAAAAATCAACAGAGGTTAAACTTTGCATGCTTGATATCGACGAGGGAATGCTGCCAACAAGGTGATTTCTAGAGAGATTCAAGTAATTGAGAATCCGCATACCGGTTAACTCGTTTGGAATCTCACCAGAAAGCTCGTTACGGCTAAGATCAACGAATGTCAGTAACTTGCATTTACTGATCTCTGGGGTGATGGGGCCCGAGAACTTGTTGTGGCTAAAATCTACCTTGGAAAGCTGCTGTAATCTCCCAATCTGAGGTGGTATTTCACCTGAGAATTTGTTACCGTCCAGAAGGAGCTTTTGCATGCCGGAAAAGTTACCTATAGAAGGTGGCAAAGGTCCAGAAAGTTTGTTGTTGGATAGGCTAATCTGACCAAGATTAACAGAGAAGGAAGCACCCTCAGGAAATTGCCCTGAGAGAAGATTGTCCTGAAGTTCAACCTGTGCAAGTTTGGGAAGCCCAAAGAGGCCTTGAGGAATTGAACCGTTCAAAAAGTTCTCTCCCATACGAATTCGTGTTAAGGCCTCGCACTTCCCGAGTGATTCAGGAATAGGACCAAACAAGAAATTTCCAAGAGTTATTAGAGTCTGAAGACGATTCCCATTGCACATACCAGGAGGCAAAGAACCGGTTATTTTGTTTGATGAGAGATCAACAAGAACAAGCCTCCCATTCTGCCCCAAACCCTGAGGAATGCTCTCAGTGAAGTTATTCTCCCAAAGCTGTAATACCTCCAAGGATGGTAGTTCCCCAATGAACTCAGGAATAGCTCCATGAAGCTTGTTTCTGAACAGGTTCAAAAGAGTCAGGTTCTTAAGCTCGGCAAAACTCTCCGGAATCTCACCTGCTAGCATATTGTTGGACAAATCCATTGATTTTAAACTCTTCAAGTTCCCAAGCTCGGGTGTCAGAGGCCCTGAGAGCGCATTGACTTGAAGAAACAGTGTATCGAGTTTCTGGAGCTTCCCGATTTCCGGAGGAATCTCGCCTGTTAATCCACAGTTCGCTGCGTCGAACCTGACTAAATCCGTCAAGTTGCCAATCTCTGGAGGTAAACCACCGTCATAAGCGTTGTAATATCCAATGTAAAGCTCCCGGAGCTTCGTCAAGTTTCCGATCTCCGGCGGTATTTTGCCGGCTAGTTCATTACCAGAAACAGCCAAATACTCCAAGTGTTCCCACCGTCCGTACTCCGGCGGGATCTGACCCGCGAAGAAGTTCCCTCCGAGATGCAAATGCCGGAGATTCGGCATCAGAGTGACGACGAGCGGGAGTTCTCCGGTCATGTTGTTGTTATAAAGGTCAAGGACCTGAAGATTCTTGAGCTCGGAAAGCTGAGCAGGGAAAGTTCCGTTGAACACATTGTTAGAAAGGTTGAGGAATCGGAGGCCAGTGACGACAGAAATCCCCGGCGGTATGGGTCCTGAGAGCTGATTGTCAGCTACGGAGAGATTAGTGAGGAATGGGAGGTGAGCAATATCGTTGGAGAGTGAGCCAGAGAGGTCAAGGCTGGTTAAGTTAAGAGAAATGACGTGGCGGCGGGAGTCGCAGGTGACGCCGGACCAAGTGCAGTGACTGGTGGAGGCGTTCCAAGAGGAGAGAGAAGATTGGGGGTCGTCGGTAATGGCTGCTTTCAGGGAAAGAAGGGCACGATACTCAGACATAGGAGCAGAGGAGGAATGATGAAGGAGGAGGAGGAGAAGAAGCAAGAGAAGAAGCCTCATCTTTATGGGGCTTGGGGGTAGGTGTAGTTTCAGTGCTCCGGCGACCGGCGGAGGAGGCGGTCTGCAAGTCTGCAACGGAGAGTGTGAGGCGTAGGTGTGTAGTTATAATTAAGAGTTTTCAGAGCAAAGGACGATGATGAAGCAGTGAGGCGTGGCAGGCCTTCGCAATCTCTCATCTTATTATCGCAAGAATAGTCTGCACAACGCCCCAGACAAAAAAAAAAAAATTGTGAATAGACTGAATATACGAATTTTTTTTTGCCCAAACTGAATATACGAATTGAATCATTCAAGAATTACTACTACGGAGGGAATATTTTTGAGAATGAAATAAATACATTAAAATTTTTAAAACTAACAATAAACCATACTATTTGGTCTTAATTATATCGGAACATTTTAGAAAAAAATTATAATAAAGGATAAAAAATAATATTTATTAAAAAGGACCATAAAAATCGTAATTATTTTGAAAGACAAAAAATTAAAACATTAAAATAGAAAGACTAAATTGTTTTTACTTAGATTTTCTATATTCTCTCTAACTAAATCAGAATCTGGAGTGATTGATAAATAATGACAATTAAAGACCAAATTAGAATCAATCAGGTTGGCATCTCTACTGTACCGAAATCTTCTCCCAATTACTTAGTTTTCTATATTCTCTCTAACTAAATCAAAATTTAGAGTGATTGATAAATAATGACAATTAAAGACCAAATTATAATCAATCAAATTGGCATCTCTACTGTACCGAAATTTCCTCCCAATTACAATCAATGTGACTTCCTTGTCCGTCTTTCTTCTGAATTCACATTATCCAGCAAAACAAAGCCACTTTTTTTTAAAAAAACAAAAAAACAAAAAAAAAACTGAAGATAATCCCCTCAATTTGCATTGAACTGTCGCTATCATGAGATGAAACGCTCTAGCAATCATACTTCAATGGCTATATATAATATAAAAGTCGAAAGAAACTATTTCCTTCCTTCTCCAATCTAAGTTATATATATTTCATATTATCAACAAAAAACTTATAAATGTAATCAACAAAAAACTTATAAATGTCCAAGCATGAGCATATTTAGTTCTTGATCATAAATGTTTTCGATTTTTCCATCATTTTTCTCCATGATTTTCTCAAAATGATGAAGATTTGGATGATAATGAGTAATCACTCCAAATTTTGATTTAATTAGAAAGAATATAAAAAATTTGGGTAAGGGTAATTTAGTCTTTCTATCTTAATGTTTTAATTTATGGTCCTTTAAAATAATTACCATTTTTATGATCCTTTTTAATAAATATTATTTTTCTTATAATTAGAACCGGAGAGAGAATTTTTTAGTTTAGAAAAATCTGGTTTAACATTTAGAAGTATATTTTTATTGAGTTGTTTTGCAAAATTTTATTTCACATAAATTTGTAAGTGACATGTTACTACCTCCGGTCTTCATTATAAGAAAAAATTTGTAATGTAAATTGTACTATAAAAGTGTTCTTATAATTAAGACCGGATGAGTATTTGTAGCTCGTTATATAGAGAGTTGTTTCTTAAAAAAAAAGGGGGGGTGAAATGGCTGAAAAATCAGTCGTGATTAAAACTCAGGAAAACGTGCCAGTATAATTTTTTAATCATACTAACGACTAGTATATGTATGAATTATAGTTACATGCTTTTCCTTTTTATGTTTATTAGGTGCTTATTCTCTTAATTTGGGATTGTGATTTTTTTTTAAAAAAATTTTATATACTTTTTGTTTAGATTAAATTATATGTTGCCTGAAATATTTGTTTACACTCCGTATCTTAAATTAATTAATTTTTGGGATATTAGTGTTATAAGAAAAATATTTACAAATGCAGGATATGAAATTAATTAATTTAAGATATTAGGGGTAAAAAAATATTTCAAGATGCAACATATAATTTAATCTAAACAAATAAAATATATAAAAAAATGTCACACCCCCAAATTAAAGGGATAAGCACCTAGGAAGTATATAATAAGTTGGGGTGTGCATGAAACGCAGAAGCTCGGTGTGCCCTCTAAAGCTCAACGAAAAAATTGGTTACAATCAAGCTGCACATTTTTGTGAGAATGGTAGGGTATGTTGCCTTGCCCAATATGTATTATATTATTATATTTGATATAAATATTTTTTAATATATTTATATTATATTATATTATATATTTATCAATACTTTAATATATCCTTTAATTATTTAACTATTAGTCTATCATATTATTAATAATGCCTTGTATTTAAGGGACTATGGATGTTATTTAATTCTTCACATATGTGCATTTGACTATTTGTTAAGATATACAGTAGTCTTTTTAATTTCAAGACTCAAGGTATACAGTTATTTTGGAATATTCTAAAGTATATAATTGTAAATTACATTTAAAGTTTGCAATATTGTTTATTAGAAATAATTAAAGTTGTTTTTTTATATAGGGTGTGACAGGATACTATTATTTGGACAGAAGCTTGCCCAACACAACCCATTATTGCCCAACTTAAAAATATTAGGGCTTCTATCAGACGGGACCAAATACCAAACTGTATTTTACTGCTTAATAATCTTTCGAGCAGGGCATCGGGTCAGCCCTAACTGATCTAATGCTATAATAAAATTATTGAAGTAGCGATCGGCATTTAGGGAGGCTAGAGATTGAGGAATGGCCATGGCCACTCATCGTTTAATTTAATTAATTTGAGAATTCCAGGACACAAAACCTGCCTATACTGAAGGTTACGGTGAAGACAATTATATAAAAACAGATCCACATAATTATAGAACACAACGACTACCACTTCCATTAATTTTTAGTATATTTTTAGTATAATTTTTGGGGCGCGAGACCACCACTTGTTTGAATCCGTTTATTTAAAGTGATTTTGTGATAGATTAGTACTTGTCTGTATCTTACGAGATAAGTACTTTTTTTATTTGATTTAACCCCCTTCAGATTTGTCATTTATTTTTTTTATATGAAAAAAATAATAAAATATAATTAATATGTTTTTTAAAAATAGATAAATTGATTTTTTTTTAAATTTTTTTGAAAAGAAGAGGAAGAGGAGTTGAGAACAGTGGAAGTACCACTCTAATCCTATTTATAAGTCCACTTTGAATAAAAAATTTGATCCTATTTATATCATGTAATAAATGAGATTTTAACAATTTTGTTCATATTAATTGTATTTATGAAAATAGAAAGAGAAAAAACAGTTGAAAAATACTCAATTATAAATGAGGGCAAAGTTAAAAAATTACATTATAATCATTGAGTTAATTATTTTTTTTTTTCCATATGTGAGATTTGGTCAAATAAACTTATAAATAGGATCAGAGTGATATATGAAAAGAGAAAAAATACAAAGAGATAGACTTGAAAATATAGTAAGTATGGATGGATGGGGCAATGGATAGAAGAAAAAAGGAGCATGTTTGAATTGGCGTTTAAAAAATACGTTTACGTAAATCAAGATAAAACTCATATCACATATTTATTTTATATATCCTAAATCACATAGAAAAAGTGGTTTCTACCGTTAATCAAAACAGACGCTATATTATATCCCATGAATAATTGGGGGATGGTCAATGGTCAGTCAAAATGAAGTGACTAACACTTGTTTGGATATGAGGAATGGAATTTAATTAGGTAAGTTCAGGAATCGGGGTATTCGAGATGAGCTTGCCTAATGGTTTAGTAGCATAAAGATTTCTTCCTTAATATGCTGTCAAAAACTTGATCGTGTTTGTAATTTTAAGTTGTTAACATATACTTTTTTTAATATATGATTTGATTTTAAAGATTTTTTTCGCGTTAATGGTTTTCGTCTCTCATAATGAGTGAGACATCAACAACTTGTTGGTTACTTTTTTTTTTTTTAAGAATAAAATAGGAATGAAAATGAAAAGATGGAAAAGAGTACACCTGAAACAAACAAAGCCTTAACATCCCAAGTGCTGAAATGCACGTCCACATTATGCAAGGAGGTGGAAAGGAGAGGAACGAAGCCAAACAGCGCCACACATCTTGGTTTGCTTGAGAGCAATCATGGGGTGTCGTTTTCTATTTGCAATTAACTGGGGCCCACCTCCGCCTCATGAGATGAGAGGTTTTTTTTGGTCGAACATGAGATGAGAGGTTACGCCCACTACTGCACACTGGGCCCCACCCCCCAGCATACATTACCTTTTTTTTTTTTTTTTCCTCAGCCCCAGCATACATTACCCATTTTACTCACTGTGAATGTGTGACCACTCTTCCCTCTTATTTTCACCCCACTCATAAAACGTTTCTAGTGTACGTAAACCACACCTTTTTTTTTTTTTCTCCTACTGTATTTTATGATTAATGAGAAAATAGGAAAAATGACCGTAAAATCCCCATTACAAAATTTATCATCTAAATGTCAAAGTATTGTTGTTGTTATTAATGAAAGTTTAAGTAAGGATATATACTGGTATACCACCAGAGATGGAGCATACTTCCAAGTTCAAAGAGTACTTACAGATATAATTATAGATTGCTCACTAACGAAATCTTCACATAAACTAGCACGTTTCGAACCTTTTTCCTTTTAGAGTGAAAGTCGATGCCTTAGCCCATTATATCACTCCTTATTGAAAAATGTCAAAGTTTTTTAGTATGTGCAATTCATTTTAAACATGCCCAGTGTTTTTTTAGGTGCATGCTACATATACTTATTTGTGTACAAATGTTTTCTATTATGTAGATAGTTGAAAACAGGCAATACACAGTTGAAGCCAACAAATTCCACAATCATCAACATTTTTTCCTTAAAAAAATTGGACATATATTACCAAATTTACCCCTCACTTAGACCCTTTAAAAATATGATAATGCGAGTAATAAATTATTCCAAGAGCAACGAAATGTTTTCAAATGCTGCATTACGACTGTAAAAGGATGACCTATCCGGGGGGGAAAAAAAGAGATGATATATAATAGTAGGATTTTTTTTTTTTTGGGATCCCCTCAAAACCCAAATAACTAAAAATTTGTCAATAAAATTCAAAAAAGTCATATGTCAAAAAAGACCGTAAGACTTTTTTTGATATTATTTTGTAAACGTTAACAACTAAATCAATACGATAATAATATCCTAACAACTAAATTTGTATAACATTTTTTGAAATAATAAAAAAAACTAATATGTAACTTTTTTATTAAGCATTTTTTGATAATATTTTGATGGTTTAAGGAAGATTTTTTTTTTTTTTTTTTGGGTGAAGGTAAAGAATGAATATAATGAAAAAGGGGGAGTGAGAAGATGGGAGGAGACAAGAAAAGGGGGGTGGGGGGATAAAATTATAATTGGAGCGTGGTAATTAAGGACAAGATAATGGGTAATAATGAAATAGTAATAATTGGGGTTGGGAGCAGAGAAAAGCGGTCAAACATTGTTGACTAACTGACACGGAGGGACACCACCTCTAACTCACTCCATAACGCTAGACGTCGTGTTTTGTTACCACCAAGACCAAGTGGCAATCCATTTCACCAAATTGTGTGATAATGACACATATACCCTCAGCATGCACTCCGATTTACGCATGGCCTTTGTACGGCCATGTCAGCAAAAATAGCAATCAGTTACTTACCCACCCCCACCCACGCCACGCCACGCCACTCCAGGACTCCACCCCAGTGATCGTGGCTGAAGCCATCAGCTCACATTATTATCACACTCTACCTCCTCATGGTCCCCTCCCAACAATTTAAATATCTACCTTGCTTTTTCTTCCCCCATAATAAAATAATACCCTCTATATATAAATTAAATCAATAATAATATATAAAAATGACCCAGCAATATATTGTAATCCTTCTTTCCGCCAAGTATTCTGGATCTCATAAGTGAGATATGCACGGGATTATATTATATAATATTAATATTGAATGCAACTCCTATCTTTCTCCGCAATCTCACAAACACTTCCTTTTTTTCCTTTTCTTTTAATTAACAACATGTTGGTGAAAAAAAAAATATGTTTGGTTTAAAGGGAGAGGATATTGACCAAATTATCATTAATGAAAATAATATTCATTTTTTATTGAGAGTATATTTTTAAAATATTAAAAATTTTTTATAAGCAATTTAGTCGATATGAGGTAAAAAGTTTCTCCCCCTTCAAAAAAAAAAAAAACAAGCACACCCTTAAAGGGCAATACTAACATTTTTATGTTATAAGCGGGATTAAACAAGCAATTAATATCACACTTATGTAGGGAAGTTAGGCTACAAGATTTGCTTCACATCCGATCCTTCTTCAAGTCACTTCAATAATATATGTTATAAGTTCCATATTGCGTGAGTTTTCTTGAAAGATAGATCATATAAGATGTTGAGCTTTTAACTAGTTTTTAGGGTATAGTTATCCTCAGGACTCATGCTTGTGCTTATTTGGATATTACTGGTGAAACATGCATGTTTTTTTAATATGATTTACTAGATATATGGTACGTATATATATGAGAGGAGTTTTGTCTCAACTTATGTAAACATATTTTTTAAAAAAAGATTAATGCAAACAGGCGCTGACAATTATGCTTTTTATTGAGAGTTGGAAAGCAACGAGGAGATCAATGAAAGAGAGTTAATTCCTTTTTAAGGCTGTACGTGGATGTTAAAGTTAACATTTGGAAAGTGATATATATATATATATATATAACACAACTTTACAGTTGTGAAGTTTGCATTATGTTAACTCATAATGTGCTTTTTTAGGACTGTGTTTAGTCAGTGGTATATTCCAATTCCAAGATTAAAGAAACAAAAGCCACTAATTTAGGAACCGCGTGTCACTATCTCTGGTTGCTATGACCTTCAACGTTCAGAATAACTTGAACTAATTAACCCTTTTGTCGCCTTTCTTTTCAGGTTTGATTTGGTTTGAATGTGATTGCTTAGCTTGCTCTTCCTGGCATTATACTATAAGCTTGTTTGGGCCGTGATCACTTTTAAGGTCCTTAAAAGTGTTTATTTATATAAATTAAGATAAAACTCTTCTCAAAGACTTACCTTATATAACGTAAATCATCATTAAAAATTTCTTCTTCATTACTGTTCCAAACATGTAGGATCTCTCGTCAACATGTGAACATACTCTCTCTACTGTGTGAAGAAAAATCCCACCAACCCGACCAACCTTTAAAACTAAATATTTGTATAAAAGAGCTATGTTTAGGTAAGAAATAACGCCATGGCTATAGCTAGTCTCAGCAACAAAGGATAGCTTTGATAATATATGATTATGAAGCAGAAGGAGAAAGTTGGCGATCAGGTGAGATATCTGTACCAGTTTTGACCACAGACATGAATGAATGATGAGAAGATCATATCAGATGACCAGTCAGATTCAGATATATCAGTTTGTTGATGTTAACTCTTAATCAGAAGACTTCACGTGATCCATCCATCCCACACACACATATATATATATATATATATCATTCAAATCAACACAACAACAATATAATTCTTGGGGCCATGGAGGGAATTTTAGGGATATGCTTTTGAGGCTTCTTTTTAAGAGGATATATATTATATAAATATATATACGAATCAAAGTAGTGTAGTATATGTATATGGAATTAATTAAATGTAAAATGTAATTGTTTTTGCTGGGGAGGGTAGTTGGTTGGAGTGGGTAAATGAGATTCTCTAAAGCTATCTAGCTGTATCTGCCTTTAATAAGAGATTTTGGGGAGACCAAGAAAAAGAGTTTGGGGTTGAGTGTTTGTTTCAAGTTTTGAACAAATTAAAGATAAATTGAAGAGCCCGAAGCTATGCTTTTATCCCAGAAAACACGTTGAGTTGAATACTATAGTTGTATTATGCCTGTTTATTAAAAGAACAGTCTCGAAGGTTGCTCCTTTTTGTCTGCTATTTTTTCACCTTTGGAGCCTCAAAGTGTTCACAGTCTGTCTCTTTTAATTCTCTAAAAATAGCCTCATGACTCATGGTCCCTCCTTTTTTCTTCCTCGTGTTCTTTTTTTGGCTTCCAAGTTTCAAACTTAAAACACAATCACCTGCTTGTTTCTCTCACTTCACAGAAACAGACACCACTGTAATAACAGTAACTCCTTCATCTGCTATTTTTTCTTCATCTTTCCAGATCATTTATGCTTTTCATTATTAAAGACCTTTTATTAGCGGGGGTGAATTTTTTTTTTTTTTTTAAGAAATGGCTCTTCTTTGATCTTTTTTAACAATATTTTGACAATTTATTATGTAAATTAAATAAGATGAGTTTAACTTTGAGATTAAGTTAAATGAGATCAACTGATCACTAATAATATACTGCCTCTGTCCCTATACATACATACATAGATTAAGCAGTTGCCAAAAATACATATATAGATCAAGGAACTTGTCTTTATTTGAAAATTGTTTTCTTTCCAAATATACCTCTAAATTAAATATGAGCATTTTTTGGAAAATTAATTAATTAATGGGGAGGGAAAAATAATCAAAGAGCACTATTTATTTATTTTTTTTAAGAAAATATATCAAGAAATTATAAACTCCCTAATATATTTAAGGATAAACACTTTAAGAAATTACGAATAGTACCTACTATATTTAGGGACTGATGGAGCATTCACTTCTCTAATTCAAAATTAAATACATATATTCAAATTAACATGATCAATCTCACGCACTTGCACAAATATTGCAATTAGCTAGAATGCACAAGAATTACACGGAGATTACATAAAAGTTGCACTGATTTTTCTAGAGTTTTCATAGAGTTTTTTTTTTTAAAAAAAAACTTAGTAAAAATATAGAGAATTCAATTTCTCAGAATCATAGATATTTAAAATTTTAATGTCCACATATTTTTTTGGGAAAATTCATCTCAGGGCCTAAATTAGCAAAACATTGTTAAAAAAAGCCCAAAAAAAAGTCATATATCAAAAAAACCTTCAAGGCCTTTTCTGGTATTGTTTCATAAAAATGTTAGTTGTTAACGTGTACTGATATAATTATTAATGAGTACTGATTTAGTTGTTAAAATATTATTATTAACATCTACTGATATAATTATTAACGTTTATAAAATAATACTAGAAAAAGCCCTAGGACCTTTTTTAATATTTGATTTTTTCTTAAATCTTTTTGACAAATTTTTTTTAAAATTAATTTATGCCCTGGGGATTTTTCGTGTTTTTTTTTCCCCAAATCGAGAGGGGCCATATTTGCTCACCACCCACGAGTCCACGACAAGTAATGTTGGCCACTGGTAAAGATAAGTATATGACGTAGCTTTTCAGTAAAAAACAAGAGAGTACACACACACACATATATATATATAAGTAATAATCCTTTATACTAATCTCGTGATAATCATCCTTTTTCAGCCACTCAACGTCCATGAATTAACGACAAAAATGGTTGACGAGACAGGAAAAACCAGGCAGAGTTTAAAAATAAATAAATAAATTGAAAAAAGAATATTTTTTGTCTTTTACCACCCCCATGAAAACTTGTTTACACGTACGTTTGGCAGAAGATAAGGATATATTAATCAGAACTCATCAGTCATCATTTTATGGATCTATTATATGGGACCATGCATGCATGAGACTCTCTAGAAGAAGAAGAAGAAGATCGAACGAAGAAGCAAGAGATAAATTGAATTATTCTTATGATGCGGTGAAAGAGATAATATAATAATTAAAGAGTGGTAGTGTTCATAATAATAATAATATTACTGTTCGCTCGCAAGAGGCCACTGGTGGTCATTAAACAAACAGTAACTTGTTTTTTTTGTCGGCTTGTGCGTTAAACATTGTTGAAGAGAATCTCTAAGAGCTAAAAGATGAACAAGAACGTAACGTAGGAGAAAGCAAAGCAAAAGATGGATTATCATGGTGGGTACAATGAATGTGCGTGTGTGTGTGTAAATAATTGTGTGTGTGTGTGTGAGTGAGATATATATATATATATATCGTAGGGTTTTGACTTAGGAGAGGGGACCCCCAGTACTGGAAAGACAACTTTTATCAAGTAAGAGATTGTGAATGGCCATGGATTGGAACTTATGAATATAATTCCTACGTATCTTTATCAATCAAAAAGCATCCTCACATTATATAAAGTGATGGATCAACCCATTGATTGATACAACTTTATTTATTTTTATTTTTTTATTTTTAAAAAATCATTTTACCATTTTCTAACAGTCATTACACTTTTCCCCCCCCCCTTTTTTTTCTATATAATTAATTATTTGGGACTCAATATCATTGAGTTAGATATTCAAGCGTAGATGCATGTCACATTGTGATTAGGTTATGGTCCAATTTTGTTCGGGAAGTTTTCACATAGGAGTTATGGATAATGAATGTTTTAGTCTGATTAATATTGATATGAAATTGTTAAAAAGAAGAAGTATAATTGCCTTAATTATTAAAAAATGAACGTTGATCGTTAAAAGACAACACAGCTTTTTCTTTTTGTCCTGTAAAAAAAAAAAATCCTTTTACCATTTCCAACATTCATTACAGTTTTCTTTCTTTCTTTAATAAAATTAATTAGTTGAGCTTAGATGTTAATATGAAAAATAGCAGAAAAATACTACTTAAAATTCAAAATTATGTTAACAATAAAAGTAATGGGATTAATAAGAATAATAAAGAAATCAACAGCTCGTTTTATTCAAAAATCACCTATTCAGGATTTTAAAACTCAACTAGCAATTTTTTGGGTGAAATTTTCCATTGTTACTATTGAATTAGATTCGAGCATACATGTTGTGTCCATCTTAATATTTAAGGAGAATGAAGCCACTTTCACTTAATTCAACCATAGTTAGTAATCTAAGTATATTATCAACTAATTAAAATTGAAATATAATTGGGTCTATTTTTTTAATAAAAAATTTGGGTCTAAATTAAAAGAAAGGTAAGTGACATGGGGTTTTTTTTTTTCCCACCTACAAAACGAAAATTCAACTATTGTTGATATTAAATAAAAAAGGTTGATAGATGTAGTACATAATTGAGTGGAGGATGTTACTTTAAATATGGGTATGTGACAGAAAGTAGATGGGAAGTGGGCAAAGGGTTGTGAAATGGGCCAGGGGGAGTATTATTTATTTATGGCCTTTCAATTTGTTGATGTTTCTAACGTAAAAACAGGCCTCTTTTTTTGGTCATAAAGCTAACTGGGAAATGACATTTACTGTGTCTGTCTCACTTTTATTTTGTCTCATAAAAAAAAAAAAATTTCAAAAGATCCTTTTGCTATGCTTTTTACGGAACGATAAAGCTTATGTGATTATACTATATTTTCTCCAAAAAGAAAAAAGAAAGCAAAATGGTTTTATGATAAAAAAGTTGGGTATATAATAATAATAATAATAATATAAAATATACAATCTGGACAGCTTTGTACAATGATCGGGTTACATCTATTTGATATCTTAACTATAAAAATTGACCCGAGATAGTGATCTTCAGCATTATGTCGTCGTGTCAATTAGTGACAAACACTATTCTTGATGCTGATTTTCATGATATAGATTTAAGAAAAAACTTGCTTTGTTTCTAAAAATTTTACACTATGTACAGATATACATATACATATACTAATACTAATACATACATACATACATATATAGGCCCTTGAATCATGATAAGTATTTTTCCAAATATTCTGATGTATATTCTTATGTTTCTCCTTGTTTCATTAGTTAAAATTTTAACCCCTCGTCCTTGGGTTCAACTGGCATGGGGGTCGGACTTTCTTACCTCAAGGGAGGGAGTTCGATCCCTGCGTTGGTCAAGGCGCTGGGGGAGGCATCCTAAGGGTCTAGGAAACAGTGGTAACGCTGGTAGAGGTGGAGGCTTATGTACTCTCTGGCCAGTATTCCCTGTGGACTGGGCTCCAAGCGCTCTGTCCTTGGACTGTGGGTGAGCCCAACCCCTTTCCTAAAATTTTTATATCAAAAAAGAATTAGTTAAAATTTTAAGAATGGCATTTTACATCCTCATTATTATTTTTGTAATTTGATTTTTAAATAAGGAAATCACTGTTGAAGGTTCAAAATTGATTTTGGCCTTAATATGAGTGTTTAATTTGGATATATTTTAAGGAAATCATAGTTTTTTTCGTTGTTAAAATTTATTCTGTACATGGTAATTAATTGACACTAAATTAGACTTAAATAATTTACATATTTTTCTAAGTTTTGCATTTAGGACCGCGGTAATAATAACTAAGAAATACTTTTATAAATTTGAATGTTAAAAATATTTACATTTAAAAATGTCTACATCAAATGCAGACTTCACGTTTTAGGTTAAATTAAAGATTATATTAAAGACGAGCCCAACATACTCATTTTACTCATCATCATTAAGCTAAGCTGACTATCCCTGTTAATCATATTCCTTGGATCCAAAAGCCAATGCAATAATATTATTCCATACGTGCTAATATTATATTCTTCCTAATTCATATTGTCAAGGTTCTTAGGTAAAAACCTGATAGTCCGGTCAAATCTAACTGATCTGGTTCGGTGTGGTCCAGTTTGAATAAACAACATAATGAAATTTGATTAGACTAACTGGTTGGGTTGGACTGGGTTCTACACCACTTGGACTAGTCTGGTTTAGGTAAATTTTTTTAAAATATTTTTATGATTTAAATGTTGTTTTTATTTTTTATTTAATATCGTTAGAGTTTTTTTAAGTTCTAGACTACTTGGACTAGACCTAGTCTTGCCCAACCCGACTTCAAATTGGTGTTGCACTAGACTAGACCACAACTGCCTTATGCAACCCGATGTCCTCTCCAAACTAGACTTTGGGTTGATGTTGAACCCGGTCTTGTCCAGTTTATGCGCGTCCCTAGTTCATATTTCTTCTACTTAATGATATTAAAAAAATACATATCTAAATTCAAAATTAAGACATACTTTAACTGAAGCTAAACTCTGACAACAAAACATTCATCATCATCATTCTCTAAGACTCATCACTTCGTTACAAATTTTACTTTGCTTATTACTTCCTTTCCATTTAATCCAAACATGGGAAAGAACGGAACTTTACTCTGTTAATTGAAGCAATTTTTTTTGGTCTCCCGAAAATAAAAATAACTACATGTACTCAAAACTAGTATACCTTATATAATAATGAAAGTGGTAGTTAGTTTTAAATTTTTATTGTCTCAATGTTACATAAAGGCTTAGGGTGTTTGTTTTGAAAGTTTTCGTTGAAGAATGATATTGCCCTAAAAGTTTTTTTAAGTTCACTATTACCCTAAAAATTTTAAAACGTAGTCATTTTACACCATACCGTGAGAACAATAACGTTAGATGTAAAAAAAATTGACGTCAAATGTTAATTTTTTAATGATATAAGGAGAAATATTACTTCATTTTAACACTTTTGGGGTAATCTTAAATATTAAAAAAAAAATTCAAGACAACATTACTTTTTAACCAAAAAAAAAAGAACTTTCAAAGTGAATTTACATCTTAATCTTTAAATAAATAGAACTAGCATGCGTCAATTTTCCTTTTAAGTGATGGATCGCTCAGTGCAACTAGCTCGCGAAGCATGTAATCAATTGGGCTTAATAAAAGTTAATTTGGGCTTTACAGAAATTCTGAGTCTGTTCCACTTACAAAGTGCCATTCCAATGTATCCAACGCATGTGGCTAAACCACCGAGGACAGCAGTGCAGTGGCATAGCTGGTGGTATTGAGATACCTTATATCTCCTCTCAGGTCCCATGTTCGAACCCCCCCTCCCCTCGCCTTGTACCAAAAAAAAAAAAACGCATGTGGCTAAACTGCCTTTGAGTATTTGTCTTAAAGTGGAGAGGCTACAAAGAAACTTTGTTTGGGTTCATGACAAGCATTCTAAACGTTTCCACGCCATAGGTTGGAATCAGTTGACTAAGCCTAAGGAGTTCGGGGGTCTTGGGTTTAGAAAGCTTGCTTCCGTTAATAGAGCTTGTGGAGCAAAATTGGATTGGAATTTAACTCTAGGGGCTAAAGGGTTATGGGCTGATATTTTATTGAACAAGTACATGAGAAGGGAGGAGGATTCCTTACTGAATTTTCGACCTGGCGATTCTAGACTCTGGAGGTTCGTTTGTGCGCGGAAGGATCTGATTGAGCTGGGGGCAAAGTGGCAGGTCCGTGATGGTCTTACTGTAAGCCTCTTTCAAGATTGTTGGGTGAGTGCTGGTTTGTATCTTAAGGACTTTTGTACTAGACAATCAACGGAGGAGGAGGAATTTTCGTGTGTTGGTGAGTGGATCAAGGACGACAAATGGGATATGGACCGTCTGTCTAGTGTCCTGAATGAGACGGCATTAAATAGATTGGCTCCGGTTCCTCCTCCTAGACCGGATTCTGGGTTTGATCTATTGACTTGGGGTGTGAATGGAGATGGTTGCTTCTCAGTGAAAAGTATGTATTCTCTAATTGAACCAGGTCCAGTTCAGCTGCGTGATGATATGTTTAAAGTTGTTTGGAAGTGGAAAGGGGTAGAGAGGATTAGATTGTTCATGTGGAAAGTGCTCCTTAACAAACTTCCAACTAATCCCCGGAGGAGTTTGTGGGGTCAGAATTCTTTGCTTTGCGGACAATGTCATTCAGGGGTGGAAGATATCCTTCATATACTTGGAGATTGTGCTTATGCTCGGAATTTGTGGAACAAGTTGCTCAAGAGCAGGTATACCTCTTCCTTTTATTCTGCTGATCTTAATTCTTGGATGTGCATGAATTTAAAGAGGAATTTGGGTTATTCTTTAGATGGCTCCTGGAATTTATTTTTTGGTGTGGCTATATGGAAACTTTGGGACTGGCGTAATCGATGTGTTTTTTATCCTAATTTTTCTAAGCCTTCAGACCCTGTTGTTGCTATATTTGCTGTTTGGGGGAATTTCTGTGTTTTATCTAATCAGGGGCCATCTGGTATGGTGTCCAACCGAAACTGTAATGTGTGGACCTACCCACCGAGGGGTTGGATTAAGGCTAATGTGGATGGTGTAGCGATGTTATCGACTGAACAGGCGGGTTGTGGCGGAATCTTCAGAAATTCGGTGGGATCATGGTTGTTTGGTTTCACAAAGTCGCTAGGGATCTGTAATGCACAAATGACGGAAGAGTGAGCTATTTTTGAAGCCCTTCAAGTAGCATGGGGGCTGGGTGTGAGAAGGCTGATTATTGAGTCGGATGCGGAGGAAGTTGTGAAACTCATTATGGATCTAGCTTTTAATAGTGGTAGCCTTTTGATGTTAGAAATCAAAGGAATCTTGCAGCGTGATTGGCATGTTGAATTAGTGGCTACTAGACGGGAACTTAATAGAGTTGCCGATGTTCTAGCTAAAATGGATATTCTGGAAACCTCCATTTTAGATGTATGTCCCTCTTAGTTAAGGTCTTGGGTTGCCCAAGAAAGTTTGAGATTTAATTCTCCTTCTATGTAGTAGTTGGTATTTGTATCTTAGGCATCTAGCCTCTCCTTTATACCCAAAAAAAAAAAACATATATCTTCCCTATATCTCATCGAGTTGCCACGTTATGCTATAAGCTATTGATTTGTTATAAATTTCACATTAATAACAAGATGAGAAAATTCCATAAAGTTAGCTAAAATAGAAAAATTAACACATCCCCCTAATTGAGTCTGACAACTTTAACACATCTCTAATTGAGTCATTGACATAATTTAGGATTTCAAAACCGGGTAAAATGACTTTAATGTTTCCCCCTCTCTTTTTAAAAAAACTTTCATGGCTATGAGCAAAAATTTCACTCTACACTAAGAAAAAAGCACAAGGATTCACATTAGTAAAAATGATTAGGTGAGAAAGAAAGCACGGTTTTCAATTCAAGAGTAAAAGAGAACAGATAACGAAAAGAAAGTTTCATGTTTGGAAATCAAAGTCCTAAAATTTGATTTCCCCCCATTTTTTAACTTATTTTTTCTATCATGTGGTTTTTCCTGTCATTCGGTTGATGGCTGGGAGAGATTTTACGAAATTGAAGGTGGGATTGAAGAAGATGAGGAAGGTGAAAGGCTCCATTGAGTTGATGAGAGAGATGAAGGAGGATTAATAGGTTTGTTATGCGTGTGTTAGAGTGATCCATTTTCAATAAGTTAAGATAAATTTGCATCACTAAATATATATATTTGCTTAGAGCATTCGGTGTCCCAGGGCAGCCTATCTTTCAGGCACATCAACGGCCCCAAACTAATCCGAACCGAGACCGGGTTAGCCTTTCGGGTTGAATCCAATATTTGCACTAGATTTCAAGCCTCAATTTTTTTATTAGATTAATCCAATATTTGCATTAAGATGTTTGAAATGGTTGGGAAAAGGGTTTGGGGGAAAAAATAAATGGTAGAAAAAAGGGTTCAAGATTGTAGTCACTTTTTTTTTTTTTGGAATATTACAGTCACTTATTACGATGTTTTTTTTTTTTTAATATAAGGCGATAGGGGGGATCGAACCCAAGACTGGGAGGGGGGAAATTAATCCTAATACCACTACACTACTAATAATACTGGTTTTTTTTTGATACAGTAGTAATACTGGTTATTATTACGAGGTTATGATATAAAGATTAATTTTGACAAAATATATAAAGAAGGCTTAAAGTGGCCCAAAATAAATTCTTTTCAAAGTCTATTTCATCCTAAAGCCCAAAAAGCAAAATTTTGGAAAATTTAGCTCATAATGTTACAGCCCTGCTCCTTATGGTATTTTATTAGATGATTGTCATTTGTAAAGAAGAAGTGAAATGGTTTTTAATAACGAAGAATCAATAAATAGAATTGGTTAGGAAAAACAATTTTGAATATTGGGTTAATTGTGACAAACTGTATATGAGCTATGAGGAGCACAAGGGTTGTGCTAATCCTCTAGCTACATGGTCTCCTTTTAGGTAGTTTTAAAATTAATTGTGATGGGGTTTTCTCACTTAGCAAGGTAGGTGTTGCTATTCGACCAATGTATCAGGATAATTTTGATGATTTTAGATGGAGCTATGTGGATAAAGTTAAATTAATATCTGCATTTATGACTGAAGCTCTAACAATGAAAATGGCAGTGTTGCTAGCAGTGAATCTAGGACATGATAAAGTAGTCTTTGAAACGGATTGTCTTCTATTACTTACAAGGGTTGAAGCCAATTCACCAGATTTGTTTGATTGCAAGAATAAGAGTATTGTGTAAGATGTCTTTGGTCTTCCAATGTTGGGTTCTCTATGTCTTATATCTCTAAGAGGGGAAACTGTGCTGTTGATTTACTTCAACTAATGCTTATAAAGGGGTATGTCTTATAGGATAGGTTTCACAGCCAGCACCTTTTTTGATGTTTCTTCTAATGATGCCTAAAAGGTGAATACAAGAGCTAATGATGCTTCTGTCCAGAGGCGACCTAGGTTGTGAGTTGGGGGGTAAGTGCCCCCCAATTATTTGGGATGTTTTTTTTTTTAAAAAAAAAAGAAATTACTACATGTTTGAATGATTGTCTACATTTAAATTAGGTGTTCACCCTTGATACATCAAGACTACACTTCGTAATGGGATGAGAAGTGAATGATTGTTTAGTGCCTTATATTCAAAAAAGATGTATTTGATAGCATTGATAATAAGGAAATTATAATGGAATTTCAAAAAATAAGGCCTAGAAGGATGATATTATAATTATTTTTATTGTAATATACTTTTTTTATTTAAATATATGTACTTGAACTTATTGAGTACTCACCTTTCATTGTAATTTATGTAGCTGCATTTATTTCTAACGGTACTTAGCTTTGCTTTTCTAAATAACACGTTTCTAAAATAATTGCCTTTCTTATTATATTATCAGTATTCATTTGATTTCATAAATATTTTTTTTTGATATATTTTTTCTTGTTTATATATTTTTATTTTTTAATGCATTAAAACTTTCCTTTTAAAAAAAAAAATTCAAGGGCACTGCCCCCGAGTCCCTCCATCAATTGTTCCCTATTCTATAATTTTCTCGGTCCGCTTCTGCTTCTGTCCCCATTCATCCATTAAATGGTGACTAGTTTGTATTTTATTTCAAGACGTCGTGAGGTTTTTTCTTTAATCGTGTTTTCTTTCCTGGTCTGTGTTTTTCAGAATGTAATTTCTTTCTGTGCTTATAATGTTGTTTTGAAGTATTAATGCAAGTTTCCTTTGAAAAATATATATATTTGATTATTATTGTGAATCAAGTCCTAGAGGAAAGGACACTAACACCTTAATTTGAGATCTTGAGTTTGAATTTGTGTAAATGTAGAAGAATTAATTAATTCAGGCAATAGCCCTCCTTTTAATAATATTTAATTTTTTGTAAAAATATTATTATTAAAAAAAAGTGGTTGATTGTGAAAGGTTGAAAACAAAAGTGGATGGAGCTCACCAACCGCATAAGTGGAACGCCCGCCCAATAACGTGCATAAATGAAGTTGTGGGTTTGATCCCGCTCGTTGTAATTTAAGTCATTAGTATTTGCCACCTTATTATCAAATGTATATAAAGGAAGAAGGGAAAATATCACTTAGGTCCCAAAGAATATAAAAAATATTAAAAAAGTCCCAACCTAAAATCACATATAAAAAAAATTCCTATGGACTTTTTTTATATTAGTTGTATTGATAACAGAAAGTGCTATATTCATAACAAGAAGTTCTATGTTGACAATAAAATTTAAAAATATGGTCATCTACAACAGAAAATACTATATTCACACCAAGAAGTGTTATATATTCACAACAAAATTTAAAAACCTGGATTTTATTTCAAATTCAAGTCCTTAAACGTACAGAGGTTATTCACAACCAAAAAGCTATATTCACAACAGGAAGTGCTATATTCACAAGAAAATTTAAAAACCTGGATTTTGTTTCAAACTCAGCTCCCTAAATGTACAGAGGCTATTTACAACAGAAAAAACTATATTGACAATATGAAGTGTTATATTAACAACAAAATATAAAAACTGGAGCCATTTTGAAACTCAAGTCAATATAGTACTTCTTGTTGTCAATATAGCTTTTTCCGTTTTAAATAACTTCTATACGCTTAGGGACCTGAGTTTGAAACAAAATTCAGGTTTTTAAATTTTGTTGTGAATATAACACTTCCTGTTGTAAATCTATCTTTTCCTGTTGTGAATGACCTCTGTACACTTAGGGACCTGAGTTTGAAGGAAAATCCAGGTTTTTAAATTTTATTGTGAATATAGCACTTCTTAGTGTGAATCTAGCTTTTTCTGTTGTGAGTGACCAAATTTTTAAATTTTGTGTTCAATATAGCTCTTCCTATTGTGAATATAGCATCTCCTGTTATCAATACAACTAATGTAAAAAAAGTCTTCAAGGACTTTTTTGAAATGTGATTTTAAGTTGGGACTTTTTTGATATTTTTATGTTTCTTGGGACTTAAGTGATATTTTGCCAAGGAAGAAGGGCCACACCAAGAACCTGAATTAAACAAATGACACTTTGCACAACAAAAAAACTAATGTTTTGTAGCGATTTTAATCGCTACAAATGACAGTAGTAGTGGTTCAAAGAACCACTACAAACTACACCGTTACAAGATGTTTTGTAGCGGTTTTCTAAAACCACTAGTCATATAATATAACTGCTATTGTATTTATAGCAGTTTTGAATTACCGCTACAAGATGCGATCAAGATGACGAATTTCAAAAAAATTGGCACCAAAATTACAACCGTTACAAATATTGGATAAAATCTAATAAATTGCGCCAAATATTTTAACCGAATTTGAATTAAAATTTGTAGCGGTTGATATTGCAAAATTGAAAAAAAAAATCATAATTTTAGTCCATTGTTACAATATTATGTTGAATATTTTTATTATTTAAGTGACAAATTAAATGACAATAGTTAATATTTTAAAAAAAGTATTAATTTAGGTTAGATAAGTATAAATATTATTTAGGTATAATATTGAGAATGTGTAGATAATAAGGACTTATTGTGTTGTCCATCTCTGAGCAAAAAATTATGTTGTCCATTAGATGATATTTGACTATGGAAATAATGTTGATAATAATAGAAGAAATATTAAGGAAATATCCTTAAAGTTTTGGATAAGAAAAAAAAGTAGTATCAATATTACAAGAAGGAAAAAAATAAAACATTGAAATCAGAGATTTTGTAAGGGATGAGAAGAAATGAGAGAAAACGAGAGAGAAGGGGGTGAGAAGAAATGAATGACTATGTAAAATGAGATGTAGTAGGGGTATTTATAGGGATATGCGTAACATTTGTAATGATTGATATAACGGATTTTGTAACGGTTTATCGTTTATAGCGGTTTTTGTCCGTTTTGTAACGGTTACAAAACCGCTACAGAAATTCATTAGTATTTTTAAAAAATAAATAAATTTCAAAATTTCAGATTTTGTAGCAGTTATATACTAAAAACCATTATAAATTAATAAATGTTGGCGAAATTCAAAATATTCAAATTTCAATATTACACACTTTATAGCGGTTAATGTGACCGTTTTGTAGCGGTTTTACGTTTGTAGTGGTTTTTTTCCCCGTATAACCGCTACAAAAGTTCATTGGTATTTTTTTTAAAAAAATAAATTTTAAAATATCACATTTTGTAGCAGTTATACAAAACCGCTACAAATATGAACGTATTTTTTTTAAAAAAAAATATGGTGAGATTCAAAATATTCAAATTTCAGCCAAGCGCCTCGTAGTGTGATGGCACTAGGGCTAGCCTTAGGAGCTGGCCTTCCCCCTTATCCAGGGTTCGAGCCCTACCTCCCCCTCCCTCCACTGGCTGTATCAAAAAAAAATATTCAAATTTCAATATTACACAATTTGTAATGGTTGATGTGAAAGTTTTTGTAATGGTTTCATGTTTGTAGTGGTCACAAAACCGCTACAAAAATTCATTGGTATTTTTTTTAAAAAAAAATAAATTTCAAAATATCACATTTTGTAGCGGTTATACTAAAACCCGCTACAAATTTGAAGGTATTGTTTTTTTTTTAAAAAATAAATTTGGCAAGATTCAAAATATTTAAATTTTAATATTACACACTTTGTGACGATTGATGTGACAGCTTTTATAGCGGTTTTATGTTTGTAGCGGTTACAAAACCATACAAAAATTCATTGGTATGTTTTTTCTAAGAAAAAAAAATTCAAAATATCACATTTGTATAATTTCTATTTGTAACGTGTTTAGGGACTTTACATTTGTAGCAGTTTATTAAAAAAAAACTGCTACAAATTGCAAACCACTGCAAATTGCTCGTCGTTACCTCAACCGCTACAAATGAAGAAACCCTACCTTGTGCGTCGTGAAAATTTGTAGCAGTTTTCTATAACCGCTACAAAAGTTTATATTCTTGACATTCTGAAGCGGCTTTTTTTTTTTTTTTTATATAAACCGCCACTAATAACACTCCGTAAGGTGCCAAACTTGCGCCATATTTGTGGCAGTTTGTATAAATAAAACGTTAAAAAATAACCGCCACAAATTTAGCGCTAACTTGACGCCATATTTTGTAACGGTTAGTTTATAAAAATTGCCATAAATGCCATTCACGAACTAGTACGCTACTTGACGCGAGTCATACCGCTACAATTTGTAGCGGTTTTGATATAAATCGCTACAAATTTATATATTTGTAGCGGTTTATTTTGATCACTACAAATTAACATTTTTTTTATAGCGTCGCAAGTAGAAAAAAGAAAGAAAGAAAGAAAGAAAGAAGGTGCGTTTTATGAATAAGGGTTTATTAACCACCTCAATGTTGAGAACTTTCATTAAAGTTGATTAACCTCGTTAAAAATGTCTTCACTTTTCAATTTGGATTTTTTTTTTTCAAAATCATTTCCATGTTCATTGAAAATCAATAAATTGATTTACGTTCAGGACTACATTTTGATCAGTAAAATAAGTATGAATGATTCCACAATTTCTAAAGCTATATATATATATATATATATATATATATATATATATATATATATATATATATATATATATATATATATAAGGGGCTATTTGGTTCACTGAAAATCAGAGGAAGGAAATGAAAAATCAGATTTCAGCCGGTATCTACGTTTGGTTCGCCATTTTCCCAAGAAAATAATTTCCAATCGTGGCATATTTTCCTTTAAACATGGGAAAATTATTTCACGAGACCAGGGATTGTTGACCCAAAACTCGAGTGTATATGACACATTTAGGACGAGGAGTTATGCGAGCAATAGTGAAAGAAACATGCAGTTTGGTGATGTCCCGTATTATGGAAATCTTCTTGATGTGGTCAAGATAAATTACCAAAGCCTTTTCACCGTGATATTGTTAAAGTGTTTGTGGGCGAATACGACCATGTCCCGGGAACTCACGACTGACGACTTAAGCATCACATCAGTGAATTTTTCCTGACCTATTCACACTAGTCAATCTGAAGATGACGAGCTGTATATTCTTGCCTTAGAGGCCCATCAGGTTAATTATGTCGCCGATGAGAGGCACATGAATTGGAAAATGGTGGTTCACTTAAAGCCTCGGGACCTTTATAACATGGGCGATGGTGATAATGTCACCTACGATTGTGAGTCGTTCCAGCCTGCCAGTTTCGAAAACTTCTTCTTAGACGGCGATGATAATTTACCTAGAAGTCATTCACAACAGAAAAAGCTAAACTTACAACAAGAAATATTATATTCATAACAAAATTTAAAACCTGATCATTCACAACAGAAAAGTTATATTCACAACAAGAAGTGTTATATTCACAACAAAATTTAAACACCTAAATTTTGTTTCAATACAAATAATATTAAAAAAATCCCTAGGCATGTGATTTTGGGTTGGAACTTTTTTGATATCTTGTGTGTTCTTGGGACCTGGCTGTCATTTTCCCAAAATTTTTTACATTATGTATAGATATACATTTACTAATACTAATACATACATACGTACATACCCCTTGAATCATGATAAGTAACACCGTTCACATGAGATGGGTGAGCGCCATTAGCAACACCGTCCTTGCAAGGACCCAAATAAGGACCACAGAGTTCAGGGTTGCCAAGGAAAGATGTGTAGTTGAAGTAACTGAATTGGCCAGTGCCAGGAACCAAACCGGAGAGATTGTTATATGAAAAATCAACAGAGGTTAAGCTTTGCATGCTTGATATCGACCAGGGAATGCTGCCAACAAGGTGATTTCTAGAGAGATTCAAGTAATTGAGAATCCGCATACCGTTTAACTCGTTTGGAATCTCACCAGAAAGCTCGTTACGGCTAAGATCAACGAATGTTAGAAACTTGCATTTACTGATCTCTGGGGTGATAGGGCCCGAGAACTTGTTGTGACTAAAATCTACCTCGGAAAGTTGCTGTAATCTCCCAATCTGAGGAGGTATTTGACCTGAGAATTTGTTACCGCCCAGAAAGAGCTTTTGCATGCCGGAAAAGTTACCTATAGAAGGTGGCAAAGGCCCAGAAGCTTGTTGTTGGATAGACTAATCAGACCAATATTAACAGAAAAGGGAGCATCCTCAGGAAATTTCCCTGAGAGAAGATTGTCCTGAAGTTCAAGCTGTGCAAGTTCGGGAAGCCCAAAGAGCCCTGTAGGAATTGAACCATTCAAAAAGTTCTCAGCCATAAGAATTCGTGTTAAGGTCTCGCAGTTCCCGAGTGATTCAGGAATAGGACCAAACAAGAAATTTTCAAAAGTTGATAGAGTGCGAAGACGATTCCCGTTGCACATATCAGGAGGCAAAGAACCGGTTATTTTGTTTGATGAAAGATCAACAAGAAGAAGCCTCCCATTCTGCCCCAAACCCTGAGGAATGCTCTCAGTGAAGTTATTCCACCAAAGCTGTAATACCTCCAAGGATGGTAGTTCCCCAATAAACTCAGGAATAGCTCCATGAAGCTTGTTTCTGAACAGGTTCAAAAGAGTCAGGTTCTTAAGCTCGGCAAAACTCTCCGGAATCTCTCCCGCTAGCATATTGCAAGACAAATCCATTGATTTTAAACTCTTCAGGTTCCCAAGCTCGGGTGTCAGAGGCCCTGAGAGCGCATTCAAATAAAGAAACAGTGTGTCGAGTTTCTGGAGCATCCCGATTTCCGGAGGAATCTCGCCTGTTAATCCACAGTTCGTGGCGTCGAACCTGACTAATTCCGACAAGTTGCCGATCTCTGGAGGTAAACCGCCGTCGTAAGCGTTGCCCCATCCAATGTAAAGCTCCCGGAGCTTCGTCAAGTTTCGGATCTCCGGCGGTATTTTGCCGGCTAGTTTATTTCCACAAACAGCCAAATACTCCAAGTGTTCCCACCGTCCATACTCCGGCGGGATCTGACCCGCGAAGGAGTTTCCTCCGAGATGCAAATGCCGGAGATTCGGCATCAGAGTCACGACGAGCGGGAGTTCTCCGATCATGTTGTTGTTATAGAGGTCAAGGACCTGAAGATTCTTGAGCTCGCAGAGCTGAGCAGGGAAAGTTCCGTTAAACACATTGTTAGAAAGGTTGAGGAATCGGAGGTCAGTGACGACAGAAATCCCCGGCGGGATGGGTCCTGAGAGCTGATTGTCAGCTACGGAGAGATTAGTGAGGAATGGGAGGTGAGCAATATCGTTGGAGAGTGAGCCGGAGAGGTCAAGGCTGGTTAAGTTAAGAGAAATGACGTGGCGGCGGGAGTCGCAGGTGACGCCGGACCAGGTGCAATGACTGGTGGAGGTGTTCCAGGAAGAGAGAGAAGATTGGGGGTCGTCCGTAATGGCTGCTTTCAGGGAAAGAAGGGCACGATACTCAGACAAAGGGGCAGAGGAGGGATGATGAAGGAGGAGGAGGAGAAGCAAGAGAAGAAGCCTCATCTTTATGGGGCTTTAGCGTTTCAGAGCTCCGGCATCCGGCGAAGGACGCGGCCTGCAAGTCTGCAACGGAGATTGTAAGGCGTAGGTGTGTAGTTATAATTGATAGTCTCTGAGCAAAGGACGATGGTGAAGCAGTTAGGCGTGGAAGGCTTTGTCAGTCTCCCATCATATATTATCGCAAGTATCTGCACAACGCCCCAAAAGAAAAATAAAAAAGAAAAAGAAATTTGTGAATAACTGAATATACGAATTGAATCATTAATGAATTACTGCTACGGAGGGAATATTTTAGGGAAAATACGAAATAAATACTAAATGAATTTGTAACACCCAGAAGTTTATCGAATTTATAAAAAGACTGAGAGGTGACAAGGATTTTTGGAGGAAGTGACCACCGGTGGCTGATGGTGGGGGTGGCCGCCGGCGGTGGGGTATTTCTTTTGTTTTTTTTAATTATTTACAACTAAGGGTAAAATGGTCATTTCGCTCGAATTTATATATCCCCTAAAAATCTTTGTCACCTCTCAATTTTTTTGTAAATCCGACGGACTTCTACGGGTTTTGCAAATTCATTTGGTATTTTTCCAATATTTTATAGAATTAAATAAATCCATTAAAATTAATATAAAAATAAAACTAACGATAAATCATTTTTTATATTTTATAAAAATCTGGTCTAACATTTAGAAGCAGATTTTTATTGATTTGTTTCGCATAATTTGTAAGTGACAAGTTATTTATAGCTCATTATAAAGAGAGTTTTTTTTTTTTGCTAAAACATTATAAAGAGAGTTGTTTCTTTGAAAAGAAACAAAATCAGTGTTTTCAGATCCGGATTGGATGGGACCAAAAACAACCCAGTCGCTAAATCAGTCTAGAGATGGGACCAAAAATAAACAATTCAGTAAATCAGTCTGGAGGTTAAACCGGTTCTTTTTTTTTTTTTTTAAAATGATTTTCTTTTTTAATTTTCTTTAAAAAAATTTATAATAATAACCCTAAAATCTTATATTTTTTATTGTTTTAGCTCCAGTCTACCCATTAACTTTTAACTAGTATCCTAACTAACTTTCAAGACCTCGACTACCATACGTAACATATGCGGCCCTTTGGATTGAGTTTTTCTATTTCACTTTAAAATAATAGGATAATAATCGAGTGGGTTTTTTCTTTTAAAATTTTAATTTGTTTTGGAAGAGTGATGGCATTGGGTGAACAATGGTTATGATAAAATTATTGAAGTAGGGATAGGCATTTAGGGAGGCTAGAGATTGAGGAATGGCCATAGCCACTCATCTTTAATTTAATGGGAAAATCTATTTCAGGGCCCATATTAGTTAAAAAAATATTTAAAAAAAGTCTATAAAAAGTCACGTATCAAAAAATGCTTATGTCCTTTTTTTAGTATTATTTCATAACCGTTAACAATTAAATGAGTCTCATTAACAACTAAATTAGTACCGGTTAACAACTAAATTAGTAGCATTAACAGCAATATCCTAACAACTAAATCAGTCCCATTAACAACTAAATCAGTACTCGTTAATAACTATATCAATAAGCGTTAACAACTAACGTTTTATAAAATAATACTAGAAAAGACTATAGGACCTTTTTCGACATGTGACTTTTTCTTGGATTTGTTTTTAACATTTTTTTACTAAGTGTTAAGGTGTAAAAATACACATGTGCTTTTCTCCGAGGAGTGCCCAGTAGCAAATGCTGTTTTTGGGTGCAAAAGTGCACACGTGGTTACAAATTAGGTAGAAATTAGGAGCGCCCAGTAGTAAATGCTTAAGTAAGATAATTCATTATTTATTTGTATTCTTATATAAGTAAATTTAAATTTTAAGTGACCAAAAGATTGTATCACCCTTAATTTAAATTTGGCTATATATATATATATATATATATATATATAGATTTCTTCGGAAGTTGGCCTCTTCATATTGTCGTGTGCACACCCTAATTCCCCATAATGTCGTGTTAGCAGACGTCGTGTGCACATGGCTAAGAATCGTGTTTTTTCATGTTTTAGTCTTCAAAATTTATTTAGTCAAAATTTATTTCCTAGAACAAATATATGAGATGTAGGTAAAGATAATATAGGGATTCAAATTCCAAATAAATTAACTAAGATAATTTCTTATTTATTGGTCACCAAAAGATTGTATGACCCTTAATTTAAATTTGGATATATATATATATATATATATATATATATATATATATATATATATATGGAAGTTGGCCCCTTCATGTTGTCATGCGCGTACCCTAATTTCCCATGATGTCGTGTTAGTAGACGTCGTGCGCACACGGCTAGAGACCGTGTTTTTTCATGTTTTAATCTTCAAAATTTGTTTCCTAAAACAAATATATGAGATATAGTTAGAGATAATATAGGGATTCAAATATAATTCCTTATTTATTTGTCTTCTCATATAAGTAAATTTAAATTTTTAAGGACTAAAAGATTGTATTACCCTTAATTTAAATTTGGATATATATATATATAATTGGAAGTTGGCCTCTTCATGTTGTCGTGCACACACCCCAATTCCCCATGATCCCATGATGTTGTATTAGCTATGGTGGGAATGGTCGCGACAGTTATGTCGAATGCTATAAATATTGGGGTGTGCTTCAGATTTGTGCTTTGCGTTGTATGTCCTCCTTACTCATGATCTTTAGCAGCAAATCGTCAAAATGGCCATCTTTCACTCTTCCCTCACCTTTTTGGCTTTTTGTATTATTAATATTGATTTTGCGTTGCATCCCTTAATGCATTACTCATATCTTCTATTATCTTTTATTTGTGTTCCCATCTTTATTGATGTTTTCTAAATGATTTTTTCCCATTTTGTGTACCCATCTTCTTCTTGATCGGAAATTCGGATTTAAATTCATAACTTTTTCTCATTTTATGTTCTTGGTAACACACATTCACATTTATGCATCAATTGTTTGTTTTTATTTGTGTTGCCATTAGAGTTTGAGGAGGACGACATAGATACTATTTACAAGGAAATTTGTAATCATTGTATATGAACTTATATTTTCATATTTCATTATATTGAAAATCTTTATACTTTGAAGTTTTATAGAAAATTAATGAATTTTTTTAATCTTCACAAGAATTTATAAAATTTTCAACATGATAATATGGTGATAAAAACAATTAGCTTTGCTATCATATAAAACAATTACAAATACAATTAATACATCTTTAAGTAATATTACAGTAAAACAATATAGATCGTTTTATTACACTTACATCCGTGCATTGCACGGGGTCTGTGCTAGTTTAATTAATTTGAGAATTGCAGGACACAAAACCTGCATATACTCAATGTTACGGCGAAGACAATTATATAAAAACAGAACCACATATATTATAGAACACAACTACTACCACCTCCATTAATTGGTGGGGGTGCGAGACCAGCACTTTCTTGAATCTGTTTATTTAAAGTGGTTTTGTGATAGTTTAGTACTTGTCTGTATTTTACTAGATAAATAATTTTTTATTTGGAAAATAATAAAATATACTACCTTTGGTCCTAATTATACGAGTTAGTTGATTTTTTTTGGAGAGATTAAGGAAGCTAAATAAATTACTTAATCATTTTATTTGTTGTATATCCTTAAATTATATATTAGTTTATGGGGTTTAAACTTCTCATGTTGCATGAAAATAAGAAGATTCCTAGTTCCTACACACATGAAATGGTGGGATCACACACATATATATATAATGCCCATTATATATATATATGGGTCCCACCATTTTATGTGTGTGTGACATGAGAAAATACTTCTCCTACAACATGAGAAGTGTTTTTCCCTTAGTTTATTAGTCAAACTAATTAATTTGAAGAAAAAATAAAAATAAAAATACTCTAAAGTAATTTAATTAGTTTTCTTAATCTCTATAAAAAAGCCAACTAGCTCTTATAGGGAGTAATTAATATGTGTTAAAAAAATAGAAAATTGTTTTTTCTTAAAAAAAAAAAAAAGAAGAAGAAGAGTAGTTGAGAATAGTGGAAGTATATGAGAAGGGAAAAAATACAAAGAGATGGACTTGAAAATATAGCAAGTATATGGATGGATGGGGCAAAGAAAAAGGAAAGGATGGGGCAAGTTTGAGTTAAAGTTTAACACGTAAGTCATGATAAAACTCCTCTCACATGCTTACTTTATATATCGTAAATCACGTCAAAGAAGTAACTTTCACCGCTAATTCAAATAAGTATATACTGGGCTTGTTGGGGATACCGGTGAAATATCTTCTATTTTAAAGGACAATTATTGATTACTAACTTAATTAAATCATTCATTAAAATGTTTTACGCACATAATTAAGTTTTAGGTTTCACTAGGCCCACATTTCAAAACTAAATATTGCTTTAGAATTTACTAGAATATCCAAAATATACTAGAATATGCCAAGTGAGCCCTAATGATGTGGCAATATGTAATAATTCAACATGTACCAAAAAGATGGAAGCACTACCGTTAGCAAAAAGTTATTTAAGCTTGCGAAGTCTTCCCTGATTAACCCACACGAGAACTATCACCTAAAAAATATTTGTAACCATCAATCTAGTTCATTGTAAATGCTAATACGTGGTCTTGAGGTGCCAAATGGAATGTTTTAAATAACGAGTACTAGATATCAAATTTACAAAATTATTAGAGCACAATTTCTATAATAAAATTTCTATATCAAATTTCATATCATGAATCACATATATAACATGTCAAGCAACAGATCGGTACTCGGACAATCCTAATCACCCCCATCCTTATTCCGCTGACAGAACCCATGGGCTGTAACGTAATAGGTTTAGTCTCTATGATAAGACTCCACCAAGCTCTCCAATAATAAAGTATGGCCCAACCAAAGGCTTATTAGACCATGGGTTTCTTTTCCTTCGAATATAGAAAGGTGTCACTGTCGTAAGGGTTGACCTTAACCTGGCCAAAGGAAAAGGGTGATACCAAGGGCCCTAAAAATGTCAAAGTCATCCACTGTGCACCGAGTAATGGTATACCATGTGGTATTATATACACAATATCTCCCATCACCACTCCACATCATCATAATCTTGACATGTGTATATAAAATTCCAAACATGATTTGTAAAATAATACATCGTCTGAATAATCATTAAAATGACATTATTATTTCAATTCAAGAAGTCATAACAAAAATGTATTATCCTTAATATATAGTATCACTAATCATTCCAAAATAAATCCCACAAGGCAAATTCATTACTAACGTAGTTTCATAGATTTATATAGTTAAAAATCACTCACAAACATCATACAAACAAGTACAACAAGTGAAAAGTGGTTATCTCAAATTCTTGACACAAGAATTAAGCGTGATAGAAGTCAAATTTACTCTAAGAATAAATATATAATTATGCGTTAATATAATTAACCAAAAATACCAACTAATATAATAAAGAGTTAATTAAATTATAATTGCTTTATTTTAGTTTTCTTAGAAAAACGATAATTTATCTATTTCTCAAATCATTATTACAATGTCATTTCCTTCCTTCATAAATCATTTCTCACTAATTATGATTATCAAAATATCACTACATCCTTAATTTGACCAAAATATCCAATTTCCTACAATATAAATTTCACCTAAATATTTATATTCATTATAAACCTCAAATTCAATTTATCTAATCTTCAATATAACCTCCAATAAATTATAAATGAATTATAATTTCGAATACAAGAGACCTATTATTACAAATCTCAATTTTTTTTAACCTAATACTAACTTATATAAGCACAACCCAACTTACTTAACAAATCTTCAAATCTCCATATAATTAAAATCATATCAAATTCTAATTTAAATTTTAAATCCCAACTCATAGTTTTATACAGTTCCAGATTTAGCAAAACTTAATTGACTAAACTGACAACAATGCCTTTAGTAATCCAAATAAATACCTTAAACTTCATTTAATCAGTATAAATATCTTATAAAGCATAAATCCTAAATTTTTTGAGATAGAACATTAAATTTAAATTCTCACAACTACCAACTAATAAATTTAAGCCAATTAAAAAATTACTTATTAATCATGCTCTTGATATATACAGTTATCTATTATCAAAAGTCAAAACTTCATTGTAATTTTAATCCTAAAATTTTCACTAATCAATACAATATTACTCTCATTAAAAAGAGAAAAATATGTAAAATAACTTTTATAAAAAAAACTGCATCAATGATCTTCTAAAATAAATAATGTACTTTAAAATATCTCCAAACTCTTCATTTTCCTTCCTTCTTTCCTCACCCTCACACGTTGATTTCTGGCTCTCTCTCGGAGTCTCACATTGACACATACTTATTTATACTCCCTTCAGTCTTAATTGCACTACAAAAATGTTCCTATAATTAGGATCAAAGGTAGTATTAATTAGAGGAGGGGTAGTGGATTATGTAATGATTCCCCCCTCCCCGCGTGTATTATATTAGCTGCCACCGTCTTATAATTTTTTTAAGATATTAATTTATTTATTTTTTCTCTTTTCCCCACTTCTCTTTTCCTGTACGTTTTGTGCTTTTTTTTCCCCCATACAACTAATTATTATTATTTTCTCACTTTTTTTCTACTAATTTCTTTTACTAGTATAAATAATATTTTATAAAAAAAACCTTTATTACACAATAAATTCATGTATCATGATTAATTAATTTTTAATTTATAATTAAATCCTAATATAAAAATTAGGATTTTGCAACCGGTAGCCAAAATGACTTTATGGAGAAATTTGATTGGGTATAAGTCAAATTGTAAAATATGATTCATGTTTGGATTGGTTTTTGTGTAAGTATCTTTTGTGAAAAAAACTTGTTTAGATTGACTTATGAATAAGTGATTTTTGAAATAATTATAAGAGAAAAATTAAAATTAAAATTACCAAAAATATTAAAAATGCTAAATTACAAAATTTGGTAATGCCAAAATACATTGATCAAATAAATATTACATAAGTAACTAGGAACTTATACCCTGTACAATTTGATATCTAATTGTGTCATGAATCTAATTCATTTCAATTGAAAATGGATGATTTATTTGAGTTGAAGATTCCTTAATAGAATCAGTCGATGAAAACTCTTTATCTAATTAATATTCCCATTTTTAGTTTCCATGAAAGTAGCATATATCTAATTGAAATAATAAATAAGGAGCCCATAACTTTTTGAAAGCCAGAAATCTAATCTTTTTAAATAAGCTCCTTTCTATCCATAAGTCAGATTCCCCACGGTTTTCTTTTTTACTATTGCACCTGGTTCACCGGGGCTTTACCCTACTTAGTCCGGATCGAGAAAATTAATAGTCATGTTCTTTTTTTTTTTTTTGATACAACTGGCAGGGATCGAATCCCTGAGGGGAGGGGGGAGGCCAGACTCCTAAGTCTGACACTAGTGTCAATACACTACAAGGCGCTTGGGGTGTCAGATTCCCCACGGTTTTCATCCAAACGAGAAAAAAAGAATAAAAGCCATAAGCCCAATTGAAATATTAAATAAGTCCCAAAAACCTCTCCTATAAACCATACCAAACACGTACTATGTGGTGGAAAGGAGAGCAGCGGAGCCAAACAGCGCCACGCTTGGGGTGTCGTTTTCTATTTGCAATTAACTGGGGTCTACCTCCGCTTCATGAGATTAGAGGTTACGCCAACTACTCCCTACTGGGCCCCACCCCCCAGCATACATTATCCATTTACTCACTGTGAGTGTGTGACCACTCCTCCCTCTTATTTTCACCGGATTTGGCTTGTATGTGTATCCTTTGCCCATCCCATCCGCTGCTCCCAAACAACAGCGTTTTTTCGTTTTCCAGCAAAGCACACACCTGGTTCCTTTCTTTAAAAAAAAAAAAAAAAAAAATCAAGACACTACTAGTACTAGGTAGTAAAAAAGATAATTAGAGATACTGAATGGGAGTGAAAAAAAATTCTTCATAATCTTGAAAAATTATTTGAGGATATTGAAAAAATATTTCAGGGTACTGGCTGGTACTAAAAAGATACTAATTGGTACTAAAGAAATATTTTATGATCTTAAAAAATTATTTTAGGATCTTGAAAAAATATTTTAGATACATAATGGTACGAAAAATATTGTTTAGAATATTTTTTTCAAGATCCTTAAATAATTTTTTAAGACCATAAATTATTTTTTCAGTACTAATCAGTATCTTTTTAGTACCAGCCAGTATCCTGAAATATTTTTTTAATATCCTAAAATAATTTTTTAAAATCATGAATAATTTTTTCAGTATCATTCAGTATCCTGAATTATCCTTTTACTACCCTGCAGTGTCTATTTTTTTTTTTTTTTAAGGAACCAAGTGTGTGTGCTTTGCTGAAAAAACCAAAAAAAAAAAAAAAAAAACGCTGTCGTTTGGGGAGCAGCGGATGTGATGGGCAAAGGATACAAGCCAAATCCATTTTCACCCCACTGATAAAAGGTTTATTTAAATCATACATTTTTTTCTCCCACTGTATTTTAGGATTAATAAGATAGTAGGAAATATGGCTGTAAAATCCCCATTACAATTCAGAGCAAAACAAAAAAATCCCCATTACAAAATTTATCATCTAAATGTCCAAGTTTTTTTTATTTATTATTATTAATGAAAGTCTAGGTAGAAGTAGATACCGGTATCTCACTAGGGCTAGTGCATGCCTCCAAACTCAAACAACGCTTACAGAGATACTTATATATCGCTCACCAATAGGGCCCTCACATCAACTAACGGGTATTGAATCTCCTTCTTTTTAGAGTGAATGTCAATACCTTAACCAATTATGCTACTCTTCATTGAAAAATGTCAAAGTTTTTAAATAGGTGCAATCCATTTTGAACATGCTCAGTTTTCTTTAGCTGCATGCTACAGATACTTATTTATGTACAAATGTTTTCCATTTTATAGATAATTGAAAATAGGATATACACAATTGAAGCCAATAAATTCTACAATCATCAATTTTTCCTTAAAAAAATTGGACATATATTACCAAATTTACCCCTCACTTAGAGCCTTCAAATATCTCCCTCGCTTTTTCTTCCCCCATAATAAAATAATAACCTATATATATATATATAAATAAATTAAAGCAATAATAAGGATAAGATATTGTCACCAATGTTACTACCATTTTTTTATCCTTAAAATTTTCTAACAATGAAAAAAATGATAGTAACATTAGTAAT
This sequence comes from Acacia crassicarpa, assembly GCA_034222035.1. NCBI lineage: Eukaryota > Viridiplantae > Streptophyta > Magnoliopsida > Fabales > Fabaceae > Acacia > Acacia crassicarpa. The sequence goes on from JAWXYG010000010.1 coordinate 4,668,225, forward strand.
GATAATATCCTATCCCGTAATAATATATGAAAATCACCCAGCAATATAATGTAACCCCTCTTTCCGCCAAGTATTCGGATCTCATAAATGGGATATGGACGGAATTATATTCATATAATATTGAATGCAACTCCTGTTTTTGAGTTTTTCTTCTCCGCAATCTCACAAACACTTCCTTTTTTCTAAAAAAAATAATAAATAAAGGGCAATACTAATATTTTTATATTATAAGCGAGATTAAACATGCAATATCACACTTATGTAGGGAAGTACTTAGGCTACAAGATTTGCTCCACATCCTTATTCAACTCACTTCAATCATTTGTGATGAGTTTCATATTGAGTGAGTTTTCTTGAAAGATAGGTCATATAAGGCGTTGAGTTTCTCAGCTTTAACGACCAGTTATTAGGGTTTAGTTCTCTTAAGGACTCATGCGCATATGTGTTTATTTGGATTAGTAGTAAAAACTGTTTTATTTAAATGTAATTTAATTTACCTAATATAAGATATGTACATGACAGGAGTTTTATCTCAATTTATTTAAACATACTTTTATAATATTAATTCAAATAGGCAGTAACAATGATCCTTTTATTGAGGGTTGGAAACCAACGAGGAGATCTAATGGAAGAGCGTTAATCCTTTTCAAGACTCTGGATGTTAAAGTTAATATTTGGAAAGTGATATATATTACACAACTTTACAGTTGTGAAGTTTGCATTATGTCAACTCGTAATGTGCTTTTTAGGACTGTGTTTAGTCAGTGGTATATTCCAATTCCAAGATTAAAGCAAGAAAAGCCAATAATTTAGGAACCGCGTGTCACTGTGCTATCTCTGATTGATATGACCATCAACTTTCAGAATAGCTTGAACTAATTAACCCTTTTGTTGCCTTTATTTTCAGGTTTGATTTGGTTTGAATCTGATTTCTTGCTCTTGCTCGCATTATACACGATCAGGCTTGTTCAGATCACGTTGCGACGCTTCGTTTAAAATTGTTTATTTACGTAAATTGAGAGAAAACTCTTCTTACGTATCTATCTCGTATACCTTAAATCATTGACAATCTACTTTTGAAGGCTTCAATCATGTTTCAAACATCTCTCATCAACATGTGCACGTACTCTCTCTACTGTGTGAAGAAAGATCCTACCAACCCGACCAACCTTTAAAACTAAATACTTGTAAAAAGGAGCTATGTTTAGGTAAGACATAACGCCATGGCTATAGCTAGTCTCAGCAAGAAAGGATAGCTTTGATATTACATGATTGTGAATTAGCAGAAGGAGAAAGTTGGCGATCAAGTGAGATATCTGTACCAGTTTTGACCACAGACATGAATGATGAGAAGATCAGGTGACGAGTCAGATTCAGATATATCAGTTTGTTGATGTTAACTCTTAATCAGACTTCACGTGATTCATCCATCCCACACACACACACACACACATATGTACCATTCAAATCAACACAACAACAACAATATAATTCTGGGGGCCATGGAGGGAATTTTAGGGATATCCTTTTGAGGCTTCTTTTTAAGAGGATATATAGTATATAAATATATATACGAATCACAGTAGTGTAGTATAAGTATATATGATTAAACAAATGTAATATGTAATGTTTTTATTGGGGAGGGTAGTTGGAGTGGGTAAATGAGATTCTCTAAAGCTAGCTGTATCTGCCTTTAATAAGAGACTTTTGGGGAGAACAAGAAAAAGAGTTTGGGTTGAGTGTTTGTTTCAAGATTTGAACAAATTAAAGATAAATTGAAGAGCCGAAAGCTATCCTTTTATCCCAGAAAACACGCTGAGTTGAATAATATGGTAGTATTATTCCTGTTTATTAAAAAGCAGTCTCGAAGGTTGCTCCTTTTGTCTGCTATTTTTTGACCTTTGTAGCCTCAAAGTGTTCACGATCTTTGTGATGCGTTGCTATTTTATTGTTAAAGCAATCAATTAAATAAATTAGGTCATAATTAATTATGTAGTTTATGATCAACCTAGATCATTTTCTCAAAGAGTAAATTGAGTTTTTTTCTTTAGGACTGACTTTCAAGTGACAAAAGATGCAATAGAATAGAAATTGACCTAAATTAGAATGCAATACACTACTAACTATATGCAATTAACTAACTAAATGCACTAATGCAATTGATTCTAAAACCTAAATGAAAATGAAACTAATCTATATGACTTTGAATGTGATTTTTTTGGGGGGGTTGTTATGAAAGAATAATTAAAATCCTTAGAAGAAGATTTATTAAAAGCAAATCAAACAACAAAAATCTATTTCAGTTATGATGATGAAGAGTACAACTTAGGATTCACATAGAGTTAATTTTCTTAGTCCAAATTAATTATTTGACCAAAGGGAGACTAGTGAAAGGTTGGAATTAATAAAATTAATTACCTAATTGAAACATGAGAAATTTTCAAGTTTAGTAACACCTAATCCACTAGAAAACTCATAATAGAATAAGTGCAGGCTAATTAAATTCATTTAACTCAATCACAGTTAATTTCTAAGCAATTTTGGAATCTTGTTTATAATTATCCAATAATTGAACAACTAGATAATTTATCAACCTAATTAAACAATTAAGATGATAAACCAAATTGTTACTTAAATTAATAACGAAAACTCAATTAATAATTCAATTGACGATCCAAAAATTCCAAACAAAAATCTAGCATTTGTCTTAAGCATAAAAATTTTAAATTATCAATCTAATACAAAAGAAATAAGTTTACAATATAAAACAAGATTGTTCTCAATTAACACAATTTGAAACCCTTTAAAACTAAACTATCTCAAGTCTTCAATTAAAAAAATAAAAAGAACAATACTCCTTTATGATTTTCAAGTGTAAATTCCTAGACTTAGCTTCTTCTCCTCCCAAGTTACCTTTTAAAGAACCTTAATCTTCCATGGAATTTCCTCTTTCACGCTTGACACAGCAATTCATTACAGCCATGATCAGGGAAGAAATGATAGATAAAAGTTGATGAGGTGGCGTGTGGCTATAGGTTGAATTGAAGATTGTGGGTGTGGTCCGTAATTGAATCAAAGGCAAGGACCAATTCAGCCGCTACGTCTCCCTTCAGCGTGCGTGAGTCGTGGCCTACTGGCCTCTCAATCCCACGGCTAGGTTCATTAATGGGGGAGGAAGAGATTTTTTTTTTTTTAAAAAAATCAATTTGAGGGTATTAAAATTTAAGAAATACAATAAAATCCCACCATTAGATTTCTTCCCACCGTTATATTTCTTTTTAGCTTTTCTAAAAAATTCTGCAGTATAAGATCTTCTAATATGATAAAATGATGATCTATCATATATTTAGAAATATCATTTAATAACAAGATAACAATCAAAATATTAATAATTTAAGTTCAATAATCTCATAATTATTTCATATTTATATTATTTCCTAAAATTGGCTAAAAATTCAAATATTATCTAATAATTCTAAATTAGCCTAAAATAATTCCTAAAATAAATGAATAATACGAGATAAAATATATGAAAATCAGAATTTATGGTCTGTCTCTTTTAATTCTCATGGTCCCTCCTCTTTTCTTTCTCCTGTATTTTTTTTTTTTTGGCTTCCAGGTTTCAAACTTAAGACCCCATCACCTGCTTGTTTCTCTCACTTCACAGAAACAGACACCATTATAATAACAGTAATATAATATACTCTCTGGACTGTTTCGTACAATGGTCGGGTTACATCTATTTGGTGTCTTAACCAGAAAAATTGACCCGAGATAGTGATCTTCAGTATTATGTCGTCTCACAACTGTTGTTCCATGTCAATTAGTGACAAACAGTATTCTTGATGCTGATTTTCACTGATATAGATTTAAGAAAAAACTTACTAACTTTTTTTTAAAAAAAATTTTACATGTAGAAAGATACATATACTAATACACATACCTACTACATACCCCTTGAATCATGATAAGTATTTCCCCAAATATTCTTATGTTTCTCCTTGTTTCATAAATTAAATTTTTAAGAATGGCATTTTACATCCTCATTATTATTTTTGTAATTTGATTTTTACATAAGGAAATTAAAGCACTGTTGGCAGTTCAAAATTGATTTTGGGCTTAATATGAGATTATGAGTGTTTGGATATATTTTAAGGAAATTATATATGGTTTTTGTCGTTGTTAAAATTGATTCTGTACATGCAAATTAACTGAAACTAAATTAGACTTAAATAATTTACATATTTTACTAAGTCTTGCATTTAGGAGAGTAATAATAAATTAGAAATAGTTTTATAAATTTCAATGCTAAATATTTACATTTTAAAATATCTACATCAAATGCAGACTTCACGTTTTAGGTTAAATTACAGATTAAAGACGAGCCCAACATTCTCATTATACTCATCATCATTAAGTTAAGCAGACTATCCCAATTAATCAAATTCCCTGGATCCAAAATTAATATATATATATATATATATATATATATCCCCTAATCCACCGCCTTAATTCTTTTATATATATGAATGTGTGTGTTTAATAGTGAGATGGTGTGTGTGCGCGAGAAGTGAGAGAGTGATCCGGAAGAAGCAAGAAAGAGGGAGGGAAAGAGGAAGAAAGGAAGAAAAGAGAGATTATTTAAGGTACGTTATTTATTTTATAAGATTATTTAAGTAGTTAAATTAATTTCTTTTCAATAAACTTTCTTCATGAAAGTTGTTCTACGTATTTTTCTATTTCTAATGAGGGTAAAATAGTATTGATTATAGAAAATTTTGGGACCAAAATATTGGTAAAGTTTTAAGTTTTGGTAATAGAAGACCGTATATATGAAGATCACAATTAATAACTAACTTTAATCGGTTTAGATTTTTGTTAATTAGTTGTTGTGGTATTTAAAAGAATTTAGGATTTGTGTCACACAGGATATTTTTACCCATTAAACGAGAATCTAAGCATTTATTTGGATTACTAGAAGTATTATTAAGGGTTTAATCGGTTGGTTTTTGTTAAATCTTGAACTATATGAAATTATGATTTGGGATTTGGGATTTTAAATTAGAGTTGATATGATTTTTGATTATGTGGAGGTTTGGAAATTATTTAATAAATTGGGTTATACTTATAAAAGTTAGTATTAGGTTGAGAAATTGAGATTTTTAATATTTGATATTTGAATTTATAATTTATTGGATGTTATATTAAGGATTTGATGGATTAAATTTAAGGTTTATAATGAATATGAATATTTAGGTGAAAGTTATGTTGTAGGAAAATGGGTATTTCGGTTAAACTGATGATGTGGTGAACTGGTGATATTTTGATGATTATAATTAGTGAGAAATAATTTATGAAGGAAGGAAATAAGATTGTAACGATGATTTGAGGAATAAATAAAATTATCCGATCTTTTAAGAAAATTAAATGAGACAATTATAGTTTAATTAAATACTTATTATTGTATTTTTGTTAATCCTATTAATGTATAATTATTATATATTTATAGAGTGGGCTTTCTCAAGTTTAGTTTGTCAAGAACTGGAGGTAACCATTTTCCACTCATTGTACTTGCTTGTATGATGATTTGTGAGTGATTTTTAATATAAGAAAGTTATGTTTTTGACGAAGTTGCCTTGTGGGATCTATTTTGGAATGATTGGTAATATTATATGTTATGGAAAAATGTATTTTTATGGTTTCTTGAGATGAAATAATATAGTTATCTTCATGATTATTGTGACGATGTATTACTGTCGTAAATTTTGTTTGGAATTTCATATATTCATGTCAAGACTATGATGATGTGGAGTGGTGATGGATATGGAGTGATGATGAGAGTTATAGTGTATATAATACTACGTGGTATGCCACCACTCGGTGCACAGTGGATGACTTTGATATTTTCAAGGCCTTTGGTATCATCCTAATCCTTTGGCCGGGATTAGGGTCAGCCCTTAGGATAGTGACACCTTTTCATATTCGAAGGAAAGGGAACCCATGGTCCGATATGAGTTATGTAGTTTTTGCTTGGGCTAAACCTCATCATCGAAGAGTTTAGTGCAGTCTTGTCACAAAGACTAAAGCTATTATATTACAGCCTATGGGTTCTGTCAGCGGTTATAAGGGTGGGGGGTAATAAGGATTGTCAGGGTATCGACCTATTATATTGCTTGGCATGTTATATATGTGATTGGTGATATGCTATTTGATTTTTTTTAAAAAATTGTGACAGATTGTGATATGATAATTTGTAAATTTGATATATAGTACTTTGTGTTGGATTTTTGTTTAAATCCATGGGTTATGAATAAGAAGTCGCGTCGGTTCACCACCGCCGGTCACGCCGGTTTGCCGAGGAGACTCCATCTGATCATTTCATTGTCTATAAATAGACATGCGTATGACAGAAAAAACTATCTCGTTTTTCTAATACATACACTCTCTCTGCATACTGTATATACATTCTGTGCGTTTCGAAAGTAGACTCGTTGGATTCACTTGGGCTTCAGACAGACGGAGCTATCTTTCTGGAGATGAATAATCTGCTCTATCGTGGGAGGCAATTGCTCAAAAAACCTTCGGCATCCGTATTGAGGGGGCAAAACTGTCTTAAGGACACAACGGAAGTTAGGTCCGGATTTCTGCATAGTTCATTTTTATTTTCGGCAGTCTTGTGAGTTTTTACTGGTTTTTCTTCTTAGTGCAGTAATATTGTATGTTTACAGATTATGCATATTGACTACACAGATTCTTATTTTTAGTTATATTTCTATATTGAAAATATTTCCACCAACAATCTTAAGACAATTTTTGAATCTATGTTATTTGAATTGATTCTTGATTTTTGAAAATCAATTTTATGAATTACTTTGATTTTTCCATGATCATGAGATACACACACAAAAATAATAATTCATATGATTTATGTGGGTTTTGTGTTAAATTTGTATTCTTGATTTAAATAGATTCTTGATGTGGAAAATTTAGAGTTTCTAAAATTATGAATTACTGCGGTTTTTGCATAATCATGAGGCTCACTTATATATAATAATACATAAATTGCCTCTGCCTGATTTTCTAACTCATATGAATAGCATGTGGATTGCTTATACTTCCTAATTTAAGTACGAAGAAATATAATGCAGATGAAGTTTAGTATAGATTATATTTCACTGGATGTTTATGGCAATTGAAAAAAGAAAAAAAAAAGTTTATGCTGATATAGTGGATTATATATGCGTAAGTTTAAAACTTTAATATTAATATGATTTCTGTGGGTATGTATATGTTGACTTGTTTTAGATTTGCATATAAATTATTAAAAGTAATTTTCATGCATTTCAGAATTACTTATATATATTATTGATGTGCAATACACACACACACACACACACACACACACACACACACACACACAATACATATATATGTATATATAAACATGCAAATATTGTTTAATTATTCCAATTTCCTTGCCTCCTTGGCCTATTTTTAGGAAACATTTTCCTTTTGAATCTGTTATGTGAATATTTATTTCTACAATAAAATATATAAGTCTATATATGTTTTAGGCCATGAAATTAGTATAATATAGAAATATTAGATGGAAATTTGTTTTTCTATCTGGAAAATCGTCCTTTGAAGCCTTGTGTTGGGTTACAAGGTAAAGAACTAAAGGTGCTTCCTGGCCACGAAATTGGTGGCTATGTGTAAATCTCGAAAAAAAAAATGAAGAGGTAGACATCAAGAACACAAAAAATTGACGATGAAAATGCCAGTTAAGGAGGGTTGCAGTGTTGGGTTCGAAAGACCTGACTAGAGGATCCAACCGGGTCAAAGAACCCCAGATGGAGGTTGAAGAAGGGTTAAACGACATGTTGTTTTGGATATGTGCTTTGCTTCAGCCATGAAAAGAAACTGTGTGTTTATATATATATATATATATATATATATATATATATATATATATATATATATATAACATGTCTCTTCTGGGTGGAACGGTTAAATGAAACAGATAGTTTCATTTAAATAATTAAAAAAAAAGGTCAAGTTGTTTTAAACGGTGTGTTCACTTGAAAAATAAAATATATAAAAGAGAAACGTTGCCTCCTGTGAAGCGGTGGATTGAAAGCACATCATTATATTAAGCGGCAGTTCTTTTAGATGGAACGATGTGTTTCATTATTTAACATCTTTTAAATGTTGAGAAAGTGCAGTTATAGTTTTAAATCTCTTAATGTGCTGACGTTTCAGTATGGATGTATCCATAGAAATCAATATGTTATTTAATTATTTATATATTGATTACTTACACGGTGAATTTACATCCGTTGAAAAATTCAATTATCTTGAGTTAATAAATATATTAACTATGTTTGATAGGGTAGTTAATAAATCTTCTACTATCTCTCCTTATTTTAATGAGGATTTGATGAATATTAAATTCATAAAATGAATATAATATTTCATTGGGAGATTTTATTGGTTGTATTAAATATAGTATGGATATAGTTTGATTTCATGCTTCAAGTTGCTGAAATTAAATATATTTAATAGTTAAATGATGAGATTTTTTAAAAGTCCTAAATTTTAGGATGTTATGTATTTGAAAGAAAAATTCTAATTTAATTAATTAGAATGAAAGGGAATTTAGTCCCGTTTAAGGATTTATTATAATCTCCTATAATCTCTCCTAAAAATCCTGTGAATCTTTTAAATTAATATGGCTGAATAAAATTAAGGATTTTTTGTATTTAACGTGACAATAATTGGAAGTTGAAACAATATTTTGGTTTTAATAAAAAAGGTGATATTTGTGAATATCTTAGCCATTATTTAATTTATTAAGAAGGATTTATTATTTTCTATTGAAAATAAATGTGAGGAATTATTAAATATTTTCTGTGATAAGCATATGACAATGATATGAAAACTTAATCATTTATTTAGGGGATAAGGGTTTTAAATGCTATGGAAGTTTTCGTTCAGGAGCACTGGTAAGACGGAAGGTTTTTTGGGACCAAAAATGCCATGGAAGTTTTCGCTGAGGAGCAATTTTGCCCTGGAAGTTTTCACTAAGGAGCAATTTTGCCCTGGAAGTTTTCACTAAGGAGCAATTTTGCCCTTCTGTCCCCAAATATTAAATTTGACTATTAAATCAGTCAAAGACCACACATGTTATGCCTTGAAAAGGTCAAACTTGGAGCCAAAGAAGGAGATTCTTGAGATGTTGAGTTCAAGGCGGCCAGAATTTGTGAAGCCGAATTGGTCAAAGGGACTGAAAGGTCGACTGTTACAAAACCCAAAGGAAGCATCACTTATGATCTAAGCAAATGATCAATTTATACAAATGTAAATATTATCACTATTGATTTGTTTTACTGAACCAATTTTTGGAACAATTCATTTCTCGTTTTGTGTTTTATTTGCGTTTTGTGACAGACCTTTCAGTCCCTTTGACTAGTTCGGCTTCACAAATTCTGACCGCCTTAAGATTAACATCTGAAGGATTTCCTTCTCTGACTCCAAGTTCAACCTTTTCAAGGCATGACATATGTGGTCTTTGACTGATTTAATAGTCAAATTTAATATTTGGGGACAGAAGGGCAAAATTGCTAGGAAAATTGCTACATTTTGTAAACTTCTGGGACAAAATTACTCCTTAGTGAAAACTTACGGGGCAAAATTGCTTCTCAGCAAAAACTTCCGTGGCAAAAATGATACTTCCGGGGCAAAATTGATACTTTCTGTGAACTTCTGTGGCATTTTTGGTCCAAAAAAAACTTTCGTCTTACCAGTGCTCCTAAGCAAAAACTTCCATGGCATTTAAAACCCTTATCCCATTTATTTAGTGTAGAGATAAATGTGCTCTAATTTTTCATAGTATTCTAATTTCTCTTGGTACAAGTGTGCATTGGTAGAAATACGATTATAGCCTTAATTTTATAATCATGAATGATTTTGTGGCTATGATTTTATGTTTTTGTAAATATTGTGAATAGCAATTATATGAATGTTAAATATTTAAGTTTTGAAATTAAAAATGGTTGATTTGTTAGTCACCAAAGTGGTCAATTCTTATGAAATATTATGGTGATTTTTCAACTACCTCTAACCTTGATGCTATGATGTTATGTTTGTATTGTGGGTGAATTAAAGTTTGTTATTATAAAGTGTTTATGGATCAACCCAAAGGTTGATTATTTGTCTTTATAATTATTGAAAATAAATGTTGGTAGTTTTATTTTGACACCCAAATATGATAAATATTTCTAGTTGGGGTATGCATCACTACCAATTTATGTGAAATTTTTATAGCATTATTATGGCTAAATGTTGTATATTAGTGGGGAAAAAAAGGTATTGAATTAAATTATGAATGCAATGTTGATTACGTCTAGTTTACCACAGAATTTATGGGGAAAGTCATTTTAATGACTAATTTTTCTAATTAATAGACTGCCCCACAAAAGGATACAAAAGCATACCATACAAAATATGGAAAGGAAAGAAAACTTCCTTGAAATATTTGAAAGCGTGAGGGTGCTTGGCTAAGATTGTGATTTCTAAACACAAAAGGTTGAGAGTCAAACCTAACACAATGGACAATGTGTTTATTGGCTATACACTTGACAATAGTGCATATCAATTTTTGGTCTGGTGTATTAGTTATCCCGGTTAATACGATTATTGAGTTAAGGGACACTACGTTCTTTGAGAATGTATTCTGTACAACAAGGGAAGTGAAACAAGTGGTAATAATGATAACAGTACTGTGCTACCTATAGGATACTATGACAAGTGATAAGCCTGTAGAGGAGAAACCTAAACGCAATACAAGACAAAGGACCATAATATTCTTTAGTCCTGATTTTTTGACCTATTTGTTGGAAAATGAGCCTCGAACACATGTAGAGGCTATGGGCTCTCCCAAAGCACCATTCTAGAAAAAGGCTATGAATAGTGAAGTTGAATCTATTCTGTCAAATCATACCTGAGAATTGGTTAACCTTCCTCCTGGCTATAAGCCTCTAGGAACTATGTGGGTTTTCAAAAACAAGATAAAAGTAGATGGCACTATTGATATGTACAAAGCAAGGTTGATAGTAGTAAAAGGCTACAGACAACATGAAAGCCTAAATTACTTTGATACCTAGTCACCTATAATAAGAATTACATCCATTCGGATGTTAATCGCATTAGCAGCATAAAATGGGCTGGAATTACATCAAATTGATATAAAGACAGCCTTCTTGAAAGGTGAATTAGAGGAAGAGATCTATCTAGAACAACCTGAGGGATTTGTTGTCTCAGGACTAGAGTGGAAAGTTTGTCACATGGTCAAATCCCTTTATGGACTAAAGCAAACCCCAAAACAATGGCATGGGAAATTCGATGAAGTTATGTTATCAAATGAATTCAGTATTAATGAATATGACAAGTGTGTCTATATTCAGAATACTGAAATTGGTTTTGCCATAGTCTGTCTTTATGTAGATGAAATATTGATAACAGGTAGTAATAATCAAATGATTAAAGCTACTAAACAGGTTCTTACTAGTAAGTTCGACATGAAAGATATGGGTCTAGCAGATGTTATTTTGGGAATTAAAATTCATAGAACATCTGTTGGGTTGGCTTTATCACAAGAACATCTATATTGCTAAAATTATTGAGAAATTTAAGAGTTTAAACATTGCTCTTGTGACCAACCCTATAGACTCTAGTCTTTGTCTGTCAAGAAATACTGGCGAAGATGAAAAACAAAAGAAGTATGCTCGAGTGTTAGGCAGTCTTATGTTGTTATGAACCGCACTAGACCTGATATTGCCTACGCAGTAAGCATGTGTAGTCGCTTTACAAGTAGTCCAAACGAGCTTCATTGGATAGCTATGATAAGGGTTTTGGATTACTTAAAGCACATTCAAAATTTTGCATTGAGAAGTACCTGCAATACTAGTAGGGTATTGTGATGCAAATTGGATCACCAGCTCTAATGGCACAAGATCCACAAGTGGATATGTATTCACCCTTGGTGGAGGTGCTGTGTCTTGGAAGTCATCCAAGCAGATTTGCATTGTAAGATTAACTATGTAAGCAGAATTTATTACTTTAGATAAAGTTGGTTAGGAAGCCGAGTGACTTCGTAATTTTCTTGAAGACATTCCTAGTTGGCCAAAACCGGTACTGGTAGTGTGTACACGCTGTGATACTGATAGTCAAGCAGCTATTGGTAGGGCCAAGAATGTCATGTACAACGGCAAGTCTATACATATACGTCATAGACATGACACCGTTAGACAACTACTCTCGATTGAAATCATCTCAATTGATTAGGTGAAATCAAAAGAGAATACAACGGATCCATTGACTAAAGGGATTCCTAGAGAGTTAGTTAAAAATTTGTCCAAAGGAATGGGTTTAAGGCCGATCCATTGTTGATTATTGCGGTAACTCTACCTAGAAGAGTGGAGATCCCACGAACTAGGTTTAAAGAGACAACTAAGTGATGATTGCCTGTTAACACTGTGGAGTTTTTATACTCATACTCATTCCTAGACAAGACAATGCATATAAATAAGGGTAAGCTTTCAAGCTTTCAGTGCATAAAAATTTAATCTGATGTGCTCAGATGGTGTATGTTGACTTACATCACAAGGAATCACCTATGTGAGTGTGAAGTGCGGGCCGCTTCTATGAGAATTTAAAATGGCCGATTCTCTAGAACACTCACAGAACCAGGCGATGTCCAGGGCCAAAATGGACACAACATGAGAACCAACGATGCTAGAGGAGCAACTGTGTGACTCCTATTTTCTTGGTATACACTAAAAGGTCGACAGTTCAAGACAGCGTGTCCACTGATTGACCAGTATATCCGATAGGTTTTTACTAGAGAAGGTTCAAAGGTAACCCCTACCTTTCTTGATGCAGCTGCTGTTCGTAAAGGAATCGCGCTTTGCATACATATTCATTTGCATTTGGTCATGATGGACTGACTTCTTATCCATGTGGGGGATTGTTGGATTTTTGTTTAAATCCATGGGTTATGAATAAGAAGTCGTGTCGGTTCACCACCGCCGGTTGCGTCGGTTAGTCGAGGAGACTCCATCTTATCATTTCATTGTCTATAAATAGACATGTGTATGACAGAAAAAACTATCTCGTTTTTCTAATACATACACTCTCTGTGTATACTGCATATACATTATGTGCGTTCCAAAAGCAGACTCATTGAATTCGCTTGGACTTCAGACAGGCAAAGCCATCTTTCTGGAGACGAATAATCCGCTCTATCCTGGGAGGCAATTGCTCAGAAAACCTTCGGCATCCGTATTGAGGGAGCAAAATTGTCTTAAGGACACAACGAAAGTTGGGCCCGGATTTCTGCATAGTTCATTATTATTTTCGGCAGTCTTGTGAGTTTTTACTGGTTTTTCTGCTTAGTGCAGTAATATTGCATGTTTACAGATTATGCATATTGACTACATAGATTCTTATTTTTAGTTATATTTCTATATTGAAAGTATTTTCACCAACACTTTGTTATCTAAAATATTCCACTTGGCACCTTACAAACACGTATTAGCATTTACAATGAGCTGGATTGATGGTTACAAACATTTTTCAGGTAATAGATCTTGTGTGGGTCAATCAAGAAAGGCTTCGGAAGCTTACGCTACTTTTGCTAACAGTAGTGCTTCCACCATTTGGTACATGTTGAATTATTGTATATTGCCACTTTAGGGCACTCTTAGCACACTTTGGCATATTTTGGATAGTTTAGTAAATTCTACAGCAATATTTAGTTTAAAAATATGAGTCTAGTAAAATCAAAAGCTAAACTGTATGCATAAAACATTTTAATAAATGGTTTAATCAAGTTAGTAACTAATAATTGTCCTTTAAAATGGAGGATGTTACAAACGTAACTTTACTTTGTTAATTTAAGCTCTCTTCTTCTTCTTCTTCTTCTTCTTCTTCTTCTTTCTTTCTTTTTTTTTTTTTTTGTAAATTTACTTCATGGTACCAAAAAAATGAAGTGGTAGCTAGTTGTAAATTTCTTTCTTTCTTTTTTTTTTAAAGCAATTTAATCCTGAAAAGAAAAAGAAACAAATGTACTCAAAACTAGTATACATTACATAATAATGAAAGTGGTAGGTAGTTGTAAATTTTTATTGTCTCAATGTTAAATAAAGGGTTAAAGAGTAAATTTATTTTGAAAGTTTTCGAGTGATGTTAGCCTAGAAGTTTTTTTAAATTCAATGTCATCCTAGAAATTTTAAAACATAGCAATTTTACCCCATATCGTTAGAAAACTAACGTTAACCGTTAAAAAATTAACATTGAATCTTAATGTTTTAATGTTATAAGGGGCAACTCTATTTTAACACTTTCTTTCGAGGTAACAATGAATCTAAAAAATTTTCAAGACAACATTTTTCCTCGACAAAAACTTTCAAGTCCTTAAATAAATAAAACTATAACACTCGTTAATTTTTTTTTTTGATATGAAAAAAAAAACATATTAATAACAAGTGATTGATAGCTCAGTGCAACTAGTTCGCGAAGCATGTAATTATTTGGGCTTCACAAAAGTTAATTTGGGTTTTACAGAAATTCTGAGTCTGGTCCTCTTACAGTCATTTATATCTCCCCTATATCTCATTCTAAATTTCATATTAATAACAAGATTAGCATCAAAAAGTGATTCAGCTGGAATATACTTACTGGAAGAGATAAAAACCCCTTATATTTTTATTTTAAGTACCGAAAGAGATTAATCTCAAGTCTAAAATTACTTGTGAATACTTCTCATGAAAATTAAATAGAAGTGATCAAGTTTGAGACCTCCATTTTGTGTAAGCATGCAAAACTAACGTAACTGATTGAACCATATAAGGATGCACAGTTTACATAACTAAACTGACAAAAAATGCCGACTTTGCTGTGATTCAGATAGATAATTAGAACCAAAAATGGTTTCAGTTCATATATCTAATCCAAGCACAACAAGATAATGGAAGAAGAACCACGTCTCGGCTAGGCCAGTCTCCATTTCTATGCATAGTGAAACAAACAAATTGAGAACAACAAAAAATTGACAAGACAACCAATTCGATATTTCCTAATTACACTCTCAAGTCATTTTCAAACCACTACCAAAAATTACAATAAAAACAGTTAGCCGTGTCTGTTAAAGCTGAAAAATCAAGAAGAATGGTGGGTTTGAGCAGCAGCAAGAAAGAGAGTACCAGTGCCAGCACCTCCATGAGGGGTTTGAATAATGACATTATTGGAGAGATCATTTCCCAGCATTTCCCAGACACCACTGTGAAGGTAATTTCGGAAGATCCGATAATGTTCATAGAGTTCACCTTCCACTGTCACCACACTTCTTCTGTTTTGTGTTCTCTCCAGCTTCTGTATTATCGCCACTATTCCTGCCGCTGCAATACGTGCTGCTCGCTCTGTTACTATGTCACACACTTCTGCTACTACTTCTCTTGCCATCTCACTCGCACCTTTTATCTGGTTATTTCATTACCCAGTTTCAGCAAAGTTAGTACAAGATCTCGTAATGCAATTCACACTACGAAGGAGATCTTGTATTAAGGATAGAACTGAAGTGTTGTGTGTGTGTATTATATGAGGAATTGATCTTTACCCCGAAAACATCTCTCAGTTTTTCCATGACGACTTCATGATGTTCTGATGTGTCTTGGTGCATTGCTCCCATATCAGGTGCTCTGCACAATGCCAAACGAAATTACGTCGAAAAAGGGAAAAAATTGGGAGAATTTCAGTTAACCCACACCGAATTGACTTTATTTCAAATAATGAATAAGATTATGATTTTACATTATAGTGGTAAAGGATCAAAATGAAATTATTTTTTGATTATAAATGATTGAAATACCCTTCATTTTTTTGGTTACAAGTACATACACATTTTAACAACTAAAAACAATAAAATATTACGTATCCTAATTTACATCAAAACAGTTGATACAATTTTTTTCAAGAATGCATGTATATTTTAACAATTAATAATAGCAGAATAATAGTGAAGGGCGTTTTGATCATTTTCCATCAAAACATAATTTCACCTTTATCCTTTAATTAGTATTGCAGTGTAATATTATATATATATATATATATATATATATAGTCTTTTTCTGAGATAAAGTGACTTCAGTGGGGCTTGATTAAATTCCTCCAAAGAAATTTAGCTGGTTGTTCTTGTTTTAGCAATATAGAATTATACCTTAGCCGGTAGGGAATCGTGAGATTAGGAGGTACTTTATCTCCAAATAGAGCTGTTTCCTGAGCCAAATTTAACAAGACTCTTCTCACAATTTCTCCCAAGTACTTACCCGAAACAACCTTGGCGAAAATCTGTGAATAATTATTATACCAAAAAGAAAAAAGAAAAAATATTCAGAGTCATTTTGGAACACATTGCAATCTTAATGAATTAATAGCTAATTGATGATAATACCTCGCTGCCGTGATTAGAGCTTTCTGCGTCTAAACTCTCATCAAATTTTGTCAGTGGCAGATGAGAAGACTTAAAGTTTCTCCACTCCGTGCTAATTACCTGCATTACCACTAATCCTATATCCTTTAACCAGTCTGTTCATAGAGTTAAACAGATGCTAATTTTGAATTAATGAGCATTTAATGGTCACTAATTAATTACCAGCTCGTCTGAAGCAGGATTTTGGTGAGTCCATCGGGGAACATCTTGGGCTGCTTCAACATAAACGGCATTTGTGCTCATTCCAAGTGTAACTGCAGCCACATTGTCTCGACTATAGTATCTTCCTCCAGCTAATCCACCTACAGTATCTTCAACCTACTTACCAGGAGGTGTTGGTTAGTGGAAGGGGTTTTGCCTGCGAGTCTATGTGAATATAGAAAATGTCTTTGGGAGGGTCATCCCGAAAATTTTTGAATCTAACTCAATCAAATAATAATATATCTGTGAGATAGAGAGAGGACTTACCATGGCAAAAACCTGAATGTTGTTGATCCCATGATTCTTTAAGGCTTGATTGAAATCATTCACCACCTCTTTCCCAACCTAATTCCAATTCCACGACACCAAATTATATATAGTCTCATTGTTGTATGCATGCACATACTCCTCTAGTCCTATTTATAAGGCAGATAAATATTTTTTTCCCGTATATATAACACACCTCATTACATTTTTCATATAAAACCATTCACTTATTGTTGCATGTGTCGATTTTGTTCTCATGAGACATAATGTATATTAAATAGAAAAGAGTTAATGAAGCTTAAAGTTTTTTTTTTTAAAAAAAAATCTGTGTAAAACATGCTGGAAATAACTTTTAAATAAGATCGGAGGATTATACTACTACAACAACAATGGCGAAATAAAACTCAACTGGGTCATCTGCGGCGAATGTTTTCCAGTGGTTTGAAGTAGTACCAGCTTGATCAACCAGGTTAGACAAAGTGAAGCCCAGTGTCATTGGAGCGTTAGAATTTTCCTTCTCAGGATGTGGATGTGACAAAATAAATTTCACAATCTCTGTAGCCACAAACTCAAACACTTCCTGTCACAAAGTTCATTTATATATACAAGTTCATTATATATCAGTCACATAAGGAAATTTAAATGGGAAATTTTCAGTTAACCCCTATGGTATGGATGGAAGAGAGTTTATTTCAGTCAACCCCCAAAAAATTTTGAAACCTTAGTGATCTTGAGTCAAAATGAAATTAAGTTTTATAGGTAAAAGGATAATGATACCGTTTACTTTTTTTTTTAAAGAGCATTTATAAGACAAATAAAAAGATTCAGAAGAAACCAAGGATTTAAAAAAGAACATTTTGGAGATCTACGAAATAAATAAGGAAATTTATAAGATAAACAAACGATCTAAAAGAACATAGAAAAAATTAAAAACATTTTGGTCATTTACAAGACAAATAAAAGAATTTACAAAACAAATAAATTAATTTACAAGACAAATAAAACAATTTCACAAGACAAATAAAGTAAGGGCATTATTGTCTTTTTCACCCACAAAAACTTAACCTTATTTTAACTCAAGAAGTGAAGTGAAATTTCAAATTTTCTTGGGGTTGACTGAAATAATGTCTTCCAAATTTTTCCAATTTAAATTATATGGAAGAAGATAACCTGTCTAGTTGCATCAAATAGAAGAGGGAAGGAGATTTCTTCTCTGTCTAAGTCAGAGACATGGCTGTTCTTTCCTTTGAGACGAGCACACAAGATCAAAAAGTTGGTGCCTCTCATGTCAACCCCATAGAAGAAACCTTCCTCTTCTCTGCCAAACGCCAAATATATAACTTAACCTAATAACAGTAAATATATAAGAAAAACACAGAGGAAGCCGTTATTTGGAGAAGATGAAGTATATACCCATTAGGGAGAGATGAAGCGTAGGAAATGATAATGTCTAGTTTTGTGGTTTCTATGGAGGAGGACGAGGAAGAAGAAAGGGAGGCTTTCATGTTAGAAACTAAGTCATCCGCGATGAGCCAGAGGGTTTTGACAGGAGTGGCAGATTCCCTTGCGAATTTACGAACGAGGTTTCGTGTTCGTCTATGTTGTCTCTCTTTCTTCTTCTTCCACCTGTTGATCAAGCCGACCGCCGCGACCACCGCCAAGGTTGTGCTTAGTGAAGCTATCACCACCACCTCCTTCCTCATCGTTCCCTGTCTGTATCAATGTGAGATCAGTTCATGGTCAGATCATCACAAATTTGATTTGGTCAGTGCTATTCCTAATATGGAATTGGAATTGGAATTGGAGTAATTGAGATCCGTCAATCCTGTGTATAGAGGAACGAATATCATGGGTTCGGCAACAGAACCTTTTTTCTCTTGAAATTTTTTTTTTTGAATCCAATATTTGCACTAGATTTAAAGCCTCAATTTTTTTATTAGATTAATCCTAGTATTTAGTAATTAAAATGCTGAAAAGGTAGGAAAAAGGGTTAGGGGCAAAAAAAAGAAATGGTAGAAAAAAGGGTTCAAGACGGTAGTCACTTTTTTGTGTGGAATATTATAGTCACTTATTGCGAGGTTATGATAAAAAGATTTTTTTTTTTGATACAGATTATGATAAAATGATTAGTTTCCAACAAAATATATACAGAAGGCTTAAAGTGGCCCAAAATAAATTTATGTCAAAATCTATTTTCATCCTAAATCCCAAAAAGCAAAATTCTGAAAAATTTAGCTTATAATGTTACGTTTCAACCCTGCTTCTTATAGTTATATTTGATTGGGCATGTTTGGGTTATCTTTTTTTTTGAGTGCTGGTGGGCAAATATTTCAGTGGCTTAAAAGCCACTGAACTAGTAGAAAAAAAGCCCAACTTATCTTGTTTGGAATACCCAGTGGCTTATTTAAAAAATCCATAACACACTGGACTTAATTGACGCTCCATTTTGGAGCTTAATCTCCAGTACGTTGGCCCGTGATCATTGCTGTCTCCAGCTGGTTCGCCTCCATCAGGGCTAGGCTTATTAATCATTTAACTTTTCAAAGCATTTAAAACTTTATCCATTTTCACCCAAAAAAAAAAAACTTTATCCATTAATTAATTTTTTTAATAATAATTTAAATTTTTTCCAAATTAAAATTAAAATTAAAATTTTTATTATCCTAATATTAATTCTATCTTATATTTAGGTTTAGTGAGAGTATTTGATAAATTTCATATCTTTTTTAGTTATTTTTTTTATCTTAACTGACTTTTGAAATAATAATCCAAACACTCCTCAATTTAGAAAAAAGCCACTTCTGTAAAAACCAAATGGACAATCCAAACATAAATCATTATCTATAACCTAACTTTTTTCCTACCGATTTTTTTTTAAGTCAGCTGGCTTTTAAGCCACCATTTCCTACTGCCAATCCAAACAGGCCCATTATTGTGAATATGTCCTAGAGGAAAAGACTCTAACCCTTAAGTTTGAAGTCATGAGTTTTTTTTTTTTTGGTCAACGAAGTCATGAGTTTGAATTTGGGTAAATGTCAAAAAAAAAAAAAAAGGTCCTATGAACTTGGAGAGAAATGTCTCTATAATCCCTCTCTTCTACTTCTCTACACTTATTATGTTCACCATTAGATTAACTTTTAATGGTTGTTATGCTGTTGACAAACCAAATAAGGAATTATTGTAACTTAATGTTCTTATAGATCCAAGCAATGATGATGTTGGAATGGGAATTGCAAGTGCATAATGTCTCCAGCTTATGCTTTAGCAAAGACCTTGTACTTTAATAATATGAATGTTTCCTTATAAGTGGAAGGTCGTGGATTTGATTACATTAGTAAGAGCAAATACTATATTTGGTCCCTGAAAAAAAAATAAAGACTCTATTTTGATCCCTCAAACAACGAAACCCCTTTTAAGTCCCTAAAAAGGATGAATTTCCAAAAAAAGGACCTCATTTTAGTCCCTCGAAAATTTCCAAAAACGCTCTTTTAGTCCATAAAAATGTCCCATTTTAGTCCCTGGGGACAAAAAAGGGGTCCATGTTTTTTTCCAGGGACTAAATAGGGTATTTACTCTTTAAAGGCTGATAATGCCGTAACTTGTAAAAAAAAAAAAAAAGGGAAAAAGAAGAAGCAACGGATGCTTTAGCAACAAAGAAAAAAGAAAGGGATTGACAACGGGCCTTAGTTGCTAAGGTTGTATGGAATTAAATTCCCCTCTAGATTAGTTAGTTCTTAAATTTTCAGGCAATAGCCCTCCTTTTAATAATATTTAATTTATTGTAAAAATGTTATTATAAAAAAAAGTGTTTTTTTTAAATAAGAATTTTAGGAAAAGAGTTGGGTTCACCCATAATTTAAAGGCAAGACGAAGTCTCATTTCCTCATCAGTAATACCAATATTGGACAGGGCGAGCCGTCTATTACTCTCAGACATTTACTCAAACACTTAGGAGTTAGGATGCCTCCCCCAGTATTTTGACTAATTTCAAGATCGAACCCCTCCTTTTAATAAGAGTGTCGGACTTCTTTACAAATTAGAAAAAAAAAAAAAAAGGCTGATTGTAAAAGGTTGAAAAAGAAAGGGAAAATTCGTTTCAAGGCTCCTATTGGCCAAAAAATTCCAGAAAAGGCCCAAGAAATCTGAAAATTCGAAAAAAGGCCCAATGATTTTGACAATTCCGGAAAAGGCCCTATCAGAATTTACGCAGTTGTTAATAGGGCTGATCAAGTTGTTATCGGGGTACTGATTTAGTTGTTAAATGGGCTGATTTAGTTGTTAAAAATTTTATTTTTTAACAACTACATCAGCCATTTAACAACTAAATCAGTATCCCGCTAACAACTTGATCAGCCCCGCTAGCAACTTGATCAGCCCATTAGGGTCTTTTCCGGAATTGTCAAAATCCTTAGACCTTTTTACGAATTTTCAGATTTTTTGGGCCTTTTTTGGAATTTTTTTTGGCCAATAGGGCCCTCAAACTGATTTTCCCAAAAAGAAAGGGTATGGAGCCCACCGACCGCCACAGTGGAACGGCCGCCCATTAACGTGGCATAAAGGAAGGAAGGCCACCCCAACGACCGGAAGTAAAGAAAAAGACACCTTTCAAGTCGAAAAAAGAAAGAACGAAGGCACTTTTTATGCATGAA
This sequence comes from Acacia crassicarpa, assembly GCA_034222035.1. Lineage (NCBI taxonomy): Eukaryota > Viridiplantae > Streptophyta > Magnoliopsida > Fabales > Fabaceae > Acacia > Acacia crassicarpa. Next base: position 4,689,888 of record JAWXYG010000010.1, read on the forward strand.
CCGTATTGTCTTTTTGAACTAGGGTTTATTAACCACGTCACACATATTGAGAAATTTCATTAAGGTTAATTAACCTCGTTAAAAATGTCTTCACTTTTCAATTTCGATTTTTTTTTAAAAAAATATCCTTGTTCGTTGAAAATCAATAAATTGATGTATGTTCAGGACTACATTTTGATCAGTAAAATAAGCATGAATGATTCCGACAATTTCGAAAGCAATATACTCCCTCCAGTCCTAATTATAGGAGCAAATTTTAGAATTGGTTTTGGTCCTAATTATAAGAGCAAATTTTAACTTTTGTCTATTTTTTCCTATAATACCCCTATTTGTACTTTCTCAATAATAATTAAAGACAATAATAATTTAATAATACACCTATATATTTTATAAAGTAAATAATGTTTGTAAATTATATTTGAAATTGTCATGTACCTGAAATTTAAAATAATCACTTTGATAACAAAGAATAATTAATTGACAATGAAATTAGGGTTGACGTGAATACTGATTAAATGATATAAGCTGTCACAAAATACAAAATGAAGAGAAGTTTTTGAAAAATAAAATAATGAAATAAAGTTTATTTATCATCAATATCATGCTCAATTGTTTCCCGGCATCTATATATAATTTACAATATGGTTAATTTTGTCACAAAATGAATTTGAGTATATCCCGACTGAAAGCCACGTCCACTACTAACGTATTTACAAATTAACTCGTTATAAGTATATACTCCACTTGGTAAGGGTATTTTAGGAAAATATGTATAATTAACTAATTTAACTTCCCTCCTTAATTCTTCCAAATTCTGGTAATTTGCTCCTATAATTAGGACCGGAGGGAGTATATAAGAAACATTCTAGAATGAACTTTTTAAAAAAGAGCAGAGAGGAGTATATGTTATTTCAAACATAATTACGCTTCCCTCTCCGTTTCACTTAAACTAAACGGGGCCTAATTGCCAAACATATTTTGGTTTTTCTATAGTTATTAGATAGAGATTTTTTATTTATTTTTTTTTTCTGGTGGTCAAAATAAAAAAGATAGAAAATTTTTTCGGAAAAAAAAAAATATATTTCAATCAGTGTGACCCGATTTGATTTGCCTTAGTTTGGTCATACAAGAGTGACTTGAATATGTTGATGTCCACCCTTGACAAACACACCACTCAAAATTCATCCATCTCTGTCAAGCACTTCGTAGCGTGATGGTACTAGGGTCAGCCTTAGAAACTGGTCTTCTTCTTTGTCCAGGGTTCGAGCCCTACCTCTCCCTCCCCCCACTGGCTGTATCAAAAAAAAAAAAAATCATCCATCTCTATATCATCTACATATTGTATACATCTATGTCAAATCATTTTTTTTCCCCACATCTTATAAATAGTGCCACTTACTATGTGAAGCTTTCTAGAATACCCAAGTACCAATTCGATTTATTAGCATGGAAAAGAAAAAAAAAAAAAAACTGACCCAATAATAGCTCAGCGTCGCTGAACTTTTCCATGATAAAACGAAACGAAGATGGAATTCTTCTTTATTATCAATCTATCATCACAGTCCACTGTATATAATCAAAGCATTATACTAAAGGATCTCAATCAAGTGTATAAACCACATCAAACATATTCAAATACAAAGCAACTATCTAACAATAAATGATAAAAAAAACTGTAAAAAAATTTCGAACTTACCTAGTGAAGCGGTGACGGGGAAGACTGGAAGGAGTGGCGACAGGGGTGTCGGCGAAGACCGGGGCGGCGGCGGCGGCACAGCGACGAGAGGTGGAGGACAGATAGTGAAGAAAGAGAGCGCAAAGGAAGGAGTGGATCATGAAAATGAAGGAGGAAGAAGAAGTTGGGAAATTTAAAATGAATTTACGACGGAAAGAGAAATTCTGTCGCAAAACCCGTTTTGCGACGGAATTGGGATTTCGTTGCAAATATTACCATTTTGTGACAGAATTTAAATTCCGTCGCAATTTTTGTCGCTAATCAGCTGTTTTCTAGTAGTGACATACATTGATCATATTTGGTCAGGGGTTGTGGATGTTGGCCAAAGAATATATAGGGTTCTTTAATATATATCACTTTAAGAGTGGTTTGGCCAAAAAATATCGGGGACCAGCTCGATCGGTAATACAATATTGAAACTAAGAAAACAAAAGATATGAGAGAAAAATATATTCTCATTCATCAAAATGATATGTACAGTAAAGGAGCTCTTATATAGAGAGAGCAAAGCAATAAAATCTGACTAAGTACTTACATAAAAAAGAAAATAACTGATAAACAATATGACTTGATTAGTTTGTTACAACCGAATAAAATAAATATTCTAACAAACTAAGTAATATGCTTTGTTACCCCCCCCCCCACAAGCTAATATGCTTTGTTACCCCCCCCACAAGCTGGGGCGTATATATTGATTAAGCCAAGGCGAGATAAAAAACCGTGAAAGGGCTGTGAATCAAAGGGTTTAGTAAAAATATCAGCAAGTTGATTAGCACTGCGAACTGGAAGCAAGCGAATAAGCCCAGCTTGAACCTTTTCTCGAACAAAATGGCAATCAATCTCGAGATGTTTGGTGCGTTCATGGAAAGTAGGGTTAGAAGCAATATGAATAGCAGATTGATTGTCACAGTAAAGCACTGTAGGAGAAGAATGAGGAATCTGCAGATTAGTAAGCAAATAGATCAACCATTGAATCTCACAAGCAACACATCCCATGGCCCTATATTCTACCTCAGACGAAGAAAGAGAAACAGTGGTCTGCTTCTTAGAACGCCATGAAACCAGAGAATCACCAAGGAAAATACAATAACCGGATAAAGAACGACCTGTATCAGGGCATCCAGCCCAATCGGAGTCACTGAAAGCACGCGACTGTAAGGAAGAGGAAGTAGGAAAGAACCTTTACCAGGCCACTCCTTGATGTACCGTAAGACTCTCAGAGTTGCCTGATAATGTACATCGGTAGGTGCATGAGTGAATTGACAAAGTTGCTGAACCACATAGGATATGTCAGGTCTTGTGGTAGTAAGGTACAAGAGATGACCAACTAAACGTCTGTAAGGAGCTATATCAGTAATTAATGTACCAATGTCTTTAGACAATCTAGTACGACGAGCCATAGGAGTAGAAAGTGGTTTACAACCCAAATAACCTGCATCATCAAGGATATCAAGAGCAAATTTGCGTTGATTTAAAGATATACCAGTGGTAGAATGAGCAACCTCAAGACCGAGAAAGAATTTGAGCTTGCCAAGGTCCTTAATCTTGAAGGTGGTATCAAGAAAGGATTTAATGCGAGTGATCTCAAGCATATCAGTACCAGCTAGTATAATATCATCAACATAAACCAAGAGAGCAGTAAAAGAAGCATCACGCTTCCTAGTAAATAAAGAGTAATCAGATTTAGATTGACTATAACCACAAGATAGCAAAGCAGAAGATAGTTTAGCAAACCATTGGCGAGAAGCCTGTTTTAAACCATAGAGAGATTTCTGCAACTTGCAAACTAGATTGGGATGAGAAGGAGAAAAACCAAGGGGAAGATACATGTAAACATCCTCATAAAGATCACCATATAAAAATGCGTTATTAACATCAAGTTGTTCAAGATGCCAATTAGAAGAAGCAGCAATAGCAAGTAACAATCTAACTGTAGTCATTTTAGCAATCGGTGAAAAAGTATCAAAATAATCAACCCCTTCAGTTTGAGTATAGCCCTTTGCCATTAACCTGGCTTTATATCTCTCTAAACTACCATCAGCATGAAATTTAGTCTTAAACACCCACTTACAGCCAATAGGAGATTTATCCTTAGGTAATTCAGTCAAGATCCATGTATTATTTTGCTCTAAAGCTTTTATTTCAGACTGCATAGCTTGCTGTCATTCAGGGTGTTTAATGGCTGCACGATATGTTTTAGGTTCAGGAAGGGCAGAAATAGAACAAACAAAATGTTTATATGAAGGAGAGAGATTACCATAAGATAAAACCAAGGAAAGAGGATATCTACAGGAGCCAGATATGGAAACCGATGGTGTTGAAGTAAGTTGAGAGCAATGGTAGTCACTTAGATATGTGGGAGGTTTGGAAAGTCTGTTAGTTCTGCGAATAGGAAGGTCTGAAACTACAGCTGAAGGCGCTGATGCAGGAGGAATAGGAACTGATGTAGAGGCAGTAAAAGGAGGTAATGCAGAATCAGACAATGAATGAGAACTAGGAGGAGCCGAAGGTGATAAAGAGGGCAAATAAGAGTCATCAAGAGGAAGGTCATCAAAATTAGGTACAACAGGCATAGAGATAGAATCCAAAGAAGATGAACAAGTGGTATAAGGAAAAATAGATTCATAGAAGATGACATGCCTCGAAATAAAAATGTGATGAGTATGAATGTCAAGAAGAACATATCCTTTGGTGTCATTTTTAAAACCGAGAAAAACACATTTGTGAGCTTGGGAATCAAATTTTGTTCTATGAGCAGAAGAGGTACAAGCAAAACACAATGAGCCAAACACCTTAAATTGGGTATAGTTGGGAAGTGTGTTATGAAGTAGGAAAAAGGGAGATTGATTATTTAAAATTGGAGTAGAAAGTCTATTAATAATATAGACAGCATGAGACACAACATAACACCAATAAGATAAAGGCAAGTGAGATTGAAACATTAAGGCTCAAGCAACATGTAAAATGTGTTGATGCTTGCGTTCTACAACACTATTTTGTTCAGGAGTTTCAACACATGAAGTTTGATGTAAAATTCCTTTTGAAGAATAAAAAGAAGACATTTAAAATTCAACTCCATTATCAGTGCGAACAATTTTTACTTTGTGGGCAAATTGGTTTTCAAGGAAAACAAGTAAAGATTGCAAAGCATTTTGAGCCTCAGATTTAGCTTTTAAAAGACTAACCCAAGTATAATGTGAAAAATCATCAACAACAGTTAGAAAATAGCGATAGCCATGTATTGAAGAAAGTTTATAAGGTCCCCAAATATCAGCATGTAACATATGGAGACAAGAATCAGATTTGGATACACTGATGGGGAATGGAGTTTTTCTCTGTTTTGCAAAATGACAAACATCGCAAGCACCAGAAAAATTACAAGAAATGATAGGACATTGTTGCTTCAAGACATTCAAAACAGGGGAAGACAAATGGCCAAGACGAAAATGCCACAAATCAAAAGGGGAAACAAGTGTGGAAACAGAACTAACTCTAACATCCATAGGTAAGTGAATACGCAGCTTGAATAAGCCTTGAGAAAGCTCAGTTGAACCAATTGTTGTATGTAACATCCTCCATTTTAAATGAAAATTATTAATTATTAACTTGATTAAACCATTTATTAAAATGTTTTACGCATACAAATAAGCTTTTGATTTTACTAGGCTTGGATTTTTGAACTAAGTATTGCCTTAAAATTTGCCAGAATACCTAAAATATACTAGAATATGTCAAGTGAGCCCTAATGTGGCAATATACAATAATTCAACATGTACCAAAAAGGTGGAAGCACTGCCGCTAGCAAAAGTAACTTAAGCTTCCGAAGCCATCCCTGATTGACCCACATGAGAAACTATCACCTGAAAAATATTAGTAACCATCAATCCAGCTCATTGTAAATGCTAATACGTGCTCGTGAAGTTCCAAGTGGAACATTTTAAATAACAAAGTACTTATATATCAAATTCATAAAATTCTTAGATCACCATCTCTGTCACAAATTTTAAATCAAATTTCATATCACGAATCACATATATAACATGCCAAGCAATAAGTCGATACCCTGACAACCCTTATCACCCCCATCCTTATAACCGCTGATAGAACCCATGGGCTGTAATATAATAGGTATAATCTCTGTGACAAGACTGCACCAAGCTCTCCGATGATGAGGTTTAGCCCGGCCAAAGACTACATAACTCATATCGGACCATGGGTCCCCTTTCCTTCGAATATGGAAAGGTGTCACTGTCCCAAGGGCTGACCCTAATCCCGACCAAAGGAAAAGGGTGATACCAAGGGCAATATCCGGCCATCCACTATGCACTCAGTGGTGGCATACCACATGGTATTATATACACAATAACTCCCATCATCACTCCATATCCATCACCGCTCCACATCATCACAGTCTTGGCATGAATATATGAAATTCTAAACAAAGATTTACGACAGTAATACATCATCACAATAATCATTAAGGTAACAATATTATTGTAGCTCAAGAAAACCATAAAAAGTACATTTTCCATAACAAATAGTATTACTAATCATTCCAAAATAAATCCCACAAGGCATCTTCATTTAAAAAAAACATAGCTTTCATAGATTAAAAATTACTCACAAACCATCATACAAGCAAGTACAATGAGTAGAAAGTGGTTACCTCAAGTTCTTGACATGATACTAAGTGTACGACAAAACAGTCTCCTTTAAAAATAAATTTAAAATTATATGTTAGTAGAATTAACAATAATCACTAATATCATAATTAAATAATTAATTAAACTATTATTTTACTTTAGTTTTCCTATAAAAATGACAATTTATCTATTCCTCAATTTTTAATCAGATACTAATTTTTATAAATATAACCCAATTTATTAAACAATCTCTAAACTTCCACATACTCAAAATCGTATCAAGTATAATCTAAAATCTAAAATCCCAATTTATAGTTCCATATATTTCAAGATTTAGCAAAACTAACCGATTAAACTTTAAATAATACCTCTAGTAATCCAACTAAATACTTAAATTCTCATTTAATCGGTAAAAATATCCTATATGACGAAAATCCTAAATTTTTAGATAGAAAAATAACTTTAAATTCGCACAACAACAAACTAACAAATCTAAATCGATTAAAGTTATTTATTAATCACACTCTTCATATATACGGTCTTCTATTATCAAAACTTAAAACTTTATCATAATTATAATCCCAACATTTTCACTAATCAGTATTATATTATCCTTATTAGAAAGAGAAAAATGCGTAGATAACTTTCATCAAGGGAGTTTGTTGAAAAAAAATTAATTTAACTATCTAAATAATCTTATAAAATAAATAACGTACTTTAAAATATCTCCAAACTCTTCATTTTTTCCCCTCACCCTTCTCTCACGCTGCTTCCCGCTTTCTTCGGCCTCTCTCACGCACACACACCATCACACATACCATCACTCATATTTATAAGGCTAATAGAGGCGGTGGGTTATTCCAGATGAAGCAAAAGAAAGGCGTTGGGAGAATGGATAATTGTTACTCCCTCTCCCACCGTACGCAGTAATATATTATATACATTATGGGATAAGTTATTATGCTTACTTCTATCTTACCTACCTCTGCCTACCTCTCTCAATGCCGTTAGATTATAATTTCATCCAACAGTAGATATTTGAGGGATAAAATAAATCTTTTACCCTTCCTCTCTCTCCCCTCCGTACGAAATCGCTCTCTCTCCCCGTTCGCTTCTCTCCACTCTGTTTGCCCTAAATGTTGCCGGTGGCCTTGGGACTCACGTTCACCGTCTAAGTTTTTTTATTTTTTCTTGGCTCACATGTTCTTTGTTCTTTGCTCAGAATCGGGGTTGTGATTTCAGCGTCTTTGTGATGACATCGGACGTTAATGCCTTCGGCCTTCCGTAGGTGAGGTTTTGATTTCAGTTTTCTTTTCTCACTCTTCGAGTCTCTGTTCTTTGGTTTTGTTTTGCTTGTCTCAACTCTAAAGCGGATGGTGAGGTTTTGAGGAATATTCCAGTCTTAATTTTAGGGGAGACCACAATGAGACTGAGGCGATTTAGCGGTTGAATTTGCACAAAGCCATGACAAATGGGAAGCATCTTCTGTGGTTCAAAGAATGGAGTAAGTAGGACTGATTTGCAGAGGGCTTTTCGGGATGATGCCTGGAGAAATATTCTGCTGGGTCTCCGTGCTGTCATGCTTCGTTGCCCTTGGAAGTTAGCAAAAGCAGTTGCTGCAAGCACTATTTTGGCTACTAGACCGATATATTTTCAGGAATAAGATCCTCTCTTGGCTTTGTTCTCTCTTATTCTTCCTACCTGTTGATGATTGAATCATATGCACATTTTCTTGCACCTACTTGTCATTTTTCAAATTTAAGAAGACTTTGAAAGATTTTAATCCGTGCACTATATCCTAAGCTTGTAGAATTTTTGCTTGAGTAAAATTGGAAGAGATGATGGATTCGCTTACCATTGGTAGTATATTGTTAGTCATTGCAACTGAGTGGTGAGGATCAATGGATTGTTGCTCATAATACGGCTTTAGTATACTCAATATATTTTGCTGAAAAATTGAAGGATAGAGATTGATGCGTGTGATACAGGGATCTAATACTTGAGAATGAATAATTCAAAACGCTAGTGAATCTGTAGGCAACCGTTCATGTGATTTATTTCGTTGAAGAACCACATATCTTGTATTTTTAATCTTGTGATGACAAGTCGAGAGTTGTGAAGATTGTGTAGTTCTTTGCTTCATTTTCTACACATATCGAGAGATTTTTAATCTTGTGATTTTATGCATCGATGCTCATATTCTTAAACTGATTTAGCAGTTGTGTTCTCTGGGCTTTAGTAAATGGTGTTAATGCTGCAAATATAAATGTTCATGCTGCTCATAATTTTAATGTTTTTTAGAACTGTCTTAAAGATGTCAATTCATGATGATCAAGTCTACTAACTACTTATTTAGCTGCGCTATTCCCTTTTTGCATTTTTACAAGGTGAAGTAGAGTGCATATATTCATGTTTGGTTATTGAATGGATTACACTAGTATTCTGCAATTTTTATGACATATATTGATTGCAGGATATTTTTCCAATGTGAGGAGCTTGTTCTAGGAAGCTAGATCAGGACAGTAAAGATAGTTCTCATAAAAGACTTTCATGAAGATATTGCAAATGTGGGAGTTTGAAATGGTTGAATTCATCATTTTCTTACCCTTCTATAGATTATCGTTTTTTAATAATAGATCTAAAAATCTTTCTTCAATGGGAGATTCATAATTATAGCATGTTCTCTTCAGTCCCAAGGGACATAAGTCAGCAAATTCTTCAGGAATTGGTTTATTCCCAACGTCTAACTGGGGCTTCCTTCAAAGCTTTTCATGATTGTTCTCTCCAGGTATGTTCTGGATTATAAGAGTGAGAGCAATAGCCCCAATATATTTTCTTTTCATGATTCTTGTGGACAAGATTTTGTAGCATTAATGCATTCGGTGACTCTTGCACAGATGAGATCAGTGATGAGAATTTTTGATGGAGGCAACTTGGAGCATAAAATTATGCATAGAATTGGATGTATGAACTATGAAACTACAACTTGGGAAGTAGTAAAGCCCGATGTCTGCGAAAGGCGTGTTTCTTACCAATTCAATGGGCACGTGTCAATTTTTGGTGGTGAAGTCACATGTACACAATAAAAATTTTCAAATGCAAACACTACAAATATGCTTCTTTAGGTCTTTGGGTTAGCTTTTGGTTATAGGAACCCATTCTAATTTTTCTTTAGTTCAATGTATCTATCTTGTTGTAATCATCCCATGCTTGTAATAGAGCAATTGTCATATTAATCAAATTGATTATTTTCTTTCAATAATTGTATTCTTTCAAAAAAAAAAAATCAAATGGTGGATTATAATACAGTTTAAATCAAATGGTGGATTATAATACCGTTCCTTTTTTTTTTGGGATTAAGTTCATTATTTATAAAATTTTTGTCATGGTTTCTGTTATTTATTTATAGATTGTTTTGTTAGGGTTAATACAAGAATACAATTATTGAAAAAAAATAATCAATTTTATTGATATGGCAATTGCTTTATTATAAGTCTGGGATGATTACAATGAAATAGGTACATTGAACTAAAGGAAAATGACAAGTGATCCCTGTAACTAAAAGCTGAGTTTCCAAACTTATTAGTACTATTATTCTTTAAAGAGCACGTGTAGTTCCAAGCCTTGTAGAAGGAGACAAAAATACACTCCCTTTTATGAATTTGCATCTCAACTCAAAATTGTGGTTGGCCAATTATTTTTTGAATTTTATCTTGGAATTTGTGGGGTGTTCAGATCAACATGTTTTTAGCAATATTGCACTTTTCCAAGATTGCTTGCTCTATGTAGGAATTATCCAACCACACTAGAGGGACTCAACAATTTGAGCATCTTATGCTTCTAACTTGTTCAGATTTTCTTTTGGTCTGATTCACTGGTGATGCACGGGTTTTTTTGTTTCACATCACCCTATACAATTTCATTCTATAATGAAATTTCTCCATTTCCTGAAAAAAAAAAAAAGTTTTGGCTTTTAAAATTTTGAATGCTTGAAAGTGATTTTCTCCCTGCATTTTATACTTTTCCAACCAATATTTCAGAATGTTTAGTTCAGAAGAGTAATTGTAGGAACAAGATTAATAAAAAAAACTAAGTGATAGACCATAATTAGATAGATAGATATATAGATCATAACTTATTGTCACTTTTCCACGGGCAACAACACAAAAGCAATGTTCCAGCTCATATTGAAACTGACTGTTCTGACACCAAAAGAAAGGAAAAGGAAGAAAAAGAAAAGGGAAAAAAGGGTAAAAGAAATATGAAAATGACTCTTGAATATCAATAAACACAGTCGGCTCTAAATGATCTTGACGTTTATTGACACTTGCATTGTTGGGAGCTCTTTCTTGTGACTTTTGGGTGGCTTCATTTAAAGCTGAACATGCCCTGGTTTCCCTGTTGGTCCTCCAAGTATCTGCACTTTGTGAACCGAGTAACAATAACAATAACACCAATAATAGCATCTTATCTCCTCAAGAATCTGAATTGTTGTTTGAACCCTTGTGTCTAACACAACCCTGTTACCTTGTGAATTGTGAATCGAAACATAGATGAGGAAATATATGACAGTAAAATTTCAATGATGCATGTGGTTGTGTCGAGTGGAAGAGACTTGATATACCTGAGAGGATTTGAACATGGTGAATGGAGAAAGGGAAAAAAATCACTAATTGCGTAGTAATATACTTATGAAGGACAAATGCTTTCAACAAATGTTAGTTGTTTGTTATTTATATATATAGGACCGGAGGGCGTGATCACTAAGGAAAAAACACAACAGCTTAGGCTTACGAACAACTGATTAAGCTTTTCCATGAAAAGTGATAATTTCAAATTCTAAATGAGAAATTGTAAAACTTTGCAACAGACACAGTGAGAATTGCCCTTACTAGTAAACCAGCCTAAGATGAATTAATCGCAATTAAGGGTTGATTCAGTTCAAACATGAATTTAATCAAAATAGACACGGGATGATATGTTACCAAAGAAGAGAACTAGGTGAAACAGAAATTTTTAAAATTTTTGTTATATGAATTATCAAGTAAACAACCATTGCTAACCCTAACAATCAAGTTGCTTGATGAAAATTCGTATCCTCATAATTTGATATCCCATAAACTAATTTCAATCAAGTGTCTTCCTGACTAGAAAACTAGGAGGCCAGAAATGGATTAAATAAAAGGAAAGGATAATAATAGAGTGAGTTTAGGAGAGCCCACATCGGAAAGGAGAGAAGCTAATTTACAATATCAAATTTTGATATTGTAGAAAATGTTGATCTAACGTAGAAAAGTTAGCTAATTTTGTTGCGCTGTTACACTTTAGTTTAACAAGAACATGTGATATATAGACGACTGATAACAAGAGAAGGAAAAAAAAATTCCACGACAAGTGTAGCTAATAGGCGCAGGTTACAGTTTTATTGTATAGTTAGCATTTCTTGATTATCTTTTGGCTGAGTTGCTAATTCCTAATAATTGAACCTGACAAACCAGAACTGACAGATGGCAGCAGATGAAAATTGCAGAAAATACAGAAGACTTGCCTAGCAATTGAAGGGTCAGCAACCTCCCAACTAAAGCTTCTTCTAAAATCCTCTCTGACTGTTACAACAGCTGCCTTGTCCTTTTCATATCCTCCCGTTTCACATCTCAGCACTCTCCAAGGCTTTCACCTCTCCCAATTAATTCGCCTGCGCAGAAACATAATCATAAAAATTATTTACAATTTAGGGGCCATCATTTATCCAAGAATAATATCTTTGGTAATGGAAATAAAATCATTCTGGCCATTCTATATTTCTTGCATTGTTAAAGATATTTACTTTGACGATATGAAGGACAAATGATATTCTGGCCATTCTATATTTCACTGCTCCCACATGTAAGTTATGAGCTCTGGCATGACTACGTGCAGCTAAAGTAAGATATGTTCCCTATCAAGTCATATTAAAGCTAGTAAAGATGTCTAAAACTCCAGGAAGGGTTCAAGGTGCTTTTGATTCACAAAATCCAAGATACAAAGAGGCTGGAATCATCGTATACCTGAAAGAAGAATGTATCAGCAGTAAAGAACTCATGGAATTAGTTAATGTGTTTTCAGCATATGGTCTTAAAGTCCAGCAAAACTAAAGCTCAAATAGAAAAGAGGCAATATCAGCAGATATTAATAACATAAATAATGGAATACGAAAAATAAATCCACAAATATCAGAAAACAACTAGTAGAAGAGGCATCAGTGAGTGAACTGTTGAGAATTTTCATGGGTATGATCAGTTCAAATAGCCACCCATGTTTCTTTCTTTCATTCAACCAGACTGGCTAAAACGTTAATTGTTAATTTGGGGGCATATATTGTACAGGAATACATTAATTGTCAATTCTTACCGAAAATAACTATTAATTTCAACAAATTATACGAGGGTCTCCCAAAACTCTGATGTAGCTGCACCCCACAACTAGCGAATGTTGTTTATCCCAAACTTCGCCTTGCTGTTTACTCAAACTTATAGATATTTACTTGTGATTGTAATTCCACTTCAAAAGAAATGATGGACGAATCATAATATAAGAACAGAATGGATTGTAATTACCAATTTGGCTTCAAGTTCGCAGCTACATCAGTGAGTTCCTTCAAGATCCGCTTCGATGCCATGGTGAAACCTAATGAAGAGACCGGATTATCTCAGATCAAAACAAAAGCACACACAACGCGCACGCATAGATATAGACATGCATCGGAATAACCACTAGGAAAACCCACACGAATTCGCACCAGGGTTCTGACCCTAACGCACATGCATCGGAAGTTCCTTGTTTGTTCGTTCTAATCTGGCGAAAACATCTGAGGAGTCTAAAGCCGTGGGAGAGAGGGGGAAAGGGAAACAATAGGGTTTTATTGCTTAATTCTCTGTCATTGGATGATTTCATAATCTAACGGTTCTGAAGGAGGTAGGCAGAGGTAGGTAAAGCAGGACTAGGTAAAATAACCTATCCCATATATTATATATATTGTTATAATAACTATTAATTTAATTAATTTATCATTATTAAATTTATTATTATTATTATTCCTTTAAACTTCTGACGTTCTTTTTCTTTCTTTCTTTCTTTTTTTTCCTTTTTTATTTCAACTACTTATTATTTTCACACCCTTGTTCTACCAATTTCTTTTACTATTAAAATGATGTTTTATATACAAACCTTTATTTTGATAATTACAAATAAATTCATGTATCATTATTATTATTATTATTATTATTATTATTATTATTATTATTATTTTTGTAATTAAATCCTAAAATTTAGGATGTTATATTGTCCATGTTTTAGGATCCTATATAAAACAATGAGAAGCAGAGAAAAGGCAAACACAAGAAAGATCGTGAGCCATTTGGGAAACTGAAATAATATTGAGATGAAAATCTGGAATATAAAGGACATCAGTAAGAGTAATTGAGGCATTTATTTTAACAGTACCAGAGATACTAGCAGCAATGACAGATTGATTGGGCAAAGTTAAACGAATAGGGGAAATATTCGAATATGAACTAAACAATGTTAAGGAATAACAAACATGGGTAGTAGCACCACTATCAAGGATCCAATGATTAGAGGAATCAAAGGCAAGAATAGTATACATACGCTGAGAATTAATATTTGGAATCAGATGTGCTGCAGAAAGTTGGTTGACACAGGGAGTAGCAACAGGTTTTGAAGTAGAGACAGAGGCAGTCAAACCAGGATCAGTCATATGTGTAGGTTGCAACAGAGCAAGTAAATGATTATATTGATCTTGACTAATATATTGATTAGCAGTAGTAGGTGTCGAAGATAAAATACCAACTGAAGGGTTAGGAGAAGATGTTACCACACTATTCATAGAACCCTTCGTACGAGACTTGTAGCCAGGAGGGAAGCCATGCTTCTTGTAACAAGTCTCAACGGTATGTCCGGGCTTTCCACAGTAAGTGCAAACCTTAGAATTAGGAGGATATTTTGACTGATGAGTAGACTGGTGTGGGGAAACTGAATTCGCACGAGCAAGGCATACAGTTGGTTTGGAGACACCCGTGAGTTCCCTCTCTTAGCTTGTTGAACAACCAGAGAAAATGCCTTGTTAATGGAAGGCAGAGGGTCCATTAAAAGAATTTGAGACCGGACAGTAGAAAACCGATCATTCAGCCCTTTTAGAAACCGTATAACATAATCCTGATGAAAGTATTCCTTGGACGAACAGGAACAAGCAGGTATGGGATGAAAATTGAGCAATTCATCCCAAATAATCCTCAATTTGGTAAAATAATCAGAGACAGTAGAATCACCTTGCCGGATGAGGAAGAGTTCATCCTATAGCTCAGCAACACGAAAGGCATCACTCTGACTAAAGCGCTCTTTTAAATCATTGCACACGTTGACCGCACAATTAAGCCAGATAACACTCTGACTGATTGAGGGAGAAATTGATCGAAGGAGCCAGGTCAGGACCATAGTGTTGCAATGTTGCCAAGCTGGAAACAAGGGATCTGAAACCGCCAGAGGCAGCAAGGTACCATCGACGAACTGTTGTTTGTTTTTGCTCATGAGAGCAAGCAGCATGGCGCGGGCCCAGTGATGATAATTGGTACCGATGAGAGGAGAAGAGACGAGAATCAAAGAAGGATTCTCATTAGGATGCATATAGTAGCAACTGGAAGGATCTTGAGTTAGGGCTTGAGAAGAAACCGACGATGAACCCTCGGTAGCCATTGAATGGAAAACACAATCAGAGATCAGCAAATCAAGAAATCAAATAGCAAATTGGAAGAACAAGGCTGAAGATCTCCAGGTGAGGAAGAAATTACAAAATCGCCAGAAGAAATCAAGAGCAAGCCAGAAATCAACCACGAGCAAAAGAATGAAGCTCGACAGGCAAAAAAAAAAAAAAACATCAGATCAGCAGCAAATCAGAAAACAATGAGAGTTTGTGTCTTTGATGCCGAAGGAGATCAATCGAATGAGGTCAGATCAGAGGGCAGATCAAAACAAGCACACCAAGAAGATTTTGATGTGTTTGATGCCGAAGAGAAAGAGAAAGAGAAAGGGGAAAGTCAGAGAAGGCGGAAGTGTTTGGGAAAAATAAACTGATACTACCTCCGGTCCTAATTATAAGAGCTAGTTGACTTTTTTTGAAGAGATTAAGGAAGCTAAATAAGTTATTTAATCATTTCATATGTTGTGTATCCTTAAATTATATATTAGTCTATTAGTTAAATTAAGTAGTTTGAAGAAAAAAATAAAAATAAAAATACTCGAAAGTTATTTAATTAGCTTCCTTAATCTCTCCAAAAAAGTCAACTAACTCTTATAATTAGAATCGGAGGGAGTACCATAATACAATATTGAAACTGAGAAAACAAAAGATATGAGAGAAAAATAATATTCTCATTCATCAAAATGATATGTAGAGTAAAGGGGCTCTTATATAGAGAGAGCAAAGCAATAAAATCTGACTAAGTACTTACATAAAAAAGAAAATAACCAATAAACAATATGACTTAATTAGTTTGTTACAACCGAATAAAATAAATATTCTAACAAACTAAATAATATGCTCTGTTAATCGGTAGGTAAATTAGTGATGTATGAATTCAGTCATACTTTTGAAAAATGAAAAGCTCTAAATCGTAACTTTCTAGATAGTTGGCCGGTTTTATATCTATATATGTATGTATATCACACATTCACACACACACGTTCCTTGTAAAGACGTATATATGTATAAAGGCATTAGCGTTGTAAAGTCAACCTTATTGATTTGTTGTGTTGCACTCGCTTTTGATGGTTGAATGTAAGTTCTTCATATCATATTCAGCCAATATAAAACGTACGGCTAGCTGCTTGGGTCGAATAATATCGATAACGTACTTATTTCTTGACGAAAATGGATTAGCATCACAAAATTTCAATAGGAAGCCGTACGAACATTTGACTAATGGCTGCGGAAGATCTTCCATGGTCTCACGCGTTTCTATTGATTATGACCCATTTGGATATTTGGATAGTGGTGATGGAAGTAACTTTTGTTCAGATAAGCTTTTGTATATAGAAGATAGGATAAAAATCAAATTGTAGATGTGATTTGTGTTTGGAATAATGGTGGTAGAAATGAATTTATTTTTTTAGATGAGCTCTTATTTAGATGATTATTTGATATAGAAAATCACAAGAATTTTATTGAATAATACATATATATATATATATATATATATATACATTAGCTGTATATATTGTGATAATTGAATATAAAAAATTAAATTTAAATTTGATAAAAAATTAAATTATTGTTAAAAAAATTACAAAACTCTAATATACTTAATTAAATATATTATAATGGATAAATTAAAATGCATACAAATGTATATTTAATAATATATTGTTTATTATATCACCTATCTTTAACATTTTTCTTCAAAAATGCCAGAAATTGGAAAAAAAAAAGACTTCTAAAAAAAATCACTATTTTTGGGGAAACCCTTTACCCACCGAAGCTATCTCAAAGGACAATTTTCCCCCATTGGGATTTTAATCACTTCTGTTTGGGCTTCTTTTTTTTTTGGACTTTTACAGTTATGCCAAACATGCACTATGTATGGGTGTTGAAGAAGGACCTACTTTCTCAGCTTTAGATCTTGTGTGTTGTCTATATTATAATTAAATTTGGATGGTTTATATTTTTTATTTGTGTTTAATTTTATTAGAAAAAAATGGATGGAAAGTTTTTATTTGAAAATTTTATTGGTCACGAATACTTGCTATGTTTTTACACACGAAATACTAATATTCTGCATGATTTCATACAAAGAAAACACTAATACTCGAATTCGTGTCATTCTAATAAATAAAGTTTTTAAATAGGGATTTCTCACCAACTTTTTTATCATATAGAATTATTTTTTGATTCATAGTTCAAAGTTAATATATCCTATTAATGCATTTAGTTTGAAAAAAAAGATTCATAATGACTCCCATTTTGTTAATTGCTTGAGCTAGTTCTTGAAATATTGGAATTTGAATTATTCAAAACAATTGAATGCCTTATTAGCAAAGTAACAATTAATGTGCTTCTCAATTTATGGGGAAAACTATAATTGTTTCTAGAATGTTTAAGTTTTTCTTAAGTAACTTTTTTTTTTCATATCATATGAAATAATTTTTTTCACATGTTTACTTCCTATGATGCAAAATCACTTAATATAAAGCTAATTCAAACATTAATTAGGTCACATTACAATGGCCACAACTAGACCCAATCATGCTTAAATTTGACTTGATAATGTCAGAATGAGATAGTAACCCAAAGAAAAAAAAAATGACAATAACCGCAAAACTCGACTTATCATAATCTGCAATACCAGCACATGACTTATTAGACTAAAATTAGTGTATTAAAAAGTTCAATTCAGTGCTATTTAGATTAACGGTGGAAGACTAGAAGCCACTTTGCCACAAAACTCAGCTTGCATGAGTATGTTTTTCAAATGCTAATTTAAATAAGCTGTCGATCTGAAATTTATTGTTAGTTACGTTGCTACTAGAAGTGAAGATTAAAAATTTATGTTAAGAGAGCTTATTCCTAATTGAAACCTTATGTAATTCAAAGGTCCCACCAAATGATTAGTTAAACATAAAGAAAACTAAACATTGTGAAAAAGTACATGCAACTTTAATTTTAGAATTAAAAACAAAACGGAGAAGGTACATGCATGTGGGACGTAGTGATTAAAGGTTGCTATAGTTAGAAATCTTCAGCTAGTGAAATGAAAAAAATGGTTGTGTTGGAGGAGAGAGAAACTCTGCCTTCTCTCTAGTTTCAGTCTCGCACCGTGGTTTCTGAATTTGAAGCCGTGAATAGTTGGTGAACTCACGGCGTTCTCGTCTCGTTCCCAGCTGTCTCTCATCTCAAGCTCTCAGTGTCTCTCTCATCTCAAGTTTCATTCTTCACTGTTAGAGCTAGTCGTCGCCGTCTTCTCTCAGATCTCGCCGACTTGCGAAAAAATTGCTGGATCTCGCCTGATCTCTTTGTCTTTCGCCGGATCTACTCGCCTTTCTCCGGATCTACTCGTCGTTTCGCCGGATCTTCTCGTCCTTCGCCGGATCTCCTCGTCCTCCTAAGATCTGTTCATCTTTTCATTTGCATCTGAATGGAACTGCTCATGAAAGATGCTTCTCCTCCCAACCTGGAGGATTCCTTACGGTCGACCAAGAAGGTCCGCATACGGCCATTAGAGGATGGAAATGGCACTGATTGTCAACCAGAGGGGATGGATGCTGAGATGGCTGATAAACCAGAGGCGAAGGGGGTGTCGTATCGAACCAAGCTGCTCAACTTAGATGGGCCTGGCATGGGAGTACAACATCAGATGGAGATCGAACTTAGTGAGACGGATTTCCAGATTAGCAAGGAAGGCGAAGTCCCGGCCATAGCCTTTTCAGAAGCCATCAAGGCAACTTTGAGTAAAGGGATGGAGCGATCGGTGATACTCAAACTACTGGGAAGGACTATCACGTATCATGATCTGCTATCCCGCACGCGAGTGATGTGGCACTTGAAGGGTTCATTCAGGTTAGTAGACATGGATGGCAACTTCTACCTGGCTACCTTCGATTTGGAAGAGGATTATTTGAAAGTCCTTACAGATGGTCCTTGGATGATATTTGGGGCATATTTAACGGTGCAGCCTTGGTCCCTAGAATTTGATGCTAGGACGTCTACTGTTTCCAAGGTGGTAGCCTGGGTGAGGATTCCTGGACTATCGTTTAGATATTATCACAAGAGTACGTTAAGAGCAATCGGATCGTTATTGGGGGAAGTTGTTAAGATTGATTATATGACGGAAACAAGAGGTCGAGGAAAGTACGCTCGTCTTGCTATCCTGATGGATCTACTGCAGCCGTTAGTTCCATGGATCATGGTCGATGGGACAAAGTATGGCATTGAATATGAAGGCATGCCACTGATATGCTTTGAATGTGGCCTATATGGACATCTGAAGGAGCGATGCAAGACTCGGACCCAATTTTCCATTGCCAGTACCCACCCCGGGAAGACAGCATCTAGCCCACCCCAGTGTCAGCCTAAAGAGAAAGCCGTCGTGGATGGGCCACCGGAACCCTCGTCCTCGCAGTTTGGATCGTGGATGCAGGTGAAGTATCCCAAAAAAGGTAACAAACAGAATTGGGGTAAGACAACTAAGGTGGTGGGACCTCAAATTATTGAAGGATCTCGATATAACGTTTTGTTTGAGGAGGATGATATGACGGCTGACTCTACGCAAAACATCAATGGCGAAGGAGGAAATAACGGCTTTAGTCAAGGATCACAGGAGCCTAGTGAGGCCCAAAAGCCAGCCAAACACAAGTCTGGAGGGCTGATGACACAACATACGCAAGTCTACAGGAAGAAAGAAGTCGTGGCCAGCCCAGCTAAGAGTGTGGCTGATCCACCGCAAACTGAGGCCCACCATCGAGAAGCCTCATCTATGGGTCTGGTAGGTGGACATGTTTCCAAGGAAAGAACAATGGCAGATGGCTCGGCACAGGCACTGACAACCGCGGTATCAAAGACGACTACACAAGGGGGAAGCAAACCTGGGCAACAGGCCCAAAATGGAAAACTTAGGGACACTGGTTTCACTGTAGTTGAGCAAGAGTCGTCTTTGGATGGGAGTAAGCATAAGGTTGTGAAGATCGAGAGAACCAGGTTGGCACTCCACGATGTGAGTTTGCAGGTTTTGAATAGCACAATGCAGCCAACCAAAACGCAGGAGGCGACCATGGTTGATGGAAGTCAAACGAAGGAAAACATGGGGAGTTCTTATTCCGGTAAAAAGCCTGTGGCACAGGGAATAAAATTACAATCAAGTTCAACGCGTTCTCTGAAGGTTCGGAAGAAAAAACAAGCTGCTCACATCTCAAAGGATGCCCTAGACGCTATTCGGATGGAACTAGAAACCCCAAAAGAAATACATCCAGACTTGGGAGGATCTCCACCGAAGATGTCGGCTCTGCAAGGGTATGATAATGGCCCCTCGGGGTCTGGTGCTAATATTTGAAATTAACCTTTTTCCATGCTGGTACAGCTGATGGTTTGGAATTGCCAAGGGGCAGCTTGCAAAAAATTCTTTCGCCCTTTTATGCTTTTGTTTGGTGCTAATATTTGGTTTGCATTTGAAATGGCTAGAGCCAGACTTGTTTGTTGTACTGACTGATCTATATGATTAGTCCTCCACTTTTAAACAAAAAAAAAAGGTTGCTATAGTTAAAAAGAAAGAAATCAATTGGCAAAAAAAGAGAAGAAGAAAGTAAAACACACTCAACTGAATATTGTAATAACTACCAGCTTGAATTAATAAACACAGATGAAAATTTAGAAATGGTCAAAGTACAAAAATACATATGATCTTTTACGTAAAGTACACCTAACACTTAATGTTTTTTTTAGGAACAAAGTAACTATGAACTTTAAAAATTAGGGCAAAAATCACAGTTCATTCAGTTAGTTTGATCCCTCGTCATTGAACACTCCTAGAGGAGTTGAGCACCTGACTGCTGCCTCTGTTTTTGGTGACACACCTCGAGTCTCCGGTCATAGTCTCCTTGAAGCTATAATTGTCTTGTTGCTGATTTTCAAAACGATTCACTAGATTTATGAGGTATAAAGTCAAATTTCAAAATTCTAGTTTGTTTTCTTCCATGTAATGTAATGTAATGTAATGGCAGAACTGTACTCTACCTTTTTTGTCTTGACTCCCCTGCTTAAATGAATCTGCGAGGAGTCTCAGGAGATGATTGAAGATAATCAGGAAGAAGAGATTGGTGACATTGCTTATGTATTTGAAGCTTTGTGGGTTTTTTTTAAAGCTTTTTCAATGACATGGAGATATTTGTGGAGATTTGATATTATTTTTGTTTTGATTATATGATTTTGTACGTATATATGGGTTGTTGATTCCTGTCTTCTTATTGATAGTTTTCAGTTTGATTTTCCTTTTTACATTTTGATCATTGAGTATATTGGTTGTTGATGTGTTCGTGATGGGGTTTTGATTTCTTCAGTAATCTAAGAGTCAAGAAGCTTTCGGTAATGCAAGATCCAAAAAGCTTTCTGTGTTGGGAGAATAAGTATAGGGGTCATATGAGGGGAAAAAACAGAGCTAAGATGATAGTGTTTTTCTTTTTCCCATCAAACTGCCAATTAAGTTTAAAATTAGCTGACTCATCATGTATGTCAGCATTTTTAATCAAACTAAAGTGTGATTTTTGCCTCAATTTTCAAAATTCATAATTATTTTTATCCTTTCAAAAAGTATTAGGGGTAAGCGCACTTTATTTAAAAGTTTATATGTATTTTTGTATCTTAATACTTTAAAAAATGAAGTTTCAAGTTTGAAAGGGCAACTCGTTTGAAATATCGTGTACGTGTTGAACACACAAAGTGATGAATGTATCCCATCTTCAAACTCGGAGTGCAACTCTGACACATTAAAAGGTGGTCGGAAAACAAGAGTAAAAGGATATCGTCGTACCAACCATGCAAAAAATGTCAATCTATAATATATATTACGTATGAATAATAACAACAAAAACGAGACTGCGTGCATAACGAAAACAAAAAATTGTATTTCAGTAAAGCTTTGAGGCATTCCAATCTTGTGAGCCATTCTAATTCATCTATCTGAACTTTTCAACATCAAAGAAGCTTCAATATATTAATAGAATACAAGAACACCGACCATTGTATAGAACGGTTGAGTCAGAGGGGGTCTACTCATGTCTCCAAAATAATGAGCGTGGATTAATGAAAATGAAATGTGAGAACCGTGAAAGAGTCATGAACGAGAAAACTACAGAAGACGATAGAGTGTGAATGACCTGAAAATGAATTGAAAGGTGGATGATAGAGCGTTAGGGTTCAATTTTTTGTCGGTTTCTGGGTTGATCTTGGCCCGCGTTCAATGTAAGTTATTTGCTTTTTTCCGAAATTATTATTCCAAGATTTTGACTCATTCTTATTTCCATTTTATTGACCACTGGAAAATCGGTGAAAAGTCCTAGTTAAAAATGTTATTGATCAATCAACCTCTGAGTCCAGCAGAGAGGACTAATATCTCAAAATATGGTGAATCAAAGTTCAAATTCTCACTAATAGAGACACTTAGATTTAGTGTCCATTATTGATTTGTTGTGTTGCTCTCGCTTTTGATGGTTGAATGTAAGTTCTTCATATCATATTCAGCCAATATAAAACGCACGGCTAGCTGCTTGGGTCGAATAATATCGATAACGTACTTATTTCTTGACGAAAATGGATTAGCATCACAAAATTTCAATAGGAAGCCGTACGAACATTTGACTAATGGCTGCGGAAGATCTTCCATAGTCTCACGCGTTGCTATTGATTATGACCCATGGATAGTGGTGGTAGAAGTAACTTTTGTTCAGATAAGCTTTTGTATATAGAAGATAGGGTAAAAATCAAATTGTAGATGTGATTTATGTATGAGATAATGGTGGTAGAAATGAATTTTTTTTTTTCTAGATGAACTCTTATTTGGATGACTATTTGAGATGGAAAATGACAAGAATCTTATTAAATAATATATATATATATATTAGCTGTATATATTGTGATAATTGGATAAAAAAAAATAAATTATTGTTAAAAAAATTACAAAACTCTAATGTACTTTATTAAATATATTATAATGGATAAATTAAAATGCATACAAATGTATATTTAATAGTACATTATTTAGTAGGTCACCTATCTTTAACATTTTTCTTCAAAAATGCTAGAAGTTGGAAAAAAGTGACTTCTAAAAAAAGTCACTTTTTTTTTTTTAGAAACCTTTTAGCCACTGAAACTATCTCAAACGACAATTTTACCCCATTGGGATTTTAATCACTTCTGTTTGGACTTTTTTTTGGGGACTTTTTTACAGTTATGCCAAACATGCACTATGTATTTTTTTTTTTTTAATCGAAGGAAAACATGCACTATGTATGGGTGTTGAAGAAGGACCTACTTTCTCAACTTTAGATCTTATGTGTTGTCTATATTATAATTAAATTTGGATGGTTTATATTTTTTATTTGTGTTTAATTTTATTAGAAAAAAATCGGTGAAAAGTTTTTATTTGAAAATTTTATTGGTCACAAATACTTGCTACGTTTTTACACACGAAATACTAATATTCTGCATGATTTCATACAAAGAAAACACTAACACTCGAATTCGTGTCATTCTAACTACTAAAGTTTTTAAATAGGGATTTCTCACCAACTTTTTTATCATATAGAATTATTTTTTGATTCATAGTTCATAGTTAATATATTCTATTAATGCATTTAGTTTGAAAAAAAAGATTCATAATGACTCCCATTTTGTTAATTGCTTGAGCTAGTTCTTGAAATATTGGAATTTGAATTATTCAAAAAATTGAATGCCTTATTAGCAAAGTAACAATTAATGCGCTTCTCAATTTATGGGGAAAACTATAATTGTTTCTAGAATTTTTAAGTTTTTCTTAAGTAAATTTTTTTTTCAATATCATATGAAATAATTTTTTTCACATGTTTACTTCCTATGATGCAAAATCACTTAATATAAAGCTAATTCAAACATTAATTAGGTCACATTACAATGGCCACAACTAGACCCAATTGTAACATCCTAAAATTTTTCAAGAGAAATTAATTTATGGTAATTAAAATTTATCATGTAATTACTCAGTATGAGAGTACATTTTTCTGAAGTAGAATTTAAGATTTATTTTTATAATATAGTAATATCTCAAATTTTGGAACAAGGAGTTTAACTTAATAAGACTGAGATAAGAAAGTTGCTAGGCTCTTGATAATCAGTATTTTTCTTTCCGTTGCAATCAGGGTAAAAATCAGATATTAACTTGAATGGTAGATGGTTATGTAGTAGATAAGCATGTGATATTTGATCGGAAGATGAGTATTCGGTAGTTAGATGGTAGATGGAGGTATGTATGGTAGTTACATGGTGGATGGACATATGAAAGGTAGTTAGACAGTGGATGGAGATGTGTATGGTAGTTACATGGTAGATGGATATATGAATGGTAGATTGACATGGTAGATGGGTAGTAGATAAACATGTGATTTATGAAAAGTAGTTGTGACCCAAACTCCATAAATACCTCACTGATGAAGACCTTTTGTCATTAGCCTTGAGGTCCACAATCAACAATTAACCAAGGATTGCATATAGGCAAACCTAGGATCGTTCTCTCTTTTCGAGGAGCCTTTTATTGAATCCTAAGTTATCTAAATGTCATGCAAATGCAATGAAAACAAGGGGGATTGGGTTTTGGATTTTTAAATTAATAAACTAAAATATAAATGCAATTTAAATGAAGCAAAGATAAAATAGAATATAAGAAAATGAGAAGAAACAGATTAAAATCGATCAACCCAACGTTCAGATTCCAAAGACTTCCATCATTGAACGAAATATAAATAACCCACGTTTGGCTCTGGACGAACCGAGATCTCTGCATCCGCCTAGAAAATCCCTCGACTAGACGATCGTCTAGAATTTGTCCGAACAGCGACGTCCCACTGTGTGATCGCACAGCAAAACTTAAAGCCTAGTTTGAACTCAGTCCTTGGGATGAACCAAACCGAATATTAAATCTAATATTCGAACTATTTCCAGAAATCAGATCCGATAAGATGAAAATAGAAACGAGTTAAATTACCGATAAAGCACAAGTTCTCTAGACGAATCATGGAATCCTCAACGTTGGATCAATCAAAGAAGCTTAGCCAAGCATGGCTAGGAAAAACGCATAAGAAAAGATGAAGAAGAACATGAAGAACAACTAAGAGAAAATAAAAAGCTTCTAATTTAATTTGAAAATCTCCTACAACATAATTGAGAATATGTTTGTAGCCACAATCTAATATTCCTTATATAGAAAAGATGACTAAAAATAAGAAACCTCTAATAAATAGAAAATCTCTAAAAAATAGGAAACCTCTAATAAATAGGAAACCCCTAATCAATAGGAAATCCCTATAAAAAAAGGAAACCTCTAAAAATTGGTCTTTTATTACAAAATTCGAGCAAAATAAAAATCCAGAAAAATAGGTCTGTCTTTAGCTCCAATTTCGTCCATCTTCTTGTCCGAATCAGCCTTCTGAGTCTTCATAACAATTGTAGCTCTCTGAATCATCTAAAAAAGGAAAGAAGAATCAGGCTAATTGGATATCTAGATCAAAAGTTATGACGAAAATACTAAATCATTGTAAATCTGGAATTTAATCATAAAAATGAATTAAATCCAATTAAAAGCTCAAAGCTCGATTAAGTAATAAAATCCATTATTTATTAACTAAACAATCCTAAATTTATTCACCCAGAGATACAAATAAGTGTAATAATATTCAATTATCAACCCCTTCTCATTTCTTTTACAACACAAACACTCAAAACACATAGAAAGATAGAGAGAGAGAGAGAGAAAGAGAAGAGAGAAAAAGAGGAGGAAGGAGAGTCGGAGAAGAATGATAGAAATCATTTGGTATTTGTAATTAAGAGTATTGGAGTACAATAAAAATAAACTTGGAATTGAGGTAACCTTGGTTATTCTTTTATATACTTGTCAAATGTATATATGTCACTACAAAAAAACCCGGCTATTTGTGGCGGTCAAAATAGCCCATTTGTGGCGGTTATTGGCGTGACAAATAACATTAGTCGCGGTTAGACGAACTGCGACAAAAACCAATGAAACAAACATATTTGTCGCGGTTAACAAAAACCGCTACTACATGCAAATAAACCACTTCTATAACTGTAGCGGTTAAAACATACCGCCACTATATATGGCTAAGTTGACAACTTATATACACAACTGTCGCGGTAAAAAAACCGTTACAAAATGAAAAAAATTTTGGCGCCTTTTTTTATTTTACATTTGTCGCAGTTACATAACCGTTACAAAATAGTCCAAATATCTGAAAAAGTTTACCGCCATAATATTTGTTACGGTTGGTAACCGCCACAAATAATTCCCGCCAAGATTTTTACAAAAAGTTTTGGCGCCATTTTTGACCTCAGCGTACCATTTTGTAGCAGTTTTAAAACCGCTACAAAGTGGTGAAATTTTTTTTAAAAAAATTATTTCACAATTCTTATAGTAATTCAAAAATGTTAAATTATTATCTCATTTATATTTTTACGGAAAATGATACTAAAATATAATATTTGATTGTATAAGATAGTATAGATATGGAAAATAATGAGAATATTTAAGTATAATAACAATAACTGAATTAGTAAAAATAAAATGAATTATAAAACAAAAGTATGAGAAAGTAGATCGATGAATAAGTATATGAAAGTAGAAAAGAAGTTGAAAATTGAAAAAATGTACCTGTAAAATAAAAGAAGTTAATATCAAGCGGGTAGAAGAAAAAACAAATATTATCAAGCTGAGTGACACTTACCCGATTCAAACACTTTGCCTCGTTGAGAAAACGTAAAAATATGAGTGAAGATAGAGAGAAAACGTGTGCAGAAATTAAAATGGGAGCATATTGAATGTGATTTGGTGGGGTTATTTATTTTGATCTGAGCGTATCATTTTGTAGCGGTTGAGGTTGCGTTTTTTGTAGCGGTTTTGTTATGTTTTGTAGCGGTTTTTTATTTAGTAGCGGTTTTTCTGTTTTTAGTGGCGGTTTAAAACCGCGACAAAATACTTTTTTGGCTTTTTTTTTTAAAAATAAAAGTAAAATGAAGAGTAGGGATACAAATAACTTTTTTGGGTTTTTTTTAAAAAATAAAATTAAAATAAAGAGTTAGGATAATTTTTCTTCTCAATCTTCATCGGCCTCCCTGCAAAGAAAGTTTGTATAAAAAGTTACGTGTGAGTTAATATAGAATAAGACATAGAAAAATTTTTTGAAGTGAAATTTTTAAATTTCATGTTACGGATATTAAAAGACGTACCGAACTACAGGTAAAGTGTCATCACCGTCTGGGAAGAAGTTTTCGAAACTGGCGGGCTGGAGCGGCTCACAATCGTAGGCGACGTTCTCACCATCGCCCATGTCGTAAAGATCCTGAGGCTTTAAGTGAACCACCATATTCCAATCCCTGTGCCTCTCATCGGCGACGTAATAAACCTGATGGGCCTCTGAGGCAAGAATATACGGCTCGTCATCTTCAGATTGACCAGTGTGAATAGGGCGGGAGAAATTCACAGATGTGATGCTTAAGTCATCGGTTGTGAGTCCCCGGGACGTTGTCGTATTCGCCCACAAACACTTGAACAGCGTCACAGAGAAAAGGCCTTGGTAAGTTATCCTGACCACATCAAGCAGCTTTCCATAATACGGGACGTCACCGAACTGCATGTTCCCGTCACTGCTGCTCGCATAACTCCTCGTCCCAAACGTGCCGTATACACCCGAGTTTTGGGTCAGTGATCCCTGATCTCGTGAAACCGTGCAAAACTTGAAGCCATTGACATTGTATGCTGTAAATCTTTGGGCGTGGTCAAGCGGGCCGAGTGCGAGAGCTCTGAATTCTGGTGAGTGGGGGTTGCGGTCATTCATTATTCTCCTCCTAAACCAACCCTGGAATTCTCTGTGGACCTTTCTATCAATTTCGGAGGATGTTCGTGTACGGATCCTCAGTTGACGCTTCACATGACTCCTAAATTCCCTGCAATTAAACATGTGATGACGACCAAGAAACGTGCCTATAAAATGTAAGGAAACATATAGGATAACATATATATATGTGTGTGTGTGTGTGTGTGTGTGTGTGTGTGTGTGTGTGCGCAATCCTTACTGAAGGTACGGTTCAACTTTAGTACAATTGATTAAGACATGTCTATGTGCTTGAAACTTCTCAAGTGCCGTGAGTTTGAAGTTCTCATGTCCGCCAACCGGTTTACCAACACGAGGGAATAACAACTCTGAAGCTGATGGCTCTGGCTCTGGCTCAGAACAATCGTCCACACCAGGAAATCTGTTGAATGACGTCTCAATGTCATCAAAGTATCTGGAACAAAAATACAAGACCTCATCCCCAATATAACCTTCTGCTATTGAACTTTTAGGCCATGCCTTATTCTGCACGTAAGATTTCAGTTTCCCAAGGAACCTATAAAGTAATGAGGAAAAATGTCGATACATCAATGTTTAAACATGTGACTAGGAAGTAATGTAATGCTGAAGTAATTAATTTTAAAAGAGTACCTCTCAATAAGATACATCCATCGGTAGTGAACCGGGCCACAAAGCTTTGTTTCGTAAACAAGGTGTATTGTCAGGTGAACCATGACCGTGAAAAATGAAGGAGGAAAGATCATCTCCAAATGACATAGCGTAAGAATGATTTGCTGTTGCAGCTGGTCGCTCCTCCATGATCAACACCTTGGAACACAACTTCCGAAAGAAAGTACAAAGTTCGACCAAAACGATCGACACATTGAGAGACATATCGAGAGGCAGTGTATTTTTTGTGGCCAATGGAAGTAACTGCTGCATAAGCACATGTGAGTCATGACTCTTCAGCCCAGTAACCTTTCGAGCCTGCACGTCCACACATCGTGAAATGTTGCTTGAATACCCGTCAGGAACTTTAATTTTCTTCAAAGTGGCAAGGAAGATTTCCTTATTCGGTTTTATCAGGGTGAATTTTGCCAGTTGAAATCTGTCATGCTCATCCGGTCACGCGTCTGCACGAACCCCCATCTCCCGTAAATCTTTCCTCGCTTGAAGATGATCTTTTGACTTGCCTAGTTCGTTCATAATCGTGTATAAGACATTGTCGCACACATTCTTTTCAATGTGCATGACATCCAGACTGTGTCGGAGCAAATTATCTTTCCAATACGAAAGAGCGAAGAAGACGCTTATCTTCCGCCATTGCTGGGTCGCAGAACCAGAAGCCCTTGCCGTCTTTGTCCCAGGCCTTGCTGGGTCATCTTTTTTCCCATACTCAAATTCAACATCCATAATTTGCTCTATGATATCTGCACCGGATAAATTCCGAGAAGGTCCTCTTCTTTCCTGTTGCCCATTGAAACGATTGCGCTGCAACCTAAACCTATGTGTACCATCGAGAAACCTCTGATGACCCATGAAGCACCACTTACGACTGTGGGGAAGGCGCACTGAGTCAGAGTCAAAATTGCAAGCCGGACACGCAAGGCCGGTATGCACATTCCACCCGGATAATGTTCCCAGTCCAGGGAAGTCACTGATAGTCCACATCAACGCCTCACGCATGTTGAACAGTGTCTTCTCGTGCGCGTCATACGTCTCTACGCCTACGTTCCACAACTCCACTAACTCGTTGATAAGCGGTTGTAGATACACATCGATGTCATTTCCCGGTGCCTTTTTGCCCAGAATGATCATGGACATAATGAAGGAGCTCTATTTCATACACATCCAAGGGGGCAAGTTGTAAGGTATCAAAACAACTGGCCATATACTATAACTTGTACTGAGATTACCAAACGGATTAAAACCATCGGTCGCCAAAGCAAGACGAACATTTCTAGGGTTCGCCGCGAAATCAGGAAAGTCTGAGTCGAACGCTTTCCACGCTTCACCATCACGTGGATGTCTGAGTTTACCATCGTCGTTCTTGTCGGCTTCATGCCACCTCATATGCTCAGTTGTCTTAGAAGACATAAACAATCTTTGTAAGCGAGGTTTTAAAGGAAAATACCTTAAAATCTTTGCGAGTTTCTTCTTCTGCTTTTTTCCCTTCTGAACTGTCCCGAACCTCGAAGTGTGACACTTCTTACAAGTCTCCCTCCGAGCGTCCTCCCCCATATAAAGCATGCAGTCGTTGGGGCAGGCGTCGATTTTTTCGTAGTTCAATTCTAATCTGTTGATTATCTTCTTGGCCTCGTAGAAGGTTGTGGGAATGTCCGCGTCAGGGAAAGCATCTCGTAATAATTCCAGCAGCATCGACATCGCCTTATCAGTGATCCCACACATGCACTTGATATGGTGCAATTTGATCGGAAATGATAATTTTGAGTATTTCTAACAACCTTGATACAATGGACGATTGCTCTCATCCATTAGGCTAAAAAATTCCCGAGCTGCTTCATTCCTGTAGAAAACTGGTTGAGGACCTTGTACTTCTGTCGTGAAGTTGTCGTCTTGAACACCAAAAGTGTCGCGAACAGCTTCATTAACCGGATCATCTTGATCTAGTTGATTTCCTACTTGTGAGGTTTGAGGAAGATGATCCCCATATCTCATACCACGCTCCTCACCATAAACACCCCAGAATGTATATGCTTCTAGGAAAGGCTTAGTAAGAAGATGTTCCAAAGCACCTTCTCGTGTTTGCCACTTCTTAAACTTGCATCTACAAAAAGGACACACGATCTTGCCATTAATGCTAGCGTGAGAGAAGGAGAAATCTAAGAAATTTTTCAATCCCGCTAAATATACAGGAGAACTGCGCGACATCTTGATCCATGACTTATCCATCTGTAGCAATCAAAGCTAGGAAAGTATACTAATGTGGAGACAATGTTTAATAAATTTCATCTCAGCACTTGAGATCTTTAAGTGCAATCTTGGACACTTTGTAGCGGTTCAAAACCGCGACATCAACTGCGACTCAGTTAGAATTAAACTTTGTAGCGGTTAAGAAACCGCTACAAATTCGAATCGTCAAACAGTCGTGGTTAGGTACCCGCTACAAATTTCAATTGAAAATCACGCCGTAAGTTTGTCGCGGTGATAAAACCGCTACATCAACCAGTACCACATGATGACTGTTTTTGAATTTTGGCGGATTTTTTTTTAAATTCAAATTTGTAGCGGTTTACTCTAAGAACCGTGACAAATATATTAATTAATAACATTTGTAGCGGTTTAGCTTGTAAACCGCTACGAACTTTATAATCATACATTTTTAATTTTTTTCTCAAGAATCGTACATTTTTAATCACAAATTATAAACTCTATTTAATAAAATTTAAATTTAAAAAAGCTAATGAAAAAAAAAGATAACAAATATTTAAATTTAATAAAATTGTTAACAAACATCCGGGGTGTACAAAATGAAATACTGCAGAAAATAATAACTAATTATCAGGAGCCTGATGATCAGGTCCTGTCTCAGGGGGTCTCTCTCAGGGGTGACGCTGGCTCGACCAGAGGTAACATCGTCCTCCTCAGCAGCAGCATTAGGTTCCGGACGCGGAGGTGGGGGAGGCGGGTGAGCCAGGGGGAATCCTCGAAGATGAACGAAGGGGGAGGCTCGGGAGATGGAAATCGTCTGTTCGGCAGCAACTCTGTCAAGGCCCCGGCAAGTGACTGCCAGCTATGCCTCTGAGTAGCGAACCAACTATTGAGACTCTCCTGCATGCGCCTAGTCCTGGCCTCATTCCTGGCCCTCTTTGCAACAACCTTCTCGGCAACCTTCTCATCAAGTTACTCGGCAACCTGCGCGGCAACTTTCTCGGCAATCATCGCATTAACCGCAGCAGGTGGTGGCATGCTCGAGCTGGAGGTCCCGGCGGCAGAGGAGGAGGCCTTGCCGTACACCATGCTAGGCCTGGCGCCTAGCCCATAGCCCCTAACACGGCCAGGATGCTCGACTGGGCCCACACCAGCTTCCAATGCGGCCGTAGGATGAATAGAACCCTGTGACTCCGGGGTCTGCGACGCTCGCAACTCCTGCTGGCTCTGCTCAATCTGGGCCTGACGCACATATTTTATAAAACATAAATCAATCAAATTAATTAAATTTAAATATACAATTAGTTTTTTGTAACTTACTATTATCTCCTCTGCTTCCTCAGAGATCGGTGTCCCATCACGGTGCCTATGGGTGCGTGTGAACAACTGCCCATAATCCGTCTGACAGTTGTCCTCCCGAGCCTTCTCTTGCTAAAAAAATATAAACTTTGTTATGTCTAAAACAAAACAATAGTCATTTAACGCGTCATTAACTCAACTTTTAACATACCATCTCACTGTACGTCACCGCAAACGTCTTGGATCCTGCCGTGTGATTGATCCTTTGAGCTGCCCTGCTTCTGGTGTTCCTTTGCGATAGAGCCTGCAAAATAAACGAGTGTAGTTAATTAAAACAAATTTTAAACTATACAATACTTTCATGATTAATAAAAAAACAAAACTATGATTAATAAAAAAAGGTACCTGTCCATCTGCACTTCTCCTATATTGGACAAAAGCTACCCAGTCATTTGGCTCCACGCCGTCTGGGACGTTCTCCATCAGTTGCTGCAGAGGCATAGTCCCATCTCCATTCTTCTTGTCGTAGAGACGACCCCTCCGGCTCTTCCACGCTTCTCCCATTTTCATCTTTACATACCTCTTCGCCTCGGCTCGCAGTTTAAACTTTGTCTATATCATTAAATAATTAGTAATTAATTAATAATTATTTAAGAAATAAATAACTAAATTAACCACAATTTATACAACTTAAAACTATTAACATGTAAAATTTAATTACATAACATAACTTACCTGCACAACGTCCTTAAACGCCTTATCCTTGTTGTTATCCGGGACCTTTTTCCAATTTTGGAAAAAGATCGGGAAAAACCCCCAATTCCCGCCAAGCTGTGATAGGAATCAGTTCAAGAAGTGACCACCGCTGCCGATCGGCTGGTTCGTGTCCTCGTTCCAGGGGACTATCACGCGGTAGGTGTTGTTCTCGTGATTGAGAGTGGGAACGTCCAGCGTCCTCCGGCTGACGTTCCCATGTGGATCTGCACAATTATAACAAAATTGTTGTATTGTAATTAGATAAACAATTATTACACGTCAGGAATTTAAATTTTATTTTTCGCCAATAAAATACTTATACGTACCTTCGACATCCACCGTAAATCCGGTGGAACGAGAAGACGACGGTCGGGGGCTCCCTTGGTCCCGCTCGTTCTCTTGGTCGAGGAACTGCTCCGCTTCCGCTATGGGAATGTCAATCCAGATCTCCTCCTCGTCATCATTTAAGATGTCCTCAAGCGATAGACTTGCGCCTCGTTCTCCACCTACGGTCTCTAGGGTCTCTGGGTGTGGGATTGGGTCATTTGCAAAGAGTTCGTCAAACTCATTCCCAACCTGAGGGGGTTGAAGGGGGATATTTACAGGCCCACGCCCTCTCCTACCTCTACTACTACCACCCCTGAGAGGCCTTCTTGGGGGTTCCACTACTTTCTCTTTTCCCTTGTCGTTAGAAGCCATGATGGTGAAACGTAAAAGTTGAAATTGAGAAGTGAATAGAAACTTTTGCGTGGGTGAATTTCAAAAGTGAAAAGGAAAGTATCATAACCGCTGCACTTTGTAGCGGTTAGGCCAAAAACCATCACAAAAGTAATAAACTTTGTAACGGTTACACCCAAACCGCCACCTCCACCGCAACTAATGTGCCTCGTTCTTCACGGAAATTTGTAGCGATCTCTTAACCGCTTCAAAAAACATAACTTTTGAAAATCTGTAACGGTTTAGAGTATAGCCGCCACCTAAACAGCGACAAATGTGCCTCATTCTTCATGAAAATTTAACCGCTACCAGTTCAATAACCTTTGACACTTTGTAACGGTTTTATAGGAACCGCTACCAATTTAATATTTTTTTTAAAAAAATCCAAACCAATTAGTTTATCAAACTAATTAGTTTCGTTTTTTTTTCCTTTATTACAATAAAAACATTTCCAATTATTTTCTTTAATTGCCCTAAAAGAGCTAGGGTTAGTAATAACAAATTTATTGAAAATTGGATTCAGTATAGCCACCGATCTCCCTAGAAAAACTGGCTGACTCATTTTGATCAGAGATATTTCCCAGAGAGATTGGTGTGTATATTGGACCCAATCTCCGATAGTATGTTGGACAATTTCAGAAGAGGAGACGTGTTCAACTGAATGGAATAACTAAATCTGGATTTTCACTAAACCAACATTCTCGGCTCTGCATCTCTTATGTCATCTCCGGACAACAGAGCAGAGAATGTTCGTTTAGCGATAATCTTGACTTAGAATATCTTTTAATATTTATAGTTGTTGTACGGTTATTTATAGAATAAATTTTGTAGCGGTTACAGCCTACACCGCTACAAATTGTAACATCTAGTCACGGTCAAGGTGTCGGTTTCTTCTCACCGCGAGAAAACTATGTCGTTTCGAATACATATTGTAGCGGTTACAGTTAAAACCGTTACAAATCTAGTGTCGATGAATTTTTTGTAGCGGTTACTTCAACAAAACCGCTACTAAATAACCACAACAAACTTCGCGCCAAGGCTGGCGCCGTATTTGTAGCGGTTTGGTTTTGTGTAACTGCTACAAAAATTGAAGCAAAATGGTCACCATTTGGGGCCAATGTTTCCGTTACTAAGTTGTGGCGGTTTCAGTTAAAACCGTGACAAATTTGCGCCAAAATGTGAATTTGTAACGGTTTCGTGTAACTGCTACAAAGTAACCACAGAAAATGACCGCTTTTTTGTAGTATGTATTTATATATATTAACTGTTTTGGGATTTGTTGTGCCTATGGAAGGCTTGATTTCGAATCTAATAATGCTGTTTTGATGAGATTGGATATTCTTGAAGCCCTTGGTATCACTTTTCTTTTAACCGGGTTAAGTATGATACCCCCTTTTGGTTGTGTTAATTTTGAAGGAGGGGAGCCATGTTGAAGTTTGTTGGATCTCAATGTTTTGATGATTACAATTTCACAATAGAATTAATCGAATAAGATCCTGAATCTATTAATCTGATTTATTTCATGTTACTCGAGCAATGATTCTATGTACTCGAGCAACATCGGGAGCAAAAGGTATGGGTTTGGATCTGGAAGAACTTTGCTTGGGCAAAGCAAAGATTATGCTCGAGTAATAACGGGAAAGGCACTGGTAAGATATCGTACTCGAGCAAGGCTGAAAGCTTGCTCGAGCAAAACATGCCCAAGCATGTTCAGAAAGTATGCTCGGGCACCCCCAAGAAAAGGCCCAAGTACAAGCTTACTCGAGCAAGATTGAAACCTTGCTCGAGCAACCTTCCCCGAGAGAAGCCTACCCGAGCAAGGTCAGGACCTTGCTCGAGCAGGCTTGCTCGAGCAAGCCGAAGTGCTTGCTCGGGCAAGGGCGTTTCTTCGCCCCAGGAATAGCTTGCCCAAGTATGAATTCGGGCATGCTCAAGCAGCAGCGAGCAGAAGCCATTTTCTTCGGTATTTAACATGCTTACTTGAGCAACCTATAAATCATGCTCAAGCACAGTCAACCTCTGTTCTCCATATCAGTTTGGAAGCTTTCCGGCTGTCTTGAAAAGTTTAAATTTCTCATCTGAATATTTATGAGTAAGATTACCAAATGCTTTTAACGAGTTTATTCATGAGTTTACAGAAGCCAGAATCAAATGAGGAAATACGCTGGATGCAAATTGCATTATTTTACTTTATTCTCTGAAGCAAAGTACAGACAGCAAATTATGGGCAGCTCTCACGCCAGACATATACAACGAAGCTTCCACTATTTCTTCAGCGTTATGGGACCAATCACAAGAATCAAAACCGAAGCATTATATAATGAAAAGATTCCCAGCTAAAGCAGACAGACCTCACGCTCCATTGACAGAACACTTTACAACGATGGAAGCTCCAACGGGCATCTTTAAATATTCAAATGAACAGAATCAAAACCTTCAACGGTCGTCATATTCCATCTAGTATAAAAAGCCGAAGGATTGAACTCAAAAGACACACAACCAACGCATACTAAAATCAAGCTTACAAAGAGCTCAAATTTCTGTCTCTGTGTATTATTGTTCTTCAGTGTTCATTAATATCCAACTCGTGAGGAGTTTTCTTTTTCCTTTTAAAACAGTTACAATTACATTCTGTAGAATTGTAACTTAAGGTTGTGGAACCTTAAGAGTGGGTGTAAAGATTACAACTTGTAAGGGGGAGTGAAGTCCGAGTGAGGGAATCCTTCTTCGTTTACAGAGTCTGTAATTCTTCTGAAGATAGTGAAATCCCAGGTGTTCTGGGGACTGGACGTAGGTCAAGGATTAGACCGAACCAGGATAAATCTTCATGTGTCACTTGCCTTATTACTCATTTTCTCTCTGATCATCCAAAGAGTGATAGTTTTTTTTTTTTTTTTTAAGTCGTAAAATTCATTGATCACCTATTCACCCCCCCTCTAGGTGATATTCCATCTTCATTTGGTATCAGAGCCCAGGTTTCCCAGTGGGCTTAACATCCCGGGATAGATCATGGAAGGAATATTACCTGACGGTGCTTCAATTAACAGACCACCTGGGTTCAACGGTGAACACTACTCCTTTTGGAAAGCAAAATTCCGAGTGTTTGTGATGGCTACTGAATACGGGCTCTGGAGAGTCTTTGAGACTGGAGACTATGTACCAGTTAAAACTGAGGGAGGTATCTCTATTCCAAAAACCGAGGCCGAATTCGACGAGATTGATAAGAAGAATATCACTCTCAATAGCAAGGCTATCTTGATGCTTCAAAGTGCTCTTAGTCAAAAGGAATACTTCCGAATCTGTAACTTGTCAACTGCAAAAGAAATGTGGAAGGCGCTCGAAATAGCATACGAAGGAACTTCCGGAATCAAGGAGAACCGCGTCAACATACTAACTACTGAGTATGATCTGTTACGGATGAAGCAAGGAGAAAGTATTGCCGAATTCCAACTTCGGTACACTCATCTGACAAATCAACTGGCAGCATTAGGAAAGATATATGACCAAGGGCCTCAAGTGAGAAAAATTCTCAATGTTCTGACAAAAGATTGGGAAGCTAAAGTTACTGCTATAGAGGAAGCTCGTGGAGAATCTATGTCCTCAGTTGCTGCCTTGTTCGGAAGTCTGTCTGAATACGAAAGTAAATTAAAGTTCAAAAAGGACTTAGAAGATGTCAACGGCAGTAGCAATCGCAACAAGGGGATTGCTCTTAACGTAATAAAGGAGAAAGAAGAGAAAGAAGAAGATGAGGAAGACGATGATGAAATGGCTATGTTCGTCCGCAGATTCAAAAAGTTTTACAAGAAGGATCAAGGCTTCAGAAACAGATTTCAAAAAGGTGCCTCAAGTAACAGACAGGAGCAACGGGATAAAGAACAGATCATTTGTTATGAATGTGAAAAGCCAGGCCACTACAAATCTGAATGTCCTCAACTAAAAGAAGGAGATAAGGAGAAGAAAAAGAAGTCATATCAATTCAAAAAGAAGGCATACATATCGGCAATTTGGGGAGATAGCTCTTCAGATGAAGAAAGTGAAGAAGAAAAAGAAACAGCTAATGTATGCCTGGTTGCTGAGGAAGAACAGTTGAAAAACGACAGTGAGGTATTTAATTCACAACCAACCTATGATGAATTGTTTGATGAATATAACGAAATACAATCTGAGTTTGAAAAACTTATGGATGAATGCATATCTTTGAAAAGAGAAAATATTGCTCTCAAGTCCCGTGAAAAACTAGCTTGTAACGACTGTCTGGACTTGAAGAAAAGAAATTTGTATCTCACGAAAACTCTTCAAAAATTTACTCAGGGCAGTGAGATGCTCAATGTAATTTTGAAAGCACAAAGGTTTACTAATGACCGTTCTGGCTTAGGATACAATCCAATTTTTGATAAGCACAAAGGAAAGAAGAAAACTGGTGGAAAATCCTATTTAAAATATTTTCGAAAAACAGTTCACTCTTCAAATCCATTTGCTCATTGCAACTATTGTAATAGGAAGGGTCATAGCACCTCATCCTGTTTTCATAAAAAGGATAAACGGAATAAACCAATTGGAAACTATCAGTGGATGCCTAAGGGAACATATGTCCCTAAATCTCAGACTAACCTCAAAGGACCCAAGAAACAATGGGTACCTAAAACTTAATTTGTCTTGTTTTGCAGGTGTGCTTGAGAGTTTCCAGAGCAAATAAATGGTATATCGATAGTGGATGCTCTAGACACATGACCGGAGACCCTGAGAAATTTATTGCACT
Organism: Acacia crassicarpa; assembly: GCA_034222035.1. Taxonomy (NCBI): domain Eukaryota; kingdom Viridiplantae; phylum Streptophyta; class Magnoliopsida; order Fabales; family Fabaceae; genus Acacia; species Acacia crassicarpa. The sequence continues at coordinate 4,728,322 of JAWXYG010000010.1, forward strand.
TAAATCAAAAGACGGTGGAAAAGTTACTTTTGGAGGAAATCAATCCGGGAAAATCACCGGAATAGGAGAAATTGGTATAAAAGACGGGCCACAAATTAAGGAAGTATATCTGGTGGAAGGGCTCTGTCACAATCTTCTGAGTGTAAGTCAAAGTGCTGACAAGAACAATTGGATCATTTTTGACTCAGAAGAGTGTCTCATAGTCAACAAGGATGATCTCCCTATAGATAAAGGTAAACTAAAGGTATTGTTCAAAGCTCCTCGCGAAGGAAACTGCTATACCATGGATTTACCAAAAATAAAATCTGAAAAATGTTTTGTGAGCAATTTAGATGAAAGCTGGTTATGGCATAAGAGATTGGCTCATGTCAACATGAATCAGTTAGATAAGTTGCAAAGAAAAGAGTTAGTAATTGGGTTACCAAACTTACGCTTCAAAAATAATATGGTTTGTGACTCATGTCAAAGAGGTAAACAAACCAGAACATCTTTTAAAAACAAACCAGAAATTTCGACAAATCGACCACTACAATTACTTCATATGGATTTAATTGGACCTGCCAGAGTTAGAAGTCTTGGCGGAAACTTGTATACACTTGTAATTGTTGATGATTTCTCACGATTCACATGGACTATCTTTTTATCATCTAAAGATGAAACTTTTGACTTGTTTGTTGTGTTTGCCAATAAGGTGCAAAATGAGAAAGGTATTTGTATTACAGCTATTCGAACGGATCACGGAGGAGAATTTGAGAACCAAGCATTTGGAGAATTCTGTGATACTCATGGGATCAGTCACAACTTCTCAGCTCCAAGAACACCACAACAGAATGGGGTAGTAGAAAGAAAAAATCGTGTGCTGACTGAGATGGCTCGTGCAATGCTAAATGAAAATCAAACATCCCAAGTCTTCTGGGCAGATGCCATGAGCACAGCCTGCTACGTATCAAATAGAGCCCATCTCAGGAAGAAGTTCAATAAAACTCCATACGAACTCTACAAAGGAAGGAAACCAAATCTAGCTCATCTTCACATCTTCGGCTGTAAGTGTTTTATTCATAATAACGGTAAAGACAATTTAGGAAAGTTTGATCCTAGATCTGACGAAGGTATCTTTCTTGGTTACTCCAATAGAAGTAAGGCTTACAGAATTTTTAACAAACGTACACGAATAGTTGAAGAATCTATACATGTTGTTTTCTGTGAATCAAAATTAGACAGAAACCTGGATGATGATGAAGAAAGCATGTTTAAAAATCAATTTTTCTCAAAAACTACTCCTGCTTCTGTTGAAAATCCTGGAGATGTTTTCAAACTTGATCCTCAAAACAATTTAGAAAATTCTGATCAATCTCAGCCCAGAGCTTGGAAATTTATAAGGAACCATCCTTTAGACCAAGTGATCGGTGATGTTAATCAGGGAGTGAGGACAAGAGCTAGTACTTTAAACGAGGTTACCTTCTCAGCTTTTATATCTCAAATTGAACCCTCTAAGATTGATGAAGCCCTTTCAGACAATGATTGGGTAATAGCAATGCAAGAGGAATTACATCAATTCGATAGAAATCAAGTTTGGGATTTGGTACCTAGGCCTAAAGACCATCCGGTCATTGGCACCAAATGGGTATTCAAAAACAAACGTGACGAATCCGCAATCATAGTCCGTAACAAGGCTAGACTGGTTGCCAAAGGCTATAATCAGGAAGAAGGAATTGATTATGAGGAAACGTTTGCTCCAGTGGCTAGATTGGAAGCAATACGCGTACTCTTAGCCTTTGCGTGTATTAAAGGATTCAAGTTATATCAAATGGATGTAAAAAGTGCCTTTTTAAATGGTTATATTCAGGAGGAAGTATATGTAGAACAACCTCCTGGTTTTGAAAATGAACATCATCCAGATCATGTCTATCAACTCAAGAAAGCGTTGTATGGTCTCAAACAAGCCCCTAGAGCTTGGTATGAGCGATTAAGCAAATTTTTACTTGATCAAGGATTTGTACGAGGCAAGGCAGACACAACTCTTTTTATCAAAACAAACAAACTCAATGAAATCTTAGTAGTACAAATCTATGTGGACGATATCATATTTGGTGCTACTAATGACGCTCTCTGTAAGGAATTTTCAAAGACAATGCAAGGTGAATTTGAGATGTCCATGATGGGTGAATTGAATTACTTTCTCGGCTTACAAATCAAACAACGAAAGGACGGTATTTTTATCTCACAGACAAAATACCTTCGTGATTTACTCAAGAAATATGGGATGGAACACTGTAATGGAGCAGATACTCCAATGAGTTCAACGGCTTCATTAGATGCAGATGAAGAGAAAGGCAAAGATTTCAATATAACTAAGTATAGAGGAATGATAGGGTCTTTGCTTTATCTAACTGCCAGCCGGCCGGACATACAATTTAGTGTAGGAATGTGTGCTAGATTTCAGTCGGCTCCAAAGGAATCACACGCCGAACATGTTAAAAGAATCTTCCGATACCTATCAGATACAAAAGAGTTGGGTCTCTGGTTCCCGAAAGGTCAACAAGAACATCTTGTGGCATACTCAGACTCTGACCATGCTGGATATAAAACTGATAGAAAAAGCACCAGTGGACAATGTGAATTTTTCGGAGGTTCACTAGTATCATGGTTCAGTAAGAAGCAGACTACAGTGGCTGTCTCGTCTACAGAAGCAGAATACGTTGCTGCCTCAAGCTGTTGTGCACAAGTTTTATGGCTAAAACAACAACTGGCTGATCTAGGGATACACTTGAAAGAAATCCCAATTCTCTGTGACAACACAAGTACGATCAGTTTAGCAAAAAATCCAGTACAACACACAAGGACGAAACACATCGATGTCAGACACCACTTCATACGAGATCATGTGCAAAAGAGGGATGTCAAAGTAATGTTCATACCTACACACCTGCAATTGGCCGACATCTTTACCAAGCCATTATCAAAGGAACAATTTGTATTTATTCGAAGAGAACTGGGAATGGCTAACCCTAATGAACTGTAAGTACCTTTCAATTAACTATTATTTCTCAGGACACTACTGACTTTGGCATCGGAGTACTTTTGTGTGTTTTGCAGGATGCCCTGAACACAAACCGTAAAACAGAGGATAACAGAGAAGACATTTGACCAAGCACATCTCAAATGATACTCAAGCAAAGACGGAAACAGCTAGATCTGATAGTGAGAATAAATGATCTGAGGAGAAGAATGAATCAAATGTTCACCATACACATTTGATGGAAGGTTAGAATTGTCCTAAATATTTAACCTGATCCTCGCCACAGCATGTTGATTCTTCTAAAAATTTCTGGGTAGTAATCTTGCCCGAGCAAAGATGAGTCTTGCTTGAGCATTAACGGGACCAAAAGAAAGGATACCTACAGATCCTGCCCAAGCAAAGGAAAATTCTTTGAAAAGTATGACCTTGCCCGAGCAAGAAAATGTCTTGCCCGAGCAATAACGGACATTGAATTGCCTTCTAAGAAGCAATACTTGCGTCTGATGCCCAAGCATAAATAAAATCTAGCAAAAGTACATCCTTGCCCGAGCAAGAACAATCCTTGCTCGAGCAATGACGGGAGTTGACAAAGGGTTGAGAGGAGATACTCGCTGACTTGTGCCCAAGCATGTCCCAAAAATGCCAAAAGTATGACTTTGCCCGAGCAAAGAAATTTCCTGCTCGAGCAAAGTCGGGCCTCAGAAGGATTTGGGAAGAGCATACTCGCCACTGTCTGCCCAAGCAAAGTAAAAAATCACGCAAGTAGTGCCTTGCCCGAGCAAGAAAAATACTTGCTCGAGCAAAATCGGGCACTAAGTGAAAAGTGTACTCGCTGCCTTCTGTCCGAGCATCCTCAAAGTGTCCCAAAGGTATGACCTTGCCTGAGCATAAATATTTTATGCTCGAGCAAAGTCGGCATTTTCGAAGGACTTAGGAAGGGCATACTCGCTATGTTCTACCCAAGCACATGACAAAAACCTCGGAAGTATTGCCTTGCCCAAGCAAAAAAAATTCTTGCTCGAGCAAAATCGAGCCATGTCCGAAACCAAAAAAAAAAAAAAAAAAAAAAAAAAAATTAAATAAAACTATTAATATTAATAATACTCGCAGCCTTCTGCTCAAGCACCTTCAAAAACGACCAAAAGTATGCTTCTGCCCGAGCATGCTATCCCTTGCCCGAACAAAACTATCTCCTGTCAAGTATTCTAGTTGTCATACTCGCCGCACTTGCCTGAGTACTCTCTCTAAATCACGGAGGTAAGATCCTTGCCCAAGCACAGAAAATCTTATACTCGAGCAAAGTCGTGCAATCAGGTTTAAAAAGATCAAACGCCGGTTCATTTTCCTATTCCTATTTTCATTTCTGTTAAACCCTAACCGGCACCTTCTTTCCAAATTCCTTCAATCCGTTACATCCGTTAGCAAATCGTCACCTTCAATCATCCGGTACAACTCTTCACTTCATCTTCCCAACAGTTTCAACCGATTGAAACCTTTCAAACACCTCCAATTTCTCCTCTTCCCTCTCATTCACACTCCTCACCATCGGTCCTCTCGACACCACTACCTCATGGCCGGCTCCGGCGAAAAACCCACCTCTACACATTCCTCTCAATCACTCTCGAAGAAATCCCGCTACTACAAACCCAAAGTTGCCAATCCAGACCAACCGTCAAAATCCTCAAAGGCCAAATCGACGGCAAAATCTTCGGCAATTCAATCGGCATCTTCGAAATCGGCAAGCAAATCCCAGAAGAGTGCACATCCATCGGCACCTACCTCCCCTACAACGAGAATGAAGACCGGCTCTCTTCCCTCCGGCAAACGTTCTCGGTCACCTTCACCACCACCTTCAAAAACCGGTACTGAAAAATCATTTGACGAAGCAAGCAGTAAATTGAAAGAGGACCAACCTAAACCTCTCAAGCCCTCTCTCAGCCAGAAATCTCAAGGGTCAGGAAGCAGTAAGCAGTTAAAAGTTTCCTTTTCGTTTCAGTCCGAGGCCTCAGAAAGCAAAACTGAGCAATCTCCTTCGAGTCGCCCCCCGGATGGTAAGTTGCCTGAACCATCTCCCAATATGAATATGGGTAACATTGGATTAGATGATTATGCCTTGTTTAAGAGGTATTATGAGACACGGCCATTCTGTCCAATTGTCTGGGTTGACTTAGAGCATTTTAAGAAGAAGTTTAATTTCGATATGACTGTCTGGTTGGAACAATTCATGCCTCTTCTAAGTATCAATCGGTCCTATTCACCTGAAGTAGTAAGAATTTTTTATCATAACATGGTAGTTCAACAAAAGGACAATGAATCTGATGATGATGTGTTGATTACCAAAGTCAGAGGTCAAGAAATTAAACTCTCAGCCCATGATATTAATGTTCTTTTAGGAGTTGTAGATGTGCCTGAGGATCCTCCTAAGATGTCTTCTATTGAGTGCTATCAAATTCTCTTTCCTGATTTTCCACCTCTTAAAGGATCCAAAATAAATGTAACACCACCAATGATGAAGGATGAATACAGGGTTTTGTGGTATGTGTATAGTCGTAGCTTGGTTCAGAAAGGCCAAAGCTTTACTCATTTTGTGAAAAAGGATTTCGAACGCTTTGCTTCTCTCATTGCCATGGAACCACGGGATTTAGGCAAGTGGATCTTAGACGAAATGATGACTTTCATCTCAGAGGCTAAAGTGAGACTGCGTGCAACAATTCCTTATCCTTCATTGGTCTCCCGAATACTGGAGATCAACAATATCTGGTATCTTTCTGATGATGAACCCGTGTACCCTTCCTTATTTGGAAAAGAGCAAATGACGAACATGAAGATCACCTTTTCCAAGAGTACTTCAAAACTCGGAAAGGTAAAGAAGCTAGTGCCATCTACCTCGGTTCCACCAGATGAGGGTGAGTCTTCTCAAGCCGGTCCCTCTTCTCATCCCGGTCCATCCCTCACACAGCCCGCAATCCAGAACATTGTTGAGTCCTCGGTTCAAAAGATTGTGGAAGAATCCATTCAGAAAGCCATGGCCCCTGTTCTTCATTCTCTCTCTGTTATTGAGAAAATCGTTCCAGATATGATCAAGGCCTTTGGCAATGATATGACCAGTCTCAAGACCAGTGTAGGAATGCGTTTGATGACTGATCTGATGGATTTCCAGACCAACATGGACAACCGGTTCTCTATTATCTATGACCAGCAGCAAGCAATCAAGACTTCTATTGAGTTGCTTACTACTCAGTACAGGAATATCGATACTACATTAGATGCTGTTGCTCAAACTCTGGGTGTCCCTGTTTCTGCCTCAGCTCCTCCTCCTGTTTCATCTGCTCCGGTTGCTGATCCAGTTGTTCCTCCTCCAGTGATTGATCCCTCCACGGTTCCCCTGCCATCTTCATCTTCATCGGACTTCCAGGATCCCCCTTCTTCTCCACATGTTCAGTCCTCCCTTTTTGTTGATGACAAAGGGGGAGAGTAGTTATTAGGATTTGACGTTTATATTTCTTTATGAATGTATTGAAATTCGATAGTTGAATGAATGAGTTAAGCATTTCAGGTGCATTCATAGGTTTTCAATGTAACAGTTGTTTTTCTGATAACCGTCTTCTGATAACAAGTTCACGATTTTTTTTTCTCAAAAGGTTATTGAAATTGTCATCATCAAAAAGGGGGAGAATGTTGGATCTCAATGTTTTGATGATTACAATTTCACAATAGAATTAATCGAATAAGATCCTGAATCTATTAATCTGATTTATTTCATGTTACTCGAGCAATGATTCTATGTACTCGAGCAACATCGGGAGCAAAAGGTATGGGTTTGGATCTGGAAGAACTTTGCTTGGGCAAAGCAAAGATTATGCTCGAGTAATAACGGGAAAGGCACTGGTAAGATATCGTACTCGAGCAAGGCTGAAAGCTTGCTCGAGCAAAACATGCCCAAGCATGTTCAGAAAGTATGCTCGGGCACCCCCAAGAAAAGGCCCAAGTACAAGCTTACTCGAGCAAGATTGAAACCTTGCTCGAGCAACCTTCCCCGAGAGAAGCCTACCCGAGCAAGGTCAGGACCTTGCTCGAGCAGGCTTGCTCGAGCAAGCCGAAGTGCTTGCTCGGGCAAGGGCGTTTCTTCGCCCCAGGAATAGCTTGCCCAAGTATGAATTCGGGCATGCTCAAGCAGCAGCGAGCAGAAGCCATTTTCTTCGGTATTTAACATGCTTACTTGAGCAACCTATAAATCATGCTCAAGCACAGTCAACCTCTGTTCTCCATATCAGTTTGGAAGCTTTCCGGCTGTCTTGAAAAGTTTAAATTTCTCATCTGAATATTTATGAGTAAGATTACCAAATGCTTTTAACGAGTTTATTCATGAGTTTACAGAAGCCAGAATCAAATGAGGAAATACGCTGGATGCAAATTGCATTATTTTACTTTATTCTCTGAAGCAAAGTACAGACAGCAAATTATGGGCAGCTCTCACGCCAGACATATACAACGAAGCTTCCACTATTTCTTCAGCGTTATGGGACCAATCACAAGAATCAAAACCGAAGCATTATATAATGAAAAGATTCCCAGCTAAAGCAGACAGACCTCACGCTCCATTGACAGAACACTTTACAACGATGGAAGCTCCAACGGGCATCTTTAAATATTCAAATGAACAGAATCAAAACCTTCAACGGTCGTCATATTCCATCTAGTATAAAAAGCCGAAGGATTGAACTCAAAAGACACACAACCAACGCATACTAAAATCAAGCTTACAAAGAGCTCAAATTTCTGTCTCTGTGTATTATTGTTCTTCAGTGTTCATTAATATCCAACTCGTGAGGAGTTTTCTTTTTCCTTTTAAAACAGTTACAATTACATTCTGTAGAATTGTAACTTAAGGTTGTGGAACCTTAAGAGTGGGTGTAAAGATTACAACTTGTAAGGGGGAGTGAAGTCCGAGTGAGGGAATCCTTCTTCGTTTACAGAGTCTGTAATTCTTCTGAAGATAGTGAAATCCCAGGTGTTCTGGGGACTGGACGTAGGTCAAGGATTAGACCGAACCAGGATAAATCTTCATGTGTCACTTGCCTTATTACTCATTTTCTCTCTGATCATCCAAAGAGTGATAGTTTTTTTTTTTTTTAAGTCGTAAAATTCATTGATCACCTATTCACCCCCCCTCTAGGTGATATTCCATCTTCAAAGTTATGTGTAATGGATATGTTTTGTTGGAGGATGAGTTATGTGTTAGATTGCTCCAGTCAACGGTTGAAAGAGGTGGTCAGGGTAATAAGGGTGATCTATTCATCATTGGCATATTTTATATGTGAGATCTCATGTGAAATATCGGAAAATAAATTATGATGTTTTGGAACCTTTTTGGGAGGGAGTTTTTAGTAACCAAGTCGAGAATTGTTTTGTGAAAGGTTTTTATATAAAGGCATATATTTTTAATTATTATGAATTTTTAAATATGTTCTCGATCTCGGTTTGCATTTATATTTTTAAATAACCAATGGTTACGGGGATCTTTGGATCTTACGGTTATTATGTTTTTTTTTTCCAGGTGATTAATTTAGTAGGGAAACCAGGAAAGACACATATGGAATGAGTCGTGAACATGGTAGTAAAAACATAGTTTTTACCTAAAACAGAAGAAGAATGAAAAAACGTAAAACGTAAAATCGTAATACAAAACGTAGATTTTACCTGCATACGTATATGAAAAAAAAAATCAAAAAAAGTAAGGAAACTGTCATCATACACACATATGTTGGTCAATACAATATCAATCAAAATATTTAATATTGTCTTCAAATACATTCAAACAAAGGCAAACAACCTCAATATAGTTCAAAATTCAAGTCTAATTTAAATTCAGTATCACAATACCACTCATTATCCAACTGAATTGTAAATAATTGTCAAAAAAAAAAAAAGCGTAGAGAGAAGCTACAATTTTATGATATCTCATAATAAAATCCCTATATTAAGAAAAAAGTATATCTGATAAAATCACAATAAAAATCTAACAATTAAAACACACACAGAGATCGGGAAAAAAAAATGGATGATGCGGGGTGTGAACGGAATCAGATTCCCAGCTCGTCGCTGGGACGAGCTGGGGGAGCTCGTCCGTACGGACGAGCTCCAAGCCGTCCAGATCTGATCTAGACGGCCGAGATCTGATATTTTTTTCTTTTTTATTTTTTATAAAAAAATAATTTTAATAGGTAGAGAATCTAATATAAAGATAATCTCTTAACTAACATTTTTTCAAAAAATGATTTTTTCATATAGAAAAAAAAATAATTAAGAAATTAAAAAAAATAAGATCTAAGCTGTCCAGATTTAGATCTGGACGGCCAGGAGCTCGTCCGTATGGACGAGCTCCCCCAGCTCGTCCCAACGACGAGCTGGGAAACCGGTTCCGGGTGTGAACTTGGGAAGATCGAGAACTGGGGCCTGTTACCGGAGAAACCGGAGAAAGCTGGGGGATTTGAAAATAAACGTGTAAGCAAGAATCTAACAGATATGGGAAATGTGAAGAATGAATGGATTATGGTCGGATCGAAGCGCAAGAAGGAAGAGAAGCCGAAGTGCATTTGGTCTGGACCTAAGGTGGAGGAAAAGTCAAAAAAGGATTGTACTCCGTACTAAGGTAGGACTTGTGGGGGGCCACGTAGGAGTAATTGCAAATGCTTTTTCTCCTTTACAAGGACTCACGCAGATCGAGGCAAGTATTATGCATGAAGACATGGATCCAGTTTCCCTACCCATCTTGGGATGGGTAGGGAGAGCTTGTCTTGATCTGGACCGTCCAGATCAAATCTGGACGGTCCAGATTTAATTTTTTTTAAACTGTTAATTTTTAAATAAAAAAATCATTTTTAAAAAATATGTTAGTTAAGAGATTATCTTTATTTTAGATTCTGTATGTAACACCTCAATTTCAATACCCGAAAACTTGGCCAAAATATTTGGAATACCTCAGATGTAGGATATTCAACATCCAAATACATATTTACAATATGGCCAAAGGTAAAAATCCATTTATACAGGGCCAATTTTAAATCCAAAATAGTATATCAGAGTTTTTTTAAAATGCGGAAGTCTTATGGTCATGACAAATAAAAATAACATAACATGAGCTTTTCATATGTGCCTTCCCTGATTTCCCTACTAAATTATTCACCTGAAAAAAATAAACATAATAACCGTAAGATCCAAAGATCCCCGTAACCATTGGTTATTCAGAAATATACATGCAAACCAAGATCGAGAACATATTTATAAATTCACAATAATTAAAATATATGCTTTTATATATAAAAACCTTTCACAAAAGTTCTCGACTCGGTTACCAAAACTTCCTCTCAAAAAGGGTTCCAAAACATCATAATTTACTTTCCAATATTTCACAAGAGATGTCACATATGCAATCTGCCAAACAAATATTGATGCATGGATCACCCTTATCACCGTGATCACCTCTTATAACCGTTGACTGGAGCCATCTAACACATAACACATCCTCCAACAAAACATGTCCATTACTCATAACTATCCAACGAAACATATCCATTACTCATAACTTCAACATGGCTCCCCTCCTTGTAATCACAATTAAGGAGGTGTCAAACTGAACCCGGTTAAAAGAAAAGTGATACCAAGGGATCCAAGAATATCCAATCTCATCAAAACAACTTTATTAGATTTCAAATCAAGCCTTCCATAGGCACAACAAATCCCAAAACAGTTAATAAATATGAATACATATATACATTTGACAAGTATATAAAAGAATAACCAAGGTTACCTCAATTCCAAGCTTATTTTTACCATACCCCAATGCTCTTAATACCAAATAATTTCTATCATTATTCTCCGACTCTCCTTCCTGCTCTCTCTCTCTCTCTCTATGTGTTTTGAGTGCTTGTATTGTGAAAGAAATGAGAAGGGGTGAGGTATTTATAGAGTTTGGGTCTCAACTACTTTTCAAAAATCACATGTCCATCTACTACACATCTACCATTTATCTACCATTCATTTGTCCATCTACTACACATCTACCATTTATCTACCATTCATATATCCATCTACCATGTAACTACACATCTCCATCTACCATCTAACTACCATTCATATGTAGCTACCATACATATCTCCATCTACCATCTAACTACCGAATACTCATCTTCCGATCAAATATCACATGCTTATCTACTTCATAACCATCTACCATTCAAGTTAATATCTGATTTCTTTACCCTGATTGCATCGAAAAATACTGATTATCAAGAACCTAGTAGCTTTCTTATTTCAAACTTATTCCTAAAATTAATTAGTTACTATTAGAAAAATTGGGATGTTACACTGTACCCATTAAAATAATTTTTTTCAAAAAATAGAAAGTAAAAAAATCAAATCTGGACTGTCCAGATTTGATCTGGATGGTCCAGATCAAGACAAGTTCTCCCTACCAGGATGGGTAGGGAAACTGGTTCCATGAAGACATCCGTGGAGCCGAGAATGAAAGGAATATAGGGTTTTTTTGCCCCCACTGTCTTATGCAAAAGCACAGTATTTTTACGTTTAAACACTGCGTTTTTACCGTTTTTACTCTAAAATCGTTTTTTTCAACATGAAACATGTTTAAGCCAAAATAAAACATAAAAACGGCATTTTTACCGTTTTAAATGCGTTTTTGACTATCATGGTCATAAAGACTCTTTTGTATTGTTATGTTATTTGTATTTGTTATGAACCTAAGACTTCCGTTTTGTATTAAACTCTAAAACATTTTTGGAAATTTATTTCGTATTATGAATTTTATTCAAAATGGTTATGTAACTTAATGATTTAGATATTTATTATTCCTATTGGACGTATTTCAAATATTTTGGCCAAGCTTTCGAGTGTTGAAATTAGGGTGTTACACCAATCATGCTTAAATTTGACTTGATAATGTCAGAATGAGATAGTAACAAAAAAAGAAAAAAGAAAAAAAAAAGGCAATAACCGCAAAACTCGACTTATCATAATCTGCAATACCAGCACATGACTTATTAGAGTAAAATTAGTGTATTAAAAAGTTCAATTCAGTGCTATTTGACGGTAGAAGACTAGAAGCCACTTTGCCACAAAACTCAGCTTGTATGATTATGTTTTTCAAATGCTAATTTAAATAAGCTTTCGATCTGAATTAATAAACACAGATGAAAATTTAGAAATGGTCAAAGTACAAAAATATATATGATCTTTTACGTAAAGTGCATCTAACACTAAATGTTATAAATAGCCTCTAGAAGTGATAGGTTAAAAAAATCCAAGTTTTGAAAAGTTGTTGTTATTATATGCATTTTCTGTTGTTAATATAATATTTGTTGTTGTAAATAGCTTCTGGAAGTGATAGGTGTAAAAATCTAGGTTTTGAAAAGTTGTTGTTATTATATGCATTTTCTGTTGTTATTACATATATTTGTTGTTGTAAATAGCCTCTAGATGTGAAAGGTGAAAAAATCAAGGTTTTGAAAAGTGTTGTTCACTACTAAAAAAATGCAGAATAGCGACGGAAAACATTCCGTCGCAAATTCAAGGCATTTTGCAACGGAAAAAAAATTCCGTCACAAAATGAGGAAATTAGCGACGGATTTAAAATCCGTCGCTAAGTTTAGGGACGGAATTAAAATCCGTCGCTAAATCTAGCGACGGAATCAAAATCCGTCGCTGATTGGCGGCCAAAAAGGCCGCCAGTCCCACCCTTTAGCGACGGAATTTAATTCCGTCGCTAGATTTAGCGATGGATTTTAATTCCGTCGCAAACTGGCGGTCAAAAAGACCACCAAATTTGGGAGTTAGCGACGGAATTAAGTTTCTAGCGACGGAATTGAATTCCGTCGCTAAAAATTTTTAGTTTGTATTGTGGCTGAGGAAATTACCAAAATGCCCTATTGAAAAAAAAATATGGAGATCAGTTTTAAACTGTCGGGCTCGTTAGATACGGAAAGAAAGAAGAAGACTTCGCGATTTTGGAATTCTCCCTCAAGTCCGGCGTCCACTCGATCTCTCCCGTCTGCTCCGTCCCTAGTTGCCGTCGTCGCTCAGTTGTTCGCCGGCGGTTCACCTTTTCCGGTTTGGTTTCGCCATTGCCGTTACTTTTGCTGCTTTTCTGTTCCATTTTTTTTTGGAGTTCTGCGCCTCTGGATTTATGGTTGCTGTGTCTTGAAATTTAGGGTTTGGCGGTTTGGTTCCTTTCTACTTGATGGCTTAAGGAGTTGGATTGTTGGTGGGTATTTTCGATGGGTTGAATCTGGGTAAGGCTGGATTTTTGGTTGGTCCGTTTTGGGTTCCTTTCTATTTCGTGACCCTGTTTTTTTTTTTGTAGTTTTTTTTTTCTTTTCCTTTGCTTTTTGCCGTCCTTGTTGGGTAGGAGCAGAGGTTATGGGTTCTTGAGCTTTAAATTTTCAACTCATTCATCGTTTCATTGTGCTTGGTGGGAAGAGTTGTGAATCTGTTGCATCGTGTTCTTGTGGGTGCGTTGGGTTCAAGCTATCCAAGCTTTGTAGTGGTTAAAGGTGTGGTTTTATCATTTTTGGTCAGTAGGTATGTCTAGTTGTAAACGTATATGGTTGTGTGAGGAAAGCAATGTGATTGCCATGTTTTGTAAATAGAGTTTGCTGTTGATGTGAATTAGAAGGGCTTTGTGCATAACATTTTGGGATTTATTAGTTTTGAAGGAAGCTCATACATGGTTAAAAAGGGATTTTGTGTCATCTAGAAGGGTGTGAATTGTATGTGGTAGTAGCTAATTGCGCGGGATTTTAATTGGTGTATTTGTTGGGTGTTAGGAGGAGGAGGAATTCATCGTTTGGAAGCCGATAAGGGAGAGGAAGAGGTGTAGCATAGGCCCTCAAGTGAGTGAATAACGTCCCATAATAACTTTTATAAATGTCATTTTTACTAATTGTCATACTTTATGTTAATTACCAATTTTTACAAGTAGGATTTTGTCAATAAGAGCTTATCGGATTGCTCATATCCCTATTGACAATGAGTTTAAATTGGTTGTTTTACTTATTGTGATTTATACTTCTCCCATTATTTCATAGAGTCACTCATGATTATGTACTATTATGCTAAGGAAATGTTTCTATTTTCTCACAAAAGTTTTCATGTCAAGATGGCTTGGTATTTTGGAGAGTTGTTGGCAAGTGTTACTATCGGGAACGGTTTTGTTGACAAACTAGATTTGAAGGAACATTTGAAATATCGTTTGTGAACATTCATGCTGGGGCATCTTATTACGAAGTAGTTCCTACGTGCTATCATGGAATTGAAAGAAAAAAGGACTTTCCATCGTTTTGATAAAATCGCCCCAAGCATGCTTGATAATGTTTTATGAGGACTGAATACAGAACGCTGGTTATTAACAGCAGTACTGTTAATTAATCCCCTTCTTCTTCCTCAGAACCCACAGCTCGTCGGCCCCAGCTCTCACAGCCGCCCCAAGCTCGCCGCCTTCGAGACCTCGCCCCTAGCTCGCGTTCCAATGCTCCCCCACCCCAGCTCGTCGTCCACCCCCCCAGCTTGCCGTCCACCCCCCAGCTCGCCTTCCCCACAGCTTCTCCCGTTCCCACAGCTCGGCCGTCGTCATCTTTCCCATAGCTCGCCTTCCCCGCAGCTAGCGTCCGCCGCCCTCAACCCCCACAGCTCACCTCCCCCGCCCACAGCTCCCTCGCCACCCCACAGCTCGCCGAGACAGCCCAAGCTCCCCCCTCCCCCACAGCTTCCCTCCCCTAAGCTACACTACTCTCAACTCGTTGCCCATGCCACTACTCTCAGCTTGTTGCCCACGCCCAAAGCTCCAGATCCGGCGGTATGGCGTTTTTTTTTAAAAAAAAAAATTATTATTTTTTAATTAATTATTTATTTGTTATGTGAAATTAGTATATAAAAAAATGAAAAAATTTTGTAATTTTTTTCCTCATGAATAAATAGGTCTCGACAGTTGCCGTTCTCTAATCACTAGTGTTCTTCTCCGCCTTCCGGTTACCCTCCCCATCCGGTAAGTTCCCTTTTTTTTATTCTTTTTTTTTCACCACTTTATTTATCATGAGAAATTAATATAGATAAAAATTGAAAAATTAGTCATATTTATTATTCATGAATAAATAGGTTATAATTTAAGATTTGTTGTTTGTTTGCTGCATTTTTAAGGGAAAAGTTGTAACATTAGGTTATAAATAGTCATATTTAATAAAATTTGTTTACTGCATTTATAAGGGAAAAGTTGTTACGTTAGGTTCGGTTCATGCAAATTAGGTAGACCTACACATATGGCGGCTAAATTAACGAGTTTTTTTTTAAAAAAATCAATATTTAATTATATATTGCAAATAATTAAGAGGAGAAAACACTGGAGTTTTCACGAGAGTCCGATTTTCATTAGCTAAATTATAAATACCTAATAGTAAAAAAATAATTACTTAATAAATGTTGCATAATTATAATTAAGGGAAAATATTCATTTGAAATATTTAATATTTTATAAAACTCTCAGACGCTGCTGAGTGCTTTCCGACCAGCAAATGCCTTTTCATGAATTTGGAACACATGTAATATTCAATACTACTAAACAAAATACTACTCTTTGTGATAATTAAATTTAATAATTAAATAATTAATATGTCAAAATTAAATAAATTGATTAAGTTAATTATTGGTAAAATATGTTCCTAAAATACTTGTTTTAGTGATTTGCTCGTGAAATTTGAATAGATTATCTTTAAAATTTTCAACGGTCGAGATTTAAAATTAACAATTGATGATATTTTAAATTAAACTTTTTTGAAAAAATAATGATTATTAAAGATTTTATCTTTATTTTATTCTTATTCGAGTCATCAGTTACAAAATCCACACCATAAAAAATAAAAATAAAAATGTCATTAATCAAGCATTGGTCACACTAATCAGGAGAGAGAAAGTGTGTGTGTTTATATATCAAACAATAATAACAAGTTGGGTTAATTAGGTAATTATAAATAACAAGTTGTTTAGATAAATAGGTAATTATAAATACAAAAGATAAAGTTGATTTTGCAGATGTAAGAAATTTGATTAAGTCTTATATAATCTTTATATGTTAGAAAATCCAAAATACTTATAGTATTCTAGTTTTTGTTTGCCCCCTCCACAAATATGTCCCCATGTTCTGGTGTGCTATCCTCATTCGCTGGTTGCTTGCTGGGATATGTTCTTTGTTCAATGCATGTGTTTGTTTGTTTTTTTACTTTCTTGATTAAGTGGCAATTGGTTGACATATATAAGTGGCTAGTTGTATTGGCTACTTATAATTGTATTTGTGGCAAATTGAGATGTTAATTAGGTTAGTAACTGAAGTAGCTAGGAAGTATGGAAGACAATCACGATAGGAGTTGGATATACAATCGTCTAACTGGAAGAGAACTAAATCCAGCATTCAGGGCGGGTTTGAACGAGTTCATCCAATTTGCTTTGGCGCATTCAAATAATTCAAGTAGGGAGATCAGGTGTCCGTGTGCCAAATGTAAGTGTTTAAGGTTTAAAAATCAGAGCAGGGTCAAAATTATTTGTGTCAAAATGGATTCATGAATGATTATGAGTGTTGGGAATGTCATGGCGAAGTCCGACAGACACCGAGTGGTTATTACGGGGACAGTAGTCATCGAGAAAACCTTAATGCGTATGAGCAGTTGGTTATGGATGCCGTGGGACCGTCCATCGGCAGATATTTTGATCCCGTTAATCATGCCGAATCGTCATACATGGGAGAGGAGACCGGTACACATACTCAACCATCATACATGGGAGAGGATCCTCATCCGAACGCCGATAGGTTCTATAAAATGCTTCAAGAAGCGCAACGTCCGCTATGGGAAGGATGCGAACACTTTGAAAGTAGTGAATATTCATCGCTTTCGGCTACCCTAGCAACACTAAGCTTGAAGACTGATCACCATATGAGTGAGAGGAATTACAACGAAATGATGCAGATCATAAACAAAGTTGTTTCCAAAGACAATAATTTGCCGAAGGATTTTTACCAAGCAAAAAAAAAAGGTGAAAGAGCTTGGGCTTGGATGTGAAAAAATCCATTGCTGCCCTAGAGGATGTATGTTGTATTACAAGGATGATGCTGAGCTGATCAATTGTAAATTCTGTGGACATGACAGATATAAAGTTGTGAGGAAAGGAAGGAAAATGACCCGTCAAGTGTTAAGCAAGATGCACTACTTTCCTCTGGTGCCCAGACTTCAGAGATTGTACGCATCAGAATAAACAGCTGCTCACATGAGATGGCACCGGGAGCATCACAAGGATGGAAATTTTGTGACGCATCCATCCGACGCCGAAGCTTGGCGTAAATTTGACGAGACGAACCCTTTCTTTGCTATGGATCCCCGTAATGTCCGTCTTGGTCTATGCTCGGATGGGTTCGCTCCTTTTGATAAATCGAGCAGAAATTATTCCTGTTGGCCTGTCATTGTGACACCGTACAACCTCCCACCTTCTATGTGCATGAGAAGGGAGTTTTTGTTCCTCACCGCGTTAAACCCTAGGTGATTTGACAAAAACCTTAGTCGTCTCAGGGTCAAATCACAATTAACCACGAATTAAAATGCAATATAGTGCAAACAACTCGGGATCGTTCTCTTATCAAGGAGCCTTTTATTTTGAGTTCCCTAGGTTAAACTAAGTGCAAATAAATGATTAAAAAGCAACGGTTTTGAAAATGATTTTTTTCTAAACTAAAATTCAATAAAAAATTAAAAGAAACTAATTCTAATTTTTTTGGTATTTTTGGAAAATAATGAAGAATACTTTGAATTAAAAAGAATTAATTATGGATGTTCTTGGTAATGAAGAATATGGCTATCATTGCTAGAAAAATATATGGGAGTTAATTTCTCATTAAGTCTAAAGAACAACCTCAAGATAACACTTGAGTCCAATAATCTCAATTAATAATAGCTCCTACTAACGTAGCAAACTACTACCTTTTGAGATATTGTTAAAATCCACTTAATGTGTAATTTAAATTGAGATGATGTAAATTGTTCTTCTAAATTAGAATGTTCTAACGAACCATTCAAATTCTCAAATCAATTATGATTACCAATCACAAACATGACAGCAAACATAATTTTATCAAGCATATAAAGAGATAAAGAAATTCGAATATCAAAATAATCATCCAATAAAAATCACAATATTCAATCTTCTTGGACACATAACAGTCATCCAAGTCTCAAAACTAAATAATAAGAATCCTAAACAAGGAAATCAAATAATTAGATTAAGCAAAAGATTAAATTAAATAACTCCCCTTTGAAGAACAATTGCTCAAGCCACTAATCTTCGTCACCAAGAAGCTAAAGATTTAGCTACACATAGCCATTAGAGAGTCCACCACAAATGAATCAGCCATAAGAGACCAAGATCGCCGAAAAATACAAAGACTTCGCTGGAATTGTTCTCAAGTTCAGTCAAGGGTTTTCTCTCTTCAATGAATAATCCTCTTCCTCTCACGGCGCTGATGTGCTCTCTTTCAATCAATAATAATGCTTGCGTTCTTTCTCCTTCTTCTTTTTTTTTTTCAGCGTGTTCTGTCCTTTTCTGATTCTTGCCAACCGTCTCTGCGTCTTTTCTTTCGTTCAGCCTTGATTCTTGATTCTCTGTTCAGCGTTTCTTTTCTTCCGTTCTTGGTGTTTCTTTCGTTTCTTTTCTGCTGGTTCTTGCGTTCGTCTCTTTCTTTCTTTTCTTTCGCTGCCTCCACTCTTGCGTGTTTCTGCGTTTGCCTGTGTGTCTTTCCCGTGTGATTCTCCTTTAATAGATATTGGTTTGCTGCTGGGCCCACGCTTTCAATTCTCCTGATTCCACATCTTTCTTTTGTTGATTAATAATTTTTTTTGTCAATATAACATAATAATATAATATATTATATTATATTCTTTTTTTCAATTTAATTGGTTGTCTTTTTAGATGATATAATATCTCCTGCACCACAAATATAGGATATGAGTAGATTTTCTGTTATAATCACATTTCATCCTATATTTAATTAAAAGATAGATAAGTATATAAAAGATAATTAAATAAGTATAAGATATTAATAAAATCAATCAATATATCTCAGAATCTATACTTATTTAATTATAAAATATTTACTTATCAAAACTTGAATTAAAACTTCTATTTTCAAAATTAATTTAATCTTTTCAAGCATCTACAATCAAAATAATTAATCAAGCATCAAATATTCTCAGAAAAATCAATGATTGAGAGTAATTATATTTTTTTGACAATTTTATCCTTTTTAGCCCTAATTTGATGTATTTACTCTTAATATCAATTTATCACAAGAAAGTCATTTTAAGCTCAATTACTATGATAAAATGCATTAAAAATCCCCATTTAATTACCAAAAATCATATAAAAATATGGTTAGATCAATTCCCCCACACTTAGACCTTTGTACTCCTGAACAAAGGCAATTGAGCACAAAATTCTAAGTCCAAATCACTAATGCATTTGAAAGATGAGCAATTTCATAATTAAAAAGCAATGAATTAATTAATCAAATTCTTCAAGCCAACACCAGTGATAGTTAAGTGATGTAAAGGAATTAGCTGACTTCACAACTTCAAAATATTAGGACAAAGCACAAGAGGACTCTCAAGATATTAGTGTTTCACTCATCTTACCTCATTGATTGGGATAATTTCACTCTAGTTCACTTAATCAACACCCTACCATAGGCTTGTAACAACTCTAACATCTCCACTATTAATAGCAATTAATGAAATGAATCAAGAGGACTTTTAAGGGTTGTAATGTTGGATGAAGGCTAGATGGAATGAATTGATTAGAAAATGAATAGTTGATATGCAAGTCAAAGTTAAGGAGCAAGTTCATAGCATCTAAATAACTTTACAAACTTTTGCCAATTCTTTTGAAAATTATGAACAAATGCCTTCTTGATTTTTTTCCTCTTTTTTTTTTTGTTTAACTTCAAAATACTTTTTTTTCTTTTGCTTTTTTGTTTTTTTGTTTTTGTTTTTTTGTTTTTTTTTCTTTTTTCACATACATGGCATTTCAAATTTTTATTGGCAATTCTCTTTTGAATTTTTTTTTTTTTTTAGAATACTATGAACATTATGAGTAATGACATGCATAAAACAATAGAAAGGCTCAAATGGGGTAAGCAAAGGGTAGATGAATGTAGGCTTGTGTTTGGGTAAAAATGGTTTAGAATTGAATGCCTCTTTCATTTTCATCACAATAACGCAAATACCGTTTCGAAAAAGAGTTGAAACAAGTTCTAGAAAGTGAAAAACCAAGTGAACATGCACACATGAAAAGAATTTAAGGCTCAAATATCCTTCCAACAAGGTTTTTCTCTAATGCTCATTCCAACAAAATCAATTGTATCGTAAGCTAATCACAAAACATCTGCTTAACTATTCCAAGTGCTAACCTTACCAAACATAACCAATCAAAACATTGCAATAAGTTAAAACAATGCTCAACTATTAAATGCACTAACATCTCTTTTTTTTTTTCCAAAATAAGGAGTAAGCAAAAAATCCAATTGTGGGTTCATTTCTCTTCCCATTCACTTGAAAAACAAGACATGGTTTTCTAAAGTTGCCAAAACACTAGATCTCATGAAAGCTCAAAAAATTTCTCACAAATTACACTTCCAAAGCGGCAAATGCGACCCTTTACCACTTAGGACATGCATTAAAGCAAGTCATTCTTTAAAAAAATTTCTAGTTTAAGGCATTTTCACATAACCAAATAATTGGGATTCAAAATGTATTCCCCTCCCCCACACTTAATCAACACATTGTCCTCAATGTTTGTAAAGCAATTCTATTATTCTAACTTGTTCCTTAATGAAGTGGAAAGTTGTGAAGTCCAATTGCAATTGAAGCACAACACATCAACATCATAAAGAGAGAAGAAAGAAGAAACAAGTCATAATAATAGAGAAAATTAAAGTGAAGAGGCACAATGGTAATTAAGCAAGGTAGTGGCTAAGATGCAAAGCATAAATCGGGAGTTCTTATTCTAATTACCAAACTATATTACTACTACTACTACTACTGAGATAGTCCCTCCCCCACACTTATTTCAAGCATTCAGAATCACAAATGAAATAAACAATTCAAACCAGAAAATGTAAGTGAAGGAAAGAGACAACCTGGCCCTAAGTGGGCTTTGATGATGGATCATAGTAGAGCTTGAGGAGGTGTCCATTGACTCGAAATTCCTTTCCAGTAGTCTTGTCAAGCAGCTCTACCATGCCAAATGAATGCACTTTGGTGATAGTGAAAGGGCCATACCATTTATCTTTAAGCTTCCCATCCAACAACTTGAATCGGGCCCTATATAGCAACACCTGATCACCAACTTTGAAATTCTTTCGCACAATCTTCTTATCATGAAGTAACTTGGTCTTTTCCTTGTAAATGCGGGAGCTCTCATAAGCTTCTAGGCGCATTTCCTCAAGTTCTTGCATTTGTAGCTTCCTTTCCAAGCCAGCTTCTTCCACATCCATATTGCACATTTTCACAGCCCAATAGGTTTTGTGCTCCAACTCCACCGGAATATGACATGCTTTACCATAGATAAGCCGGTAAGGAGACATTCCTATTGGTGTCTTGAAGGCAGTTCTATAGGCCCATAGTGCTTCCTCCAACCTTGAGCTCCAATCCTTTCTTGAAGGCTTGACAATCTTTTGCAATATGTGTTTGATCTCTCGGTTGGATATTTCAGCTTGCCCATTTGTCTGTGGATTGTAACATCCTGAATTTTGAATCTAATATCTTGAACATAAACCTATTTTGGGAAGACTAGTAGGCTCTATTTTTGGAAAGTAATAAATTTGAAATCAGTATTTTGTGGGCCCCGTGAATAGTATTTACTATTCACGTATACGTTTTTACTATATACAAACACGTATTTAAAAAAATATATATATATATGTTATTCGCAAATACGTATTTAATACTTGAAATTTGTGAAATATGAATAGTGTTCACTATTCACAAATACGTATTTACTATTTAAAAATACGGTATTTACTATTCCTAAATACGTATTTACTATTCATGCGGGACTCACAACCAAAATAATTCTTCCTCCCGACACAAAACTCTCGTGAACTTTGAAAATTTTGGCCGCGGGACCCACTTAATATTAATTATAATAATATTATATTATTATTATTTTATTTTATTATTTAAAATATTAAAATATTATTAAAATTCTTTTTAAAAAGTTCACGGGGCGGCTACTGAGTCACGGGAAAGTTTTCTTTTTATAATTTTGGGAAAATTACGTAAAACGACCCAGAGACGAAAATTACATTTAAAGACCCATTTTCCAACTATAAATAGACCTTCCATTTCATTTCATTCTTCACAACTTCTAAGAGCCATAGAGAGAGGAAGAGAGAGAGAGAGAGAGAGTATAGAGATATTAGCTTGAGAGTCTTATAATAGCTGGTTGGTGATTCGGGTATTAGCAAGTAACAGGTAACTCTGAATATTCTTCCTTATACTTGTGAATTATGTATGATTATAAATTTGTTTGTTTACTATTTTGGCAAGAATATTTAGAAAATATTTATGGATTTAAGATCTGGTGTGGGAACTTTGATTTGCAAATCTGCAGAGGTACTATTTATGCGTACGTTACTATTCACGTATACCGTATTTACTATTCATTTTTACTATTCACATTTACTATTCATGTTACTATTCACGTATACCGTATTTACTATTCACACCGTATTTACTATTCATTTTTACATACCGTATGTACTATTCATTTTATTATTCATGTATATACCGTATTTTACTATTCACAGATACGCATAGTATTTTACTATTCACAGATACGCATAGTATTTTACTATTCATAAATACGCATATCAATGTATATAATGGTATAATAATGCATTATTTTTTAGTAAATACATTCATCATGGCGGTTGTATTGTGATGGGTGGAGTAAGGAGGGAATTGAATGATAAGAATTGTTTATGCCACCACTCGGTGCACAGTGGATGATACTTTTCAGGGCCCCATTTTCCATGTTTTCCTCTGGCCGGGATTTCATTGGAGATGTGGGACATGTGACACCTCCTTAGTTGTTATTTTAAAGGAGGGGAGCCATAGTCCAGATTTAAGCTCTATACCTTTGGCCGGGTGTATCTTAAGTTTTGGTGAGCTTGAAACCATCCAGTCAAATGAATGAGTTTCTATTGGACTATATGTTAGCCTATGGTTCCAGTCAGCGGTATACGGTTGGAAGGGGATATAAGGGAGGCTGCATACTGCATAGTGCATTTCTGAATTATTCAATAAAGAATGATGAGTATTTTGTAAAGGCATTTGATGTGAACAACGGTATATCTAAAAATATCTGAGTATATTAAATTCACATTATATTACCTTTTATTTTTGTCATATGTAATTTGCTCGTGTAAGGTAGAAATATTCAGTAGTTACTGAGACGTGGAATCTCATCCCATATTAACATTTTTCAGGTGATTATTCTAGTAGAGAGCAAGGGAAGGCACCTATGGAGTGAGCTCTGGAAGCTCTTTTGATCTCCAATAGATTATGTTATGTTATTTTATTTGCCATGAACCTAAGACTTCCGTTTTGTACTGAACTCTGAAATATTTTCTGAAATTTATTCTGATTATGTATTACGGGTTTTTGTTCAAAATGGTAACGTTGTAAGAAGATTTGGATATTGTTAAACCTTTTGAAGGTATTTTTAATATTTTGACCGAGTTTTTGGGTATTAAAATTGTGGTGTTACATGGATGATAAGGGGTGGACATTTTGTGGGTTACCCCAAGCTTAACAAGTAAGTTATCAATAACCTTATTGCAAAAATGGGTACCTCTATCACTCACTATAGCCCTCGGTACTCCAAATCTACAAAAGATGTTAGACTTAAGAAACTTGGAAACCGTTTGGGCATCATCTTTCCTAGTGGGAATGGCTTCTACCCACCTAGAGAGGTAATCTACGGCTAAAAGAATGTAGATAAAGCCAGATGATGGTGGAAAAGGACCCATGAAATCGATACCCCAGACATCAAATACTTCACAAAAGAGCATGGGTTGTTGTGGCATTTCATGCCGTTTACCTAACCCCCCAAACCTTTGGCATTTATCACATGCCTTACAGTATAAATAAGCATCCTTAAACAGGGTAGGCCAGTAAAACCCAGAATCTAACACTTTCCTAGAGGTCTTTTGAGCACTAAAGTGGCCACCACAAACCATGGAATGGCAGGCAGAAAGTATGTCCTTGGACTCGGTTTCTGAAATGCACCTCCGGATAACTTGGTCATTGCATAGTCTCCATAAATAGGGCTCATCCCAAATGTAGTGTTCAGCTTCTCGTTCAAGTTTTTGAGCCTGAAAAGGAGACATATGCTCAGGTATAAGACCGGTCACAATATAATTCACTAGATTAGCAAACCAAGGAACATAGAGGGAAATAGACATAAGGGGTGCATCAGGGAAATCATCACATATAAAATCAGAGTCAAGTACTCCCCTTGTACCATCCGGTAGTCTACTCAGGTGATCTGCTACAAGGTTCGCAGTTCCAGGCCTATCCTTAATGCTTATATCAAACTCTTGTAGCAAAAGCATCCACCTAATAAGCCTTGGTTTGGATTGAGGCTTAGTGAAGAGAAACATCACCGCCGCATGATCTATGTACACCACCACTTGAGAATTGATCAGATATTGGCGAAACTTATCTAATGCAAATATGATAGCAAAAAGTTCTTTTTCTGTGGTTGTGTAATTCTTTTGTGCACTATCCAAAGTTTTTGATGCATAAGCAATCACATGAGATAACTTGCTATGCTTTTGTCCTAGCATGACCCCCACAGCAGAATTGGAGGCATCACATGCTAGTTCAAAAGGCAAAGTCCAATCTGGTGCATGCAAAATAGGAGGAGATATCAAGTGTGCTTTTAATTCATCAAATGCTTGTTTGCAAGAAGTATCAAAGACAAAATCAACATCTTTTTGTAATAGTTTGGATAACGGTAGGGCTATTTTACTAAAATCTTTTATGAATCTCCGGTAAAAACCCACATGCCCTAAGAAAGAACGAAGTGTTTTAATATTAATGGGGTAGGGCAAGGAAGAAATCACCTCAATTTTAGCTCTATCAACCTCAATGCCCTTGCTAGATATCAAGTGACCAAGTACTATTCCATGATTAACCATGAAATGACACTTCTCATAATTCAAAACCAAATTTTTCTCAATGCATCTAGCAAGAACATTGTCCAAACTATTTAAACAAGCATCAAACGAATTGCCATACACTGTAAAATCATCCATAAAACTTCCATGCAATTTTCAAGAAAATCAAAGAACAGTGACATCATGCAACGTTGGAAAGTACTAGGTGCATTGCACAATCCGAATGGCATTCTCCTATAAGCATAGGTACCAAATGGACAAGTAAAAGTGGTCTTTTCTTGATCTTCAGGAGCTAATGGAATTTGGAAATATCCTGAATAGCCATCTAGGAAACAATAGTGACTCTTACCCGCCAACCTTTCAAGCATCTGATCTATGAAAGGTAAAGGAAAATGATCTTTCCTAGATGCTTCATTCAACTTCCTATAGTCTATGCACACTCTCCAAGCATTTTGCACCCTAGTAGGTATCAACTCATCATTTTCATTTTTTACCACAGTTATCCCACTCTTCTTAGGAACTACATGCACTGGACTAACCCACTCACTGTCAGAAATTGGGTAGATGATACCCGCACTCAATAGCTTGGTTACTTCTTTCTTAACCACATCTAAGATTAAGGGGTTGAGTCTCCTTTGGGGTTGCCTAAGGGGTTTGGATTCCTCATTCAAAAGAATCCTATGGGTACAAACGGCCGGACTAATCCCAGGAATGTCAGCTAAAGTCCATCCTAGAGCCTTTCTATTTCTACTCAAAACATCAAGCAATCTCTCCTCCTCATTCATAGACAAAGAATTTGAAATAATAACAGGCAATTTTCCATCAGCAGCAAGGAAAGCATATTTCAAATTAGAGGGGAGGGGTTTAAGCTCTAAATCAGGAGGTTGGACAATAGAGGGAATTAATCTCGGAAGATCAAGGGTAGGAGAAATACTTCCCTTTGCGAGCTTAGGAGGTGCATGGCTTGTGCTAAGCTCCATAGACTCTACCACTTGTTCATTGGTCTTCCCAAGTGTTGAACCAACATTAAGTTGGCTTATAGCAGCAACAGGCTTGGGGAAAGTAGCCTCCTCCATACCTACTTCACAAGGAGTGATTAGCTCATTCAAAAATCTCAAGGTATGCGGAGTGATCTTAGTTCTATGATTAAGCAATGAGTTAGAAAGTGGCCCTTTAACCACATTGTGTTGAGGTCCAAAGTGAGTCACATGAGAGGATGTCTTCGTCGGTGTGAGGGCTATCCCCTTAGAGAACAAATCATCCAAATCTTGGCTACCGACTTCAAACTCAGCTTCCTCCACCAGTTTGTGACCTGAAACATTGACAACAACACCTCCCTCACAAGCATCATCACTGGGTAATGAATCATTGGAAGAATTAAGCTCAAATGAACTAAGAGAAGTAAGAGAAAAATCATCAAGGGATGATAACCAACAATCAACCATCGATGAGTCAAGGTTGGAAATCTCGCTCCCAAGAGAATCAAAAGTATCAATAGAAGGAGGGGGCGATTTATTATCACATGAATCCAATGAAATTCCACAGTTAAGATCACAATTATCAGTGTGCAAATTAAGCTCATATTCATTAACCACATCATCAAGAGCCAAATCAATTGAATTCAAACCTAATAAAGAGTAATCTTCAAAAGGATGTTTCATGGCTTCATACATATTAAAACTCAGCTTATTGTTACCCACTTCCATAGTGATTGAACCATCTCTCATATCTATCAAGGTACTGGCTGTTCTCATAAAGGGTCTCCCTAAGATAAGGGTAGATTCACTAGACTCATGAGACATGTCTAACACATAGAAGTCGGCAGGGAAAACCAAGTCTTTAACTTTCACAAGCAAGTCCTCGATGATGCCTAATGGATACCTAATGCTCCTATCAGCTAGTTGGAGAACCACACTAGTTCTCTTAAGCTCCTTGACACCAAGAGATTTAAAAATGGCACTAGGCATGACATTAATGGCTGCACCTAAATCTAACAAGGCTTGAGCCACATTCACATTACCTATGGTACAAGGTATAGTGAATGAGCCGGGATCCTTGCACTTAACAGGGAGTTGGGGTTTGAAAAGGGCAGACACATTAGAGCTAACTTGCACTCTCTCATTAGGCCTAAATTTCCTCTTGTTAGTACATAGCTCTTTCAAGAATTTGCAATAACTAGGCATAGACTTAACCAATTGAAAGAAAGGAACATTGATATGTAGCTTGCTAAACAAATCATACATTTCTTTCTCATTTTGCTCATCGTGCATTTTCTTGCCTTGAAAGTAAGCTTTAGGAAAAGGGAGTTGAGAAATTTTTACCTCCTTACCATCAGTACTGGATAAGGTGCCTTGTTCGTTTGTCTCACCTTTCTTAAAAGTGCTTCTTTCCTTGGAGCCAACCTCTCTCAGAAGTGGTTGTTGTTCCACTTGAGGTTGCTCAACTGCTTTGCCATTCTTCTTCGCAAGGATAGCCTTCTCTTTGACGCTTTCAGATTCAGGAAGCTTCATTGGACTCAATGGTGGACTTTCAACCTCTACTTCTTCATCCACATCACTGTCGATCTCTTCAGAAAAACGTACTTTCTTACCACTCCTTAACTCAATAGCATTAAGTGACTTAGGATTGATCACTGTGTTTGAAGGAATAGAGCCACTTGTCTTAGCATGCACATCACTCACAGAATTAGAGAGTTGAGTCAAGTGAGATTGCACATTGTTATGCTTCAACTCCAATTCTTCCAACTTCTTGCACATATAAGCCATTTGATTACCATCACTTGCCCTATCACTTTGTAGCTTTTGTAGGGTGTTGGAAATAGAAGAGAATTGATTTTCATTCACAGCTTTATCTTCCATCATCCGGTTGTTCATACTAGTAAGTTGAGAAACCATACTCTTCAACAATTGAGTGTTCTCATCACCCTTAGACTCTTGAATAGGTACCATTTGCCCACGGTTTGATCCATATGGTTGGACTTGATATGATGATCCTTCTTGATTTCTCCAACCAAAATTAAGATTAGGTCTTCTACTTTCATTGTAGGTGGTTGTGTTAGAATCCCACCTTTGCTGTTGTTGATTAGACCTCCCCTGATACATGGCATTAACTTCCTCATGGTGATTAGGGCATAAACTTGTAATGTGCATCATTGAACCACAACTATCACAACTAGGTGCAACAAGAGCTTGTGAAGTAGGGGACGGAGGTCTTCGTTGAATACTCAGATTATGAAGTTCAGATGTGATTAGAGAAAGTTGTGAAGTGACTGTATCCATCTTGGACTCAAGTGAGACCATCCTTTGGTTGGAACCAATATCACAAACTCCCCTTATGTCTCTCACACTATATTGTTGAGTATTTCTTGCCCTCGTTCGAATTTGAGCCCATCCTTCTGCAGCCGTGCAATCTTCCAAAGAACCTCTAGCTGCAGCATCTATAATGCCTTTCTCATTAGGCAAAAGACCATCATGAAAGTATTTAATCAATTGTTCATCACCAATTTGATGGTGTGGACACTTAGCTAAAAGCTCCTGAAAGCGGCACCAATATTCGTAGAAGGACTCCAAAGGGTCTTGTTTGATAGAGTAAATCTCTTTTTTAAGCTCCCCAATCCTTGCATCAGGTAAATACTTTTCCAAGAAGGCTTTCTTCATATTAGCCCATGAGTGAAGGGCATCATTAACATGCCTAGGTAACATCATGTACCATTCCTGAACCTTCCCCTCCAAGGTAAAGTAGAACACCTTTAACTTCACATCATCTAGTCTAGCACCGACAGGCTTCATATTTGAGCAAGCCACATGTAAGGCATTGAGATGGCTACATGGGTCTTCCTTTTCAAGTCCATGGAAGCGAGGTAATGAATTGAGCAGAGGACCTTTAAGCTCGAAATTAACCTCTAGGTTAGGGCATGCAACGTTGAATGGATCATTAGTGACATCTGATCTTGTCACATCCCTTATAGTTCTCCTCCTTGGTTGACCATTGTTTTCACCCTCCATTGTTGTACCTTGTGAAGCACAATCACTTAAGTCAATGAAAAATTCAAGCTGAGGAGAATGAATAGAGTTCTCCTCAAATTGGTCAGACATATAAGGCTACCAGAACTATCTTAGACACAAATTCAAACAAGAAAATGTGCAAATATGAGTGTATGTCGGAAAGAATGCAAATGCAAATGAGAAACAAAGAAAATCAAGTTTTTTTAAAAAAAATTATAAAAAAGAAAGAAAATCTAATAGGCTCACAAGGGCAAACCCTAGTAATCTTAAACCAGTTGACACTTAGTAAACCAAAGGAGTCAAAATTGACTCCCCGGCAACGGCGCCATTGATTTGACAAAAACCTTAGTCGTCTCAGGGTCAAATCACAATTAACCACGAATTAAAATGCAATATAGTGCAAACAACTCGGGATCGTTCTCTTATCAAGGAGCCTTTTATTTTGAGTTCCCTAGGTTAAACTAAGTGCAAATAAATGATTAAAAAGCAACGGTTTTGAAAATGATTTTTTTAAACTAAAATTCAATAAAAAAATTAAAAGAAACTAATTCTAATTTTTTTGGTATTTTTGGAAAATAATGAAGAATACTTTGAATTAAAAAGAATTAATTATGGATGTTCTTGGTAATGAAGAATATGGCTATCATTGCTAGAAAAATATATGGGAGTTAATTTCTCATTAAGTCTAAAGAACAACCTCAAGATAACACTTGAGTCCAATAATCTCAATTAATAATAGCTCCTACTAACGTAGCAAACTACTACCTTTTGAGATATTGTTAAAATCCACTTAATGTGTAATTTAAATTGAGATGATGTAAATTGTTCTTCTAAATTAGAATGTTCTAACGAACCATTCAAATTCTCAAATCAATTATGATTACCAATCACAAACATGACAGCAAACATAATTTTATCAAGCATATAAAGAGATAAAGAAATTCGAATATCAAAATAATCATCCAATAAAAATCACAATATTCAATCTTCTTGGACACATAACAGTCATCCAAGTCTCAAAACTAAATAATAAGAATCCTAAACAAGGAAATCAAATAATTAGATTAAGCAAAAGATTAAATTAAATAACTCCCCTTTGAAGAACAATTGCTCAAGCCACTAATCTTCGTCACCAAGAAGCTAAAGATTTAGCTACACATAGCCATTAGAGAGTCCACCACAAATGAATCAGCCATAAGAGACCAAGATCGCCGAAAAATACAAAGACTTCGCTGGAATTGTTCTCAAGTTCAGTCAAGGGTTTTCTCTCTTCAATGAATAATCCTCTTCCTCTCACGGCGCTGATGTGCTCTCTTTCAATCAATAATAATGCTTGCGTTCTTTCTCCTTCTTCTTTTTTTTTTCAGCGTGTTCTGTCCTTTTCTGATTCTTGCCAACCGTCTCTGCGTCTTTTCTTTCGTTCAGCCTTGATTCTTGATTCTCTGTTCAGCGTTTCTTTTCTTCCGTTCTTGGTGTTTCTTTCGTTTCTTTTCTGCTGGTTCTTGCGTTCGTCTCTTTCTTTCTTTTCTTTCGTTGCCTCCACTCTTGCGTGTTTTTGCGTTTGCCTGTGTGTCTTTCCCGTGTGATTCTCCTTTAATAGATATTGGTTTGCTGCTGGGCCCACGCTTTCAATTCTCCTGATTCCACATCTTTCTTTTGTTGATTAATAATTTTTTTTTGTCAATATAACATAATAATATAATATATTATATTATATTCTTTTTTTCAATTTAATTGGTTGTCTTTTTAGATGATATAATATCTCCTGCACCACAAATATAGGATATGAGTAGATTTTCTGTTATAATCACATTTCATCCTATATTTAATTAAAAGATAGATAAGTATATAAAAGATAATTAAATAAGTATAAGATATTAATAAAATCAATCAATATATCTCAGAATCTATACTTATTTAATTATAAAATATTTACTTATCAAAACTTGAATTAAAACTTCTATTTTCAAAATTAATTTAATCTTTTCAAGCATCTACAATCAAAATAATTAATCAAGCATCAAATATTCTCAGAAAAATCAATGATTGAGAGTAATTATATTTTTTGACAATTTTATCCTTTTTAGCCCTAATTTGATGTATTTACTCTTAATATCAATTTATCACAAGAAAGTCATTTTAAGCTCAATTACTATGATAAAATGCATTAAAAATCCCCATTTAATTACCAAAAATCATATAAAAATATGGTTAGATCACTAGGCCATCCAACCCCAAAAAGAAGATAGATGTGTACCTCAGGCCTTTGATAACGAGTTGAAGATGTTTTGGAGTGAAGGGGTTCTAACGTATGATATCTCATTGAGTCAGAATTTCACAATGCGTGCTGCCTTAATGTGGACGATAAATGATTTCCCTGCATATGGGATGTTGAGTGGCTGGCAAACGTCGGGAAAGCTTGCATGCCCGGTATGTCTTGAGCAGAACATGGGTTTTAGCTTGGCACACAGTCGCAAAGTCTGTTGGTTTGACAGGCACTGACGATTCCTACCCCCGGACCATCCGTATAGGACAAATAGAAAAGACTTCACGCGAAATGTGGTTGAACGAGCAGATCAACCTCGTCGTTTAAGTGGCCAAGAAATATGGGACAGGGTCAAGTATATTCAAAGTGTCGAAGAGGGTGCTGCTTCCAACGAACCCGAGGGATATGGTGTTGATCATCATTGGAACAAACGCAGCATCTTCTGGGAACTACCATATTGGAAAGATCAATTGTTAAGACACAACCTGGATGTCATGCACATTGAGAGCAATGTGTTTTGCAATATTTTGTACACCGTGATGGACACGAAAGGCAAGACGAAGGACACAATCAATGCTAGACGGGACATAGAAGCGATTTGTAGAAGGCCTGCTTTGCATTTGGTGTAGGATGGCAGGGGACGGATTTCCAAACCTAGAGCACCGTACACATTAAACAAACAGCAGAATTTGGAATTGTTGCAATGGGTTGAAGAGCTGAAACTCCCAGACGGTTATGCGTCAAACCTGAAAAGATGTGTCAACTTGCACGAGGGGAAGTTATTCGGGATGAAGAGTCATGATTGTCATGTTTTTTTTCAGAGGTTGTTACCGTGGGCCTTCAAAGCATTACCGAACCACATATGGTCTATTCTAGCAGAATTTTCCAGGTTCTTTAGAGAAATTTGTGCTTATGAGCTTAATGTGGAAAACTTACGGCACCTGGAGGCGAGCATGCCAATAACACTATGCAAGTTAGAGATCGTGTTTCCTCCTAGCATGTTTGACTCAATGGAACATTTACCTGTTCACTTGGCCTACGAAGCAGGAGTAAGAGGTCCCCAACAATATAGGTGGATGTATCCGTTTGAGAGGTAATATATATATTTCTTTCGTGCAGTTATTTCTTTCACGCACTTTAGTTTATAAATACCCTCTAATTGTCCATTGTAGGTTTTTACGCACTCTTAAACAAAAAATCAAAATTCCAACCCACGTTGAAGGATCTATCGCTGAAGCGTATCTAGTCGAAGAGGCCACAAAATTTGCGCAATACTATTATCCCCCTGAAATGACATCAAGATGGAGACAGGTACCTCGCAACGATGATGGCGGTAATACGAGCGAACAAAAATCAATATTTGATTTTCCAGGCCGAGTCGTGGGAAAACGTTGGAGATCATCTATTGAAGCAAGAGATAAGCGAGTAGCGGAGTTGTATATTGTAAACAACTGTGAAGAGGCCGCCCCATACTTAAAGTAAGATTTGTTTTCTTTTCACTGTTACGGTAAGTATTATAGTATTAACTTCATTTTTTTGTTGCAGTCATTTTTCTAACTTGGTCCGATCGAAACATCCTGAAATGTCGGAATCCCAAGTTGATCAATTCACGAACTCTAAGTTCCCAAAATGGTTTCGCTCCTACTTCTTGGAACACCCAAAAGATCCCAATAAAGTGGCATGGAGTTTATCTTATGGAGCTGCAATTAGTGTTACCCGGTGCAACAAATATATAATCAACGGGTATCGATTTTCAACTGTTGAAGCGAACGCAGGTACACAATGTTGCAATTATGGTGTATGTTGTCGAGGTGACCAAGTTGACGGGGTGGAGAGTTACTACTACGGGAAGTTAATCGACATAATTCAGCTGAGTTACCAGTGGGACAAGGTGGTGACACTTTTTAAATGTGAGTGGTTTGATAACAGTCCGCGTGGGACAAAAGTGGACAAACATGGAAATATTGAGATCCACTGGACAAGGAGATATAAGGTTGGTTATGACCCATTCATCCTTGCTCAACAGGCGGAACAAGTGTACTATACAGAATACCCCTCATCCCGCCAAGGGTGGGTGGGAGTTATTAAAACCAAAGCACGGAATATTATACCTCAGTCGAAAGAGTCGGAAGCAAATGACGGCATGAAGGAACCGTTCCAGGCTGATGTGGAACATGTACTGCCCATAAACATTGCCGACGACGATGTACCAAGCAATCTGTTTGATTCTGCTACAAACTTAGAGTTGATTCCTATCCAAGTTGACGGTGAGGAATCAGACGATGAGACAAAAGTGATTTACTCTGATAGCGAATCTGAGTTCGACGACTATGAGACTCCAGAGGAAGACGTGTAAGCAGATGACGAAGAACGTGAATCATCCGATTGATTTGTGTTAGTTCTTTTGTTTATGACAATTTGTTATACTACATACTCCGTAATTGCACTACTGTCATATTAAGTAATAAATATCTTATTTTTATGTATATTTTCACATAATGTTTGTAAGTGTTCATAGGTATATGGAGCATCCAACTGGAGGACGTTCAGATGGTGGACGTGGTCGTGGTCGATCCCGACCTCGTCCTATCAGAGGTAGGGGAACGCCATATTCTCCCTTTGTAGGCATGGGGGGGAGAGGCGCTTCCCCAGAGGTTTCACCATTTGAGTCCTCATCTTCACCATTGATTTACCTGTCCACTTCACCGTCACTGTATACGTCCAATTCTCCGTCTTCCTCCAGTGATCCACAGCAAGGGGGACACCAGGTTTACTTTACCATTTCTGATTGATTTACATATGTGTAGTTTTATTTAACCATCTATGTACAAACTCTTCAATAATTCACATTCCTTCATTCAGCACATTCTGTCGCCTCATAGCCAGGTCGACGAAGGAGGTAGTTCCTCTGATACACCTGTATGGGGAGCGAAAGATCCTGCGACGAGGAAGCTGTGGATCCGTCCTGACGGCACCGACGGGTGAGTCATACAAAGTTACTAATAACGCTACGATTTTACCCTTTAGTTTGTATGCTCATATTTACATCATATCCTATGTCTACAGATTTGACCCTTATCCCCCGGTGGCTGATATCTTGTCAACCCAAATATTCCGCAATTTCAATGAGCCTTGGGGCACGTGGAAAGAAATTAGTAAGGACACTCGGAATAGATGGTTCAACGAGTTTTTGGTAAGTTAAGTGATTTATAGTTATTAATTTCTTATCCAAATACGAACTTATTAAGTATTTATAACATTTGGAGCACTAATTGTTCATTATTGATTTTCAGAGTAAGTTTGAGACGTTGCCTGAACATCATAAAGGTCTGAGAAAAGCTTTTAACCATAAGGGAAGCAAGTGGTTGTCTGGGAGATTTCTTAAATTGAGAAAGGGTGTGGGCAAGACAGATTGGATTGACCCTGAGACTGCAAACCTATTACTTGCACAGTGGGAGAACGATGAGAAATTTAATAATAGAAGTCCGAAAAGTAAGGAGAATAGGGCCAAGCAGGTGGGACCTTCATATGCTGGCGGGTCCATTCCGCTGAGTGATGAAAGGTTAGAAACTGAATCCGTCGCTAATTTGAATTTAGCGAAATTAGCGACGGAATCATATTCCGTCGCTAATTTGAATTTAGCGACGGATTTAAATTCCGTCGCTAAATTCAAAATAGTGACGGATTTTGATTCCGTCGCTAATGGCGACGGAATTTAAAATTCCGTCGCAATTGCTACCACTTTTTAGCGACGGAAAAAATCCGTCGCAAATTCCGTCGTAATTCATTTAGCGACGGAATTTGAGGTTTTAGCGACGGATTTTTTCCGTCGCGACGGATTTTTTCCGTCGCTAAAACCCTTTTTTTCTTGTACTGGTTATTATATGCATTTTTTGTTGTTAATCTAGCATTTGTTGTTGTAAATAGCCTCTGGATGTGAGAGATGAAAAAATCCAAGTTTTCAAAAGTTGTTGTTAATATATGCATTTTCTGTTGTTAATATAGCATTTGTTGTTGCAAATAGCTTTTGGAAGTGAGAGATGAAAAAATCTAGGTTTTCAAAAGTTGTTGTTAAAATAGGAATTTGTTGTTGTAAATATAAAATTTCTTGTTGAAAATAGCCTCTGGACCTCAAAAATGAAAAAATGCAGGTGTTAAAAAGTTGTTGTTAAAATGAGAATTTGTTGTTGTAAATATAGAATTTGTTGTTGTAAATATAGGCGCGTTTTTTCCTTGTCCAAAATGGTAATTTTACACTCAAACATATTTACAGAGAAGTCCCTAAGGACTTCTGTGTAATTTGATTAATTTAAGGGACTTACTTGTAATTATCTCTGTTCTTTGGAACTGTGTGTAATTTTCCCTTCATACTATTACGTATGAATAATAACAACAAAAACGAGACTGCGTGCATAACGAAAACAAAAAATTGTATTTCAGTAAAGCTTTGAGGCATTCCAATCTTGTGAGCCATTCTAATTCATCTATCTGAACTTTTCAACATCAAAGAAGCTTCAATATATTAATAGAATACAAGAACACCGACCATTGTATAGAACGGTTGAGTCAGAGGGGGTCTACTCATGTCTCCAAAATAATGAGCGTGGATTAATGAAAATGAAATGTGAGAACCGTGAAAGAGTCATGAACGAGAAACTACAGAAGACGATAGAGTGTGAATGACCTGAAAATGAATTGAAAGGTGGATGATAGAGCGTTAGGGTATGTTTGGATTGAGGAAAAGGTAGGGAGGGGGAGGGAAAAGAAAAGGAGAGGAAAGAATTTTTTTTTAAAATTGAGTGTAGTGGGGCCCACAAATTTTCCTCTCCCTTCTTTTTTTTTTTTTTTTTTCTCCCCCTCCCTCCTCTTCCCTTAATCCAAACATACCCTTAAGGTTCAATTTTTTGTCGGTTTCTGGCTGGGGTTGATCTTGGCCCGCGTTCAATGTAAGTTATTTGCTTTTTTCCGAAATTATTATTCCAAGATTTTGACTCATTCTTATTTCCATTTTATTGACCACCTTTTCTTTTGGAAAATCGGTGAAAAGTCCTAGTTAAAAATGTTATTGATCAATCAATGAGGTTGAGTCTAGCAGAGAGGACTAGTATCTCACAATGTGGTGAATCAAAGTTTAAATTCTTACTAATAGAGACACTTACATTTAGTGCCGACAATACTTTGAACAAAAATATTTGTCATCAAAAGAGAAGGATATATGTGCCTATGAAAAAATTATTGGTAATAAGATTTTATAGGTTTTCACACAGAAACTGTGAATAAGAAGATGGATTGTATACACTAAAAGAATCGGTAATTGAATTTAGGTAACTTTGATCAATTAAATTTTAAATAGAGACCTTTCATCAGTTTCTCTCCATTTTTTTTTTCTTAGGAACAATACTTCAAAGGACTCTAACTCAAGAGAAAATGAGGAGAAAATAAGGGGGGAATTAAATACTATGAATAAAAACTTCTAATAGTAAAAATTGTTTTACTACCTCGTTTCTTAATGTATAACTTAATTGAGGAGTTGATGTTGGTCCTAAAAGTAATATCTATATTTTATATTTGTCAATTATTTACTATTTGCTTTTGGTAATTCAATCTTTTACTATGTTACCTCTATTGATTTTTCTTCGACAATAATCAAGAGAGAGATGGAGAATTCAAGAAGATGATTTGGATATTTTCTAAAAAATATATTATATTAAGTAATTAATTAACTAGCTTTCTTAATATAATTAAATTAGATAAATATGTCTTACATTGAAAAGCAATATTTTTTTTTTGGAGTTTTTTTTCTCTTAGTATTCTTTCCCCTTAATTTTCTCTCTATTCAAACATAGGGTAAATATATGAAATTGCGACAAATTAATATAAGCCTGTAACATCTAATTAACCGCATATGGATAAATTTCTAATTAAATTAATTCTTCTTATAAGACAAATATTGTTGGCTGGGGGACGCTAATAAATTTAAGTATATGAGTGCGTACAGATTTGTATTTATCAATTTTTTATTTATTTGGAAACAAGGATCTCAGGCGAGTGAATAGTAAATAGTAATTAAATTTTATAAAGACCAGGTAAAACTAATGTCACAATCTTTTGCCAACTCCAGCCGGGTTGGCTTTGATGCCAAAATGTCACATTCAAACATATAATATTCCATCAACAAATGCTTACTATTAATTAAAATTATTGTATACATGGAATATATGCGAAAATAAAGGAAACCTGGACACCAATAAATAAAACCGAAAATAAAGGAAACCTGGACACCAAACGAGAACCTTAATTTTCTTCCTTTCACAACGGCAAAGAAGGAAGAAAGAGATACTCAGATTGAAAAGTCAAAGCCTCTACTAATTAAATACACTAACAACTACTGAAGATTTGAATAATCTATTATAGTGTCCTAACGTAATTAACGATCTATTGGAATAATGTCAATGCCTTCATCAGACATGTCACTAAATCATTTGCTGTCATACTGTTCTCCTTCTCCATCTGCTAAACAAAAAACAGAAAGAAGATCAAAATCAACATTACTGGACTTGAAGGAAATCCAATAATGCGTCATTTCGATTAAGACCTGATTAAATTAATTAAATTAATATAATTACCTCAGCTATGATAGTTATATATTGAGTGGTTTCACCAAATGGCAAAATGCTACTGCTTTTAACTGTGAGACGAAGGTTTCCTAATTCTCTAAGTATTTTAGCCTCACACCCTCTTTGTTGCTCGCATTGGATTCTGATCATTACTTCTTTACCCAAAAACTTGGCTTCCAGTTCTGCCAATGCCTGCTCGGAAACTTCACCGGACGGCGACTTGTCATTGTCGCCGGAGAAGAGAATACATCTTCTCACAGCTGATTCCTTTCTTTTCATGGCCACTTGTTCTTCCAGAATCTTCTGGCGTTCCTTCAGTTGTTTTACGTACTCTATAGCATCTTCCAACACTGATGCCTTGTCCATCTGCACCCAAAAAAAAAACATTAAATTAAAATGTGGGTCATATTAGGCTCATTGTAACGATCACCACCTATTTTCTTATCACGATGTTTTAACAGTTTAAATTTAAATTGAACTATCTAAATTTAACATTTTTTTATTTTTAAAATAATAAAATTATTTTTATGAAAAGTGATAGTTATAATATTATATTTATTTTAAATTTTACATATATTAAAATAACAATTTATTTAAAATATAAAAATTAAATTAAATCTGAACCATCTAAAATTAAATTAACCGTACAGATAGTTATGTGAAATATTTGTATGATTAATTTAGGAAAAAACAATAAAGTTACCTTCTTGCGGCCAGGAATGACGGAGGAGAGAGCAATGAACTTCTGGTTCAGCTTTTCCCTTCGTCTTCTTTCGGCCAAGACGTGATCTTGAGCTTGGGGTGGATTTCTTGTCTCGGCTTTGTCGGCCATGTTCGTCGCCGTCAGTCTCTTATTTATGTCTTCAAAGTATGCACCTTGACGGCTTAAAGACTGAAAATTCAATACGCTTTCTTCCTTCGGGGTTTCGAGCTTGTCATTGGAACCCAGATTATTGTAAAATCGGTGCGCATTATTATTATTATTATTATTGGATTGTTCAAAAGAAATAAGTTTGGAAGTAGTCGCAGACTTATTTGGTGTTGGAGCTGGTGGTGGCGCAATAATAATTGACTGAGGATTCTGATGATTAGGGGAATCGGAAACCAAGGAATGGAAATCAAGATCATCAAAATAATCCATCGGTAACTGCTCAAACAATGTAGTATCGTCCATCCCCTGATAATAATCAAATTCGTTTTCAGCTGATGAGTAATTAGGGTTGCTTACGAGTTCAGCTTCCATTATCTGATTCTGATACTAAGTTGTTCGTCGCCAGCGACTCGTAAGCCAGTGATGTGACAAGGTAGGTCACTAGGTCCCCAAGAAAGAAGGAAGAGACTCGTTAAAGAAGATAAAGAGGAAGAAGAAGGCTGTGAACTGAGAGCAGAGAGATAGGAGAAAAGAATTGTGGAAGGTTGATTATATAAAAGAGAATCGTACACGCTTCTTACCCGGTAAGTAACTCAAGACAGGTGTGAAAATGACGTAAGCAATTGCGTTTAGATGTAAGCGAGGGTTCAGTCTGGTCAAATAGTGGGTTCGATGATCTTTTGTTGGATACAAGAATCTGATTGCCATTTTCTCCAAATGCATCATCATTGCTCAGGAGCTAGCGCCACGTCAGCAAATGACATTGCATGCATTATTATTCCATCTCATGCCTAGCCTCACTCAATTACGCCCAACCTATTTAATCTTCCTAAAGCCAATTATATTCTAACTCGATTTGTGTGAACATGTTTCTGAATAATGCTAAAGAAACCAGGATGGACAGAGGGACACGACGAGAGATGACCTTCAGGACGTATCACAGCTATCCGTCACACTCCTAACAACAAGCAGGAGAGGGTTTTGGAGCCGATTAATTTAATTACTCGATCCATTTTATTTTTAAACGGGTCGATTCAATCAGTTGAATTGTTGACCTTCAAATTAATGAAATGAATTCTTTTTATTAAAAAATTGTGCTTTAGTAATTCTATTTTGTTGGGTTATTATGTAATACTACATCTGGTCCTAGTTCTACAAAAATATTCCTATAATTAGGGTTGGAGAGAGTACCTTTTTATTTAATTATTAATCATTTTAAAGTTATATACGAATATTTTGTATATTTTAATCATGATTATTAACCTTGGTTTATCCACATTTGGACAGCAATGACCCCCAGTTGAATAATTAATTTAATTTTCACTTTCCTTGACAAAGGAGATTGGCCAGAACTGAACTAAGAATTTAAAAATCAAGTTACACCAAGAGTTGGGGTGTCATTTGAAAATGGGAAAAAAGGGGAAAATATAATAATAACCTAAGGAAAATAATATTTATTAAGAAGGATTATAAAAACGGTATTTATTTTGAAGGACTAAAAATTAAAACATTAAAATAGAAAGACTAAATTGCCCTTAGCTAGATTTTCTATATTATTTAATTAAATCAGAATCTGGAGCGATTGATAGATAATGACAAATAGGGATCAAATCAAAATCTGCTAAATTAACATCACTACTATACTGAAATCTCCTCCTAATTAAATGGATCGGATGATCTCATTTAATTTTTGAGTTCCGGTTCGTAGTCACTAATAAAGAGAAAATAAGCGTTTTAGGCTTTCGCTGCACTAAACAACTTCAGAGAAAGAAGGCAAAATGGATTACAAGGGAGGAAACTGGACTATGATCCCAACCCATAACACCAATGTTAAATCAGGACGCTCTCTTTCTCCATCAACAACAACAACAATTTCTCCAACAGCAACAACAAACGTTTCAGCCACAAGCTCCGCAACCTCAATTTCAATCGCTACAGCAAAATCTCTATCAACAGCAACAACAAGAACGTCTTCTCCAACAACACCACCCAGATTCTAATTTCAGTACAGTAGACGCTAACTTAGTAGATTCTGATGTGGCCTCTATTTGT
This sequence comes from Acacia crassicarpa, assembly GCA_034222035.1. Taxonomy (NCBI): domain Eukaryota; kingdom Viridiplantae; phylum Streptophyta; class Magnoliopsida; order Fabales; family Fabaceae; genus Acacia; species Acacia crassicarpa. The sequence goes on from JAWXYG010000010.1 coordinate 4,769,439, forward strand.
CATTATCCATCATTACTCCAGATTCTTAATTAATTAGATATAATATAGAAAATCTTGCTAACGACAATTTAATCTTTGAATTTCTGGTCCCTCCAAATAATTATTACCTCCGGTTCTAATTATAGGAACACTTTTTAGTACAATTTGTACTACAAAAGTATTCCTATAATTAGGACCGGAGGGAGTACCATTTTTATGGTCTTTATTAATAAATATTATTTTTATTAGGTCATTTATTATAATTTTCCTAAAAAAAACAGTCTATAACAGTCTCTGTAAATATATGATAATGTTTTTATAATATGGCCGCAGCGATTTATGGAACTCAGGAGTCAAGACTGGAGATTTTAACTCGGAGCAACAGTAATGATCCCGCGGATATCGCGCTGTGAAACCCCCATGTCTAAAAGCCTCTGATTTGATAAACCTCTTTTACCTATTTTAAATTCATTGTATATTTATATGCGGGTAATTAATTAATTCACCCAATTATTGGAATTACAAAAACTTGACCTAAGGCAACCCATGCATGGACCACACTCACAGCACGTACACAGGTAAGTAGAAAGCGATGTGATTGCCAGGAAGGTTATTAACGCGTTCTACTGATTTTGATTTTCAATTTAATTTAAATTTTCTAACCTTAAAACAATTTAAAGTTGAATACCACTCTTGTCCTCTTTATAAGTTTAGCTTGACTAAATCTCACATATTAATGAGAAGTAGTTGACTCAATGATTATTGGGGTAAATTTTTAACTTTACCCTCATTTATGATAGGGTATCTTTCAATTGTTTTTTCTCTTTCTTACTTTATGAGTACAATTAATATGAGTAAAATTGTCACAATCTCATTTATTGTATGAAACTGAGCTTATAAATAGAACCAAATTTTTTGGTCAAAATAGGCTTATAAATAGTATCAAAATGGTACATGTTATTTAATCATTTCTATTGACACTTCCGTCCACGTTGTCGTTGAATACAAAGTGCATGTTTGGTACATCGTTTAAAGAGCATAATTGGACTTATGTAGGTGGTAATTGGTACATCGTTTAAATTTGATCATTTTTATAAGTTTATTTTGACCAAATAAATGAGATTGTGACAATTTTTTCTATAGTTATGATGATGTGAGAGATTGGCTAGCCATTTTAGAAAGAGAAAAAGATAAGAGAGATTTGATAATAAATTTTAAAAGTTATTATCGTAAATAGGGGTAAAGTTAGAAATTTATTCCATAATCATTGAGATACTTACCTTTCCTTGGTATGTGAGATTTGGTTAAACTGGACTTATAAATAAGACTTGAGTGGTATGCATTGAAAGTTACCTATTTGAAAAGTTAACTTTTAGAATTTGTAGCTCTAAAAAGAGAGAGAATTTGATATATGTGGGAATATAGGTCATGTAGAGTATATTTTTAATACTAATCAATACTCTCAAAAATATTTTAAGGTATTGACTGGTACTTAAATTTTTTTTTTAAAGATTCTAAAATACTTTTTTCAAATCACGAAGTATTTTTTTAATACTGTCTAGTATCCTAAAGTATATTTATAGCCCTTTAACTCAAAAAGGGAAAAAATCACTCACACCATTAAATAATAAATTAATCCTTTTGTGGGACTAAATAATAATGGATAGTGATACATAATCAGCTCAAACAGGAAGCCATGCTTAATGGGCTAATATTCGCAAAGATTCGAAAGTAATCGTACTTTGCCATGAAACAAACCGAACGTCATCACAAAACAAAACCCTAGAGATCTGGCAATAGTGGGCCCGAAACTCTAACATTATTAAGACATAAGAATTTCCAAGGACGGGTATATCAAAAAGGGAAAATTCCATTAAAATACCATTTGAATTTATAAAGCCTCCAGAAGTCTTTTAAATTTGTAAAAAGACTGAAAGATACTAATGACTTATGAGAGATATGTAAATTCGGGTGAAATTACCTTTTTGTTCTTACTTTTAAATAAATAAAAAAATAAAAATGTCCTCATCGGAGGGCCACCGGTGGCCGGACGCCGAAGGGACGCCACCAGTTGGGCGCCGGCCTGCGACCACCGGCCACTGGTGGGAGTTTTTTTTTTCCTTTTTTGGGGTGTGGGATATTTTTTTAAAAAAAAAAACAATACATTGCAAGTGTGGGGGGTGGGATTCGAACCCCCCACCCCCCACATAAGAAGTTTCTTCATTATATATATACATTAATAAATATACATATTCTTCTTAACATTTTTTCAATGGTATTTACAAATCTTGAAACGAGAATTACCATTCCATAAATGAGAATTACCATTCCATATATGATAATTACAACGTTTTCTACAGAGGTCCCTTTTTTACTCTTTGATGCATGTGAGTGAATTTGTAAAAAAATGTACTTTTACCATTACATAAATTAGAATTACCATTCCATATATGAGAATTACCACGTTTTCTACAGGGGTCCCACATTTACTCTTGGATACATGTGAGTGAATTTGTAAAAAAAAAAATGCACATTTACCATTCCACGAATGAGAATTACCATTCCATACATGCATCAAAGAGTAAAAAAGGAACCCCTGTAGAAAACGTGGTAATTCTCATATTTAGAATGGTAATTCTCATTTGTAGAATTTTAATTCTCATTTATGAAGTAGTAATTCTCGTTTCGGGATTTGTAAAAAATATTAAGAAAAATATATATTTGTTAATGTATATATATAATGAAGGAACCAAGTAACTCAACCAGTTGGGTCTACTTGGTTCTTGTGTGGGGGCTGGGGGGTCCGAACCCCCTCATTAGCAATGTATTGTTTTGTCTTTTAAAAAAACACCCCACCCCCCGAAAAAGAAAAAAACCTCCCACCGGTGGTCGTTGGTTGGCGCCGAGCCAGTGGCGGTCCTCAAGCGTTCGGCCGCTGGTGGCCCTCCGGTGAGGGCATTTTTAATTTCTTTTATTTATTTAAAAGTAAGGGCAAAAAAGAATTTCACCTGAATTTGCATATCCCTCATAGGTTCTTAGTATCTCTCAGTTTTTTTGCAAATTCGGAAGATTTCTGGGGTTTTACAAATTCAAATGGTATTTTAATGGAATTTTCATCCCAAACAATTCCAAGGATGGGATATTATCAAGGTTCTTACACCTCTACGGCCACTAAATTGATCGGAGTACTAGGTCAAGAGTCAGTAGATCAAACCGAAGTCAAAACAATGATAAATTGAAGATTTCAAGATTTTTAATATGAATTTTTAAAAAGAATTGTTTAAAAAATTGATTTATTTTTTTTTAATTAAAAAAAACCATGTTGTTGTACGGACCGGGGTTTCAATACCCTGGATATTATCTTCTACAAATACAAAAGATTGCATAAACATTATTATCATAGAATCATTTATCTCAAGGGTTCAAAAATATTTATCACAAGGGTACCTTTCTAAAAGAATTCTTATGGATAGATTATTCAGTATGAGGTATTGCTTTTCTTTCTTAGTGTCTAAGAGCCTCATTATTTTGGATCGGGTAAAGGAGCAAAACTACACATGTACTTTACTGTTCGGAGCATCCAGCACTATATGCTTTTTTTGGGAGCAAAAAAAACACACGTGGTTACCATTTTGAAGCAAAAGTCACACCCCACCGTTAATTCAACAAACGTTCGTCATGTCTCTGCTTTTACTTGCACCAGTAAGCCTATGAAGCCTGAAATCACCATGAAGGTCATTCACCTTCTCTCAGCCCAGCACGAAAATATACCTACATTCCGTTATCATTAATTAAATTAATGGCTTACCTTAGCCAATGAAAACACACAAAGAGATCACAGCATCATAGAAGGACCAGCGAGTTCCACGGGTTGGGTACAACAGTGACAGAAAAGCCATCCCTCTGCTATGCTTCTCGAGACACACAATCTTTCTTGAAAAAATAGTCATAAAGAATAGTACTTTAACGACTGTTAATGAAAAACCGTCATAAAAAATACCTTTAACAATTGTTTTTGAAAAAATAGTCATAAAAAAATACTTTTAACAATTGTTCTTGAAAAAATAGTCATAAAAAATAATACTTTTAATGACTGTTATTTAAAAAATAGTCATAAAAAAGAGTACTTTTAACGACTATTTTTGAAAAAACAGTCATAAAAAATACTTTTAACGACTGTTCTTGAAAAAACAGTCGTAAAAAATAATACTTTTTATGAATATTATTAAAAAAACAGTTATAAAAAATAGTACTTTTAACGACTGTTCTTGAAAAAACAATCATAAAAAATAGTACATGTGTACAAACACCTCTGTTTTCTTACTCGAAAATAGAGTACATATAGCTAGTTTGAGAACCAGAATAAAGACCTTGTGGTATGGTTATATATATATTTGGTTATAGCTGGTTTAATCAAGGTGAGTTGAGGACTATTTTTGGGATTTGTTAAATTCAATGGACCAATTTTGAATTTGCATATTTCAATTGGATTTAGAAGGGAATTTTCATAGTTTAAAATATTGTATTTTATTTTACACACAACATCCATTAAATTTAAAAATTTAATAACATTAGATCCAGACTACGCCCTGAAAACGTACAAGTTAACAAGAGATCAGCTTTGTTGCGTACAGCACATGCTTCTCTTTGTGCTCTTTTATGGCCGCAGCGATTTATGGAACTCTGGAGTCAAGACTGGACATTTTAACTCGGAACAACAGTAATGATCCGACGGATATCGCCCAGTGAAACCCCTTTATCTAAAATTAGAGGCTGACCCTCATCCTTTTAGAGTTGGGAATCAGGGCCAGGCCAGCCTTTAAAGAATGGAACCAGATACTCTGCTCATGAGTCTTTGCCCATCACTCCTTATCTTTGATCTGAACGTTGAAATCTTTGATCCAAGAGTCCAAAACAATTTTTTTTAAAAAAAGCGCATGCGGTAAAAATTACCGCATGCGGTTTTTTTTAAAAATGCTCTGGGCTTTTCGATCAATATTTCGACGACCATGATTTACAGATAATGAGGGATGGGCAAAGAGCTGATATGGAGAGAAACCAGACTCTTGAAGGTCCAGGACCTAATAGGGCTAGCCCTATAGAGCTTGGAATAAGAAAACATATGTTTTTCAAAATTCGGCCCAAGAGCACAAGGCCAGGGCCAGTTTTACAAAGCCCGAAAGTTACTATTATAAATTTTAACTATTTTTCTTCCCTTTTTTTAAAGAATATAATTAGTATATTATAACAATTAAAGTTTTAATTTATCAAATAAAAGTTGTCAACATTAATATTTAAACAGCACAAATCATCCAACAAATAAACAAATTCACTAATTTATAATCAAAAGCAAACTATTGTAGACAAATAATTTACATCAAACATAAGAAGAATACCTAGTTTTTAAATTTAAACTATTAAACAATATTTCTACGGTAAGATTGACTTTATGATTTGTGACGAGAAAGTTGCCAATATAAGGAACAAGCCGATTTTTATTTTCAATGAATATTCGAATGTGGGGACATCTCTTCTTAACTCCTTATTAAATTTTTTTAAAAACAATTAACAGGATCTAAGAGCCGGCCCAAGACCCTGTAGGTTAGTTCTACAGGGCCAATTTCATTTAATTTATTTAATTTTTAAGTCCGACCCGATTTTCTGGCTCTATCTAAAAGTCTTTGATTTGATAAACCGCTTTTACCTATTTTAAATTCATTTTATATTTATATGCAGGTGATTAATTAATTCACTCAATTATTGGAATTAGAAAAAGCAATAATCTTTGAATCATTAATTCTAAAAAATTGACCTAAGACAACCCATGCCTGGAACCTGGATCACACCCACAGGCAAGTAGAAAGCGATGTGATTGCCAGGAAGGTTATTAACGCGTTCTACTGATTTTGATTTTCAATTTAATTTAAATTTTCTACGGCCACTTCCGTCCACGTTGTCGTTGAATACTGAATACAAAGTGTATGTTTGGTACAGTGTTTGAAGAACACGATCGGACTTATTCACTATTTGAATTGGACTTATGCATGTTTGGGGATGTTTGGGGATGTTTGATTGAGAAGTTGTCTCAACTGAACTTATGAATCAAAAATTGCTTATTTGAAAAGTTGCTTTGTAAAATTTTTAGCACTTTTTACGCTAGAGATAGAGAATTTGATATAAGTGGGAATATGGGTCATGTAGAGTATATTTTTAGTACTAATCAGTATTCTCAAAAATATTTCAGAGTATTTAGTGGTAATTAAAATATTTTTTTCAAGATCCTAAAATATTCTTTTGAGATCATGAAGTATTTTTTTTGATAATGTCCAATAGCCCAAACTATATTTTTAGTATTAATAAGTACCCTATAAAATATTTTAGGCTACTGAATGGTATTAAAAATATTTTTAGTAATGTTCAGTATTGTTAAGTATTTCAAGATCATGAAGTATTTTTTTAAGTACTATAGGTTAAAATCACAAAAGCTACTTATACTCCCGTCAATCCAAATATAAATCATATTTCACAATCTGACTTTTACTCAAATCAGATTAACTATAGGTCATTTTTCCTACTGGTATCCCAAATAAGCTCTTTGAATTTTTGGATTGTTATTTTGGTTATACATACTTTAGACATTTCTTAAGACAGGAAAAAAAAAAAGTACACATGTGCTTTTAAATATAAGACAGAGTTAATTTTTTTAAGAGATTAAAGAAGCTAAATAAGTTACTTAATGATATCATATGCTATGTATCTTAAGTTATATATTATTTTATTAATCAAACTAATTAGTTTAAAGAAAAAATAAAAATACTATAAAATAATTTAATTGGCTTCCTTATTTTCTCTAAAAATGTCAACTTTTTCTTATATTTTGGATCAAAATAAGTAATATATTCTTCAAGTGTGTTTATATCTTTTGAGATGGAGCAGCCATTGAATCAATTTACGGTGATATTATAAGTGAGAGATCAAACCGGTGACTTGTCATTTATCAGGGGCTTTCATGTTTACTAGGTTACAACCATTATCAACACACTCATACAGAAACGATCTTCCTGAGGAAGATAGTGCCATTGAGCCCAAGGGGCTTCCGCTTGTACTGGTTATTTTCATTTGTGTGTGTGTGTGTGTTTTTTTTTTTTTGGTTATTTATGTCACTCAACCCACTAACAATATGGTTGGATTAAGGTGGAATTATTAATTACTAATCTCTCACATTAAAGCGAAACAATGTTGAATTATTATTAAGAAATGTATTTTCATTTAGCATTCAATACAACAAGATACTTATATATATATATATATATATATATATATATATATATAATATAGATGCTCTTTTATAAGTGGGAGGTCGTTTTTTTAATCCAACTTATACCTCATGTCGTAGTGTATAGCCCTTTAACTCAAGGAGAAAAAAATCACTCACATCACTAAATAATAAATTAATCATTTTGGGGCACTGAATAATTTTTTTTTTTTTGTTACAAAAAAGTTTTGGAGGGTTCGACATCAGTCCCTCTATCAAGGTCAGAGCACGGCCCCGGGCTCTATGAGTACTTACTGAGGACTTACAAGATTGCCTATCAAAGGAGTCCCGCAAAGGAGATCAAACCCACGACCCAGGGGCACTGAATAATAAATGGGTAGTGATACATGATGAGCTCAAACAGGAAGGCATGCTTAATGGGCCAATATTCGCATAGATCCGAAAGTAATCGTACTTCGCCATGAAACAAACCCAACGTTGTCAAAAAACGTTGCGAGATTCATATAAAAAAAAAAAAAAAACCTTGCGAGATCTGGCAATAGTGGGCCCGAAACTCTAACATTATATTATTAAGACATAAGAATTTCCAAGGATGGATATATCAAAAAAATTCCAAGGATGGGATATTATCAAGGTTGTTAAACCTCTATCAGCCACTAAACTAATCGGGATATTGGGTCAATGGTTAATAAACCAAATCAAAGGCAAAATAGTGATAAATTAAAGATTTCAAGATTTTTAATATGAATTTTTAAAGAATTTTTTTTTAAAAAAATTGATTTACTTTTTTTTTTAAAATTAAAAAAGAACCATGTTGATGCCCGAACCTGCCGGTCCGGATTTCAAAATCCTAGATATTATCTTCTACAAATACAAAAGTTTTTATAAACATTATTGTCATAGAATCATCTACCACTGGGTACCTTTCTAAAAGAATTCTTATGGATAGATTAATCATCAAGAGGCAGTATTACTTTTCTTTCTAAGGATGTGTTCGGTTTGAAGGGAGGGAATAAGAGGTGATGAATCCCTATGAAGCATATTGACTAAATTGTCACTAACGAGAAAAAGATTCTTTTTTGTTGAGAATGTATTTTTGAAATATTTAAAATTTTCCATGAGCTTTTTAGTAAATATGAGAGAAAAATTTTATCTCTCCTCTTTCCCTCCTCTTAAAACCAAACAAGCTCGAAATGACTAAGCCTCATTACTTTGCCTTTTTTTCTTATGTATTTTAGCTTTCGTAATAGTGTTTTAACTATATATAATTTGTAAAACTCTTATTTGCTTTATATCATTTTGTCTTGAGTTAAAAAAAAAAAAAAAAGATTGAGCACTGTGCATAAAAGTCAACTTACGTTTTGTTTTCTTAAAAGCAAAACGCATTGTTCCTGCTCTTTTGGGAGAGAGTTAGCCGGATTACATTGTTCATAAAGTCGATTAAAATTAGTTGGTAATACTAAAGATTTAAAAAATATATTTTTTTTTTTTGTCAAAAATATATTCATTTACATGGAAGAGATAGAATGTGAGGTTAGAATCACAAATAAGGATGATGCAATTTTACTTTATAAGTAACAGCTAAGAATTGTTTAGTATTCAAAAGTTTTTTAAAGAGTAATTTTATACTGGTAGTAACCAGAACCTAGTAATTTTGTCTTTTGCCATTAAACATATTAACAGTCATCACTAGTTTTTTAACTGTTATCGCTAATTATATTTGCTCCTTTCTTAAAATACCTTTAGGATGAAATTGCTCCTGAAAAAACTTCCAGATATGGAGCACTTCTAAATTGATTACTTAATAATAGCACAAGTAATTGGGTAATTAAATGGGGGGTATAATGAGAAATTAACAAAAAAAATTGAGACAGCCTCTAAGTGTCTCTTAATAAAGAAATCATGTCATACTCAAAAGTGTATCTAGAAAAAAGAAAAAAGAAAAAAAAGAATGGATGGAGTATTACTTATGATCGATTTCTTCTTAACAAAAAAAATTGTTATGTCTCGTTTAATCTTTAATTAAGGTGAGCTGAGGGACCATTTTTGGGATTTGTTAAATTCAATGGAATAACATTAGATCCAGACCATTCCCCGAATACGTACAGGTTAACAAGAGAGCTTTGAATCTCCTTCACTCATTCAAACTACCATTGTCGGGTACAGCCCATGGTTTGCTCTGTGTGCTCTTATTTGTCGTATTAAAACTATAAAAATAAAATTATTTTAATTAGAAGAATTGAGTTACGTTGTTTCGAATCAAAATTAAATAATTAAATTGATAATTAAAAATAGGATTATTTTTCATAAAAAGATATTAAAGCTTATTTTGTTTTCATGCCCACCACATTTATTCTAAGATTAAGGCAAACTAAAAAAAAAAACAGAGAGAAAAAACCCACAAGTTGACCAGAAGCAAAATGACAATCTCACTATGATACACTTCTCTTGTTCTATTCATAAGACAAATAAAAAATCAATTATAGTTTATTTATAAGTCACATTATTAAATCAATATGTCTTAGTCTTAGTAAAAAAGGCTTCGATTATCTAAATACGAGCTCTCAAATTTAAGTTGGTATAAATGGGAAAAAAAATGCCTTTAAGAGAATTACTCTCAGTTAGGCTCGAAATGCTCGAACCTAATTTAGTCATATAACTATATAAAATAAAGTCACATTTGTATGTTACCAAAAAAGTCAAATTAGTAAATTTTTCATGAGTATATACTCCCTATGGTCCTAATTATAAGAACACTTTTTGGAGATGGTTTGATTCTAATTATAAGAGCAAATTTTAACTTTTGTCAATTTTTTCCTATAATACCCTGTTTATACAATTGACTGTCGTAATAAGAGCAAGAATCTGAAAGATGTTACCAATTGATTTGGGAATCGACTATTCTTCAAGTTCGTGTACACAAATTTTCTAGGAAAATGAATCGACTCAAAATCACTTTGATTCAGATCTCACTTTCCTCTCTGATTTTGCTTCGACGATCCCATCTCGGTTTTTTCATCCTCATCCTCATCATCTTTACTACTTCTCAATATATCAGCAACCAACAACAATCTTCCTTGATTCGATTCAATCCCATTCCTATCCTCCAAATTCCCTGCAAAACCGACCTGAATTTCATGTTCTGAACCCTGAATCACGATCACTGTATCGTTCCTGAACTGATGTTCCAACGCAGACACATTCACGCTCTGAGTTCGCAAAGCTTCCTGATTCGGTAAATTACCATAAGAAGAAGATGAGCAAGTGTTGGATATGGCAATATTGGATTTGAATAGAGTGCGATCTCAACCATGTATCGATACAAGGAAGATGAAACGCGTGGTTGCATTTGGGCAACAATCTCAAACTCTCACAATCTTGGAATTCGCTGAGACAGACAGAGCAATCTGTGCCTTCTATTAATTCGTCCCTTCAATTTCACAATCATTTTAATTCATTTTTACTTAAAGACTGTGATTGATCGCGAGAGGATTCGACGATGCCAGACTGCAAGATCGGAGAAATCGAAGACGGAGTGTTAGGCTCTGAGAAATCGCGAGAATAGTACTGTGCTAATGTTCAACTAATTTTGCAAATGTAATTTCCAATTTTTAGAGGGTATTTTTAGAAAATAATTATAATTAACTAATTTAACTTCTCTCCTTAATCACTCTAAATTCTGATAAATAGCTCCTATAATTAGGACCGGAGGGAGTATTAAATTGGGGTAAAGTTAATAAATATCTACATGTGTAATTGTTTGATTAAGTTGAATCTTGTATGCAGACAACAGTACTAGAATCATTTTTTTTATATATATCACAAAAGGCAAATTGTGATATTCTTATAACGAAAACATCTTATCTCTCACCCAACTTCAATTATATATTAATCCTAATTAATCATAGCTCTTGTTAATTATAATGCTATTCGTATTAATTAGGATTAGGTTGCGTATGAGACACCGTCAAGAACGCGTCTTTGCGCTTTAAATTAAAAGATTTACTGGACACAACGGATTAATCTATATATTAATATTAATTAGGGTGAAGGAGCGATTTTGCCAACCAACTATTAGTCTAGGAGCGATGTAGCCAAATAACTTTTAATGGGAGCAAAAAGACCAACAAACAATTAAATTTGTTAAAAAAACACAATACCGTCAGATTCTCCTAACTCTGTTTGAAATGAATACCACGTGGCAGGCATTTGAGGTCCAGCTCAATGCCAGGTGGCTTTTTTTTTTTGTTTTTGGTCAAACTCAAAGCAATCATCTTCTTCTCTCTCGCTCTGACCCCTTTACCTCCAGTTCTAAGCTTCTTTCTCTTTCCTCTCATCACTCTGTCCACCCTCAACTCTTCTCCTCCATGTCCCTCTTCTCCTTCTTCTTCTTATTATTCTTTGTTTCCCTCTCTTTCCCACTTTCTTCCCTCTTTGCAAACAACACCAGTCTCAATGCTCCCTGCCCTCTCAACTTCACCATCCTCAATGTTGTTGCCGGCGGCGACCAACCCTCTCTCGACTCCAGCACTATTTGCGAGTTCTCCAGCTCCTCCATCCATCTCGTTCTCTCCAATTATCTCTGCCGCACTGGCTTCTTCCTTCCGCCTCTCAACTCTTCCGACACCTGCTTGGATAATTTCCAGAAATTCATAAATCAATACCGCCCAATCTCGACGTTCGCGCCACTTGTGGCTTCCAAACAACCTGGATCTCCTAGGGATGTCAGAACATCACCACTAAAGATGATTTCGTGTCCCAGGTTCAGTCCTCTACGATTCAGGACACCGGCCAGAATTGCAATCAACCGCTCAAAAATAACTTCCCCGACGCCCTCTGTACCACAAGCTTGTCGGCTATGCAACCCTTCGTGAAAGGAAATTCGACCGGAAATGTCTCCGATTGCACGGCCTGTCCTCCAATTTATGCTGCCGCCTTTGCCAATCAGACTGGACTGTCGACAAAGGCGTTGCCCAATGTATGTTCCTTCTGAGCTTCAATTCGCCAGGTTCCCCCGGTAATAAACAAACGATTATTATTGTAGTGGCTGTGATTGTTTGTTTATTGGCTTTGTTGCTGGTGATTGTTGGGCTCTGGCTTCACCGAAGATCGAAGAAGAAGGGCAAGAGGGGTTTTGGTAAAAATGAAATGGGTGTTGTCGTGTCTGGGTTGGATTCTATGAAGGAGTGCACCACTTTGATTAGGTTACATATAAGTTGGACTTCAAATGCCACGTGGAAACGGAGGTTAGGATGTTGTGCTTTTTTAACAAATTTAATTGTTTGTTGGTCTTTTTGCCCCCATTAAAAGTTATTTGGCTACATCACTCCTGGAGTAATAGTTGGTTGGCAAAATCGCTCATTCACTCTATTAATTAATAACAGGAACCTTAATTTGTGCTGTTGTGCAGCTTCTTTTGTCTGTTTCTTTAAGCTCTCTGTAACCACAACTTAAAACTTGGAATTCGGTCATTCGTCACGTGATAAATTAACGAGATTATTTAAGGATGAGGGTTAGGAAAGACCGAAGATTCAGTGTCGAAATATCTTATCCACGGCTTGATGAGGATATTATTTCTCATATGGGTCGTGTTTTTGACAATACTAAAATAAAATAGGTACTTTTTAGCATGGAGGCTTTAAAGGCTCCAAGTTCAGATGGTTTAAATGCTTTGTTTTATCAAAGCCAGTGAAAATATGTTGAGAGTTCGGTTTGTGCAACTATTGAAGATTTATGGCAGAACCAAGATAACATTGTTTCCATCAATGGGACGTTGATAGTGTTGATCCCAAAGAAAGAACACCCAGAAGAGTCAAAGGATTTGAGACCGAAAAGCCTTTGTAATGTAGTCTTCAACATATGAACAAAGATTATTGCTAATCGAGTTAAACCAGTCTTAACTTTTGAGAGGCAGAACTGATCTAGCGGGGTAAAAAAAAAAAAAAAATAACGCCATATCACACATTAAAAAAATGAAGTATACTGCCTCAAAGGCAACAACCATTTTAATGAGATCAAAAGATATACAAAACAACATGATTTACGGATATATTCTTTAAAGTAGAAAATGTTCCAAAACTATCATATAATGAAGAAGCAGAAGAAAGAAATTCTCAAAGGGACGAGAAAAATCTTGGAGAAACAAATATTATACATGCTTCAAGAAAACCATACCTCTAAAAAAAATAATATCATAAAGGCTTCAAGAAAACCTGGAATCCGATTCACTCGTTGAAGTATCCGATCACATTACACAACAAATACACTAAAGAGAAAAAGAGATTAAAACATTCTTTTAAGAGAATCTTTTAGAGATAGAAGAGTAATATTCTGTGTGTGTTGTTCAGATCATCTACTCCCTCAATATCATGTCCTATCTATCACTACTAGAAAATGGCAAAATAGCGATGGAAAAAAATCTGTTGCAATTGGCGACGGAATTGAAATCCATTGCAATTTGCAATGGCTTTGTTTTTCTGTTGCAAAATTTTGCACCGGAATTTAAAATCTGTCGCAATTTATGATGGAAAAGCAAATTCGTCACAAAATTTTGCAACGGAATTTAAAATCTGTTGCAAATTGCGGCGGATTTCAATTCCGTTGCAAAACTCAAAAAAAAAAAGATTTTCTAGCGGGAAAAAGCCCGCCAATTTGCGACGGACAAACAAATTTGTCGCAAAATTTTGTGACGAAATTTAAAATCTGTCACAAAACTCCAAAAAAAAAAATTCTAACAGGAAAAAGCTCGCCAATTTGCGACCAAAAAACAAATCCGTCGCAAAAAGCTTTTTTTTTTTTTTTTTTGCGACAGAACCACAATTTCGTCGCAAAAAGGGGGGACTTGGCAGCCAATTTGCGACGGAATTGTGGTTCTGTCACAAAAAAATTGCTTTTTGCGATGGAAACTTGATTTCCGTTGCAAAAAGTGAGATTTTGTGACGGATTATTTTTCCATTGCAAAATCTCTTTAAGTTCCAAGTTTGGGACATTTCCTTCGTCTATCACATTCAATTTCCTTCTTCTTCTCCTACCTTGTCGCTCTTCCTCTCCCTTCTAGCCACCGGTGTTCGTTGTTCTGGTTGCCACCGCCACTCCTCCTTCCGGTCACCACCTCTGCCATTTTCCAAATTTGTTTGAAGTATTTTTTTTCAACTATTTGGATATATCTGTATATAGATTTGCTTTCTTCCATACTCCAAAGATCTATATTGGTAGAAGATTATAAATTACATGAATTTAGATCTTTTTTTTTTTGGTGTTTTAGCTTCTCCTCTATCTGAATCCATATTGGTAGAGGATTATAAGTTTTCCTAATTCTTCCTTTGAAATACTGATTTGTATAGTTGTACAGGAAATTCACATATATATAATCACTAATATTAGTGTATGTCAGGTCCTAAAGATTTTTTAAACATTATTCGAATTTTTGTATCTATATACTCATGTCAATATATATATATAGACAAGCACACACACACATTGATAATCCCTAACTAAAATTTTCAGATTAAAACAATAAGAAGTCAATTTTTTAGGATAGGAGAGACAATTTCATGTCATGGGTGCATCTTGTTCGCAACAATAAATCAATGAGTATGCTAATTAATCAGTTAGATCTGCTACAAATCTTGATATTAATATTTTGTATTAATTTCTCACTGATGTTGTATATAGACTGGAGAACGAGGTTAATTAGTATATATATTGATAAACAAAGAGTCATATTTTCTTTGTTGTTGTACGTTTAATTGCATAATTTTTCATTTTAAAATAAAAAAGTCATATTATTGATTCATATCTACTTGAGTTTTCAAATTCTTTTATAAATTTGCAAATTAAATTTTTAATCGGAACTGGATGATATATACTAAACTGATTATTGCTTTTTACATGGTTTGTGAAGTATTTCATATATCAGTATATAGACTTTGTTTTATGTAATTTTTAAAAAAATAATAAAAAAATATATTTTTAAATTTTTTAAATAAAATAATATTTGCGACGGATTCGGAATCCGTTACAAATTCGACGGATTTCAAATCCGTCGCAAATCCTAGAATTTGCGATGGATTCTGAATCCATCGTAAAATCACAGAATTTGCGACAGAGGTTTTCCATCGCAATTGTGACGAGGGTTTTTCCAACGGACCTAATCCGTCGCAAATTAAATTTACGATAGAAAAACCTTTTTTTGCGACGGATTTTTTCCATTACAAAAACTGTTTTTTTTTTTAAAAAATGTATAGTGGACATATAATTATATTTGAATAGTTGTAACTTTTAAGTATAATTTTACATGAGAATAGACATAACTATTAAACCATTAAACCAAGGATGCACAAATATATTCCATCAGTTCTTTAAATGATGTACTCATGTTTCTCCATGATATAGCGTATCTTGAATCGAGTTTAGGCCCTAATCCAAGGGTGCACTAATATATTCCATCAGTTTTTTAAAATAATTCTAAGATCTAGATATTTAAGTAATTAAGGGGACCAAAAAATGTCCATAATTTCAAGTTAAGGAGTGAAGTAAATAAGAAATTCTCACTTCTCTCCTCCTTAAATCATTAATATACGAGAGACTTATTAGATAAGCATTATTTCAAACAATACTCCTATTTACATTTTTATTTTGTTTGACACTAAAATACTACTACCTTCGGTTCAAAATAGAAAACATAGTTATTTTTTAGAGAGAATAAGAAAGCTGATTAAATTACTTTAAAGTGATTTTTTCTCCAAACTAATTTGTTTGATTTATAAACTAATATTAAATTTAATAAAACACAACATGTAATATGATAAAGAAATTTATTTAACTTCCTTAATTTTCAAAAAAAAAAAAGCAACTAGGTTAGATCTTATATTTAGGACAAAAGTAGTATTATCTAATTCAGAGGGGGGGGGGGGATGAGATAAACCCCACCATCTTGTCCCCCATAGGTCTCTTTTCTCTATTCATTTATTTTATAAATATCTTTAAAAGCATTTTTTAAGCTTAAAGGCATGCCTTGGCCTTCGTAGGTTATCAGTGTTTACCCCGTCCAAACTTCTATCGTCCCAAAAAAAAAAAAAGTAATCAACTTCAATTTCGCACTATTTACATGTCTTTTCCATGGCACCGTTAGCAATTACTCAATCCAATTTCAATTTTTAAAAACATGTACTATATCATGCACTAAAACCATTGTAATTGTAACTTCAAAAATTTCAAAGAACTGCCATATAATTGCATACGAGGTTTGGCTATATACAAGTATTTAACAAGATCCTAACTCAATATATAGTTTAATTTGTTATATTTTACTCTTAAAAAACCTAGGATGGAGTACAGAACCATGGGATTTAAGTTAATTTAATGGGAAAAATATTAATTAAGTATGAATTTAATAAGACTATTGGTATCAATAAAGAAATTTAGTAGCTTTTAAAAAGAGAATTATAAATGTGGCAACTTGATTTTGAGTATTGGCTTTTTCGCGTACGTAGAGTGTAAATATGGACAAAAAGATCGATGTAGATGCATCTATGATCCCGAATGAACATTATTGAAAATGCAAGTCTGGTTACATATACTTAATATCAAGTTGAAACACATGAAACAAATTGATATATTAATATTAATATTAATATAGTAAATCAATCTCTCTCTCTCTCTCTCTCTTTGCGGAATAATAAGTCTATGCCTCTGTCAATAGTCCAATTACAGCAAATAATGCGATAAACTATACTCTATATCTCAAAGCAAATATAATGTGGAAAATTCTTACTTACAATTTTCGATAAATAAAATAAATTAGAGAAGGAGGTGTATCGACACAACTTTTACATTTATGACATTACACTCACAAGAGGTTGGTGTCAGCAAGAGTAATTAGAAAAATATTATGGAAAAATATGAAGAATCATATGTATTACTAATAGAAAAGCAACATGCTTAGACAATGATTGTAACTCACGTGAGTTATCACTAATCAACCCTTGTGGGAGAAAAACGTACGGCTAGCTACTTTATCCTTGTATATCTTGGGTCGAATAATATCGATAACGTATTTGTTTCTTGACGAAAATCGATCAGCATCACAAAATTTCAAAAGGAAGCGTACGAACATTTGACCAATGGCTACGGAAGATCTTCCATAGTCTCACGCATTGCTACTGATTATGGCCCATTTGGAAATAGTACTGACTGAAATGACTTTTGTCTAGATAGGCATTTGTAAACGAAAAATAGGATAAAAATCAGATTGTAGATGTGATTTGTGTTTGAGATAACGGTGGCAAAAATAACTTTTTTCTAGATGAGTTATTGTTTGGATGATTATTTGAGATAAAAAAATGACATGAATCTTATTGAATACTATATATATACATACATATACATATATAGGGTTTATCGTTTGTCATGTCACTTGACATAAGATTATGTCAAGTCACTCTAAAACTATGTCATTTTGGAATTTAGGGGAATTAATGAAGGGCGTTTTGGTAAAATTTATATAATAAATACAAAAACAAAAATACTAAAATGTCCTTCATTAATTCCCTTTGTTCTGTTCTAATAACAAGATTTATTAGACTTGACTAGGTGTCAAGCCTATAGCCTACGTACTCTTTGAAGGGATCAAAGTCCACGTAGTTCGCAGTAAACTTGGAGGCTATTAGCCAGGGGGTGGTGTGTGTGCTCTGTGTGACAAAAAGTAAAGAGAGCATAGATTAGAACGTGTGCACCTGGTTGGTCTTCCTCTGTGTTTATAGAGGTGTCCGAGGCGAGATATCCGGGGTGAGTAAGATCCGGGTTCGAGATATTAGGGGCAAGTATCTCGGGATACTGGTTAAGATAGATCATATCTTGTTAGGATACCGGATCTTCCCTACTGATACGCCAACTATGCTTCCTGGTTCTGTTGGGCCGTAACATGGATTTGGGCTTTTGGGCCGGTCCGCAACAGTTGCCCCCCAGCTTGGTCGTTCAGGCCTCTGGACGGCTGAGATGTACCTTGCCCCGGCCCCTGTTAAGGCCAGGGCATTCTACTTCAGCTGGACCGGCTTATAACTGCCGCGGCCCACAAGGTGGCTTTAAGTTCGAGGCCTGGCTTCTCATGACTTTGAAAGGTTCAACTCCCGTCATCGTGCCAAGGATGCCATGCTTTAAGTGGTCGGGGTGTTACCTGACCCGGATCTGTCTGGGACGCCTAGCAATGAGTTCGCATCTACGTTTAAATCCAAGTGTTGATCTCGGCCATTAAAGTCGTCTACTCCACAGATTCGAGGTAATGTCTCTAGGATCTGGGATAATGCTGAGGCGGTTCGCTTGTCTCTGAGGTTGGAATCTTTCTTCAGGTTACCCGGGCTAGATTGTTGTGAATCTATACCCTCTGGCCTATCTTCCACACAGCGCCGGGTTGTGTCATGTTGACCCCGGTCACCTATGTCCTTTGCTCAAAGATCTGAGGTATGCCTCAAGGATCCGAGGTAACATCAAGGAGTTCGCTCGACTTCGGGGTTGGGATCCTTATGCATTCGCCATTATCATCAATTGACACCTGGAGGCTCGTGAATTATGCGCGGACTTGATGCGTCCGTCGTACTTCAGCCCTTCTTTCTGGGTTTAGAGGTCTCTAGGCTGCCGAGGCGCCTTCATCATCTAACCTGGATTTCGTATCCGGATTGTTCCATCATGTTATGCTTTTGTCCGAGTCTTTGACGAATTCGGATTCGTATCCTTCTACTCATTTGTTAGCTCGGGCGCCAGGTTTTCTCCCGAGGCAGGATCTATTTACCTTCCCCTCGCTCTTTGCTTTTGCTTACCTCGGCATCGGTTCTCTGTTTTTGCTTGCCTCGGCCTCGGTTGATGGTGAACATGCTTTTTCACAAGCAAGGTTGCTCGCTGGGATCTCTTTTCCCATCATCCAGATTTTCGGGTTTGCTTGCTACTGCGTTTGCTTGTATTGCTGATGTTGCTTTGTGTTGCTGACAGCTTAATGGTGCCACTCCTGTCTTGTTGCTCCCCAGCCTGGCAGTCGAGGGCTCTGGGCTGCCAGGGTGCATTGACCGCTTAACCTGGATCTCATGTCTGAGGTTTAAATTTCACTCCCTCCGTCGAGGTGGTTCCCTCAGATGATGTCATTCCTCCGAGTTGGTCTTGACCAAGGATGCTCTCCTGGTAGTGCAACAAGCCCATTCTAACACAACTTCCTCGTTTGAAGCAAACTACCTCCGACTGCCTCAACATGGCATTTGATCTAACCAAGCACTTGAATCCGAACGAACCCCTGAACCTTGCCGGGTATGACTGCCGGGCTTACGTGAAAGATAGTGTCCGGGTTCCACTCTGTCTTGCAAGGAGGTGATGAGGCCAGGTCAGGAGCTCCTGAGGTTAGTTTGTCCAACGAGGTGGTGCCTTCTGGTGATGCTGCTTTCCCGAGTTAGGGCGCCTGCGCCCTGTCACTCTTCATATTCCCGGTGTCTATGCCGGTTGTTTATAAACTCTAAACTCTATTAGAAATTTATCGACTGTATTAAGTACAGGTCTATATACTCGACCAGCGTTTACGTTAGGGAGTTTGGGGCAGGGTTGTCTTGTTTCAACCTCGTCAAGTGTAACTAACCGCACTACCTCATTCCAACTTTCACTAGTCAGATTCCAACTTTCACTAGTCGGATTAATGGTAACCGACGTAAGGGCTAAACTACCACATGTTCAATCGAGGCTTCACATGCCTCTAATCAAACATTTTGACCTGATTAGGGTCGGCATGATAGTCTGCTTGCTTAGTCGGGCGAGCGTTGACGCATTAATTTCGCGAAAGGCCACGTATGACGCCTTCACCGAGCTCTAACCAATGCCTGTCGGAGTACAACGGCCAGTTTCATACATCTATATGTTTTTGTTAGCGGCTAGGTACGCGACCTCAGAGCCGTTTTTTGGACCAGGCTTAATGGCCTCAGTTTCATGCCGGGTTTCAGGACCTCGGCTTCATGCTTAAGCAAATACTTGTGCACATTGGTGAATCTCCTTTGTGGGATCCTTCATTAATAAAAATAGCTCAACAGAGCTTACAAATGGTCATAAATCATTCAAAGGAAAAATGAAGAATACTTCAAACTTAAAGAAATGACCAAACAATAACGTAAGAAATAACCAAACAAAATCGTAGGGCGGTGCCGAGATCTAGCAGTAATAGATCTTTTATTTGTCGGCGTTCCATGTTCTCCTAACCGGCATTCTTATTGCCGATGTCGGCTGTCTCCGTTGCGTCTCCGGGGCTCGGCCCTCTGCTTGTCCGCTCGATCCCTTACGTCGGCCGAGGAATTCCTCAGCTTCTCAGATTCGTCCGCATTGGAAATCTTTATTTGTTCAACATCCAGATACTGTTTTGCCCGGGTGTAGAACTCGGTCAGAGTGTAGACTGGGTTCTTGCACAAATTCCTAGCCAGGCATGATGATGGGTCTAATCCGTTGACTAGGCAGTGCACATGAACTCCCTCGAATAAAGATCGTACTTGCATTGCCACGTCTCTGAACCTATCCAAGTACTTTTGCAGCGTCTCGCCCCTTTTCTATTTCATCTTACTCAATGTGAATTCGGACTTCGGTTGTTTCTTGCTCGTGGCAAAGTGTAACTCAAATTTATGTCCGAGGTCTTCAAAACTCCGAATGGAATTGTTAGGCAGAGAGTCAGCCATTTGTGCGCCAGTCCGGTCAATGTGGCCGAGAAGAGGCGCAAAATGACCGGGCCGTCTACAGACCGGACCCACATCAGCTTCTCGAAAGTCTCAAGGTGATTACGTGGATCCTGAGTCCCATCGTACTTCGGGAGGTCGGCCAGATCGAACTTTTTCGGGTACGGAGCCGTTGCCGTTGCTCTTGAAAATGGAGTTCTTCTAGATCCCGTCATGTATTTCATCCTATACTCCCGAGGTGAGCCAGGCGTTCGGGGAGCTCTATTTCCTCACGATGCTCTTTAGGGTCAGAGTCCTCCCTGTGGCCGTTGCGGTTTGCGTCGTCGCCTCGGGCTTCAGTGCCATCATGGTTCTCTGGAGGCGGTGGGCGATCGCACTCTGCACTCGTCCTCCCGTTCAGTCTGTGGGTATTCTTGCACCTCGCCTTTGGTTGTGGGCTTCGAGACGAACTGCTACTGTCCGTGGCAGCCCTTTCTTCTCTTCTACGGGATTTTCTTCGGTTTCCGCGTTGGTGATGGCGCTCGAGCTCCTCCCTTATCATTTGACTGAAAGTTTGGAAGTTTGCTTGTCGTTGCAGGTGATCCCGTTTTTCCTTGTCTTCGAATCTCTGAACCAATGATTCTTGCGTCCTCCGAAGGATGCGGACGTCGGCTTCCAGCGCTCGAGCGTCCTGGGTCGGAATCTCCCTGCATGCCTCCAATGGTGTCGATCGTCAGCGAGGGGGGAAGTCGTTGTGTCGGTAACATGACCCTCCGGGGTGTTTTCTCGTCGCGGTTGCACTTGCGGCTGGCTAGGCTCGGTCTGAGGTTGACTTGGCAGGGGACCTCCGTCAGCCTGCTACGGTGGATTTCTGCTGTGGCTTCTGGTGTTCGCCATTAGTGGTCACGGGGATAGAAGTTTATAGTCCCCACGGTCGGTGCCAATGTTCTGTTCTAAGAACAAGATTTATTGGACTTGACTAGGTGTCAAGCCTATAGCCTATGTACCCTTTGAAGGGATCAAAGTCTACGTAGTTCGCAGTAAACTTGGAGACTATTAGCCAGTGGGGTGGTGTGTGTGCTCTGTGTGACAGAAAGTAAAGAGAGCATTGATTAGAACGTGTGTACCTGGTTGGTCTTCCTCTGTATTTATAGAGGTGTCCGAGGCGAGATATCTGGGGTGAGTAAGATTCGGGTTCGAGATATTAAGGGCAAGTATCTCGAGATACTGGTTAGGATAGATCCAATCTTGTTAGGATACCGGATCTTCCCTGCTGATATGCCAACTATGCTTCCTGGTTCTGTTGGGCCGTAACACGGATTTGGGCCTTTGGGCCGGTCCGTAACACCCTTAATTCCAAAAACAACGTAGTTTTGATGTTAGTGGAATTAATGCTTTTTAGTAAAATTCATATAATAAATACAAAAATAAAAATGCCAAAACACCCTTCATTAATTCCTTTATAACTTCCAAAATGATGTAGTTTTACGGTGACTTGACATAACTTTATGTCAAGTGACATGATAAATGATAAACCCATATATATATATTAGTTGTATATATTGTGATAATTGAATATAAAATTTTAAATTTAAATTTGATTAAAAAAAATGAAATTATCATTAAAAAATTACAAAACTCTAAAACACTTAATTAAATATATCATAATGGATAAATTAGAATGTATACAAATATATATTTAACAAGACATTACTTATTAGATCCCTTATTTCTAACATTTTTCTTGAAAAGCTGAAAAAAGTTACTCTAGAAGATGGAAAAAAGTGACTTATGAAAAAAGTCACTTCTTTTTGGAAAAGCTCATCAACTGAAGCTATTTTAAACACAGTTTTTCCTATTAGGCTTTTTTTTTTTTTTTTTGTTGACTTCTTCAACCATGCAAAAAGGCACTATATATGTATGGGTGTTGAAGAAGGACCTAGTTTCTCTACGATAGATCCCGCGCGTGTGTTGTCTATATGAATTGTCTATATTATAATTAAATTTGGATGGTTTATATTTTTTATTTGTGTTTAATTTTTTTAGAAAAAATCGGTGAATGAAAAGTTCTTACTTAAAAATTTTATAGGTAAAAAAGACTTGCTATGTTTTTACACATGAAATACTAATATTTTGCATGATTTCATACAAAGAAAACATTAATACTCGAATTCGTGTCATTATAAAATATAAAGTTTTTAAATAGGGATTTCTCACCAATTTTTTTATCATATAAAATTATTTTTTTTGATTCATAGTCCACAGTTAATTTATTCTATTAATGCCTTTAATTTGTAAAAAAAATTCACAATGACTCCCATTTTGTTAATTGCTTGAGCTAGTTCTTGAAATGTTGGAGTTTGAATTATTCAAAAATGCCTTATTAGCAAAGTGACAATGCGCTTCTCAATTTATGGGGAAAACTATAATTGTTTCTAGAATGTTTCTTTGGGGCTTGGTAAGTTTTTCTTAAGTAAAGGCTTTTTCATATTATATGAAATAATTTTTTTTCACATGTTTACTTCATATGATGCAAAATCACTTAGTATAAACTAATTCAAACATTAATTAGGTCACATTACAATGGCCACAACTAGATCCAATCATGCTTAAATTTGACCTGATAATGTTAGAATGAGACAGTAACAAAAAAATGACAATAACCGCAAAACTCGACTAATCATAATCTTCAACACCAGTACAGGACTTATTATACTCAAATTAGTGTATTAAGAAGTTCAATTCAGTGCTATTTGGATTGGCAGTAAAAATTATTTTCCCACAAAATTCGGCTTACATGAACATGTTTTTTAAATGCTAATTCATATAAGCTGTCGATTTGAAATTTATGCTTAGTTACGTTGCTACTAGAAGTGAAGATTAAAATTTTAATTCTGTTAAGAGAGTTTGTTCCTAATTGAAACCTGATGTAATTCAAAGGAACCCACCAAATTATTGGTTAAACATAAAGAAAACTAAATATTATGAAGAAGTACCACTCTGGTCCTATTTATAAGTTCATTTTGACCAAATCTTAATACTAATGAAAGGTAGTTAACTCAATGATTATAGGGTACATTTTTCACTTTGTCCTCATTTATGATTGAGTATTTTTCAATTGTATCTTCTCTCTCTATCTTCATGAGTTCAATTAATATGGACAGAATTGTCTCAATCTAATTTATTACATGAAACTGGTCAAAATGAACTTATAAATAAGACCACAGTGGTACATACAACTTTTAGAATTAAAAACAAAACGGAGAAGGAACACGCATGTGGGACGTAGCGGTTCAAGGTTGCTATAGTTAAAAAGAAAGAAAGCACTTGGCCAATAAAAATGGGAAGAAGAAAGTAAAACACACTCAACTGAATATTGTAATTACCAATAACTTGAATTAATACACATAGATGAAGATTGAGAAAAGGTTAAGATACAAAAATACATATGAGCTTTTACGCAAAATGTGCCTAACACTAAATGTTATTTTGAGGGACAAAAGTAACTATGAACTTTGAAAATTGGGGCAAAATTCACACTTTAGTTAGTTTGATCACTCGTCGTTGAACTTCCCAGAGAAGTCGAGCACCGACTGCCGCCTCCGTTTTTGGTGACGTCACCTCAAGTCTCCAACCATTGTCTCCTTGAAGCTATAATTGTCTTGTTGCTGATTTTCAAAACGATTCACTAGGTCTCTGATGTATAAAGCCAAATTTCAAAATTCTAGTTTGTTTTCTTCCATGTAATGGCAGCACTGTACTCTGCTTTTTTTTTTTTTTCCTTGATTCCCCTGCTTAAATGAATCTACGACGAGTCTGAGGAGATGATTGAAGATAATCAAGAAGAAGAGATTGGTGACATTGCTTCTGTATTTGGAGCTTTTGGTTTTTTTCAAGCTTTTTCAATGACACGGAGATATTTGTGGAGATTTGATATTATTTTTGGTTTGATTATATGATTTTGTATATATGGATTGATTCCTGTCTTCTTATTGATAGTTTTCAGTTTGATTTCCTCTTTTGCATTTTGATTATTGAGTATGTTGATTGTTGATGTGTTCTTGATGGTTATGGGTTTTGATTTCTCCGATAATTTAAGAGTCAAGAAGCTTTTTGTGTTAGGAGAATAAGCATCAGGGTCATACGAAAAAAAAAAGGGGGGGGGGGGGGGGGGACAGAGCTGAGACGATTGGTGTTTTTCTTTTTCCCATCAAATAGCCAATTAAGTTTAAAATTAGCTTACTTATCATCTATGTCAGCATTCTTAGTCCAACTAATGGAAGTGTGATTTTTGCCTCAATTTTCAATGTTGGTAGTTATTTTTATTCCTTAAAAATGTATTAGGGGTAAGCACACTTTACTTAAAAGCTTATACTACCTCGGGTCCTAATTATAGAAATATTTTTGTAATGTAAATAACTTATACTACCTCCGGTCATAATTATAAGAACACTTTTGTAGTGTAATTTATACTACAAAAATGTTTCTATAATTAGGACCGGAGGGAGTACTATTTTTGCACCATAATACTTTAAAAAATAAGGGTAAAAGATTTCTCCAGTCATTGAAGATAGAGTTATCTCCAGTGACCCCAAAACTACGTCGTTTTGGATTAACGAAGGGTGTTTATGTAATTTTGTTTATTTTTTAATCTTATAAATTTCACCGAAACACCCTTCATTAATTCACCTAAAATTTTTAGTAAACCCTTCATTAATCCAAAACGACGTAGTTTTGGGATCACTGGAGATAACTCTATCTCCAGTGACTGAAGAAATACTTTTCCCAAAAAATAAAGTTTCAAGTTTGAAAGGGCATTTGAAATATCGTGTACGTGTTGAACACACAAAGTGATGAATGTATCGCATTTTCAAACTTGGGGTGCAACTCTTTGACATTAAAAGGTGGTCGGAAAGCAAGAGTAAAAGGATATCGTCGTACCAACCATGCAAAAAATGTCAATCTATTATATATATCACGTGCGAATAATAACGACAAAAACGAGGCTGCGTGCATAACGAAAACAAAAAAGCGTATTACTTCGTTAAGCTTTGAGGCACTCCACTCTTGTGAGCCTTCCTGATTCTAACTCATAAACATTTCAACATCAAAGAAGCTTCTATATATTGAAGGAAAAATATAAGAACACCGACCGTTGTATAGAACGGTTGAGTCAACGGGTCTAGTCATGTCTCCAAAATAATGGGCGTGGATTAGTGAAAATGAAATATGAGAACCGTGAAAGAGGCATGAACCAGAAACTACAGAAGACAATATACTGTGAATGCCCTGAAAATGAATTGAAAGGTGGATGACAGATCATTAAGGTTCAATTTTTTGTCGGTTTCTGGGTTGATCTTGGCCCGCGTTCTCCCATTTTCTGGGTGTATATACAAGTTCTTTTCTTTTCCGAAATTATTATTCCAAGATTATTTTGACTCATTCTTATTTCCATTTTATTGACTACCTTTTCTTTTGGAAAATGGGTGAAAGGTCATAGTTAAAATTTTTATTGATTAACCAATGAGGTTAGGTCTAGTGAAGATGACTGCTCTTTCACAACATAGTGAATCAAAGTTTAAATCCCCATTAATAGAGACACCTACATTTAGTGTCGACAATACTTCAAACAAAATTTATCTTTAGTAGGAGGATACATGTGCCTAAAATAAAAAATTATTGGTAATAAAACTTGATAGGATTTTACCCGTACTTTGATTCTCTTATGGACTGTATACACCAAAAGAATTGGTAATTGAATTTAGATCATTCTGATCAATAAAATTTTTAAATAGAGACCTTCCACCAGTTTCTCTCCATTTTTCTTTTCCTTAGGAACAATGCCTCAAAGAACTCTCACTCGAGAGAAAATAAGGAGAAAATAGGGGGAAAATAATAGGAATGAAAACTTCAAAATAGTAAAACAAACTTTACTACCCCTGTTACTTAATGCATGATCTAATTAAAGAGTTGATTTTGGTTATAGATGTAATATCTATTTCCCATATTTATCAATCTTATTATTATTTTACTTCAATTGATGTTTCTTCAATAATAATCAAATATGAGAGAGATGGAGGAAAATGAGGTAGATGATTAAGATATTTTTTATATATAAAAAAAACATATTCTATTAACTAATTTAACTAGCTTACTTAATATAATTAAATTAGATAAATATGTTTTATATTAGGAACTAGAGTTAGTATTATTTTTGGGAGTTTTTTTTTCTTAGTATTCTTCCCCTTAATTTTGTCTTTGTCAAAACATATGGTAAATGTATGTAATTGCAACAAATTAAGCCTTTAACATCTAATTAACCGCATGTGGTTAAATTTCTAATTAAATTAATTCTTCTTATAAGACAAATATTGTTGCCCGGGAGACGCTAATAAATTTAAGTATATGGCATAAGATATGAGTGCATACAGATTTGTATTTATCAAATTTTTTATTTGAAAACACGGATCTCAGGAGAGTGACTAGTAAATAATAATTAAATTTCATAAAGACCAGGTAAATGTAATGTCACAATCTTTTGCCAAAAATAAAAAAGAAATTAATGTCACAATCAAATTCTCCAGCCGGGTTGGCTTGATGCCAAAGTGTCAAATTCATACATATAATATTTTTAAAAAAATACTATTAATTAAAATTATTGTATACACAGAATATATGCGATGTCAAGCTAAGAGTAGGCCTAAAAAACCCAATAAATAAAACCGAAAATAAAGGAAACTTGTGCACCAAACAAGAACCTTAATTTTCTGCTTTTCACAACGGCAAAGAAGGAAGAAAGAGATACTCAGATTGAAAAGTCAAAGCCTCTACTAATTAAATACACTAACAACTGAAGATTTGAATAATCTATAGTGGGGTTACAAACTCCTAACGTAATTAACACTCTATTCGAATAATGTCAATCCCTTCCTCAGACTTATCACTAAATCATTTGCTGTCATACTGTTCTCCTTCTCCATCTGCTAAACAAAAAACAAAAAGAAGTTCAAAATCAACATAACTGGACTTGAAGTAAATTCAATGCTTCATTTTGTTTAAGACGTGATTAAATTAATTTAATAAATATAATTACCTCAGCTATGATGGTGATATATTGGGTGGTTTCACCAAATGGCAAGATGCTACTGCTTTTAGCTTTGAGACGGAGGTTTCCTAATTCTCTAAGTATTTTAGCCTCGCACCCTCTTTGTTGCTCGCATTGGATTCTTATGAGTACTTCTTTACCCAAAACCTTGGCTTCCATTTCTGCCAATGCCTGCTCGGAAACTTCACATGACGGTGACTTGTCATTGTCGCCGGCGAAGAGAATACATCTTCTCACTGATTCCTTTCTTTTCATGGCCACTTGTTCTTCCAGATCCTTCTGGCGTTCCTTCAGTTGTTCTACATACTCTATAGCATCCCCCAACACTGATGCCTTGTCCATCTGCACCAAAAAAAAAAAAACATTAAATTAAAATGTGGGTCATATTAGGTGGACGGTGTATGTATGGGTTGGGCTAAATGATGAACACCTATTTTCTTATCATTTAAATTTTAAATTTTTTAATTTATGATTTCTTAAATGATAAAATTATTTTTATAAGTAGTATAGTTAAAATATTATCATTATTTTAAATTTTACATATATTGAAATAAAAATTTAAAATATAAAAATTAAATTAAATACAATGAAGTTACCTTCTTGCGGCCAGGAATGATGGAGGAGAGAGCAATGAACTTCTGGTTCAGCTTTCCCCTTCGTCTTCTTTCGGCCAAGACGTGATCTTGAGCTTGGAGTGAATTTCTGGTCACGGCAGTGCTGGTCATGTTCGTCGCCGCTAGCCTCTCATTTATGTCTTCAAAGTATGCACCTTGACGGCTTAAAAACTCAAAATTCAATACGGTTTCTTTATTCGGGGTTTCGATCACATTGGAACCCAGGTTATTGTAAAATCGGTGCGCATTATTATTATTATTGGATTGCTCAAAAGAAATAAGTCTGGAAGTAGTCGCAGACTTATTTGGTGTTGGAGCTGGTGGTGGCGCAATAGTAATTGACTGAGGATTCTGGTGATTACAGGAATCGGAAACCAAGGAATGGAAATCAAGACCATCAAAATAATCCAACGGTATCTGCTCAAACAATGTCGTATCCTCCATCCCCTGATAATATTCAAATTCGTTATTAGCTGATGAATAATTGGGGTTGCTTACGAATTCAGCTTCCATCATCTGATTCTGATACCAAGTTGTTCGTCGCCGGCGACTCGTAAGCCAGTGATGTGACAGGGCAGGTCTCCAAGAAAGAAGGAAGAGAGTACTTG
The DNA here is from genome assembly GCA_034222035.1 of Acacia crassicarpa. Classification (NCBI taxonomy): domain Eukaryota; kingdom Viridiplantae; phylum Streptophyta; class Magnoliopsida; order Fabales; family Fabaceae; genus Acacia; species Acacia crassicarpa. The sequence continues at coordinate 4,798,691 of JAWXYG010000010.1, forward strand.
TAGAAGATAGAGAAGAAGAAGAAGGTTGTGAGCTGAGAGAAGAGAGATGAAAGAAAAGAATTGTGGAAGGTCGATTATATAAAAGAGAATCGTACACGCATGTTACCCGGGACGTAGCTCAAGACACGTGTGAAAGTGAAGCACCAGTAAGTAATTAATTGTGTTTAGCTGTGAGCGAGGGTTCAGTTTGGTCAAATAGTGGGTTCGATGATCTAGAACTAGATTGCTTAGCTTTTTGATCATTTCTGAGAAGCTACCGCAACGTCAGCAAATGACATTGCATGCATTATAATTATTATTCCATCTCATACCTAACCCCACTCAATTACACCTAATGTATTTTTTCTTCGTAGAGCCAATTTTTACTCGATTTACACGTGAACATATTACTATGATGCTGACTTTGACAAGCCTAACTCAAATTAGATTTTGTACTACCATTATCTGAAATGTCCTAGTCGAAAAAGTAAAGAGTATACATGTTCCGAATTCACTGCTTCTACAGTTTAAAAGCAATTCGAAGACAGAATTAATTTATTTTAGAAATTTTGTAGTGTTAAAGTGGGAAAAGGAAAAGATAAATTTAGATGATGATCCAGATAATGCATATCGATCTTATCCTCCCCCGGAAAATTCAAGTGTAATGTACAAATACAGCAAGTAGGGGTACTTTTGTCCCATCTCAATCTCACTCATTTGGAGACGAGATGATAGCAAACCAAGATGCATGACGGAGATTCAGGACGGGATACGACAAGAGATGACCTTCAGGATGTATCACAGTTACGTTCCGTCACACTCCTAATAACAAGCATGAGAGGGTTTTGGAGCCGACTAATTTAATTGCCCATAACGTAAGTATCACTCAGATTTTTTTATAAGGTTTTTTTATTAAAATATTTGATTTTATTTATAAGTTCAGTTTTAGGGTAGTGAATTAATAAAATTATGATAATTTTACCCATATTGATTGTATCCATAAAATAAATTTTTAAGACAGAGAAAAGAAAAAGTTTTAAAATTTTTATTAATTTTTTTATAAGGTTTTTTTATTAAAATATTTGATTTTATTTATAAGTTCAGTTTTAGGGTAGTGAATTAATAAAATTATGATAATTTTACCCATATTGATTGTATTCATAATAATAAATTTTTAAGATAGAGAGAAGAAAGAGTTTTAAAATTTTTATTAATTTTTTTTATAAGGTTTTTTATTAAAATATTTGATTTTATTTATAAGTTCAGTTTTAGGGTAGTGAATTATTAAAATTATGATAATTTTACCCATATTGATTGTATCAATAATAATAAATTTTTAAGATAGAGAGAAGAAAGAGTTTTAAAATTTTTATTAATAAATGAGGGTAATGTTAAAATTTTTTTACTCCATAATTATTGAGTTAACTATCTTGTTATTTCAAAAAAAACTTATAAATAAAATCAATAATATTGTGATTTGATTGGTGAGCCCATGAGTCAATATCTTACTCGATCCATTTGATTTTAAACGGGTCGACTCAATTGAATTGTTGACCTTCAAATTAAATTACTTCTTTTTATTAAAAAAGAGTCCTCTAGTAATTCTATTTTGTTGGGTTATTATGTGATAAATTTTTATTTAATTATTAATATTTTTAAAGTGATATACGAATATTTTGTATATTTTATTCATAATTATTAACCTCGGTTTATCCACAGTTGGACAACAATGACCGTTGAATAGTTGTCTCGACCAGTTTGAATAAGTAATTTAATTTTCACTTTCCCTGACAAAGGAGATAAGTCAGAACTGAACAAAGAATTTGAAAAGGAGAAAATCCTTTTAAGTCTCAAAGGATTACAAAAATATTTAAAAAATTCTATAAAAAATTTAGATGTCAAAAAAGTCTCATTAACAACTATTTTACTAGGTGATTAACAACTCCATTTATGAGTTTTGAATTTTAACAATTTTTTTAGACATTTTTCATATCAAAATTTTTTGTAGGATTTTCTTAACATTTTTTTAATCCCTTAAAAAAGATTTGCCCATTTAAAAATCAAGTTACACCAAGAGTCGGGGTGTCATTTGAAAATGGGGAAAGAAAAAGTCTATAACAGTCTCTATAAATATATAATAATGTTTTTTATTAGGATAGGAGTCAAGACTCGAGATTTTAACTTGGAACAACAGCAATGATCCCGCGGATATCGCGATGTGAAACCTCTTTTTCTAAAAGTCTCTGATTTGATAAACCTCTTTTACCTATTTTAAATTCATTTTATATTTATATGTAAGTGATTAATTAAATCACTCAATTATTGGAATTACAAAAAACAATAATGATTGAGTAATTAATTCTAGAAACTTGACCTAAGCCAACCCACTGTATGGATCACACTCACAGGTAAGTAGAAAGCGATGTGACGTACTGCCAGGAAGGTTATTAACGCGTTCTACTGATTTTTATTTTCAATTTAATTTAATTTTTCTAACCTTAAACAATTCAAAGTTGAATGCATTTTCGTCATTTCTCCTGCCACTTCCGTCCACGTTGTCGTTGAATTCAAAGTTAAATATACAGACTACTGATGAAATTTTGGATCGTTATTCTGGTTATACATACTTTAGACATTTTCCAAGCCAGGAAAAAAAAAAAAGAATTTCATCTTATTCTAAATATAAGATATAATTAACTTTTTTTATAAAGATTGAGGGAGCTAAATAAGTTACTAAATCATCTAACATGTTATATATCTTTAGATTATATATTAGTTTATTAGTCAAACTAATTAGTTTGGAGGAAAAAATAAAACTAAAAAATACTCTAAAGTAATTTAGTTAGCTTCCCTAATCTTTCCAAAAAATTTAACATTGTCTTATATTTAAGACCAGAGAGAGTAATATTCTTCAAGTGTGTGTACATCTTTTGAGATGGAGCAGCCATTGAATCAGTTAATGGTAATGAGATTACAAGTGAGATTGAACTAGTGACTTTTCATTTATCTTAGGACTTGGGACTTGGGACAACGCCATTAACTTTATTGCCTAAGGATCAATCCTCAATCCTTTGTGGGTAATGTACCACTAGCTAGTTATCTCGATCCTGTAATATAGTGATTGTTATGATTGTGGCTGTTAGCTCTATATTTTGGAGTTAGGGTTGGATTAAAAAATTGATTGGAACTTATCGACAGTTAACATTTTCATCAACAGACTCGTACAGAATCGATATTTCTGAGGAAATGATAGTGCTATATATTGAGCTCCAGGGGCTTAAGCTTGTATTGGTTATTTAAGACTCGTACTAACAATATGATTGGGATCATGTGGAATGAACTAATCTCTCATGGCAACGCGAAACAATGTTTGAATTATTATTAAGAAATGTATCTGTATTTAGTATTAGATAGTTCCTCAAACAAGAAAAGACTTATGTGTATAAAAAAATCAGTATAAATGCTCCATTGTAAAGTGAGGGGTGGTTGGTTTAATTCACATAATGTTGTAGTGTATAGCTCTTTAACTCCCAAAAAAAAAAATTCAATTACACCACTAAATAATAAATTAATCTTTTTTGGGGACTAAATAATAAGTGGATAGTGATACATAATCAGTTCAAACAGGAAGGCATGCTTAATGGGCCAATATTCGCATAGATCCGAAAGTAACCGTATGTATCGCTATGAAACAAACCGAACGTCATCACAAAACCTTACGAGATCTGGCAATGGTGCGTCCAAAACTCTAAATTATCAGGACATAAGAATTTCGAAGACCCCTTATCTTTAGGTTCAACAGGTAAAGAAGTTAGATACTTTTATTAAAGGGAGAGGATTTAATCCTAGAGTTAGTCAATACGCTGAGAGAGACATCCTATAACCCAATCTCTTTCCTAAAATTTTCTATAAAAAAAACAAACGAACAAAAATTTTGAAGGATATGATATTATTAACTACTTCACTAAACTAGTCAGGGTATTAAATCAAGGGTCAGTAAGTTAGACCAAAGAGAAATTAAAGATTTTAAGGTTGTTAATATGAATTTTATAAAGAAATGTTTTTTAAAAAATTGATTTTTTTTTCATTTTTTCATTTATGTGGAAGAGATGGAATGTGAGATGAGAATCAAACATAAGGTGCAATTTTACCTTGTAAGTAACCACTTTTTTTTTTTTTTTTTTTTGCTCAGAGTAAGTAACCACTTGGAATCCCTAGATATCTAAAAAAATTTCAAGGAGAAATTTTACACTAGAAGTAACCAAAACCTAACAATTTTGCCTTAAGCCTTTAAAAATATTAACTGTCAATCGTCGATATTAGTTTTTTTTTTAAACAATTATGGCTAATTATTTGCTCCTTTTTTAAATATTTTCAGAACCCTGAAAAAACTTTAAAATATTCAGCACTCCTAAATGATTACATATGAGATAAAATTACACCTTAACCCTAAATATAATAATAGCATGAGTAATTGAGTAATTAAATGGGGGTATAATGAGAAATTAACAAAAAATTGAGAGAGCCCCATAGTGTCTCTTAATTTTTTTTTTTTTAAACATGGCATACCCAAAAGTGTATCTAAAAAAAAAAAAAGAGAGAGAGAGAGAATGGATGGAATATTACTTATTATCGATTACTTTTAACGAAAAACTTGTTATGCCTCGTTTAATCTTTTAATTAAGGTGAGTTAAGGGACCATTTTTGGGATTTGTTAAATTCAATGGACCAATTTTGAATTTGCATATTTCAGTTGGATTTAGAAGGGGAAATTTCATAGTTTAAAATATTGTATTTATTTTAGACAATATCCATTAAAAAATTATTAAAAATATAAAAATAGAATTACATTAGATCCAGACTATTCCCCGAAATCGTACAGGTTAACAAGAGAGCTTTGAATCTCCTTCACTCATTGAAACTACCATTGTTGGCCTGTTGGGTACAGCCTATGCTTTGCTCTGTGTGCTCTTATTTGTCGTATTAAAACTATAAAAATAAAATTATTTTAATTAGAAGAATAGAGATACGTTGTTTCGAATATAATCAAAATTAAATAATTAAATTGATAATTAAAAATAGGGATAAAAAGCTATATTATTTTTCATAAAAAGCTATTAAAGCTTATTTTATTTTCATGCCCACCACATTTATTCTAAGATTAAGGCAAACTAAAAAAACGGAGAGAAAAAACCCACAAGTTGACCAGAAATGACAATCTCGCTATGATACACTTCTCTTGTTCTATTCATAAGGCAAATAAAAAAATCTATTATAGTTTTATTTATAAGTCACATTATTAAATCAATATGTGTTAATCTTAGTGAAAAAGGCTTTGGTTATCTAAACACGATGTCTCAAACTCAAGTTAATATAAATGGAAAAGAAATGCCTTGAAGAAAGTTACTTTCAATTAGACTCAAAATGCTCGAACTAATTTAGTTATATAACTTTATAAAATAAAGTCACATTATTTTCATGAATATATATTGAATTAGGGTAAAGTTAATAAATATTTGCATGTATAATTGTTTGATTAAGTTGAATCTTGTATTGAATCTTGTATGCAGGTAACAGTACTAGAATCATTCTTTTATATATATCAAAAAAGACAAATTGTGATATTCTTACAACAAAGAACTTGAAAACTGAAAACATCTAATCTCACCCAACTTCAAATATATATTAATTGAAGGACAGCGCCGCATTCAAGAAAGGAGGAACCCACGCCATTAACGATCTTCATCACCACCTTCACGCCTCACGACCTCTTCACTCTTTCTTCTTCATTCATTCATCGACCTTCACACACGCAGACTTTCCTCATCACCACCGACCCTCTCCATCAAACCAGCAACCAGAGAAAATCCCACTGCCACCTCCACCAGCTGTACCGTCAACCACCACCAGCATACTCTCCACCGTTGGAATAGCCTAGAACCTCCAATCTTCACCTTCGGACCTCCATCTTCAACACCAACACCTCCAGACCAGCGAGCTTCAACCTTCCCTCTCGTTTGGACCATCGTCACTCACCATCACCGAGACTCTCATTCTGATTTCCATTGACTGCATTCAGCTTCCACCACCATTTTCATCCTCACAGACACCATCGTGGTTCCTCTGTTTCTGATTCTTTCATTTTCACCCACCAAACTTTCTGGTTCTAGAGCTGATTGCTGATTTTCATTAATATCTAATGGCTGGTTGTTGGAGTCAAAGAGGGATCATGGTTCTTGAAGCTATTTTAATGTGTGGCTAGGCAATTTTGTGCTATTGGTGATGAATCATCTCGGCTTGAGCTCACTTGTGCTTACATAGGGGAGTTTATCTATCATCCTATTAGTATAGAATTATGTATTTGAATTTATTAAATTTTTATGCATTATTCTGGAACTGAGATTAGTGGTAACTAACTTTGATAGTTTGATATTTGTAATTGAGATTGGATATTGTGGTTTGAAGATTTTAAATGTTTGAATTTCTTTGTGGTTGCAATGAAGTTATGTTGATTAGCGTGGTATTGTTTAATTAATGTGATTGATTTGTATCCTTGAGGGGCTGGTTAGCACTCAAATTTAAGAAGACTCATATTACATTACTCCAATTTCAAATGTACATTAAGTGGATTTTAACAATATTTCAAGTAGTAGTAGTTAGCTACGGTAGTAGGAACTACTATTAATTGGGAATATTAGACTCAAGTGGTATCTTGAGGTTTTTCTTATTAAGACTTAATGAAACTTAGGCTCCCATACTTTTGAGCGATGATAGCTATTTCCTTCATTACCAAGAGCATCCATAATTAATCCCTTTCAAATCCAAATCATTCTCCGTTAATTTTCCAAAAAATACCAAAAAAGAATAGGAATAGTTTCTTTACATTTTCATTTATTTTAGTTTAAAGAAAACCAATTTCAAAACCCCTTTTTCTAACCATGATTTTAGCATTTAGTTTAACCTAGGGAATTCAAAATAAAAGGCTCCTTGATAAGAGAATGATCCCGAGTTATTTGCACTATATTGCATTTTAATTTGTGGTAAATTGTGATTTGACCCTGAGGCGACTAAGGTTTTCGTCAAATCAATGGCGCCGTTGCCGGGGAGTCAATTTTGACTCCTTTGGTTTACTGAGTGTCAATTGGTTCGGATTGACCGGGGTTTGCCCTTGTGAGCCTATTAGGTTTTCTTTCATTTTTTTATAATTCTTAAAATCTTTCAAAATTTTTTTTCTTGCATCAAAATTTTTGAGAAAAATCAACCAAATATCTTGATTTTCTTTGTTTTTGCATTTGCATTTGCATTTGCATCCTAGCATTTTTACTTGTCCATACTCATCATACATACTCATAAACACTTCTACTCCTTCCACTTTACACATTTTCTTTCTTTTTGAATTTGTGTGAAGACAGTTTGAGTACTCCATTGTTTCATTGCTTGCTTAACAACTTTATATGTCCGACCTAATTGAGGGGGACTCTGATCAATCTTTTAATCTTGATTTTTTCATTGACTTAAGTGATTGTGCTTCACAAGGTACAGCTATGGAGGGTGAAAACAATGCTCAACCAAGGAGGAGAACTATAAGGGATGTCACAAGATCAGATGTTACTAATGATCCATTCAACATTACATGCCCTAACCTTGAGGTTAATTTTGAGCTTAAGGGTCCTTTGCTTAACTCGTTACCTCGTTTCCATGGACTTGAAAAGGAAGACCTTTGTAGCCATCTCAATGCTTTGCATGTGGCTTCTTCAAATATGAAGCATGTTGGTGCTCACCTAGATGATGTGAAATTAAAGGTGTTCTATTTTACTTTGGAGGGGAAGGCTTAAGAATGGTACATGATGCTACCTAGGCATGTTAATGATGCTCTTCATTCATGGGCTAACATGAAGAAAGCCTTCTTGGAAAAATACTTACCTGATGCAAGGATTGGGGAGCTTAAAAAAGAGATTTACTCAATCAAACAAGATCCTTTGGAGTCCTTCTATGAATATTGGTGTCGCTTTCAGGAGCTTTTAGCTAAGTGTCCACACCATCAAATTGGTGATGAACAGTTGATTAAATACTTTCATGATGGTCTTCTTGTAACATCCTGAATTTTGGACCTAAGACTTGAAAACTAGCCTATTTTTGGAGGACTACTAGGCCCTATTTTTGAAAATGACAAATTTGAAATCAGTATTTTTGAATATGAATAGTATTTACTATTCACAAATACGTACATGAATAGTAATTACTATTCACAAATACGTATTTACTATTGGTTAATACGGTATTTTGTGGGGTATGAATAGTATTTACTATTTAAAAATACGGTATTTACTATTTAAAAATACGGTATTTACTATTCCTAAATACGTATTCACTATTTGAAAATACGTATTTACTATTCAAGCGGGACCCACGTCAAATTATTTCCCTCTGCCAACACCCGTGAAGTTTGAAAAATTTTGCGCGCGGGACCCACTCAATAATAATATTATTATAATATAATATCTTATACTTTGGAAAACAATAGAAATAAAATTATTTCTAATAAACCGTGAATTAGGTTTTTAAAGTAAGGGTATATTATAAACAAGTGAATTTCTATCTCAGAGTGGGTTATCTCCAAAGTCATTTCCGTAATCGGCGGAATGATTTTTGAGATAGGTTGAAACCGATAATTTGAATTAGGACAGATAGTGGAACCTGTAGGAAATAAATCGTAACTCAAAATCCTTGAACTAAGTAGTAAACAACTGGACATATTATGAATCAGTGAATTTTTGTCTAGAAGATGGTGTCACCCGAAGTAATTTCTGTAACCGTCAGTGTCCGACTTAAAATCTTCGGCAGGTTACGGAATACCCTAAATAGGATCAAAAATTTAGTTGACCCAGATATTTCTGAAGAGGAAAAATAGTACTTCAAGGCTGTGCTTCCGGATTCTTGAGAATTTCTAATATAACGCGATTAGAACACCGATCAGGGAATCTTTATAGGATAAATGCAAAAGAGTAAGAAAGTGTCATCGTCATGATGACGTCATCGATGACGTAAGCATCTTGATGACGTCATCGATGACGTCATCAAATGGATTGGACGGTTGAGATGAAGCCATATTTAAAGTCAAGATCCAACGGCCAAAATCTGACCTGATAAAGTATGAATAGTGTCATGCTTTTTCACTATAAATAGAAGCTTCATTTCTTCATTTTCTTCACACCAAACTCAGAGAACAACAGTTGAGTTTAAGAGAAGAGTGAGAATTCTTAGAGTTAGAGAGAGAGTTTAGAGTAAAGTTCTTGGAGTTGAAGAGAAGGAGCAAGAATTTCATGGGTAAGTTCTCTTGTTCTTGAGTTTTAATTTTTAGTTCTTGGTAATAGTATAGTTTGATCCAGAAAACTAGAGAATAAATTCCTAAACTTGTTTTTAGGCCTCTTTACATTGAAATAGTGCTGAACAAGGTTCTGCAAGGGATGTCCGAGGATTCCGGAGTCAGATTCAAAGGAAGTTTGGGGATACGTGAATAGTGCCGTATACGTGAATAGTACCGTATACATGAATAGTGCCGTATACGTGAATAGTGCCGTATACATGAATAGTAAATTACTATTCACGTGGGAAGAAGGTACGTTCGCGTACTGTAACACTAACTCTGATGCTTATTGTATGCTTATATGTGATAGATAGTCTAAAGCTCTATTTTGAAAATTGACCACACACATGCAGTTTGATACGGGTTATAGTCTTGATAACACCGTTATGTTTTCCTAGCGCTGAGGACACGATAGGCCATCGTGGCACTGGTGAATAGTGCAGACTATAATAACATGCATATTGCAGTGGCTGTGTTATGTTATTATTTTGAATATGAGATAAATCTGCTGTGTGCTGTTAGAATACATCTGCTTGTGCTTATGTATTGCTGTAATCATACATCTGCTGTGTGCTTATGTATGGATTATTGCTATATTGCCATGAATATCTGTCATACATATTTGATACATAAGCATGAGGTTAACCGTTACCTGAGGTTCAATGGGTATTGAACCTCAGCTCTTACTGTAGCTTCAGGATTCCGGGGTAAACAGAAACAGAAACAAGGGTAAGCAGCAGGCAGAAGGACTAGCTGGAGAAAGTCCTGTAGATATGTATAGTCTTTCGAACTCTTTGTATCAGCAAACCAGTACACTACAGTGGTTGAATATCAGTTACTTTGTATTTAAAATCATTTCGTTGCTCAACTCTGGTTAAATTATTTTGAACTCTGATCAAATAATTTCGAAAATGCTTTAGAAAAGTTGGGGTGTTACATTTTTGGTATCAGAGCAGACATCCTGGCACGGAGTTAACTAAGTTACTCCAAACAGTCTGATATCTAGAAAGGGGTTTTGTGGTTGGCAATCAGTTTCCTTGAATTCGTCGAGCTTTCCACAAATACACCTGCCTAGTCGGATTGTCTGAGTAGCGGAGTTAGGTTCTAAGCTTTCAAAAGTGTTTTATCTGGTATGAACCCGACTCAGTTACAGTAAACCATTGGTGCCGAAGGTAGGGCCGAGTCTATGTGGATCAGCCAATCAGTCACCCTAGCACGGTGAGGCTCCCATGATAGACGCCTACCTGGCCAATCGGTTTGACTAACTAAGTTAGGCTCTAAGCCATGGTTTTAAAAGTATTTCGAAAAAAAAAAAGTACAAGTACTGATACAATACTGGTGTTGTGATACAAAAAGGACGTACATCCTAAGGAAAAGGGTTAGGCTCGGGAGGCCTTGATATAGAGTAGAGAATATGGTTTCTGTTGTTAAACTTTAAGACTGTTGATATGGGAATCGGAATCTAAGTTAAATCCCCACTCAGAGTTTCGAGGGAAGTGGTACAGAGAAGTCGGTACGACTTAAGTTTTCCGGTAGACAGTAACCTACTGTTTAGGTTTCCCTTGGATAGTAACCTATCAATTTAATGTCCTTGTCAAAATAATAACTTGTTAAGGTACCCTGAGAAGAAAACCCCTACCTTGTAGAGGCCAGACACCATGCGTGCAAAGGGGCGTGGCTCCGGGGACGAAGATCTTTTGATTAAGTCCTTGACGGTGGTGATCAATTGACAGAAGAAGGAAAGTACCCAGTAATTCTGGGGAGACAGTTATGTCATACTAGTACCTATGAGAGTTGTAGGTACCCAGTAGTAAGTATACCAATATTAGTACCAAGAATCAATAGACATTATGAAGTTAATATTGCTTAGGCGAGAGAAATCTCAGAACTATGACCCCTGTGAGAGTAGGAACCCTGAGAAAATATAAGTGAGTTTTGCCTAGGTTCCAAATACCTAAGAGATAGTTCCTTAACAGAACCATACGAAAGCTGGTAACCTCAGTAGCCACCAGGTTATGGTCTCAAGGTGGGACCAAGAACCATAGAGATGTTAGTGGCTAATAGATTCTCTATAAAGTAAGTGGCTACCCGATAGGGAAAATTGAGTTAAGAATTATGCTTGAAGCTAAATAGAAAGTGAAAGTCCACAAATAGAATGACCCTAGATAAGGTGGCAGACATAGAAACAACGGTTTATGAAACTACTAAAGGATAGGAACCTGTTAAGATTTGAGTTCTCATTATAATGATTCAAAGACGATCACTGGCGCTACTTATGGAAAGTTTGATCGGAGAAGGATACCTACGGGGAGTTCTGATCTAGGAGGTTTACCTACAAGGATGCTAACCGGAAAAGCTGACTGATCTGAGAAGACTGAGTGAAGCGCCGAGTAATGTGCCGTAGAGCAGAGCCACCGTGACGACGAACTGTAGAGTGGAGCCGCCGTGACAACGAACCATAAAGTAGAGTTACCAGTGCATCGGTTCTCAAGGTAAGTACATTATAATGAATCTCACATTGAATAGGTTCCCTAGAGAAAAGACTGTTGTAACTTAGTATATCGTCATGGTTTGCTCCAGTGCTATACAGCATATATTGTGTTTATAGGCTAGCAGAAGCCCATAGTTGTCAGACAACGAATATGAGAAGTTTTCAGAAAATTTTGTGAGATCCGAGGATAGCGAACGATGTTTGAAATAGCTGGAAGATTAAAGTAGAACAAACTAAGTATTTTATGGATAGTTTGAGTAGCCAAGGACAGAGGTTCCAATGCGTGTAGTTAGTGATGACCTTCTAATGTTAGTTGTCTGATTCCTAAGTAAGGTTTAAAAAAATTGAATTTTTGAACTTGCCAAGACACTTGCTGTATTTGAAATTTTTTTGTTCGCACATGTGGATTTTTGAAACAGAGTTTTCAAATGAAATGTTTTCAACAGAATTTGAGACCACAATGATGGTTATTTTGAACAGATGTTGTCTTATATAAAGGGTTTTTGTTAGAACCCAAAGTTTGAAATTGAGTTTTTAACTATGTTGTGGAAAAGTCAGTACAAAACTGGAAGGACAGAAGCTGTTGTAGATGTACACAGTTTGCTGGGTCTTGCTAGATGTTTTAAAATGTTTGAAATCGCTGGCCTTTGATAAATGTTCTTTTTTGAACAAAAAGTTTTGGAGGGATTTTGGTTTGAGAAAATGGAAATCGCACCAGCAGTGAACGCACCCAATCCATAACATTTCGCCTAGGGCGTATGTTTTGATTAGTAAAACCTGAATGTCTATGACTGGACTGAGTTCTGCTAGATACGGTTGCTACTTTATGTGCCAGTGTGAACACTGGGTCTCCTGAGAGAGGGGCGGAGGTTCTCCCACATTGTTGATAGTACTGTTGAGACTGGATTTGAGGATTGGGGTAAGGCGCTCACTGTACCAAATGGTTAAAATGATGGTGTGTACTCTCAATTGTAAAATTTTGTGAAATAAATTAGCTCCCTCAAAGATATGTGCCGGTAATAAAAGTTTTTGAAAATGATCCGGCAGTGAAAAATGTTTTCACGAATTTGTGATGGCAGCAATTAAGTTTAAAAATGTTATAGCACTATTACTTTGTGGTATAGTGCAGATTGTGAAATGTACTGAAACCACGGAAAATTTTTCATGTTTGAAAATTTGAAAATGAGACAAGAAAATAATTTTGGGTAGCAATGACATGATTGTCGACGCTATCGTGTTGAAAAGAAAAGCAGTGTAATTGGGAATTATGGTACAGGAACAGCAACTATTAGAAAGGTCTGGAATATTAAACTAGTTAAGTCAATTAATAGCTGTCAGCTATAGTGTTGAGTAAGTGAAAGTAATTCGAGAACTTGAATGGGAAAGACTCAGATGAAATTGATGAGCAGATGCGGAAGGCCAATATGTGTTAAGCCGATAGGCTAAATAAATCAGGCAGTGAGGCCTGTGTAACCGAGTACTGTGAGAATAGACCAGCAAGTCCTGTAATTTAGTACTATACCTGGGTATAAGATTGAGACATTGAATAGTAGGATGCGTGCTATTTAAGTTTGCATAATGAAGGAATAGACTAGAGGTCTAGATAACCTTTTGATTTTATATTGTCAAATTTCGAGGACGAAATTTATTGAACGGGGGGAGAATTGTAACATCCTGAATTTTGGACCTAAGACTTGAAAACTAGCCTATTTTTGGAGGACTACTAGGCCCTATTTTTGAAAATGACAAATTTGAAATCAGTATTTTTGAATATGAATAGTATTTACTATTCACAAATACGTACATGAATAGTAATTACTATTCACAAATACGTATTTACTATTGGTTAATACGGTATTTTGTGGGGTATGAATAGTATTTACTATTTAAAAATACGGTATTTACTATTTAAAAATACGGTATTTACTATTCCTAAATACGTATTCACTATTTGAAAATACGTATTTACTATTCAAGCGGGACCCACGTCAAATTATTTCCCTCTGCCAACACCCGTGAAGTTTGAAAAATTTTGCGCGCGGGACCCACTCAATAATAATATTATTATAATATAATATCTTATACTTTGGAAAACAATAGAAATAAAATTATTTCTAATAAACCGTGAATTAGGTTTTTAAAGTAAGGGTATATTATAAACAAGTGAATTTCTATCTCAGAGTGGGTTATCTCCAAAGTCATTTCCGTAATCGGCGGAATGATTTTTGAGATAGGTTGAAACCGATAATTTGAATTAGGACAGATAGTGGAACCTGTAGGAAATAAATCGTAACTCAAAATCCTTGAACTAAGTAGTAAACAACTGGACATATTATGAATCAGTGAATTTTTGTCTAGAAGATGGTGTCACCCGAAGTAATTTCTGTAACCGTCAGTGTCCGACTTAAAATCTTCGGCAGGTTACGGAATACCCTAAATAGGATCAAAAATTTAGTTGACCCAGATATTTCTGAAGAGGAAAAATAGTACTTCAAGGCTGTGCTTCCGGATTCTTGAGAATTTCTAATATAACGCGATTAGAACACCGATCAGGGAATCTTTATAGGATAAATGCAAAAGAGTAAGAAAGTGTCATCGTCATGATGACGTCATCGATGACGTAAGCATCTTGATGACGTCATCGATGACGTCATCAAATGGATTGGACGGTTGAGATGAAGCCATATTTAAAGTCAAGATCCAACGGCCAAAATCTGACCTGATAAAGTATGAATAGTGTCATGCTTTTTCACTATAAATAGAAGCTTCATTTCTTCATTTTCTTCACACCAAACTCAGAGAACAACAGTTGAGTTTAAGAGAAGAGTGAGAATTCTTAGAGTTAGAGAGAGAGTTTAGAGTAAAGTTCTTGGAGTTGAAGAGAAGGAGCAAGAATTTCATGGGTAAGTTCTCTTGTTCTTGAGTTTTAATTTTTAGTTCTTGGTAATAGTATAGTTTGATCCAGAAAACTAGAGAATAAATTCCTAAACTTGTTTTTAGGCCTCTTTACATTGAAATAGTGCTGAACAAGGTTCTGCAAGGGATGTCCGAGGATTCCGGAGTCAGATTCAAAGGAAGTTTGGGGATACGTGAATAGTGCCGTATACGTGAATAGTACCGTATACATGAATAGTGCCGTATACGTGAATAGTGCCGTATACATGAATAGTAAATTACTATTCACGTGGGAAGAAGGTACGTTCGCGTACTGTAACACTAACTCTGATGCTTATTGTATGCTTATATGTGATAGATAGTCTAAAGCTCTATTTTGAAAATTGACCACACACATGCAGTTTGATACGGGTTATAGTCTTGATAACACCGTTATGTTTTCCTAGCGCTGAGGACACGATAGGCCATCGTGGCACTGGTGAATAGTGCAGACTATAATAACATGCATATTGCAGTGGCTGTGTTATGTTATTATTTTGAATATGAGATAAATCTGCTGTGTGCTGTTAGAATACATCTGCTTGTGCTTATGTATTGCTGTAATCATACATCTGCTGTGTGCTTATGTATGGATTATTGCTATATTGCCATGAATATCTGTCATACATATTTGATACATAAGCATGAGGTTAACCGTTACCTGAGGTTCAATGGGTATTGAACCTCAGCTCTTACTGTAGCTTCAGGATTCCGGGGTAAACAGAAACAGAAACAAGGGTAAGCAGCAGGCAGAAGGACTAGCTGGAGAAAGTCCTGTAGATATGTATAGTCTTTCGAACTCTTTGTATCAGCAAACCAGTACACTACAGTGGTTGAATATCAGTTACTTTGTATTTAAAATCATTTCGTTGCTCAACTCTGGTTAAATTATTTTGAACTCTGATCAAATAATTTCGAAAATGCTTTAGAAAAGTTAGGGTGTTACACTTCTGCCTAATGAGAAAGGCATTATAGATGCTGCAGCTGGAGGTTCTTTGGAAGATTGCACGGCTGCAGAAGGATGGGCTCAAATTCGAACGAGGGCTAGAAATACTCAACAGTATAATGTGAGAGAGATAAGAGGAGTTTGTGATATCAGTTCCAACCAAAGACTGGTCTCACTTGAGTCTAAGATGGATACAGTCACTTCACAACTTTCTCTAATCACATCTGAGCTTCATAATCTGAGTATTCAACGAGGACCTCCTTCCCCTACTTCACAAACTCTTGTTGCACCTAGTTGTGATGGGTGTGGTTCAATGATGCACATTACAAGTTTATGCCCTAATCACCATGAGGAAGTTAATGCCATGTATCAAGGGAGGCCTAATCAACAACAACAAAGGTGGGATTCTAATACAACCACCTACAATGAAGGTAGAAGACCTAATTCTAATTTTGGTTGGAGAAATCAAGAAGGTTCATCATATCAAGTCCAACCATATGGGTCGAGCCAAGGGCAAATGGTGCCTATTCAAGAGTCTAAGGGTGATGAGAACACTCAATTGTTGAAGAGTATGGTTTCTCAACTTACCAGTATGAACAACCGTATGATGGAAGATAAAGCTGTAAATGAAAGTCAATTCTCTTCTATTTCCAGTACCCTACAAAAGCTACAAGGTGATATGGCAAAGGATGGTAATCAAATGGCTTATATGTGCAAGAAGTTGGAAGAATTGGAGCTGAAGCATAACAATGTGCAATCCCACTTGACTCAACTCTCTAATTCTGTGAGTGATGTGCATGCTAAGACAAGTGATTCTATTCCTTCGAATACTGTCATCAATCCTAAGTCACTCAATGCTATTGACTTAAGGAGTGGTAAGAAGGTACGCTTCCCGGAAGAGGCTGACATTAATGTGGATGAAGAAATAGAGGTTGAAAGTCCACGTTTGAGCCCAATGAAACTACCTGAATCTGAAAGCTTCAAAGAGAAGGCTATCCTTGAGAGGAAGAATGGCAGAGCAGTTGAGCAACCTCAAGTGGAACAACAACCACTTCTGAGAGAGGTTGGCTTCAAGGAAGGAAGCACTTTTGAGAAAGGTGAGACAAGCGAGCAAGGCACCTTATCCAATACCAATGGTAAGGAGGTAAAAATTTCTCAACTTCCTTTTCCTAAAGCTTACTTTCAAGGCAAGAAAATGCATGATGAGCAAAATGAGAAAGAAATGTATGATTTGTTTAGCAAGCTACATATCAATGTTCCTTTCTTTCAATTGGTTAAGTCTATGCCTAGTTATTGCAAGTTCTTGAAAGAGTTGTGTACTAACAAGAGGAAATTTAGGCCTAATGAGAGAGTGCAAATTAGCTCTAATGTGTCTGCCCTTTTCAAACCCCCACTCCCTGTTAAGTGCAAGGATCCCGGCTCATTCACTATACCTTGTACCATAGGTAATGTGAATGTGGCCCAAGCCTTGTTAGATTTAGGTACAGCCATTAATGTCATGCCTAGTGCCATTTTTAAATCTCTTGGTGTCAAGGAGCTTAAGAGAACTAGTGTGGTTCTCCAACTAGCTTATAGGAGCATTAGGCATCCATTAGGCATCATCGAGGACTTGCTTGTGAAAGTTAAAGACTTGGTTTTCCCTGCTGATTTCTATGTGTTGGACATGCCTCAGGAGTCTAGTGAATGCACTCTTATCTTAGGGAGACCCTTTATGAGAATAGCTAGTACCTTTATAGACATGAGAGATGGGTCAATCACTATGAAAGTAGGTAACAATAAACTGAGTTTTAACATGTATGAAGCCATGAAGCATCCTTCTGAAGATTACTCTTTATTAGGTGTGAATTCAATTGACTTTGTCATTGATGATTTGGTTGAAGAATATGAGCTTAATTTGCACACTGATGATTGTAATCTTGAATGTGGTATTTCATTGGATTCATGTGGTGATAAATTTCCCTCTCCTTCTGTTAATAAATTTGATTCACTTGGGAGTGAGATTTCCGACCTTAACCCATCGATGGTTGATTGTTGGTTATCATCCCCTGATGATTTTTCTCTCACCTCTCTTAATTCATTTGAGCTTAATTCTTCCCATGATTCATTATTCAATGATGATGCTTGTGAGGAAGGTGGTTTTCTCAATGTTTCAGGTCACAAACTAGTGGAGGAAGCTGAGTTTGAGGTCGGTAGCCAAGACTTGGATGATTTATTCTCTAAGGGGATAGCCCTCACACTGACGAAGACATCCTCTCACGTGACTCACTTTGGACC
The DNA here is from genome assembly GCA_034222035.1 of Acacia crassicarpa. NCBI lineage: Eukaryota > Viridiplantae > Streptophyta > Magnoliopsida > Fabales > Fabaceae > Acacia > Acacia crassicarpa. The sequence goes on from JAWXYG010000010.1 coordinate 4,816,682, forward strand.
TCAACACAATGTGGTTAAAGGGCCACCTTCTAACTCATTGCTTAATCATAGAACTAAGATCACTCCGCATACCTTGAGATTTTTAAATGAGCTAATCACTCCTTGTGAAGTAGGTATGAAGGAGACTACTTTCCCCAAGCCTGTTGCTGCTGTAAGCCAACCTAGTATTAGTTCAACACTTAGGAAGACCAATGAACAAGTGGTAGAGTCTATGGAGCTTAGCACAAGCCATGCACCTCCGAAGCTTGCAAAAGGGAGTATTTCTACTACCCTTGATCTTCCGAGACTAATTCCCTCTATTGTCCAACCTCCTGATTTAGAGCTTAAGCCTCTCCCCTCTAATTTGAAATATGCTTTCCTTGCTGCTGATGGAAAATTGCCTGTTATTATTTCAAATTCTTTGTCTGTGAGTGAGGAGGAGAGATTGCTTGATGTTTTGAGTAGAAATAGAAAGGCTCTTGGTTGGACTTTAGCTGACATTCCTGGGATTAGTCCGGCTATTTGTACCCATAGGATCCTTTTGAATGAGGAATCCAAACCCCTTAGGCAACCCAAAAGGAGACTCAACCCCCTAATTCTAGATGTGGTCAAGAAAGAAGTAACTAAGCTTTTGAGTGCGGGAATCATTTACCCAATTTCTGATAGTGAGTGGGTTAGTCCAGTACATGTAGTGCCTAAGAAGAGTGGGATAACTGTGGTCAAGAATGAAAATGATGAGTTGATTCCTAGGGTGCAAAATGCTTAGAGAGTATGCATAGACTATAGGAAATTGAATGAGGCATCTAGGAAAGATCATTTTCCCTTACCCTTTATAGATCAGATGCTTGAAAGATATCTCATATCTTGTAATTTACTCCATCAGATCACGCAATTGATTTTGTTTCTATTTTTCTTGCGTGAGATCACTGAATTTGACTGATTGCATACCCTCTTAATTGCTTTTTCTACTTCATTCCAAATTAGCTAATATTTCCTGCACAATAAAAATAGGATATGAGTAGATTTTATGTCGATTTATTCTTTGATCCCAAGTTTCATTCAATTATGGAAAAGTTCATAAATAGATAATTAAATAGGTATATAATATCAATAATTCCAATTAAATCTCATAAAATATACACCTATTCAATCATAAAATATATACTCATCAATAATTTAGGCCTAAAAAAAGAGTATTATAGAATTGATATTTTATGACCAAGGAAAAATTAAAGGAGAAGGAAAAATCCTTATAGGAAATTAAGGATTTATTTTCAGGATTATTAAATAATTACACTAAATGAATAATGGTCCTAATTTACACATATCTCACTCATTATTATATTTTGAACCCTCCCCGCAGCCCATACGTGTTGCACTTATGGCCCATTAGATGATAAAATACCACTCCAATCCATTACCTTCACCTATACAACCCATTATCTTATGTATGCAATTACCCAACCCATTGATTTCAATTAGCCAACACGTGATCGATCAGCTCCTGGATAGCAATATAGATTTTAAAAGCCCACATACTCCAACCAATTGAATCACTCCAGCCAACACGCAACAGATGTGCAATAATTAAATATAACCTCACCCTTTAATATTCATTTACTTATTAGTTTATCTCAGTCACAGAGAACGTAGTAGAAGATCATATCGTCAGAGAGTCAAAGATCACACGCAATACAGCCATACTTTTTGAGCCTCGCAACGTCGTTAACCAACGGTCCTTATTCTTTGATTTATCCTTCCCCTTCCTCCAACCAAACCTTCAAACCTCTATATAAGTAGTGACGGATCCAGGATTTTAGGTCTGTGGGTGCACAAATAGTGGTGGGATGCGGGGGTTCGGGGGCAGCGCCCCCGAATTTTTTTTTTAAAAGAAAGTTTTAAACGCATTAAAAATTTAAAGAAAACTAATCAATAAAAGCCTTGTTAATGCGAGAAGCACATTAATTCTGTAAGTACATACCTAGTGCTCCACCACCTTTGCCAAGAACAACACCAATGCGAATTAGAGCTAATCTTACATCTCCATTTACTTTATGAGCTGTCGATTCCCATTCCCTACAAACCTGAAAGAATTTGTGCAGCTTCCGTCAAAGCAATGTAATTTGCTCAAGTGAAAAGTACAACACAATGCATTCAGGGCATCACCTGTCTTAGCAAAATGCAATTCTCAGATGCAGAAGGTTTCAATTATGAAAAGCCAACTATAATATAGTAATTATAGATATTTAATCAAACAAGGTTTCAATGTTTATCCTGCATTGGAAAGTGGGAGTACAGCCAAAAAAGAGGCATTTAGGGATACTGTCATGGTTCATCCTTAGTCACAGTCCTAGAACATGGCCAAACAATAAGAGATTTATGTTAATGGAAAGAAAAATATGATATATTTATTTCTAAATATCAAAAACATATTGACAAGCCATTCGAAGATGGTCAGATCTTCCAAAATTCAGACTCAACAATTCTCAAATGAAATATAAGAATACCACAGTTTCTATGAACTCCGAGCCCAATTTTTTTTTTTTTCCTTTTACTATGGACAATCAACCCAAGCCTGAACCAGCATATATAGCATAAGAAACAATTTTATGAAAACCCTTCAATGATCTATGTTCATGCTCGAACAAAAGAATTACAGACAGAGAAGCTTTAAGCGGGAATACTAAAATTGCTGCTCCATCAGGAATTCCTATTAACTTCTCTAGTTATGTATAACAATCAAGAAGTGATATAGCTAACAAAGCAATAAGAGCAGAAAAATAATGAATTTTCCCATCTTCGTGTATTAAAAAGCCTCCGTAATAACATAAAAGAAAACGAAGAGCAGATACAAAAAGGTGCCACCCACCTTCAGCATTACCAGAAACATTCTGCACCAAATTTAACACTAAGATTGCGCAAAAGAGTAAAGCACCCATGAAAGACGAAATCACTCTGTCCATATCTCTCATCCTCTTCAACTTGAATCAATTGGCTTAAAAAATCAAATGGAAACAGGGACGGAAGGGGCTCATTAAACAAGTAAAGCAGATCAAATGGAAACAGGGACGCAATTGCAGGGAAGGGGATGAAGAATTAGGAAACTTACAAGTTAAAAATAAGAGATGAGAGAGGAAGAGGGAGCAGCCTGTCGACGGCGGAGGAGCCTGAGCGACGGCGGACGACGAGCCTGAGGATGGGCGGACGACGAGCCTGAGGACGAGTGGACGAGGGACGAGGGAATTGGGGGAAATGTCGGGTGACGAGGGAATTGGGGGAAATGTCGGGTATTTAGGGATGGAAATGGGAAAAAAAAAGAGGGGAAAGGGAAAGTTGGGGTTCGAACTGGAGACCTCATATAAAAAGATAAAAGTCTTTACCATCTGTTCTAACTACACATACCTTAAAAAATTTCTTGCAAATTATATATATTTTGTGTCTGCACCTGCCCACAGTTGCACCAACGTGGGTCCGTCCATGTATCTAAGCTATACTCCCTCTCCCCTTATAACCCACTGTTTCTCTTTAGCTTCAGCTACCAGAGCTTTGTCTCAAAAACCAGCAACCAAGTTGAAGAGAGAGAGAGAAAGAGAGAGAGAGCTTCAACTTTGCTTGCTCTGCCTAACGTCTCTGAAACAGAGGTGAGTCTTCGGGTCTATTTCCTTTTGATTTATGTTGCTCCCCAATGCAAGCTTATAAGCATAAAAGCCATAGGAAAAAGCCACAAGACTCCTCTGCTACATGAACTTTTAAACAGGGGTTGCATTGAATTCATATAGACCTTGGATCCACACACACACATATATATATATATGTATCAGTATATATAAGTTTTTTTTTTTTTTATACTCCAAGTGGGGGAGGGGGGAGCGGGCTCGAGCCCGGTACAAGGAGAAAAAAAAATTGCTGTCATATTTCTATGTGCTGCTACATAAGAAAGAAGGAGAAGAAAAAGCTTATTGAGCTATATATATATATGTATATGTATAGTTGTTGCATGAGTAGAAAGAGAAAGGATTTTTTACTTGGTGATAGATTAGTATATTGCATTTATACATATATGCATGTCATGTACAGGGAATTGATAGGAAACTTTAATGAACATATCGATATACGTGGTGAATGATACTTGGGGAACCTAAAACTTGCTGTGTTGCTTACTGATATATGTAGGTACATATATTAAACCCAAAGTCTACTTTTTAAGTTATATATATATATATATATACACACGATTGAAACCAAAGTGTAGTGATATTAATGCTATATAAAAATGAACGTAGTTGCTGGCATGTTTTTGTTACTCACACACATATATATATATATATATATATATATATATATATATATGATTGAAACCAAAGTGTAGTGATATTAATGCTATATAAAAATGAACGTAGTTGCTGGCATGTTTTTGTTACTCATATATATATATATATACACATTCCCTGTACTCATGTGTGTGTAAATATATAGTTAAGAAACTAATGGCATTGGAAAGCTTTACGTTATAATATATATATATATATATATATATATATATATATATATATATATAATCATTATATAGGAATTTCTATCGGTTTGGTTTTGTATATGAACGACAAAATGGTTATTTTCAAAATAATAATAATAATAATAATTTAAACCCCAGAATGTCATTTCAAATTTTGTTAGAATTTGTATTTTTTTAAAAGAAATTATAAACTTTAATTTTGATAATGTAGAGCCTTTTTGTAAACGGTGATTGAGCGGGTTGTGTTCCTCGAACTAAGATTAAGCTTGGAATTAAGGTAACCGGGTTAATTTATTTTATATACTTGTTTTGGACTGTGAGGTATTTTTCTAAGCTGAATTTTTATATATACGACTTGTAAGTGTTTTGAAAAATTATATGTATGTTTGAATATGAAATTATTTCAGTGAAGCCGTGTGTTTTTCCAATCTGTGTATTTAAATAAATATTATTATTGGGGTTGTTATTGTTGTGATGGTTATAATGTTTGTTGTTAGGTGATGTGTATGGAATAATAATTTAATAAAATGTTGTTGAGAATTTTAATATTATATTATTTCTTCTGTTGTGGGATATGTTGGATTGTGTGGAAGAGATTTAGGGTGAAACTATGCCCATCGGCCCTCTCATTCCTGGCCCGAAATTTGAGTTGAGTGTTTTGGGCGGACACCTCCCTGTTAAGGTATAATGGTGGTGACATGGGAAGGGACAGTATTCTTAAAGTGACTAGCTAACCTTGGTCGGGTATACTAGCACTGATAGACTGTACCACGTCAAGATGATATAAGGAGGAGCAAGATGGATGAGTAGGGATGGTTTTAAATGTTGTTGATTATTATAAATATTTTTGTATTGATGAGAATGGATGTTTTGTAAGGGTTGGTGGATGGAAATTTTACCCTGGACTCCGAGTTTGTAGGCGGTATTTGTGCCTTGGACTCCGAGTTTGTGGGCTGAAGCTTGTCCTCAACTCCGATAAGGATGACCTATGCATCAATATTGTTTGAAATATATGTGAGATCTTTCGCTAAATTTTAGAAGATAAATTATGATATTTTAGAACTCTTTTTGGGAGGGAGTTTTTGGTAACCAAGCCGAGAACTATTTTATGAAAGGTTTTATGTAAAAGAATATATATATATATATATATATATATATATATATATATATATATATATTGATTATTATGGATTTTTAATTTAGTTAATATTGATATTAAAATTATGTTAATAAACCTGCTTCTTTGACTTGCAATCCTTTCCTGCATATTTGATAAATTAATTTCGGTTACGAGGACTTTATGTTTCACCCCGTCATTATTAAATTTTTCAAACGAGACCTCTAACCTACTAAAGGACAAGGGAAGCAGCCAGAGGCATAGACGTCGTGGAACTTGTAGACCTCTTTTTGGTACTAGGGTTGTATTGAGTTATATATTGCCATCATAGGGCCCTCATATTTTTGAGATACTACATTAACTATTTTGGATGACTGTTGATTTTCCGAATGCCTTATTTTATACATTATTATATCACAATGGATCCATAATTATAACTTTTGCGATAACTATTTTGTGTAGACCTTTTATTGTGGGTTAGTGTCGTAAGACTCGTGGGCTATTAGATCTCCTGTTCGATAATGGTGCCCTAAGTTATGAATTTTCTGTTGTGAGTTTGTGGGCGAGCGTTGTGCCCTGAATCCGAAGTGTGTGTATTGAAAAGAAAAATGGGTTTTCTATAATTACATGCTAATCCAAATTTAAGAAAATATTATAGTTAATTGTTATTTATGGGAAAGGGTCTTTTCATAACTCGTAAGCATTCTTAAGTTACATGAGAATAGACATAACTTTTAAATCATAATGAGATACTTTCATTTATCAACTCATGTCTCTCCATAATAGTCTATCTTGAATCGGGCTTGGGCCCTAATTCAAGGATGCACTAATATATTCCATCAGTCCTTCAAACAATACAGGTACATTTTTATTTTGTTTGACACTATAATACTATTGTGCCTTCAGTTTTAAATATAAAACAAAGATAATTTTTTTGGAAAGATTAATAAAGCTAACTAAATTATTTTAAAGTGTTTATATTTATCATTTTTTCTTGAAACTAATTTATTTGATTTATAAACTAATATTTAATTGAATTAAACACGACATGTACTATGATTAACTAACTTATTTAACTTTCTTATTTTCTCAGAAAAAATAAAATAGGTCTTATATCTAGGACAAAGTTAGTATTATCTAATTCAATTGGGGACATGAGATAAACCCCACCATCTTGTCCCCCATATATATGTCACTTTGCTCTATTCATTTGTTCCATATCTTTTACTAATCAACTTCACTTTTGCACTATTTACATGTCTTTTCCATGGCACCGTTAGCGACTATTCAATCCAATTTCAATTTTTAAAAAACATGTACTATATCATGCACTAAAACCATTGTAGTTGTAACTTCAAAAATTTCAAAGAACTGCCATATAATTGCATACGAAGTTTGGCTATGTACAGGTATTTAACAAGATCCTAACTCAATATATACTTTAATTTGTTGTATTTTAATTTACTCTTAAAATACCTAAGGCTGGAGCACAGAACCATGGGATTTAAGTTAATCTGATGGGAAAAATATTAATTGAGTATGAATTTAATTAGAATTTTTGTATCAATAAAGAAATTTTAGTAGCTTTTAAAAGGAGAATTATAAATATGGCAACTTGATTTTGAGTATTGGCTTTTTTGCGTAGAGTGTAAATATGGACAAAAAGATCGACGTAGATGCAGCCATGGTCCCGAATGAACATTATATATGCATGATATATTAGTATCAAGTTTAAACACATTAAACAAATTGATATATAAATATTAATATAGTAACTCTCTCTCTCTCTCTCTCTCTGTGAATAGTAAATCTATGCCTCTGTCAATAGTCCAATAACAGCAAATAATGCGATAGACTATACTTTATATCTCAAAGCAAATATAATTTGAAAAATTATTACTTCCAATTTTCGATAAATAAAATAAATTAGAAATGGAGGTGTATAGATATACCTTTTACATTTAGAACATTACACTCACAAGAGGTTGGTGTTAACAAGAGTAATTAGAGAAATATCATGGAAACATATGAAGAATCATATGAATTATTAATAGAGAAGTAACATGCTCATACAAAAATTGTAACCCACTTGAGTTAATACCAATCGACTTTTATTTAAGAGAGATAACCAACTCCAGTTGAGGATTTGAGAAAGACTCAAATTATTATCTTTTTTAACATGGTGATGATTTCACTATCCTAACACACACTTAGCATATTAATTAAGACCATTTATATAAATTATACAGTCACTTAGCTAACTAACCAACACACATTATACTTCTAACAGTTGGTTTGTTTTTTGGCCATCAAGAAGTAGAAAAAAGGGTGTTTGATAGATTTAATGAATTTTCTCGGTGCCATGTGAAATGCTAAGTAGTGATTTGTCTTACTTTTCTTTTCGTTTTTTTAAGCCTCTTCATGACAAAAAAATTCATTAAATGATTACAGCTTGTTCACAAAAACATATTCTTGTTGTTAGTACTATTGAGTAAAAGTATTCTCGTCAGCATACATTTAAAAAGTGCAATAATTGATTTTTACTGTTAGTTTTCTATGTGTTTTGATAATAATCAATAATTGTAAACACATCTTGAAGTTTTTGCATTTGTTGAAAATCAACTGTCAAATGGAAACTCGAGTATTGATGTGAATACTCGAGTATTGACTTGACAGAGAATTGCTTAAATCCATCTTGACAAAGCAATACTCAAGTATTGGAAGCAATATTCGAGTATTGGACTTACAAAGAGCAATCAAAATTTTCACCTTGAGTCAATACTCAAGTATTGGAAACAATACTCGAGTATTGGACTTACAGAGAGCAATCAAGTTTTTCACTTTGAGTCAATACTCAAGTATTGGAAGCAACACTCGAGTATTGGACTTACAGAGAGCAATCAAGTTTTTCACTTTGATTCAATACTCAAGTATTGGAAGCAATACTCGAGTATTGGACTTACAAAGAACACTCTAAGTTTTCACCCTGAGACAATACTCAAGTATTGGTTGCAATACTCGAGTATTGAACACATAGAGAGAATTTCAACATTGACATAAGTTCTCAATACTCAAGTATTCAATTGAATACTCAAGTATTGGTCATACAGAGAGACATCAAAGATTTACACCTTATGCATACTCGAGTATTGATTTTACATACTCGAGTATTGGACTTTTACAAAGTTTTTCAAATCAACATTTGTTTATGAATACTCAAGTATTCGTTTGAAAACTCAAGCATTGACATGGAAAAACTCCACAAAATTTTCAAATGAGTGAATACTCGAGTATTGATTTGGAAACTCGAGTATTGGGCATACAGAGAGCTTTTCCTCTTGTCAATAACTTGAATACTCGAGTATTGATTTGAATACTCAAGTATTGTACTTAAGGTCCAAAGTTCACATCACGATGATTTCTCTCTGGATGATGAATACTCAAGTATCAGGATGGATATTCAAGTATTGACTTAAGTGCACAGTGACATACTTGAGTATTGATGAACATACTTAAGTATTGAGCGCTAAACTTGAAAATCAACGAATTTATGAAACATTCTTATTTGCTCTTAATACTTTCTCTTATCATTCTTCTATATTCTTAGCTATGTTTAATCATCTTTTTGATGAGTTTCAGACAGATTAACGAAAGTTAATTGAAAGTTAGAGGAAAAGTAAAAAGGTAGTTCAAAATATTAAATGCTGAACAAAAAGTTGCTCCTTTTTTGCTAATTCAACTGCACACGCTTACAAAGCATTTAAGAATGATTTCTACAACAAGTAAACTCTTCTTCAACGAACTAATTCGCAGAGAGTCAACTCTGATCATCTAGCCAGCTGGATTAAGAGTAAACAAGAGAGAGAATATGCCGAAACCACTTCCTAAACATGGCAAAGTTTCTCCAACGGATCTATTGGGATAGCAACGGTCATATATTGATCTCTACCTATAAATAGAAGACAAATTCAAACAGAAAAACGTGGAGAAACAAGCTTACACTTCCAACATGCTGATACTCTGCTCTCACACCATTTGCACTCTGTTTTTCATGTCTAGTTAACTTAGAGAGTGAAGTGATTTGTATTGGATCTTCAGTGTTTATCTATTCACTTCTAAGAAAAAAGATTTATTGTAATCATTCTATTCTTCTTAGAGTTACTCAAGATTGGGTGATCTTGAGTAGGAAACACATTGTGTTGATTACAACTTGTAAGGAGGAGTGAATCCTAGTGAGAGGATTACTTCGAGTACAGAGTGTGTAATCAAGCGGTGTGTTGATTAGAATTTGTAAAGGGGAGTGAATCCTAGTGAGAGGATTACTTCAGTTACAGAACATGTAATCAGATTGAAAGAAGATAGTGGATTGAAAATCCCAAGTGAGGCTTGGGGACTGGACGTAGGTCAAGGATAAGACCGAACCAGTATAAATTAGTTTGCACATTCTCTTCCCTTATCTGTTATATTTCTAGCATATATGCTTGAGTGTGTATACATATTTAAATGTGTGGTTATTGCTTTCTAAACTGATTTCAATGAGTTACGAAAATAGTTTCAAAGTTCCTAAATTTTTGTACTTCACCCAATTCACCCCCCTCTTGGGTTCAGCCGGTTCTTACATTTACCATACATTCATGCAACTTGGAATTTTCACTGATTAATTTAAATCATCATTAGACGATAATCTCTCCAATTGTAAATGTATTTGCTAATTAAGGACTTATATTGATTGTAAATATAAAATCTGATTCTACTTTGCATTCCAAATTTATAATTTTTTTCTCCGAATCATATCCTTATTAACACTGCTAGAAAAACCAAGAATTGCGACGGAATTTTGTGACGGAATAGTTTCCGTCGCAATTTTGCGACGGACAAAATTATTCGTCGCAAAAAGAATAAATTTGCAACGGAAAGATTTTTCCGTCGCAAAATTGCGACGGAAAGCTATTTCCATCGCAAATTTGCGACGGAATATTCTTTCCGTCGCAAATTTTGCGACGGAAAAATATTTCCGCACTCCCTCGCAAATTTGGACACTAGCGGATATTTCTCCCGCCAGTTTGCGACAGAACATATATCCGTCGCAAAAAGGAGATTTTTTTTTGCGACGGAAAGTGTATTCCGTCGCAAAAACTATTTGCTTTTTGCGACGGAAAACACTTTCCGTCGCAAAAAGCTGTTTTGCGACGGACTTTATGTCCGTCACAAATTTCAATTAAAATCCCCAGCTCGATGAAATGCCCCCAGCTCTGTATTCGTCCGCCATTTTCACCGGTTGAAGCTCACCCTCACCTCTCTCGGCCCCCAGCTCGCGTCGCCGCCCCCAGCTCTGGCCCCACCCTCAGCTCAACCTCCGGTAGGTCCCCAGCTCGCCCTCCTCTGAGCTCGTATCCAGCTCCCCAACCCAGCCCCCTTTGCTCCCTCAGCTCCCCAACCCACCTTCAGCCGCCGAATCCAGCTCCCACCGCCGGACCCAGCTCCCCAACCCCCCTCAGCTCCCCAACCCAGCCCCCTTAGCTCCCCAACCCAGCCCCCTCAGCTCCCCAAGGTCCAGCCCCCAGCTCCCTCTGCGACAGTGATGCAGGTGCGTTTTTTTTTTCTTCTCTAGCCAGCTGTTTTTTTTTTCTATTGGACACCCATAATCACATTTATCTTCCATTTTTCGGTGGTGTATCCCTGTGCTCCGGTCAATGATTTTCCGGTGGTGTCTCCTCCTCCTCTTCCCTTACTAGGTACCGTCTGCACCTCTATTCCAAGTAAGTTTGCTCTCTTTTATCTTTTTTTCTGGTGTGGAAAGATTTGATTTCTTTTATTTATTATTTTCTTCAGTATTATTTTTATTTGTAATAAAATTATGTCAAAAATATTACTGGTTCTCTTTAGTGAAATTTCTGTAGAATATTTTTTTTAATATTTTGTGTTATTTCTTTAATGTTAATTAAATTATTTGTTATTGGTTATTAATGTTGATTCCGGAGTATTAGTGATAATATTAATGTTGCATTAAATTTTTATAGTCTCTTTTGTATAATGAAAGTGTTGTAAAATTATGATATCGTTTATTAATGAGATTATTAATGTTGCATTATTTTTTTGACTAGTCTCTTTTGTATAATGAATAAATTGTGTGTTAAAATGGGACTATTTTTCATTATTGGTTATTATTGTATATAGTGGATTATGAGTGTTGGCAGAATATTATCAATTACATGAGTTTAGATTGTTTTTTTTTGTTTGGTTTTAGTTTCTTTTCTGGCTGATTGTATTAATTACATAAGGATCTTGATACACAATGTGTTGATTGATTTGGATTATACTTATAGTGTGTAGGAGATTCCATGATTTTTTTAATTATTGGGTTTTAAAAAAATCGAGATGCTTGGTTCGATGAGTTTATGGTAAGTTATTTGTTTATGGTTTTTAATTAAGTACTTTTACAAATTACCGCACTAATTGTTCATTGTTGATTTTCAGAGGAAGCATATGTCGTTGCCTGAACATCGTGCAGCTCTGAGAAAAGCTTATAACGCCAGGGCAGCCCGGTGGTTGTCTCAAAAGCTTTATAACTTGAGAGGCGGAAGAGGCAAGCGAGATTGGCTTCCACAGGACACTGCAGACCAATTATTTGACAATTGGGCCACCAATGAAAAGTTTCAGGAGAAGCGTGCGAAAAATAAGCAAAATAGGGCCAAAATGGAAGGCCCGTCATATATTGGCGGCTCCATTCCGATGACTGAGTGGAGATGGAAACTTGTGAGTACACGTTATTTTCTATTTAGGTATTCAATATTTTGTACTTTGAACTAATTAACTATGATCATCATTTGCTTTTCCAGGCAGAGACTGGGGTTCCTCCAGAGTCTGTAGGTTGGGCTGCCTTTGAGCGGACCCATTCCCGGCAGTCTCAAGGAAGTGATGAGAGGGGATGGATTAACTCAAGGGCCCACACAATAGCGGTTAGACATTTATTGCATTTATTACTTGTTTTATGCACCACAATATTTATTTCATTTTACATGTCTTATTTGTTATGTATTTTTGTCTTTGTAGGAAAATTATACGAAGCTGTCGCAGGAGAGAGACTCACAGCGTGAGACTGACCCGTCATCCTCTGTGTCCGATAATGATAGTCTGTTCTTTGAGGCTGCAGGTGGATTTGACAAGAAAGGGAGAGTCTTTGGATACGGTGCCGCTGCTAGCCGACTGAAGCCAACAAAGCGCTCCTCATCCGGCATTGAAGATGTTTCTGCAGGTAAACGTATTTGATATTGATAATTTCCATTCTCTTGTCCATTCAAATGAAGTCCAAATAATAAATGTACTTGATATTGTTTTTGCAGATGAGATGAAGAAGATGAAGGCTTTGACAGCACAGATGACTCAGGAACAGGAGCGGATGCTTGAAGAGCAAGAGAAGATGAGGCAGATGATGATTCAGGAACGAGAGATGATGGAGGAGCGGATGAGGCGGATGCAAGAGGAGATGATGAGGCAGATGCAGATTCAACTCAAGTCCCTAATGAACAAGGGTTCAGGGTCGGCTCCTGGTGATGATGACCATGCTGGTGATGATGATGATGATCACAATGCTGCTGTTTAGACTACTGTTTAGAATTTGCCCTTTGTAACATTGTTAGACTACTTTTTAGTATTTGGTATTTGTTAGATTATTCTTAATGTGCACTCCTTATAATTATTATTATACCCATGAATCACTACTTTTTTTACTCAATTTTTTAAAATTAAAAAAAAATAACTTTAAAAATAATTATTAGTTTTGCTAAGAAATTGTTTCTGTAGCAAACGATCAATTATGGGGAAATTTACAAAATTTCAAGTTTGCTACGGAAAAATAAGAAAATAAAAATAATAAATTTAAAAAAAAAAAAAAGAATTTGCTACGGAAAAAAATTCCGTAGCAAATTTGCTACAAAATTTTTTCCGTAGCAAATTTCATTCCATAGCAATTTGCTATGGAAAATTTTCCGTAGCAAATTTGCTACAGAATTTTTTCCGTAGCAAATTTGCGACGGAAAGGAAATTCCGTCGCAAATTGCGACGGATTTTCCTTGTCCGTCGCAATTTGCGACGAAGGATTTTGCTACGGAAAAATTCCGTAGCAAAATCGTTTTGCTACGGAAAATCCATATTTTTCCGTAGCAAAATGATTTTGCTACGGAATTTGCTACGGAATTTTTCCGTAGCAAAATCCGAAAATTTTTGTAGTGAATAATCCAATAAATTAAGGGTCTTCTATTAAGAAAGAGTTCCATTAATGTAAATGATTAAATAAAATATTTTAGGTGGGACGATAACAAATATTTTTTTTCAAATAATAACAACTAATTTTTTAAATATTTTTAAACTAGTAATTTATCTCTTATATATATATATATATATATATATTGATATATATATTGGATAGGGCAAGCATTGAAATGTTGGCAATCATCGAACCCTGATGATAGCTAGCCATCAAAGGATGGTGTCTATGCCACTTACACTACGAGGTGCTCGACATTTATGTCATATATTAAAAATCAAGGGAAGTATATATAAATTTATAGTTGATCTATCTCAATATATAATTTGATTATAACTTTTAGATTTAAGGAGAAATCAAATCAATACAGATATTCATGGCACAATTTCTCTTTAAACGAGGAAATTCAAAATGAAATGACAATCATGTAGACGAAGCTCATGAAAACCCAAATAACTTATGAATCATACGGCAGAAAGTATTGGAAATTAACATAATTAAACTGCAGATTCCCTTTAATTTACAGTTACTAATAAGAACCTATACAACTTTCTTCGGCATAGGCCATATGATCAAATTAAATCCTATATTTTTCCCATGTGAACGACAAATCCAAGTATTAATTGTGCACTGTGAAAACGTAATATAAAGTTAAAAATTATATTGATTGTAAGAGTGCCACCCTGATATTTCTAGCGAGCTCTTGGCTGCTCAAGTTGAACTCATCTTCCATCTGCAAAATAATTATACGTAATTAAACCCATAATCAGTTTAATTAATTAGATTTTTATTCTCCAATTATTCAACATGTGATGACTTATGTATATATCACTTACATATTCTGAGTTTTATTAATCATAAATTATGCATTAATGACAAAATAATAATATACCTCAGCTATGATAGTGATGTCTAGAATGGATCTCCCAAATGGCATCACGCTACTATTTATCACAGACAAGTGGAGTTTTTGAATCTCCTTCATTGTCTTCACCATTATTCCTTCTTTTTTCTCACATTGCACTCTAATCAACACCTTCTTTTCTGAAACCCTTGCTTCAACATCTGCTTTTGCTACTCTGCTATTCCATTTTGAGACATCATCCAAGTTTTCAATATCTGATGAATTATTATTTAACGACGTCGTGTCCGTAGTAGAAGTCAGCTGAGACTTCTTCACAAACACCACAGATTCAGCAGTTTTCTTCTTCTTCTTGGGCTGTTGTTCCAGTGCTTTCACTTGTTCTTGAAGCTGCTTCACGTGCCTTATAGCTCCCTCCAACAAAGATGCCTTGTCCGTCTGAAAAAAAAAAGACAAGCAACATTAGCTTATCGCAATGGGCACCAAGAGTTTATCAATGCAGTGAGATCTACGCAGTTTAAATACAATTTTAACAGTCCAACCAACAAAAATTTATCTCATTGTTGGCTCATAATTATAAGGATGTGGATTCAAACCCCAATGATGTAAGGACTTTGTGGATTGACGGTATGTAAATACCTTTTTAAGTGATCTTTAAGTCTAAAAACATGTTGTAGCCTTGGTAAGCTCCTAGGACCCAATTCACTTAATTTCTATCATAAAAGAATTTTAACAGTCTAGATTTAACATTTTCAAATATTAATTTTTAAATTTTTAAAAATATTATTTAGAAAGATTAACAATTAAGAGATTATCTTGATTTTGAATTATATACACATCAAAGTTTTTTTTTTTTTTTTTGAAAAAAATAAAAGTAAGAAAATTTAATCTGAACCAACCAAATTGGGTCCAACGGATTTTTGCGGTGATGGGCTCTTAGTGCTCATAATTGCAATAAGCATTGAATCTGGTTCAGATTCTATATTATAAACAAATGAAATTATATATAGTTATGTGGTGATGATAAACTAACCCTTTTGAGGCCAGGAATTAGGGCTGAGAGGGCAATGAAGTGTTGGGAGATCTTTCCTCTCCTGTTTCTCTCAGCAAGTAAGTGATCTTGTACTCGTGAATTTCTACCCTCTGGCCTCCTGTCTGTTTCTTTAATATTTGTTTGACGCAAGTACCTCTTTGAAGGATCATCAAAGGAATAAGGCTTGTCTTGTACCATGAAGCCAGAATAATCATGAGAATTTGCCACCATGTGATGTTGGGTGTTGACTACAGATTCTGAAGTTGAGGGATTATTGCTTGTGAGGATGATGCCATTTGCAGCGTTCCAGGTAGTATCTGCATTAATATTATTATCATTATTCCAACAACTTTCAAAGTTTTCTTGTGATGGACTGCTAAATAATTGATCATGAGCCTCAAAAGCAAAACTGAAATCATCACCAGCCATTTCCTGTCAATTTCAGAAACTCACTCAGCTTAAGTATTTCAACATGTGTTAATTAATTTATTAAGGGCATTAAATCATGGTCGTCTGAAGATGAATTTACCAAATCCTGCATCAAGCTTTCCCATGATATTTCCTCCATCGATTCCATTTGGTGGCTTTGTAATATCTGTTTCAACTATTCAAAAAATCAAACTCACAGGATGCTATAAATTCCAAATCATGAACACCTAAAAGTTTAATCATACTCACACACACACACCAGACACACATATATACACAAACCAATCGGAGAGGATGACTTCAGTATACTTCATTAATCCACGCAGCTTAAGGATTTCAGAAACCTTCAACTCTAGTTTATAGATATATGTGTTCAGTTTCAATAGCGCGCGCGCTACATATAGTACTATATGACGTGCTCAAATTAATCCTTACACGTTGCATTTGCTTACTCCACAAATTAAATGGACGTTGGTTCGTCCAAGCGCGTTCTTTCTGTGTATATTTTGACGAATTGAAGTGATAGATATTCAATAATTGATCGTTGAATTCACATACGTAACAGTTCATAATTAACAATTCAATTATTATGTAATCCATGCGTATATGAATCTATTTATTCCTTTAAAAATACATGTACAAAATGACAATGTCCTAATGTATTATAATCGTATGACAAATTGACAGTGAAAATACAAATATATGCATAAGAAAACCCTAGAGTATCATACAATCGCGTATATAAGTACTACAGTTGACTTTTCTAATTGATTCTTACACGGAATTCACCAGTATCTACCCCATTCATATTGGTCATTCCGATCTTCATTTCTTTTATTTTTTAAAGCTAAATGACGGTCACAGACTGATCGTTCGGATATGTATATTTTTTTAAATCGGAGTTCGGATATATATATATTCAAGTGTACGACTGCATCTTAAATAAATCAAGACTATCTATTATTACACGAAACTGATTTGCTAACTCGCATTAATTATACAAAGAATTGTCAACTGCGCATTATGATTTAATATATATATATATATTATCGTTTTTATACCTGGTACTCCGTTTCTAATTATTATAAGGGTTAATTTTGAGGGATTTGATATTCCTAATGATTATGAAACAATTTGCAAACCTTAATGAATATTTAAAAAAAATGTCTTCACATGTACTCCTAATGAATGATTAAAATCTTATGATCCATCTCCTTAATTGAGGGTAAAATTGAAAAGAAGCTCAAATATTTTAGACAAACTAATTTAACTTGTTAAAAAACTGGCTCTTTCAAGTTCTCTCACTATAGTTTTCCACTTATATATATAATGCTGAAATTTGCTCAAGAATATGGAGTCTTTTTCATTTCCCCTAGTAGGTATTATATAATTCTCCTTGACACATCAATTTCAAGCCTCTTAAAAATTATTGGACTGTACATTATTTGGTGGTTAAACTAGACCTTTATGTTTTCTTGGGCAGCTGCATGGGAGTAAACTTGATTAGAACTTATATTAATTCTTTATGGGCTTGTGATTTAGAAATATAAAGTCATTATACGCTCTACTTAATCCCCATGAGTTGTAATCGAGTTGAGTATAGGCTTTCTTAATTAATTAGGAACAGACTAATTGTTTATTTAACAATGCTCTCTCTCTCCCCCCCCCCCCCCCAAAAAAAAAAAGCTCTTCTATTTACAATATTCAAATTCAATATTTTCTTTTTTCCTCGTCTGTATTATCACATTCAACAAACGCCAGCGCTCCACATTCTGGAGTCACCAACTAGCTAATCTAACTACTAATTTACCCCCCAAAAAATGGTGATAATAATTGAAAAATAAAATCATAATAAAATTTTTTATTGTCCAAATTAATTTGAGATTGATTTTAAGTACATACACCTGACTGCACAACTTGCTTCTCTCAAGAACTTCTTTGTTCTCCCCTTCATAGGCACTCAAAGCAAATTTATTTTTTAAGTCTTTGTTGCGTACATTTATTTGAAGAGTATATGATTTGATTTAGAAACCACATTTACCCACCGCCCTCACAAAAACATCAACGCTTCATAGGTTGTCATATATAAATTGTGCTAAGATTGGCCCATGATCATGTTCGTAGCATTTCCCATCAAGTGCATATTACAAACAACAACAATAATCACAAGTCTTATCTCATTAGGTAGAATCGACTATATAGATTTTACGACTCTATTTTTCTCTATCGACAACTAAATCTTTAGATAGGTTGCTAATCAAAAGGTGCTTGTCAATAACTTTAATAAGTGTTTTTTTCCCTCAGATTTCCTCTGCCATTTTTATAAAACTCGATACTGTTTGATCTACTCTCATCGTCGTTGCTTCCAACGGCCTTCTTTATACACATACATGCAAACCACATCAGACAATTTTTGACAATTTTCTCTTTCAACAGGCGCCACACATACTCTTCCTTTTATATGATTATTTCAAATTTTATATTTTCTTGGATAACCACACGTCTATTCTCAACATCCTCATCTCTAGTATCCAAAGTTTATGCTCTTGTTGTCTTTTTGAAGCTCAACATTCACTGATATATATTATTGCTGATCTTGGATGCAACTTTAATCTAAACCTACTAGGTACCTTCTTATTACAGAATGAAAAAGCTAATTAATTAATGAAGTCACAGTCTTTACGATAGATCCCTCACTTAAGTTCTTTACGAGATCACATTAAAAGAGACACAAGTTGAAGAGAAGGTGAAAAGGGTCTGGTATGCCTCGAGGCTAGTTTTAAAATGTGCATGAATAATAATTATACGAAGAGTAGCTCCAAAGATGGCTGCAAATACCGTTCGTGCAGAATCGAAGAGCTTAATTGATGGCTGCAAGTAATGTTCCTTCATTATCCATTTCCTGATAACAAATAAACTGGTAAATTTTGATGAGCTTAAGTGAATTCACTGAATTAAATTATTTTAAACCATTATGAGTTTGAGTTTCTGCATTCCAAATCAGATAACCAGTTGGCTGGAAATGGGTCCCATGAATATTTCTGCAAGATCGGCCTCATCTACAGTTTTATCTGAAGAAAAGCAACGGTACTGTTTATCGTTGAAACTGTATATGCAAGAACAAGCCTTCTTCTAGGATGAGCTGTCATCAAAGAAATTGAATAAGGCTAGCTAGCTAGCTAATAAGAAATTAGGGACTAGCTTGATCTCGCAAGATGTGAAGCATCTCGTAGAGATAGGATAACCCAATTTTGACTTCATTTTCTATAATACTAACCAGCTGGACCTCGTCTCTCACTCTCTACACACACGTATATATCTATATATCTCTATGTATGTATATATAAATGTGCCTGTGTATGATCTCAATAATTCATATTGTAAGGTTACTACTCCTCTTTTCCTATTTATGGGGGGAGAAAATATTTTATTTGGTCATATTTATAGAGTTGAAAAATTGTTAAATTTAATGACAGAGTTGATAAAGTTTATAGTTTTCTTTAACTTGTCTGAAAAATATTAGACATGTCATATAAATAGGACAATAAATTCATATAAGGTATACTTTTAGTCTCTTAACTTTAAAACGTATACTTTTGGTACTATAATTCTAACATCATTAATATTGTTAATGTAAAATAATAGTGGGAGAAAGTAATAATCAACAACAATTTGACTTTATTTAAAAATTGAATGCAATTTTTTTCATTTTTACTGTTAATTGAGTACTCCTTCCAATTTTATTTATAAGAGTCCAAAATTTGAATTGACTTAGTTTAGTCCTTTTTATAACTTATAAGAGTTGGATAAAAGTTGTTTGAACATTTAATAAGTTTTCTTCCATATTTGTCCCTAATCAATTATATTTTACATTAATTAAAAGGTTGATAATATTTATATTTACTCTGTTTTTCTCTCTTACTTGCCTCTCATAAATAAAGGCATACTTGCGAAAAAAGCTTATTTGGAAAATTATTTTTAATTAATTTTATCCATTTTCTTAAACCGCGTAATTTGAATATTAGACTTTTATAAATAGGACAAGAGGGAGTATTATATATAAGTTACAAAGATAATATTAATACCCCCTCCGATCTTGATAGAAGCTCAATAACCAAATTATACGATTTAAGAAAATGATTAAATTTAGTTAAAAATAATAAGTATGTCTGAAATAAACTCTTGTTTTCAAGTATAATCTCATTTATAAAAGGACAGCTAAGAGAGGGAATTCAAGTATAACCTCATTTATTAAGCTTTTATAAAAAAAATATCAAGCCAATTCAATTTTTAGATTTTTATAATTAGCACCAGACGGAGTACTAGCTAGATGCTCTGGCTTTTGGAAATTTAAGGATTGTGGTCCTACCGACCAGCAACTATTTTTTAAAATGGCAGTTCATGGAAACAATTAACCATAATTATCCTACCACTCATCGTTAAAATAAATATAAGAATAACTTTGCAATTCAGTTTTTTCATTAAAATGTATTTTATATTAAGAACTCAAGGGAATCCAATTGAATATTCCCCCAGTCATAGGATTTCAGTGACCGATTTATTTATTTATTTGCAATAAAATCCTTAATAAATAATACAGTATTAAATACTCGGATAGAGGAATCGATACAGAAATGATCATAGTACTTCAATTTAGTTCAATTCATATACTAAAATTCCAACCCATGGTTCTTCATAATAATATAGTCAAATCAATTGGGCATAATAGCATAAAACAGAGATTCTGCATTATATTCCTTTGACAATACTAATGAATAATACCAAAACATTTTTTTTTAAAAAAAAAAAAGGATCTTCGGATTCAGGCTGACAGTATTCTCTCATTTATTTGTTTCTCGTTGGAACAAGATGGTCGGAATAACAGCTTAATGTATAGAAGGATCCATTAATAAATTACTCCCTCCGGTCCTAATTACAAAAGCTAGTTGACTTTTTGGGAGAGATTAAGGAAGCTAATTAAATTACTTTAAAATATTTTTATTTTTATTTTTTTTCTTCAAACTTATTAGTTTGACTAATAAACTAATATACAATCTAAGAATATTTAACATATGAAATGATTAGGTAACTTATTTAGTTTCCTTAATCTCTCTAAAGAAAGTCAACTAACTCTTATAATTAACACCGGAGATAGTATCTAATAGACAAACAGACAATCCACGTCTTCCTCTGTGTGCCAGGCAAGTGGATTTGTGACTTTTTCTTATACTCACTCTTGTTTCAAATATAAAAATAAGTTGATTTAAAAAAAATTAAAAAAGCTAAATAAGTTACTTAATTATATAATACTTTAACATAAATATTTTCCTATTAGATTATATATCAATTCATAAAGGGATATGATATTGTTACAACTTTTTTTTTTTGTTACAACCAATGTTACTACCACTTTTTCACTGTTAGATCAGAATCTTAATAGGAGAGAGAAATTATATAGGTAAATGAGATTCTGATCTAACGGTAGAAAAGTGGTAGTAATATTGGTTGTAACAAAAAAAAGGTTGTAACAATATCATATCCCATTTATAAATTAGGTAAAATAATTTGAAGAAAAAAAAAGATAAATCTAAATACTTTAAATTAGTTAACTTTAGTAAAATATCTTTAAAAAATTAACTGAATCTTATATTTACAACTAAAGTAGTACTAGTATTTTGTTATCAGTTAGTTTTTTGCCGAAAGGATATTATTATAATTATTGCTGCGACATTTTTTGGCATGACAAATTTCACTGTAACAAATAGATAGAACAAGAAGGAGTTTCATAGGATGAGATAGATGACGTAATTACTTAACCCAAGGGGAAGGGAACTCAGTGCTTGTTTGGGATGAGACCTTTAAAAGTGTTTATTTACATAAACTAAAACAAAACTCATATATTTACTTTGTATATCATAAATATATTTTTAAATGTTCTAATAACTATTTCAAACAAACTATGAATCATGTTTTGTTCGGTCATTCAATTCAACTTCTCTGATAACTCTGGGATAGATTGTACCAATATTTCTTCAACTTCAGTTTATTCTTGGCACAGCATAAATGTCAGAAAATGCCGTTTACCGGGATCAGTGATCATCCATGTATTCTACATTAAATTGACCAATGTGTAACTCACACTATACTAACAATTTGTGCTGATAAAGACGACTGCACCACAAAGTGCCGATCCCAAGCTTCAAATACCACCAACATCCACACATAAATCTGAACAGCTTCTCCACTGGGCCGACAGAAAAGATAAATTTACAATTCAAAATAATTAAAATAAAAAAAGGGTCGGTCAAGGTGAGGGAGGCAGAGATGCAACGAGGAAATGCCAGAGAAGCCGAACTGCACACAGTCTCTGTCTAATTCTTAACGTTTAAAGGGACATTAGAAGTTGATATCCACTACAAAACAATTCCTACATACTGAAACCCAGTAAATTACAAAGGCGATCTCCTCGAAAATACAGATGATGAAGCTACAAATTCCTGTATCCAAGGCAATAAGCAAGAGGTTTGATGACTAAGTTATTTTGTCCTCCTCACTCAAAGTTTAACAAAACCATAGATGACTCCTCACCAAGCAGGAATTCAAAATCACTCAGTTTTTCTGTTGAGTCCAGATCTTGACGGTTTTATCACTGCCGAGAGCACCGGAAGCAATCATGTTTTCTGTAGGGTGACATGACACAGATATTACAGCATCGGAGTGACCTTCCAATTTCTGAACCATTTTCCTCGTTTGCAGTTCCCACAAGCATATAGAGTTATCTTCAGAACCACCGACAACATACTTCCCATTAGTTATAGAGAAGGCAGCGGAAATGCAGTATTTTGAATTAACATGGCCGGTGTAAGTCTTCAGAAACTTCCCAGTTGAATAGTTCCACAGCCTCTGCAACATTTTAATGAAAATTCCCACACGAAATCAAGAACATGAAAACTATACTTGTGTTGTAGTGAACCAAGGCAGCAAATTGACTTCTAGTCAACGGAACAAGAAACAAACAAACCATGCAAATGGCTGGAAGTAGTCCTATGCAATATCCTATGCACAATGTAGAATCCAATAGAGAAACTGATCATGAAGAACAATTCATTTTGCTTTCCAATACAGCAATGCTAGAAAAGAGGAGTGTATATAACATGCAGACAGCACATTTCAAAATCTAGGTTGAATCTGAACTCTAGATTAGCATATAATAAAGTTCACAAGTACTTCAGTAGTCAAGTATCTGATCTCCATTTCTAAAACCTACATTTTCAAAAGTTCCACCAGGTTCCTGAAGACAAATCCTTGAAACACATGGATATAGCAAGACAGAGTATGAAACTTTCTACTAGATTTACACCATAATGATAAATTCAAATCCAGGAACAAAGCAGAATATGATTCTCCGTGATGTGGTTTCTAAAATAGAAAAAGAACAGTATAAATTATAATCAGCTCAGTTGCATTTTGCAGAACACAGATTATCTGTAACTTTAAATCCTTCACTATCTAATATGGCAAATAAACATCTGAGGAAATCTGGGATTGTGATATTAATTGGATCAGAACAGCTTTCTTCTAATGGAGAAGGAAATAAATTACCAGGATAACAAAAAACGTGTGGAATCAAATTGATTAGTTACAACATGCCAAACAGATTCTAACAAACAGAAAATACAGCAATTTTAAGTCCAGGCCACCGACGGGAATAGTTACTGGCTCAGAGAATCATTCTTTTGGAACCCTCAAAACACAAAGGAAGGAAACAAACTACTTGGATGAAGAAAGCTTACAGATGAAATTAGTCTAAACATTAATCTGCAAAACTTAGAGATTCTAACAAGTCGAACAAACAGCAAATGAGTCAAAAGACTTTATTAAGCCAAATCTCCAAGTTTCTTAAATAAGTCTATTATTTATTAAGCCAAATCTCCAAGTTTCTTAAATGAGTCTATTATAAACTTGATAAATTTTACCAATGTTTCTTCAGGTAACAAATAAACATGAAAAAGGACCACTCCGACGCATAAAGAGCACCTATAGATAGCTGAAAAACATACAACGTCGTTGAAAATGTAATGCTAAGAAGATATAAACTAACTATACAAATTGAATGAGATAAAGAAACAATCGAGTAGAATTACCAGATTGTTGTCCAAAGTCCCGACAAGAATAAACTTTCCATTGGGCGAAAATTTGACAAAGGAAACAGGAGGATTCTCATCATCAATCAAAGTCTTCATACAATGCCCAGTTGAGGCATCCCAAATCCTACAGAGCCCATCATAGCTGCTGGAAACAATGAGGGAACCGTCCCGGTTGAAATCCACAGCCGTAACGGGATCAGAGTGAGCTGGAAGGACCTTCAAGCACTTTCCGGACTTAACATCCCATACTCGAACAGTCTCATCGAAGGAACCGGAAACGATAACGTTGGATTGAGGATTGAAGTTAACACAGAAGACGTAATTAGTGTGGCCTTGGAGGGTTTTGATGAGCGAACCCGTAGGAACGTCCCACAAGCGAAGTGTCTTGTCATCGGAGGCGGAGACAAGAAAACGAGAGTCGGAAGAAAAGGCCAAATCAGAGACGCCCTGGTCGTGACCCTGATACTCCTGCATAGGAGAGAGGATGAGGCTTTCGGAATCGGAATCGGATTTGGTAAAGCCATACGTTCGGAGAGTCTTGTCGGCGGAGGAGGACGCAAGGAGACGGCCGTTGGAAGAAAATTTAACGGCGGAGATGGCGCGCTTGTGACTGGTTAGGGTTTGCGAGAGTGTGTAAGGCTTGAAAGACTCCGATGCGTCCGTCGACATTTGAGAAAAGATGTGATGAGGTTTCGAACCCTTTATGCTTTGGGAGGGTTTAGGAATTTAGCATCAAAACCAATAGCAATGAGTGAAGAATCAGTCGTTCCGAAACAGAGCTCTAACAAGCAACTTTGGCGAATTTCAGGAACTTGCAGGCTCAAAATCTCTACGAGTGATTCATCTATGTCCATGTCCAGTGACGTCAGAAATTTGAGGTCCGAAAACAACAGTAACGTCAGATCCCCAACTTCATCCACATCCTAATCAGCGTCCACGTCATGTTAGCCGTCCGCCAGGTCACCAAGCCCAAGTTTTCAAGTATTTCTCCCAGTAAAATGACATTATGTATTTCGGAAGGGGAATAGTGTTTTGATATGGAGAAGATTAAACGTCATGTGGCGGAATACTTCTCTCACTTCGGAGTACTTCTTTCATTTGTTTTCAAAAGAGCTTGTGGAGCGACTGAGCCTGCCTTGTAGTGTTACTTATCCAAATTTATTGGACGAGCATATCCGTACTTGTCAAAAGGAAGTTGGGGAGGCTGAGATTAGGGAAGCCTTGTTTAGTATGGGTGGCCTTAAATCTTCAGGACTGAATGGCTTCAATGTTCTGTTTTTTCAGCATCAATGGGACACGGTTCGAGATTTTGTTGTGCAATTTGTTAAGCAAGTATTTGTTTGTCCTGGGAAGATTGGGGATGTGAATGGTACTCTTTTAGTACTCATCCCAAAGAATGATAACCTGGAGACGTGCAGGGATCTCAAGCCGATTAACCTATGTAATATCATATATAAGGTGGTTACAAAAATAGTGGCCAACCGTATGAAAGGATTTATGTCTCATGTCATCTCCCCTAATCAGTGTAGCTTCATTCCTAGCCGGCATAGCTTGGATAACAACATTGTTGCCAAAGAGGTGATTCACTCTATGGGGACTATGAGGGGAAAGAAGGGATTCATGGCTATCAAGATTGACTTAAAGAAGGCATATGACAGGGTAAATTGGAAGTTTCTTATTCAGTGTCTATCTGAACTACACCTTCCTGAAACCATCATTTAGATTGTTGAGAAATGTATTAGCACGGCGAATATTCACTTTTGTGGAATGGGAACAAAGCTGAGTCCTTTAAAACATATTGAGGAGTTAGACAGGGGGATCTACTTTCGCCTTACTTGATTGTTTTATGTATGGAGAAGTTAGCTCACATGATTCAGGAATGGATGGAATCTAGGGATTGGAAGCCCATTCATCTTACGAAAAAGGGTCCATCGATATCTCATTTATTTTTTACAGATGATATCATCCTGTTTACCGAAGCCTCCTTACAACAAGCAAAGATGGTTCAAGATTGTTTGGCGCAATCCTGTGCTTGTTCAGGACTAAAGGTTAATACTGCTAAAACTCGAGTTTTCTTCTCTAATAATATTAGCATTCATAGGAGCTTGGAGCTTAGTACGACTCTTGGGTTTTCTCTTATTGCTGATCTTGGAAAGTATCTTGGGGTGCCGCTTCACCATAAGCGAATTGAGAAGGAATCTTACCAAGGGGTAATTGATAAGGTGAAGAAACGATTGAATGAGTGGAAAGCTAGTTCTTTCTCCTTAGCAGGTAAGGCAACACTAATTTCATTGGTGTCTTCTGCCATTTCGGCATATACCATGCAGACGTCTTACCTCCTGGCTCCGGATTGGGAAGCACTGGATAAATGTATAGATCGTTCTTGTGGGGGAGTATAGCGGAGAGACGTAAGATGTCCCTAGTGGCTTGGGACGAGGTGTGCAAACCAAAACAAAAGGGTGGCCTGGGGTTGAGACATGCGAAAGTCCAAATTCAGGCATTTCTTATGAAGCTGGGTTGACGCTTAGTCACGCATAGAGAGGATCTTTGGGTCAAAATCATCTAAGACAAGTATAGGAGAAACCAAAATCGAATTAACTTGTGTCATAATGCGCATAGGAGAATTCAAAATTGAATAAATTTGCGAAACGTATTTATTACATAGATAGGCAGCCCTGGGTCGATCGGATTCAATCTCATTAGTGACTCAGAATGGGTTCGATGGAGGCGAGAAGGAACGACTTCATTATCACCGTCTCAAAAGAAGGAAAGAGGTATAGCGCTTGGTCTAATTGTAAAATTGGCTTCTTTTAATTCAATGAAATTGCGAAAGCCCTGTTTTATTTCACACCCATGGCATGGATACACTTTTTCCTCATAGATCGAGTCTCATAGATTATTATGATCATTATCATCTGAATCAATCAGTGTTTTGACTGTGTTTGTGTTGTAACCACCGATAACCACTTGGATTGGAGTCAGATCTGGGGAAAATGGGAGTGGTAGGTATGAGAGGAGGCGTCGGAATTTGGGGATCAGTATGATAGTGCTGATATCAGCATCCATGTCAGCTATTTTAGGTCAAACTAACGGTCAACATTTTGATTTAACAGCTAATGTGACTTTTGCTCATATTTTATAACATAGGTGTATTTTTGCACTAAAAGGGAAAAGCACATATGCATTTTAGGGGTCATTTCTGGGATTTTCCTGTAATAGTCTCCCTGCACTTCAAGCGTAATCAGCCACCCATCCTCTACTCATTCGCGCAAATCTGAAACAAATAGGGAGAAAGAGGGAGAGAGCTTGAGAAAACCGAAGGAGAAGGAGCTCACGGGAAGGAGAAGTGGAAGATTTAGCCAAACGCAAAGCTAGGATTCAACTAATTAAGGTAAGCACCCACATCACGATTCTACGCTCCTTCCTTCTATCTGCGGCGTCCTTGAAAGAAGAGAAAATGATGAGAGAAAGTCTAGCTTTAGTGAGAGAAAGTTGAGAAACATTTGGAACAGTCTTAGATTAAGGTTCATACGGTTAATTAATGGTGCTGTAAGTAGATTAACGCTATTGCATGTTGAGTTTTGAATGTTTGGTCAGTACATTCGAATCTGGAAATTCCAGTTTAGAAGAATGATTTTGTCTGACTTTTTAAGAGCTTAGAGTGTTCATATGCTTTTCTAGATGAGGAATATACATATCATTGAGCTGCATCGCGTTGGGTACTTGGGTACTTGATGAGGGTGAAATCTGGAAGTTTTAAGCCTTAGATAGATACTCATTGTTCTGATGCCCATTTGTGTTCTAAAGTTATGCATAAGTGTTATACTTTATTAGAATATGGTTTTAAAGCCTCTATATGATAATTGCTAAGCTGGGAGAATTTTCAGGAAATTTAAAGGTGATGCTCGAATTTTTAAGAGTATACGGGCAACTACAAGCTAATGGACATATATATTATATAGTATTGGTATGATATATGGAGATGAAGGTTGCCAAAAAAAAAAACTAAAAAACACAACATTTGGACAATCAGCACTTTTTAATGAACTCAGTGTTAGAACGCTTATAACACCAACCATTTAAGCAGAGACAAAAATAACTTCATAAAAATAATCTATTCACTCCTATGTTACTTCACAGACACATACTGCTGAAATTACACATGTCTTATTTAGCCAACGAAAAAGTCATTCAAGCACTTTCCTTATCAAAGCTGACCTCCTTTCCTTTGGTATACTCCATTTCTTTGTTCTACTTCTTAAAGTCCAACAATCTTTTCCATAAGACATGAGCAGTTTTCTCTCCTATATATCTCTCTCCAACATGTACCTATTCTAAAAAGCATAGAAATTCTTTGCCATTTACTGTTTCCACTGTTTATTACAGCAATCACGGCAAGTTTCCAAAGCAATTTGGTCATGCTCTGTGACCTCCTACAGCATTATGAAGAACATAATATTTATTTCCACGTACTCACTGAAAAAAAAAAAAAACAACAACAACAACAACACTTATCAATGCCCTGAACGAAAGCCAAACAACTCAAGCTGCTACAGACCATATCTTATCTCAGTTTCAGGAACACAAGTGAACAAATATTATTGATATGGTATGCTTTAAAACCTCAAATTTAATTGATGCAGTATACTAAGACACCCATTCTTTGTGCATAATAGATATCAAAGTCCAGAAATTTACCACTTTTACTCATGAAGATAGAACTAAAAAAAGTCTGCCAAGCGCCTTGTAGCGCATTGGCACTAGTGCCAGGCTTAGGAGTCTGGCCTCCCCCCTCCCCTCAGGGTTTCGATCCCTGCCAGTTGTATCAAAAAAGAACTAAAAAAAGTCTCTCCCCTCTCATGCTTCATGTACTTCAGACATTTTCCTTCATCAATAAATATACTCTTACCTACAACTAAAAGTCCATCACTTATCTGAATTTGAGGAACACAGTTAAGCAACTATGGGACGCAAGTGGACTACATTTTGAGCACACCAGACTCCCTCAATGAAAGAAATTATAATAAAGTATGGTTATAAGATAACTCATCCGGTAGAAAATAATTAGATGTCCCTCACTCCCTCCACTTCATTGATATATTTAACTTACAATTCTAATTCCAGCGACCTTTCCTTTTGGTATCAAGCTAGCATCTAGCTCGTTTTTATGTTTAAAAATTGAATCTTTTGGCTAACAATAACGCTCATCTATTCCTTTTGTGCAGAAGAGGAAAGAAACAAAGGTTGGAATTGGATGTGCTTATGAAATTCTCCCTAAAATTAATTTCATCCTGTAGCCTTCCTTTCCTCTTGTTGGTTTTAGCTCCATAGAAAAATCCTTCTCAAATTTCAAATCCTGAATGTAACAATTTCCCAAATGAAGTGCATGCACAACCTAAAATTTGCAGTCTTATTTTCTCATCTGCCCAAAATTGAAACCACTCATTTCATTTCATGGGCTTCTTCTGACTCTGCCATCGGCAATCATCCAGTTCGCATCCTAAATCATCTTCACCTAATTTCAACACCTCCTTCATTAAGTAACTTCATTTGTTTATCTCAAAATCGAAAATTGCAAATGGAGGCGTTTCCTTCTCCGTCGGGTGAGATTCATGCGATAGTTGGTCCAATGCTCTCAGTCAAAAGAATTCAGTTAGAGAATAATGACAGCAGGTAAACATATGTGTTGGTTATCTTTATTTTACTTTTACTATTGTGCTAACTCACATTCTCTTTGCACATATTTGATAATGCTTGTATTCACAAAAATTGAAGATTTACGATTAACACTAACAGGCAAACTTACTTTTGCTTTTTTTTGTTGGACGTTTATAATTACTATTTAACAAATGGATTTTCCCACATATTTGCCGCAAATATAGATGCCTATATTCAGAAATGCAAAGTTACTGATGGTTCAAAAGTGTGATATCTAAATCTGTCTTGTAATTTACTTGTTTGAGTTCATCACTGGGCAGATATTACCAGCTTTCAGGTAAAGCCTTGCAAAAACGGCCCCAACTTGGATAAAGTTTTAAAAGGCCTATGTATATCTGGAAGGTTGGCAGAAGCAATTGGACTTTTGTGTCGTACAGGATTAGCAGTGCACTCAAGAACTTATTCCCTTCTGCTGCAGGAAAGCATATTGAGAAAAGAATACAAGAAAGCCAGAAGAATCCATGCACAAATGGTTGTAGTTGGATATGTTCCTAATGAATACTTGAAGACCAAATTGTTGATATTATATGCCAAATCAGGATACCTAGAAACTGCCTGCATTCTGTTTAAATATTTGACAGAGAAGGGCTTAGTTTCATGGAATGTGATCATTGCTGGATATATTCAAAAAGGCCTTGAAGTAGTGGGATTGGATTTTTTCAATTTGATGAGACAGTCTGGTTTGAGACCAGATCAGTATACCTTTGCATCAGTTTTTAGAGCTTGTGCGACCTTGGCTGCACTGGAACCTGGGAAGCAAGCCCATGGTGTGATGATCAAGTGTCAAATCAAGGACAATGTAGTCGTCAACAGTGCCCTTATTGACATGTATTTTAAATGCAGTAGTATCTGTGATGGGCAGCTACTATTTGATAAATGTTCAAGCAGAAATACCATTACTTGGACTGCTCTAATATCTGGTTATGGTCAGCATGGAAGGGTTGTAGAAGTTATTGAATCTTTTCATAAAATGATATCAGAAGGTTTTAGACCAAACTATGTTACTTTCCTTGCTGTTTTGTCTGCTTGTAGCCACGGTGGTTTGATTAATGAAGGATGGGAATATTTTCTGTCAATGACAAGAGAGTATGAAATTATGCCACGAGGTCAGCATCATGCAATAATGGTTGACCTTTTAGGGCGTGCTGGGAAGTTAAAGGAGGCTTATGAGTTTGTTCGAAATTCACCTTTTAAAGAACATGCAGCAGTGTGGGGTGCTCTGATTGGGGCTTGTAAGATTCATGGAGACATGGGCTTGTTAAAGGTTGCATCTAAGAAATTCTTCGAGTTAGAACCTGCAAATTCTGGAAAACATGTTGTCTTGGCCAATGCATATGCCAACTCTGGGCTGTGGGACAATGTTGAGGAGGTTAGGGCTGTGATGAAGAAATCAGGGATGGCAAAGGAGCCTGGTTATAGCAGGATAGAGGTCCGAGGAGAAGTTTTCTTCTTCTATAAGGGTGATACGTCTCACCATCAATCTGATGAGATTTATAAGCTGATTGAAGAAATGAGATGCATCCTGATGGATGCAGACTAATAAGCCTGATATAAGCGGAACCTAGTACAAAGATGTATTGAAGGATCAGGGAGATGAAGAGGTTGCTGGTTCAAGCTTCTCTTGTCTTGATATATGTAACTTGGATTGCCCAAAAATGTCCAGGTGTGATGATACTTTAAGAATTTAACAGTGAATTCTGAAACATTTAGGAGCTTTAATATTGTTGGGTGGAATATAGTTTCTGACATAGGTATAATGTTCTATTATCATTGGGGGCACCTGGCAAGTTATTTTGGACGTCCGTGCCTGGCGTATCTAATGTGACATTTTGTAAACCATAATAAAATATTGATGAGAAGAACTGAACCACACATCATTCTGCATGATCAGGGTTGTATTGCCTCCAGCATTGTTCTAGCCTTCTTGGTACTTTTTGAATGTCAATTATCACTCACACTGTATTCTCTTGCATACAAACCCACCAGATAGAGATCTGTATATTCCTTTCTTGCTAGCTGACTGCTAACTGCCCAGTGTTCAATTGATTGGTTCATTTTATTCTGTGGTTAATACAATATTAGTTGCTGTGGTGCATCTTCGGAAGCCATTGCATGGTCAGTCGAAGTTGTTGAGAAGCCTACTTTGATTGTTTTCTTAACGGTGTCTTTATTGAATTTGAAATTAAATCATGTTGAAGATGGTTCCTAGAATCTTGTATCTCTTCAATCAGCAGCTATGGTGAAAGTTTCCAGCTGCATATGAACAACCAATGGTAGTGAAAGAATGAAGTTTAACGTCCTGTCACTTTTGGCAAACAGGAACAAATTTGAGTTGTCCTGTAAAAGCTTTAGATTGTTCCCAGCTCTATGTTTTTTATCAAAATTTATTCTACATGGCTTTTTAACTAGTGCTCTCTTTGCTAATATTTTTATGTAGATTTTCTGGCAGGAAGAGCTTTGGTTCTGTCTTTGATATAATTTTCCTTGCAAATAAGGTAAGCAAAACAACCACTTGTGTGAACTTTGTGGGAAACGGGCATTCTTTACGTTGAGGACAGGAGACTCATGGAGCTGATTATTATCAGTTGCAGCATGGAATAATCTTCAGAAAGATAATGATAAGAAAATCTAATAAAATCCTTATTAATCTAATTTATAATTCAGTTCGTCCATAGTAACCTCACAATTCTCCTAAAACTTTTATAATTTTTTAAAAATATTTTTACTACTCTCGTTTTTAATAATACATATTGACGTAAATAATATTGTTCAGATTTTTTTATATATATCTGAAATTTTCCATTATCTTAGTTTAAGTATTTTTTTTTTTACTATAATTTGCTTTAATAAACATATCATGAAGGAAAACAAAATCATGAAAGTTGATAACAAATTGAGAATAGTACATAGAAAATATTAAAACTACGAAAAATTATGATTGTGGTTGACTAATTTGATTAGTTGAAACCACAAATTTAATTTGATAATTAAATAGTACAATATTATGGTACTGGCAAAAATTAATATAAATAAACAAGATGTCTAGTTTCCATCCTGGTCCCATCCCAACTGGAATAGCACGGGACATGGGACACGTTCACTATCCTGTACCTTTTTACAGGATAGGATTTAAATATGGGTACCTTAAATGTCTAAAATCTAAACAGTTTCATACATTGGGAAAACTTGGTATGCAAAAAATTACGGAAATATATTTTTTTATTTGAAATTTAAAGTGGAAAACTAATACGCAAGTGCTTGTCCTTTCATCTCATTTTTAATCAAGTCTCTTAGGTTAATTTCTTATTTAGTACTACTTTCGGTCCTAATTATAAGACATAGTTGACTTTGTTCGGAGAGATTAAGAAAGCTAAATAAGTTACTTAATCATTTTATATATTGTGTATCTTTAGATTATATATTAGTTAAACTAATTACTTTGAAGAAAAAAATAAAAATAAAAATACTTTAAAGTAATTTAATTAACTTCCTTAATTTCTTCAAAAAAATCAACTATGCCTTATAATTAGGACCGGAGGAAGTAGATTTTTAAAGTTTTCCTCTCTTTCATCCGTTAATCCTTCCTTTAGGGGGGGAAAAACCTTTGATACACTATGAAGACTGTAAACACCATTGAAGATGCTGACGTGGGGGACTGGTGGATGACATCTGGCAGTCCATTCTCTCCACGGTTGACATGGAAAACAACTGTAGAATATAAACACCATTGTGACAGATGTACTGCGGGAAAAGCACCAATGTAGTAACTTTTAATAAAAATTGTAGTCAATTAAAGTAGATAGTGTTATGAAACTAAGTAAAATACAAGAGAGATTAAGATGAGGAAGATGAAGAAATACAAGAGAGAAATGGAGAGCAAGGAGGGAGTGATTCTTCTTTCTATTGTTCTCTTCCAACCTTTGATACATGCCTACTATATATAGGCAATGAATCCTTAACACCATTACAAGAGTTACACAAAAGAGTAAATCTACATAATGGTATGTTATGGAGTTTTGTAAGTTATATGAAACTCCCACCAAACCATTCATGTCATATGTTACATTGCTTTAAGTGTAGAAATCCCAAAAGACTCTTCTTGAAAAAGGTTGTGGACATTCACACCAATATTGGAATATTCATAACACTCCCCCTTGAATGTCCATTATGAATGTGCCTCATTAAAAACTTTAACTAGGAAAAACCCAGTGGGATAAAAACCTAGCCAAAGAAAAGAGTACAACATCCATTGTGTCCAATGCTGCCTCATTAAAAACCTTTCTAGGAAAACCCAGTGGGACAAAACCTAGATAAGGGAAAAAGAGTACAGCGTATATCAACTTGTCATTCTTAATTGAATCTGATTTACTCCCCCTGATGACTACATTACTTCCAATGTCTTTGTGTTGGTGACGAACTATATCTCTTGGTAATAAGCCTGATACATTAGTACCACTCTTCATCTTTTATGCAGCATGATACATTAGTATTCCAATAATAGTAAAACATGGTACTTCTGGACCAAGTAGTTCTTCAACGATTAATTGTCTTTTCAACCTCTTCAGGAGTTCCAATGATGTTGATATTATCAACATAAACAACAATTATATTAAACTCATTTCTATATCCTTTAATAAAGATGCATGGACATATTGGGTCATTTTTTGTACCCTTCTTTCAACAAATATTCCTTGAAATGATTATACCACATGCGCCCTAATAGCTTCAGGCCAAAGGACTTATTTAACTTAATTGAGTATTGTGCTTAAAAACTCGAATTAGATGTTTTTTTAACATCTTGAATCCTTCAGGAATTCGTACTTCTGGTACATTAAATCCTTCGGAGACATATGCTTCTCTCACCACGAGTCCTTCAGGAACTTTCATATAAATATCACTTTTAAGTGAGCCAAAACAAATAAGCAGTTACAACATACAACATGCATTAAGTGCAGATCAATCTCTTCTTTTACTGCTAGGTTAATCAAATAACAACAGGTATTTGCATTCACTACTGGTGAATATATTTCTTAAAAATCAATAACAGGTCTTTGTGTAAAAACTTTTGGGCTACAAGGCTTGCCTTATATCTTATATTTTCACCTTTTTCATTTCTCTTTCATACGAAAGCCCATTTATATCCAACTGGCTTTACATCTTCAGGTGCATGGACAACAGGTCCAAAGACTTTTCGTTTCGCCAGTAATTTTAACCCTTAGTCACAGGTCCAATTCTTTCACTATTGGCACTCGATAACGGATTTTGGCTCGTGATCCTCATATCATTCATTACATCCTATGCTATATTATAAGCAAAGATGTCGTCAACGTTGACTTCATTTCGGTCCCATCGAATTCTGTCCATAACATAATTTATTGAGATCTCATACTTTTCATATATTTCAGGTACCTAGGTCTCTTCTGGGACTACAACATTCTCTTCTAGAGATATCTCTACTGGAGATAATATCTCTTCAGGAGATGGCTCTTCTGGAGCAATTAATTAACTTTTCTTAATTATTCTCAACTTGATCATCTATATTCTTAGCTCCTTTTCTCTTTTGAGGATTTATATCTTTGAAACCGATGGACCTACCATGCTTCAGGCATACTTTCAATTCATTTATAATAGATTGTCCTTCAAGGACATTAATAGGAGTATTAGCAATTGGGACATGTGACTTTGTCACCTTTTTTTGAGTCAGTAAATGCTTCTGGCATTCGATTAACTAAATTTTGTAAATGAATTATCTTTTGAACTTCCAGTTCACATTATTTTGTACAAGGATCAAAATGAGCCAATAATAATTCATTCTAGCTAATCTGTTTACCCAACTGCTTATTTTCTCTCCCTCATGTTGGGAAAACTATATCAAACCATAGTTGACTAATCATGCAGTGTAAGTCTCCTAAATCCATTTGTTTCCTTTAGAAACATCATTCTGTTTCATTTAGAGACAAACAAGAAGAAGGATGTACTTGCACAACATTTATCCATCTATGTGCATTATGGTCGAATATTGCACATTAAAAACTTTTAAGATGGAATTAATCTGGCTACTGACCAAAAACCAATTTTTTAGAGAGAATTTTGTTGGCTTCTATAAATGCTGCAACATACAAGATCAAATATACCAACACATAAATTTTGTTCTCATAAGCATTCATCCAACTTATCTATGGAGGCTTTAATATATGATTCGTGGATCATGTAATCTGGAAATTGCGCGCTTAATTTATTCAAACACCAAACATTATTGCAAACTCTATGTTGTAATCATTTTTACAAACTTCAGGTTGCATTCTTACAAACTTCTGGCTGTAAGCTAATAATCTCACATGTAACCAGATGCATCTTTCAAATTTGTATGGTTTACATGTCATTTCAATGGGCCCATATAATAATGTTTGATATATTTCCAGAGATCCATTACCAATCATGACCAATGATATTCTCATAGTCAAATCTATTTGAGAACAAATAATACATAATATATAAACAATATGTTGGTTATTCATGAAGAATCTTCTGGTTCTTCAATGGATGTTAATACATAAGCTTATTTGCATTTTATATATATATATATATATATATATATATATATATATATATATATGACTCGGATGATCAAACAAGTCATGCCAACTATAAATTTATTTAAATCAGTAAACTTTTGGTTTACTGTAACATAACTCAACCAATCATAAATTTTTCAATTTCCATAAATTATCTGACATTCATCTTGGGAGATCTATTAGACTTTGTGTGAGAAGTATATAGCTTTTCAACTTTTCAAAAATTAGCTCACACTTGTATTGTATTATAACTCAACTCACACTTGTTTTCTAACAATCACCTCCTCAAGTGTGAGTTTTGTATGTCAAAATTACTTTCAAATCCTTTAAACCTCGAAAGGAAAAAACATGTTGATTCTTCAGGAATAAACATATAATATTGCATCACTAGATGATCTAATAATATACTTCAATTTGTTTATATATACAAAATATATAGTCCACCGCATATGAAAATATTCATAATTAAAATAACTTAGAATCACACAGATTTAGAATCACACATATGAAAATTCTCCAGCACAAGATTTTCATGGCAACAGATTTATAAGATGGAGTCATAATAAATGTAAATAATAATAACAACAAAAGGTAAGCTTTACATTACCTTTTGGGCTTATTTATTTCTCTTGAGCCTTGGCTTCAAAATAAAGATGGACATATTTCTCCGTGGCTCATTGCTTCTTTAATATTTCATTGGCAGCATCAGTCTTTAAATTTATACGACATAAATCTCTGCAAATTACTGTCTTCTGGACAATATTGTTCCAAGGCTACTAAAATCTTATTGTATCATACAATATTTGAAACATAAGCCTTCATGGCCATAATATTAATAATAACAAATGTCACTCTCTTATCCACCCTTCATTTTTGGTGTGAACAAGACCTATACCTCTTTCATGGGTATAGAAGACTAAAGGATCAAATATCTTATAAGTATAAATCACTGTGCGTAATAGTAAATTATTGTGCAATCACGTTTTAGTTACTGTGCGGAATAATAAATCATTGTATACAATAGTGAATTTCAGCTACTATGCAAAATAGTAAATCATATGAAATATTTAAAGATATTGTATGAGATATTAAAACTTTATAAACTATAAAATAGTGGGGATCAAAATATCACAAAATCATGAATTTTCAACATATTGCCTAATAGTTTCCCTTTTGTGATTTTCTTCAATAATATTTCTTCACTTCAAGTGATAATTTGAGCCATCATGATTACAACAATGACTATGCACAAAATTGTAGCCACAGTTACACCTTATGTCCATGACCAATTCATTCATTACTTCATTCACTTCTGGGAATGGAGTCGTGCTTATTGGATAAGATTCATGATTCTTACAACAAACACTCAGTATTTTGTTTGTCCACATGAGATCAAGAAATTAATTCAATATATTTCTTAAAACATCTTCCACAATATTGCTACTATAGAAACAAATTGTTGTATACACTAATTTATAATAAACTTTTGGAAGAATAACCATCTTTTGGTTATCATAGATTTCCTTTAATTTGTTCTAAAAAAACAAGATAATCTTTTAATACAGAATATTCAAGTTTGAGGCTTCATGCACAACAAATTTAAATTTCATTATACAATAAAAAGAAATTTATGAAATATAAAACACAATATAATAACATAATGAATTCATAAAGACAATAATTCATAAATTATGATATTACAATGAAATTAAAACTTATGGCTTCAGGCCATTTAGTTTTAATGGCTTTAGGCTATTTGATTCTCATGCCTTTAGGTTAATTAGTCTCATGGCTTTGAGCCAATGATGAGAATTTAGAATTTCATGGCTTTGGATCATTTATCTTCAGGATAAATAAAAGTTAAATATATGTTTCTAGCTATCCAATAAAATAAAATATGAAAAGTATATGACTTCAGGTCATATAATAGGGAATCAACTGAATATGACTTCTAACTATATTATATAGTAATAGAAATTAAAGGAATATGACTTCTGGCCATATTATATTTAAAATAATAAAGCAAAATGCATATGACTTCTAGTCATATAATTTCAAAGTAGGAAGAAAAAGACAATGGCTTCTAGCCATATAATAGGAGATCATAATATTATGACTTCTGGTCAAATAATTTCAGAATATGAAATCAGAGGTGTATGGCTTCTGGCCATACTAAAATAACAATATCAATAATAATATTATGTTAAATATAAAATAACATAACATTAAAAGTTAACAATAAAAACATAACAATAAAAATAAAATGTTATGTTAGCAACAATAAAAGTAAATTGTTATGTTAGCAACAATAATATAAATGTTATGTTAGTAACATAAAAGTAAATGCTTAATTTAAATGTTATGTTAGTAACAATAATATAAATGTTATGTTAGTAACATAATATAACAATAAAAGTTAAATGTTATGTTATGTTAAAGTTAGTAACATATATTGTGCAAAAGTAAAGTATTATGCAATAATGTAAATAGTAAAACAATAGTAAATTACTATGCAATTACTGTGCATGAATAAAATTGATGGATGAATAATGATAAATACTAAAAGTACTATATAAAATAGTAAGTAATCTCCAATCTTAACCATGGAACCCGATATATAAAAACAATCGGTAATTTTAAATTCCATATAATGGTTTAGATTATCCCAGATATATAAATAAACATATAATAAAATCATTAGAGAAAGTAGATGAAATCGTTAAAGAAATTATACCTTCGTTATAGCAATCGTGCTGATAACGTGTTATGAAACTAAGTAAAATACAAGAGAGATTAAGATGAGGAAGATGAAGAAATACAAGAGAGAAATGGAGAGCAAGGAGGGAGTGATTCTTCTTTCTATTGTTCTCTTCCAACCTTTGATACATGCCTACTATATATAGGCAATGAATCCTTAACACCATTACAAGAGTTACACAAAAGAGTAAATCTACATAATGGTATGTTATGGAGTTTTGTAAGTTATATGAAACTCCCACCAAACCATTCATGTCATATGTTACATTGCTTTAAGTGTAGAAATCCCAAAAGACTCTTCTTGAAAAAGGTTGTGGACATTCACACCAATATTGGAATATTCATAACAGATAGAAAATATTTTGCCGAAATAAGACCGTTAGCCACTAATGGCGTGGACATCCTTGAGCCACTCATTGAGTGGCATCAAGGAAAGTGACGCCACTCAAGATGCCACTGGCGTCAAGGAAAGTGACGCCACTTCACAATTAAAGACGCTACTCATTGCATCACTTTCCTTGACGTCACTCAATGAGTGGCTCAAGGATTAGGCGACGCTATTAACTACCTTATTTCTGTAAGATGTTTTCCATCCGCTTTTAATTAGGTACAATTTTTAATAAAAGTTACTACTACATTAGTGCTTTTCCCGATATACTGCTATGAACAAGATGACCTGACATTGGAAAGCTATAAGGATTAAAGCAATACAAAGGTGAAAAACCTTCATCAATTATCATCTTCTTGGTTCTTCAAGACTCGACCCACAGATACGGAATATTACTGTTAAAGCTCACGCCGATTTCCACTAAAGGTTTTAAAGATGCCAATCTTTTCTCCAAGATTAAAGTTTATGCTGTTTCGATTTCCGGTGCCGCGTACCAGAACTGGGGATACGGTGGCACTAGTCCCACCTGAGATCGCCTCATGAAATTCGACATCAACGAATCGGCGACAGACAGTAGGTTCCCACATCTGATTGTTTAACGTTTTTTCAACAGAAGGATTAACGGATGAAACGGTGGAAACCTTCAGATCTAATAAAAACGGTTACAAATGAGATCAAAGTACTAGAACTTGCATATTAGTTTTCTCAAATTTAAAAAAGAGTGTGGGAAGCTGTAATGGGAGAATGACCAAAATAAGAACTTTTTACAAAAATGTACCAGAGTAGTTAGGAAAACAATTTTCAAACTAATGCAGTCAAAGACTGACGCCATTGCAAAGTGGCATGAATTAATTCATGCCACCAGACTAGTGGCGTGAATTAATTCAGGCCACTGAGGCGTCAATTTTTGACGCCTGCCATCAATTTTTTAAAAAATATAAATAATAATTATACATAATTATAAATAATAATTTTAATTCATAATTATGAAAATTAAAATATTCAAAATTTATCATAAATCTTAGGATGCAAGACTAATAATTAGTAAATTAATTAATTAATGAATTTATTACACACGATGACTAATTGTTTAATATTTTGTATATCAATAATTTGATATATAAATTGTAAAATATTATTTGCTAAATTTAATTAAAGAAATTTGTGAGATTAATAATTAGTGAACTAATAAAATATTTTTTGAAATATGTTGTATATTATTTTATCCTAAGATAGAAAGGATAAGCTTAGTTAGAGACTAATTAATCATTCTCTAACTAATTAATTAATTAATTATTTTGTAACTAAACTTATCCTATCTATCTTAGGGTAAAATAATATACAACATATTTTAAAAAATATTTTTACTAATTCACTAATTATTATTCTCACAAATTTCTTTAATTAAATTTAGCAAATAATATTTTACAATTTATTGATGTACAAAATATTAAACAATTAGTCATCTATCTTATGGTTTATAATAAATTCACTAATTAATTAATTTACTAATTATTAATCTTGTATCCTAAGATTTATGATAAATTTTGAATATTTTAATTTTTATAAATATTACTTGAAATTATATGTATAATTATTATTTATATTTTTAAGTATAATTATAAAATTATATTTTTTAAAAAATGACGCCAGGCGTCAAAAATTGACACCCAGCGTCAATTATCATTGACGCGCTAGTGGCGTGAATTAATTCACGCCACCAGTCACGCCACTCTGTAGTGGCGTCAGTCTACTGACCCCTCGCTGACACCACTAGTGGCGTCAGTAGTCAACTGACGCCTTTGATTGCATTAGTTTAAAAATTATTTTCCCAACTGCTCCAATTCGGTACAATTTTTTTTTAAAGTTCTTATTTTGGTCAATTTCCCAAGCTGTAATAGCTATACAGTGAAAGATTAAATATTAGATAATTATCTAAATAATTTTTTTTATTCCAATGGATAAAAGAAGTCAAGAAGTTAAAAACTAAACATGTTGAAATTATATTCACTTTAAAATTTGGAAAAATTATAACGAAAGGATTTAAGAAAAATAATATTTATTAATAAGAACCATAAAAATGATAATTATTTTGAAAAACTAGAAATTAAAACATTAAAATAAAAAGACTAAATTATCCTTGTATTATCTCCAAATCCTCTTACAACCATTAACACTATCGCTACAACTAATAAATGCTACTACATCAACTAATAAACTCTTTTAGTTTTATGTATAATTTATCTCCGGCATATTTTACATAGATTAACAAAAATTTTAAGTTCATCATGGATTGTTTGCTAATGTTACTCCCTTTGGTTCTAACCTAACTTAATGCATTTTTCAGGTTACTCTCTTTGGTTCATGAGCAAGTTCTCATTTGAATGTACCACAAAATTAACTCTTGTTCAAAGCAATTCCCTCCTCCTGATTGAGGGTGAGTTTTCTCTCCTATCGTGAGAGCATTGTTTTTCTTCTTTGTTGGAGCGTCCATCTCTTCTAATCGGAGTGTTTTCCTCTAGCAGAGAGGAATCTCTACTCATCTATGTTCTCTTTTTGCCAATCCCCTTGTCTACCTCATTTCCTCTACTTCCTTTTTGTTTTCAATTTGGGGATTTCTACGATTTCTGCTTTTGGGGTTTCGTTGTTTCTTGCGATTTCTAGGCACCAGATGGAGATCGCTATGAATGATCTAAATTAATATGCGCTAGATTGGGATGATGAAGAATCAAAGACTAAAGGTTATGGACTAGTCAACAAGCTGGTTTCGAATCGGCTGATGAACCGAATTACTTTTAAGAAATCATTACCAAGAGTCGAAATGTGAGAGGCAGATTATTAGAGGATAATGTCTATACATTATAGTTTGAGGATAAGCAAGAGTATGAGTGTATTCTCCGTGATAGTTTCTGTTTGTCATTGTCCATTAATCACACTCCAGATAGAATTATTTTAGATTCTATTTTTTTCCCTCAAATATTTCAGATTCTGTTTGAGAGAAGGTAGGAAACTTATTAAAACAATTTTGTTTTTCTATTTTAATATTTTAATTTTTTGTCCTTTAAAATAATTACAATTTTTATGGTCATTCTTAATAAATATTATTTTTCTTAGGTCATTTGTTATAATTTTCCTTTAAATTTTAAGTTATCTGATGCCTATGAAGATTTAGTATTTAAATTCTTATAAAAGATTAAATATTTTAATTTGACAGATTCAGATTTTTAGTGTTTTAAATTCTAAAAATGAAGAAGGAAGTTATAACTCTGTTTGATTTTGAGGCGGCGGTGGGGAGGATTTTGGTTGATAGGGGAGGGCAAAAATAAATGGGAAAATCACTTTGCAGGCCCTTTTAAGCAAAGTTAGCCCAAAAAGGGCCCCAACAATATGATTTTCCCAAATTAGGCCCTAGGGCCCTAATTGGGAGTGAATGAATAAAAGAAAAGACCAAAAAACCCCTTATTAAAAAAGCAAAATGGCCTTCACCTTCTCAATTCAGAATCACTCCCCCCCTCTCTCTCGGCTGGTGGTCTCCGTCTCACGTCTGGTCCTTGTCTTAGCAACATCTCTCCTCTCGTCTCTTGAAGCCAAAGGTGAAAGTGTAAACTACCGCCGACCCTCCGAAGTTGGTAGCGTCGCCGTCGCGAGTTCGCCTGTGGCAATCGTCCGTAAGGAAAGGCACGAAACATTATTTTAGGGATTACATTTTTTTCGTGTGTGATTCGAAAACCAGTCTCCCAGTCTCCATCTTAGCCCGCACCTTTGCTCTGAAGTGGAAAGCAGAACTGTTGAAGCCACAAAGCCCGAAAGCCACCAAAGCCATCGTCGTCGCCGTCGTAAAACCAGTCTTCGCTGTCGCCCGTGTTTCTAAGCCTTTCAGTGCTGAATTTTGTTCGAATGGTTTTTCAGATATCTCTGTCCTGAGCCGTATCCGGAAGAAAGCTTAGAGTTCTTGAAGCCAACTGGGATCAAGCTTCATCAATTTGGGATTGATGGTCGCAAGGTATGTAGCTCTTTGAAGTTTGTGTTATGCAATGGAAGTGAATTTGTCCTTCTGAATTTTCTTTTTGGATGCTCCCTTTTGATTATGATTGTTCATATACTTGATTGATTTTGTTGGATAAATATATTGGTAACTTGCACAAAGATTAATGAATACCTTACCCAATTGATCTGTCACTCTCATCTTTTATTTTGTGCTATCGTTTCTTCAAGTGGCTAGGAGATAAATTGGCTACCGAGAATTATTGGGAAAAACTATTATGGATCTCCATGTTTAGGGAATTCAATTGGTGTCATAATTTCTCATGTTGGTACTATTCCTTTCTTTGGTATTTACGGTCAGAATGTATCCTGAAACTTTTTCTGAAATTAAAGCTCTTTCTCAGAAAATCTTAACTTAGTTCTGTTATATTATTACATAATTTTTAGTGGTGGTTAGAATTGGATCCATGATCCATCATGATTTGAGCATAGTTATGCCGAGAATGATTCTCTCCTTATCTCTACTTAAATATGTAGATCAGTTTTAGATTATGAAATAAATGTAGAAGGAACCCAAGCTGTCAGGGGAAGCCTTTTCCTTGCGCATAAAAGGTTTTGGCATTCGCTTGTTATTGGAATAATTAATGGCTTAGAGATTATGGATTATATTTTTGTTGTCTGCACAATGGGTTGAAGAATGGAGCTAAATACCCAAGAGGGGGGGTGAATTGGGTATCTTTAAAAAAT
Organism: Acacia crassicarpa; assembly: GCA_034222035.1. Lineage (NCBI taxonomy): Eukaryota > Viridiplantae > Streptophyta > Magnoliopsida > Fabales > Fabaceae > Acacia > Acacia crassicarpa. The sequence continues at coordinate 4,861,200 of JAWXYG010000010.1, forward strand.
TAAAGATTGAGCTCTGTTTTTGACTAATGAAAACAGAGGCTAACAGAGGAGTAGGGAAGGAAAGCTTTACACAATGTGATTTATACTGGTTCAGTCCTTTCTCTGACCTACATCCAGTCCCCAAGCCTCACCTGGGATTTTCAATCCACTATAATCAAATATTGATTACACACTCTGTACTAAGAGTTGTTCTCTCACTAGAACACACTCCCCCTTACAAGTTGTAATCAATACACCCCAACTACCAAGTCCCCTGACTTGTAGTTATCACAATCAATAAATGATTTACAAGTGTTTGACTCTCTTACAGAGCAGATAAGATAAACACTGAAGAACTAAGTATCAAAAAGATACAATACAGATGTAAGCTTGATACAATGAATGACTCAATAAATTTTCGCTCTAAGTAGTTGTATCTCCTTGTAAAGAAGTTAATGCTCTCTATTTATAGGTAGAGAACATTAAATGACCGTTGTAGGATGATTCCAACCGTTGGAATTGATTAGCTCGGGTTCTGGTCATCTTCTCTCTCTAAACTTCTGCTAATCCAAGTCTTAATGAAGTCTGATGTGGATTTCTGAGTTTCTGCCCGTTGGAATTGACTTTACTTGATGTAGTAAACATTCTTTAACGTTAACAAGGCGTGCTCAGATGGATTAACCGAAAGTAGATGAGATTGTGCAGGTGCATTAAATGCACTGTTCACCTTTTTGCTTTTTCTTACAAATCTTCAATAATCTTGATCTGTGCTAACTGAAAAACACTCAACAAACTTGTTAAACATATCTGGGATCATGAGTGAATGATATATGAAAGCAAGTAGATCAAACAACAAGTTATAACAGATTTCACAGATTTGAAAAAGCTTCAACGGTCACTAACCTCGAGGTTAGTTCATCCAACCTCGAGGTTGGCCTGAAATCTTCAGGCAAACCTTTGTTTTAAAATCATTCAACCTCGAGGTAGCAAAGTGAACCTCGAGGTTTGAAGTTTGTTTCAAACCTTCAGTTTTTCACTGGAGCCCGACAACCTCGAGGCTGTACTTCTGTACTCGAGGTTGGCTCTTTGAAAGTGCAAGGTTCAAAGTTGAACATAAAGCCCAGCCTCGAGGTTACAATGTTAACCTCGAGGTTTTCAATACTTTGAAAACCAGTGAGCTCTCTGTAAATGATGAAACTCGAGGTTGCAACATCATACTCGAGGTCAAAGGTGTTTTCATCGAGCTTAAGTTTCAAAACAAAGTGTCCAACCTCGAGGTTGAAATATGGACCTCGAGGTTCATGTGCTTGATGAACAACATGACCTTTCTGTATGAGTTGAACCTTGAGGTTAGCTTTGCATACTCGAGGTTACAAGTGTTAATGAAGAAACTTGGATTCTCCAACTGAACCAGAACCTCGAGGTTGACTTCTCAACCTCGAGGTTTCACATATAACTTGTGAAACCAAGTTTTGCAGCATTCGAACACTTGATTTTTAAAACTTCTGTAAGGTCAAACCTCGAGGTTACAAACCCAACCTCGAGGTTTGCTCTTAAACAGAGTTTTGACACTTAAGAGCAAAACCTCTTCAATTGTCTGTAGTTGTTGACAATCATCAAAACCATCAGAGAACTAACATGGGTCTATTGATTGATTTGTCCTGCATGTTCCCACATCTAATGCACCTGCCCTCAAGGGCTGCCAAAGGTGTAGTTTCCACTTGGGCATATTGTTTATGTACTAAAATATTAGAGAGCTGATGAGAACAGTGAATAAGCTGAAATTGTTGGTGGAGAACTTGGAGTGGATAAGAAGTTTAACACGTTTGACACAAATCAATTTGTTGCTTCCAGCCATATCAATTTAGAAAGTAGTATATATAAGACTTGAGTTCTCTGTGAATTTTTTAGAGACATTATTTATGTTGATGGACTTTCATTTTGTTGATAGTATTTTGATCAATTTGTTTTTAAAATATGGTGTCTTCTATGCATGTACAGTAATATAATATCACACAATTGCTCTTACCTATGCCTTTCTTGCAACAGGCCTTCCAAGTGGCTTGAATGATTGTGTGGTAGCAACTAACCTATGACTTCAAGTATGCTAGAGGAGATGCCAAAGCAGTTTTAGCTTGGTCAGCTATAACTGATGGATCCCAAAGGCATTCAGATGGAGTCCATGCATTAAAGGCCATTGTTTTGATGATTACAACCATAACAGGGTCGCTTACAACATGAAGGCCAGCATGAAGGTCAGCCACCCAACAACCAGCCATCTTCTTCCGAGGAGTCTGAGGATGAGGATGGACATGACATAGAGGAGGGAGATGACATTAGGGGGACACTTTGTATTAGGACGAAAGTGTTAGGACACATGTATTTATGACTCCTTTGTATTTATGAGGATGACATTACAACTTCTTGTTATTTTGTAAATTGTCTACTAATGCTAACTTGATAATCTTTATCAATTACAACAGAAATTTTTTGACTTTGCTTTGATGTGGTCATAGAATAAGAACAAGAAATTTTAGCTTCTGTTTTGATGTGGTCATGGAATGAGAAGAAATTTTAGCTTTTGTTTTGATGTGGTCATGGAATGATAACAAGAAATTTTAGCTTCTATTTTGTTGTATTGATATTGTTGTAATTAGGTACTGATATTGTTGTAATTAGGTACTGATATTGTTGTAAGTGACCTCTGATATTGTTGTAAGTGACCCCTGTTATTGTTGTAAGTGACCCCTGTAATTGTTGTAAGTGACCCCTGATATTGTTGTAAGTGACCCCTGATATTGTTGTAAGTGACCCATGTTATTGTTGTAAGTGACCCCTGATATTGTTGTAAGTGACCCCTGATATTGTTGTAAGTGACCCCTGTTATTGTTGTAAGTGACCTCTGATATTGTTGTAAGTGACCCCTGATATTGTTGTATGTGACCCCTGATATTGTTGTAAGTGATCAGGGGTCACTTACAACAATATCAGGGGTCACTTACAACAATAACAGGGGTGACTTACAACAATATCAGGGGTCACTTACAACAATATCAGTACCTAATTACAACAATATCAGTACAACAAAATAGAAGCTAAAATTTCTTGTTATCATTCCATGACCACATCAAAACAAAAGCTAAAATTTCTTCTTCTCATTCCATGACCACATCAAAACAGAAGCTAAAATTTCTTGTTCTTATTCTATGACCACATCAAAGCAAAATCAAAAAATTTCTGTTGTCATTGATAAAGATTATCAAGTTAGCATCAGTAGACAATTTACAAAATAACAAGAAGTTGTAATGTCATCCTCATAAATACAAAGGAGTCATAAATACATGTGTCCTAACACTTTCGTCCCAATACAAAGTGTCCCCCTAATGTCATCTCCCTCCTCTATGTCATGTCCATCCTCATCCTCAGACTCCTCGGAAGAAGATGGCTGGTTGTTGGGTGGCTGACCTTCATGCTGGCCTTCATGTTGTAAGCGACCCTGTTATGGTTGTAATCATCAAAACAATGGCCTTTAATGCATGAACTCCATCTGAATGCCTTTGGGATCCATCAGTTATAGCTGACCAAGCTAAAACTGCTTTGGCATCTCCTCTAGCATACTTGAAGTCATAGGTTAGTTGCTACCACACAATCATTCAAGCCACTTGGAAGGCCTGTTGCAAGAAAGGCATAGGTAAGAGCAATTGTGTGATATTATATTACTGTACATGCATAGAAGACACCATATTTTAAAAACAAATTGATCATAATACTATCAACAAAATGAAAGTCCATCAACATAAATAATGTCTCTAAAAAATTCACAGAGAACTCAAGTCTTATATATACTATTTTCTAAACTGATATGGCTGGAAGCAACAAATTGATTTGTGTCAAACGTGTTAAACTTCTTATCCACTCCAAGTTCTCCACCAACAATTTCAGCTCATTCACTATTCTCATCAGCTCTCTAATATTTTAGTACATAAACAATATGCCCAAGTGGAAACTACACCTTTGGCAGCCCTTGAGGGCAGGTGCATTAGATGTGGGAACATGCAAGACAAATCAATCAATAGACCCATTGTGCAGACAACAAAAATATAATCCATAATCTCTAAGCCATTAATTATTCCAATAACAAGCGAATGCCAAAACCTTTTATGCGCAAGGAAAAGGCTTCCCCTGCCAGCTTGGGTTCCTTCTACATTTATTTCATAATCTAAAACTGATCTACATATTTAAGTAGAGATAAGGAGAGAATCATTCTCGGCATAACTGTAACATCCTGAATTTTGAATCTAATATATTGAACATAAACCTATTTTGGGAAGACTAGTAGGCTCTATTTTTGGAAAGTGATAAATTTGAAATCAGTATTTTGTGGGCCCCGTGAATAGTATTTACTATTCACTTATACGTTTTTACTATTCACAAATACGTATTTAAAAATATATATATATATATATATATATGTTATTCGCAAATACGTATTTAATACTTGAAATTTGTGAAATATGAATAGTGTTCACTATTCACAAATACGTATTTACTATTTAAAATACGGTATTTACTATTCATAAATACGTATTTACTATTCATGCGGGACCCACGTCAAATTATTTCTCCTCTGCCTACAGAAGTCTCGTGAGTTTTGAAAAAAAGTGGCATGCGGGACCCACTCAATAGTAATTCACTATTTGAAAAATAATATTATATTATTATAATATAATTTACTATTCATGTGGGACCCACAAAAAAATTATTTCCGCAACAAGCCACGGGAGTCACGGGAGGTTTGAAAATTTGTCACGGGGAAAATTACGTATAATGACCCAGAGATAAAAATTACGCTTAAGGACCCATTTTCCAACACTATAAATAGAGGCTTCATTTCTTCATTTTCTTCACACCAAACTCAGAGTACAACGATTGAGTTTAAGAGAAGAGTGAGATTTCTTAGAGTTAGAGAGAGAGTTTAGAGTAAAGTTCTTGGAGTTGAAGAGAAGGAGCAAGAACTTCAAGGGTAAGTTCTTCGATCTCTAGTCTTAAGTTTTGGTAATTTGTACCTGAAATGCCTATAGAGTTTCTTCTGAGTATGCTCTGTGGCTGCAGCTTAGTCTGATCTGTCACATCAGAAAAGAATTATCCTTGGGCAGTAAATATTATTTACTGGCACAGTAAAAAAATATTTACCGGCACGGTAAAAATATTTTTACTGGTACTATTCACATGAATAGTGAATATCCAACATAGTTTCCGCAAATGCTGAAAATTAATGGTCTCTGATAAAAATGATATTATAGGATATCTGAGAACCATTGCCGCTGCTGCTGTTATACCGCTGTTTTCCGTTAGAAGTACCGTTTTCGTCAAACGTACCAAAACATCATCAACGAAGGTACGGACGCGTATTGTAACACTAACTCTGATGCTTATGGTATGCTTATATGTGATAGATAGTCTGAGATATTGTTTTGAAAATTGATCATACAGAGGTACTATTTATATGTACGTTACTATTCACATATACCGTATTTACTATTCATTTTACTATTCACGTATACCGTATTTACTATTCATTTTACTATTCACGTATACTGTATTTACTATTCATAATACTATTCACGTATACATACCGTATTTACTATTCACGTATACATACCGTATGTACTCTTCATTTTTACTATTCATGTATATATACCGTGTTTTACTATTCACATATACACATAGCATTTTACTATTCACAGATACGCATAGTATTTACTATTCATAAATACGCATATTGATGTATAAAACTTTATGGTATAATAATGCATTATTTTGAGTGAACATATTCATCATGGCGGTTGTATTATGATGGGTGGAGTAAGGAGGGATTTGAATGATAAGAATGATTTATGCCACCACTCGGTGCACAGTGGATGGTACCTTTCAGGGCCCCATCTTCCATGTTTTTCCTCTGGCCGGGATTTCATTGGAGATGTGGGACATGTGACACCTCCATAGTTGTTATTTTAAAGGAGGGGAGCCATAGTCCAGATTTAAGCTCTATACCTTTGGCCGGGTGTATCTTAAGTTTTGGTGAGCTTGAAACCATCCAGTCAAATGAATGAGTTTCTATTGGACTATATGTTAGCCTATGGTTCCAGTCAGCGGTATAAGGGAGGTGGTGATATAAGGGAGGCTGCATACTGCATAGTGCATTTTTGAATAATTCAATATTTGAAAATTGATCATACACATACATCTTAATACGGGTTATAGTCGTGATAATGCCGTTATGTTTTCCTAGCGCTGAGGACACGGATGTACACCGTGACACTGGAAGATAGTGCAGACTGTAATAACATACATGTTGCAGTGGCCGTGTAATGTTATTATGTGAATATATGAATATTGTATGTGAATAAATGTTGTTTTACCATGGATATCTGTCATACATATTTGATACATAAGCATGAGGTTAACCGTTACCTGAGGTTCAATGGGTATTGAACCTCAGCTCTTACTGTAGCTTCAGGATTTTCGGAGTGAACAGAAACAGAAACAAGGGTAAGCAGCAGGCAGAAGGACTAGCTGGAGAAAGTCCTGTATATATGTATAGTCTTTCGAACTCTTTGTATCAGCAAACCAGTACACTACAGTGGTTGAATATCAGTTACTCTGTATTTAAAATCATTTCGTTGCTCAATTCTGGTTAAATTATTTTGAACTCTGATCAAATAATTTCAAAAATGCTTTAGAAAAGTTGGGGTGTTACATTTTGGTATCAGAGCAGACATCCTGGCACAGAGTTAACTAAGTTACTCCAAACAGTCCGATATCTAGAAAGGGGTTTTGTGGTTGGCAATCAGTTTCCTTGAATTCGTCGAGCCTTCCACAAAAACACCTGCCTAGTCTGATTGTCTGAGTAGCGGAGTTAGGTTCTAAGCTTTCAAAAGTGTTTTATCTGGTATGAACCCGACTCAGTTACAGTAAACCATTGGTGCCGAAGGTAGGGCCGAGTCTATGTGGATCAGCCAATCAGTCACCCTAGCACGGTGAGGCTCCCATGATAGACGCCTACTTGGCCAATCGGTTTGACTAACTAAGTTAGGTTCTAAGCCATGGTTTTAAAAGTATTTCGAAAAAAAAACAAGTACAAGTACTGATACAATACTGGTGTTGTGATACAAAAAGGACGTAAATCCTAAGGAAAAGGGTTAGGCTCGGGAGGCCTTGATATAGAGTAGATGGCACAAAATATGGTTTCTGTTGTTAAACTTTAAGACTTTTGATATGGGAATCGGAATCTAAGTTAAATCCCCGCTCAGAGTTTCAAGAGAAGTGGTACAGAGAAGTCGGTACGACTTAAGTTTTCCGGTAGACAGTAACCTACTGTTTAGATTTCCCTTGGATAGTAACCTATCGATTTAATGTCCTTGTCAAAATAATAACTTGTTAAGGTACCCTGAGAAGAAAATCCCTACCTTGTAGAGGCCAGACACCATGCGTGCAAAGGGGCGTGGCTCCGGGGACGAAGATCTTTTGATTAAGTCCTTGACGGTGGTGATCAATTGACAGAAGAGGGAAAGTACCCAGTAATTCTGGGGAGACAGTTATGTTATACTAGTACCTATGAGAGTTGTAGGTACCCAGTAGTAAGTATATTAATATTAGTACCAAGAATCAATAGACATTATGAAGTTAATATTGCTTAGGCGAGAGAAATCTCAGAATTATGACCCCTGTGAGAGTAGGAACCCTGAGAAAATATGAGTGAGTTTTGCCTAGGTTCCAAATACCTAAGAGATAGTTCCTTAACAGAACCATACGAAAGCTGGAAACCTCAGTAGCCACCAGGTTATGGTCTCAAGGTGGGACCAAGAACCATAGAGATGTTAGTGGCTAATAGATTCCCTATAAAGTAAGTGGCTACCCGATAGGGAAAATTGAGTTAAGAATTATGCTTGGAGCTAAATAGAAAGTGAAAGTCCACAAATAGAATGACCCTAGATAAGATGGCAGACATAGAAACAACGGTTTATGAAACTACTAAAGGATAGGAACCTGTTAAGATTTGAGTTCTCATTATAATGATTCAAAGACGATCACTGGCGCTACTTATGGAAAGTTTGTCGGAGAAGGATACCTACGGGGAGTTCTGATCAAGGAGGTTTACCTACAGAGGATGCTAACCGGAAAAGCTGACTGGTCTGAGAAGACTAAGTGAAGCGCCGAGTAATGTGCCGTAGAGTAGAGCCACCGTGACGACGAACCGTAGAGTGGAGCCACCGTGACAACGAACCATAAAGTAGAGTTACCAGTGCATCGGTTCTCAAGGTAAGTACATTATAATGAATCTCACATTGAATAGGTTCCCTAGAGAAAAGACTGTTGTAACTTAGTATATCGTCATGGTTTGCTCCAGTGCTATACAGCATATATTGTGTTTATAGGCTAGCAGAAGCCCATAGTTGTCAGACAACGAATATGAGAAGTGTCCAGAAAATTTTGTGAGATCCGAGGATAGCGAACGATGTTTGAAATAGCTGGAAGATTAAAGTAGAACAAACTAAGTATTTTATGGATAGTTTGAGTAGCCAAGGACAGAGGTTCCAATGCGTGTAATTAGTGATGACCTTCTAATGTTAGTTGTCTGATTCCTAAGTAAGGTTTTTAAATTGAATTTTTGAACTTGCCAATACACCTGCTGTATTAGAAATTTCGAAATTTATTTGTTCGAACATGTGGATTTTTTTTAAGCTGAGTTTTCAAATGAAATGTTTTCAACAGAATTTGAGACCACAGCGGTTATTATTTTGAAATGATATTGTCTTGTAAAAAAAAAGGGTTTTTGATAGAACCCAGAGTTTGAAACTGAGTTTTTAACTATGTTGTGGTAAAGTCAGTACAAAACTGGAAGGACAGAAGCTGTTGTAGATGTACACAGTTTGCTGGGTCTTGCTAGATGTTTTAAAATGTTTGAAATCGCTAGCCTTTGATAAATGTTCTTTTTTGAACAAAAAGTTTTGGAGGGATTTTGGTTTGAGAAAATGGAAATCGCACCAGCAGTGAACGCACCCAATCCATAACATTTCGCCTAGGGCGTATGTTTTGATTAGTAAAACCTGGCTGTCTATGACTGGACTGAGTTCCGCTAGATAGGGTTGCTACTTTATGTGCCAGTGTGAACACTGGGTCTCCTGAGAGAGGGGCGGAGGTTCTCCCACATTGTTGATAGTACTGTTGAGACTGGATTTGAGGATTGGGGTAAGGCGCTCACTGTACCAAATGGTTAAAATGATGGTGTGTACTCTCAATTGTAAAATTTTGTGAAATAAATTAGCTCCCTCAAAGATATGTACCGGTAATAAAAGTTTTTGAAAATGATCCGGCAGTGAAAAATGTTTTCACGAATTTGTGATGGCAGCGATTAAGTTTAAAAATGTTATAGCACTATTACTTTGTGGTATAGTGCAGATTGTGAAATGTACTGAAACCACGGAAAATTTTTCATGTTTGAAAATTTGAAAATGAGACAAGAAAATAATTTTGGGTAGCAATGACATGATTGTCGACGCTATCGTGTTGAAAAGAAAAGCAGTGTAATTGGGAATTATGGTACAGGAACAGCAACTATTAGAAAGGTCTGGAATACTAAACTAGTTAAGTCAATTAATAGCTGTCAGCTATAGTGTTGAGTAAGTGAAAGTAATTCGAGAACTTGAATGGGAAAGACTCAGATGAAATTGATGAGTAGATGCGGAAGGCCAATATGTGTTAAGCCGATAGGCTAAATAAATCAGGCAGTGAGGCCTGTGTAACCAAGTACTGTGAGAATAGATCAGCAAGTCCTGTAATTTAGTACTATACCTGGGTATAAGATTGAGACATTGAATAGTAGGATGCGTGCTATTTAAGTTTGCATAAGGAAGGAATAGACTAGAGGTCTAGATAACCTTTTGATTTTATATTGTCAAATTTCGAGGACGAAATTTATTGAACGGGGGGAGAAATGTAACATCCTGAATTTTGAATCTAATATATTGAACATAAACCTATTTTGGGAAGACTAGTAGGCTCTATTTTTGGAAAGTGATAAATTTGAAATCAGTATTTTGTGGGCCCCGTGAATAGTATTTACTATTCACTTATACGTTTTTACTATTCACAAATACGTATTTAAAAAAATATATATATATATATATATATGTTATTCGCAAATACGTATTTAATACTTGAAATTTGTGAAATATGAATAGTGTTCACTATTCACAAATACGTATTTACTATTTAAAATACGGTATTTACTATTCATAAATACGTATTTACTATTCATGCGGGACCCACGTCAAATTATTTCTCCTCTGCCTACAGAAGTCTCGTGAGTTTTGAAAAAAAGTGGCATGCGGGACCCACTCAATAGTAATTCACTATTTGAAAAATAATATTATATTATTATAATATAATTTACTATTCATGTGGGACCCACAAAAAAATTATTTCCGCAACAAGCCACGGGAGTCACGGGAGGTTTGAAAATTTGTCACGGGGAAAATTACGTATAATGACCCAGAGATAAAAATTACGCTTAAGGACCCATTTTCCAACACTATAAATAGAGGCTTCATTTCTTCATTTTCTTCACACCAAACTCAGAGTACAACGATTGAGTTTAAGAGAAGAGTGAGATTTCTTAGAGTTAGAGAGAGAGTTTAGAGTAAAGTTCTTGGAGTTGAAGAGAAGGAGCAAGAACTTCAAGGGTAAGTTCTTCGATCTCTAGTCTTAAGTTTTGGTAATTTGTACCTGAAATGCCTATAGAGTTTCTTCTGAGTATGCTCTGTGGCTGCAGCTTAGTCTGATCTGTCACATCAGAAAAGAATTATCCTTGGGCAGTAAATATTATTTACTGGCACAGTAAAAAAATATTTACCGGCACGGTAAAAATATTTTTACTGGTACTATTCACATGAATAGTGAATATCCAACATAGTTTCCGCAAATGCTGAAAATTAATGGTCTCTGATAAAAATGATATTATAGGATATCTGAGAACCATTGCCGCTGCTGCTGTTATACCGCTGTTTTCCGTTAGAAGTACCGTTTTCGTCAAACGTACCAAAACATCATCAACGAAGGTACGGACGCGTATTGTAACACTAACTCTGATGCTTATGGTATGCTTATATGTGATAGATAGTCTGAGATATTGTTTTGAAAATTGATCATACAGAGGTACTATTTATATGTACGTTACTATTCACATATACCGTATTTACTATTCATTTTACTATTCACGTATACCGTATTTACTATTCATTTTACTATTCACGTATACTGTATTTACTATTCATAATACTATTCACGTATACATACCGTATTTACTATTCACGTATACATACCGTATGTACTCTTCATTTTTACTATTCATGTATATATACCGTGTTTTACTATTCACATATACACATAGCATTTTACTATTCACAGATACGCATAGTATTTACTATTCATAAATACGCATATTGATGTATAAAACTTTATGGTATAATAATGCATTATTTTGAGTGAACATATTCATCATGGCGGTTGTATTATGATGGGTGGAGTAAGGAGGGATTTGAATGATAAGAATGATTTATGCCACCACTCGGTGCACAGTGGATGGTACCTTTCAGGGCCCCATCTTCCATGTTTTTCCTCTGGCCGGGATTTCATTGGAGATGTGGGACATGTGACACCTCCATAGTTGTTATTTTAAAGGAGGGGAGCCATAGTCCAGATTTAAGCTCTATACCTTTGGCCGGGTGTATCTTAAGTTTTGGTGAGCTTGAAACCATCCAGTCAAATGAATGAGTTTCTATTGGACTATATGTTAGCCTATGGTTCCAGTCAGCGGTATAAGGGAGGTGGTGATATAAGGGAGGCTGCATACTGCATAGTGCATTTTTGAATAATTCAATATTTGAAAATTGATCATACACATACATCTTAATACGGGTTATAGTCGTGATAATGCCGTTATGTTTTCCTAGCGCTGAGGACACGGATGTACACCGTGACACTGGAAGATAGTGCAGACTGTAATAACATACATGTTGCAGTGGCCGTGTAATGTTATTATGTGAATATATGAATATTGTATGTGAATAAATGTTGTTTTACCATGGATATCTGTCATACATATTTGATACATAAGCATGAGGTTAACCGTTACCTGAGGTTCAATGGGTATTGAACCTCAGCTCTTACTGTAGCTTCAGGATTTTCGGAGTGAACAGAAACAGAAACAAGGGTAAGCAGCAGGCAGAAGGACTAGCTGGAGAAAGTCCTGTATATATGTATAGTCTTTCGAACTCTTTGTATCAGCAAACCAGTACACTACAGTGGTTGAATATCAGTTACTCTGTATTTAAAATCATTTCGTTGCTCAATTCTGGTTAAATTATTTTGAACTCTGATCAAATAATTTCAAAAATGCTTTAGAAAAGTTGGGGTGTTACAATAACTATGCTCAAATCATGATGGATCATGGATCCAATTCTAACCACCGCTAAAAATTATGTAATAATATAACAAAACTAAGTTAAGATTTTCTGAGAAAGAGCTTTAATTTCAGAAAAAGTTTCAGGATACATTCTGACCGTAAATACCAAAGAAAGGAATAGTACCAACATGAGAAATTACGACACCAATTGAATTCCCTAAACATGGAGATCCATAATAGTTTTTCCCAATAATTCTCGGTAGCCAATTTATCTCCTAGCCACTTGAAGAAACGATAGCACAAAATAAAAGATGAGAGTGACAGGTCAATTGGGTAAGGTATTCATTAATCTTTGTGCAAGTTACCAATATATTTATCCAACAAAATCAATCAAGTATATGAACAATCATAATCAAAAGGGAGCATCCAAAAAGAAAATTCAGAAGGACAAATTCACTTCCGTTGCAGAACACAAACTTCAAAGAGCTACATACCTTGCGACCATCAATCCCAAATTGATGAAGCTTGATCCCAGTTGGCTTCAAGAACTCTAAGCTTTCTTCCGGATACGGCTCAGGACAGAGATATCTGAAAAACCATTCGAACAAAATTTAGCACTGAAAGGCTTAGAAACGCGGGCGACAGCGAAGACTGGTTTTACGATGGCGACGACGATGGCTTTGGTGGCTTTCGGGCTTTGTGGCTTCAACAGTTCTGCTTTCCACTTCAGAGCAGAGGTGCGGGCTAAGATGGAGACTGGGAGACTGGTTTTTGAATCACACACGAAAAAAATGTAATCCCTAAAATAATGTTTCGTGCCTTTCCTTACGGACGATTGCCACAGGTGAACTCGCGACGGCGATGCTACCAACTTCGGAGGGTCGGCGGTGGTTTACACTTTCACCTTCGGCTTCAAGAGACGACAGGAGAGATGTTGCTAAGACGGAGACCAGACGCAAGACGGAGACCACCAGCCGAGAGAGAGGGGGGGAGTGATTCTGAATTGAGAAGGTGAAGGCCATTTTGCTTTTTTAATAAGGGGTTTTTTGGTCTTTTCTTTTATTCATTCACTCCCAATCAGGACCCTAGGGCCTAATCTGGGAAAATCATATTGTTGGGGCCCTTTTTGGGCTAACTTTGCTTAAAAGGGCCTGCACATTGATTTTCCCAAAATAAATTGGTGTTTCAATGGACTAAACTGCCCCTGATCTTTGTTGTTATTCCGAAAATACCTGAGGCCCTTTTAACTCGATGCAGCGCTGTGAATCCGAACCCTATTCGGCAGCTCAGCTTGGTCGGTGAGGCGAGGGAGGGCAAAGGCCGACGACTATCGAAGGCTGAGACGATATTGACGGAGAGCACGATCGAAGTCAAGCTTTGTCCGGTGAGTATCTCTCGTCCCTGACCCGTTTAAAAAGTGTTCATCTTATAAATCCCGCTGTATTCATCTTGTTCGTGCTCGTCCTTGGTCTGTTTGTCTCGTCCGTGCTCTGTTTTCTGAAACAGGACATAGTGTTAAACAGGCCAAACAAATATATTGGATCACTATAGATCCAGCTTTAAACCCTTCTTATATATATGTAGTTGGCACTGCTTTTTTTTAATAAAAAAACCCAAAGCTTTGACCGAAAGAGTTCCAAGTTCCAACCAACCCGTCAAACGACAATACGGATTCGGTATAATTAAGCCCAAGCTCCTAACCCTTTCTTTGTTCTTCTTCCGCCTCACATCCCCATCTTTTCTGCATAGTAAGTTCGTCTCTCTTAGCTCCTGTTTTTCTGGTTTTTTCTTTTTGTTTATATTCCTTCATATTTCTTAACTCTTATCGAGGGTAGAAGCCGCCGTTATCCGATCATGTTGATTTTTTATGGCTCCATGTTGTGTATTTCCTTATGTCAATTCTTTATGGATTGTAAAATTATGGGTTATGCGGGTTTCTGATTTTAGACTTGTGACCTAATGTTTTTCAGATATTTTTCCATGTTTGGATTATTTCAATTTATGTCTAGGACTCTCGCTCTAGTTTATCTGGGCATGCATGATCAACGATCAGCCAGAAAGAGATGGATAACAGACCTTTTTGGTTTAATTTGTGTGTTACATTTTTGTTTTTTTTCCTTGCTGTATTATTTATACATACCTTTGGATTTAAAGGTATTCTTTGTTTCTTTCCAAAGCTTTCAGGTATTTATAATTTAACTAGTATCATGCAGGAGACATATGCATATACATATATACACACGCTTGAAAATTTGATATGATTGATTTTCACCTGAATTGTATTTGTTCTAATCCTTCGAAAACTTAAATGTACATATACATTTTTATTTTTAATTTTTACTTCTCATTAATATCAGATATAAGAAGATCGTGAGATAGGGGGAAGTGGAAGAGAGGGCTTGTGTATATTATTTTCATTCATGGTGTTCAATAAGTGATGGGTTCAAATTATGAGATATATTATAAAAAACAGTAGAGTTATTGTGCTATAATAAATCCAAAATCAAATATACCGAGAGCTTCAAGTTTTAAGGTAATAAGAGTTGGTGATGAACTCAAGCCTTACTTTAAACACGAACTTTAGAGCACCTGCAGATGTATTTAACTATTCAAATCATGTTCGGTTATTGATCTTATGACAATCATGTGGGGCTTGATATATGTAATCTTGCAGATTAATCTATTAGCTTTGTGTTGCCTTTTGCCTTATTTCACTATCTGACATGCATATTCTAGTTGACAAAGTTTCTTTGACTGACTGCTGTAGTGATTGTGCATCTGGTTAACATGTGTTGTATAATTTATGCCCAAGTTTTTTTCCCCCCCTTCCATCTTGCTAATCTAGAGGACTAACACGGGAGAAATCTGATTTGAGTTATATGATATCTATCAGTCATTAGTGATGCTAGTAAACTTGTTGTCTATTAGAATGATTTTTTTTTTTTTTTTTGGGGGTATATGTTGTTCTATTTATGTTAGTTTCCTCCCCTTATTTTAATTTCCTTCATACTATGAATTTTCTAAACTGTAGTTCTCCATCTATTTTGCATATGCATACTCATGTATTTTCATTTCTACCCCTTTTTGAGCAGGACATTTTTAAAAATCATCAACTTCTTCACAACCATGGAGACTGGTATGTTTACGGTTCATCAGACCATTGGTAGTGTTTTGTGTTGCAAATGCGGAGTTCCCATGCAACCAAATGCTGCCAATATGTGTGTAAAGTGTTTGCGTTCAGAAGTCGATATTACTGAAGGATTACTGAAGCATCAAAGGCTAGTACATTGCCCTGAGTGT
The DNA here is from genome assembly GCA_034222035.1 of Acacia crassicarpa. NCBI lineage: Eukaryota > Viridiplantae > Streptophyta > Magnoliopsida > Fabales > Fabaceae > Acacia > Acacia crassicarpa. The sequence continues at coordinate 4,876,945 of JAWXYG010000010.1, forward strand.
GATAGCTACCTACAGCCACCAAGAACTTGGATCAAAGCACAATTAGAATCAAAGGAGTTGCTGACATTCTGTTTGAATAGGCTGAAAAGAAACTTCGCTTCAAATAAAGTAAGGTTGATACATGCCGAATATATATGGACTGAGCCCCACTCCAAGAGGATAAAAGTCAAGGTCATAGTTCAGAAAGAGGTTCTGAATGGCGCAATTCTTGAACAGTCATATCCTATCGAGTATGTGCAAGAAGAGCATATGTGTGAATCTTGTTCCAGGATCCAGGCTAACCCCGATCAATGGGTCGCTGCTGTGCAACTTCGACAACATGTTACTCATAGGAGAACTTTCTTTTATTTGGAACAGCTGATTCTGAAGCATGGTGTAGCTGCTAGTGCTATAAGAATAAAGCAGCTGGATCAGGGTATCGACTTCTTTTTCTCTAATCGAAGTCATGCTGTGAAATTTGTGGAATTTTTAGGAAAAGTTGCTCCAATAAGGAGTCGTCACGACAAGCAACTTGTTTCTCATGATTCCAAAAGTAACAACTACAACTATAAATATACATTTTCTGTTGAAATTTCCCCCATCTGCCGTGAGGACTTAATCTGTCTGCCTCCTAAAGTTGCGGTTAGTTTGGGAAACCTTGGCCCTCTTGTGATTTGTACAAAAGTCACCAACAGCATTGCTTTGCTTGATCCTTTTACGCTGAGGCACTGTTTCTTGGACGCCGATCAATACTGGAGGGCATCATTCAAGTCATTACTTACCAGCAGGCAGCTAGTGGAATATATTGTGCTGGATGTGGACGATGTCACTTATCACGATATTGGAGGTACAAGATATGGTGTGGCAGATGTACAAGTGGCTCGTGTATCGGATTTTGGAAAGAATGACACAATGTTTTACATCAAGACTCATCTGGCCCATCTCTTAAATCCTGGAGATCATGCTCTTGGCTATGACTTATATTCCGCCAACAATAATGACATTGAATTAGACAAGTACAGAGGACTTGTGCTCCCTGAAGCCATTTTAGTAAAGAAAAGCTATGAAGAGAAGCGCCTTAAGAAGCGCACGAAGCCTCGGGCATGGAAGCTTAAATCCCTTGAAATGGAAGTTGATGATAGGGGTAGAGTTGACCATGAAAAGATAAACTCTGAGTACGAACAATTCTTGCGAGATCTAGAAGAAAACCCTGATCTAAGGTTCAACATATCGTTGTATCGAAATAAGGAATACCAGCCATCTGAGATGGCATCAGTGACTGATGGTGAAGATCTACCTTCTGTTCCATTGGAGGAGTTGATGGCGGATCTTGATCTGAGCGAGGAGGAAGATGAGGAGGATAGCATGACGGAGTAAACAAAAGTTGATTTTTATTTTAATCTGGAATATTATCAAGTTTTGGGTGCTATATATTTATTTATCTTTAGTGATTTCCCTCTGTTTTTCGTCTTTCTTTGTTGTTTACGGAATACGGATGAGAAGATAATTTAATATGCGTTTCTTGAACCTCTAAGTAGATTTATTTAGCTTTGTAAAATCGTTAGTAGTCTTTATGGAGGGAACAATTTTCCCGTGATAAACACAAACATACGTCTGACTTGTTTGAAAAATTGCAGGTGCTGCAAGCTTTTCTTTTCTTTTTGTGAAATTTAATCAATTGTTCCTTCAATTTTTAATCGATTGTGACTCAGTCTTTTAAATTTTAACTCGTCGCGAATCAGTTTTGTTGGTAGATAATCAAATGGAGGTCATTAATAGATTTTAAAAACTGAAACCGTGCCGGTAGACACTTCGGTAAGAAGCATTCAGATTTGCTTTTCATTTTAATTTTTCATTTTAATTTTGGTCCTGTAACTTTGACAAGAAATCTTGGTCTCTTAAGGGCGAAATGATTTAGATTTTATTTAATGAAGAGATCAATATTTTAAATGAAATAAAACCTTGAGTGACCAAAATTTTAAAGGAAATGAAATTTGAGAATCGGATGTTTGATTTGAAATATATTAGTGTATATTGTCTATTATATATAAAGATACACACACTTGAAATACATGGTTAAATAGTAATTTGTTTTAGAAGTACATGTCGAGAAGTAATGTTGTCTTAGAATTTTTTTTGGGCTCAATGTTGCCCTCGAACTTCTGAATTGTAGCAATATTGTCCCCCGCTAACGGTACTAACAGATATCTACCAGTAGAATTAGTTGACACATAGAACGTCAAGTTGGACAGCCACATCGGAGTTCACATATGGACCCCGCACCACCTCATCATTACACCTCATCATCTTCTTCCTTCTCTTCCTTTCTTCCTCCTTCCTCGTTGTTGTACCCCGCTGGCCCGCTCCACCACCACCACACCTATTCCTCCTTATTCTCTACAGATATGGACTTATCGAAGCACTACTATTCTTCAATACATGTGATTGCAATTGATAACGACAGACAAACAATATCATTTATGTAACCGTTGAAGTAAAAGTAATCGTTTTTTCCCCCTCCACCATCCTCTGTTCAAATAACTTCAAACATAGCTAAACAAAGGATCTGTGCGACACTCAATTGAAATCATGCACATTTAGATTAGACAGATTAAACATCATTGAACTGCATAATACACAGGTTCAAACACATAGAACTAGACATAAAATCCAAGAGCTAAGGTGAAGCTCTGGTTTAATTCTCTGGCCACCAGAAGCTCGCGTTCATCGGCGACGACTCAGCGAGGAAGATGACATACAAGAAGAGGAAGAATGGCATGGTGAAGAAGACAAGTGAACTGGTCACACTTTGTGGGGTTGAGGCGTGTATGATAATTTACAATCCTTATGATGCTGAGCCTGAGAGTTGGCCTTCCTCCATTGGAGTCTAAAGCACGACTGCGAGGTTCATGCACCGGAGATGGATCATGGATCAGTGTAAGAAGATGACGAACCAGATGAGCTTCACGAGGGAAAGGATCCAGAAAGTCAGCAAGCAGGTGAAGAAGATGAGGAAGAGCAGTAGGGAGAAGGAGCTGGCCCAATCATCTCTCACTACATGAGCACTGAGATTTTTTTATTTATTTATTTTTTTTATTTTTTTTGCAGAATATGAGTGTGAATGGTCTCTATGATCTGAAATGCCTGATTGAGCACAATTTGAGGGATGTTAGTCGGAAGATGGAGGCAGAGGATGTTGGAGTAAATGCATTGCATGTGGTTGTATGATAGAAACAAGTCTCACTTTGTTTGGGAGAGAGAGAATACAAGTATATATATCATACTGTACGTATGAATTTAGGTTTTTAAAAGGGCTAAAAAGAAGAGTGGGCTTGTGCACACAACAACGAGTCACTAATAAACAAACACCATGGAAATCCGGCAATCTCCTACGCGCGCGTGAGTTAAATATGGACTAGTACCTTTTATCAAATATATTTTTAGAAAAATCTAAAATTTATTATATGAAAATGGCTTACCAGATAAATCCAGATAGATTTCGAGTCCTTAATGTTTCGGTTACAAGGCCCATAAATCAGATTTATTTTGCTTTAGCCAGATTTCTCCTCCAACGTTCAAATAAGATTTTATTTTGCTTTAACCAGATTTCATGAGCTCTCAACCTTAAAATCCCAACATACAGCTTTTTATCGGAATAACTCTTAAGGACTACACAGTGTATTTGTAACTTGTAAGAACTAGCCAACGGAAGAGAATGAAATCCAAATCCAAAGTCAGGGACAAGCAGAAGCAGAGGAAGATCATAACAGTGGCGAGGGAATCGTGGAGATGATGAACATAAGCACATTGGAGAGACAGCAAAATTTTATGGAACTGATGAACTGTGCTGGGAATGATGAGAGAGTTTCATTTGGAGATACCAATCTCTACAATGCTTGGCCTAGCTCCTTTTACTTCTGAAAATTGAAACATCCTCAGGCGATTAGATCTATTTACAAGTTTTTCTTTCATGTTTGTTTTCAGTAATGTGCTCTTTTCTTTAGATTTCCATAGCTGCGGTGATAAAACTTCATGGTCTAGTCTACCCATTTAAGTTTCTGATTTATGTTGTGTCAAGAGTTATTAATCTGCATCTTCAATGGTGCCGGTTAGTTAAAATCATTACCTATTGGCTTAGTCCAACTCTCTCTCTCTCTATACATACATATATATATATATATATATATATATCACGTTACTCATATCATAGATGTTATTCTCTCATGTCTTTAATATAAGACATATTTACCTAATTTATTTAGATTAAGGAAGTTAGTTAAGTTAATTAATATGACATAACTGTATAAAGTATCAATAACAAAATTGTCAAATTTCAATTGAATGATTCAATTTGTCTGTATTATAGTCATGTATATTTATATGTTTTTAAATTGTGTTTTATTTAATGTTATATACAAAAATAATGGAACGAATAAGATCTCGATGAATCTATCAATTAGAAGAGCTTCCTAGAGAACTTTTTTTTTTTTTTTCCTGTTGCTACTGTCATAAATATATTTCTTGTTTGTCATGTCAACTGTATATTATTTGGATTGAATAATATAGAATAGTAGAGTTCATGGATTCAAATCTTGGAAATAGCTTCAACCTATGGGGATAATGTTGTATACATCTATCCCTTCCCAAATCTCATTTAGTGGTCAGAGACTATACCACCTTTTTAATGTAGAGCAGCAGTTTCTATCAAATTTTAAGATAATTGGTTGCTTATTTATTATTAATGTTATTGTTTCGAGTCGCCCTAGGGGCATGCCAGCAACATCATTTCAATTTCTCTAGCATTAGCTCAATTGCAATTCCTTCAATTCTGAACTGCTTGTTCCAAGACCTAAGAAATCAGTGCTTGTGGTGGAACTCCTATCCAATTATATATCTCTGACTGTGAATATCTTCAACACACACTCTTCAGAAAATCATGGCAGCATTTTCATCCCAATTATATCACTTTTTTTTTTCGCCATCCCATTTTAGTTTTTAACATGGTACATACCTTAAACCAAGCCTTCCAACCTACAAAGAGGGGCCTAATAAATCCCTTAAAAAGACAGCACAAAATACACAAAACTTCTATCAAGTAGAGTCTAAGTAAGGATAGATGTATGTAGCCTTACACACACAACGAAAGATGTTGTTTCTACTTTTTAGTATTTGAACCTATAACGTCTTGGATACATGGCAAAATCCTCCCTCCCGATATCCAAAAACCCTACTTGAAATGATTTTTATATAAAAAAAATGACAGATTGCAGAAGAAGGAATAACACACAAAATACATGTTTCAAGTCACACATAAATCCTGGAATGGATAAGTTACCCAACAATGAAGTTGTTTACTTTGACTATCTGAATAAGGTATGGCATTGATCCATGTCAAAATTGACGACGGTTCATGGAGTACCATATGGACCTTAAAGCCTGGTACAATCTAGCAAGATAAGATGTCAGCAATCTAAGCCATTGAACGTTTTGATAATAGACTCGTGATGATCCATATTAATGAGTAACTCTTATCTTATTAGATTGAGTTGGCTATATGAATAGTACAATACTATTATATTCTGTCAATAACTAAATCTTTAAATAGTGTCAATAAATATATAAACTAATTAGAGTGTTTTCCTTTTTCATTTTTTAGTGCGAATAAGAGTTAAAGAAGAAATTTGACTAATTAAGGCTAATTGAATAATTTCACATTCATTTTTATTTAGTTTGATATAAGAAATATAAACTCGTTACTAACCTGATTAAATATCATACTAAACATCTTCATGGTGGTAATAACTAATAAGGAATGCTACATATATTGCATTGCATTACTAAAAAGGCCTATCACTTTGCATGTTATGGAGTTGATTTTCACATGCTAACTTTTATCAAATTAATTTGTCTTACTGATAATAAACTGATATCTAATCAAATGATATATAATATATATTATGATTAACTAACTTATTTAGCTCAATTAGTCTCTCTAAAAAGTCGATTAAATCTTATATTAAAGACCAAAGTTAGAACTTATGATGAAGAAAATTGTTTATGATATATTAGATCCTATGAAGGAGAAAATTGTACAAAAATGATCTGCTAGTAGCATTCTTTATCTTCTAAATACATTCCTAAACTATCATTCGGAACATCTTATACCATAATAGTCTCGAAGGAGCCTCTGTGTCCTTCTTATGTTAAGTAGTCTATGCATTTGATTATAATATATTAATATCCTTATATATGTGGTGTATCTCCACTTCCAATTACTCCTTTTGATATTTAGTATAAGATATATTTATCTAATTTAATTTGATTAAAAAAGTTTGATAAGTTAGTTAATATAACATGTAATTCTTAAAATATCCTAATCATCTTTATTATTTTCATCATTCCTTCTCTTATTGTTGAGGGGTGTCAATTAAGGTGAATTAGAAAAAGAATGATATATATATATATATATATATATATATATATATATATATATATATATATATATATATATATATATAAAGTCTTATATTTAATATCAAGATCAGTCGACTTTCTTAAATATATCTTATATTAAGAACATAATGGAGTATCAAAGTGAAGTTCTCTAACCTCAACCATGGTGGATCTTAATGGAAGATCCAAAGCTCATTCTCGCATAAATGGATCAAAATTAAAGCTTCCACATCAAGCCAAGCGCCTCGTAGCGAGATGGCATTAATGCCAGCCTTAGGAGCTGACCTTTCCCCTTGTCCAGGGTTCGAGCCTTGCCTCCCCCTCCCCCACTGGTTGTATCAAAAAAAAAAAAAAAAAAAGGCTTCCACATCAAATATGAGTAAGTAAGAGTCTCTTTTTGTTGGAAACCAAATTGTTTACCAAGTTCTTCTATTACAGAGAACAAGCCGATATATTTAGGAAAGTCCGTGATCTACTGTCCTAATACTCATTGTGAAGCTAATTTTAAGACGTAAAGATAATGTCGATCTCCAACTGGATTGATTACCATCTCGAAAAATAATCAAAAGTTATTGAAGATACCTTTTAGGGACTAATTTTTTCTCGTTTAATTACCAACCAAACCGATATATAAAGATCTATGAAAGTGATAATTAAAAAAGTTATCACCACCAAAGTTTGGGATAAGCTGATTACTTATGGTTAATCAATTTTAAGTTTGATTACAAAATTAATGCTTATCCTATAAGTATATATTCTAGTATTTTTATACTTCTTTGATCTTATTATAAATCACTCCCAAGTTCCAACATATGTTTTGCAAGAACTAAAAATATGTTATGCCTTTTCTTGTTCCGTTTATTATCGCATTATCACTTCTTATAGTATTCCTTTCACTGTCTTCATCTTTTTTTCCTATTGTAATATACTGATAAAAAATAATAATAACATATTAAATCTCGTTAATTTTGTCTTAAAATTTAATAATTTTCCCACTCTATCCCTATTTGGCAAAAAAAAAAAAAAGCTTTATTCCTATTTAATTTATACGTACACTTTAATTAATGAGAAGTCTCATGAAATAAAAATATATATAACAACAAATTGGAGGTAAGATTATATATTTATCAAATCCTAAATATATGACCTAGTTTGGGTATGGATTCTGGTCATTAATATAAACATTTATATACTCATATATTATAATTAAATAATTTATTTAATAAATTATACATATCAATATAGGTCTTACTTCAAGTACAATAGAGGAGAAATAAATTTAATGAGATGACAATATCACACACAGTCACACACATATATATGAAGGAAAAAAATAAAATATACTTCTTTATTATATAAAGAGCCAAACAGGACTAGATGAATACATACATATATCAAGGATCATTAATGTCTCAGAATTATAGGTTGCATGATAATAAATGATCTAAAAACATTGTTTTCCTGATATAGTATTCAATAAAAACAATTGGGAGCATTAGGTTTTTCCTAAAAACACAATTATGGAACATTGTGAATAATGAATTATGGACTATTTTGCTATTATTTTTTAGGGACAATCTCATATAAAGCTGCTTGAAATAAGGAAATTATAAATTAAGTTTGTAAAATCAATAAATCCCTAATTATGTTATCGATTCAATTTAGGATTTTAAAATTTAGATTAAATGATGTTACTGCCCTCTCATAGTCTCATCTCTCATCTTAAAAAGGTTTCAATACTTTTTAGCTTATTTTTACAATAAGTGTAAATATATATAAACATTAATATATAATAAAATAAAATATTATTAATTTAGATCAAAGAAATCTTATGTTTTATGGAAGAATGATCAAGAATAATTCGGAAAAAAATGTATCAGCCCCAATATTAATTAAATGGTTTCTAGTTGAACATTGAGAATGCAAAAATTATTTTTTACTTGATTTTTTATTCATTGAGAAAAAATAATTCAAAAAATAACTTGTTTGATATAGTAAACGGATTTGGTTTCTGTCCTTTTCTATTACTGTCCGCTCCCATCCTTTACCCCCTTTATGACCATTGGATCAAGATCCAATGATCCACATTTAATGTTATTAATATTTTTTCTCCTCTTATAAAAAGAGGAGAGAGAAATACAAGAAAGAAATATTAAATGTAGATCATTGGATCTTGATTCAATGGTCATAAAGGGGGTAAAGGATGGGAGCGGACGGTAAAAGAAAAGGACAGAAGCCAAGTCCATAGTAAACTGCATATCAAAAAAATTTTAAAAGAAAAGCTATTTGTTAACATAAAAAATACAACCTATATATCACATAAGTAAATTGATATATTTTTTTTATTGACAAAAATCTAATTTGAGTTCTTTCAAAAATAAAATTTTATTCAAAATATTTAATAAAAACATTTAATTGATAACGGTCATTGTTGTCAAACTCGCGAGTTGACTCTCCGAGTTTACCGTTTTTACGTTTCTAGCTTACAAAAACGAGTCGAATCAGTGGTAAAGTGCTAGTTGTAAACTCAGTTAAATTCACGAGTTTATGCACCGAGTTTACCGTTTTTACATTTTTAGCTTACAAGAACGTGTTAGCTTACTCTTAAACTCTTGTTAACTTTTTTTGATTTGATCATGCTCAGCGGTTTTATATAGAAATTTCTTTATTAAATATGATAAATAATGAATGTTAATGGATATAATTTTAATTATTTGAATTTAAGATATATTTAAATCAAATTGTTGTCATTTTTATATTTTAATTATTTAATTATACACTAGTAATATCTATTTAATAATAAAAGTAAACTCTTACGAGTTTACGATTCGAGTTCACGATACAAGTTTATGTCACTGTCACGAGTTTGCTTAAACTCGTGAGTTTGACAACCTTGATAACGGTGTTATGAGTTTTTTTTTTTTTTTTTTAACTCAAATCGTTCTTCCTAAACACAAAATCTCCTTTGATTTAAATGAATCATATTTTATTTTATTATATATTAATGTTAATGTATATACACACTTATTAAAAGACTAAGTTAAAAATCAATTATATTCTTTCAAGAGGAAAGATGATAAAGAATATTAGGAGAGTGTAATAAAGTCAATTTACCTATATTTTAAAATTCCAAATTGAATCTATAACTTAATTAGGGATTTGTTGGGTTTAACAACTTGATATAGAATTTATCCATTTTAAACAACTTTATGTGAGATTTTCCCTATTTTTTATATGATAATAGCATAGATATTTTTATTTTCCATATTTTTATATGAATTAATTAATTGACTTGAAGAAACTCATTGCATGAAGCAAAGAAGTAGAGGGACGCAAATAATTTTCGGCGCTTACGTTTTAAACTTACAATAGAAACTTGAGAGTGCTTTTTAAGATTATTTAAGGATTAAGGTGTAAAAATATATATGTGCTTTTGTTAAAAGAACGCTTAGTAGTAAGTGTTTTTTTAGGTGAAAAAATGACTACCATTCTGGTCCTATTTATAAGTCCAGTTTGATCAAATCTCACATACCAAGGAGAGGTAAGTATCTCAATGATTATGTAACAAATTTCCAACTTTACCCTCATTTATGAATAGGTACCTTTTAAAATTTATTGTCAAATCTCTCTCATCTTTTTCTCTTTCCAACATAGCTAGCCAATCTCTCTCATCATCATTACTATGGGTAAAATTGTCACAATATCATTTATTTGGTCAAACTGGAATTATAAAAAGGACCAAATTTTTTGGTCAAACTGGACTTATAAATAGGACCAGAGTGGTATGTAGTTACAAATTAGGTACAAAAATACCGTTTGACCGTTAAGTTTGATTTTTTTTGCTGACTATATGATGACGTGGCATTTCAAAGGTGCAAAAATACACATGTGGTTTGTAAAAAAGAGCGTCTAACACCAAATTCTTTTTTTTTAATTTAATAATTTTATTTTAATTAAAAGAAAATTATTATTTCCTGGGACCGAACAAGCTTGTTTTGCAAACTTTCATTGCTTCTGACGGTTATTAACAAATTGTCGTTCGCCATGATTTGTAAACAAGTATTCAAAAACTCAATTTCCCAGAACCGATCCAACCATGGCTTTTTCTTCATCATTCTGCAACACACCTCCTAAGTTGATAGCGGAGGTTTGGAAAATAGGAGGGGTGGCGGTGGAGGAGGGCGGCGGCGGCGACAAGAGAATCACGAGGGGGGAAGAAAATAGGAGAAAATTTAGTAATTATTAATTAGAAATTTTAATAAGGATTTTTTTAAAAAATAATAATAATAAATTATGGAAATAAAATTTTTACCATTTTTACCTATTGAATAAATCTCCCTTCCCAAAAATAATAAATCATAGGAAAAGATTTGGCCTCCGGGAAAAATATTTAGAGAAATAGTAATTTTCCTTCAATTGAAGTAAAATTATTAAATTAAAAAAAAAGGTGTTGGGCGCTTTTTTTTTGACAAATCACATGTATATTTTTATACCTTTGAAATGCCACGTCATCGTCCAGTTAACAAAAAAAGTCAAACTTAACGGTTAAAGTCAAATTTAACAGTCAAACAATATTTTTGTACCTAATTTATAACCACATGTGCACTATTGCACCTAAAAAAGATACTTACTACTGGGCGCTCTTTTGACCAAAACACATGTATATTTTTACACATTAACCCATTATTTAATTTAACTTGCATTTCAATTTACGAAATTGTTCTAATAATTTGATTCTAATGTGGAGAAGATTTATTTATGAGCAAGATCAGGCACCATGGACGATTATTGAATTACAATCGGTAGCTTCCAATTAAAACAAGACAAACTTACACAGAATTTATACCAAAATCGAAGCTTTTAGAAACAAATTTTTTTATCTTATGTCTCTACCAATTTAACTAAAAAAAAATACACAGCCATGATTTATGATTAGTATTTTTAGAAAAGAAGTTAATATTATTAAATAAAACAGAAAAAAAACTATAAATGGATTAATTTTATAGATAAATATTTTTGCCGTTAGATAGTAACCTAATTTACCAGCAAATATTTAATCTCATTTTTTTGGGTTGGGTTTATTTCAAAGTCCTCTTTCTCATTTTCTTATCATAATTTTATATCCACGGTTAGATTAAAATAATATATGGTTCAAATTCAAGCTTTTATAAAATTTATTTCTATAAACATAAATAAGTAAATTTAAACTTTTAAAGTTTAATCTATATCATTCATAATTGCAATCTATAAAAAAGAAATAAATTTTAATTTATAAAATATAATAATAATAATTTCATAAAATATTAAATTTAAACCATCGATGATCTAATGGTAGAGATGAGATGAAAGGAAGATGAGAAGACAATAAGAGTATCATCTTCCCACTTTTCCACTTAACAAAAAATGGATGCCAATCTCATGCAAATAACGTAGTTCAGTTCTTAATTAAGGGCATATTTTTTTCTTTGATTAGATAAATATTTAAGGAAGAATCCTAGATAAATACCATATGAAATGTCAAAATCCTCAAAGGTCTGTTAACATTTATAAATGATATAAAGATGACAGGGATCAAATTAAGATTTTAAAATGTTGATGAATTTATCATTATGTCCTCTCTTCCTCTTTCTCTCTCCTTAGGCTTTCTTCCCCTTCCCCTTCCTCTCTCTCTCTCTCTGTGAAGCAAAGGCGACAATGATGGTGGAGCGAAAGTGGAGGTAAAGTAAAGTGAAAATGATGAAAGAAACCAATTTCCACCGAGCTTTTTCAGTTTTCGGTGAAGTTCTGTATAGTTTCCGGCAACTTCATGAGTTTTTTGGCAAGCTTATGAATTTTTTTGCATTTATGGACTTTGACAAAATTTATAATAGGATTCCACAAAATCAATAATGAGTTTAACAAGATTCGTAATGGTTTTCACAAGAAAAATAATCCAAACTTGCTTGTTTTCATCAGCCAACGCTTTTGTTAAAACCATTACAATTCTTGTTAAAACCATTACTAAATTTTTCAATTCATTACAAATTTTGTGAAGCTCGTTCTACTGTTCACCTTCTTCTTCCTCAGCCTTCGACGAGTTCACGAGTTTTTTGACAAGCATATGAATTTTCCGACTGATCTAACTATATTTTTATATGATTTTCTTTAATAAAATTGGGATTCTTAATACATTTTATTATGATTATTGAGCCTTAAATGTATTTCTTGTGATAAATTGATATTAAGAGTAAATATGTTAAATTAAGATTAAAAAGGGTAAAATTGTAAAAAAAATGTAATTACTCTTAATTATTGATTTTTATGAGAGTATTTGATATTAGGTTAATTTGTTTAAATTGAAGATGCCTAAAAAATTAGATAAAATTGGAAAATGAAAATCTAAACTCAAGTTATAAAAGTTTTCAGTTTAGTCCCTTCTGAAGAACTTTTAAATGTTGCACTTAGGTCCCTCATGCAGCTGTGCGTTTTGACCATTGGCAATTATTAAATAAGAAATCTGCAGCTGAGCTTTGACTTTCTTTATATTCATTAAAAGCCAGCAGATCCACTGGAGAAAAGACAGAAAACGATAACGCAAAATCTGGAGCAAAGCAAACCAGAACCAGCGGATAAGGAGGAGAGATTTTGATCTGGAATCATAGCGATACGCAGCCAAGGCGAGAGATTATCGTGAACGCTGAAACAATAAAGAAGGCCGCGTTCACACGGGAGAGAGGGGACGATCGACTTTCACGCCTTCCTCCATTCATTTCCTCTAGTCGTCGGCGGCTTCCATCACCCTCACCGTTGCCGTCGACGACTCTCTCCCCTTCACCTGCATTCCTCCATTATTTCCGATAGGTGCCTCATGAGTTGCTGATCCCCTGTTTCTTGGTGGTGGAGATTTGTACTTGAGTTCCAAAGCTATAAAGGGGAGTTAATTTGTTCATTCTATTAGTCTAGATTTATACATTTAGATTGCCTAGTTTTAGGAATCATTGTGTATAAATTCTAGAACTGAGATTAATGTTTATTGTTTTTGTTAGATTGATAATTGTGATTGATTTTGGATTTTGCAATGTGAAAATTATATTTGCTTTAATTTCTTATGGTTGCAATGAGATTAAATTAATTAGCGTGTTATTGTCTAGTTAATTTAGTTGATTTGTGCCCTTTGAGGGACTGTTATGTACTCAATTTCAAAAAGACTCATGTTGCATTATTCTAATTTTAATTGCACATCAAGTGGTTTTTAACAATTTCTCAAGAGGTAGTGGTTAGCTATGTTTGTAGGAGCTACTATTAATTGAGAATATTGGACTCAAGTGTTATCTTGGGGTTTTTCTTGAAGACTTGATGAATTTTAACTCCCATAATCTTTTATGAGCAAGGATAGTCATTTCTTCATTACCAAGAACATCTATAATTCATATTTCATTTTTACACTCCATCTCATTTTATAAAAATACCAAAAATAATACTCCCTCTGATCCTAATTATAAGAGCTAGTTAACTTTTTTGGAGAGATTAAGGAAGCTAATTAAATTACTTTAGAGTATTTTTATTTTTATTTTTTTCTTCAAACTAATTAGTTTAGCTAATATACTAATATATAATCTAAGGATACACAATATGAAATGATTAAGTAACTTATTTAGCTTCCTTAACCTTTCCAAAGAAAGTCAACTAACTCTTATAATTAGGACCGGAGGTAGTAGCTTAGCATTTAATTAAATTGCATTCCCATTTTAATTTATTAATCGAAAAATCCAAAACTAATTTGGCCCTTGATTTGATTGCATTTGCATGTCATTTAGATTGCTTAGCCTTCAATAAAAGGCTCCTCGAGAGAGAGAACGATCCTAGGTTTGCCTATACGCAATCCTTAGTTAATTTTTGATCGTGGACCCCAAGGCTAAAGACAAAAATGCCCTTCATCACCGGCACTTGTGCCTTTGACAAAATTTATAATGAGATTCACAAGATTCATAATAGGATTGACAAGATTCATAATAGAATTCACAAGAGAAATAATCCTAACTTGCAAAAGTTTTCTAGCAAGCTTATGAAAATCATTATTGACCTTGTGAATCACATTATGAATCTTGTCAATCTCACCATTGATCTTATGAATCTCATGACGAATTTTGTCAAAGGCCACAGATACCGGAAAATCAATAAGCTTGTCAAAAAAACTCATGAACTTTCCTGAGGCTGATGAAGAAGAAAGTGAACAGTAAAAAGGGCTCCACAAAATTCGTAACGCGATTGACAAGGTTAGTAATGGTTTTGACAAGAATTGTAATGATTTTGATGAAAATGTTTGCTTATGAAAACAATTAAGTCAGGACTATTGCTCTTGTGAAAACTATTATGAATATCTTGTCAATCCCATTATTGATTTTGTGAATCTCATTATGAATTTTGTCAAAGGCCACAAATGTTAGAAATTTCATAAGCTTACCAAAAAACTCGTGAACTCGTTGGAGGCTGAGGAAGAAGAAAGTGAATAGTAGAATAGGCTTCAAAAAATTTGTAATGAAATTGACAAGTTTAGTAATGGTTTTGACAAAGCGTTTGCTGACGAAAACATACAAGTTAAGATTATTGTTCTTGTGAAAACTATTACGAATCTTGTCAAACCGATTATTGATCTTATGAATTTCATTACGCATTTTTTCAAAGGCCACAAATGCCAAAAAATTCATAAGCTTGCCAGAAATTTATAAAATCGCTAAGGGCTAAGGAAGAAGAAGGTTAACAGTAGAAAAAGCTTCGCAAGATTCGTAATGAGATTGACAAGTTTGATAATGGTTTTAATAAGAATTGTAATAATATTGACAAAAGCGTTTGTTGATTAAAACATGCAAGTCAGGATTATTGTCATTGTAAAAACTATGATAAATCTTGTCAAACCCATTTATTGATCTTGTGAATCTTATTACGTATTTTTCAAATGCCACAAATGCCAAAAAAAATTAACAAGCTTGCCAGAAAACTCATGAAGTCGTCGGAAACTACAAAACTTCATTGGAAACTAAAAAAGCTTGGTGGAAATTGATTTTTCCACCATTTTACCTTCGCTCTACCCTCATTGTCGCCTTCACTTCACAAAGAGAGGGTGTTGGGAAAGAAGAAGGAGGGTGAGGAGAGAAAAATGTGTGAGGGACAGTTTAGTAAAATCATTTATATTTCAAAATCCCATATTTCTCTTAATTACCTCTATGTCCTTTTAATTTTGTAACCAACGTTTTGAAGTTTTAGAATTTCATATAGTATTTAAATAACATTTTCCCTCAATTTAATGTGGTGGCTATTAAATTAATTAGGGACCGATATCAGAGATACTCAATTCCTAATGTATATTGCTCCTTTGTAGTGATTCATGGAAGTAATGCCTCCTCAACTCTAAAATCATTCTTTT
This sequence comes from Acacia crassicarpa, assembly GCA_034222035.1. Classification (NCBI taxonomy): domain Eukaryota; kingdom Viridiplantae; phylum Streptophyta; class Magnoliopsida; order Fabales; family Fabaceae; genus Acacia; species Acacia crassicarpa. Next base: position 4,892,780 of record JAWXYG010000010.1, read on the forward strand.
TTTTTTTTTTTTGCTCGGAACTAAAATCATTCTTGTTTAAAGTTATATGATACATTCAGGTCAATTTTTTTTTTTAAAAAATTATATGATACATAAATTAGATTTTTTTTTTAATTAATATACATTTTACTATTTATTGACTAAGATATAATTCTCATTCAATACCCTTAGTTAAGTTAAGAGAGAAAGAAGAAATAATATTAAAATTAAGACAATGATAAGTGAAAAGGGAGGGATATTAAAGAAATATATAATTATAAGGGAAAAAGACAGATAAATACCATTTGAATTTGTAAAACCCCCAAAAGCCCACCGAATTTGTAAAAAGACTCAGAGATGCCAAAAGAATTTTGAGGGTTATGCAAATTCATACAGATTGTGTGAAATTATGATAATGCCCAGGGAGAGAGAGATGAACTGACGACTCAGACCACTCAGACTGTACTGCCTAAGGTCGTCGCTGTCTTAACCCTCCACTGTCGAAGTCACACCTGCCTTCGTTGTCGATCTGCACTCGGGATGCCGCATCGGATGACGCCAATGAAAAAGAAAAGAAAAAATTGAGGCGGTTCGCGTTCGCGAGAGATTGGAAGAAATTGGAAGAGGAAGGAGGAAGGAAGGAAGGAGAGGGGTGAAGGAAGGAAGAGGAAGAAAGGAAGAAGAAGAGAGGGGGGGGGGGGAAAAAGAGAGAGAGAGAGAGAAGAGTTCATTGTTTAGTGAACAGTGAACACTGGAAGTGCACTTCCAGTGCACTCGATGCACTCCAAGTGTGCACTTCCAGTGTTCACTGTTCACTGAACAGTGAACTCTTCCCCCCCCCCTCCTTCTCTTCTTCTTCCTTCTTCTTCCTTCTTCTTCCTTTCTTCTTCTTCCTTCCTTCACCCCTTTCCTTCCTTCCTTCCTTCCGGCTTCTTCTTCCAATCTCTCGATCTCTCAACGCGAACGAGAACGCGAAGTTTTTTTTTTTTTTTCACCGGCTTCATCGGGTGCGGCGTCTCGAGTGTGGGTCAACGACGGAGGCGGGTGTGGCTTCGACGGTGGAGGGTTAAGACGACGGCGACCTTCGGCAGTCACGGACGGTCTGTGAGTCGTCGGTTCATCTCCCTAGGCTTTATCATCATTTCACACGAATTTGCATAACCCTCAAAAGTCTTTGACATCTCTGAGTCATTTTACAAATTCGGTGTGCTTCTAGGGGTTTTACAAATTCAGATGGTATTTATCTGTATTTTTCCCTAATTATAATTACCTAAGACTTCGGATAATTTTAAAATAATTATTCGTACATCAATGATATCACAATATGACTTATTTCTAAAATAAATAAATAAAATTGAGGACTCGTACACTAAAACTACGATTTAATTGAAAAATATAAAAATATTATAAACAATTAATAATTATATTCGATTTATTAAATGATTCAATGCACTACATTAATATGTTGAATTTAATTTAGTATTTTGTATATTTTCACAAGACTTCATATTTTTTCACAAATATTAATATTTTAAAATATAAAAAAGATAATTCTTTATGATAATTCGATATTAATCCTATGCGTGGTATGAAGTATGAACAAAAACAATGAGTATTTTTTTTTAACATGAATAGTGTATTTTATCATATATTTTATATTAATTTAAAAATAAAAAATCTTAATTATAGTAAATTTAATCATTTGATGATACTTAAATTAATCAAATATATAATTTCATTTTAATATTAAAAATTTTAAAAAGTTATTAAAGTGCTTAAGAAATAAATTTGATTATTCGTATAATTATTCTACCAGATAGATTTGCTTATCTTCACATGTCAAACAGTGATTGGTCAGCGGGATACTGCCCACAGGAAGATCGTTGTTTCACCATCACACGAACCTCATCAAATATTACGAAAATAACAGTTCAAGGGATCAATATTGTTCCAAACTTCGATCCTCAGAGCCATTCGTTCATATACATCACAACCAGTCAATGAACTGAGATTTAAAAAAAAAAAAAACGAGTCTTGCTTCATCAGCTCTAACTTCGGTTCTGAGTTTCTGACTCTGTTTCTCTCTCTCTACTTTGAATCCTCCTGCTCTGCAATGGAGCTACCTCTCACTCTCGCTCCAAACCACTCTGCAACGACCTCGTTTTCTGCATCTCTCGCCAACTGTTCCTACAAGCTCTGTGATTTTCAACCCCGGAAGAAGAGGACATCCTTCGACGTGGCTAGGATTCCTGTTCGCTGCGTTAAGGCTTCAGCGGAGCAAAGCGGCGAAACAATCGAGGAGAGAGAGAACCGGGTCGGGTTTACCAATCCGGCTATGGAGGTAACCACATTGAATCGAACGTTCACCGACGCTGATTTCCCCGTTTGGGAAAAGATTGGAGCTATCGTCAGGCTCAGCTATGGCATCGGTAAGCTTCGCAAGTCAAACTTAAAAGTAAAAAAAACAAAACGAAACAAAACAAAACGAAACAAAAAAAATTCAATTAAAGTTTCTTGCTTTAGAAATGAATCAACAAAAAGACTCTTCCTTTTTTTCCCTCTCTTTATTGAGTTGGTGGGATTGATTTTTATGTGATGTTTGTTTTCAGGGATATATGGGGCCATGGCTGTCGCCGGAAGTTTTATATGTTCGATCACCGGAATAGACTCTATGGGGGGTTTTGAGCTATCAATAGATGCCATTCTGGAAGGACTTGGATATGCAGTTCCTCCAATTATGGCCCTTTTGTTTATTCTTGATGTAAGTTCAATTATGGTATAAGGGTCAACTTCTTTTATCAGCAATTGTATTTCAATTTATTGTGGGTACCATGTGGTATGTTGGGGACATTTGTAGGGGAAAAAATGGAAACATTGGGTCTTTCTTAATTCTGAGCTCATTTTTATGCTTAATTATAGGATGAAGTTGTGAAGCAATCACCGCATGCTCGTGCTATTAGAGACGTGGAAGATGAGGAATTATGGAGCTTTTTTTATGGGATGTCCCCTTGGCAGGTGTTAAAAAAATAGATTGACTCACTGATGCGTGATTTTTTCTTCTGGTAAAATAATTAAGAATGAATGATTGATTTGATTTTTTACTGTGCAGTTTATACTGATGGTTGCTGCTAGTTCTGTCGGAGAAGAGCTCTTTTACCGGGCTGCCGTTCAGGTTTGTTCATAACCTTCACTAATTTTGTTTCATCGTATCTGTTTGGAGATATCCCTGAAGTTTTAGACATATATGTAGAGGTTGAGGTTGCCTTTCTGTCAAAACGAATTATTTATGTCAATTGATAGGACCTAACTCAACTTTTATATACCTTCAATTCAATGTTGTGAGACTCTCTGATTTCAAAATCTGGATTGAGTCTTGGCTATTCATAATCCTCAATATAGATGGCTCAAGTTGTTAATTTTGTAGTGCTTTGTAATTCTGCAAAAAGTAACTTGAGTCGCCTGGAGAATTGTGGCCTTGATTTTCTGTTTGGATTTGAATTATCTTGTCAGCCGATTAGTTTATTAATAATGCAACTCCGCAGGGGGCATTGGCTAATATATTTCTTAGGGGCAGTGATCTAATAGCTGATGCTCGGGGAATGGCATCTTTGGTAAATGTCCCATTCTTCTTTTTTTGTTTTTATTGTTTTGAGCTTCCCTGAAACGAATCGTCTCGTTCGTTGATCGTTTGAGTGACACAGTTTGATTTATTTGCAAATTGCAGACTGGGGTACTGCCTCCTTTTGTTCCATTTGCTCAAGCATTTGCTGCTGTGCTTACTGCTGTCCTTACTGGTTCTCTCTATTATGTAGCTGCCTCTCCTAAAGGTCATATCTTTTTGTTGTTGTTGTTGTCAGATTCTCCCTATTTTCTGCAACTTTAATTTGTTCAAACTGAATCCAAACTGAATTTCTTTGTTCTTAATCTTTCTTTCAGATCCCACTTATATCGTAGCACCAGTATTACAATCTCGATCGGGTCGTCAAGATTTGAAAAAAATGTTTGAAGGTTCAGTCCTTTTTATGCTATTAGCTAAAGTGAAATCTGACTTGACTTGCACATCTTTCCTGTTTTCGATTGTACTTGGTGGCTACATATACAATAAAAGTCTTGAGCAGTTACTAGTTCCCTGAAGATTAAGCTGTTTCTCAGTTGTTACTTGTTAGTCGTGTCAGTTGAGAACATAAGCTGTTTCTGATTATGGTTCACTTGCATTAATGTCTGTTTCTGGTGTTGCAGCATGGTACGAGAAAAGGCAAATGAAGAAAATCTATTCTCCACTTCTAGAAGGATTGCTTGCCCTCTACCTAGGTTTCGAATGGATTCAGGTATATATATCCTAATTTTCTTCTTCTCTGTACTTTACAAAAACACTACTTCCAGACAATAATATAAGATCTATTTCTTAGTGTAAACTGTATTACAAACTAAATCTTATATTAAGGACCAGAGATAGTAAACTCCTTAGTAGAAGGTGAAAGTTTCAGTGGCTAATGTTCTGGTTACAAAGTGAAAGGATGTTTTTAATTGTGATGAAAAATGTGACAGACAAATAATATACTGGCTCCCATAATCACGCACGGCATATACTCAGCTGTTGTATTGGGGCATGGCCTTTGGAAGATTCATTACCACCGGCGGAGACTGCGTCGGAGGATCCAACTGCTCAGAGAAGAAGAGCAACAACAAAACTCCAACTAAATTTTGAAATGCACTCTCTGCAGCTGTCGGATAGTAGAGTTTGGGCAAACAAGTGTATAGTTTGTGTGAGAGTTGTAATCATGTATATATAGGAATATGTAGTGTATCCATGAACAATAAGCCCAAGTCTCTATTAGTTCATACTTCATACATACCCTGTTTTCTACTGTTCGTCACAATTTTGTTGGCTAAAATGATAGAAAAAGAAAACGCAGCTTCTTCTTCTTCTTTCTTTTTTTTTTTTCCTTCCCCCCCCCCCCCCCCCAAAAAAAAAAATTCTTCTTTTAATACAAAACGAACACAAAACCTTGGGCCTCTTTGCTTCCTTAGTTTGGAAACAGTTTTTCTGTTTTTTAAAACGAGGAAAAACAAAAAAGAACTTTTTTAAAAATTTTGTTAGGCCGGTCATTATCAGAGCCAGAAGTTTGATTGCTCTGTTACAACTTGTTCACCTAGTTTAGGCTGATTTGAATTAGCATTTTTTTTAAAAAAAGTTATTTTTATTCCAAATATACAATCTGAAATTAGGATAAAAATTAGTATAATTAAATTTATATTGGGATAAATTTGTATATAAAAAAGTAAATTTATAGAAACTTATTTAGATTATACTCCCTTTAGTCTTAAATATAACATAGTTAACTTTTTTAAAGATATTAAAAAAGCTAATTAAATTACTTTAAAATAGTTTTTTTTTCATTTTTATACAAACTATTTTGCTTAACTTATAACTAGTATATAATATAAGGATATACAATATATAATATAATTAAGTAACTTATTTAATTTCTAAAAAACAATCAATTATGTCTTATATTTAAAGATGAGATTACGTATATTAAAAAGTCCATGGTCGAATTAGGAGAAAATTACTTTAATGTTAATGTTGCTTTTGAGAAAAAGTCATTTGCTTCAAAAGTAATTCCAAATATAATTTTGGGTCTAAATAAACCCTTTGAGTGCAAAAAAAAAAAAGAAGTCAGTTTGAGTGAGAAGAAACTTCAAAAGTCACCCCAAATATAATGTTGGGTCTAAATTCTAAATAACTTTTTGAATGTAAAGAATCAGTTTGAGTGAGAGAGAACATCATCCCAAACATGCGCTTTGTCAGGAGGATAACATAACATAATGCAACAAGTTGCTTCATTTTAATAGTTCCTTCAAGATTGAAGGTAATTCCTAGTTTAACTACCCATCTCACAATATCTCGCAAGTAAATAAAAGAAAATAAATTTAAACTATTACTCGTATGGTCTAGACATCTTTTTATTTAACAAAACAATAAAACGATACAGATTTACCAACTGATTTTAGGTTAGGGCCAAATTGGAGTCCAAAGCTAAAGAAAAAAACACAATAAATCATATGAGCATCAGCACTAGAGCAACCCCTCGTCCTTGGGTTCAACTGGAGTGGGGATTGGCCTTCCTCACCTTTAGGGAGGAGGTTTGATCCCTGCGTTGATCAAGACACTGGGGGAGGCATTCTTGGGGTCTAGGAAGCAGTGATAACGCTGGTAGAGGTGGAGGCATATGTATTTTCTAACCAGTATCCCCTTGAATTATGAATGAGCCCAACCCCTTTCCTAAAATTTTGATATCAAAAAAAAAAAAAAAAAGCACTAGAGCATGAAGTTTCAACCAGGAGGCTCAAACATTATCAACATTTCAAAGCCCAACCAGAACTTGAGTTCCATCTCAAACCAGCTGTAACACCACTAATATAGACACTGCTTTGAAGTCCCAAAGAGTGGAAGTAGATACTCAAGGGACATCGATAAAATAAGGGATATGGGAGGACGCTACCACAAACCACCAACTCACATCAAATGACCTTGACATCAATAGTTTTTGAGTTACTGAAAGATGTCTCTACACATCCTTGTTGAGAAGATAAAGTGAGCTTACAAGCCACACACAGAGCGTGTCAATAACCTTGATAGAGTGATGCTGGGGATGGTCTAGACATCCCATAAAACTAAAGCTGAAGCATAATCAATTCATAAGTAATTAATTGGATAATCATAAGCTGATGAGATTTGGTTATCATTATTTAAGTTTTTGGGTTCAATTATCATTATTTAATTAATTGGATAATAATAATTAAGCTCATGTTCCTATGAACTACGTCATCTTAGCCCACAAGAAAAATTGGGCCTTCGTCAGGTTTTGCTTAATTCAAGATTGGGCCAGAAGCCCCTTTAAGCACACTATGTGAAAAGTTTATCCAATGAGGGTCACCCACAAAAAAAAAAAAAAAACAGACCCAAAAACCCAAAGCATTAATTGAAGGATGTCCACCAAGAGAGAAATCAAAAAGCCAAGAAAAGCGGGGGACTGGGTGGAAGATGAAGCTGAAGTCAGAAGCTTGGTCGTTAGGCATTTCAAGAATCTGTTTCAAGATGGATCGTATGAGGAAGTTGAGCTAAGGACAGAGAGTAATTTTCCAAACATCGATTCTGAGAGATTGGAGAACTTGGCCATGGTTCCTACGGATAAAGAGATTCATGAGGCTATTAAGCTTATGGGACCGTATAAGGCGCCTGGTGTGGATGGGTTTCCTCCAACCTTTTTCCAGAAGAATTGGGAGTTGGTGGGACCGGATGTGTGTTCCTTTGTTAAAGGTGCCTTTAGAGGAGAAGTGGATATTGAGAGTGCAAACAAAAGTCTAATATCGCTGTCCCTAAGGTTGATCAACCTGTGCGTGTGGATCAATTCAGGCCTATATCATTCTGTACAGTCCAATATAAATGTATAACAAAAATCATTTCTAGAAGACTGAGAGGAATTGTGGGAGATTTAATTTCCCCTTTCCAATCGAGCTTTATTCCCGGAAGACATATCCAAGACAACATTGTGGTAGGCCAGGAAATATTGCATAAGATGAAGCAAGCTAAAGGAAATCGAGGGATTATGACTATGAAGATAGACTTGGAAAGAGCATACGATAGGATTGAATGGTCTTTTCTTAATCATGTACTGAAGGAAGCAGGGTTCAAAGATAGGTTTTGGGATCTAGTTATGACTTGTGTTTCTAGCTCATCACTTAATGTCTTGTGGAATGGGAATGAATCTAAGTTCCCCCCCCCCCCCAAAAAAAAAGAGAGGCTTAAGGCAAGGAAACCCGATCTCACCTTTCCTTTTTGTATTGTGTATGGAGAGACTATCACATTTAATTGAAGATGCGGTAAGAGTAAATAAGTGGAAGCCGGTGATGATGACCAGGAATGGACCGGCCATTTCACATCTCATGTTTGCAGATGATCTCCTGCTTTTTGGAGAAGCCTCGGAGGAACAAGCTGCTTGTATGATGGAGACTATTAATCTATTTTGTGCCTCATCTGGTGAGAAGGTTAGTGTTGGTAAATCATCTATCTTTTTTTCCTCCAAGAGTGCCTGCGTCATTAAGAGGAAGAATTATGAATATCACTGGTATGAAAATAGCTAGTAATATTGGAAGATATCTAGGTTTTCCACTGATAGATAGAGGAGGAGAAGGGAGACCTTTCAATATGTGGTAGACCGTGTTAAAAGTAAGCTTGCTGCATGGAAATCTAGATGTTTGTCAACTGGGGGAAGAATCACTCTGGCAAAATCAGTGATTAGTTCTATACCCCTATATCCTATGCAAGTTACTCAGCTTCCTTTGAGTATTTGTGCAGAAATTGAAAGATTGCAAAGAAACTTTGTCTGGGGAACTAGTGAGACCAGGCATGGCTATCACCCTATAACTTGGGAAAGAATTACTTTGCCTAAAAATTATGGAGGACTAGGGATGAAGAGACTGTTGTCTGTAAATAGAGCATTTGGTGCCAAATTAGCATGGTCATTGATTAAGGGAGTAGGTGGATTATGGGCGGAGGTACTGGGGAAAAAAAAATGCTCAGGAGTGATGTCTCCTTGTTAAATCTCAAACCCAATGATTCATCCCTTTGGAAATTTATATGTAAAGAGAAGGATTTAATTGAGCCGGGTACCAGATGGCAGGTAAGAAATGGTAGCTTTGTGCGTTTCTTCTCTGATGTCTAGTTGTTTAAGACTGCAAAGATAAAAGATTTCTGTACACGGTCGTTGTCTGCAGAAGAGGAAGGGAGTGTTATCGTTGATTGTGTAGTCTCTGGGTTTTGGGATATTGCTCGGTGGGCTATTATTGTGACAGCTGAAGTAATACAGAAAGTCATTACAATTCTCTTGCTTATGGATCAGGTCGGAGAGGATGTTATGGTGTGCAATGCAACGTCTCATGGCAATTTTTTTGTCAAAAGTGCATACTATATTCTTGAGAAGCCGCCTGTGCAATGCTATAGTATTAATTTCAAGAGTATTTGGGCATGGAAAGGAGCGGAGAAGATTAAAGTTTTCTTATGGTTGGCCTACAACAATCGATTATCGACAAATGAGTGGAGAAGTGGGTGGTTGACCACGTCACCCACATGCCAATTCTGTGAGGGAGGCGTTGAAGATGAACTACATATTTTTCAAGATTGCCGATATGCTAATAAGGTTTGGGTTGAACTGGTGCATCCAAGATTTATTTTAGAATTCTTTTCATACCCTCTTAAGGAGTGGTTTAAGTTTAATCTCAATGTAGAGGTGGGTCAGGATAGCAATGTGAGATGGAAGCTGATATGGGGAGTCGGGATTTGGCTTTTATGGAAATGGAGGAATAATCAAATGTTTTAGGATGATTTTAACAAACCGTCTGGTCCAGCTGATGTTATAAGAAGAACATGGAGGCTATATTGTGAGGTCTCAGATTTAGATGGTAACCAGGGAGGAGGAGAGGTAACTGGTGTGATTAAGTGGGTGCCTCCTCCTGAAGACTGGGTCAAACTGAACATTGATGGTGCTGTGTATTTGGGCTCCAGGAGAGCAGGGTGTGGTGGTGTGGTTAGAAATCATAGGGGAAGTTGGATTTCGGGTTTTTCACAATACTTAGGCATCTGTGAGGTTTATGTTGCAGAAGAATGGGCCTTGTTGTACGGGCTAAATCAAGTATGGGAAGCTGGTTATAGAAAAGTGATTGTAGAATTTGATGCAAAACTTTTGGTTGATATAATAAAGTCTTGCAGGTGCAGACTGAGCCTAACAGCAGCAGCGTGTTGCTGCAGATCAGGAACAAGCTGAGTCAGAATTGGGAGGTGGTTATACAGCATGTACCCCGGGGTGCGAATGCTTTGGCTGATGCATTAGCTAAGGAGGGCTTGTTAAAATCCTCTTTCTTCAATGTTTGCCCAAGGAATCTTAGGGCGGTGCTCTTGAACGATTGTATGGGACTTGATCCCCGTTTAGATTTATCTAATATATAAGGCTAAGACCTCTCTCTTTTACCCCCCCCCCAAAAAAAAAAAAAAGCCAAGAAAAGGGCACACACACTAACAAAGCAAAATGATAATTTGTAACCAACACCCATTAGAATTAGTAGAAAAGGACTTGTTCTTCCTTAAGCACGTTCTCAGTTTGAAGCTTATGGATGGAAAAAATGGGTTTGGGAGCTCTTCCCCTATGACCATGGGCCTAACTCGGGGCGAATCTGAATTAGTTAGAACCAATGGTTCTAAGTACTGGATGGTTTTTAAAAAATGATCATTTGGAGGACTATGTTTCTTATATAGTACCACTCTGGTTCTATTTATAAGCCTCTTTTAATTAAATCACACATACCAATGATAACTCAATGATTATGAGATAAATTTTCAACTTTACTTTCATTTATAAATGAGTGTCTTTCAACTCTTTTTCCTCTCTCTCTCTATTTTCATTAGTATAATTAATATAGGCAAAATTGTCATAATCTCATTTATTAGTTGAAAGATGACTTATAAATAGAACCAAATTTTTAGTTAAAAAGGACTTATAAATAGGACATACTTTTAACTGTTGGAGAGTGAATGGACTTAAGTTATTTATCGACATGATTGAGGATACCATTTTCACCCACCTTATAATTACTATCTCTGTCCCTCAAATACATTAGATTCTCTCTTTCACACACACAGACACTACTTGCAATTCTTTGCTTATTGGAATCCAACTAACTAATTCTTTGACAGGAAGATGAGAGCATCTAGATATAACCAAAACACTATCATCATAACCTATAACCCAAACATATGTGTTGGGGAATTGTCATATATTTTCATAAAAAGATACACACAAATGTGATGGAGTGGGCATATGTATATATCTATATATAATTGTGTGTGAGGTGGAAGTGTCAGTGTGGGAACAGTGAAATGTAGAGAATGAATGGGGAAGAGGTTTTTGGTCATGCAGATTGAAGATTATTAGAAGAGGTAATGATTACCGATTGGTAAAACTGGGTAAGCGAGCCCATGCACTGACCATGACTAAACCTCAAAAACCCATTATTCATCTCTCTCACTACACCCATATACCTATAGCTAGGCTTTTTTTTTTAATGTTTCTTTTTTTGGCTTTTAACATTTCCACCAACCCCTCTTACTGATCTCTTAACTGTCCGAATCTTGGTCTGCAAATCTACATTGCTACTCAGTCCCTGACTGATCAATTAAAACCAACCTTTGAACCCAATAGAATTTTTTATTAAAAAAATATCAAAAGGCACCTTCTAGGTTTTTCTTTTTCTATTGATCAATGAATGTGTTTGTGCTAGGGTTATTGTTTGACCGTGTATATGAATGCAGATAGACATAGAGAAGGAGATGGAGAGAGTAGACACTGAATTCCTGGTTGTGAGATTTCTAAACATCGATACCAGTGACAGAAGAGAGATGAAAGAGAGGGATATATTAAGTGTGTAGAGAAGTACTATTAATATATTAATAAAGTAGTACTCATATATGAACAGATGATAGGTAGGGTAGGGGACCAAGAAGCAGAGACAGGGAGAGGGAGAGAGGATGCTGCCAAATGGTCTCGACCTGAAGTAGTGTAGTGGGTTGCAGACAGAGAGCCCTATTCATTCATTAATATTGTTGTGCGTTGCTCTTCTTATATTAACTGGTTCTCTCTCTCTCTCTCTCTCCTGATACCTACCTCTTCTTAGTTTTCTCTTAATTACTTTCTCTAACCTTTTAGGGCTTCCTCTCTTCTACCTTTCTGATTTATTCTAATTACAACACTCATCTCCTGTACCTATTGTAATCGAGTATGTGAATTCACTTTTTCCTCGGCTGATGGGGGTCTTTGTCTCGCATTGTCTGTTTTAGGGCCTTATCACTTTACACGGTTTTAAAACCTGTCGAGTCGAGAGGGAAGATATTCAAATCTCTAAGGCATCATTCGCTGTCCTCCCAATAGGCTTCACATATTATCTTATGGAATTCTCTTTTTTTGGTAAAAACCCAGTATCATATCATGCTGAAGTGTAAAAGAAAAAAAGGTTCTTTAATTTTTTTTTATACTTTATAGACAGACACACGCATACTAAGATTGAGTGTTTGTGCTTGTTGAAAAAGTCGTCCATGATAAAAGGTTCTTCTTCAGGGGCCCCCTACTACCTTGGAAGAGAGGGCTCTTGCTGTACTGGATGATAGTGCAGAGTAGAGTTCCATTGTTGGAAGACCACCATGTGATTGCATTGACCATATGAAGCACGAGGCACTTGTATTGATTGTACAGAAAACTCACAGCAGAAACTTGATGGTAACATGTAGATCAACAAGTTCATATTTTGACATATGGCAGAGCCTAGCTACTAGCTGAAAACCCATATCTCAGATAGCCTATACGTATAGCATGGAATTCAAACTTTGTTTATATCTAGAGTTACGTTGCAAAAATAAGGATAGCATATTGTCACTATCAATTTTGGTCACTACCACTTTTTTCATCACATTTCTCATTTCTCTTTCTTATTGTGATTCTGATCTAATAGTCAAAAAAGTGGTAGTGACCAAAATTGGTAGTGACAATATCCTATCCTACAAAAATATACATGTGTTTTTTCCAAAAATAAACCTAACACCAAATGCAATTTTTTAGTGTAAAAGTGACTATATAGCTACAAAAGTGAAGCAAAAGTCACAAATTCTGTTAATTTGAAGACGTTGACTGTGAAGTTGGATTGTCTCATTAAACATGGTGACGGGCACGATGAAGTGGAATTGGAATAAGGTAACTAGAACCTTAAATTGCCGATTAGGAAACTAGAAAACTAAAATAAAATTAGGGGAATGAAATTGGGGAAAAAACTATAAACCCTTAAAATGTAATATCGAGCAACAAAAGACCTCGAGAAATCGTGCTAGGTTTCACTGATTAACTCTTGCATTCGTGTAAGCCTCCTATCTTTGATCATCGTCCTTGGGTCAAACATGCATACGGGTCCTTCCAATTCAGGTTTTAGCGCTAACACGTATGCATCAACTAAGTATTCCTCTGTAAGTTCAAGCTTGGCCGAAATACGATCAAAGTCTCGATTGAAATCCGTGAGGGACCAAGTCTGCTGAAGATGTGTTAAGTGAACGGTGGCCCAAAAGTCTTGAGAAGTAACTCAACGTATTAATTCCACGTTGGATGGCCTCTTGCCAGCAACGCTCCATCGTAATATGCCACTGGTAGAAGTCATCGTCAAGGTGTAAAGAACACATCTTGACTTTATTTTCTAGAGGTGTTTCGTCAAGCTCAAAATATATCTCGCACCTGTGAATCTCGGTAAGCATATCTCAACCCAAGAATCTTGGAAACTCTCTATTGGTGAATTGGGTCGAGCGCTGGTATGGGTTTCTTTTATCATTGTCATGGTTTCTATTTCTTGGATCACTGTTGCCATTTGGTTGGGCTCTCTGATCCTCATTGCCATTTGCGCTAATCAATGTGCGATCTTGGATGCCATGAACCAAATCTTGGAGTCAATGTTCCCAACCAGATAGTAATTTTGGCACTTGTAAAACCTCCTACCTGGTTTCCTTTCGACTATAACGTCCAGCGAGGAGCCAATAAATTGTGATGGCAATACCAAGCTAGACCTTCGTAATGTTCCTCGCTATTGGGCCGTCTCAGTACCACCACCCTCCTTCTAGGCTTCTCTTTTCTCCCTATCGTCAACATTGAAGATGACGAGTCCATGGAGCTTCCTCCTCGATTTCTCATTTCTTAGAGATCGCATCTATGCTAGACCAATTGCTCCCTCTCGATTGAGACAACTAAAGATGACAAATGTTGGGGCTTGAGGTGGTTGTGTGTTTACATGACAACTCTACCTCCGATTGCCACATATTAATGACACTTGATCAACAGTTGGCATAGTTAACTTCAATCTAACGGATACCATCTATATTTAACAGAATTTGTGACTTTTGCTTCATTTTTGTAACCTAGTAGTCACTTTTGCAACAAAAAAACACTTGGTGTTGGGCACACTTTTGGAACAATCACATGTGTATTTTTGTACCTTAACTCTTATATTTATATTCCTTTTTAGCTTCAAGGGAACAATGCAAAGTATTTATCTTCCGCATGCAGGTTGATCAAGAAACTAGCAAGTAAATGTTTATGTGTGTGAAATATGGAAGACATGGAGATCACTGTGTAAGGAGTCACACATGGGGCAAGTTTTTTTGATTGAGAGGCCTTATAAGGTCTTGGGTTCATAATAGCGTTAGGGGTGTGGTTCTTCCAAAGATTTATGCATGTTACATTGGTACGCTTTCATTGACCTTGTAGGTTACATGTGAAGTGTTTTTAATTGGAGGGGTGATTAGCATTGTAACAAGTCCCATTTCTAATGAATTTTCTTTTGAAGGGTATCTGAGCAACATTATAACGAGTCCCATATCATGTGAGTTTTCTTAAAAGGGCTTACCAGTGTTGTAACTATGATAGTTAAAATTTCGATTTATCACTATGATTTTACGTTTTTAAGATTTTTTTTTTATTAAAACGATTTTACTAATTTTCCAAACGTTTTTATGTTTTTACGATTTTTTTACATTACGATTTTATATTTTATGATTTTTTATCCCTGTTCCGATTTTACGTAAAATCTCGATTTTAACTACCTTGACTGTAACAAGTCCAGTGATGAGTTTTCTTGAAGGGGCTAACCAATGTTGTAAAGTTAGCGGGGTGCGGTTATCTCAACAACTTAATTACGCTTGTTACAAAATGGTACAAGTGCTGCATATATATATATATATATATAGTTGTTAGTGTTGACACCAAATGTTTCATTATATGTTGATTTCAAACACCATATACAGATTCTGCTGAATCGAACATTATAAATGTAGGTTGATCCACACCAATATTAACTTTTCTTTTTTTGTTGAATTCAGGAGTACTACTTATATTGAGAAGCGGGAAAAGAGGACAAGGGATTTAATATAATTACTTTAGTGAGAGGATTTATATTGAGAGGTTACGTGTAGGGAATGTTGTGATTGTGATAATTTTCAGGAAAGCTATGAATTGTGCGGATTTGCCAGCAGCTTTTTGAGGAAGAAGCAAATATTTAAGAAAAGAAGAAGAAACACAGGCCTATACCTAGTAGTAGTGCCACAAGATGAAACCCCCTCATTAGCCCACTATTCCACAGTTTCTTTGTGCTCTCCATATATGTGTGTATATATATATACTTTTTCGATCCTAATTATAGGAATAGTTTATAGTATAAATTATACTATAAAATATGTCCTATATTTAGGATCGGAAGTAGTATCATTATCATTAAAAAAAATGTGTATATATATATATATATATATTTAAATCAAATCTTTCTTTCTTTTATGCATTCGCTACTGATTATAATTTATCTTTCATTTCTTACTCACTGTCACTGATCACCATTCCAGTACGGAGATACGCCTTTATTTCTTCATTCCGTTCCACCTATATTATGTTGTTCACTTGTTTAAGAAACACCTACGTTACTAATAAGATCTATTTTTTTTTTTTGACCAAATGTTCTGCGTGCTTTTTCTTTGACCAGAGCTCTCACAATATTTGATTAAAAATTAATTAATTAATGGGCTGCTTTTGACCAGGTTTTTGTTGGGACTTTTGAACAGCTAAGGTATACATATGTGAGAGAGTTTTACGTTGTCTAATCCCTTTCAAGTATATTGTCTGTCTGTATTTTCTATCACTTCTGTAACTTTTACCTTCTTTGAGTAAAAACAGTCGTAAATAAGGGTGTGCCAGTACTCTCTCCCACCCAGTTGTTTTTTATTTTGTCCCATATGTCTCCTACATTCCTGTTTTCCCAGTGTGAATAATTTGTCATACATAAGATAGATAATTTAACTTTTTTAAAAGAACATTATCTTTGTTAAAAAGTGAGAAAATATTTAAGTAATAGGAAAAAAAAGAGTAGCACAAAAACCCTGTAAAATTCTGTAAAGAGAAATTGGAAAAAAAAAATAAGTTTGAGGAAAGCAGCACATTTCAGGAATGACATATAGCTTTCTATATATAGATTTTATCTCTTTAATGTTGATATTCCCTTTAGTCTTAGTTTAATTTGCCAATAAACATTTTTTTAAAATTAAAATCTATTTCAAATTAATTTTTTCTATATACATGTACAAATATTGAAATAAGAAAAACTCATACATCTCAATAGTTTAGTCTAAGTTAACCCTCTTGAATATTACTACTCTCTACTCCTACTTACATGTAGTCACTTTTGAAAGGTTTTATTGTGTGTGTGTGTGTGTGTGTAAGTACTCATTTCGCAAAAGTTTGTGGAGCTTTAGTTGCGATCCATTCCAAAATTCTCTATTACTTGGATTCATTAGTGCGAGTTTATGTTTCTTTATCTTACGATGTTTACTAAGATTAAAGTGAAAGCCAAAGCAATTTTCAAACAATTTGTTGATGTAACTAACTTTTTAAATTATGGTAAAATTGTTAAAAGTCATTCCTTTTTTGCATGGGGAGGGAGTATATTTCAACATTATTAATTTTGCATATTTATATTGTATTCTTATCTGTGCATGACTGTCCATATCAAGTAGCCATATTTTTTAAAAAGCACATAATAATAGGCCGATTTTATGCCATATATGGCGAGCATGTAACTAAAAAATTTAAGAGAGAAGCTTGACTACTAGAGATAGAGCTATGGCAGTGTCCAACAAAATTTTAACAAAAAATTTTCTAAAATCATAATTATTAAGGATTTCAATGACATTTTGGTGGCAGGGAACAAAACATGATTTTGGCAGAAGCAGCTCTTAGGCTGATGAACGTACATCTCCAAAGACACTAATCACTTATTACTTTATTAGATATCCTATTTACATATCTTTGTGGTAATTTCTATGCAATTGAATCAGCGGATGCCAAACCCATTTAATTATAACAAATGTCTGGAGTTTATTTGTAATAGACTATATATATCACCCTCTTCCTTTTCAACTTTCGATCCAGGACTTTAATTGTATATGAATTTCTCAGAGGTATGTACTAGTAGAGAGACCGAGTAGGAATGGAAAAATAAACAGAGTACAATTAAGAGAAAAACAAACTGGGAAGTTTTGTTATATGAAGAAAATTGACTGATGAAGAGTGGCCGTTAAAGTGAAACACACAACCTCGCAAGTGCGCACAGAAGCAACTTAATTAATTGCTCAACAAAGTAAAGAAACTGAAAAACAACATGTTTATAGTTGAGTAACGGACTACTCCAGTTTTGGAGCTCATAGCTGTCCCTCTCAATACAAGTATCTTTTCTAAAACTAGAACTCTATATTAATAAAAAGTACAACCTCTACTTGCTGCTCTTTTAGCAAGTTTGATCACTTTATATTATAGTATCTCTTTTTTACTGCTATAGTTAACCTTGTTGGAAAGAATTAGTGTTTAAGGAAACAGCTATTTTTTCCTGTAAGTCTTTATCATCTTTAATTCCTTCTGAATGACTTGATCCATCTGCAACTAAGATCCACTTTAGAGTCCACTTCTGCTTGATATGCAGAAAAATAGCTCATGGTTTCTTGCAAACCCAAATACCCACATCATTCCTTCCTCTATTACATTGTTCGTTTAATGAGTGTTCTCCCTAAGAAACATGACAATTATAATGAACTTGTATTTTCTGCTTTTACAATGCATCACAACTAACGCTGACTGAGAGAATTTTACACGCTTTCTTTGTCAAGGTATGTATATAGGGTTAAACTAATAAAGGCATCTTTGTTTAAAAAATAGATTTGCTATTGTCAAACTAGAAAATACTCAAATGTGAAATCAAGGTGTAGCATTGTTTGATAATCATTTGATATTCCATTATAGTACACACCTTAACCTAAAAAGAAAGTTTCTTAATATATATGTTAAGAAAAATAAACAAATTATCAAAACAATTAATTGACACCCGAGAAACTTTAAGCTTTTCTGTTAATATTCTAATGAAATGCGCTCATAAGCAATTAATATTAATCATCAAAATGTAAATTTCTATTAGGATATCAAAAGTTTCACTAAATTTCGGGAAGAAAATAATACATATGACTAGGAATGTGCATATGAGATTCCTTCGCTTTTGTTCTTTTCACTTTTCTATCTTTTTTTTTTCCCTTAATTTCTGAAAATTATAAAATATTTACGAAAAGAAAATAAAATTATATATATACACACACACACACATTCTTTTGACACCAAAGGCTATAAAGATTGAAATCACCGTGATATATATATGTATGTATATTAATGTTCACAAACCGTAAACACACTCTCACACAGTACAAGTACGTACACATGAAGCTCGCTTTTAAAATCTGTACCTGTTAATTATTTTTTAGGACGCACAGGGCTACCGATCTTTAGTCGCTAGTAATAAAGCAGAAGCGGATCAGAATAGACTGTTCAGTTAATCAACTATAAAAAGGAATGAAAAAAAGAAGCGGATCAGAATAGACTGTTCAGTTAATCAACTATAAAAAGGAATAGAAAAAAAAAAAAAAAACAGATAATGAAGTGACCTCTCGAGATCTGAAAAAAAATATTGACCTTGTACATAGATCGATAAAAAAAATACTCCTCCAATCCTTAATGGAAGATCTATTTGAGGAGTTGATATTTGTTTTAAATGTAAAACCTCTTTTACATATTTATCATTTCTTTTAAATTAACCTTATTAATATTTCTTCAACAATAAACAAGTAGAATGAAGGAGAAGATAATTAAAGAAGATAATTAGGTTATTTTAGAAAAAAACATATCATATTAACTAACTTAATTAATCTAATCAAATTAGTTAATTAGGTGTTATAATAAGGATAAGAAGCGGCAGGATGCTGCAAATATTAAATTTTATCCTTTTGTGTTTGTTATCTAATCTTTGAAAGTTTTCACGGATTTAAGTTCATAAGTAACCACGCAAACTAAAGATTAGATTGATTAATTAAATAATATGCCATATTGTGAAAGCAAACAAAATATTGCAGACTCCGTTAAAAACGAAAATGCAAAACATCATATAGATCTAGATGCAGTCACTTCAAGATTAAAAATGACATTTAGGGCAGGCCCAAAATAAAATTAAAATGTAGAAGGTCAACGAATTAAGCCATTTGAAAATGGCTCAGAGTAGCAACAAGTTAATATTAGAGTGAAACTCCGCGAGTTTGTTATATTTAAAAAAGGCGAATTATAACGTTCGTGGATATTATTGTATTATATGGAATTGCAAAAGCAAATAAGGTTTTTAAGGAAAAATGCGATGATATAATCTCTCGATCTGTTTCACATCACTGTATTAATTCTTCTTGAAGCCTCTAATTACATATTGTACTCCTCCAGTTTTAAATGTATGATTGCAATCATTACAAACTGGATTCTACATTTAGGTTGGAGGTATAGTGATTTTAGTTTTTGCAGAAAAAGTCTCAGGTATTAGGAGCCAGCGCAGCTTCCTACAACACATTTCGAACTTGTCAAATGGCTGAAATTTAATGAATTATCATTCCTCCACGGTGTATGATATGATTTAGAAAGCTAATTAGTTAATTCAGCAGCTCGAATAATTTGCCCTTCTGATGATCTCTATTCTGTGCTATCTAAAATACAAAAGAAAAGAACAAAATTGAGAAAGCAAAATGAAGTGTATAGAATTTAGAGTGTGAACAAGCTATATATATATATATATCGCCAGGGTGTGAAGTGTGGACACACATGTATTTTAATTTAGTTACGTGTCATATCTAGTATATAGCTAGAAAATAATCCCCACGGAAATGTATGACCAGACAGACATGTTTAAGCGCACTCAGACATCTGAAACGGAAAATGACACTCCACTGCAACCCCCTGTCATCAGTCTCTAACTCAGCAAGTGAAAAAAAAAAACAATTAAAAAGAGAGAAAACAAAGAGAAGAAAAACAAACCCTAGCTAATATATAACCTCCTTTCATTATTCTTCTTTTAATTAAAATCATAATGATGATGATGATGATGATCACCTTTTGTTTTGAAATTTACAATATGGTGTGTATGCGTGGTGTCTTCTACTTTCCCGGCCCCCCAAATTTGCATTCCCCTCTCTTCACTACCCCCTTTTGGTCACAACTCACAAAAGTAGCAATATCTCAGACACAAGCAACAAAATCCAATCAACCAGCAAAGAAGAGAGAAATTGCACCAAAAGATTACCAGCACAGGTCTTATATCACAGCTTACACAATCACTCTCTCTTCCACAAAAAAACAGCAAAATATTAATTCATCTGCAAACTAATTTCTATTATTTCTCTTCCCCCCCCCCCCCCCCCCCCTCCTTGTCTCAGACACACCGTTTTTGGTTTCTTCATGGTTCAGGCGGTCTGTGCCCCAGCCGGAGCTCTAGATCAAGCTCCTCGTGGCCACCGTTGCCGGCGAAGGACGAGGTTGTGGGCTGTTCCACTTTGTTGCTAGAATCACAATAAGACGAAGAAGAATTAACGAATCCTTGAGGCCGCCGCTCCAGTTGAAAATCATAGGAGGGGGTGGTGCCAGTAATTGACACTAAGTTATTATTGCTTGGTGGGTAGGGCAAAATAGAGAGAACCGTGGTGGGTAATACAGATACTGATGAATCTCCACATGCATTCAAAGAAGAAGAAGAAGCAAGATTATGAGAACTATAATTATTAGTACCAGAGAAGTGTCCAATCTCATCAGGGTTTGGCAGATGGTAGAGAAAGAATCTGCCGTTGTTGTTATTAGCAACAACAAGCTCTTGGTGATGATGGTGAGGCGAGATTAGGTTGTTGTGAACGGAAGCAGCAGTAGCAGTAGCAGCAGCGGCAGCAGAAGGTGGTGGTAGCTGGTGGTGGTGGTGATGGTGGAGACGGGCACGGTCACGGCGGTGAACATTCATGTGGCCACCGAGAGCTTGGGCTGAACGGAACTCCCTACGACAAAAAGTGCAGGTGTAGGACCTGGGAGGCCAAGTGGTGCCCATGATGTTAGTGGTGTCCTGAGCAAAAGCTCTAACCTCCCAAGAGTCATCTTCTTCCTGGGGATCCCTAGGGTTCCACATGATCCTGAAGGAGGTTGAAGAAGAAGAAGAGCTAGGGTTTGAGAGAGGGTGAGATTGAAGAAGAAGAAGAAGGTGATTATTGTGATTATTGGGTGTTGTGTCGGGATTTGACAATTTTTGGATCTGGGTCATGGAGGAGAGAAGGCCAATCTCTGTACCCATGGTACTGCTACTGACATTTAAGATAGATATGAGTGATAAATAATAATAATAATAATAATGGATCAGGAATTGAATTGATGTGGGAAGCCAAATTCAGAGAGAAATATATATATATATAGATGATTTAAATAGGGATGGGCTAAAGAGGTAGGTCAAGACAAATTCAAGCCCTAACACCGTGTGTATCACCCATCTTCAGAATCTACCTGTTGGATCTTTGTTTTGGTTTTTTTTTTTTTTTTACACGTTATTATTATAATTCAGCCCATCTCATCAAGAACATTACATGCAACTTCTTTCTTTGGCTTCCCCGCCTTCACATATAGGTTTTTTTTCCCCCTTTCCATTTGTTGCCAATGATTTCTGTATCCGCAAACGTCGTTAGATCATGAAATTCTTCAGATAGAAGTAGACGAGGGAATATTGAAAAGTTTATAGCTTGAAGGAGAAAGAGAAACATATAGATATATATAGATGGTCAAAAGATCGATAGTAGATTCTGATGAGATCAAAATGATCTTTTACATAAAGGTAATGAGCTAAGTGTGTTAGGCTGTTCTTGTTGTAGCTGCTAGTACAGTTTTATTGGTTTAATCTATCAAACAAGATGGGGGACCATGTGATAAAATGTTCAAAAGTAAACGTGCTTGCTAATTATGAATATAGTCTGGTAGCGTAATGGTGCGCATAAAAACTCACTTATAAGTGTAAAGTTGGATTAAGCAGTTAGTGTCTACCCCTCCAATTTAAGAAGCAATTGTTTTTGAATAATTAACAGGATTAGAAGACCAAGAAAATTAAATAATAAGGAGCCAATTAAAATTGTGATTCAAAAAAATGGATAGATCACACAAACACACTGCTGATACGTCATGAGACTAATCTTTTTTTTTCTCCTTTTTAATTTGTGCTGAGTGCCTTGTTTTGCTCAATAAGATGGTTTGGCATTGGGTCGTCGCTTAAAGCAAGTTTGGTTTTAGTCGCTAGCTAGGGGTATAGGGCTTAAATGCCTATGCCCCATCTGAAATACAGCAAAGACATCGAATTAAGAAAAAATCCAACTTGAATGTTATTGGTTTGTCACACTGTCACTTTCTATTATATTCTATTCTTTATATTTAATTATTAACGTAACAAATCACACGCAACAGTTTGAATATTGTTTCCGTTTCATTATGATGATAAGAAGTCCAAGTATTGTTGATCACTATGTCCCAATAAATATTTGACAGGTAACAAAGACAGCAACGTAAATAGTCATAGACTTGAAAAAAATATACTACTAACATTTGAACCATTTATAATCACAATGCTAGTTACCTTCTTAATTGAATGCTCACTTTTGTATTCTTCTTCTTGTCAATATATATTGTTCTTCACTCACACAAATTAAAAAAAATACATTTATATTCTATGCAAGGCAAGTCATAGCTATTCTACACTATATGAGAACCCTGCGTGACCATTTAGAATACCACTCTAGTCTTTTTATTAGTCCCTTTTGACTAAAAAATTTGGTCCTATTTATAAGTCCCTTTTAACCAAATAAATGAGATTGTAACAATTTTGCTCATATTATTATACCAATGAAAATAAAGAAAGAAGAAAAAGTACCCAATCATAAATGAGGGTAAAGTTAAAAATTTATCCCATAATCATTGAGTTACCTACCTCTCCTTGGTATATGCGATTTGGTCAAAAGGGATTTATAAATAGGACCAGAGTGGTATTTGATTTGGAAAATCACAAACCGTGGTTTCACAAGTCTTTTTTCACAAATTGAGATAAAACTCATCTTACATACTTACCTCGTAACTTGTAAAAGTTATTCTCTAGAAGCTAATATAAATGTGCTGTATGACTTGGGAACATGTAATAATAATATATATATCAGCTGACTAATGAAGAAATGTGTCCAGAAAAGCAACATAGCTTTCCTCGCCTACGAACAAAGCAAGAACAACAACTATTCTAATAACATTAATTATTGTGTGCAATTCATTGTTCATGTCGTCCTCTGGGTTCTTCATGCTTCCTGGACTCCAACATCGTGGCACTCGCAAATGATTAATATATATACTTCACTCTGCATCCAATTAAATCATTAATTGTATATTTACAGTAGTTGTTTGTTAAGGAATTAACGTCCTCTGCTTTTGTTTTAAGCTTTTATACGGATTTAAAATGAGCATATGCTTCCTCCGAGACCTTTTCAGAATTTAATACGATTAAGAAATTTATTAAAATTACTTAATATTTTTAGAATTATTTCTAGCACCTATACTACTTTTAAAGAGTTTTAGTTTTGATCCCTAAACTTAACCGTGTTAACTAAAGTAATTAACGCTGTTAAACTCAAATCAAGTCATTATGAAACTGCACTAAACCATGATTTAAAACTACCTGGGCTTAAATCAAAATTCGATCAAATTGTGTACAGACCAACAATGGTATTATCCCAATAAATAACATTTTAATTATGAAAAATCCAAATACAATGGGTGTTATGGGGAAAAAAAGGGTATTGCTTTAAACAGCTTGTAGATTTTTATAATTAGGATCATGGAGAAAGGTTTTTTATTAATTGAGAAGTGGAAGGAGTTTCTTTCTTTCCATGTTTTTTCCCTCTGGTGAGTAACGAGGAATTGAGAATGACATTACCAGACGGTTAGAATTTAATCTTATCTTTTGTCGGTTCTTACACACCCTTGTCTCATCACTTGTTTTATGCATGATGATGAGATTTATTCTATAATAATATCCTTCATATTTTATATATAATAATAATTTCTAGTTGATTGATTCGGCATGAACCTTAACAATAAAGGCTTCATGTATCATCAATAAGATGCTGGTTTATATGGTGAACATTGAAAGGATGATGGACAATTTAAAAGTGAAAGTAATAATTTACGTGTTTTTAGACGCTAAAGAACACTCCAATAACATAGAAGCTACTTTTTTCAGGGAAGGTGACTGATTTATTTTTAATTGGATTTAATTTGGTCCATATAAAATAAAAGGACTAAAAAATGAATTAATCTCCAATCATTTAATTAACAGACAATACTATTCGTTACTCACCTCAGCCTGAATTAATAAAATAACTGTAATTAGTAATTACTTTAATTTTGAGCAAGTAAAAGTAACCTTTCACAATTTCGTTTTATTGTCCTTTATAGTTTTAAGTATTAAAATTATATACGGGTCTGATCATCTTTATTAGTAGTTATCCGATTCTTAATATTCACTTTGTAGTTCAATTTATTCATTAAAATCAGTGTTAAGAACTAAAAATTACTAATTGAGCTTAATTATGAGAATGTGTTTATTTTCAGTTATTATACTCCTAAATCATATATACATGAATTTAGATATATAATTTCAACATTTGAGAGTTTGGTTGTTTATTTAGTATCTATAAATTACACAGCTTATTACCTTTTTTGTTTTGTTTATAATAATAATATGAGTCTGTATATTTTTATCCCTACTACAACAACAATTTCACTGTCTGGTTGCATTTAGATGATTTTGATCCCTTTTTTTTCCCCAAAAAATATCCATAATTATTTTTTATTTTAAAGGATTAAAAATTATTAATATGTCTCCATATTATTGGAGATTATCAAAAAGGCAGAGGAAGCTAAGTTTGGCAGCTTATTAAACCATCATTTTTTTTGTTCAATTAGAGGGATAGATACTAACGGCTTCAAATTATAAATAGAATTGAACTCACGACTTCCTCTATTATAGGAAAATTAGTTTTTATGACACTAGGTTATAAATTCATTAGTTCATTAAACCATCACTGATATTTTCTTTCTCCATCTATGCAAAAATATGGTTAACAGGGAATTCAAAACAAAAACAAAAGGGGTCATTACAAAAGGATATTTGCTCATGTGTGTGAAGGTCGTCAAAGTCTTTTAAAAAGAAGGTCGGGGAGGCACATATTGTCCTAAGCCTTAATCTTTAAAGGGTTTAAGAGCAAAAATACACATGTGCTTTATCCTTGGGAGCGTCCAGCACCATATGCTTTTAATTTTTTTTATAGCAAAAATACACATGTGGTTACATTTTAGCGGCAAAAGTCACATCACCGTCAAAATTTTGTTGTAAATATAGCACTTCCTGTTGTAAATAAACTTGATTCTTTTTTTTTTTTTTTTGCTAAAAAAAAGTTTTGGAGGGTTTGGCATCAGTCCCCCACCAAGGCCTGGGCACGGCCCTGGGCTCTATGAGCACTTACTGGGGACTTACGAGATCGCCTACCAAAGGAGTTCCAGCGATGGCAGAGGGGATCGAACATATGACTCAAGGGCCTAGTCCTGGATCTCTTACTATCTATGCCAACTCACATTTCAAATAAACTTGATGTTTACAGCTAAAAAGTTAAAAAGAATTGGAAATAGGCCTAGAAGCCATTAACAATCTAAATACTGGGCTTGGGTTTATTGTAATATTAAAACATTGTAATCTGGAAGTTGACATAGCTGGGCCTTCAGCCCGTGTGATACCACATGTTTTTAGGCCTGGTAATCTGCAAGGTCTTTGCTTTCCGTACTCCCAATTGATTTGTCCCCAGACTGAGAAGGACAGTGTTCCAGGTAGCCTTGGCTACATATGTTAAAGTAATTCATATTTATTGATGTCATCTTTTTATTTTAGGAAAATTAATCTTTGGCTCTTATAATTTTAATTTGATTATAATTCAGTTCATACTTTAATTTGATATAATTCAATTTTTGTAGTTCAGTCATCCAACTTTGACTTACTATAATCCAGTCTATATATAGTTTTAACTATTTTATAATTTAACCCTTGTTTTAGGATAAAAGTCAGGGACTGAGTTATGAAATGTTTAAAGTATAGGGTCTAAGTTGCAGTGAATCAAAATTGACAGAGTGATGTACAACCAAGTCAAAACCGTATGAATTAGATTGCATCAAATCAAAGTGTAATGACTATGTTACAATTTAGTCCAAATTAGAGGGCTAACAAATTAATTTCTCCTAACTTTTTTTTTTTTTTTGGTATCAAGTTAACTTTTTCATTACTAACGCCTATTCCATTCAGGAATTTGAGGAAGACGTTTGAATTACTCAATAGTAAAAGCATATAAAATTTACCCAGAAACTTTAAAATTACAATTACGCCTTCAATTATAACTAGATGGTTGTGGCTTTTTCAAGATCCGAAGATCAAGTAATCATCTTTTGTCTGTCGTAATTAAATACACGGTTAGATGATGAAGACGTTACAACCATAATATTAAGGTCAAATCAAAACAACGTTTGTTGACTTCCATGCACAATAAAGATAAAAGATTTGGTGTGGCAAGTACAATCTTGTCTTTTGGCTAACCATTCTGCATCCAAATTAAAACAAACAAACAAAAGTCAAGCATCTCCTAGCGCGATGACACTAGAGTCAACTTTAAGAACTTGTCTTCTCCCTTATCCAAGATTCGAGTTCTGCCTCCCCCTCCCCCGATTGGCTATATCAAAAAAAAAACAAACAAACAAAAAATACAAAATCTCTTTTTTTTTTTGTTAGGGAATGATTTGGCCAAAGAATTATCACATCAAGAGCGCCCAGCATAAATATCTTTTAAATAGATTAAAAATACTAAAAAACTTTTAAAAATGTGCAGTCAGCACAAAAAAATTTTTGCTGAGCACTCCTAAGATAATAGTTCATTGGTTAAATTGCTTCTTAACTCTCTCTTTTTTTTTTTTTCAATGTGAATGCCCCATGCTTTTTCTGCCTCACCTACCCTTTTATACACTTATATGATATTGGCAATTGGCATCTTGTTTGCTAATCTTCTCTGATCTTATTCATAAAGAGAGAAATTAATGTAGATTTTTTTAAAAAAAACATATTTATAAGTCCCATCACTAAATCTTTTATATAGAGTTTATAATTTTACCTTTTAGTTATTATTGAAAATTGAAAATTTTGGGGTTAAGGTGCAGATTTGCCAACAAACTATTACCCGAAGAGCATCTGGCAGAAAAAACAATTGAGAGTATTAAAATTACCAATCAACAATTAAAAAGTCAAAAAAAAAAAAAAAAAAAACACACACACACACACAAACACACAATTAAGGTGTAAATTGGCCAACGAATTATTACCCATCACTGTCTTGGTGTCTCCATCTTCCATTGATTGTCACAGTATCGGCGACGTCGGCGTTTCCAAAGCTTCCATTGTTGCTAGGTGTTTCACTTACCCTCTTGAACTCATCAAGGTTTGTCTGCAGCTTCAGGGCGAGAATCACGCACCGAAACCAAATCCAGTAATCCATAGCTTTTGACCGGAACACGCTTTGTACCCTGGTTCTATCCCTCCGATGCCACAAGCAGCAGCTGCCACTGTCACAGAGCAGGAAGGCTTATCCAACAAGAAGCAGCAGCTGATAGAGCAGGAAGGCTTACCCTGGTTCTACACCCTTGTGACAGCTGCCACTGTCACAAGCAGCAGCTGCCACTGTCACAGTGCCTGCTCGCATGAATCCTATCTCTGTTGGTGTTTAATTTGCTTTATCCAACAAGAAGGCTTAACCGCTCTTTTCTCCAACGTTTCCGCCACCGTCCTACGCCAGTGCCTCATATTTTAACGTAATTGTGATAGATGTTTTTTTTTTAAAAAATAGTTATTTGGTACTTTTTTTTCACTTTTTAATTGTTTATTGGTAATTTCGGTACCCTCAATTGTTTTTTGTGCCAGTTGCTCCTCGGGTAATAGTTCGTTGACAAATCTGCATCTTAACCCAAAATTTTGCTTTCATTGGATGTAGAAGTAAAGTTTTTTTTTAAAAAAATTATTATTATATTTTAAAGTAGAGTAAATAAGGTTTTTTTCCCCATAAACTATGTTGGAAGTGAGTGAAGTAACTTATAAATAGGTTGTAGGAATATTATATTGTATTAGAAATTTTGAATACGTTATATTAAGAAAATAAAAAATGTCTTATTATTGATATTTTTTTTAAAAAAAAAACCCCCCTTAAATATCATTAACTTTATCTTGCTATTTAATTAAGGGATATGTTGTAAGAAAAGTGTATTCTCATGTCACACACACATAAAATGGTGGAACCCACATATATAATGAAATGGTGGGACCCACACACACACACATACATACATACATACATATATATATGGGTCCTACCATTTCATGTGTCTGTAGGAATTTTCTTCTTCTCATGCAACATAAGAAGTTTAAACTCCTTTAATTAATTGTTAACATCACCTCTATTTGAAATACAGACACACACACATTTTAATTAGAAGTCTGAACAATTAACAATCTTCATATAATAATAAATTAGAAATAAAATTATACAATTCATATAATATAGTTAATGTGATGGTACATCAAGCGCGCGCACAAAAAAAAAAAAAAAATCCCTCTCTCTTTCTCTTCTATGCATATGGATGGATACACAAGTGATAAGAATATACCAGACCAAAACAACGATAATATGTGGATATTAGGATATAAAAATTGAAATTAAGAACAATTATGAATAAAGGGAGTATGATCAGTTTAATTGGACATTGATCTCAATTCAATTCAATTGCTTCCATAGCAGTAATCCCATGTTAAAGTGATGGCCGGTTTAATTAATTAATTACCACCAACGAACTTCCGTAAATGTAATCAATTCTTTTTTATAATAATAATAATAATAATAATTTGTTATTCTAGTTCTTCAACTTGAGGCGAGGAATTGGGATCACATGGCCGCGTGAAACCCACAAATCAACAAAAAATCATTAATAAATACGAACCTTCATTAAAGAGGTAAAAGCCTTTTCTCACGTAAATATGACCCTCATTGATTTTTGACCAGCACGTGATCATGTGGCTAATCATGGACTACTCGTTATATTAAATTACAGTAAACTCTGTTTTAGTCAAAATTCGTTACCTCCTAATCTTTCGGCACTTTTTTTTTTTTTGATATAAAAATTTTAGGAGAAGGGTTAGGTTTACTCACAGTCTAAGGGTAAGATGCTTGGAGCCCGCTCCACAAGGAATTCAGGACTAAGTACACATGTCTCCCTCCACCTTTGCCTGAGTTATCGTTGTTTCATAGACCCATAAGATCCCTCCATCAGCATCTTGATCAACTCTATAATCAAACCTCCTCCCTTTTGGTGAAAGTGTCCAATCCGTTCGCCTGTTAAACCCAAGGATAAGGGGTAATCTTTTGGCACATGGTCCATGCATAACACATCTAATTTTAATGGGCCTTCAATGGTCAACGATATTATTGGCCCAATAACAATTTTTTTGGGAATAAAGATAAGAAAAATTCTATTTGAACTTTAAAATTCCAAATTAATTATTTTCTCTTGAAATGAGTTATCAATTGTTATATAATCATAGTGATATTTTTCCCTTTTTTGGGAGAAAGACAAGAAAATTCTATTTACATTTCAAAATCTTAAATCAATTATTTCCTATTAAATGTAGTTGTCAACTTATATACTCTTATAATTAATAGATATAGTCTCGTAACTAACAAAACTGATATGAGATTTTAAAATTCAAGTGATATTTCTTTATCTTTTTTCCTTTTTGTCTAATTACAGGATTTGAGACTAATGGCTTGAAGTCACAGATGTTATTGAACAATAGCCTCCCACTTACATGAGAGTTCATATGTCACACTTAGTCACAAGGCCATGGGCAAACTCTCTGAAGAACCTGGTTTGAAGGCATATTAAACCAATTAGTGTCGCTGAACAAAATTAATGTTAAATTTTCTGTCTCCTTATAATTATTCTGTCTCTTATAAGTTAACCTTTTCCAAATACTTTATTACAGTACAGTGTTCCCCTGGTATAGAGTAACTAACAACTGACTAGCTTCTCATTCTCATTTGATAACTGTTAAATAATCTGTCCAGATTAAACTGTTCAAGCTTCTGATCAATCAGGTTTTTCTTTATTTAATTCACTTCCTAATCAACCCACTTACCCATGTTTGGATCTCCTTAACCTAATTAACTTCATTATCTTCCGGTGACAGTCGAAATTGTTATTTTTGTTGTATTCAATTCGTTATATATATATATATATATATTAGTATTCGAGACTAATTATAAATTACAGTATTTAATGGGAATGATTAGACTTTCTTATGCATATAATATAAATTAGTCTAATCAAATTAATTAATAGCAAGGACATTGATACCTGTGCAAACTGATAAATTAATGTAAAGAACACGCAAGTTGAGAAGATAAAGACTAGCCTAGCTAGTCTAATTATGATATATGATAAAACGACAATATTGTGGTCATTATTATCCACAATTCCACATGGTCTACAATTATAATAATGTACCATGGTTTTCTTTTTAACTCTCTTTCTTTCTTTCTTTCGTTGGCGAACCATATATGTTGTTTTTTAATTATAAAACCAGCTGAGAGAGAATCTATGCCCGGAAGGGATCGATATATAATAAAGCGCAGGCCTTTGATGAAAGGAACCAAGGAACAAAATGATATATATAATTAATGCCGAATTTGAATATTAAATAGGGTTAACAAGTTGGCATGAAAGTGTTATAATATTTCATTAAAGCTGGCTTTTCTTCGAAATATAATGGTCCTAGTGAGAGACTATTAAGATCCATCAGTGGCCTGTGTGTTCAACAAAAACGAAACGAGGGTTTCGTTCTTGGAGTTTCTTTACAAGTTGGCACAGCTATATATATATATATATATCTGATCCTTCTTTTACAAAGCCAAGCATCTTTGCTCTTTGGTGAGGGTTCGTTTCAGATTGTCATTTAATTATTCTTCATCTTTGATCTTGCAGTTGAGACCGTTCAGAACAGTTCGACACCTAATATCAAACACAGATAGATCAATATTTATATAAGCTATGTTGATATATTATATCTTATATTGATATTATGATTAGACCAATTAAATTAGATTAAATTATATTTTCGGGTTAGCCCATTAGCTTATGGTTTGCCTATTTGTACTCTCATTAAGACTCTTATTTTCTCTCTACTTCAATCATTCAAATTTCTGCATAAGTATAATATGCATTAATCAAAATCAATAGTAAACACTTGTGACTGATATTATATTAAGCTTTTAATTAGTCTAAGTAAGAGAAAATGTTTGTGGAGCTAGAAGTCAATCCACGGTGAAAAGGAAGAGGGGTTAAATTATTATATAACATGTTCGTCATGATCTGGAACTGATGGAAGAATCATGGAAACTTGACCTTATTGCAGTCATTTTGTTGATTTTCTTTTTGAATAAAAAGGATGGCATTTTACTTTTCCCTTGCTTGTTGATTAAGCACCTAAATAGGCGTAGCTTGATGAATGAAAAAAAGGCACTTTTTTGTGCATAAATATAGCGATTAATTAGATATCTTATATAAAAAGTAATTGAGGCTGTCTTTAAAATGTTGCCTTCAGATCTATGTCCTGAAACATAAAATAATGATTCGACGGATGTGTGGTTTTAGTTCAGAATTAACGAACTTTTTTCTCTTTTACAGTTCTCATAGTACAAATTATTTTTTATTAATCAGAGAGGTCCTGCACCTAAGGGAATAATTAAAGTGAATATACAAGTTTTTCTAAAAGCAAAACTTCGAAGTGACATTTTTGTAATTTTGGTTGACACAAGTGGTACAAAAAATGGAGGAAAGCCCTAGTTACAGCCATGAACATAGGTTTAAATCCTTTTGAAATCGTCCAAAATCTTGTTTTGTGAGCATCATATCCCTCCATAAGAACATCTCTGATGAATACCTAAGAGCTAATTAATTGAGTACGTAGTTGCGGTTATGTAAAATTGCTTGTTAGTTATAAGTATTATTACATGTTTGGTTTTACTTAAATTAAGCAATTGGGCTTTATGAGATAAGACTACTTTAATGAACCGATGAACATATATCTCTAAAATTACTAGGATAAAGAAGATTACATGCCAAGAGATTTTTTCTTTTTTCGATGTATTTTATTAAACGAGAGCACAACTAGAAATAGCATACATGGTCACTCTAATTAATATAATTGATCTCTTAAGAGTTGGGCAAATGATTGAGGAAGTGTGTAATTTCTCTCTCTTAATAATTATATTACATTATTCCAATTCTAAAGTTAATTAATTATAATTAGAAGAATTTATTCTTCTAAATGCGTCAAAGGAGTGATTAGATCTCATTTGTTTGTGAGAAATTCTTGTATGGATCTAATTTGTCATGTCTTTTTTTATCTAATCAATTAAAATACAATAACTCATAGGTGATTTAGTACCTCATAAATATTAACTGACACATTAATAAAATTAAAAGATTTCATAAGATTCACTTTTTCATTAACTGTAAAATCTTAATTAAGAGACTCATTTTTTTTAAGAAAAATAAAGATATAAAATACATGAGTAGCCAACTAAGATTAATATTAGCTGAGTTGTTGTATTTAAACTGGTCAAATTACAAACGATATAGTAAATCAGATTCACACAAGAATTTCTCTTAGATGGACTTCATCTAAACAAACGCATGAGTTTAAAAAAGTTGATATATTCATTTTTGGGTAAATGATTTCTCCTGTCACTGGAGATAGAGTTATCTCCAGTGAGCCCAAAACTACGTCGTTTTGGATTAATGAAGGGTGTGTTTGTAATTTTAGGTGAATTAATGAAGGGTGTTTCGGTAAAATTCATTTGATAAAAAGATAAACAAAATTACGGAAACAACCTTCATTAATTCACCTAAAATTATAAACACACCCTTCATTAATCTAAAACGACGTAGTTTTAGGCTCACTGGAGATAACTTTATCTCCAGTGACAGGAGAAATCCTTTTCCCTCCATTTTTATGGCTATATGCATTGTGTTTTTATCTGAAACTTTAATATTTAATTTTTGACTGCGAAGTTTCAATTTTAACCTTACTATCGGATATGGCTTTAGGTATGATTGATATTAATACTAATCTTATAAATACTTTTCATTTGAATTTATTTGTCCGAGTCATTGTGTTTTTAATTAATAAGAGTTAGACGTTCGAACTAGTGTGTAGTGTTGAACTTATTTTAATTAACACATTAAATAAATTTAATGTTACTTTTGCCAAACAAAGATCCAATATAATCCAACTTCGAGAACAGTGAGCTTATTTTCTTGTTATTTAAATAACAACATTGGATATTTATATATGTTCATAATATAATGATCGTTCCAAAAACGGAAAATATCCTAGGTTTACGCATTTTCCATTAACTATCTATCAAAACAAAGCCTGAAAAGACATACTTAGCTCGCGAGTGCTCAGATCGATTTAATTTATTAAACTTTCGACATAAATATATTAAAAGAAAACAGTAATAGAGCTAGCATATTTTATGTTTTATTACACAAACACACGCACATATATTACTCACCAATGACTACCCAAAAGGCAGTTAAATGAGGTGAAATCTGCAGCTCACACTGCAACATATAAAAGGCGAGAAGAAAACTTTTTGTTCTATTTATAAGAGAGGGAGAAAATTTTCATACAAATATACTATTTTACCCTTCATTTTTTATTATATAGACTTTATTCTTATGGCCATATAATATACGGTATATTAAATAGAAGTAAAGTTGGAAAGTTGTTAAATTTTATGGAAGGATAAATGAAGTTTTTTTTTTTTTTTTTTTTGGGTCTAAGTGAAACATATTGGAAATATCTTAGATATACAGGGCTAGAGGAGTACTAATCCTATTTACAGGATGAAAAGAGAAGAATTTTTTTGTCTTATTTATAAGGTAGAAAGAGAAATTTTTATATGTATATACAATTTTACCTTTAGTTTATTATTATATTGACTTTGTTATAATGGATTATAAAGTATATTAAATTGAGATAAAGTTGGAAACTTGGAATGATTTTTAATTTCAAAGCATAGTTAATTAAGTTTAATGTTTTCTCTAGTTTATGTAAAACATTATATAAGTGCTTTATAAATAGGATAAGAGGAGTATATACTACCTCCGATCTTAAAGATAAGACTTAATTGTTTTTTTTTTTTTAGAGATTGAAAAAGTTAAATAAGTTACTTAATCATATCATATGTTGTATATGCATGATTAAATTATATATTAGTTTATAAGTTAGACAAATTAGTTTGAAAAATAAACAATAAATATAAATACTTTAAAATAATTTAATTAACTTAATTAATCTTTCCGAAAAAGTCAATTGAAGGTTATATTATAGGACTGGAAATAGTATATAATAACTAATTTACTATTATTTAGTGTTCACAGACTAAGGTTAAATTAACCAAAATTCCCGATGGCAAAATGATGTTTAATTAACAGCCATTAGATTGATTAAATAATCATCAACATTTAATATTGTTAAAATGCAGTACTGTGGCAAAAAAAAAAAAGATAAAATAGAGTTGGGAATCAGGATCAACCTGGCTCTACAAAGCCTAAGGTAAGAAAAACATATGTTTTCCAAAGCCCTGTCCAAGAGCAACAGGGCCAAAGCCAGCCCTACAGGGCCTGAAAATTACTCTTTCAAATTTTAATATTTTTCTTTTATGTTTTTTTTTCAAAGAAATATAATTAGTAAATTACAACAATTAAAATTCTAATTTATCAAATAAATATTGTCAAAATTAATGTCTACACAAAACACTTAATGCGATAAACAAACGCAGTCACTAATATTCATAATTAAGAGTAAACTATTGTTTACAAGTAATTCACACAAAACATAATAAGCTTATCATTAAGCAACATGAGTATGATAACTATCATTTTCATCTTTTCACTACTATAATCAATTTTAAAGATATTTGATTGTGCTTCACTTCGAGTAGTACGTAGACTCTGTTTCATATGTAAAAATATCAAAAATAACTTCTCTCACATCATAAATACATCCATAATCTTTATTTGCAACAAATATTAAACCAAATCATAAAATTAAAGTATAATTATTATGTATTT
This sequence comes from Acacia crassicarpa, assembly GCA_034222035.1. Taxonomy (NCBI): domain Eukaryota; kingdom Viridiplantae; phylum Streptophyta; class Magnoliopsida; order Fabales; family Fabaceae; genus Acacia; species Acacia crassicarpa. The sequence continues at coordinate 4,928,077 of JAWXYG010000010.1, forward strand.
ATAATTAAATTGATAAATAATTCTATAATAAATGCAAAACACATATAAATTAGTAAATTAAATGGTCAAGTCAATTTAATGAAACAAAATATATGTATATATATATATATATATATATTTTTAAAAGGCCTAATGGCCAGCCATTTTAGGCCTTTGGCCTTACAGGGTAGACCCTGCAAGGCCAACTTCATTTAAAAACTCTAATTTATAAATCTAATCCTTAAAAGGTCAGGACTTAAAAAGGTCGGCCCGATGAACTCATCCCCATTCCCCAGCTCTGCCATGAAAGCAAAAGGTGAATAATTAATATCGAGACTATCGGACTTAAGCAAGTTTATATGGTTAAGTTAATCCCTGCTTTGGTGTCCGACGAGCGAGGCCGAGCTACTGACAGGGCTGATGTTAACTCATAAGATTATAATAATGATGTTGTTGATTCATAATTTTCGATTATTTCAGCAAACGACAATTTTGAGCATAACAGCACTTTGGGGAAAAAAAAATATGAGGATAAGTACGACCGATTATTTATTAAGTTGAACAAGGACGAGGAGAACCATGATCCCTAATTTTATATTGATAAGCTTTATTCACTGTCCTAATCATCACTAATCACTAATTAATATGAAAGCAATTGCATAAGCATTAATTTGGACATGGACCTTTATATATATTTGTTAATCATCCAGGTACTAAATAAAACTTCAACTCCATCTCTGTTAAAATTGACGTTTCAGCTTTGAATCTGCTTTAGTTTGGATAATATATATATTAACGCTATTCTTTTTCACAATGTTAGTTTTTTCTCCCAAAGATTCACTTAACTAATCTATAAAAGTTAAGGAAATTAAATAAATTAGTTATTTTTCATTACCATGTAAAAATCATGCACCGCTTTTCCTAAATAAAATTCCCCTATTTTAGTAACGGTACTAAAGGCGGGAGAAATTAAATGAGAGTAAGAAAATTCGTGAAATTAACATGGGAAATATGGGCAAAAAAATATTAACCGGACTTGATGCCATATTTTATAACTCAAAAACTGAAATGTAGCGAGTTTAATTTTGGGCAAAAAAATATGAGTCTTTTCTTTAAACATGCATCTTTTTAACCAAACTTTGTCCAATCGTCAATTTAGAATTGCACTTATTAAATGGTCTTAGATTCGAATATTAAGATATATTGTCATTAGAAGATGAATATTAAGATGATAAGATCTACATAAAATTATATTAAATAATTTTTGAAAAGGTTTTTTTTCACTATTTTGTTGTATCCAACTGAATTTGAATTAGCTGAAATTTAATATGGCTTTCAGATAAATAAACAAAAGAAGAAGGACAAAGCATTGATTTTTTTACAACTTAATTAAAAGCATATTGTTTTAACCAAAAAAAATGTCAAACATGTGGTCTATTTTGTCATTAGAATCTCTTGTAATATAAATATACAAACGCAATTTGAAATATATATATATATATATCCTTCAAAGTGAGAATTCATATAAAGTTTATTCTCTCTTTTTAAAACTCGAGTCATGTTTAAAAAAAATGGATATGATAAAAAAAAGAAGAAGAAGAAGAAGAAAGGGAGAATCCCAAGAAAATACTACAAATTTAAAATCCCAAATGAATGATTTTAGAATAAAATGAGTTGTTAATTAGTTTACTGTTCTTGTTAATCTCAATACTGTTATTGTCAACTAAATTTTAAAATTTAAGTAGTATTTTTCTTTATTTTTTCGAGAAGGAACTCGCATGAAAAATTCAAGCTCTCCGAAAATCATTTAAAAAGGACAAGTTGAAGCACACAGATGTTGCCTTCTCACACATTGTTTTCGAATTAGGTATCATGCCAAATGCCATTTGAGACACACATACATTTGAATAGAAAGGAATCCTATGGAAGTGAAAAGTGATCGAGGAAGAGTAGCTATAGTGAGAGACAAAGCTGATGAGCTTGACCTTTGGTTAGCAGAGAGAGAGAGAGAGAGATACGACAACATGAAGCACCAATATGCAAACACACATGGGTTCAAACCAAACCTCTCTCAAACCTGCGTCGTCGTAGATACACATATAACACCGACACTCTTATTATTGCCTTTGTCTCTTATTTTGTGTAGCTTGATTCGCCTAAATGACGCCGTGAAATTTAGTGTTTGTTTGAAATAGTTAAAAGTAACAATTCAATTATAATTTATAGTATACAATCTAACGATGTAAAAGAGATTTTATCTCAATTTAGGTGAATAAATATTTTTAGAGTCTCCAACGTAATCTGAACAAGTACAAAAGCACTTGGATAGAGAGAGAGGGGGTGGATGTTGACAGGAATAGTTGGTGGTATGGTGGATCTTCCAAGGACGGCAGGATCGGGGGCGGTCCAATCTGCGCAAGTCAAAGGTGGTGGTTGTTTTCCTTCTTGTTCGCTTCGTGACTACTTGCATTATATTATATTTTTTTTTTGATACAATAATTTTAAGAAAGAGATTGAATTCATTTACGATTCGGATAGGGTAGAATTTCTCTTCTTCCTAAATGAGATGAGCAACTTTCTATGTATCTTTTTTGGAGCTCGTTTTTAATATAAATAATATCTTTGAATCTTAAGATTTGAACTATTTTTTTATTCATATTAAATGTATATATTTATATTAATTACTCCCTACGTCCCTAAATAGTAAGAGTATAAACTTCAAATAAATGAAGTATATTTATTAAGAAAACAGTTAAAATTAGTTAATAGCAATACACATATATTTTTTTCCAACTATACCTTTATTTGTAAAAAGGATAAGTGAGAAAGATATAATAACTACAACAAATACAACAAGGGGTAAAGTTAGAAAAAATATAATAAATGTTTTGATAAAACTAAAATGAATTTTATATTTTTGGACAAGCCAATTCACAAATTTAAAGTTTATATTTAGGGAATATGGGAGTATCCCACTCTCATAATTAATTATCTTTTATTTATTTAATTATTTATTACTCATTCTCTTTCATATTTTCTACTCATATATTTTTACTTCCTCTCTCTTTTATATTTTTTATAAATAGGAATATATTTTAAAAAGACCATATTTTTTTTTACGTATTTATTGTTTTTAAAATCTTATAACTCATAGTTGGTTTTGCACTATCAGAACAATTGTTTCCTATAGGGATGACCTGCGAGCGGATAATTCTAGTACGTGGGTGTGGGTAATACACTCGGTATGGCTCTTTAAAACTTGTTTGTTCAGATTCTCAAGGGCTGCCTCGTGGGTTTGTCCTTTTATGATCCTTCTTCTCTTTCATGAGACTTCGACTTTGAATTATGGTCAGATCTAAGAGTGAGAGCCTTCCTGATTCCTACTGCTCCTGTCCTTCTCTTTCACGTCTCTCCCTTACTTACTCTCTTTTACTTAACCAGTAGGAGTGTGAGAGCACGCGCCACCAGTTGGGAGCTGAGCCTGAGAGAGATGCAGTTAGGTAAGGATCTTGCATATATCAATGTGCGTGGTTAAAGAACTTTTACCCTCCGGGATTTAAGGGTCTCCTCTCTCTCTCTCTCTCTCTCACAATAATCGTCAGCAATCAGGAAGATCGTATGAATATGGCAAATACCAGAGAGTTCATTAGATGATATATGCACCGTACGTCTGAAACCAAATCTGATCCCACAGTACACTGAATTCTTTGTTAATCATGAATCATTCAAACACTGTGAAATTTTGAATGTAAGAAAAAAACAACTCCGAATGGAAGAAAAAAACAATGTGTCGACAGATTTTGATATCCGTGGATCTCTCTCTCTCTCTCTCACACACGTGTCTAGACTTTGCATTTTTGACTTCAATATGTTTCCACGTGATCTCTTGATTCTCATTGGCCATGTTTCTAACCTGAAAAGGAATTAGATATATGTGTAATATAATAAGAGCGTAATTGTGGGTGGAGCCGTGCATAGAAATTCTAATATGAAACTCAATGGAGACGCTGGAACAAGACTTTGTCTTTTTGTTATACTTTAGATCATAAATATAGTTCAACGCTAATAAGAACTGGCATAATGAGACCAACCACATAATCGTTGTGCTTTATCAATAACTAAGGGTTTGTTTAGTTCGATCTCGATCATTACGCCCTACACTGCAATGTAAATGATGCAATGGTAAAACAGTATTAACTAGTGTTTGATTTGATTTTTTTGTAAGGTAGGTGCAAGGGTTATATTTTTAATAACTATTTAAAATTAATTATTATACATGGTCTATTTTGCCTTAACATAATTTTCATAAAATTCAAATGCTAATTTAAGAGCCATCGTGCCACCTCATCATGACCATTGCATTTACCTTGCCAAGGATTGTTTGATGGATGTGGCTGTGGTGGTGGAGATGATCCATATGCATTAATTTAAGTCATGAATTCTCTAAAGTTTGAGTTTGTTTTAGCCCCATCACATTTTTTCCATGATCTCTTTTATATGCACAATTTGAACCCAACAATAAGAGAAAATAGAAGAAAATATATTAAAATATTATCAATTTATAAAAGTTAACACAGTGATGATAATTGTCATGGTGGCAACGACAGCGGCAACGATCGGGTAGGGGGCAGCGGCAGTGACGATGGAGGCTGAGGAGGTAGGGGAGTCCACATATGGTGCTAAGAGCTTAGGTGCTTATTACATGCTTATACCTTAATTTGAGGTATAAGTATGTAATTTTTTATTTTTTTAAATATTGTATTTATTCATATTTAAATTATGTGCTGCTTTCTGGAATTTTTTTTGCACCCAGTATCTCAAATTAATTAGTTTTCAGTACTGCATTCAAAAATATTTGTCTGTAACACCAGTATCATGGAAACTAATTAATTTGAGATAATGGGTGCAAAAAAAATTCTAGAAAAAAGCACATAATTTAAATATGAATAAATACAATATATAAAAAAATTAAAAATTACATGCTTATACCTCAAATTGAGGTATAAGCATGTAATAAGCATCTAAGCTTTTAGCACCATATGTGGACTCGGAGGTAGGGGTGGTGGAGATTGTGTCATGGCATTGCAAGTGGAATAAGACTAGTGAAACAATGACATAAGGGAGTATTTATAGGGGAATATGAATGGAGATTGCCAATTTTTTGGTAAATATCATTACCATGGTAAACTCTATTATCATGCTAAAGAGTAACCAAACACTCTTGATAATACAATCATGATTACCAGTTCAAGCTTGCAATGTGGTTGAATCAAACGCGCTCTAAATATTTCAATAAATTGTTAACTAAATGTCCTGCATTAAGTGTTATCTTTGGTCTACCTCTATCTCTTTTTCAAAAGACTCCATACAACCTAATCTCCCATCCCCATGCAACTTCTGATGGCATTCTTTAAGTTGTACATATCCTAAAACCATATCAAATGATTCCCTACCATTTTCTCTTTACAACGTCATGAAACTCTTCACCACACACATATTCATACACACACATGTATATATATATATATATATTCATTATAGTTGTTTGATAAAACTTTTCTCTACTTTTTGATTGCACATAATTTTAGTAGCCATTCTCAAATACAATTATAGATGATAAGATGAATAGTACAAGGTAGTCTATTGTATAAAGCTTTCACTAGGTGGAGTTTAAGGAGAGTTAGATGTATGCAGCCGTACCTCCATCCCCCAAAAGCGAAGAGATTTTTTTCAAGACTTGAATTCATGACTTTCAAATCATATGACAATAATTTTACCATTGATTTAAAATTTACTTTCTATTTTAAGATGAATGGTACAGGTGGAAAAAAAAAAAAAAGGAAGAAGAAGAAGTGGAATTGATGTACTAAAGGGACATTGGAATCGCCTTTATCACGTGGATAAGGACATTTGATTTTGGTTTGGCCTCTTCTTCCTACTTTAAATCAATGATGGAGATTGGGGAATAATAATAATATATGAGTACTAATTTCAGAGGTAGTGGTTACTGCTTAACCCCAACCACTCAATGCCTAGAAAGATACTACCACCCCCGGATATGTGTTTGCTTTATTTATTTTATAGTGCATATACATATATGAGTGTGTGGTCCAATCAAGCATGTTCCAACTCCACTTAACCTAGTACAAATTTTGGTTCTCTGATCTTTGATAAATTGTAGAAATATCTCTCCACAAATTACGAACCACTTTGTACTTACGCAAGGGACAAGCTTGAATTACTCACATCAATATTTATGCAGCTTCTTAATCTTGACGCGGACTATATATGATGAATTAATCCCAGCCACACGTTCTCAAGTTTCGACCCCTCCTATATCGATCTACGAATATGAAGGAATTGTTTCATTACATCGCTGTGAATTTTCAACTTAAATTAGACCTGATTTTTTTCCTTGATTTAAAAATAAAAGCAACTAAGTCAACGTTAAATTTTATCACAAATTTGTGATTTTTTTTCTTCATGTAATACTAACCTAGATGTGTTCATGAATTAAACAGAGTTTAGAAAATGATTCCCAATTTCGCATTATTTAAAATTTTTAATGAGTGGAATTTGCTAGAAATCAAATTAGTACTTAATACTGATATAAATATTGATTGGCCTGGTTATCCATCACACATATAGGATTAATTATATACTCCTTCGCGATCATTATTCATTCAAATATTTTACTATTGATCTTTGCTTGTGTAATTTAGTGTTCTGATGAGTGTTATAATTGTTATACATTTCAATAGTCACAACTTCGAAGTTTATAAAATTAATGTAGAGAGAAGAAATTGTATAAAATTACTATGCGCGAGTATAAATATATAACTTTTAAGATTTGATGTTTTATCCAATTTTCTTATGTATGTGAGTATGTATTGAAGTTTGACGAGTCTTGTAAATAAACTACAAGGTTATTTCTGGTCTTGTTCATATTGGTTTTTTCAAACTAATCAGTGGGAAATGTTAAATTTAAACTTTCTATATGTGTGTATGTGTTATGGACCCTGGAAATTGGGCTTAGAAAAGTCCGGCCCAACTATGGAGACACCTGTCTACTGTTACGCTCACGGTTACCATAACGGACGTAGTGGGGGTATGCTCCCACTAAAGTCGGAGCAGTTACCTCCTTCTATAAATAAGAGAGGTTCTTCCCGGTGAACGGTACACAAGAATTTCCCCTACTGCTTACATTCTCACACAAAGCACACACCCCACCTATTTGTGGCTAAATGCACTGCTAGAAAAACAAGGAATTGTGACGGATTTTGCGACGGAATGTATTCCGTCGCAAAAATGTTCAAATTTGCGACGGAATACGGGTTCCGTCGCAAATCAAAAAAATTTGCGACGGAATATTAATTCCGTCGCAATTTTGCGACGGAATTAATTTCCGTCGCAATAATTTGCGACGGAAATTAATTCCGTCGCAAAATGGCGGCCAAAAAGGCCGCCATTTTAAGCCAATTTGCGACGGACTGGGAAGTCCGTCGCAAAAAGATGCCTTTTTGCGACGGAATATGGTTTCCGTCGCAAAAAGAGATGCTTTTTGCGACGGAATTCAATTCCGTCGCAAAAATTAAAATTTCTTTTTGCGACGGAATTGAATTCCGTCGTAAATGTCGAATAATACGCCCTCACCTCCTCATTTCTGCCATTTTCGTCGCGAAACTCAGCCCTCAGCTCCATTCACCGCCCCCAGCTCCGGCCGGCCCTCTCAGCTCCTCCTCCGTCGGCCCCCAGCTCGCCCCTCCCCCCCAGCTGGCCCTCCTCTCACCTTCCCCCAAGCTCCCCCAACCCCTTAGCTCCCCAAACCGCCGGACCCAGCCCCCAACCCCTTAGCTCCCCAAACCGCCGGACCCAGCCCCCAACCCCCCTCTCCCGCCGGATCCAGCCACCAAACCACCTCCCCCACTCCCTCAGCTCCCATCCGAGCCCCCTAAGCTCCCATCCCTGCCCTCAGCTGCACCCCACCTCTCAGCTCGTCCCCCACCTCTCTCACAACTGGTTTATTCTTTTTTTTTTTTTTACGCTGGTCTTTTTTTTTTTTTTAAATATTTGACACACATAAACACATTTGTCTCCCATTTTCAGGTGGTATCTCCTGTGCGACGGTCAGTGATTTTCCGGCGGTGTCTACTCTTCCTCTTCTCTTGCTATTTACTATCCACTTCAACTCTATTTCAAGTAAGCTTGCTTCCTTTTTTCTTTTTTATTTATTATTTTCTTGATTATTATTTTTATTTGTAATAAAATTATGTCAAAAATATTGCTGGTTCTCTTGTGTGAAATTTATCATTTTCTTTTATTATTTCATATTATTAATTATGTCAAAAATATTGCTGGTTCTCTTGTGTGATATATAATCATGATTTTTTTATCCATAATTATAATTTTCGCATGTATAAGGTGTTTGGATATATATTTTTGTTTTTTAAGAAAAACATTGGTTTTGTCTCTTACTCAAAATCAATATTTATAAATCATCGACAAAAATTATAATTATAAATCAATATTTAGAATTTTTTTTGGTAGTTCTGAATTGTGTAAATAAGATTTTAACAGATTAAATTTATTTATTTACATGTAAAATAATAGTTCTATAAAATATGAAATCTTGGAATCATTTATATTTTTAATCTAAGGGTAAAAATAAGACTCTGTTTAGAAAATGAGACATAATTTTGAGAGAACTCAAACCCCACTAAACATATATGACGATTCAAGATATCAACACTTAATTGAGAATTTTCCTTATTTTAATTGTTACTTTAAGTTTTTCAAATAAGCTCAATTTGTTGGTTTTTACAAGGTAAAGCTTGTTAATGGTATTAATATCATTTTGTCCTTTAAAAAAACTGATTTTGGCCAAATATTTATAATCTAATCGAGTCTAAAAAAGAAAGGGGAAAACACACACACACACACACACACATATATGTATATTCATGAATCATGAGCGTATCTTTGATATCTTTATTATGTAATATATATTCATTCATAAGTGAATCTCAAGCAATTAGATTCGAACACAATTTTAAAAAATATCCTTTATTTATATTCATCACCTTCCGTCATTTTAATTGCAACATATCAACATGTCATCGTTATTCATTTCCAATTCCAATTCACTAGGAACAATCTAAAACTATGCATGCATCTCTTTTTGTCAAAATTTTTATCGAATAAAATCTCCAATACTGTCGTAAATATATAATAGATTCATAAAAACATAAAGTACATCTATCTCTCGAATTTGACAAGTGATAGAATTATAAAACAAACTAAAAGAAATTATATATGTTTGATGAATGTTACTACTTTCTATCCTAAATATAGTATTTAACTGATTTTTTTGGAGATATAAAAAAACTAATTAAATTAATTTAAAGTATTAATATTTATCATTTTAACTTAAATTATTTTGCCTAATATTTAACTTAAATTATCATTTTATTATAAAATACATTTCCAAATACATAGGGGTGAGTACAACTTTAATCATGGTGAAATATTTATTTATTTGATATTAATACATCTTAGTGATTAGTGATTGTGATATTATCAGTATAAGTTAACAATTCCATACTATTTTAATTATTAGTGATTTTCGTCCCAAAAAACATCATTAGTAATTAACAGCCCAAATGTAGTTCCTATATATATAGAATTTGAGAAATCAAATGAACGTTACTGTTAATAGTTGATGCATAGCCCAAATTGTTTATCAATTTTTGCAGGGTATTAAACTGTCTACAAAAATATGTAAAGACTTTATGCAAATAGATAGCCTTTTTGAGTTATCATTGATTTGTGATGTTTAATTAATTATTATTGTTCACTCTAATTAAATCACAGTTAAGTCAATATCATAGTTACGATAAAATAATTTGTAAATTGATGGTATTAATATCATTTTCTCCTTGGCGGGTTTATTTATACCATGATGGTATTAATATCATTTTCTCCTTTATTATGTGATATATAATCATTCAATCAGATTCGAACACAATTTAAAAAAATATCCTTTATTTATATTCATCACCTTTCACTAATATGGATGTCTTGAGCATAATTATTTTTTCTCCACTCTCTTATTCCCATATTTTATTATAAAATAAATTTTCAAATACATAGGGGTGAGGTTGCTTACAACCTTAATCATAGTGAAATATTTATTTATTTGATATTAATACATCTTTGTGAAATGTTGAGATGTTAATTAAGTTGAGTAACTGAACTAGCTAGGAAATATGGATGACAACCATGATAGAAGTTGGATGTATAATCGCCTAACTGAGAGAAGAGAACTAACTCAAGCATTCTTGGCGGGTTTGCAAGAGTTCATCAATTTTGCTCTCGCACATTCAACTAATTCAAGTAGGGAGATCAGGTGTCCTTGTGTCAAATGTAGGTGTATAAGATTTGAAGATTTTGAGGAGGTCAAAATCCATTTGTGTAAAAGGGGATTCATGAAGGATTATGAGTGTTGGGAATATCATGGCGAAATCCGACAGACACCGACACCTAGTGGTTATTACGGGGACAGTAGTCATCGAGACAACCTTAATCAATATGAGCAGTTGGTTATGGACGCTGCGGGACCGTCGATCGGCCGATATTTCGATCCTCTTACTCATGTTGAACCGTCATACATGGGAGAGGAGACCGATACACATGCTCAACCATCATACATGGGAGAGGACCCTCATCCGGAAGCCGATAGGTTCTATAAAATGCTTCAAGAAGCGCAACGTCCGTTATGGGAAGGTTGTGAACACTTTGAAAATAGTGAATATTCATCGCTATCGGCTACCCTAGCAACACTAAGCTTGAAAACTGATCACCATATGAGTGAGAGGAATTACAACGAAATGATGCAGATCATAAGCAAGGTTGTTCCCAACGACAATAATTTGCCGAAGGATTTTTACCAAGCAAAAAAAAAGGTGAAAGAGCTTGGGCTTGGATGTGAAAAAATTCATTGCTGCCCTAGGGGTTGTATGTTGTATTATAAGGATGATGCTGAGCTGACCAATTGTAGATTCTGTGGACATGACAGATATGAAGTTGTGAGGAAAGGAAGGAAAATTACCCGTCGAGTGTTAAGCAAGATGCACTACTTTCCTCTGGTGCCCAGACTTCAAAGATTGTATGCATCAGAACAAACAGCTGCTCACATGAGATGGCATCGGGAGCATCACAGGGATGAAAACTTTGTGACGCATCCTTCGGATGCTGAAGCTTGGCGTAAATTTGACGAGGCGAATCCTTTCTTTGCTGTGGATCCCCGTAATGTCCGTCTTGGTCTATGTTCGGATGGGTTCGCTCCTTTTGATAAAACGGGCAGGAATTATTCCTGTTGGCCTGTCATTGTGACACCGTACAATCTCCCACCTTCTATGTGCATGAGAAGAGAGTTTTTGTTCCTGAACGCGTTAATCCCTGGGCCATCCAACCCAAAAAAGAAGATAGATGTGTACCTCAGGCCTTTGATAGACGAGTTGAAGATGTTGTGGAGTGAAGGGGTTCTTACGTATGATATATCATTGAGTCAGAATTTCACAATGCGTGCTGCCTTAATGTGGACGATAAGTGATTTCCCTGCATATGGGATGTTGAGTGGCTGGCAAACGTCGGGAAAGCTTGCATGCCCGGTATGTCTTGAACAGAATACGGGTTATAGCTTGCAACACAGTCACAAGGTCTGTTGGTTTGACAGGCACCGGCGATTCCTACCCCCCAATCATCCGTACAGGACAAATAGAAAAGACTTCACGCGAAATGTTGTTGAACGAGCAGATCAACCTCTTCGTTTAAGTGGCCAAGAAATATGGGATAGGGTCAAGCACATTCCAAGTGTCGAAGAGGGGGCTGCTTCTAGCGAACCTGAGGGATATGGTGTTGATCATCATTGGAACAAACGCAGCATCTTCTGGGAACTACCATATTGGAAAGAACAACTGTTAAGACACAACCTCGATGTCATGCATATTGAGCGGAATGTGTTTGACAATATTCTGTACACCGTGATGGACACCAAGGGCAGGACGAAGGACACAGTCAATGCAAGACTGGACATACAAGAGATTTGCAGAAGGCCTGCTTTGCATTTGGTGCAAGATGGCAGGGGACGGATTTCCAAACCTAGAGCACCGTACACATTAAACAAACAACAGAATTTAGAATTGTTGCAATGGGTAAAAGATTTGAAACTCCCGGACGGTTATGCGTCAAACCTGAAAAGATGTGTCAACATGCACGAGGGGAAGTTCTTCGGGATGAAGAGTCATGATTGTCATGTTTTTTTTCAGAGATTGTTGCCTTGGGCCTTCAAAGCACTACCGAAGGAAATGTGGTCTATTCTAACGGACTTTTCCGTGTTCTTCAGAGAAATTTGTGCTTCAGAGCTTAATGTTGAAAAGTTACGGCTTCTGGAGGCGAGTATGCCTATAACGCTATGCAAGTTAGAGAAGGTGTTTCCTCCTTCTTTTTTTGACTCAATGGAACATTTGCCCGTTCACTTGGCTTACGAAGCAAGGGTAGGAGGCCCGCAACAATATAGATGGATGTATCCGTTTGAGAGGTAATATATATGTCTTTCGATCTGTTATTAATTGAAAAACATGGTACTTTAGTTTATAAATACCCTATGATATTCCATTGTAGGTTTTTACACACACTTAAGCAGAAGATCAAAAATCCAACCCACGTTGAAGGATCTATCGCTGAAGCATATCTAGTCGAAGAGGCCGCTAAATTTTCGTCATACTATCATCCCCCTGAAATGATGTCAAGATGGAGAAGGGTACCTCGCAACGATGCCGGTGATACAAGGGATCAAAAATCAATATTTAATTATCCAGGGCGAGTCGTGGGAAAACATTGGAAATCAACTCTTGACGGAAGAGATAAGCAAGTAGCGGAGTGGTACATTCTAAACAACTGTGAAGAGGTCGCCCCGTACTTAAAGTAAGATTTTTGTTTTTCCGTTTTACTATTACGATAAGTATTAAAGTATTAACTTCATATATATATATATATATATATATATATATATATATATATATATATATATTTTGCAGTTACTTTTCTAATTGGGTCCGATCGGAAAATCCTTCAATGTCGGTGTCCCAAGTTGATTAATTCACAAACTCTGAGTTTCCAAAATGGTTTCGAACCTATTTCGCGAAACATCGAGAAGATCCCAATGAAGTTGCGTAGAGTTTATCTTATGGAGCTCCAATTAGTGTTACTCAATGCAGCAGATATATAATCAATGGGTATCGGTTTTCAACTGTTGACACGGATGCAGGTACACAATGTTGCAATTACGGTGTATGTTGTCGAGGTGACCAAGTTGACGGGGTGGAGACTGTCTACTACGGGAAGTTACGTGACATAATTCAATTGAAATATCCATGGGACAATGTGGTGACCCTTTTTAAGTGTGAGTGGTTTGATAACAGTCCGCGTGGGACAAAAATGAACGAGCATGGAAATATTGAGATCCACTGGACAAGGAGATATGCGGTTGGTTATGACCCATTCATCCTTGCTCAACAGGCGGAACAAGTTTACTATACATTATATCCCACATCCCGCCAAGGGTGGAGGGGGGTTATTAAAACCAAAGCACGAAATATCATACCGAAGTCGAAAGAGTCGGATTCAAATGACGGTATGGCTGAACCGTTCCAAGCTGATGTGGAACATCTACTGCCCATAAACATCGAAGACAACGAAATACCAAGCAATCTCTTTGATTCTGCTGCGGATTTAGAATTGATTCCTATACAAATTGACGATGAGGAATCAGACGATGAGGCAGAATTGATTTACTCTGACAGTGAATCTGAGTTCGACGACTATGAGACTTCAGAGGAAGACGGGCAAGCAGAAGTCGATGAACAGGAATCGTCCGGTTGAGATTTGTTAGTTCTTTGTTTTTGACGGTCTGTTATACTACATACTTTGTTACTTCACTACTGTAATCAACCCTAAATATATTTGTAGTTTTTTTTTGACCTAATGTCTATAAGTGTTCAGAGATGGAGCATCAAGGAGGATCTTCAGGTAGTGGACGTGGTGGTGGTCGATCCCGGCCCCGTCCTATCAGAGGTGGTAGGGCGTCGTCATCTGCCCATTCTGTACGCAGAGAGCGGGGCGGTGCCCCAGAGGTGCCACCGTTTAATATGGCATCGTCACCGTCGGGTTATTTCGCATCTTCACCGTCGCTGTATACGTCGCCGTCGCCTCCTACCTCCACTGATCCGCAGCAAATGGGACAACAGGTTTACTAGCCTAATTCTGATTGATTTACATATGTTTAGTTTCATGAAACCATCTATGTACAAAACATCTTTAATATTTCACATTTCTTGCTTAGCACACCCCGTCGCCTCAGAGCCACGTCGGGGAAGAAGGTAGTTCCTCCAATACACCGATCTGGGGCACAACAGATCCTGAGACAGGGCTGCTTTGGATCTGTCCTGACAACGAGTAGTAAGTCATGCCAAGTTACCAGTAATGTTACTAATCCCTTATCTAATTGGTTTTATGCTAATAATATTTGCATGATGTCCTCTGGCTTTAGCTTTGTGCCTCGTGATCCGGTGATGGATTTCATCTCGGACCAATTATTCCGTAACTACAATGAAGCTTGGACCAGCTGGACAGCGATTCCTACGGAAAATCGAAATGCTTGGTTCGATGAGTTTATGGTAAGTTATTTATTTATGGTTTTTAATTAAGTACTTTTATAAATTACCGCACTAATTGTTTGTTGTTGATTTTCAGAGGAAGCACATGTCGTTGCCTGAACATCGTGCAGCTCTGAGAAAGGCTTATAACGCCAGGGCAGCCCGGTGGTTGTCTCAAAAGCTTTATAACTTGAGACATGGTGGAAGAGGCAGGCGAGATTGGCTTCCACAGGACACTGCAAACCAATTATTTGACAATTGGGCCACCAATGAAAAGTTTCAGGAGAAGAGTGTGAAAAATAAGCAAAATAGGGCCAAAATGGAAGGCCCGTCATATGTTGGCGGCTCTATTCCGATGACTGAGTGGAAACGGAAACTTGTGAGTACACGTTATTTTCTATTTAGGTAATCAATATTTTGTACTTTGAAGTAATTAACTATGATCATCATTTGCGTTTGCAGGCAGAGACTGGGGTTCCTCCAGAGTCGGTAGGTTGGGCTGCCTTTGAACGGACCCATTCCCGGCAGTCTGAAGGAAGTGATGAGAGGGAATGGATTAACTCAAGGGCGCACACAGTAGCGGTTAGACATTTATTGCATTTATTACTTGTTTTATGCACCACAATATTTATTTCATTTTATATGTCTTATTTGTTATGTATTTTTGTCTTTGTAGGAAAATTATACGAAGCTGTCGCAGGAGAGAGACTCACAGCGTGAGACTGACCCGTCATCCTCTGTGTGCGATAATGATAGTCTGTTCATTGAGGCTGCAGGTGGATTTGACAAGAAAGGGAGAGTCTTTGGATACGGTGCCGCTGCTAGCCGACTGAAGCCAACAAAGCGCTCCTCATCCGGCATTGAAGATGTTTCTGCAGGTAAACGTATTTGATATTGAAAATTTCCATTCTCTTGTCCATTCAAATGAAGTCCAAATAATAAATATACTTGATATTGTTTTTGCAGATGAGATGAAGAAGATGAAGGCTTTGACAGCACAGATGACTCAGGAACAGGAGCGGATGCTTGAAGAGCAAGAGAAGATGAGGCAGATGATGATTCAGGAACGAGAGATGATGGAGGAGCGGATGGCTAAGGAACGAGAGATGATGGAGGAGCGGATGAGGCGGATGCAAGAGGAGATGATGAGGCAGATGCAGATTCAACTCAAGTCCCTAATGAACAAGGGTTCGGGGTCGGCTCCTGGTGATGATGACCATGCTGGTGATGATGATGATGATCACAATGCTCCTGTTTAGACTACTGTTTAGAATTTGCCCTTTGTAACATTGTTAGACTACTTTAGTATTTGGTATTTGTTAGATTACTCTTAATGTGCACTTCTTATAATTATTATTATATCCATGAATCACTACTTTTTGTACTCAATTTTTTAAAATTAAAAAAAAATAACATTCAAAATAATTATTAGTTTTTCTAAGAAATTGTTTCTGTAGCAAATGATCAAATATGGGGAATTTGCAAAATTTCTAGTTTGCTATAGAAAAAAAATAAAAAAAAATAAAAAAGGAAAAAAATAAATTTAAAAATAATTAAAAAAAAAAAAGAATTTGCTACGGAATTAATTCCGTAGCAATTTGCTACGGAAAATTTTCCGTAGCAAATTTGCTACGGAAATTTTTCCGTAGCAAATTTGCTACGGAAATGAAATTCCGTCGCAAATTGCGACGGATTTTCCTTATCCGTCGCAATTTGCGACGAAGGATTTTGCTACGGAAAAATTCCGTAGCAAATTCCGTAGCAAAATCGTTTTGCTATGGAAAATCCATATTTTTCCGTAGCAAAATGATTTTGCTACGGAATTTGCTACGGAATTTTTCCGTAGCAAAATCTCAAAATTTTTGTAGTGATGCCTGAATCATACTCGAACTATGTGGGCTTTGATCCCTATCAAGGGTACATAGGCCCTGAACACTGATTCTAGTTCAAGCCCAATTAATCTTGTTCATATCTGAACAGTATGTATATAGATATTTTTCGCTCTTTATATATCTAGTCATCTTACTTTACCTTATAATTTATCATGCCCGTTGCTGATATCTTTATTTATGATATAGAGGAAAAGAGACCTGAGAGAGACGCATATCGTTTTTATTAAAACATATTAATTATATAGTAATTAAAATATAGGTAAATAAAGAATCCTCGTACAATGTTCTTATATTTTAAAAAAAAAAAAATTACCCAGCAACTCGTAAGTGAGAGCCTCTGATTAATTTATAAAATTAAAGTTCCAAAAATGTGCATGCATGTTCCTCAGTCCATAGCTTATGATTGCGTTAGACAAGACCATCACTGTACTAACAATGAATATATATCATACTTCATTTACTTAATTGGATCGCCCACTTAAGAAAACAATTATAATAGCACAAATGTATATGTCAGATCCAACCGTATAAAGGTTTTATATCACTTTAACAATATTTAATTATATTTAATGTACTGAATTACCATATAAAATAGGTCAGTGCTCCACTAATCAAACAAAGCTTTTTCTAAAGCAATTGCTTACTTTAATTACCATATGCCCATCACAAAAATCCTAGCTAGATAGACATGGCCAATTGTCTCCTTACATGCAGTTATTACTTCCTCCCTTAAATCCTTAATATAAGACATATATACCTATTTTAATTAGATTAAGAAAGTTATTTAATATGATATGTATTTTTTAAAACATCATAGTCATCTTCTTTAATTCTCTCATTCTGTCTCCTTTTTAATTATTGTTGAGGAATATCAATAGGAGTAAATTAGGAAAAAATTGACAAATATAAAAACTATATTTTATATTTAGGATCAAGATCATCTTTTTAAATATATCTTATATAAAAACCAGAAGGGCTAATTTAAAAGAAAAATGTAATGCTTCCGGTCCTAGATACATGGGTTAATTTTTGATTTTATTTTAGTCTTAAATATAAGATCCTAATTCATTTTGCCCCTCAAAGATATAATTTTTTTTTTCAAAATTATCCCTATTAATCACATTTATTAAGAATTTTCTATTTGGAGGATACTTTTTAATGCAAACAATTAAATAATGATATTATAGAGAAACCAACACAAATTTGTTATAAATAACTAACTTAATAAACAGTATATAAAAAAACTAACTTAATAAACAAATTTCTTTAATTTTTATAAATTTATTATCTAGCTTCTATACTTAGAAATTGATGGTGTATTATATAGTTAGGAAAAAGGTCCAATTTTTTTTTTTTTTTTCATAAACATAGGTATCCTCTGGTTGGAGGTAATCATATTTAAGACAATATCATATACTAAATATAAACATCTCTTTTAACAAATATTCGAATATTATTTTATCATGTTGTGAGGAATACGCGTCTATCCTATACTCAATTCCCTTAATTTGTAATTGAGATCCAAGTTTTCGAGGAAAGTTAAATTCGAACGCTTCCAATGGATGCGTATTGAAGGGTTATACTTTGGTTCGTGGTTTAATTTGTCGTTTCCTAGAATTTTTTATATTTATATCAAAGTAGTAATCAGATTCAACTTTTGGTTACAATGGGAGGATAGAAAGTGGCTAACTGATGCCCAGAGAAGCTTTTATTTTAATTTTCTGGTGGTATGTGACATCTTAAACCATTAGATTTGATTAAATTAATGGCTTTAGTTATAATTACTTCGGTAACTATAATTAAACTCATGGTAAACATAGAACCTTCTTCTGATCAGAAAGCAATATGCCTTTCCTTGTGTGGAAGCCTTGAATTGGTCGCTGTTGGAAAATAGCTTTATCAACCTGGGAAGGTATAATTTGATATGAATTTTTTTTAATAAATATTTTAATGTTCTTAGAATTGAATTCAATTGATCCGACTAATCCATCAGTTTTTTTTTTTAAGTTTTCGTCTCTTTCAGCAAGTGTACTTCCTAGAGTTAAACTTCTATTTTTCCCCTTATAAGAGTGAGACCAATTATCACTTTGAGGACTAGCTTGTTAATAGTACTAATTAATAATTGAAATGAATACACACCCATATGTGTATCTTGACTTAATTCCCACAAATTCATGGATCAATTGAATTTTAAACCTATTATTTAATCTCATGCGTATCTCTCATTGCGTGTCTAACAATTTATTATTTACTACGTACAGTCTTTATTATCAGATTTCTTTCATAGTGTAACTAGCTTGCACCAGTGATACTAATTTACAATGAATTATTTTACACTTTTCATATCTATCAGCCATTAATTTTAATCTTCCACAATTACCGGAACACGAGTTCAAAAAGTTGAAGCACCACCTAACAAGTTAAAATAAATATAATAGTATAATATTTGAGTAAATTGACTAGAAACAACGAGCATTCGATTTTATATGGTTATCTAATGGGATTTGAGTTAGACTTAACTTGTGGTTACTCCCTTTAATCCTTATTATAAGGCACCAACTAACAATTCTCATAAACCAATAAAAACAGTTAAAATCATTAATAAAGTTGTCCTACAATTTAAGTAACTCACAATATTAATCCTATTAATTATATTAAACTCTAATATTATATTAATTATTACTTCTACACACTACCTTTATTAAGTAAAAGCAAACATAGAAAAAAATAATTAATGTACTTTGGAAAAAAACAATTACCTTATAAAAGGATCAAATATAATTGCTAGTTTTAATGCCTTATAATGAAAACCACAAGGAGTAAGTTTTTATGTACTCATACTAACCTGAATTCAAATTTTTGTACTTAAATGGTCAAAACCGATTCCATTATGACTATCGCTTGTTGGTCCAAGGGTTCAATATTTGTTTTACAATAATGATTTTCATATGATGCTCATTGATTTGATAACTCAATGTTGCCGTTAATTAAAAAACTAAGGAATGTTTGAGTTAGTGTTTGATAAGTAAGATTATGTAAGTCGATACAAATAGGTACTAATTAAGTAATGTGATTGTTCGATGCTTTTTGTAGCCATAAAAAACGTTTCCTGAATCTTGCGGTGTTCAATGAATGGTTTAGAAGCCTTTTTTGTAACTTTAATCTATTTTTTAACAGACTATTTTATTAGCAGTTTACATTATTCATTTGGTTAAGGCACATAATCTATTCTTCCAATAATCATTTATCACTGAATTCGATATAGGTCTTTTACCATTAAAATATAAATGTACAATTACATCCTTTCTACTACAGTATAATTTCAGAATCTTTTAACTTGTATTTGAAATAAAATTTCAACGGTGGGATTAACTGAAATTATCCCTCTTAAAAATAGCATGCATGTTATCTTCCAAAGTTGTTTTAGATTTTGTGCTTTAATTTGGAGTATAAGTTGCATTCTTACCAAATAAACCAACTTTTGTATTAAATTCTGCAATGTTGTATGCTTTCATTGATTTTCTATTTATCTAAATAGAGTTTGGATGATAGCATTGATGTTAGTGCTGCGCTATCTGAGATACTTTTAAGTGATTATGTCTACTGAAAACTTTTATTATAAAATTTGACATATATGGTAGGGGGATTAATTGTACATTATGAAAAGTTTAACACATGAAATTATGACAATTTATCATCGTTAGCATGTCATAGTAAGTTTTCGAATGCAACCTCTCCACTTATGAAAGTAAGGTTGTGTACATTTTTCGTTCCCTATATCCTATTTGATATAAGTCTTGTGATCTAGACTGTCCTTATAATATGTCATTGTAAGTGAAATTAATTAACAAGTGAAATAACAACTATTAAAAAATAGATCAGTTAGTATTAACAAGTTGTGAAATTTTTATAATTTTCCCTTCTTATCATGACAAATGTTATATAAAAGTTAAAAACAAAAACCAAAAGAGAGAGAGAGAGAGAGAGAGAGAGGGGGGTAGACATTAAGGTGGGAGAGTGGTGGGAATGACGGTGAAGGAGGGCCATGAAGGGTGGGGCAAGGAAGAAGACAAGAGTGGGGCCCACGCGCCGTGGCACCATCTCCCACTTGCCCATTGCCTGCTCCTTTTCTCTATTTTGAAATTAATTCCTTAACCATTTGTAGGATCAATAATTTAAAATAGAGTTAATTAGTAAATTTATGTCAGAAGTATACGTTTAGAAGTAATTTTGTTCTCAAAGTTTTTTGGCTCAATGTAGCTCTAGAAGTCTAAAAACGTAATACTTTTATCATTTTCCATTAAAAAATTAACGTTGATCATTAAAAAAGTGACATTGACCATTAATTTTTTAACGAAAAATGTCAACATTGTTACGTTTTTAGATTTTCGGGGTTACATTGAGCCCAAAAAAAAAAATTTCAGAACAAAATTGTTCATGAGCGTGTATTTCTATATCAGATTTGCTATTTAATCCTTTAAAATAATGAATGCATGTATATACTGTAGTGTTCTTTTTTATTTGAAAACAAATTAACCTTAATATTGTCAAATAATTTATTTTAATTGTTAAAAAATGATGGCTCTCATTAGAAATTTCATATGCATGATGTAGATTTTAATTTTTTCTTTAAAAAAACAATATCCAGTTTCTCTCACTCAATTATTCACTATTGATTATTAAATTTCTAATTCTAATTTATATAGTTGGCTTGTTAACCCAATTCCTAAACCATGGTTAATTCGTGTAAGCCCACCACATCCCCAAAATTCAAAATTCATAAACTATTATTAATATCCCATCAACCAATCCCCCACCTCAAACATCCTCATTTAATTAATTCCTCTATCACACACACAAGCGCAACCATTTTTAGCCACACATTTCCACGCGCCATTTTCTATATTTCTCTCTTTTTTATTAAATATTTGTTTTTGTTCCATCTTATTAAATATTTTTTTGGTCTATTACAAACCTCTTTAATTTAATTATCCTAAGCTCTCCTTAATATACGTCTTAATTTTCAATTTTTTATAAATATATTTCATTTGGTGTATAATGTAAGACACTTTCAACAGTTATATATCACACATATATATTAAGAAAATTTAATTTAAAAAATCTCACAAAAAAACTTATTTTTTTTATTTCCAACTAATTAACACCAACAATTTATCATGCATAATTACTCAAATAACGTAAAAATATTGACCATCACATGGGTAAAAATAAAAAGACAATTCTTAAATATTTAAATTATTACTCTAATCCACTTGCATGGCATTGGAAGAATAAATTATTGGCCCGTGAAAGGTCTTTAATTATCCCATTTTTTGTTACTACATGATGCTTTTTGTTTTTTGAAAAATCCCTCTTAATTTTTTTTAATGATTTTTGTACATGAAATTGTATAAAGCACTACTGATATTATATTGTGTATGAAAACATATCAAAACCTTAATAAAATTTTTAAATAGGGATTTCTCATCAATCTTTTCAATATTTTTATAACTTGGCATTAGGACCCCTCTTATTACCAAGTTAACATCAATAATATATCATAAGAAACATAAACTTTCATTATATATCATGCTAGCTTACTGGTTTCGTAATTTTTCATTTGATTAAATATATGGATTATACATGTAATGCATCTTTACAAGAGAATCCCGTATTATATTGATGCATTTTATAATTATATTATATTATATTATAAAATAAATGTATTCTCTAATCTTGAAAAATGTTACTCTCTTTAGTTAAAAAACTCACACTTCAATAAGACACACTAAAAATGGAAACAACCAAATCGTTATCTGTTTTTTCCGTCCGACAACAAAATTTTTCAACTTTAGTTTGTTCATTTTATTTTTATAACTTATACTCTACTGTTTAAGAATACCAACCGTACGTCCATGCAGCTTCCTATTATGGCAACGTGCCAATTAAATATTTTGATCAAATTATATAGTTTCCATAAATTGACTTTTCTGGCAAAAAGAAAACATAGATTGACTTAAATTATATAAAGACATTTAGTTTTTCATATAAAAAATTCTAATATATGTACAAAGATGTCCTGCTCACCCGGACACGTAATAATAAATTTAATTTATCCAGATGTATTTTATTCAATAAACTAGCATATCTTTCAGATTTATTATATACTGTTGTCCCGTTACTGCATAAACTACATGCCTTCCCAGATTTTAATGACATATATAATATAATTTGATTATTATTTGTGGAGGAACATCATCCAATACAGTAATGATAATAATTGTTTATAACCTTTTTAAAAATAAAATAGGGGATCAAATCATGCATTGACCCAAAATCATGTTAACTTTATAATAATAATTTCAAATAAATTATGATAACTTTATTGCGATTTAGATAAACTAAATTTTGATGTGTCTCTTTTGCTTTAAATATTTGGCCCAACTGCTCTGATCACACATTTTAATTAATATATATTGCGTTTATAAACCTACTCTCAAATATTACGCATATACCACTCTAATCCTATTTATAAATCCATTAATGACCAAAAAATTTGGTTCTATTTATAATTTAGTTTCAGGATAATAAATAAAATTGTGACAATTTTGCCAATATTAATTATACTCGTGAAGATAGAGAAAGAAGAAATAGTTGAAAAATACCTAATTATAAATAAGGACAAAGTTGAAAATTTACTCCATAATCATTAAGTTAACTTCCTCTCATTAGTAAATAAGATTTGGTCAAAATAAACTTATAAATAAAATTATATGGTCCTGGTTGGAGCTCCTTAACTGAACTGACACAAACCTACTTACAAAGCAAAAGGTTGTGAATTCGACTTTGTATATGGATGACAAAAAAAATCGTCATTTACTAATATATACTGGTGCAGTTTAAGTGTCATCCACGCAAATTCACACACTGGTTAATCTATATCTCTTTATACATAACTGGTGATTTATTGATGTTGCAGTGTTTGTCCCAAACTAATAAATTATTCAAAATAGCATAAATCGGTTTATGTGAGTGCGCCAAAAACTATAAAACGTGATTAATTATAATGATAAAATTAAGACAAAAGTGGGATAACTACCCTCTTTGAAAATTCAAACATTGAGGTGACCAGTCGATTGTCTAAGGTATACACGTTAATTTCTCACTAACCTGAGAGCAACAAGTGAGATTTATATAGAGCTATATTATATATAGACACAATTGAAAATGTAATCAGTTAATTCTCTAGTGTAGAAACTATAGTTTTTTTTAAAAAAAAAAAAAAATTGAATTATAGACGACAGGACTAAATAGCCGAAATTGACTGTTGTCTTCAAGTCATACAAAAACATTTCAAAAATCAATTGGGAAGTTTAGTTTAAAATACACACACACATATATAGCAAAATAAAAACTTTTTTTTTTTTGATGCAATAGGCAGGGGTCGAACCCCTGAGGGGAGGGGGGAGGTCAGACTCCTAAGCCTGGCACTAGTGCCAACACGCTACAAGGCGAACAGCTCATTGCATGCTTAATTGTAATCTTAATTACTCTCTTTCACCAAATTATAAGCCATAAAACTAAGATGTCTTCTCCAAATTTTCGAATCTACAATATATGATCCATCATAAATTGATCTATTCGTCAAAATTTAACTAATAGATTTGCTAGTCATAATCTTAAAGAGTTTTGTTATCATATCATAGCTAGGAATTTGGTCACATATATGCATCTCTTGTTGGTTAGGTGCTATATATTTTTAAACGCACATACTTATTATGATCAAATCTCATTATTGGGAGTCAATATCCATAAACAGAAATCAAGAAAAATTGTTGCCTTTGCGCTGGAACATAAAATCTGGTAATTAAAGAGTTAACATTATATACATTATGTTTCAGGATTCATGACAATTTGTTGGGATGAGTTATTTTTGTGTGTGTGTGTGTGTGTGATTTAGTGTATTTAGTTATGTCAGAAAAGGGAGCACACAATTCTATCTGCTTTTTTTTTTTGAATAGAGATGTTATAATATTATTGTTTTTATAAAATTATACTTGCATTTTCCTGGCTTACGATTTAATTTTGATTAGCAAAAATAAAATAAAAAAGTGTACCTCATATATTCAAAATATTAAATAACTGAGAATATATATATCTTTTAAAAAAAGAAGGTTAAAGGGCTTAAATGCCCCAGAAGTTTTTGCGTATGGGCATTGGACACTTGGAAGTTTTTGAAAAGGAACAGTTTAAAAAAAGAGCAATTTTACACCTCCATTAACCAGTTCTAACAATAAACTTTTGTTAACCAACTATGCAAAAATGGCATGCCTATGTGGCGTTGGCCTCACGATTTTTTGTCCATGTCAATTGTCATATTTTTCTAAAGAAAAACTTTGATCCTCCCCTGCAATGCCTTCAGTCTTTAATATAAGACTCTATTGAGTTATTTTGGGAGATTAAAAAAAGTAAATAAATTACTTAATTAAATATTAGTTCATAAACCAAGCAAATTAGTTTTAAAAAATGATAAATATAAATACATCAAAATAATTTATTTAGCTTCCTTGATCTCCTAAATTAATCAACGTCTAGAACTAGTATTTGTTTTTTTTAAAAAAAAATTAATATGATTGAAATGTGAAACTCCTAAACTAATATATAATTAAGTAAATTATTTACCTTTTTTTATCTCCCAAAATAACTCAACCTAGTCTTATTTCAATGATTGAAGATATTGGATGAGAGAATCCATGTTTTTTATTTTAAAAAATTCTTACCAAAAAATATAACGACTGATGTGAACAAAAAAATGTGTGGTAAATGACACTTACGCTTGCCACATTTGCATATTTGGTCAACAAACATTGACTATTAAGGTTAGTTAATGGAGGGACAAAATTGTGACATTTTTAAAACTTTTAAAATATATTTGTCCCCTCAAAAACTTCTAGATACCTAATGCTCATACGCAAGATTTTCGGAGGCATTTAAGCCCATTAACCCTTTAAAATAAGTGTCACAATAGTATTCAAATCTCATTCAATTTTTCCCATTAAAACTGTTGCCGCTGGAGAGACCCACACACAAACAATGGCATTTACTGGTAACTTCATGAAAGAAGCGTGACGTAAAATTATTGGATAATTATGAAAATATTTATCAATAGGTAGCATGCATGGTGAAGATTTTCCTAATTAAATTATATTTTTGAACAAAAATTAAATACCACTTTTTATTGTAAAGACTTAAAAACTTCAGAGCAATGGGCATATAAACTTTCTTCTCAAGTATTAAGGCAAACGAACGTCTCTCAAAGTATGATGTAAGAGTTTGGTGACATGTTTGTTTCAGTAATCTTTTATTTTATGAAATTCTTCCATTACATTATTTGGGACAAGATTATGCCTTTCATATCTATAAATTCTTTTTTTCCAAGTTCTATTTATAAATAAGATTTTTTTTAAAAAAAATGCATCACATGTAAAGGATTAGAGAAAATAAAAAAGGTGGAAACATTTTTTTGCAATAAAGAGAAAATCGAAGAGGTACCCTCCTCAGTATCGTTGGGGTATGGTACCGGTGGTGGAGGGTTTTTCAGCGGCCTTAGTAATCTCCCTTAGTTTGTCCTACATCCAGTAATCAAATCTTCTTCTCCATTACTCTTTGGTGAACACCTGTGGCTTCTTCTTTTTAATGTTTGTTCACTCTATCAGTTGAGTATATTTAATCAATTAATGATCAAAATTGACATAAATAACACTTAGGGCGACATTGCTATGGTTTAAAAACTTCTAAAAAATATTGAACCTAAAAAACATTCATGACAACATTACTCATGAATAAAAACTTATAGGGCAAATTTTGCACCTTAACCCTATCTCAATGAATTGGGTAACATCAATAATAAGAAGGCAAAATCGCTATGAATTGAGAATTTTCAAGACGAGATTAAACCTAAAAAAACTTTTGAAGTAACATTGCTTTTAAGTGACATTTCTAAAGCATAATTTGCTCCTATTATTTACTCAAAGATGATGTTTTAGCATAATAATTTGTAGGGTTCATGGGGTTCAAGTATAACTTTAGTAGGGTTTATTTAAACAGCGCGTGGTGAGCACGCTCTTCCTGGTAGGAGTGATTAACACCACTAACCATTCTTCCTTCGTCGTCCCTCCGAATAAGAAAGCGTATTAGCCATTTTCTCAACTTATTTTATTTTTTTTATTCTCTTCTTTTTCAATATTTAATCTTTTCGTTGCCCCAACACATGACTGCGTTTTTTAGTCCCTTGTCTCCTCCATCATCCTCTCTCTCTCTCTGTTCATCTTCATCTTCTTCTCTCTTCTCTCTTTCGTTTTCTCTGAACTCAATCTATCACCTGCACTTCCTGTTTCTTCGTTTTTATTTATCATCGCTTATCAGATTTCTCAATTTCAGACCTTCAATCTTTTCTGCAATAAACCCTTCTTCTTCTCTCTCTCACTTCCTTTCCCTTGTCTTTTCTTTTTTCTATATATTTCCCATCACTTCCCTTAAAATATACAAAAGCAATCAAAAACCGCAAACCCAAAACTACTGTTTCTTAAAAAAATTCCTCCGACTATTTAATATCCCCTCTATCATAAAATTATTTCCCCTTTTGTTTCCTGTTTAATTTTCTTTTAATAATTTAAAATCTCTCTTCCTTTGATGTATCTATGGCTGGTCTGGATTTAGGCACTGCTTCTCGCTTTGTTCCAAATCTCCACAGGTCTAACTTGCGCCTTCCCCAGCAGCAGCAACCCGAATCCGAAGAAGATGCAAATAGGGCGAATCCATTTTCCGGCGACGACGGTCCCCACCAAGGCCTCGAGCTGGCCTCCACGGGACCCGGCGACATCGTGGCACGTCGACCACGTGGACGGCCACCTGGATCCAAGAACAAGGCCAAGCCACCGGTCATAATAACCAGAGAGAGTGCCAATACCTTACGAGCTCATATTCTCGAAGTCGGTAACGGTTGCGACGTGTTTGACTGCGTTGCCACCTACGCTCGCCGGAGGCAACGTGGGATCTGTATTTTAAGTGGAAGTGGCACGGTGACAAATGTGACCCTAAGGCAGCCTGGTGGTGCTGGAGCTGTAGTGAGTCTTCATGGAAGGTTCGAGATATTGTCGTTGTCGGGATCGTTTCTGCCGCCTCCGGCGCCGCCCGGTGCGACGAGCCTTACGATATATTTGGGCGGAGGGCAAGGGCAAGTTGTCGGAGGAAGCGTGGTGGGAGAGCTGAGGGCGGCGGGTCCGGTGATCGTGATCGCTTCTTCGTTTACGAACGTGGCGTACGAGAGACTTCCGTTGGATGAGGAGGAGCAGGAGCAGCTTCAGATGCAGACACCTGGCTCCGGTCAGGGGGGTTCCGGGGGCGGCGGCGGAGGGAATAACTCTTATCCTGACCCGTCTTCTGGTCTACCTTTCTTCAATTTGCCGCTTAATATGCCACATCAGCAGCAGCAGCACAATGTTCAGATGCCGGTCGACGGCTGGACCGGAAACTCAGGTTCACGTCCGTCCTTTTAATTAGAAAAATGTCGATTTTTCTTTTGTGGATACGCATTAAGGTCAGCGAATTCATGAACTACTGCTTCTGCTACTTCCACTGTATGAGTTTTATATGCTTCTCTCTCTCAATTTTCTTCTTGATGATGTAGTTTTGAGTTTTTTATAATCACTGTACTTCTCAATTAGCTGCTCATTGTTTTCTCTTTATCCATTTCCATGGATCTATATATCTCTGAGCAGTTCTTTCCTTTTCTGGAATGTTTTAAGGATTCAGCTTTAATAACAATCGCTTGCTTGCACATGCATTATTTACTTTTCTTGTTTCAATTCGATGAAGTACGACTATATCGTTTGTCGACAAAGACATGAACAAAATTTCTAACCACATGTATAATTTGTTTTCTTTAGTTATTACCTTCCCCAATTTTCGCAACAACTAGGATGTATTATTAAGTCATTGGTTTGATGGTTTGACTAAGTTATTACTTATTACAAAATGATCATATTATTATTAAATACGATATTCGTGTTAGGTATGCTACTTGGGTTTTCTGAGAATAAAAAGGTGGCTCTTTACGGCTTTAAAGTTTTAAGAGTATATATATTATTAACAGTAGTGTTTCTATTTGAATATAAAAAATTCCTCATTATCATGAAGAACTACTGCTGATTCTAAACAACCTTACATATCCAGTTTCCTTTCTATAAATATTTAAGCTGACCTAATGAGGGTGCCAATAATCTCTCTCTTCATAGTTGTTTGCCTTACATGCGTCCAAGAAGAAAAAGGAAACAATTTAAAAAAAAAAAAAAGTCTTCTCTAATCTCTTGGTATTTCAATTAGGAAGTCGTTTATTTAATTGCCTCCCTGCATATTATATTTCATGCATCATGATATAATTTTTCATCTTTTATTTTCTGGACACACACACACACATATATAGATATAGGCAGGTATATACATGTACACACAAATGAATCTTTGAATCACTTCCTTTGCTAGCTATTTCGTGTCAACACTAATTGCCATAGCCAGTTTAGAGAGTGAAGTTCATCTGATTATGATCTGAAACGGAAGTTTAGGTTTTTTATTGGTTTAATTACTGATATACTAGTGTAGTAGTTTGGTTCAACTTATCTCATGTCTGTTCTGAGAATCTTCTGGTGCAAAACAAACGACATGGTTCTGATCTGCCTGCAAGTACTTGCCCTAGCTAGAACTTCAGTCTTATACATGATGCTCAAATGAATACTCAGTTGAATCAGACTTTGAAATATATCTTTGATCTGATTGGGGCTAGTATTCTAACGTAAGACGATGAGTTATATTTCTGTGAATATGGATCAAATAATTTCCAAGTAAGAGTGGATTGGATGGGTTAGGTTGATTTCAGGGTGGCCAGGCAAGGAGGACTTCAGATATTGCGGAGATGTGATGTCAACTTTACTTTAATTATATATTCTCCACTCAATTTGTTATATGCAATTAAATAGCCTTATATATGAAGAACAAAGCACTCACTACTTTGCTTGTTGCACCCCAATAGTAAATACTTAGTGAGGCTGTACCACGCCTTCGACTATTTTAATGGCGTTTCACAATCTTTGGTATTTTAAGTTATCCTTCACCCATAAAAAGGAATTCACTCACCAACGAACTTACAACCTCTTGTTTAAGCCAAGACTTAAGAAAGTGCTTGCTGTGAGCTTAGTTACATGGCTCCAACTTGTTGACCTTTTTTTCTTAATTATATATGAGTGTGCTTTAATGACTTCAAGAGTGATATGCTTTAAATATACTTCTTAGTTTGCTTAATTACTTAACCTAATATCTAGCTAGCTAGCTAGTAATATGACAATATGTTATGATCTCTGGTAATTTAATTTTAGTGATCTGCATCCACCAGAGGGGAAAATCTGATAGCCCTTTTATATATATATATTTCGTCAATGGAACTTCGCCTTTGTGAAACGGATCACAACGACAAGACTTCAAATTATATTAATTTTATCTACTGTGGCTGTGAATGACATTCTTTTACAATTCATCATAAAGTTCGTCTTTGATGCCATCTGTTCATTGTACGGTTACTGGTTATATGGTCTTTAGAGAATACCCATCTAGTCATAAATATAAGACATAATTTATAGTGTAATTTATGTTTTATATATATTTAAGACCGGAAATAGTAAATTTTATGGCGTTAATAAATTATTCAGATAGTGAAAGTACATAATTAGCATATAATGATCGAAGTGATCTGCTTTGACCATTCATTCTTCAGTATTTTTATGCCTATTTTACATAATGTTTAAGCTCCATTATCATATATTTAATCGAACACCTATAATACTGGAGATACAACCACCAATTAAACTCTGCGTGTGCGCGTGTTTCGTTTTTTCCAACCCTACTTTCAGATTCAGATTGAGAAAACAGAATAGAGATTAACAAGGAGGAATAGCTAGTCACTGCATCGGATCACTTAAAATATTTTGTTTAATTTTTACGTCATTTTCTACCTCATCATCAAGAGTGCTTATAATAAGTGCCACATAATCGGACCTTTTTCCCTTAATCCGACCAAATATGTACCAAGATCATCTGGGTAAAAACACTAATGGAAGGCAATAGAAGTAGTTATTCGACCGCACTAATTCCCACTTTAGCCATATATAATATCATCTTTCTCTTGTTCAGAGGAAAAAAAATTTAATAATACTATTGAAAATATTGATTGAAGTATTATTGAGTAAAAGGCTATTCAAGAAGTGTTATTTATGTCATCTATAACCATATAAGTATCTGAAAAACCAATGAGCCGAGCATATAACTAACAAATTAAAATGTATCTTTGGGGGAACATATTCCATTTTTTTGGAAAATAATAATTAATGTAGAGGGACTAAACTTTTGAGTTGTCGATTTGAACAAACCTATCTATATTTATTTGCTTCCCTGACCCTAGTTAACTTTGAGGAATATATATATAGAGTTCAACTTCAACATCCTTTAAAAAAAAAAAAAGGATTCCAAAATTGTTAGGCTGGACTGATTTTAAGGTCTTAGATTTGAGAACTTATTATCATGATAAACTTTAGAACTTGTTTTATTTACCATGGCACTTGAATTACTTCTATAATTGTCTGCGTGTGTTCTAAAGTAATTTATTGTTAGAGAAGTGAAATGAGTCAATATTTTTGTCATTTGATAAAATTTGTATAATTTAGTAAACATGGTTGTTAAAAGAATTTTATTCAGTAATAGACTTATAGACACATGTTTTCTTATATTGGTTAGTGGTAGTGAATATAAAATGATTTTGTTAGGGCTTTATATTTATATATATATATATATGGAAAAATGATGTGTGCAGTGACTGCAGGTAAGAGTTTTTGCAGTGAGGTTGATACTGCACCGTTTTGTGCTATGTTGTTGGAAAAAAAAAAGCGTAATAGCTATAATATCAAAAAATCGCGATGATATATTGAGACAATGTTGATTGTGGTTTCCAGTAAAC
Organism: Acacia crassicarpa; assembly: GCA_034222035.1. Classification (NCBI taxonomy): domain Eukaryota; kingdom Viridiplantae; phylum Streptophyta; class Magnoliopsida; order Fabales; family Fabaceae; genus Acacia; species Acacia crassicarpa. Next base: position 4,959,723 of record JAWXYG010000010.1, read on the forward strand.
AGACAAATGAAGATTGCGGTGATTTATTTCCATGTAGGAATTAGGAATTAATTATCAGATTCTCTATTCTTTAATCACAACAATAAATCAAATAGGTCCAATTTAGGAATTAGGAATCAAAATAGTGTAGTATCAACCTCACTGCAAAAATACTTACCTGCAGTCACTGCTATATATATATATATATATATATATATATATAAGACATGGGTTGTGGCACCTGAAGAGTTGTTAAAAGGAGAAAGATTCCCAATCCCCTCTAATTATTGTACATAATTAAAAATTTTGGTTTTGTATACACATAAACAGAGAATGGAATATAGCTAGTGAGGTGAGATTGTTTATTAAGAGTTTATTTTTTCCATGTTTGGTATTACGCAATAAAACGCGTCTAATCTAATTATATATATATATATATATATATATATATATATATATATATATATATGGTTAAATCATGATCATTGTGACGTACATGTACCAATATAATATAGCTCAAGTGGGGTTGAATAATTAAGTGTTTGGAAATAGGGAAAATAATAATTTATAGCTTGAATAAAAGAATCGAACTGACTTAGTCGTGCGGGCAAATATAATATGAGATTATGCTTATGCTTCCACCCAGTTGATTCTAAGCTGTCAACTTCATTATATGCAGATAAAATAAACAAGATCATCACCTGAATTTTATAATTTTATAAGAAATTAGCTAGTAATTAATCAAATTAAGTTGAATAATCAAGTAATATAGACTTTCCAACAAAGAGTGTGATTATACATAGCCACGTTTTGAAGGACTGATGATGTTGTGTGAGGCCACCAAATGATGGGGCCGAACTGACAATCATGTCAAATTAAGTACTACGGATTAACTGGTTAAAGCCATTAATTATTCATTAAGCTTCATTTAATAAAGAGAGTGAAATAATTAATCCAAGTCATAATGAGTATATTTATTATGTTAATTATATTACCGTACACTTAGCTCACCATGGGATTGTTGTTGAAAGATGATCACTTCACAGTTTACTCCTTCTGATATAAAATATAAATCATTTTCAACCTGCTCAACGGAATCACGGAATAATAACAATTAACTCATTAAATATGTCTTAAATTAAAAACTTTTTTCACCTTAACCGTTGTTCAAATTTGTATTACACACTTCTCGGCCCCTTTCTCAATATCCAATGTAAACTACTAATAAATATGGGTAAAATTGAGAAGTTGCAATTACTAATTTTCTAGGTGACTTATCAAAGGACCAAATGTTTCTTCTAGTGCCCTATATTTTGGATAGCTGGGAGCATAGTAACATGACCCTGATAAAACATGTGAATTTCTTTATTCCGCATCGTTATTTTTATGTAGGCATGTTAATTAACTTTGTTTTAAAATATGAGAAATATATAAAGTAACTTTTGAACTATAAAATTTAAACAAAGGTCACAATCAAGGGTGCATTTAGGATAAATTGAAGGGTTCATACCAATAAGTAGTTGAGAACAAGGGAAGAAGCACTTGATATCTTGCAAGGGTCAAGTCTAGGCCATTTGAATGCCCTGTTGTTCTAGAGAAGGTAATTAACCTTTGAATTTGAGATAAGGGTAACTTTTGAAAACAAATGAGGTGAAACTTGAAAGAGCTGAAACGTTCAAGACAAGAAATTGAAGTCAAATATTCTGTGCTACTAAACTTTGACCCAACAACTAATTTAGGCTTAGATTTTTTTTTTTTTTTAAGCCTGAATTTGGTCTCAGATTGAATTGTTCACCCTTTTGTCTCTATGAAAATAAACAAATGTCATAGCTTACGCAAATATTTTTTTCAACAAGGAAGAAAACAGACCTCAAGCTACAAAAGTAGCACAAAGCTAATTGTTGTTGTTGATGGTATTATGAAATAAAGTGTAGTTTGAGAGAACTTAAAAAAAGTATTTTGCACTTTATGAATAAAACTATCCTTACATATTCATTTTGTATGACATAAAATTACTTGAAATAAGTTGATGCAAACAAGCACAAAGTCCTATAATATATTTTCACATGCCATCTTGGACCTGTGACCTAACTAATACAAATATATTTGACTCGGCCCTCTTTCTTTCTTTCTTTTTTAAATACTTTTAAATACTTTCAACTAGTATTCGGTTTTAGGATTTGTGGTTTCTCCTCCCAACATAAGTGGCTCTTTTAGGACTCAAACTCAAAACCTAGAAAGATCTATTAGTAAAAGTATAGTACCGCTTTCTTTGCTGAGCATGCTTGGCTGGGAGGGCTCATTAAATACTGGGTTTTTGTTCTCTCTATTTGCTCTCTCACTCTAAATTTAACAGCGGTCCCGATTTGTGAGTGCTCCCTACTAAGCACTTTGCTTAGCAGGAAAACTACTTCCCTAAAATTATAGACTCGTCTAAAATGAAAATGAATATTAATATAAATTATAAAATTTATATTATATATGAAGAGTGTGACTCGATCATGTGAGACTCTATTGTCTAATTATATATATTGACCAAGATGGCATCTAATTATAAATAAAACAGCTAGCTAGTTTATAAATTTAGGAGCAAAGTTAAAATTTAGTTGCGTTGATGATCAACTGATACCAAACACTTCCTTAAGTCTTTTTTATACATAAGGTTATGTGTTCAACCTTCTACATATATATGCGTGTAAGTTCTTTTCGTTAGTAATGACCAAAAAAAAAAATACTCCCTCCGATTCTAGTTATAAAATAAAGTTTGTAGTGCAAATTGTATTATAAGTTTTGCCATATAATTAGAACTAGAGGTAGTAATTTACATAACCTGTTGAGAACGTTGGAATTGTACAACACCATCAATATATATTTAGAGGTACGTACTACGACGCTAGTCAGTCCCCTCACTTCACTTCTCTATGAATCATGAATTGATTTAGTAACACAACACCATAAATGATTAAGACTTCAAATATTGGTTAAATAATTAATATCCGCTTCAATAGAAACATATCGGGATAGTAGAAATATTCAACATTCAATTCACGCTCTAGTCTTTGATTGAAACGAGACGGTATCAATAACATCACAAGTGATTGAATGGAAGATGAAAGAAAATTATGATTCAGGCTCAGAATAGAATTCAATGATATCTTTCCAACTGAATTTGGAGGAAGAAGAAAAGTCATTATTATGGAAGAGCCACAACATGTGCTCGAACAAAATGGCGTCCACATGATTCACAAAAATGGCTCTTTCTTCGCTTCTGAAATATGAGTCCGTCGTCTCCATCAAAACCCTGAAAGGCTTCTCCTCAAGAATAGACGCCTCCACCACAAACATCCTCTTCTCTTTCCCCACTATCACACTCACTATCTCTGAATATTCCTCATCAAACTCATCTTTCCTTAAAACCTCGTACCTCGGACGACGACCATTGTTGCACTTCTTTCTCTTCCATGAAACTGGTAACATCAAGCAGCTGCAGCTGCAATCCATATGGAATAATATTCTAAAGCTTTTGCGTTTGTATCCTTGAGAAGGAGTTTATAGCAGAGGAGGCATCAAAGACTGAGGTTTATCTTTTCTTTGCCGACTCTGACGTTCATGATGAACTCATCAAAACCTCGCAGGCCTTCGTTGATTCCTAGGAATATGTTGAATCGCTTGGCTTAACTCCAAATTTTTTGCTTTTGCTTACAATAGACAATGATGTTGCACAAAAATAATATGGAAAATGATAAATAGGAGTGCTATTTAAGATATATGCATGAAAACTTTATACATATCATATGTATCGGCTATATTTGTTTGCATTTAGTGTTGTCTAACTTGATCGTGTTTTTGTATTCTCTCTCCCCCTCATATGGGCCTTGAGTGCCCATAAGACAAAAGAAGGATCATTAATAGCCCAAATGATATTAAAGGTGTGGGTGTTAAATTTTGCCTTGTAATATTTAATTTAAAAAGTATTTGCTAGCCCATTGGAGATCTCAAACATGATCACTAAGGATAGCAGTGCAGTGGCACAGCTGGTGGTATTGAGATGTCTTATATCTCCCCTCAGGTTCCGTGTTCGAATCCCCCCTCCCCTCGCCTTATACCCAAAAAAAAAAAAAGGGTAAATACCAATGACTTTGATATTATAAGTGGGATCGAACTCATAACTTCTCAATAATAGGGGTGCTTATACGTCATTAGGTCACAAGACTAGTGGTAACATAAAATCAAAGTAAGCTTTCAGGTTTCACAACTACTGGCAGCCGTGCCGGTGGAGTGAAGAAAAGTGGGGGAATAGTTGGAGAGACTTTCTGGTAATTATGTTTTGTTGTGAGAATTGAGTATATGACATTTCAACAATTCCGAGGGCTTAAGTGTCAATATTGCTCTTCTGTGGGATTTAAAAGCTATTCTCCATTGTTGCGTTTCTATATGGTTTAAGATGTTTGGATCCAAACATTTGAATGAAAGTGTTATTGCTATGGGAGCTTTACACTTATCTGAGTTATGGTTAAAATATATTTTTAGTCTTTTAAGTTTTACATGATATATATTTTTAGTTTCTTAATTTTATAAAGTATACTCAGTTTACACATATTTTAAATTTAATATTAATGACATTTAATTATATCGTCAATCACTTAATTTTTCACTGTCATCATTTGAGTTTGATGAGTTAACATTTTCCGTTAGTAATATCAACAGTGTTAGAATAAATATACTTCATTAAGTTAAAGGACAAAAAATATACCTATGTAAATTTAAATGACTAAAAATATACTTCATCCTATCTTATTTGAATTAATCAAGTTCCTGAAAATTAGGCATATTTCTAAACATAAAAGCAATCGAAATTGAGGATAAAAATTAATAATTAATTCATTCCTTGGTGTTAAATAACAAACAAATATTATTGAGTTGAATTTTTCTAAATATACATAATCTGTCCATATTAAAAATGAAATACTAACCCATTAACCATATAAAGAAGATATCACATGAGGATTTTTTTCAGCTATTGAGATCGAATTATCGACATATTAAAATGAATTATCAGATAACGATAACACACCAAATAAGAAAACCTTAGACATTTTCTTATCAAAAAGTCAATATCTATTGGATATCCAATGGTTTGTTACCCCGTTCAAGTTGAACACAACAAAGACAGTTGCAAATATAAACTTCCTAAATATTTCCAAGATCAGTCGGCCAGCTACAATAAACAGAACATAAAATCCAATGTACTTGTAAAAGCAATTCAGAATAACAGAATTTAGATAACAGAAAGCATATTTATCTGCTATAAGCGCCGACAATCTTAAAATTAAGAAAATATTCCTAAATCAACTGAGACTAAAAACAAGGATAACAACAGAACTCATGGTGATGTAGCCTTCAGCATAGGCTCTTCTTCTAAGATTGTTCCCCAATAATGGAAGTTAGCATTCAAGAATTGACCCTCTATCCACTAATTCCATACTTTGCCTTGAAAATACCCCTCCTCGGCATCGTCAAGTCATAGAGCATCTTCCAGGTCAAAAAGTAAAAGTCATAAAGCTTCTTCTTCACTGCTGGGTTTGACCAGCCCATAGTTGAGGATGATACATCTGCATATTGTGAATCGAGGGCTGGGTAGTATTATTGTAGAGTGCAGGTCCCCTATTAAAATCACCATTATTCTCATTCTCTTCAGAGGACTCAGATGAAGGGCCTTGAGAGGTAGGGCTGGTAGAAGTTGTCGGTGCACCAAAATTTAACATCTGGGAAACTGGTGCTGAAGAAGGCCCCGATTTCTGAGTATTTGAGCTTGACTTTTTCCCATCAGCAATAAAGCTACCCACAATAACCTGTTAATAATTAGAACAGTCACTAAAACAAAACATAATAATTTTGGCTATCCATCACGCATAAAAATTTCCCATAAACAAGTAACAAGAAGAACATGATTCTCTCGGTCCTAAATAAAGGACATATTTAATTAATTTAATTAGATTAAGGAAGTTGGTTAAGTTAGTTAATATGATACACATATTCTAAAACACCCTCAACATCTTCCTTAATTTCCCCATTCCCTCTACTCTTTAATTATTGTTGACGAACATCAATAAAGGTAAATTAAGAAAATGTTTACAAATATAAAAATTATGTCTTATATATAGGACCAAGATCAACTCCTCAAATATGTCTTACATTAATGACTAGAGAAGTATTGCTCAAAGAGCTCTCTTTCATGATAGACAATGTTTCTATCATCGAGAGAAATACCTGCACTGTGGATGCAGCGATTAGCGTTCCAGCAACTCCGCCACCTAAAACTTTACCATCTGACCCCGCAAGAGACACACTGAAACCACCTGCTCTGCTACGACCAGTCTCATCAGATGGCTCGAAAGAACCTGATAGCGATATGATCTCAAATCGGCCCTGTAAATGGAACTGGAATCTTGTGAAGAGAAGTAATGTCAAAACATGTCAAGCAATATAGTTTTAATTAATTTAACCACCAGCGGTAAATCATTAACGTTTCATACTTTGCCATATCCATATTTATTTTGGGGAAAAAAAAAGATCGCAATAAATGCAGTTCCTCCTCAATCAAAGAAACTATCAATATGGTTGTTGATTTCATAGACATCATTATTTAACAAACAGTTTCAGCGGGAAAAAGGCAGGAAGAGATAGGGGTGAAGAAACAAAATTGTAGCTACCAACAGGATGACACCATCGCAAATTAAAGATCTGAACATTAAAAAGGAAAAAATTGCACCACAGAGACAAACTCATGTCTATTAATCAAGTTTCGGCCAGTGTCAGTTACAAACTTACAGTCAGAAGAACTCTACTACGAATCCCACACATCCCACCATCCCTTATTGATTCAAAGTCCAAGTATTCCTAGCACATTACAGATCTACCAAGTCAACATAAGTTTCTCCATTGATTCAGTTCCTAAATTTACATCACCAACTACCATGGCCCAGAATTCCAAACGTTAAACCCTGCATTCTCCAACACAAAACTCTTGTTCCCCAATTCTAGTTTCTATAACTACCAATTCCAGGAAGCTGATGACCTTATAAAGTAACTTCAAATCCATGTCTCTTCAAAATGGCCTATTTCATATAACTAATATACTCCCTCCATTTTGAATCAAAGATAGGATTTTGGGACTAGCAAGTTTAACCGAAGCTATGGTTCATTTTAGCAAATTCTTAACAAGCTTTTCTTTTTCTGTTAAGTAATAAATATTACAAATTAACATTGTAAACTGTGGCTAAATTTCATGACCCTTTGTTTCAGTGGTCAACCGGCTGTCACTCCTGCATGTTCAGCGCCATAATGCAAGGTTCATAAGCAGCCAAGAAAATTTCTCAAGACAAGGCCTTTAACAATACCGCACAGAACTCTTAAATTATTATCATACTTTGTTAGAGGGTGAGCCTTAGTACAATGGTAAGATTACAACGATGTGACATAGAGGTCACCAGTTCAAATCCTAGAAACAGCCTCTCCGATTATGTGGGTAAGGTTGGTACATCTATCTCTCCCCAAACCTCACCTAGTGGGAGCCTTGTGCATTGGGCTGCCCTTATTATTAGACATTGTTAGTAGTTCTACTGACTTGATACTGGTGTACCTACGGGGAAGGGGATGCAAAGGCTATGTGTGCACCAAAAGATTCACATGTCTATGGCATCAAACAATCTTGTTTCACATCCAATTCCAATTAAGCAACAACTTTGCACCACAGGGCTGAATAAACTCGAGACAGTATTCCTATTCGGATGTGGTATGATTTTATAACACGTTTTCCAACTTATTTTTATCATGGAAATGTTAAAATTAAAAAAGAAAAAAATGGGCATCCATTTCTTAATATACTAACACCCAGGGAAGCAAATATCCATTTAATGACTTCCAAATCAAGAAGTATTTCTCAATAAGCATAACAGTGTGTTATGCATTCAGTTGAACTCTTTAAATAACAATTTGAATATTACATTTCCTTAAATGGCTCCATTAACATTCTGAATCTGTAAGCTTTAATACCTCTCCTATGACATAGAAAGCAAAACAGGAAAATATTTCAAGAAAATAAAACAAAGAGCATCAAGGAAAACAATCAATTACTGTTTTCATATTCGCGTAACTTCCTGAAAATCCTTTTTCCATTCATTCATATTGGAATGTAAAACTGTAAGAGTGCAGGGGACAAAAACTGAACAGAGTGAGAGGAAGAGTGTTGCTCTGTTGGATAAGATGAAGAGAGAGAGAGAGTTATTGAAGAGATTGCAAAGCACATATCGGCTTATTTATGTGAGAATCAATAAATGCTGAAGAATGAAGGCAGAAAAACCAAAGAAAAAACCTAGCTGAGAGTACATATAACGTGAGAGTGAATATTGGATATGGGAGATACTTAATTGAAGTTTGACTTTTAATTTTGAAAAAAAAAAAAAAAAGAGAGATAAAAGAAAAAACTAGGAGAAAGGATGCTGAGCATATAATGCAAAATGCATTGCAAATGTCCTTATCATATAAACAGCAAAGATGATTAAACGGCTAAATGGATATAGAATTTCTTGAAGGACATAAAATTGTACCTCATATTGCACAGTACCGCCAGAAATTGCGCCCTGTCTAAGGGTAACATTGCTGATTGCACCAACCGCAGAAAGAATGCAAACTGTCCTAGGCCCTTGATGTGAAAATGCCAAAATCTTTCCAGCAATGTCCTAGTGGCACAAGAAGCACTATCAGAAGATTTGTTAAAATAGTAAGCCTCACCAGAGCCCGCCAAAAGCAACTCAATAAATAGCTTAAATTAATTCCAAAGCTTCACTCCCAAGGGTACACATAAAATTATACCCACACCACATGACAAGATAATTCCACATCAAAACTATATTCAGGGAATAAACCCAATATTTGCTTTGTTTCAAGAGAAGCTTGATCAATAACATCGTTACTTTATTAATTTAATATTATCATTAATTCCTTCCTTTCTCACAGTGGCGGAGGCAGAAGATGTACAAAAAAAAATAGAATGTATTTTCAAATCCATGCCACAAACCAGGAGGGAAAAAGAAGTTTAATGAGATAGGATCCTGCCAAGTGTGAAGGTAAGAAGAGAGAAGGGAGAGAGTAGAATAGGAGAAGGGAAGAGAGAGAACAGAGAGGAATGAAAGAATTCAGATTTGATTAACAATGAAAAAGCAACAACATAACATGCATTCTGAGATAGGTCCCTTATTTATACTAGCCTAGGCACTTAACAGTCATTAACACACAATGAACATACCTAACACAACTAATTCCAAGGTCCATTTAAAGTGCCTTGTGCATTTAGGGAAATTTAGACAGAGGAGAAAAAAGAGAGAGAAACCAATCCATTTATCTCTATTCTCCGCATTACTTTAGAAGATCCAATGAAGTTTAATCATCTCCACAACAAAGGCAATAAAATAGGACAAACAAACACACTCCATGAATTATCCAATTTGTTAAATGAAGGAGCTTACCCCATTCACAGTAATAATAATATGGGAAATTGATGCACTCGGAAGCACAGAGATCATTAACAATGCAGGAGAGAAGACAAAAGCACTGGATTGGCATTGATACATGAAACAAAGGCAGCTCCTTTGAGTTCTAAAACATATAACATGTGGGGCTCAAGGGTTAATCCAAAATATAGGCTCTTGTGGGGTTCTGTGTTCAGTGCCCTAGAGTATCCAAAATATAACATCGGGACAATTGCTTTAAGTTTTAGGATTTTCTTTACTTGGGGTTTAAGCTGGGCACCTCTCCTTTGTACTTTCAAATGGAGGAGTTAAAAAAGAGTTTACTTTCCTGTACAGATAAAAGCTCTGATTGAATACTCAATTCAATTATCCGTGCGCCTGATTGAAAAGTAATGAAAATTTTCTTTTATAGAAAAATATAATAAAACCTCGAATGCCTTAAAAAGAATGTAGACTACTCAAACAAACAATATATTTTAGCTAAACAGGACAATAATCATCAAAAGACTCTGTTAGAAATTGGACATGTTACAGTTACAAGCAATAATAACATGCCACAATCTCGAATCATTCCATTCCAATCATATATCTTAACAGTGAATCTACACAAAGATTTTAATTTACAAAGACGAAATTTTTAATGCTATATTTGTAGACATAGCATGTGTTTCCCCGTCATATACACATCGTGTGAATAGAAGGCTCATTTGCTTCAATTATCTAATTTTGGGCTTCATTTGACAAGCCACAAGTTTATGAACAGGGAAATAGGAATTTCTTGTTATATGAATACCGCGGATCACAGAATTATCAGCAACTAAATGCAACCCCATTAAACATTAAACAGCATTTACTATGTCCATCATACCTCACCGGCTTGTACCAATATTACGTGCGGAGTAAAACCAACACCGCCAGCTCCTGCGCATCAACAAAATAATAAACAATCGATACGAATTCCATTAATAGAACAAAAAAAATCATACAACAAACTATTTCAACTGACAAATACCAAGAGCATCCAGCTGCTTCTTTCCAGAACCTGGTGGCCTTCCCCTGTGCTTCTTGGTTCCAGGTTCCGTCGAAGGGGTACCGCTTGAATCTCCTGGACCAGCAGCAGAAGTAGACACGGGAGTGGGAGTCAAACCCAAAGCAATGTTACCATCCGGCGAATACTTCCTTGGCCGGCCTCTCTTCTTCTTCGTAGACTCAATACTAAACCCACATGGCCTCATCGCGGGCGATGACCCATCGAAAGGACTAGCATTGTTGTTCAGATGCTCCATTGGTTTAGACGGAGCAGGAGGTTGTTGAACCACGGTGTTGAAGGGGAATCGTCCGACGGTGGCAGGGGCCATCATCGCGGCAGTCGAATTGGGGCTGATCAGGGTAGATGTGTTCGGGTTCGGCATGACAGAACCATACGAAGTCGGTCCCATCATCATGTTAGGCGCTGCAGACGGTGGTTGTGCTTGTGCCATCGACTGTAATTGCGGCGGTTGATGGGGCTGCGGCTCCCGCGAATCCATAGCAGCAGATCACAACGACGAGAGCGATTTTTCGAAACTTCTTAAAGTGAATGCTTCAAGTGTGCGAAATGGGAAGCAAAATGCAGGTAACTGGGATTCACTGAGTTTATCTTCTCTCTGGGAAAAAACCCACTTTGATGAGGAAGAAGAGTCGCTCACGACAGTGGGGGAGAGAAGGACAATGAGTACGATCGAAAATTAAAAAAGGGAAAAAGAAAAACTGAGGAGTGAAAAGCGGAGCCCAGATTGATTCGAGCTTATAAAGCAGGCCAGCAGGGCTTATATTTAGGGTTTTAGAAAATTTTTCCGTTCGTTTTGTTGAATTTGTTGTTCTGCATATTATTTTTATTATTATTTTATTTCAACTAAATTATATTATATTTTTAGAAACAAATACAAAATAGGTAAGTTTGCTACGTGTCTTCCAAGAATTAAAGGGGAAATTAAATACTTAGATTCCAAATTAAAAAAGGAAACTATACTGTATCAAAGAAAAAGGAAACTATATATATATATATATATTCGTGCTTTTTAATTGAATCGAAAAAACACATTAATTATTTAATACTCGTAATATTTAGAAAAAATATCATATAAAGTTACTTGAAATAGAAAAATTTTAAATTAGATTGATAAATTTAGTAAATCTTTAATTAAGTTATCGGCCAATTTAGAAATTTTAAATTTAAATTAAATGACGTTATTGCTCTCTCATAATCTCATTTTTCATCTTAAAAGGGTTGCAATTCTTTTTAATTTATTTTTACAATAAATGTAAATATATATGTAAGCATTAATATATAATAAAATAAAATATGATTAACTTAAATCAAAGAAATTTTATATTTTGTAAAAGAATGATCAGGAATAATTCAAAAAAAAAGTATCAACCCCAATATTAATTAAATGATTACTATTTGAACATTGAGAATAAAAAAAATTATTTTTTACTTGTTTTTTTTTTTGCTCATTGAGAAAAAAATGTTAATATAAAAAATAATTTGTTTGATATAACAAACTTCATATTAAAGATTTTTATTAATGATTTTTTAAGAGAAAAGATATTTATTAACGTTTTAAAAAAAACCTATATATCACATAAGTAAAATTGCATGATTAGTAAAGATTTATTTATTTTTATTGACAAAAAACTAATTTGAGTTCTTTCAAAACTAAAATTTTATTCAAAATATTTAATAAAAACATTTAATTGATAATGGTGTTATGCATTTTTTTTTACTGAAAATGTTCTTGATTATTCTTCCTGAATACAAAAACCCCTTTAATTTAAATTAATTATATTTTATTTTATTATATATTAATGTTAATATATATGCACACTTATTAAAAGACTAAGTTAAAGAGCAATTGCTGAAGGGGGAGTTCAACGGGTAGCATAGAGTCATTCTAGTGTTCGCTGGTCTTTCCCGGAAGACCCATTCGTGAAACTTAATTCAGATGAGGCATCAAAGGGTGTAGAACAGGTGGTGGCTTGTGGGGGTTTGGTGCGGGATGTATCTGGTAAGTGGCTGGGAGGCTTTGCTGCACGGATTGGAAGGTGCTCAGCAATGGTAGCTAAGTTGTGGGGAGTTTTAAGAGGTTTAGAGATGGCATGGGAGGCAGGTTGGAGGCATGTAGTTGTCGAAAGTGACTGTCAGTCAGTCATTGTATTACTCTCCAAACAAGGTAATGCAACTCGTGAGTCCCATCTGGTGTCTCGGATACGAGCAATCACCCGTAAGCAGTGGGTTTTACGTTATAGCCGTGTTCTAAGGGAAGGCAATCAGTGTACGGATTGGTTGGCTAATTTTGCTTTGTCACATGTGGAGTCTCCGGATGAAAGACATTACTCTAATCCACCTCTTGGTCTTTATCACTTCCTTGTTGCTGATTTGACGGGGGTACAACATGCTAGGAGAGGACCGAGAATTTAATTGCTCTTAGTTTCTTTTGTTTATTTCATCTTTCCTTGTATCAAAAAAAAAAAAGAGCAATTAAATTCTTTCAAGAGGAAAGATGATAGAGAAGATTAGGAGAGTTAATAAAGTCAATTTACCTATATTTTAAAATCTCAAATTGAATCTAAACTTAATTAGAGATTTGATGAGTTTAACAACTTGATTTAGAATTTCTCTATTTTAAGCAACTTTATATGGGAGTTTTTCCTAATACTTATCTGATATTTTTCAGAACCCTGTTACTAACTTTTTTCCTGATATTATCAATTAAATGTTTTATAATATTTTGAAGTATGTATGAATTTATATCAGTACAAATAAAAATAAATTGTTTTATCTTTATAACATAATGAAGGGTTAAGTAGCAAATTTATCTGGAAGTTTTCGCTGAGGAACAATGTTATTGTGGAAGTTTTTCTTGTCTCAATGTTGTCCCGGAAGTTTTAAAACGAAGTAATATTATCCATTTCCGTTAAAAAGTTAACGGTCAATGTTAATTTTTTTTATTGTCAACGTTAGTTTCTTAGCGGAATAAGGCAACATTGGTGCATTTTAAAACTTTTGGAGTAACAGTGAGACCAAAGAAAAAAAAATCCAAAGTAACATTGCTCTTAGGCCTATAATTCCGAGACGGATTTGCTACTTAACCCCAAAATTTAATATGTATTCAATTCATTTGATATATAAAATATATGTTTAAGATATGAAAACATGGATAATTGTATTTAAATAAGGTTTAAGAGCATTTTTGCTTTGAAAGTTTTCAGTGAGGGCAATTTTGCTGCTGAAGTCTTATGGTAAGCAATTTTATCTCAAAAGTTTAAAAAATGAAGCAATTTTACCTTGACCTTTATCTTAGTTAATTTTGAAAGTTTGTTCACCAAATATGCTAACTTGGTAATGCCCATGTCATCTACGTTATTTTTTTAAGGTATAATTTTTCCCTAAAGGTTTTAAATCTAATTTAGAAAATGATAAAATAGATGATATATGGACTTTCGATACAACCTTACACCTTAATAAAATTGACATGGCTGGTTGACATGTTGATAGTCAGCTCAACATATTTGATTAACTAACAGTCACGATGATAAACCCTGTTAGCCCCAATTTGACAGCCGACTAAAAACAAGTAGCAAATTCAATAGTCCATCATATTTGGTTAAAAAAGAAGCAAATTTGGGCTATTGAATTTGCTCCATTTTTTACATTTCTAGAGCAAAATTGATCAAAATTTCCCTTATTTTCTGGGTGTGTAAAAAACAAAAAAAAGGAACAAATTTGCGTTAGCAAATTTGCTCCCTTCTTTAGATCAAAATTGCCCCACGAAAAACTTTTGAGAAAAATTAGGGAAAATTACATTTAAATATCATTTGAATTTACAAAATCCCCAAATGTATGTTAAATCTGTTAAAGGACTTAAAGGTACTAATGACTATATTGAGATTTTTAAATTCAGGTGAATTTATCCTTTTGCCCTTAGTTTTTAAATAATTTTTTTTATAAAAAAAATGACCCTTGCCCGAAGGCCACCACAGCCAGCTGCCGGATGGCCTGCAACCGTCATTGCCTGGGCGCCGGCCACTGGCAGCTTAAGATTCGACGATGATTTTTTTTTTTTTGGGGGTGGAGTTGAATATATATATATATATATATATAAGATTCAAGTGAGAAAGGTAGGTTCGAACCCATCCCACCTTCATGGGGGTCAAGTGGCTAGGGGTGGGAATAGGTCAGGCCTTTATTAGGCGGCCTATGGCCTCGCCTGTTTAGGGCCTGGTATGGCCTCGCTTCTTTGTTAAAGAGGTCAAACCAAGGCCTATTCAAAGGTCTGAACGTGTAAATAGGCTAGGCCTTTTTTGATAAAACCTGTCTTGTAAGCCTTCAGGCTTGGCCTGTTTATACATTTAGTAAATATAATTATATTTAGAGTAAATACCTTTTCTGGTCCCTGAAAAAAGAAACACAGACCCCATTTTCGTCCCCAGAGACTAAAATAGAACATTTTTATGGACTAAAAAGGGGTTTTTGTAAATTTTCGAATGATCAAAATGTTCACCAATCAACCATTATTCGTTCTTTTCAGGGACTAAAAAGGGGGTTTGTTTTTTTTTTGTATGAGGGACGAAAATAGGGTCCGTGTTTTTTTTCAACGACCAGAAAGGGTATTTACTCTTATATTTATATTATATAAATAACACAATATTTAATTTTTTTTCATTCTTATATTCTAATTTCAAATATTAGTTAATTATAGTACTATCTTTATTCTTATATTAGTTAATTATGGCCTTTAAGGCTTGCAATATGAGGCCTTTTTAAAGGCCTACATTGTAAGTAGGTCTTTAAAAATGTTTCAGGATTGACCAGGTCTTATAAAGGCTCAAGCATGAGTTTAAGAAAAAGCCTGCATTCAAGCTCAGGCCTTTTACCACTCATTACAGGCTCAGACTTATTTAGCCAAAGCCTGACCTATTTCCATCCATACAAGTGGTCCAACCAATAGGCCACTTGGTTCCTTTAATATATATATATATATATATATATATATATATATATATATATATATATATTAACAAATATATATATTCTTCTTAACATTTCTCCATCAACAAACATTCTTGTAAATCTTATTACTGAACTTATAAATGCCATTAACGAATTGGTAATTCTCACAAGTAAAAAAAAATAAAAAAAAAGAACCATTGCCGAATCTCAAGCTGTTGGTGGTGGGCGCCCAGGTGGCAGTGCCGTCTAGAGGTCGGTCCTTTGATGGCCGGCCATGGTGGCCCTCTAGCAAGGGTCATTTTTCTTTTTCGTTTTTTTTAAATTTATTTAAAAACTAAGGGCAAAAGGATAAATTCACCCAAATATAAAAATCCTAATATGGTCTTTGGTACTTTTAAATTCTTTAACAAATTTAACAGACATTTGTGGTTTTACAAATTCAAATGGTATTTAAATATAATTTTCCCTAAAAAATTATCCCTCAACCGTATTCAATATTATATAATGAATAAAAATTAAACTGATTTAGTAGGAAAATTAAGGACAGAGTTTAAATTGTTTTTTTTTTCTTGAAATTATATGAATAATATATAAAATTGAATTCGAAATTTATAGAGTAAAATACAATCATATTATCTTAAAAATACACTTTAATCCAATTTCTAATTAGGTTACAAACATTCAGTTAAAGAATTTAAAATATTTAAATCTATTATTGTTGTTGTTGTTACTATTATTATTATTATTATTATTTGTAATTATGCCGAAATTATGATAATATAATCTGTCCCAGTAAAAAGTACTCCCTCCGGTCCTAATTATAAGACATAGTTGACTTTTTTGGAGAAATTAAGGAAGCTAATTAAATTAACTTAAAGTATTTTTCTTTTTATTTTTTTCTTCAAAGTAATTAGTTTGACTCACATACTAATATATAATCTAAAGATATACAACATATAAAATGATTAAGTAACTTATTTAGCTTCCTTAATTTCTCCAAGCAAAGTCAACTATGCCTTATAATTAGGACCGGAGGTAGTATATAATTGTATGATTCGGATATCCTAACTAAATAAATTTAAAACATCTTTTTTAATATCAAAATTATCATGATATTTATCTACACTTACAAATATATTAATATATAATTTTATGAATTTGTTCCTGATAATTTGCATAATTTTGAAGGTAGATTATTAAAAATTTCTCTTTTTATTTATTAAAAAAGAAAGCTAAAGTAGAGGAGAGTTGCATGAACCAGTTGTTTGACATTTTCATAATCACACATTTTAAATGGTACAAACTGACGTGTAAGATTAACTCCTTTTTTTTATAATGGAAATTAATTAACCCACGTTTTTTATATCAAGAATTAATATCCTCTTTGCTTTTTCCTTACCACGATTTGGATCTGCTGGTTTGTAGGCAATGACAAAATCAATAACAATAAAGGACTTTAAATACGGTGTGCGTTGCTTTCTTGTTGATTGATTTTTTTTTTTAATTTTAATTGGCATTTTTTAATCAAAAGGATTTAAACCTTTGATCTCCACCAACATTACCATGTCCAATTATTACGCGTACATCTAATATAACTATCTAAGCTTGTTTTAGGTTGCAATCAATTCCTCTTTATTTTATATAAGCAATATACCTTTTTTTTTTTTTACTACCTTATGGTCGGTTTGGTTGGTTTATACGTACATACATGGAAGGCAATTGCCAATATGCATTTCATCATTCCCACCACTTGGTTGGCTTAATGTAAGATAAAGGAAATTATATTATGTATAGAAAATTACCTCAAGCTTTGCTATCATTGGGACAACATTACTAAACCTATGCAATGCCTTCATATCCTCCACCTTCAATGTCTCCCCCTAAAAAAAACTTCATCCATTGTCTTGTCTGATATCCACAAGGATTGTTATCAGACTCGTAAGTTGTTTTCTCGGTTTTAACGTTTTTGTATTTCTAACTTATAAGATTATATATGTCAACTCTTTCTTAAAATCGTTTTAATTGCAAATTCAGTAGAACTCGTGAGTTTACTCATTGAATTTATTGTTCCGTGTTTCTTTACTTTTAATTTTTTTTTTTTTTTGGGAGGGGCGGGGTGAATATGATAGTTGTGGTCGTTGATGGATTTCCAATAACTCGCGCTTCGTTTTTAGCTCTTTCTTTAGCTTGGTTTTGTTGCCATGCATGTACCCGAAAACTATCTTTGCAGGTAATGATGATACTCAATTTCCGATTTAAAAAAGAGAGAGAGAGAGAGAATGGGATGTATCTCAACAACCAAGAAAAATAGTCTATTAACAAGTCTCATAAGTTATTAATTAATGGTAACTGTTATACTCGTTAATCCACATGTTCACTTATCAATAAGGACTTTTCTAACATTATTTCTCTTAGTTGGGAACTCAAAGTCAGTCTCCCTAAAAGAAATGAATGTTGATGGGTTTAATTTCAATTATTTAATTTTAAAAAATATTTAAACTAAATTGTTGTCGTTTTTCATATTTTAATTATTTGATTATAGATTTTAAATAGTTATCTATTGATAAAAAACAAAATTTTATGAGTTTAAAATTTGACTTCATATTAGTCAAAAAAGGGTTTCCTAGCAATCAAAATCGATCTTGAGAAAGCCTATGATCGGGTCAACTGGAATTTCTTGATGAGTTGCCTACAAGAGATGAATATTCCGAGCAGACTTACCCAGGTCATTAATCAGTGTATATCTACCTCTAGCATGCAACTGTTATGGAATGGGGATAAAGCTGAGACGTTTTACCCTTCAAGAGGAGTACGGCAAGGAGATCCACTATCGCCTTACCTATTTGTCATCTGTATGGAGAAACTGGCACATCTTATACAGGAAGTTACTCTTAAAGGGCGCTGGAAACCAATTCGACTCACACGATCTGGGCCTCCCATTTCACACCTTTTCTTTGCAGATGACATCATGTTGTTTCAGAAGCTTCAATGGATCAGGTTGACGTGATTAATGCGTGTCTCAAGGATTTTTGTGACAGTTCGGGTTTGAAGGTGAATCATCATAAAACCAGAGTATGTTTCTCAAAGAATGTCCATCATGTTAGAAGAAGTGAGATGTGTGCCTCCCTTAGTTTCTCAATTACAAGTGATTTGGGAAAATACCTAGGGGTCCCTTTGCACCACAACCGAGTTACTAAAGAGTCTTATCAATATGTGGTGGATAAGGTTAAGGTTCGATTATCTAACTGGAAAGCAAAATCGCTCTCCTCAGCAGGACGATCTACTCTTATTTCCTCGGTTACTTCGACAATACCAGGGTATGCCATGCAGAATCCTATTTACCAGCAAGTACATGTGAATCACTGGATAAATGCAACCGGAATTTTTTATGGGGGAGCACTGATAAGCAAAGGAAAATTCCTCTTGTTGCTTGGGATGTGATATGCATGCCAAAAACCAGGGGTGGACTAGGGATCCAACATTCTAAGTATTATAACCAAGCCTATCTTATAAAACTTGACTGGAATCTCTCGACTAGAAGGGAGGATTTGTGGGTTAAGGTTATAAGAAATAAATATGGGTGCGGCACTGATGTCATTCCCAAGATTGATGCGAGTCGGGCAGGGTCTAACCTATGGAATGGCATTAAGCGGACATGGGGTAAGGTACAGGAGGGAACTGAAAAACTGCTAATGGGTGCCTTTGTTGGAAATGGAGTAAGAATGGCGCTTTCACTGTGAAGTCGGCGTATGATGCACTAAATAATGATGTGGAGCGACCTGATCCAATATGGGGAAAGATATGGAAGTTGCAGATCCTGGAGCGTTGTAAAATGTTCCTCTGGCTTGCTCTCCATAAGCGATTACTAAACAATGCCTCCAGATGCAAGCGTCGGCTTAGCTCTGATGATCGATGTACAATTTGCAACAGGGAAACAAAGACCTTGATCCACGTCCTTAGGGACTGCCCAGCTACTGCTGAGCTTTGGAAACATCTGGTTCCAAGTCACCTCTGGCGCAAATTCTCTAGGATGCCGTTTGATCAATGGATTTGTTGGAATATATGTCATCAAGGGAGAAATCAGCAAGCAGATGAATGAAGGCACCTTTTTGCAGTTGTTTGTTGGTGGGTGTGGCAGCGGTGCAACACTATTATTTTTGAAGGGAAAATGATCTCGAATGTGTCGCTACAGAATAGTGCGCTGGCGACGATAGCTAGCATGCAAGATGCTAGAACTAGGTTCTGTATGATGCCTAGTCGACAAATATTGCAAAGCGCTCCTAAGGACCATTGGCGTCCTCCATCGTCAGGCCAAATAAAAATTAACACGGATGGGGCATATTCATAACACATTCCTGGTGTAGCTAGCGGCGGTCTGCTTCGAGATGAACACAACACTTTCATTCGGGGTTTCATGGTCAAAGGTAATGATGGAGATAGCTTAACTGCTGAATTATGGGGATGTATTCATGGACTTAGAATTGCGTGGGATCTGGGGTATAGAGATGTCATCCTGGAAGTTGATTCAACAGATGCCGTAGACTTGATAAGAAGGCCGTGTAACACGGCACATGAGGATAGAATTCTTCTGGATGAGCTCTCAAGTGTGATTGGTCGACAACGGAAGGTGGATATCCAACACATCAGTCAATGGGCGAATGCAGCGGCTAACTATTTGGCTAAAGCGAGTTTATCCTCCTTACTAGGTTTCTAAATTGTATTGCATGCGGACCTGGAGCTTCAAAGGATACTTGCTATTGATAAGACTTAGTTAGAGTCTGTGGTTGCTCATTTGTTATCCAAAAAAAAAAAAAAAAATTGACTTCATATTACTATCACGAGTTTACTTAAAGTCACATGTATGTTTTTGACAACCTCTTCTCTTTGCTGCCCTTCGAACCTAGTCATAGAACTTGCACTGTTGTTGTTCCTCATTCTCTTACTTAAGGCATCAACTAACTTTTCTCACAAATCAATAAAAGTAGTTAAAGTCAATAAAGTTATTTTATAATCTAAGTAATTTCCAATATTACCCCTACTAATTGTCCTAAACTCTAATATCATATTAATTATTACTCTCACCAACTACCCTTATTAATTATGGGCAGACATGGGAAAAAAATAATTAATGTTTATTGGGAATCAGCAAGTGTCTTATAAAAAAGAGTAAATAAACATGCTAGTTAGTGTTTTATAATAAAGACGAGAGGGAATACTGGCTAATTCAATTTAATTGATTCAACAACTTTATTTGGAAAAAAACAAAATTAAGATTTTTTTATTTTTTTTTCAATATATGAAGGATTCTCCAAATGGTGGATCTTGATCGATGTGCTCAAGGGATTCAATTTCTACAAAAATAAGCATTAAAGTATCAACAAAAGCTACATTTTTTAAATTCTTTTCATGGAATCAAAATTATCTCAATTAGTATAGAGTACAGACAATAATTTGAGTTAGCTCGATCTATTATTATTATTTTTTTCGCTATAAAAGATGGCATAAAAGCCTACATTACATAGAAATAAATTAGGGAGAATTATAATAAAGTACCTAAGAAAAATAATATTTATTAAGAAGGACCATAAAAATGGTAATTATTTTGAAGAACAAAAAATTAAAATATTAATATAAAGAGATTAAATTGCCCTTGGTCAAATTTCCTATATTATCTCTAATTAAATCAAAATCTGAAGTGATTGATTGAAAATAATAAATAGAGATCAAATCAGAATCTGGAATATGTAAGTTAGAATCTCTATTGGTAATTTTTTATCTAAGAAGAAATCGTAGGTTCTTTCATCTACAAAGATCTCCCAGGCATCCTCCCATCTATTCTATGATCTTTAAGTTCTTCTTCCCGATAATTTTTTTTATCTTGTTTTCTTTTAGTTCGATTCTTGTTATAATCATTAAAATCTGATTAATCCTTGCTCCTTTAGTATTGTAGATTTTTCAAACATTTGTTTTGAATCACTGAAGCCAATTTGCATGATCCGTCACTTTTCTTTTTTCTTTTTTCTTTTTATGTGGAATGGAAGGTTGCCATATATTATTGTTAAACAAAAAAAAAAAAGGTTCGTAGACATTGACCTGTAGGTTTTTTTTTTTTGTGGTTAATTAGATATTTCATTCCAAAAAAAGGTTGCCATATATTATTGTTCCAAAACGTTTTTTTTTTCATTTCTCACCTTGATGTAAAAATTGTAGAACCAAGGGCAATTTAGTCTTTTTATATTAATGTTTTAATTTTTGGTCCTTCAAAATAATTACCATTTTTATGGTCCTTCTTAATAAATATTATTTTTCGTAAGTCCTTTATTATAATTCTCCCAATAAATTACACCCATGCAAAATTAATCCCAAACTCTCCAATACAATCCAGCCCCTCAAAAGAATATATGCTAGTTGGATTAAGGCCTCCGGACTAGCGTGTTTTCGGCCCCTTTTTAATTCCCAGACTCATTCAATGCGTATGACTTTTAAATATAAGGCTAAGGTTTGCATTTAGTGCTTTAAATTTATTTAAGGTATATTTTTAGTCCTTTAACTTTAAAAAGTATACTTTTAGTTATATAATTCTAACACCGTTAATTTTACTAACGAAAAATGCAAACTCAAGTAATAACAGTGTAAATTTAAGTGATGATTGTGTAATTAAATATTATTAAGCTTAAATTTAAAATAAGTAAATTGAAGAATATATAAAATTTGTGTAATTAATGTTATTAGTCATCACTTAAGTTTGCGGCGTCAGCATTTTCCATTAGCAACATTAACGGTATTGGAATTTTAGAACTAAAAATATACTTTATAAAGTTTAGGGATCAAAAGTATATTTTATATAAAATTTAAATGACTAAAAATTAGGCATGGAAATGGGCTAGGTCAAGCCAGGCTTTGGCTAAATAGGCCTGAGCCTGTAATGGGATTAAAATGCCTGAGCCTAAATGTTTTTTTTTTTTAGATTCAGGCATAAGCCTTCATAAAGTCTGGTTAAGTCTGAAGCTTTTTTAAAGACCTACTTATAATGTAGGCTTTTAAGAAGGCATCATATTGCAAGCCTTGAAGGCTATAAATAGGCTACATACACCTTGAGCCTATCAAAATCTATATAAATGTAAGAATGAAAAAATAAACATTTTACTATTATATGATATAAATATATTTATTTAATGTGTAAATAGACAGGTCTGAAGGCTTATAGGTAGGATTGAGCAAGTGACCCGCACTCCGCCCAACCACCTGCACCCCATAGATATTTCCCTAGATTAAAACTGTCCAGATTAGACCCATAACCGTACCAGTTTCCACTATACGGCCGGGGCACAGGTTGAGGGGCGGGGCACCCGTGCCCCGTTTATGTTTATTATTATTATTATTTTTTCCCCTCAACTCTCAAAAGAGAATGCGCATTATTCCTGCTCATTGGTCAACGAATTTCACTAAAATCTTTAAAAAAAAACAACGATGCTAATTCTACGAGACAACGATTTCAATTTCACTACAATCATTACTACTGCCCTTGTTTTTGCTTGGTACCTGAGGATTTGTTGCTTCAAATCTGTAATTGCATCGTCGTCCCTGTCTCAAAAAAGCAGTATAATTCACAAATTCACACCTACTTTAGAAATTAGAAGAAACACGCACACAGTGATTGCGACTAGAATAAGAAAAGTATTCATTTAAATTTAAAATTATTTTAAAAAATTAGAATAAGAAAAATAAATTACACAAAATAATAAAATAATAAGTTTTGGAGTAATAATCTTTTTTAGATACTAATGAAAGTATTTGGATTAATAATTTCTGTCTTGACATTTTTTAAGATTGATTATTTACTAGTTTAATAATTTTTTTTTATTTTTTAAACAATCTTGTGCTGTGAATGAGGTGGGCTTAATAAAAATTAATTTTTAAATAATTTTGGAGTAATAATCCCGTTTATGTTCAGGATCTGGGCCAAAAAAAGAAACAAACCTGGGTCCAAAAAACGCAACAAATAGAATATATTTTGGGCCCAAAAAACTGTTCTGGTTCTGGACAAAAAAAAAAAAGAAAGAAACCCGGGTCCAAAAACATGTTTTTTAAAAATAAAAAATAAAAAAGCCCAGGACACCTAAACGGGTTCCCTAGACCCGTTTATATAGGCCGAACGGGTTTTTGCCCCGTACCCATGGTGCCCCGTTCCCCTGTAATTTAAACGGGCGGGCTGCGGGTTACCTCCAAGAGCAGCCCCGCCTGTCAGTTGCTCACTCCTACTTATAGGCCAGGCCTTAACAAAATAGGCTTGGTCTATTTACATATATAAGCTTTGGCCTAGCCTTTTTAACAAACAGGCCAAGCCTGACCAGGCCTTAAACAAGCTAGATTGTAGGCTGTCTGATAGGGGCCTGACCTATTCTCACCCCTACTAAAAATATACTTGAACCTAAATATAAATATGGGAAAATCTATCTCTGGGGCCAAATAACCAAAAAAGTGTCAAAAAAGGCCCAAAAAAGTTATATGTAAAAAAAAAAAAAACCTTAAATCAGTAGATATTATTTCATAAATGTTAGTTACTATTTCAATACAACATTAATAACTAAATCAGTAGACGTTAACAACAATATTTTAACAACTAAATCAATACGCATTGACAACTATATCAGTACAACATTTTCTGAAATAATATCAGAAAAGGCCTTATGACCGCTTTTTTGATATGTGACTTTTCTTTGTGCTTTTTTCGATAATATTTTGCTAATTTAGGCCCTAGGGCGATTTTCCCTATAAATATCTTCAATAAAGTAAAATGGTTTTTTTAAATATGCACAATGTCTTAAATATGATTATTTATAATAAGAAGATAAATGTGCTTATAACTTTTTTTTTTAAAATCTGAATTGAATTTTCAGTAGTTAAACATAGTTTAAATACTCCCTCCATTTCTAATTAAAAAACTATGTTTGGTAGATGTAATATTCCTACTCATATAGTATAAAACAATTTACAAAATTTGAGCCATATTTAATAAATTTTTTTCAATTCATACAATACCACCTCCTGTCTTAAATATAAAATCTAGCTATTTTTTAGAGGTTAATGAAGCTAAATAAATTCCTTTAAAGTATTTATATTTATTATTTTTTTCTAAATTATAAACTGATGTATAATTTAGTTATATATAACATATGATATGATTAAGTAACTTATTTAGATTCATTAACATTTCCCAAAAAAAAATTAAATAGGTCTTATATTTAGGACTGGAGGTATTATATAAAAGAGAAACAAACATTAGACCCAAACAAAAGACCTAAATAAACTAAGAAGGACTTTACATGTACAGTCCTCCACTCCTCCAATAGTTTCAACAACAAGGCTAAATGATCCATTAAAGGCATTAGGGAAGCCTTATATATATATATATAATATAAGATTGCATTAAATTAAAAGGAAATTATAGATAATGGGAAATAAATCCCAAACACTCTGATCCACTCAGGCCCTCAAAAATAGAGGACAGTTACTCAATATATCAAACTTAGACAGACTCATTTTAGCAAGCGCATCCGCAACCCTATTAATGAATCTAGGAATATGACAAATAGTTACAACCCAATCTTTAAGCAAAAATTGCTTAATTCGAACAATTAGAAGGCTACTGGAGGTGAAGTTTGCATCGTTTAGTTGAGCTACAAGATTGCAAGCATCAGATTCCAGCAAGATTTTTCTGTATCCTAGATCCCAAGCTAAAGACAAACCTTCTAGAACCGCCCACTCTTCTGCCGTAGAAGCATCACAGGTGCCGAGTGTCTTGGTGAAGCCCGCAATCCAGGAACTATGACAATCATGAAGAACTCCCCCACAACCTGCTGTGCGAGAACGTTGGATCATTGCTCCATCAACATTGATTTTGGTCCAGCCCTCAAGGGGGGGTTGCCAAGAGGTGGAGGGAGGCAACATGTCATTCGCTAGGATAGAAGGGACGATATCCTGGAAGTGTGAAAATTTCCTCCAAGATTGCATGATGACCAAGTCAGGCCTTCGAGGCTTCACAAAAGAAGAATAAAAAACTGAAGAGTTCCGCCATCCCCAAAGTCTCCATAGAGCCACGCCAAAGATAAGACCCCAAAAGGGACCCATTCCCTGTTTGAACTTACCAAAGAGATTCATTGCTAACTAGTCACAGAGATTGGTAGAAAAGAACTGAGCAGTGTAGGTGGGATTTATCATCTTCCTCCACATATGCTCAGCATAGTGACAATCCCTCAAAATATGGAGGATGCTCTCTAAATCAATGTTACAGAAACCACATAGAGGGGACACCGAGGACCATGAACTTCCCCATAAATTTGTGGGGAGTTTGTTTAAAGCAACTTGCCATTAAAAAACCTTGATTCGCTCAACACCCTTCCAGCTCCATATGTGCTTATACAATTTAGAGTATAGAAAATCAGGGGACTTTTCAATTAAGAAGTAAGCACTTCTGATAGAGAAATACCGTCAGAAGACACACCCCATACAAGTAGATCCTAACCAGCATTGGAAATTGGCGGAAGAGTTGATATTAAGCATCGGATGGCTGTTGGTTGAACAATATCAACAAGTCTATGGAGATCCCAGGAGCCATTATTTCCCCAATCAACCACCGAGGAGAGTTCTTCAGCTTGAGATAGTTGCCTTGTGCACAAATCTTTGAGTCTCATACCATTAGCTAGTCAGATGTCATTGAAAAAGCTAACAGATCGGTCATCTCGGACCTGCCATTTAGAGCCCATATCCACAATATCTTTTTTAGCAGTGATAAAGCGCCAAAGTTTTGAATCTCCTGGCCGAAATTGTAGAAGGGTGCTTTCTTCACGAAACATGTATCTGTGCTGGAGAAGGTCAGACCAAAGACCTTTGGAACCAACAATTAGATTCAAGCCAATTTGGATCCACAGGCTGTGTTAAAAGAAGACAATTTCCTGAACCCAAGACCTCCAAATTCCTTTGGTCTAGAGATACCATCCCAACCGACAGGATGAAATTTCTTTTGGGTTCCCCCGTGACCCCAAATGAAGTTTCTCTGAAGGCGTTCAACTTCATTATAGATGGAAATCGGAATTTTTGCATCTTGCATTAGGTATAAAGGGATGGTGCTCAGAACGGACTTAGCTAAGGTAATACGACCCGCTGTGGATAAACATTTTACCTTCCATGCAACTAGTTTTGAATGAACCCGTTCAATTATGTAATTAAAAGAATCTCTGGGTTTCCTATTCCTTGATAAAGGGAAACCCAAATATCTACCAATTTCGCAGGTAATCTTCATGTGGGTTAGATCTTTAATAAGAAGACGAGACTGGTGAGAGACCTTGGGAGAAAAATACAGAGAGGATTTTTCCAAATTAATTTTGGCTCCTGAAGCATGAGCAAAATTATCCAAGCACTCCATCATACACCTAGATTGAGCCTCAGAAGCAACCCCAAATAAGAGAAGGTCATCTGCAAATATTAGGTGAGATATTTTAGGACCGGTGCTAGAGGTAGGTATCGGGCACCATCTGCCTTCTTCCACTGCGTCACAAATCACATGTGAGAGCTTATCCATACATAGCACAAAAAGCAAGGGAGAGATCGGGTCACCTTGGCGAAGACCCCTTTGGGGAATAAAAAACTCAGTGTATGAACCATTCCAAAGAACATTATATGAGATGGTAGAGACGCAAGAGATTATGAGATTATTAAAATCAGATTCGAGGCCTATCTCATGCAAGACTTGTTTCAAGAAGCTCCATCTGACTTGGTCAAAAGCTTTTTCAAGGTCAATCTTCATAGCCATGAGATCTTTCTTGCTTTTGTTTTTACTCATGATATGGAGAAGCTCCTGTCCAATAACTATATTATCTTGGATATGTCTACCCTTGAAAAAGCTAGTTTGGTAAGGGGAGACAAGGTCGTTCATTGAAGATTTCAACCTTTGAGCAATAATTTTGGCAATGCACTTGTAGTGGACCGTACATAGTGAGATAGGTTTGAAATGAGCAACCAATTCTGGATTATCACGTTTGGGGATTAAGTTGATAAGGGTTTTATTAGATTCCTGGAGAGGAAGAGAACCTTGAAAAACCCCTTTGACAAAAGAGACAATAGAGGGACCAACTTTATTCCATTGATTTTTGTTGAACAGAGGGGGAAATCCATCAATACCGGGAGCCTTGAAATTACCCATAGAGAAGATAGCTTTGCGAATCTCATTATCTGAAGGAGTGACAGAGAAATTTATAAACCGCATCAGATCAATGAACAGAAATTTTGCATTTGTCTCAAGAGTAACAGAGATGTTAGAGATGTCACAGTCTTCCGTATAGATGGATTCAAAATACGTGACAACCAGATTGCTTAATTCATCAAGATTGTCAATCCATGTGCCTTGATTGTTCTTAAGCATAACAATTCTATTTCATCTTTTCCTCATTTTTGACTTCAGATGATAAAATTTAGTGTTGCGGTCACCATTCGCGATCCATTCCGATTAGGATTTTTGGAATTACTTTATTTCCTCTAATTTCAAAAGTTTCTCAAGTTCATCTTGGAGGTCAGATTCCAATTGGCAGAGAAATTGAGAGGAAGGGTAGGCCCTAGAGTTTTGAATTCCAGACAGACAAAAGAGGATATCATTCTTTTTTTTCTCCACATAGCCAAAGACATCTTTGTTCCAGTCAGAAAGAGCCTCACAGAGCAATGAGAGTGAGGAATTTATATCAGGGTCGGGGTTCCAGTTAGCGGACAAACAATGGTCGTACTGTTCATAAAGAATCCACGTAGCCTCAAAATGGAAGGGGAGAGCTCTCAAACGAGATACCTATTAATTATGCAAGGATAAAAGAATAGGGTTATGATCAGAGAATTTAGTGCGAGCAAGTACCTTGACGTGGCTATCTGGGAAGGTTAAGAGAAAATGAGGATTGGCCAAAGCTCTGTCTAGCCATTCATAAAGATGAGAGTGATTGCTAAGACAAGGTCCACGCCAGGTGAAGCAAGGGCCTGAAGAACCCAAATCAGAAAGATGGCAAGTCAAGATGCGGTCTTGGAAGGTGAGAAATCAACGCCTGTGCCACCAATTCATTCATCAGAGGAGAGTGTGTCGTTGAAATCTCCCAGGACAGTCCAAGGAATCGCGGTAGTCGAGAGAGAAGCTAAGTCTTGCCATAAGATCTGTTTTTGCAACATCATCGGAATTGAGTAAACAGCCGTCAGCAGGAAAGCGTGGGTATCAATAGGAGAGCAATGGAGGTGGATGAACTGTCTTTCTTTTCTGATCACAGAGACGGAAGTAAGGTTGCTTTTCCATGCCGCATAAATTCTGCCGGAATGGCCAACGCTAGGGACGAAGGCCAGACCGTTGAATCCCAGCTTCTCTAGACAGAGGAATCTGGATTCAAGGTCGCACTTAGTCTCAGCTAGGATTAGTAAACTGGGGCAAGGCTTCTTGCAGACAGGGCGAAGGTGACGAAGAAGGGAATTGTTAGAGGCACCTCAGACATTCCAGAATAAAGTATTGGACGTCATTATAAACCCAAATTGGAAATAGAACGGTGGATCAAGGGGAAAGGCCCAGTCACTTAGAGAACTGGGTCTCAGCGACCATGGATTCGCAGGGGTCCTCAGCGATCATGGACTCACAATGCTCCTCTATAGAGTCTTCTTCAATCATTATTGGGTCCGGCTCCATAGACGGTGGCCTAGCCCAAAATTTTCCAACTGGGCCCTCAAATTTGCTAGCTTTGCCTGGATCTAGAGATGGTGATAAGACCTGATCATCTCGCTTGTTTACCTCTAAAAGATCATCTGCCTGGTCAACGCTTGCGTCCTTCAGGAGCAACACACCCTTCAAATTTCCTACGTCATGCGCTTTTACCTCAGAGGATCTCAGAACAACGTTACTTTTCCTCTCGTTTTGAGCCACGTTTTTTTGTTTGTTTTGCATTATCCAGGTCTTGTTTGCTGCTATCCTTAACGCTGACATCGTCCGCCAAACCTTGTTTTTTGTTAATCTTCTTTTTGGTTCCAGCCTTTTTCAACTTAGAGGGATGTGCAGCAAGGACCCTCTACAACTCCTTTTGTTCCTCTGCGCCAAAGAGTACCACCAGGGAGCCATTGTCTGTAGGTATGACCACGTCCTTTTCAGTTTCCTCGGATAGAACGCCAAACCTAGAACCTCCATCAGAACGCCGTGGATCACCGATGGCTTTGTCGGAATCTTTCTTTTTTGAGCTTCGTGGCTTCTGGACGACCTTCCAAACATCATGAGAATCAGTCTTGGTTTGGTCCATGGCTATTTGATTAACACCTGAAGAGTCTCCTTCCTTATTATTAGCATCAGAGTTATCCATCGAGTCATCCCCTGTTTTCCGTTCATAAGACCTCGATTTGCAGTCCTCGTGCTTATGCCCATACAACCCGCAGTTGGTGCAAAGCCAGTGGAGGCCTTCGTATTCCAGGTAATAATCATTGCCGTCCAGCGAGAAACCAGCCATTAACTGCTTAGTAAGGTCAACCAGCACACAAATCTTAGCATAATGGCCCCTAAGCTGTCCTGAGGTGTTGATATCAATCTTGATGATTTCTCTGATGCGATTTCCAATCCATGTTAGAGCCTCTCTATCGTAGTACTCTAGGAACACCCTTGGCATCCGCACCCACACTGCGACCTTATCAATGGAAGCACGCATGGGGTGAAATTGAGGTTCCCATGGTCGATTCGTTAGATAATGATCAAAGATCATCCAAGGGCTCCTGTGAGGGCATTAAGGAAATCTTCTTTGTTGGTAAGCTTGACCACAAAGAACCCGTTGCCAATGTTGATAAGAGTAATAACCCCTCTCTTGGCCCATAACTTTTGGAGAATCGACAAGAGAAGTTTGTAGCCAATGCTCCTGCCTAACAGCTTCACAATGACAGCTTGTTTCCATGCTTTGTGTAGCCTTTTTTTCATCTTTTCAGAGAAGGAAAAGGTTGGAAAGTTTCGAACAGGGTCTTCAGTTATCTTGCACAACGGGAGGCTGTCCTCCTTATCAGAATCTGATAGGGAGTCCTCTGAGATCTCATCGACCTGAGGAACGCCTTCATCAACCATATCGTCCTTATTAATACCTTGAAGAGTCTCAACAAAGGACAAGCCTGGGGAGCGTTGTGGCTTCCCCGCAGTTCCCAGTAAAGGCCATTCAATATTGATCAGCTTATCAGTGGAGGCGGGTCCATTCTTAAGTTTCTTTGAGCTACGGTGAAGCAAGTCTTCTTCCTCCCCTGATAGGGAAGTTGATACAGGAGCTTTTTTCTTGGAGGGCACCAGAGCCATCTCGCTAGTAGCATTAGAGAAGCCAACATAAACTAATTGAAGATATATCACATAAAAACACTGTAGGGCCCAATTTAATAGGTTGGGCTTGTATGCAATACAAGGAAGGCCCAACAAGGCATACCCTGGTCATAGCCCAAGACAACACACCGCCTTTAGATGACCTAATCAAGCCCAAAAGCTGGTATAACGAGTTGATCCAAAATAAATGGCATAACCACCCCCCAATCTGCTCATATTCGAAAAAGGCAGAACAAACCTTCTAGATCACTCTATGTTGCATTATAAATAGGGGCAACCAGGTCAAGAGAGAGGACACGTCGTCAAGCCTCTTCATCTCCTCTCTCAAGCAAAATTCTTCTTTCTCATTGCTTTGTATCACACTTTCTTATTAACAACTCTTTTTTTAATTATTTATTATTAAATTCGTGATTACTTTGTATTTTTTGTTTTTATCATACTAAGATTATGTGTTGTCAGTGACCCTTACAAAATCTTTAATACATAATTTTGGTTCTACAATTTGACACCGATAGTGGGGACCCGACAACGAATTTCACGATCTCCTTCGTTGATCTTTAGGGGAGAAATTTTTCCTTTTCGTGCATTCTTAACCATCCACTATGATGGAAGCACCTATCAACCTTTAGGAGAATCTCGACGAATTAACTGTTTTGTTGCAGGAACAAACTCAACAGACCTCTACCCAAGCAAGATTGGCTGTGCAACAAGACGAACGACTTTAGTACATGCAAAAGGAAAATTACGCCATATGTCGAGACAATATGAACCTGTGGGAACAAATTACTTCACTCTCCTCACAAGTCACTCCTAATCACCATCCTTCCGAACTGTTCCAGGTCGCACAGATCCCATATATGCAATCGTTGGAGACTTCTGGTGCTATAGACCATCAAGGATCGGTATAAACGACACCTCAAATGGAAATAATATTGATGATGTTTATAATGCATGTACGTCAATCTACCCGATTTTGTCTAATGATGAAGTACAAAGGTCGATAGATGCTCCTACAAAGAACACCTTACCAGAGGCTGACATATTAGATGACGAAGGTTGAAAGAAAAGAGGTCAGGAGCTAGAAGTGATGATACTTCGCCTATTTGGGGTACTACTGCCAATGAAGAAGAGTGCTCCCAACAGTTTTGCCGACTCACCATTCACAGACGATATTCCATTAGTCAAGACGCTGAAGAAGTTGACATTCCCACATGTACAACTCTATGATGGTTCAATGGACCCAGACGAGCACATGGCGTAGTACCAACAAAGGATACATACTACAGTGATACCACAAGATATGTGAGAAGCTTGTATGTGCAAGGGGTTCAGGTCAAGTCTAATAAGGCTAGCATTAAAGTGGTTCACCAACTTACCAACCAACTCTATTAGTTTATTCACAGAGCTAAATGATTTGTCTGTGCCGCAATTCTCCAATAGTCGAAAGCTAAAAAAAGAGACAAATGACTTCTATAAGATCATCTAAGAAAAGTGAGAGCAATTAGAGGATTATGTTGGAAGGTTCAATAGATAAAAAATCAAAATACCAATTTGTGACGTCCAAACAACAATTGTCGCGTTTCGCAAAGGTTTGCTTCCAAACTCTGATTTGTATAAGGAACTAACAAAATATACTTGTCATGCAATGGATGATGTATTGGCTCAAGCCTAGGCCCGAATCAAGTGTGAAGAAGATGAAGTGAACATGAATCAGACACGCTATCACGATACCAAACCATCAGATCGGAGAAATAGAAGTCATACACGGTCCAGCTACAGTTGGAGGGCGGACAATATCCAATGACACATTAAGGAGGAAGTCAGACCAATAATATATCAACTCCCCCTAACGAAAAGCTCCCACCAAGAATAGAGAAGTATAATTTTTCTTTTAGTTTAGGTGAATTAGTTCAAACTCTTGCAAAAATGGGAAATACAGTAAAGTGACCGACGTTTTAAGCTATATGGTCCAGTCACATAGGGTATTCTGATATTATGTAATTGGTTTTCTTTATATTGAATTCTTCAACCATGTCATTACATTTAATATCAATTACATGGCTATTTAATTGTTATTTAATTGGCAGAACGAGACTGTTCTCTTGTGTGATATGCACCAAGACGTCGTATCCTACTGGGGAATAAATGTGTACATTAGTCTTCTTTTTGTAAATCGTTTAACTTAATATCATAGTGTTAGTTTTTCTGCCTTCCACTTATTTTGGATTTCTTCTTTTCATTCATATTCGACACACTACCTACGAACCGACTCACTAGCTTATACTTGACATATAAGACCGACTTATTAAGCTACATGTCACGTAATTTATTCATCATGCAATTCACGAATGCTCTACACCGACACTTCTAAATGTTGAAAACCCAACTTTAGGGGTGTTCCACAACGGAACACAAACCGGGCCGTGAAGATGTGATGTGCATACTAATTGACCAAAATTTCCATACTTGGTCAAATATTATGACAGTGCTACAGTATGTACTAACATACACAAACTTTCTCGCAAACAACGTTCTATATTGGCATGCTTACGTAACAAAGAACATATCAAATGCGCATAACAGACACACCAAAAACAACATCCTTAAGCACCACAAAACAAGGAAAACTCATTTGGGATGGTATGTTACGATACAAAGCTGACTTCCAACAACCCTATTAAGCGAACAAATTACCACCAATTCCACAGTCTGGCAAAACACATTTAGGACAGAAAACAAAACCCAAGCTCAAAGAACCTAAAAGAGACCAAAATAGAGTGGGTTCCAACAAAAAAGCACACAACAAAATTGTCATCTTCTAACCTAATACTTGATACACTACAAAAAAACGGCTATTTGTGGCGGTCAAAATCGCACATTTGTAGCGGTTATTGGCGCGACAAATGACATTTGTCGCGGTTAGCCAAACCGCAACGAAAATCAACGAAACAAAACAATTTGTGGCGGTTAAGAAAAACTGCTACTACATGCACATAAACTGTTACTGTAACTGTAGTGGTTAAAACTGACCGCCACTATATAAGGCTAAGCTGGCAACTTATATACACAATTATCGCAGTAAAAAAACCGTTACAAAATGAAAAAAGTTTTGGCGCCATTCTTTATTTTACATTTGTCGCGGTTATATAACCGTTACTAAATTGTCCAAATATCTAAAAAAGTTTACTGCCATAATATTTGTCGCGGTTGATAACCGCCACAAATAATTCCCGCCAATATTTTTACAAAAAGTTTTGGCGCCATTTTTTATTTATATTTGTGGCTAGGGGTGAGCAACGGGCGGGCGGGGCTGCCCCGGGGAGTAACCCGCGGCCCGCCCGTTTAAGTTTAACGGGGACGGGTCTTAACGGGTACGGGGCCGGGTATAACGAGTGCGGGGCGTCACGGGTGCGGGTTAAACGGGTATGCCTAAACGGGTCCAGGGAACCCGTTTAGACGCTGGGCTTTTTATTAAAAAAAAACGTTTTTGGGCCCAGGTTTATTTCTTTTTTTTTTTTTCAGAACCATAAGTCCATAACAGTTTTTTGGGCCCAGATTTGCGTTTTTAGACCCAGATTTGTGTTTTTTTGGCCCAAAACCTGAATAAGTAAACAATAAAATTTTTGTAGTGGGGAGTGATCATCAAACATGATCTGAACGTATGTTTTTTTTTTATATTAACCTGAACGTATTTGTTGGTGTTGCATACTTGCACATTGCAGACTGATCATCAAACATATAAACAATAATATCAAATTGATTAAATACCTACAAATTGACCATAATAAAACCAGAACGATTTGGCCCAAAACAGATTTTTTTTCCCACAATAGTATTAGTAATTAATTAAATACCCACAAATTGACAATAGTAATTAATTAAATACCCACAGATTTTTTTCTCACAATAGTACTTAATTAAATACCTACAAATTGACAATAGCAAATTAACATTCGCTAATATAATCTTCCATATTCCATCATCATAGTTCCAAACATAGCAAGTAAGAATTAGAGGGAAAAAAATATATATATATATATGTAAACGGGGCACGGGGTACCCGTGCCCCGCCCATCTACAATAAATGAGTACGGGTCTAATTTGGGCGGGCTTTAGACGGGAAAAAACTCACGGGTCGCGGGCGGTTGGACGGGGCACGGGTTACTTGCTCACCCCTATTTGTGGCGGTTTGGAAACCGCTACAAAAATTCACGTGATTTATTTAAAAAGTAGTTTTACCATGTGCTGTTATTTTGGTATTTGTAGCGGTTTTGTAACCGCTACAAATTGGTGAAATTAAAAAAAATTAACAATTCTTATTGTAATTAAAAAATGTTAAATTATTACTCATTTATATTTTTACTGAAAATAAATGATATTAAAATATAATATTTGATTGTATAAGGTAGTATAGATATGGAAAACAATGAGAATATCTAAGTATAATAACAATAACTTATGAGTTAGTTAAAATAAAATGAATTATAAAACAAAAGTGTGAGAAAGTGGATCGATGAATAAGTATGTGAAAGTAGAAAAGAAGTTGAAATTGAAAAAAATGTACCTGTAAAATAAAAGAAGTTAATATCAAGAGGGTAGAAGAAAAAACAAATATTTCAATAATCACTATATGTGATCAAGCTGAGTGACACTTACCCGATTCAAACACTTTGCCTCGTTGAGAAAACGTAAAAATATGAGAGAAGATGGAGAGAAAACGTGTGCAGAAATCAAAATGGGAGCATATTGAATGTGATTTGGTGGGGGTATTTATTTTGATCTCAGCGTATCATTTTGTAGCGGTTGTGGTTGCGGTTTTTGTAGCGGTTTAGCTTAGTAGCGGTTTTTTTTTAAAAAATGTTTTGTAGCGGTTTTGAATTCGTAGTGGTTTTGTTGTTTTTAGTGGCGGTTTTAAACCGCGACAAAAAACTTTTTTGGCTTTTTTTAAAAAATAAAAGTAAAATGAAGAGTAGGGATAATTTTTCTTCTCAATCTTCGTCGGCCTCCCTACAAAGAAAGTTTGTATAAAAAGTTACGTGGGAGTTAATATAGAATAAGACATGGAAAATTTTTTTGAAGTGATATTTTTATATTTCATGTTGCGGATATTAAAAAATGTACCGAACTATAGGTAAAGTTTATCGCCGTCTGGGAAGAAGTTTTCAAAACTGGCGGGTTGGAGCGGCTCACAATCGTAGGTGGCGTTCTTACATCACCCATGTCGTGAAGGTCCCGAGGCTTTAAGTGAACCACCATATTCCAATCCATGTGCCTCTCATCGGCGACGTAATAAACCTGATGGGCCTCTGAGGCAAGAATATACGGCTCGTCATCTTCAGATTGACCAGTGTGAATAGGCCAGGAGAAATTCACGGATGTGATGCCTAAGTCATCGGTCGTGAGTCCCCGGGACGTTGTTGTATTCGCCCACAAACACTTGAACAGTGTCACAGAGAAAAGGCCTTGGTAAGTTATCCTGACCACATCAAGCAGCTTTCCATAATACGGGACGTCATCGAACTGCATGTTCCCGTCACTGCTACTCGCATAACTCCTCGTCCCAAACGTGTCGTATACACCCGAGTTTTGGGTCAGCAATCCCTAATCTCGTGAAATCGTGCAAAACTTGAAGCCATTGACATTGTATGCTGTAAATCTTTGGGCGTGGTCAAGCGGGCCGAGTGCAAGAGCTCTGAATTTTGGTGAGTGGGGGTTGTGGTCATTCATTATTCTCCTCCTAAACCAACCCTGGAATTCTCTGTGGACCTTTCTATCAATTTCGGAGGATGTCTGTGTACGGATCCTCAACTGACGCTTCACATGACTCCTGAATTCCCTGCAATTAAACATGTGATGACAAGCAAGAAATATGCCTATAAAATGTAAAGAAACATATAGGATAACATATATATATATATGTGTGTGTGTGTGTGTGTGTGTGTATGTGTGCGCGCGCGCGCAATCCTTACTGAAGGTACGGTTCAACTTTAGTACAATTGATCAAGACATGTCTTTGTGTTTGAAATTTCTCAAGTGTCGTGAGTTTGAAGTTCTCACGTTCGCCAACTGGTTTACCAACACGAGGGAATAACAACTCTGAAGCTGATGGCTCTGGCTTTGGATCAAGACAATCGTCCACACGAGGCAGTCTGTTGAATAACGTCTCAATGTCATCAAAGTACCTGGAACAAAAATACAAGACCTCATCCCCAATATAACCTTCTGCTATTGAACCTTCAGGCCACGCCTTATTCCTCACGTAAGATTTCAGTTTCCCAAGGAACCTATAAAGTAATTAGGAAAAATGTCGATACATCAATGGTTAAACATGTGACTAAGAAGTAATGTAATGCTGAAGTAATTAATTTTAAACTTGCACCTCTCAATAGGATACATCTATCGGTAATGAACCGGGCCAGAAAGCTTTGTTTCGTGAACAAGGTGTACTGTCAGGTGAACCATGACCATGAAAAATGAAGGAGGAAAGATCATCTCTAAATGGCATAGCGTAAGAATGATTTGTTGTTGCAGTTGGTCGAGTTCCTCTACGATCAACACCTTGGAACACAACTTCCGAAAGAAAGTACAAAGCTCTACCAAAATGATCGACACATCGAGAGGCAGTGTATTTTTTATGGCCAGTGGAAGTAACTGCTACATAAGCACATGTGAGTCATGACTCTTCAGCCCAGTAACCTTTCGAGCTTGCACGTCCACACATCGTGAAATGTTGCTTGAATACCCGTCAGGAACTTTTATTTTCTTCAAAGTGGCAAGGAAGATTTCCTTATTCGGTTTTGTCAAGGTGAATTTTGCCGGTTGAAATCTGTCATGCTTATTTGGCCACGCGTCTGCACGAACCCCCATCTCCCGTAAATCTTTCCTCGCTTGAAGATGATCATTTGACTTGCCTGGTTCGTTCATAATCGTGTATAAGACATTATCGCACACATTCTTTTCAGTGTGCATGACATCCAGATTGTGTCGGAGCAAATTATCTTTCCAATACGAAAGAGCAAAGAAGACGCTTATCTTCAGCCATTGCTAGGTCGCAGAACTAGAAGCCCTGGCCGTCTTTGTCCCGGCCTTTGCTGGGTCGTCTTTTTTCCCATACTCAAATTCAACATCCATAATTTGCTCTATGATATCTGCACCGGATAAATTTCAAGGAGGTCCTCTTCTTTCTTGTTTCCCATTGAAACGATTGTGCTGCAACCTAAACTTGTGTGAACCATCAAGAAACCTCCGATGACCCATGAAGCACCACTTACGACTGTGGGAAAGGCGCATTGAATCAGAGTCAAAATTGCAAGCCGGACACGCAAGGCCAGTATGCACATTCCACCCGGATAATGTTCCCAGTCCAGGGAAGTCACTGATAGTCCACATAAACGCCGCACGCAAGTTGAACAGTGTCTTCTCTGCCTCATACGTCTCGACGCCTACGTTCCACAATTCTACCAACTCGTTGATAAGCGGTTGTAGATACACATCGATGTCATTTCCCGGTGTCTTTTTGCCCGGAATGATCATGGACATAATGAAAGAGCTCTGTTTCATACACATCCAAGGGGGCAAGTTGTAAGGTATCAAAACAACTGGCCATATACTATAACTTGTACTAAGATTACCAAACGGATTAAAACCATCGGTCGCCAAAGCAAGACGAACATTTCTAGGGTCCGCCGTGAAATCAGGAAAGTTTGAGTTGAACGCTTTCCACGCTTCACCATCACGTGGATGTCTGAGTTTACCATCTTCGTTCTTGTCGGCTTCATGCCACCTCATATGCTCAGCTGTCTTAGACGACATAAACAATCTTTGTAAGCGAGGTTTTAAAGGAAAATACCTTAGAATCTTTGCAGGTTTCTTCTTCTGCTTTTTTCCCTTTTGAACTGTTCTGAACCTCGAAGTGTGACACTTCTTACAAGTCTCTCTCCGAGCGTCCTCCCCCCAATAAAGCATGCAGTCGTTGGGGCAGGCATAAATTTTTTCGTAGTTCAATCCTAATCTGTTGATTATCTTCTTGGCCTCATAGAAGGTTGTGGGAATGTCCGCGTCAGGGAAAGCATCTCGTAATAATTCCAGCAGCATCAACATCGCCTTATCAGTGATCCCACACATGCACTTGATATGTTATAATTTGATCAGAAAGGATAATTTTGAGTATTTCTGACAACCTTGATACAACAGACGATCACTCTTATCCATTAGGTTGAAAAATTCCCGAGCTGCTTCATTCCTGTAGAAAACTGGTTGAGGACCTTGCACTTCTGCCGTGAAGTTGTCGTCTTAAACACCAAAAGCGTCGCGAACAGCTTCATTAACCGGATCATCTTGATCTAGTTGATTTCCTACTTGTGAGGTTTGAGAAAGATGATCCCCATATCTCATACCACGTTTCTCACCATGAACACCCCAGAATGTATATGCTTCTGGGAAAGCTTATTAAGAAGATGTTCCTTAGCATTTTCTCGTGTTTGCCACCTCTTAAACTTGCATCTACAACAAGGACACACGATCTTGCCATTAATGTTAGCGTGAGAGAAAGCGAAATCTAAGAAATTTCTCAATCCCGCTAAATATATAGGAGAACTGCGCGACATCTTGATCCATGACTTATCTATCTGTAGCAAACAAAGCTAGGAAAATATACAAATGTGGAGACAATGTTTAATAAATTTCATCTCAGCACTTGAGATCTTTAAATGCAATATGGGATACTTTGTAGCAGTTCAAAACCGCGATATCAACCGCGACTCTATTAGAATTAAATTTTGTAGCGGTTAGAAAACCGCTACAAACTCGAATTGTCAAACAGTCGCGATTCAAAAACCGCTACAAATTTGAATTGAAAATCTCGTCGTACATTAGTCGCGGTTATCAAACCGCTATGTCAACCAGTACCAAATGATGACTGTTTTAAAATTTTTGCGGATATTTTTTACTTTGAAATTCAAATTTGTAGCGGTTTCCTCAAAGAATCGTGACAAATATATTATTTAATAAAATTTGTAGTGGTTTTAGCTTGTAAATCGCTACGAAATTTATAATCATATATTTTTAATCACAAATTATAAACTCTATTTAATAAAATTTAAATTTAAAAAGCTAATGAAAAAAAAGATAACAAATATTTATATTTAATAAAATTGTTAACAAACATCTGGGGCGTACAAAATGAAATACTAAAGAAAATAATAACTAACTATCAGGAGCCCGATGATCAGATCCTGTCTCAGGGGGTTTCTCTCAGGGGCGACGCGGGCTCGACCAGAGGTAACATCATCCTCGTCTTCACCAGCATCTGGTTCCGGACACGGAGGCGGGGGAGGCGGGGGAGGCGGGTGAGCGGGGGGGAATCCTCGAAGATGAACGGAGGGGAGGCTCGGGAGATGGAAACTGTATGTTCGGCAGCAACTTTGTCAAGGCCCCGGCAAGTGACTGCCAGCTATGCCTCTGAGTAGCGAACCAACTGTTGAGACTCTCCTGAATGCGCCTAGTCCTGGCCTCATTCCTGGCTCTCTCTGCAGCAAGCTTCTCGGCAACCTTCTCATCAAGCTGCTCGGCAACCTGCACGGCAACTTTCTTGGCAATCATCACATCAACCGCATTAGGTGGTGGCATGCTCAAGCCGGAGGTCCCAGTGGCAGAGGAGGAGGCCTTGTCGTACACCATGCTAGGCCTGGCGCCAGGATGCTCGACTGGGCCCACAACAGCTTTCAATGCGGCCGTAGGATCAATAGAACCCTGTGACTCCAGGGTCTGCGACGCTCGCAACTCCTGCTGGCTCTGCTCAATCCGAGACTAACGCACATATTTTATAAAACATTAATCAATCAATTTAATTAAATTTAAATACACAACATTAACCATATAATTAGTTTTTTGTAACTTACTATTATCTCCTCTGTTGCCTCAGAGATCGGCGTCCCATCACGGTGCCTATGGGTGCGTGTATACAACTGCCCATAGTCCGTCTGACGGTTCTCCTCCCGAGCCTTCTTTTGCTAAAAAAATATAAACTTTGTTATGTCTAAAACAAAACAATAGTCATTTAACGTGCCATTAACTCAACTTTTAACATACCATCTCACTGTACGTCATAGTAAACGTCTTGGATCCTCCCGTTTGATTGATCCTTTGAGCTGCCCTGCTTCTGGTGTTCCTCTGCGATAGAGCCTGCAAAATAAATGAGTTGTTTATGCAATTGCGGTAAAATATAAGTGTAGTTAATTAAAACAAATTTTAAACTATACAATACTCTCATAATTAATTAAAAAACAAAACTATGATTAATTAAAAAAATGTACCTGTCCATCTGCACTCCTCCTATATTGGACAAAAGTTGCCCAGTCATTTGCCTCCACGCCGGCTGGGACGTTCTCTATCAGTTGCTGCAGAGGCATAGTCCCATCTCCATTCTTCTTGTCGTAGAGACGACCCCTCCGGCTCTTCCAAGCTTCTCCCATTTTCATCTTTACATACCTCTTCACCTCGGCTCGCAGTTTAGACTTTTTATACATCATAAAATAATTAGTAATTAAGTAATAATTATTTAAGAAATAAATAACTAAATTAACCACAATTTATACAACTTAAAACTATTAACATGTAAAATTTAATTACACAACATAACTTACCTGCACAACGTCCCTAAACGCCCTATCCTTGTTGTCATCCGGGACCTTTTTCCAATTTTGGAAATAGATCGGGAACCATACCCAATTCCCGCCAAGGTGTGACAAGAATCGGTTCAACAGGTGACCACCGCTGCCGATCGGCTGGTCCGTGTCCACGTTCCAGGGGACTATCACGCGGTAGACGTTGTCCTCATGACTGAGCGTGGGAACGTCCAGCGTCCTCCTGCTGACGTTCCCATGTGGATCTGCATAATTATAACAAAATTGTTGTATTGTATTTAGATAAACAATTATTACACGTCAGGAATTTAAATTTTATTTTTCGCCAATAAAATACTTATACTTACCTTCGACATCCACCGCAAATCTAGTGGAACGAGAAGACGACGGTCGGGGGTTCCCTTGGTCCCGCTCGTTCTCCTGGTTGAGAAACCGCTTCGCTTCCGCTATGAGAATCTCAATCCGGATCTCCTCATCATCTTCATCATTGAAGATGTTGTCAAGCGATAGACTTGCGCCTCGTTCTCCACCTACGGTCTCTGGGTGTGGGATTGGGTCATTTGCAAAGAGTTCATCAAACTCATTCCCAACCTGAGGGGGCTGAAGGGGGATATATACCTGAGGGGGTTGAAGGGGGATATTTAGAGGCCCACGCCCTCTCCTACCTCTACTACTACCACCCCTGAGAGGCTTGGGGGTTCCACTACTTTCTCTTTTCCCTTATCGTTAGAAACCAAGATGGTGAAAGGTAAAAGTTGAAATTGAGAGGTAAATAGTAACTAAAAAAGCGCACGTGAATTTCAAAGTGAAAAGTAAAGTATAAAAACCGC
Organism: Acacia crassicarpa; assembly: GCA_034222035.1. Classification (NCBI taxonomy): domain Eukaryota; kingdom Viridiplantae; phylum Streptophyta; class Magnoliopsida; order Fabales; family Fabaceae; genus Acacia; species Acacia crassicarpa. The sequence continues at coordinate 5,002,052 of JAWXYG010000010.1, forward strand.
TGCAATTTGTAGCGGTTATCCCAAAAACCGTCACAAAAATAATGAATTTTGTAACGGTTACATCAAAACCGGCACCTCCACCGCGACGAATGTGCCTCGTTCTTCGTGGAAATTTGTAGCGGTTACTTAACCATTACAAAAAACATGACTTTTGAAATTCTGTAACGATTTTGACAAAAACCGCCACATAAACCGCGACAATTGTGCCTCATTCTTCGTGAACATTTGTAGCGGTTAGTAAACCGCTACAAAATCAATAACCTTTGATACTTTGTAACGGTTTTAAGAGAACCGCTACCAATTTAATATTTTTCTTTTGGGTTAAGGTGCAAAAATACACATGTGCTTTTCTCTGAGGAGCGCTCAGTAGCAAATGCTTTTTTTTGGGTGCAAAAATGCACACGTTGTTACAAATTATGTGCAAAAATATCGTTTGACCGTTAAGTTTAACTTTGACTGTTAAGTTTGAGTTTGACCAATGACGTGGTATTTCAAAGGTGCAAAAATACACATGTGATTTGTCAAGAAGAGCGCCCAACAACAAATTTTTTTTAAAATTTAATAATTTTATTTCAAGATTCTAAAATAATTTTTCAAGACTATGAAGTATTTTTTTCAGTATCAGTCAGTATCCTTTTAGTACCGGTCAATACTTGAAATATTTTTTCAAGATCCTAAAATAATTTTTCAAGATTATGAAGTATTTTTCTGTACTAGTCAGTATCCTGAAATATTTTTTTCAGTATCAGTCAGTATCCTTTTAGTACCGGTCAATACTTAAAATATTTTTTCAAGATCCTAAAATAATTTTTCACGATTATGAAGTATTTTTTCTGTACCAGTTAGTATCCTGAAAGTACTTTTTAGTAGTTAGTACCCTGAAATATTTTTTTTCAAATACTGACTAGTACAGAAAAAATACTTCATAATCTTGAAAAATTATTTTAGGATCTTGAAAAAATATTTCAAGTATTGAGTGATACTAAAAGATACTGACTGATACTGAAAAAAATACTTCATAATCTTGAAAAATTATTTTAGGATCTTGAAAAAATATTTCAAGTATTTACCGGTACTAAAAGGATACTGAAAAAAATATTTCAGGTACTGACTGGTACTAAAAAGTACTTTCAGGATACTGACTGTTACAGAAAAAATACTTCAAAGTATCTTTTTAGTACCTGTTAGTACCCTAAAATATTTTTTTCCAGATCTAAAAATAATTTTTCAAGATTATGAAGTATTTTTTCAGTACAGGTCAGTATTCTAAATATCTTTTTAGCATCCGGTAGTAATTAAAATAAAATTATTAAATTAAAAAAAAAATTGTTGTTGGGCGCTCTTCTTCACAAATCACATGTGTATTTTTGCACCTTTGAAATATCACGTCATTGGTCAAAGTCAAATTTAACAATCAAAGTCAAACTTAACGGTCAAACGGTATTTTTGCATCTAATTTGTAACCACGTATGCACTTTTTGTTGGAAATTATGCCCTAGGGGCAATTCATTGTACTTTGGATATTTAAGTTATTTAAAGTATTCTCTTTTGTTATCATTTTCGTTTGCATGTTCGTATTGATAACTGCATCCCTGGATAATCTTATAGATTATCCTAAATGTCCCTGGTTGGTCATCTACACGGGAGTGAAGATGAAATAAGATCAGTATGACTTTAATGAGGTATGGAGATACGAATCAAAGTCATGGGCACTTGTAAGAGTACAAGGTGCTGGACCGACCCACTATGAGAAAGCTGCATGGGTTAAGTCATAAGCTTATCTCATGTATAACCGCGTCACGACGCCCTATGACCTGAGACCATCATAGATTCCTACATGATGAGTCACTGGTCTCTGACCTAGTCAAAAGTCACCTTTGACCGGGTGATGATAAAGGCTAGGATCAGGATCAGTGGTTTTCATGCGGAGGAATGTGAGTGGTCAAGATGGGATTTGTCCCTCACATATGTAGAGAGATAATGCTGGGCCCCTCGATGAGTGAGTCTAAGAAATGTATGGCCATACTGTAATGGAAAGGAGTTTCCATTTCACTTATTAGACTACTCAAAAATTGAGAAAGCATTGGTCAAGAAAAGGAAGTTGACATTATTCATGCCTCATCCTTGACCAAATTATCGCGTGACAAAAAGGGACGTGACATGGTTGTACGATAGGTAGTATCGTGTCATCGATCCCCATGTGAATTGGCTAGTTGCAATGTCTTGCTAGAGGCCGCTTGCGACTTGTGGGCTGATACAATGTTGGCCCACTGCCAATCTCATATGGGCTTGCAGGGTCGCACACAAGAATAATCCAACACGGGTGAAAGTGTCCAGGTTCATTGAATCTCATATTAATCTGAGATTAAATGAATGCTAAATTTGATCTAGGATTTATATATATATATATATATAATTCGAAATTAATATATATATATATATAGTATAAATTGAGATTATAATATTATATATGATATTTGTTTAGTATTTAATTTATTTGATAAATTAAATATCTGAAACAAATAGAGATATTGTATCTCATTTAATTTCGAATAAAGATATCGTATATCTGTTTAATATTAAATTGAGATATGATATCTCAGATTTAATTAAATAGATAGATATCATATCTCGGATTTAATTTATGATGATAAATTAAATCAAAAGGCTTTAAATTTAGATTTGATTTAAATTCAAAACTCGGATTTCCAAATCTGGCTTTTAATATATTCAATTACATTTATGAGATAGATGTGATTGATATGTTGACCAGATTCAAAAATCCGAATTTCCAAAATTAATAAAGGATTAATTTTGGTTATATAATACGCCTATCGGGTTTAGAAAAACCTACGGGATTTTCAGTTGAGCGTATTTTCAGAAAAGCCGCGAGAAACCCTAGAGCAACTTGAGAGAGAGAGACGCACAAGAAGCGCTAGCACGCTGCCGCAACCGTGTTTTGGGGATTGTTCGTGTGATACCAGTAGAGGAAGCCGATCCAAGAGTCGACTTCTGCTGATCGAAAGAACGAGACGCGGACGTGTTGATCGCCCACCTAATTAAAGAAACGAGACGCGGACGTGTTGTTCGAGAAGGTAGCCCACCTAATCAAAGGAACGGAACGCGGAATAGTTCAACACAAGGTATGATTCGGTTTCCTTAACTCTGATTTAAACGTCGTTGAGTGATCCTTCGGAAGGATTCGTAAGAAATTTTTAATCCGCTACGTGTACGAATCCCAACACTTTTGCACCCAAAAAAAGCATTTGATACTAGGCGCTCCTCGGAGAAAAGCACATGTGTATTTTTGCACCTTAACCCTTTTTTTTAAAAAAAAAATCCAAACTAATTAGTTTAGATTTTTTCTTTATTACAATAAAAATATTTCCAATTATTTTCTTTAATTTCCCTAAAAGAGCTAGGGTTAATAATAACAAGTTTATTGAAAATTAGATTCAGTATAGCCACCAATCTCCCCAGAAAAACTCGTTGACTCATTTTGATCAGAGATATTTCCCAGAAAGATTGGTGGATATATTGGACTCAATCTCCAATGGTATGTTGGACAATCTTCAGAAGAGGAGACGTCTTCAAGTGAATGGAATAACTAAATTTGGATTTTCACTAAAAGAACATTCTCGGGTCTGCATCTCTTATCTCATCTCCCGACAACAGAGCAGAGAATGTTCGTTTAGTGATAATCTTGACTTAGAATATTTTTGAATATTTATAGTTGTTGTACGGATGCCTATTTATAGAATAAATTTTGTAGCGGTTACAGCCTAAACCGCTACAAATTGTAACATCTAGACGTGGTCAAGGTGTCGGTCTGTTCTCACCGCGAGAAAACTGTGTCGTTTTGAATACATGTTGTAGTGGTTACAGCTAAAACCGTTACAAATCTTAACATTTAGACGCGGCTAAGGTGTCGATGAATTTTTGTAGCGGTTATTTCGACAAAACCGCAACTAAATAACTGCAACAAACTTCGCGCCAAAACGCACTAAGGCTAGCGCCATATTTGTGGTGGTTTGGTTTTGTGTCACCGCTACAAAAATCGAAGCAAAATGGTCACCATTTGGCGCCAATGTTTCCGTAACTAATTTGTGGCGATTTGGGTTAAAACCGTGACATATTCGCGCCAAAATGTTCATTTGTAACGGTTTTCGCTAATCGCTACAAATTAACCGCTGCAAATGACCGCTCTTTTTGTAGTGCTATTGTTTGCTTCAGATCTAATTAGTCCGACCGACCTTCTTTGAACTCCTTCATTAGCCAGGCTTGATTCTAAAATGCTCCTTCATTAACTAAATCTGGATTTTCTTTAATTTTCCTAAAAGAGCTAGGTTAATAATAACAAGTTGGTATGCTGCGTTGACCTGGAATAAACGGCATAACCACCACCCAAATCCGCTTGGATCTGAAAAAGGCGGAATTGACAAATTTAATCACTTTACATTCTGCATTATAAAAATACATAATTTTGGTTCTACAAACACAAAGAATCTACCACCTTTTGATTTTGAATAAATAACAACAACTGAACCAATTTAATAATTTTTATAGTACATTTAATCAAAAAATAAAAATTCTTGGTCTACTTGCAGTGTGTATGGGAAAAACTTTATTAAAAAAGGTAAAACCCATCTTAGTAATCTTTACACTTCGCGAATATTAATATCTAACCATCAATTGAAGGATACCTGCCTTGTTTATAATAAAAAAGAAGACTTGATCTACTTTAAAGCAAAATTTAAGAACTAGTAAGCTTTCTCTTTTGGTTTAGCAGTTGAGAATTGATTTTGTACATTAAGAGATAAGATTTCTTGTTATAAAGCATAAAAGTATCTTGAAAAAGTGATCATGGGATGTCCAAACATGAAGGTAAACATAAAAAATTAATTTATAAATGAGATAGGATATTGTTACTACCAATTAGTGTTACTACTAGCTTGTTTTACCGTTAGATCAGAATCTCATCTACCTTTATCATTTCTCTCTTCTATTGAAATTATGATCTAACGACGAAACAAGCTGGTAGTAACAATATCATATCCTTATATAAATTAGTTAATATGTTTTGTTAATTAGATAATTAGTTTGACCAAAAGAATTAGGAAGGATTAGAGAGATGGACCAAGGAAACAAAATATTTATGAATAAGGATCTTAAAAATTATAATTATTTTTAGTATAAAAAATTAAAATATATTCTTAATTACGAAATTAACCTTCCCTATTGTTTGACTGTTAATTATTAAATTTGATGATATCTTTATATATTTTTTGATTAAAAAAAACATATACAACTCAATATGTCTATGATATTCTCCCTCACACACATTAGATTATGTTAAAATTAGGGCTGAGAATGAAACCCAAAACCCATGAGCCCGCCCAAAACCCAATGTAATTGGGTCATATTGAGCCCGCCCAAAAAGATTTTATAACGGGTTGGGTTAGAATTCGCTTATTTAAGATTTAAATGGGCGGGCTATGGGCATACCTATGGGCTGCTTATACCCACCCATTTAGTGTAATTTTTTTATTAACTACTCATCTCATTCCGCATTCCACTTAAAACATTCTCTGAATTTCTTCCTATTCAACTATTTAACCACCTCTAATCCATAACCATAATGGCTATCAACTCTCAAAATTATATAATGATGGTACTTGTTTGAATTTATATTGTTTTGTGTAAACTGTAATTATAGAACTTTGAAGATTCAGATTTTAGAAAATGGAATGATGAATTTGGATGGATGCTTAATTTTTTTTAAGAAAAATAAACAAGTCAAATGTAAATGGGTTACCCAAAACCCACTTAGCCCACCCATTTATGTGCTAGCCCATTTACATGGGCTTAAATGGGTTGAGGTACGGGTATGGGCTAACCCATACCCATTTAAAATTAAATGGGCGGGCTATGGGTTTGGCCTCGGGTTGCCCAACCCGCCCATTGCTCTGCCCTAGTTAAAATTACCCAAATTAAAATAGCTTCTACAATCTATAAATAATTAGAAATATACCTCTTTCTAGATTTTGATTATTTTTAAAAACTTAAAAAACAAGAAAAAAATCTTATAATATATTTATTTTAAAAATATGTTATTTTTCATGGGAAAAAGTTTAAACAAACGGGATTCACCTAAAAAGAAAATTATAAAAATGAAAAAAATAGTAAAATTTAAATTTTTTAAACAATGAATTCTTAAATAAATGATTAATATCACATGAATCTTAATATCTAAATAGAAGCCAATTTAATGGACGCTGTTAAGGAGGGAACATGTAAGAATTTTGTCAGGGTTAATTTCATAATTAAGGATTTATATTTTAATTTTTGGTCTTTTAAAATAATTACAATATTCAAGGTCCTTATTAATAAATATTTATTTTCCTTAATCATCCTCCCTAAATTTTCCAAAGAATTACTTAGGAGTGATGAATAGTTAACTAGTAGTACATTCTGGCTAAAAAATTTACATTTTACTCCTTCACTCCTTAATTTAAAACATAATTGATTTTTATAAAAAGATTAAGAAATTTAAATAATTTATTAAAATATTTATATTTATATTTTTATACTAAATTAATTTGTGTGACTTATGAATTGATATATCATCAAATTATATACGACATATACTATGATTAACTAACTTATTTAGTTTTTTTTTTAATCTCAATTTTTTTTTTAAAGGCAATTTCCGACACTCCTTCAAGGCCCCGCACGTGCCGTGAAAGTCCAAATGGGATGCGAAGGCGTTGGCGAAGAAAAAAGGGGTGCAAAAGCCAATTCCGCTGACTGGAACCCCCGTGACTCAAAAACGAAACCTCTTGATTCTGCAAATTCCCTTCAAATTTATTTGTATAATTTTCATCGTTAAATTCTCATTTCCACGTAGCGACGTATCACCGACGACTTCGTCCGATGCAGCATTTGGCTGCTGCCAGCACAGAATTGTTGCTGTTCATTGTCTAAGTCTCTAAGACAACTTCGGCACCGCAGATCTACGGGGTTTGATCATTTCTTTTTGATCTTCCGAAGCTCCTTGCCGGAAAATTTGGAAGTTGATACGCTGGATCGGAGATGCCGGTTGCAGCTTCCGCTATATACTTCTTGAACCTCCGAGGAGATGTTCTCATCAACCGCCTTTATCGCGACGATGTCGGGTAACTGAATCTTCCTATTTTTGTTTCTTTTCCTACTTCTTTGTACGTTGTCGCTAATTCCTTATCTTAGGCTGGTGAACGAATTTCAATGGGATGGGCCTATTCATATTTTAGTGATAGAGCTCTGTCCTGGCTGTATAGTATGGCTTATTTTGATAAAAACTTAAATGTAGTGTATGGCTTTCAGTCAATTTTTGTCCCGACGCTTTCCTCTTGGCTAGGAATGCAGCCAGGACTTGTGATTACGAGTATTACTATCAGGGTGCCCTTTGTTGAAGCCCTGGGATTTGATTTTAGCCTTGCATAAGATCTTGGAATACTGTACTATGCTCATTCTTATGGTAGCAGAGTTTTAGTTGAGTGACGTGTGTTAGTCATTTTGTTTCCTAGAGGCTGGAAGATCTATTTATCAGAAGTTTAACGCGATGTTTATAAAGAAGTTAGCGTTCTTAAGTTATCTATGACATGTGCAAACCTGGAATGGCTGCTGCGTAATTCGGTATTGCAACCCTGCTGTGATGCTAGTCGCTAGGTACCTTACGTGTACAATGAGCATCACATTTGTTTTCAAGTATTGTAAAATTCATTTTCAGCGTTAGTATATCAATGCCTTGTGGTGTCGCAAGCGCACAGCACCAAATTTCACACTAGAAATTCCAGGTCCATGCAAATTGCAATACGTAGACTTTTATTTTTCATATTTCCTATGGCTATAACCAAGTATCTTATAAATTTCTAAGTATTTGGGAAATCAAATTTCCCTTTTACTAGAGATCACCTAAGCTCTCTTCTGGCTTTCCTTTACTTCTTTGTGGGCGATGGGAGCTCAATCATGTACAACGTTGTCTCCTCTAATACTTAGTTTTACAGGGGAAATATGGTGGATGCTTTCCGGACACATATAATGCAGACAAAAGAGCTCGGTACTTGTCCTGTGAGGCAGATAGGTGGCTGCTCTTTCTTTTACATGAGGATCAGCAATGTCTACATTGTGATTGTTGTCAGCAGCAATGCTAATGTAGCTTGTGCTTTTAAGTTTGTTGTTGAGGTAGTTAACATCTACTTGTTTTTGACACTGAGCTGATGACTGTTTTTGTCCATTAAATTATTGTTGTTATTGTTGCAAGACAAGATAAATCTGGATGATTTTTGGATCGCTTTGCTCAGATTATCTGCACATCATTTTTTGACTTCTAACGATCGCTATTTGATTGGTTATTAGAATCTAGCTGTAGTTATTGATTATCTAAATGACTGCACATCCTTAAGTTCTTTCATAGGACTCTATTTTGGCAAAAATATTTTTGATCAGATTTGACATTCATGATCCTGTGGGTTTGAGCTTATACTTTTCTTGGCAACTCTATCATGGTCATTTGAAGTTTTGGGTTGTTTGAAGTTTCATGATGGTGGTTTGATTGGGAAATTATGTCTTTTATATCTGGACAGCTTTATTTCTCTTTGTGCTTTGCTTTGGCAGGGAAAACAATTATATGAATGGAAGAACGATGCTGAGCACATGCTAGTTTGGCATGTGTTAGGCATGAAGATGGCTCCTTTTTTATGTGTCTATGGTTCATTTACTACAAGGCTTTTGGGCAACTGATGCTTGGACTATATTATAGATAAGATGTATACAAATTAGTGGTGATCTTGTCTTAGTATCCCAAAATCTAATCTAATAATTTTGTTTGTTGCTTGCCAACAAAGGTGTGCAATGGGCTAGTCATGTCAGTGCTATTTAATTGTGATACTATTGAATGTCACAAGGGGAATAAAATATTTAACACGTGCAAAATGAATGCTACATTTGGATCTCATTGACTTAGTGATGTGGTTTTATATTCTTTGAATAAGGTTTGCCATATTATCATGAATGATTTGATCCTGTTACTGTGTCTTTGCTTCAAATAGATGTCAATGGAATCAGTTTGGACTTTGGGCAGGTTCACTTGACAATATCTGTCGATCTTTATTTTCACTCCCCCTTTCATGTTTTACTGTCATGCCATAGTTCTTGTTAGTCTATAACCTTAAGTCTGACAAACTGTTAAGGCTAAGAATATAACTGTGTTATGTAAAATTTATGATTTTCTTGAACCAACAAAATTATGATTTTCTGCTCTCAACATTGTGATAATGATGTCTGTAATCTCTTAAATTATTGCAGCTTTTTTCTAAACTATTGCTGTTCTCCTTGTATGTTATTCACCATCTACACTGATACAAAAGTTTGATCTTTGTGGTCCATGACACTTGTACTTCTTTCTTTACAGGCTGTTGCACTATTTAAATCATATTTTGGTGGAGCTTTTGATGAAGATGCAATTCGCAATAATTTTGTGCTCATATATGAGCTTCTGGATGGTATGTGATTCGTGTGGCAATTGAATCTAGAGAAAATGTATTTCTGGCCTCTGAAGGATTTATGCTTCAGTAACTTGGTCCCTAAATCTTAGAAATGCCATTAATCCTTGAGCAATTGATGGGAACTAGTGATTAGGGTGTCAAGAGACCTTAATGGACTGAATTCTATATTTTCAAGGTTCAAGAAGCAAACGACTGAGACATTTATTTCAATGACGGAATGGCATATTTTTAAGATTCAGAAACTAAATAATTGAGGCATATATCTATCAAGGGCCAAAAATCATATTTCCTTTAGAATTGAAGTCATTCCACGTTCATGATTTGATATAACTAGAGTAATCACCTTGTTAGGCTAAAAGGAGAAATATTAGTCGTAAATGGGAAAATCAAATATGATTAACATGATGTGTATTTGCAGAAATCATGGACTTTGGTTACCCACAAAATCTTTCACCAGAGATCTTGAAGCTTTACATCACCCAGGAAGGAGTGCGGTCCCCTTTCTCATCCAAGGTTAGTCCACACATGCTGTTGTAACTATTACGAAGTAACAACATGAACTGGGATGTGGTTGGTAGGACACACAATCGTTATTAAAAATTGACAATGTTAAAAGGGTAGATGATTGCATGAATGTATGAAATTGAACTATCACCCAATTCTTGGATGACATTTTGTTTTGCACATTTATATTTTAACCACTTTTCTACTCCACTTTTTAACCGTAGGCTGTTGAGTCACTTAGAAAAAGCTAACATGAACTTGTAACTGCTGTCTATACAGCTGACTTGCTGGCACAATTTCCATTCTCTTCCAAATTTAATTATTACTTGCTTTCTCGATTGAGTATCCTGTTAATCCTTTACTTCGTTTTATACTGTGTGCATTGGGGGGAACAGCCCGCAGATAGACCTGTTCCAAATGCAACTTTACAAGTGACTGGAGCTGTTGGATGGAGGAGAGAAGGTCTTGTCTACAAAAAGAATGAGGTGAATTTTATGTTACCTATTATCTTATCGTATTGAACATTGGCACTATAACTCCAACAATGATTTGTTGCAGGTTTTCCTGGATATTGTGGAAAGTGTAAATCTTCTTATGTCTTCGAAAGGTTGGTTTTGCATTCCAATTGCCTCCATGTTAATGTCTACTGTGTTTCATACTAACTTTTTTTATAAAAAAATTTCAGGTAGTGTTTTGCGGTGTGATGTGACAGGGAAGATTCTCATGAAGTGCTTTCTTTCTGGAATGCCTGATTTGAAGTTGGGTTTGAATGACAAAATTGGTCTTGAAAAAGAGTCACAACTTAAATCTCGTCCTACAAAAAGGTTGTTTTCATATGCGCTGTTTTCCTTGATTACTTCTCTTGCTTCTAGTGATAGTTTTCCTTTTTCATATTATTGTTCTGAGTCTTTGTTTTCATCTATTGCAAATATCATTAAAAAATGTTCCAAAGTGTTGATGTTTTCCTTTTTCTCATTCTTTTGATATAGTCCCTTTTCTTATCAACTAAATATATTTTGCAGTGGTAAAACCATTGAGCTTGATGATGTCACTTTCCATCAATGTGTAAATTTGACAAGGTTCAACTCGGAGAAGACTGTTAGTTTCGTGCCACCTGATGGTGAATTTGAACTGATGAAGTAAGATTTTGCTAATAATGCCATATCATCTTAACTGTTTTTGGTTAATCTACTTCAAACACAACTTCCTGTCCCAGTGGAATTGAAAGAGGGGGTTTCATTGGTTTGAGTCCTTGCTCTGCCCCTTTAAGCCACCAATTAACTGTTATATAATCACTGAGTCTTTGGTGCTTTTTAAGAGCCAAATGATGTAGGTCGTAATAGATCAGATGTAATAAGCTTTAATCCTCAAGCATTTTATTACCTCTGTGCCACCACATTAGGCTTGCTAAAAGAGAACTGAAAGCTGCTGAGCTTAGGTAAAGACTGCATAAAACTGGCTAGTTTTACTTAAATGCATTTCCCTAAATTTTGTTGCAGCAGAGTCAAAAGAGGTTCATTTGAACTGAATTCTGTCTTATAAGCACCTATTTCTTGAGAAAATTATTTTTCCCAAACCATTTTATGATTTTGAATTATTTGTTGGTACCTAGTCCTTTCATTCTAATCTCCTTTTTCTTCATGGCAGTCATAGCTTCCTGGGATCTCTAATTTTATTTAGTTAAACCGCTGGGCTATGCTTAGTTGATAGATTGCTTTCTCCCTCCTTGTTTTTTTTGGGGATCAGATCCATTCTTTTTTTACTTTCAAATCTTATTTTGTTCTTTTTTTTTTTGGTAGTTTAAATGAGATGATTTTCTTATTGCTTATCACTCAGAATTTTGACATAGCTAGAAAATAGCAATGTCTGCTCCTTTAAAGATATTTTTGTAGTTCCAGTAAGATGTATAGCATTTTTTGTTGCCTAATATTAGAACTTCACTAGCGATATCGACTAACATTATTGTCCCGGGTAGGTATCGTATCACTGAGGGTGTCAATCTTCCCTTCAAAGTATTACCTACCATCAAGGAGCTTGGACGCACACGGATGGAAGTAAATGTTAAGGTTTGGAATTTTACATGATGACGGTCCAATGTATTGAAGGGTTGCAATTATGCTACTTGCTGAATTTTTTAAAAATCTTTTTCAGGTGAAGAGTGTCTTCGGTGCAAAAATGTTTGCACTTGGGGTGGTTGTGAAAATTCCTGTGCCAAAACAAACAGCAAAAACAAGTTTCACAGTAACATCTGGCCGGGCTAAATACAATGCTGCTATTGATTGTTTGGTTTGGAAGTGAGTGTCATTGATTATGAATATTAAGTGAAAAGTTTACGTCATCCACCTTGTTATCACATATTTTAAATTTCCATTCATCTCAATTTGAATGCTTTATGGTTTCAGTCAATTATGTTCTAATAATTTGATGATTTATAGGATTAGAAAATTCCCTGGGCAAACCGAGCCAACCTTGAGTGCAGAAGTTGAACTTATTTCCACAATGGCGGAAAAGAAATCTTGGACAAGGCCACCAATTCAGATGGAATTTCAGGTGTGTCACCTGTTACTCCTATACTTAATTCCACAAAGATGTGCTGGCAATTGCTTAATAATCTTTCCAGTACTCGGGACAGCTTATCCTATTCTGCATTATACAACTTCTCACTCAACAATCACATCTAAGAACGGAAAAGAAAATTAATTCTTGGGAATCTTCCATCTCGTGGATTATATGATCTCTGCTTATTTCATACTGGCTCTCTTGTTCGGGCAGAAGTCGATCGTGAGGAATATGACATCTTATAGTTTTGCTGTCACTTTTGACCACATCTATTCACTTGTTAAGCTTGTACTGTCTCCAAACTGGCCCTTCCCCTTTTCACCTGGTGGGTTAACCTAGTTTTGTACGTGCAGGTTCCCATGTTCACAGCATCTGGCTTACGTGTTCGATTTCTAAAGGTGCCCATCCTGACTTTTTCGCCCTCTCATTTTTAAATGCATCCTCTTTTAAGTTGCGGTTTAATGAAATTTTCTCTCTCTGCAGGTATGGGAGAAGAGTGGGTACAATACCGTTGAGTGGGTTCGTTATATTACAAAAGCAGGATCATACGAAATTAGATGCTGAAGAAAAAATGTAGATTGGTGGTTTCAGATGTTATGGATGGACTCTGGCTAGAGAATGAATATTCAAAGAAATATTCTTTTGCTGCAGTGTTTCCTTGTTAATGAGAGGATGAGGGGTTACTCATCATAGTGTGCTGTTGATGTGAATGCTTGTGTGAAATCTTAGTTTTGATATTTCTGAGGTCAGCGTTTTATTGGAATTCCTATCCCCTCTGCCTATCTTTCTTGCACGCTTAATATTTTGTTGTGATTTACCCTTTCTCTTGTTGTAATGCTAATGATTATTGAGTAATGCTCTCTGTATTATATTATATCAAGACCGAATTGATAAATTGAATATTATAAAGGAGCTTAATTTTTGAAATTGTTTTGTAAATGAAGAAAGGGTAAAGTAGCAAATCTGCCTTAAAAGTATATGTTTAGGAGCAATGTTGTCATGAAAGTTTTTTCAAATTAAATGTTACTTTGAAAGTTTTAGAAAGTAGCAATATTCTTTTTCGTTAAAAAGTCAACGGTTAACATCAATTTTTTAACAATCAACGTTAGTTTTTTTAAGGGTATTGAGTTATATTGTTACGTTTTAAAACATATGGAGTGACATTGAATCTGAAAAAACTTCCAAGATAATATTATTCTAAGACATATTTTTGCGACGGATTTTCTAGTTAACTCAAAGAAATCTTGAAATGATGAGGTTGCTCCTAGTAACTTTTCAACATATAACTAATAAACTTTGAAGGAAAATTAATACATTGTAATTAGAGAGTGCCTTGTATGAATGATGAGAGTAGAATATGATCTCCCTTTAGTCGAAAAAAGAATACGATCTCCATTATCTTGGCCAACTGTATACGCCTCTAAGCAAGATTGCACCTAAAACGGTAACGCTTTGGCATGATGAGCGTGGTTCCTTTCGTTCTGGAAGCTGGAAATGCACAAGAGGAGTTCATGAATCACCATCCTATATTGTTTCTGCCATCCGTTCTGCTCGGTGCTCACTATATCCTTTCCTAAGATCTCTCTTCAATTTGGTAACTTTTTTGCTCTCTCAATTGTAAAGGACGATCTCTACGAAGACGATGATCAAACTCAAGCTCATGCTCGCGCATTGCATTTCTTTCTTACCAAAGAAACTGATCCTTCATTTCTCCATTTTCGTTCCAATTATGTCTCTCTCTGTTTTGATTCCCTGCATTTGTGTTCTTGTCTTTTATGGAGTGCCATGTTGTGTCTATACTGCCATAGTGCCATGGCATCCTCCTCAAGGCCTTATTTTTCCAGAATTTACTAGTTCCGCGTTCTTTTGTATTGGCTTTATGTCTGCTTCACTGTTGAATCCGAATGGGGAACCTGATAAAGCAATAATATCCTTGTACTGATTTGTTTTTGTTTTTTTTTTCCTCCTTTCAGTTTCCAGTATTATTTGAAGAATTTTTCTTTTGGTGTTTAAGATGTTATTTATTGGAGGAAAAAATGTAGCATGCACGAATGGTCCAAGCATATTAACTTCTCCACGTGCTTGCTTGTCATAAGCCTATAAGCCTCGATAAATTACGGGCATATGATGGAAAGTTACGTTCACATAAGTCAAGAAAAACTTCTCTCACAAATTTACTTTGTACTTTTACTTTGTACTACCGTTAATCCAAACAGATAAATATTGTAAATCAGGTTTGAAAAGCAGTTTCTACTGCCAATCCAAATCCAAATAGATATGATAACGATTGGAAAGAGGAGAAACATGAGCTAGTTGGTGCTTTAATGTACAGAGAGAGTAGGTTTTATTTGTAGATTCTAATTTAATAGCACCCGAATATGAGTACTGTTTGGATAAAAGCTGATTTTCCAACGTGATAAAATAAAACCATGGACAACTATGATGTCTATTGTTCCAAAGAAAAGAACAAAAATAGCAAAAGAACTAGAACGAAACCGAAAGATAGAAGCCATCCACAGAGACATCAGGAGGGACTACATTAGAAAAAGACTCTCCTAAAGGGAACTCGGGAGAAATTTGACATCTAAATATGCCTGTTCATGGGATAGTTTCCTGCAGGTGGGTAAGAGTTTTCCGGCACCGGAGCCGCCCCATAGCCTGGATGATTCATTCCATGTTGGTGAGCTCCGACCAAATGATGTGGTATCTTGGCTCCTAGCTTCTCAGCTGCATGCCTAGCTTTTGCTTCATGTAGCTCCATTTTTGCTTGAGCTTTCTTAGCCTTGGCCCTCTCGTGTGCTATTAACTTCTCTTCCTCTGTTCTTGCCGTTGCTTTCTCGACCTACACCATTCAATTCTATGATTAATCAATCATGTATAAGCTTGAAAATTATGCGAGACATGTTAAATTTTTTTGGAAGATAGAAATGTGTTATGGGCAAATTTCAAAATCTGACCTTTTCATCTATTTTGGCTTTGTAAATGTCCACGTGCTCCTTGGCAGCACTGGCCATGTTGCTCAGCTTTTCCTTTGCAGATTGCATCTCTCTGTTTTTTTTTTTGGTTCTCCTTTCTGAATTTGATTGATTAAAGCGTTTCTGATGAACAACTCTGTTTCTCTATTTATATGCAGGTTATGGGAAATTTGAAGTCGAAGCTTTGAGAAAGCGAAGACTTCGGAGTAGAGCACGTTGGGCGCCACGTGTTCAACATGCAGGGCTATTGACATTCACTGTTGCCGCGTAGAAACCAATCAAAGATAACCACAAGTTTATCTCTCTCACACACACACACACATATATATATATATATATATTTATTTATTTATTTATCCACCTAGTCCACCAGAATCAAACTAATTCGAATTTACCACTCGGGTCAACAGTTAGGGGAAAGAGCTCTTAACACCATCTTCTTTATTTCCATGCCTTGAATCGAAGACATGGTCAAAGAAGAGCAAGTTCCTTTCCATTTGCTCTCAATAAATGTTGGTAGTTTTCCTTCCATATTTCATACAAGATCTTGAAGTTAAAAGAGAATTTATGAAAACCTAAAATTTGAATTATTTTGGCACTTTTTATAAAAGTCTAATGAAAGTTGTCTAAACATTTAATAATTTTTTTTATTATTGCTGCCTCTCATTAATTATTTGTACTCCATTAATCAAGAGGTTGGGGAGTGGGAACATTTATACTCACTCTATTTCTCTCTTATTTGCCTTTTATAAATAAGGGTGTACTTATAACAAAATAAAGTCCTAAAATTTAAATAATTTTCAATATTATCCCTACTAATTGCACTGAACTCTAATATCATACTCTCTCAAGTCCTTACTATAAGACATTAACTAACAAGTGTATTTAGTTCTTTTATAAGGCACTTGTTTGTTTTCAAAGATATTAAATATTTTTTCTATATATATCTTTAATTAATAAGGGTGGTGAGTGAGAGTAATACTTAATATGATATTAGAGTTTAGTGTAATTAGTATAGGGTAATATTGGAAATTAATTAAATTTTATGACAAATTTAATGACTTTAAATATTTTTATTGGTTTGTGAGAATTATTAGTTAATACTTTATCATAAAGACTATATGGACATTAATTATCACTCTCACCTATTACCCTTATTAATTATAGCCATACATGAAAATAATATTAAATGCTCTTTGTAAACAAGCAAGTACTTTATAAAAAAGACCAAATACATTAGTTAGTTAGTACTTTAGACTAAAAGGTGGGAGTATAACATACTGATTGATACACAACATAAGTAATTTATTTATTTATTTTTTATATTTTAAAAAAAGTGAATTAAGTGTTGGATTAAGGAGATGAGGATAATTAGAAAAATGAAAATGACAAATTCAAGATGATTTCTTTTTGAGCACGTCTCTTGACTTTTGTTAGCATTGATAGACAATATAGATCGGGAAGAGAATTATCTCATTAGTAAATTTTCTCTTTATCTCTCATCATCCAATCCAAGTCATTAATTTGAGTTAATGAGGTTGTTGGTATGAACAATATTATCAAATGTATGGTCCAGATTTAAAGCTAATGAGGGACAATAAGAAAATGTCAATGAGAGGATCCAGACTCGATAGATGATATCTTTTATTTTTGGTCAACTATAGGTAGATATATATCCACCGAACGCGTATCTATCATATTAATTTTGTTCTGTTCAATCTCTCATTTCTTTTCTTATACTGTTATCTTCCAAAAAAGGTATTTCCACATGCAAAACAAAAACATAGTTATGCGTGGCCATCTCAACTTGGATGCAAGATTATGATATATATGCCTACGTTGTTGTCACCAAGAAGAGGATTAGACATTTTAAGTTTCATTCTCATTTTACAATATTCCCCCTATTTCTTTATAAAATAACACTCTTTTGGTACTTAATATATGATTTAATTAGAGAGTTAGTCTTGATTTTAAATATAAGATTTACTTCCCACATTTATTACTGTTTCTCTAACTATTGATATTCTTCCAATAATAATTAGGTATAATAATAATAAATAGAGAAAATTATAATGAAGGACCTAAAAGAAAAGATATTTACGTAGAAGTACCATAAAAGTTGTAATTATTTAAAAGGACCAAATATAAAAATATAAAATTAAAAGTGTTAAAATGCCCTTAATAAAATCTTCTATATTCCTTCTTACATTCTCTTCCCCATTCTATTTTAAAAACTAATACAAAATTCAAAGTTTTATTAAATTAAACAATAGTTTTTTCAATTTTCACAACTTAAGTATATATCTATGAAAAAAATTACGCATTCTTTAATTTTTTTAAATTAACAAATTTTTTAATAAAAAATGGAATTATATAGTTTTAATAAAAGTCAAGGCCTTTTATAATTTATGATTATGTTAAACTAAGAAATTTTGTATGACTTATTTTTGTTTTAAAAGAAATTTATGTGGGTTAAAAAATTCATGTAATGTTAATAAAATTAAAAAAAATCTAATTAGCTTATTATATCCTGAAAAATATGAAATAGGTTTATTTTTTTATTCTTATAAAAAGAACTTGATTGACATCGACGTTGATAATATAAATTGGGCAACTTGATGATATAAATTGGTGAAAAATAAAAATTTAGAAAAATATAAGTTTAAAAGTTGTTAATTAAATAATATATTAAAAAAAAGATATGATTATATCATGATGGTGGGCAATTTTAGTTTAAATTTTAATTATTTTTTTAATTTTAAATACAAAAGATAGTACATGAGGATTGATTAGGGGTAATTTAATAATTTTTTAAATTTATATTATGATGTTCGGTCCATACTTTTTATGGTCCTTTAAAATAAATATGATTTTTTCTTGGTCCTTTATTTTAATTTTCCCTAATAAATAAGTTTAAACATTTTGGTAACATCTTAAGCATTTTGAAAAATTTAGCTTGAAAGTTTAAACAAAGGTATTTCGAGGGAAAACATATCTTTTTTTTTTTTGGTAATAGAAAACATATCATATTTATTATAATTAACTAACTTGACTACCCTTTTTAATATAATTTTTTGATTTGGTTAAGAGTTTCCCTTTTTGAGGTTATAGTACCAAAAGTTTTTTCGTCTCTCCCAATAAATAGGTTTTCTAAGATTTGAATTTGTCTTCTCATTCTTTTGGAATGAAGCCGCTTACCACCACAATCAAATTAATTAAATTATTCTTATGTTAAGGATGGGTGGAGTCACATCATAAAGAAAGCTACCTTGATTGGGCCTGCTCTATACAAACCAAACTTGCTCTTTTTAATTTTGTTAAAAGTATGCAGAGGCTATATCCAAAAAAAAAAAAACAAACAAACAAATGTTTGCAGAGGCAGATCTAAATGAACAAGAACAAAAACATACTGAGATTGGGCTCCAAAAATTGAAAGTTCTATTTTTTTTAATATTACAAATTATTTAATAACTTATTTTTCTTCAATTGCAAAGAAAAAGAAAAAGCAGCATGGGAAGTGGGAACCCAATTATGAGTGGATGAAATTTTTGTGTGGCACTATAAAAGCCAAGTTGAGAAACAGGGTTCATCTTTGATGTTGGAAAAGGCAAATATGTCTTGGATTGAAATTTGGGGGTCCCATGACTTTTTTTTGTTGCCCACACGATTCATTGAAACATTTAATTTCGACTAATCAGGATTCACCCTGAATTAGGCCCACGGTTATTGGTAGGGTCCCATGATTTTGATTACATAGAGAGAGCATCAGGAAGAAGCATATACCCTTTTGTGGTCCTCTTCCCCTGTTGAAATGCCACTCACTCCCCACAACAAGACCATCAAATTCTCAAAAATTGACCCACCGGTCCCACACAACATGGAATGAGTCCCTCACTGATAACTCCATTCACCACCAGGCAGGATTGAGGAACTTGATGCTTCTTCACTTGATGAAAAATTAAAAAAAAAAAAAAATCAGTAAAGGCTTTTGAATCATAGACATAGAACAAGTTCATTGACCAACCGGCATGTGTGATTGGCTGCTTAAACACAAGATCTTGAGTTTGAGTCCCTATTAATACTGAAAACACTTTGACAAAGTTATCCCTAATTGAACCCAACAATTATCGAATTTAACCCAATCAGATAGCCATATGATAAAAATAAGTTTAATGACTTAAGGTTCCACGTTGCCCAACTTATGTAAGAGATTGTGAGTTTGATCTTGTAACTTTCAAGTGGTTCAGCTTGCCACTTTATACTAAAAACATATTCTCCCTTCGGTTTTAATTATAGGAGCAAAGCAAGAGGTTTACTTTGTCTTAGATATAAAAGCTCAATCTACTTTTTCTCTTGAATTTATAATTTTTCCCTAGAATACTCCTATTAGTTGCACATAACAAGGAGGTTTCCATCAAAAGTAGTTCCGCCGTACATGATTAAAAATGGTATTTTAAAGAAACCAACACATACTTGTTATAAATAAATAACTGAACTAATTTCTTTAGTATCCGTAAAAAATTATTTAACTTTTATATTCAGTAAGAGCAGAGGTATTAATAATAAAGAAGCCGGTCTTTGTTATTAAGATTGGAGTATCTTTCCGACTAAGGCATGCCATATAATCACAAAAGAGTAATTATCAGTTGAGAGAGACTTTTTTTAAATGATGGGAACACAGATATTCTCTGGGAAAGATAGGATCAGAGATAATAACAAGAGATGTCCATATCAGATCATTTCACTGTGGTTCATTTTTTGCCACTTCCTTATGGATTGATACAACTCCAAAATCAGTGGATGGGAAGAACAAGGTGCTGAAAAGGACGTGATTTAAAAATCTTAAAACGACCAAAAAGGTTGCTTTTGTTATGTGATTCAATAACGATATGCCCCCAGTGAACTCTTCCTTTCTTTCTTTAAAAGTTCATAGTTTAGTCTAAAGTGAGTAAACTGAGTTTGAATCTCACCTTATTCAAAAAGACCTTTGGATAGAGGTATCCTAATTGTAAAACCTCAATCCCAATTAGTTGGTTGCTAAATTACTCGGATACCTAGTAATAAAATTCAAAAAAAGTGCAGGACACCGGATGGCCCAGAGGTCATAAAAAAAGTTTATGGTCATACTGCTATTTCCAATCTCAGTCTTCTAACTGTTCAGAATAAATCATCTTTAAGAAGTTACAAAGTCATCAATTTCAACATATTAGATTTTCATTTCATCTCTTCATAATAGTTTTCATTCAATTTATTTCCTTTGTTTCATTTTTGAGGTTCTCTATAGTAGCAAGGGCAAGTTGGTCAACCAAAACAAAATCTCATGCTGGATTTTGATAAGGTTTGTGGTGTTTATCTGGTTGTCGGTTTGTCCAGAAGACTCAAGAAAATAAGCCATGCCGGTCAAAATCTGCCATTACAGAACTGTGGAATAAACAACCCTCTGTTGAATAATCCAAAGTTTCTAAACGAACCCGGACATTATCCTGCATAATTAAACCATTGGCTATACTTTTGACTTATTCAAAAAGACAGAATAGAAATCAAGTTGGGGTGATTCTTTTCAAAATAAAGTTGGCAGCAAAGAGAGAATGGAACTTACCTTATCTAAACATGTAGATTTCCGAAGCGCACAAAATCAAGAATCTTATCATGAATAGTTATACTCGTACACCCCAAGTTATCAAAATTATTTGACAAAACCAAAACAGGGCAATAACTCTATACATGATGTGATTAAGATAATAATAATCTGCCTTCTGATGATATCCACTCATTTTATTTGGTAGATTCTCATATGACTCTGTTATTGTGAAGATTTAGGCGCTGAACTTCTGATCAACTGTACTTGCTGAGGCCTGCATCATTCAGTAATATCAATGTAACCAAAACTTTTATTAATTTGAGTACTGCTTTATAGTGTTTATGAATTGGACAGTTCTGTAAATTTTATGTTACATGTTGATATTGATTAATATGCAGTTTTGATCTGCTTAATAAAAGATATTTAGTGATTGCTATTGACCAAGAGGTACTACCTCCAGACCTTAACATAAAGAATATAACTAATTTACAGATGTTAAGAAAATTATTTAAGTTAGCCATTTGTTGGTTTCCCTAAAATATTCTTGTTAATCATGTGCATTGAAATTACTCTTTATAGAAACATCCTTCATATGTGCAATTAACAGGGGCATTTTGAGGGAAAATTGAGGAAAAGTTAGAAGTTTGAAAAATAAAGTTGTTTGAAGTTTTATATTTATAACTAAAGTAAAGCCCTTATCTAGCTCTTATATTAAGAATCTAAAGGAGTATATTTTTTGTTGTGTTAAAAAGAAAATGGGGGAAATGAATCAGATAAATATACAGTTGAGTATAGAATTAAGAGAATGCACTGACCCCAACAGATGTTACAAAATTGCACACCGCACATTTAACAGATCTTGCTCCGTATTGATACATCAGTAGCATCCTACAGTTGCCACAATTGACATGAGCCACCTGATTTGCTGTCAAAAATGCACAAAATGATACTCATTCTCAAGTAGTGATTCAGATCATCACAAGCTCATAAGAATATAATGGATTTCTGGAAAGACATGTCTGGATCCAAATGTCATTCATACAACAGATGTACAACCTTAAATAGTTGAATACCTTCCAGTGCGAGATTTACAATGTGACAGCAGGAGCATTGCACGCTTGTTGCCCCTCGTATGTACATGAGTAATGTGTGGCAGGCTCCGCAAACCAACTGAGCCATTTCTGTGCCTGCCCACGTAAAAGATGTTTCTGGATTGTAACAACAGCCACAACAATAAACATCTCAATTCCTTGCTCTCAATATTGTCCATTTTATGCCCATCACCCTTAACGCATTTTAAAAATCTGCGGGGTGACAGGGCCTCAAAGTGAACAATATTGAAAGCGAGACGCTGGGATGTTATAAATAACAAGTCTTATCTCAAAGTAAGATCAATAATGTTAGGATTGCGATATCCTATTGTGTTTTATCAACAAGCACTTTAGATATCTCGTTCATCAAAAGGATCAAAAGGGTTTATCGATTGTGACACATATAGACCGAGAGAGAGAGAGGGGAAAGAGAAGCATACCAGGAGGTGGCACTGCAGTGACTGCATTGCAAACAGCACAGCACACAGATGTTGCTCCAACTGGATAGAGAAGAAGGTTTCTACACCCACAACATACAAGCTGACTCTGTTGTGTACCTCCTTACAAAACCCAGGTTTTCACAAGAACCATTTATAAGATTCATTGCAAAATGAATGACCCATTACCAAAAATAGAATCTTTTCTCTCTTTTAAAATGATAATACAGAAATTAATTAAGATTGTAGCTTCCAGACCAAGTGAGAGAAAGTGGATTTGATTGGAAAACTTTATATAAAGACATATCATCAGATATGTCAAATCCACATATTCAATACAAAACAGAGTCACTAAGGAATTTTATGAAACACATCATCATCTTTAATCCACCAATTTTCCATTGGCTAGAGGAAAGAAGAATTGCTTCTTCTTTTTTATTCTTTTACTCCTTTCAGTCTTATATTGGTCTCATCTAATTACTTGTTCTCTTCTCTACATTGGCTACTAACAATAAAAAAGGGCAGCAATTTCCGAAATGAAACATGCTATCTAAGAGTTCAAATCTCCCTTCAATCTGTCCATAACCACAAAGTTTCTTAGCAACCAACCAGAGAGAACCGACATGAATGAGTAAAGCAAGCACAGAAAAAGCAAGATACCATTAGCTGGTGGCGTATATGGAGCTGGGGGTGTGGGGTAAGGGGCAAGTGGAACTGGCATTATAATCTCTCAACAAGATTATTTCTTTCTCTTCCTAATATCTACTCAGAGAACAAAACTCTCTTTCCCATTTTCACAATTCCTGAAAAAAGAGAGGAGAGAATGTAAAGATTCAAAAAATAAGGAGAGGAAGAAAGTAATACAAATGTCAATGGAATTAAAAGGGCATGAAAAGACAAATACAATTTGCCATTGATGCCAATTACCACCGAGAACCAAACTGAGAGCACAAATTTCTCCTCAGAAAGCCATGCTAGAAGCTCAGAATCAGAATGAAATTTAGTTGAATAATGGGGAAGAAGTGAGGCAAACACGTGCCCTTAGCTACTTAATTTCTTCCGCAGAAGAAGTTTGGGGAAAGAGAAAGAGAGGGAGCGAGGATGGAATGAAACAAAGGATATATAAGTGAGCATTGGAAAGAAATAGAGTAATAAAAGTTGTATTGTAAAAAGACCATCTTTTTTTTTTTTTTCACCCTCATCTTTGTGTCATTTTAGTCTTTTAGAAACTTTCATCGCTTGCTTTCCACTATATATCTGAGTGATTAACTAACAACATTTCTGTTGGTGGTATATCAAGATCAACCCCGCCAAGCAATCCTGGGTCCTACTCCTACCCTTCCCTCCCTCCCTCTCTCTCTTCACCATAGGTGCACTTTACAGTGCATGCACGTGAGTGAGGCAAACTAGCCACACTTTCTTTCTCTCATGGAGTTTGGTGGTATAGAATGAGCCACGTTGCTCCTATAGGGCAATCGGTGCCGTCTTCAAAACTCTTCTCAGCAATTCTGTGTGCTGTGCATTTTTTTTTTTTTTTGGGAAAGTACGTTTAGGTTCGGTAAGAAAAAATATAATAAAATGGTCCTTTAAAATATCGAAATTGTATTTAAATCTTGTGAGACTTTTTTATAATAAATTTTAATTTCGCTGACAAGTCTATGGGTGTCAACTAACAAGTCTAAGGACGTCTACTAACCAGTCCATGGGCGTCTATGATCATTTGATAATTGGAATTTATTACACAAAATTCTTGCGGGACTTAAAAGTAATTTTGAGATTTTAAGAAACCATTTTGCTGTATTTTCTTTTATCCAGGGCCTAAATGCAATTTGCCCTTTTTTTGACTCAGTACTGATATCTTCCTAAATTATTTGGTACCAAATGTGGGCATCTCTTTTAATGAAGATTCAAACTTTAGCTATCCAATTACAAAGATCTAACTTCTTCTATTAGACTAACCCATCATGTTGGTTGGTTGTGTGTTGCCATTGTTGTGAAAACGTCGTGCTAAAACGTAGAAACGTCCGTTTCTACGTTTTTCGCCGGAAAACGTGTCGGAACGGAGGTAAGGATGGATTTTAAGTTGACACGGTTCAAACGCCGTGCCAACTTGGTAAAATATGTTGACATGGCGTGTCAACTCGCGGCTCTGTGGTCGCCGGATTTTGCAGCTCTCGCCCCTCTATTTCAGGTCGCCGGCGGAGATGGTGGTGAGGGTGGAGGCCGGCGGCGACTTAGAGGAATGTAGAGGAAGGAAGGTCGAAGCTCGCCCCTCTCTCGCCTCTCACCTCGCAGCTGTGTGATCTTCGAAACTGTCTCAGCCCTCAGGTCCTCGAACAGTCAAATGAAGAAGAAGATGATAACCTAATAAATCCTTTGGTCAAAACGTGCGTTTTGACCAAGAAACTAAAATGCAAGAATTTAAAGTTCTGAGGAGTGACTAAACTGAAAAGTTTAAAATATTTTTGGGGCATACTACACTTTTTAAGAAAATGTATTAAGAATCCTAATTTAATTATGAAAAATCACATTAAATTATGAACTTAATTATTTCTTTGAGTGTTTGGACTTAAATTTGTGATGACTTTAATATATTAGTGTGTTTTGGTTTTATATATGTTGGATTTTTTTTCTTATAGTACATAGTAAACTCTTACGTTTCGTTTATGTTTTTGCTAATCCTTACTATTTCTACATAGACTCTATGTTTTAACAACATTATGTGTTGCAGATGTTGAATCCACACACAACCAAGCCTGGGTGAGCATTTAAGCTTTGTGGTCCACCCTTTTTTTGGTCTTTGTGCTTTTAGAGCATCAGATTATTATTATTAATTCTATCAAAATGCCTCCCAGAACATGATTCCATTTGAAAGAACATGCTGCAATATCAAGTTTTTCCCAGTTGAAGTAAAGAGTGACATCTCCTTGACCAGCAAGGAACTTGTAATTAGTAGGTGGGAGAATTATTAAACAGCACAACGTGATAATTTGACAAAAGATGAGATGAGATGCTTGCTGTAGTTGATGAGTCAGAGCCACGTTAGGCTTCTGAGTCATGTCCATGACAAGTTCTTCTTTTTCCTTTTCTCTACATACAACTCTGCAATGACAACGCACAAGCCTGTTACCAAATATACCAAGACAAAACTTGTACAATCATTGTGTCATGAATTCTACATTGAGGAACCTCACAAGAGAAACGAGTTACATAAGCTTAAGGGATTCTCTCTCCCCCAATAGGAGATGGAGCTCTCCCTTTATACTTATACTCACAACATTGTTCCTTTCATTGCTTTTTAATTTTCTGCATCACAGAAGCCTGTTAACAAATGTACCAAGACAAAAATAAATTACTTGAACAATCATGGCAGAAAGAGACTGTATCTGGGTGTATGATTGTGAAGGGAAAATAAGAAAAAGGGGAGAAATTTTGAGGGGTAGAATAGGGGAGAACATAAAAAGAGAGAAAGAAAGAGGATGTAAAGTTAAGATTTGAGAAGATACAAGAAGAGGAGAACACTAAGAAAAGTCCTTATGATGTATGGGTAGAACAGAACAGCAACAGCAACAGCAACTTCAACTTTTGTGAATGGAGAAAAATGTAATAATACAAATAACTAAAAACAAGACCTATAGATAAGCTCAATGGATGCAAGGTCAGAGAGCGACCACCAAAGTTGTGTACTTTTTTTATTGGATTTTCTCCGCGTTCTAACTTCTAACCCCAGGATCCCTGGGAAAAGAAAAAGAGGTCAATAAATAAATAAAAGAAAAAAGAAAAAAATGCAGTATATTTAAAAGGGAGGCAGTATATGATATTAGAAATTTATCTTCATTACGGATGCCCTAGTGGCATGAAAAATACGCTAGAGATGATAGGTCACAGATTTGATTCGCCTGTAACATCAGGTCCATAGTGGCTATCTTTCTAATTATAAAAAATCAATCTTTATTACATATAATCAAATGAAGAGATAGCTGAGTTGGAGATTTTGTGTCAGTCTCATCCATATTGAAACATTGAATGAGTAATTTTATCTTGAAATGAAATCAATCCATTTAATGCCCTAAACTGGTATTAAAAGAGTTGGCGGGGTGGAATTTACGGCAGGAGCATATATAGAGTATAGCTCACGCCAATCCTAATTTATCTGCTGCTAAAAGGACAAACAACTAATTAATGAATGAACAGAGTTTTGCTACCGCATAATTACACTTGGTACCACTCAGATTTAACTATAAAAAAATTATTTGATTATCAATAATATTTAAGGAAGCTAAGTAAGTTACTTAATCATTTCATATGTTGTGTATCTTTAGATTATATATTAGTTTATTAGTTAAACTAATTAATTTGAAGAAAAAAATAAAAATAAAAATAATCTAAAGTAATTTAATTAGCTTCCTTAATTTCTCCAAAAAAGTCAACTATCCGGAGGGAGTATTAGTTTATTAGTCAAACTAATTTGTTTGAAAAAAAAATTAAAAAAAAATACTCTAAAGTAATTTAATTAGCTTCCTTAATCTCTCAAAAAAAGTCAACTAGCTCTTATAATTAGGACAGAAGGGAGGTACTATCTTTTCAAATGAAATGAACAGTTTCAGGTTTAATCACCTAAAAAAAAAACAGTAAGAACAAAGGTTTAAAGATTTTATGGCAAAGTTTATATTTTTAGGATCCACAACATCCATTAAAATATTTCCTGATATGAAAAGTCATCAATATTCCAAGTGAGCTAAAATCACCATGGTAACAAGGTTCGGTGCAAAGGGCTCAATGATCCTATGTAAAATTAAAAATTGAAGACTTAATTTAAAAATTAAGAATAAAATACTTTGTGAGAGAACCTCTCTTATTTTAAGACTTAGTTTCACATGCTAGATGGATCTTCAAAAAAAAATAAAACCAGAGGTCCAGAACTAATAAGTGAATAAACATTGAAATCATTAACCCATCAGGAAAAAATTCCCCTGGAACATATTGACATCCAAGGGTTCTAATTTATTCAAAGTTATGTGGTTTGGACTTGCCTCGCCTGAAAACTAGCCTATTCCCGATATTCCAAATTTCGCTTTGGAGGATAGTGTGGCAAAAGGCCCTAGGGATGGTTGTCTTCTTGCGTCTCTCCAAATATACACCAGTCTCTCCAAATATACACCAAATCAGCAATAACAGAAAGGGATAAAAGACAAGCACTACTAGTAGTACAGTGATATTAGGATTAATTTCCCCCCTTCCGGTCTTGGGTTCGATCCCCCCCTATTACCTTGTATCAAAAAAAAGAAAGAAAGAAAGAAAAGAAAGGGATAAACGAGGGCCTTTACAAGGTTCCCCTTATTCCCGTCTTAAATATAAGATAAAGTTAACTTTTTTGAATAAATTAAGGAAGTTAATTAAACTACTTTAGAATATTAATATTTATCTTTTTTTCCTCTAAACTAATTAGTGTGACTAATAAACTAATATATAATCTAATGATACACAACATATTATATGATTAAGTAACTTATTTAACTTCCTTAATCTTCCCAAAAAAAGTCAACTATATATTATATTTATGAACATAGAGAATAATTAATCTTATATGCATTAATAGGAGTGACAGATGATCCACAAGTTAAAATTCATATATACAACTCACAATCTAACAATTGTGAGAGAAGAGTAGTTCCCCTCAATCTCGTCAACATCAACTAGCAGCATAGGGTAATAACTTATGACTACCATCGAAAGGCTGTGATTCATTCATATGCTGAAACTTGAAAGGCTGAAATTTTTGTACAGATCTGGAATCCTATAAAGGAAGATGATGACATCAAGAAGATTGAGCACTATTCTTTATCTTTCTCATTCTCATCATTCAGACCTCCATACACCACAGAAAAGTAGTGGCTCACTGTTCTTAAGGTGAGCCCAGGAAACCTGTATGGTGTGCCAGGTCGTGGGTCAATCTTGACAAATGGCCATTTCATTATTTTTGCTGCTTCACACTCTTCCCATCCATCTCCAATCACACAAAAACGTACATTGGAATGGTCAAAACGCTCCTTGATCCATCGAAAGCACTGAACTTTCCCCACGTCCCATGAGCTATAAACTGCAAAATGCAATGGTATGTCATTAAGAATTGTAATCATTTTTGGCATGATGAGTCCATTCTACAACATGGAAGTCAAACACAAGAAAATTGAACTCACTATTTTCATGAGTTAGCAGGCTGTCAATGCGGAAGAGCATGCATTTTACAAGGGTGGGTATCAGCGATCCAGATGTCACTAAAACATTAACATGCTGGCGTGTCGTATTGGTTGAGTCAGCACTAGTCTCAGGAAGTGCAACAGAGGAATCTGCATCCTTATTTTCACCCAAACATTCCTTCAGAAATGCCCGTGCTGCAGTAATTTAAAGATGAAGGATATAAATAAAACAACTCAAATAACACCATTAACATCACTAAAATTGTCAGAGATGTCAAAACCACCTGAGGAAAGCCATCTATCAGTATATGCATCAGTGGTCTCGTACAATTGATCCCAGAGTGTAACTGTCTCTTGGTCTAAGAGATTCTTTAAACCCTGAAACAAGAATAAGAGAGGGCCAAGTTTCACACCAGATCATATTAAATTATTAATGATGATTGAGTTTGCGGAAAAAGTACAGCACCACTTGTTTTTGTTACAACCTTACTCTAAGTTCCAACATATTCATTCTCCATCAAGTGCATCAACTTTCGGTCATTCAAATTACTATCTGCATTTAATGCACTCATGCTTGTGAGGAGATTTTGAAAAGGAAGTTTAATTCTATATTACAAGAATTAATTTGTCAAAAAATTTCTTATCATCTGTTGTAACTGTCAGTTTGTTGATAGTGGAATTTAGAAGTTTACAATAATTTTGCAGTAGCCAACTTTTAAATTTAATGAAGCATTTTCTTTTATATCTGGGATGGATCCTCAGTCAATTCATCACAGATGTAGCACTCATTTACAACACTAACCTTGTTATATATAAGTGAATAATTTTATATTTACATTACGAAAGGATCTACATTGCACCATAAAGCGTATACGTAAAAAAAGTGAACTCATACAGAGGTACATATAGCATAAGCTATATTTTATTTTTACCAATTTGTACTTTTGGGCTATAACTCGATGTCTATAGGCAAGCTTTCTTTTGTTGTCATCATCATGGGGAGGACCCAAACCATCTTGGTTGAAGTCATAATCAGAGAGGTCCCTTCCATCATCATATTGGCTCATAATATCAAGAAATGGCTTATTGTAATTTTCAATCTGCAAGAAAAAAATCCACATCAAATTACGAACATTCCAGAAATAAAACAATGGGCACAGATCTCCAAGTGATAGCCAAACTTTACTTGCTCATAGAAGAAATAATCATCACATAATTGCAGGATGAGCTTTTCCCACATCCTACCAATCTCCACACCCTTCTGGACATCCTTCATGCCATTAAAAGCCTCTGCATAGGACTCCTTCAGCAAGGAGTTAAGCAGTATAAGGGTCTCGTCCATGTCCCATATGTACACATCCAAATTTTGATTGATGTTTTTGCCAAGCACGTTCAACTCCTCATCAGGTCTTCTGGACTTCTCAGCCATTCCAATCCAGTTTGAGTTCTAGAATGCAGAAGTTATCAATAGCTAGCTTGGCAGAAAAAGATCATACGTTTAAAAAAAAAAAATCCTTAAACCTTTACAATGCATATTTAGATCACCTTCAAATGTAAAAAGACACATCAGTCATATTTAGGGTTTCCCATATCATTACATGCTGTTAGCACTCTCACAATATCAGTAATAGCTTTCAGATTGTGCACTGAAACAAACTAACTCTCCCAGTACGAATTGCCAAACATGCTTATCCATTGACGTGTATAATGGTTGGTAATTCAATCAGTTGTCCAATTGAACGGGTCTTTATATACATAGGGGGGCGACAGAAACTAACTCACAAATAGAATTTGGCTTATACAATTAAAACCTGATTTCAGATGCAAGAATTCCGCAAATAACTAAAACATAAGTTTCAGTATGCAAAAAACCGACTAAAAAATCAATAAATGCAGACACAGCGACGACAAACAAAACTGCGTTACCTATGAATAGAAAGCAAGAACTAAGGAGCTGCGAAACAATCAAACAAACGAGTTGACGATTTCAGGTCCGACAAGCGTCGAGATTTGTGAGTAAAGACTGGAAGTGAAATGAAAAGCAGTTAGAATTCCAGAAATCTGGGGTTTTCGTTCCCAAATCTCACGGCCGTCCATAGAGACTCGAAAGTTGTTTTCTAGTTGAGGCCCAACAAACAACTGGGCCTTTATTAGTTTTCATTTTGTGTATTTTGTATGATCCAAATTCTATCATTGCACCATTGGCCTTCTGATCTTATTTTTAAGGATAAAGTATACTTTTAGTCATTTAAATTTACCTGAGGTATACTTTTAATTTTTTAACTTTATAAAGTATAATTTTAATCCTATAGTTCTAACACAATTAATTTACTAACGAGAAATGCAAACTCAAGTGATAACGTTGTAAATTTAAGTGACAACTATATAATAAAATACTATTAGGCTTAAATTTAAAATATGGGCAAATTGAAGAATATATAAAATTTGTGCAATTAAATGCTATTTGTCATCACTTGAGTTCACTACGTCAGCGTTTTCCGTTAGCAACATTAACGATATAAGAATTTTAGAACTAAAAGTATACTTTATAAAATATACCTTACATAAAATTTAAAGGACTAAAAGTACACTTTAGCCTATTTTTAAATTGTAAAATTGCATTTCTTAAGTAAAATAATGAGTAATGACTTTAGAATTATTAAACCTTCAACCGATTATTAATTAAAACTAAATCAGGTAAAAAAAAAACTTGAACAAATTCCAATCCTGTTCAAAACTAAGAGATTAGAGGTACACATTTGATCTTTGAAAATCTAGTTGCTTCTCTCAATTATATCATTCTTTTAATTCATATATGCATTATTAATCTTCTAAACACCATGTTTTACAAGCCTTCTAAAATGATAGATAAGAAATTCAATTTTATAGAAAAAGGAACCATCAGTAAAATATGAAATGCATACACGCAATTTGAAATTACGTTTTGATGATGAATTAGAAAAGAAAATCAATTCTATATAAAAAAAAAATGTGACGCAATTTGCTTAAAATTTGGGGTAAGAAAAATGTCTCTTATTTTTAAATTTAAAATGTGTTACGAAAATAAAGGATAAACATAGGATAATAGAGCAAGAGATAAGAGAAGAGAAAATTCAAGAGAGAAAGTAGGGAGCAATTCTCACTCCGTTTTTTGTAATTACAATGCTCTGTACAAAGCTATATTTATAAGCCTTCAAGTCACTACCAAAAGTCACCACTAAGATACAATGAATGCTTCAATTAATATAGATAAATATACACTAGATGCCCCATTATATCATTCATTCATCTGAACGTACATTAAATATATTTTTGGTTTCCAACCCACTCTTTATGAATGTTAACTAGAATATGAGAGGTCAAGA
The DNA here is from genome assembly GCA_034222035.1 of Acacia crassicarpa. Lineage (NCBI taxonomy): Eukaryota > Viridiplantae > Streptophyta > Magnoliopsida > Fabales > Fabaceae > Acacia > Acacia crassicarpa. The sequence continues at coordinate 5,034,309 of JAWXYG010000010.1, forward strand.
GTCAATGAACATCCACATAATTAATATATTCATAACACTCCTCTTTGGATATTCATTATGAAGGCCTAATAATTCATTTCAGCTAATCTCTTTACCCAACTGCTTATTTTTTCCCTTTAATGTTGGGAAAAGTGATCCATCAAATCAGCAAATTGAACCATAAATAAATCTCGTGTAAATGGTTTTGGATATTTTATTATCAAAGGAAATGCTTACCTATCATATATTTTCATTCCCTTGTAAGGACCCATTTAGGTACATTGTGGTGATGCTACAGGCATATATACTACACACCTAAATATTCTAAGATAGGAAATATTAGGTTTCTGTCAAAAAACTATTCGTAAAAGGGAAACCTTTAGATAACTTGTTGGTCTAACATTGTAGCATGCAAAATGACATGGCCCCAAGAAAAAATTGGGAGATTAGATCTCATAAGTAAAAGTCTTAATTAATTGTAGCTATTTAACTAATGATTTTGCAAGTCTATTTTGTGTATGAACATAAGCTATAGGATATTCAACATCAATTCCAAGGGACAAACAATATTCATTAAGAGCTTATGAAATAAATTCACCAGCATTATTAACACGTATTTTCTTGATAGAATAATCATGATAATGTGCTCTTAATCCAATCAATTGAGCAAATACTCTCGTAGACGTCAGGTTGCGAGAAGATAATAAGCAAATATGCAACTATTTAGTTGATGCATTAATTAAAACCATATAATACCTAAATAGTCCACATGGTGGATATATTGGTGCACAAATATCTTCTTGTATTCGTTCTAGAAAAGTGAAAGACTCACTTTCTATTTTTCTTGGTGATAGTCAAATAATCAACTTTCCCTCAGAATATGCAACACATGAAAAATAATGGGATTGTGATATTTGTTTATACTTCAGGGTATATCCACATGAATTCTCAATTATTTTTTGCATTATACTTGTCCTGGAATGGCCTAATCAGTCATGTCAAACATTAAATTCATTAGTAAACTTTTGGTTTACATTGATAAACTGTCAGTTTGTATTGGCAAACTTCTGGTTTACAACAACATGAGTTTCAATTGTGCTTATAAATGTATAGTACAAACCGATAGAAAACGTAGGAAACTTTTCTAATATTTATTCTACTAGAAATTAAATTTGTAATATTAAGCCATTCCTAATTATTTTTTCAGTTGTTGTTTTTATATAATATCTATTTATACCGATATCCTTGAAACTCAATAAGTTTCTTTTAAACTTAGTAGAATAAAATGCATTATCAATGTATAATTTTATTCCTTCTAGTAACAAAATATTAGCTATTCTAAAGCCTTCAATCAGATTTATACTTTTGGATATAATCTGAAAATTAACCTCACACATTTCTAAGGAAGGAAAATATTTAGCATTTTTTAGTACGGTGTGGGTTGTTGCACTATCAAGAAGGCATAAATATTCAAGATTGATATCAGTAAAACTCATTCTTCTTTGAAAGAAACATGAAAATACAAGTAAAAAGGAAAGGGGGGAAAAAAACACATGATGGTAGCAACTTTAAACATAATAAAGCATAGTAGTTTAAATAAACAAAGATAATTTATGTTAAGAAATTAGCAACATACAAATGGGTATTATCCATGTCACCATACTCAAAATTATTAGCCTTATCAACATGATTTATTTTAATATTTGTCCACTTTGGAGGCTGTAGTCACATCTACATCCATAGCCACAATTAGACTCAATTATTACTACATTCACTTTTAGGAGTGTAGTCGAGTTTGTTGGATGAGATTCATGATTTTTTTAACAAAAACTTGTTGTTTTGTTCGGTCACGTGGAGGCAAGAAATTAATCCAGCATATTTCTTAAACCTCTTTAACTATATTGCTACTTCAAGAGCAAATTAGATGCATTCATTCATAATGAGCCTTTGGAGGGATAACCATTTTTTGGTGGTCATACCTTTCTTTTAAATTATTCTAAAACACAAGTAGGTCTTTTATGGTCATATATTCATTTTTTAGACCTTCATGCAAATAGTAGTGTAGAAAAATCATGGATCAGACAAGATAAATAGTTCTTTCCGACAATGACAAGAGTCACAAACTTAAATTTCACAAGATTTAATACAGTTCAAACTTAATGCAATAAAAGAAAATCCATTAAAATATGTAACATAAAAATGCAATATAATAACACAAATGATAATATCAAAAGAAATTTGTAAATAAAAGTAATAATTCATAAAGTAATATATTATAACAAAAATTAAAACTTCATGGCTTTGGGCCATTTAATTCTCATGACTTCAGGCCACTTAATCTCAAGATGAGAGATTAAACCGATATGGCACCTTTCTATTTATCTTTAAGATAAATAAAAGTTATACATAACTACATGATTTCTGACCATACAATAAGATACAAGATGAAAATGTATATAGCTTCTAGCCGTAGAATAAAATAAAAGACGAAAATGTTATGAATGGTTTATATCAGAATTTAACCATTTAGATTTATTTATATATATTCAAAATAATAGTTTTATAAAATATAGGGTGAAGGAGCGTTTTTACACATAACCTTTTCCCTAAAGAGCATCCAGCACCATAACCTTTTTATTGGAGCAAAAGTACACACAATGTTAGTTTTTGGGAGCAAAAGTGCCACTTACCGTTGGTTGACCAGATGGTCAACGTCCATTTTGGATGGTTTGAACAGTTATGATGATGTGGACGCTGAATTGGGCTGAGAGGAAGCCACATAGGAAGAAAAAAAGCTAACTAGATTTAGGTGGAAATTTAAAAAAAAAAACAGAAAGGAAAAAAAAAGTTAAACACCTAAGGGTTGCTTTCATCGCGATCTCCAATGACCACCACGTTCTTCTTCTGTCCAAGATTCGGCCAACAAATTTCCAGAATGCGAGACGAAAGACCCACAACGTCCTTCTCCTGTTCAAGATCCGGCTAGACACCTCTTCAAATAGTCAGAGGTGATTTTGCAATTTTTCTTTGGATAATCAGAGGTGATTTTCTTTGAACTTGCACGAGATCAAATTTCCCAATTGAAGAAACCCTAGAAACCCAAATTTTCTCCACCGTGGTTCATCTTCTTCGACCACCGTCGTTCCGACCATCGTTCTGACCACCGTTCTTCCGTCACCGGACCTTGACTCTGTGGTCTGTCAGCAACAATCACCTCACCACCACCGTTATTTTTCTATCAAAAGTTTTTTACTGTTCATCTTCTTCCTCAAATTGCTCCTTAACCCTTGTTTTTATTTATTACTACCTTCGGTTATCAATCCTGGGTAAATCCAAATCGAAATCAAATCTAGGTCAATCCAAATCAAAATCAAATCTGGGTAAACAAGTCTGAGAAATAAAGACATGACTTCGTCTATGTAAGTTCTTGGCCTGTTTGTTCTCCTAGCTCGACTCATGACCAACATCGTCGACTTGAGCATTCCTTAGCCGTTCAGCCTTTACAGATCGGAGACGATCGATGTCATTGGCTCGGCTACTGCTAGCGATTTCGTGTTTGCGTTTTGGGATTTTTCTCATGGTTAATCAGTCCAAAAGATCGATGAAGCAATTCGAGAAACCTAATTCCAGAAGCAAAGCAACAAATGGTTCGGGAAGAAAAGGAATTCAGGGAGATCCAGATTTTTTCTTTGTCTTCAACAGGTTATGTTTTAACGTGGCTTTTTTTTTTCCCCAATGTTTCCTTGTCAGCATTTCTTCACACAGGTGGCAAAACTTAACAACAAGTTAGCCATTAGTTTTCCCCCAAACGGTAAGTGGAACTTTTGCTCCCAAAAACTAACCTTGTGTGTACTTTTGCTCCAATAAAAAGGTTGTGGTGCTGGATGCTCCATAAGGAAAAGGTTATGTGTAAAAACGCTCCTTCACCCTAAAATATAACATCTAAACCATCTATTTTTTTTTTAAAAAAAAGAAAAGATAAATGATTCTAAGATAACTCAAACACGTTAGTCTGACTGGTAAGGGAATCTAGCTTTAATTTTATGCTCACTGAGCAAATTTGTTGTATGTGTTGATGGCAGTACTTCTTCTTCCTACGTGATAAAAATTACGTGGTGGTGAATCTGATCTCATGGTAGTAGATGAATTAATAAAAGGGATGTGACCATTCGGAAGATTTCTCAAACCCCATCCTTTACTTCTAACATGATTACTGGTGGAATTCTAACTTTATCGTAGAGTTAGACTATGTTACCAATAGTGTTGGTTGGTTTTTGTTCTTTTTGTGTTTTTTCTTTATTCAAACTTTCCATTCAACTTCTACTTTCATTCAATGAACATGTCATGTCACACCAAATCAAACATAAAAAAGACAATGCCAAAGAACAATAAGAGAAATTAAGCATCAAGTACCTAAATCAATGGGTAGAAGTTGTTCCAGTTTAACTAAAGAAGTCTCGAGTTTAAGCTCTAGAAGTGTAACATAATGTTTGGTGATAGAGTTTTCCACCTTTATGGTCGTACTTGGCTCGATTTGGATTAGTCTGAATCCCTATAAATCCTTCAAGTCAAAAGGAATTAGGTCTATGACACCATATGCCCATTAAAAAAAAAAAGGTCGTTCAAATGAAAAAAATTGTGTTAGGTTATAAATATGCTAACACGATTTCCCCCCCCCCCCCCCCCTTTTTTACCATGTCTAACATGAATTTGATGATGATGTCCACGAGCTTAGGCTTAAGGGGGACAACATATGAATGCAAACATTGTGGCATTTGACTTTATTTTGTTAGGTAAATTTTGTGCGGCCAAAAATAAAAAACAGTGGGTAGATTTTGACTTTAATAAGGAGTCAGAGCTTTTACTTGTAGATAAATTAATTAATTTAATACTATATTTCTCTGTTTGAGATAATCTAAAAAATTAACATTTTCTGGCAAAAAAACATTAAAATTTATTTAAAATAATTTGTTTCTTTGCTTAGAGATATAGAAAACATGAACCATAATAAAATAGCCGCCCCAGTTTAAGCCCGTCGTTTTAATAGACCGTTTTAATAGACCAGTCTTCCATTTAAAAAGTTTTAATAGTCCCGGTTGTTGTTGTGAAACTATTTGTTTTTATCATCTATACTGTTATTCTTGAAAAATTAAATATTTAAATTTGGATGCATGTTAAGCGGGGAAAAAAAAGTTAAATAAATGGGGAAAGTGAGAGTGAATGACCAAGTAAGTATGGTACTATCTTCGATCCTAATTATATGAACATTTACACTACAAAAAGATTCCAATAATTAAGACCAGAGGGAATATTTATTAGAGTTAGTTTAAATCAATTTCAATAAATCTTAATCATTTCATTAAATAAGATGAAAATTAGAGAATGTGAAAAAGAGGATATAGGGGGTTTGGTTAAAGGTAATTTATTCCCAATATAAGAGTCACTTAACTAATCAAGGTAAATCGTGTATAAAAAAACTAATCAAGATAAATTAAGGAAATGAATTGCAGGCAAAAAGAAATAGGAAAATGAATTAAATTGGTTAATGTGAACAAATGTGAGATAATTATTTTAAAATACCCCTAGACTAGATACATGAGGTAGAGTATGGTGTGAGTTGTTTTACTATCAATGGAATATAAATATTCAAGATTGATGTCAATAAGACTCATTCTTCTTTTAAAAAAAAACATGAAAATAAAAGAAAATATAAGTAAAATGGAAAAACACACATGATAGTAGCAACTTTAAACATATTAAAGCATAGCAGTTCAAATAAATAAAGATAATTTATGCAAAGAAATTAATAACATATAAATGGGTATTATATATGTCACCATACTCAGAATTATCAACTTTATCAACATGATTTATTTTAATCTTTCCCCACTTTGGAGGCTATAGCCACGTCTACATCCATAGCCACAATTATATTCAATTAGTACTATATTTACTTCTTGGAGTATAGTCAAGCTTGTTGAATAAGATTCATGATTTTTTTAACAAAAGCTCATTGTTTTGTTTGTCCACATAGAGGCAAAGAAATTAATTCAACATATTTCTTAAACCTCTTTAAGCATATTGCTACCACAGGAGCAAATTGGATGCATCATTCATAATGAGCTTTTAGAAGGATAACCATCTTTTGGGGTCATACATTTCTTTTAAATTGTTCCAAAGAATAAGTGAGCCATTTATGGTCATATATTCATTTTTTTAGACCTTTATGCAAATGGTGGCATAGAAAAAATCATGAATAAGACAAGATAAATAGTTCGTTTCGATAATGACAAGGGTCACAAATTTAAATTTAACAAGATTTAACATAGTTTAGGCTTAATGCAATAAAAGAAAATTCATAAAATATGTAATATAAAAACGCAATATAATAACACAAACGATAATAACATGAGAAATTCGTAAAGACAATAAATAATTCATAAAGTAATATATTACAATAAAAATTAAAAATTTATGGATTTAGGCCATTTAATTCTCATGGCTTCAAGCCAATTAATTTTAAGATGAGAGATTAAACCGATATGGCTTCTTTTCGTTTATGTTGAGGATAAATAAAAATTGTACATAACTACATGACTTATAGCCTGACAATAAGATAAAAGACGAAAATGTATGTGGCTTCTAACTACATAATAAAATAAAAGATGAAAATGTTACGAATAGGTTAGATCAGAATTTAACCATTTAAATTTATTTATATATGTTTAAAATAATAGTTTTATAAAATATTATATCGAAATCATTTGTTTTTTTAAATCTGAAATTGAAGATGAAATTCTGAAAAGAAAATGAGACAAAAGATAACTCGTTGGTCCGGTCCATGACTGTTAAGGTAACCTAGCTTTAATTATAGGAAAAATTAAAATAAAGGACCTAGAGAAAATAATATTTATTATAAAGGACCATAAAAATTGTAACTACTTAGAATGACTAAATATAATAATATAAATTTTAAATTACTAAAATACCCCTAATCAAACCTCATAATATATCAGATCTCGTGACTTCGAGTTGAGGAAAGATTGGTGGCAATGGTTAGATGAGACTCACTGAGCTAATTTGTTGTATGTGTTGATGGCAGTATTTCTTCTTCCTACGCGATGACAATTATGTGGTTACTGGTGAAATTCTAACTATGTAACAATAGTGTTTTTTGGGTTTTGTTCTTTTTGTGTTTTTTTTATTCAAACTTTCTATTCAACTTCAACTTTCATTCAATAAACATGTCATGGCACAAGAAATCAAACATAAACAAGACAATGCTAAAGAACAATAAGAAAAATTAAGCAACACAATAATGTCGTTCAAATGAAACATTGTGTTAGGTTATAAATTTGCTAGCTAACACCATTTTTTTAACCATGTCTAACAAGAATTTGATGATGTCGTCCATGAGCTTAGACTTAAAGGGGAGAAACATATGAATGCAACCATGGTGGCTTTTGACTTTATTTTGTTAGGTAAATTTTGTGCAGCAAAAAAAAAACAAAAAAAGTAGGTAGATTTTGACTTATTTTTTGGTAAAAACAAAAAAGTTTAAGTAGGGTAGATACCGATACCTTATCAGGGGCAGGACATGCCTCTAGGCTCAAAGAGCACTTACAAAAGTACTTAAAGATCGCCCACCAATGAGGCCCTTACATCGATCAGCGGGCATCGAACCTCTTTCCTTTTGAAATGAAGGTCGATGTTGTAGCCAACCGTGTCAATCCTCATTAGCAGATTTTGACTTTAATAAGGAGTCAGAGCTTGTGCTCGGAAGGATAGAGATCAAATAGCTCTCCCAAACTCTCATTTAGTGTTTGATAACTTCTAAAATTATGGTTTCAAAAACTTTTTTCCACAAAAAAAGACAAAACTCATCTTATATATTTATCTCATAAATTGTAAAAACTATTCTTTAAAAGCTCATCAACCAAATGTTGTAAATAATACTATATTTAAATTTAACAAAATCAGTTGAAAACAATTAATAAAATCAAAAAGTTGTAGATAAATTAATTAATTTGACAACTCAAATATTTATCTGTTTTAGATAATTTTAAAAATTAAAATTTTCTGGCAAAAAACATTAAAATTTATTTAAAATAGTTTGTTTCTTTGCTTAGAGATGTAGAAAACATGGACCCTAAGAAAATAGCCGCCCCGGTTTAAGCCCATCGTTTTAACAGACCAGTCTTCCGTTTAAAACATGTTCTTAATTACTCTATCTCATAGTCATACGACTAGTATTTATTTCTAGTCAACCACTATTGCTGTATTAATAAGTTATATAGATCTTTTTTTTTTTTTAAGGTTAAAGTATACTTTTAGTTCTTTAAGTTTACATGAGGTATACTTTTGATTCATTAATTTTATAAAATATACTTTTGGGCCAAAAGTATTAGCTCTATAATTCTAACACCATTAATGTTACTAATGGAAAATATTGCAACAAACTCAATTTATGACTATGTAAGCTTAAGTATTGACTGTATAATGAAAATCTAGTAATTTAAAATATTCTTAAATTGAAAAATATCTAAATCCTTGACATTATCAAAACCTCGATTATATATTTAAAAAAATAGTTAAATGATCTAAATATAAAAATTTTAGTTTAATAATATAAATATCAAAATCTCAATTTCATTTGTAACGTTTTGTCATTTTATTTTAGTTTAATAATATAAATATATTATATTAAAAAAATTAAAACTTAAATATGTTTTGTTAGCTATACAGTCATCAATTGAGTTTGCTGCGTTAACATTTTCCGTTAACAACATTAAAGGTGTTAAAAATATAGAACCAAAAATATATTTTATGAAGTTAAAGGATCAAAAGTATACCTCATATGAAACTTAAAGGATTAAAAGTATACTTTAGCCTTTTTATTATAATTCTATAAGAGTGTGTTCGGTTTTAAACTTGTTAAAGTATATTTATTTATCAAAAAGTCAGCTCAATAAAAATTAATTATTATAATAAAATATTTGTTTGGATTATTTTTTAATAATATTGTATTTATCAATGGAAAAATTCCTAGAAAAATACACTTAAAATAGGGATTAGAGAGTTTAACATCACAAATCTCAAATCAAACATGTGGGAAGAATCTAGTATTTAAAAATGTTTCCAAATGACCAGTCTGCTCCTGACAGCATTTGAGGAGTTCAAGTTGTCAATTTGTTTACTGAAGTTGTTAATTGCGATTTTTAAAGGATTAAATATCATTTTTGTCATGGAAGTATATTGGTTAGGAAGCATTTAGCACTTGAAAGTTTTTTTGGTATCATTGATGCCCTGAAAATTTACAAAAAAGAGTAAATATGCCTCGGAAGTTTTTTTTTTTGGAACAAATTTGACTTTTAGTTTTTTTAGGAGCAGATTTACCTTGGAAGTTTACAAAGAAGAGTAACAATTCAACGATCAAGATCAACCGATAGGCAAAATCGTTATGTTTATAAACTTCCGAGGTAAAAATGATACCAAAAAAACTTTCATGTGCTGAATGCTTCCTAGCCAATACTTCTGTGACAAAATTGGCATTTAACCCATTTTAAAATTGTTATTCTCTATACCTAAATTAATTACCTATTGTAATTAACAACTTTAGTATATATATTGACAACTTGAACTCCCCAAATACCAATAACCTTATATGTAATATTTTCAAGCCACACGTGTCAAATGTCATTAACTATTTAGGTCTAGAGAATAACAACCTAATAATTGCACTTAGCACATCAATATACATATGAACAACTTGAACTCCTTAAATGCTGTCACGGACAGACTAGTGATTTGGAAACATTTTTAAATACTAGATTCTTTTAACATGTTTGACTTGAGATTTGTAATATTATACTCTTTACTTTATCTTTTCCCTATTTTAAACGTTTTTTTTTTTTGTCGAAAAACATGCCTTCCTAATTAAAGAACATTGACAGAGATTATGATTATGAGCCTTATTGGTACAACCGAAAATTATTGAAAAAACATCACCTGTCAACTTTTGAAAAATTGACTTTCAGAAGCATTGCAAATAGACTTTTTGCAGAAGGTAAAAAAAGAAAAACCCAAACAGCTTTTGACTTTTGAAATCTTTTTAAAAGGACTTAAAAAAGTGAAAGCCAAACAGGCATAAAATACTTGTTATTTAATTGAGAAAAAATTGTATAATTCAACCATGTCTATATCTAAAAAATTATGCCGTGTTCGATAAGATTTCTTCAGCCCACTTTCATTGATTTGTTAGACTCCTGATCCTAATCTTAAACTATTCTGTGGAAATAATTTTTTATTAGAATAAAAATAAAAAATTAGAGCAAATGAACCTTTAAAAACTTCTACTTTTTTGCCAATACAATAAAAATTCCTATTAGTGGATTATTTATAATGGCAATCTTCTTAAACTCTATCATTATTCATTATCATGGGCATTTCCATGATCATGAAATCCAAATTCCTCTTGAAATCAATGACACTTGCAAGAATTTCAACAAACACGCAAATAATCATCTAATCAGAGTACCTTTCTTATCTATCCCTTTAATAACAAGTCCTTGTACCGTTATTCCTGGAAAGAATAAACAAACATAATACTGATACAAATATATATGGACTTTAAGATTTGAAGATTTCATATAATTCTGAATATGTAGTGATAATGTAATTAGATATGAACTGAGCACAAAGCTTCATTATTTGAAGCGACTCTGGTTTTAGATTTATGATGTTACCCTCTTGCCAAAATTTTCTCTTAAAAAATCTGACTTCACAAAATTTCACAGGTCCGGTAAAACATAAACACAATAGCAAGGTCAGAACAAGAACACTAGAAATCACTGTAAAGTATATTAATCACAACATAAAAACAATTAATATAAGTAAGAATTGACTTTTCTTGATCAAATTAAGGAGAAGGTAAATAAGTTATTGAATTATATTATATGTTATATATCCTTAAATTATATATTAGTTCATTAATTAAACTAATTGGTTTGGAGAAAAATAAAAATATTCTCTAGTAATTATTAACTTCCTTAATTTCTCTAAAAAAGTTAACTTTGTCTTACATTTAAGACCGGAAGGAATATTTCATATTGAGCAAGACCAGGATGATGTTCCTGTTATTACCATACATTATTTTGTTTTCATTCATTACATTTTCACCTGACAGGCACACCAGAAATTTACAGTCTTATTATAAACAACCACAACAAGATTAAGCAAAAGTTCACAAGTATTGAACAGTTCCCCGCAGAAAGGCTTTCCAAACTACATAAGAGGGTGAAATGTAACGTGAGAGAACTTATATGAATGACATGGTTTCATTCAAAATCGTCTCTGTTTGGAGCAAAATATTGAGCAAAACCAGAACCAAAACCCCATCTTCTTCTTCTTTGGTACCAGAAGTTTCGCATCCCTCTTGGCTACAAAATCGGCCATGTACTGCACAACTTCCTGGAGAACAAAAGAAAATGAAGTTTAGTTCAGTTCTATTGAAAACAGAAAATAGTTCCCAATATTACCCAGGAATATTATATTTTACCTCTCATTAGTTAAACTAAATACTTATTTCTTAAACTTTAAAATAAGAGTTAAGTAGCAAATCCGCCTCAGAAGTATACATCTAAGAGCAATGTTACGCTAAAAGTTTTTTCAAATTCAATGTCATCCTGGAAATCTAAAGACGTAGCAATTTTACCCTTTTCCGTTAAAAAACTATTATTGACCGTTAAAAAAATAACATTCACGGCTAACTTTTTAACGAAAAAAGGCAATATTGCTATATTTTTAGAATTCCAGGATTGACATTGAAACTAAAAAAAACTTCAGGGGCAACATTGCTCTTAGGTGTATATTTCCAGGGCGGATTTGCTACTTAACCCTTAAAATAATAAATCCACTGCCTACATCTCCCCGAATGCACTGTTTAGTGCCTAGTGTTTTTGAGATAAAATGCAGTTTCTCTGTAAACTTATATATATACCTGAGCACCCAACTTGACCACTTCTCTGGGTGGTACTTCAAGAGGAGTCTGATCAGCACGAAAAGCTCTCAATTTGGACAAGAACCGGAAAGACTCTGGTAATGCTTTTATTTGATCATCACTTATATCCAACTCCTCAAGCATTTCAAGATTCCCAATTGATTTTGGCAAGGCTCTCAGGTCTGCAAAGTTATTAGACACGTTTAATTTCTTCAGACTCACAGCAAAACATAGGTTCTCTGGTATGAATTCCAGTTCATTAAAGCTAGCGTCAAGTTCCTTCAATCTTATGAGGTTCCCCGTTGTAGTAGGCAACCTTTTAACTCTGTTATAGTGCAGAGTTAAAATCTCCAATAACTCAAGATTCCCAATTGCCTCAGGAAGGGCTTTGAGCTGATTAAAGTCTAATCTCAACTCTGAGAGTGACGAGCAATTTCCAATCGTATAAGGTAGCTCCTCAAGTTCGTTCATCTCAATGTTTAATCTCCTCAAGCTTCTTAAATTCCCAATCAAATCAGGTAATTGTGCAAACTCATTTGAACTCAGGTCAAGATCAATGAGATTCTCCAACTTTTCAAAAGAAGTTGGCAGTGATCTCAACCTATTGCCACGGAGGTCAATATCAGTGAGGTTGATCAATTCCCCAAAAGAGTGCGGAAGGTTTATAAGCTGGTTGGCATGAAGATCAAGCTTTGTTAAGGCCTTGAGCTCCCCAAAGGTGGAAGGAAGAGCCATGATTCTGTTCTCAGATAGGTCCATCTCACACACATTAGAGAGTTTCCCAATTGAAACAGGCAACCATTCCATCTGGTCCACAAGTTTCCCTCTAAGCTCAAGGAATGTTGCTCCACTACTAGCATAGGTTTCAATAACAGTGGCCACTTTCATGAGACTTAGTTTCTCAGAGTTTCCATCAGCTGCAAAATACTCTCATGTCAAAGGATGAAAATTTAGCTGAGTGAATTGATTGATAAGGTAAGGATTGCAAGTTAAAGAAGCCACCATAAACTACTGTAGGAAGATGGAAATCGCTTCATAAAATTGATTAATACAAAAATACCATAAATACCGTTTATACCAGATTCTGTTGTCGTTTTTAGCTTTCATGTTTTACCATGTCAAATCCTAAAGACTAGAGACCAAATAAGAGATAAAACAAGTGGTTAACAACAGTAATTACGGTGTAGAGAGACTATGAGTTGTTTTAATCAACCTCTATACTCAGGCCAAGAAAAAACAAAACAAAACAAAAGAACCTCTACAGTCCATACATGTAGCAGAAACTTGAGGGAAAAAAACTGAGAGAGCATAATCAGACTAACTTATGCTGGATTACGCAGTTCGGTGTTTATTTTTTCCAATTTCAAAATACAATCCGCATACAAAATATGTACAGGAAATGCAAAAGAAACATAATCCGTGTCAAATATGTTGTTGGATTACTTTTCGGGGAAAAAAAATCGCAAGAGTGAGAGAAATTGGAGCTAACCAGCAGAGAAAGATGTCTTAGCAGACGATCTTCTTTCAACGTTGAGGTTGATTTTCTCCGGTTTATCTACGTCTTCCTTTCCCTTCAGTAGACTGTCATCACCGATACGAACGTCAATCTCGATTTCCCCCGCCGGTTCGACTAAATTGGGCGGTTCCGGTTCTGCAGGTTCCCCAGAAATGAACTGAGAAGCCCTCTGAATAAGATCACCGAGGGTGTGAAACATCTTCTCTTGTTGAAGAAGGTGGAGAGCTTCTTTCCTCTGTTCATGGCTCTGGAACAAGACCACGGTCTTCTTCAATTCCTGTAAGAGAGAGAAAAGCTGCTCGGGAACACCGTCGGGGACTTGCTGCATTGAGATTTCCTCGAGCTTCATATTCTCCTCGCTATTGATAGTTTCGATAGCAGAAGTCGCAGCTTCGACTTCTTCAATCGAAGGTCGAAGGGGAAGCGATCTGTAAATTCTCGTAATCTCGTCAATAGTATCGAGAAAAGCCGGTGATGGCGGGTCCTTCGTGGCCGCCATGGCCATGGGTGTGATTTGATTTTCTTTTCTCTGCTCTACTTCGAGCAAGGTAGAGGATGAAGCTAGAGGCGACGGACTTGGGTTGGTTTCACGAAGCGTGGGAAGTTGTGACCTGAACAAGGAAGCAAATTGGAATAAATAATCATCACCAGCGTTACATTGGATCAAATGTCAATATAAAATCTAAATAATCAGGGAAAAAACAACAGAGACAGAACTTCACAGCACTATCATCAACCGGTCCCAAAAAACATCACTATCATCACTATTTATTTATCAAATAAAGAGGACAGCGTTACTATGGCGGTACTCTTTTTTTTTTTTTTTGAGAATTACACATAGGTCCCAATAAATAGAGATTTTTTATTTAGGTCCCTTGAATTTATGAAATTACAAAGAAGTCCCTAGGGACTTCAAAATTACTTGTGAAAGCAAAATTACTTTTTTGTCCAAAGGAGAAAATGCCTCTGGACTTAAAATTGAAAAAATCCAGGTTTGCAACAAGAAATTCTATATTTACAACAACAAATTCTTATTTTAACAACAAGTTTTGAAAGCCTGGATTTTTTCAATTCTGAGGTCTAGAGGCCATTTGCAACAAGAAATTCTATATTTACAACAGCCAATTCCTATTTTAACAACAATTTTTAAAAGCCTGAATTTTTTCAATTCTGAGGTCTAGAGGCCATTTGCAACAAGAAATTTTATATTTACAACAGTCAATTCTTATTTTAACAACAACTTTTGAAAACCTGAATTTTTTCAATTCTGAGATCCAGAGGCCATTTGCAACAAGAAATTCTATATTTACAACAGCAAATTCCTATTTTAACAATAACTTTTGAAAACCTGGATTTTTTAATTATGAGGTCCAGAGGCTATTTCTCCTTTGGGCAAAAAAGTAATTTTGCTTCCACAAATAATTACACAGAAGTCCCTAGGGACTTTTGTGTAATTTCATGAATTCAAGGAACCTAAATGTAAATATCTCTATTCCTCAGGATCTGTGTGTAGTTTTCCCTTTTTTTTCAAAAAAAAAAAACCTTTAGGGTCTGTTTGGTTCAACGAAGGGGAGGGGAGGGGAGGGATTTTAATGGAGGGGAGGGGAAGCGAGGGGAATGGAGGGATTTTAATATTACCTTGTTTGGATTGATCAAAAGGAAGGGGAGGGGAGGGATTTTAATATTACCTTATTTGGTTTAGGAGGGGAGGGGAGGGAATTTTTTTTAACATTGACAATTTTACCCTTATATTGGAAGAGAGATTTAATGTTACCTTATTTAATTCAAAAGGGGAGGGGAGGAAAATTATCTTCACACGTACAACTTTACTTGTATTATAAGTGATTTTTTTTTAAAAAATTTATTAAATGTATTGTAACGTTTATTTATAAATAACATTTTTATGCCCTAAAATGAAAATTAACATTTAAAACATATCTATGTATATATTGAAAATCAAGACAATATTTTATCAAGCTATACAAATCAACCACCAAGCTAAGTAGTGACATGCATATGATATCACCTAGCTACTCAGGTATTCCTTGAAAAAGTGAAGATCCAGATCATCTTTCATTTCAGGGTTGCCTTGCAATGTGTCTTTTGGAGGATGTTTGGAGACAGGTTTGAAAACCTTTTCCTTTTCCAATAAGACAGGCTCAGGAGACACCATGGTAGAGAAATAGACATACCACTTGGGTCCTGTGATAACTCCATCCAAAGAATTTTCCCTAGGAGAGGAAGAAGACTCAATCGCCTCTTTATGAATCACCGTGCTTTAGAATTCATAGAACTAATATCCATAGTGAAATTTGCTTCTATTCTCCTTTTCTTGCATAGAGAACCCTTGTGATAAATTGCAGAATTAGATCGACAATCTTGAACCCGAGGAAAATCTCGAAGATAAAAAATTGGGTCAAGAAAAGTATTGGGCAAAATAGGATCTTTTGGAGTAAAAGATGACTTCTGTTCCATGTGGAAAGGATCTAACTCTATAAAAGGGCTATGCGATGTAGAATTAAAGCCATCTAAGGATTCATTAGGCATGAGTTTAGCCGCTTACAAACAAGATTAGTCATTGTAGACATCTCCAATTTCCTTTTCTTGGAAACAATATGCGACTGTGTCATATCACTTTCCAAATGAAGTGATTCCTGTTTTGAAGATGTAGAAACCGAGTAACCTTCATTGCAAAATTCCTTTTGTGTACCTGGAACTGAAGAATTAGCAAAGAAATTGATTAAAGTGCCCTAGGCCATGCCCATTGAAGGATATCTAAGCCGGTAACCATGTATGTAAGGGCGATTTGACAGCAAAAGCAATAAGAAATCCAATATAGAATATTATTTCCACCGCCAAGGATACAACTGATTAGCTGATGTTTCAAAATTTAATGTCGTTTCATTCCAATCATATAAACTAATACTGAGAACTCCCATTAATTTAAAGATGGAACTTCCCGCAGTATTGGAAATCTCTCTTGCAAAGTCAAAGAAGCAGAAATGCACTTACAGAATATAACAAGCTCTATGGATCTGACTAATCCTGATATCAATAATTTCTCTTCTGATTTTCGGCTAAGCATCAAATAGAATTCCTATATGATTGTGAAGCGAGTTACTGCTCAGCGTTCAAAACTGAAATGACAGCAGCAGGGAGAATTTAATACTACTATAAATTTCTTTCATGCAATTGTAAATTGACGAACCACTAAGAATGGAATTGTGAGTCTGAAAAAAGATGATGAAAGCTGGACAGATAATTCTCCTGAACTTGCAAGTCTTGCTTCCAATCACCTTGGAGTAACCGAACGATTTGCAGAAACAGAAGAAAAACAGAGTGAACAGAAAAGATAACCCAGAAACCTAATGTTACTATCAAGAAAACCTTAGAAGAAAACATATTTGCAGAAACAGATTGGATGCATAACTGGATTGTTTCAATCGAGATTTATATGATGAATATTTTTTTATATGGGTCAGGGACGAGAGATACTCACCAAAAAGAATTAACGCCTTCGATCGTGCTCTCTGTCGTCGGTCTTCTCTCTCGTCTGGAATAAGCTAGCTGTCGCGAATAGGCTTGGTGTGATTGAGGGACGTAAGCTGATCGAGTAAGTATTATAGGTTGCAGGGTATTTTTGGTAAAAAAGAAAAATATTAGGGATAAATTTATCCTCTCAAACATCTATTTTAATAATCCCTCCGAATCCGTCCGATTTGGGGAGTGAAGGTTTGGAGGGGAGAGAAGGGGAAATTTTAAAAAATTTCCCCTCCCCTCCTAAAAAATGTCATTAGCCAAACGAGGGGAGGGGGCTAAAATCCCTTCATCCTCCTCCCATCCCCTCCGATCCCCTCAAACCAAACAGACCCTTAAGGTTTTAATGATGAAAAAAATTGCAAGAAATGTCCTTGGAATTAGTGGAACTACTGCCATGTCTTTTGGGACTTTTGTGTCATAGAATCCAGAGGTAAAATTATGATAGCACCCTTAGTGAATGTCTGAAAAAGGGACAGGTTCAATTCAAAATCCACTCTACTATCTCGCACTGTGATTTTCTCTCTCGCCGAAATGTGAAAGCCCTTAACCACTGAAGCCGAAACCCTCACAACTGTCATGTCTTGTGTGTTCGAGTCCACGTTTTGACAACTCCATCTATATATTTTAACAATTCCATCTCTAAGTTTTGAGAATTCTCTCAAAAGTGACTGCTTTTAAGCTTTCTCATTTGCTAGATGTAAGAATCGATTCATTCATTCTTGATTTCTAGTGGATGTCACCAGAACAAATTTCTATGTTTCTTTTATAAAGAACACTACACTTTCAAAATAGCTTTGATTCTTAAAATCTCCGTTTAATTTCACATTAACTTCGTTTCTAATGAACTTCAGATTTTCAATTGATTCAATTCTTTTATAAAATATTTTTAACTTCTTGGGTCTACTACCTCTGTTTCTTCACCTTATTGCAGAGTCTCAATCCTTCATCAGCGTAAATTATGGCTAGGTAGCCGACAACCTTCCGCCGCCGGAAGCAACGGCAAAGCTACTTCAGACCACCACAATTAGCAAAGTTCAGCTCTACGACACCGATCACGCGATCATCAAAGCCCTCGCAAACTCTGGGATCGAAATCATCATCAACGCCACCAACGGCAACATTCCTAACCTAGCCTCTGATCCTAGCCTCGAAAACTCAATAGGTCAAGACCTACATGCAAGTATGCAACCCTTCTACCTATCCAGTGGCATCACTCTGATCACTGTTGGTGAAGATAACTTGGGGAACCAACCAAGGTGAAAAAATTGCTTGAGATGAAGGGAAGGAAATGGGGGCAAAATGGTCGTTTCACACTTATAATTAATATCACAAATGTCCCTTGAAACCTTTTTGAGAGGATAATATTTGTGGGGCTTTTTTGCAATTATTTAGTTTTTTGGACCTTAAAGAGTTTTCTCTTCTTTCTTTTTTTTTTTTTTGAAAAATTAATATTTTTATTGGATTTTATGCAATTTTACTCTTTATCTGAAGGTTTATTATTATCTGCTGGGTGTAGTTGGTATTCATAATTTTTCGCTTGGAATTGTCAAAAAGTGCCATGTCACCCTATAAGAACGTTTGATCAATGTTGAGTGTTGTCTATTAGTTGAACAATTCTAAAGATTAAAGGATAATTTTGCTCTCAAAGTTTGTTTTAATAAGTACCACCTCTTGGCTTAAATATAAGATAAAATTTATAGTATAATTTACATTATAAATATTGTCCTATATTTAGTATCAAAACAATTAGTTGGTATCCTAAACTCTTGGTGTTGTCAATATTTTCGGATTATCAACTTTTAAATTAGAAGAATGATTCAACATTATGCCATAATTTGAGATCAGAAGAATATTTTGGATTGATATATGATTTTGCACCTTTAAATCAGGATCTAATTAAGTCAAAAGCAAGGCATGCGTCCATCGCTGTTGCTAGCTTGAAATAGGGGTTTGACCCTAAGATATGTGTCACGGGTGAAATTATTGAAACTGATCATTTATAAGGGTGAAATTGTTGTGGTAGATAAAATAGAAGAGACATCTCGAAGAAATTATCATCGAGCGGCTGGTAAAATATTTGAAAATGACTAATTGCAAGATTGAGTATTGTGAGTGGAAGAATAGCCTTGCTGTAATGAAAATTCCACTCAAGTCTCAGTAAATTGAACCTGTAATTAATCATGATTAAGCTTGCACAAGCACAAAAACCTACTCGTGATCATGTACAAACGAGTTCTATTGTTCATTGGCAAGTTCATGGAATGCTCATAGACTTAGTTTTGTGCTAAAGCAACCTCAAACAAGGTCTTTAGTTAGAATCCAGGAGTACGAACCATTTCCTAACACTGATAATAATTATTGGACCATTTTTTATTTATTTAGACATTGATAATAAAAAAATATATTGTGCTATAGTTGAAAAATTTACAATACACCAGCGACTCCTTAAAAAAGATATTAGGGGTAAATTTGCCCTTTAGTGTGAGATGTTGAACCAAATCAACCAATGATCAAACGTTTCCATATACTGTACGAATCAAGAATACCAATTCCGTACTATTAATAGATAAGGTTTGAAATTAACAAATTATGCGATTTCTGATTAATAAGTTATTTTAGTATATTTTTATGTCGTCAAAATTGGAGAAATGGATGGCTTGTGTTTTTTCAACATAATAACAGAAAAATAAGAATTAAATTAAATTTAAATCAGTATTTAATTATGAATTATTGACAACTGGACTGCATGACAGGAAGATAGTATATTGGAAGAGATTAATCTCTAATAACGTGTTTTTTTTTTTAAAAAAAAAATATATATATATATATATATCATACCATCAGAATTAGAATTTATATGTAAGAATCTAAGATCGAGCCCAACCATTACTGGAAAAAAAATAAGTGTGATATGGCGTGTTAATGAATATGAGACTAATTAAAAATAAAGACACAATTTCACCCAAAAAAAAAAAAAAAGACACAAAATGTTAAATAAAAAATACCGCTAACGTCGTTATCACTGAAAAAGTGAAAAATGCTATGAACGGGTTGAGCGTGAGGCTCTCAACGGAACGGAGATTAAGTTAACGTGAATGTTATGAACGAAATTACTAGAACAAGCTGATTCTTTTTTTTTTTTTTTTGACAAAGAACAAACTGATATGTTGTGACTTGATAATAGGCCAATCTCTATCTCGCAATTAAAGTTTTTGAAAGCTGAATTATTATTATTTTTTAAATGGGCCTTAGATCACGTTAACTCCACCTTGTTTTGGTTGGAACTATGCCACATCATCTAATTAACTTTAATGCCTACGATTACAAATTTATGATAAATATTGTTTTTTTTGGGTCAAAGATAAATTAATATGTTTTAGGGATAGGTTATTCTATCTACCCTTGTTTTGCCTACCTCTGCCTACTCCTTTCAATACCATTGGATTATAATCTCATCCAACAATGAAGATTTGAGGGGTAAAATAAATCCTTTTAGCCTTTCATCTCTCCTATCACCTCCCACCCTCTCTCTCTCTCCTCTGCTGGCTATTATGTGTGTTAACAAATGTGATTGAAGAAGAATCAAAATGAAAAATCATGTATTATTAACAAAAGAGGAACACCCCTTTACAATGAGTAACCCTCATGGTTAACTCTAAAACCTAGAAGGAGACCATGTTAACTCCTCCTTAAAGAGAAAGACCAAGTTAACTCTCTCTTATGAGATTCCACATCCCACATACATGTGGTGAGGGCTCCACACTCAACACCCTAATCTCAATATGATTAAGTCCTTTATATAGATTAGGGCCATAACCAATTCATTAACTAAACCATAACCAATTCACTAACTAATCAATAATCACCTATATTTCTAATACGCCCCCTCAAGTTGAACACTACTTAACAAAGTGTTCAACTTGAAAAACACAAAAAAATAAAGGGTAAGGTGAATTAAACTGATTAGTTTTCAATCAACAAAATAATACAAAGATTTCTTCAAGAATAATTCTTCTCCATATCTACTGAGATGCTTCTCTAAGACCATCAATATTCCTTGCCTCTCTCATACCTCCTTGAAACAGACCAATCTGCAACCTCTTCTATTTGCAATATTCTTCACCCATTAAACCATACGATCCTGCACCTGAACCTCAGGAAACAATCTTTGGGCCTTTATAGCAAACTTCTTCGCACCCAAAATATCTTTTACAATAAACTCCCTCTGGAACTTTAGCCTTAGACCCAGCACCTTCAACCAGAATCTTCTCATTGGATTCAGATTTAAGCCAGAGTTAATATTTTTGATGCCAGCATTCTCCCAAACAACTAGCAAAAAAACCATGATGACTTAGCAAAGTCCTTTGCCACCACACGGCAATGTGAACGGATCACCACCGAGTTGCTTCAAAGTTCAAGAGATGAAGTTGGTTGCAGTGAGAATTTCAGAATCGAAAACAAGAACTCAGCGATTTCAGCTACTGATTAGAGAAGAGGTGGCGGAAGCAATGAGCCAATAACCATTAAATTCTGTAAAGGCATACATTCAATTCACAGCAAGGAGGGTGATAACAAACTCCATCTGCAAATACGGTGTACCAAACTCAATGGTGCAAGTATCCCCTTTAACATTTTCAAGACAGGATGAGGAGGCGATTCTTTACTGCTCTCTACTCTGCTTTCCCTTAAATCGATAGGAGCGAGGAGGCGATTCTTTTCTCTGCTCTCTACTCTGCTTTCCCTTAAATCGATAGGAGTGAGGAGGCGATTCTTTTCTCTGCTCTCTACTCTGCCTATCTTCCGGATCATTCTTTCCTGTCTCTATCACAGTGGACCTAATCTTTCAACCCACTTTGTTCTTTGCTTGATCGCACACTCAGAGTGACGGTGGAAAGATTGTGGTTCATACCGCCGGCCATGTTGAGTGAGTGCTGTAGAGTCCGAAATCAAATATCTTTCGTGCTTCCTTACTCCTGTTCAATTGTTCTTGTTTCACGGGCTGGTCAAGAAGTTAACCGCAGAAGCTACCTTTGGAACCAAACCATTAATTAATCAGTGGCGGAGCCAGGATTTCATGTTTGTGTCCGCACAATTAGTTAGGGCTGCTGCCCCCGAAATTTTTTTCTTAAGGAAAAATCTAAATGCAATATTTAGAAAAACCAGATGGAAGTGGACATAATATCCAAAGTAGTCATAGCTGCAATATTAACAAAAGGTCTCAACAAAATATTCAGAAACGCTCTACTTTTAACTTCAAAAGATAAGTAAGTGGACATAATCTAAATTGTGAAGTCGAGAAAAATAAGATTATGAACATAAGAAAAACCAGATGGAGCTATAGAGTAAAATACAAGTAGAACTATACCAAGAAGGCCTCAAATTTTCCTAGAGATTAGGCCTGCTTGCCAAGACCACTACCGTTTCATCAGATTTGAACTAGATTTTTTTTTTGGGGTAATTCCAGAAATGCAAAAGGAAGACAAAGCTTATCATAAAAATCGGTTTAAAAAAAAAAAAACCAATTTTGACAACTACATGCAAGGTGATATTAATACCACAAAAGCCACCCAGTAACCCTGAATAGGAAGGAAAGCCA
Source organism: Acacia crassicarpa (assembly GCA_034222035.1). Classification (NCBI taxonomy): domain Eukaryota; kingdom Viridiplantae; phylum Streptophyta; class Magnoliopsida; order Fabales; family Fabaceae; genus Acacia; species Acacia crassicarpa. The sequence goes on from JAWXYG010000010.1 coordinate 5,056,938, forward strand.
AGAACACCTACTCGCTTATTTCTCAATAAACATGAGAATTTTAGGCTCGAAAAGAAGAAGAAAACGAAACAGAGAAAGAGTACCTCATGACATTAACACGAAGGTGAGCTCTGAGCTCAATGAAGAGCTCTTGCATTTGACCCAAGTCAGCAGCATTACCATGAGAGTACAAAAGAGTAACCTCGCAAAAGGGTGTTTCTAGAAGGTGGCGACGATCTTATTGTCGGCCTTTGTATCGAGCAGATGAACGTCAACGTTCTTATCGGCGGTGACCCCAGAGAAGACGAGCCTTCCATCTTGCTCACTGTAAAATGGTGATCTTTTTGATTTCGGAAGAGAGAAAAAGGATGGTGCTGTTTTGGGATCTTGCGCGATGAAAACAAAGATGGAAAGTGAAGTGTGGAGAAGAAAATAGATCCAGCCTAAGCGGGTGAGCTAGCCTTCATGCTCTTCCTTTGTCTCTCACCTTTTGCATGATGTAACGCTTCTAGTAACATTGCCATTAACGCAACCCCAACTCTTTGAGGGGAAAAAAATTTCAAAGTTCATGTCCGCACTTGCGGTCCCGTGCCCCAATGTGGCTCCGCCAGTGCATTAAATCAAGAAACCCCAAAATCTCCAACTAGGTGAAGAAGCAAGAACCATTGGGCTTCAATGACTCGTTGGAATAAAAGAACCACAAATCTTGGTCTCGGATCTTGTATTTCCGGCGGTGTTTGGGCCTTTTTCTTGATTTTGGGCCTCCATCTTTAACATATAGCAACCAAAGAACCGAACTGCCTTAATTTTGGAGCAATAATTGCAGCAAGAACAATAAGTACAACCTGGAGCATTTAGATACAAGGTGATAAACCAAGAATGACCTTCATGGGCTTCTTGATTATCTGGCTAAATCCAAAATCAAAACCTAGGCTCACGATACCATGTTAACAAATGTGATTAAAGAAGAATTAAGATGAAAAATCATGTATTATTAACAAAAGAGGAACACCCCTTTACAATGAGTAACCCTCATGGTTAATTCTAAAACCTAGAAGGAGACCATGTTAACTCCTCTTTAGAGAGAGAGACCAAGTTAATTCTCTCTTGTGAGATTCCACATCCCACACACATGTGGTGAGGGCTTCACACCCAACACCCTAATCTCAATATGATTAAGCCCTTTATATAGACTAGGGCCATAACCAATTCACTAACTAATCAATAACCACCTATATTTCTAACAATATGCTTTTCCAAGTAGACCCCACAGCAATCCCACCTTCTGTAATAAAATTTTACATCAACTTCAAAGCCTTGCGATTAGGCATGGAAATAGGCCAGACTTTGGTTAAATAGGTTTGAGCTTGTAATAGGGTTAAAAGGCCTGAGCTTGAATGCAGACTTTTTTTCAAGCTCAGACCTGAGCCTTCATAAGGCCTGGTCAAGCCTGAAGCCTTTTTAAAGGCCTACTTACAATGTAGGCCTTTAAAAAGGTCTTATATTACAGGCCTTGAAGGTCATAAATAGGCTTCATGCACTTTGAGCCTATTAAAACCTATATAAATATAAGAATGAAAAAAATAAATATTTTGTTATTATATGATATAAATATAAATATATTTATTTAATGTTTAAATAGGCCAGGCTTGAAAGCTTATAGGTCAGGCCTTAATAAAATAGGCTTGACCTATTTACACATATAGGCCTTTAAATAGGCCTTGGCCTGACCTTTTTAACAAATAGTTCAGGCTTGACCAGGCCCTAAACAGGCCAGGCTGTAGGCCGTTTGATAGGGGCCTGACCTATTTCCACCCCTACTTACGATCATCTGTACATGTCGTTGTCGTCCTCATCATCTGTAACATTCTAAATTTGGGGATTTAGAAATTAGAAATAACATATGAAATTAAATTATGAAATTTGGCCTAAAATAATTATGAAGATAATTATTTGGAGAATTAAGGCCTATTTTCCTTGACTTTTAGGAAAAAGAATAAATTTAAGGAAAATTAATAAGAGATCATTTGTGGCTTAAAATTCTTGGAATCAATATTATATGGCCAAGAGAAATTAATTAATAAAGAAAATCCTTATATAAAATTAAGGATCAAATTTTAATAATTATTCAATACTTGTAAATAAGAGCTTTCTAGAGGATCAAGTGGGAGAAATATTTTCCACCTTCTCATGCAACACCAACTGATTTTGTGTGTGTTTTTTTTTAAAAATAAATAAATAAATAAACAAACGCCCATGCATGCTCTTGCACTCACTGCCCATTTGCTATCAGATGCAAAGCCCACTTCATTTCTTTTCATTCTTCTCTCTTTAGCCAACACGTAATAGGAGATTCCTACTCTTCACAACAGACCATTATACTCATTCATTTTCTCCACACATCAGCCCATATCATTTGTTGCCCCAAACCGTATGTATATCAGAACCTATGCGCAGCGCCCTACTCCTCCAATACAACTGAAACGCGTGAGAGAAACAGATCACGCAAAGAGCAGGAAATCAACAACGCAATACTCCTCACGTCGGCTCCAACAAGAACGCCATACCTCTCGAGGTGATCAGCACTGTGTAACTCCCCTCGGTCCATTCTTCTTCGTTCTTGGACTGGACCCTTAGGTTCTTATTTAAAATGTTGCCCTTGGCTCTCATTCATCCCATTGCTATTAACCAAAAAAAAGGGAGAAACTGAGACTGAGATCGTTAGAGAGACAAACAACGAAAGAGGAGAGAAAGAGAGATCCAAGCCGTGATTTATCCTGGTTTTCTTCTTTTGCTAAAAGTTCAGAAAACAGGGGCAATGAGAAGCATCCGGAGTTAGAGTTAATCCCAAACCTTTCCAACGTAAGTCTTGCTTGCTGGATAGTGTGTGTGTATACATATTGCTAATATGCTGATATATCGCTGCACTTGGTAAATCCAAAGGTAATCTACTTGCTTATAAGGCGTTGCATTAAAACTAAGTATAGTCCAAAAAAGAATCCTTTTTTCTAAAATATGAAAATGATACTTATATATATATATATATATATATATGCGCCTGAGGCTGAGCTATGGAAACCAAAAGAAAGGAATTTCTGGCTGCTCTACATGAAATATATGGATGCTCTGCTAATGGATAATAAAACAAAGTATGACTAAAGCTTAATGTTTATATATATACCTACCTACCGTGGCTTTTAAAATAATAGGATACTTGAGAATTTGCTTTTAGGAAAATTTAAGGAACTTAGCTGTCATGAATAAGCATATATTTATACACATAAATCTAAGGAAAGCCATGTTATAGTGTGCAGGTGTAAATGTATATATAAATCGAAACCTTCTTGTGTTGTAAGCATATATTTTCGTTGCACATAATATAAATCTCTCTCTCTCTCTCTCTCTCACAAATAGGAAACTGTGTAGTACATATATATAGCTACACATGAATCCCGAATATATATATATATATATCACTGAACCAAAGTTTTGTTATTATATATATGAACTTAAAAGAAAAGCTTGTATTATATATATATACATACATACCACTACGTATATAAGTTGTTATACAAGCCTTTTAAAACTGCACAAAGTGAAGCTAAAACGTTGCTGGTATGTCATTCCTAAAATTCGTGGGACTAAACGGTTATTTTTTAAATACCCCAAACTGTTATTTTCAGTTTTTATTATAATAATATATTATTATTAAAATTGGTATATTTTTAATTATATGAAATTATAAGTTATAATTTTGATTATGTATTGGAAGAGTTATTAATGGTTAGTAAATTAGTTGTGGTAAATTGATTTTTGGCGTGTGTTTGAACTCTTGGATTAGAAGTAGTGTGATAACAATTTGCTTTAGCGAGAGGTAACAACTTTCCACTTGTTACGTGTATTAATTTATTGTTTGTGAGTACGTTGTGAAATAATTATGAATATTTTAATAGAAATTTTCTTGTGGAACCTTATGATTTGAATTGTGAAATATATGCATATATTTATTTATGCATAAGAATTTGGAATTTAGATATTATGACATATAGATGAGAATTATTTTAAATAACATGATATGAACGTGAAAATCTTGAAAAACTCTTGTTGAACTATTTATTGTGATAATTATGATAATGGTTGAATTGGAAATTAATGGGGCAGTTTATTTTACCACGTGGTATAGCTCCCAGTGGTGTACGATGGTTGGCTCTCTATTGTCCCACTAATTCAATGAGGGATTGCCCCATTGTTTCAATGAGGGCTTGTGACACCCCACTAGTTCAATGAGAGGAACAGATCCACTGTCTGGGACATGTGCTTTGGGGATTTTGGCTGGTCCTCATCACATGACCAATGAGCTTTTGAGTAACCAGTAATTTGAATAGTAACTTAACCCATGAGTTTAGTCCGCAGAAATAAGGCGATTTAGTAGGATTGAAGAGAGGCATCTTGGGAATTATGTTAGGAAAATTTTGATACAGAATTCATGATATGAAATGTGTGATGTGAATATTGGTGAATTATATTTTTTAATATTTTGTTATATAAATTGTTCCATATGACATCTTACTAGACATATTAGTATTCGTAATAAGTTGGATTGATGGTTACAATATTTTTCAAGTGATAGTTCCATTGCTGATCCATCAAGGAAGACTTCGGAAACTTAGACTACTTCTTCTAACAGTAATACTTCCATCTTTTGGTATATGTTGGATGATTGTATATTGTCATGTTAGGGTTCATTTTGCATACTTTGGTTTATTTTGGATATTTTGATTAATGATAAAGCATTATTAAGATATTGATCTAACTATTATATAATTATTATATTAAGTAAAATGGAAGATGTTATATGATCCAAATTAGATTCTTCCAAAAGTGTTGCAGGCGGCAAGGAAAGATAAGGAAGATAAGGGGTTTTAGAATTTTTTTTTTTAATGATAAAACCTTATGTGTGTGTGTATATATTAGCATCGAATTCATACAGAAGGTGGGATTGCTGTGGCGACGAGTTAATACATGCTAGCGGAGGGGGAGAGAGAGGGGGTGGGAGGCGGTGGGAAAGAAAAAAAGATAAAAGGATTTATTTTATCCTTCAAATCTTTATCGTTGGATGAGATTATAATCTAATAGTATAAAGAGGAGTAGGTAAGAGTAGATAAAATAAGAATAGGCAGAAGAATTTATCCTTATATTTTATGCTTATAACTTGATACTGTCCCATGCTATTATATTTCATAATATAAGTTATTCATAACTAATTTATTAGGAGTGAGAAAAGTTAGTTGCATAAATTAAGTTTAAAAAGTATTCTTTTATCTATCTTTATTTTTAAGTAAATACCATATTTTTTTTATATATTTTTTTAAAATATGTACTCTATATCCCCTCAATGAAAATTGAGAAGAATGACATGAGTATTTGGACGAGTTCTTGTAAAGTGAAATTCTTTCAGAAGAAGGCTTATATTATGAACTAAAGGAAATACATTGGTTTTAACTATTTACTGTTTCTGAAATTATAACTTCTTGGTTTAATAATTAATGAAGAATATAATTTTTAAAAAACTTATAAATATTACATTATATTTTGAACCAAGCAAAATTTCTAGAAACAACTTTGCTTTGGGTATGTAATTAATTAGAGTTAATTTGTTCTTCATGTGTAGTTGTCCCTCTAAGTTTAGCCAGCTAGCCAGTTCTTCACATCTTCGACATGTTTTGTTTCAAGCATAAATTTTGCTTCAATGGCTTCAAAAAATATTAATGTTTTCGATGAAACATGGTACTCTCTCCAGACCTAATTATAAAATAATATTTTAGAGTTGTTTCGGTCTTAATTATAGGAAAACAATTTAAATTTTTACCAATTTCTTCATAAAATATCCTTATTTTATTCTCTTAAGTATGTTTGCTTTTTAATGAATATATTATTGTTGAGGATACTTATAATGAAAACTATAGAGAGTAAATATACATTTCTTATTGAGTCTTCCCAGTCAAAAGTAACCCCACATAATAGGGTTATAATAAGATTCGAAGACAACACAAATTCACCTCTCCTTACAACGTGAGGAACCAAAGTTTTAAGTGCATGTTAGGATTGATGGTAAAAGATGTTAATCCACCAAGGTGAAAGCATGCCTCCAGATTCAAAGAACATTTATAGAGGTACTTATAAATCGTCCACCAACGAAACCTTCGATGAGGAACCAAAGTTTTAAGTGCATGTTAGGATTGATGGTAGAAGATGTTAATCCACCCAAAGATGGAACCAGGAATTAAAATTAGAAGGGGCGAAATTTATAAAATAGAACCCAGGTGTTTATAAAATTATACTTCAGCCCTATAATAATTTCAAAGTTTTCATTTTAGTCCTTTTATCAAACACTTAATGAGGACTAAAGTGAAAAAACTGAAAGTTTTATGAGGCTGAAGTATAATTTTCAAAAAATTTAGTTGGATTCTATAATTTTAGGGGGGGGAGGGCCACCCTAGCCCCCTTAGGTCCGTCATTGAATCCACCAAAATCAGAGCACACCTTTAAGCTAAAAGAGCGTTTACAGAGATATTCATAGATCACCTACTAACAAGACCCTTATATCAAAGAATAGGTATCGAACCTCTTCTTTTTTTTAGATTGAAAGCTAATACCTTGATCAATTCAATTGTGTCACTCCTCATTAGCTTTACTCCTTCAACCAAATTACATCTAATATTCATGGCCCATTACTCATCTACTTGCAGTTGGGCAACATGCGTCGCTTGTTAAAGTCTGTGGACCATTCATAATGGACCCAACTCCCAAGAATGTAATTTCGACCGGAAAAACTTTTCCGATGTGAGCTACGGCTGACGACGATCAATCCCTGAACTAAAAACACTGAAATATTAAAAAAAAAAAGAAAAAAAAAAGAAGGGCCTAAAAAATAAAAACACCTAACCACAGGCAAAGAATAAAAGCTTTTAGCTATAAATACTATTCTTTTCATCTCTGCATGCTGCCTTCTTGATATCAAAAATTTGACAGCTCTCTTCTTCTCTTTTAATTACAGCGATACTCAGAGACGACGATCTTCATCATCCGCCTCTGTGAGTCTTTCTCATCGCCCCTCATATTCTGATTCTTCATTCTCATTGGTATCCTCCCCGTCCTCCTTCTCCCCTGTTTATTTGACTCTGCTTATATAAAAATATATCTCTATTTTTTTCTCTCTCTCGCATACCCTGTATAGAAATTGATTAGATGGGTTGCAATGTAAGGGAAAAGCATCTCCGTGCGAATCGGAGACCTCGATCATCCAAATCTGATATGGAGTCATGTTGTTTTCTCGACAATGCTTCTTTCTCCAAATCTATACTGGAATCAAGCATTAAGCCGTTGAAAAACCATCTCGCTATCAACGATTCTTCACAAAATCTAAGTTCCAACTCTAATCATACCCTTAACCCTAATTTCTCCCTTAATGTTGAGGAAACCGGCTGGGGTTACTGCACAGAAGAACAATTAGAAGAAATATTCTTAAAAAACTTGGAATATTTATATAATGAGGCTGTATCAAAGTTTGTTGCGTTGGGCTACGATGAGGACGTTGCTATCAAGGCAATACTGCGGAATGGGCACTGTTGTGGTGGAAGAGATGCGCTCACCAATATATTACATAATTCGTTGGCTTATTTGAATAGTAACTGTAGTAGTAATTGTACTAGTGGTAATGGCAATTCGGATGAATCCGATTCTGCTTTCTCTGACTTGAGGCAGTTGGAGGAATACTCTCTGGAACGCATGGTCGGTTCGCTCCGACAACTCAGGCCGCATTTGAGTAAAGGCGATGCTATGTGGTGTTTGCTTATGAGTGATCTTCATGTAGGACGGGCAAGTGCTATGGAAACTCCATTGCATCCTGCTCCAGGTAATGGTTGTCCAGCTCCTACTGCCTCTGAGGCTGTTAGCAATTCTGTTGGTGTTTTGGCCCCTACCCTGTGTAGGTTTCATGGGGGTTGGGGATTTGGAAATGGGGGAGGCTCAGATCTCCCCTTCAATGGATTCTTCTCTTATAGCGCAGAGATGAATTTACAAAGAGATATTGAGCTTCCCAAAAGGTTTAATCTTTCTCCTTCAATGAAGTCTTTATTGAAAAGAAATGTTGCAATGTTTGCTGCTGGTTTTAGGGCAAATTCAAAACAATTGCAGACACAGGCTAAGGCCTCTCCCAGCGCTATCACTTTGTCAAGCTTGGAATCTCCAGCTGTATCTGGGATTGATGTCCCAACTGAGCAGTCTGGGGATTCTCAGAAGCTGAATAACCATGATGTGGTATACTCAGTGTTGAGCAAATTCCGTGATCTGAATCTTGATGAGAATTTGGAGCATGTGACAGAAGATCAGAAAGATGAGGCAATTGTCAATCTGTTTCATCAGATTAAGGATCTTGAGAAACAGCTAAAGGAGCGAAAAGATTGGGCCCATCAGAAGGCAATACAGGCCGCAAGAAAGCTAAGCAATGATTTGACTGAACTGAAAATGTTGAGGATGGAAAGAGAGGAGACTCAGAGATTGAAGAAAGGGAAACAGGCGCTTGAGGACACAACCATGAAAAGACTCTCAGAGATGGAGAATGCTTTAAGAAAGGCCAGTGGTGAAGTGGACCGTGCAAATGCAGCTGTGAGACGGCTTGAGACAGAGAATGCAGAAATTAAAGCAGAGATGGAGGCTTCCAAATTAAGTGCTTCAGAATCAGTTTCAACTTGCTTGCAAGCAGCAAAGAGGGAGAAAAAGTACATGAAGAGGCTTGTAGCTTGGGAAAAACAGAAAGCTCAGCTACAGCGAGAAATTTCAGATGAGAAAGGGAAGATATTGGAGATACAGGAAGAATTAGTTCGGATCAAACAGCGTCAAAAAGATGCCGAGGTGTGCACTCCATCCTTTTATCTGGTTAATCTAAATTTGTTTATATGTCAATAATATCATTAGCACATACCTCATAAAAAGAAAAAGAAGGTGAAAAAGATCCTGTGCATTTACATCACTAACGTCATAACGAATATAACTCATTTCAAGATTAGATATCTTAAATGTGGCCTGGATAGGTATCAAATTTAAACACGGCTTATTACTGTCACCTTGTGATCTCTAGTTTCTACATGAAGGTCTTCTCTTCATAAGTGTGAATGTTTTCATGGTTAAATCATATTTGAAATTATTGTTTAACATGCCTTGCATTATAGGACTTGCATTTATTTATTATATCAAGTGACTGGTTATTAAGTGTGACTTTAGAAAGACAAAACACTATTGTTTTTTGCCTCCATTCGGAACATTAGAATGGAAAGTTTGTGTATGCATAGCCATGTGCTTGGGGTTTTAGGATAATGAGTTTATCAATAATTGTTCAATTTTACATCGTCAAATTGGGCAACTACGCACTTGAATATGCTGTACTTGGATCCATGGATATCAAGTTCAGATTCCAATTAGCACAGAAGTTATTCGTTAAGGTGAGATCTTTGATTAGGTTATGATGTAATGTGATGTTTTACTTGCCTCTAAAAGTTAACGATCTCTTGATGATAATTTGGGATAATGTAGCATCCTATATAGCATACTAATAAACACTGTTCAAAATGCTTATACTGTAGTACCTTTTTATGGGATGTATAATTTATAATTTATTTTCTAATATTATTTGAGCTACTGAAAGGGACCACATTGTACGTGAATATGTTATGCTTTCCACATTATATTCTTATTGGTAACTATAATCTTTCTTTAGGTGGAATCTTCAAGATGATCATGAATTAATATTACATTCAACAAATGCCAATCAAACTAAACTCTTCTTCATAATGTCTTGAGATACATATTTATTACAACTTAGGTCTATTTATCATCATCATTGGTAACTATGATCTTTCTCAATGACAAAAGCTTTTAATCAAGATGTAATTTATGTCTTTCTTGTTTCGATTTTTTATTTTGAGTGCTAAATTGCAAATAGAGTTTATATTTGTTTCTACCTTATTTTACCCAGTTTAAAACCAAAGGAAAATTGAATTCCACATAGTTGAAGGAACTCACTAATGTTACTAATATTTTGGAGATAATTTCTGCAGATAAATTGGTCCCCACTTTTCAGCAACAGAGCTTTGCTTATCTGTTTACTTTTATATCAGCGTGTCAAGAACTCTGATGGTCCTGTATCGTACATATTATATATTTGTTTTCTCATCCATAATCCTGAAAATGAAAGTATGTGGTTAATCGCAGCTAATATGATAATGATATTCCTGAAATTTCCCTCTATGAAAGTCATTCAAGTCTCTTTGAATAGTATAATATGATTTGGCCTGCATTCAACGTGATACAACAAATTTCTTCTGGCTGCCTTTTACTTATTTCCCTTATAAATCTGATGCTGTGTAAACTGCTGTTTCTGTCTGGTGCTTCTTTGTCGCCTTTTACTTATTTCCCTTATAAATCTGATGCTGTGTAAACTGCTGTTGCTGTTTCTGTCTGGTGCTTCTTTGTCTTTCTTCTAAAGGTGGGTTATGATGGGGGAACACAGGGGAGAAGGGAAGGTTTCCTCGAAACTGCTTCCCCATTTGGGAATTTGTTTTTGTTTTTTGTTTTGTTTTTTTTTTGGGTTTCCAAAGTCGTTCATAGTTCTCTCTTTTATAATTTTAAGCTCCTCCAAGTTGGGGGATCTTGGAGGAGCAAGTTTTCCCAGAATGAAATGAATGAAACAACCATCTGACCTCTCCTTTTTCTTCCTTCTCTTCCCTTTATTTTTCTTTGGATTCCATCCCCTTTCCTTCCCAATTCTGAATTCCCAAGTGCTTCTACTGAATCAGTTATGTTGCCACGCATCTTATGGTAGGTCAAGTGGAGGGAGGAGTTGAAGGCTAAAGAGGAAGCCTTAGGATTAGTTGAGGAGGAGCAACGCTCTAAGGAAGCAGCAGAGGCCAATAACAAGCGGAAGGTTGAAGCTTTGCGCCTAAAGATAGAGATAGATTTCCAGCGCCACATGGATGATCTCCTAAGGCTCGAGCAGGAGCTTTCACGCATAAAAGCATCTGCTCAGTCAGCTGACTTTCAAAGTCAATCAAATACTTCACCTGCAAGTGAGTCTGAGGGTGCAAAGCCCCAAGGAGAGACAATTGCTAAGATGCTTCAAGAATTAGAGAAACAGGAGGCTTTTTCAGATAAAGAAGTGAACTGTGATAGGGAATGCATAATATGCATGAACGATGAAGTCTCTGTTGTTTTCTTGCCTTGTGCCCACCAAGTTATGTGTGCTAGTTGCAGTGATGAGTATGGGAGGAAGGGAAAAGCTGCTTGTCCTTGCTGTCATGTTCCGATTGAGCAGAGGATTCACGTATTTGGGGCAAGTTCGTAGCTGATAGTTTTTTTTTATATATGCTATGAATTTTCATACTTGTCCTTCACCTTACATTGCATGCATGCTGTGAGGCGTGAGCATAATCAAGATTTATGTAAATAAAAGCCTAGTCCTGGCGCTAGCTGGTCTCCTGGAATATCTCAAACTTTTGTTTGGTTGCTTCTGAAAATGAGCAATAAATATGTCAATTTTTTTCCCAAATAAAAAAGTTGACCTTTTGATGCTTGTATGGAAGATCACGGCAATGGAGAAAATACAAAGGCGATGCTTTATGCATGCATATCTGCTTATTTGGAGAAAAATGAGCCATTGAGTATGACTTGGCTTTCAGGTATGCTTGCAGTATGGCAACTGCATTATATTAAATGTCAGGTGGACGGCCTTTTCTTGGGCATAATTTGCATATTGAATGACAAGTTAACTCATTTAACTTAAAAATTTAGTTGTTAATAGAGTACAATGATATTATACGATCTATGTAGTCAACTCTACTTAATAGGGTAAATGTTTCCTCCAAGCCTTCCTCGGATCTTTCATCAAATCTTAATATCACCGAGCAAGAAATATTTGCTTTATTTTTTGATTTTTCTTTTGTTAATGTTAGGGTTGTTCCAAAGACTATATTTTATAATTTCTTTAGGTCTAATTTATGGATTTTATCTACACGTAACTTGTAAACTTTGGTTGATTTAATTTCATTGTCTTTTTTCCGAAAAAAAGAAGTTATTCTCCCTTCTCTGTACCGGCACGTTTTAAAGTGTTTGATAATGTCTAAATGTTATTAGATTAAAGGAGAAATACAACCCCCACCAGCGCCTTAGTAGCGTAGTGGCATAAGAGCCCAAAAAAAGGGGGGGGGGGAGGGGAGGGGAAGGGGAAACCCCGTAAGAAAGCTTATTATGAGAATAGCAAAGAGAATCGGAGCAAGTGGCAATTGAGAAAAATCGGAGGGTACATTTTTTTTTAGAATACCTCATTCTTCTTCACCTCTCAATGTTGAACCTCTCACCATGCAGTGAGAAATCTATTTCTCTTAACCAACCAATATGGCCCTTAAGCGTCGATGAGGGTACATTTAAATGGAGAAGTTGAGAAAGAATGAGAGAACCGTTCTTTTATATATAATACATTCTCATATTGTAGGAGAAGTGTATCCTCATGTCATGAATACAACAAGATGTAGGTCCTACCATTTCTATGTTTGAGTTTTTTTTTTTGGTTATTATTGTTCTGTTCAAGAACAGGATTTATCGGATGTTTGGACTTGACCTAGGAGCGATTCTTAGGGCCTACGTACCCTGTAGAGGAATCAAAGTTCACGTAGTTCGAGAACACCAATAAGCGTTTAGCCAAAGGGGTGGGGTGTGTGCTCTGTGTAACTATATGTAAATAGTCTAGAGTTAAAGTGTAGAATCTTAGGGTTTGACCTTTGTATTTATAGAGTTTGCCTTAGGTTGAGTCGCTTGGGCCCTGTGATTCGAGGCGCCGATATCCTAACTACCAAATATATGTTTAGTTATACCTGGATTGTAGATAATATAGGATCCCCTTTTATTATAGGTAGATCCTGATATACAATATACTCCTTGCTGGGCCATATATTGAATATGGGCTTTATCCAGATCCGTAACAGTTGCCCCCCCAGCCCGGTAGTTCAGGCTTCTGAGCTGCCGAGATGTATTTTGCCCTCGGTCAGTTTTACCGAGTTACATTTATTAGTCGAGTTTTGCTATCGTGGGCCTTACGTTGCCGAGTTGAATTACGTTGATCCTGGCTATCAAGGCGGCTTACTTCAAAGATCCGAGGTCTTGTCTCAAAGATCCTGAGTAATGCCGAAATGGTTTGCCTACATTTGAATCCAGGTGTTGATCTCGGCTATCAAAGTCGTCTACTACAAAGATCCGAGGTAATGTCTCCAGGATCTGGGATAATGCCGAGGCGTTTTGCCTGACTTCGAGGTTGGAATCTTTCTTCAGGTTATATGGGCTAGATTGCTGTAAATCTTGCCCTCTTGCCTATCTACCGCGCATTGCTGGATTATGTCATGTTGACCTTAGTTACCGATGTCATTTGCTCAAAGACCCGAGGTAATGTCTCAAGGATCCAAGGTAATATCAAGGAGTTTGCTCGACTTCGAGGTCGGGATCCTTATGCATTCGAGTTGTTCCAGCTTGATTTGCTTTTGTCCGAGTCTTGACGAATTCAAATTCATTCATATTCTGCTCCCAATTTGCCTATTTAGGCGATAGGTTTTTTCCAAGGCAGGATCTATTTTCCTTTCCCTCATTCTTTGTTTTCGCTTGCCTCGGCCTCAGATAGCATTTGAAAATTCAAATAACCCATGAGGGCTTCTGTTAGTTCTTCTTACACCATTGACAATTGTATAGTAGTTTGACCCTAACCTGGTAGTCAATGGCTCTGGGCTGCCGAGGTAGATCTGTTATGGAACCCGGACATCGTATTCGAGTTACTGCAACTTGTTGGATTTTGATGAAGTTTCTACCTGAGTTTCAACGAACTCCAGATTTACTTGTATTTTGGTTGAATTGCCCCCAGGCATGTAGTCCAGGTTAATTGAAGTTTAAAATTTCGTATGTTTCTTTTCATGCTAGCCGGGATCTCTTCTTCTTCAATTATCCAGGTTTGTTTGCTGCAACATCGAAGTTGTAGTACCGGGTTCTTCCAATCCGAGTTTTTGTGAAGAGAGATAGACTCCATTTGCTTATATCGCTAACAACTTTAGAGTGCCACACTTGTCTTGTTGCCCCTCAGCCTGGCAGTCAAGGGCTCTGGGCTTCCGGGGTGCATTGACTATTTAACTTGGATCCATGTCCGAGGTTAATCTTCATTTCAACATTAAGTTGAGTATATGAACTCGAACGTACATTCAAAGTTCTATTGAATGACCGGGCCAGGGTCTTTGATTATGTAGATCTACGTTTTCTTCCAGACTTAAAGTCTGGGAATCTATGGTAGGGTTGTATTTTTAACCGTAAAGGGTGTTTATTTCAACCGCATAGGGTTTTCAATTTAACTGCACTACCGAGTTCCGATGCCGTTGGCCAGGATCATAACCGAGATAAGGACAAATTGTCACATGTCCAGCCGTAGTGTTTGAAACACAACGCTTAAACATTTTGACCTGATCAATGTCAGAATGACAATTCATCTTCTTATCTCGGGGGAGCGTTGACGCGTTAATTTCGCGAAGGCCAGTAATGACAATTTCGCCGAGCTCTTAACCTGGGCTTATTAGCCTTAGTGTCAGCCATCTAAATGGGTTCTTTTTCAAACCGGGCTTAGGGACTTCGGTGTAATGTTTATGACCGGGCGTAATGACCTTGGTGTATTTTATTTCTGACCAGATATAATGACCTCGATGTAGTATCTTTGACTATCGATAGTAAAGCATTTGAATTTCCACTGAGGAATTCTTTATCCGGGGTCCATTTAAGGAGCACGCGCGGAGTCAATTGTATAACTTTAGTTTATCCGAGGTCCAATCAAGGAGCGCAAATTTAATTGTTCTTTCGGTGTTACCGGGTTCCAGACTGATCATGGAAACACGGATTTAACCGTTCTTTTCACGGGGCTCGAATTTTAACTGTATTAAGTGTAACCAAGTTCCTTCTTCTTTTTCTTTTGGAGGTGGACTCCTCCACAAAATTTTTCCTGAATTTCTTTATCCATGATAGGTGTCATAACCTGGAATTTGTTTATCCGAGATGGGTGTCGTAAACCGAGATTTCATTATGGGTGTCATAACCCTTTTTTCGATTATGGGTGTCATAACCCTTTTTTCCATTATGGGTGTCGTAACCCTTAATTTGTTTTTACGCGGAGCCCGGATTTTAACTGTATTAAGTATAACCGGGGTTCGGCTTCTTTTTGCTTCTCTCAAAAACCTTCCCCGGAGCCCGAATTTTAACTATAACCAGTGTACCGAGCTCCGCCTTTGAAATTTGTTCGAGTTTTATCTAATGATTAGGCTAGAGTAAAAAGTATTTTGCGCATATTATTCATATGGTGTCAGCCGAGAACTATACACCTCGACACGGTTGACCAAGATTTAATCCGGAGTACATTTTAGCTTTACCGTGTCCCAAAGGGAGCACGTTTTAATTGTTATCTAAGCTTTACCGTGTCCCAAAGGGAGCATGTTTTAAACTTTATGTAGGCATTACCGCATCCCAGAGGAGTACGTTTTAGCCAAAATCTTGGCTTTACCGCATCCTGAAGGAATACGTATTAGCCTGAACATGATTTTCGGAAACGAGTTTTGTACCTCTGATTCCTACATGTTTAATTTGAACATGATTTTCGAAAACTGCTTTCTTTATCATGAATTCATACATGTTTATAGATAATTGATAATAAGCAAAGATTGAGCATTTATGAGATAAAGAGGGTGATACTCATCTGGATGTAGCTTAGGGAGTTACAACAGCATGACGCTTTTGCTCAATAAATGCTTGACGGAGTTCTCCATTTGCTCGTTTGCCCTGTCGGGAAACAACTAGATCCGGAAAAGGGAAATACAAATCCCAGCCGAGAGTACATCTCGACATGCACTCAGAGTATATATATCCCGGTGTGGATTTGCTCAATATTGTAACAGCTGCGGAATTTCAACCGAATGCAAGCTTGACACTCTTGATTCCATATCTGCCCATGAGGCATTCATTTTCTGTAGTAAATTCCACCGTGAAGAAACTGGTTGGAGGAATTGCGGCTTTTGCAACAAGAACACTAAAGAACCTAATGGGGTTGTTACATCTATCGCGATAAATGCAAGTGATTGTCCCTCTCTTCATATTGATGGGAAACGGTTGGTGGATAGTGTTGATGAGGAAAAATTGATGCAGTTATGCAGAATTGTCGAAGCTAGTGGGACTAATGGTTGTCATCAACCTTAGGGAGATAAAATGATGGTTCATGAGTGGGGTGACCAAGTAGAAGCAGCCGTTGATGTCGTTCATAGAGAGAACCTGCTAGGAATTGTTGGGGAGCGCCTTCATAATCCTCCTCCAGAACAAGGACGTGACCCCAAATCCATAGTTCCAACACCTTTTTGCCCTCACTGGAGTTACAAGCTAGCGTTACCAAGCTCGGCATCTAGAAATCTCGGCGTACCTCGGAGTTTCGGCACCTCCTCATCTCGGCATATCATCAACCTCGACTATCGCGATGGAGTCGAGACGTGTTGAATCAGCCTTGGCTTAACAACAACCTCAGCTATCTCAATTTGTTTGTTTGCCCTGCCTCAAAACAATGTTGATAGAAGAAATAATAGTTCAATGAGATCAGACACTATTGCTATATGTTCGGAGGGTTTTAGTAATCCGCTAATTCTTTCTCATGTGAACAATGTAGAAAAGAGAAAACAAAGCAGATATAGCAAAGGCAAACATAAAGTAGTGTGATCCTATAATTGACTTCCCTGCATCCCCGAGTCATGAGAATAACTCCTTTGAACTAAATGGCATGGAGTGTTCAAATGTTGTGGTTGCTTATGATTCAAATAGGACATCAAAATTTATGCCAGAATTGAAAAGTCTGGTTCACAAGGAGAGAGGATGACGATCCTAGGTTCTGAGGAGAGAGGATGATGATCCTTCCCACTATCTTCTCGTCATGTGGACACATGAAGAGTTAAAAGGAAACCTATGGGGAGTTGTGAAAATAACTCCTTTGGCATTGAATCAGCCTCGGCTTACCAACAAACTCGGCTATCTCAATTTGCTCGTTTGGGAATCCCAAACGGGTATTGAATCCACCGCTGTATCAATTACTAGATCTCCTACTCTGTCCAGTGGCTATTGTTGTGCGATGGGCCTGGAGGTTGCTGTGCCGACGGCTGCTGGCACGACGATAGGAGGATCTGAAGTTGCCGAACAAGATCCTCTAAGTCTGCTAGTTTTTTATTAAGGCCATCAAAGACTTCTCTGAGTTCTTCCTGGTGATCCTTCCAACTATCTTCTCATCATGTGGACACACGAAGAGTCAAAAGAAAACCCATGTGAAGCAGCTCAAAACCAAAGTCGTTGCTCAAACAACAATTGTTTCTCTAAATCCTTGGCAAGTTGCTATGGTTCTTGATTTTGTTGCTGTGGATTTTCAGGAACTGCCTGTGGAAAGGCATCTGACTGCTGCTTCTAGTGCTAACCATCTTTGGTCGCAGGAATCGAAATTTACAGTCCTCACGGACAGCACCAATGTTCTGTTCAAGAACAGGATGTATCGGATGTTCGGACTTGACTTAGGAGTGATTCTTAGGACCTACGTACCCTATAGAGGGATCAAAGTCCACGTAATTCGAGAACACCAATAGGCATTTAGCCAAAGGGGTGGGGTGTGTGCTCTGTGTGACTATATGTAAATAGTCTAGAGTTAGACTGTAGAACTTTAGGGTTTAACCTCTGTATTTATAGAGTTTACCTTAGGTTGAGTCGCTTGGGCCCTGTGATTCGAGCTCCGATATCCTAATTACCATATATATGTTTAGATTTACCTGGGTTGTAGATAAGATAGGATCCGCCTTTGTTATAGGCAGATCCTGATATGCAATATACTCCTTGTTGGACCATATATTGAATATGAGCTTTATCCAAATCCGTAACAATTATTATATAAAAAAGATGTGGATCCCACCATTTCATGTATGTAGGAATCTTCTTCTTCTCATGTAACATGAGAAGTGTAAACCCCATATATACATATATATATATATATATATATATATCAACCCAACTGTGGTGAGAACAACAGGTACAGTAAATAACAACAAAAATAATCAAAAGACGACGACCCTGATTTATAAAGTTCACAAAACAAAATTCACACGGTTCCTTTGGTTGGCAATGTCCATATATTGATAATATGGTCCATTATTCATTTCATTTCCCGTGAACCTCACGGTTTCATGGATCAACCCAACTAAGAAAAGCAAGGGTATTTTAATTTCAATCCAATTTAATGATCCAACTAACGTTCCAAAAAAGTTGGATCTAAGTTGCCTGCTGAACTTGCTAAACCAAGTAGCTGTTATATTTATCGTTATTGTACCTCTATGTACGTATCCCCCGTGATACATATACTCACCGTCATAATACAGAATTTAAATATGCTCCAGACAAAGTTCTGTTAACAAAATTCAGGGTATTTAATTTATTCAGTCACCCCACGATTACTGTCAGATTACAGAAGTTCCTGACCACTCTCTTATATCAAATTTGTATTTACAAAAAAAAATTCTTTATATTGGTGGTTAGATTTCTTCTATCAGTTGACTTCTAACACTACTCGAGAAAACTATAATCACCTTAAAGTAGTGTGAGTGTCTACTTTAATGGATTGCATGTGAGTGCAAGCATGACTTCAACACCAGCCTCTCTCTCTCTCTCTCTCTCTCTCTTTCTAGAGACCAAGCCAATATAAAGTTCACACATGCATGTTGAAGAAACTTGGGATCCTTGACGCATAATCTAGGCTCCCCAGAAGAAGAACAAGAAAATATTACTATTGCCATCAAGTTCTACAAGGTTTGAAACAGAGGAAGATCAAGAAAATGGTGGCAAAGTTGGTTGATACTGCAGTATTGGAAATGGCAGTGATGGGAGAGAAGATGAAGAAGAGGATGAAGATAATAGGCGAGAAGGCGAAGATGTTTCCGAGTAAGACGTGGAAAACAACGTGGAAGGTTGGACGTGAAGATCCGAGAAGGGTGATTCATGCACTGAAAGTGGGTTTTTCTCTCACGCTTGTATCTTTGCTGTATCTTCTGGAACCACTCTTCAAAGAGATCGGCCAAAGCGCGATCTGGGCCGTCATGACCGTCGTCCTTGTGCTCGAATTCACCGCAGGTCAATCACTTCCAAAGTTTCAATCTCTGAGTACTCATGCCATAACTGAATCCTAGCTTAACTTAGCTTCTTCAGAATATAGTTAATGATAATTTTGAGTTGTGAGTTTTGCAGGGGCAACACTATGCAAGGGGCTGAACAGAGCGTTGGGGACACTGTTGGCTGGATTATTGGCATTTCTGGTAGAGTACATTTCTGAAGCCTCTGGTCGTGTCTTTCAAGCTCTTTTCATTGGGGCTGCTCTTTTCGTTATAGGTATTTCCTCATTTCCTTGTTACAAGCAACTAATAACAACTTTACATTAGTTAATATGGCCAATTTTCCTGTAGAAAATTATGATAATTGATAGAACGCAAGATTAAAAAAGAATAATTTTTCAGACACAAACTAATTTTTCAGCATTTGATCTGAATATTAAATAATTGTATCGTATAATTAGAACTGAGGAGTATATAATTTGTGAAGAATGCTACTTTGAATATTTGACTCATGAATAATGCTTTGAATATTAAATAATTGTATCTTATTTTGTAAATTTAATTTTGTGGAGTCCATATTTCAACTGATTATTCTCACAATAAAAAAAAAATATTTTTTTAATAAAAAATTGATAATTAAAATATCATCTTTATTTTAGATTATGTTGCTGTTAAAATAAATTTAACCATACCATAGGGGGTGACATATATTTGTTCAAATGGCATCAACATGTTCATACAAAATGCATGTGACAAGAGCTTAGGGAAAACTAATGACAAAATCCTAAACACATATATACGTACACAGGAGCAGCAGCAACATACATGAGGTTCATTCCATACATAAAGAAGAACTATGACTATGGAGTGGTCATATTCCTGTTAACCTTCAACTTGATCACTGTCTCCAGCTATCGTGTCGACAATGTCCTCAAGATTGCCCATGATCGCTTCTTCGCCATCGCCATCGGCTGCACCATCTGCCTCCTCATGAGTCTCCTTGTCTTCCCTCACTGGTCCGGCCACGACCTCCATGAGTCCACTGTCTTCAAGCTCCAAGGCCTCGCTGATTCCATCCAAGGTGTGTTCTACATTTCACTGTGCCTTTTTCTTGGCCAAGAATTTCAGTTAAACCCCCACAGATACCACTTTATTTCAGACAAGAATCAAAGTGAAATTATGATGGAGGAATTAGTTTTAAGTCCTAATCAAGGAAGGAAGGGACTTCATCATCAAGAAATCTTCATAACAAGAGAGTTGTTGTCATTTTTTATATTGAAACTTGTCATTTCATACTTCTTAGTTACAATTAGGACTTATTGATAATTAAGTCAATTCCTTAGAATCTCATAGTAATTATTTCAAATAAGGATCAAAAAATTTTGAAATGACCCGCAGTTTCAAAGGACAAAAGTGAAAATAATATTTTGATGATAAATGACCTAAATGTCCTTCATTCATTACAAGTAGCGCATGCGTGTTTTAATAACTAATATTAGCAAAATTTACAATTGTGCAAATGAAAATTTACAATTGCTGGTTTACATTGTATATGACTTCTCATAAAAAAAATTACAAGTGTGCATATGAAAATTTATAGTTTCTAAGTTGCAACAGCTAAAATAAAAATATACAAGTGTTTATAAGTGAATTCATAAGTGTACTGAAGCATCCTAACAACTAATAATAGCAAAATGATAGGTGTCCATTTGAAAGAATAGCATTTTAGTTATTTTACTTTGGCTCATTAGTGCGGAAGTGTAACTTAAATCTTTTGATTCTAATTTGAAAAGTAGTCATGCAAGTGGGGGGTTAATTAAAATTCTCCCTTTCCCTTTTCTTTCATGTCTCATATTTTCATTGTATGAATTAACATGTTGCAGCTTGTGTTAATGAGTACTTCAAAGAGGGTGTAATTCATGAAAATGAGGACATTCAATCTTCATCCGAGGATCCTATATACAATGGTTATAAGGCTGTTTTGGACTCCAAATCCACTGATGAAACACTGGTAATATAATTTTCAACACAAATAAACACATGTTTCGAAAGCAGAAACCCCATTTTGAGATCATTCTCAATCAATATCTGTTGAGCAGGCATTGCAAGCGAGTTGGGAGCCGAGGCATTCAAGGTACTGTCACAGATTTCCATGGCAGCAGTATGTGAAAGTAGGAGCTGTTCTTCGCCAGTTTGGCTACACTGTGGTAGCCCTCCATGGTTGTCTCAGAACAGAAATTCAGGTATTGCATTTAAAATTTCATGCAAGGCAATTTGATTATAAGCGTCTAGCACAATTAAGTTTAGCAACAAAATTTTTCATCATCAACGTAGGCACACTAAAATTTTAAAAGGTGCAAAAGTAGAGACAATTTTTTTAAAATGGAATAATTTTAACAATTCCATTAAATTGGATTAATCCTCTGTGTCTTTTTGATGTGAGAGCCACTTAGCAATCCGAATTGTTAAAATTACACTTTTTTTAAGATATTGTATTTACTTTTAGACACTACAATAACTATAAGTAATCTGGCGTGACCCAAAAAGTTGGGTTTTTTCTTTAGTCTTGGAAAAATTCATGGCAAAGTTAGTTTTTTCCCCCAGTTGAGATGTTTGGATTTCAATTTGTGTTTTTCAGACTCCATTATCTATTCGAGCCATGTTCAAGGACCCGTGCATAAGGCTGGCAGCAGAGGTATCAAAAGTACTGATAGAACTTGCCAACAGCATAAAGAACCGCCGCCACTGCTCGCCAGAAATACTCTCCGATCATCTTCATGAAGCCTTACAAGACCTCAACACCGCCATAAAGTCCCAACCTAAGCTCTTCCTAGGCTCTGACGCCGTCGCGGCAGCAAGTAAAAAGCCCGGGAAGAAGAACTCATCATCAGAAACAACATTATCAAGTGTTAAAACTGATTCCTCCGCCTTACTTGAATGGAAAAACAAAGGAGCTAGCGCTGAGCAATCCAAAGAACCATCAGATAGAAAGGTTTTGAGGCCCCAGTTGAGTAAAATCGCCATTACTAGCCTTGAGTTCTCTGAGGCTCTTCCTTTTGCAGCTTTTGCTTCGTTGCTTGTGGAGACCGCGGCGAAATTAGATCATGTTATAGAGGAAGTTGAAGAACTCGGGAGACTAGCGAGCTTCAAAGAGTACAGACCAGGTGATGATGAGATTGTAATCACTTGTGAGAAGCCTCGGGTTGATGTAACTCGGAACCATTTACCATCTGATGGAGTAGATTAGTTTAGAAAGACCTTAGCTAGGAAGTGTAATTCTATTAGGAACATGAACAACGATGATGATGATGATGATGATAAAGAGTTTCAAATATATGGATAACTATAAATCTCTCTACTGTTTGAATATCTCTATAAATTGTAAGATTTAGCTAATTAGTTATTTAAGGGAAACTGTATGTACAGATGCCATCAGAAAACAAAATTACCTAAATTGTTCCTATTGATTGGCATTAGTTAAAGGAGTTTGCATAAAGAGGTAGTTTCGATGCAGACGATTTAAGAGAATATTTTAGGAAACCAATACATTTTTTTACAAATAACTAATTTAAATAATTTTCTTCATCTATCCAAATTAGTTAAGTGGATTTTACATTAAGGATTGGAGGCAGTGACTTTCTAAGAAATACAAAGTAGGCTAGTCTTTCTATGAATGACTATCTTTTGAATATCAAAATGAAGATTGTGACCCTTTCATCACTTCAGTATGATTAGGATTATATCCTGCTTAGTTACAGACTGAGTCACTGTTTTTGGCTCAAGAATCAAGGTTTCAAAAGCATTATGAGGCTTTAGATCAGATGACTTGTAATCTGGCTAATCTCAGTTGAATGAGAAATATATAAGCATCAAAGATGTGGAAGAGTTTTCAATGGCGGCAGAAGGGGATGAGGACTGAGGAGTGTGTCTGAAGATAGAAAAAACACAAGCTGCTAGTAGTAATGTGAAAAACTTGGCCACATTATTTGAACCTGCTAATTACAGATTGGACCATAAATCCATGTTCCTACAACCTCATCAACAACATGCTAATCAGTTCTGGAATTACAAATCCAACAATCAAGTTTGCAAGCTATTATATGATACTGTATCTACTTCTGATTCAATAGGGGATTCAAGCAAGTATTTGTACTTGGTGCCAGTAATCATATAGCCTATGAAATCATCAATGGAATATGAACGTGGGTATAGCTATTAGATTCACTTCATTGATGACTTTTTCAAGATATTCATGGATTTATCCTATGAATTACAAAAATTCTGTATTTGTAAAAGTAAGATGAACTGCAATTTGGCCCCGAGCTGAAAAGCTTTTCAATCAGATTAGGGAGCGGAGAACAAAAGCTTTACATTTTATAATAGCACCAGCGGTATCAACATAATTATAGGATATACTTTTCATTGCTTCTCTGCCATTAAGTTTTTTGAACTATGCTTTTCAAAACAGCTGCATTGGATCCTATTCATAAGAACCTAATATTGAATTACGCAATAAGAAAGAAGTTAAAATTAGTTATAAATAATAAGTATAATAAACTTTTTTTCTCAAATATGTCTTTATTTATGAGGGGTAAATAAGAGAAAGAAATAAAGTAAATATAAGTATCATCAACCTTTTAATTAATAAAATACACATAATTAATGATGGACAAAAACAAAAATAAACTTATGAAATGTTTAGATAAATCTTGTCAAGCTTTTATAAAAAAGACTAAAACAATTCAAATTTTAGATTATAATAAAAAAGAGCAGAAGGAGTACCAAGCTACTTCCCTTCTCAATAGGCAATCTTCTTTTGAAAGGCGCCCACATTTAGTGTTTATTGAGGTTTAAAAGTCAGTTTAAGCCCAAATTTTTGTTTGGAATAGTTTTTGAAAAAAAAGATCTTCTGTTTTAAAGTTAAAACAATATCTTTTTTTTTTTTGGGCTTTCAATGTCACGTTGTCTCTTCTCTCTAGTTTTTGTTCCAGTCTCTCCCATTTTTGTATGCACATGGTTGGGTTTAGTCACATGCTTCAAGCCCAATCAATTCTACTAGATAAGGGGGATTAACAAATTGATTTTTTTTTTTTTACCCTTGTATTTGAGTTCAATTGACAAAGAGGTCGGACACTCTTATTAAAATGAGAGGTTCAATCTTGAAGTTGGTCAAAGTATTGGGGAAGACATTCTAACTCCTGTATACCTAAATAAACACCTGAAGGTAATAGACGACTCGTTCTACCTAACATTGGCATCACCTAGAAGAAAGAGAGACTTCATCCTGCCTTTGGATCGTAGTGAGCCCAACCCCTTTCTTAAAATTGATTTATATGAAAAGAAAAATTACCAACAAACTATTAGTTGAAGTGATAAACGACTTCATCCCGTAATAAAGAGAACATAATTTAGAATTCTGAGAAGTGTACTTATTGTGGAAACAAAAACTCTTTACGCTTTAGGCTTGGAAAAGGGAAACCCTTTATCAAATAAAAGAACATACAAATTTTATTAAAAATAAAAATATCAATTTTATCTATAGTTAAATTTATTTTTATTAAATAATAAAACTTATTACATTATTTCAGCATTGCTGATAAATTTGTAATAGAGAAAATATTAAAATATATTAAATATTTCACAATAATACATTAACTCTTTATATATATATATATATATATATATTCAAATTATACAATATAATATAAAGCATATTGTTATAAATTTAATATTATTTTCACTCATTTTATATTTAAACTTATTTTTCAACTATTTCATTCAAACAAAAACATAAATTACATTACACTCATTGGCTTCTTTTTTGTCTCAAGGATATATCATCATGTCCTTCCTTTGAATCTTCCGGTCCATGGTGCCTTAAACTACTTTTATAGTTAGACATGCTAATTAAAAAAAAAAATGCCAAAAATTCAGTTTGCAAAAATTAATTGGAATAAGTCATTTATAGAAACCTTTATTCAAACAAACCTTGCCTTTGGCTTAGACCCTTTCACCCCAAAATGTTTTCATTCAAATCAGTTGAGTGTTTGTTTCCAGGCTACTATAATTTGGAAGAGTCATTTTATGAAAGTTAAGATTTAGTCCCATTATTTAACTCTGCTTCTACTTTGAACTCACAAGGTGCATATCCTCCCAATTTTTCAAACTGAATCACTTTTTCCAGCTTCTTAATCTCAACTTAATTACCACTAATTCATCTTCAACTACCATCAGGCTTCCCGGTTGCTAAAGTTCTGGTTTGTTGTCCTTTGTTATCTCTGCACTTAAATCATTAAAAATAAGGTTAAGGATTATTTTTATCCTAAAAGTTTTCACCAAGGGGAAATTTTTCCTCAAAAGTTTTTCAAGGGGAAAATTTAAAAAATTGAGCAATTTTGTTCTGACCATTATCTCAATTAATTTTGACCGTTAGTAGACCAAATATGAGCTTTAGTCTAAATATCATCCATGTCAATTTTGTTAAGGTGCAAATTTACCTCAAAAGTTTTATATCTACCTTTGAAAAAAAAAATGAAGTAGATGATATATAGACTTTTAGGACAAATTTACATATTAACAAAAATGACATAAATAACATGTGGATTGCAAACTCAACATATTTAGTCAAAGTTACAGCTAAAATTAACTGAGATAGCAGCTAAAACAAAATTGCTCTCGAAAAACTTTTGGGACAAAATTTCACTTTAACTCTTTAGAAGGAAAAAAAAAAGAAAGGAAGAAGAAGAAGAAGCAACAAACGCCTTGAGAGGTCAGAGAAGAGATGGCACTGAGGCTATAGCTTTGAGTTTTGACTTTTACCATAGTTTTCCTGATATTACCTCTCTGAGAATGAGATAATAAACCACATATATTTTAATAAAATAAAGTACATATGATTCATTCAGGAAAACTTTTTTAATGTGAATTGAAGTAGGATGTGATTTGGCTTTTATTATGACTAGAGATCACGATGCATTGAATGTACAATTCCAACAAAATCAACATTCTATTCTATTAATCATTCCCCAAAGTCAACATTCTTCAGCGTCTATGCATATGGCTTATTATTAATTTCACCTTCACCAGTCAACGTTTGTGCAACAAAAAAGTAATACTACACTATGAACCCCACAACTCGTGTGCGCCCAAAGGCTCAACAAATAAACTACTCCCTTGGGTTATTAATATCATATTGTTAACTAATTTGGATGAATTAAGAACATTAGTTAAATTTGTTATTTATTAAAATGATTTTCTTAAAATACCCCCATAAATGGATTACAATAAAGCTACCTATTGAATTTAGGGATGGAAATAGGCCAGGCCAGACTAGTTTTTGACTAAAAAGGCCTGAGCCTGTAATGGGGTTAAAAGGCTTGAGCCTAAGTTTAAACCTGAATGCAGGTTTTTTTTTAGACTCAAACCTAAGTCTTTATAAGGCCTGGGCAAGCCTGAAGCCTTTTTTAAAGGCCTACTTACAATGTAGGCCTTTAAAAAGGTCTCATATTACAGGCCTTGAAGGTCATAACTAGGTTTCATGCACTTTGAGCCTATTAAAATTTATATAAATATAAGAATGAAAAAAATAAATATTTTGTTATTATATGATATAAATATAAATATATATTTAATATGTAAACAGGTCAGGCCTGAAGGCTTATAGGTCAGGCCTATTTACACATAAATGCCTTTAAATAGGCCTTGGCCTAACCTTTTTAACAAACAAGCCAAGCCTAATCAGGCCCTAAACAGGCCAGGCTGTAGGCCACTTGATAGGAGCCTGACCTATTTTCATCCCTACTATTGATGCAAACTCCCTTAATATGTGCAATCAATATGGATAATTTATGGGGGAAATGAGGTTTTATATTTAGAATCAAATTTAATTCTCAACTGGTTCTTATATTAAGTGTAGGAGGTAGTATAATACATCTTACAAATTCATCCATTGAGTTGCATAGTGCAGTAAATATGAGACAAAATAGATTGATGTCATATATTTATAATTAAATTCAATTCTCAACTAGCTTTTACATTAAAAATAGAAAGTAGCAACTATATTTAGTCTTAATTATAAGACTGGTTGACTTTTTTTTTGTGAGATTAAAGAAACTAAATAAATTACTTAATTATATCATATGTTGTATATCCTTAGATTATATACTGGTTTATTAGTCAAACTAATTAGTTTAAAAAAAATAAAAATACTCTAAAGTAATTTAATTAACTTCTTTAATTTTTCCAAAAACATCAATTTAGTTTTATAATTAGGATCCGAGGGAGTATAAGACATCCTACATATTCATCCATTGAGTTGCGTAGTGCAAAGTAATGAAATCAGAATGTGACTTTCCCATTACTAAATAATAATGGAGGATCTATCTAAATCAAACAAGCTGGAATGACCATAAGTTGACTTGTGTGAACGTGGCACTGAGAAACCGAAAGGAACATACAAACAGCGACAGGGATAAGGTTGTCTTATCCCCACGTTTTCCCCACTCCACCATGAAAGAATTTCCATAGCTTCTGCTATCATTGCAATCCCAACATCTACTTCTTCGTCATGTTATTCTTTTTTGGATTCATTCTATTGTCAAAAGTTTAGCACTGTCATGCATTTATAGAGATTAGATCGAAGTGTGCCCGTGCATTGCTCAAAGTCCAAAATAATGATGTCAATGCTAATGGAGATATGAACTATGCCATGCTAAAGCCCACATTGAACAGTATGGGATGTTATGGAGTATTTTTATAATTAAGTAGGTTGTTTCTTCCACCTCAGTCCTAACGTTTTGGAGGAGGTTTTTTGTTCTTGGTAACAATCATCTAGTATCAAAGTTTTAGGAAAGTTTGGGGATCAAATACACATAAGATGTTTATAGCTTGTAAATAGTGTGGCTGTGACTTGTTAAAATTTTTATATCTTAGTATAATAATAAGGATTAAGGATCATTTTTATCGCAAATGAGCTATGTGCATTCGGAAGTATTTTCAAGGGTGAAGGTGCAAATTTATACATGAGCTTTTATTCAGGAGCACCCAACACCACAAGTTTTTGGGAGGAGCAAAAATACACATGAACTCTTAAAATAAGAGCAAAAATCACACGAACGTTAAATCAGGCTAACAGATGTTAATTATCACTTGAAATGACCAAAATGCCCCCAACACCCAACCCCCAACCTCTTCTTCCCAACATCTCTGGCAAGACTCTGCTTCAAGGAATCAATCCACCTAGATGAAGCAGGAAAGTGGAACCTAGCAAACAAAAAACAATCCACCCAGATCAAATATCCATGGGGAAAAAGAACAAGAACTCAACAAGCACAGTAAGAACCTTCAAACAAAGAACATCTGCTTCCCCTATCATTTATTCAATTCATTCTCTTCGCATGCAGAGGCCCAACATAAACAAAAATCACCACCCAAATTATGCCCTACTGAGTTCAAATGAAGAAATCTTAGAAAAAGAAAAGAGATGGTGGCTGAAGTGGAGACCTTGTTGGAGGACTTTGACGATTCAGATCTGGTGAGAAAAATACACAAGTTTTTCTCAGTCAAAATAGTTGAACAAAAAATCGTAGGTTGACTAATAATATAAATTGGAATTGGAAGGAAAGGGTTTGAAATTTAAAAATTTAACAGTTTAATCCGGAACCAGAACAAGACACAAACACCAAATGGATACTGAAATGGTATAAACTGAAGCAAATTAAGAAAGACCTATGAACCAGATTTCGCTGGATCAGTTCACGGAAATTAGTGACTTTGATGACTTCAGATATGCAAATTAGAGGGGAGAAATGCCGCTGCAGTTGTTCACCGCCGTCAACAACGTTTGAAAAGAAAATGAAGAGGAGAAGAAGGTGATAGAAAATAAAGAGGGAAAGGGCACAATCTGAAAAGAAGAGGAGAAGGATCTTGAAGAAATTCCCTAGATCTTCATCTTCCAGCTGCTCTTGAATTCCGCCAACGCAGTACTCAAACCCTTGTGAAGGTCGATTTTTAGTAGCATGAAAACGCGTTCACAAGAAATGCAATCTCTGGCACCGAGATCGTCATGCTGGAACTAAGATCGTCGCTCTCGCCTCCCTAAATGGCGCCAGAACTAACGCTGTAATAGAACCCTCGTGTTTTCTTCTTGGTTCCAGCGGGATTCCAGACTCATTCAATGAGAGAAGGGCAAACGTGGAAATTAAAAAAAGTGAGGCATTTTTATTTTTTTAAATGGTGTGGGGCCCACCTTAAAAATAACGGCAGTTAAAACATTTTAACGGCGTGTGTATTTTTACTCCTCCTAAAAGCTTGTGATGTTGGACGCTCCCTGAGTAAAAGCCCATATGTAAATTTGCACCTTCACCCTATTTTCAGTTTTACCTAATCATTAAAAAATAAACGCTGACTATGCCATTAATATTTTTTAACAGTTAAAGCAACGTTGCTTGTATTTTAACACTTTCAGACGATGTTGAGTAAAAAAAAATTGCAGATACCCCAGTTCCTATCACCCTTAACCTTAATAATAATGATTTTATAATGATTCATGGCAGCTTTACAAATCAATTTCCATGACAACTCTGCTTCACTGTGCGACACCACAAGGAAAAAAAGGTAAAAAAGCAGGGAATCAATTATTAGTTTTGGAATTTTCATTTCCACGGTGCATATATCCGAAATTGTCGTTTTTAGTTTCCCATCAATCTGAACGCAAATATCGGGGGTTAGTGACTTTGATCAGAAAGCTAAAACGATTGTTTGTATAAGCCTGGACCACCCAAATCAATATATATATATATATAGCAACCAAAGAACATACAAGGGTTTGGCTCCTTTTGCCTTTTCACAAATTGGAAAAAAAAGTGACAATACATGCATGCAATCTTTATCATTGATTTGACAAATTTAAATCCTATACCACAAGCGGGAAAAAGCATATCGTTGTTAAAGTCGGACAAAGAAAAAAAGCAACAGCTTTGATACCCTAAATAAACTAATGATTGATGATGATATAGGAACTTGTAGTCACTTTTTGCCCTCCAGGTGCAGAGAAGCCAAAGCTTTATATAATTACTTCTTTGCATTTTGTTTAAAAACTAAGGTGTATTCACCTGCATTAAGTGATCAGACCACATATGAACATTTCAAATTTGATCAAGTTATGTCTGTCTCAATACTGCGACCTGCCAATGTCTATTATTTAATTGACTATGAATGAAATTTACAAAATTCAGATGAATATTCAACCTGAGACTGAGAACATACTATATATATGTCCATAAATAGAAACTTTTCCCTCTATTAAGATTTGATACGAAATGATCGTTGGAAAACTGTGCTTTTTTCTCAATCCTGAACTTAAAAAGCTTGGTTTTTGTTCTACCTAATTACCCGATCTCTTTCGCAAAATCCCACAAACTAATAATGACATGCGAATATATCACAAAATGTTAAGTATAACTAAAGCAAGGCTTTAGTTTTGGTTTCTGTTTTCTGTTTTTTGTTTTTCACTTTAACCCTTTTAGCTTTTGGTAATACATCAGCAAGATATTCCACTAATTACCCCCAAGATTTTGATTCAGCAAACAATCACTTGTTGGTCCCACAAATGGTGGTTTGGAGCGAACTTTACTGCCTTCTTAACAACTACAAGTGATTGTTTTTGCTCTTTCATTTGTTATGACTATCAACAAAAGTTAAGAACAATCTCTACAATATGTTAGATTGTATCTTTGCATGCCCACTTTTACGCATAGCCACTTATATATTGCATCGTCCAAAGTTAAAAGCACGGAAGGCTTGAAGATAGTTGTGGGTGATAATTACAGCGGGACAAAAGGACTATAAGGAATATGTGTACCGAGAAATATTTAAAAATGTTAATTAGTGATAGTAGGACTATTAATATCGTACTGTAGTTCCATTCTACATATGATATCATTAATTATGATATGTTCAATGTACGAAAGACAATAATTTAATTTCAGCAAATCAATTGAAATAAGCATTGGATTGTTCAAAAAGTAGGGGGAGCACAAGCTAGTTTTCAAGAAGAGATCGAATTTGAGGAGGGAGGGAGGAATGAGTTCTGATATGTTCCAAAACAAAGGAAAAATCACTACGTTAATAAGCACTTTTCTGAAAGTACTTTTGCCTTTGGGTGATGCAATCAGTGAATAAAAAGAAAAGTTAAAGTTGTTTAGTCTGAGTAGTAATGACGTGAAAGAAACTTGACGGTACTGACGGCCCAAAGAAAGAACAAATTCCCGCTCTAACACATGACCCCATGGCAAGTAGGCAAGCAGGTGACTCATATTTCACAGGATTAAGTTCAAATCTTATAAATCCCAAGGAATATATAAATATCTTTATAAATGTTTTTTGAGCTATGACACCAAATCAAGCTTTTTTTTGGTAGAATAAAACCTAAGTGAGATGTATCTTAAGACTTACTAAGATCAGTGCATGCTTTCAAGTTTAAAGAGTGTTTATAGAGATAGGTACTTACATATTATTCACCAATAATGTTTTCACATCAACCATAAAATTTGAATTCACAAGGTTATAATTCAACACTTTATCAACAACTAGATCAATCTTTGTTAGTGTGCACAGAACTTTTGGTAACATCCTTCGTTTGAACTGGTTAATGTGGTGGGCCACTAACTTTGGAATTTTGGGGTACACAGTGCACACGAGGCAAGCAATCTCAAACTTTCGGTGTATCATGTATATATGTGCTGATTCCCTCGACTAATGATATCTATATATATGATTGGTGCCTTTGATTTTACTCTTCATTCCCACTTTCTTCTTTTGTTAATTTGCAGCTATTTCAGTCTCTTACTGGGCATTCACAATACTACACGAGGTTCCACCTTTAGGATTTGTGTCAAGTCTTTTAGATTTGTTCTCTCATTCTTTTTCTGTTAAGAGCATTTCAGGGACCTGAATATTATTAAGGTAGCCTTCCACTAGAGACTTTGAATTTCTCCGAGACCATGATTCTGACATATAATGAGTCATTTTACTTGACTCTCGACAAAAAACACAAAAAGATAACATTTTTGGATCTTCCAAATTTTTATTACGTATTCACCGGCTACTTAGCAGCACTTCATATTGTATTCTTTTTCTCTTTCTCTTTCTGAAGTTTTGGGTTTCTGTGAGGGTGAGGTTCCCTTTCTTTTGCCTTTGTTTTTGTGGTTTCTTTCTTTGAGTGAGATAAAAGTAAGAAATAGAGAAATCTTCAATGGGAAGTGCCCCATTACCACCAGGTTTTCGTTTTCACCCAACAGACGAAGAACTGGTCGGATATTATCTAAAGAGAAAAGTAGAAGGGCTTGAAATAGAGCTTGAGGTTATCCCAGTCATCGACTTATACAAATTTGATCCATGGGAATTGCCAGGTATTCCTAGATTTCATATTTTTATCATGTGCATTTAAAGAATAACAGCACTTGCACCAAACTATGAGGCATTATAATTTATTTATTGTGCTTACCAGAACTGAACATATGATGCAGAGAAATCATTCCTACCAAAGAGAGATATGGAGTGGTTTTTCTTTTGTCCACGAGATCGGAAGTACCCGAATGGATCACGAACAAATAGAGCTACCAAAACTGGGTACTGGAAAGCCACTGGAAAAGACAGAAATGTAGTGTGTCAGTCAACTCCATTCACTGTTACAGGACATAGAAAGACCCTTGTTTTTTATCGCGGAAGAGCTCCACTTGGAGATCGAACCGAGTGGATCATGCATGAGTATCGACTCAACAATGACTCTGATCTCTCATCACGTAGTTTTCAGGTAAATGTGTTACTTGTGTATGGGTGCGTGGGTGTGCGTGCGCGTGGGCTTGCGCTCGCGTGTGTGAGAGGATGAGTCTTGCACAACGGTAAAGTTGTTGTCATACGATATGAAAGTCACAATTTCAAATCATGAAAACAGCCTCTTCATTTGCGCGGTATCCTTCCCAAAACTCTACCTGGCAAGAGCCTCATGCACAAGCCTCCCTATATATATAAGCCTTAATTTGGCTGAAAACTTTGAGACTGAAACTGGTTGTTTTATGGCAATTTGTAGGGTGGTTTTGCATTGTGCAGAGTGATGAAGAAGAATGAGAAGGCCAAGAGTTCACAGGAAGAACAAAAGGGTAAGGCAGCTGGAAGAAGTTGCTCCAGTGAGAATGAAGAAGCTTTAATGAAGACTTCTCCATACCATGTGGCTCCAACAATGGCAGAGCCAGAGCAAGCTTCTTCCTTGGAGTCCAACAACCCTTCATATTTTGATGTTTCTCCTGAATTGATTTTAGATTCTTCCAAGGTATTTTGTTTCGTTTTCTTTTCAGTTTTTTCTTAATTAGAGGAGTAGACCTTAAGAGTTTGTTTGGTTTGAGGGGAGGGAGTGGGAGGGGAGGGAGAGTAATGTTTTGGGTTACATTACTCTCCCTCCCCTCCCCTTAAACCAAACAAATCCTAACAGTTTAGGGTTACAAACGGGACCAAACCTGCAATCTTCCACTTACTGAAGAGCTTTCATGCTACTAAATTACAAGAGCTTTGACACATGTTGCATTTCTAGTCTAGGAAAAAAGGAAGAAGGGAACTTCATATTCATAAGCTAAATTTCAGAGACATTTCTAGAGTTCTGATTTCACTTGTTTACTCCTCTAACTCAGCAGGGCTACTCTCAAGTACAAGATGCCATGTCAGGGAACTTTCCACAGTACGACTTATCATGTTCAATGAATCCATGGCAACCATTCCCACCATCAGAAAATTCAACCTCCTCATCTTACTCAAATGTAAATGAAGAAATTGAATTTTCTGAAGATCTCAATCAATTTGGCTACTTCTATGGAAATGAGCATGTCTCTCATGAAGAAGGCTTTGATCAAATCAATTCATTCAGATATCCAAAACCGTTCTGAAAAGTTGCAATCTTTGCAGGCAAGACATTTCAATGCCTTTGAAGATCCAACCTCTGTGGGACTAAGTTAATTAAAGTTTCTTGGTGTTTCATTGGGGAGGGAGGTCTCTCTCTGAGACAACGCCTTTTTAAGTACGTCTTGGAGTGCATGTGCAATCAATCGCTTCCTAAGGACTAGATGTATCACTCCTACTGTTATTAGAGTCTGTTCCGAACATAATCACTTTCTATTGGCTTCAGCAGAAGCTGGTTTACATTCAGCCATATATGTATCAATAATATAAGGTATATATAATGAAGGAGAATTCTATATGTATGCCCTTCTTCTCTTCCTACTGCTTATGAATTCATCATTACTCATCTTGATGGTTAAATTTCTAAAGCTCAAAGTTGAAAGTAAAACTAACATGTACATTATGCAAGCAAACAAATTGTACTCCTGGTTCTGCTTCAACTCTGTTTTCTCTTCAGCTAAGATGAAGTTTACTTTCCGTGTTGATAAGACATTACACTGTGCAGTTGCTTTGAGAAGCATCCAGAACACATTATACCTGCTAATTCATTAAGCGTAGCCTGTAAAATTACAAGCTTCAAGGAACAAAGATTTTCAACCATACCATAATTGAGCAGAAAAGCGGTTTCAATGTAATAACCAAGGAAGGCATCAAAGTAGTTGCAGTATGAATATTTGTTACCCCTTATGAAGTTCTAGACTTCTAGTACAAGCTAGCAATTTGGGGACTACAAAATACTTCAACTTCTTCAAGCGTAGCCCTAGACTCGGCCCCAAAAAGAGATTCTTTGCCGTCTTCCCTCTTAGCATAAGACAACCCCAATCTAGACTTAGCTTGCCTTAGGTCACCAATACCAGAATTCGTATCAGGTCCTGCAAAACCACCCATAACTGGGGCCAAGGGGGGCCCAATGAGAAGCCCATCAGCCCCAAATTGTGGGCCCCCACGAGCATAATCAAACAGAGCCGCACCACTGCCACCAACCTTGGGCAAAACAATGGGTTGGCTTTGAGTATCACCTTCAGGCCAATAAAACAAGAAAGCATCAAAAGTATCGTAGTAATCATCAGTGCTTCTGTAGCCTTCAGGATTAAAAGCTCCAAACTTGAAAGACTTATTTGTGTAGCCTATTATCACACATGGCCCTTTGAAGTCGCAGCATTCGTGAAATCTCGTCGCGCTAAACCCATCGATTGTGGCCCTATAGCAGCATTTGAGTTCCTTACCTGATCAATAGTCACAGAATTTTGAAGGTCAGGGACTGCAAGTATGAAACTTGAAGAGAGAGGGAGAGATAGAGAGAGAGAGAGAGCGAGGACCCTTCAAGAAAGTTTTGTTGAGGACAGAAGATGGGAAAGTGAGATCAAGGTTGTGGTACTTAGTGTGTGGTTTGTCGTCAGGCTTGTTCTTGCCAATGTTCCAACCGAATAAGCTAGAAGGGGTGATGGTTCTGTTCCAGCCCTGTAATAATGCAGAGTTGGAGATACAAGAAGAAGAAGCCATTTGCTCTCATCACCACCACTCGAAACTTCCTCACAAAGTCTTATCCTTTTCCAACTTCACCTCAAAATATCTTTTTGAATCAAAGTATAAAACCAGTTGGTAGCTAATCCAGAGGTTAGCTGTTCGAACCTGCGAGTCTCTCTCTTTATAATTTTTATTTTGCATGCAATGCACAAGTACAATAAGCTTATAAAAACTAACGGATCTGGCTTTAGTCCTTTTCACTCTCCCTTCGTTTTAGCGAGGGTAGCTATGCCCTTTTTTTAAAAAAAAATAAATAAATAAATAATAGTATAGTTATTTTTAAAAAAAAACTTTAGATAGTAAATGATACTAAAAAAAATAGTTTATTATCTTGAAAATTTATTCAAAGATCATGAAGTATTTTTCAATACCAGTCACTATTTTGAAGTATTCTTTTAGTACTAATAAGTACCTTGAAATATTTTTTTTAAGATTCTAAAATAATTATTTAAGATCAAGTATACTCAAATAACTGTTTAGTTCCAGTCAATACCCTAAAATATTTTTTCAGGTTCCTAAAATAATTTTCCAAGATTATAAATTATTTTTGTAGTTTCATTCACTATCCTAGAGTATCTTTCTATTACTAATTAGTACCCTAGAGTTTTTTTTTTTTTAAAAAAAAAAAAGGGCACAGCTGCCCTCCTTAGGTTAGTGAACGGGAGAGTGAAAACGACCAAAACCAAGTTCAAAAACTTAAGGGGAAATGACAAAAATAGCATGGAAATCACAATTTTCTAAATTAGGTATTTCTTATAAAGTGAGCTGTAAATTGCCAAGGTTATTAAACTCATACCAGCCACTGAACCTATCTAGATAGTGGGTTAAGGGCCAATAAGTCATATCGGAGTCAAACCGAAGCTAACCTGATGCTAGACTATTGAAAAAGTGAACTTAAACGAAAATATTAAATTATAATAAAGAACATAAGAAAAATAATATTTATTAAGAATGACTATAAAAATGGTAATTATTTTGAAAAATCAGAAATTAAAACATTAAAATAGAAAGACTAAATTACCCTTAACCAGATTTCTTATATTTTCTCTAACTGAATTAGAATCTGAAGTGACTGATGGATAATAATAGATAGAGACGATTTGAATAATCTCATTCTTTTTCAATTGCATAAACAGTAAAGAACAATTGAAGACCCTCTACAAAGCTGGTGAGCTTTAATTGATTCGTTTCTCATTCTCTTACCACGTGTCTTCCTCCGATGTCTCTGTTTCTCCTTCATTTGATTTTGTTTCTCTGATGTCTTCGTTTCTCCTCAGCCACTCCCTCCTACTCCCTTCTTGATTCTTTATGCAAGTTTTAAGCATATGCGTGTTTCTTTTCCAACCTTTATCTTCTCTTCGGGAAGGCTGAAGAGTAAAGAGGCCATGAAACCCACTTATTGATATCATATTATTAGCATGTATCCCTCTAATTCAAAAGGGGGAAAAAATTGATGGTTTTGGTTGTTGTAATTTTTTAGGAAAATAAAATTCAAATTACTTTTAAAATAGGATGGGGAGAGATGGAAGGAGAGAATGTAAGAAGATTAATCAAAGGTAATTTAGTATTTTAAAATTTTATATTTAAGTTATTGATCCACTTAAAAAATTACGACTTTTACGGTTCTTCTCAATAAATAAATATTATCTATCATAAGTTTTTTATTCTAATTTTTCATAATATTTTTTGAAATAGTTTTAGAATTTGAGAATTTTTTAGGATCAAATGATAATATTATTAAGTGATTCTTTTTGCATTAGAAAATAAACATTCTAAATTTTCTATAGAATCTTAATTTGTAATTTTTAAACTATGTAGAATTAGATATGAATTTTTGAAATCAAAAGTTCTAAATAATCAATTATTCTATCAAACCGGACTCTTTAAGTGACCATTTGCCAATATTATGGTCAAATTAACCAATCCAGTTTTAATAACCATGTGAATTACTTATCAACTATAGTAATTACCTTATCAATTCTACACAACAAATCTAATTTGAGATTTTTCAACTCAGATATTTTTTTTTTGGGTCATTTTCTCAAAAAAGTTAATTTAAATCATATATATACACACCCACATAGTAATTTGAACAAAATTTTATTAAGAAATTAAACATTCAAATCCAGGTCATAAAAAAAAAAAAGAAGTAGAGACTAGAGAGAATGTATGTAACAAAAAATAGATGAAAATGGATAAAAGGTTCATGTTTAAAAATTTTCTTTGTCTCTAGGATTCGAAATGTTTTCACACATAGAATATATATTTTGCAAGATTTTACAATCACAAAGTGGGTTCTCATTTGGTGCACATAATTATGTGCCCAATTATATGCTCATACCTCTATTAGAGGTATGAGCATATTTTTTTTTAATTTTTTTATATATTATATTTATTTAGATTTAAATTATATGCTACTTTCTGGAATTTTTTTTGCACCCAGTATCTCAAATTAATTAGTTTCCAATCCTGCATTTATCTGTAACACTAGTATCATGGAAACTAATTAATTTGAGATACTGGGTGCAAAAAAAATTCCAGAAAGTAACATATAATATAAATCTAAATAAATACAATATATAAAAAATTAAAAAAAAATATGCTCATACCTCTAAAAGAGGTATGAGCACATAATTGGGCACATAACTATATGCACCAAATGTGAACTCATCACAAAGTATAGTATTGAAAATTGACAGGCTCTTGTCAATCATATGTACGAGACAGTATTTAAATGGTTGATCAACTGACCAAGTTTTCCTTATTTTAGGAGATTTTTGTTAGCGTCTTGTTGATTTGACCCTGGCAAGTGGTAATCACTCATTGTTGGTGATGATGGTATTCAGTTTTCATTGAAAAACAACCACATTCAAGTACGACGTTTAATTGTTTATAGGCTAAGGTTTGAACACCCGAACCCCTCCAGGTCAAAGGAACAAAGATTTTGTTTCATTACAGACTGCTGCCTTAAATTGCATCGTTTTGATGCAGTTTCACATCCTTGTTATTAAAAATAAATAAATAAATAAAATTCAGGCACTGCCGGATAATAAATAAATAATTTAGAGTATTGGATAGTACCGAAAAAATTCTTCATGATCTTAAAAAATTATTTTAAGATAGTGAAAAAATATTTCAGAGTATTGAAAAAAAATATTTGAGGGAACTTATTGGTCCTAAAAGGATACTAAAAAAATTATTCATGATCTTAAAAAATTATTTTTTGTATCTTGAAAAAACAATTCAGGACTGCTTCTAAAAATATGCGTTAGGATAATATACTAAATTTTTTAAAATTATGAATTATTTTTTCAGTACCAGTCAATATCCTAAAGTATCTTTTTAGTACCAGTTAGTATGCTGAAATATTTTTACACGATCATCAAATAATTTTCAAGATCATGAATTATTTTTTGAGTATCAGTCAATATTTTTTTAGTACCAGTTAGCAGCCTAGAATATTTTTTTCACAATCTTGAAATAATTTTTTAAGATCATGAAGAATTTTTCGGTACCATTCGGTATTATGAATCTTGATAGTACCTGAATTTTTTTTAAATAAAAAAGGGATGTGAAACTACGGCAAAATGGCACAATTTAAGGCAGCGGTCTACAACGGACGAAAGTTCATAGCGGGCCAAAGCCAAATCCCAAACATAATTGCAAAGAAGAAGAAAGAGGAGGATATCAATGAAATGCTTTTTGAAAGTTGTTACAAACAAATCTAACGATTTACGCACGCAAGAATACCCATAAATTTTTATCGAAACTTTATCTAGCACTATATATCCAAATGATATATAAAAATGTCCATAAATATGTAAAATGAAAGTAAAAATATCAACATCGTTAAATATGACACAATACAATTATATATGTATATGCAAAAAGAGTGGAGACCTACCACAAAATGTATTGTTTGGTTAAATTTTTTTGGTGCGAGCATTTTAATTTTACTCCTATTTTAAATGTTTATAGGTAGTTTTGCACCAAAAAATTTATAGTATTTGAC
Source organism: Acacia crassicarpa (assembly GCA_034222035.1). Lineage (NCBI taxonomy): Eukaryota > Viridiplantae > Streptophyta > Magnoliopsida > Fabales > Fabaceae > Acacia > Acacia crassicarpa. Next base: position 5,096,646 of record JAWXYG010000010.1, read on the forward strand.
ATACTTCATATAAAAGTTTATGAACATTTTTCCACCCTCATCCATACCAAAAAAAAAAAAAAAAAGTTTGTTAAACGCGGACGTCCTCAATTGCAGGTCAAATACATGTATATCTATTCCAACCCATGTACACCAAAGTTTTTTTCCTGCGACCTTGAAGAAAAATGGAAAAAGAACTTGAATGAAAGCAATTTGACTATGTTTTCTTATGAAACACCCCCCCCCCCAAAAAAAAAAAAGACACCAAAAGAAAAAAAAAAACTTTTCTGAAACTTCTCTTTCTTAGGCTCATTGTGATGGCAGCTTATTGACACTAACATTAGCCATTCCTTTGTTATTCTGCAGGACCCCCAAAAGGAAGGAAGCAAAGAACAAGAATGATGGACAAATGGATCGGCTTCAACCGGATGGAATAGTGATCAAAGCAAGCTTTTTCAGGTGTCAGAGATTGGTGGATGATCTCCAGATTCTGCCTTCAAGTGAAATGACCATAACAGTAACATCATCATGGTACTTCCTCCTATCTCCTTGTGGAATATCCAGCAACTCATGCACTTCCATTCCTGCAACAGTGTTCAACATCATAAATGTAAACTCTACTTGACAATCCTAAATTCTCCTCTAAATTCTTCTACTTATAACATATTCTATATATGATCCATACATGGAGACAACCAAACAAGAGGAAAATGAATAAGGTTGGAAATCGGCTAAACTCCATAAAATTTTCCCGAAGTTTTGGGTCAATTGTATACAACCTTAACATTTTAACATTTTATATCAAAACCCCTGCCTTAATTTTTTCATTAAATTACTGACGGAAACTGCCACGTCATATTAATGTGGATGCTGTGACATTTTATCGTTAAAACAATTTAAATTTTGTCATTAAAAAATTAAAATTTTAAAATATCTAAGGGAATTATATGCAACTATCCAAAAGTTCAAGAGAGATTTGTATATTATAGTCTTTTCTTTCTTTCTTTTTTTTTTTTTTTAATCGAGAGACCATGTCATCATCATTAATCTGGTAGTGCCAATAGCTTAATGGTAAAATTAACGGCAAAGAGTTTAATGTAAAAAAATTAAAACATTAAGGAGGTTAAATTTCAACTTTAAAATATCATAGGTTTATATATATATGCTCTATTTACCAGCTTTGTTGGCTGCACGGAGGAGAAGCTGCTCTATCAAATGCTGGGCAGGATCTCCATCTGGAAAGTTCTCAACTTCAGAAACCGCTTCTTGATTTGTCAGATATTGACATAATCCATCAGATGAGAGGATTAAAAACTGATCTCTTTGGCTTAATCTATGGTGACATAGTGAAGGAGAGCAGCATATATATGGAGCTGTGCCAATATAATCTGTACGAAAAACTTCCAGCACTGCATCATTCCACTTTGGCTGCACCACCATGCAAAATTATACCCTCATGTAAATATAAATGAGTTAATATAAAATTTACGCAGTCACAGACGAGAAATGCAAAACAAAAGAAAAAAAAAATTTAAAAAAATGCATATAGCTCTATTTCAGAGTCTGCATGAACATGGACACGCATGTAGCTTTTTGTATGTCAGAGAGTTGAGTTGTGGCTCTCTCTCTCTCTAAAGCCTAGGACCTCACTTTAACTAGCCGCAGGCACAAGTGGCAATGAGAAAACAGAGTTATGAACTGGTTCTCCATATGCAACATTAAAAAGCAGGTAACGGCAAGATACTGCATGCAAAAAGAAAATTTGATATTGCTCAAAATTACATTCATCGAGACCATGCCGCCTGAGAACCGGAGTTCAAATCTGAACTAACTAATCATCAAGACCCTCTGAGAAAATTGGTATCTTTCTAGAGCATGACCTATAAGGATGATACATCTTAGGTCTGAGGGGATGTGGATCAGGTTCGACCCAGTCAAACCACAAAGTCATAGGAGATTGGTGGGCCCATATACTAGGATGGGGGAAGGCCTCTTGAGCATGCTTAAGGAGCACTAACCATTATACTAAAAGCCTAAGGGCCCACCCTAATTCCTTTAACCTAGATCAGATTTGGTCCATGAGGTCAAACTCGATCCACACCCCCTAAAAGACCCGGGATGTGGATTTAATAAAAATGTACCACATCATGAAAATATAGATAATCTTAAACCAAATGAGGGTTAGATTTAGAGGAAGTGTTAATCCATGGTAAACCATGATTTGAATTCTCGTTAAGAGAAGTGACCATATTTAGTGTCTGACAGTGCCTCGAATAAGATTGTCACCGATAAAATATACATGTGCTCATCAAAAGGAAAACAAAAAAAGAATGTTAAATGAAACCTGTTTCAAAAATCCTGCCCCGAATGCTCTTGTGACCAGAAGACGACCTTTCACTCTATCATTGACAATGCAGTTGCTATCATCAGGATGTTCATTCTTAATTCTTAGGACTTCCTGCAAAACAATGAAGTACCATGTCCTGAACAACTGATATAACCAAAATCATAAACCTATCATCCTTAAAGAAACATGTTTTTTATGTTAAAATTGAGCGTACGTACGTACCTCTTCAATGCTGGTGCTATGGTCGGTGGAAAGCTGTAATGCAACTAACCTCATTTCTTGACCAGAATCCTCATTCTCCAACTTGATTTTGCCTTCATCTCTATTTAACAACAATCCCCGAACAGGAGAATCCAACTCTATAGGCTTATATTGTGCAACAATGGCCCGGCTATCTCCTACGTTCATCACGTATACATCTTCGTCCCTCATTATAACAACTAACACACACGACCCCATTAAAGCAAGTTCTGGATTTGAATCAATAAGCTTATCCGTCATGTCCAAATATGCAAGTTCTGTGGCTTCAAGTGCCCTAGACATTGCCCTTAACACTGAATCATGATCCACAGGGCCCTTCCGTTTTCTTCCTCCACCAGAAGACTTGGCTTCTCCTGCGTCAACCTTCTGTTCATGTTTGGATAACCCATGTTTCAATTTTGATGATAGCCACCGTTTACTAACGGCTGATCCTGCTTTTCTAATGGAAAATGAGAATCTTTCTGATCCTGAAAAATTAAGACCATGATCACGATCGTCTTCTTCGAGAAATTCCCGTAGCCTGCGTCGCCGACTTTCATTTCCTTCAGCTTGAACCATCTGAGGATTTGTCTCTTCTAAACATACTGAAGTTGATGGATTAGTTTTCTCTGTTTCTTCAACGTCCCAGAACAAACCTTTTAGCTCATTGTAAACAGCATGATAAAGATGGCATATTAGAAATTCCGGCGCATCGGGGCCATTGAAGCCGTCGTAAATCCCGGCGAACAGCCAGCCGTGTTCTTCTGATACAACCACATGTAGACGATCCTCCCCTGCTTTCCCAAGCGCCCACTGCACATTATGACTCATCACCATCTCCGGTTTATAGTCGTTCGATGGAGCTTCCTTTCTACCCACGGAATTCAACTCCAGCACCACCCCTGGTTGCTTCTTCTCCGAAATGGCCTTATGAAATGCCTTACGCAACCGCGAAAATGCCATCTTCCGCTTCTTTTTGGTGTAAAAACCGCCCAGAGGAGCCGAAAAAGGGACGTCTCTTCCACTTTCTGAGAGGGCATTACGGCCAATTGGACCTGAGAGAAAGTGAGTTTCCCCTCTCGCCACCGGCTGAAGCGGCAGAGCTCTAAACGACGACGTGCTTTCGAACCCATTCACAATACTTCCCTTCACATTGGCTCCATCGTCGATATCTTGGAGTTGGAGAACAGTTTTCGGAGTCGAATTGTTGGCACTCACCGAAGCTCCGGAAATGGCCTTGAACGCGGTTTCATAGTAACCGGGTCGGGCTCTGGTAACGGATTCTCTGGTGGGAGAGAACCGGAGGGAGTTAGGAGGAGGAGAAACGAACCGATCCGAGTGAGCCGGTGAAATTAAGCGAGCTGAAGATCTGACATATCGGAATGAGTGGCCTAGAGTTCCGTCCAGAGACTCCGTCGGAGCAGAAATCCCGTCGTGCTGATCCGGCTGGTTCGTCGCTGTCGTCACCGCCCGGTTCACCGGTTCAAAGCATGAACAGAATTTGGAGAATCCACGTCCCATCACATTTGACTGCAGCCAATGTACAGCGAGAAAGAAGAAACTCTCGACGATTTTTCCGGCAAAGTTTAACGAAACAGAGCCAGAGGACAAGAAGAAGCAACAGGGAAGGAAATTAAAAGCAGGGGAAGTAAGGAAGTGGCAGCAATGTGATTTATATAGGTAAGAGCTGATTGAGTGAGAGTGAAGACAAGGTGTTTGTCTCTATCTATAAATAAACATTCTTTGTTCTGGCCAAAAAAATATATATATATATACACACACACACATATATTGTTTTTTTTTTTTCCTTTTTGCGGCTTTTCTGCTTTTTTTTTTTCCCACCTCCATGTTTGTGTGTGCAGTTGTTGTTGTTTCCTTGTTTTGGCTTCGCAGGAGACGGTTACATCTGGCGCCTTGCAAATGATGTGCCCATTTTGTTACTTGTCGGATCCACATCAGAAAAGGTGGGACCCCCATTTATTTTGTAACTTAATAATTTTCTAGATACACGACCGGTCAATGAATCTGTTGAGGCGGTGATTTCTAGGTCAACATTTCAAACCGACATCAATATCCTATCATTATAATAAGAATGATGTTAAATGAAAAGGCATGAATCTATAATTATACTGAACATCCATGTATAAACTATTAATGATTGAATAAATTATAGTTATCAAAACACAATATAGTTGCTATTTTATTAAACTCAAAACAATATAAGTTGACCACGGATAGGAAAAGAAATAACGTTAAGGCCCATTTTTATCTTGAAAGTTGTCATAAAATCTCAATTTTACCTCTGAAGTATTTGTTTGAGCAATGTTGTCCTAAAAATTTTTACTTCGACCATCATCTAGGTTAAGTTGACATTTAATTAACCAAATATGCTAAACTGACAAATCCATATGTCATCCATGTCATTTTTTCTAAGATATAAATTTGCTTTAAAAGTTTTTACTTAGGAGCAAGGTTGCCACAAAATTATTTTGGATTCAGTATCTTTTTATAAGTTTTCAAATTGCAGCAATGTCGAATTGAACATTGTGAAGGCTAAGTTTGACTATTAATTGACCAAATATGCTAAACTGATAGCATGAACGACATTGAAAAAGAAGTCGTATATGGAGGAGGAGTTTCACATTCTCTAGAGAGTAATAAAGAAAAAGATTCAATATTTAGATTCGAAACACATTGCGCAAGATTACCGAGAACAAGGCCACTGGTAACCCTCCATTGTCCTACCCTAGCGACAGTTACATCTGGTGCCTTGTAAACAGTGGCGGACCTACGTTAATACTATAAATAAGTTTGCTATCTTATATTTCTTCCTTCTTTATTTTGTTTGTTTTTCAAGTCTATAATTGTGCAAATTTAAGCTTAATTTGCGGATTGTCTGCGAGATTCTCTTCCGGTTGGCAAATTGCTATCATTCAACACGATTGACTATTTCTTAGCTTTCTATCGTCGTTTTGATGCGTTGCTTTAAAATAATTCAATTTTTTTGTTTATCGAGTTTGGACTTTCACGTGATTGAATGGTTCTTAACTTCAGATTGTTCAGATGCGGCGTTTTGAACAATTTGAGTTGTATGTTTATCGAATTTGGACCTTTCCTTAGCTCTGGGACTAGAATGAGGACTTGAATTAGAGGCTTATAATTTTGATTAATGTGGCTTTGGGTTTTATGATATTAAGGCTCAAGGAGAGAAAAGTGCTAATAAATACATGAAATAAATGACATATGAATGTGTAAGTGTCTATAAAGTGGATGCATGTTGATTTTGCTGAGAGTATAAAGTGACTGTGGAACCCAAAAACTCCTCCCCTGTTCTGATAAGAGTGTCATTGGACTTTATAATAAAATGGGAAAAGGAAGAGAAGCTTAACAGTAGTATATAAGAAGATTTTATTTGAGATATATATGAGGCTACATGTAGGAAATTGATTTCAGTTTTTTTATTTCCAAAAGCTGAGGTATTTTTCATATTTGGTTGTGCTGCTGTTTCAAACACTATGATTATGTGAGTATTATATGTGAAAGTCAAGTGTTTTATGTATGTAGTAAAGATTGAAATGAAAAGATACCAGCTTATGAAGGTTTACTAGTTGCTGAACCAAATGGTTAAAGTTTAGAAACTGATTGTATTGCGATTTATAAACAGTTAAACGAGTGATTTTCAAGTTTGAAAGTATGTTTAGAAGTGTTTAATAAATCATTAAGCATTCTGTTTTTAATGCATTTAATCAAGTGGATTTTTATTCTTTTCCAATGAATGTTTATAAGGTCAACCTAGAATGTTTCAGGATTTTTTTGAGGTCTTAATTTTTAAATTGACTCAAATCTCCAAATCAATATGCCTTGATATGATCACTGGAAATTTAGGTTGCAACATGTTCCATAATCTTATAGATTTCGATAGAGGAAGTATTGAGATGAGCTAGCTTATAAGTTGAAGTTTTCTTTTCTTTTATTGTTTATATTCTTTTGTTTTTTAATGTGTTTAAAACTTTCCTTAAAAAAATTTCCGGGGGCAAATCCCCAAACCTCACCACTAATATGCACTCACAAATCTAAAATCCTGGATCCGTTACTGCTTGTAAATGATGTGCCCATTGTGTTACTTGTCAAATCCACATCAGAAAGGTGGAACCCTCATTTATTTTCTAACTTAATAACTTTCAAGATACACAACCACTCAATGAATCTGTTGAGGTGGTGACTTTTAGGTCAATATTTCAAACCGACATCAATGTCCTATCATTATTACAGGAATAATATTTAAATGAAAAGGCGTGAATCTACAAATATACAGAACATTCATGTATAAACTATATATGATTCAATAAAATATAGTTATTAAAACAAAAATCTATGGTTGCTATTTTATTAAACTCAAAACAATATAATTTGAGCACTGATAAAAAAAAGGAATAAGGTTAAGGTCCATTTTTACCTTAAAAGTTGTCATAAAATCTTAATTTTACCTCTGAAGTATTTGTTTGAGCAATGTTATCCTAAAAGTTTTCAAATAATAGCAATTTCGCCCCCACCATTATTTAGGTTAAGTTTGACCGTTAGTTAACCAAATATGCTAAGTTAAAAGGTCCATATGTCATCTATATCATTTTTTCTAAGGTACAAATTTTCTTTGAAAGTTTTTACTTATGAGCAATGCTGCCACGAATTTTGGATTCAATATTGTCCTGTAAGTTTTCAAATTGTAGCAATGTCACTTTGAACATTATAAAGGCTGGATTTGACTATTAATTGACCAAATATGCTAACCTAATAGCATGAATGACATTGAAGAAGAAACAATAGATGGAGGAGAAGATGACATTCGCTAGAGAGTAATAAAGAAAAAGATTCAATATTTGGATTCGAAACACATTGCGTAAGAGTATCGAGAATAAGGCCACTGGTAACCCTCCATTGTCATACCCTAGCGACGGTTACATCTAGCACCTTGCAAATGTTGTGCTCATTATATTGTGTGGGTTATCGAATTCATGTTAGATATGTGTGCCCCTCATTTATTTTCTAATTTAATGGTTTTCAAGATACACGATTGGTCAATGAATTTATCAAAGTGGTGATTTTTAGGTCAATGTATCAAACCGATCTAATCAGACCAGTCATAATTAAAATAATATTTAAATGAAAAGGCATAAATCCACGAATATATAGAACGTTCTTGAATGATTTAACAAAGTATAGTTATTAAAACACAAATCTATCACTTTCTTTTTAACTCAAAATTATATGATTTGAGGTTTGATGGGGGGGGGGGGGGGGGGGAATATAAAATCCAATTGGCTAACTCATCAAACAAATGTTACTGAACCAATAAAAGGATTAATTCACCAGTTCACTGATTTAACTGGCCAATCCGAATTGAATTTTAATGCATCTGAATTCATAATTTGCAAGAGGATTTAATACCATGTCAATTTTTATATGTCCAACCAATTTTTGAATTTAAATTTATAAGAAATTACGTACTATTACTATCATACGATTCATTTCAAACTTTGTACACAACTTGAAGACCACATCTCAAAAGAAGTTAGCAAAGATTTAATAGTCCTTAAAAGAAATAAGATGGTTTTACTTGACCTATATATTGCTAAATTAAACCCTAAAAGCCATTGGAAATAATAAACTTGTTCTTGATAATCATTGAATCACTATTTCTACATTGAGAGAAATTTTGAGTGTTTTGCGAATTTATGAATTTATTAATAACATTTAGAAGTACAGTCTTATTCCTTAAAATATTAGTGTTAAGAGCATTGCTTTTCATCAAGAACAATATAATAAATGTGTGATTATGCATATAAATATAATTTAGAGAGGATTTTAATTCTATTAACAATGTAAATCATCTCTCAAACACACAGAACTACACTTAACTTGGTTTATGCTAAAAATCTAATAATTTTGAAAAATGTAAAGACCAGGATAAAATTGATATTTCAGACAGCATAATAAAATTCTTTTTCCTTTGTTCTTTCAAAATGAGTTAAAAATTCGAGATCTTTTAGGACAAGTATCTTTAAGTGGTGACTTTTATATGTAGCCTTTTTTTCGTTTCTTATTTCCCCCATGTTTTATAATTAGCTTTTGACCCTAAATATTGGCTTTGAATTTATTTCAAATCAGTCACTTTTCGTTCAATATAATTTCTTTTGCGCGCTTTCTCTTATCCTCAAGGTTGCCATTTTCAAACAAACTGAGTCTCTTCGTCAATTTGACTCAACTTTCTGTTTTTCTTGATATGCATGATAATATGGAGCGTAGAGTTGTAATATTTGTTATATTTCTTTGGGACCCACAAATTGAATATACTTCCTTCGGTCTATAATATACGTCACTTCTAGGAAAATAAATTGACCTATAATCAGAGGTGGAGCTAGAAATTGTAGTTACGGGGGGCGAATTTTATAGAATAGAACCCAAGTATTTATGAAATTCCATTTTAGCCCTATAAAAATTTCAATATTTCTATTTTAATCCTTTCACTATAGAAATAATAGGGACTTAAGTGAAAATATTACAATTTTTATAAGGTTAAAATATAATTCTATAAAACTTTGGGTCATCATCTACATTTTTTTTGGGGGGGGGGCGGGGGCCACCCCTAGCACCCCCTCCCTCCGCCCCTGCCTATAATATACTCTTACTGGTCTTTATTATAAGACACTAACTAACAATTGTATTTAGTCCATTTTATAAGGTATTTGCATGTTTCTAAAGCGCATTAATTTTTTTCTTTCCATATATGCGCATAATAAATAAGGTTAGTAAGTGAAAGTAATAATTAATATAATACTCCTTCCGGTCCTAATTAAAGGACATATTTAACTAATTTTGGGTAGATTTAGGAAAGAAGTTAAATTAGTTGATTTCACTTACTTTCCAAAAATGCCTTTATATAAATTTAAAATGACAGAAGTAAAAGTGAATTACAAACTCCTACCACATACCTCTCCGACTTAGAATTTTTCTTTCCACACGCTTTATAATTAAAATAATGGTTTTACTATGTGTGTGTGTGTACATATAGATAGACACACACACTTATACATTAAAATATATCTACGTACACATATATATGAACACACACAGACACACAAATTTATATATAGAGACACACACACAAATATACATATATATATATATACACAGATATACATACACACACACTCACAGATATATATGTGTATGTGTATTTAGTATTTACATATGTGGGTTGCCTGTGTATATATGCGTGTATATATATAGACACACATTGTGTGTGTGTGTGTGTGTATGTATATGTGTGTGTGTGTATATATATATTGGCAAATAGTTGATTGATAAATAAATTAAAATCTAATAATTTGATAACGGGAAGAGTCTATATACTTACATATATATAATCACCAAAAATCAAACACGCTTGAGAGAATAAAATAAGGGTATTTTAGGAAGAAATTGACAAAAGTTAGAATGTTGTCCTATAATTAGAACCAAAACTAACACCTAAATGTTGTCTTATAATTAGGACCGGAGGAAGTATTAAAGTTTAGTGCAATTAGTAAGGGTAATATTGAAAGTTACTTAAATTGTAAGACAATTTTATTAACTTTAATTGTTTTTATTGGTTTATAATAATTGTTAGCTGTTACTTAAATATGTTTTATAAAAATATTATTTTTATGTTATTTAATATTTTATTAATATAAAAATAATATTTTTATAAAATATTAAATCTGAATGATTAAGATTTCAATTCAACGGTTAAGATGAGGAAGAGGACGGGAAGAGAAATGGACCGTAGCCAACCCTCTTAAATGGATGAGGACCAGAAAGAGTAAGTTACTTAGACAACAAGTAATACTCCACCAGTCTTAAATATAAGATAAAGTTGCTTTTTTTTTTAAGATTAAGGAAGCTAATTAAATTAATTTAGAATTTTTTTCTTCAAACTAATTAGTTTGACTAATAAACTGATATAGGAGTATAGTATAAGGATACACAACATATGATTTAATTAAGTAATTTATTTAGCTTTCTTAATCTCTCCAAGAAAGTCAACTATATCTTATATTTAAGATTAGAATGAGTATTTATTTATCAATTTTGCCCCTATAATTAATGTTTAAATATGTCTCTATGTATTTTTCTCTCTTCTTTAATACCTCATTTAATATTTGTAAAATTGAAAATTTCTTTCAATTTAAGACTAATTAAATTAATTAAGTGTCTTTTTTTTTTGATAAATTAGTTAAAATAACTTATATCGAGAACTGGAAGATAATAACTTAAAAAATAAGTTAAACCGTTTATAACTAATAAATAACATTATAACATGATATGTAACATCCCAATTTATATTTTTAGGATTTAAGAAATACTAGGATGAGAATAAGTTTCTTTTGGGTAAAAAAGGATGAGAATTTTAATTATCATAAAATAATCTTATTTAATACTCCCTCTGGTCCTAATTATAAGAGCTAGTTAACTTTTTTGGAGAGATTAAGGAAGCTAACTAAATTTCTTTAGAATAATTTTATTTTTATTTTTTCTTCAAACTAATTAGTTTAACTAATAAACTAATATATAATCTAAAGATACACAACATATTAAATGATTAACTAACTTATTTAGGTTCCTTAATCTTTGCAAAGAAAGTCAACTAGCTCTTATAATTAGGACCGGAGGTAGTAATACTTAAAAAATGGAGCAGTTTTGTCTTGAGTCTTGACCGTTATCCTGGTTAACTCTAACGGTTAGTTGATCAAATATGTTGAACTAACAGTCCATGTTTTATCATGTCATTTTTGTTAAAGTGCAAATTTTCCTATAAGTCTTAAATCTAACTTTAATAAAACTGAAGTAGAAGACATATGGTCTTTTTTGGGAAATTTTGAACTTTAACAAAAATGACATAATGAAACGTGGACTATCAGCTAGGTATATATAATTTACTAATGATCAAAATTAAGCGGGATAACAATCAGATAAAATTGTTCCATTTTATATACTTCCAAAAAAAAATTGTTTTTCGAAGCAAAATCACCTCTAGTGAAAACTTGTGGAATAAAACCACCAAAAATGGGTGGACAAAAAGTCACATTATAAGAGTTATAATTGTCAAAATCTCATCCCATAAGGCAATAAGAATAATTTTTCAGAAGAACAATAACATGTACCATGATCATGATAGTACGGTTATTGGGACAGCAGCCGTGACATCCTTCACTGAGAAGGATGTAGAAGCCGAATTTACTGGGGATAGTGGGGTCCAGCAACAAATGGAAGATGGTCAACGCCTTTTTGACAGAGTGTCCACGCAGTTTTCCTGTGCATATTCCTATGACGTCATCCTTGTCGGCACTTTTTTATTCTCTCGTCTCCTCTGCGCTTCTCCTCACTCACAAGTTGTCCCCTGGCTTTCGTTAAAATTGTTTTAATTCATGCCGTATAATTAATATGTAATTGATTTTTTATTATTGTGAAATACGGTAGAGGTACCTGATAAATATAGCAAGAAAAGTAAATACGGTAGAGGTATGCCAAGTGGTTGGGGTTGGAGCTGAGGGGTAGAGGGTGAATAGGAAAATGGAGGAGGTTGGTGAATATTTTAAGTTTTTTTAATTAAAACATTTTCATTAAAAGTACTAAATAATTAAAAGAAATAGTGATCCGTGGAATGAAGGAAGAATTCCACATAAATACCATATGAAATGTCAAAACCTCCAAAGGTTAGTTAATATTTGTAAATGACATAAAAGTGATAAGGATTAAATTGAGATTTTAAAATGTTGATGAATTTACTATTATACCCTCCCTTCCTTTTTATCTCTCCTCACCCTCTCTTCCTCTTCTTCTTCTTGCCGCCATGGAAGCTCCAAAACGAGATCAAGACCAAGTTCTAGAAAAATTGGTTGTCTGAGTTCTCTCCCCTCTCCTCTCCTTTCGGTTAAAATCGTGGTGTTGTTGATGGTTATGGCGGAGTGGTGGTCGAAGCTCCCCAACGACAATGAAGATGAAAGTTGTCCTTGGCGAGGAAGAGAGGCGAAGGGGGAGGAACGTGAAGGAGCGATTGTCAACTCTGAAGAAGAAGAAGGTGAATAGTAGAATGGACTTCACAAACTTTGTAATGAGATTGATAAGTTTAATAATGGTTTTGACAAAAACATTTATTGATGAAAACATGCAACTTATGATTATTGTTCTTGTGAAAACCATTACGAATTTTGCTAAATTAATTATTGATCTTATGAATCCCATTACGAATTTTGCCAAATGCCACAAATGTTGGAAAATTCATAAGCTTGCTAAAAAACTTATGAATTCATCCGAGGCCGAGGAAGAAGGTGAACACTAGAACGAGCTTCACAAAATTCATAATGAGATTGACAAGAATTGTAATGATTTTGACAAACGCGTTTGCTGGTAATAAAATGCAAGTCAAAACTATTGCTCTTGTAAAAACCATTACGAATCTTGTCAAACTCATTATTGCTCTTGTAAATCCCCTTACGAATTTTGTCAAAGACCACAAATGCTCGTAAATCCTGTCTGACGTTTCTTCCATCAGGAAACACTCTTGTAAAAACCATTATGAATTTTGTTAAATTCAGTGTTGTTCTTGTCAATCCCATTACAAATTTCGTTAAAAGACACAAATGTTGAAAAATTCATAAGCTTGTCGGAAAACTCATGAATTCGTTGGAAACTACAAAATTTCGCTGGAAACTGGAAAAAAACTCTGTGGAAATTGGTTTCTTCCACTATTTTCACTTTGCTCATAAGTTGGTTGAGTTGACTTGAGTCAACTCGGAACTCAGGTTTTCCCTTTAACTCGGACTAGTTTTCTGGTTGGTTCGCTAGTTTTTGATTTAAACCAGCTAGTTCGGTCTAGGTTCCTAAACAATAATTATATCACACACAAGTCACAACACAAAACAAAGCGAGATGAGAGGATATCCTCTCATTATCTCAATTTTTCATAATCCCTCATAAGTTTCTATGGACTGTTGATTGGAAAGAAAAGCTAAGCTGGAGCGTTGATTGGAAAGATGAAATAAAAATCAAAGGAGTGATAACTTTATAATGTGACTTATTTTTTATCTTTCAGATTTAATTAGGCGAATATGATTTAAAAATTATTAAGGACGATGAAAAAATAAACAATAAAAGAAACCGAAGCTAGTGGATTGACTTGTCATGATTAGGGGCAGAGAAACAGTACAATGAATAGACATTTTTACCTCCATTGAACACGATGTCAGTGATTCAATGCCGCATTTAACCTTCCTTTCAGACGAAAAAATAAACTAAATGCTTTAAACATTTTGGATCCTGCTATGGTATGTATGCCACTGTATGCGCGTCAACTAGCTTGCCATATATATAAATTCATAGGACCCCAGTGACCAGAAAGGCACATACACACTTATCCACAACACAACATGTGCACCTCATTTATAATTTTGATATATCAAACTATACATACAGGATTTTCTGGGTACGTAGCTAAAATACAAGAAAAGAAAAAGACCAGTGGCTTTTCTGTTTGTTTTTTCTTTTTTTTGGGCGATTGATCAAAACTGTCCTGCTCTTATATCTCTATCTAGCCGATCTGCATTGAGGGTCCCCGGAAGCTCTCTAAAATCTTCATTGAAGATAGAATATGCACTGCATGTGTTGGAGAGCAGAACATAGTAAGAAATTATCAACCAAGAAATAAGCTTCTTATCTGCTTGTAATCCTTAAAATAACTTGGGTAGTTATAAATGACTGCTTCTTATAGTCACGAATACTGACCAAATCAATATAAATACCTCGTACAGGTAATCAGTGTCATCAGTAAATTTATATTCATAAGACAAAATCTATATCATCAACAAGCTCTTTGTAGGAAGAGTTCTTTTTTTTTTGGACATATTGGCTGGACCAGTTTACTTTTAATATTCCTTTGATAGATTGAGAGATATGAAAAGGTAATAAAAGAAGTTTCAAGAAATTTGCTGATTTTACAAATAAGATTCAAAGAGCTGCAGCAGTCAACAGACAACAGTTCCCACAACAAAGATTTATAACTCCCCCATATTACAGAGGGATCTAGATATGTCTTGGTTTTTTCATCCCCAACAAAAATCAATATTTTACCAAAATTCTTTTACCCACCCATCCGTGTTTTTTTCATTCTGTTTGCTTCTTGAATGTTGCTAAAATGCACCAGCCTCATTTGAACTTTCACAAATATGGGAGCATTTATCTCATCTTGACTAAATTGCCACAATGTAACAGTAATACACAACATTTTGCATCAGTTTATAGTTATACCTGACGTCACCAGCTTGGCGCTTTCCAAGATTGAAGAGAATCAGAGCAAAGCCTGTGGCAATTATCTGTAGAAAAATAGTAACAAACGATGAAGCACAACAAAAATAATATAAAACCATGTAAATCAGATGCATTACCACTTTTGAATAAACAAACAATGGCAAAAGAGAGTAAGAATAATAAAACAAACAAGACAATGAGAGAAACATCAGTTAGAATAAATGCATGACTTGAAATGTCATATTTGGGCCCAATAGAACAAGTTCAAGACCAAATCTGAATCAATTTAGAATTGACTAAACATCTTAAGTCAGAAAAGATCACACAGTAACATTCTGCAGCAGATCACTAAAACTCAGTGTCCAAAGTCGCAAATATGGATGCATGATAGATAGTAGACTTACATATACAGGTCCGAGATCCCATTTGTGGGCAATGGGTGCCAGGACAAACCACATAATTGTGAGAGCCCATGCTTTCAAGCTCAGAGAGAATATAAACATCAAAAGGATATCTATCAATGCAAAAGGAAGAAGGTCAGCAGATACTAACGACAGAAGAGTATACTGTAACTCACTCATTATTGAGTAATTTATTTTGCCGTCCCCAAGTGACACGCACACCTGAAATAACTCTTCATATAATATATAAGTCTATCAAGTGACGACAGTTTTAAATTTGAATCAATTGTGTCCTTGTGCCAATATTCAACTTTAAAAATGACAGCAAAAAGCGGGAAAAAAAAAAAAAAACTATATGACTTAGAGGCTATGAATTCTCAAAAAGTGATTATCATAATAAGCCCACGCCTTATTACTCATTTTTCAGATACTGAAAAAAAAAAAAAATTATTAAGCATACTTTGAATGAATATCAAATCATTAGAATGTTGATTGTTACCTGGAAGCCTCAAGTTATCGTGTAGAAAAGAGTAAAGCCTCTTCTTCCACAAACTTGATGAACGAGGAAGCTTAAACTTCTAGAGAAGTGGAAATCAAAGAAAGATTCTACTGAGTACCAAATTAACTTTATATTCACTTCAGACAATATCATTTGATTTTTACCAGATCATCGTCGTCGTCGTCATCATCATCATATCCATCACGAACTGGTGGCTTTGGTTTGACAGCAACAATTAGAGAATCTGAAACACTTACATAATGCATATAACGATGAAATATTATTATACAATCAATTAAATCGAACTAGCATTTTAAATTTGAAGTCAAGAACAGAAGTAATTGGATATAAAATAAACAGAAATGCTCCAGTGGATCTATTGATGCATTACATCAAATGAAATTCTTTCTTCACTAAAGGGTCATTAGAGATACACGATGCATGTTGACAGCAAAACTATAAAAGGATTTTGAACATCAAAAGGCATTTACCATAAATGCAAACACAAATGCATTTTACCACAAATTGGCACATATACAATAGATGCTTTTTGTCAAAAATAAAATCAAACAAATATTAAGTTCCTTTTTCATTACTTCAGTGATTACTGAGATTACCAACTTTCTTTAGTGCATAGAGAAGCAGTTATTCCCTACCTATCTTGATATGCTTTCTTGCTTTTAGGTTAACTCGAGTCTACATGAAGAAGGGTAAATGATCCAAGTAAAGGCAAACAGGCTGTCCAAACTATATTACATGGATAAGAAGGAATACAAAAATTTTAAAGAAGATCTGTGCGTTAAAGTTTGAACTTGCTTCTGCAGTTACATGGGGCTAGTTGTTTTTCAAATGTTTATGATTTATCATCATCCAAACATGTTTTGATAAGTGCCATACCGCCACAGAGAATTTAAACTTTTCTCCGTACTGTATGTAGATGACATAGGGGAAGCTCATGTGAAAGTAATACGATGAACTGATCAAAAAAGATATTACGACAGGACCTTTACCTCCATCATTGAGTTGAATGTACACGTCATCTCCATTTTTCTCATCACATAATACAGTCCCGCGCAGAATAAGACTCAAATTATCAATTGGTAAACGACCATTGCTGGCAATTAATCCTCTCAAATCACGAACCTAGGAAAGATTTAGAAGAAACAAAGTACAAGCACATGGTGAGAATTTACATATGAGCATTACACTCAACAAGTGAAAATATGATATGCAACAATAATAATAGAGTTCCCCAAAAACATATTTCCCCTATCAAGCAGAATTTATAGATAACATGAAATTATTGAACGAGTAGATTGGTTGTCTACTTTTTGGCACTCAAAAAAATTTTGGGTTCAGACTTTTTTCCAACTCTCCACTTGAATTAAGTTCCTCAAAATCCAAATAAAATTTGATTTATCTCAGAAACTAATAAATATCTTAGTGTTAGTCGGGATAAGATAAAAAATAATTGACTGCTTAGTCCATCTGATAGATGATTATTTAATAGTAAAATATGGTTGGAAAGCATCCGAGGCCACAGAAGACTAAGTCTCAGTCAGGATGAATCAATGAGCCAGAGTTTCAAAATTTTAGAAGTAGTTGGAAATTCCAGTTATATAAAAACAATTAAGTAAATAAAACAAAACAAAACAGAAGTGCAAATAGAACTTCCTCTTCCGGTTGAGGCGCTAATTTGCAGAAAACTAAACCTTCCAACTTGTCCTGGTTCTCATACTTTGTATATTCATCAAATTCTTCAGATGGGAATTAATCATTAAAGACCTAATACCAGGACAAAATAATAATTTCCAAGGAAATCTGAAGCTAGATCAAGCAAAGAGAACATTACCTTTAACACCCTGGGAAAAAACCGCGGGAACCAAAAATTGCATTAGAAATGAAAGAGACCAAGTGCATCTATATACCTTGATGGAAGATGGAACAAGTAGACGAGAAGGGCGAGCAGGGCCAACGGTTTTAAGGACGATCTCCACCTTATTAACATTCTCGAATTCATGCTTATGGTTACCGCCAACAAGGGGATTCAACTCTTCCACGATCTCACCCATGCGCCTAAGTCCTAACAACTCAATTCAATCAATAAATTCCTCCCCAAAATTTACTGCAAAACAAGCTCCAAACTGAGTACCAGGCTCAAAGTTTCAGGGAGGAAAGCAAAACAGGAACGGGAAGACCAAGAAATGCAAAGCGGACTGACTGCCATCGCCCACTCCATAGAATAATGGGCCTGCTCAAATCCAATATATTCCTGGCCTCTTCATCTTGGGCCTTGGTTTAAAGCCCCATTAACGAAGTGACTTTAGCCAATGAAATTATCTCCCTATTGTCTAGTTGGTAAGAAGGTGACTCATCATTCAAGAGATCAAATCCCTTGCTAGTAGAGTCGGGAAATTAGGTCAAACCCATCGGACCGATCCGTTTAAACCCTAGCCCTTCAAGGGACAAGCTTAAACACTAGAGGAGCTAAATTAAACTGGCCCTATAAGGCCGGCCCTGCAGGGCCTTGGGCTTAAGAGGGTTGGCCCTTAACCCTTTTAATGTGTGTGTGTGTGTGTTTTTTTTTTTTAATGAAAATTACTTACGTCACCTAGATTTGAGAGTTGAAAAGTGAGAACCCTAAACTAAAAAGCTCAAATGGGCAGAAGAATCGTTAAATTAATGTATGAGGAGAGGATATCAAGATTGCTGCTTATTTTTCTCAGTTGGAAGTCAAATTTTGAGCAACAGTAATTGTTGTATTATCCTTTGGAAAAGCTTAAACAGAACAATGGAAAAAAATATATATCCAAGGATGAGTTTACATTATACATCTAACACAGTCTTTATATTACATTGTATACTGTATTGTGGGGTTAAGTTTTGACTGAATATGATTTTTGATGCAGCCTATGTTAAACTAGTGAATGTGTTTATTTGTTAGATGATTCTTGTTGTTTGGATATTAATACTGACAACATTTATTTGATAAATTAGAATTTTAATTGTTGTAATTTATGAATTATATTTTTCTGAAAAAAACAGAGGAAAAATAGTTAAATTTGCAATAGTAACTTCTGGGTCCTGTAGGCCGGCCCTACCCTTAATGTTCTTGGACCGAGCTTTGAAAAATAGATGTTTTTCTTACTTTAATCCTTATAGGGCCAGCCCTGTTAGGCCCTGACTTCTCAAGGACTGACCCTGATTCTCAACTCTAGTTGTTAGCATGAAGATTTTGTTGGTAAACGATTTAAAAGTAATTTTATATATGCTCATTGAGCCAAAAAGCAATGCTTGGACCTTAATGATCTTCGAAACCCTACTAACCTAAACTTTTTCTTACTAAGAAAATAAACAAGACACTATACTCAAAGTTTTTTAAAAAAAAATGGAAAAAATAATTATGATACTATGACAAATGAATATATTTTTATGCAATTTTTTTTTTATATTTTTGTAAAATTATTACATTTAAAAAATATTTTAAATATAAATATTCCATATCTAAATATCAAAAGAATTAGAGAAAAAGACCCCAAAAAAAATATTACTTAAAATTCAAAATTGTAAATCAGTTTTATTACACATTAAAATATAGATATTAATTATAAAAATATGTCAATTAACAATTCATTTTTATAAAAAATCAGTTGTTTAAGATTTTGAAATCCAAGACGAAAGGACAGAGATATTGTATTGGGGAGAGCGTGAATGGGGAGCATGAGGATGAGGCATTCGTTGGCCACCATTCATCCAAGATAGAATATGACGTCTCTCTTTCACTTTTATATTTCTCTCCTTTCCCCAAAGGCTCACACACTCAATTCGCACTAATGGCACTCAGAATGTGGGCTTCTTCTACTGCCAATGCACTCAAAATATCTTGTGTTTCTCGCCCACTTATCTCCAGATGCTTCTCTACTGGTATTCTTCTTCATATGTATATTTCTTCTGTTACATTTGTTTCTCTTTTGCTGTATCAATCACTATGCATATATATTCATTCATGTGGTTCAGTGCTGGATGGCCTCAAGTACGCTTCTTCCCACGAATGGGTCAAGCACGAAGGCTCTGTAGCTACAGTTGGTATCACCGACCATGCCCAGGTTGATTAATTTGAATATTCATTTTGAATAATTCTTAGTATCTGCTAAGGGTATATATGAATTTCATGGGTGAATAGTTCAGTGAACTTGGTGTTTGCTAATCTTAGATTCTAGCAATTCTAGCCCATGGCTTTAATTTGTAGCCTTGGCGGAATGAAAGCTCTCTTGTAAGTAAGTGGGTTTAATTTTGCGCATAGCCTTGGGCTGCGCGCTAGTGTCTGGGCTCCTCGAGAATGAAGCAACGATTAAAATAGAATATAAATATACATGGATTTGACTTTTTGAGATTTCATCTGCCTTTAAATTCAAAGAAAAACATTATATTCTTAGAGTTGTTTGAAAGTTGAGCATGGGAAAATGGGCAGAAATAGAATTAATGGTGAAGATGATATGTGTTGCAGGACCATCTGGGAGAGGTAGTGTTTGTGGATCTGCCAGAACCAGGTGGCTCAGTGGCTCAAGGAAGTAGCTTTGGAGCAGTTGAGAGTGTTAAAGCAACAAGTGATGTTAATTCTCCCATCTCAGGCGAGATTGTTGAGGTTAACACTAAGCTTACTGAAGCACCTGGCCTGGTAAGCAATTCTAACCAACCCCAAATATTGTTCTCTCCTCTTCAATGTCAAACAGTAAAAGAACAAAGTTAATACTACAAACTTTGGCTTATAATTAGGATCGGAGCTAATATACTCCCACCTTGATATAAAAGCTAGACAACAAAATGTTTACTTTGATTCTAAACATAAAATTTCAATTCACTTTATCTCAAATTTATAATTTAAGGAGTTTCCATGGAGAGATAATTCCAATACACATAATTAAAATAGAGTATTTTAGTGGAACCAATATTCATTTATTGCTAATAATTAACTTAACTAATTTTTTAATCAAAGGATGTCTCATATGTATAAGTGAACTTGTGCTGTTTCTTTCTCGGTGTTTTGAAGGTGAACTCAAGCCCGTATGAGGAGGGATGGATGATTAAAATAAAGCCAAAGAATCCATCTGAGTTGGATTCCTTGTTTGGTGCGAAGGAATATACAAAGTTTTGTGAAGAAGAAGATGCTGCGCATTGAAGTTTGAAGCTTGCTGCTGCTAGCTAGCTACTACTGTTGGGACTAACTGTTCTTCATCACTCCATGTTCGCGTACCCTTTGATCGGTTTTTGTTGTTATTAAGTGCCACGGAATTGTTCCTCTCTTGTCATTTCTCTCTTTCCCTTCTATTCTATTGCCACGCACAGTCAATAGTTTGCAAGCTCAATGATCAGTGATCACATCCTACAATGACTAGAGTTGGCTTCTTTTCCCTCTTAATGAAAAGCACAAAAGATAAAAGTATGACACTAAAGATGAGAAAGTACAGGAATTGATAAATATAATTGCCCTTAACATGACTTTGCTCCAAAAATTTAGCCATCTTTAGAGTTTAGACATGTTGTATGTGCATCATTCACAACACATGCACTTGATGACAACAACAGTAAAAACTACAACACATTCACTTGATGACAACAACAATAAAAACTACGTGTTCACCACACGTTCACTGTAATTGAGAATGAATGATTTCTTAGGATTTGCCCCTACATATAAATACTCAGTCCTCAAATTACAATATTTAATTGTATTCTTCCCGTAACATTAAAACTGATTATTTTTCAGGTTTCATTCGTTGTAAAAATCATATTTCTTTTCTTTCTTTTTTTGTCGTTACAAAGGTGGGCTGCCGCCCTATAAACATTAAAGAAAAACTAAGGGATGGAAACTCAAACACTCTTTGTTAACCAAAGCTTAGAGATGATACGAACATGTATATATATGTTTAGATGTATGTCCCAACCATATACTATTACACTTTGATACTCGTCATACATTTATTCAGTGGCATTTCAATAAGAGTCTTAGCATCAGATTCAAGAATAACTTCTCCAATCTCAATGTAATCTCTAAGAACTTTAAAAATAGCCCATTCCTCGTCTTCAAACACATTACACTTCCTCATTAGTGCGTGAGTAAAACCATCTATTCAGCATTCATTATGATTTATTTATAACCTTACCACAAACCTGCTTTATTATTTGTCAGACGAGGTCAAAGCTCCATTCACATTGAATTTAACTCAATGAGGAGGGGGAGCTTGCCCAACAGATGAACTGCTAAGTAGATGTATTTACATGAACAGTGTGATTCAACTGTATAAGCCTTTTCCATATATGCGTAATAAGTCGCGGAGTTTAATTAATGTAGAAGATGTTCCCTTTTCCGACATCATCTCGGTGGACGTGCCGGAGTGTTATCGGGCATGACTAGAAATCATGTGGGCTCTGCCCGCGCAGGTTCCAATCCTGCCGTTCACGTTTAAAAACATAGTTCCTTTTCTTAAGAAAATTTTAATTTTGATGCCGAAGGCAAAAATCTGAGATAGCTCATCATATTGTTGAAGTCCATTGAAACAGGCCGGGCAGGTTGTAACATTCAGAAGATATGAAAAACCAGACAAGCCCAAGGGGCTAATTATTGAGTTGACTTGAATCAAAATAAAGCCAATTGTGTGTGTAAATGGCTAATCCCTCACAATGTAGTGAACTAAGATTCTAATCCTGGTTGGATGAAATGCTTGTATTAATTGTTCAACAATACCCTGTACAGGTGATGTGTGCCTAGCAATAAATTAAGCTACTTGGTCTTATATATACACACACACACACACTTGGTCTTCTAAAAACATGTTAGTCTAAAGAATTGATCTTGCGGTGTGGAGAGAAATTGAGACATACTAAGAGCCCTTTGTTATAAGAAAATTTAAAGAGAGAAAGAAACTTAATGAAGAAAATGGAAAGGAAGTGAAGATTGTGAGGCTTGAAGGAAGATGAGTTATTTGGTATGAAGAAAATTAAGGTTAACACTTGTAAAAGAAAAGTGAAAGACCTATTTTACCCTTAAAATGAATCAGTAATTATCTATTAATCAAATTCATATTTCAATTGATATATTAAATAATTAGTAGTACAATAATATAAAAATTAAATAAAATGAATAAAATAAAAATTATAATTTAAATAAATATAAATATTTTTTTAATAAAAAAGGTAGATATTAAATGAATAAAAAATAAAATAAAGTAAATAGAATAATATAAATAATAACCCAAAGAATTTAAGATCCTCAATCAAATAATTTTTATTTTAACACTCATGACCTAATATAGCAACTATATTAACAATAATAGACTGAAATAAATAGTTGGATTAAATAGTAATATGCCCAAAATTTAAGGTGTGCGACGACTTGAACTACTCCAATTAATTCAAAAGATTTCTCTTCCATATTCTCTTGAAGTGACTCTCTACCCACGTTGAATCCACTTTGCAACTACTGCTACAGGTATCGTCTCATATAAACACTGGTATGCAAGTTAGAAATTGAAAAATTCCTTCTTTTTAAGATATTAAATGATTAAATTAATTAAATAAACTGATAAATAAATAGTATATACAATAATATGAAGATTGTATTTTGATAAAATTTTGAATCAAAATTATTTTATTTATTAATGAAATAGAAATTTTTTCTATAGAATGAAATTTAAATTTATTAATTTTTTTTGAATTTATTGATGAAATGTGAAGGGCAAATTCCATTTGCTGTAACTCCTCCATTTCTTTTCATTCTTCCTTCTCAGAGCAGTGTGTGATGTTTTCAAATTTAACTTTTTTTTAATAATTAAGAGATTATTTATTTAAATTTTTTTATTAAAAAAAATTCGGTTGGATTAGTAGGAGAGAAGAAGTAAAAACACAGTGGAATATAGAAAAAAGAAAGAAAGAAAAATGTAAGATATTTTACTGATATTTTTATTGTTGTAATTTCTTGAAAAATTAAAGTAAGGCCGATTATATTAGATTTTATAGATTCAAAAAGTAAGTAACTTTCAGAAATCAAATCAAATCAGGCATGCACGTGGTGTTCTTTTTAAGTAACTTCCTAACTTTCAACTACCCACCCATCAAAACCACAATTTTCTTTGTGATGTCGTCTCCAAAATTTGCTAGATGATGACTGAGTCATAGCCTTCACAACGGGCTATAATAATAATAATCAGGCATGCACGTGGTGTTCTTTTTCTCGTTTCGTAAATGAATAAGATTTGACTAAACTCTAATTCTTGGCTTAACAAATACTCCATCCGGTCCTAATTATAAGATCTAGTTGACTTTTTTGGAGAGATTAAGGAAGCTAATTAAATTACTTTAAAGTATTTTTATTTTTTTTTCTTCAAACTAATTAGTTTAACTAATAAACTAATATATAATCTAAGGATACACAACATATGAAATGATTAAATAACTTATTTAGTTTCCTTAACCTCTCCAAAGAAAGTCAACTAGCTCTTATAATTAGGATCGGAGGTCGTAATAAAATATATTTACATACATAATACATTAATAACTACATAAACATCATAGACAATTAAAAATCAGCATATATCTATCAATGATATATACCTTCTCGTGATTCTAGCTCACGTTTGTTTTTATTATTATATTTTTTGTTTTATTGCGGGCAAAAAAAATTATATATATATATATATATATAGTTTTAAACTCTTACACTAAAACTACATCATATTATATTGACCTTTGAAGTTATACCAAATTTTTTCCCATGGATATATATAACTACGTGTAGGATAGTTTAGTGATGAAGTGTCGTATGCATATATCTATGAATATAACTCTGGGACGTCTCCTCTACATCATTTTTATTTCTTGGAAACCGTCCTTGGAACTCTAATGACGAATTACATATATAGAGTACCTTCATAAATAAAATTGACACTGGGTGATTCCTTTCAATAAAAAATTATAGTATTGTTTTACTGTTGTAATGTTCAAGGGCTAGCTAGTATTTGGACGTTCAAACATATTAAAAAGACTTGAAGATTCAGGAAGAACAATAGTAGGGCACGATGACATTAAGAAAATAACGAGATTGACTATATATCTTCCAGTCATTTTCTCCTCTATCTCTGATCTCTACTACTTATTTTAACTTTTAAATTGAAATATAATCGGTTTAGATTTAATGTTTCATGAGATTATTAAAATTATTTAAAATAAATAATTAAATTAAAAAACTGCTAATTTTTTTAATACAATGTTAAATTTTAGTTATGATCATTTAAAACTCTAATAAATAATATTTTAAAAAACATGAAATATGAATCGCTGAAATTTTAATATATAAAAGTTAAGTTGAGTAGTCAATACTCAAAAAAAGGCTTTTAAGATCGGTTGAAATTGATTTTTTAGACTAGATTTAAGTTTGATCTTATATCAACCGGTTTAAAAAATCCGTCCTTAATAACATACCTACAACTTATCTTAAAAGTTATTTTAGGTAATTGCCTTAACAGGTTTCAATTTATAATAATTAAAAAAATGCCCACTATTTAGACCATGTAATTTCATACCCGATCTTAAAGGTGGGCCTTTTTTTTTTTAAAAAAAATAAAATGTATGATTTTTTTTCTCATAGAAACTTTGTTGGATATTATTGTTATATCTAAAAGCTATTTTATGCAATACAAATTCTACAGACAACCCTAAAAACAAAAATGCAATTAATATAGAAAAATAAATATAACCAATAACCATGAATTTAAGCCCTATATTATTAGATAATTAATGAATATCCTAATTCTGTTTTTTTTTTCAAGATTTGCTCTTTTTGCTTGCATTTTCCCTTTCTTCAAAGGAGTTAGATGATTTTTGAGTGCTAGATTTAGTTGATGCAATTTTAGGCTAGGCATCTTCATGATGTTGACACATGATTCATATTGTGAGCACCCCTACAGTTCAATACAACTACTCATAGATTGGTAGCTAGGTTATTATACTTATGCATCTTGATCATTCGGGATCTAAAATATGAAATGGCTCTACCCTACATGAGTCTCAAGTGATAAAGAAGAAGATTCTTATTTAATGAACCTGAGTATAATAGAGTTAATGTACAAGATGTGAAATGGATTTTCTATGTGTGAATATGATCTCATGGGGAGATATTGGTTGAGAAGGAAATCAAACTGAAAGCCAATAATAATGAAGTAATAACCGACTAGGTGGAAATATTAGTGACGATGTGAGGATTAATAATTCTATATTGGATGATGAAAAACATAAGGCTGGTGATCTAGACTTGAAAGGACAAACTTGTTGGCTTAAATGACCTGGTGTTGATTAACAATTCACTTATTTAAAAGTTGATTTACCGCCCAATCATCACTAGGTCATCTAGCTCAACAAATTTTTTTTTTCAAGGCTAGATCACCGACCAGCCCAACATTTTTCATCATATAATTTAGACATCTTAGTCCTCAACATGTCACTAGTAACTCCACCTAGCCAAGGAGCTCCTTATTATTGGACTTCACTTTGATTTTCATTTCAATCAAGACCTAATTATTATTACACGACCAAATTCAATTATACAAAATAGAATTATCAAGTTTGTGTATCAACATGTTAGACTCAGCTCTATTAAACAAGATATTCCACATTTATCAACTAAAATTGAGGTAGATCCAAGCCATATTCTATTATTCTATCTAAACTCTCAAAAGAACCAAAATCCCTAATATTAGTAAACTTAGGATCCAATCCAAGGGTGATAACATTAGACTCTAAGGATGACCTACAATACAAACCATGTATCTACAGCTCCCACATATTGGGGTTAAAATTACAATCGAGACTCTCATCTAACACTCAATAATAATCTAAGCCCTTTTAAGGAGGAGGCATACAAACAAACAAAAAACTTGAAAAGAACAAAAGCATGATAAACAAGATTCAATTAGCATACATGTACGCAAACTTTTGTTCATGGAATTCGCAATGGTTGAATTTGTGAAACTTCCCATTATGAGAATGATACAATGAAATTTCATTATTGTCATAATCACAAATTTCACAATCCTAACCATAACAAATTTTGAGGACAAAATTTTGCATGCACCAACTATAATAACCACAAAGAATATACAGCTAACAAAAAAAATATAAACTTTCATGTATCATACGAAAAACATACATCAAGAAGGCAGTAAGCATAAAAGGAATATCATATATATACCCAAGGTTGTCAAACTCACGAGTTTAAGCAAACTCGTGAAAGTGACGTAAATTCGAATCGTAAACTCGTAAGAATTTACTTTTATTATTAAATAGATATTATTAGTGTATAATTAAATAATTTAAATATAAAAACGACAATAATTTGATTTAAATATATTTTAAATCCAAATAATTGAAATTAAATCCACCAATATTTATCATTTATCATATTTAAGAAAGAAATTTTTATAAAATTTCTATATAAAGTTATTGAACATGATCAAATCAAAAAAGTTAACACAAATTTAAGAGTAAGTTAACATGGTTTTGTAATCTAGAAACGTAAAAATAGTAAAATCGGTATATAAACTCGTGAGTTTAACCAAGTTTACAACTAGCACGAGTTTATCACTGACTCGACTCGTTTTTGTAAGCTAGAAGCGTAAAAACGGTAAACTCGAAGAGTCAACTCATGAGTTTGACAACCATGTATATACCTGTGAAAAGAAGGCCTTTTTTTCTTCCCCCGTTTTCCAAGTCTTATAGAAAGGGCTTCCATGTATTTGCAACTTCAAAGTGTGTAAATTCGATCCCCTCTTTGTACTTCAGGACATTAGTCCTGCCCTTGTAATGCAAAAAAAAAAAAAAAAATCTGATCCCCTGTTTTCAATTACATAGAGTTACATATTTGATTAGAATATTTAACACTCTTCACATGTGTAAAAAAATTTAAGTGATAGCTACAAAAAACCATTCAACTTGACTCTCTTTATATGTGTTTTCAATGCTCTTCATACTCCTTTCTTTAATACAAATCCACTGTAAACAAATATAGTTTAGAAGTTTACCTTGGAAGCTAAAGACACTCTAAAATAATTATGATTGGCTATACAGAAACAAAGATATCTAAAAGGATATTTAAATCGGTTATATAAATGTCCAGTCTAAAAAGAATTTAAATTTTAAATTTATTATTACCTCCGGTCCTAATTATAAGACATAGTTGACTTTGTTTGGAAAGATTAAGAAAGCTAAATAAGTTACTTAATCATTTTATATGTTGTATATCTTTAGATTATATATTAGTTTATTAGTCAAACTAATTACTTTGAAGAAAAAAATATAAAGAAAAATACTCTAAAGTAATTTAATTAGCTTCCTTAATTTCTCCAAAAAAATCAACTATGTCTTATAATTAGGATCGGAGGGAGTAATATTTAATGGTTACTGACCCCGAATTACATTAGAACCGGTCTATAAAATATAAGAAACATAGAATCAAAGATCAGATAAGAATACTAGGATTGAGCAGAGTCAAAGATCAGATAAGAATACTAGGATTGAGCAGAGCATATTGAAGCAATTCTTGATGTTGTTCAAAGATATCCATTTCTTGCTCATTCAAAGTCATCAAAGCTTCAACTCCACCATCTTTTACATCCATCAAAGCAACTGTATTACTCACAATCTTATTCACACTCGACATCCACACAGGATTCCCCCACCCATAATCCACCTCGTACAATGGAAACCTACACCAACTCGTACACTTATAAACCACTGTCTCTTTCTTTTTCTTCAACATCTCTCCCCTCTCCTTCATAAGCTCCATCACAGTTTCAAACCCACCTCCTTCATTGAACTTTCTTGCCTTCTTCTCTATGAACTCCTTCATTCCTTTTCTCATCTTCTTCACTAACTCATGCAATTCCATCTCCTTCTCTTCCTCCACCGTCACCGCAAACGGCCACACGAAGTTCCCGATGGCCGTCCCTGGCACCGGCGGCTCCATCCGGGGACGCAGGTTCACGGCTTGGAACAGAGCCGACCGCTTAAACGACGCCGTTTTGGAGCTGGAAGCCAGCATCGCGCATCTCCATATAAGAGCTAGCACCACTTCCACACGAGACGGGTGGAACTGAATATCCACGTCGGTGAGTGCGGCTAAAACTCTGCTTTTAAGCTCTCTCACCTTGGCACCGGTGAATACGAACCGTCTTGCGGTAAACTTCTCGGCGGCAATATTTATGGATGCGGACATCCCCGGAATTTGTCGCGGAGGAAAGAGAGAAGCGCCGAGGCCCAAGTGAGGAACGTCCGGTTCAGCAAGTGCACGACACGTGGCGGTCCAGCTCTGAAGGATTGTGATCAACGCTGCTATATCGGCGATCTTGTGGGTGAGGGATATGCTCAGGGCAGTCCCACCGCAACCGAACAATGTGAACCGTACGATAAGCATAGAACCATTGGACAATTCCATGGTTTCCTTGTCGGTGGAGGGTAGGAAGTGTTCGAGAGTATCAAAGTCTGGGTGGCTGAGGATGTCGGAAAGATAATTGTCCGTTCGAGCTTCAACGTAGACGACACCGTCATCGTTGCAGTCGATGGTGGCGGTGTCGCGGATGCGGCCGGTGAGAGGGTAGAAGCGGCTGAGGGTTTGGGCGAGGGCGGTTTGGAGAAGTTGTGATTTGGCGGAGAAGCCGGAGAGGATGCCACTGTCGCCTTCACCGTTATTGGCGGCGTTGGAAGAGTAAAAGAGGGTCATGTTGCCATGGATGTTAGGGGAGAGCTGGTCTAGAAGGGAGAGTTTAAAGGATTTAAGGTGTGGTGGTGTGGGTGAGGTTGGCTTTATGCATTTTCTTGATATGATTTCTGTTCTCATCTTGCGCTCAAGTGCTTCTTGTGGGGATTCTCCAAGTTTATACTTTTTTTTCAATCTTCTGGTTCTGAGGGTTTGAGTTTGTGTTTACGTAAATACGGAGCAACACTCATAAATTAACCCTTAGAATCAGAACAATAAATTAATTGCCATAAATTCATTCTATAAGGCCTTAATATATTATTGGCCGTCATCTCTTTTACAAGTTAACTTGTGGAAGGTAGGAAAATCCAAATAGAATATCATGAATTTATGAACCACGAAAAAGTTTGTCGACACTTATAAACGATGGTAAAGAGGTGGCATGGATCAAATTGGTTAAAGTATGTTGATGATTTTACTATAGTGACCCGCAATTTTTTACTTTTCTTAAAAAAAAAAAAAGGGAGGGGGGGGGGGGGGGGGGAAGAGGACCCTTGCCAAAGCACCACCTCTGACCGGCCGACCACCAAAGCTCCGTGTTTTAGGAAAATGTGGAGCCTTTGTGGAGATGTGATTTGATCCCACCCCAACTTGGTTCTTTTCAAAAGCCTTGCGCATTGAGACACCAATTTTCGTTGACAAATATATGCATACGCACAGACGCACATGTAATGGTATTCAATTAAATGAATATTGAAAATGATTAATAATATTAACTAAAGGTGTAAATGTAATGACTAAAGACGTCGTAATAATATTGATAAAATGAATAATGCAAATGACTAAAAGCGTAACAGTATTGACTAGAGGTGCAGTGAAAGTCATTAATCAGTAATGATATTAATTAAAGGCCCACTACAGAAAAAAAAAACAAAAACAAAAACAAAACAAAACAAAACAAACTGTTACAAAAAGCGGTTACAAATTCTAATATTTGTAGCGGTTTAGACCAAAACCGCTACAAATCTGTTAACATTTTCAAGAGAAGTTAAATGCTGAGTAAGCTAATCAAATATGATAATTTTTTAGAGAAAAAATCTTTTATTTTTTTTTCCTTTTTATAATACTAATACAAATTATTTTTTTTTCCTTATTCAGAATTTTGAGGACATTTCTTTAACATTCCTTATGCCATCATCAACATTAATTTCATAATCAAATATCATCTAGTAGACAACATAATAAGCTCTTATTATCTATACATTCTTAGTAGGGTTAAAGGTCATTTTTGTCACGGAAGTATTGCTAAAGGAGCGCCAGCACCCGGAAGTTTTTTAGGTACCAAATTTGCCCCGGAAGTATTGAAAAGGTATCAAATTTACCCAAAAGTGATAGAAGTCCACGTAGATCGTTAAAATGTGAGGTGGCATGCCACCTAATCACACGGGGCATGCCACCTCATCAATCAAAAGTATCATTATTGTCCTGGAAGTTTTCATTAAGGAGCAATTTTACCCCGAAAGTTTTCATTGAGGAGCAATTTTGCCCCGGAAGTTTACAAAAGTAGCAATTTTGCCCTTTTTTCTCCCAATATTAAATTTGACTATTAAATCAGTCAAAGACCACACATGTCATACCTTGAAAAGGTGGAACTTGGAGTCAGAGAAGGAGATCTTTGACATGTTGAGCTCAAAGCGGCAAGAATTTGTGAAGCCGAACTAGTCACAGGGACTAAAAGGTCTGTCGCAAAACTCAGAGGAAGCATCACTTATGATCTAAGGAAATGAAACGCAAAACAAGAAATGGATTGTTCCAAAAATTGGTTCAGTAAAACAAATCAATAGTGATAATATTTACGTTTGTATAAACTGATTGTTTGTTTAGATCATAAGTGATGCTTCCTGTGACCAGTTCAGCTTCACAAATTCTAACTGCCTTGAGCTCAACATCTCAATGATCTCCTTCTTTGACTCTAAGTTCCACTTTTTCAAGGCATGACATGTGTGGTCTTTGACTGCTTTAGAAGGGCAAAATTGACACATTTTGTAAACTTCCGGGGTAAAATTGCTCCTTAGTAAAAACTTCCGGGGCAAAATTGCTCTCATTGAAACCTTTCGGGGCAAAAATGATACTTAACTTTTATTGGTTGATGAGGTGGCATGCCACGTGTCATAAGGTGACATGCCACGTGGACAGTTAGTCAAACTTAACGGTCAAAATTAAGGGATGCGCAAATTTGGTACCTTTTTCATATTTCCGGAGCAAATTTGGTACCTTTTTCATACTTCCGGGGCAAATTTGGTACCCAAAAAACTTCCGGGTGCTGGGCGCTCCCTTAGCAATATTTCCGTGGCAAAAATGACATTTAACCTTCTTAGTATTATACCTATATAATATAGGGATAGGATATTGTTACTACCATTTTTTGTTACAATCAATGTTACTACCACTTTTCCACCGTTAGATCAGAATCTTAATAGGAGAGAGAAATTATAAAGGTACATGAGATTCTGATCTAACAATGGAAAAGTGGTAGTAACAAAAAAATAGTAGTAATAATATCTTATCCCTATAATATAATATTTATCTAACTTATTAAATTTAATCATTTTTAAAAATATTTACTATAATCATTTAAATAATAAAACATTGTAAAAACGGACTCAAATTAAGTTTTTTTTAAAGAAAAAATTGTAATATTTTGTAGTATTTTTAGAGCCACACAAATTTTAATCCAAATTCACCTTAAAAATTGCCGCAATTTTTGAAATTTCATCAAAATTTTGTAGTGGTATAAAATTTTGTGTTTACCACTACAAATTTTAATTCAAATTTGCCTTAAAATTTGGCATCATTTTTTAATTTTTATCCAATTTTAGTGGCAATTTTACAACCACTACAAACCTTTGCCACCAATTTTTTAAAATTTGTGGTTGCACTTAGTAGCGGTTTAATAACTCTACTATGTTGGAGCCAATTTCTCAATTTTCCTTTTTTGCCACTCAATCTTTTTGCCGTCATTTGTAGCGGTTGTATTAGGCTACAAAATGTTCACCCAATCCTTTATCTCGATCTCATCTTGTAATGATGACGTTAAACCACTACAAGTACAGTACCGATTTTATTACACAAGTTGCAGTTCTAAAAAAACGTTACAAAACAATTTGTAACAATTTATTTTGTAGCAGTTCTTTGAACTACTACTATGGTCATTTAAAGAGGTAAACGTTAGTTTTTTTTTTTTTTGGTAGTGGCTATTGACTAAAAGCATACACTACTAGAAAATGTCAATATAGCGATGGAAAAAAATCCGTTGCAAAATTTTGTGATGGAATTTAAAATCCATCGCAACTTGTGACGAAAAAATAATTTTGTGACGGAAAAGCAAATCCGTCACAAAAATATTTTTGCGACGGAAAATGAATGTCGTCCCAATTTGTGACGGATTTTAAATTCTGTCACAAAAATCCAATAAAAATATATAAATTTGAAATGCCAATTTGTGACAAAAAACTAATTCCATTGCAAAATTGTGCGACGGAATTAGTTTTCCGTCGCACAAAACAAATTCATCGCAAATTTTTGCGACGAATTTTAAATTTTATTGCAAAAATCCATTCAAAAAAGTAAATTCGAGAAAATTACCTTAGGAGGGAAAAAACCCTCCAATTTGCAATGGACAATGAATTCTACATTGAATTCTATTGCAATTTGCGACGTACAAGTAAATCCGTCGCCAAAAAAAAAAATCCCTAATTGCGACGAAAAACCAAATCCATCACAAAAAAAAAAACCCCATTTACGACAGAAAAATAAACCCTTCACAAATTTTTGCGACAGAAACAAATTTACGATGAAAAAAGAAATTCGTCACAAATTTTTGTGACAGAAATTTTTGTCCGTCGCAAAGAACTCTTATTTTCTGCTCTGAGCTTGTCTTCTAAAATCCTCGCATCAATGGTTAGTCACGCCGATTTTGGGTTCGCTTTTAATGACAGTAATTTCTCCGATAGAATTCTTTGGACCATGGGTTAATGTTTGGGTTCACTTTTGATAACAGTAATTTCAAGCTCCGATTTGGGTTCACTTTTAATCACCCTTGGTTGTAAAGTTTATTTAGCATGAGTTTTGGAGATTGCCACTATGCCAATGTTTGTATGATCTGTTATGCGTATGAAAATGTGCTATTGTTTCATTCTCATCTTGGAAATCATGGGTCCAATCTGACAGAAGAGGAGCTTGAAACACATACCATATCTGCTTGAAAAGAAGGAAAATCATATCTTAGCAGACAAAACAATGGACCAGGAGCAGCATTTTCAAGACGTTTTGTTAGTGTAAGCAAATTATGTGCCTTTTGCAGCCCTTAACACGTGATACTGCTCACTATTTTGACTAGTTGCAGTTTTGGGGTTCAATGTGTAGTTATTAACATGTAGAGGTGCTATGAGATTTAATAGTATCTTTTTTCTGGTGGTGAATGGGCGGCTTGAGTTCATTGTAGTTTTGGAAATGCT
The DNA here is from genome assembly GCA_034222035.1 of Acacia crassicarpa. Taxonomy (NCBI): domain Eukaryota; kingdom Viridiplantae; phylum Streptophyta; class Magnoliopsida; order Fabales; family Fabaceae; genus Acacia; species Acacia crassicarpa. The sequence continues at coordinate 5,130,715 of JAWXYG010000010.1, forward strand.
TGGGTTATTCTAGCTTTATGTGTCTGAATGAGGTGCATCTATAGAAACTTTCTTGAGGCTTGCAGGATGGCATGAAAAAAGTTGTGTGCAGAAGCCAGGTTTTGCCTTGTGTGTTTATCTAGCAAATTAGAATTGTGGAAAAGGTTCTTATTAAGTACTTATTTTGTTTGGTGGGCCAAAAAAAGAAACTTATTTTGTTTAGGAATCATTCACTTATTTTGATACGAACACATCTTTCATGAAATGCAGTTTTGCTTTCTACTTTTAAGAAGCAACATAGTTGATTTCAATAACGTAAAAGAATTTATTTCAGCAATAAAATTATTACTTAGCAGTTGCAATTTGTGTCTATGAACTGTGCATCTTCAAATGATATCCACAAGTTAACAATTACTCATTTTGCATTTCAGCTATTGTGTTGACCTTAGCAAACGGGGAGAAGACGAAAATACTGTTTAAATTAAATTCAGTTTGCATATCAAGTGATTATGGGAGTTCAGGCTTGGTCCAAACTAAAAGATGCCTTTTCCATAAAGCTAAGGAAGAGGATCTTGTTTCTTGGTCTTGGAATATTGCCAGTTAATGAGTTGTAACTTTATAAGAAGCCTAGGTTTTATAGATTTATTCTGATCTCAATCTCAAAATAAATATCAGAGTGATTGTAAATTTGTCATTAATTGCTCTCTTGCACAATATCTATTGTACAAACTCTATTATGTAAAGATATATGAAGCTGCTCCTTGGGTTATATATGATACCTGACTCAATAATTCTCATAATTAAAATTTTTCTTTTTAGTATGTCCTGGGGTTTCAGGAAATTGCCTGAGTTATGTAATGAACTACCTAATTATCTGTCATGTTATGTTTATCTTGCAGGCTAGGCCGTATGATAATTTGAAGGATGTTTCCTTGAAGATCCTGAAAAATGGAGTTTCAACTGTTCCTATTATCCATTCATCTTCTGAAGATGGTTCATTTTCACAATTATTACATCTAACTTCACTTTCTGGAATTCTTAAATGTAAGTAATTAAAATGGCATTATTTATGCTGTTAATTGGCATCCTTGATTCTCACTAGCTAGATTGATTTTTCAGACATTTGCAGGTATTTTAGGCATTGTGCCAATACATTGAGAAGGGTGATATCTTTTGTGTGATTAATCATCAAAAGGAGAGGGTGAATGTTTCAGCTAAAAGGAAACAAGGGTGATTCCATTTTGTGGTTTATTTGAAAAATGACAAGGTCTTCCTTATGTTTCATCTTGTTCTCTGCTTTTGCAGCCCAAGTAAAAGTAAGTTCAATACCAATAGTTGACGATAATGACTCATTGTTGGATATATATTGCCGGACGTTAGTTGTGTTAAAAAAATCATTATTATACTTCATCCATTTTTTTAGGTACTTGAATTAGTCTAGGATTTGAGCTTGAATTTCTTAGCTGTTCATTCTTTATAGTGGCTTGTCATGTTTCTCACCTCTCCTGTCCTTTGTTGATAGTGATATAACAGCTTTGGCAAAGGATCTGCTTATAAGCATATTAATCTTGATGAAATGACTGTTTATCAGGCAAGTTATGTTGTATCTTTATCAGCATAGTTTTGCTATTTATTTATGAGATGAATAGCAACTTCTATTTGTTACTAGTTTGGCTATTTTACTAAGCTTGAGGGCTGAAGCCAGTGCCAACTTTTAAGTCAAAGTCATTAATTCATATTATGAACTTTAGTACAAGGAGCCTAATTTTCTAGTTCTTGGCCTTATATAGTACTCATTGGGAGATCCAACAAATCATTGCAATAGCTACGGTGAAGATTTCTATTTGGAGGAGTTATAACGTGCCTTATTTTGTGGATAAGAACCTTGATTCTTGGTTTTTGTTTTTTGTATACTGTTTTTATAAATTATGATTTATCACAACATTGATTGTTGTTAAAAAAAAAAAAGACAAAAAATAAAAAAATATACCAGGTTCTAAAGTTACTAGAAAATCTCTCAACAAACACCATCAGATTGCATATAAATTTCCTGATTTCTCTTCAAAATGTCTGTTAAATTAAGTTATATGCTTATATACCATGGTCTCATTGTTCTTTGGATGATTCTGTTTGCAGGATCGGTGTGGTTTATGGGAAGGCAATATTTGGACCCCCACTTGATGAGTAATGGAAAAAGAAGCTTCAAGAAGAAGCATCGCAAAGGAGAATTAGAAATATCTTTTGTATTTTCAAGCTTTTTTCCTTCCGGTTAGTTTGAGTATCTTTTGTATTTCCCTAACTATTTTAGATTTGCAAAGTTAATCATACTGTATATGGAAATTTATGTAAAATTTGTGTTTATTAGCTACTACACTCAAGCTTCATTTATATACAAGTTTTTTTTATTTCGTAATTTTTTATATTTTTTATGTATTTTTTCTAATATATATATATATATATATATATATATATATATATATATATATAATAAAATGAATTTTATGACGGAAAATAAATTCCGTCGCAAAATTGCAACTTTGCGATGAACAAGAATTCTATCGCATAATTGCAAATTTGAGACGGACAAGAATTTCATCGCAAATTTCTGAAATTTGCGACGGAAAATAAATCCATTACAAAATTGCAAATTTGTGACAGAAAGTAAATCTGTCACAAATTTTAGAAATTTGCGACATAATTCTTGTTTTCTGTTGCAATTGTGATGAGGTTTTTTACGGCGGACAATTTCTGTCGCAAAACAATTTTGCGACAGAAAATGCCTGTTTTGCAATGGATTTTTTCGGTCGCAAAAAATGACTTTTATTGTAGTGATAATGGTATTTACTAAATGAGAGTAAAATGACTGAATGAGTAGTGAAAATGATTAGAGGCATAAATGTATTGTATAAATGAATAATGATATTAATTAAAAGCATAAACATATAATTGGCTAAAGGCATAATGATATTGATTAAATGAGTAATAGTATTGACTGAAGGCGTAATGATATTGATTAATATTAACTAAGTGAGTAACGATATTAACTAAAGGCGTAAATATATGGATTAAAGTTGTAATGATATTGACTAAATGAGTAGTAAAAATGACTAAAGGCATAATAGTATTAACCAGAGGTGTAAAAATATTGTACTACATATAATGAGTAATGATATTAGTTGATGGCGTGAACATATTGACTAAAGACGTAATAATATTGACAAAATCATTAGTGCAAAAATAGCTTTTTAGACTGGGTAAAAATTACTTTTTAGACTGTTTTTGGATTAGGTCTCGATATAGCCGATCTAGAAAATCTATTACATTTTAACCAGTCTTTAAAATAATTTTTTAGGTTTAAAAAGCCAATTTTAAAACTTGATTTGGCTTATATTAATCTAAAAAGTTTGACTTTTTAGATTAGTTTTGTAAAACATATGGTGTTAAAAGCTAGACTTTTTAGATTGGTTTTGTAAAACATCTGATCTTAAAAGTTTGACTTTTAAAATCAGTTGTCTACAATATTCAGTTTTAAAAGTCTGGCTTTTAAGACCGGTTGTTTCTACAATATTCACGCCATTTTATTTATTTTTATTATGAGTTACAATAATTGGTTTTGAAAAACCGGTCCCTGACAGCAAAATTTTTCATATTGTTCAACTTAAATTTTTCAAATTGTTCAACTTCAATCACCCACCTTCAACATTTTGTTGTTCCCTTTCTTTTATAAAAATATAAAGTTTAATTTCGCACCTTCGAAACCAATCTCGAGACCCACCCATCTATATTCCCATATCCAATGGCCTTACCCTTGTCACCAAGGAGATTCGTGTTCGTGGCGTGAGCAACTCCAACTGTGACTGATTCTCTTTCATGAACTACAAGTGTGCTTCACAGCTTCTAGATCTATTGTTCGCCGCTAGAGACAGGTTATAGATCTGCGTCTACCCCCCCCCCCCCCCCCCCATATGAGTATAGTTTTTTAACTAAGGAGTCACTTTATTCTTTTTGGGTTTCAACTAAATGTTGTCACTTCATGCCACTAAGCCCCCCACGATTCAACTTGCTGTTGTCTTGTCGTCGTTTTTCCCAATCCCAACTCGTCGTCCTTGCTTCACCTCTTTGCCAAAACTTTGAGCAGGAAAACTGTCATTCTACAATGTCAAGGTCACGATTTAGGTTCGATTTTGTGTTCCTTACCTTTCTTTTTTGTGTTTTTAAAGAGGTGGAATATATTTATAAAGTTACAGAGGGTCATAGTTGTTTTCATATCTTTTAATTTTGAAACATAGTTATTTTAATCAAATCATATGGATAGTGCTTTTGTTGTTCTGGGATTTCTGTTCGAGTTACTTGTTGCTTTTAGATTGGTTTTGCTGTAAATGAGTGATTTTGGTTTTAGTTCTTTTTGGATATGTTACTATGGTGGACAATACGAGGTGGACAGTATCAGAAAAGAAAGAAATGGGAACTGCATGCCTGACATTGATTGAGGAACATACAACCACTGTTTTTTTAAAAAAACAGTCGTTATAATTTATGCACTTTCAACGACACTCACATACACAATCCTTGAAAACAGTCATCTAAGGTTTTAAAAACAAACATTAAAAGTTTTTTTTGTAGTAATATTAGTCTTAAAAGTCTCGTCTTAAAATTAAAACTTGATGTTTATAACATTTGGTCTAATAAATCTAATATACCCAGCAACTAAAAGAATATAAAATATTAGAAATGAACACACAAATTGATTAATTACATACACTATAATTCACGTATCCATCTTTCTCCTTGATATACATATATTTGTTAGCTAAATCTATTTTAAACTTCCTCCAGCGTTAACAACAATACAACATTGTCTTCTTATACAATTTGTTACTCTCAGGAACATCATAAGTAAGCTGGATAATGTCCCAAATATGTTACTTTACCCGATCATTGATTCTCCACTCATCTATCAAGATATTTTCAGCTTGCATTAGGCCTGATTGGTTTCTATTATCTATCAAACTAATTGAGATCTTTTGCCCGGCACTCCAACTTAGAGAAATCTCTCTCAATCGTGTGCCTCCTCTACTACTCCTTAAAGAACGGTTACTAGGCTCATTTTGAGATGTGTCAGGCTTGCTCTGATTCACACTAGCTAGCATCCCTTGAAAAAGAGTAGATTGGCTTTGACCCTTCATTTTGCTATTAAATCGTTTTCCTGATGAGGGAATGCGCCTTTTTGTAGTGGAGTTGGAGAGCGGGAGTCATAGAGGATGTTGAAAGAGAGGTTCAAAGAGTGAAATTCAATTTTCAACATGACAAAGAGAGGACTCAGTAAGCGAGTTGTAGTTTGGGGCTAATCTTCTAAACCAATTATTATACTCAAAATAAGATTTTAAAAGTTCACCTTTTAGACTGGTTAGTCTTAACAACCGATCTTAAAAATAATAAATATATTATTTTTTATTCCGCATCGTTTAAACTAGTTATAAGGAACATGAAAGGTTTCATCTTTTATAATGGTTAAACAAGAAAATTGGTATTAAAAGTAATAAATATTTTTCTTATTCCGCATCTTTCAGATTGGTTATAAGAAAAATAAAATCTAAAAACTTTCATTTTTTAGACCAGTTATAAGAGACAACCAGTATAACCAGTATAAAAAGTAATCGACATTTTTTCAATCTTTCAAGTTTCAACAATCCTCATCCTTCATCTCCCATCGAAAACCAGAAGGAACAAATGGAGAAAGTGCTATTAGGAAATCACGTTGGATTCTTGTACCTGCAGATCCGTTTGTATATTTAATCAATCACGTTGTAGCAAAACCATTATTGTGCGTGAGTGATGCTGAAGTGTTTTGGAAAGGAGTCCACGGAAAATTTTGTTTAATATCATCAAGGAAGAGATATTCCCCAGAGCCGTCCTCCCTCTTGCAGACATAGCAAAAGAGATTTTTGGTTATGAACAAAATATTTAATCATTCCAATACTTTGGATGTTTGGTTCCTTTAAAAACTCAATATCTGAATCTTCTCTTCCATTATTGCAGTAAAAAATAAACCGTCCACACAACACACTGCTAGTTTTCTAAACATCCCCTATCCTCAATAAACATTCATAGATGAAAAACCAGAGAACCTCTGAATGATTAAAACATAAAATCTTCCCTAGAGCGTCCCCAACCCAGGTGGGAATTCTCATAATTCCAAATTCCCAACAAAGAAGCACATTTGTTTTCATTTCGTCCAGGATGCGCTAGCAAAAGAAAGTTTTCAGAAGTTACGTGAAATTTGAAATTTTAATGCTTTCTCAGAGAATGTTCTTATCTGGATCTGGGTGTTCCAGGCAGCTCATCAGGAAAATCAACCTGGAGCTTGACTATTCAAAAACCCATCCGAACTCTTTGGGTCTTCTCATCTTCCTTGAAGATTCGGCCAGATGAATGCTACATGGGTCAACAAAAGCAGAGATAAGAGTCTGACGCTATTTGAAGACCGGTTATAAGAAACATAAGCTCTAAAAAATTTCATCTTCTTAACCTAAAGACAACCGGTCTAAAAAATAATCATACTTTTTTCAACAAAATCTTTTTAGACCGGTTTTTCTAAAAACCGATATAAAAAATATCTTTTAGACTTTATATTAAAAGAACCCGTTTAAAAAGTTTTTTGTATTTATGAAATTGAATATTTTTTAGGCATGATCTTCTGTAGCTGGTCTAAAAACCTTTTCTTGTATCAATAAATGAGTAATTGTATTAATTAAATGAGTAATGATATTAATTAAAGAAGTAAACCTATAACAAAATGATGAGTAATTGTATTGACTAAATGAGTAAATGAATTTATACTTCCACCTTTAGTCAATACATACCACTACACCTTTGGTTCCTTAGAAGATACTCACTCTGTCTCTTACGATCTTAAAGGTGTGTTCCCTCCCATGTCTTAGCTAGATTATAGCTAGCTCAATCACTTTATCAGTATTGAAGAAGTTAAGAACGCCCTTTTTGCAATGAAGTCGTTGAAGGCTCCTAGAATAGATGGTTTACACACTCTCTTCTTTCAAAACCAGTGGGACACAGTAGGTTACAACCTCTTCTCTTTGTCCAACACTTATGGCATGGTGGAAAATTAGATCCGTATCTTAATCGAACCCTCATCTCTTTAATCTCCAAAGTCCATAACCCAAGCTCCATCTCTGAATTTCAGCAAATTAGCCTTTGTACCGTAGCTTACAAGGTAGCTACAAAAGTTTTTGCTAACAAGCTAATAAATATCCTGCCTAAACTAATAGGTCCATACTAGTCAAGTTTATATAAAAGGAAGGAGTATCATTGACAACATTATAATTGACAAGAAATTGTTCATTCCGTAAGGAAAAAAGGGCAAGAGTGGTTGGATAGCTGTAAAGTTTGACATCAAAAAAGCCTTTGATCATCTTTGATAGGATTTTATAGAAGACACCTTAAGTGATACTGGCTTTCCAGAGGCATTAGTCAAAGTAATTATGCTCAACGGTGCAAGTAATTTGGAACGGTAAACCATCTGATCTATTCCCTTCCAACCCAAAAGAGGAATTCGTTAAGGGGATCCTCTTTCTCCCTACATCTTTGTTCTTTGCATGGAGAGGCTTTCCTAATCTATCCAAGCTAAAGTTGATGCCAGTGAATGGAAAACAACTAAAATGGGTCGTCATGTTGTTTCCCTTTCTCACTTATTTTTTGCTGATGACCTTATCATATTTGGTCATTTCCCAAGTGCTCAAGTACAAGTAATTAATTGTATTCTCAAGGCCTTTTGCTTATCGTCCGGACACAAAATTAGTAATTCCAAGACATGGGTTTACTTCTCCAAAAATATAAGTTTAAGTTGTAAGATAGCTATTTGTAACAAGCTAAGTTATCAGCAAACCGAGATATTGGGGAAGTACTTAGATGTGCCATTAATTAATGGGTGTTTTTCACCACACACTTATAAGTACATCCTGAATCATATACAATAGAAGTTATCAAGATGGAAGAGTCGTACTCTTTCCCTTGTATGCCATATTCCCTTATCAAAGTCTGTACTATCATCTATCCCGTTCTACACAATGCAGAGCACTATTATTCCTTCATCCTACTGCAAGTCATTTGAAAAGCTCATTAGGAAATTTATTTGGGGGAACTCTGAAGACGATCGTGTAGTTAGCTTGGTTCAATGGAGTTAACTTGAAGCTCTAACATAGCTTTCATGGCCAAGCTAGTTTACAACCTCTTCTCACAACCTGAGTCCCTTTTGGGTTAAAGTGTTGCGAGGAAATTATGGGTTTCATAGTGATTATGATTCGCCTAAACTTGCTTCCTTAGGTTCATCTTCTTTTTGGAAGAAATTAGTCTGTTAATCATAAGAAGGCTACTCACATGTTAAATGGAAGGTAGGTAATGGTCAAGGTATAAGATTTTGGACTAATTATTGTGATGGAGAACAAGGACCTCTGAAACATCTCTCCTTTGCACTAATCTCAGATAATGACTTGATAAAGCCCATTGCTGATTACATCTTAGTCCATGAAATATGCACCATCACGGTGCAACATGATCAGGGACCACCCTCTTTCTTATGGAGTCTATCTTCAAATGGGAAGTTTTCGGTGAAGTTTGCTTATAGGGCCATGGAGTCCCTTAATTGGGATGATGCCGCTGAAGGCATATATAATGGAAAAAAGTTTGGAAGCTACCTTTAGTTGAGTGAATTAAAACATTTATTTGGCTACTTCTTAAGGAGAAATTACTGACAAATTCTGAAAGACAATGAAGAGGTATGTCTCAGGACCCTAGTTGCTCACTTTGCATTAGCAATGTAGAAAATATCAATCATGTGTTCAAAGCTTGTCTCTTAGCAAACTCCATTTTGTGTGCAGACTTTTTTGGGAAAAACATTCCATCATGGCTAACTAAGCAACTCTCAAATAGCAATTTTGATACTACCTAAAAAATTGGATTCTCCATTGCACTATGGAAACTTTGGGAAATTAGAAACCGCAAATTTTTATGCATGAAACTCTTACTTTTGAGCATGGTTGTTAGTATCGCACGATACGCGATACGTATCGTGCGATCCGATACGATTCGAGGGAAAAACGATATGAACCGTGAGACTGAATCGGTTTTGATAAGAATCGCACAATGGAATCGTGAAATCGAACGATTCAAATCCAAATTGTGAATCGGTGATCAGATGCGATTCAAATTTAGTAACCCACGACAGGAACGACTCTTGGTTTTCTTTTTGATTGAAATTT